>CM055117.1:669143904-671681441 GCA_029206835.1 Rana muscosa
CTGGAAACAAGGACTTGCACAGTGAAAGAAACTGACACTCTCCCTACCTACAGTTTTCTGTCCCTAGAAAAAATGTTTTTTTAAGCACAATATAGCACAAGGAGAATTCACTCACTGTCCTTCCAGGTCCCTGGAAACAAGGACTTGCACAGTGAAAGAAACTGACACTCTCCCTACCTACAGTTTTCTGTCCCTAGAAAAAATGTTTTTTTTAAGCACAATATAGCACAAGGAGAATTCACTCACTGTCCTTCCAGGTCCCTAGAAACAAGGACTTACACAGTGAAAGAAACTGACACTCTCCCTACCTACAGTTTTCTGTCTCTAGAAAAAATGTTTTTTTTAAGCACAATATAGCACAAGGAGAATTCACTCACTGTCCTTCCAGGTCCCTGGAAACAAGGACTTGCACAGTGAAAGAAACTGACACTCTCCCTACCTACAGTTTTCTGTCCCTAGAAAAAATGTTTTTTTTAAGCACAATATAGCACAAGGAGAATTCACTCACTGTCCTTCCAGGTCCCTAGAAACAAGGACTTGCACAGTGAAAGAAACTGACACTCTCCCTACCTACAGTTTTCTGTCCCTAGAAAAAATGTTTTTTTAAGCACAATATAGCACAAGGAGAATTCACTCACTGTCCTTCCAGGTCCCTGGAAACAAGGACTTGCACAGTGAAAGAAACTGACACTCTCCCTACCTACAGTTTTCTGTCCCTAGAAAAAATGTTTTTTTTAAGCACAATATAGCACAAGGAGAATTCACTCACTGTCCTTCCAGGTCCCTAGAAACAAGGACTTACACAGTGAAAGAAACTGACACTCTCCCTACCTACAGTTTTCTGTCCCTAGAAAAAATGTTTTTTTTAAGCACAATATAGCACAAGGAGAATTCACTCACTGTCCTTCCAGGTCCCTAGAAACAAGGACTTACACAGTGAAAGAAACTGACACTCTCCCTACCTACAGTTTTCTGTCCCTAGAAAAAATGTTTTTTTTAAGCACAATATAGCACAAGGAGAATTCACTCACTGTCCTTCCAGGTCCCTGGAAACAAGGACTTGCACAGTGAAAGAAACTGACACTCTCCCTACCTACAGTTTTCTGTCCCTAGAAAAAATGTTTTTTTTTAAGCACAATATAGCACAAGGAGAATTCACTCACTGTCCTTCCAGGTCCCTGGAAACAAGGACTTGCACAGTGAAAGAAACTGACACTCTCCCTACCTACAGTTTTCTGTCCCTAGAAAAAATGTTTTTTTAAGCACAATATAGCACAAGGAGAATTCACTCACTGTCCTTCCAGGTCCCTAGAAACAAGGACTTGCACAGTGAAAGAAACTGACACTCTCCCTACCTACAGTTTTCTGTCCCTAGAAAAAATGTTTTTTTTAAGCACAATATAGCACAAGGAGAATTCACTCACTGTCCTTCCAGGTCCCTAGAAACAAGGACTTACACAGTGAAAGAAACTGACACTCTCCCTACCTACAGTTTTCTGTCCCCTAGAAAAAATGTTTTTTTTAAGCACACTATAGCACAAGGAGAATTCACTCACTGTCCTTCCCAGTCCCTAGAAACAAGGACTTGCACAGTGAAAGAAACTGACACTCTCCCTACCTACAGTTTTCTGTCCCTAGAAAAAATGTTTTTTTAAGCACAATATAGCACAAGGAGAATTCACTCACTGTCCTTCCAGGTCCCTGGAAACAAGGACTTGCACAGTGAAAGAAACTGACACTCTCCCTACCTACAGTTTTCTGTCCCTAGAAAAAATGTTTTTTTTAAGCACAATATAGCACAAGGAGAATTCACTCACTGTCCTTCCAGGTCCCTAGAAACAAGGACTTACACAGTGAAAGAAACTGACACTCTCCCCTACCTACAGTTTTCTGTCCCTAGAAAAAATGTTTTTTTTAAGCACAATATAGCACAAGGAGAATTCACTCACTGTCCTTCCAGGTCCCTGGAAACAAGGACTTGCACAGTGAAAGAAACTGACACTCTCCCTACCTACAGTTTTCTGTCCCTAGAAAAAATGTTTTTTTTTAAGCACAATAAAGCACAAGGGAGAATTCACTCACTGTCCTTCCAGGTCCCTGGAAACAAGGACTTACACAGTGAAAGAAACTGACACTCTCCCTACCTACAGTTTTCTGTCCCTAGAAAAAATGTTTTTTTTAAGCACAATATAGCACAAGGAGAATTCACTCACTGTCCTTCCAGGTCCCTGGAAACAAGGACTTGCACAGTGAAAGAAACTGACACTCTCCCTACCTACAGTTTTCTGTCCCTAGAAAAAATGTTTTTTTAAGCACAATATAGCACAAGGAGAATTCACTCACTGTCCTTCCAGGTCCCTGGAAACAAGGACTTGCACAGTGAAAGAAACTGACACTCTCCCTACCTACAGTTTTCTGTCCCTAGAAAAAATGTTTTTTTTAAGCACAATATAGCACAAGGAGAATTCACTCACTGTCCTTCCAGGTCCCTAGAAACAAGGACTTACACAGTGAAAGAAACTGACACTCTCCCTACCTACAGTTTTCTGTCTCTAGAAAAAATGTTTTTTTTAAGCACAATATAGCACAAGGAGAATTCACTCACTGTCCTTCCAGGTCCCTGGAAACAAGGACTTGCACAGTGAAAGAAACTGACACTCTCCCTACCTACAGTTTTCTGTCCCTAGAAAAAATGTTTTTTTTAAGCACAATATAGCACAAGGAGAATTCACTCACTGTCCTTCCAGGTCCCTAGAAACAAGGACTTGCACAGTGAAAGAAACTGACACTCTCCCTACCTACAGTTTTCTGTCCCTAGAAAAAATGTTTTTTTAAGCACAATATAGCACAAGGAGAATTCACTCACTGTCCTTCCAGGTCCCTGGAAACAAGGACTTGCACAGTGAAAGAAACTGACACTCTCCCTACCTACAGTTTTCTGTCCCTAGAAAAAATGTTTTTTTTAAGCACAATATAGCACAAGGAGAATTCACTCACTGTCCTTCCAGGTCCCTAGAAACAAGGACTTACACAGTGAAAGAAACTGACACTCTCCCTACCTACAGTTTTCTGTCCCTAGAAAAAATGTTTTTTTTAAGCACAATATAGCACAAGGAGAATTCACTCACTGTCCTTCCAGGTCCCTGGAAACAAGGACTTGCACAGTGAAAGAAACTGACACTCTCCCTACCTACAGTTTTCTGTCCCTAGAAAAAATGTTTTTTTTTAAGCACAATAAAGCACAAGGAGAATTCACTCACTGTCCTTCCAGGTCCCTGGAAACAAGGACTTACACAGTGAAAGAAACTGACACTCTCCCTACCTACAGTTTTCTGTCCCTAGAAAAAATGTTTTTTTTAAGCACAATATAGCACAAGGAGAATTCACTCACTGTCCTTCCAGGTCCCTGGAAACAAGGACTTGCACAGTGAAAGAAACTGACACTCTCCCTACCTACAGTTTTCTGTCCCTAGAAAAAATGTTTTTTTAAGCACAATATAGCACAAGGAGAATTCACTCACTGTCCTTCCAGGTCCCTGGAAACAAGGGACTTGCACAGTGAAAGAAACTGACACTCTCCCTACCTACAGTTTTCTGTCCCTAGAAAAAATGTTTTTTTTTAAGCACAATATAGCACAAGGAGAATTCACTCACTGTCCTTCCAGGTCCCTAGAAACAAGGACTTACACAGTGAAAGAAACTGACACTCTCCCTACCTACAGTTTTCTGTCTCTAGAAAAAATGTTTTTTTTTAAGCACAATATAGCACAAGGAGAATTCACTCACTGTCCTTCCAGGTCCCTGGAAACAAGGACTTGCACAGTGAAAGAAACTGACACTCTCCCTACCTACAGTTTTCTGTCCCTAGAAAAAATGTTTTTTTTAAGCACAATATAGCACAAGGAGAATTCACTCACTGTCCTTCCAGGTCCCTAGAAACAAGGACTTGCACAGTGAAAGAAACTGACACTCTCCCTACCTACAGTTTTCTGTCCCTAGAAAAAATGTTTTTTTAAGCACAATATAGCACAAGGAGAATTCACTCACTGTCCTTCCAGGTCCCCTGGAAACAAGGACTTGCACAGTGAAAGAAACTGACACTCTCCCTACCTACAGTTTTCTGTCCCTAGAAAAAATGTTTTTTTTAAGCACAATATAGCACAAGGAGAATTCACTCACTGTCCTTCCAGGTCCCTAGAAACAAGGACTTACACAGTGAAAGAAACTGACACTCTCCCTACCTACAGTTTTCTGTCCCTAGAAAAAATGTTTTTTTAAGCACAATATAGCACAAGGAGAATTCACTCACTGTCCTTCCAGGTCCCTAGAAACAAGGACTTACACAGTGAAAGAAACTGACACTCTCCCTACCTACAGTTTTCTGTCCCTAGAAAAAATGTTTTTTTTAAGCACAATATAGCACAAGGAGAATTCACTCACTGTCCTTCCAGGTCCCTGGAAACAAGGACTTGCACAGTGAAAGAAACTGACACTCTCCCTACCTACAGTTTTCTGTCCCTAGAAAAAATGTTTTTTTTAAGCACAATATAGCACAAGGAGAATTCACTCACTGTCCTTCCAGGTCCCTGGAAACAAGGACTTGCACAGTGAAAGAAACTGACACTCTCCCTACCTACAGTTTTCTGTCCCTAGAAAAAATGTTTTTTTTAAGCACAATATAGCACAAGGAGAATTCACTCACTGTCCTTCCAGGTCCCTAGAAACAAGGACTTGCACAGTGAAAGAAACTGACACTCTCCCTACCTACAGTTTTCTGTCCCTAGAAAAAATGTTTTTTTTAAGCACAATATAGCACAAGGAGAATTCACTCACTGTCCTTCCAGGTCCCTAGAAACAAGGACTTACACAGTGAAAGAAACTGACACTCTCCCTACCTACAGTTTTCTGTCCCTAGAAAAAATGTTTTTTTTAAGCACACTATAGCACAAGGAGAATTCACTCACTGTCCTTCCCAGTCCCTAGAAACAAGGACTTGCACAGTGAAAGAAACTGACACTCTCCCTACCTACAGTTTTCTGTCCCTAGAAAAAATGTTTTTTTTAAGCACAATATAGCACAAGGAGAATTCACTCACTGTCCTTCCAGGTCCCTGGAAACAAGGACTTGCACAGTGAAAGAAACTGACACTCTCCCTACCTACAGTTTTCTGTCCCCTAGAAAAAATGTTTTTTTTAAGCACAATATAGCACAAGGAGAATTCACTCACTGTCCTTCCAGGTCCCTAGAAACAAGGACTTACACAGTGAAAGAAACTGACACTCTCCCTACCTACAGTTTTCTGTCCCTAGAAAAAATGTTTTTTTTTAAGCACAATATAGCACAAGGAGAATTCACTCACTGTCCTTCCAGGTCCCTGGAAACAAGGACTTGCACAGTGAAAGAAACTGACACTCTCCCTACCTACAGTTTTCTGTCCCTAGAAAAAATGTTTTTTTTAAGCACAATAAAGCACAAGGAGAATTCACTCACTGTCCTTCCAGGTCCCTGGAAACAAGGACTTACACAGTGAAAGAAACTGACACTCTCCCTACCTACAGTTTTCTGTCCCTAGAAAAAATGTTTTTTTTAAGCACAATATAGCACAAGGAGAATTCACTCACTGTCCTTCCAGGTCCCTGGAAACAAGGACTTGCACAGTGAAAGAAACTGACACTCTCCCTACCTACAGTTTTCTGTCCCTAGAAAAATGTTTTTTTAAGCACAATATAGCACAAGGAGAATTCACTCACTGTCCTTCCAGGTCCCTGGAAACAAGGACTTGCACAGTGAAAGAAACTGACACTCTCCCTACCTACAGTTTTCTGTCCCTAGAAAAATGTTTTTTTTAAGCACAATATAGCACAAGGAGAATTCACTCACTGTCCTTCCAGGTCCCTAGAAACAAGGACTTACACAGTGAAAGAAACTGACACTCTCCCTACCTACAGTTTTCTGTCTCTAGAAAAAATGTTTTTTTTTAAGCACAATATAGCACAAGGAGAATTCACTCACTGTCCTTCCAGGTCCCTGGAAACAAGGACTTGCACAGTGAAAGAAACTGACACTCTCCCTACCTACAGTTTTCTGTCCCTAGAAAAAATGTTTTTTTTAAGCACAATATAGCACAAGGAGAATTCACTCACTGTCCTTCCAGGTCCCTAGAAACAAGGACTTGCACAGTGAAAGAAACTGACACTCTCCCTACCTACAGTTTTCTGTCCCTAGAAAAAATGTTTTTTTAAGCACAATATAGCACAAGGAGAATTCACTCACTGTCCTTCCAGGTCCCTGGAAACAAGGACTTGCACAGTGAAAGAAACTGACACTCTCCCTACCTACAGTTTTCTGTCCCTAGAAAAAATGTTTTTTTTAAGCACAATATAGCACAAGGAGAATTCACTCACTGTCCTTCCAGGTCCCTAGAAACAAGGACTTACACAGTGAAAGAAACTGACACTCTCCCTACCTACAGTTTTCTGTCCCTAGAAAAAAATGTTTTTTTTAAGCACAATATAGCACAAGGAGAATTCACTCACTGTCCTTCCAGGTCCCTAGAAACAAGGACTTACACAGTGAAAGAAACTGACACTCTCCCTACCTACAGTTTTCTGTCCCTAGAAAAAATGTTTTTTTTAAGCACAATATAGCACAAGGAGAATTCACTCACTGTCCTTCCAGGTCCCTGGAAACAAGGACTTGCACAGTGAAAGAAACTGACACTCTCCCTACCTACAGTTTTCTGTCCCTAGAAAAAATGTTTTTTTTAAGCACAATATAGCACAAGGAGAATTCACTCACTGTCCTTCCAGGTCCCTGGAAACAAGGACTTGCACAGTGAAAGAAACTGACACTCTCCCTACCTACAGTTTTCTGTCCCTAGAAAAAATGTTTTTTTAAGCACAATATAGCACAAGGAGAATTCACTCACTGTCCTTCCAGGTCCCTAGAAACAAGGACTTGCACAGTGAAAGAAACTGACACTCTCCCTACCTACAGTTTTCTGTCCCTAGAAAAAATGTTTTTTTTTAAGCAAAATATAGCACAAGGAGAATTCACTCACTGTCCTTCCAGGTCCCTAGAAACAAGGACTTACACAGTGAAAGAAACTGACACTCTCCCTACCTACAGTTTTCTGTCCCTAGAAAAAATGTTTTTTTTAAGCACAATATAGCACAAGGAGAATTCACTCACTGTCCTTCCAGGTCCCTAGAAACAAGGACTTGCACAGTGAAAGAAACTGACACTCTCCCTACCTACAGTTTTCTGTCCCTAGAAAAAATGTTTTTTTTAAGCACAATATAGCACAAGGAGAATTCACTCACTGTCCTTCCAGGTCCCTAGAAACAAGGACTTACACAGTGAAAGAAACTGACACTCTCCCTACCTACAGTTTTCTGTCCCTAGAAAAAATGTTTTTTTTAAGCACAATATAGCACAAGGAGAATTCACTCACTGTCCTTCCAGGTCCCTGGAAACAAGGACTTGCACAGTGAAAGAAACTGACACTCTCCCTACCTACAGTTTTCTGTCCCTAGAAAAAATGTTTGTTTAAGCACAATATAGCACAAGGAGAATTCACTCACTGTCCTTCCAGGTCCCTAGAAACAAGGACTTGCACAGTGAAAGAAACGGACACTCTCCCTACCTACAGTTTTCTGTCCCTAGAAAAAATGTTTTTTTTTAAGCACAATATAGCACAAGGAGAATTCACTCACTGTCCTTCCAGGTCCCTGGAAACAAGGACTTGCACAGTGAAAGAAACTGACACTCTCCCTACCTACAGTGTTCTGTCCCTAGAAAAAATGTTTTTTTTAAGCACAATATAGCACAAGGAGAATTCACTCACTGTCCTTCCAGGTCCCTGGAAACAAGGACTTGCACAGTGAAAGAAACTGACACTCTCCCTACCTACAGTTTTCTGTCCCTAGAAAAAATGTTTTTTTTAAGCACAATATAGCACAAGGAGAATTCACTCACTGTCCTTCCAGGTCCCTAGAAACAAGGACTTGCACAGTGAAAGAAACTGACACTCTCCCTACCTACAGTTTTCTGTCCCTAGAAAAAATGTTTTTTTTAAGCACACTATAGCACAAGGAGAATTCACTCACTGTCCTTCCCAGTCCCTAGAAACAAGGACTTGCACAGTGAAAGAAACTGACACTCTCCCTACCTACAGTTTTCTGTCCCTAGAAAAAATGTTTTTTTTAAGCACAATATAGCACAAGGAGAATTCACTCACTGTCCTTCCAGGTCCCTGGAAACAAGGACTTGTACAGTGAAAGAAACTGACACTCTCCCTACCTACAGTTTTCTGTCCCTAGAAAAAATGTTTTTTTTTAAGCACAATATAGCACAAGGAGAATTCACTCACTGTCCTTCCAGGTCCCTAGAAACAAGGACTTACACAGTGAAAGAAACTGACACTCTCCCTACCTACAGTTTTCTGTCCCTAGAAAAAATGTTTTTTTTAAGCACAATATAGCACAAGGAGAATTCACTCACTGTCCTTCCAGGTCCCTGGAAACAAGGACTTGCACAGTGAAAGAACTGACACTCTCCCTACCTACAGTTTTCTGTCCCTAGAAAAAATGTTTTTTTAAGCACAATAAAGCACAAGGAGAATTCACTCACTGTCCTTCCAGGTCCCTGGAAACAAGGACTTACACAGTGAAAGAAACTGACACTCTCCCCTACCTACAGTTTTCTGTCCCTAGAAAAAATGTTTTTTTTAAGCACAATATAGCACAAGGAGAATTCACTCACTGTCCTTCCAGGTCCCTGGAAACAAGGACTTGCACAGTGAAAGAAACTGACACTCTCCCTACCTACAGTTTTCTGTCCCTAGAAAAAATGTTTTTTTTAAGCACAATATAGCACAAGGAGAATTCACTCACTGTCCTTCCAGGTCCCTGGAAACAAGGACTTGCACAGTGAAAGAAACTGACACTCTCCCTACCTACAGTTTTCTGTCCCTAGAAAAAAAGTTTTTTTTAAGCACAATATAGCACAAGGAGAATTCACTCACTGTCCTTCCAAGGACTTACACAGTGAAAGAAACTGACACTCTCCCTACCTACAGTTTTCTGTCTCTAGAAAAAATGTTTTTTTTAAGCACAATATAGCACAAGGAGAATTCACTCACTGTCCTTCCAGGTCCCTGGAAACAAGGACTTGCACAGTGAAAGAAACTGACACTCTCCCTACCTACAGTTTTCTGTCCCTAGAAAAAATGTTTTTTTTAAGCACAATATAGCACAAGGAGAATTCACTCACTGTCCTTCCAGGTCCCTAGAAACAAGGACTTACACAGTGAAAGAAACTGACACTCTCCCTACCTACAGTTTTCTGTCCCTAGAAAAAATGTTTTTTTTAAGCACAATATAGCACAAGGAGAATTCACTCACTGTCCTTCCAGGTCCCTAGAAACAAGGACTTACACAGTGAAAGAAACTGACACTCTCCCTACCTACAGTTTTCTGTCCCTAGAAAAAATGTTTTTTTTAAGCACAATATAGCACAAGGAGAATTCACTCACTGTCCTTCCAGGTCCCTGGAAACAAGGACTTGCACAGTGAAAGAAACTGACACTCTCCCTACCTACAGTTTTCTGTCCCTAGAAAAAATGTTTTTTTTAAGCACAATATAGCACAAGGAGAATTCACTCACTGTCCTTCCAGGTCCCTGGAAACAAGGACTTGCACAGTGAAAGAAACTGACACTCTCCCTACCTACAGTTTTCTGTCCCTAGAAAAAATGTTTTTTTTAAGCACAATATAGCACAAGGAGAATTCACTCACTGTCCTTCCAGGTCCCTAGAAACAAGGACTTACACAGTGAAAGAAACTGACACTCTCCCTACCTACAGTTTTCTGTCCCTAGAAAAAATGTTTTTTTTAAGCACAATATAGCACAAGGAGAATTCACTCACTGTCCTTCCAGGTCCCTGGAAACAAGGACTTGCACAGTGAAAGAAACTGACACTCTCCCTACCTACAGTTTTCTGTCCCTAGAAAAAATGTTTTTTTTAAGCACAATAAAGCACAAGGAGAATTCACTCACTGTCCTTCCAGGTCCCTAGAAACAAGGACTTACACAGTGAAAGAAACTGACACTCTCCCTACCTACAGTTTTCTGTCCCTAGAAAAAATGTTTTTTTTAAGCACAATATAGCACAAGGAGAATTCACTCACTGTCCTTCCAGGTCCCTAGAAACAAGGACTTACACAGTGAAAGAAACTGACACTCTCCCTACCTACAGTTTTCTGTCCCTAGAAAAAATGTTTTTTTTAAGCACAATATAGCACAAGGAGAATTCACTCACTGTCCTTCCAGGTCCCTAGAAACAAGGACTTGCACAGTGAAAGAAACTGACACTCTCCCTACCTACAGTTTTCTGTCCCTAGAAAAAATGTTTTTTTTAAGCACAATATAGCACAAGGAGAATTCACTCACTGTCCTTCCAGGTCCCTAGAAACAAGGACTTACACAGTGAAAGAAACTGACACTCTCCCTACCTACAGTTTTCTGTCCCTAGAAAAAATGTTTTTTTTAAGCACAATATAGCACAAGGAGAATTCACTCACTGTCCTTCCAGGTCCCTGGAAACAAGGACTTGCACAGTGAAAGAAACTGACACTCTCCCTACCTACAGTTTTCTGTCCCTAGAAAAAATGTTTGTTTTAAGCACAATATAGCACAAGGAGAATTCACTCACTGTCCTTCCAGGTCCCTAGAAACAAGGACTTGCACAGTGAAAGAAACGGACACTCTCCCTACCTACAGTTTTCTGTCCCTAGAAAAAATGTTTTTTTTAAGCACAATATAGCACAAGGAGAATTCACTCACTGTCCTTCCAGGTCCCTGGAAACAAGGACTTGCACAGTGAAAGAAACTGACACTCTCCCTACCTACAGTGTTCTGTCCCTAGAAAAAATGTTTTTTTTAAGCACAATATAGCACAAGGAGATTTCACTCACTGTCCTTCCAGGTCCCTAGAAACAAGGACTTACACAGTGAAAGAAACTGACACTCTCCCTACCTACAGTTTTCTGTCCCTAGAAAAAATGTTTTTTTTAAGCACAATATAGCACAAGGAGAATTCACTCACTGTCCTTCCAGGTCCCTGGAAACAAGGACTTGCACAGTGAAAGAAACTGACACTCTCCCTACCTACAGTTTTCTGTCCCTAGAAAAAATGTTTTTTTTTAAGCACAATATAGCACAAGGAGAATTCACTCACTGTCCTTCCAGGTCCCTAGAAACAAGGACTTGCACAGTGAAAGAAACTGACACTCTCCCTACCTACAGTTTTCTGTCCCTAGAAAAAATGTTTTTTTTAAGCACACTATAGCACAAGGAGAATTCACTCACTGTCCTTCCCAGTCCCTAGAAACAAGGACTTGCACAGTGAAAGAAACTGACACTCTCCCTACCTACAGTTTTCTGTCCCTAGAAAAAATGTTTTTTTTAAGCACAATATAGCACAAGGAGAATTCACTCACTGTCCTTCCAGGTCCCTGGAAACAAGGACTTGCACAGTGAAAGAAACTGACACTCTCCCTACCTACAGTTTTCTGTCCCTAGAAAAAATGTTTTTTTTAAGCACAATATAGCACAAGGAGAATTCACTCACTGTCCTTCCAGGTCCCTAGAAACAAGGACTTACACAGTGAAAGAAACTGACACTCTCCCTACCTACAGTTTTCTGTCCCTAGAAAAAATGTTTTTTTTAAGCACAATATAGCACAAGGAGAATTCACTCACTGTCCTTCCAGGTCCCTGGAAACAAGGACTTGCACAGTGAAAGAAACTGACACTCTCCCTACCTACAGTTTTCTGTCCCTAGAAAAAATGTTTTTTTTAAGCACAATAAAGCACAAGGAGAATTCACTCACTGTCCTTCCAGGTCCCTGGAAACAAGGACTTACACAGTGAAAGAAACTGACACTCTCCCTACCTACAGTTTTCTGTCCCTAGAAAAAATGTTTTTTTTAAGCACAATATAGCACAAGGAGAATTCACTCACTGTCCTTCCAGGTCCCTGGAAACAAGGACTTGCACAGTGAAAGAAACTGACACTCTCCCTACCTACAGTTTTCTGTCCCTAGAAAAAATGTTTTTTTTAAGCACAATATAGCACAAGGAGAATTCACTCACTGTCCTTCCAGGTCCCTGGAAACAAGGACTTGCACAGTGAAAGAAACTGACACTCTCCCTACCTACAGTTTTCTGTCCCTAGAAAAAATGTTTGTTTTAAGCACAATATAGCACAAGGAGAATTCACTCACTGTCCTTCCAGGTCCCTAGAAACAAGGACTTACACAGTGAAAGAAACTGACACTCTCCCTACCTACAGTTTTCTGTCTCTAGAAAAAATGTTTTTTTTAAGCACAATATAGCACAAGGAGAATTCACTCACTGTCCTTCCAGGTCCCTGGAAACAAGGACTTGCACAGTGAAAGAAACTGACACTCTCCCTACCTACAGTTTTCTGTCCCTAGAAAAAATGTTTTTTTTAAGCACAATATAGCACAAGGAGAATTCACTCACTGTCCTTCCAGGTCCCTAGAAACAAGGACTTGCACAGTGAAAGAAACTGACACTCTCCCTACCTACAGTTTTCTGTCCCTAGAAAAAATGTTTTTTTTAAGCACAATATAGCACAAGGAGAATTCACTCACTGTCCTTCCAGGTCCCTGGAAACAAGGACTTGCACAGTGAAAGAAACTGACACTCTCCCTACCTACAGTTTTCTGTCCCTAGAAAAAATGTTTTTTTTAAGCACAATATAGCACAAGGAGAATTCACTCACTGTCCTTCCAGGTCCCTAGAAACAAGGACTTACACAGTGAAAGAAACTGACACTCTCCCTACCTACAGTTTTCTGTCCCTAGAAAAAATGTTTTTTTTAAGCACAATATAGCACAAGGAGAATTCACTCACTGTCCTTCCAGGTTCCTAGAAACAAGGACTTACACAGTGAAAGAAACTGACACTCTCCCTACCTACAGTTTTCTGTCCCTAGAAAAAATGTTTTTTTTAAGCACAATATAGCACAAGGAGAATTCACTCACTGTCCTTCCAGGTCCCTGGAAACAAGGACTTGCACAGTGAAAGAAACTGACACTCTCCCTACCTACAGTTTTCTGTCCCTAGAAAAAATGTTTTTTTTAAGCACAATATAGCACAAGGAGAATTCACTCACTGTCCTTCCAGGTCCCTGGAAACAAGGACTTGCACAGTGAAAGAAACTGACACTCTCCCTACCTACAGTTTTCTGTCCCTAGAAAAAATGTTTTTTTTAAGCACAATATAGCACAAGGAGAATTCACTCACTGTCCTTCCAGGTCCCTAGAAACAAGGACTTACACAGTGAAAGAAACTGACACTCTCCCTACCTACAGTTTTCTGTCCCTAGAAAAAATGTTTTTTTTAAGCACAATATAGCACAAGGAGAATTCACTCACTGTCCTTCCAGGTCCCTGGAAACAAGGACTTGCACAGTGAAAGAAACTGACACTCTCCCTACCTACAGTTTTCTGTCCCTAGAAAAAATGTTTTTTTTAAGCACAATAAAGCACAAGGAGAATTCACTCACTGTCCTTCCAGGTCCCTAGAAACAAGGACTTACACAGTGAAAGAAACTGACACTCTCCCTACCTACAGTTTTCTGTCCCTAGAAAAAATGTTTTTTTTAAGCACAATATAGCACAAGGAGAATTCACTCACTGTCCTTCCAGGTCCCTAGAAACAAGGACTTACACAGTGAAAGAAACTGACACTCTCCCTACCTACAGTTTTCTGTCCCTAGAAAAAATGTTTTTTTTAAGCACAATATAGCACAAGGAGAATTCACTCACTGTCCTTCCAGGTCCCTAGAAACAAGGACTTGCACAGTGAAAGAAACTGACACTCTCCCTACCTACAGTTTTCTGTCCCTAGAAAAAATGTTTTTTTTAAGCACAATATAGCACAAGGAGAATTCACTCACTGTCCTTCCAGGTCCCTAGAAACAAGGACTTACACAGTGAAAGAAACTGACACTCTCCCTACCTACAGTTTTCTGTCCCTAGAAAAAATGTTTTTTTTAAGCACAATATAGCACAAGGAGAATTCACTCACTGTCCTTCCAGGTCCCTAGAAACAAGGACTTGCACAGTGAAAGAAACTGACACTCTCCCTACCTACAGTTTTCTGTCCCTAGAAAAAATGTTTTTTTTAAGCACAATATAGCACAAGGAGAATTCACTCACTGTCCTTCCAGGTCCCTAGAAACAAGGACTTACACAGTGAAAGAAACTGACACTCTCCCTACCTACAGTTTTCTGTCCCTAGAAAAAATGTTTTTTTTAAGCACAATATAGCACAAGGAGAATTCACTCACTGTCCTTCCAGGTCCCTGGAAACAAGGACTTGCACAGTGAAAGAAACTGACACTCTCCCTACCTACAGTTTTCTGTCCCTAGAAAAAATGTTTGTTTTAAGCACAATATAGCACAAGGAGAATTCACTCACTGTCCTTCCAGGTCCCTAGAAACAAGGACTTGCACAGTGAAAGAAACGGACACTCTCCCTACCTACAGTTTTCTGTCCCTAGAAAAAATGTTTTTTTAAGCACAATATAGCACAAGGAGAATTCACTCACTGTCCTTCCAGGTCCCTGGAAACAAGGACTTGCACAGTGAAAGAAACTGACACTCTCCCTACCTACAGTGTTCTGTCCCTAGAAAAAATGTTTTTTTTAAGCACAATATAGCACAAGGAGAATTCACTCACTGTCCTTCCAGGTCCCTAGAAACAAGGACTTACACAGTGAAAGAAACTGACACTCTCCCTACCTACAGTTTTCTGTCCCTAGAAAAAATGTTTTTTTTAAGCACAATATAGCACAAGGAGAATTCACTCACTGTCCTTCCAGGTCCCTGGAAACAAGGACTTGCACAGTGAAAGAAACTGACACTCTCCCTACCTACAGTTTTCTTTCCCTAGAAAAAATGTTTTTTTTAAGCACAATAAAGCACAAGGAGAATTCACTCACTGTCCTTCCAGGTCCCTGGAAACAAGGACTTACACAGTGAAAGAAACTGACACTCTCCCTACCTACAGTTTTCTGTCCCTAGAAAAAATGTTTTTTTTTAAGCACAATATAGCACAAGGAGAATTCACTCACTGTCCTTCCAGGTCCCTGGAAACAAGGACTTGCACAGTGAAAGAAACTGACACTCTCCCTACCTACAGTTTTCTGTCCCTAGAAAAAATGTTTTTTTTAAGCACAATATAGCACAAGGAGAATTCACTCACTGTCCTTCCAGGTCCCTGGAAACAAGGACTTGCACAGTGAAAGAAACTGACACTCTCCCTACCTACAGTTTTCTGTCCCTAGAAAAAATGTTTTTTTTAAGCACAATATAGCACAAGGAGAATTCACTCACTGTCCTTCCAGGTCCCTAGAAACAAGGACTTACACAGTGAAAGAAACTGACACTCTCCCTACCTACAGTTTTCTGTCTCTAGAAAAAATGTTTTTTTTAAGCACAATATAGCACAAGGAGAATTCACTCACTGTCCTTCCAGGTCCCTAGAAACAAGGACTTGCACAGTGAAAGAAACTGACACTCTCCCTACCTACAGTTTTCTGTCCCTAGAAAAAATGTTTTTTTTAAGCACAATATAGCACAAGGAGAATTCACTCACTGTCCTTCCAGGTCCCTGGAAACAAGGACTTGCACAGTGAAAGAAACTGACACTCTCCCTACCTACAGTTTTCTGTCCCTAGAAAAAATGTTTTTTTTAAGCACAATATAGCACAAGGAGAATTCACTCACTGTCCTTCCAGGTCCCTGGAAACAAGGACTTGCACAGTGAAAGAAACTGACACTCTCCCTACCTACAGTTTTCTGTCCCTAGAAAAAATGTTTTTTTTAAGCACAATATAGCACAAGGAGAATTCACTCACTGCCCTTCCAGGTCCCTAGAAACAAGGACTTGCACAGTGAAAGAAACTGACACTCTCCCTACCTACAGTTTTCTGTCCCTAGAAAAAATGTTTTTTTTAAGCACAATATAGCACAAGGAGAATTCACTCACTGTCCTTCCAGGTCCCTAGAAACAAGGACTTACACAGTGAAAGAAACTGACACTCTCCCTACCTACAGTTTTCTGTCCCTAGAAAAAATGTTTTTTTTAAGCACAATATAGCACAAGGAGAATTCACTCACTGTCCTTCCAGGTCCCTGGAAACAAGGACTTGCACAGTGAAAGAAACTGACACTCTCCCTACCTACAGTTTTCTGTCCCTAGAAAAAATGTTTTTTTTAAGCACAATATAGCACAAGGAGAATTCACTCACTGTCCTTCCAGGTCCCTAGAAACAAGGACTTGCACAGTGAAAGAAACGGACACTCTCCCTACCTACAGTTTTCTGTCCCTAGAAAAAATGTTTTTTTTAAGCACAATATAGCACAAGGAGAATTCACTCACTGTCCTTCCAGGTCCCTGGAAACAAGGACTTGCACAGTGAAAGCAACTGACACTCTCCCTACCTACAGTGTTCTGTCCCTAGAAAAAATGTTTTTTTTAAGCACAATATAGCACAAGGAGAATTCACTCACTGTCCTTCCAGGTCCCTAGAAACAAGGACTTACACAGTGAAAGAAACTGACACTCTCCCTACCTACAGTTTTCTGTCCCTAGAAAAAATGTTTTTTTTAAGCACAATATAGCACAAGGAGAATTCACTCACTGTCCTTCCAGGTCCCTGGAAACAAGGACTTGCACAGTGAAAGAAACTGACACTCTCCCTACCTACAGTTTTCTTTCCCTAGAAAAAATGTTTTTTTTAAGCACAATAAAGCACAAGGAGAATTCACTCACTGTCCTTCCAGGTCCCTGGAAACAAGGACTTACACAGTGAAAGAAACTGACACTCTCCCTACCTACAGTTTTCTGTCCCTAGAAAAAATGTTTTTTTTAAGCACAATATAGCACAAGGAGAATTCACTCACTGTCCTTCCAGGTCCCTGGAAACAAGGACTTGCACAGTGAAAGAAACTGACACTCTCCCTACCTACAGTTTTCTGTCCCTAGAAAAAATGTTTTTTTTAAGCACAATATAGCACAAGGAGAATTCACTCACTGTCCTTCCAGGTCCCTGGAAACAAGGACTTGCACAGTGAAAGAAACTGACACTCTCCCTACCTACAGTTTTCTGTCCCTAGAAAAAATGTTTTTTTTAAGCACAATATAGCACAAGGAGAATTCACTCACTGTCCTTCCAGGTCCCTAGAAACAAGGACTTACACAGTGAAAGAAACTGACACTCTCCCTACCTACAGTTTTCTGTCTCTAGAAAAAATGTTTTTTTTAAGCACAATATAGCACAAGGAGAATTCACTCACTGTCCTTCCAGGTCCCTGGAAACAAGGACTTGCACAGTGAAAGAAACTGACACTCTCCCTACCTACAGTTTTCTGTCCCTAGAAAAAATGTTTTTTTTTAAGCACAATATAGCACAAGGAGAATTCACTCACTGTCCTTCCAGGTCCCTAGAAACAAGGACTTGCACAGTGAAAGAAACTGACACTCTCCCTACCTACAGTTTTCTGTCCCTAGAAAAAATGTTTTTTTTAAGCACAATATAGCACAAGGAGAATTCACTCACTGTCCTTCCAGGTCCCTGGAAACAAGGACTTGCACAGTGAAAGAAACTGACACTCTCCCTACCTACAGTTTTCTGTCCCTAGAAAAAATGTTTTTTTTAAGCACAATATAGCACAAGGAGAATTCACTCACTGTCCTTCCAGGTCCCTAGAAACAAGGACTTACACAGTGAAAGAAACTGGCACTCTCCCTACCTACAGTTTTCTGTCCCTAGAAAAAATGTTTTTTTTAAGCACAATATAGCACAAGGAGAATTCACTCACTGTCCTTCCAGGTCCCTGGAAACAAGGACTTGCACAGTGAAAGAAACTGACACTCTCCCTACCTACAGTTTTCTGTCCCTAGAAAAAATGTTTTTTTTAAGCACAATATAGCACAAGGAGAATTCACTCACTGTCCTTCCAGGTCCCTAGAAACAAGGACTTACACAGTGAAAGAAACTGACACTCTCCCTACCTACAGTTTTCTGTCCCTAGAAAAAATGTTTTTTTTAAGCACAATATAGCACAAGGAGAATTCACTCACTGTCCTTCCAGGTCCCTGGAAACAAGGACTTGCACAGTGAAAGAAACTGACACTCTCCCTACCTACAGTTTTCTGTCCCTAGAAAAAATGTTTTTTTTAAGCACAATATAGCACAAGGAGAATTCACTCACTGTCCTTCCAGGTCCCTGGAAACAAGGACTTGCACAGTGAAAGAAACTGACACTCTCCCTACCTACAGTTTTCTGTCCCTAGAAAAAATGTTTTTTTTAAGCACAATATAGCACAAGGAGAATTCACTCACTGTCCTTCCAGGTCCCTAGAAACAAGGACTTACACAGTGAAAGAAACTGACACTCTCCCTACCTACAGTTTTCTGTCTCTAGAAAAAATGTTTTTTTTAAGCACAATATAGCACAAGGAGAATTCACTCACTGTCCTTCCAGGTCCCTGGAAACAAGGACTTGCACAGTGAAAGAAACTGACACTCTCCCTACCTACAGTTTTCTGTCCCTAGAAAAAATGTTTTTTTTTAAGCACAATATAGCACAAGGAGAATTCACTCACTGTCCTTCCAGGTCCCTAGAAACAAGGACTTGCACAGTGAAAGAAACTGACACTCTCCCTACCTACAGTTTTCTGTCCCTAGAAAAAATGTTTTTTTGAAGCACAATATAGCACAAGGAGAATTCACTCACTGTCCTTCCAGGTCCCTGGAAACAAGGACTTGCACAGTGAAAGAAACTGACACTCTCCCTACCTACAGTTTTCTGTCCCTAGAAAAAATGTTTTTTTTAAGCACAATATAGCACAAGGAGAATTCACTCACTGTCCTTCCAGGTCCCTAGAAACAAGGACTTACACAGTGAAAGAAACTGACACTCTCCCTACCTACAGTTTTCTGTCCCTAGAAATTTTTTTTTTTTAAGCACAATATAGCACAAGGAGAATTCACTCACTGTCCTTCCAGGTCCCTAGAAACAAGGACTTACACAGTGAAAGAAACTGACACTCTCCCTACCTACAGTTTTCTGTCCCTAGAAAAAATGTTTTTTTTAAGCACAATATAGCACAAGGAGAATTCACTCACTGTCCTTCCAGGTCCCTGGAAACAAGGACTTGCACAGTGAAAGAAACTGACACTCTCCCTACCTACAGTTTTCTGTCCCTAGAAAAAATGTTTTTTTTAAGCACAATATAGCACAAGGAGAATTCACTCACTGTCCTTCCAGGTCCCTGGAAACAAGGACTTGCACAGTGAAAGAAATTGACACTCTCCCTACCTACAGTTTTCTGTCCCTAGAAAAAATGTTTTTTTTAAGCACAATATAGCACAAGGAGAATTCACTCACTGTCCTTCCAGGTCCCTAGAAACAAGGACTTACACAGTGAAAGAAACTGACACTCTCCCTACCTACAGTTTTCTGTCCCTAGAAAAAATGTTTTTTTTAAGCACAATATAGCACAAGGAGAATTCACTCACTGTCCTTCCAGGTCCCTAGAAACAAGGACTTACACAGTGAAAGAAACTGACACTCTCCCTACCTACAGTTTTCTGTCCCTAGAAAAAATGTTTTTTTTAAGCACAATATAGCACAAGTAGAATTCACTCACTGTCCTTCCAGGTCCCTGGAAACAAGGACTTGCACAGTGAAAGAAACTGACACTCTCCCTACCTACAGTTTTCTTTCCCTAGAAAAAATGTTTTTTTTAAGCACAATAAAGCACAAGGAGAATTCACTCACTGTCCTTCCAGGTCCCTGGAAACAAGGACTTACACAGTGAAAGAAACTGACACTCTCCCTACCTACAGTTTTCTGTCCCTAGAAAAAATGTTTTTTTTAAGCACAATATAGCACAAGGAGAATTCACTCACTGTCCTTCCAGGTCCCTAGAAACAAGGACTTACACAGTGAAAGAAACTGACACTCTCCCTACCTACAGTTTTCTGTCTCTAGAAAAAATGTTTTTTTTAAGCACAATATAGCACAAGGAGAATTCACTCACTGTCCTTCCAGGTCCCTGGAAACAAGGACTTGCACAGTGAAAGAAACTGACACTCTCCCTACCTACAGTTTTCTGTCCCTAGAAAAAATGTTTTTTTTTAAGCACAATATAGCACAAGGAGAATTCACTCACTGTCCTTCCAGGTCCCTAGAAACAAGGACTTGCACAGTGAAAGAAACTGACACTCTCCCTACCTACAGTTTTCTGTCCCTAGAAAAAATGTTTTTTTGAAGCACAATATAGCACAAGGAGAATTCACTCACTGTCCTTCCAGGTCCCTGGAAACAAGGACTTGCACAGTGAAAGAAACTGACACTCTCCCTACCTACAGTTTTCTGTCCCTAGAAAAAATGTTTTTTTTAAGCACAATATAGCACAAGGAGAATTCACTCACTGTCCTTCCAGGTCCCTAGAAACAAGGACTTACACAGTGAAAGAAACTGACACTCTCCCTACCTACAGTTTTCTGTCCCTAGAAAAAAATTTTTTTTTTTAAGCACAATATAGCACAAGGAGAATTCACTCACTGTCCTTCCAGGTCCCTAGAAACAAGGACTTACACAGTGAAAGAAACTGACACTCTCCCTACCTACAGTTTTCTGTCCCTAGAAAAAATGTTTTTTTTAAGCACAATATAGCACAAGGAGAATTCACTCACTGTCCTTCCAGGTCCCTGGAAACAAGGACTTGCACAGTGAAAGAAACTGACACTCTCCCTACCTACAGTTTTCTGTCCCTAGAAAAAATGTTTTTTTTAAGCACAATATAGCACAAGGAGAATTCACTCACTGTCCTTCCAGGTCCCTGGAAACAAGGACTTGCACAGTGAAAGAAATTGACACTCTCCCTACCTACAGTTTTCTGTCCCTAGAAAAAATGTTTTTTTTAAGCACAATATAGCACAAGGAGAATTCACTCACTGTCCTTCCAGGTCCCTAGAAACAAGGACTTACACAGTGAAAGAAACTGACACTCTCCCTACCTACAGTTTTCTGTCCCTAGAAAAAATGTTTTTTTTAAGCACAATATAGCACAAGGAGAATTCACTCACTGTCCTTCCAGGTCCCTAGAAACAAGGACTTACACAGTGAAAGAAACTGACACTCTCCCTACCTACAGTTTTCTGTCCCTAGAAAAAATGTTTTTTTTAAGCACAATATAGCACAAGTAGAATTCACTCACTGTCCTTTCAGGTCCCTGGAAACAAGGACTTGCACAGTGAAAGAAACTGACACTCTCCCTACCTACAGTTTTCTTTCCCTAGAAAAAATGTTTTTTTTAAGCACAATAAAGCACAAGGAGAATTCACTCACTGTCCTTCCAGGTCCCTGGAAACAAGGACTTACACAGTGAAAGAAACTGACACTCTCCCTACCTACAGTTTTCTGTCCCTAGAAAAAATGTTTTTTTTAAGCACAATATAGCACAAGGAGAATTCACTCACTGTCCTTCCAGGTCCCTAGAAACAAGGACTTACACAGTGAAAGAAACTGACACTCTCCCTACCTACAGTTTTCTGTCTCTAGAAAAAATGTTTTTTTTAAGCACAATATAGCACAAGGAGAATTCACTCACTGTCCTTCCAGGTCCCTGGAAACAAGGACTTGCACAGTGAAAGAAACTGACACTCTCCCTACCTACAGTTTTCTGTCCCTAGAAAAAATGTTTTTTTTTAAGCACAATATAGCACAAGGAGAATTCACTCACTGTCCTTCCAGGTCCCTAGAAACAAGGACTTGCACAGTGAAAGAAACTGACACTCTCCCTACCTACAGTTTTCTGTCCCTAGAAAAAATGTTTTTTTGAAGCACAATATAGCACAAGGAGAATTCACTCACTGTCCTTCCAGGTCCCTGGAAACAAGGACTTGCACAGTGAAAGAAACTGACACTCTCCCTACCTACAGTTTTCTGTCCCTAGAAAAAATGTTTTTTTTAAGCACAATATAGCACAAGGAGAATTCACTCACTGTCCTTCCAGGTCCCTAGAAACAAGGACTTACACAGTGAAAGAAACTGACACTCTCCCTACCTACAGTTTTCTGTCCCTAGAATTTTTTTTTTTTTAAGCACAATATAGCACAAGGAGAATTCACTCACTGTCCTTCCAGGTCCCTAGAAACAAGGACTTACACAGTGAAAGAAACTGACACTCTCCCTACCTACAGTTTTCTGTCCCTAGAAAAAATGTTTTTTTTAAGCACAATATAGCACAAGGAGAATTCACTCACTGTCCTTCCAGGTCCCTGGAAACAAGGACTTGCACAGTGAAAGAAAATGACACTCTCCCTACCTACAGTTTTCTGTCCCTAGAAAAAATGTTTTTTTTAAGCACAATATAGCACAAGGAGAATTCACTCACTGTCCTTCCAGGTCCCTGGAAACAAGGACTTGCACAGTGAAAGAAATTGACACTCTCCCTACCTACAGTTTTCTGTCCCTAGAAAAAATGTTTTTTTAAGCACAATATAGCACAAGGAGAATTCACTCACTGTCCTTCCAGGTCCCTAGAAACAAGGACTTACACAGTGAAAGAAACTGACACTCTCCCTACCTACAGTTTTCTGTCCCTAGAAAAAATGTTTTTTTTAAGCACAATATAGCACAAGGAGAATTCACTCACTGTCCTTCCAGGTCCCTAGAAACAAGGACTTGCACAGTGAAAGAAACTGACACTCTCCCTACCTACAGTTTTCTGTCCCTAGAAAAAATGTTTTTTTTAAGCACAATATAGCACAAGGAGAATTCACTCACTGTCCTTCCAGGTCCCTAGAAACAAGGACTTACACAGTGAAAGAAACTGACACTCTCCCTACCTACAGTTTTCTGTCCCTAGAAAAAATGTTTTTTTAAGCACAATATAGCACAAGGAGAATTCACTCACTGTCCTTCCAGGTCCCTAGAAACAAGGACTTGCACAGTGAAAGAAACTGACACTCTCCCTACCTACAGTTTTCTGTCCCTAGAAAAAATGTTTTTTTTAAACACAATATAGCACAAGGAGAATTCACTCACTGTCCTTCCAGGTCCCTAGAAACAAGGACTTGCACAGTGAAAGAAACTGACACTCTCCCTACCTACAGTTTTCTGTCCCTAGAAAAAATGTTTTTTTTAAGCACACTATAGCACAAGGAGAATTCACTCACTGTCCTTCCCAGTCCCTAGAAACAAGGACTTGCACAGTGAAAGAAACTGACACTCTTCCTACCTACAGTTTTCTGTCCCTAGAAAAAATGTTTTTTTTAAGCACAATATAGCACAAGGAGAATTCACTCACTGTCCTTCCAGGTCCCTGGAAACAAGGACTTGCACAGTGAAAGAAACTGACACTCTCCCTACCTACAGTTTTCTGTCCCTAGAAAAAATGTTTTTTTTAAGCACAATATAGCACAAGGAGAATTCACTCACTGTCCTTCCAGGTCCCTAGAAACAAGGACTTACACAGTGAAAGAAACTGACACTCTCCCTACCTACAGTTTTCTGTCCCTAGAAAAAATGTTTTTTTTAAGCACAATATAGCACAAGGAGAATTCACTCACTGTCCTTCCAGGTCCCTGGAAACAAGGACTTGCACAGTGAAAGAAACTGACACTCTCCCTACCTACAGTTTTCTGTCCCTAGAAAATTTTTTTGTTTTAGGCACAATATAGCACAAGGAGAATTCACTCACTGTCCTTCCAGGTCCCTAGAAACAAGGACTTGCACAGTGAAAGAAACGGACACTCTCCCTACCTACAGTTTTCTGTCCCTAGAAAAAATGTTTTTTTTAAGCACAATATAGCACAAGGAGAATTCACTCACTGTCCTTCCAGGTCCCTGGAAACAAGGACTTGCACAGTGAAAGAAACTGACACTCTCCCTACCTACAGTTTTCTGTCCCTAGAAAAAATGTTTTTTTTAAGCACAATATAGCACAAGGAGAATTCACTCACTGTCCTTCCAGGTCCCTAGAAACAAGGACTTACACAGTGAAAGAAACTGACACTCTCCCTACCTACAGTTTTCTGTCCCTAGAAAAAATGTTTTTTTTAAGCACAATATAGCACAAGGAGAATTCACTCACTGTCCTTCCAGGTCCCTGGAAACAAGGACTTGCACAGTGAAAGAAACTGACACTCTCCCTACCTACAGTTTTCTGTCCCTAGAAAATTTTTTTGTTTTAGGCACAATATAGCACAAGGAGAATTCACTCACTGTCCTTCCAGGTCCCTAGAAACAAGGACTTGCACAGTGAAAGAAACGGACACTCTCCCTACCTACAGTTTTCTGTCCCTAGAAAAAATGTTTTTTTTAAGCACAATATAGCACAAGGAGAATTCACTCACTGTCCTTCCAGGTCCCTGGAAACAAGGACTTGCACAGTGAAAGAAACTGACACTCTCCCTACCTACAGTGTTCTGTCCCTAGAAAAAATGTTTTTTTTAAGCACAATATAGCACAAGGAGAATTCACTCACTGTCCTTCCAGGTCCCTAGAAACAAGGACTTACACAGTGAAAGAAACTGACACTCTCCCTACCTACAGTTTTCTGTCCCTAGAAAAAATGTTTTTTTTAAGCACAATATAGCACAAGGAGAATTCACTCACTGTCCTTCCAGGTCCCTGGAAACAAGGACTTGCACAGTGAAAGAAACTGACACTCTCCCTACCTACAGTTTTCTGTCCCTAGAAAAAATGTTTTTTTTAAGCACAATATAGCACAAGGAGAATTCACTCACTGTCCTTCCAGGTCCCTAGAAACAAGGACTTGCACAGTGAAAGAAACGGACACTCTCCCTACCTACAGTTTTCTGTCCCTAGAAAAAATGTTTTTTTTAAGCACAATATAGCACAAGGAGAATTCACTCACTGTCCTTCCAGGTCCCTGGAAACAAGGACTTGCACAGTGAAAGAAACTGACACTCTCCCTACCTACAGTGTTCTGTCCCTAGAAAAAATGTTTTTTTTAAGCACAATATAGCACAAGGAGAATTCACTCACTGTCCTTCCAGGTCCCTAGAAACAAGGACTTACACAGTGAAAGAAACTGACACTCTCCCTACCTACAGTTTTCTGTCCCTAGAAAAAATGTTTTTTTTAAGCACAATATAGCACAAGGAGAATTCACTCACTGTCCTTCCAGGTCCCTGGAAACAAGGACTTGCACAGTGAAAGAAACTGACACTCTCCCTACCTACAGTTTTCTGTCCCTAGAAAAAATGTTTTTTTTAAGCACAATATAGCACAAGGAGAATTCACTCACTGTCCTTCCAGGTCCCTAGAAACAAGGACTTGCACAGTGAAAGAAACTGACACTCTCCCTACCTACAGTTTTCTGTCCCTAGAAAAAATGTTTTTTTTAAGCACACTATAGCACAAGGAGAATTCACTCACTGTCCTTCCCAGTCCCTAGAAACAAGGACTTGCACAGTGAAAGAAACTGACACTCTCCCTACCTACAGTTTTCTGTCCCTATAAAAATTTTTTTTTTAAGCACAATATAGCACAAGGAGAATTCACTCACTGTCCTTCCAGGTCCCTGGAAACAAGGACTTGCACAGTGAAAGAAACTGACACTCTCCCTACCTACAGTGTTCTGTCCCTAGAAAAAATGTTTTTTTTAAGCACAATATAGCACAAGGAGAATTCACTCACTGTCCTTCCAGGTCCCTAGAAACAAGGACTTACACAGTGAAAGAAACTGACACTCTCCCTACCTACAGTTTTCTGTCCCTAGAAAAAATGTTTTTTTTAAGCACAATATAGCACAAGGAGAATTCACTCACTGTCCTTCCAGGTCCCTGGAAACAAGGACTTGCACAGTGAAAGAAACTGACACTCTCCCTACCTACAGTTTTCTGTCCCTAGAAAAATTTTTTGTTTTAGGCACAATATAGCACAAGGAGAATTCACTCACTGTCCTTCCAGGTCCCTAGAAACAAGGACTTGCACAGTGAAAGAAACGGACACTCTCCCTACCTACAGTTTTCTGTCCCTAGAAAAAATGTTTTTTTTAAGCACAATATAGCACAAGGAGAATTCACTCACTGTCCTTCCAGGTCCCTGGAAACAAGGACTTGCACAGTGAAAGAAACTGACACTCTCCCTACCTACAGTTTTCTGTCCCTAGAAAAAATGTTTTTTTTAAGCACAATATAGCACAAGGAGAATTCACTCACTGTCCTTCCAGGTCCCTAGAAACAAGGACTTACACAGTGAAAGAAACTGACACTCTCCCTACCTACAGTTTTCTGTCCCTAGAAAAAATGTTTTTTTTAAGCACAATATAGCACAAGGAGAATTCACTCACTGTCCTTCCAGGTCCCTGGAAACAAGGACTTGCACAGTGAAAGAAACTGACACTCTCCCTACCTACAGTTTTCTGTCCCTAGAAATTTTTTTTGTTTTAGGCACAATATAGCACAAGGAGAATTCACTCACTGTCCTTCCAGGTCCCTAGAAACAAGGACTTGCACAGTGAAAGAAACGGACACTCTCCCTACCTACAGTTTTCTGTCCCTAGAAAAAATGTTTTTTTTAAGCACAATATAGCACAAGGAGAATTCACTCACTGTCCTTCCAGGTCCCTGGAAACAAGGACTTGCACAGTGAAAGAAACTGACACTCTCCCTACCTACAGTGTTCTGTCCCTAGAAAAAATGTTTTTTTTAAGCACAATATAGCACAAGGAGAATTCACTCACTGTCCTTCCAGGTCCCTAGAAACAAGGACTTACACAGTGAAAGAAACTGACACTCTCCCTACCTACAGTTTTCTGTCCCTAGAAAAAATGTTTTTTTTAAGCACAATATAGCACAAGGAGAATTCACTCACTGTCCTTCCAGGTCCCTGGAAACAAGGACTTGCACAGTGAAAGAAACTGACACTCTCCCTACCTACAGTTTTCTGTCCCTAGAAAAAATGTTTTTTTTAAGCACAATATAGCACAAGGAGAATTCACTCACTGTCCTTCCAGGTCCCTAGAAACAAGGACTTGCACAGTGAAAGAAACGGACACTCTCCCTACCTACAGTTTTCTGTCCCTAGAAAAAATGTTTTTTTTAAGCACAATATAGCACAAGGAGAATTCACTCACTGTCCTTCCAGGTCCCTGGAAACAAGGACTTGCACAGTGAAAGAAACTGACACTCTCCCTACCTACAGTGTTCTGTCCCTAGAAAAAATGTTTTTTTTAAGCACAATATAGCACAAGGAGAATTCACTCACTGTCCTTCCAGGTCCCTAGAAACAAGGACTTACACAGTGAAAGAAACTGACACTCTCCCTACCTACAGTTTTCTGTCCCTAGAAAAAATGTTTTTTTTAAGCACAATATAGCACAAGGAGAATTCACTCACTGTCCTTCCAGGTCCCTGGAAACAAGGACTTGCACAGTGAAAGAAACTGACACTCTCCCTACCTACAGTTTTCTGTCCCTAGAAAAAATGTTTTTTTTAAGCACAATATAGCACAAGGAGAATTCACTCACTGTCCTTCCAGGTCCCTAGAAACAAGGACTTGCACAGTGAAAGAAACTGACACTCTCCCTACCTACAGTTTTCTGTCCCTAGAAAAAATGTTTTTTTTAAGCACACTATAGCACAAGGAGAATTCACTCACTGTCCTTCCCAGTCCCTAGAAACAAGGACTTGCACAGTGAAAGAAACTGACACTCTCCCTACCTACAGTTTTCTGTCCCTAGAAAAAATGTTTTTTTTAAGCACAATATAGCACAAGGAGAATTCACTCACTGTCCTTCCAGGTCCCTAGAAACAAGGACTTACACAGTGAAAGAAACTGACACTCTCCCTACCTACAGTTTTCTGTCCCTAGAAAAAATGTTTTTTTTAAGCACAATATAGCACAAGGAGAATTCACTCACTGTCCTTCCAGGTCCCTAGAAACAAGGACTTACACAGTGAAAGAAACTGACACTCTCCCTACCTACAGTTTTCTGTCCCTAGAAAAAATGTTTTTTTTAAGCACAATATAGCACAAGGAGAATTCACTCACTGTCCTTCCAGGTCCCTGGAAACAAGGACTTGCACAGTGAAAGAAACTGACACTCTCCCTACCTACAGTTTTCTGTCCCTAGAAAAAATGTTTTTTTTAAGCACAATATAGCACAAGGAGAATTCACTCACTGTCCTTCCAGGTCCCTGGAAACAAGGACTTGCACAGTGAAAGAAACTGACACTCTCCCTACCTACAGTTTTCTGTCCCTAGAAAAAATGTTTTTTTTAAGCACAATATAGCACAAGGAGAATTCACTCACTGTCCTTCCAGGTCCCTAGAAACAAGGACTTACACAGTGAAAGAAACTGACACTCTCCCTACCTACAGTTTTCTGTCCCTAGAAAAAATGTTTTTTTTAAGCACAATATAGCACAAGGAGAATTCACTCACTGTCCTTCCAGGTCCCTGGAAACAAGGACTTGCACAGTGAAAGAAACTGACACTCTCCCTACCTACAGTTTTCTGTCCCTAGAAAAAATGTTTTTTTAAGCACAATAAAGCACAAGGAGAATTCACTCACTGTCCTTCCAGGTCCCTAGAAACAAGGACTTACACAGTGAAAGAAACTGACACTCTCCCTACCTACAGTTTTCTGTCCCTAGAAAAAATGTTTTTTTTAAGCACAATATAGCACAAGGAGAATTCACTCACTGTCCTTCCAGGTCCCTAGAAACAAGGACTTACACAGTGAAAGAAACTGACACTCTCCCTACCTACAGTTTTCTGTCCCTAGAAAAAATGTTTTTTTTAAGCACAATATAGCACAAGGAGAATTCACTCACTGTCCTTCCAGGTCCCTAGAAACAAGGACTTGCACAGTGAAAGAAACTGACACTCTCCCTACCTACAGTTTTCTGTCCCTAGAAAAAATGTTTTTTTTAAGCACAATATAGCACAAGGAGAATTCACTCACTGTCCTTCCAGGTCCCTAGAAACAAGGACTTACACAGTGAAAGAAACTGACACTCTCCCTACCTACAGTTTTCTGTCCCTAGAAAAAATGTTTTTTTTAAGCACAATATAGCACAAGGAGAATTCACTCACTGTCCTTCCAGGTCCCTAGAAACAAGGACTTGCACAGTGAAAGAAACTGACACTCTCCCTACCTACAGTTTTCTGTCCCTAGAAAAAATGTTTTTTTTAAGCACAATATAGCACAAGGAGAATTCACTCACTGTCCTTCCAGGTCCCTAGAAACAAGGACTTACACAGTGAAAGAAACTGACACTCTCCCTACCTACAGTTTTCTGTCCCTAGAAAAAATGTTTTTTTTAAGCACAATATAGCACAAGGAGAATTCACTCACTGTCCTTCCAGGTCCCTGGAAACAAGGACTTGCACAGTGAAAGAAACTGACACTCTCCCTACCTACAGTTTTCTGTCCCTAGAAAAAATGTTTGTTTTAAGCACAATATAGCACAAGGAGAATTCACTCACTGTCCTTCCAGGTCCCTAGAAACAAGGACTTGCACAGTGAAAGAAACGGACACTCTCCCTACCTACAGTTTTCTGTCCCTAGAAAAAATGTTTTTTTTAAGCACAATATAGCACAAGGAGAATTCACTCACTGTCCTTCCAGGTCCCTGGAAACAAGGACTTGCACAGTGAAAGAAACTGACACTCTCCCTACCTACAGTGTTCTGTCCCTAGAAAAAATGTTTTTTTTAAGCACAATATAGCACAAGGAGAATTCACTCACTGTCCTTCCAGGTCCCTAGAAACAAGGACTTACACAGTGAAAGAAACTGACACTCTCCCTACCTACAGTTTTCTGTCCCTAGAAAAAATGTTTTTTTTAAGCACAATATAGCACAAGGAGAATTCACTCACTGTCCTTCCAGGTCCCTGGAAACAAGGACTTGCACAGTGAAAGAAACTGACACTCTCCCTACCTACAGTTTTCTTTCCCTAGAAAAAATGTTTTTTTTAAGCACAATAAAGCACAAGGAGAATTCACTCACTGTCCTTCCAGGTCCCTGGAAACAAGGACTTACACAGTGAAAGAAACTGACACTCTCCCTACCTACAGTTTTCTGTCCCTAGAAAAAATGTTTTTTTTAAGCACAATATAGCACAAGGAGAATTCACTCACTGTCCTTCCAGGTCCCTGGAAACAAGGACTTGCACAGTGAAAGAAACTGACACTCTCCCTACCTACAGTTTTCTGTCCCTAGAAAAAATGTTTTTTTAAGCACAATATAGCACAAGGAGAATTCACTCACTGTCCTTCCAGGTCCCTAGAAACAAGGACTTACACAGTGAAAGAAACTGACACTCTCCCTACCTACAGTGTTCTGTCCCTAGAAAAAAATGTTTTTTTTAAGCACAATATAGCACAAGGAGAATTCACTCACTGTCCTTCCAGGTCCCTAGAAACAAGGACTTACACAGTGAAAGAAACTGACACTCTCCCTACCTACAGTTTTCTGTCCCTAGAAAAAATGTTTTTTTTAAGCACAATATAGCACAAGGAGAATTCACTCACTGTCCTTCCAGGTCCCTGGAAACAAGGACTTGCACAGTGAAAGAAACTGACACTCTCCCTACCTACAGTTTTCTTTCCCTAGAAAAAATGTTTTTTTTAAGCACAATAAAGCACAAGGAGAATTCACTCACTGTCCTTCCAGGTCCCTGGAAACAAGGACTTACACAGTGAAAGAAACTGACACTCTCCCTACCTACAGTTTTCTGTCCCTAGAAAAAATGATTTTTTTAAGCACAATATAGCACAAGGAGAATTCACTCACTGTCCTTCCAGGTCCCTGGAAACAAGGACTTGCACAGTGAAAGAAACTGACACTCTCCCTACCTACAGTTTTCTGTCCCTAGAAAAAATGTTTTTTTTAAGCACAATATAGCACAAGGAGAATTCACTCACTGTCCTTCCAGGTCCCTAGAAACAAGGACTTACACAGTGAAAGAAACTGACACTCTCCCTACCTACAGTTTTCTGTCTCTAGAAAAAATGTTTTTTTTAAGCACAATATAGCACAAGGAGAATTCACTCACTGTCCTTCCAGGTCCCTGGAAACAAGGACTTGCACAGTGAAAGAAACTGACACTCTCCCTACCTACAGTTTTCTGTCCCTAGAAAAAATGTTTTTTTTAAGCACAATATAGCACAAGGAGAATTCACTCACTGTCCTTCCAGGTCCCTAGAAACAAGGACTTGCACAGTGAAAGAAACTGACACTCTCCCTACCTACAGTTTTCTGTCCCTAGAAAAAATGTTTTTTTTAAGCACAATATAGCACAAGGAGAATTCACTCACTGTCCTTCCAGGTCCCTGGAAACAAGGACTTGCACAGTGAAAGAAACTGACACTCTCCCTACCTACAGTTTTCTGTCCCTAGAAAAAATGTTTTTTTTAAGCACAATATAGCACAAGGAGAATTCACTCACTGTCCTTCCAGGTCCCTAGAAACAAGGACTTACACAGTGAAAGAAACTGACACTCTCCCTACCTACAGTTTTCTGTCCCTAGAAAAAATGTTTTTTTTAAGCACAATATAGCACAAGGAGAATTCACTCACTGTCCTTCCAGGTCCCTAGAAACAAGGACTTACACAGTGAAAGAAACTGACACTCTCCCTACCTACAGTTTTCTCTCCCTAGAAAAAATGTTTTTTTTAAGCACAATATAGCACAAGGAGAATTCACTCACTGTCCTTCCAGGTCCCTGGAAACAAGGACTTGCACAGTGAAAGAAACTGACACTCTCCCTACCTACAGTTTTCTGTCCCTAGAAAAAATGTTTTTTTTAAGCACAATATAGCACAAGGAGAATCCACTCACTGTCCTTCCAGGTCCCTGGAAACAAGGACTTGCACAGTGAAAGAAACTGACACTCTCCCTACCTACAGTTTTCTGTCCCTAGAAAAAATGTTTTTTTTAAGCACAATATAGCACAAGGAGAATTCACTCACTGTCCTTCCAGGTCCCTAGAAACAAGGACTTACACAGTGAAAGAAACTGACACTCTCCCTACCTACAGTTTTCTGTCCCTAGAAAAAATGTTTTTTTTAAGCACAATATAGCACAAGGAGAATTCACTCACTGTCCTTCCAGGTCCCTGGAAACAAGGACTTGCACAGTGAAAGAAACTGACACTCTCCCTACCTACAGTTTTCTGTCCCTAGAAAAAATGTTTTTTTTAAGCACAATAAAGCACAAGGAGAATTCACTCACTGTCCTTCCAGGTCCCTAGAAACAAGGACTTACACAGTGAAAGAAACTGACACTCTCCCTACCTACAGTTTTCTGTCCCTAGAAAAAATGTTTTTTTTAAGCACAATATAGCACAAGGAGAATTCACTCACTGTCCTTCCAGGTCCCTAGAAACAAGGACTTACACAGTGAAAGAAACTGACACTCTCCCTACCTACAGTTTTCTGTCCCTAGAAAAAATGTTTTTTTTAAGCACAATATAGCACAAGGAGAATTCACTCACTGTCCTTCCAGGTCCCTAGAAACAAGGACTTGCACAGTGAAAGAAACTGACACTCTCCCTACCTACAGTTTTCTGTCCCTAGAAAAAATGTTTTTTTTAAGCACAATATAGCACAAGGAGAATTCACTCACTGTCCTTCCAGGTCCCTAGAAACAAGGACTTACACAGTGAAAGAAACTGACACTCTCCCTACCTACAGTTTTCTGTCCCTAGAAAAAATGTTTTTTTAAGCACAATATAGCACAAGGAGAATTCACTCACTGTCCTTCCAGGTCCCTAGAAACAAGGACTTGCACAGTGAAAGAAACTGACACTCTCCCTACCTACAGTTTTCTGTCCCTAGAAAAAATGTTTTTTTTAAACACAATATAGCACAAGGAGAATTCACTCACTGTCCTTCCAGGTCCCTAGAAACAAGGACTTGCACAGTGAAAGAAACTGACACTCTCCCTACCTACAGTTTTCTGTCCCTAGAAAAAATGTTTTTTTTAAGCACACTATAGCACAAGGAGAATTCACTCACTGTCCTTCCCAGTCCCTAGAAACAAGGACTTGCACAGTGAAAGAAACTGACACTCTCCCTACCTACAGTTTTCTGTCCCTAGAAAAAATGTTTTTTTTAAGCACAATATAGCACAAGGAGAATTCACTCACTGTCCTTCCAGGTCCCTGGAAACAAGGACTTGCACAGTGAAAGAAACTGACACTCTCCCTACCTACAGTTTTCTGTCCCTAGAAAAAATGTTTTTTTTAAGCACAATATAGCACAAGGAGAATTCACTCACTGTCCTTCCAGGTCCCTAGAAACAAGGACTTACACAGTGAAAGAAACTGACACTCTCCCTACCTACAGTTTTCTGTCCCTAGAAAAAATGTTTTTTTTAAGCACAATATAGCACAAGGAGAATTCACTCACTGTCCTTCCAGGTCCCTGGAAACAAGGACTTGCACAGTGAAAGAAACTGACACTCTCCCTACCTACAGTTTTCTGTCCCTAGAAATTTTTTTTGTTTTAGGCACAATATAGCACAAGGAGAATTCACTCACTGTCCTTCCAGGTCCCTAGAAACAAGGACTTGCACAGTGAAAGAAACGGACACTCTCCCTACCTACAGTTTTCTGTCCCTAGAAAAAATGTTTTTTTTAAGCACAATATAGCACAAGGAGAATTCACTCACTGTCCTTCCAGGTCCCTGGAAACAAGGACTTGCACAGTGAAAGAAACTGACACTCTCCCTACCTACAGTTTTCTGTCCCTAGAAAAAATGTTTTTTTAAGCACAATATAGCACAAGGAGAATTCACTCACTGTCCTTCCAGGTCCCTAGAAACAAGGACTTACACAGTGAAAGAAACTGACACTCTCCCTACCTACAGTTTTCTGTCCCTAGAAAAAATGTTTTTTTTAAGCACAATATAGCACAAGGAGAATTCACTCACTGTCCTTCCAGGTCCCTGGAAACAAGGACTTGCACAGTGAAAGAAACTGACACTCTCCCTACCTACAGTTTTCTGTCCCTAGAAAAAATGTTTTTTTTAAGCACAATATAGCACAAGGAGAATTCACTCACTGTCCTTCCAGGTCCCTAGAAACAAGGACTTGCACAGTGAAAGAAACTGACACTCTCCCTACCTACAGTTTTCTGTCCCTAGAAAAAATTTTTTTTTTAAGCACACTATAGCACAAGGAGAATTCACTCACTGTCCTTCCCAGTCCCTAGAAACAAGGACTTGCACAGTGAAAGAAACTGACACTCTCCCTACCTACAGTTTTCTGTCCCTAGAAAAAATGTTTTTTTTAAGCACAATATAGCACAAGGAGAATTCACTCACTGTCCTTCCAGGTCCCTAGAAACAAGGACTTACACAGTGAAAGAAACTGACACTCTCCCTACCTACAGTTTTCTGTCTCTAGAAAAAATGTTTTTTTTAAGCACAATATAGCACAAGGAGAATTCACTCACTGTCCTTCCAGGTCCCTGGAAACAAGGACTTGCACAGTGAAAGAAACTGACACTCTCCCTACCTACAGTTTTCTGTCCCTAGAAAAAATGTTTTTTTTAAGCACAATATAGCACAAGGAGAATTCACTCACTGTCCTTCCAGGTCCCTAGAAACAAGGACTTGCACAGTGAAAGAAACTGACACTCTCCCTACCTACAGTTTTCTGTCCCTAGAAAAAATGTTTTTTTTAAGCACAATATAGCACAAGGAGAATTCACTCACTGTCCTTCCAGGTCCCTGGAAACAAGGACTTGCACAGTGAAAGAAACTGACACTCTCCCTACCTACAGTTTTCTGTCCCTAGAAAAAATGTTTTTTTTAAGCACAATATAGCACAAGGAGAATTCACTCACTGTCCTTCCAGGTCCCTAGAAACAAGGACTTACACAGTGAAAGAAACTGACACTCTCCCTACCTACAGTTTTCTGTCCCTAGAAAAAATGTTTTTTTTAAGCACAATATAGCACAAGGAGAATTCACTCACTGTCCTTCCAGGTCCCTAGAAACAAGGACTTACACAGTGAAAGAAACTGACACTCTCCCTACCTACAGTTTTCTGTCCCTAGAAAAAATGTTTTTTTTAAGCACAATATAGCACAAGGAGAATTCACTCACTGTCCTTCCAGGTCCCTGGAAACAAGGACTTGCACAGTGAAAGAAACTGACACTCTCCCTACCTACAGTTTTCTGTCCCTAGAAAAAATGTTTTTTTTAAGCACAATATAGCACAAGGAGAATCCACTCACTGTCCTTCCAGGTCCCTGGAAACAAGGACTTGCACAGTGAAAGAAACTGACACTCTCCCTACCTACAGTTTTCTGTCCCTAGAAAAAATGTTTTTTTTAAGCACAATATAGCACAAGGAGAATTCACTCACTGTCCTTCCAGGTCCCTAGAAACAAGGACTTACACAGTGAAAGAAACTGACACTCTCCCTACCTACAGTTTTCTGTCCCTAGAAAAAATGTTTTTTTTAAGCACAATATAGCACAAGGAGAATTCACTCACTGTCCTTCCAGGTCCCTGGAAACAAGGACTTGCACAGTGAAAGAAACTGACACTCTCCCTACCTACAGTTTTCTGTCCCTAGAAAAAATGTTTTTTTTAAGCACAATAAAGCACAAGGAGAATTCACTCACTGTCCTTCCAGGTCCCTAGAAACAAGGACTTACACAGTGAAAGAAACTGACACTCTCCCTACCTACAGTTTTCTGTCCCTAGAAAAAATGTTTTTTTTAAGCACAATATAGCACAAGGAGAATTCACTCACTGTCCTTCCAGGTCCCTAGAAACAAGGACTTACACAGTGAAAGAAACTGACACTCTCCCTACCTACAGTTTTCTGTCCCTAGAAAAAATGTTTTTTTTAAGCACAATATAGCACAAGGAGAATTCACTCACTGTCCTTCCAGGTCCCTAGAAACAAGGACTTGCACAGTGAAAGAAACTGACACTCTCCCTACCTACAGTTTTCTGTCCCTAGAAAAAATGTTTTTTTTAAGCACAATATAGCACAAGGAGAATTCACTCACTGTCCTTCCAGGTCCCTAGAAACAAGGACTTACACAGTGAAAGAAACTGACACTCTCCCTACCTACAGTTTTCTGTCCCTAGAAAAAATGTTTTTTTAAGCACAATATAGCACAAGGAGAATTCACTCACTGTCCTTCCAGGTCCCTAGAAACAAGGACTTGCACAGTGAAAGAAACTGACACTCTCCCTACCTACAGTTTTCTGTCCCTAGAAAAAATGTTTTTTTTAAACACAATATAGCACAAGGAGAATTCACTCACTGTCCTTCCAGGTCCCTAGAAACAAGGACTTGCACAGTGAAAGAAACTGACACTCTCCCTACCTACAGTTTTCTGTCCCTAGAAAAAATGTTTTTTTTAAGCACACTATAGCACAAGGAGAATTCACTCACTGTCCTTCCCAGTCCCTAGAAACAAGGACTTGCACAGTGAAAGAAACTGACACTCTCCCTACCTACAGTTTTCTGTCCCTAGAAAAAATGTTTTTTTTAAGCACAATATAGCACAAGGAGAATTCACTCACTGTCCTTCCAGGTCCCTGGAAACAAGGACTTGCACAGTGAAAGAAACTGACACTCTCCCTACCTACAGTTTTCTGTCCCTAGAAAAAATGTTTTTTTTAAGCACAATATAGCACAAGGAGAATTCACTCACTGTCCTTCCAGGTCCCTAGAAACAAGGACTTACACAGTGAAAGAAACTGACACTCTCCCTACCTACAGTTTTCTGTCCCTAGAAAAAATGTTTTTTTTAAGCACAATATAGCACAAGGAGAATTCACTCACTGTCCTTCCAGGTCCCTGGAAACAAGGACTTGCACAGTGAAAGAAACTGACACTCTCCCTACCTACAGTTTTCTGTCCCTAGAAATTTTTTTTGTTTTAGGCACAATATAGCACAAGGAGAATTCACTCACTGTCCTTCCAGGTCCCTAGAAACAAGGACTTGCACAGTGAAAGAAACGGACACTCTCCCTACCTACAGTTTTCTGTCCCTAGAAAAAATGTTTTTTTTAAGCACAATATAGCACAAGGAGAATTCACTCACTGTCCTTCCAGGTCCCTGGAAACAAGGACTTGCACAGTGAAAGAAACTGACACTCTCCCTACCTACAGTTTTCTGTCCCTAGAAAAAATGTTTTTTTAAGCACAATATAGCACAAGGAGAATTCACTCACTGTCCTTCCAGGTCCCTAGAAACAAGGACTTACACAGTGAAAGAAACTGACACTCTCCCTACCTACAGTTTTCTGTCCCTAGAAAAAATGTTTTTTTTAAGCACAATATAGCACAAGGAGAATTCACTCACTGTCCTTCCAGGTCCCTGGAAACAAGGACTTGCACAGTGAAAGAAACTGACACTCTCCCTACCTACAGTTTTCTGTCCCTAGAAAAAATGTTTTTTTTAAGCACAATATAGCACAAGGAGAATTCACTCACTGTCCTTCCAGGTCCCTAGAAACAAGGACTTGCACAGTGAAAGAAACTGACACTCTCCCTACCTACAGTTTTCTGTCCCTAGAAAAAATGTTTTTTTTAAGCACACTATAGCACAAGGAGAATTCACTCACTGTCCTTCCCAGTCCCTAGAAACAAGGACTTGCACAGTGAAAGAAACTGACACTCTCCCTACCTACAGTTTTCTGTCCCTAGAAAAAATGTTTTTTTTAAGCACAATATAGCACAAGGAGAATTCACTCACTGTCCTTCCAGGTCCCTGGAAACAAGGACTTGCACAGTGAAAGAAACTGACACTCTCCCTACCTACAGTTTTCTGTCCCTAGAAAAAATGTTTTTTTTAAGCACAATATAGCACAAGGAGAATTCACTCACTGTCCTTCCAGGTCCCTAGAAACAAGGACTTACACAGTGAAAGAAACTGACACTCTCCCTACCTACAGTTTTCTGTCCCTAGAAAAAAAATTTTTTTAAGCACAATATAGCACAAGGAGAATTCACTCACTGTCCTTCCAGGTCCCTGGAAACAAGGACTTGCACAGTGAAAGAAACTGACACTCTCCCTACCTACAGTTTTCTGTCCCTAGAAAAAATGTTTTTTTTAAGCACAATAAAGCACAAGGAGAATTCACTCACTGTCCTTCCAGGTCCCTGGAAACAAGGACTTACACAGTGAAAGAAACTGACACTCTCCCTACCTACAGTTTTCTGTCCCTAGAAAAAATGTTTTTTTTAAGCACAATATAGCACAAGGAGAATTCACTCACTGTCCTTCCAGGTCCCTGGAAACAAGGACTTGCACAGTGAAAGAAACTGACACTCTCCCTACCTACAGTTTTCTGTCCCTAGAAAAAATGTTTTTTTTAAGCACAATATAGCACAAGGAGAATTCACTCACTGTCCTTCCAGGTCCCTGGAAACAAGGACTTGCACAGTGAAAGAAACTGACACTCTCCCTACCTAAAGTTTTCTGTCCCTAGAAAAAATGTTTTTTTTAAGCACAATATAGCACAAGGAGAATTCACTCACTGTCCTTCCAGGTCCCTAGAAACAAGGACTTACACAGTGAAAGAAACTGACACTCTCCCTACCTACAGTTTTCTGTCTCTAGAAAAAATGTTTTTTTTAAGCACAATATAGCACAAGGAGAATTCACTCACTGTCCTTCCAGGTCCCTGGAAACAAGGACTTGCACAGTGAAAGAAACTGACACTCTCCCTACCTACAGTTTTCTGTCCCTAGAAAAAATGTTTTTTTTAAGCACAATATAGCACAAGGAGAATTCACTCACTGTCCTTCCAGGTCCCTAGAAACAAGGACTTGCACAGTGAAAGAAACTGACACTCTCCCTACCTACAGTTTTCTGTCCCTAGAAAAAATGTTTTTTTTAAGCACAATATAGCACAAGGAGAATTCACTCACTGTCCTTCCAGGTCCCTGGAAACAAGGACTTGCACAGTGAAAGAAACTGACACTCTCCCTACCTACAGTTTTCTGTCCCTAGAAAAAATGTTTTTTTAAGCACAATATAGCACAAGGAGAATTCACTCACTGTCCTTCCAGGTCCCTAGAAACAAGGACTTACACAGTGAAAGAAACTGACACTCTCCCTACCTACAGTTTTCTGTCCCTAGAAAAAATGTTTTTTTTAAGCACAATATAGCACAAGGAGAATTCACTCACTGTCCTTCCAGGTCCCTAGAAACAAGGACTTGCACAGTGAAAGAAACTGACACTCTCCCTACCTACAGTTTTCTGTCCCTAGAAAAAATGTTTTTTTTTAAGCACAATATAGCACAAGGAGAATTCACTCACTGTCCTTCCAGGTCCCTAGAAACAAGGACTTACACAGTGAAAGAAACTGACACTCTCCCTACCTACAGTTTTCTGTCCCTAGAAAAAATGTTTTTTTTAAGCACACTATAGCACAAGGAGAATTCACTCACTGTCCTTCCCAGTCCCTAGAAACAAGGACTTGCACAGTGAAAGAAACTGACACTCTCCCTACCTACAATTTTCTGTCCCTAGAAAAAATGTTTTTTTTCAGCACAATATAGCACAAGGAGAATTCACTCACTGTCCTTCCAGGTCCCTGGAAACAAGGACTTGCACAGTGAAAGAAACTGACACTCTCCCTACCTACAGTTTTCTGTCCCTAGAAAAAATGTTTTTTTTAAGCACAATATAGCACAAGGAGAATTCACTCACTGTCCTTCCAGGTCCCTAGAAACAAGGACTTACACAGTGAAAGAAACTGACACTCTCCCTACCTACAGTTTTCTGTCCCTAGAAAAAATGTTTTTTTTAAGCACAATATAGCACAAGGAGAATTCACTCACTGTCCTTCCAGGTCCCTGGAAACAAGGACTTGCACAGTGAAAGAAACTGACACTCTCCCTACCTACAGTTTTCTGTCCCTAGAAAAAATGTTTTTTTTTAAGCACAATAAAGCACAAGGAGAATTCACTCACTGTCCTTCCAGGTCCCTAGAAACAAGGACTTGCACAGTGAAAGAAACTGACACTCTCCCTACCTACAGTTTTCTGTCCCTAGAAAAAATGTTTGTTTTAAGCACAATATAGCACAAGGAGAATTCACTCACTGTCCTTCCAGGTCCCTAGAAACAAGGACTTGCACAGTGAAAGAAACTGACACTCTCCCTACCTACAGTTTTCTGTCCCTAGAAAAAATGTTTTTTTTAAGCACAATATAGCACAAGGAGAATTCACTCACTGTCCTTCCAGGTCCCTGGAAACAAGGACTTGCACAGTGAAAGAAACTGACACTCTCCCTACCTACAGTTTTCTGTCCCTAGAAAAAATGTTTTTTTTAAGCACAATATAGCACAAGGAGAATTCACTCACTGTCCTTCCAGGTCCCTAGAAACAAGGACTTACACAGTGAAAGAAACTGACACTCTCCCTACCTACAGTTTTCTGTCCCTAGAAAAAATGTTTTTTTTAAGCACAATATAGCACAAGGAGAATTCACTCACTGTCCTTCCAGGTCCCTGGAAACAAGGACTTGCACAGTGAAAGAAACTGACACTCTCCCTACCTACAGTTTTCTGTCCCTAGAAAAAATGTTTTTTTTAAGCACAATAAAGCACAAGGAGAATTCACTCACTGTCCTTCCAGGTCCCTAGAAACAAGGACTTACACAGTGAAAGAAACTGACACTCTCCCTACCTACAGTTTTCTGTCCCTAGAAAAAATGTTTTTTTTAAGCACAATATAGCACAAGGAGAATTCACTCACTGTCCTTCCAGGTCCCTAGAAACAAGGACTTACACAGTGAAAGAAACTGACACTCTCCCTACCTACAGTTTTCTGTCCCTAGAAAAAATGTTTTTTTTAAGCACAATATAGCACAAGGAGAATTCACTCACTGTCCTTCCAGGTCCCTGGAAACAAGGACTTGCACAGTGAAAGAAACTGACACTCTCCCTACCTACAGTTTTCTGTCCCTAGAAAAAATGTTTTTTTTAAGCACAATATAGCACAAGGAGAATTCACTCACTGTCCTTCCAGGTCCCTAGAAACAAGGACTTACACAGTGAAAGAAACTGACACTCTCCCTACCTACAGTTTTCTGTCCCTAGAAAAAATGTTTTTTTTAAGCACAATATAGCACAAGGAGAATTCACTCACTGTCCTTCCAGGTCCCTGGAAACAAGGACTTGCACAGTGAAAGAAACTGACACTCTCCCTACCTACAGTTTTCTGTCCCTAGAAAAAATGTTTTTTTTAAGCACAATATAGCACAAGGAGAATTCACTCACTGTCCTTCCAGGTCCCTGGAAACAAGGACTTGCACAGTGAAAGAAACTGACACTCTCCCTACCTACAGTTTTCTGTCCCTAGAAAAAATGTTTTTTTTAAGCACAATATAGCACAAGGAGAATTCACTCACTGTCCTTCCAGGTCCCTAGAAACAAGGACTTACACAGTGAAAGAAACTGACACTCTCCCTACCTACAGTTTTCTGTCCCTAGAAAAAATGTTTTTTTTAAGCACAATATAGCACAAGGAGAATTCACTCACTGTCCTTCCAGGTCCCTGGAAACAAGGACTTGCACAGTGAAAGAAACTGACACTCTCCCTACCTACAGTTTTCTGTCCCTAGAAAAAATGTTTTTTTAAGCACAATAAAGCACAAGGAGAATTCACTCACTGTCCTTCCAGGTCCCTAGAAACAAGGACTTACACAGTGAAAGAAACTGACACTCTCCCTACCTACAGTTTTCTGTCCCTAGAAAAAATGTTTTTTTTAAGCACAATATAGCACAAGGAGAATTCACTCACTGTCCTTCCAGGTCCCTAGAAACAAGGACTTACACAGTGAAAGAAACTGACACTCTCCCTACCTACAGTTTTCTGTCCCTAGAAAAAATGTTTTTTTTAAGCACAATATAGCACAAGGAGAATTCACTCACTGTCCTTCCAGGTCCCTAGAAACAAGGACTTGCACAGTGAAAGAAACTGACACTCTCCCTACCTACAGTTTTCTGTCCCTAGAAAAAATGTTTTTTTTAAGCACAATATAGCACAAGGAGAATTCACTCACTGTCCTTCCAGGTCCCTAGAAACAAGGACTTGCACAGTGAAAGAAACTGACACTCTCCCTACCTACAGTTTTCTGTCCCTAGAAAAAATGTTTTTTTTAAGCACAATATAGCACAAGGAGAATTCACTCACTGTCCTTCCAGGTCCCTAGAAACAAGGACTTGCACAGTGAAAGAAACTGACACTCTCCCTACCTACAGTTTTCTGTCCCTAGAAAAAATGTTTTTTTTAAGCACAATATAGCACAAGGAGAATTCACTCACTGTCCTTCCAGGTCCCTGGAAACAAGGACTTGCACAGTGAAAGAAACTGACACTCTCCCTACCTACAGTGTTCTGTCCCTAGAAAAAATGTTTTTTTTAAGCACAATATAGCACAAGGAGAATTCACTCACTGTCCTTCCAGGTCCCTAGAAACAAGGACTTACACAGTGAAAGAAACTGACACTCTCCCTACCTACAGTTTTCTGTCCCTAGAAAAAATGTTTTTTTTAAGCACAATATAGCACAAGGAGAATTCACTCACTGTCCTTCCAGGTCCCTGGAAACAAGGACTTGCACAGTGAAAGAAACTGACACTCTCCCTACCTACAGTTTTCTGTCCCTAGAAAAAATGTTTTTTTTAAGCACAATATAGCACAAGGAGAATTCACTCACTGTCCTTCCAGGTCCCTGGAAACAAGGACTTGCACAGTGAAAGAAACTGACACTCTCCCTACCTACAGTTTTCTGTCCCTAGAAAAAATGTTTTTTTTAAGCACAATATAGCACAAGGAGAATTCACTCACTGTCCTTCCAGGTCCCTAGAAACAAGGACTTACACAGTGAAAGAAACTGACACTCTCCCTACCTACAGTTTTCTGTCCCTAGAAAAAATGTTTTTTTTAAGCACAATATAGCACAAGGAGAATTCACTCACTGTCCTTCCAGGTCCCTGGAAACAAGGACTTGCACAGTGAAAGAAACTGACACTCTCCCTACCTACAGTTTTCTGTCCCTAGAAAAAATGTTTTTTTTAAGCACAATATAGCACAAGGAGAATTCACTCACTGTCCTTCCAGGTCCCTAGAAACAAGGACTTGCACAGTGAAAGAAACTGACACTCTCCCTACCTACAGTTTTCTGTCCCTAGAAAAAATGTTTTTTTTAAGCACAATATAGCACAAGGAGAATTCACTCACTGTCCTTCCAGGTCCCTGGAAACAAGGACTTGCACAGTGAAAGAAACTGACACTCTCCCTACCTACAGTTTTCTGTCCCTAGAAAAAATGTTTTTTTTAAGCACAATATAGCACAAGGAGAATTCACTCACTGTCCTTCCAGGTCCCTAGAAACAAGGACTTACACAGTGAAAGAAACTGACACTCTCCCTACCTACAGTTTTCTGTCCCTAGAAAAAATGTTTTTTTAAGCACAATATAGCACAAGGAGAATTCACTCACTGTCCTTCCAGGTCCCTGGAAACAAGGACTTGCACAGTGAAAGAAACTGACACTCTCCCTACCTACAGTTTTCTGTCCCTAGAAAAAATGTTTTTTTTAAGCACAATATAGCACAAGGAGAATTCACTCACTGTCCTTCCAGGTCCCTAGAAACAAGGACTTACACAGTGAAAGAAACTGACACTCTCCCTACCTACAGTTTTCTGTCCCTAGAAAAAATGTTTTTTTTAAGCACAATATAGCACAAGGAGAATTCACTCACTGTCCTTCCAGGTCCCTAGAAACAAGGACTTGCACAGTGAAAGAAACTGACACTCTCCCTACCTACAGTTTTCTGTCCCTAGAAAAAATGTTTTTTTTTAAGCACAATATAGCACAAGGAGAATTCACTCACTGTCCTTCCAGGTCCCTAGAAACAAGGACTTACACAGTGAAAGAAACTGACACTCTCCCTACCTACAGTTTTCTGTCCCTAGAAAAAATGTTTTTTTTAAGCACACTATAGCACAAGGAGAATTCACTCACTGTCCTTCCCAGTCCCTAGAAACAAGGACTTGCACAGTGAAAGAAACTGACACTCTCCCTACCTACAATTTTCTGTCCCTAGAAAAAATGTTTTTTTTCAGCACAATAAAGCACAAGGAGAATTCACTCACTGTCCTTCCAGGTCCCTGGAAACAAGGACTTGCACAGTGAAAGAAACTGACACTCTCCCTACCTACAGTTTTCTGTCCCTAGAAAAAATGTTTTTTTTAAGCACAATATAGCACAAGGAGAATTCACTCACTGTCCTTCCAGGTCCCTAGAAACAAGGACTTACACAGTGAAAGAAACTGACACTCTCCCTACCTACAGTTTTCTGTCCCTAGAAAAAATGTTTTTTTTAAGCACAATATAGCACAAGGAGAATTCACTCACTGTCCTTCCAGGTCCCTGGAAACAAGGACTTGCACAGTGAAAGAAACTGACACTCTCCCTACCTACAGTTTTCTGTCCCTAGAAAAAATGTTTTTTTTAAGCACAATAAAGCACAAGGAGAATTCACTCACTGTCCTTCCAGGTCCCTAGAAACAAGGACTTGCACAGTGAAAGAAACTGACACTCTCCCTACCTACAGTTTTCTGTCCCTAGAAAAAATGTTTGTTTTAAGCACAATATAGCACAAGGAGAATTCACTCACTGTCCTTCCAGGTCCCTGGAAACAAGGACTTGCACAGTGAAAGAAACTGACACTCTCCCTACCTACAGTTTTCTGTCCCTAGAAAAAATGTTTTTTTTAAGCACAATATAGCACAAGGAGAATTCACTCACTGTCCTTCCAGGTCCCTAGAAACAAGGACTTACACAGTGAAAGAAACTGACACTCTCCCTACCTACAGTTTTCTGTCCCTAGAAAAAATGTTTTTTTTAAGCACAATATAGCACAAGGAGAATTCACTCACTGTCCTTCCAGGTCCCTGGAAACAAGGACTTGCACAGTGAAAGAAACTGACACTCTCCCTACCTACAGTTTTCTGTCCCTAGAAAAAATGTTTTTTTAAGCACAATATAGCACAAGGAGAATTCACTCACTGTCCTTCCAGGTCCCTGGAAACAAGGACTTGCACAGTGAAAGAAACTGACACTCTCCCTACCTACAGTTTTCTGTCCCTAGAAAAAATGTTTTTTTTAAGCACAATATAGCACAAGGAGAATTCACTCACTGTCCTTCCAGGTCCCTGGAAACAAGGACTTGCACAGTGAAAGAAACTGACACTCTACCTACCTACAGTTTTCTGTCCCTAGAAAAAATGTTTTTTTTAAGCACAATATAGCACAAGGAGAATTCACTCACTGTCCTTCCAGGTCCCTAGAAACAAGGACTTGCACAGTGAAAGAAACTGACACTCTCCCTACCTACAGTTTTCTGTCCCTAGAAAAAATGTTTTTTTTAAGCACAATATAGCACAAGGAGAATTCACTCACTGTCCTTCCAGGTCCCTGGAAACAAGGACTTGCACAGTGAAAGAAACTGACACTCTCCCTACCTACAGTTTTCTGTCCCTAGAAAAAATGTTTTTTTAAGCACAATATAGCACAAGGAGAATTCACTCACTGTCCTTCCAGGTCCCTGGAAACAAGGACTTGCACAGTGAAAGAAACTGACACTCTCCCTACCTACAGTTTTCTGTCCCTAGAAAAAATGTTTTTTTTAAGCACAATATAGCACAAGGAGAATTCACTCACTGTCCTTCCAGGTCCCTAGAAACAAGGACTTACACAGTGAAAGAAACTGACACTCTCCCTACCTACAGTTTTCTGTCCCTAGAAAAAAATTTTTTTTTAAGCACAATATAGCACAAGGAGAATTCACTCACTGTCCTTCCAGGTCCCTGGAAACAAGGACTTGCACAGTGAAAGAAACTGACACTCTCCCTACCTACAGTTTTCTGTCCCTAGAAAAAATGTTTTTTTTAAGCACAATAAAGCACAAGGAGAATTCACTCACTGTCCTTCCGGGTCCCTAGAAACAAGGACTTACACAGTGAAAGAAACTGACACTCTCCCTACCTACAGTTTTCTGTCCCTAGAAAAAATGTTTTTTTTAAGCACAATATAGCACAAGGAGAATTCACTCACTGTCCTTCCAGGTCCCTAGAAAAAAGGACTTACACAGTGAAAGAAACTGACACTCTCCCTACCTACAGTTTTCTGTCCCTAGAAAAAATGTTTTTTTTAAGCACAATATAGCACAAGGAGAATTCACTCACTGTCCTTCCAGGTCCCTAGAAACAAGGACTTGCACAGTGAAAGAAACTGACACTCTCCCTACCTACAGTTTTCTGTCCCTAGAAAAAATGTTTTTTTAAGCACAATATAGCACAAGGAGAATTCACTCACTGTCCTTCCAGGTCCCTAGAAACAAGGACTTACACAGTGAAAGAAACTGACACTCTCCCTACCTACAGTTTTCTGTCCCTAGAAAAAATGTTTTTTTTAAGCACAATATAGCACAAGGAGAATTCACTCACTGTCCTTCCAGGTCCCTAGAAACAAGGACTTGCACAGTGAAAGAAACTGACACTCTCCCTACCTACAGTTTTCTGTCCCTAGAAAAAATGTTTTTTTTAAGCACAATATAGCACAAGGAGAATTCACTCACTGTCCTTCCAGGTCCCTAGAAACAAGGACTTGCACAGTGAAAGAAACTGACACTCTCCCTACCTACAGTTTTCTGTCCCTAGAAAAAATGTTTTTTTTAAGCACACTATAGCACAAGGAGAATTCACTCACTGTCCTTCCCAGTCCCTAGAAACAAGGACTTGCACAGTGAAAGAAACTGACACTCTCCCTACCTACAGTTTTCTGTCCCTAGAAAAAATGTTTTTTTTAAGCACAATATAGCACAAGGAGAATTCACTCACTGTCCTTCCAGGTCCCTGGAAACAAGGACTTGCACAGTGAAAGAAACTGACACTCTCCCTACCTACAGTTTTCTGTCCCTAGAAAAAATGTTTTTTTTAAGCACAATATAGCACAAGGAGAATTCACTCACTGTCCTTCCAGGTCCCTAGAAACAAGGACTTACACAGTGAAAGAAACTGACACTCTCCCTACCTACAGTTTTCTGTCCCTAGAAAAAATGTTTTTTTTAAGCACAATATAGCACAAGGAGAATTCACTCACTGTCCTTCCAGGTCCCTGGAAACAAGGACTTGCACAGTGAAAGAAACTGACACTCTCCCTACCTACAGTTTTCTGTCCCTAGAAAAAATGTTTTTTTTAAGCACAATAAAGCACAAGTAGAATTCACTCACTGTCCTTCCAGGTCCCTAGAAACAAGGACTTGCACAGTGAAAGAAACTGACACTCTCCCTACCTACAGTTTTCTGTCCCTAGAAAAAATGTTTGTTTTAAGCACAATATAGCACAAGGAGAATTCACTCACTGTCCTTCCAGGTCCCTAGAAACAAGGACTTGCACAGTGAAAGAAACTGACACTCTCCCTACCTACAGTGTTCTGTCCCTAGAAAAAATGTTTTTTTTAAGCACAATATAGCACAAGGAGAATTCACTCACTGTCCTTCCAGGTCCCTAGAAACAAGGACTTACACAGTGAAAGAAACTGACACTCTCCCTACCTACAGTTTTCTGTCCCTAGAAAAAATGTTTTTTTTAAGCACAATATAGCACAAGGAGAATTCACTCACTGTCCTTCCAGGTCCCTGGAAACAAGGACTTGCACAGTGAAAGAAACTGACACTCTCCCTACCTACAGTTTTCTGTCCCTAGAAAAAATGTTTTTTTTAAGCACAATATAGCACAAGGAGAATTCACTCACTGTCCTTCCAGGTCCCTGGAAACAAGGACTTGCACAGTGAAAGAAACTGACACTCTCCCTACCTACAGTTTTCTGTCCCTAGAAAAAATGTTTTTTTTAAGCACAATATAGCACAAGGAGAATTCACTCACTGTCCTTCCAGGTCCCTAGAAACAAGGACTTACACAGTGAAAGAAACTGACACTCTCCCTACCTACAGTTTTCTGTCCCTAGAAAAAATGTTTTTTTTAAGCACAATATAGCACAAGGAGAATTCACTCACTGTCCTTCCAGGTCCCTGGAAACAAGGACTTGCACAGTGAAAGAAACTGACACTCTCCCTACCTACAGTTTTCTGTCCCTAGAAAAAAATGTTTTTTTTAAGCACAATATAGCACAAGGAGAATTCACTCACTGTCCTTCCAGGTACCTAGAAACAAGGACTTGCACAGTGAAAGAAACTGACACTCTCCCTACCTACAGTTTTCTGTCCCTAGAAAAAATGTTTTTTTTAAGCACAATATAGCACAAGGAGAATTCACTCACTGTCCTTCCAGGTCCCTGGAAACAAGGACTTGCACAGTGAAAGAAACTGACACTCTCCCTACCTACAGTTTTCTGTCCCTAGAAAAAATGTTTTTTTTAAGCACAATATAGCACAAGGAGAATTCACTCACTGTCCTTCCAGGTCCCTAGAAACAAGGACTTACACAGTGAAAGAAACTGACACTCTCCCTACCTACAGTTTTCTGTCCCTAGAAAAAATGTTTTTTTTAAGCACAATATAGCACAAGGAGAATTCACTCACTGTCCTTCCAGGTCCCTGGAAACAAGGACTTGCACAGTGAAAGAAACTGACACTCTCCCTACCTACAGTTTTCTGTCCCTAGAAAAAATGTTTTTTTTAAGCACAATATAGCACAAGGAGAATTCACTCACTGTCCTTCCAGGTCCCTAGAAACAAGGACTTACACAGTGAAAGAAACTGACACTCTCCCTACCTACAGTTTTCTGTCCCTAGAAAAAATGTTTTTTTTAAGCACAATATAGCACAAGGAGAATTCACTCACTGTCCTTCCAGGTCCCTGGAAACAAGGACTTGCACAGTGAAAGAAACTGACACTCTCCCTACCTACAGTTTTCTGTCCCTAGAAAAAATGTTTTTTTTAAGCACAATATAGCACAAGGAGAATTCACTCACTGTCCTTCCAGGTCCCTGGAAACAAGGACTTGCACAGTGAAAGAAACTGACACTCTCCCTACCTACAGTTTTCTGTCCCTAGAAAAAATGTTTTTTTTAAGCACAATATAGCACAAGGAGAATTCACTCACTGTCCTTCCAGGTCCCTAGAAACAAGGACTTACACAGTGAAAGAAACTGACACTCTCCCTACCTACAGTTTTCTGTCCCTAGAAAAAATGTTTTTTTTAAGCACAATATAGCACAAGGAGAATTCGCTCACTGTCCTTCCAGGTCCCTAGAAACAAGGACTTGCACAGTGAAAGAAACTGACACTCTCCCTACCCACAGTTTTCTGTCCCTAGAAAAAATGTTTTTTTTTAAGCACAATATAGCACAAGGAGAATTCACTCACTGTCCTTCCAGGTCCCTAGAAACAAGGACTTACACAGTGAAAGAAACTGACACTCTCCCTACCTACAGTTTTCTGTCCCTAGAAAAAATGTTTTTTTTAAGCACACTATAGCACAAGCACAAAACACACTGACACTCTCCCTACCTATCCTTCTCTTTCCCTAAACTAAAGGAATCCAGGTTAAGCAAGAAAGAAATAAAAGTCACTGTCCCTGCCTATGCTGCTCTATCCCTGCTCCGGAACACACTACACTAGGCCGCCGTGCTGGCGGCCTTTTATAGTGTGGGGCGTGTACTAAACACCCTCAGCAATAATTGGCCACAGGCATCCTGCCTGTGGCCAATCATTGCTCTCCTCGCTGCCGGCGCTGTGATTGGCCAAGCATGCGGGGTCACAGTGCATGCTTGGCCAATCACAGCGCCTGGATGACACTGCGATGGCGTAGTGCATTGTGGGCCGTTCGCGTCACTCGAATTTGGCGCGAACGGCCCAAATCGTTCGATCTTCGTCGAACGATCGAACAGCCGATGTTCGAGTCGAACGTATGTTCGATTCGAACACGAAGCTCATCCCTAGCAAGCGCCAAGCGCAACTATATCCTGGCCCGAAGAGTGCTCCACCATAACCAATTCAGACATCCCATCTGATGGATTATTTTAACTGTTCTCTGACACTATCTTGGACAGGGAAGTGGAGCGAAAGTGATGAGGAGCAGATGAGTGAAGTAGAGGATAAAGTTCCCATTGCCACGGCCACTAGTGTGAAGATTGAGCTGTCTGCTAATATAGCCCCACTGATAAATATTACCAAGTCTTTTAAGGAGGGCCGTTGTGCTCGATGGGTCCCCAAAGTTCACCCTACCAAGCCAATGCCTGTAACCAAGCCTGATTATAAGCCAGATGTAGTTGCTGGGTGCTCAGTTCAGCATAATCCAGATGCATGGGTCCTGCCCAGGTGCAGAGACCCTAGAACTCTGCCTCAGCTGTCTAAAGTGCAGCGGATCGTTATAAAGAAAGTGGAGGAAGAATACGGGTATCTATACCCCTATTTACTGGCCCACCTGGAAGAAGAAATTTTGGATAAAGAGGTCCAGTGGGTGGATGAAGCTGTGCGCAGTTTTCTCCAGATCCCTTTCCAGTTGGACTTTCCAATATTGTCACCCAAGGTGGCTGAAAGATACCTCTCAGTGCTAAACACCTGGGGCTATGGCTGGAAAATCAATCTGGACGGTGTAATTATCCATAGGCCAGACAAGAAGGACATTAAACGTTTTGTCACTACGGTGAATGCTAAAGGAGAGTCCTTAAAGCGGTTGTATACTCTGTATTTGAACTTTTACCTACAGGTAAGCCTATAATAACTTGTAGGTAAAAAGAATATCTCCTAAACCTGTACGGTTTAGGAGATATTCCCCTCGCAATGAGCAGGGATTCTCAGCTAAAGCCCGGCAGCCGCCGGACCTTGCCGGCGCGCGGAAGTGACTACATCGCCGCTCCAGCCACTCACAGCGCTGGAGCGGCGATACCCGGAAGACACGCCGAGGCAAGATGACATCTCCCTCGGCGTGAACCAGGTAAGTTATCGACGCTTCGTTCTAAGGTAAGTATTTCATAATGAGCTAGTATGCGGTGCATACTAACTCATTATGCCTTTTGCCTTTCAGGTATGTAAAAAAAAAAAAAGCAACCGCTTTAATCTTTCCCAATCCTGGGTACTACTGGTGAATTCCATGAAAGTGCATCTATTCTTTACCCACCGTGGATTACAAATGTGTGCTGTATGAAGTTAAGAACGCTATGCGGTAAACCACTTCACCTTTGCACAAAAGTTGTTGCTAGAGCATAGGCGTGCGCAGCCTATTGCATTAGGGTGTGCACCCCAAAGCTCAAACACATATGCGTATATATATATTTACACTGAATTACCAGAAGTATTGGGACGCCTGCCCATACACATGAACTGACATCCCTGTCTTAGTCCGTAGGGTTCAGCATTGAGTTGGCCCACCCTTTGCAGCTATAACACTTTCAACTCTTTTGGGAAGGCTGTCCACAAGGTTTAGGAGTGTGTCTATGGGAATGTTTGACCATTCTTCCAGAAGTTCATTTGTGAGGTCAGGCACTGATGTTGGATGAGAAGGCCTGGCTCACAGTCTCCACTTTAATGTGCAGGCCAGTCAAGTTCCTCCACCCCAAACTCGCTCATCCATGTCTTTATGGACCATGTTTTGTGCACTGGTCCAAATCATTTGGTGGAGGGGGGATTATGGTGTGGGGTTGTTTTTCAGGGGTTGAGCTTGGCGTCAGCATACCAAGACAATTTGGACAATTTCATTCTCCCAACTTCGTGGGAACAGTTTGGGGATGGCCCCTTCCTGTTCCATAATGACATGGACTTAGCAAGGGTGGTGGAAAATTAACTTCAAGTGCAAAAATTCACATTATAATAGTAACTAAAACATATAAAATTAAGTGTAACAAAAATAATAAAAATCCCAAAGTGCTATAATGGTGGGAACCTCCCATCTAAAAAGTTGTTGCACTTGAAGTTAATCTGTATGGCAAATATCTATAGGAGGGGTTTCCACCATCCCTGCTAAGTTTCATTTTTGATGTCTTTTTTTTTAGCTTGATGTGTATTATATGTGACGTTACAAATCACAGAGACCGGTATTGTGGTAATATTGAAGTTTATTGAGATTTCCATACATTAGAGGGTTCCACCATTATTTGTTAAGTTATTGATTAGTAAGTTAGCGCTACATTTTTTTTTTTTTTTTGTGGTATGAGAACACATATCAGTGCTTAGCAGCAAGCCTTTTACTGACACTTTTTTAATTTACCTCCAATAGTTTATTGTAAATAGTAGTGTGGTAATTACCTATTATACTAAAGATCGGCATGTGCCATTAATAAATAACGGATTTCAGTTGTGCCCCACCAGGCCAGCCCCCCCCATGGACAATGTGCCTGTCTGCGGAGTTCAACTCCCCATCCCTGCACTCAGTGCACTGATGGGCACTGACAGGCAGCACTGATAGGTAGCACTGATGGGAGCTGATTGGCAGCACTGATAGGCAGCACTCATGGGCACTGGTTGGGAGCACTAATGGGCACTGATTGGCACTGATAGGTGGCACTGATTGGCAGAACTGATGGCCACTGATTGGCAGCAATGATGGCCACTTATAGGCGGAACTGGTTGGCAGCACTGATGGGCACTGATAGGTACTGTGAAAAAAAGAAGCAGAAATTGCGCTCAGGATAAGGAAATGGCAATTGGTGGCTAGCACCAGATTGCCACAGTTACAGTTCTAAGCAGCTACTAACCTGAAAACATAATCAGTGGAAAACACAGAAAAAAATATATATAATAGCGCTAAACTTAAATTTAAATTAAGTGAACAAAAAATTGGTCATGATTATACCACAGACATATATACAGTGCATAGATCTCCTATTAGTATCACCTGAAATGATATGTGATAATAAACCTAGAACATGAAACCATATACCAAAAAAAATGATGATTGAATTGATTAACACCATGCATGTGAAAAGTGAACAAACATGCATATAGTGTCTTGGCAAGGTGTGACACACTAAAGCATCAGTCCATATCTGCAGAAATTCAGTTTAAAGTCCAAATGAATACTGTAGTAAACACCCGTGCACAAAACAAATTCCAAATCTCCAACGAGTTGTCTGAAGACAGGAGTGACATCCACCACCATAAGCAAGTCAGCAGCTTACCAGAACTAACTGGTCCTCTATTACGGAGGACCTGAAATCGCATGAAGACAATCCCAGCTGGATAGTAATGACTCCTATGGCCACCTCTTCAAACAGCGCTTCCCACAGTAAAAGAGCAGTTTGGCCGCAATGTGACATGCAAAAGAGGAGAAGGATGCCTCGCTAGTGTAAAATTTTAGGGTTTATTGGGTAACATATAGATAAAACACTTACAATTATGTGGAGTAAGTACAGCCTTAAGCCCGAGGTGCCGGCCGGACACCAACGAGCAGACCTGTCCTATGGAGATCGAGCAGTGAGGGGATGACGTCAACACGCCGCTCGGTCCTCCCTTTTACGCGTTTCGTGATAGGTCACGTCGTCTCGGGGCACGGGCGGCGTGTCGCGTCACCCCCTCTTATGGGAAAACACAAAACAAACCAAACCTCGTTCTGAGGAGAGGCGCAAGCGCACATCAAACCAAGGTGTCAAGCCTCAGTATAGATGTAACCTCAGAGGACATTCCGGCCCACGGCACAGGCAGCCAATACTACGCTAATGGGTCAAGGGATGATATTCCGGCATTCCGCACGTGCGCGATCCCCTCAGAACACAGAGGAAAAAAAACTCCTATACTCACTCCCATCGCGACTTCCATTTATCGCGGAGTGACCCCAGGCACACCCGGCACACCCCGTGGGCACGCCTATGTGCTAGAGGAAGAACATTCCAGGACTGTACTGCTGAGATTGTGCTGGACTGAATGCTGCCGGCAGATACAGGGAGTGCCCACCTGAGTGACGTTGGCTAGTGATTGAAGTTGTCAGGGTGCTTCACTTTGAAAAGTGACCTGTGATCTTCCGCAGGTCGTTGCTTCTCTAATTAATGAAGAAAATCTTCTCAATCTCCGGCTGTCATACGGACAGATTGAGGAGATCCTTGCAAGGGGACCTATGTCCCGAAGTGCGGTTCCTTGCACCATGGCCTGGCTGCTTGTTATCTGAATGCACTTGTGCCTCTTGGTCCGTGGAGTTACCCCTAAGGAAGAAGGGGAACTGCTGGGAAGTGTTGTCCACCCCGAGTGAAATTTGATGGACTGTGACATGTCATGGACACTGGGTGTATAGTTAGTTAGGTAGTATGAGCTGTGGCAAAGGGGCAAATTCTTACCTTCTCTGTGAATAATGGACTAATGCATGCATCAGGATTGTTGCTTGATGAACATTTGGGAAGTTTGTTTTTAAAAAGAAAAAGGGGGTGGCATTCTCGGCTGAGAATGGGGCCTGCTTTCATGATGTGTATAATGTAGATATATTATAGGGTGTATTTACACTACTATGCTGTCCTCGGCTGAGGGAAACGAAAAACCACGTAATCTTGTTTGTATATATTGCTCCATTATAGGATAGGATGCATTTGCATCGCTCTTTATATCTCTTTCAGGTGTTTCTGCATCGGTACATCTTCCTTGGAAAAGGAGAGATGGGGATCCAACCTGATGACAACACTAACCCTTTATATCCTCTTATCACTGTATATATTAGATAGATAGTTAGGAAGTAAGGTCATTGCTTATGTCTGACTTTAAATAGTTGGGTGGTACGTCACCTTTAAAATTGTACATCATTTTTGATGTCTATCTGTCATATATGACCTACCATTTCTCATGTGTCTGATACTCATGTTTATTTCATGTGGTGCACCACATGTACTGTTGTCATTGTTATTCTTTGTTATTCTTCTTGTTATTCTTAATCTGTTTCCCCACCTATCCCAGTTTTTGCCAGGATATTCGCTCTCAGGCTTGAAAGCTTAAATATTTTTTTCTGCAAACTCCGAGACGTAGTTTTGTAGGCAGGGGGAGGATGTAGCACCCTGATGTTTAGGCAGGTTTGCTCCTAAATTTATCTGCCAGGTGTATTAGCCATGGCCAATTGTGAGGGATCAATTAATTTCAACCTAAGTCTGGAATTGCTGCACTTGTCTCTTCTGTCGCTAGATGGCCGGGTATCTGGTGACATTAGATAAGACAAGGGCATTGCAAGGACAGATTAGGAATAGATGGGGTATCTCAGCCAAAGGGCAGGAATTTTCTTAGGCCCCTTGGCTTGCTGGGAGAGCCTATTCATTGGGGTGAGGTCAGGTGATCGGGGTTCTGTGCCACCTGGATGGCTGTCTGGGTGGACATGTGTTGTGCTGCCTGGGCTGCTAGGCCGCATTTTGGGCCTATCCCGGGCACATCTGGCTGCTAGGCTGTCTGAGGGCCTATCCAGAAGCAGGGGAGGAGCGTAGGGTTGGGATTGCGGCTTGCAGTCCAACCAGAAGTGATGGTTCTGCCGGCCGGAGAACCTGTCGTAGTTGGAGGTAGAGGGGAAGCTGTTGCCAATAAGGAACTAACCACCTTGTTACCAGGGACCACAGTGAGTAGCTGAATAAAGTACCAGAGCAGTATTCTCACCAACTGGGGATGGTGAAGAATCTGGAAACTTCAGCAGGTTCCAAGCCAGGGACCCAGTCAGTTGGGTGACGCTTGAAGAGTATCTAGAGTGCCAAGCCAGGGACCCAGCAGGGAAGCGGGGGTGATGCTTGGGGACTATACTAAAGTAAGAAGATTAGAAGAGCTCACGGGATTCAGTGCCAGTGAATCAGCAAGTCTAGTGAGAGAGACTGGGAGCTCTGTGGGCTGAGAGTCTACAAGAAGTGACTGTATACAAGTAAAGGAGTTTGTTACAATTTGTGTTAGGTACTGTTCTAAGACTGTTTCCATAGGAGACAGCGCTCCTACATATGCAGATGTGGTGTCTTGCTGGATGCCTTTCTCTGCATGGCTGTCTACCTGTAGAAGTCTCGGAGTCTGCTAATTGACATTGCAACTACCTAAGGTTTTCCTGGCCCTGCCCTAAACCCTCTCTCCCGCTGTTCTGTTCAAGAGAAAATACAATCTCTTTGCATTCAAGAAGTGTCTGGGGCCCATGAATCTACCTCGCATTACACCCACTATGTCTTATAACCCACTCTATATGTAAGAATGTCAGCTGTCCCTGGCTTTGGAGGTTATCATTAGACTAAAGGAGGCCTGGGACCTTGCTACACTTATATAATGTATCAGTATACATTTACAATATTATCTAGTAAAACAAAAAGCTTCAGATAAAACTAATGTACCGGTATTCTTGAATTTTGTAGTAAAAACCCTCTGACATTTTAAAGCTGAACTTCAAAGGTGCCCTTGCAGTGGGGATCTCCAGGCAGCTGGTGCTTTACTCCTCCCTTCTACACTTAGGGTGGTGGGTGGACTCACAGCATCCTCACTTACAATGCAGGACTGCAGGTCCTCCATTGTACGTGATGATCAAGAGTTCCTGCGACCAAATGAGTGGCAGAAAGAGGTGGCTTTGGAGGACCGGTCTTACAGTGGGGAGGAAGCCTGTGGGAGCAAGATATGAGGTCAAACTTTTAAATGTAATCTTTGAAATACGGGGGGGAAAGGGGGGCATTGTAAGAGCCGGTTCACACAGGGGCGACCCGTCAGGCGATTCAGCCGCCTGACAAGTCGCGCTCCGCTCTGTTCAATGGAACCGTTCTAATAGGAGCGACTCAAGTCGCTCCGACTTAGAAAAAGGTTCTTGTACGACTTTGGGGGCGACTCGGGGCGACTTGCATTGACTTCAATACAGAAGTCATTTTGCAAGTCGCTTCTAAAGTCGTCTTGAGATCGCCTTGCCAAGTCGCCCCCAAAGTCGTGCCGCCCCTGTGTGAACCGGGTCTTAGGGTAACTTTCCCAGGAGATTTAAACACTCTTTCTCCGCATTACCACTTGATGATCTTTATAAATAGGGATGAGCTTCGAGTTCGAGTCGAACTCATGTACGACTCGAACATTGCCTGTTCGCCCATTCGCCGAACAGCGAACAATTTGGGGTGTTCGCGGCAAATTCGAAAAGCCGCGGAACACCCTGTAAAAGTCTATGGGAGAAATCTAAAGTGCTAATTTTAAAGGCTTATATGCAAGTTATTAATTATCATAAAAAGTGTTTGGGGACCCGGGTCCTGCCCCAGGGGACATGTATCAATGCAAAAAAAGTTTTAAAAACGTCAGTTTTTTCGGGAGCAGTGATTTTAATAATGCTTAAAGTGAAACAATAAAAGTGAAATATTCCTTTACATTTCGTACCTGGGGGGGTGTATAGTATGCCTGTAAAGCAGCGCTTGTTTCACATGCTTAGAACTGTCCCTGCACAAAGTGTAATTTCTGAAGGAAAAAAAGTAATTTAAAAGCACTCGCGGCTATAATGAATTGTTGGCTCCCAGCAATACAGAGAAAAGTCATTGATAAAAAAAAATGCGTGGGGGTCCCCCCAAATTCAATTACCAGGCCCTTCAGGTCTGGTATGGATATTAAGGGGAACCCTGCATCAAATTAAAAAAAAATGATGTGGGGTTCCCCCCAAATATCCATACCAGACCCTTCAGGTCTGGTATGGATTTTAAGAGGAACTCCACGCCAATTTAAAAAAAAAATGGCGTGGAGTTCTCCCCAAAAATCCATACCAAACCCTTTATCTGAGCACGCAACCTGGCAGGCCGCAGGAAAAGAGGGGGGAGGAGAGAGCGCCCCCCCTCCGGAACCGTACCAGGCCACATGCCCTTAACATGGGGAGGATGCTTTTGGGGTCTGTGACGGGGACAAGGGCCTCATCCCCACAACCCTTGCCCGGTGGTTGTGGGGGTCTGCGGGCAGGGGCTTGTCGGAATCTGGAAGACCCCTTTAACAAAGGGGACCCCCAGATCCCGCCCCCCCCCCCTATGTGAATTGGTAAAGGGTATATTGTACCCCTACCATTTCACAAAGAAAGTGTACATTTTTTTAAAAAAAACACACAGACACAGTTGGGAAAGTCCTTTATTAAAAATAAAAAAATAAAAAACCCATTCCAGCGATGTAGACTGCAGCGCTGGACATCGGATCACTGCGGGACACTGGATTACATCGATGGAATGGGTTTTTTATTTTTTATTTTTTTATTTTTTATAAAGGACTTTCCAAACTGTGTCTGTGTTTTTTTTCAATTTTTTACAATTTCTTTGTGAAATGGTAGGGGTACAATGTACCCCTTACCAATTCACATAGGGGGGCAGGATCTGGGGGTCCCCTTTGTTAAAGGGGTCTTCCAGATTCCGATAAGCCCCCCGCCCGCAGACCCCCACAACCACCGGGCAAGGGTTGTGGGGATGAGGCCCTTGTCCCCGTCAACATGGGGACATGGTGCTTTGAGGGGTCACAGACCCCCAAAGCATCCTCCCCATGTTGAGGGCATGTGGCCTGGTACGGTTCAGGAGGGGGAGCGCTCTCTCGTCCCCCCTGTTTTCCTGCGGCCTGCCAGATTGCGTGCTCGGATAAAGGGTCTGGTATGGATATTTGGGGGGAACTCAATGCAGGGTTCCCCTTAATATCCATACCAGACCTGAATGGCCTGGTAATGGATTTTGGGGGGACTCCCACGCATTTTTAATTTTTTTTTTATCAATGACTTTTCTCTGTATTGCCGGGAGCCGACAATTCATTATAGCCGTGAGTGCTTTTAAATGACTTTTTTTCCTTCAGAAATTACACGCTTTGTGCAGGGACACTTCTAAGCATGGGAAACAAGCGCTGCTTTACAGGCATACTATACACCCCCCCCCCCCCCGGTACGAAATTTAAAGGAATATTTCACATTTATTGTTTCACTTTAAGCATTATTAAAGTCACTGCTCCTGAAAAAACTGCCATTTTTTTTAAAAAAAATTGCATTGATACATGTCTCCTGGGGCAGGACCCAGGTTCCCAAACCCTTTTTAGGACAATAACTTTCATATTTGCATTGATAATTAGCACTTTTGGTTTCGAACGTTTGAGTCCATTGTATTTAATAGGGTTCTAAAGTTCGTGCGAACTTTAGGTTTGTTCGCAGGTTCTGGTGCAAATCGAAAACGGGGGTGTTCAGCTCATCCCTATTTATAAAGAGTAATTCATTCAATCAAAATTAAAGGCAAGTAAAACAGTCTGGGTCCCATGATATACATATATGCATGACCTAAATTTGCTAGTCTCACAACTAGTCTCAGTTGCACTCAAATGACATCGGATTCACAAAGCTTTATTATTCCAGTACATCTTTATGATTTAGCCTTTTTTTTGGGGTGGAACATGTCAGAGTGAGGCTTGGTATGGGTGGATTCTGTGATCTAGTCCTGGAATAATAGAGTCCTGGCTTTGTGAAGACTGATGTCATTGGAGTGAGGGTGACTTGTGTGTCCATTCACAAGCTTCATTAGCCAGTCATCACAAACCACTGGGATGGGTGAAGTATGGGCTGGCAGCTCCCTTTGGTACTGATAATGACAATGAGAATGAATTTAACTTGGGCTATAATATCATTTAATATAATTTAAAACTGCTTTTTAAAATGTTCTACTCTGCAGTACTGTACAGAGAAAGCCCCATGGGAAGGATAATTTAGAATTGTACCTGGAGTCTAGCTTTAAACATCATTTCTTCACATCACCTTGAGGAAGGTCTCTATAAGGACTAAACATTAAATCAAGATTAAGGAAACTAAAACAGTATGTTTCCCCATGATATACGTATGTATTTGAGTGTGCTAAAATTGATACACTTATAACTGTAAAGAACAAAGGCAAAAATATTGACGATAAGAGTTAATTTAACTCAGGCTTTAAAGTCATTTAAATTACCATGCCGTTGACTGACCTCTAGATTTATTTTTAAAGTTAACAGATAAGCTTTGAATGCATCTTGGAAAAAATACATCAATTCCAGCTGAACACATCTCCTGAGGATTTGAATACCGTGGTTCAGACAGAACTTGATTTTCTAGCATTGTACATATTCTCTAAGACATGTCCCCATGAGCATTTATGGGTCCTTCCTATAAAGACTGGTGGAATAATTGCATTTAGTTCCACTGCATGTTACCCAGTTTCACCCTAATTCAAAGTTAAGTTTTTGCAATGTCATACTGTGAAAATGAAATGGAAAAAAAAAAATGGTGAAAAGTAGACTAGCAAAATAAACAGTGAAATAAAACAAGAAAACAATTTTTTTTTTTTATTCTATCCTTATTCTGTCTGTTCAATTTAAACAATTTATTCTTATATTCTTAGTTTTGAGAGCCATATATTATCATTTCAGTTTCCAAAAAATAATTATAAATTGGAGAAATATATCTACAGTTGTGTTTCACTGGGTTATTTTCATCTCAGTATTAAAAATAACCGTAGAACTTGCCCAGAGCAGTGTAATAGTTAAGCAAAAAATTACGTTACATTTTTTTTTTTATTAAAAAAACTATTTCATGCTCTATAAACATCCCTCAAGTTTTTAGTTTACAATTAGAATTTAGTTTAACGTTTTATATCCAAGTAAATATTTTACACATTGGAAACACACTGTTTCCATTGATTCCATTTATGTCACAGCTTTATTTTACTAAAATGTGTGTAGTGGTAATAAAGAGGTTAATGTGGCTCATAATTACTCAAATAATGAGCCCTAAGGGATATAGTTAAAATAAAAAAAATCACATAGTAATTAACCCATTGAAATGGCATGCACATTATCTCTGTGTGAATGGGACAAAACATGAATGTTATTAAGCTAATTCCTGTGCTGGTTAAATATTTTTCAATGATTTAAAACAGAAAATACAGTTGAACAAACAAACAAATGGAGAGCCGGCCATTCTGGAATACCTTCTGGAATTAATTGAAAAATGGTTCAGTAAAAGCAAACCGCTAACATGTTTCAGCAACTCTAGCCTTGATCACAGCACATTTAAGACAGAAAAAACAACATACTGCATATATATATATATATATATATATATATATATATATATACAAAAATGTACAAGTAATCAGAGAACATAGTTTGGCTCCTGAATGGCACTGTGTATCACAAGAATATCTTATGATACAGTACTTAGCATGGTTTAGTTGTTAAATGTGGTATTTTCCTCCTTTGATGTAAATCTAATAAATTTGGCTCAACCTAAGTCTTGAAAACATTTGGAGCCTATTGAGTTTCACTCTATTTGAGCAAAATGTATTACAGGGAGGAGCTTTAATAAATGTGCATGGACTTTGGGATGCAATACATTATTTTGCAGTGGGCTATCTCAGTGTGCTGTTTTCCATTTTGCTTTGGATTTATCACATTATGCAGATTGAAGGTTGCACCTGCAACTGTTTTTGGAATTGTCCAGAATATATATGACCTTGAGCATCTCTGTGTTTTTTTTTTATTGGCTCTTACTGCTGTCATGTGCCTTGTTTCAGAACCGGGTCTTTCCTCTGTATGAGGCTGCTGGCGTGCAGAGAGTTTCCAATATTTCTACTCCTGTGTGCTCCCAGACAATTTACCTTTCCTGTGATTCCAGCACCCCAGTGCTTTTAAAAACTGCCTTATGCACTCTAGTGTTCCCTGCACCCCAATCAAGAGATTCTAACACCTGTGTTCTCAGCACCACAGTGCTGCAAGAGATTGTCATGCCTGTTTTTCTGTGTTCTTAGCAACTATATCCCCATGTTCCTAGCATGCCTGTGCTCCCTGAGACTCTCACTCCCACTTTCCTATGATCTCAGGAACCTGTTCTCCCAGAGACTCTCACTCTCACATTCATGTGATCCCAACATCCCAGTGCTTCAAGACAGTGGTTCTCAACCTCAGTCCTCAAGTCCCCCCAACAGGCCATGTTTTCATGTTTTTCTTTATCTTGCACAGGTGCTTTAAATCAGAGTCAATGGCTTGGTATTTTGGATAGCTATTTTATCTAAGAGAAATTCCCAAAACTTGGCCTGTTGGGGGTACTTGAGGACAGAGGTCGAGAATCACTGCTCCAAGAGACCCTCTCTCCTGTTCCCGTGCTTCCTGCTGAGTAATTGCCAGCTTGGGTAAATCAGAGGACCGCAACCTGGAAACCATCAGCATTACTCCTTGTGGAGTGCTCTGGTGAATACCAAGTTGCTCCTTAGACAATGCACCTGGGCCCTTCTTAGAGCTCTCACCTCTGCTGAATGTGCAGGCACCTTGAGTCCAGGTACTTAGGGTCTCATGTACAGTATCTTACACCACCCAGTGTCATATATGCCTTCTGTTGCTCCATGGTCCAAGCTCCAGTGTTCCTCGTGACCCCTGTGGAACCAACAGCTTTTATTGTCTCCTCTGTGACTTGCACCTCCATGCATCCCCAGGTACTAATACCAATTCCTGATCAGCCTGCTACTGATCACTGTCTGTGGCAACTGCTGTGTTGTTAAATAGATATGTCAAGACATACAGGGTAAACAGGTATATTATATCATAATTTAGAAAAGAGTTTAGTATTTTTTCAGATCAGGGGAGGGCTGGTGGCCTTAGGCCTGGGGGGCAAGTCCAGTCAAGTGGCCCATTGAACCGCCGAATCAGCTCACCATCCATGGCCCACCTGGTTTTTCAATGCAGCCTCACCAGTGCCCATCAGTGCAGCCAACTCCAGTGCCCATCAATGCAGCCTGATCACTGGGGCAGGTTACACGGGGTGTATGGGGGGGAGCTTGGGGGTAAGCTAGGGGTGTCAGGGTCTCTCACCTCAGCGATCTCATCTCAGCAAGTCCTTGCACACCACGGTTTCCTGGGGGGGTAACGCTCCTGATCCTGGGGTCAAGTTGCAGCCAGCGCCCAGCCCTGCAGCCCGACTCCCTGGCATGCCCTGCCTGCTTCCAAGAATACGGTCCCAGGGAGTTGTAGTTTCCTCTGCGCTGCTGTGTTTTCCACCCACCAGAAGCTTAAGTGCGGACTACAACTCCTGAAATGCAACAGCTAGTAGTCGGCCGCCATGGCTATGCCCCTGGCCTGACTTCCTAGACCAGAACAAAAAATAAAATGGTAGCGGGCAGCGGCTGCCGGCCATTTTGAACATAAGTTAGGGCGGCCTGGGAGGCAATTGCCACCCTGCCCCCTGGCCCAGCCCTCCCCTGGTTCAGATCACGTAATAAAAAATGTACTGCATTCTTACGGGTGACTGAACAGCTGCAATTTCCCTATATTTCCTATGAAAAAAAAAAAAGTTTTCTCCCCGAGGTACAGTACTTTAGATTCTTATATGACATGTGGGACTAGTCACTATTAATCATTGTTTTCCCACAAGTCTAGTTTTTACCATTTAGTATTTTATGCAAAACAGAGATGTTTGAATTTGTTTCTAATTTTGACTAGGGCTATTTCATACCTTCACAACCAGATATTGCTGATTTAAATTCAGCTGCTAATAACTTTTTCACAACTTTGTGTTTTAACACATTAATGAGTGTATTTGAAAAGATGGGAAATCAGGCACAAATGTGAAGAGTAATCGTTTCCCTTGGTTTTTCTTACTAACTTTTTCCCCAAATGTGTTATTCCTAATTCATTAACGTTTTGCATTTATATTTTTTTGGCTAATAGGAAAGTATGACAGCTGTGCTCATGGAGTCCGACATTGATGCAAATTTACACTCAAGTAGCATCAAAGTAGTACAGGAACCTTTAAATCGGAGTTCCAGTCATTTTTGTGTTTATTAACAGTCAGCAGCTACAAAAAGTGTAGCTGCTAAATTTTAATAAACACACACCCACCTTTCCCACGATCCAGCGATGCGGCCGCCTGAACCCTCGGTTCTCTTCCTCTCCTCTCCCCATCGCCGGCATTACAAATGTGCACACCCGGCTGTGACAGCTTGCGTCTTCACAGCTGGGTGCACACTGCACCTTCTCAATGGTCTTACAATCTTCTGGGACCTGTGATGTGTCCCAGAAGATTTCGGGGAGGGAGGGGGAGAGGAGAACTTCTGCTCGGATCGTCTAGGCGGCCCAAGTGGAAGTGGGTACCTGTCAAAACTAGGTACCCACTCCCCTCCAAAAAAAATGACATGCCAAATGTGGCATAGATGGGGAGGAGTACTTAAAGCGGAACTTTTGGGTGAGCTCCTCTTTAAGTGTCTAAAGTCTGATGTTAGAGTGAGGGTTAAGGACTAGGGTTAGGGTTAGAGTTAGGGTTAGCGGTAAGTGTTAGGGTTAGTGGTAATTGTTAGTGTTAGGGCTAGCGGTAATTACCGCTAACCCTAAGCCTGATGATTACTGCTAACTCTAACCCTAGCCCTTAACTCTAACATGCGACTTTGGACACATAAATATTTCTGCGCCACTTTGATGTGACTTTGATGCTACTTGAGTGCCAGAGAGTGTAAAGTCGCATCAAAGTCACACTTTAAGAAAAGAACTGTCATACTTTCATATTAGCCAAAAAAACACACAAAACAAATAAAACAAATAAAAAAGCATAAAAAACATGTGGCAAAAAAGTGCAAAATGCACCAGAAAAAACGCATCAACAGCAGCCTGCATAGATGGGAACATACCCTTAAAGAGGAATACTCAGCTGGTGGAGACATGTAGGCTAAGGCAGCTTTTTATCGTTTTTTTGGGAGTAGTGACTATGCATTCACCTCTTCTTTGAGTGGCACCAAAAGCAATCAAACTAATGTTTATCACTTACACACGATGAGGGGCTCCAGGGTTTATAACTGATGTGGAGACTGCAAACTTTATGTTTTCCCAGTAATTATGTTTTCTTAATACGTTCTGAATGGGTCCTGGAGACTGGAGGCTTTGCAGAGCTTTGGTTGTGAAAAAGTCTCTAGTCCTAGGTCCACATCTTACCAAGTAGTTAGACTTAATTATCAAGGAAGGTAAGTGTGACAAGTCAGCGCTAAGATTGTTTAGTGCAAGGCAGATAGTAGCGGGTAAGTATACAAAACCCCAAATGATACAATATATAAAACAAAGTGCAGCTCCTTAGTGTAACAGAGGTAAGTATCTAACAAATGTGTATATAAAAAAAAAGGGGTTGTGCTTGGCCAGTGTATAAAAAAGACTGCTGCACTAAAAAAATCCCTGAATACCGGGAGACAATCCCTGTCATAAAAACAGGTATATCGGTATATCCTGTAATCCTGATAACATATGTGAATAAATTATTAGTGAGGAGTGACACAAATTATACAAACTAACAGTGAAACAAAGTCTGCAACAAATAAAAGTCTTTGAATGAACAAAAACAAGTGCAATAAGCCCACTTGTCAATGGGAGAAAGTTAAATCGCCAATCTGTGTAAATATGTTCCATTAGTGCATAAGCTACTGTGCCCGATATCAAAGTCCATCCATTACATTAAGAAAAAAAGGAAAAGGTCTGATGTCACCCGCAAACCACCTCCATCCCAATATATGCAACAAAATACAGGAAATCATGACTTTAAATTAGGTGAATGCGGTTAGCCAACAATTGACAGAGTAAATGCAGTCTCAAAATGTATTAAAATTGTCATGCAAACATAAACAGCCTGAATCATAGCCAAGCCACTGGAATGATACATACAGTAAAACATGTATCATGGTATAAAATGTAAATTGCAAAGTACACAGGCATGAAACTTATCCCTACGCATTTCGCAAGACCATGCTCGCTTCCTTAGGGGTAGATGTGTGTGTAGTACCTCTGTAGGGGAATAAAAAATCAATATTTGGTGATGCGCTTCTCAGTAATATTGTGATAATAAATTGTACGTTTATAAATAACTAAAATCATAAAAGTCCATAAATAGAGATACAGTGCAAAAATACAAAAACATTTAAGCAATACACAATCTGTGTGGATGAATGAATAAATAAATAAAACTAATTAATAATAGTCCAATAAGTGAAATAAAGTGCAACAGGTGCAAAAGTTATGGAACAGTAAACAATTCCTATAAATGACGTAAAGTGCAAGTGTGAAGATAGTCTAGCATCAAAAGGTGATGTTGTGACTTTATTGCAGTAAAATGTTCAGTGACTTCAGTGAATGGAATCTTCAGTGTATGTTACACCTGTGGGTGTACTACCTTCTTACCCTACTGTCGTAAGATAATCAGCGTGTCAGCGTGTAAGGGCTGGATGATTGCTCTAGGAGGGCGGTCCTATCCGCGTTCTTTTCCAGGGGTTCAGGTGTCTCCGAGAGCCTGGTATCTGCTTCCTCTAATGTCCCATCTCCTGGGGTTAGGGCAGTTAGTATGGATCCAACTCAGATAAATGGCCCGGGTATGTGTAGGACAAAATTAGGAAGGAAGGGACCTCTATAGCGTAGTAGTTTAAGGACTGGTTTATTAAATTCACAGCAAATAGCAAAGAGGTACTCACATTTAAAACGTTAAAAGCAAGCACATAGTTAAACGAGCACCGAGCTTGCGGCCTGACGTCACTTCCAAGTTCCGTCTATCCGATGCTTGTCGTCACGAGTCACGTGACTTCATCAGAGATAAGTTATGGTACTCGGAAGTGTCTTTAAATAGTGTGTAAGGTTCAAATGGCGGTCGGCCATTTTCTTGAAGTCCATACATAAAGAGTACTGGTGCAGCCATTTCCCAGAGGAGGCTACGACCGTGGCCATTTTGTTGTGGCCCGTATCATACTCAAGTGTATAGAGAGTCAGGGTTGACAGAAGTTTGTAAACAGTGAACGTGATTGGAAAATGGAATTAGCAGGAAAACAAACTTTAAAAACGTGGATACAAATAGTTACCTACCCATGGAGAGCTGCCATCACCAAAATTGGCTGTGCAATTTCCCTAAAGGCCAGCTGATGCGCTTACGACGGAATTGTACTCGTAAAGAAGATTTCCCAGTCCAAGCAGAAAAAATCAGCCACAGATTTGTCCACAAAGGTTATGATAACAAACAGATAAAGTCAAAGATATCAGAGGTTGAAAATATGGACCATTTTGAACTAATCAAGGATAACCAAAAACAAGACTCCAGGATCAACACTGTACCAATTGTGTTAGATTATAATGCGCAATACAAAAAAGTGGAGAAAATAATTAAACGCCATTGGCACATTTTGTTAACTGATACACATTTAAAATCTCTCATCCTCAGACCCCGAAATTCGTATATAAAAGAGCACCAACCCTAAGAGACAAAGTAGTCAAAAACATTCCAGATCCACCATCGATTGGATATACGTTCTTTACAGGCAAAGGTTTTTATCCCTGTAAACGTTGCTTTGCCAGCACCAAAACCAAAAAGAACCTGGAGAAAAGAAATTCAAGTTTACGTCTACCAGTACAGGCAACACGTATGAAATCAACGATTTCATATGCTGCAATACAAAAGGAGCTGTATATGCCCTTGAATGTAGCTGCGGCCTACAATGTATTGGCCGCACAAAGAGACCATTGAGAGTTTGCATCAAAGAACACGTACAGAATATAATCAAAGGCTTTGATAAGCATAGTATCTCTAAACACTTTGCCATACACCACAAGCAAGACCCCTCCCAGCTGAAGTTTTGGGGCATTGAACCTTACAAAAAACATTGGAGAGGCGGACATAAAGTTAGAACTCTAAAGCTGTGTACACACGATAGGTTTTACCGATGAAAACAGTCCGATGGACTGTTTTCATCGGACAAACCGATCGTGTATGGGCCCCATCGGTCTTTTTCCCATCAGTGTTTAAAAATAGAACATGTTTTAAATTTATCCGATGGTTAAAAAACCGATAGCAAATTACTATCGTCTGTGGGGAACTCCATCGGATAAAAAACCCACGCATGCTCAGAATCAAGTCGACGCATGCTCAGAAGCATTGAAATTCGTTTTTCTCGGCTCATCTGAGTGTTTTACGTCACCGTGTTTGAAACAGTCGGTTTTTGGACTGATGGTGTGTGGGCAAGACTGATGGAAGACAGTTTCATCGGATTTCCGATGGAAAAAAACATCGGATTAGAATCCATAGGATATCCGATCGTGTGTACAGGGCTTCAGCCAGCTAGAATCAGAATGGATATTTATTCTTGATACATTCACACCTCGGGGTCTAAACATAGAATTAGATCTTAAAGTGGATGTAAACCCAAATTTTTTTTTATTTTTTTTTTGCTGTCACAATGTAGAGTATAAGATTTCCTATCATTTGTGCCAGGTCTTGCCACAAAGAGTTAATCCAGCTCTGAGCAATCCTCTTTTATTGTTCAGTGAGATAAAACGGACAAACAGAGTTACCTTTGTCGTTTCCGCCCCCTTGCATTGAGTGACAGTTTTTTTACATATCTCGTGCACTAGCTTTATTTTTTAATTCCCACCCCCACTCCTTTTCTGAAGTCATGTGGTTACTTTTCTGGATTTTGACTGGATGTTAGTGATCATAGCAGAAGGAATACACAGGATAAAATGCATGTTGACAAGGGGAGTGTAGAGGTGGGCGGGGAGTCTACTGACATCACGACTCCACCCACCGAGCTCCGGACAACAGATCCACCCACAGAATCTTCAGTTTTTCAGGTCTCATAACAGACAGAGGGAAGACATTTGACAGATAAGGATACATGCAGGAGGCATCTATATCCTTATAGATCGGCACTATGGCAGTAGTTTAGATAGGATGAGAGTGGGTTTACATCCACTTTAACTGTTTTATCAGTGATTTTTAATTCTACCGACTTTTTATTGATGTTTTATATATATTTTTTATATATATATATATATATATTCTTAAATTTTTTATGTTTTTTAGTTCCTGAGTATAGCCTATTAGTGCCACTGTATTATATGTCTATATATTTCACTTATGTTTTCATATTTTATTGTGGTTTTAGTTTACCTTCTCCTTTCCAATTTTAATGCCATTTACATTAGGGTGACCAGACGTCCCCGGTTTCCGGGGACAGTCCCCAGATTGAGGACCCTGTCCCCGGAGCCAGTCTGTCCCCGGATTTGTCCCCAGATTGCAGTGGCATGGGAGGGGCATCTGGTACTCTCGCCCCGGGTGCAACATTTGGGGGGGCGCAACATAATTACTGTGCCCCCCATTATGTGCTGTGTTAACCCCCCCGCCCAGTGACTCCTGTGGTTCATCCGGTCCCCCATGATCCCTCTGATGCGGGTGGCTCATGTGTGTGTGAGAACAGCGGAGGTGAGGGGAGGGGTGGTGCAAAGCGTACGGCGGCTATTGGAGAAGCTCTTGCCAGGGGATACTAAGGAGCGGCTGGGTGTCGGGAACAGTCCATGGTGCTGGGGAGCGCTGCTCCAATGGATTATCATGGAGGCCAGCAAAATCAACTGATCTACACTGTTCATATGGGGGGGGGTGAGTAGTGCAGGAATCAGGTAGGTCGGTGTAGTGGTCAGTATAGGAATCATGTAGATCAGTGTAGGAATCAGGTAGGTCAGTGTAGTGGTCAGTATAGGAATCATGTAGATCAGTGTAGGAATCAGGTAGGTTAGTGTAGTGGTTAGTGTAGGAATCAGATAGGTTAGTGCAGTGGTCAGGTATGTCAGTGTAGGAATCAATTTGATCAGTACTACTGTACTAGTGGAAGGGACTCAGGGAGTGCTAAAAGTCTGGCGGGGGTGCACATTTCTTGCCTTGTCCCGGGGCACTGACAACCCACGCTACACCACTGACTGCATATATAATTTGAGGGAAATATGGGTAAAAAATTGTTTACCATTTGCCAATAAAAAAAAAATATGTCCCCGGATTTCATTTAAAAAATCTAGTCACCTTAATTTACATGGGATAGTCAGACAGTACATGACATCACTTCCGGAGTCCTTACAACGTTTTGTGTATAGTACATATGCGCATATAGATCCACTTGACTGAAATCTCTGTCACCCCTCGTATATCGTCCTATATATATATATATATATATATATATATATATATATATATATATATATTTTTTTTTATAAACTATTCTTAAAATTATTAGATAGCTATCTCTTCGGTTATGGGAGATAATATTGCATCATGGTCCTTTTACTCAATCCAAACCTTTATTTTTAAATTACAATATAGTCATTTGTCTGGCTATGGGAGTTTACATTGTTCCATATATATATATACACATTGTCCTGTTCATTTCCCCTGTGACGTTTCTCTGTGCCTATTTTTTTAAAACATGTGTGTGCTGGACTCCGTCTGCAGCCACTGACAACGTCACCGCTCCCAATCAGGCCAATCACGTTCACTGTTTACAAACTTCTGTCAACCCTGACTCCCTATACACTTGAACACGATACGGGCCACAACAAAATGGCCGCGGTCGTAGCCTCCTCGTGAAAATGGCCGCCCCATTACTCTTTATGTACTGACTTCAAGAAAATGGCCGACTGCTATTTGAACCTTACACACTATTTAAAGACACTTCCGAGTACCATAACTTATCCCTGATGAAGTCACGTGACTCGTGACGACACGCGTTGGATAGACGGAATGCGGAAGTGATGTCAGGCTGCGAGCTCGGTGCTCGTTTTACTATGTGCATGCTTTTAACGTTTTAAATGTGAGTACCTCTTTGCTATTTGCTGTGAATTTAATAAACCAGTCCTTAAACTACTACACTATAGAGGTCCCTTCCCCTTCCTTCCTAATTTTTTCCTACACACACCCGGGCCATTTATCTGAGTTGGATCCATACTGACTGCCCTAACCCCAGGAGATAGGACATTAGAGGAAGCAGATACCAGGCTCTCTGAGACACCGGAACCCCTAGAAAGGAACGCGGATAGGACCCCCCTCCTAGAGCGATCATCCAGCCCTTAAGCCCTGTACACACGATCGGATTTCCTATAGATTCTAGTCTGATGGATTTGTCCATTGGATATCTGATGAAACTGTTTTCCATCAGTCTTGCCCACACACCATCAGTCAAAAAACCGACCGTTCTAAACGCGGTGACGTAAAACACTCCGATGAGCCGAGAGAAATTAAGTTTATTGCTTCTGAGCATGCGTCGACTTGATTCTGAGCATGCGTGGGTTTTTTATCCGACGGACTTGCCCATAGACGATCGGAATTTGCTATCGGTTTTGGATCCATCGGAAAAATTTAAAACATGTTCTATTTTTTAAAACCGATGGAAAAAAGACCGATGGGTCCGATACACGATCGGTTTGTCCGATGAAAAAAATCCATCGGATGGTTTTCATCGGTAAAACCGATCGTGTGTACAGGGCTTTACACTCTATCACGCTGATCACCTTACGACAGTAAGGTAAGAAGGTAGTGCACCCACAGGTGTAACATACACTGAAGATTCTATTCACTGAAGTCACTGAAGATTTTTCTGCAATAAAGTCACAACATCACCTTTTGATGCTAGACAGCACCTATCTTCACACTTGCACTTTACGTCATTAATATGAATTGTTTACTGTTCCATAACTTTTTTGCACCTGTTGCACTTTATTTCACTTAATGGACTTTTATTAATTAGTTTTATTTATTTATTCATTCATCAAGATGGATTGTGTATTGCTTTATTTTTTTTTGTATTTTTGCACTGTATCTCTATTTATGGACTTTTATGATTTTAGTTATTTATAAACGTACAATTTATTATCACGTTATACTGAGGAGCGCATCACCAAATATTGATTTTTTATTCTTATACCTTGGGTAGTGTTTGACCCCTACAGTGACTGCTGCACCTCTACCAGGGCCACTCTGATCCCTATTAGCGCGGGAATATACACGTATACATCTGTAGGGGATATAATGAACCAAATAAGTATCAACAGACAGAGGCGTAACTAGACATGTGCATTCGTTTTCGTCCGAATGCATTTTCGTCCGAATTTCAGCTATTTTTGTTATCGTTTTAACAAACGAAAACGAAAGCACAGAATCCAAAAACCGAAAGATCCGACATAAACAAATGCTTTATTTTCGTTTTCGTTGCTACAACAGTTCGATATAGATAGGAGATTCGACGTGACGCTGACAATAACAATCTGTGTCTATCGAACCTGTGGTCGAATGTGCCTAACCTTAACTCTATTAGTCCAAGATTATTCTACATAGAGAGAAAAGATTTGACATTATAGAGAGAAAAGATTCGACATAGGAGAGAAAAGATTCGACATAGGAGAGAAAAGATTCGACATAGAGAGAAAAGATTTGACATAGGAGAGAAAAGATTCGACATAGGAGAGAAAAGATTTGTTATTATAGAGAGAAAAGATTCGACATAGAGAGAAAAGATCACTGCTGGAATTGGGTGGGGGAAGTAAAATAAAAATAAAGTTGATGATGAATGTTATTGGCTGATTGTAACCAAAGAGGAGGAGCAGTAAATTAGCTAGAATGACGAAGATTCGACAAAGCATCAAAAGTTAGAAGATTCGACGGTGCAGCAAAACTGTACGACGCTGCAATCGTACATTTCCGGTCAAATGCATCCGCCCATAGGCTATAGAAGAATTCTAATGTTGGTTGACTAGTAATAGTAATGAATAAATATAATTATTACTAGTCATACAACATTAGAATTCTTCTATAGCTTGTGGGCGGAACATTCGACCGGAAATGTATGATTGCAGCGTTGTACAGTTTCACTGCTCCGTCGAATCTTCTTTGAACATTCGACAGACACCATAAGCCTTCAATGACAGATTCAACCTTAATTAATTCAGATTTTCGGACGAATGCAATTTCTAACGAAAAACGAAATAAATAAAAACGAATTTCGGGAGTAACTAAATAAATTTATTTTTCGGACGAAAACGAAATTCCGAAACAAAATATTTCAGTGTGCACATGTCTAGGCGTAACTAGAAACTTCAGGGCCCCGGTGCAAGAAATCATGAAGGGCCCCCCCATTAGTGGCAGCGGTGGTGTTGAGGGGGGTGGCAACGGTGGTGTTGTGGGGGGCAGCAGTAGTGTTGAGGGGGGATGGCAGCGGTAGTGTTGAGGGGGGGTGGCAGCGGTAGTGTTGTGGGGAGCAGCGGTGGTGTTAAGGGGGGGTGGCAGCGGTAGTGTTGAGGGGGGTGGCAGCGGTGGTGTTGAGGGGGATGGCAGCGGTAGTGTTGTGGATGGCAGCGGTGGTGTTGAGGGGGGTGGCAGCGGTAGTGTTGAGGGGGGTGGCAGCGGTGGTCCTGAGGGGGATGGAAGCGGTAGTGTTGTGGATGGCAGCGGTGGTGTTGAGGGGGATGGCAGCGGTAGTGTTGAGGGGGGGTGGCAGTGGTAGTGTTGTGGATGGCAGCGGTGGTGTTAAGGGGGGGTGGCAACGGTGGTGTTGTGGGGGGCAGCAGTGGTGTTGAGGGGGGATGGCAGCGGTAGTGTTGAGGTGGGTGGCAGCGGTAGTGTTGTGGGAAGAAGCGGTGGTGTTGAGGGGGGTGGCAGCGGTGATGTTGAGGGGGGTGGCAGCGGTAGTGTTGAGGGGGGTGGCAGCAGTGGTGTTGAGGGGGATGGCAGTGGTAGTGTTGTGGATGGCAGCAGTGGTGTTGAGGGGGATGGCAGCGGTGGTGTTGTGGATGGCAGCAGTGGTGTTGAGGGGGATGGCAGCGGTGGTGTTGTGGATGGCAGCGGTGGTGTTGAGGGGGGTGGCTGCGGTAGTGTTGGGGGGGTGGCAGCGGTGGTGTTGAGGGGGTGGCAGCGGTGGTGTTGAAGGGGGTGGCAGCGGTAGTGTTGTGGATGGCAGCGGTGGTGTTGAGGGGGATGGCAGCGGTGGTGTTGAGGGGGGTAGGCAGTGGTAGTGTTGTGGATGGCAGCAGTGGTGTTGAGAGGGGGTTGGCAGCGGTGGTGTTGGGGGGGATGGCAGCGGTGGTGTTGAGGGGGTGGCAGTGGTAGTGTTGTGGATAGCAGCGGTGGTGTTGAGGGGGGATGGCAGCGGTGGTATTGAGGGGGGATGGCAGCGGTGGTATTGAGGGGGGATGGCAGCGGTGGTGTTGAAGGGGGTGGCAGCGGTAGTGTTGTGGATGGCAGCAGTGGTGTTGAGGGGGTGTGGCAGCAGTAGTGTTGTGAGGGGCAGCGGTGATGGTAGCGGTGATACACGAGGGGGGGTGGTAGTGGTGGTGCCATCCTCTCCCACCCCCACCTCTTACTGATCCCATCCCCCCACCACCACCACCACTGATTTCATCCCTACCCCCCCCCCATCATTACCTCTGTTGTAGTGGTGATGGGGGGTTAGGGATAGATGAGATCTGCGGTGGTGGGGGGATGGGGTTGATTGCAGTGCAAAATGTCACTTGACAGGACTTACCAGCAATCAATCGATTCCCCCTCAGAAATCCGTCACTGTGCCACTTCCAGGAATGCCTTGCCTCATGGGTACTTAGACGGGACAGGTACTCGAAGCAGACGCAGAGGGGAGAGCTCCTCCCACGCTTTCACTCAATTGGTGTTTTTCAGTGTCCGACCCGCCTCCCTACATTCTCTCTGTCTCTGGAGGCGGGAGCGGGGCGGTACACAGTCTCTCAATGCTGCGCTGCCTCTGCCTTCTCTCTCACCTCAGCGGGCGAAAGCCCCCCTCCCTGCGACGGAACAAACGAACGGTGGGCACCTTATGCGGGCGGACGGCGGGCGGACGGCGGACAGCGGGCACCTCATGCGGGCGGACGGCGGTGGACGGCGGGCCCCCCTGAAGTGGCGGAACTACTGGGCCCAGTCGCAAGTGCGACTGTTGCGACCATGATAATTCCGCCACTGAACACAGAGATGGTATTGTGATAATTAAGAAGGTCCAAAACGCATGGCCCTATACTCACTAAGGGCTGGATCAGACAACCAAATGTTGAATACCCTGCCGCCTCTGGGTATTCAGCATTTGGTAGTCTGATACATATGATTGTCAGAAGTCAGACATTTTATTTATTTTTTACGAATTTTCTGTATTTTAAATTGAAAAGTGTGGATAAAGTCATTTTTGCATATACATATGACCAGGTCAGTTTGAAATTACATTATGTTAAAATGATGAATGAAATAAGTTGGACAATAAAAATTGCATTGGGGAATATCAATTACAATAGTAAATTGGCTTGTTGAAGATTATATTATATACGCTGTGGTTGGTTTACTAAATGAGTAGAGAATATTCTCGAAGCAAAATTAATGCTCATTTAGTTTATGGCAAATGTGTATTCACTTTAATTCTTCCAATGCTGTGCAAAAAGATAAGTTCATTGCTTATTGCTAGGAAATGCAGTTGGGTTGTCAGATTTAGGCATTGTGAAGTGATCTCTGAAATTTGTCATTTTCCCATGTTAAAGGGATCATGTATATCTGGGCCTGGCGAGCGCAGGGATGTTCCTCCATCACGGCCGCTGGATGCTCTAACGAGACCGACCTTCCTCTTTGGCGGTGGAAGTAGGGAAGCTGTGGTGCTGGAAGTCTCTACAGTGCGCGTGGGAATGGCTGTCCAAGCTTTGACTTCTCCTTCACGAGTGGTGGCGCCTGTTAGGCAGTTGAGGTGGAAGGCCTGAGGCCTTTCTATGGATTGCTCCACCTCGAAAATGAACTCTCCGCAGGCCTCGCAGCGCCCGAACGGCTTCAGCTGAACCACCAGTCCCGAACAGCCGGGACAAATCACACCGAGGGCCTCAACATCCCTGCATGCATACAGGGCGAATCGCCCTCGGGGCTTGAGCTTAGTTCCCGTATCCATAACCGAAGCAGCAATTGGGGTCATCCTCGTGGTGGTAGGAACTGGAACCCACGAGGCATTGGTGAACACGCTGACCTCTTGCTCCTCCATCGCGCACTGAATAACTGGCGCCAAGTCCCCACGTGCATCCCCACACATGGCCGGACTCCTCCCCTTTTCCACACCAGTTTGCGGGCTTTCTCCTTGGCACGCCCATGAACTGTGCAGGGAGGTGTGCCTCGTGGCGCATTGGCAAAAAATGGCCGACCTCCTCGGAACTCCTCTGGGCAGCAAAGTTCAAACACTTGAAGGCTTTGGCTCCGTTACACGAACACAAATCCCGGACCCAGAGCCCCCACGTGTAGCGACCTCACCTCTGACTCCCTCCTTCTCTGTCAATGTCAATGGCTCTCGTCTAGGGGACCAGGGAGGAGAATGTGATGCACCACCAGCTTGTATCCTCTTGTGTGCAGAGGTGTGAGCTATAACCAATTACCTTCGGGCCTGTGCCCCTGTCCAGAGCCAAAACTTCCCTTGAGAATGACCAGAAAGCCAAGTTCCACACCATTGAAAGTCCAACACTTATTTATTCTTTTAGAGCAATAAATAGTCCTTTTAGAGCAGACTGGTTAGACAACAAACAGACAAGGTGAAGAGGAAGGTCCAGGCACAAACATGAACTTGTTACTCTCCTGTTTCGGTGTGCACAAACAGGCTTGGCGCACGGTCGTTGCCACCGATCGTGAGGGTGTTTGCTGCCACCGACCGGTGAATTAGGCTTGAGGTCTCTGCCACCGACCTGGGTTTCAGTTGGGTCGCTGCCACCGACCATGAGAAGTGGACTACCTTCTTGAGATGCGGCCCCTGTCAGGGGAGTCATCCATCCGGACGGTCACCAGAGGCCTCCACCGTCACCAGCTAATGCTGCGCTGGATCTTCGGAAAGGTCACTTCTCTGGTCCCCCTCGCCCTAGATTCGGGTGTCCAACACCGGAGGACACCCTAGGAATCCTCCATCCCATGCGGGACCCAGTCGAAGGTACTGGGCCCCAGGCCTCCAGAGAGTACCTCACCCCAGACCAAAGGTGTCTGGGGTGAAATCGCAGCTCCGTCTCTGGGCCGAGGGCGCCCGGAGACCACCAGCACTCACACCCAGGCTGAAGGTGCCTGGGCGTGGACCCCGAGCGGAATATGTCTGCCCCTTTTATCCCCTCTCCCAGCATGCACAGCAGGTTCCCCGCCCCGCTGTACCACTGCCGCGAGAGGACAAAAAAGGCACAGACCTCCAATGGTGGTTCAACGGCCTATGGCGACAGCACCACCTATAGGCCGCAGGGAACTGGACATCACTGATATCCTCCACTGGTATAAATTGGTCCATGAACCCTAACAATTGTTGCATCTGAGCCTGTTCTCACTCAGATGCCACCCCTAGATGTAACCACCCGCTACACTTGTAAACACAGAAGTCCAACGGATCCCACAGATCTGATCTCCTGAGCTGAGTGCAGGATGGGGACAAGGGAGACGCAGGTGCCTGGGGTGCAGTGTAAATGCCAACACCCCCACTGGATGATCACCCTGCAAGTGAGAGAGACAAAGCCACCTACAGTGTGTGGGGAGCTACTAGAGCTAGCTGGGTGCTTGAGCTTGGAAGATGGTGAAGCTTTTAAGGTTGGGGAGAAGATGGGGCAGGGCAGTGGAGGGGGTTTGCATGCAGAGGTCAGAGCTGAAGAGAAGTGAAAGCGAGACGTGGATGGGGATGCAGAGGTAATTAGAATCAGCTGTCGAAAGCACGGTACTACCAATCTGAAAATCGTCAGATCGTTTGTCGAATTAAATGTAACTTCCGATTTTCGGATTGTGTGTACGGGCCTTAACAGGCATGGACAGCAGCAAGAGAAAGCGTATTGCTGCAGCAGGGCTGCCGGGTAGTTGAGGGCAGCTGTGGTCGCACAGCCTGTACAAAGCAATGACAGGCTCTCAGGAACAGCAGTTGTTCACTGATCTTTGCATGTACCTATACATCAAGTGGTTACCTGCTGCTAGGAACAGATGCCCATCCCTAGGACCATCTGTGTGCATCCATGGTCAGACATCTGTCCTTAACCACAGGTAGCCATTCAATGCGCTGATACATCAGTGGACAGCTGTAGGTCCTGACAGCCTGTCATTGCTTTGAGTGGCTGCTGCTGTCCATAACCACCTGTCAGCCCAGCCTCAGCAATATGCTGTCTCTTGCTTGCATCCATGCCTGTTCATCCCTGTGATGCATTTAAAAGAGAAGTATGGACTTTTTTTTTGCAGAATTAAACTTACCTAGGTGGATGCAGCATCAGTCCGATGCTGCATCTGTCCCACTCAGGCTCTAACACTGAGAACCGAGCATTCAAACACTGCTGATTGCTCGGTTCTCAAGGTTCACTATCAGTCACCGATGTCTGCTCTGCTCCTCCCTCGCTCACTGGAACGCTGGGCTGTGCAGGGGGCAAGAGCGGTCGGCTCAGGCTCTCAGCGGCTCACTGAGAGGCTGAGCCGGGTGCCGGTCCAGGCATGTGGGCTGATCCCGACCATATGGTCGCGATCTTGCCCGAGCCTGGACCAGCTCTGTGACATCAGCCGACAGCCTGCTTCAGCCTGCTATCTGCTGAAAACGGGTCACAGGAGTGCAGAACGAACTGTACTCCTGTGATCCATAGAAGAAGTACAGCCAAACAAGCTTTGGCTGTACTCCTTTAATACTGGATCTATTATTATATGTTTGGAACTATTACAACGTGAATTAAAAATCGAAATTCTTTACTGTAATAGTCATCTGTGTTCATGTAACACAGATACATTTGCATTTCTACAGTATGACACATTCAAGAAGCAGGCTATGTAACATTTAGCATTTTTTTGCTTTGTGTTCTGCAAGATTATGAGCTTGAAGGCAAATTGCACATGCATTGCAATGATTTGTAGGACATGTTTCAAAAGATCAGACATCAAGCACATTTTAGCAAGGAAAATATTATCTGGGCTCAAGTAATCTCGCCAAGAAAGGGGATTAAACATAACTGAATGAGATCAGCTACACAGCATGACATTACTCAAGTAAGAATTCTGACAGGATGGCAGGGATACAAAAATGTGTCATAGACACAATACAAAAAAACTATATAACCATAAAAACAGAAAACCTAGAAATTGTTGTTATTAAAAACAAATCATACATCACAGTTAAAATATCGCCAGATTTGTTTCACTTTTAACTTCAGAATAGGTCTAGAAATTTGAAAATATTGTAAATAAGCTGATTGATATTGTATTTTTGGCACTCAACTTTGTGATCTTAATTTCAATACTATACATCTTTGGTGCTCTTTAGTCTGTGATTTGAAAATGATTAAAGCCACAGACAGCCTGGAAACAAATGGCATCAGTATGTCACCAGCATGCACATTTTTCACTTTAACTGAGCTAAAACCACTTGCCGACCAGCCGCTGTCATTATACTGCGGCAAGGTGGCATGATCCCGCAAATTACCATAGCTGTATGTTGGCTCGGGAAATCACTTTTGTGGGTGCGCGCACTCCCATTGGCCATAGGGGGAGCCAATAAGCGGGTCCGGCGGACTCGATGTCCGCTGGCCACCCGCAATTGTTCTCCGCAGTGATAGAATGGGGATCTGCCTGTGTAAACAAGGCAGATCTCCGTTCTGACAGGAGAGATCACACAGATCCTGTCTTTCTGCTAATCAAGAAGATGGATCTGTGTGTTTCCCCAGTCTCACAGTCCCCCACGCAGTTAGAAAACACCTGCAGGGAACACATTTAACCCCTTGATCACCACTGGTGTTAACCCCTTCCCTGCCAGTGTCATTTTACAGTTATCAGTGCATTTTTATAGCACTGATCGCTGTATAAATGTCAGTGGTCCCAAAAAAGTGTCAAAAGTGTCCGATCTGTCTGCTGCAATGTCGCAGTTCCACTAAAAATCGCTGATCACATCTATTGTTTAAAAAAAAAAAAAATTGCTGATCACTGCCATTACTAGTAAAAAAAAAAAATAATAATAAAAAATGCCATAAATCTATCCCCTATTTTGTAGACACTATAACTTTTGCACAAACCAATCAATATACACTGATTGCAATTTTTTTTACCAAAAATAAGTATAAGAATACATATTGGCCTAAACTGAGGAATATTTTTTATATATATATATATATATATATATATATATATATATATATATATATATATATACGTTTTTGGGGGATATTTCTGATAACAAAAAGTAAAAAATATAGCTTTTTTTCAAAATTGTTGCATTTTTTTTTCCCCGTAAAAAATAAAAACCGCAGAGGTGATTAAATACTACCAAAGGAAAGCTCTATTTGTGGGGAAAAACAGACATAAATTTTGTTTGGGTACAATGATGCATGACCGCTCAATTGTCAGTTAAAGCGACACAGTGCCGTATCGCAAAAAATTTCCCGGTCATTAAGGATTTAAATCCTTCCGGTTCTTAAGTGGTTAATGTATGAATAATGTATTTTGCGGCCACGTAGGGTCCTCTTCGTGAAGTAGTTGTCACTAATTCCTGAAGAAGGGGAACCCTGTGCAGCCTTGAAACCTTTTCTGCAGATACAATAAAGCTCCAATGAAGTGCAGCGATGATGTGCTAGTGACATACTTTGACTTTTTGTCAAATGCATGTAGGCTCTACAGCAAGTTCTAAGTTTAAAGTTCCAGTTCTATTTCATTTAAAGTAAGAACATTCTGCCATTTAGACAGCCAGGAAAGTCACATTTCAGATAAAGGTCAGCAATGACAGCCTACATCATTTTCTCAGTACAGTCTTACTGTAAAAAAGGAGCAGAAGTAATATGGTACATTTAACTAGGTATGTCCAACTATGTATTATAAATGCTATATGTGTGTCAGTGCAACTTGTCTCTAAAGAAGTTATCTTAGCATGTATTCATTATTTAGAAGAAGTAAAATAGAGTGCAAGTCTGTCAAAGCAGTTTTGCAAGCAAAATATACAACTACTCTGTGGAGATTGCTAAGCATCTACTTGAAAAACGCCAGGCAAACAGCTAAATACTACAGTACAGTATGTGTGATGTGTAACTCTTTGCAGCCAATCATGTAGGTTATACTGTACATGTGTTACCCTGCACAGACAAGTGACACAAAAGTGACTGTAAATGATCCCCTTGTAAAACAACCCATGCAGTTCAAAATAGAAATGAAAGGCAAAACATTTGTGTATAAATATAAAAAACAAAAAAAAAAAAAAAAAACATTATACTATAAATACCCTTTTTCCCCTTTTTATAAATGATCACATTCTCTCTGTTCTCAGCTGCAAAGAGCTGGGAGAAGGAGAAGCAGCAGCACAGTGAGCTTCCCAGTGAATGGCTTTGCCGGGGGGGTGGGGGGTGTCAGGACAAGTCTGAACATTGGAGAAGAGCAGGCTGAATTTCCAGCACAGCTAGAGCACTGACTCTCCTGCTTAGTGTGGTCAGTTTTTAATAGGAAAGCAGAAGGACTGGCTGGATCACCAGGGATTTTACACAAAGGAAGCAATACAAGGAGAACAGGAGACTTTTTTCATAAAGTACATGGTACAGCAGGCGCGATAAATAAAAAAAGACTTAAAAAAATATGAAAAAAAAACAAAACAATATCCAATAAAAAAATTGTGTAAATTTAGGCCAATATTTATTCTGCTACATATTTTTGGTAAAAGATAATGCCACTAAGTGTATATTGATTAGTTTGTGCAAAAAGTTATAGCGTCTACAAACTATAGGATAAAAAGAAAATGCAATATAGCGCCAAAGACTCTAAAGTTCAGGATTTGTAATGATTGACGACCTGTAGATCGCAGCTGCCCTATGCGTTTCATCAAAAAAAAGGCGTCCCGAAGCAGCAGGACGCTGACGCCAACACGCTGTCCATGATGGTGCTTGCAGCTCGCATACGAACTAAAGTGACTGGAGATAATTAGGATACATATCTATGCCAAAAATCCCTAGTGAGGGGTCCGACACAGCGTGAGTGTAACTTTTAATATTTTAAATAAATCTTTTTATAAATGGTATCATGCTATTGGAGCTTCCTTCTTCCTTTCCTTGCATATATGGATATTATCGTATAATTTACTGGAGAGGACCTGGTGCACTTGCCAAGGAATACCTCTGACCCAAGCATTTATTGCAAAAAGGCGCAATGGTTTATAATCTGACCAGCTATTGGATCTGGTGAGTCAGTTTGGTGCGGCTGGTGGAGGATCACTTTTGCGTGCTATTGTCAGTTTTCGATCAGCATACAAGTTTTACTACATGATATTGATGTGGATGAATCATCTTTATATTTTTCTAAATTTCTTACATTTTTGAATGAAAAATTTTTGTTTTTTTGTTCACGCACTTTATATACAAAATATATTTTTTACTTATTTATTGACTTCATTGTTCACAAATTTTTTCTTCATTATATATATGTTTTTTCACAAGCACGTTGCACTTTAATGTTTTGCATACATATGAATTATGTCACTAGAAGTTGTATGACTAATTGGTTATAGATCATAGATGTTTGTACAGATTGGTCAAAGATTTTCTCACTATGGGATATATTTAAGGCATTTTCAGGTGGATCTGCACTGTTTCACCATCATTTTTTCAAACTATAGGATAAACTGTATACTGGAATTTTTATTTATTTATTTTTTTACTAGTAATGGTGGTGATCAGCATCTTATAGCGGGACTACTATATTGTGGCAGACATTTGGACACTAACTGACACTTTTTGGGAACCAGTGACACTAATACAATGATCAGTGCTAAAAATATACACTGTCACTGTACTAACGACACTGGCTGAGAAGGGGTTAAACATCAGGGGCGATCAAAGAGTTAAATGTGTGCCTAGCCATTTTTTTGTGTACTATGCAAGGTGCTTTTACTAGGGGAAGTAATTGATTTTAATCCCTGCTTTTCGGGAAAGGAAAATCTATTACTTCCCTGCTGACAGGACAGGGCTCTGCCTTGTTTACATAGGCAGAGCCCTGTCCTGTGTTAATTCATGACGATCACCAGTGCTGGCCAATGGATTACCCCTGGAACCCAGCGATCAATATCTGCTGGCACACCCCCCCATACCCTCAAGTGTGAGAACACATACTAGGTACATGATCTTGCGCAGCCGAGGCACCGAGCCGCCGTATATCTAGGTTGTACGGTCAGCAAGTGGTTAATATGGTACATGTCTTTTATATTTATTGAACTTGAGGTTTACAACCACTTTATCTTCCTGGTTCAGCAAACCAGCTCCAGGCTGCTCATTCCATAAAGAATTAGCATCCTCACTTCTGTCGATTAGGAGGGAGTAGGACTAGGAGGTGGTAAAGCTGGACCATAAAGTAGTAGAATTGTAGTGTGGCAGATATGTATAAATCACAAGAGTGATGGAACATAATTACAAATCCTGTATCTAGCTGTTTGCCTGAGGTTTTATTGTAAAGAGATGTCCAGTTATATTATTTTAGTAAAAAAAAAGTGGTGCTCCCGGGGGCACATAGCTTCCCTAAATAAGTATAGCACCTTATAGGAAATATAATTATAAAGAGGGGAAGTATGGGACTTTACATGAGACATCCTGGGAAGTAGGAGTCTCCATGCCTATTAATTGCAAATAAAGGTGGGAGGTTTGGGACTTGGGACTAAATGAGGCACATGAGTGGAAAACACATTTGATCAAAAACACAGGTTTATTGAGAATATACATAACATAACGCATATACAAGAAAAATTAATTGGTCAAATGATAGTCATAACCAATAGCCCAGTATTAGGGTAATAACATGTGTGGATATAAATCATAGAGAAAGTTATACAAACATCTTGTCCAGTTGGCTCCATTTAAAGTTATAAGTGTAGCACACAGACCCTTTTCCTGCCTGGCTCACTTGCAAGTCAAGGCACACCGTGCTATATGCCCGTACCCTCCTGTTTGAAGAGGTTGAGCGGTGTTCACAATTTTGGGTCCTGCAGCGAGTTACCTCTTTCCACTGGTTCTTATTCCCAGAGTATAGGGACAAGTCTCTATTTCTTCCCAAGAAGGCCAATGTCCACACCACTTTAACTCTAAACTCGATGAGTTTATTTTCTATTATTGCTCAGTAGACAGGAAGGAATTGATGAGAGAAAGAATAGCAAACTTGGGAGATTAGGTCCAGGCACAATCTAATAGAATTGTCACCACTCGATCCCGAATGGGTTTAGCTCACCCGGATAGTCCTCTCTCACAGTCCTAGCAGCCGGAGTGATGCTTGAATATTCACTTAAGTTTCCTTGGGATACGATCAGGAACAGTTCCAAGTCCCGAACCTCCCGGCTCTTGCAACAGTAGAACAAGGTGCAACTGAAGCACGTCACAAGGCCTGTGGCGGATCTTTGAATCCCTCTAGTAGGTAACCAGGCCTCATCTGGAGGTGGCGACTCCTTTCACCAAAACTCCTGGTTCCCTCTCGTCTAGAACGGGTCACCCTCTCCCGGGCACCCTGGGACTCTTCTTTCGGGGGTAGGCCCTAGCTAAAGGTGCTAGGCCCACAAGCAGAGTTGCAGCCCCAGGCTAAAGGTGCTTGGGCCTGATCACACCCACACGCACCCCTGGCCATGAGGGCCACCGAAGGTGGGGAGCGTGTGTCCTTTCCCGGACCAAGGGGTCCTCTCCTTCTCGGACCAAGGGGTCCTCACCTTCTCCCCGAAAGATGGCGTCTGCCCCTTATGTACCCTCTCCCGGCATGCACAGCAGGCCGACCATGCCCACTACACCGCTGCCGAGAGAGGACACCCTAAGGCAGGGATATACAATTAGCGGACCTCCAGCTGTTGCTAAACTACAAGTCCCATGAGGCATAGCGAGACTCTGACAGCAGCAAGTATGACACCCAGAGGCAGAGGCATGATGGGACTTGTAGTTTTGCAACAGCTGGAGGTCCGCTAATTGCATATCCATGCCCTAAGGCATAGCAATGTCACCTTGGTTCAACCCTGACCTGATATGGCAGCACCACCTACAGGCCACAGGGAACCACACACCAGGCAGCATCACATAGGCAGAAGTAAATGCCTAACAATCAAAATGGTCCGAGCCTGGCTACCAGCTCAGAACAACCCCTAAATTTAGGCGCATAGCACCCCTGAAAAGTAAAGGGGCGCTACATAAGTTAACATTAAAATTGAATGAATCACATCATATATAATAACATAATGCATCTAGGATGGCCTGCTGGCTCGATGCGTTTCGGCGACTATATCGCCTCATCAGGAGCAAATGCATGTAATCTGTAAAGACATTGTACATATATATGAGGGCCAGTATAATCTATTCATAGCATAATGTAGTCCTCCCATGCACAAGCATGAGAGAAAAGGGCGTGTGTCCCGCATTTCCTGACAGATCGCTCCCCCTACCGCCTCCAGCTCACCCAGGATTGGCTGCTTTGCTCCAGAGCATTATTGGACAATATGAAGTCAGGTGGTGCCTTCCTGGATCTCCAATATGTCGATACTCACGAGGGGGGGCGTGGCCAGCCGATGGGGGTTTGCGCCTTCCCGCTGTCAACCTGGAGATCAGCAGAGGCACCAGTGAGGCAGAGGAAAGCTGCTAAGCTGAGCAAGTGTGATTGTTGGGGGTAGTGTACAGATGGGAGGAGAGTCCTGTGAGGTCATGACTGCACCTCCAGAGCTCTGGCAAGCAGACACGCCTATGGATCAGAGATTTTCTGAGGGCTGTGACAGGTGCAGGAGACAAAAAATGAAGGTACAAGTACTGTGATTTGGATTTACACTGTAAAAGCTTTAACCGCTTGACCTTTGGAAGATTTACCACCATTCCTGACCAGGCCATTTTTTGCTATATTGCACTGCGTTACTTTAACTGACACTGTACCCAAACATGTATGTCATTTGTTTCCCATAAATAGAGCTTTCTTTTGGTGATATTTGATCACCTCTGCGTTTTAATTTTTTTGCGCTATAAATAAAAAAAGGCTGACAATTTTGAAAAAAAACAAAATGTTTTACTTTCTGCTATAAAACGTATCCAATGAAATATAAAAAAAAATCAAATTTCTTGATAATTTAAGGCCAATATTTATTCTGCTACATATTTTTGGTAAAAGAAAATGCTACCAAGTGTATATTGATTAGTTTGCGCAAAAGTTATCACGTCTACAAACTATAGGAGAAACTGTATACTGGAATTTCTATTTTTTTACTAGTAATAGCAGTGATCAGCCTCTTATGGCATGACTGCGATATTGCGGCAGCCATTCGGACACTAAAGCCCTGTACAAACGATCGGATTTCTAAAGGAATAAAATCCGATGGATTTTTCTATCGGATTTCTGATGAAGCTGACTTCCATCAGTCTTGCTTACACACCATCAGTCAAAAATCCGACCGTTCCAAACGCTGTGACGTAAAACACTCAGACGAGCCGAGAAAAAGGAAGTTCAATGCTTCTGAGCATGCGTCGACTTGATTCTGAGCATACGTGGGTTTTTTTCCGATGGAGTTCCACACAGATGATCGGAATTTGCTATTGTTTTTTTTCCCCATCGGATAAATTTAAAACATGTTCTATTTTTTCTCACCAATGGAAAAAAGACAGATGGGGCCCATACACGATCGGTTTGTGTGTGTACAGGACTTTAGTGACACTTTTTGGGAACCAGTGACACTATTACAGTGATTAGTGCTAAATATATACACTGTCACTGTACTAATGACACTGGCTGGGAAGGGGTTAAACATCAGGGGCGATCAAAGAGTTAATTGTGTGCCTAGCCATTTTTTGGTGTACTGTGCGAGGTGCTTTTACTAGGGGAAGCAACTGATTTTAATCCCTGCTTTGCGGGGCAAGAAAATCTATTACTTCCGCGCTGACAGGACAGGACCCTACATAGGCAGAGCCCTGTCCTGTGTAAATTCATGATGGACACCGGTGCTGGCCAATGGATTATGGATTACTCTTGGCACCCAGCGATCAATATCTGCTGTGTAAATCACAGCGCGGCCGGGTCACCGGTGGCACGCGCCCCCTACCCGCAAGTGTGAGAACACATACTAGGTACGTTATCTGGGGCAGCTGAGGCACCGAGCCGCTGTATATCTAGGTTGTACGGTCAGCAAGTGGTTAATATGGTACATGTCTTTTATATTTATTGAACTTGAGGTTTACAACCACTTTATCTTCCTGGTTCAGTAATGCAGCTCCAGGCTGCTCATTCCATAAAGAATTAGCATCCTCACTTCTGTCCGATTAAGAAGGAGTAGGACCAGGAGGTGGTAAAGCTGGACCATAAAGTAGTAGAATTGTAGTGTGGCAGACATGTATAAATCACAAGAGTGATAGAACAGGATTACAAATCCTGTATCTAGCAGTTTGCCTGAGGTTTTATTGTAAAGAGATGTCCAGTTATATTATTTTGGTAAAAAAAAAGGTGTCCTATAGCTTCCATAAAAAATAATAGCACCCTATAGGAAATATACTACTTGTTTTATTATTATTAATATATATATTTTTTTTATGTCACAGGGAGTGGGGATGCTCATCACATAAGCCAGGTAGATTCTTCCAACTTATTGTTTGGGGGTCTGCAGTGCACTCTGGTCCTATGGGCCACTTTATCTGTATACTTGAAAAAAAAATCATGTTTGCTGTGAAAGCAAACCTCTGCTTCTAAATATCCTGACTCTACAGATTGGTTGCTAATTCCTGCTTGCCATTTCCTGTGAGCTTTTTCCTGATTGGTAGAGTAGAAGTTCAACTGATGCTCGTGTTTATGGGTACTTATTATCCTTGCTCACATAATCAACGTTTCACATAACCCAAAAAAGAAAATGTCCTTGTGGATATTCACTTTAAACAAGAAACAAGAACATTAGGAACAAATACCGTGTTTATCGGTGTAAAACACGCACAGGCGTAAAACACGCACCCTAACTTTAAGAGGGAAGTTTCAGGGAAAAAACTTTCCACAGCCCCCTGCGTATAACACGCAGGCACAGTTTACCCTCTATTTTCAAGGTAAAAAAAGTGAGTGTTATACGCCAATAAATACAGTATGTAATGGCATTAGAACATAAATGAATTTATGGTGGCTGTTTTATCTATATCACTTTACATTTTTTGTATTCTAGAGTGCTGAGGACACTATCCAGTCCTATAAAACAAACATATAAAATAAACAGAAAAGAAGGATGTTTCATCTGCATCTCATGCGTTCTTTAATATGTAATCAATATACAGGATATTATATGAGGAGTTAATAAGCAGAAACAGAGGGGACAATACATATTGATATGTCAAGAAAATTCCTTCTTTGAAAGGTAACATCAATACAAACCCTGCTGTTGCATTACAGAATAGGTAAATATGAAAATCCACTTTTGAAAAGGTCATATGTAAACCCTTTTAATTTTAATTTGTACAGTCTTCTTTACTATGTTTTCATTCAATTACATTTTATAAGGCTCAAGAGGGTTAGGAATTATATAAGCTTCAATTGTCTTTGGTCTCTACAGAAATTCTTTGGCGTGTGATTATGCAGTTTACCGTCACATGCAAATTAAACTGTATTTGTGTGTGTATGTGTGTCTGAAGTATTATGGCAGATGTGCTTTGCAATCCATAGGCAGATGGTCTGGGATATTCTTTTAGCATTTGAGTATTTTATGTGCATCATACACTGTAGCCAAAATACAGGAGCAGAGGGGCTGTTTGGTTTTGTAATTATGATTAGCTTTTAGTACAAACTGTGAGAAAAAAGCATTACCCATGGAACCTTCAGTATTTGAATATTATCTTAGATGTTGCTTAAAGCGGAGCCCCGATTGTAAAAAAAAAATATTAAAAGCCAGCAGCTACAAATACTGCAGCTGCTGACTTTTAATAAATGGACACTTACCTGTCCTGGAGTCCAGCGACGTCGGCAGCAGAAGACGAGCAATCGCTTGTCTCTCGGCTGCCCCCACCTCTATCATCATTGAGGGAATCAGGAAGTGAAGCGTTGCGGCTTCACTGCCCGGTTCCCTAGTGCGCATGCGTGAGTCACACTGCGCCGTCCTCACTGGTCCCCGCTGTGTTCTGGGAGCCGAGTGTTTCCCAGAACACAACAGGGGGGGGGGGGGCGAGAACTGACGAACTACCCGCAGTTTCCCGCAGAGTGTATGCCTGGAAGTGGGTGCAAATACCTTAGACAGGTATTTGCACCCCCCCTCCCCCCTGAAAGATGCCAATTGTGGCACCAAAGGGGGGGAGGAATCCGATGAGCGGAAGTTGCACTTTAGGGTGGAGCTCGGTTTTAACCACTTCAGCCCCAGAAGAATTTACCCCCTTCCTGACCAGAGCATTTTTTGCGATTCGGCACTGCGTCACTTTAACTGACAATTGCGACGTTGCACCCAAACAAAATTGACGTCCCTTTTTTCCCACAAATGGAGCTTACTTTTGGTGGTATTTGATCACCTCTGCAGTTTTAATTTTTTGCGCTATAAACAAAAAATGCGACAATTTTGAAAAAAAATGCAATATTTTTTACTTTTTGCTATAATAAATATCCCCAAAAAATATATAAAAAACGAATTTCTTTCTCAGTTTAGGCCGATACGTATTCTTCTACATATTTTTGTTAAAAAAAATCACAATAAGCGTATATTGATTGGTTTGTGCAAAAGTTATAGCGTCTACAAAATAGGGGATAGTTTTATGCCATTTTTATTATTATTTTTTAAATTATTTTTTTATTATTATTATTAGTAATGGCGGCGATCATCAATTTTTATCGTGACTGCAACATTATGGCGGACACATCGGACACTTTTGAAACTATTTTGGGACCATTGTCATTTATACAGCGATCAGTGCTATAAAAATGCACTGATTCTTGGGTTAATAACACTGGCAGGGAAGGGGTTAAACCCTATGGGGCGATGAAGGGGTTAAGTGTGTCCTAGGGAGTGATTCTAACTGTGGGGGGGCTGGGCTACAAGTGACACGACAGTGATCACTGCTCCCGATGACAGGGAGCAGTAGATCACTGTCCTGTCACTAGGCAGAACAGGGAAATGCCTTGTTTGCATCTCCCTGTTCTGCAGCTTCGTGACACGATCGCGGGACACTGGCGGACATCGAGTCCGCAGGTCCCGCGGACACGGTCACGGAGCACGCGGCGGGCGCACGCATGCCTGCATGGCGGCAAGTTCAAAGCAACGTACAGGTAAGTTGCTTTGCGCAGCCGTGCTATTCTGCCGACGTACATTGGCGTTAGCAAGTCGGCAAGTGGTTAAACTTTATAAACCCAGAGCTTTAAAGCTATGCTTCTGCCAGGGATCTCCCTTCACCACCCAAAACCATACCCCACTCCCCTGTAGGAGCCAGTAAAGGACATGGGGCAGTGGATTTCATTTAGTAAAAAATTGTTAATTACGTTTTTGTTTTTTTTACAATTTTTGATTGTGTTAAAGCAGAGTTCAAGGGAGAGACATTTTACATTTGCAGGAAAAACAAAGTAGATCTTTAGTGAAATATTTGACATTCGGTCAGATTTCATATGTTTTTAGGCCTCTTTAAACTGGGAAGTAAGGGGGCAGTAACAACAGATGGTTGAGCCGTGTTTTAACCTCCCTCAACTATCCACATAACATACAGCTTTGAGGTGGACATGGCCACATGTCTCAGTTATGACAAATTTAATGTAGCTTGCTGAGATGACAGGCAGCAGCGCCTGTCACACTCACCTATTCAGGTCAATAGGGCTGTGCTGCAACCGCAAGCCAAATTCTTGTCGTGCGGGGCATTAGTTCCAATAAAAATTGTCAGAGTGTAAAGGGTTTGTGGGTGGTCAGGAGCAGAGAGGGATAGGAGGATTGAGCAGGTTTGGTGCCTGTATATACAAATTTGTGAGCATTTGGGCAATTTCTATATATTGTTTTTTGTACTTTTTCAATAAGGGATTGGGTAGCCCTAGGTTGTTGTCGCTTTTCACAGCCCCGATCCTCCCCTTCCTGGGGCCCCCCACAGGCGCTCCTGGCTTCTCTCCCTTCTGAGTGCCCCAAGTCAAAGCTGCTTGCTCTCGGGGCACTCATGCCTGCATGCTCCCGGGCAGCCTCTGTGTGTCCATAAGACACACAGGGCATGGCTTCACCCCTCCCCCACTCCCTCCTGACTGGCTGTAATTAACAGCAGCAAGAGCCAATGACTCCTGCTGCTGTGTCCCAGCCAATGAAGAGGCAGAGACCCATGAGGGCAGCCGCTCTGGTGCACATCACTGGATCAGGCTCGGTAAGTATTAAGGGGGCAGAGGGGGAGGTGCACCTTGAAGGTTTTTTTACCTTCATGCATAGAATAGTACACTGTATTGAAATGCACAAGCTTATTTACTGCTTTGGATTGAAGCTTTCTATGTTACTTCTCTACCTTAAGTCTGCTCACTGAATGAAAGGGCCCCATAACCTTTGTCCAATGAACTAAGGAGTAACTCAGAAAGCTGTAAGGCTGAACTAGGAAGTGGAACTAATAGAATGGTCTTCCTGTCTATACCGCCTTGTATATGTGGTTCACAAAATTGGCTGATATTTTTTTTACAACTTACAGGTTACTTTTGTGCATTTTAATTGCGTATTTAGCTCTTTTCCTGGATATCCATTTTAGATAAATGCAGAATGGGTGTTCCCATAATTTCTTCCTATTTCTGTTGAATTATTTCACTATAAAATTGTAGCAAAGTCCCGGGCCTTTCTAGGCACAATGCTGACCTCCAGGGTTAGGGACATCTGACATCCTTCTGTGTAGAGTGGGTTACAAGGCATAGTGGGTGTAATGCAAAGTATATTGATGGGCGCCAGAAATTTCTTGAATGCAAAGAGATTTATTGTCTCTTAAACAGAACTGTGGGAGAGAGGGTTGGGGCAAGGACACCCTTAAGTAGATGCAATGTTAATTGGCAGACTCTGAGACTTCTATAGGCAGACAGCCATGCAGGGAAAGGTATCTAGCCAGACACCACACCTGCATGAGTAGGAACGCTGTCTCCTATGGCAACAGTCTTATAACAGTTTCTAACAGGTTGCAATGAACTCTTTCACTTCTTCTACAATCTCCTACTGTAGAACTTCACTTCCACTGAGCCCTCAGTCTTTCACTAGAATTACTAATCCACTGCCACTGGATCCCCTGAGCTCTTCCTATCTAGCACTCAGTATTGCCCTCAAGCATCACCCCCGCTTCACCACTGGGTCCCTGGCTTGGCATTCACAGATACTCCTCAATCTTCACCCTTGCGGAAACGATATGGTCCCAGGCTTGACACTCCACAAGCGTCACCTCTGTTGTCCCGCTGGGTCCCTGACTTGGCACTTGCTGAAGTTTTCCCACTTCTTCACCGAAGTCTGCTCTGGCACTGGTCTCAGCTTACTCACAGTGGTCTCCGGCAACAAGGTGGATAATCCCTTAGTGGCGACAGCTTTCCTTTTACCTTTGACCACAACTGGTTCCCCGGGCAGCGGAACCGTTACTTCTGGTTGGAATGCAAGCCGCAGTCCCAACCCTATGTTGCTCTCTTGCTTCTGGATAGGCCCTCAGACAGCCTAGCAGCCAGATGTCCCCGGGATAGCAACCCGAGGCATTACAATACACATCCACCCAGACAGCTGTCCAGGTGGCACAGAACCCTGATCACCTGACTCCACCCCCATAAATAGGTTTTCCCAGCAGGCCAAGGGACCCAAGAAAATCCATGCCCATTCATTCCTAATCTGTCCTTGTAATGCCCTTGTCTTATCTAATGTCACCAGATTTTCAGCCATCTAGCGATGGAAGAGAGAAGTGCAGCAATTCCAGAATTAGGGTGAAATCAATTGACCTCCTATCTGTTGGCCAAGGCAACTATCACTTGGCAGATAAATTTAATAGCCACCCTGCCTAAACATTAGTGTGCTACCCAATAATTAATGAAGAAATATTTGGACTGTCTCATTAAAAATATTTTATATTTTCTAGGGTTGCACCGATACCGATACTGGTATACTTGTACTCATGCAAAAGCTCCAATGCTTGACCCGATACCTGGCAGGAGGCCAGTACACCCGGCATCCTCATTGTAGCAGGGGGGGCCGGGCAGCCTCACAGATGATCGGTGCGGCAGTGGGGGCAGTTACAAGCACCAATCTACCTGTATATCTTTTTTGACAGCCACTTCTTCTCCTCTCCCTCCCACGGCTGTTAGGGAGATTGGTGCTTGTAACTGCCTCCACCGCCACACCGATCATCGCCAATTGTTCCCTGTGTCCTCTCCGGCTCCCAGGTCCTCCTCCAGTCCCCCCTCGACCTGGATCTGTCAGGATGGAAAACAGGGAAAGGAGTCTGTAAATCTGTCATTTACCGACTCCTTTCTTTTCCAAATGCACAGAGTCAGTGATCACTGACTCTATCCATTCATAACTGAGCATCGTAAACTGTTTTTATCATGCTTCAGTTTATGAATGAACAGGAGTCTCTGTCTAAGGCTGCTGAGAATGAGACTGGGGAATATGTGTCCTCGGTCCCTTTCCCTGTCTCAAAGGGGAGATGTCAGGAGTCTGTTTAGACCCCTGATATCTAGCAAAAGCCCCCCCCCCTTTCCCCAACAGGGTTGATTAAAAAACAAAAAAGGAAACATTGTAATAAATAAATATTTAAAAGTGAAATTGTAAAAATACAAAAAAAAGAAAAAAAAAGAAAACACATATTTTCTTGAACAATGTATATATAGAATACATTTAAGTGTAGGACCTTTTTAAGTGCAGCAGATGCACTGATGATATACACAGTGACAGTAGGCTACAGGGACTTTGAACTATTAAGTTACTCATTTTAGTGTATGCTTTTGAATCAGTAAAATGTCTCCAAGCTATTTCATAGCAGGACCTTAAGCCATCCAGAGAAATCAGGATCTATGCAAACAAAAAGCCTGAAGATAAGTTTATTCATACAACTACGATTATGCACAGAAAGCATGACTGCATTAAGATATCACTGTTTATAAAAATGCCTTCAACTGTAAAAGTTTGTCAAATCAGTGCCAAGCTAAAGGCATTTACGCATAAGCCAACTCTCTGGTGTCCTTACCTCTTGTATGGCTCACCGATGCATGATATAAGATACATGACACATATTTGAAAAACCTGCTTTAATGCTCCATAGGGACTAGTTTGTAAATCAAAACACCTGCCAATTCAGAGAATAAAAATGCTGGCAGCAATAATGCTGTTTTTATTTCATTCTGTGTAAGGCTGGGTTCACACTTGTACGACACGACAGGCATACAACTTTCATCCTACTTTGCTCTGCGACATCAGTCCTACATTGGTCCTACATCCATCCGACTTGAATGAACAGGATACTACTTTGATCCGACTTTGTGATAGTCTGACTTGTTCTTTGACCAATCAAAACAATCCCAGAGTGAGATAAATTCCTTTTACTGCTGCTGTAATCTCATGTGGGATGTCAAAAGTCGGATGGTAAGGACGAGGCTCCTACTTTGATCTGACTTCAATGATATTCAATGGGCTGAAGTAGGATCAAAGTCGGACCAAAGTAGTACAGGGCGCATTTTCAAAGTCGGACGGACTTGTGACGGACCAGTTAAGACGGCTTTCATATGGAAACATTGATTTTCACACATCATGCGACATGAGCTCCCAATGTCGGAGCGTTTGTCGCACCAATGTGAACCCATAAGTGCTGTAATAAGTGACTGTGGTGTATGAAATATAACTTTCAGTCGATGAGTGGATATATGCAATATATATTAGATTCAAATAGAGTCAATATAAAATTGACAAAGGAGCAGATGGTGCTGATTAGGGATGAGCCGAACACCCCCCCGGTTCGGGTTCGCACCAGAACCTTCGAACGGACCGAAAGTTTGCGCGAACGTTAGAACCCTATTAAATACAATGGACGCGAACGTTCGAAATCTAAAGTGCTAATTATAACGACTAATATGCATGGTATTGTCCTAAAAAGGGTTTGGGGACCCAGGATCTGCCCCAGGGGACATGTATCAATGCAAAACGAAGTTTTGAAAACGGCCGTTTTTTGGGAGCAGTGATTTTAATGATGCATAAAGTGAAAAAAAAAGTGAAATATTCCTTGAAATATTGTACCTGGAGGGTGTCTAAAGTATGCCTGTGAAGTGGCACGTGTTTCCCGTGTTTAGAACTGTCCCTTGTGACAGCAGGAAGGTAAAGTCACCTGGTTGCATCCAGGGGGGTAGATATATTTCGCCCAGATTCAGGCTTTACGCCGACTTATACAACTAGGTGGAGAGTTGTATAAGGCTAGTGGGCTCATGGATGACTCATACCTCTAGGGAGAGTGTGGGGCGTCGTACAGACAGGGAGTTGATGAGACCAGCTGAAGCTTGTCAGCTCATTTAGGCCTCTATAAGAACTCCCAGCTTCATTAGATGTTAGCTCATGCCTGGAACCAGACCTGTGTGGACTGTCTAGGGAGAGTGAACCCCTGTGCGGTGAGACAAAGCCTGTGTGGCTATTTGCTTGGACATTTAAAACCAGGGACTTAGGGACTAGGACAGCACTAGGCTGATCCCAGTTGTTAGTTAGGAAACCTGTATGTTTAGTCAGAGGTCAACTTGACCAGGATTTATTTTGGTTATGTTTCTTTTGCTTTGCTGTGTTTTGTCACTGTAAATAGAAAATAAACCGCACCTTTTTGATTTTGAAAACCACAACCTCCGTTTGCTGGGCCTGTTTTGTGTGGGGAGCCCATCCCGGGGGTCACACACACCCGCTGCCGAGCTAACCCCCTCACAGTTGGTGGAGAATGCGGGCAGTTTTTTTTAAGCCAGCATGGAGGAGATACTGAAGCAGCTGGCTCTAGCAAATGCCAATCAACAGCAGACAAATGCAGGTTTGCAAAAGAGCCTTGCAGCTCAACAACAGAACTTCGCAGCCCAGCAGCAAGCTCATCAACAGAGCCTTGCAGCCCAGCAGCAGACAAACGCAACTTTGCAACAGAGTCTGGAGGCTCAGCAACGAGCCCAGCAGCAATCTGAGGCCCGCTTCATAGACCTGTTGCAGAAGCAAGAGCAGAGACTACAACAACAGATGGAAGCAGTAATGCAGCAACGTCCGCAGACCAGTGAGGAAAGCCGTCCCACTAATACCGCGTCCTTTGGGGTGAGTCGTTTATTGACAAAAATGACTGGAGAGGATGATCCAGAGGTATTTTTGACCACATTTGAAAGGACCGCTGAAAGAGAAAAGTGGCCTGAGGAGCAGTGGGCTGGACTGGTGGCTCCTCTGTTAACTGGTGAATCGCAGAAAGCTTACTATGACCTAGAGCCTAACCAAGCAAAAGACTATGTGATGCTAAAAGCTGAAATATTGGCAAGGCTGGGTGTCACCCAGGCTGTCCGGGCTCAGCGTGTGCATAACTGGACTTTCCAGCTTGGAAAACCCCCCAGGTCTCAAATGTATGATCTCATTCACCTGAGCAGAAAGTGGCTACAGCCAGAGACTTTGTCCGCACCAAAGATTGTGGAACGTGTTGTAATGGATCGGTTTTTGAGAGCTCTTCCTACTGCCTTCCAAAAGTGGGTAAGCCATGGAGACCCAGAGACGGCCGATGGTCTTGTGGATCGTGTGGAGAAATACTTGGCTACAGAGAACCTGACGGCCTCTTCCAGAGACACTCGGACTTTCCACCCTAAGACCAGACCATCCCCAGGGGCGGATAAGAGGATTCCAAGGGGTGAGGGTGGAGAGAGTGAGAGGGTGGGAGCTCTACCCCAAGTTTGGCGAGAACAGCCTGGGAAATCAGCGGCTCAAGAGGCGGCAAGAAGGATCGTTTGCTACCGCTGCCGGCAAGCGGGACATATTGCAGCCAATTGCCCGGTTGTGGAGGAACCCATGCAGTGTGACTTTCTGACGGGCAGACGTCAGTCGCTGTGTGCGACAGTCGCATGCACTGCCATTCGAGGAACTGAGAAACATTTATGCAAAATGTGTGTTAATGGTAGAAATGTTGTGGTATTGCTGGATTCAGGTAGCCTTGTGACCCTGATAAAGGCTGAGTTAGTTAAAACAGAGGTCTCTGGGAATAGCAAGGTAGCTGTTATTTGTGTGCATGGGGACACCCGAGAGTATCCAGTGACTACAGTGTGTTTCGAGACCCCCAAAGGTACCCTCTCTCATCCAGTGGGCTTAGTATCTCAGTTACCGCATGACGCCATTGTGGGAAGGGATTTTCCGAAGTTCTGGGAACTGTGGGATGATCCTGAGCCCCTCACTGGTGCCCCTATGTACCAGGAATGTGATAGCCAGAACTCCCCTGAGAGTGGTGAGGACTCTCCGGAATTTCCCTTATCAGTATTGGCAGGGGAGACTCAAGAAACTGGAGAGGAGCCCACCTCCTCAGACGAAAACCTACCGTCTGTGGAGTTTTCTGATCTTGAGGTTCACAGGGAAAACTTTGCCACAGAACAGTTGAAAGACCCCGCCCTAATAAAGGCACGGGAAAACATAGTGAAAATAGATGGCGAGTTAGTGAACCCAGATAATACCTGCACTTACCCATACTTCAGCGTAGAGAAGGACCTACTGTATCGGGTGGCAAAAAGGGCAGAAGAAACCGTTGAGCAGCTTGTGGTGCCCAAACCTTACAGGAAGTTGGTGTTGGAGTTGGCCCATGGGCACATTCTTGGAGGTCATCTGGGGACAGAGAAAACCCGAGAGAGGGTATTACAGAGATTCTATTGGCCGGGGGTGATGAAGGACGTAGAAAATTATTGTTCCTCCTGCCCTGTGTGTCAGAGGTTGGCCCCGATGCCACATTTCCGTAGCCCGCTGGTCCCTCTACCCATCATTGAGGTCCCGTTTGAGAGGATCGCCATGGATTTGGTAGGTCCTATAATCAAGTCCGCTAGGGGGCACCAGTACATATTAGTTATAATGGACTATGCCACCCGTTATCCAGAAGCGATCCCTCTCCGAAATACCTCGGCCAAAACCATAGCCAAAGAGCTATCTCTTGTTTTTAGCCGGGTGGGTATTTGTAAAGAACTGCTTACGGACCAAGGTACACCCTTTATGTCCCGGGTTATGAAAGAGCTGTGTAAATTGTTCAAAGTGACGCAATTGCGTACGTCTGTGTATCACCCCCAAACCGATGGGCTGGTTGAAAGATTCAACAAAACCCTAAAACAAATGTTGAAGAAAGTGGTGGATAGAGATGGAAAGGATTGGGACTGTTTACTTCCTTATTTGATGTTTGCTATTAGGGAGGTGCCCCAATCCTCTACGGGATTCTCCCCCTTTGAGTTACTGTATGGGAGACACCCAAGAGGGCTGTTGGATATTGCCAAGGAAACTTGGGAAAGTGAGAGTTCTCCCCACAGGAGTGTGATTGAGCATGTCGCCCTGATGCAAGATCGAATTGCACAGGTAATGCCCATCGTGAAGGAACATTTGGCCCAAGCGCAGTTGGCACAGCAGAGAGTGTACAACCGTGGAGCCAAGACCCGTACCTTTTCCCCGGGGGATAGGATATTGGTACTTGTCCCTACGGTTGAAAGTAAATTCCTTGCCAAATGGCAAGGCCCCTACGAGATAATGGAAAAAGTGAGCGAAGTGAATTACAAGGTCAGACAACCAGGAAGGCGAAAGCCCGAACAGATCTATCACGTTAATCTGTTGAAAGCCTGGAGGGATAGAGAGTCCCTAGTCGCAGACACTTGGTCACCAGCTCAAACTGGTTGCGTGATTCCTGAGGTTGGAATAGCAGCCACCTTGTCACAACCCCAACAACAGGAGGTTAAGGAGTTTGTGCTTCGCAACAAGGAGGTATTCTCTGAGCTGCCGGGACAAACATCTGGGGTAGAGCATGACATCATTACCCCGCCCGGTGAAAGGGTGAAGTTAAAACCCTATCGGATCCCAGAGGCTCGACGGGAGGCAATACGGGAGGAAGTACAGAAAATGCTGAACTTAGGGGTGATAGAGGAGTCCCAAAGTGATTGGTCTAGTCCCATCGTGTTGGTGCCTAAACCGGATGGGAGCTGGCGATTTTGTAACGATTTTCGTCAGTTGAACAAAGTTACAAAATTTGACACCTACCCCATGCCACGTATAGATGAGTTGATCGACCGGCTGGGAACAGCCCGATACATGACGACTCTTGACCTCACAAAAGGGTATTGGCAAATCCCCCTGGCCAAGTCGGCCAAAGAGAAAACCGCATTTGTAACCCCAGACGGGGCGTTCCAATATAAAAGAATGCCGTTCGGGTTACAGAATGCGCCAGCCACATTCCAGCGGAAAATGGACCAGATGCTGAGGCCCCATCGGAAGTATGCTGCGGCTTACCTGGATGACGTAATTGTCCGTAGCACAGATTGGGCCTCACATCTGCCAAAAGTGCAAGCAGTCCTGGACTCTGTTCGGGAAGCGGGGTTTACGGCTAACCCCAAGAAGTGTACCATTGGGCAGGAGGAGGCCAAATATCTTGGGTACACCATTGGGAGGGGAGTAATAAAACCCCAACTCAACAAAGTCGAGGCCATCCAGAGTTGGCCACGTCCCAACAGCAAGAAGCAGGTACGAGCCTTTCTGGGAATCGCTGGGTATTATCGGCGATTCATTCCCCACTTTGCTTCTAAGGCTGTGCCCCTAACCAACCTGACGAAGGGGAAAGGGTCGGTCATGATTAAATGGACCCCCGAGGCTGAGGCAGCATTCCAATTCTTGAAACAAGCCTTATGTAGCCAGCCAGTGTTGTACTCACCCGACTTCTCTAAAGACTTTGTCGTACAAAGTGATGCGTCAGATGTGGGGTTAGGAGCAGTATTGTCCCAGGTCTGGAACGGGGAAGAGCACCCAGTCATTTACCTCAGCAGGAAGTTGAAGTCCCATGAGGTAAATTACGCCACCGTTGAAAAGGAGTGTTTAGCGGTGAAGTGGGCTCTAGATTCCCTTCGGTACTACCTGCTAGGTAGGCACTTTGACATGGTTACGGATCACGCTCCGTTAAAGTGGATGGCTCAAAACAAGGAAACAAATAGAAGAGTGAATAGGTGGTTCCTGGCCCTCCAGCAATTCAACTTCACAGTAAAGCATCGCCCTGGCGTTCAAATGGGGAATGTGGATGCTTTGTCTCGAGTACATGAATGCCTGATTGCTGGTGTTCCAACCCCGAGGTTAAAACAAGAGGGGGGGGTATGTGACAGCAGGAAGGTAAAGTCACCTGGTTGCATCCAGGGGGGTAGATATATTTCGCCCAGATTCAGGCTTTACGCCGACTTATACAACTAGGTGGAGAGTTGTATAAGGCTAGTGGGCTCATGGATGACTCATACCTCTAGGGAGAGTGTGGGGCGTCGTACAGACAGGGAGTTGATGAGACCAGCTGAAGCTTGTCAGCTCATTTAGGCCTCTATAAGAACTCCCAGCTTCATTAGATGTTAGCTCATGCCTGGAACCAGACCTGTGTGGACTGTCTAGGGAGAGTGAACCCCTGTGCGGTGAGACAAAGCCTGTGTGGCTATTTGCTTGGACATTTAAAACCAGGGACTTAGGGACTAGGACAGCACTAGGCTGATCCCAGTTGTTAGTTAGGAAACCTGTATGTTTAGTCAGAGGTCAACTTGACCAGGATTTATTTTGGTTATGTTTCTTTTGCTTTGCTGTGTTTTGTCACTGTAAATAGAAAATAAACCGCACCTTTTTGATTTTGAAAACCACAACCTCCGTTTGCTGGGCCTGTTTTGTGTGGGGAGCCCATCCCGGGGGTCACACACACCCGCTGCCGAGCTAACCCCCTCACACCCTGCACAAAATGACATTTGTAAAGGAAAAAAAGCCATTTAAAACTGCTTGCGTCTGGTCTGGGACTAATGTCTGGTCCTGGTAATATGGATGAAAATCTTTGAGAAAAATGGAATGGCTACCCCATCACCCCCCCCCCCACTCCAGCCAATTACCAGCCCCTTTGGGTCTTGTATGGATATTAAGGGGAACCCCGCACCCAAAATAAAAAAAGGCCCTATATACTCTGAACAGCAGTATACAGGCGGTGCAAACAAGACAGGGACTGTAGGTTTGTTCTTAAGTAGAATCTGTTTGTAATTTTGAACAGGTACATTGTTTAAGTGTAGCTTCAGCCAAAAAATCTATTTTTTAAGCTTTTTGGAAAACATAGGGAAGGGTTATCACCCCTGTAACATTTGTTTTGCTGTCTGTGCACCTGTTCAGAACATTTCACCTCACTTTCCGTCCCAATGACAAATGTTTTTGAAAAGTGGGGTTTTTATTGAAATAAGGATTGGTGATAAAGCATCAGTAGAGAGGAGACACCTTTTTCCCATATTAACTCTTACAGGAGAGAATTTCCCTTCCTAGGGGTAGATTTCCTCTCACTTCCTGTTGTCTCCTTCCGTTTGCAAGCAGGAGTCGTTTGTAAGTTGGATGTTTGAAAATAGGGGCCTGCCGTATATACTCTGCTGAAATTTGCCCCTTACATGTTGGTGTTGCCACAACACTGTGAGCCCTCACAGTTACTCTTGGTGGGCGCTGGAACGCCCTGCTGTGAACTATTATATCAGGAATTGTAATTATATGCCATTGTTGAACAGTGGTAGGAAAAATTGGGCCTTTGGTGGTGGTGGTGCTGGTGCTACAACACTGTCAGCCCTCACAGTTACTCTTGGTGAGCGCATGAATGGGCCCTGCTGTAAATTATTAGATCAAGAATTGTAATTGCATGCCCCTGTTGAAGAGGGGCAGACAAATTGGGCCTTTGGTGGTGGTGGTGGTGGTGGTGGTGTTGCCACAACACTGTAAGCCCTCACAGTTACTCTTGGTGGGCGCAGGAATGGGCCCTGCTGTGAATTATTAGATCAAGAATTGTAATTACATGCCCCTGTTGAACAGGGGCAGAAAAATTGGGCCTTAGGCACTGGTGCCACAACACTGCAACCCCTCACAGATACTGTACTTGGAGCACAGCAATGGGCCCTGTTGCAAAGTATTGCATCAAAAATTGTAATTACACGCCCCTGTTAAACAGGGGCTGAAAAAATTGGGCCTTAGGCACTGGTGCCACAACACTGCAACCCCTCACAGATACTGTACTTGGAGCACAGCAATGAGCCCTGTTGCAAAGTATTGCATCAAAAATTGTAATTACATGCCCCTGTTAAACAGGGGCTGCAAAATTGGGCCTTAGCCACTGGTGGCGGCACCCAGAAACAAAAATGTTCTTCCAAGCTATCATCATGAATCGGATCATTGAAAAGGAGGAGGATAGTCAGTCAACATAACAGGACAGTGACTCAGTATCAGCATAGGGAAGGGATGTGACATTTCAAAATAAATTATTCTATCAGCTTCAGGTGCTTGGTAGCTGGTGGTGATCCAAGACTGGTTCATCTTTATGTAGGTCAGTCGATCAACCGAGTCGGTGGACAGGCGCACCCTGTGATCCGTGACAAAGCCTCCAGCAGCACTGAATGTGCGTTCCGAAAGAACGCTGGATGCAGGACAGGCCAGTAGCTCAATTGCATACTGTGCAATCTCTGGACAGTGATCCATCCTCAAGACCCAGTAAGCCAGAGGATTTTCGGATTTTCGGTGGGAAAGGTGTCCAAGTCTGACCTTGCCCCTAGGTATTCCTGCACCATACACCATGTATATCAGACGCTGGCGATGGTTGCTGAAACCGATCATACCTTGGAGCTGCGGACTAAAAAACTGTCTGAACGCATCGGTCAGACGGCCACCTTCCCCACCGCTCCTTCTTTGACTGACCGAAGCCTCAGCAACTCGTTGTCCAGGACCAGGAGTTTGTAACCTCCCAGTCTCTAGGAACGCATTGCACAGACCTTTCTGCAAGGCCTCCCGGAGATGTCTCATCCTCTGCTCCCTCTGCGACGGTAAGATAAAGTCCGCAACCTTACCCTTGTACCGTGGATCAAGGAGAGTGGCCAGCCAGTAATGGTCCCTCTCCTTGATCCGAAGAATACGAGGATCCTTCCGCAGACTTTGCAGGGTCAGGGAGGCTATGCAGTGTAGGTTAGCTGAGGCATTCGATCCGGAGTCCTCTGGGTCACTAAGGATGACATGATCCGCAGCCACCTCCTCCCAGCCACGTACAAGTCCACGGGTTTTTTGGGACTGTAAATCATCCCTAAAAGACTGCTGCTGTTGATGCTGAGTGCCAGGCTCCACCTCCATGCTGACACAATCCTCCTCCTCCTCGTCCTCTTCCTGTGCGATGGGTGGGACTGAAGGAACACTGTCTGGGTAAAGGGGGCCTTGAGAGGCAAGGAAGTCCTCCTCTTCCTGCCTCTGTTCTGCCTCAAGTGCCCTGTCCATTATTCCACGCAGCGTATGCTCCAACAGGTGGACAAGAGGTACAGTGTCACTGATGCATGCACTGTCACTGCTCACCATCCTTGTGGCCTCCTCAAATGGTGCCAGGACAGTGCATGCATCCCTGATCATGCTCCACTGGCGTGGTGAAAAAAACCGAGCTCCCCTGACCCTGTCCTGGTGCCGTAGTCGCACAGGTACTCATTGATGGCCCTCTGCTGCGTGTGCAGCTGCTGCAGCATGGCCAACGTTGAGTTCCACCTGGTGGGCATGTCACATATAAGGCGGTTCTTGGGCAGGTTCAACTCCTTTTGCAGCTCAGCCAGCTGAGCACTGGCATTATAAGATCTGCGGAAATGCACACAGACTTTCCTGGCCTGCCTCAGGACATCCTGTAAGCCCGGGTACTTGCCCAAGAACCACTGCACCACCAGGTTAAGGACGTGAGCCACACAGGGCACATGGGTCAGTTGTCCCTGTCGGAGGGCGGAGAGGAGGTTGGTGCCATTGTCGCAAACCACCATTCCTGGCTTAAGCTGGCGTGGCGTCAACCACCTCTCGGCCTGGCCCTGCAGAGCAGACAGGACCTCTGCCCCAGTGTGGCTTCTGTCCCCCAAACACACCAGCGCAAGCACGGCATGGCATCTTTTTGCCTGCGTACTTGCGTAGCCCCTTGAACGGCTACGGAGCACCGCTGGTTCATAGGACAAACCACAGGAAGAGGCCATGGAGGAAGAAGAAGAGGAGGGGGTGGAGGAGAGAGGTGTGTCACAACCAGTAGTAGCATTTTGGAGGCGTGGCGGTGGAACAACCTCCAACACTACTGCACCTTGTCCTGCATCCTTCCCAGCTGCCAAAAGAGTGACCCAATGGGCCGTGAAAGAAAGGTAACGTCCCTGTCCATGCCTGCTGGACCATGAGTCAGCGGTAATATGCACCTTACCGCTGACCGCCCTGTCCAGCGAGGCCAAGACATTGCCTTCCACATGCCGGTAGAGAGCCGGAATAGCCTTCCGTGAGAAAAAGTGGCGTTTGGGAACCTGCCACTGAGGAACCGCACATTGCACAAACTCACGGAAGGGGGCCGAGTCTACCAACTGAAAAGGCAGCAGTTGAAGCGCTAGCAATTTAGCCAAGCTAGCATTCAACCGCTGGGCATGTGGATGGCTGGGAGTGAACTTCTTTCGACGGTCCAGCAGCTGGGGCAGGGAAATTTGCCTGCTAGAATCGGACGTCGGTGTACTGCTAGCAGAGTGGCCGCAAGTACTTGGCTGTGACACACCTAATTCTACACCTTCATTCCTCTCAGTGCATGTTTCAGAGAGGACTGAAGTTATAGTGGGGTTGGAGATCCCAGCTGATGCGGTGCAAGGAGAGGTCCGCTTTGTTCTTTGGTGTGGGTCTTTGAGGTAGGCTTGCCAACGAGCTGCATGGCAGGTCAACATATGTTTGGTCAGGCATGTGGTACCCAAGCGGCTGATGTTTTGGCCACGCGATATACGCTTGAGACATATGTTGCAAACAGCAGCTGTGCGATCTGATGCACTAGCCTCAAAAAAGGCCCACACCAAAGAACTTTTTGAATGACGGGCAGAGGCAGCGCCCTGCACAGGCGGAGCTCTGCGGTGTGATTCCGTCGGTGTACTGCCCTTACGCTGGCCACCAAAGGGCATCCTGCCTCGTTGGAGATGTGCCTCCTCCTCATCCTCCTCCTCCTCCTCTCTCCTATTAGGCACCCACGTGGAGTCAGTGACCTCATCATCCCCTCCCTCCTCATCACTGGAGCCAATCTGGCAGTATGCTGCAGCTGCTGGAACATGACTGCCAGATTGGTGTCCTTCTTGAGCATCCCCTCTGTCTGCTCTCACGCTACTGCCTTCCTCTAGCTGGGTTTCATCATCAGACCCTTCGAAACGCTGGGCATCCTCCTGGAGCATGTACCCAACACTGTGCTCAAACAGTTCGGGGGACTCCTCAGGAGGAGGACATGGTGGGTCTAGGGAAGGAGTGACTGATGATGAGTCTGACATTGATACCAGGGAAGAGGACGCTTTGGCAGCTGCTTTGCCAGTACCCTGAGCCTGGGTGAGAGAGGATGAGGAGGAGGAGGAGGGCTTGGTCATCCACTCTACCAAGTCTTCGGCATGATGTGGCTCAACATGTCCAGCTGCCGAAAAGAAGGACAAGCATGTCCCATGGCCATGTGCTGATGACAATGCACCGCGTCCACGACCAGCACTGTTGCCCCCAGACACAGAGCCTGCTTGCCCTCTTTTATTGCCTCCTGACTGTCTGCCTCTCCTTGTTTGCCTTCCAGACATTCTAATAGATGGCCTGCAGGGAGATGGGAAAAAAGCAATAAGGGCTACCTTCAGGTGCCCTTCTCTGTCCCTTTACTTAAGGATTTCTAAATATGGTTGAGGATGATTGCTTTTGCACAGAATAGCACAACGACAATTTCCCTGACTGTCCAAAAAACAAGGATTTCAAAGATGGTTGATGAGGAATGCTTTAGCACACTATAGCACAAGGAGAATTTCCCTCACTGTCCTTCCCTGTCCCTAGAAACAAAGATTATCACAGTGAAAGAAACTGACACTCTTCCTACCTATAGTTTTCTGTCCCTAGAAATTTTTTTTTTTTAAAGCACACTATAGCACAAGGAGAATTTCCCTCACTGTCCTTCCCTGTCCCTAGAAACAAGGATTATCACAGTGAAAGAAACTGACACTCTTCCTACCTATAGTTTTCTGTCCCTAGAAAAAATGTTTTTTTAAAGCACACTATAGCACAAGGAGAATTTCCCTCACTGTCCTTCCCTTTCCCTAGAAACAAGGATTATCACAGTGAAAGAAACTGACACTCTTCCTACCTATAGTTTTCTGTCCCTAGAAAAAATGTTTTTTTAAAGCACACTATAGCACAAGGAGAATTTCCCTCACTGTCCTTCCCTGTCCCTAGAAACAAGGATTATCACAGTGAAAGAAACTGACACTCTTCCTACCTATAGTTTTCTGTCCCTAGAAAAAATGTTTTTTTAAAGCACACTATAGCACTAGGAGAATTTCCCTCACTGTCCTTCCCTGTCCCTAGAAACAAGGATTATCACAGTGAAAGAAACTGACACTCTTCCTACCTATAGTTTTCTGTCCCTAGAAAAAATGTTTTTTTAAAGCACACTATAGCACAAGGAGAATTTCCCTCACTGTCCTTCCCTGTCCCTAGAAACAAGGATTATCACAGTGAAAGAAACTGACACTCTTCCTACCTATAGTTTTCTGGCCCTAGAAAAAATGTTTTTTTAAAGCACACTATAGCACCAGGAGAATTTCCCTCACTGTCCTTCCCTGTCCCTAGAAACAAGGATTATCACAGTGAAAGAAACTGACACTCTTCCTACCTATAGTTTTCTGTCCCTAGAAAAAATGTTTTTTTAAAGCACACTATAGCACAAGGAGAATTTCCCTCACTGTCCTTCCCTGTCCCTAGAAACAAGGATTATCACAGTGAAAGAAACTGACACTCTTCCTACCTATAGTTTTCTGTCCCTAGAAAAAATGTTTTTTTTAAAGCACACTATAGCACAAGGAGAATTTCCCTCACTGTCCTTCCCTGTCCCTAGAAACAAGGATTATCACAGTGAAAGAAACTGACACTCTTCCTACCTATAGTTTTCCGTCCCTAGAAAAAATGTTTTTTTAAAGTACACTATAGCACAAGGAGAATTTCCCTCACTGTCCTTCCCTGTCCCTAGAAACAAGGATTATCACAGTGAAAGAAACTGACACTCTTCCTACCTATAGTTTTCTGTCCCTAGAAAAAATGTTTTTTTAAAGCACACTATAGCACAAGGAGAATTTCCCTCACTGTCCTTCCCTGTCCCTAGAAACAAGGATTATCACAGTGAAAGAAACTGACACTCTTCCTACCTATAGTTTTCTGTCCCTAGAAAAAATGTTTTTTTAAAGCACACTATAGCACAAGGAGAATTTCCCTCACTGTCCTTCCCTGTCCCTAGAAACAAGGATTATCAGAGTGAAAGAAACTGACACTCTTCCTACCTATAGTTTTCTGTCCCTAGAAAAAATGTTTTTTTAAAGCACACTATAGCACAAGGAGAATTTCCCTCACTGTCCTTCCCTGTCCCTAGAAACAAGGATTATCACAGTGAAAGAAACTGACACTCTTCCTACCTATAGTTTTCTGTCCCTAGAAAAAATGTTTTTTTAAAGCACACTATAGCACAAGGAGAATTTCCCTCACTGTCCTTCCCTGTCCCTAGAAACAAGGATTATCACAGTGAAAGAAACTGACACTCTTCCTACCTATAGTTTTCTGTCCCTAGAAAAAATGTTTTTTTAAAGCACACTATAGCACAAGGAGAATTTCCCTCACTGTCCTTCCCTGTCCCTAGAAACAAGGATTCGCACAGTAAAACACACTGACACTCTCCCTACCTATAGTTTTCTGTCCCTAGAAAAAATGTTTTTTAAAAGCACACTATAGCACAATGAGAATTTCCCTCACTGTCCTTCCCTGTCCCTAGAAACAAGGATTCGCACAGTAAAACACACTGACACTCTCCCTACCTATAGTTTTCTGTCCCTAGAAAAAATGTTTTTTTAAAGCACACTATAGCACTAGGAGAATTTCCCTCACTGTCCTTCCCTGTCCCTAGAAACAAGGATTCGCACAGTAAAACACACTGACACTCTCCCTACCTATAGTTTTCTGTCCCTAGAAAAAATGTTTTTTTAAAGCACACTATAGCACAAGGAGAATTTCCCTCACTGTCCTTCCCTGTCCCTAGAAACAAGGATTATCACAGTGAAAGAAACTGACACTCTTCCTACCTATAGTTTTCTGTCCCTAGAAAAAATGTTTTTTTAAAGCACACTATAGCACAAGGAGAATTTCCCTCACTGTCCTTCCCTCTCCCTAGAAACAAGGATTATCACAGTGAAAGAAACTGACACTCTTCCTACCTATAGTTTTCTGTCCCTAGAAAAAATGTTTTTTTAAAGCACACTATAGCACAAGGAGAATTTCCCTCACTGTCCTTCCCTGTCCCTAGAAACAAGGATTCGCACAGTAAAACACACTGACACTCTCCCTACCTATAGTTTTCTGTCCCTAGAAAAAATGTTTTTTAAAAGCACACTATAGCACAAGGAGAATTTCCCTCACTGTCCTTCCCTGTCCCTAGAAACAAGGATTCGCACAGTAAAACACACTGACACTCTCCCTACCTATAGTTTTCTGTCCCTAGAAAAAATGTTTTTTTAAAGCACACTATAGCACAAGGAGAATTTCCCTCACTGTCCTTCCCTGTCCCTAGAAACAAGGATTCGCACAGTAAAACACACTGACACTCTCCCTACCTATAGTTTTCTGTCCCTAGAAAAAATGTTTTTTTAAAGCACACTATAGCACAAGGAGAATTTCCCTCACTGTCCTTCCCTGTCCCTAGAAACAAGGATTATCACAGTGAAAGAAGCTGACACTCTTCCTACCTATAGTTTTCTGTCCCTAGAAAAAATGTTTTTTTAAAGCACACTATAGCACAAGGAGAATTTCCCTCACTGTCCTTCCCTGTCCCTAGAAACAAGGATTCGCACAGTAAAACACACTGACACTCTCCCTACCTATAGTTTTCTGTCCCTAGAAAAAATGTTTTTTTAAAGCACACTATAGCACAAGGAGAATTTCCCTCACTGTCCTTCCCTGTCTCTAGAAACAAGGATTCGCACAGTAAAACACACTGACACTCTCCCTACCTATAGTTTTCTGTCCCTAGAAAAAATGTTTTTTAAAAGCACACTATAGCACAAGGAGAATTTCCCTCACTGTCCTTCCCTGTCCCTAGAAACAAGGATTCGCACAGTAAAACACACTGACACTCTCCCTACCTATAGTTTTCTGTCCCTAGAAAAAATGTTTTTTTAAAGCACACTATAGCACAAGGAGAATTTCCCTCACTGTCCTTCCCTGTCCCTAGAAACAAGGATTCGCACAGTAAAACACACTGACACTCTCCCTACCTATAGTTTTCTGTCCCTAGAAAAAATGTTTTTTTAAAGCACACTATAGCACAAGGAGAATTTCCCTCACTGTCCTTCCCTGTCCCTAGAAACAAGGATTATCACAGTGAAAGAAGCTGACACTCTTCCTACCTATAGTTTTCTGTCCCTAGAAAAAATGTTTTTTTAAAGCACACTATAGCACAAGGAGAATTTCCCTCACTGTCCTTCCCTGTCCCTAGAAACAAGGATTCGCACAGTAAAACACACTGACACTCTCCCTACCTATAGTTTTCTGTCCCTAGAAAAAATGTTTTTTTAAAGCACACTATAGCACAAGGAGAATTTCCCTCACTGTCCTTCCCTGTCTCTAGAAACAAGGATTCGCACAGTAAAACACACTGACACTCTCCCTACCTATAGTTTTCTGTCCCTAGAAAAAATGTTTTTTTAAAGCACACTATAGCACAAGGAGAATTTCCCTCACTGTCCTTCCCTGTCCCTAGAAACAAGGATTCGCACAGTAAAACACACTGACACGCTCCCTACCTATAGTTTTCTGTCCCTAGAAAAAATGTTTTTTTAAAGCACACTATAGCACAAGGAGAATTTCCCTCACTGTCCTTCCCTGTCCCTAGAAACAAGGATTCGCACAGTAAAACACACTGACACTCTCCCTACCTATAGTTTTCTGTCCCTAGAAAAAATGTTTTTTTAAAGCACACTATAGCACAAGGAGAATTTCCCTCACTGTCCTTCCCTGTCCCTAGAAACAAGGATTCGCACAGTAAAACACACTGACACTCTCCCTACCTATAGTTTTCTGTCCCTAGAAAAAATATTTTTTTAAAGCACACTATAGTACAAGGAGAATTTCCCTCACTGTCCTTCCCTGTCCCTAGAAACAAGGATTCGCACAGTAAAACACACTGACACTCTCCCTACCTATAGTTTTCTGTCCCTAGAAAAAATGTTTTTTTAAAGCACACTATAGCACAAGGAGAATTTCCCTCACTGTCCTTCCCTGTCCCTAGAAACAAGGATTCGTACAGTAAAACACACTGACACTCTCCCTACCTATAGTTTTCTGTCCCTAGAAAAAATGTTTTTTTAAAGCACACTATAGCACAAGGAGAATTTCCCTCACTGTCCTTCCCTGTCCCTAGAAACAAGGATTCGCACAGTAAAACACACTGACACTCTCCCTACCTATAGTTTTCTGTCCCTAGAAAAAATGTTTTTTTAAAGCACACTATAGCACAAGGAGAATTTCCCTCACTGTCCTTCCCTGTCCCTAGAAACAAGGATTCGCACAGTAAAACACACTGACACTCTCCCTACCTATAGTTTTCTGTCCCTAGAAAAAATATTTTTTTAAAGCACACTATAGTACAAGGAGAATTTCCCTCACTGTCCTTCCCTGTCCCTAGAAACAAGGATTCGCACAGTAAAACACACTGACACTCTCCCTACCTATAGTTTTCTGTCCCTAGAAAAAATGTTTTTTTAAAGCACACTATAGCACAAGGAGAATTTCCCTCACTGTCCTACCCTGTCCCTAGAAACAAGGATTCGTACAGTAAAACACACTGACACTCTCCCTACCTATAGTTTTCTGTCCCTAGAAAAAATGTTTTTTTAAAGCACACTATAGCACAAGGAGAATTTCCCTCACTGTCCTTCCCTGTCCCTAGAAACAAGGATTCGCACAGTAAAACACACTGACACTCTCCCTACCTATCCTTCTCTTTCCCTAAACTAAAGGAATCCAGGTTAAGCAAGAAAAAATAAATGTCACTGTCCCTGCCTATGCTTCTCTTTCCCTGCTCCAGAACACACTACACTAGGCCGCCGTGCTGGCGGCCTTTTATAGTGTGGGGCGTGTACTAAACACCCTCAGCAATAATTGGCCACAGGCATCCTGCCTGTGGCCAATCATTGCTCTCCTCGCTGCCGGCGCTGTGATTGGCCAAGCATGCGGGGTCACAGTGCATGCTTGGCCAATCACAGCGCCTGGATGACACTGCGATGGCGTAGTGCATTGTGGGCCGTTCGCGTCACTCGAATTAGGCGCGAACGGCCCAAATCGTTCGATCTTCGTCGAACGATCGAACAGCCGATGTTTGAGTCGAACGTATGTTCGACTCGAACACCGAGCTCATCCCTATTAGAGAACAGCAATGATGGGTATATACAGGTGTATACTGTACTAGGGCACACAACACCCACTAACTCCAGCAGATGCCTTTATTAGAGAACAGCAATGACGGGTATATACAGGTGTATACTGTGCTGGGGCACACAACACACACTAACTGCTGCAGATGCCTGAGAAAAGAACACACTGTCCCTGCCTGCCTATCTAGCTTAGAGAACAGCAATGAACAGCAACTCCTGCAGATGCCTGAGAAAAGAACACACTGTCCCTGCCTGTCTATCTAGCTTAGAGAACAGCAATGAACAGCAACTCCTGCAGATGCCTGAGAAAATAACACACTGTCCCTGCCTGCCTATCTAGCTTAGAGAACAGCAACTCCTGCAGATGCCTGAGAAAAGAACACACTGTCCCTGCCTGCCTATCTAGCTTAGAGAACAGCAATGACTGGTATATATAGGTGTATACTGTGCTGGGGCACACAACACCCAATAACTGCTGCAGATGCCTGAGAAAAGAACACACTGTCCCTGCCTGCCTATCTAGCTTAGAGAATAGCAATGAACAGCAACTCCTTCAGATGCCTGAGAAAAGAACACACTGTCCCTGCCTGCCTATCTAGCTTAGAGAACAGCAATGAACAGCAACTCCTGCAGATTCCTGAGAAAAGAACACACTGTCCCTGCCTGCCTATCTAGCTTAGAGAACAGCAATGAACAGCAACTCCTGCAGATGCCTGAGAAAAGGACACACTGTCCCTGCCTGCCTATCTAGCTTAGAGAACAGCAATGACGGTATATACAGGTGTATACTGTGCTGGAGCACACAACACCCACTAACTGCTGCAGATGCCTGAGAAAAGAACACACTGTCCCTGTCTGCCTATCTAGCTTAGAGAACAGCAATGAACAGCAACTCCTGCAGATGCCTGAGAAAAGAACACACTGTCCCTGCCTGCCTATCTAGCTTAGAGAACAGCAATGAACAGCAACTCCTGCAGATGCCTGAGAAAATAACACAACGTAGAACACACTGTCTCTGCCTATGTAGCTCTTTCCCTGCACGCCGGAACACACTGCACAAGGCCGCCGCGCTGGCAGCCTTTTATAGTGTGGGGCGTGTACTAAACCCCCCTGAGCTATGATTGGCCACAGGCATCCTGCCTGTGGCCAATTATGGCTCTCCTCGCTGCCGGCGCTGTGATTGGCCAAGCATGCGGGGTCACAGTGCATGCTTGGCCAATCACAGCGCCGGGATTACACTGCGATGGCGCAGTGTATTGTGGGCCATTCGCGTCACTTGAATTTGGCGCGAACGGCCCATAACATTCGATCTTTGTCAAAAGATCGAACAGCCGATGTTCGAGTCGAACGTGTGTTCCACTCGAACACGAAGCTCATCCCTAGTGCTGATGAATCTCAGGGAGAGGAACTCTTCTGGATCCAAAGAGCAAAGTGCAGTGTAAAGGTGCTCTGTAGTATTAGCAGGTGGCACTGTGACTTCAGTGGTGGTGTAACTAACACCCCTGGGTGTACTACCTTCTTACCTTACTGCTGTAAGGTAAGCACTGAGCAGCATTACAGATACAGGAGAGAGAGGGGTTGCTCACTCAGGATGGGGGGTTGTTTCCTGCACGTTCCTTCCAGGAGGTCCCAGTGTATGTAGAGCCTAATGGATGCTTCCCTTTAAAGTGAAGGTCAGTGATGGGGACGCTCATAAACCGGACATATGTGGGAAGATTGGAGAGAACACAGAGCCTCTATGGTGTAGTATGTTTAAAAGTTGATGTATATTTAAACAGCTTAAAAGTATTCACATTTCAAGTAAAGTTGGTGCACAATGTAAAAACGAGCAGCGAGCTCGAGACCTTAGAACGTCACTTCCTGTGTCCGTATGCCTGTGTCCTGGCATAGGTACACCGAAAGTGACGTTCTAACATAGGCGTGTGCACAGGGTGTGCCAGGTGTGCCCAGGCACACCCTAATCACCTTGTGCAGCACAGATTCCCCCTACTGTCCTGGTTCTCATTTTTCCCCCCGCAGCGCTGCCAGCTTCCCTCCTCTCCTTTTGGCTGTTGCTGCTGGGATGTTTTAGGTGTGGGGAAGGGGCCAGTTGTTACTTGCGTCCGCGGCATTGGCGCGTGGGTGTGAGTGGGAGCATGCAGCGGCGACTCTTGGCGCCAAATGGGGCTATTTAAAGGGGCTGATGGCTGGGCCCCTTGCTGTTCGGTCTACAGCGTTACCTGAGACCTCTGACCCGTGCCTACCTGTATCCTGCTTCCTGGCTTGTTGACCACCCCTGCTTATCTACCTGCACCTGACCCTCGGCCTGTGTTGACTACGTTCCTGCCTGCTCCTCCTGCTACCTTGTTGCCAGCCTGTTGCCAAACCTGCCTGTACCTGAGACCACGTTCCTGTCTATCCCATCTGCTACCTTGCTGCCAGCCCGTTACCGAACCTGCTTGTACCTGAGACCAGCCAGCTGCCTAAAACCTGTTTATACCTGATCCTGCTCCAGTATTTACCTGCTTTGGATTGGTGTACCCAATCTTCCAGCCCATCTGACCGCACCTGCCTGAGCTCCAGTCTTCAGTTTGACAGCTGTTCCTGGATCCGTTCCAGTCCCTGCTTCAGCTCCGGTCCAGCTCGCCTATCAGCAACTCGGCCAGGCTCTCGTGCGACTCTGAACTCCTGTCTGCAGTACCAGGGGCCTCGAGTGAGAGGTGTAAGAGAGGCCTCCCTCTGCATATCAGACTCTTCCACCAGGTACGTGACAGTACCGAACAGCCACGTCAGAGTCTGTGCAGGGAGCCTCTTCCATGCAGGGATTCCGCTTACACCTCGAAGACCTCACCCAGACTGTTGAAATCGCACAAAATGCATATACCCGACTGGAAGAACGTGTCCAGGCACTTTCCTCACCTATTACGGCCCTGCAAGGAGCTACTTCAGCAATGGCAATGTTACCTCCAGAACCCAGGGTTCCTGCGCCTGAAAGATTCACCGGTGATCACCGACTACGAGAGCGGAAGTCAGAGAGACCTATGAGGTCGTCCTGTCCGGCCTGGAAATTAGCCCGAGCCTCTAACGTCAGCAGCCTGACATCATCTACTCCTGCTGCACCCATATCCGATGTCCCTGAACCCAAGCAGCCCGGCGTGCCCCGTCCCTTACTTTCCCCTGAGGAACATCAACGCCGACAACACGAAAATCTCTCCCTGTATTGTGGGAAACCAGGACATTATGTGAGGTCATGTCCAGCCAAGATCCGCAAGGGTCGAATTATCTTCTCTGCCAGCACGCCCATCCTGCCAACCCACCTGGCTCTCCCCATTGTATTTCAGCTTCCGGGAAGAAGTATTTCTGTCTCCGCTATAATTTACTCTGGTGCCTGTAGCTGCTTTATGGACTTGTCTTTCATCACAAAACATCAAATTCCTTTGCAACCTAGGGCCCAGGGACTTTCAGTACATCTGGCCGACGGGTCTGCCATCAAATCCGGACTAGTGACTCAGCAGACTATACCTTTGCCTGTTGTTATTGCCGATAGTCACAAGGAATTGTTACGCCTGGATTCCATTGCATCCCCTCTGTTCCCCGTAATCCTTGGCATGCCATGGCTCCAAGCACATAACCCTCTTATCAACTGGGTCGAAGGGGAAGTTAAGTTTCACTCTTCCTACTGCTTCCAACACTGCTTGTCAAAAATCCCTACCGACCTGCCATCCTTACTATGCTTGGACTCTGATGCTGAAACCCGCTTATCTGTACCAGTTGCATACCATGACTTTTTAGATGTCTTTAGCAAAAAGGGAGCTGAAACTCTCCCTCCACATTGGCCATATGACTGCCCGATTGATCTCATTCCGGGTGTTGAGGTCCCTTTTGGAAGGATTTTTCCTCTGTCAGAATTGGAGCTTGTCGCCCTAAAAGACTATATAGACGATAATCTAAAGAAAGGCTTCATCCGCCCCTCCACTTCTCCAGCAGGAGCGGGTATCTTCTTTGTGGAGAAGAAGGATCACTCCCTTCGCCCTTGTATAGATTATCGTGAACTCAATAAAGTTACGGTCAAGAACCGTTATCCCCTGCCCTTGGTACCTGAATTGTTCCAGAGGTTGGGAGCAGCAACCATATTTACAAAACTGGATCTCCGAGGGGCTTATAATCTGGTACGGATCCGGGAGGGAGATGAGTGGAAGACGGCTTTTCGCTCCCGATTCTGACATTTTGAATATCTGGTGATGCCGTTCGGCCTATGCAATGCCCCAGCAACATTCCAGCACTTTATCAACGACATCTTCCGCGATTACCTAGACCTGTTCGCTGTAGTGTATCTGGATGACATCTTAATTTTCTCTGCTTTCCTTGATAACCACCGCAGGCATGTTAAGAATGTATTGAGCAGACTACGACAGCACGGGCTATACGCTAAGCCAGAGAAGTGCGAGTTCGAGCGACAAAGCATTACATTTTTGGGACTAATCCTCTCCACCGAAGGTGTCAAGATGGACCCACAAAAGGTCACTGCCATCCTAGATTGGCCAGCCCCAGTGGACAAAAATGGCATTCAACGCTTTGTCGGGTTCTCAAACTTCTACCGAAAATTCATCAGGGGATTTTCAGCCATCATATCACCGATCACGCAATTGACCAAACAAGGCATCCGTTTCCAGTGGTCTTCTGAAGCTCAAAATGCTTTCGAGTCTCTTAAGAAACTATTCACTTCCGCACCAGTCCTGAAGCACCCTGACCCAGCATTACCCTATGTATTGGAAGTAGACTCGTCAGAAACGGCAGTCGGAGCAGTACTATCCCAAAGGCGGGGACCCAAGGCTTTGTTACACCCTGTTGCCTTTTTCTCCCGCAAATTATCAAACTCTGAAAGGAATTATGACGTCGGAGATAGAGAACTTCTGGCCATTAAAAATGCATTGGAGGAGTGGAGGTACCTCTTAGAAGGAGCAGCGCACCCGATCCTAATCTATACGGATCATAAGAACCTGGAATATCTGAGGACTGCCAAGAGACTCAAGCCACGCCAGGCTAGATGGGCACTTTTCTTTTCCAGGTTCTCTTTCCATCTCACGTACAGGCCAGGATCTAAAAACACCAACCCTGATGCTCTCTCTCAGATGTTCTGTGATACCAGGGAATCCGCACCGCCCGACACTATCCTGTCTTCTAGGAACTTCCTGCTACTTCAGGGAGACCTGCTCTCTCAAATTAAACAGGCTTTTGTGAATGCCCCTTCATCTCTGGGAATAACGTTGCAGGCCAGAGATGATCTGCTTTGGCACAAGGACAAAATATTCGTACCAGAAAATCTACGTGTCTCTGTCTTGGGATTATGTCATGACCCCAGATTAGCCGGACACTTCGGGATCCGTAAAACTGCTGAACTTGTGCAACGCACATTCTGGTGGCCACAAGTGGAAAACGACTGCAAGGGTTATGTAGAGTCCTGTACCACTTGCACACAAAATAAGAACAGTAAAACCAAAGCATGGGGCTTGTTGAAGCCGCTATCTGTCCTGGAGAGACCCTGGAATCATATCTTGATAAATTTCATTGTGGAACTTCCTCCATCAGACGGTTTTTCCACCATCTTTGTGGTGGTAGACCGATTATCCAAAATGGCCCACTTCCTACCCATGAAAGGCACACCATCGGCCCCGGAAACAGCCCAAATTTTTGTGAAAGAGATTGTTAGACTTCACGGAGTTCCAGCAAACATCGTGTCAGACCAGGGGGTACAATTCACCTCAAGGTTTTGGAGGTCTTTATGTGAAACCTTGGGGATCGAGTTATCCTTTTCTTCCGCATATCACCCCCAAACGAATGGGCAAACAGAGAGAACCAATCAAACTCTGGAACAATATTTACAGTGCTTCTCCTCATACTCACAGGATGACTGGGCCGCATTACTTCCGCTTCCGAATTCGCTTATAACAACTCCATCCACTCTGCCACAAAACAGTCTCCATTTTTAGCCAATTACGGATTTAATCCATCATTTCTGACCAGTACTTTTCCCGAAAGTTCAGTACCTGCTGATCTTGAAACCATGAATTTCTTTGATACCAACAACAAACTACTACAGACAACTATGACTAAAGCTCAAGAACACAACAAACAGGTCTTTGATAAGAAGAGGCGGGGAGAGTCAATACTGGAACCTGGCGATCGGGTTTGGCTATCCACTACAAACCTAAAACTAACGTGCCCCTCTAAGAAGTTAGGCCCTAAATTTATGGGACCTTTCCCGATAAGGAGAAGGATCAACGACGTGGCCTACGAGCTACAACTGCCAGATTCCTTCAAAATACATCCTGTCTTTCACGTGGCTTTACTAAAACCTGTAACCCCTGATCCATTCCCTGACCGGGATACGGGCCCACCCGAACCAATATTAGTCGACGGAACAGAGGAATTCGAAGTCAAGGCAATCCTGGACTGCAGGAGAAGGAGAAATCAGATCCAGTATCTCGTTAAGTGGAAAGGGTATGGCCCAGAGGAGAATTCATGGGAACCCGAGGATGATGTTCATGCTGAAAGACTTGTTCAGGCATTCAAGAGATCCCATCCTTTGAAGCTCGCCCGTTTGGGCATCCGGAGGCTGCCCATTGGGAGGGGGCAATGTCAGGAAGGGAACACCAGCAATGAAAATGGCGATAGCGGTGCATCATCGCGCGCTGGTGCGCAATAGCGCCTCATCGGTTTGCACTGGTGTGCGCGTGCATGGTATCGGCAATTCGGCACGCGCGGCGGCGGCTCTTGGCGCCAAATGGGGCTATTTAAAGGGGCTGATGGCTGGGCTCCTTGCTGTTTGGTCTACAGCGTTACTTGAGATCTCTGACCCGTGCCTACCTGTATTCTGCTCCAGCTGACCCTTCCTGGCTTGTTGACCACCCCTGCTTATCTACCTGCACCTGACCCTCGGCCTGTGTTGACTACGTTCCTGCCTGCTCCTCCTACTACCTTGTTGCCAGCCTGTTGCCGAACCTGCCTGTACCTGAGACCACGTTCCTGTCTATTCCATCTGCTACCTTGCTGCCAGCCCGTTACCGAACCTGCTTGTACCTGAGACCAGCCAGCTGCCTAAAACCTGCTTATACCTGATCCTGCTCCAGTGTTTACCTGCTTTGGACTGGTGTACCCACTCTTCCAGCCCATCTGACCGCACCTGCCTGAGCTCCAGTCTTCAGTTTGACAGCTGTTCCCGGATCCGTTCCAGTCCCTGCTTCAGCTCCGGTCCAGCTCGCCTACCAGCAACTCGGCCAGGCTCTCGTGCGACTCTGCACTCCTGCGCCTCCTGTCTGCAGTACCAGGGGCCTCGAGTGAGAAGTGTAAGAGAGGCCTCCCTCTGCATATCAGACTCTTCCACCAGGTACGTGACAGCACCTTTACACTGGTATCCCAAATGCGGACATTCTTGTCTGCATTTGGGATACCCATCACAAGTGCGTGACCCCTTGTGAGCAGACTTGCTTGTGGAGCGGACCCATCGCTGGGCACGGGGCGGATACCAAAGCAGCGCGGCAGCCTCCCCCCCTGGGAAACTTGGGGAGATCTGAAGGAGTCAAGGTGTTTTTTAATCTCCGGTTTAGCCATACCAAGTGGTAAAGATGGTAAATATGCAAAAGATTTATTCTAGAAGTAAATAAATGTATAGCATTCTTTTCTTCTTTTAGCTGTCTCTCTCCTAATTGATATTGATTACTATAACAAATACTATGTATAAACTTCATGACCTACTGTAACTTATGAGAGACGCTTGAAATATGCTTTAACCCTAATATGTTGTTGTCTATTTATGTTTCACAAAATGTAAGACACCCTGAGGAAGACCCGAATGGGTCGAAATGCATCGGGGCTCTCTTCTGTGCATTGCATGCCTCTATTATGTATGACTTTATCATTTATTCTGTATTTATTACCTGTACATGATTTAAGTATCCTTGTATGCACTGTGTCTGGCTTTGCAAATACCGGAGCTCATAAATTCATGAATCCATTTTCTTTTAATCCATGAGTGCCAAGTGCCTTTTTCATCAAATAAAACTTTTTTATACAAACATTGATTTCAACCATTTTTTGCTGCTAAAAAATCCCACTGGAAATTTTCTCTTCATGTCCACTATCCGAACCGGGATGTGCAGCCCTCTCGCATATCTTATATGTGTCCAAACAGAGTTAGAGTAATAACACACTTGTTGCCCCACCTTGAGCATATGTGGCACCAGCCATTCCTCTTGCTCCTTCCCCCTCAGTATTCCTGACCACAAATACATCATATGCAAAAATAGAAAAGGACCACAATATTGCTCTCTGAATAGTAACAATTTATTAAAAGCTCCCAAAAGCAAAGCTTACATTTAAAAAGCACCGACAGTGCTATGTATTTCATCATGAATAAACATGGGTCATAGTGATTAGTAAAGCCAGTGTTCTCATACCCACGGCGCGGCTCCAAATCCTGCATGCGTTACGCTCCTGTACCAGAGCTTCCTCAGCAGGCTTGCATGTGTAACAGAGTTTGAGAAAAGGGGAAGGAAGAGATAAATCACATCATGGTGGAAGAGGAAATATAGCTTTATTAGACATTGAAGGACCATTTGATTGTTTTGAATTAAGGACTGTCAGAATAATTGATGGGATTGCGCTGTATCGTGGAGGATGTTATATATCATGTTGAAGTGTGGTGAAAAAGCACTAATTGATGTGTTAGCAGCAATCACGTTAGATTTTCGAGTTTTTATTTTTATTTTTCATGCGTTTATTTTATTAGATTTTTCATGCGTTTATGGACTTTTATTATTAACTGCGCAGATTGTTTTCACATTTATTTTTGCAAAACTAAATGGATACAGTGAGCCAGAACTAAATTAACCTAATCCTACCACCTATTTAGGAGGGTGCTACATAAATATTTTTAATTTTCATTTATCAAATAAGGGATTTCTCTCATTATTTCTAAATAAAGTTGCTTGAGGGCTGTGAGGTCCTGCCTGGGGTTGATGTGGAAGAAAGCTGAAGGTTTATTACATTTTTTAATTTCTTGTAACACTGCCCCCATAGGGGTTGCTGTGTATAGTTGTCCCTGGGCCTCCCTCTGATTTTCCTGAAGCCAGACACTTGGGGATTTTTACACTACACCCACACATTCTTCTGCTCGTTATACAATATCCAGTCTAGGGTAGTTGTTTTATTTGTATTTATTGGTAGAACTTGGATAGGAGATGGGATTAGTGGAATACTCAACTTGAACTATGCACAGATGAGGAAAACCCTCACTTTACCCCAATAAATTGATCCGGATAGCAGATTCACTGCTAGACCACACTATGGCTGTGTGAGAAGATAAGTCCTTTGCTTGCTCTGGCAGCAGACTCAATTTACCACTTTTCTTCAGGACACGTACTAGTATCCCCTTTAGCTGACACTCATCCACTGACTTCTCTAGTCTGAAGGGATTGCCCCTTACAGAACAGGCCCTTAGATGCAGGTCTGTACTCACTGTAGCCAGAAACAGATCCTTCAAGATGCGTCTCCCTCTTAGTTAGCTCTGCAGGACATCTGGGTTGCAGCTTCCTCAATTCTGGCCCTCAGGACGACCACCTGAGGCCGCATGGCAGCCTGTACAGAGGAGGGGCAGCAGCCCCCCCTTCCGGGACCCTTCTCTCCAGTTGAAGACCCCGAGCACATGTGTCCTAGACATATATACAGTCACCCAGCATGCCCTGAGGCACCTGCTTCTGCCAATGGCCAGGGCTGTAACTATGCCTATGCTACTATTTGTCAGGTTTCCTCCCACTGTCCAATAGGCCTCATCCTATTGGACCAGTGTGAAACAGGCAGACAATATAAGCAGCACCTGAGCACAATGAGCAGACCCTATCAATATATCACTGCTGCCTGGCAGGCAGAGAACACCTAAATTTAGCCTCCCTGGTATGCAGGGAGACCCAAAACTATGCACTCTCTAGCACCTGCCTAAGAGGGTGCTACACTTTTATTTGACTTTCAGCATCTTTTAAATCCTAATATCCTGCCAGTTATGTAATGGAGTGGCAGAGGGGGGCACCATTTGTGGGAGGTGCATAGGGCATCATTTGCCCCTAATCTAGCCCTGTTATGCCTGTTATGTTTTACAAAGACTATCAAAGTTCTGGGGTTGTAGAATACAAGACAAAGAAGCTTAATCTATGTTTTGTGGTGTTCCAAAAAATGTCAAACTTTTCCTAAATGTTGATATTATGGTAAAAAAAAAAAAAGGTTTCACCAATTTCATTTATATGCCCAATTCTGACATTAAATTAGGCAATCTATAATATGTTACCAAGCATACTGTATACATAAATTGTGATAAAACATGTTGGATATTTAGTACAAAATCTAAAATAATAATAGTGTATACATTTCTACAATCAGGAAGTTATTCCAGTAACATGTTGGAATGTATCATTACAGATCAACTCATTATCAAGATGTAAATAAGATTCTTCAAGGTAAGCATTTGCATGTTTAGTAAACTATTTGAGACAAGCAGCACGATACGTTTTAATCAGTAAGTGATCAGGTTGATGCAATGCCTATTTTTTGCAACTTATATAGCAGTTGCTATGTCGGGAATGTCATTTAGCAGAACAATAAGTAAATTGCAATGGTGTTACAGCAATGACTCATCCCTTGTAGGACAGAAGCATTCACTTATATAACTAAAACTAAAAAGTTGGTTGAAGAAAGTCTGCAAACCATGTTAGCAAGCTTTTTTACTATCCAAAATTGTGATTACTTACTTTGCTGTCTGCTTATATACAACGCTGTACAAAAACACATATTTATGTGACATCATTGATAAGTACACACTTCTATTTATCACAAAATGGAATGGAAACTTTATTGGCCCTAGTAAGGATTCGGAATGAAGGCAGGAGCAAGTGGACCATATTATGACCATGTCAGCCCTGGTGTTTATATGTGTATTAGGGAATAGGGATGAGTGAATGCGTTCAAGTTTTGTTCACAGGTGTTTGTCAAATTCTGCATGAAGTCAGAAAATTCTGAACTTGAAATGGAACCCACTTGAAGTATATGGAAGGGACAAATCTTGATAACTGATTCTGGACATTTTTAAAGCTAATAGGTAAGGCATTGTCAAAAAGGGGCAACGAGAGCTGGGTACTGTCAAGAAGGACATGTAGCAATGCGAAAAAATATAATAATATAATAATAAATAAATATACCATACTGCACGGAAGGGATCCTCTTCTTAATGGGACTTTGGGATTGACATGGGAACAACAGCAATCCTTTGAATTACATGCTTGGGAGATGCATTAAGGCTGTATGTCATGTTGGGCAACAGTGTGATTCTCAAACAGAGCACCAGTGATACTCTATTCTGACGTCACATATTTTGAATGTGTAATTCATTTTTTGCATCATTGCATGGACTTAAAGTATAACTAAAGGCAAACCTTTTTTTAGTTTTGGATAGAGTGGAGAGGGATTAGAACACCTGACAGGTTTTTTTTACCATTTGGGCCCCCATTAGGGAGATTAACCCTCTCCATTTGTCTCTCAAATTGTGGGTTGTCCCCAGAAAACTAAAAGTGGGGAAAGCTTCCAAAGGGGACAATAGTTCAGCAGCATCCTGATCATACACCTTGTGGACCTACAGAGAGCAGTGATCTATATCATGGAGACATGCTTTGTTTTTAAATCTAAAAGTAAGTTGCTAATTGTCTTTTAAAAAAACTGTGCTCATACTACTGCAGTCTGGCGCCCTCTGGTGTTCCTTTTTAGACAGTATGTAAGCAGCCTTATTAGGCCGCAATGTAAGAGGGAGAGACAAGGCCTGGTTTTATCCTCAAATAAACATTAGAGGGTATTATTTTAGAGACAATAGCCAAGCATATTGTATAATGGTGGGAGAGTAAGTAAGCAGTTTGGTAAAGTTGCAGTGTAAGATTCAGAAACAATAGACACGCATATTGTACAGTGGCGGGACAGTGTGTAAGCATCTTGATTAAAGAGGAGGTCCGCCCACTCCTGCAAAAATTAAAAGCCAGCAACTACACATACTACAGCAGCTGACTTTTAATAATAGGACACTTACCTGTCTTGGAGTCCAGTGATGTCGGCGGCACTGCAGCTGCCACCACCATTGCGGGTAAGGGAACCCGGCAGTGTAGCATTATGGCTTCAAGCCGGTCCCTACTGTGCATGCGCGAGGCACCGCTGTGCTCTCATACTGGCCTGGTGGTGGGAGAAAGAGGAGGGAGGAGGAGGGGGCCGAGCTGTGACATAATTCGCTGTGGCCCGGACTCCTGGAAGTGGGGACAGGATACATGTCAAAGACAGGTATTCTCCCGAAAGGTGCTAAATGTGGCACTGGAGGGGGGGAGAAGACAAATAAGTGGAAATTCCACTTTTTAGTGGAACTTCACTTTAAGTAGCAATATAAGAGTGAGGCAGGTGTTATTCTGAAATAAAAATTTGAGTATATCATATTTTAAAGACATTTGCCTCACATGTTGTACAGTGGTTAGACAGTACATAAGCAGATACTTTAGGCTACAATGTAAGAGGGAGGGATGAGACCATTTGTATCCTGATTTCTTTTTAGATTGTATCATTGTAGAGACAATAGCTGCACATATTCTATAGTGACTGAACAGTATTCAAGCAACCTAGTTAGGCTGCAAAGTAAGAGGGAGAAAATGTAGATTTAATCCTGAAATAGAAATGAAAGTGTATTATTTTCATGACAATAGCCACAAATATTGTGCAGTGGTTGGATAGTATATAAGCACCTTGATAAGACCGCATTGTAAGAGGGAGAGACGGGGTAGGTTTTATCCAGCAATATACATTAAAGAGCGCTAGTTTAGGGTCAATAGCCACAAATATTTTACTGTAGCTGGATAGTATGTAAGCACCTTGGTTTGGCCACAATTTAAGACTGAGGTTTAATATGGATGTAACATGTAACATGCTCGAGAAGGTGAACTTATCCTTTAAGAGATATAAAAACTTCCAGAGTGCAGTAATCCTAAGATAAAAGGACTGAATAAGAAAGAAAGGGGTATATATATGATAGTATATCCTAACTCAGAACCCAGGCAACTAGGAGTATGGCGTCCCAGGAATTCAAGATCACTTACCTGGATACAGAGTTCAGTTTAAAGGCTGTAGTAGAACCTGAGCAGTTAAACATATTATCTAATGTAAGTCTCAAGCACACAGCCACAGTGTCCTGTGCCTATGAACAGACGTAGCTGCCAAGCAAGACACTAACTTGACTGGCCATACACACATAGATTTCTTTCATTCGGCCTGTGGGGTTTGTCTCCGACCATGCTCTGTCTGCTTTCCTGATACTCACCTCGGCCTGCAACTTAACTACACTTCCTCCGGTCTTACTGTGTATGACCCTGGCTTGCCTTGGCTATGCCTCTGACCCTGTCAGTAACTTGCATCTGCATCTGAGTGTACTTCTGCCCATGTCTTGACACTGTGTTCCCAAGGTTTTTCTCCTGGATGTCAACCTGCAATCTGCCAACCACAATCCTCTTCTGATGCATCTACCCAGCTACTGGAACCCATGCTACTCTTGCCTTGTGTTCTGTCACCATATTTAAGGGGGCTTGGACCAGAGCTACAAAGGAAATCTTCTCAACAGCTTGGCCCTCAACCAAGATATGTGACAGTCTAGGTCCCCATCTGATCCGTTCTCTACATGTAATTGACAGCAGCTAGTGGGCAGATTATGTAGCCTCTCCTTGTCACTGAATGTTAGGCACGCTCTGAGCAGCCAGTGACGCGGCAGGGGGTGCAGTCTGAGGGGAAATCTGAGACCCTAGTTCATCAGGTCTGCTCTCGCCTTGTAATTAACAGCAGGCATTGGACAGATTCTACAGCCAATAGCAGGCTATCTATTGGCTAAGGATCCACCCTCTGCCAGCCTTCAATCACGAGGGGGATAAGACCTAATGGGGAACTAGTGTCTCTGAATACCAATTCAGGTTCCTCCTACCCAGATGATGAAACTTCTTGGCCACTACACCATCTTTATGACATTCGCAAGCCTCAGAAGGGAGCTCAGCTGCACTGAGGATGTAGCGTCCGTATAGACCAGAATCAGTGCGCCTCCACATGCATTGCTTGCCCCAAATTCATGTACCTGCTTCCACAGGTACATAAATCTTTCGCCCATATCAACATTTGGCGTGTGGAAGCACGATGGGCACCATCTTTATGAATTCTCCTGACTGTCAGCTCTCCCTATCTACTCCAGGACACACTGACAAAAGACTGCTGGGAAGTAAGCCTTTAACACAGGCACTTAACAAAGCACCCATTAATGGCCATATTATGCCACCTGACCTAATTTCATAGGCCAGTAAGTTATTATTGGTAGTGGTTTGCTATGATGGCAAACACGTGCATCAGTTTGCGATAAGCAGGTTGGTTTCAACCAGAGTCCAAACTTCATCCCTATTAGGGAATGTCTGCATGTAATTGGCAGATGATTGCTTGTTTTAAGGACCTGGGGCCAATTTATCGGGTAAGGTAAATTGATTTACTTTATTTATTTATTTTATTTTTTCCTTATGCTAATAAATATTTTAACTAGGATTAGAAGAAAAAGAAGGTTACAAAACATGGCAGACGCACTGATATTTAAAAAGTGGAAGCAAATCTAATTAGCATATGCATGTAATGATAAGGGAATGATTTGCCCTTGAAATTACTTTTGCCCCAGGCTAACAGCATATGTATCTGTGTAAATTTACCAGCATACATTCATCCTGTCTGAGAGTATGGATGGTTGCATAAAAATGGTATTATAACCTGAGATAAAAAATGAAATAGTATAAAAATATAAAACTATTAAACCAGAGCTATACAGTAGAGATGCAATGATGTTAGCAGAGTGGTTGTCTCTCACGCTGCATTGGTTTCTTACTGGATGACCCTATAAACAAAAAGGTCAAACACACCCCAGCTGTTATTTACAACGTTATAGTCTTTTACAGAATGGAGTAGAAAACCACATAAAGCAGTAATTAGCCAGAAAGAAAAGCAGGTGCTGTAATGATCTTAGCAGGGTTTTCAGAAATAGCCCAGCTGGTTAACGTTCTAGTAGCAGAGTCGTATAGTGTAGTGCTGAAGCAAGCCACTTGATGTGTTGGGTTCCCTCTTGCTGTGCCCATGACACTGTAAACAGTGGTACACACTCTAAAAATCTGAGGAAAACGATTTGGACAGCCGCACTCCAAAAAAGGTTCTTTTATTTAAAACAAAAGCACAAACAACATGCCACAGCAAAAAAACAGCAAGTATGAGCTGACGTTTCGCACTGCGATTCAGTGCTTAATCATGATTGCCTGCACCCACGGCTCTGGATCTTGTGAATGAGTCACCAGTCACATCTGAGCGGTAACTCTCTCCTTCTAGTGGCACACACTCTGTCACAACTGCCTGGGTGGGGAATGTTTATTGCAGGTAGCTGTATATACACCCCAATGGCTCGGGGTGCACTGCATAGACACCAGGAATGATACAGCAAATGGTTAAGAAATAGCAAGAAGAGTATTGCAACAGGTTAAACAAAAAAAGAAATATACTGTAATGAACAAAAAATAAGAGAATTATACTGCAATGGTTTATCGATAGGAAAATGATACTGCAAAAGTTAGGCAAAAAACATATTATGCTGCATAAATAATAATGGTTATGAAGCACAACCCCTCCTGAACCTTGTACTGTGTAGCCCTAACCAGAGGGAGCTGTAGATAAATACCACAATAATATTTCAGCATTCAGTAATATGTTACCCTATCTCTTCTGTTGGCCAGCTCATTGGGGCCCATTTGTTATGGTGGAGCTCTCAAGGTAATGTTCCTTACGGAAATAATGCAGGCACTGCCACTGTGTTTCTTGCAGACGACTCTGTCTCTCTTTTATCAAGATGTAGCGCAGGCAGGAATCTTAAAGATCCTGAAATGTAGGGGCATTTTTAAGCACATTTCAAACAAAGTGGATTTGACATCATAATCTTCTACAAACTTTTAAAGGCCTCTTGACAGAGTAGCCATACAGTTTAGTTCTCATCCATGAAAGGGTATCTTTATACCACAGTTTCGGCCACTAAAATAATAAAACCCATATTTATAGAGCAGCAAATACTTATACTGCCTTGCATTTGAACCTATGTCAGCTGGCTTAGAAGGGCCTATAGGGGGGATTTTGGATAAGCCTATGAAAGGATGAGGTCACAGCAGCCACATTGACAATGTGCTTTAGCTGTGATAGGGAAAGCATAGGGAATGTTGATGACAACATTTTTTAGATTGGTGTAAAATTGTAGGCACTGGTAGGTCTGCTAAAGTAGATGTAAACCCTTACTGAATATCATGTAGGTAGAAGTATGCTGCACTGTGTTGGGTGTGAAAGAGGGGGGCTTACCTTTTTTTATATTTTTTCTCATATGAAGGCTGCTGATGTTCTGCTGCCTCCAGGGCTGGCCAAAGACATTGTGCTGCCTGGGTCCAAGAATAAGAATGTACAGATCAGGAGTGCATTAGGCTAATAATGCAGTAATCAGGAGTGCATTAGGCTAAGAATGCATGGAGCCGGAGTGTGTTAGGCTCAGAATGCAGGGATCAGGAGTGCGTTAGGCTCATAACGCAGGAATCAGGTGAGCATTATGCTCAGAATGCAGGGGAGTGGGGGTAATGTGAAGGGTGGTAAAGGACACCACTATGGGGGTGGCCCTGCCCATAACAGTGTCCTCTGCCCCCTTCACATCACCTCCCCTCACACACACAGTAGTGACCTCTACCCCCCCTTCCCCTATAGCAGTGACCTATGGCCCCCTCAAACCCCCCTTCCATCCCATAGCAGTGTCCTACCTCACAGCCGAGAGCAGAAGGCAGCACAGTTCTGGACAGAGGCCAGCAAAGTGACTTTCCATATTAGCAAGCTGGTGATTATTTGCTTAGGACCGCCTTGTGTCCTAGCAACCAATCACCTGCGGTTTCGTTTCAAAAGGTAATTTGGGCAGCTCCTCCTCCTGCAGTTCGTCCTGCACTAAGCTGCCTCCTGCTCTCTGCTGCTCACTGATGACAGCGGCGGAGGAGGAATCCGGAGGCAGAGGGGGAGAATGGGAGAGAGCGGGACAGGCGCGGCTGAAGAGGTTGGAGGCTGGGTGGGGAAAGAAGGATTGGCAGCAAGAAGGCGGGGGTCGGCGGCGCAGGAACCTGTTTACGGTCTACCTGTCACCTGCGCGCAGTCAACAGGTGGACCGCGATCGACGGGTTGCCGACCCCGTGTCTTGGGCATCAATTTGCTGCCCCTCTCAAAGTGCTACCTGGGTCTAATGGAAATATTGAGCATTGGCGCTTTGATTGTGTATTGGCTTTGCTATGTATTAAATTGAATTAGTAAAAGATTGGGTGTTATCTCCACCATTGTAGTGCTGAACTAATTTGAGACTTTTTAAAGGACAAACAGATCATGCTCCCCGGATAGATCTCAATATAAATATATGATTGGTAAATGGTGAAAAATATTTATCAGAATAAACTTTATTTTTTTATTTATTTGCAGAATATAACCTAGATCTTCATAAAGGGGAGATTGAAGAGGAATAATATGCAAAGGAAGGTGATAGGGTCCATTTTATCCCCTCCCTTAAGGATATGTAAAGCTAAAACTTTTTTTTATTATTTAATAGGATGGAGTAGAGAATAGTTAAGAACCCTGGCAGATTGTTTTGTAGTCTTTGTCTTATCATTAAGATTTCTCTTGTCACAGAGGCACAGCAGGATATAAAATTAGATCTCTCCAAAGGGAAAGGTTATCATTGGAAATGTTTTTTCCCATAGGAAGATTTCTCTCCACCTCCTGTTTCCATTACAGCTTAAATGTTTTGTGTTTCCCACTATTTTCTGTACCAGGGACATTGGCCAATGGGACACAAAGTGAGGGTGACGCTACCCAGCAGGGATACAGAGAGAGCAATACAAATCAGATGGGTTCTAACCCTTACAAAAAAAAAGAAAAAAGAAAGAAGTTCTGAGTTACAAAACATGGCAGACACACTGATATTTATAAAGTGGAAGCAAATCTAATTAGCATATGCATGTAATGATAAGGGAATGATTTGCCCTTGAAATTACTTTTGCCCCAGGCTAACAGCATATGTATCTGTGTAAATTTACCAGCATACATTCATCCTGTCTGAGAGTATGGATGGTTGCATAAAAATGGTATTATAACCTGAGATAAAAAATGAAATAGTATAAAAATATAAAACTATTAAACCAGAGCTATACAGTAGAGATGCAATGATGTTAGCAGAGTGGTTGTCTCTCACGCTGCATTGGTTTCTTACTGGATGACCCTATAAACAAAAAGGTCAAACACACCCCAGCTGTTATTTACAACGTTATAGTCTTTTACAGAATGGAGTAGAAAACAACATAAAGCAGTAATTAGCCAGAAAGAAAAGCAGGTGCTGTAATGATCTTAACAGGGTTTTCAGAAATAGCCCAGCTGGTTAACGTTCTAGTAGCAGAGTCGTATAGTGTAGTGCTGAAGCAAGCCACTTGATGTGTTGGGTTTCCTCTTGCTGTGCCCATGACACTGTAAACCAGTGTTTCTCAACTCCAGTCCTCAAGGCGCCCCAACAGGTCATGCTTTCAAGGTTTCCATTATTTTGCACAGGTGATTTGATCAGTTTCGCTGCCTTAGTAATCACCACAGCGGTTTCATCTGAGGGAAATCCTGAAAACATAACCTGTTGGGGCGCCTTGAGAACTGGAGTTGAGAAACACTGCTGTAAACAATGGCACACACTCTGTCACAACTGCCTGGGTGGGGAATGTTTATTGCAGGTAGCTGTATATACACCCCAATGGCTCGGGTGCATAGACACCAGGAATGATACAGCAAATGGTTACGTAATAGCAAGAAGAGTATTGCAACAGGTTAAACAAAAAAAGAAATATACTGTAATGAACAAAAAATAAGAGAATTATACTGCAATGGTTTATCGATAGGAAAATTATACTGCAAAAATTAAGCAAAAAACATATTATGCTGCATAAATAATAATGGTTATAAAGCACAACCCCTCCTGAACCTTGTACTGTGTAGCCGTAACCAGAGGGAGATGTAGATAAATACCACAATAATATTTCAGCATTCAGTAATATGTTACCCTATCTCTTCTATTGGCCAGCTCATTGGGGCCCATTTGTTATGGTGGAGATCTCAAGGTAATGTTCCTTAAGGAAATAATGCAGGCACTGCCACTGTGTTTCTTGCAGATGACTCTGTCTCTCTTTTATCAAGATGTAGCGCAGGCAGGCATCTTAAAGATCCTGAAATGTAGGGGCATTTTTAAGCACATTTCAAACAAAGTGGATTTGACATCATAATCTACTTCAAACTTTTAAAGGCCTCTTGCCAGAGTAGCCATACAGTTTAGTTCTCATCCATGAAAGGGTATCTTTATACCACAGTTTCGGCCACTAAAATAATAAAATCCATATTTATAGAGCAGCAAATACTTATACTGCCTTGCATTTGAACCTATGTCAGCTGGCTTAGAAGGGCCTATAGGGGGGATTTTGGATAAGCCTATGAAGGGATGAGGTCACAGCAGCATCACTGACAATGTGCTTTAGCTGTGATAGGGAAAGCATAGGGAATGTTGATGACAACATTTTTTAGATTGGTGTAAGATTGTAGGTACTGGTAGGTCTGCTAAAGTAGATGTAAACCCTTACTGAATATCATGTAGGTAGAAGTATGCTGCACTGTGTTGGGTGTGAAAGAGGGGGGCTTACCTTTTTTTATATTTTTTCTCATATGAAGGCTGCTGATGTTCTGCTGCCTCCAGGGCTGGCCAAAGACATTGTGCTGCCTGGGTCCAAGAATAAGAATGTAGGGATCAGGAGTGCATTAGGCTAATAATGCAGTAATCAGGAGTGTGTTAGGCTAAGAATGCATGGAGCCGGAGTGTGTTAGGCTCAGAATGCAGGGATCAGGAGTGCGTTAGGCTCATAACGCAGGAATCAGGTGAGCATTATGCTCAGAATGCAGGGGAGTGGGGGTAATGTGAAGGGTGGTAAAGGACACCACTATGGGGGTGGCCCTGCCCATAACAGTGTCCTCTGCCCCCTTCACATCACCTCCCCCCACACACACAGTAGTGACCTCTGCCCCCCCCCTTCCCCTATAGCAGTGACCTATGGCCCCCCTCAAACCCCCCTTCCCTCCCATAGCAGTGTCCTACCTCACAGCCGAGAGCAGAAGGCAGCACAGTTCTGGACAGAGGCCAGCAGAGTGACTTTCCATATTAGCAAGCTGGTGATTATTTGCTTAGGACCGCCTTGTGTCCTAGCAACCAATCACCTGCGGTTTAGCTTCAAAAGGTAATTTGGGCAGCTCCTTCTCCTGCAGTCCGTCCTGCACTAAGCTGCCTCCTGCTCTCTGCTGCTCACTGATGACAGCGGCGGAGGAGGTTTCCGGAGGCAGAGGGGGAGAATGGGAGAGAGCGGGACAGGCGCGGCTGAAGAGGTTGGAGGCTGGGTGGGGATAGAAGGATTGGCAGCAAGAAGGCGGGGGTCGGCGGCGCAGGAACCTGTTTACGGTCTACCTGTCACCTGCGCGCAGTCAACAGGTGGACTGCGATCGACGGGTTGCCGACCCCGTGTCTTGGGCATCAATTTGCTGCCCCTCTCAAAGTGCTACCTGGGTCTAATGGAAATATTGAGCATTGGAGCTTTGATTGTGTATTGGCTTTGCTATGTATTAAATTGAATTAGTAAACAATTGGGTTTTATCTCCACCATTGTAGTGCTGAACTAATTTGAGACTTTTTAAAGGACAAACAGATCATGCTCCCCGGGTAGATCTCAATATAAATATATGATTGGTAAATGGTGAAAAATATTTATCAGAATAAACTTTATTTTTTTATTTATTTGCAGAATATAACCTAGATCTTCATAAAGGGGAGATTGAAGAGAAATAATATGCAAAGGAAGGTGATAGGGTCCATTTTATCCCCTCCCTTAAGGATATGTAAAGCTAAAACTTTTTTTTATTATTTAATAGGATGGAGTAGAGAATAGTTAAGAACCCTGGCAGATTGTTTTATAGTCTTTGTCTTATCATGAAGATTTCTCTTGTCACAGAGGCACAGCAGGATATAAAATTAGATCTCTCCAAAGGGAAAGGTTATCATTGGAAATTTTTTTTCCCATAGGAAGATTTCTCTCCACCTCCTGTTTCCATTACAGCTTAAATGTTTTGTGTTTCCCACTATTCTCTGTACCAGGGACATTGGCCAATGGGACACAAAGTGAGGGTGACGCTACCCAGCAGGGATACAGAGAGAGCAATACAAATCAGATGGGTTCTAACCCTTACAAAAAAAAAGAAAAAAGAAAGAAGTTATGAGTTACAAAACATGGCAGACACACTGATATTTATAAAGTGGAAGCAAATCTAATTAGCATATGCATGTAATGATAAGGGAATGATTTGCCCTTGAAATTACTTTTGCCCCAGGCTAACAGCATATGTATCTGTGTAAATTTACCAGCATACATTCATCCTGTCTGAGAGTATGGATGGTTGCATAAAAATGGTATTATAACCTGAGATAAAAAATGAAATAGTATAAAAATATAAAACTATTAAACCAGAGCTATACAGTAGAGATGCAATGATGTTAGCAGAGTGGTTGTCTCTCACGCTGCATTGGTTTCTTACTGGATGACCCTATAAACAAAAAGGTCAAACACACCCCAGCTGTTATTTACAACGTTATAGTCTTTTACAGAATGGAGTAGAAAACCACATAAAGCAGTAATTAGCCAGAAAGAAAAGCAGGTGCTGTAATGATCTTAACAGGGTTTTCAGAAATAGCCCAGCTGGTTAACGTTCTAGTAGCAGAGTCGTATAGTGTAGTGCTGAAGCAAGCCACTTGATGTGTTGGGTTTCCTCTTGCTGTGCCCATGACACTGTAAACCAGTGTTTCTCAACTCCAGTCCTCAAGGCGCCCCAACAGGTCATGCTTTCAAGGTTTCCATTATTTTGCACAGGTGATTTGATCAGTTTCACTGCCTTAGTAATCACCACAGCGGTTTCATCTGAGGGAAATCCTGAAAACATGACCTGTTGGGGCGCCTTGAGGACTGGAGTTGAGAAACACTGCTGTAAACAATGGCACACACTCTGTCACAACTGCCTGGGTGGGGAATTTTTATTGCAGGTAGCTGTATATACACCCCAATGGCTCGGGGTGCATAGACACCAGGAATGATACAGCAAATGGTTACGTAATAGCAAGAAGAGTATTGCAACAGGTTAAACAAAAAAAGAAATATACTGTAATGAACAAAAAATAAGAGAATTATACTGCAATGGTTTATCGATAGGAAAATTATACTGCAAAAATTAAGCAAAAAACATATTATGCTGCATAAATAATAATGGTTATAAAGCACAACCCCTCCTGAACCTTGTACTGTGTAGCCCTAACCAGAGGGAGATGTAGATAAATACCACAATAATATTTCAGCATTCAGTAATATGTTACCCTATCTCTTCTGTTGGCCAGCTCATTGGGGCCCATTTGTTATGGTGGAGCTCTCAAGGTAATGTTCCTTAAGGAAATAATGCAGGCACTGCCACTGTGTTTCTTGCAGACGACTCTGTCTCTCTTTTATCAAGATGTAGCGCAGGCAGGCATCTTAAAGATCCTGAAATGTAGGGGCATTTTTAAGCACATTTCAAACAAAGTGGATTTGACATCATAATCTACTACAAACTTTTAAAGGCCTCTTGACAGAGTAGCCATACAGTTTAGTTCTCATCCATGAAAGGGTATCTTTATACCACAGTTTCGGCCACTAAAATAATAAAATCCATATTTATAGAGCAGCAAATACTTATACTGCCTTGCATTTGAACCTATGTCAGCTGGCTTAGAAGGGCCTATAGGGGGGATTTTGGATAAGCCTATGAAAGGATGAGGTCACAGCAGCCACATTGACAATGTGCTTTAGCTGTGATAGGGAAAGCATAGGGAATGTTGATGACAACATTTTTTAGATTGGTGTAAGATTGTAGGCACTGGTAGGTCTGCTAAAGTAGATGTAAACCCTTACTGAATATCATGTAGGTAGAAGTATGCTGCACTGTGTTGGGTGTGAAAGAGGGGGGCTTACCTTTTTTTATAATTTTTCTCATATGAAGGCTGCTGATGTTCTGCTGCCTCCAGGGCTGGCCAAAGACATTGTGCTGCCTGGGTCCAAGAATAAGAATGTAGGGACCAGGAGTGCATTAGGCTAATAATGCAGTAATCAGGAGTGCGTTAGGCTAAGAATGCATGGAGCCGGAGTGTGTTAGGCTCAGAATGCAGGGATCAGGAGTGCGTTAGGCTCATAACGCAGGGATCAGATGAGCATTATGCTCAGAATGCAGGGGAGTGGGGGTAATGTGAAGGGTGGTAAAGGACACCACTATGGGGGTGGCTCTGCCCATAACAGTGTCCTCTGCCCCCTTCACATCACCTCCCCCCACACACACAGTAGTGTCCTCTGCCCCCCCTTCCCCTATAGCAGTGACCTATGGCCCCCCTCAAACCCCCCTTCCCTCCCATAGCAGTGTCCTACCTCACAGCCGAGAGCAGAAGGCAGCACAGTTCTGGACAGAGGCCAGCAGAGTGACTTTCCATATTAGCAAGCTGGTGATTATTTGCTTAGGACCGCCTTTTGTCCTAGCAACCAATCACCTGCGGTTTAGCTTCAAAAGGTAATTTGGGCAGCTCCTCCTCCTGCAGTCCGTCCTGCACTAAGCTGCCTCCTGCTCTCTGCTGCTCACTGATGACAGCGGCGGAGGAGGTTTCCGGAGGCAGAGGGGGAGAATGGGAGAGAGCGGGACAGGCGCGGCTGAAGAGGTTGGAGGCTGGGTGGGGAAAGAAGGATTGGCAGCAGGAAGGCGGGGTCGGCGGCGCAGGAACCTGTTTACGGTCTACCTGTCACCTGCGCGCAGTCAACAGGTGGACCGCGATCGACGGGTTGCCGACCCCGTGTCTTTGGCATCAATTTGCTGCCCCTCTCAAAGTGTTACCTGGGTCTAATAGAAATATTGAGCATTAGAGTTTTGATTGTGTATTGGCTTTGCTATGTATTAAATTGAATTAGTAAATGATTGGGTGTTATCTCCACCATTGTAGTGCTGAACTAATTTGAGACTTTTTAAAGGACAAACAGATCATGCTCCCCAGATAGATCTCAATATAAATATATGATTGGTAAATGGTGAAAAATATTTATCAGAATAAACTTTATTTTTTTATTTATTTGCAGAATATAACCTAGATCTTCATAAAGGGGAGATTGAAGAGGAATAATATACAAAGGAAGGTGATAGGGTCCATTTCTTTTTCGTACATCACGGGACACAGAGCGACTTAGTCATTACTAATGGGTTATATAGTTTACCTTCAGGTGTTGGCACTGGCCAATTCCAAACCGGAAGTACCCTCCCCTATATAAGCCCCTCCCACCCGGGAGCACCTCAGTTTTTTGCCAGTGTCTAAGGTGTTGGCCAAAGAGTAACATGTGTTTTCACTGGGCTTGCGTACAGGTTCTTTTGGGCCTTAGTAAGCTGTTCCGGATCCCACCAAAAAAGCTTCATAGCTAAACGGTCGGTACCCGGGCCTTGCAGCAGAAGAGCAAGGTTTTGCCTGTAATGCTTCTCTTAGGAGGGCTGGACCCTGGGATCCAGAGCTCTGGTCATACCCACGACCAAGACGCTGTCTGTGCAGGGTGCTATACAGGTCCAGGGGAGTGGAATCCTTGGGAACCCGGTCCCTGAAGGTTTAATTACAATGCCTGCCGTGATAGGTGAAGTTTGGACTTTTGTGGACCAAACAAAGTCCTGCGGCGGGGATCAGGTAAGTGGGGGCCCTCAGGAACTTGGTTCTATTGGGGGACCCCCAAGCCTAATTTGTCTTTCTGTCTGTTACCTAACGGTATTCCCGCTAAATATCTGTGTTTGCCTATAACTACTGAAAATGTAAAATTTTAATAGTAGTCAAGAAAAAAAAAAAAAAAAAAACAGGGACCGCGGTACCTGTGTTAAACCACTAGAGGCCGCTGTAGTCCATTTTTCTTGTAAATGTGGATCTTTGGTTTTCTCAACTCAAAAGATCCAGGCAGCTGGTAAGTTTCTCTGAGGGAATCCACTTCCTCTGCCCTGTTGCTGCGTTCATCCACCGCACAGGCCCTCCGGCAAAAAGGGCCCTGGCTCCTAGTCCTCTGTTGGTTTTCGAAAAGGGCGCCATTGGCGCACGGGCGCGCGCGCGGGCGCGTGCACGCGCCTCCTATGAAAAAAAAGGGGCGGGGCGGGTGGATGACGCTCGATGCGCGCCGCGGCGCTTCTGCGCATGTGCGGGCGTCCCAGCATGGTTAAAAGACACAGTACAAGTGTCAGCTGCATGCAAACAGAGCTAGCAACAAACAGTGGCACACAGAGGCGGTTGATGCAGGCATCCCCATAGAAAGGCACTTTAGTGGACACCAGCTGGTATATAGCAGCACCTGTGTTAGACTATTACCAGCAAAAATTGGTGTATGACGACGGGAATACCTCAGCTTTGTGCTTAAAGGATATGTCGTCCAGACGCTCCGGAAATAGATCTTCCAGGAAGCCAAAGGGGTCTCCATCGGGCTCTGAGGATATTGGGCATGCTTGCACTGCACCAATCTCCCCTGAGAATGCAGAGGTCAGTAGCCGTAGAAACCCCGCAGGAATGCCTGGTGCTGCGGCTGTCCCCAGTCCACCTGCTCCTGTATATATAACAGAGGAGGTTTTATCCTCAACTCTGGGAGGATTGGAAGAGAGATTAACAGCATTGATCGCTGCTTCCCTGTCACAGGAAAAGCGCGTCCGATCTCCGTCTCCTCCTTCAGAGTGCCTGTTAGTGGAGGAACAGCCCCACACAGAGATCGACCTACCTGAAGGGGATCAGGATGAGGTTGATTCACTTATAGAGGAATCAACAGTGGAAGAACCTTTCTCAGCTTCTCAGGCTGAAAGATTATGGGTTCAGTCTCTGACTAACATGGTCCGATCAGCATTTAAAATGCCTCTGGCGGAACCACCATCCACTACGGTTTCCTCGCTGGGGTCGCTAAAAGCTCCCCAGGCGGTCTGTTCCTTCCCAATCCACCCTTTATTAGAAGGGCTTATTTACCAGGATTGGGAGCATCCTGATAAAATATTTGCTCCCCCCAAGAGATTTCCGGTGATCTATCCCATGGAGGATAAGTTCATAAGAAAATGGAGGGTCCCTATAGTGGACGCAGCCATCTCTTCTGTTAACAAATCACTGACATGTCCAGTAGATAATGTTCCAATGTTCAAAGACCCAATAGATAAAAAATTGGAGTCTTTACTAAAATCTGCTTTCTCTACAGCAAGTATGGTGACACAACCTGCGGTAGCAGCGATTGGAGTCTGCCAAGCAGTGAAAGATCAGTTGAAACAAGTCTTAAGGGACTTACCAGATCAGCAGGCTCATGCCCTAGCTGACCTGCCTAGAGCCTTGTGTTTTGCGGTGGACGCCATAAAGGATACAATCCAACAGGCCTCCCGCTTTACGCTGTCTATAGTACATATGCGTAGGCTTCTGTGGCTCAAAAACTGGTCTGCTGAAGCTCCCTGTAAAAAACTGCTGGTTAGCTTCCCATTTCATGGAGAACGCTTATTTGGAGAAGATCTGGACAAATATATCCAGAAAATTTCTGCCGGTAAAAGTTCACTCTTACCGGTTAAGAACAAGGGTAGAAGTCCTTCTTTTAAGAGGCCTACCTCTCCAGTCCCGGGCACATCGGCTGGGAAGCAGTTCCGACGGCCTCCGCGGTCAAATTCAGGGGGCAGAAATCAGGGACAATCACAGGGTAACAAGAAGCCCTGGATCAAGAGAGGTACAAAACCTCCCCCTAAGGCATGAAGTATTGCCCCCGCTCAATCGGGTGGGGGGAAGACTTCAGTTGTTCACAGAGACCTGGCGGGACACCATCAGAGACAGATGGGTGCTCTCCGCAGTAAGTCTGGGATACAAGCTGGAGTTAAAAGGCACTCCTCCTGCCCAATTTATGAGGTCAAACGTGCCAAGAGATCCCCAAAAGAGAGGATCCCTCCTTCTGGCACTAGAACAACTATTGCTCCAAGGGGTAATCATGAAGGTTCCCCTGGAAGAAAGCGGATTCGGGTTTTACTCGAACCTTTTCACAGTCCCCAAACCAAATGGGGACGTGAGGCCCATATTAAATCTAAAAGGGCTAAACAAGTTCCTAAATATCAGGACCTTTCGGATGGAGTCGATCCGATCAGTGGCCACCGCCCTACAAGGGCAGGAATGGCTAGCCTCGATCGACATAAGGGATGCTTATCTGCATATTCCCATCTTTCCGGCCCATCAGAAATTTCTACGCTTTGCAGTAGAAGGGCGCCATTTTCAGTTCAGAGCCTTACCTTTCGGTCTGGCCACAGCACCACGAGTGTTCACAAAAATTCTGGCCCCATTATTGGCCAATCTAAGAACACAGGGTGTAACGATAATGGCATATCTAGACGACCTGCTACTAATAGACCACTCAGTGGAAAAGCTGGAAGTAGCTATTCACAAGACAATCGAGTATCTGGAATATCACGGTTGGATTATCAACCGGGACAAGTCAGCTCTAAGACCAGTCAAAAGTCTGGAATACTTAGGGCTAAGGCTGGATTCAAATCAGAGAAAGATTTTCTTACCTCCAGAGAAGGTGTCGTCTTTAAGAAATTTGACCCACTTAGTGGGTACAAAAAGAAAACCATCCATACGTCTCTGCATGAGGCTGCTGGGAAAGATGGTGGCTTCATTCGAAGCGGTACCCTACGGTCAATTCCATTCAAGGAATTTGCAAAGGGCCATACTGTCAGCCTGGAACAAAAAAGTTCAGGCTTTAGACTTACCAATGTCCCTGTCCCCTTCCGTTCGCAAGAGCCTCCATTGGTGGTTGGTGCCCCAGAATCTGGAAAGAGGGAAACCCTTCAGTCCGGTTTCTTGGAAGGTGGTCACTACAGATGCCAGCCTCATCGGCTGGGGGGCAGTGCTGGAGCAATGGTCTCCAGGGCAGGTGGTCAGAAGCAGAAAAGGCCCTGCCCATCAATCTCTTAGAGATACGAGCAGCCCGGTATGCCCTAGTAGCATGGACATCCAAACTCCAGGGGTCCCCTGTCAGAATTCAATCAGACAATGCCACGGCAGTGGCATATATCAATCATCAGGGTGGCACCAAAAGTCGTGCAGCCCAGAAGGAAGCAAATTGCATCCTGGAGTGGGCAGAAAGATATGTCCCAGCCATATCCGCGGTTTTCATCCCAGGAGTGGAAAATTGGGGAGCGGACTTTCTAAGTCGCCAACAATTATGCCCGGGGGAATGGTCTCTTCACCCCGAGGTTTTCCAGGCAATATGCCAGCGGTGGGGAACACCGGATGTAGATCTGCTAGCATCCAGATTCAACGCAAAGGTGGACAGGTTTGTGTCTCGCACAAGGGATCCCCTAGCTTGCGGCTCGGATGCCCTAGTGTTCCCTTGGGATCGGTTCAAGCTGATATATGCATTCCCACCGCCACAATTGTTACCGCGATTACTCCGCAGAATCGGGGTAGAAAAGAAACCAGTGATTCTGGTGGCTCCAGCGTGGCCCCGAAGGGTATGGTACGCGGAGATGGTAAAAATGTCAGTGAGGAGTCCTTGGACCCTCCCACTTCGTCCGGACCTGCTGTCGCAAGGACCGATATACCACCCTTCCTTACCAGCCCTAGGTTTGACGGCCTGGCTATTGAAGCCCACATTCTGAAAAAGAGAGGGCTCTCTAATTCTGTGGTATCTACCATGATCAATGCCAGGAAACCGGTATCCAGGCAGATCTATTATAGGATCTGGAAAGCGTACATTACGTGGTGTGAGACCAAGAAATGGCATCCACGTAAGTACATGATAGGGAGGATTCTGGACTTCCTACAGTGGGCTGTAGATAGGAAGCTGGCCTTGAGTACTATCAAGGGTCAGATTTCGGCCTTGTCAATATTTTTTCAAAGGCCCTTGGCTTCGCATTCACTAGTCAAAGCCTTTATACAAGGAGTGATGCGTATTAGCCCTCCGGTTAGTATTCCCATATGTCCTTGGGACTTAAACCTGGTTCTGTCGGTTCTACAGAAACAACCGTTTGAACCATTACAACACATTTCCTTGGTTCTTCTCACCAGGAAATTGGTTTTCTTAGTAGCCATTTGTTCGGCTAAAAGAGTGTCGGAATTAGCAGCTATGTCCTGTAAGGAGCCATATCTGGTTGTCCATAAGGACAGAGTAGTATTACGTCCTCATCCAGCCTTTCTTCCTAAGGTGGTATCGAGGTTTCATTTGAACCAAGATGTGGTTCTTCCTTCTTTTTTCCCAAACCTAGCTCAGTAGAGGAAAAGTTATTACATTCTTTGGATGTGGTAAGAGCAGTTAAAGCTTATCTAAAAGCCACTGCTCAGATTCGCAGAACGGATTCTTTGTTTGTTCTGCCGGAAGGCCCCAGAAGGGGTCAGGCAGCATCAAAATCTACTTTAGCCAAGTGGATTCGACAGGTCATAATACAAGCCTATGGCTTGAGAAAGAGACCGCCTCCGTTCAAAGTTAGGGCGCACTCCACAAGAGCGGTTGGAACTTCATGGGCAGTGCATCACCAGGCCTCCCTGGCTCAAGTATGTAAGGCCGCAACATGGTCTTCGGTACACACGTTTACTAGATTCTATCAGGTACACGTTAGAAGTCAGGAGGATGTCGCCTTTGGGCGCAGTGTGTTGCAGGCCGCAAAAGATCCTCATGCCTGATGGCGCCCAGCTTATGTACCCCCCCCTCATTTGGCATTGCTTTGGGACGTCCCATTAGTAATGACTAAGTCGCTCTGTGTCCCGTGATGTACGAAAAAGAAAAAGGGATTTTTATAACAGCTTACCTGTAAAATCCTTTTCTTGGAGTACATCACGGGACACAGAGCTCCCACCCCTCTTTTTGGGACACTTATTGCTTGGCTACAAAACTGAGGTGCTCCCGGGTGGGAGGGGCTTATATAGGGGAGGGTACTTCCGGTTTGGAATTGGCCAGTGCCAACACCTGAAGGTAAACTATATAACCCATTAGTAATGACTAAGTCGCTCTGTGTCCCGTGATGTACTCCAAGAAAAGGATTTTACAGGTAAGCTGTTATAAAAATCCCTTTTTTATCCCCTCCCTTAAGGATATGTAAAGCTAAAACTTTTTTTTATTATTTAATAGGATGGAGTAGAGAATAGTTAAGAACCCTGGCAGATTGTTTTGTAGTCTTTGTCTTATCATGAAGATTTCTCTTGTCACAGAGGCACAGCAGGATATAAAATTAGATCTCTCCAAAGGGAAAGGTTATCATTAGAAACGGTTTCTCCCATAGGAAGATTTCTCTCCACCTCCTGTTTCCATTACAGCTTAAATGTTTTGTGTTTCCCACTATTTTCTGTACCAGGGACATTGGCCAATGGGACACAAAGTGAGGGTGACGCTACCCAGCAGGGATACAGAGAGAGCAATACAAATCAGATGGGCCTGGTAATGAAATTTGGGGGAACCCCCACGCTTTTTTTTTGTGGTTAGCAATGACTTTCAATTACTTTTCTCTATATTGCCGGGAGCCGACAATTCATTATAGCCGCGGGTGCTTTTAAATGCCTTTTTTTTCCTTTAGAAATGTCATTTTGCTGGCGCACTGGGAAGTTCAGAGCTGCGCCGGTTCAACTTATGCAAATTAGTTTACGTGACTTGACATTTACTAAGATTTTGCCACGCAGTGTCCCGGCGCATTTGAACCATTGAAATTCCCACGCTGAGCTCAAAAAAACCTCCCGCAGCTCGAATCGTACTTGCCGGCGCAGCGGGCTGGTTCTGAAAAAGTTACTTTATCACTCAATTTTGGCCATGTTTGTTATTTGGGCAGGTGTCACTACACTTCCTCACATCACCCCATGTCACCCCCATTATATTATCACTACCAGCTTCTTTATATTTAGTGTTTAACATGGTGTGCGCCAGGTCCATAGTGGCGCACTGAAGAAGTTGGAAGAAAAGAAAAGACATTAATAAAGGAATTGTCAAAAACCGGCTCTTGTCATTTTTTAAATTTTTTACACTTTCTTTGTGAAATGGTAGGGGTACATTTGTACCCCATTACCATTTCACACAGGGGGGGCGGGATCTGGGGGTCCCCTTTGTTAAAGGGGTCTTCCAGATTCTGATAAGCCCCCCGCCCGCAGACCCCCACAACCAATGGGCAAGGGTTGTGGGGATGAAGCCCTTGTCCCCATCAACATGGGGACATCCTCCCCATGTTGAGGGCATGTGGCCTGGTACGGTTCAGGAGGGTGGGGGGGGCGCTCACTCGTCCCCCCCTTTTCCCCTGCGGCCGGCCAGGTTATGTGCTTGGATAAGGGTCTGGTGTGGATTTTTGGGGGGACTCCACGCCATTTTTTTTTTAAATTTGGGGTGGAGTTCCCCTTAAAATCCATGCCAGATCTGAAGGGCCTGGTATGGATATTTGGGGGGAACCCCACGTAATTTAAAAAAAAAAATTGCAGCAGGGTTCCCCTTAATATCCATTCCAGACCTGAAGGGCCTGGTAATGGAATTTGGGGGACCCCCACGCTTTTGTTTTTTGTGTAATCAAAGACTTTCAATGACTTTTATCTGTATTGACGGGAACCAGCAATTCATTACAGCCGCAAGGACTTTTAAATTACTATTATTTTACTTTAGAAATGTAATTTTGCTCTCCAACTGTTATAAACATGGAAAACATGTGCTACTTTACAGGCATACTATAGACACCCCCCGGGTATGATATTTAGGGCCAGTTCACACCGGATGCAGTGCAGTGCGTTTTTTTGATGCATGAAAAACGCAAAGAAAGTTGATCACATTAATGCCAATGGCATAGTTCACACCACTGCAGTCCGTTCCAGTGCGTTTCAGAAAGCAAAAAAAAAATTGGTCATGCTGCATTTTTTAGGTACAAAACTGTACTGGACCCCAGTAAAACACATCAAAAACGCGACGGAACGTACCAAAAATGCACTGGAATGCACCGGAACGCACCTAAATGCACCAAAGACGCACTGCAACACACTTGTCCTAAGTGAAAAGAGGGGGAAAAAAACACTGGACTGCATTAAAAACGCATCAAAAATGCACTGGAATGTGTCAAAAACGCGCATGCAGAAAAGCACCTGGAACACACCCAGACTGTGTTTCTATAGTGTGAACTAGGGCCAGTTCACACCATAGAAACGCAATCCAGGATGCGTTCCAGGTGCTTTTCTGCATGCACGTTTTTCATGTGTTCCAGTGCATTTTTAGTACGTTTTTGATGCAGTCCAGTGCTTTTTTTTTCACCCCTCTTTTTTATTAACCATAGATAAGGACAAGTGTGTTCCAGTGCGTTTTTGGTGCATTTAGGTGTGTTCCGGTGCGTTCCAGTGCGTTTATGATGCGTTTTGCTGCGTTCCAGTACAGTCCAGTGCAGGTAAAATGCAGCATGTTCTACTTTTTTGGGGGAACTGGAACCCACTGGAACAAACACTGCCATTTAGAACCATATAACTAACTTTCCATGCATTTTGGATGCATAAAAAACGCAATGCACTGCATGTGGTGTGAAATGGCCCTTAAGCAATTTGGCATATTTAAAGGCACTTCTCTTTGTTTTGTTTTTGGTGTTTTCCAAATTGTTGACATTGATATATGTCCCTTAGGGTGGGACCTGGGCCCCCATTTTAAGGCCAATAACTAGAAGATAAGCCAGCCAAGTGGGGACTAGCAAAATTAACAAGTCAGTTCCCATAGACTGCAATGGTATTTGTTGGTGGGGAGGGGTGATTGTCCCATCTCTAATTTTGTAGCATGCTGGATGATGTGCTTAATTTTGGACGGGGGGAGGGGGGGTATTTTTTGCTAGCTGCATTGGTGTTGTTCTGCACATGCCCAGCCAGTTAGTTTTTTTTTGGGGTGCTTTTTGTGTGTGAACAGCACCTGGATATTTCTGGGCATGCTCACTCAGAGAGTGTTTTTATGGGTTAGTAATTGAAGGACATCCTTAACAGGTGTACCCACTTTGAATTTCAGTCTCTACATTGGGAGAACTTGCATTTTGGGTGTTTCATGGACTGTGCATGTGTTTTCAATTGCCTCATTAGCACACAAACCTATGTTTTATAAAGCTCAGAGGGAACATTTGTTCGCTTGCCCTGAGAAGAGGCAAGTGTGTGTGTGTGGGGCAAAATGTACATGTTGGTGTCCTTATTGAGTTTGTAACACATGTATTTTATTTGTTATGTCTTTGCAAAACAGGTGATTGGTTAACTTTTGTGGATTGTATTTTTTTGTGTGGGGAAAATGTTCCCCTGAAATAATTCTGATGTTGTTAATGTGTGTTGTTTGTTCACTTTGATTTAATTGTCTGTGCTGCATTTTTTTGGGCCAAAAATTTCTCAAGATGTTGAGTCTGTAAAGCCCCGTACACACGATCAGATAACCTATGGATTTTCGTCCGATGGATTTGTCCATCGGAAATCCGATGAAACTGTTTTTCATCAGTCTTGGCCACACACCATCAGTCAAAAAACCGACCGTTCCAAACGCGGTGACGTAAAACACTCAGATGAGCCGAGAAAAATGAAGTTTAATGCTTCTGAGCATGCGTCGACTTGATTCTAAGCATGCGTGGGTTTTTTAACCGATGGACTTGCCCATAGACGATCGGAAATTCCCATCGTTTTTTTATTCATCGGAAAATTTTAAAACAAGTTCTATTTTTTACAACCGATGGAAAAAAGACCGATGGGTACCATACACGATCGGTTGGTCTGATGAAAACCATCCATCGGACGGTTTTCATCAGTCAAACCGATCGTGTGTACGGGGCTTAACTGTTTCAAATTGACCATGTTTTTTATTTTGCCTTCCCTTTTGTTTTGTTGACCAATAAAATTTGATGCAAAGTTTTGATGTTTGTTTTGTGTTTTCTTTGCAACAAATGTGACAGCTGATTGGCATGTCAAAACAAAACAGGTGTGATTTGTCTAATCTGGTGCCTTCATGCTAGCATATGCATGTATTGTGTGCTGCCATGGAGCGTCACCAGGAAATGAAAAATACAGAGCGGTAAGTATTCAATTTTCCTTTTTTACTGCAGTGGTTCTCAGCCTCAGTCCTCAAGTACCCCCAACAGGACATGTTTTGTGAATTTATCCTATCGAGAATTGCTGTCCAAAAATCAAAACCATTGACTGTGATTTAAAGCACATGTGCAAGATGAAGGAAAACCTGCAAACATGGCCTGTTGGGGGTACTTGAGAAGCACTGATTTAGAGCACTGCACTTAAAAATAGCTCATGGCCATACAATTCTAATTGTGGGAATTTTGAGGGAAACAAAGTAAGTGTTAGAACCCCTGTGTGTGTGTTTTTTTTTTTTTTGTAGTTTGGCCTTTGTGTCTCCTTTTCTTAAAATTGGCTTCACTTCCTGTCACACAGCTAAACAGGAAGTGAAGGTAAAACCCTACCAATGTCTTTTCTTGGGGACACACAGATCAATCTAACTAGTGTCCCCATTAAGCAAATTGCACTCTAGCACTTTGTTGTGTACACCCCAAATCATTGTATAGTTTGGGGTTTAGTTAAGACAAATCCACTCTGCTGTAAAAGTGTAGCTGCTGAAAATCTGAGGGAAAGTACTGGTGATTGGATGTTACAATCATATAAAAGCAAAGATGGTGTTTTTTTTTTGCTTGCATGTCCCCCTCAGATCTACAGCAAGTGCACTTGTAGTGCAAAGTAGATTTGCCTTTAGTAAATAAACCCCAAAGTCCAAACTACCTAATAATTTGTGGTGTACCCCGCAATATGCTGGAGTGCAATGTGCATAATGGGGAAAGTATTTAGACTGACCTGTGTGTCCCCAAGGAAAGACATTATTAGGGATTTTCCCTCACTTCCTGTGTGGCTATGTGACAGGAAGTGAGATATTTGGAAGGATAAAGTGGCCAAATTATTTAGTTTAACTTTTCAAAGACACATTCCTAAGTTGAATTGTGATGCATGTCAATGGCCCATTTAGACCCTCTTTAATCACTTGGGATCAGCGCTATAACTGATCGACGGCCACAGCATGGTCCTCAATTGCCGGGAGTCCGTCAATAAACGTCCTCCCCTTTGTGCGCGCGCGCTGTAGTCACTGAGTCACTGAGACTCGGGTGATGACAGATCCTGAGTAAGGGGCCGATCCCTGCCCTTTACCATGTGATCAGCTGTCAGCAAATGACAGCTGATCACGTGATGTAAACAAAAGCTGGGTAATGGTTTTTGTTTTCTCCTTGTGCTGACAGCGTGAGCATAAAAAAAGGCAATCACCGGCTTATGTGCAAGGGACATGGGGCCCGAAGAGGAAGAGGCAATTCTGCGTCATCTGTGACAATTAGTAGCCCCTGCCAGTGCCACCTATCAATGCCCACCACTGGTGCCAATCAGTGGCACCTAGCAATGCTCCCTATCAGTGCCCATCACTGCCAACTTTCATTGCCACCTAGCAGTGCCACTTCTCACTGCCCACCAGTGCCAACTAGCAATGCCACCTCTCAGTGCCCACCCTTGCCACCGGTGCCCATCAGTGCAGTCTCATCAGTGTACATCAATGAAGAAGATAAATTACCTTTTTTTTAAATATTAACCATTTTCCTACCGCCCATCGTCAAATGACATCCTTGGCTTTGTGCGGTGACATCTGAATGATGCCTGCAGTTGCAGGCATCATTCAGATATCATTCTTTTCAGCCGGCGATTCTGTGCACAATAAAAATGATCATAGTGGCAGTTCCACCGCTTGATCGTTCTTATAGGCGGCGGGAGAGGAAATCCCCCCCCCCTCTTGCCGCCATCCGGTGCTTCTCCGGGCTTTCCCGTGCCATCTTGGGCTCGGAGAACGATTTGGAGATGACTGGTGACCAGATGGTCACCAGTCATCTCTATGACCGTCGGAGGCCCGGGCGCGACGTTATGACATCACGCCGTGTTCCTGTATGTTAACCAAGCCGTGATCTCGGCTGTCAGCATAAGATTGGTGATTTTTTTTGACCAATATCATGCTTTCCAGCCTGGAGGAGAGATGTGGGGTCTTATTGACCCCGCATCTCTCCATAAAGAGGACCTGTCACACACATTCCTATTACAAGGGATGTTTACATTCCTTGTAATAGGAATAAAAGTGATCCAAAAAAAAAAAGTTAAAAAAAGAGTAAGAAATACAAAAAAGTAAAAAAACAAGCCACACATGTGAGTTATTGCTGCGTGCGTTAGAACGAGTGCAACAATTCTAGCACTAGACCTCCTCTGTAATGGCAAAATGGTAATGTGTAAAAAAATTTAAAGCATCGCCTAGGGAGATTTTTAATTACTGAAGTTTGGTGTCATTCCATGAGTGTGCGCAATTTTAAAGCGTGACGTTTTAGGTATCTATTTACTCAGCATAACAACATCTTTCACATTATACCAAAAAATTGGCCTAACTTTACTGTTTTATAATATTTTTAGCAAAAAAAAGGCGTTTGAAAATTTATTGCGCAAATACCGAGCAAGATAAAAATTTGCAATGACCGCCATCTTATTCCCTAGGGTGTCTGCTCCAAAAACATATATAATGTTTGGTGTTTTGAAGTAATTTTATAGCCATAAATTTATGATTTTTACATGAAGGAGAGAAGTGCCAGAATAGGCCCAGTGCTGAAGTGGTTAAAATATCCATTTATTTATTTTTTAAACTCGGTCTTTTGTATTTATAGAAAAAAAAAAAAAAAAACACAAAGGTGATCAAATAGCACCAAAAGCAAGCTCTATTTGTGTGCCAAGAAATAATACATTTTCATTGGGTTACAGTGTTGTATGTGCGCGCAATTGTCATTGAAAGTGCATCAGCGCTGAAATGTGAAACTTGGTCTGGGCAGTGCGCAAGTGGTTAATATAAGGCTACATGCACACGGACGTTTTTCAAGCCGCTTGTTTGAGCGTTTTTTGCAGCTTACAAACATCTCTCCATGTTAGCCTATGGCCTCATGGCCACCATGGCGTTTTTGAGCTGTAAATGGCATAGGCGTTTTTAGGCCCCATGCAGACGGGACGCTGGTGCAAAGTGTTCAGAACTAAGGTTGAAAGTGGCGTTTAGAAAGGCGCGCTTTGTGGCGTTTGCATGCCGTGTTTTACCACATTTGCATGTATATGATAAGGAGCCGCCCTAAGCTCCAAAAACAGTATTATTTACCATTTTAGCTATTTTGTGATATCAGCAGCTGAGAGCAGCAGTGTAGTTGTATTTAGCGTGTCACTTGCCACATCACTTGCCACAAGATGTGGATTGTCCACTTGCCACGTCAGCTGCCCCAAGTTGTGGATTGTCCACAATGCAATGGAAGCAATTTCATTTTTATATATATATATATATATATATATATATATATATATATATATATATATATATATTATGGTTTTTCCTCATTTGCCATAAGTTTGGAGTTTATCAATGTAAAAAAATAGGTCACCTTTAAAAACCCTTCTAAACTAAAATGCGGCTAAACGCTGGTACCGCGTCTGAAACGTGGAAATCTTTGGCGTCTGAAGGCATTTTTAGGCTTTGTGAAAAACGATTTTAAACGCAGATTTTTTTGGCCAGGCCAAAAACAGTGTTTTGGATGTAATAGAATTCAATGGACCCACATCCAAAACGCAAGTGCTGCAATTTTGCGGCGATTTTTTTTTACCTGTTTATAGCTGGTTGTTAAAGGAAATGTAAAAAAAAAAAAATGCCGGTTCAAAAAAAAAAAAACTAGAAAAAAAACAGCGTGGGGTCCCCCCCCCCAGGTCCATACCAGGCCCTTGGGTCTAGTATGGATTCCCCCCCAAAATGAAAACAAAATGGCGTGGGGGTCCCCCCAGAATCCATACCAGGCCCTTCAGGTCTGGCATGTATTTTAAGGGGAACCCCGCACCAAAAACAAAAAAATTTGGGTGGGGTCCCCTAAAAATACACACCAGACCCTTTATCCGAGCACTCAACCTGGCAGGCCGCAGGGGAAGAGGGGGGGACAAGAGAGCGGCCCCCCTCCCTCCTGAACCGTACCAGGCCGCGTGCCCTCAACATGGGGGGTTTGGTGCTTCGGGGCAGGGGGGGCGACCTGCGGCCCCCCCCCACCCCAAAGCACCCTGCCCCCATGTTGATGGGGACAAGGGCCTCTTCCCGACAACCCTGGCCATTGGTTGTCGGGGTCTGCGGGCGGGGGGCTTATCGGAATCCGGGAGCCCCCGTTAATAAGGGGGTCCTGGGCTTCCTCGCCGTCTTCTTCCGACTTCGGGGGTCTTTCTGCCGGGCGCCCCACTATCTTCTGCCAGCTCTTTTGCTAGCGGGGGTCCCGGGCTTCCTCGCCGTCTTCTCCACAATCTCCGGTTCTTCTCCCGCTCTCCGGTGCCTTCTCCACGATCTCCGGTTCTTCTCCCGCTCTCCCGGTGTCTTCTCCATGATCTCCGGTTCTTTCTGCCTTCTGCCGGGCGCCCTGCTATCTTCTGCCAGCTCTTTTGCTAGCGGGGGCCAGTCTTCTTCGTCGCCTTCTTCCCTCTTCTCTTCGCCCGATGTTGCCTCGTCGCTGTCCACCGCTGCAATGATCTGTCCGAGCAGCGGTGCCACTTATATTTCACGTCACAGTCCCATCATTCCCTGGGACTGTGACATCATACGGGGGTGGGGTCAGCGGTGGCATCAGCCGGTGACCACGCCCCATGCCAATAAAAGTGGCACCGCTGCTCGGACAGATCATTGCAGCGGTGGACAGCGACGAGGCAACATCGGGCAAAGAGAAGAGGGAAGAAGGCGACGAAGAAGACCGGCCCCCGCTAGCAAAAGAGCTGGCAGAAGATAGCGCGGCACCCGGCAGAAGGCAGAAAGAACCGGAGATCGTGGAGAAGACACCGGAGAGCGGGAGAAGAACCGGAGATCGTGGAGAAGGCACCGGAGAGCGGGAGAAGAACCGGAGAACAGAACAAGAGACCCCCGAAGTCGGAAGAAGGCGACGACGAAGCCCGGGTGCCCCGCTAGAAAAAGAGCTGGAAGAAGATAGCGGGGCGCTCGGCAGGAAGACCCCCGAAGACGACGAGGAAGCCCGGGACCCAGCTAGCAAAAGAGCTGGAAGAAGATAACGGGGCGCCCGGCAGGAAGACCCCCGAAGACGACGAGGAAGCCCGGGACCCCGCTAGCAAAAGAGCTGGAAGAAGATAGCGGGGCGCCTGGCAGGAAGACCCCCGGAGCTGCCTAATAAATTAATTTAAAAACCTGTGTTGTGTTTTTTATTACCTTTTTTTGCCACCAGGTGAATGGGTAGGGGTACGATGTACCCCATACTCATTCACATAGGGTGGGGGGCCGGGATCTGGGGCCCCCTTATTAAAGGGGGCTCCCGGATTCCGAAAAGCCCGCCGCCCGCAGACCCCGACAACTAACGGCCAGGGTTGTCGGGAAGAGGCCCTTGTCCCCATCAACATGGGGACAGAGTGCTTTGGGGTGGGGGGGCCACAGGTCACCCCCCTGCCCCAAAGCACCCACCCCCCATGTTGAGGGCATGCGGCCTGGTACGGTTCAGGAGGGAGGGGGGCCGCTCTCGTCCCCCCCCTCTTCCTCTGCGTCCTGCCAGGTTGCGTGCTCGGATAAGGGTCTGGTATGGATTTTGGGGGGGACCCCACGCCGTTTTTTCGGCTTAGGGGGTTTCCCTTTAAATCCATACCAGACCTAAGGGTCTGGTATGGATTTTGGGGGGACCCCATGCCGTTTTTTTTGGCCTAGGGGGTTCCCCTTAAAATCCATACCAGACCTAAGGGCCTGGTATGCTCCTGGAGGGGAACCCCCACGCCGTTTTTTTCATCAAAATTCGGCGTGGAGTTCCCCTTCATGATTCATACCAAACACGGGACAGCGAGGCTGCCGAGATGCCATCGCGCTGGAGATATTCTCGGCCAGCTGGTCGCCTCTAGGACACGACTTGAGTGGCTGCTACGCGCTCAGTTCGTGTCCAAGTTGCCTGGCAAAGTCGCGCTGTCCCTGTGTCAGCCGGCACACGAGTCGCCCCGCGAGTCGGATACGCTTTATCCGACTTCCCGGGCGACCTCTATTCAAATCAATGGGCTCCCATAGGGAACCATTCATTTTCAATAGAGCGCCGCTGACATTTGTATTTACTATAACAGTGCGCCAAGTGAAGGAGTTAACCAATTAAGGTTAGAACCAGCGCAGCGCACTGTTATTAGTAAATCAGCCCCAAAGTGTTTATCTGACATCCAGGCCATTTTGAGGTCGCCCTGCTGTCAATGATTCCTGTTTTGTTTTACAAAGTCAAAAAGGGCAGCCTTAGGCATTGCTTATTAGCAGCTCGAGTAGCCATATCCCATCAATGGAAATCTTCTTCATCTCCTCACCCTTTGGAGTGGGCCCAGATTCTTAACCAGGGGCGGCCCATCCATTAAGGGTGCACGGGCGCCACCCCCCTATCCATGCGTCCGGACGCCACCCCTATGCAGGACGCCGGGCGCATGAGTTCCAACGGGGGGGTTTGATGCACCCAATTAGAGCCAGAGGCTCTAATAGGTTTTAAAATAGGATGGGCTCGGGGGACAGAGAATGCGAATGGAGCCCACCCAGGTGTGTCACAATAACGAATGAATATTCACTATTTGTAACACTGAACCTCCTCCCAGCCAATCAGGAAGCTGGTCTTGAGACCCATCACCCGATTGGCTGAAAGGACAGGCGATCCTATTGATGCCTAGGAGGAGGGGAGGAGATGCACGGCAGAAGCCGCCGTGATAGAGAAGAGCTTCCCGATGCCCGCCACCTAGATGGGGTAAGTGCAGGAGTGACTAGCAGACAGAAGGTGGGCGGGGGAGGTGCCACCAGCTGCCTGGCCGCCCGGGGGGGTTGTTTGCCGCGCCCCCCCAAAATAAAATCCCCACTAGCTGAAACTGTTCATAACGATATCATGGTTATGGAAACACTGGTTGCAGAAGATAATTTGGTCCCCAGAAAAATACTAACTACGTGGACATGGTGGCGGGCTTATAGCGATACAGCCGCTTTTTGAACTCTAGTAGTGGGATAATGTGTCCACCCTTCCTATAATTTCCCTGGGGTATATACTATATCCTTTTTTGTGGTGGCTTTCGAGCATTTCTCAGTTTTTTTCTATTTTCCTTATTTTTCCTTTCTCTGTCCTGTTTTTCATTGCAGAATATAAAAGGGTCTGTTACCTCCCACCCTGATTCTGATTATTATTGTGCACTGTGTTTTTGGGTACCATATACATTATCTTTCCATTGCACTGCTTTGATCTCTTTTTCATGTATGGTCCTCATTGATTGTATGTCATATTATGGAAAGTCCTTCACATCTATATCCTTATGTACAGTGCCTTAAAAAAGTATTCACACCCCTTGAAATTTTCCACATTTTGTCATGTTATAATGAAAAACGTAAATGTATTTTATTGGGATTTTCTGCAAACCTACCAAGACATGGCCGTCCACCTAAACTGACAGGCCGGGCAAGCAGAGCATTAATCAGAGCCAAGAGGCCCATGGTAACTCTGGAGGAGCTGTAGAGATCCACAGCTCAGGTGGGAGAATCTGTCCACAGGATAACTATTAGTCGTGCACTCCACAAATCTGGCCTTTATGGAAGAGTGGCAAGAAGAAAGCCATTGTTGAAAGAAAGCCATAAAAAGTCAGTTTTCAGTTTGCGAGAAAGCAATGTGGGAGACACAGCAAATATATGGAAGAAGGTGCTCTGGTAAAATGAGACCAAAATGTTACTTTTTAGCCTAAAAAGCAAAACGCTATGTGTGGCGGAAAACAAACACTGCACATCACCCTGAACACACCATCCCCACTGTGAAACATGGTAGTGGCAGCATCATGTTGTGGGGATGTTTTTTTTCAGTAGGGACAGGGAAGCTGGTCAGAATTGATGGGAAGATGGATGGAGCATACAGGGCAATCTAAGAAGAAAATCTGTTAGTCTGCAAAAGACTTGAGACTGGGGTGGAGGTTCACCTTCCAGCAAGACAATGACCCTAAACATACTGCTAGAGCTACAATGGCATGGTTTAGAACAAAGCATGTTCATGTGTTAGAATGGCCTAGTCAAAGTTCACACCTAAATCCAATTGAGAATCTGTGGCAAGACTTGAAAATTGCTGTTCACAGACGCTCTCCTTCCAATCTGACAGAGCTTGGGCTATTTTGCAAGGAAGAAAGCTGGTAGAGACATCCCCAAAAAGACTTGTAGCGGTAATTGGAGCAAAAGGTGGTTCTACAAAGTATTGACTCAGGGGGGCAGGGGGGAGGGGGGGTGGGGTGAATACAAATGCACACCACACTTTTCAAATATTTATTTGTAAAAAAATTGAAAACCATTTATCATTTTCCTTCCACCTCGCAATTATGTGCCACTTTGTGTTGGGCTATCACATAAAATCCCCATAAAATAAATTTACGTTTTTGATTGTAACATGACAAAATGTGGAGAATTTCTTTTTTTTTTGTTTACAAAAGTTTTTATTTGAAAGACAGGAGGAATACAAATGTCAGTACAAAGCAAGACAATATACTCATTGATGAGGTATAATACATGAATTAAGCATAAGGAAGGCATCAAATATGAATCAGGCGATATTTTACAATGATAATAAGAGATTTACAGTGAGGTAAGATGCAAGATATTTCAAAACCTTACTTTAGGGTAAATTCGAAGAATACAATTGATTAATAGAAGTTAACCTTGTAGTGAAGGATTGTATATTAAAGGCTATGAGATGGGTTATCTTAATATAGAATTATTGTTGTGGCAGGGACCAGTAGATCAATTTTTTTTGGAAGGTTTGCATACTGTCAGAGAGTGTGTGATGGATCCTCTCAGATAATCTGAGTGCCTCCATCCTGGATAGGACCTGGGACCAAGACATGTTATGTGATTTCCAGTTCAATGCTATCATCCATTGGATGGAGCTTATCAACGAATGAAGTAGTCTATTGCATGGCGAGGGAATATTTGTGTAGCGGCCTCCTCACTCCCCTCTTTGCATCAGCTCGTCTCTCTTCTTGTCTAGGGATATCTTAGAGGGGAGAGAGCAGGGTCACCACGCCAAGCCTTCACCACATGTGTCAGTGCGGTGTAAGCAAAGTTCCTTTTCTACCTTCGGGTCAGTGTTGTGCACCTGGAGTTACCTTGAACAATGTCCACCAGAAAAGAGCCTCACACCATTAAAGTCCAACACTCCTTTATTCTTCTCGAGTGAACAGCATAATCAGTTAGACTCCCTTAAAGAACAGAACAAACAAGGAGGTGTGGATGCGAGTAGGCCCAGACACAATGAACTCTCCACTTTCCTTCCTGAAAGTGGGCTGAGGTCTCCTAGCGAGGGGGGAATTTTCCTTCCAGGTGGTCTCCGATGGGAGGCTCACCTGTCACTGGCAATCTGCTGCACCTGGTCTTCAAGTGAGTAGCTCCCCCCGGTCCATTACGCCTTCCGGATTCGGGTACCCAATCCCTGGGTTCCCTAGGACCTCCTTCCCTCGCGGAACTCAGTGTTGGGCACTAAGCTCCAGACCTCCATCCGAGTACCTCACCCCAGGCTAAAGGTGCCTGGGATGGAACACGACCTCCGGACGTCCTCTAGGCCTAGACCGCCTAGAGGACCGACACGAACCACACGCCCACAGGCTGAAGGTGCCTGGGACTCGACCTTGTGCCAAAGATGGCCGGCCCCTTTATACCCTCTCCCAGCAAGCATGGCGGGTTCCCCGCCCCACCATACCGCTGCTGAGGGAGGACAAAAAGGAGGCACAGCACACAGCAATGGTTCAACCCCAGCCCAAGGTGACAGCGCCACCCGCTGGACCGCAAGGAACTGTACATCGCTGGTGTCTCTGCCAGTTTGAATTACACCCGGGAAAGTACATACCCGCTACATTTGATATTTCAGCATACAGCATGCAAATCTGTGGTGAGAGGATGATTCTCATTTTGAAAGAAGATTCAAGTATAGCTGTAGCTGCCTGCCATATGGGTTCTAGAAATTTACAGCTCCAAAAGATATGAGGGTAATTACCTTCGTCAGAGCATCCTCTGAAGAAAGTAGGGGAAGCTGTGGGGTAGAAAGAGTGTATTTTGGCAGGGGTCATATACCATCTAGTAATCAGTTTTAGAGGGGATTCTCTGAAAGCTGCTGCACGGTTACTTTTGCTTAGGTTATCTATCATTTTATACCAGGTTTCTATGGAGAAAGAGCAGTTTAGGTCAGCCTCCCAACGCAACATTGGAGCCGATTTCTCCGGTTGGTGTAGGTTGTTTAAGAAATAATATAGTTGTGAGATTATACCTTTGTCTCTAGAGGAGGAGGTGCAAATGTGTTTGAATATGGTACTAGGGGGTTTAATAGTCAGATAGTAGTGCTTGGCAAAAAAAAAATTAATGTGGAGATATTGGAGGGAGTTCTGAGGAGGGGAGTTTATACTGGGATTGTAAAGTTGTGAAAGAGGGGAATTTCATATTTATTACTAAAGATTTGAGAGTGGTTAGATAATTTTGAATCCAGTTATGGAAAAGACTGTTGTCTGGGAATGCGGGGGTGAATCTGGGATCTCCTAGGAATGAAGCTAAAGGAGGGGTTTCTGAAGCGAAATTGTAAGAGTCCTTGACTTTGTTCCATAGTTGTATGGAGTGGGCCACTATCATGTTTTTTTTTGAGTAGTGTGGTATGGTTTTGTGTTAGACCATAGAATACCTTTTAAGGATATGGGGGTGATAGAGGAGGATTCAAAAATCTGCCAGGGGATGTGAGTGTTAGAGGAATGCCATTGGGCCATATGTGAGAGTCTGGCTGCTAGGTAATAATGCCAGAGGTGTGGGAGGCCAAGACCTCCTTTATTTTGTGTATTATGCAAGAGCATGGAGCTGCATCTGGGTTTCTTGTTATTCCCAGGGCCGTTTGAAGGAATTTGGGGGCCCCAAGCAAAATGGACATGGAGGCCCCCCCAACCCCCCCCCCCCCGCGCACTCACGCAAAGCCTACAGGAACCACAGCATAGCAATACAGTTTAAGCTCACCCACACTTTATATAAATAAAAAAGGTTTACAGTGCAAATACTGCTGTTGCAAATAATCCAACATACTTAAAACACATACACACTCACATTAACATTAAGATGCTGCTTAGGACTGTTTATGGACAGTGGGATGGACAGGGGGACCGTGGGATGGACAGGGGGACTCCGCACTGTAATGTCCACATCATCTCCCCCTGTAATGTCCACATCTCCCCCACTGTAATATCCAGATCTCCCCCCTGTACTGTCCACATCTCCCCCTGTAATGTCCACTGTTAAAATAATAAAAGTATTCAAAAATAATTATGGAGCGATAAAGTCTCTAATAGTTCCACAAATAAAATAGTAAATACGATTTCTTGAAAAGTAGTAAAGAATCTGTCAGTCTTTCTATGGCTCCACAAGCATGTACTTGTACATGATTTCTGTTCTGTCCAGTAATCCAGGCCAGGATTAGGATCCCTGAATATTCGTGCGCTTTTCTCCTGTAAACAACTTCCTGGTCACAGCAGCCTGCTTCTCCATCCCAATCCCCACTATTGGAGAAAAGGCCAGTATCAGGGTTTTTTTTTTATTTAAATAAAAAAATAAAAAAAACCCCTGATACTGGACATTTCTCCAATAGTGGGGATTGGGATGGAGAAGCAGGCTGCTGTGACCAGGAAGTTGTTTGCAGCCGCACACTAATATTCAGGGATCCTGATCCTGGCCTGGCTGAATTACTGGACAGAAGAACAGAATAATCATGTACAACAGTACAAGTACATGCTTGTGGAGCCAAAGAAAGACAGATTCTTTACTACTTTTCAAGAAAACGTATTTACTTTTTTATTTGTGGAACTATTAGAGACTTTATCACTCCATTAAAAAGTCATTCACTGACTTACCTTTTCCAGAGGCACTGTCTGGCGGGCAAAAGTTGATCCGACCGCAATGGGAGTTGTATCACGCCTGCGCTGCCCTCCTGAGTGACTGTGACTGACACTGACTCCTCCCCCCAGGAGCAGGAAGCATCAGCACATAGCCGCCGTTGTGGACTACAACTCCCATAAGCAATAGCGGCGGCCTGTCACCGCCGGGTGTACCAAGATGGCCGCCGCTCCGGAGCTAGGCCGAAGCCGCGGCCTTTCCTAAGGCTGTAATCCGCGGATCGGCTCCGGGCGAAAATCGAGGACAGTGACAGGCAGCAGGCTGGGGCCCTATGCCAGCTCGGGGCCCCAAGCAATTGCTTGTTTTGCCTGTCCTGTTCCGACGGCCCTGGTTATTCCAGATGAATTTATTGATTTCCCGTTGGAGGGCTTCTATTCATGATTTAGGTATATAGGAAGTGCTCTAAAGTGATAGAGGAGCTTAGGGAGGATGGTCATTTTAAAGGCACAAATTTTGCCTAAGAAGGAGATGTGATAGAAGGACCATAGTTTGATTAACCTTTCACGCCGAGCGGACGCATATATGCGTCCTCGGCTTTCGGGGGTTATACCGGGATGATGCCTGCAGCTGCAGGCATCATCCCGGTACCGTTGTTTAGAGTGGGCGATCGGCTTTCCTGGTATAACCACCAATGCGGCTAAAAGCCGCTCGGTTATTATACCGGAGGAGCGGGAGGGGACATCCCCCCCCTCCCGCCGCCTCCGCCGCTCTTACCGGGCCTCCCGTCCCACCGGGAGACCCGATCCACGATCCGCCACCTCGGGCGGCTAGGCAGAGAGTGAATCAAAGCCGCGAACGGCTTTGATTTTTTCTCTGCACTGTAACCACGGAAGCGACGTCATGACGTCACATCCGGGTTACTCGGCTGCCAATGGCGCCGAATTTAAAAAAGTACACAGTATTCAGAATCGCCGTTTTCGGCGATCTGAATACTTTGAAGTGCAAAGGAGGTATTGGGGGTCTTTTAGACCTCCGATCTCTCCATAAAGAGTACCTGTCACCACTTGATACTGTCACAAGGGATGTTTACATTCCTTGTGACAGCAATAAAAGTTATCAAATTTTTTTTTTTTTTAAAAACACTATTTTTAATTATAAAAATAAATAAAATAAATAAGAAAAAAAAAAATTTTTAAAGCGCCCCTGTCCCCGCGAGCTAGCGCGGCAAAGAAAACGCATACGGAAGTCGCGCCCGCATATGAAAACGGCGTTCAAATCACACATGTGAGGTATCGCCGCGATCGTCAGAGCGAGAGCAATAATTATAGCCATAGACCTCCTCTGTACCTTTAACCTAGTAGCCGTAAAAAAAAATTAAAGCGTCGCCTATGGAGATTTTAAGGTACCGTAGTTTGTCGCCATTCCACAAGTGCGGACAATTATAAAGCATGACATGTTTGGTATCTATTTACTCGGCGTAACATCATCTTTCACATTATACAAAAAAATTGGACTAACTTTGCTTTTTAATTTTTTTTAAATTCATGAAAGTTAATTTTTCCAAAAAAGTTGCGTTTAAAACACCGCTGCACAAAAACTGTGTGATATAAAATATTGCAACAATCGCCATTTTATTCTCTAGATTCTCTGCTAAAAAAATATACATAATGTTTGGGGTTTCTAAGTAATTTTCTAGCAAAAAATCCGCATTTTAACTTGTAAACACCAAATGTCAGAAATAGGCTTAGTCATGAAAGGGTTAATGAGCTTATCTGGGAAAAGAGAGGGATATAGTTAGCGTTATATAAAATTTTATGGGAAGATGTGATGTAAACTCCTAAATATTTAAATGAGCTAGGGGACCATATAAAGTTAAAAAAAAATTGCAGAGAGGATAGTAAGTTAGGCGGGCAGTTTATGGGTAAAGCTGAGCATTTATTTGTGTTAATAAATAGGCCTGACAGTTTGTGAAAAGAGTTAAGTTCAGTGAGGAGGTTGGGTAATGATATAAGTGGGTCAGTTAAGAATAGAAGGGCATCATCCGCGTAAAGACTTAGTTTAAATTGAGCGGAGCTTTTTTGATATCAGTTTATGTTGATATTTTGTCTAATGGCAAGTGCAAGGGGTTCTATTGCTAGTGCAAATAGGAGAGGGGAGAGTGGGCAGTCCTGTCTGGTTCCTCTGCTTAAGGGGAAAAAAAATCTGAATTATTGCCTGGGATTTTGATTCTAGTCTGTGGAAAATGATAAAGTGCGTTAAAGCCATGGATGAATTTTTCAGATATGCCAAATTTGGGAAGGAGGTGGTTTAAATATGAACAGTTGACACTGTCAAAGGCCTTGTGTATATCAATGCTCAGAAGACATATGAGGCGGGAGTAGAGATTAGTGATGAGCCGAACACCCCCGGGTTCGGTTCGCACCAGAACCCGCGAACGGACCGAAAGTTCGTACGAACATTAGAACCCTATTAAATACAATGGATGCGAACGTTCAAATTCTAAAGTGCTAATTATAACAACTATTATGCATGTTATTGTCCTAAAAAGGGTTTGGGAACCCGGGTTCTGCACCAGGGGACATGTATCAATGCAAAAAGAAGTTTTAAAAACGGTCGTTTTTCGGGAGCAGTCATTTTAATGATGCATAAAGTGAAAAAAAAAAAGTCAAATATTCCTTTAAATATCGTACCTGGGGGGTGTCTAAAGTATGCCTGTGAAGTGCCACGTGTTTCCCGTGTTTAGAACTGTCCCTGCACAAAATGACACTTCTAAAGGAAAAAAAAGCCATTTAAAACTGCTTGCGGCTTTAATGTAATGTCTGGTCCCGGTAATATGGATGAAAATCTTTAAGAAAAATGGCATAGCTACCCCATGACCCCCCCCCCCCTACCCCAGCCCATTACCAGCCCCTTTGGGTCTTGTATGGATATTAAGGGGAACCCCGCACATAAAATAAAAAAGGCCCTATATACTCTGAACAGCCGTATACAGGCGGTGCATACAAGACAGGGACTGTAGGTTTGTTCTTATGTAGAATCTGTTTGTAATTTTGAACAGGTACATTGTTTAAGTGTAGCTCCAGCCCAAAAATCTATTTTTAAACTTTTTGGAAAACATAGGTAAGGGTTATCACCCCTGTAACATTTGTTTTGCTGTCTGTGCCCCTGTTCAGAACATTTCACCTCACTTTCCGTCCCAATGACAACTGTTTTTGAAATGTGGTGTTTTTCTTGAAACAAGGATTGCTGATAAAGCATCAGTACAGAGGAGACACCTTTCTCCCATATTAATTCTTACAGGAGAGAATTTTCCTTCCTAGGGGTAGATTTCCTCTCACTTCCTGTTGTCTTCTTGCGTTTGCAAGTAGGAGTCGTTTGTAAGTTGGATGTTTGAAAGTAGGGACCTGCCGTAGATACTCTGCAGAAATAGGCCCCTTAGTTGTTGGTGTTGGCACAACACTGTAAGCACTCACAGTTACTCTTGGTTGGTGCTGGAACGCCCTGCTGTCAACTATTATATCAGGAATTGTAATTACATATAATTGTTGAACAGTGGTAGTAAAAATTGGGCCTTTGATGGTGGTGCTGGTGCCACAACACTGTAAGCCCTGACAGTTACTCTTGGTGGGTGCAGCAATGGGCCCTGCTGTGAATTATTAGATCAAGAATTGTAATTGCATGCCCCTGTTGAACAGGGGCTGAAAAATTGGGCCTTTGGTGGTGGTGGTGGTGTTGACACAACACTGTAAGCCCTCAGAGTTACTCTTGGTGGGTGCAGGAATGGGCCCTGCTGTGAATTATTAGATCAAGAATTGTAATTACATGCCCCTGTTGAACAGGGGCTGAAAAATTGGGCCTTAGCCACTGGTGGCACAACACTACAACCCCTCACAGATACTGTACTTGGAGCACAGCAATGAGCCCTGTTGCAAAGTATTGCTTCAAAAATTGTAATGACACGCCCCTGTTAAACAGGGGCTGAAAAATTGGGCCTTAGGCACTGGTGCCACAACACTCCAACCCCTCACAGATACTGTACTTGGAGCACAGCAATGAGCCCTATGGCAAATTATTGCTAAAAAAATTGTAATTACACGCCCCTGTAAAACAGGGGCTGAAAAATTGGGCCTTAGCCACTGGTGGCGGCACCCATAAACAAAAATGATCTTCCAAGCTATCATCATCAATCGTATCATTGAGGACTCGGAGGAGGAGGATAGCCAGTCAACATAACAGCACAGACACTCAGCATCAGCATCAGTCTTGAAGGGATGTGACATGTTAAAATCAATTAGTCTGTTATATCAGCATCAGGTGTGTGGTAGCTGGTGGTGATCCAAGACTGGTTCATCTTGATGAAAGTCAGTCGATCAACCGAGTCGGTGGACAGGCGCACCCTGTGATCCGTGACAAATCCTCCAGCAGCACTGAATGTGCGTTCCGAAAGAACGCTGGATGCAGGACAGGCCAGTAGCTCAATTGCATACAGTGCAAGCTCTGGCCAGTGATCCATCCTCAAGACCCAGTAAGCCAGAGGATTTTCGGTGGGGAAGGTGTCCAAGTCTGACCTTGCCCCTAGATATTCCTGCACCATGTTTATCAGACGCTGGCGATGGTTGCTGGAACCAATCATACTTTGGGGCTGCGGACTAAAGAATTGTCTGAACGCATCGGTCAGACGGCCACCTTCCCCACCGCTCCTTCTTTGACTGGCCGAAGCCTCAGCAACTCGTTGTCCTGGACCAGGAGTTTGTAACCTCCCAGTCTCTGGGAACGCGTTGCACAGACCTTTCTGCAAGGCCTCCCGGAGTTGTCTCATCCTCTGCTCCCTCTGCGACGGTAACATAAGGTCCGCAACCTTACCCTTGTACCGTGGATCAAGGAGAGTGGCCAGCCAGTAATGGTCCCTCTCCTTGATCCGAAGAATACGAGGATCCTTCCGCAGACTTTGCAGGATCAGGGAGGCCATGCAGCGTAGGTTTGCTGAGGCATTCGCTCCGGAGTCCTCTGGGTCACTAAGGACGACATGATCCGCAGTCACCTCCTCCCAGCCACGTACAAGTCCACTGGTTTCTTGGGACTGTAAATCATCCCTAAAAGACTGCTGCTGATGATGCTGAGTGCCAGCCTCCACCTCCATGCTGACACAATCCTCCTCCTCCTCCTCCTCCTCCTCCTCTTCCTCTTCCTGTGCAATGGGTGGGACAGAAGGAACACTGTCTGGGTAAAGGGGGCCTTGAGAGGCAAGGAAGTCCTCCTCTTCCTGCCTCTGTTCTGCCTCAAGTGCCCTGTCCATTATTCCACGCAGCGTGTGCTCCAACAGGTGGACAAGAGGTACAGTGTCACTGATGCATGCACTGTCACTGCTCACCATCCTCGTGGCCTCCTCAAATGGTGCCAGGACAGTGCATGCATCCCTGATCATGCCCCACTGGCGTGGAGAAAAAAACCAAGCTCCCCTGACCCTGTCCTGGTGCCGTAGTCGCACAGGTACTCATTGATGGCCCTCTGCTGCGTGTGCAGCCGCTGCAGCATGGCCAACGTTGAGTTCCACCTGGTGGGCATGTCACATATAAGGCGGTTCTTGGGCAGGTTCAACTCCTTTTGCAGCTCAGCCAGGCGAGCACTGGCATTATAAGATCTGCGGAAATGCACACAGACTTTCCTGGCCTGCCTCAGGACATCCTGTAAGCCCGGGTACCTGCCCAAGAACCGCTGCACCACCAGGTTAAGGACGTGAGCCACACAGGGCACATGGGTCAGTTGTCCCTGTCGGAGGGCGGAGAGGAGGTTGGTGCCATTGTCGCAAACCACCATTCCTGGCTTAAGCTGGCGTGGCGTCAACCACCTCTCGGCCTGGCCCTGCAGAGCAGACAGGACCTCTGCCCCAGTGTGGCTTCTGTCCCCCAAACACACCAGCGCAAGCACGGCATGGCATCTTTTTGCCTGCGTACTTGCGTAGCCCCGTGAACGGCTACGGAGCACCGCTGGTTCATAGGACAAACCACAGGAAGAGGCCATGGAGGAAGAAGAAGAGGAGGGGGTGGAGGAGAGAGGTGTGTCACAACCAGTAGTAGCATTTTGGAGGCGTGGCGGTGGGACAACCTCCAACACTACTGCACCTTGTCCTGCATCCTTCCCAGCTGCCAAAAGAGTGACCCAATGGGCCGTGAAAGAAAGGTAACGTCCCTGTCCATGCCTGCTGGACCATGAGTCAGCGGTAATATGCACCTTACCGCTGACCGCCCTGTCCAGCGAGGCCAAGACATTGCCTTCCACATGCCGGTAGAGAGCCGGAATAGCCTTCCGTGAGAAAAAGTGGCGTTTGGGAACCTGCCACTGAGGAACCGCACATTGCACAAACTCACGGAAGGGGGCCGAGTCTACCAACTGAAAAGGCAGCAGTTGAAGCGCTAGCAATTTAGCCAAGCTAGCATTCAACCGCTGGGCATGTGGATGGCTGGGAGTGAACTTCTTTCGACGGTCCAGCAGCTGGGGCAGGGAAATTTGCCTGCTAGAATCGGACGTCGGTGTACTGCTAGCAGAGTGGCCGCAAGTACTTGGCTGTGACACACCTAATTCTACACCTTCATTCCTCTCAGTGCATGTTTCAGAGAGGACTGAAGTTATAGTGGGGTTGGAAATCCCAGCTGATGCGGTGCAAGGAGAGGTCCGCTTTGTTCTTTGGTGTGGGTCTTTGAGGTAGGCTTGCCAACGAGCTGCATGGCAGGTCAACATATGTCTGGTCAGGCATGTGGTACCCAAGCGGCTGATGTTTTGGCCACGCGATATACGCTTGAGACATATGTTGCAAACAGCAGCTGTGCGATCTGATGCACTAGCCTCAAAAAAGGCCCACACCAAGGAACTTTTTGAATGACGGGCAGAGGCAGCGCCCTGCACAGGCGGAGCTCTGCGGTGTGATTCCGTCGGTGTACTGCCCTTACGCTGGCCACCAAAGGGCATCCTGTCTCGTTGGAGATGTGCCTCCTCCTCATCCTCCTCCTCCTCTCTCCTATTAGGCACCCACGTGGAGTCAGTGACCTCATCATCCCCTCCCTCCTCATCACTGGAGCCAATCTGGCAGTATGCTGCAGCTGCTGGAACATGACTGCCAGATTGGTGTCCTTCTTGAGCATCCCCTCTGTCTGCTCTCACCCTACTGCCTTCCTGTAGCTGGGTTTCATCATCAGACCCTTCGAAACGCTGGGCATCCTCCTGGAGCATGTACCCAACACTGTGCTCAAACAGTTCGGGGGACTCCTCAGGAGGAGGACATGGTGGGTCTAGGGAAGGAGTGACTGATGATGAGTCTGACATTGATACCAGGGAAGAGGACGCTTTGGCAGCTGCTTTGCCAGTACCCTGAGCCTGGGTGAGAGAGGATGAGGAGGAGGAGGAGGGCTTGGTCATCCACTCTACCAAGTCTTCGGCATGATGTGGCTCAACATGTCCAGCTGCGGAAAAGAAGGACAAGCGTGTCCCATGGCCATGTGCTGATGACAATGCACCGCGTCCACGACCAGCACTGTTGCCCCCAGACACAGAGCCTGCTTGCCCTCTTTTATTGCCTCCTGACTGTCTGCCTCTCCTTGTTTGCCTTCCAGACATTCTAATAGATGGCCTGCAGGGAGATGGGAAAAAAGCAATAAGGGCTACCTTCAGGTGTCCTTCTCTGTCCCTTGAAACAAGGACTTGCACAGTGAAAGAAACTGACACTCTCCCTACCTACAGTTTTCTGTCCCTAGAAAAAATGTTTTTTTTAAGCACAATATAGCACAAGGAGAATTCACTCACTGTCCTTCCAGGTCCCTGGAAACAAGGACTTTGTGACAGCAGGAAGGTAAAGTCACCTGGTTGCATCCAGGGGGGTAGATATATTTCTCCCAGATTCAGGCTTTATGCTGACTTATACAACTAGGGTGGAGAGTTGTATAAGCCCAGCTGAGGCTAGTAGGCTCATGGATGACTCATACCTCTAGGGAGAGTGTGGGGCGTCGTACAGACAGGGAGTTGATGAGGCCAGCTGAAGCTTGTCAGCTCATTTAGGCCTCTATAAGAACTCCCAGATTCATTAGGTGTTAGCTCATGCCTGGAACCAGACCTGTGTGGACTGTCTAGGGAGAGTGAACCCCTGTGCGGTGAGGCAAAGCCTGTGTGGCTATTTGTTTGGACTTTTACTAAACCAGGGACTTAGGGACTAGGACAGCACCAGGCTGATCCCAGTTGTTAGTTTAGGAAACCTGCATGTTTAGTCAGAGGTCAAACTGACCAGGATTTATTTTGTTTGTTTCTTTTTGGCTTTGCTGTGTTTTTGTCACTGTACATAGAGAAATAAACCGCACCTTTTGATTTTGAAAACCACAACCTCCGTCTGCTGGCCCTGTTTTTGTGTGGGGAGCCCAACCAGGGGGTCACACACACCCGCTACCGAGTTAACCCCCTCACAGTTGGTGGAAAACCAGTGGCAGTTTTTTTTAAGCCAGCATGGAGGAGATACTGAAACAGCTGGCTCTAGCAAATGCCAATCAACAGCAGACAAATGCAGGTTTGCAAAGGAGCCTTGCAGCCCAGCAGCAAGCTCATCAACAAGCCCAGCAGCAATCTGAGGCCCGCTTCATAGACCTGTTACAGAAGCAAGAGCAGAGACTACAACAAATGGAAGCAGTAATGCAGCAACGTCCGCAGACCAGTGAGGAAAGCCGTCCCACTAATACCGCGTCCTTTGGGGTGAGTCGTTTATTGACAAAAATGACTGGAGAGGATGATCCAGAGGTATTTTTGACCACATTTGAAAGGACTGCTGAAAGAGAAAAGTGGCCTGAGGAGCAGTGGGCTGGACTGGTGGCTCCTCTATTAACTGGTGAATCGCAGAAGGCTTACTATGACCTAGAGCCTGACCAAGCAAAAGACTATGTGATGCTAAAAGCTGAAATATTGGCAAGGCTGGGTGTCACCCTGGCTGTCCGGGCTCAGCGTGTGCATAACTGGACTTTCCAGCTTGGAAAACCCCCCAGGTCTCAAATGTATGATCTCATTCACCTGAGCAGGAAGTGGCTACAGCCAGAGACTTTGTCCGCACCAGAGATTGTGGAACGTGTTGTAATGGATCGGTTTTTGAGAGCTCTTCCTACTGCCATCCAAAAGTGGGTAAGCCATGGAGACCCAGAGACGGCCGGTGGTCTTGTGGATCGTGTAGAGAAATACTTGGCTACAGAGAACCTGACGGCCTCTTCCAGAAACACTCAGACTTTCCACCCTAAGACCAGACCATCCCCAGGGGCGGATAAGAGGATTCCAAGGGGTGAGGGTGGAGAGAGTGAGAGGGTGGGAGCTCTACCCCAAGTTTGGCGAGAACAGCCTGGGAAATCAGCGGCTCAAGAGGCCGCAAGAAGGATCGTTTGCTACCGCTGCCGGCAAGCGGGACATATTGCAGCCAATTGCCCGGTTGTGGAGGAACCCATGCAGTGTGACTTTCTGACGGGCAGACGTCAGTCGCTGTGTGCGACAGTCGCATGCACTGCCATTCGAGGAACTGAGAAACATTTATGCAAAATGTGTATTAATGGTAGAAATGTTGTGGTATTACTGGATTCAGGTAGCCTTGTGACCCTGATAAAGGCTGAATTAGTTAAAACAGAGGTCTCTGGGAATAGCAAGGTAGCTGTTATTTGTGTGCATGGGGACACCCGAGAGTATCCAGTGACTACAGTGTGTTTCGAGACCCCCAAAGGTACCCTCTCTCATCCAGTGGGCTTAGTATCTCAGTTACCGCATGACGCCATTGTGGGAAGGGATTTTCCGAAGTTCTGGGAACTGTGGGATGATCCTGAGCCCCCCACTGGTGCCCCTATGTACCAGGAATGTGATAGCCAGAACTCCTCTGAGAGTGGTGAGGACTCTCCAGAATTTCCCTTGTCAGTATTTGCAGGGAAGACTCAAGAAACTAGAGAGGAGCCCACCTCCTCAGACGAAAACCTACCGTCTGTGGAGTTTTCTGATCTGGAGGTTCACAGGGAAAATTTTGCCACAGAACAGTTAAAAGACCCCGCCCTAATAAAGGCACGGGAAAACGTAGTGGAAATAGATGGCGAGTTAGTGAACCCAGATAATACCTGCACTTACCCATACTTCAGCGTAGAGAAGGACCTACTGTATCGGGTGGCAAAAAGGGCAGAAGAAACCGTTGAGCAGCTGGTGGTGCCCAAACCTTACAGGAAGTTGGTGTTGGAGTTGGCCCATGGGCACATTCTTGGAGGTCATCTGGGGACAGAGAAAACCCGAGAGAGGGTATTACAGAGATTCTATTGGCCTGGGGTGATGAAGGACATAGAAAATTATTGTTCCTCCTGCCCTGTGTGTCAGAGGTCGGCCCCGATGCCACATTTCCGTAGCCCGCTGGTCCCTCTACCCATCATTGAGGTCCCGTTTGAGAGAATCGCAATGGATTTGGTAGGTCCTATAATCAAGTCCGCTAGGGGGCACCAGTACATATTGGTTATAATGGACTATGCCACCCGTTATCCAGAAGCGATCCCTCTCAGAAATACCTCGGCCAAAACCATAGCCAAAGAGCTATCTCTTGTTTTTAGCCGGGTGGGTATTTGTAAAGAACTGCTTACGGACCAAGGTACACCCTTTATGTCCCGGGTTATGAAAGAGCTGTGTAAATTGCTCAAAGTGACGCAATTGCGTACATCTGTGTATCACCCCCAAACCGATGGGCTGGTTGAAAGATTCAACAAAACCCTAAAACAAATGTTGAAGAAAGTGGTGGATAGAGATGGAAAGGATTGGGACTGTCTACTTCCTTATTTGATGTTTGCTATTAGGGAGGTGCCCCAATCCTCTACGGGATTCTCCCCCTTTGAGTTACTGTATGGGAGACACCCAAGAGGGCTGTTGGATATTGCCAAGGAAACTTGGGAAAGTGAGAGTTCTCCCCACAGGAGTGTGATTGAGCATGTCGCCCTGATGCAAGATCGAATTGCACAGGTAATGCCCATCGTGAAGGAACATTTGGCCCAAGCGCAGTTGGCACAGCAGAGAGTGTACAACCGTGGAGCAAAGACCCGTACCTTTTCCCCGGGGGATAGGATATTGGTACTTGTCCCTACGGTTGAAAGTAAATTCCTTGCCAAATGGCAAGGCCCCTACGAGATAATGGAAAAAGTGAGCGAAGTGAATTACAAGGTCAGACAACCAGGAAGGCGAAAGCCCGAACAGATATATCACGTTAATCTGTTGAAAGCCTGGAGGGATAGAGAGTCCCTAGTCGCAGAAACTTGGTCACCAGCTCAAACTGGTTGCGTGATTCCGGAGGTTGGAATAGCAGCCACCTTGTCACAACCCCAACAACAGGAGGTTAAGGAGTTTGTGCTTCGCAACAAGGAGGTGTTCTCTGAGCTGCCGGGACAAACATCTGGGGTAGAGCATGATATTATTACCCCGCCCGGTGAAAGGGTGAAGTTAAAACCCTATCGGATCCCAGAGGCCCGACGGGAGGCAATACGGGAGGAAGTACAGAAAATGCTGAACTTAGGGGTGATAGAGGAGTCCCAAAGTGATTGGTCTAGTCCCATTGTGTTGGTGCCTAAACCGGATGGGAGCTGGCGATTTTGTAACGATTTTCGTCAGTTGAACAAAGTTACAAAATTTGACACCTACCCCATGCCACGTATAGATGAGTTGATCGACCGGCTGGGAACAGCCCGATACATGACGACTCTTGACCTCACAAAAGGGTATTGGCAAATTCCCCTGGCCAAGTCGGCCAAAGAGAAAACCGCATTTGTAACCCCAGACGGGGCGTTCCAATATAAGAGAATGCCGTTCGGGTTACAGAATGCGCCGGCCACATTCCAGCGGAAAATGGACCAGATACTGAGGCCCCATCGGAAGTATGCTGCGGCTTACCTGGATGACGTAATTGTCCATAGCACAGATTGGGCCTCACATCTGCCAAAAGTGCAAGCAGTCCTAGACTCTATCCGGGAAGCGGGGTTTACGGCTAACCCCAAGAAGTGTACCATTGGGCAGGAGGAGGCCAAATATCTTGGGTACACCATTGGCAGGGGAGTGATAAAACCCCAACTCAACAAAGTCGAGGCCATCCAGAGTTGGCCACGTCCCAACAGCAAGAAGCAGGTACGGGCCTTTCTGGGAATCGCGGGTTATTATCGGCGCTTCATTCCCCACTTTGCTTCTAAGGCTGTGCCCCTAACCAACCTGACGAAAGGGAAAGGGTCGGTCATGATTAAATGGACCCCCGAGGCTGAGGCAGCATTCCAATTCTTGAAACAAGCCTTATGTAGCCAGCCAGTGTTGTACTTACCCGACTTCTCTAAAGACTTTGTCGTACAAAGTGATGCGTCAGATGTGGGGTTAGGAGCAGTATTGTCCCAGGTCTGGAACGGGGAAGAGCACCCAGTCATTTACCTCAGCAGGAAGTTGAAGTCCCATGAGGTAAATTACGCCACGGTTGAAAAGGAGTGTTTAGCGGTGAAGTGGGCTCTAGATTCCCTTCGGTACTATCTGCTAGGTAGGCACTTTGACATGGTTACGGATCACGCTCCGTTAAAGTGGATGGCTCAAAACAAGGAGACAAATAGAAGAGTGAATAGGTGGTTCCTGGCCCTACAGGAATTCAACTTCACAGTAAAGCATCGCCCTGGCGTTCAAATGGGGAATGTGGATGCTTTGTCTCGAGTACATGAATGCCTGATTGCTGGTGTTCCAACCCCAAGGTTAAAACAAGAGGGGGGGGTATGTGACAGCAGGAAGGTAAAGTCACCTGGTTGCATCCAGGGGGGTAGATATATTTCTCCCAGATTCAGGCTTTATGCTGACTTATACAACTAGGGTGGAGAGTTGTATAAGCCCAGCTGAGGCTAGTAGGCTCATGGATGACTCATACCTCTAGGGAGAGTGTGGGGCGTCGTACAGACAGGGAGTTGATGAGGCCAGCTGAAGCTTGTCAGCTCATTTAGGCCTCTATAAGAACTCCCAGATTCATTAGGTGTTAGCTCATGCCTGGAACCAGACCTGTGTGGACTGTCTAGGGAGAGTGAACCCCTGTGCGGTGAGGCAAAGCCTGTGTGGCTATTTGTTTGGACTTTTACTAAACCAGGGACTTAGGGACTAGGACAGCACCAGGCTGATCCCAGTTGTTAGTTTAGGAAACCTGCATGTTTAGTCAGAGGTCAAACTGACCAGGATTTATTTTGTTTGTTTCTTTTTGGCTTTGCTGTGTTTTTGTCACTGTACATAGAGAAATAAACCGCACCTTTTGATTTTGAAAACCACAACCTCCGTCTGCTGGCCCTGTTTTTGTGTGGGGAGCCCAACCAAGGGGTCACACACACCCGCTACCGAGTTAACCCCCTCACAACTTGCACAGTGAAAGAAACTGACACTCTCCCTACCTACAGTTTTCTGTCCCTAGAAAAAATGTTTTTTTTAAGCACACTATAGCACAAGGAGAATTCACTCACTGTCCTTCCCAGTCCCTAGAAACAAGGACTTGCACAGTGAAAGAAACTGACACTCTCCCTACCTACAGTTTTCTGTCCCTAGAAAAAATGTTTTTTTTAAGCACAATATAGCACAAGGAGAATTCACTCACTGTCCTTCCAGGTCCCTGGAAACAAGGACTTGCACAGTGAAAGAAACTGACACTCTCCCTACCTACAGTTTTCTGTCCCTAGAAAAAATGTTTTTTTTAAGCACAATAAAGCACAAGGAGAATTCACTCACTGTCCTTCCAGGTCCCTAGAAACAAGGACTTACACAGTGAAAGAAACTGACACTCTCCCTACCTACAGTTTTCTGTCCCTAGAAAAAATGTTTTTTTAAGCACAATATAGCACAAGGAGAATTCACTCACTGTCCTTCCAGGTCCCTGGAAACAAGGACTTGCACAGTGAAAGAAACTGACACTCTCCCTACCTACAGTTTTCTGTCCCTAGAAAAAATGTTTTTTTTAAGCACAATATAGCACAAGGAGAATTCAGTCACTGTCCTTCCAGGTCCCTGGAATCAAGGACTTGCACAGTGAAAGAAACTGACACTCTCCCTACCTACAGTTTTCTGTCCCTAGAAAAAATGTTTTTTTTAAGCACACTATAGCACAAGGAGAATTCACTCACTGTCCTTCCCAGTCCCTAGAAACAAGGACTTGCACAGTGAAAGAAACTGACACTCTCCCTACCTACAGTTTTCTGTCCCTAGAAAAAATGTTTTTTTTAAGCACAATATAGCACAAGGAGAATTCACTCACTGTCCTTCCAGGTCCCTGGAAACAAGGACTTGCACAGTGAAAGAAACTGACACTCTCCCTACCTACAGTTTTCTGTCCCTAGAAAAAATGTTTTTTTTAAGCACAATAAAGCACAAGGAGAATTCACTCACTGTCCTTCCAGGTCCCTAGAAACAAGGACTTACACAGTGAAAGAAACTGACACTCTCCCTACCTACAGTTTTCTGTCCCTAGAAAAAATGTTTTTTTTAAGCACAATATAGCACAAGGAGAATTCACTCACTGTCCTTCCAGGTCCCTGGAAACAAGGACTTGCACAGTGAAAGAAACTGACACTCTCCCTACCTACAGTTTTCTGTCCCTAGAAAAAATGTTTTTTTTAAGCACAATATAGCACAAGGAGAATTCACTCACTGTCCTTCCAGGTCCCTAGAAACAAGGACTTACACAGTGAAAGAAACTGACACTCTCCCTACCTACAGTTTTCTGTCCCTAGAAAAAATGTTTTTTTTAAGCACAATAAAGCACAAGGAGAATTCACTCACTGTCCTTCCAGGTCCCTAGAAACAAGGACTTACACAGTGAAAGAAACTGACACTCTCCCTACCTACAGTTTTCTGTCCCTAGAAAAAATGTTTTTTTTAAGCACAATATAGCACAAGGAGAATTCACTCACTGTCCTTCCAGGTCCCTGGTAACAAGGACTTGCACAGTGAAAGAAACTGACACTCTCCCTACCTACAGTTTTCTGTCCCTAGAAAAAATGTTTTTTTTAAGCACAATATAGCACAAGGAGAATTCACTCACTGTCCTTCCAGGTCCCTAGAAACAAGGACTTACACAGTGAAAGAAACTGACACTCTCCCTACCTACAGTTTTCTGTCTCTAGAAAAAATGTGTTTTTTAAGCACAATATAGCACAAGGAGAATTCACTCACTGTCCTTCCAGGTCCCTGGAAACAAGGACTTGCACAGTGAAAGAAACTGACACTCTCCCTACCTACAGTTTTCTGTCCCTAGAAAAAATGTTTTTTTTAAGCACAATAAAGTACAAGGAGAATTCACTCACTGTCCTTCCAGGTCCCTAGAAACAAGGACTTACACAGTGAAAGAAACTGACACTCTCCCTACCTACAGTTTTCTGTCCCTAGAAAAAATGTTTTTTTTAAGCACAATATAGCACAAGGAGAATTCACTCACTGTCCTTCAAGGTCCCTAGAAACAAGGACTTACACAGTGAAAGAAACTGACACTCTCCCTACCTACAGTTTTCTGTCCCTAGAAAAAAGGTTTTTTAAGCACAATATAGCACAAGGAGAATTCACTCACTGTCCTTCCAGGTCCCTGGAAACAAGGACTTGCACAGTGAAAGAAACTGACACTCTCCCTACCTACAGTTTTCTGTCCCTAGAAAAAATGTTTTTTTTAAGCACAATAAAGCACAAGGAGAATTCACTCACTGTCCTTCCAGGTCCCTAGAAACAAGGACTTACACAGTGAAAGAAACTGACACTCTCCCTACTTACAGTTTTCTGTCCCTAGAAAAAATGTTTTTTTTAAGCACAATATAGCACAAGGAGAATTCACTCACTGTCCTTCCAGGTCCCTAGAAACAAGGACTTACACAGTGAAAGAAACTGACACTCTCCCTACCTACAGTTTTCTGTCCCTAGAAAAAATGTTTTTTTTAAGCACAATATAGCACAAGGAGAATTCACTCACTGTCCTTCCAGGTCCCTAGAAACAAGGACTTACACAGTGAAAGAAACTGACACTCTCCCTACCTACAGTTTTCTGTCCCTAGAAAAAATGTTTTTTTTAAGCACAATATAGCACAAGGAGAATTCACTCACTGTCCTTCCAGGTCCCTAGAAACAAGGACTTGCACAGTGAAAGAAACTGACACTCTCCCTACCTACAGTTTTCTGTCCCTAGAAAAAATGTTTTTTTTAAGCACAATATAGCACAAGGAGAATTCACTCACTGTCCTTCCAGGTCCCTAGAAACAAGGACTTACACAGTGAAAGAAACTGACACTCTCCCTACCTACAGTTTTCTGTCCCTAGAAAAAATGTTTTTTTTAAGCACACTATAGCACAAGCACAAAACACACTGACACTCTCCCTACCTATCCTTCTCTTTCCCTAAACTAAAGGAATCCAGGTTAAGCAAGAAAGAAATAAAAGTCACTGTCCCTGCCTATGCTGCTCTATCCCTGCTCCGGAACACACTACACTAGGCCGCCGTGCTGGCGGCCTTTTATAGTGTGGGGCGTGTACTAAACACCCTCAGCAATAATTGGCCACAGGCATCCTGCCTGTGGCCAATCATTGCTCTCCTCGCTGCCGGCGCTGTGATTGGCCAAGCATGCGGGGTCACAGTGCATGCTTGGCCAATCACAGCGCCTGGATGACACTGCGATGGCGTAGTGCATTGTGGGCCGTTCGCGTCACTCGAATTTGGCGCGAACGGCCCAAATCGTTCGATCTTCGTCGAACGATCGAACAGCCGATGTTCGAGTCGAACGTATGTTCGATTCGAACACGAAGCTCATCCCTAGTAGAGATTAGCATCTTGTACAATATTAGTAACTAGTCTGATATTGTCTATTATTTGTCTGCCTGGGATAAAGCCGATTTGGTCCGTATGTATTAATGTAGTGATGACAGAGGCAAGTCTATTAGCCATCAGTTTCCCAAATAGCTTAATGTCATTATTGAGGATTGAGATGGGGCAAACATTTTGTGGCAAGGAATGATCTTTTTGGGGTTTTGGAATTAGGGAGAGATTAGCTAACAACATCTCGTCTGGGAAATGGCCTCCGAGTAGGATGTGATTAAATAATCTAGTGAGATTAGGGACCAGCAGAGGTGCAAATTTTGTGTAGTAGAACGATGAAAAGCCTTTGGGGCCTGGGGCTGTAGAAGTTTTATGGGTTTTTATTATATTTGTGATTTCTGTGTCTGTGCAGGGTTCACTAAGAGAAGAGGTCTGTTGTTCATTGAGTTTGGGGAGATGAAGATTGTTCAGCCATTCTAAGGAAGAGGGGTTGGGGCGTGTTTGGGTACCCGAAAGAAGGTTTTTATAAAAGGATGTAAAAATTTGTAATACACCTTGGGGATGAGTTACCAGGTTACCTTCATGGTTACGTAGTTTATAGACATGTGGAGGATTAGAGTCGTATTTTAGTTTCCTAGCGAACATTGCTGAGGCAGAATTGCTGTGTAGTAAAAATTTTGCTTTTGAGAATTGTAATAATTTTTCAGTGTCCTCTGATAGTAGTGTCTTCAGTGCTTGATGTTTGGTTTAAATAAGGTTGGTTAGCTCAGGAGAAACTGAGTGGTTCAGTTTGTTATATAGATCATTTAGTTCTTTAGTTAGACATTTAATGTCAGTTAGTTTTGCTTTATTCTTAGCCGCAGCAGTGTTGATAAGGTGGCCTCTCATGACCGCTTTGTAAGCAGCCCAAATAGAGGTAGGGAGTACTTCGTCTGTTATGTTGTCTGTAAAGTATTCTTCAATATGTGTGTTTATTTGTTGATAAATTGAGGGATCAGTAAGTAGTGAGTCATTAAGACGCCAGTTGAAGGTGGTGGGGGCTGAACCAATATGTGAGGTTTCGACCATTGGCAAGGGTGGATCGAGGCTGTGGAGGAATTAGCTAAAAGTATAGGAGTGTCCCCGAACTGCGTACCATTCCAGACCAAGCCCAATGGATAGTCTTTGGTATTCTTTTTCTCTCCCAGGTCCTTGACAACGGGATGATTAGATCATTCCAGGCCCTCAAAGACAAGTTTGACCTTCCTAATCGCATGCTGTTTCGCTATCTCCAGCTCTGACATGCCCTCGCCTCCCAATTTGGAGATCATATCCCTAGACTAGTATCGCTGCCGCTTGTGACCGTGATCCTCAGCAGCAACCCTAAGGGGATGAATTCTTTTTTTATAATCACCTATTAACGCCGTCAGCCACTTCGTTGGCTTACCGGCTCAAATCCAGGTGGGAGGCGGATCTTGGGGCTGTGGAGGACGGGGATTGGCAAGATGCATTGGCCACCTCCAAGCTAGCCTCCCCCAAGTTGTCGGATAGACTCACTCACCTATACATTCTGCACAGGTCCTATCTTACCCCTGCCCGCTTGTCTAAATTTAAACCAGGTTACTGCTCGGCCTGCCCCAAGTGCGGCGACTCGTCGGGCACGTTCTATCATTTGCTGTGGTCATGCCCCAAACTCCAGGAATACTGGTCCCAGGTGGTGAAGTTCCTCCACGATCGCATAGGTTCCCCACTTTCCCTCTGCCCCCGACAATGTCTCCTCGGCATCCTCCCTTTGCCAGAAGAAGAAAAATATCTCATTATCTTTCTACAGGAAACGCTATTTCTGGCCAGAAGGCAAGTTGCCCGCACCTGGATCAAGCCTACACCCCCCACCATGCAACAGTGGAGGGGAGCGATTAATGCCACCCTCCCCTACAAAAAAGTCCTCTACAAACATAGGGGCTGCCCGACTAAATTCAATAAGATCTGGGACAGGTGGGAGGAGGACCCATTAACTTGCACAGCCTGATGCAATCCCCTACCGTGCTCTCAGCCCCCCCCCTTAGTCCCGCCCCACGATTGTTCACCTCACCTCATCACGACCCGCTGACCGAGTTATATGACTGAACCATTCATCCGGGCTGCCTCGTTGCTCCCTGCACCCTAGCCCTTAGTTGGTCCCAGATGTTCAATTTGTCATGTATGTGTCCTGTATGTGGTAGCAATGTCAGATACGTTATCCTTGTATTTGGTGCATGTTGCACCTCACATGTGATTATGTAATCTTTTCTATTATGCTCAATAAACGTTTTCTTGATTAAAAAAAAAAAAGTATAGGAGTGCTAAAAATATAGTCAAGACGGGCATAACAATCATGAGGATGGGAGTAGTGGGTGTATGCTTTAATGCCTATATCGTGTGATCTCCAAGTGTCAATCAACTGGAGTTTGCTCAGGGAGCAGTTGATAGATTTGGTAAAGGCTTTGGAAGAGGGGACTATTTTGCTTCTATCTAACAAAGGATGAGCTGCTAAATTAAAGTCTCCAGCAATTATCATATGTGGTGACCTGTATTGATCAATAGTGTCAAAAAATTTGTTAAAAAACGTGGATTGTGACTCATTTGGGGCATATACTGAAGCTATTGTAAGGGGACGCCTATTTATACTACCTTTCATAATGACAAAGCGGCTATCTGCATCTTTATATATGTTTTGGAGTTCAAAAATGATTGAGTTACAAATAAATATAGCTACACCTCTAGATTTATTAGCAAAAGTTGTGTAGTGGAATTGGTTAAAGGTTTTGTCAAAATACTGAGGGTGATTCGCTGCAGAAAAGTGGGTTTCTTGCAACATTATAATGTCTGCGCCAAGTCTCTTATAGTGTCTAAAGGCCTTCTTGCGCTTATTGGGGGAGTTAAAACCTTGGACGTTGTGGGATTTTTTTTTTAATGCCCATTGTTATAGTGGAGGGTCAAGCCAGGTGAGTTATATATGCTGCCGAACGACCCACTATTCTTACTCATTGAGCAGGGGTATACAGTGAGCCTAATGCGGCGTACACACGATCGTTTTTCATGCCATTTTTTTAACCAACGTTTTTCTCGTCGTTTTGTTTCATGTTTCCTCTCAAGCCTATCTTGCATCCACACGATCATTAAAAAAAACGCTCGAGCAAATCGCAGTGACGTACAACACGTACGACGGCACTATAAAGGGGAAGTTCCATTCGAATGGCGCCACCCTTCATGTTAGTAAACTTTGTTGAGCGGCGTTTTGCGCTTTTCAGCCTCGTGCTTTTCAGTCCGTTACAGCGTGACGAATGTGCTATCTCCATTACGAACGCTAGTTTTACCAGAACGAGCGCTCCCGTCTCATACTTGATTTTGAGCATGCGCATTTTTTTCCCCTCGTAAAAGCATACACACTATCGTTTTTCACGTCGTTAAAAAAAACGACACGAAAAACGACGTGAAAAAATAGAGCATGTTCGAAATTTTTAATGGCCGTTTTTCACGCCGTTAAAAATGCTCTGGAGCATACACACGATCGGTTTTAATGGCCATTTTAAAAAATTGCATTTTTAACGGCATGAAAAACGATCGTGTGTACGCCGCATTAGGAGAGAGTTGAAAACCTTGTCATTTATATTTGTTTTTGTGAGTATGACAGTTGTAGTATTAGAGTGTTGATGTATGTATGTCGTTCTATTGCTTTTTATCATTGCATTCATCTTAAGTGAACCAACGTAAAAATCTAAATGAAGTCTTCCATTGACATTTTTAACTATAACTGTAGCCAAAAGGGCAAAAATCATAGTAAAATAAAAGTAGAAAAAAAGGGGGCCAGGGGACAGGGGGTCACCCAGCCCATCAAATACAACCTGAGGACAAATCAGTCCTGTATCCACCAACGAAGCCTGCCACGCCATCTCAATGAGGTGAGGGAGCAGACCACGGGGGCAGAATGGGGAACAAACCAGCGACGGCGGATACGCCTGGCAACTGAGTAGTATTTATGTATAACAAAAAAGTGTACATGGTTATAAAAAATGCAATATTACGGAACATATTACAATTAGATATAAGGGCATGTTGCTCCAAAAATCAATGAGTAATGCATCTCAAGTGATACTCCTGATAGAGATTATGCATCAAATCAGACGTGTTTAAAAAAAAAAAAAAAGAAATTAGATTTATAGAAAATAATTAAACTTAAACAGGGAAAGTTACTTATTAATTAGAACGTCTCAAGTGCAGCCCCAGCTGTCCAGCCTCAAGGGATGTATGGTTAGGAAGTCCATAGCGGATGAACAGATGTGAAGGGCTGGATCTTGTCTACCTGTAATGGATGTAAGCTGAGGTGTGTGGTAGAAAACTGTTATGACAAAAACAAGAATAATCAGTAGAGATAATATGCTGTAAAATTGAGGAGAAACATCTGCATTCAACGTTATTGTTCCTGGTAGATCAAATGGTAGATCAAATAGTAGATGTAGTATTGCTTGTTCTCCTTATATAGGGCTGATCAGGAATCTTGATAAAAAAAAGGGGAAGAGACACAAAAAAAATAAAAATAAAAAAACAGGCAAAGGAGATCACCAAAAGTCAGCTTAAAGTTTATCTCATGACATTGCCTAGTAGGCCAGGAACTGTCTCTATAATCCTGGAGTATGGGCAAACAGCCCAAGAACAGAGGTAGAATTCTTAACTAGAAAAAAAAAAGGACAAAAGGGTATCAGCCCAAAAATGCTACTTGCATCAACAACACGATATGTAGCTGTCAAAAAAATTGATCTGTATAGGACTAGTATGGTCAGCTTAGGGAAATCATGCTGCATGGTCTTGGAAGGGTTTATTCCATCTTCTTTGATCTCTCTGAGTACACCTGGGAGTCGACCAGATGGGTGATGATCTGGGTGTAGATGGAAAGCGGTGTTGTGGAACTTGTTCCAGTAAGCCCAGCTTGACTAGTAAGTCTTTTCCCTCTATGACATTGTAAACCGTATAGGTGGTACCGTTATGCATAATAGATCGTTTGAAGGGGAAACCCCACCGGTACTTAATCCTAGAAGACTGGAGGATGTTGGTTACTTCCTTCATCCTGCGTCTTCTGTCTAGGGTTGCAGGAGAGATGTCGGGATAGATCTGAAGCTTGATCCCATCCAGCTCAATATTATGTGTATTTCTAGAGGCTCTCATAATGTCTTCTTTAGTGACAAAGTCCTTCATACACATTATAATATCACGTGGAGGTTTGTCTGGGGTTGGTTTGGGACATAGGGCTCTGTGCAGTCTGTCACAGGCAAAAGCAGACAAAGGCTTGTCAGGGACAAGGTTATGAAACAGTTTAGTGATAGCCTGATTCAGATCTGTAATAGATTCAGGGACACCGCGCACCCTTATATTGTTGCGTCTGTTTCTATTGTCCAAATCTTCCACGTGTGCCTGCATGAAAGAAAAGCTGTCTGCAAGAGTTTCATAATCCTTTCTAAGATCATTGTGGACTAAGGACAACTCGTCATGTTTAGTTTCTAAGATGTCGGTACGCATAGGTGTGCGCAGCCTGTTGCATTAGGGTGTGCACCTGAAAGCTCAAAAACACGGTACCTATCTCTCAATGTGTTCATTCAGGAAGGGAAGGGACCAGTAAATGACACTACCCCTTCCCCCACTCATCCTGAAATATCATCTATGTGTGCCCACTGCAGTAGCCAATGGGAGAGGAAGGAAGTCAGCCATGCTATGGGAGGGGACACCGGGCAGCAGGGGGAATCTGCACTGCAGGGAGTAATTAGGGTGTGGATGGTTATATGTGCAAATTAACAAATATATTGGGGGCGCTGAGAAACTATTAAATCACTAACAATAATATATATTAGTAAACATATTAATAAGTTGATATTAGTTTAAATATACACACCAGCAAGAGTGAAAAAAAATATGAAAATGGGTCACAATACTCAGTCTATGGCTATCCAACCAATAAACACAATAACATGTGCAATCTCCTTAATGGATTAGCAATGGTGACCCATCAAATAAAAATCAAATCAATGAATTAATGTGACACTGAGTGCAACAAAAAAATTCCAAAAATTTTGATGCCAATATTGGTGATTAGATGTCCCAAATAGATTGAAACAAATATCAGCAATATAGTATATAATACACTGTGCAATATCAATGGTGACAACTGAATGTCCCGAAATTGTACAAATGTTGAAATAAATAAAAGTCCATAAGTGAAACGATGAAAATGAATCCTTATGCAAAAAACTTATTCCATCAGAAATGTTGCTTGAAGTGATAACCTTCACCAATTTAGTGTGAAACACCCGATAGTGCTCGTGGTAAATAAAGCAGCTTACCAGATGTTGTTGACTCTTTTAATTAAAAAGGAGTAATATGCGCTTTTAGCAAGTTCCACTTGCTATCATGGATAATGATGTCAGATATAGGCATAGGAAATCCCGGAGGCTCGGATGAAGATGTATATAACATTTTTTTTTAAATAATTGATTTATTATATAAATTCATAAAGCAATAAAAGACAATAAAAAACAATAAAAAAGGGATAGAAATATATAAATATATATTTCTAATTGAACCCATATATCTAAAATCCAAATTGGTAATTGGATAACTATTTATTCGTTAGTGAGGAAGCAATTCAAATCTAGGTCAATATTGAGGCCCAGCGGCTGCATGGTGGACAGTCTAAACAGCCACTGGGTCTCATTCTGAGATATGGCCTTGGTGAGGTCCGTCCCCCTCCAGTTAAATATAGCCCTATCAATACCATAAAACACCAGTAGGCGAGGATCTCTATTGTGATATTGAAGAAAATGACGCGATACGCTATGGTTAGGAAAGCCTTTGGCTATATTTGCCACATGTTCATTTATCCTAATTCTGAGCTCTCTTGTAGTCCTCCCCACATATTGCAGGGAGCAAGGGCATTCTAAAACGTAGGTCACGTATCTGGAATAACAAGTAATTAAGGGTTTAATCTTAAATTCTTCCTGTGTTACCAAGGATTTGAATTTACTTATTTTCTTGGTACGTCGAGATGTGGTACGGCAAGCCTTGCATCTAGTACAGTAGTGAAACCCAGACCCATCCAGAAAAGTCAAAGGTTTTTCAGGAGGGTCAGGAACATTAGGTGCAATGATGTTTCTCAAACCTGGCGCCTTTCTATAAATAAATCTAGGCCTTTGGGGTAAAATAGATGCCAAGTCTCTATCCTTTTGTAGTATAGGCCAGAACTTTTTGAAGATTTTTTCAATACTTTTGTATTGCCTATTAAAACCTGTGATAAATGGCAGTGTTCCCATGGTTGAAAGATCTTTTTTATTTTTGGATTCCAGAAGGGAATATCTGTTCATATTCCCCACCTGTTTTTTAGCTATGACCAATTCATTCCTAGCATATCCCTTCTCACAGAACCGATCTGTAAGGATTGCTGCCTGGGTATTATAATCGCTATCCTCAGCACAGTTGCGCCGGATGCGCATGAACTGGCCCTTGGGTATGGCCCCAAGCCATTGGGGATGATGGCAGCTGTTAGTTGGCACAAAGGCATTCCTATCGGTGGCCTTAAAGAATGTCTTCATGCCAATCTTGCCATTTTGTTTGACCAAAGTGAGGTCCAAATAGTTAATGGTTGTCAGACTAAACTCAGCTGTAAATTTTAGCCCATATTGGTTGGAATTTAAATCCTGCAGGAAGCTATATAATGTGGTCTGGGATCCCTCCCACAACAACACTACATCATCGATGTACCTTTTATAATATAATAGAGATGAAAGTTGATCTGTATAAATGGTTTCCCCATCCCATTTGTTCAGTACCAAATTAGCCACGCTTGGGGCATAACGAGCCCCCATTGCGACCCCTTTTATTTGCTTATAGAACTCCCCCTGTGCCCAAAAATAGTTGTTTCCCATAGCGATTTTGAGTCCCTCAACTAAAAAATGTATTTGGGATTTTTTTAGCTGTGAATCTGCAGTAAGTGCCACTTGGACTGCAGTAAGCGCATCCTCCTGTCTTATATTAGTATAGAGGGACTCTATGTCCACTGTAACCATAATGGTTGCATCTGTCACCTGGATGTCGGTGAGGGATTTGATCAATTCACGACTATCCTTGAGATAAGACCTGCCTTGAATAACCAAGGGCTGTAGGAATATATCTAAATATTCTCCTACTCTGGAGTAGAGGGAACCAATCCCGCTTATAATTGGGCGACCTGGTGGTTTTTCTTTATTTTTATGTATTTTTGGTAACACATATAGCACCGGAGTACGTGGTACTTTGGGTGAAAGGTACTGTGCTTCCTTTATATCTAGGATCTTTTGACTGACCCCTTTATCAATCCAAATATCAAGTTCTATCTTTAGTTTGTTCAATGGGTTAAATGGCAGTGGTTTATATGTATTAGTGTCTTTTAACAACCTTTGGATCTCTCCATAGTAGTCATCTTTGGTAAGTATAACTACACCCCCCCCCCTTTGTCCGCTGGACGAACTACTATATTTTTGTTTTTTTCCAATTGTTTAATCCCCTCTGACAGGGATTGATTAGTTCTGGCCTTTTTAATTTCTAAGGATTTAATCTCATCTTGCACCATATGTTTAAACACCTCGATGTGGTGGTGTGTTCCCTTTTGGGGATTGAATATGGAGTTGTTTTTCAGCCCACTATGTTTGAATTTAGTCATTTCTATCATAGGGGGACTAGGATCCTTCTGGTAAAAGAATTTTTTAATATTGAGCTTCCTCACAAATTTTTCCACATCAATAAAAAGTTCGAATTTATTAAGATTCTTATTGGGTGCAAATTTTAATCCTTGTGCTAAAACATTTAATTTGTTTTCTGAAAACGAAACACCTGCTAAGTTAAAAATACCTTCATCTAGCTGTCTCTTTGTCTTTTTCTTTCTGGCTCCCCCTCTTCTACCTCTTTTTCTATAGATTCTTTCGGGTATTGGGGTGTAATGGGTTGAATTTTGTAAGGTTCTTTCCATCCCCTCCATTCCCCCCCTTGTTGGTAGTTATTTTGATAGGGCGTTGGTCGTCCTCTAAAGTTACCCCTATAATTACCCCTAGGGGGCCTAGGCGGAAAATGGCTAGGTCCTTGATGGTAATAAGGATAGCCATACTCATTTGATCTATTATCTAGGGGTCCATACCTGTTGTAAGTAGGTACTGAATAAGAGGTAGAGTAGTAATCATTTGACGGAGGATAATTGCCCCCATTTGGGGGTGGTGGGGGATAACCCCTATTACCTTGAGTGGCTGGGCCCTTAGGATTGGATGGAGCTTTAGATTTAGATTTCTTTGGGGTATGGATTTTGTTTTTGTTTTTAATTTTTATTGGCTGTGTATCCGTATTATGTACTTCCAAATCCCTATCGACCGGGGATTCTTTAGAATTCTCCAAATCTAAATCATCCTGCCATTTGTATACCTGTTGTTTTCCTCATAATCTTTAATATCTCTCTGGTATTTTTTCAATTTTTTCTGCTTGATCTCTCCATCATATTTGGATAGGTGGGTCTGAAGACTTTGCGCCCTCTCCAAATATTCTTTGGTTCCCATAAAGGGCTCCATATTGTTTTTGAGATCAGCTATATTGGCTTCTACCAATTGATTTTTGGCTTTACGCCTCCTAATCATTAGCTGCATTAATTTTTGTTCGCAGCTATTAAAAAACTGAAACCATTCATCTAACAAAGTGAGATTGTCTACACTATCAGCTGGGTTAACATCCCATCTTAACCTACGGGGGGTTAAGTTTTTTCCTATATACATCTCAAATGAGGCTATGTCCCACCATAGCCTTATTTGTTTCTCCATGTCATATTGAAGTTGTTTAAAACCCCTTTCAATATCCAAATTTGAGCTGGGTGTTTGCTGGAATATTTCTTCAATGTTAGTCTGTCGACCCTTCATGAAATTAAATACATCCATGGCTGCGTAGATTGAAAAGGATTATAGTGAAACCTCTAAAGATGTGTGTGTTGGTAATCTCGCGCCTTAAAAAATATATATATATAAATAATATATATAAAGAAAATATACTATGAATGATATATTTAAAAGTAAGCTGCTATCCCCAAAATTCCCAAAAAAGTGGTTCTTGAGAAATAATATAGTGGATGGTTATATGTGCAAATTAACAAATATATTGGGGGCGCTGAGAAACTATTAAATCACTAACAATAATATATATTAGTAAACATATTAATAAGTTGATATTAGTTTAAATATACACACCAGCAAGAGTGAAAAAAAAGATGAAAATGGGTCACAATACTCAGTCTATGGCTATCCAACCAATAAACACAATAACATGTGCAATCTCCTTAATGGATTAGCAATGGTGACCCATCAAATAAAAATCAAATCAATGAATTAATGTGACACTGAGTGCAACAAAAAAATTCCAAAAATTTTGATGCCAATATTGGTGATTAGATGTCCCAAATAGATTGAAACAAATATCAGCAATATAGTATATAATACACTGTGCAATATCAATGGTGACAACTGAATGTCCCGAAATTGTACAAATGTTGAAATAAATAAAAGTCCATAAGTGAAACGATGAAAATGAATCCTTATGCAAAAAACTTATTCCATCAGAAATGTTGCTTGAAGTGATAACCTTCACCAATTTAGTGTGAAACACCCGATAGTGCTCGTGGTAAATAAAGCAGCTTACCAGATGTTGTTGACTCTTTTAATTAAAAAGGAGTAATATGCGCTTTTAGCAAGTTCCACTTGCTATCATGGATAATGATGTCAGATATAGGCATAGGAAATCCCGGAGGCTCGGATGAAGATGTATATAACATTTTTTTTAAAATAATTGATTTATTATATAAATTCATAAAGCAATAAAAGACAATAAAAAACAATAAAAAAGGGATAGAAATATATAAATATATATTTCTAATTGAACCCATATATCTAAAATCCAAATTGGTAATTGGATAACTATTTATTCGTTAGTGAGGAAGCAATTCAAATCTAGGTCAATATTGAGGCCCAGCGGCTGCATGGTGGACAGTCTAAACAGCCACTGGGTCTCATTCTGAGATATGGCCTTGGTGAGGTCCGTCCCCCTCCAGTTAAATATAGCCCTATCAATACCATAAAACACCAGTAGGCGAGGATCTCTATTGTGATATTGAAGAAAATGACGCGATACGCTATGGTTAGGAAAGCCTTTGGCTATATTTGCCACATGTTCATTTATCCTAATTCTGAGCTCTCTTGTAGTCCTCCCCACATATTGCAGGGAGCAAGGGCATTCTAAAACGTAGGTCACGTATCTGGAATAACAAGTAATTAAGGGTTTAATCTTAAATTCTTCCTGTGTTACCAAGGATTTGAATTTACTTATTTTCTTGGTACGTCGAGATGTGGTACGGCAAGCCTTGCATCTAGTACAGTAGTGAAACCCAGACCCATCCAGAAAAGTCAAAGGTTTTTCAGGAGGGTCAGGAACATTAGGTGCAATGATGTTTCTCAAACCTGGCGCCTTTCTATAAATAAATCTAGGCCTTTGGGGTAAAATAGATGCCAAGTCTCTATCCTTTTGTAGTATAGGCCAGAACTTTTTGAAGATTTTTTCAATACTTTTGTATTGCCTATTAAAACCTGTGATAAATGGCAGTGTTCCCATGGTTGAAAGATCTTTTTTATTTTTGGATTCCAGAAGGGAATATCTGTTCATATTCCCCACCTGTTTTTTAGCTATGACCAATTCATTCCTAGCATATCCCTTCTCACAGAACCGATCTGTAAGGATTGCTGCCTGGGTATTATAATCGCTATCCTCAGCACAGTTGCGCCGGATGCGCATGAACTGGCCCTTGGGTATGGCCCCAAGCCATTGGGGATGATGGCAGCTGTTAGTTGGCACAAAGGCATTCCTATCGGTGGCCTTAAAGAATGTCTTCATGCCAATCTTGCCATTTTGTTTGACCAAAGTGAGGTCCAAATAGTTAATGGTTGTCAGACTAAACTCAGCTGTAAATTTTAGCCCATATTGGTTGGAATTTAAATCCTGCAGGAAGCTATATAATGTGGTCTGGGATCCCTCCCACAACAACACTACATCATCGATGTACCTTTTATAATATAATAGAGATGAAAGTTGATCTGTATAAATGGTTTCCCCATCCCATTTGTTCAGTACCAAATTAGCCACGCTTGGGGCATAACGAGCCCCCATTGCGGCCCCTTTTATTTGCTTATAGAACTCCCCCTGTGCCCAAAAATAGTTGTTTCCCATAGCGATTTTGAGTCCCTCAACTAAAAAATGTATTTGGGATTTTTTTAGCTGTGAATCTGCAGTAAGTGCCACTTGGACTGCAGTAAGCGCATCCTCCTGTCTTATATTAGTATAGAGGGACTCTATGTCCACTGTAACCATAATGGTTGCATCTGTCACCTGGATGTCGGTGAGGGATTTGATCAATTCACGACTATCCTTGAGATAAGACCTGCCTTGAATAACCAAGGGCTGTAGGAATATATCTAAATATTCTCCTACTCTGGAGTAGAGGGAACCAATCCCGCTTATAATTGGGCGACCTGGTGGTTTTTCTTTATTTTTATGTATTTTTGGTAACACATATAGCACCGGAGTACGTGGTACTTTGGGTGAAAGGTACTGTGCTTCCTTTATATCTAGGATCTTTTGACTGACCCCTTTATCAATCCAAATATCAAGTTCTATCTTTAGTTTGTTCAATGGGTTAAATGGCAGTGGTTTATATGTATTAGTGTCTTTTAACAACCTTTGGATCTCTCCATAGTAGTCATCTTTGGTAAGTATAACTACACCCCCCCCCTTTGTCCGCTGGACGAACTACTATATTTTTGTTTTTTTCCAATTGTTTAATCCCCTCTGACAGGGATTGATTAGTTCTGGCCTTTTTAATTTCTAAGGATTTAATCTCATCTTGCACCATATGTTTAAACACCTCGATGTGGTGGTGTGTTCCCTTTTGGGGATTGAATATGGAGTTGTTTTTCAGCCCACTATGTTTGAATTTAGTCATTTCTATCATAGGGGGACTAGGATCCTTCTGGTAAAAGAATTTTTTAATATTGAGCTTCCTCACAAATTTTTCCACATCAATAAAAAGTTCGAATTTATTAAGATTCTTATTGGGTGCAAATTTTAATCCTTGTGCTAAAACATTTAATTTGTTTTCTGAAAACGAAACACCTGCTAAGTTAAAAATACCTTCATCTAGCTGTCTCTTTGTCTTTTTCTTTCTGGCTCCCCCTCTTCTACCTCTTTTTCTATAGATTCTTTCGGGTATTGGGGTGTAATGGGTTGAATTTTGTAAGGTTCTTTCCATCCCCTCCATTCCCCCCCTTGTTGGTAGTTATTTTGATAGGGCGTTGGTCGTCCTCTAAAGTTACCCCTATAATTACCCCTAGGGGGCCTAGGCGGAAAATGGCTAGGTCCTTGATGGTAATAAGGATAGCCATACTCATTTGATCTATTATCTAGGGGTCCATACCTGTTGTAAGTAGGTACTGAATAAGAGGTAGAGTAGTAATCATTTGACGGAGGATAATTGCCCCCATTTGGGGGTGGTGGGGGATAACCCCTATTACCTTGAGTGGCTGGGCCCTTAGGATTGGATGGAGCTTTAGATTTAGATTTCTTTGGGGTATGGATTTTGTTTTTGTTTTTAATTTTTATTGGCTGTGTATCCGTATTATGTACTTCCAAATCCCTATCGACCGGGGATTCTTTAGAATTCTCCAAATCTAAATCATCCTGCCATTTGTATACCTGTTGTTTTCCTCATAATCTTTAATATCTCTCTGGTATTTTTTCAATTTTTTCTGCTTGATCTCTCCATCATATTTGGATAGGTGGGTCTGAAGACTTTGCGCCCTCTCCAAATATTCTTTGGTTCCCATAAAGGGCTCCATATTGTTTTTGAGATCAGCTATATTGGCTTCTACCAATTGATTTTTGGCTTTACGCCTCCTAATCATTAGCTGCATTAATTTTTGTTCGCAGCTATTAAAAAACTGAAACCATTCATCTAACAAAGTGAGATTGTCTACACTATCAGCTGGGTTAACATCCCATCTTAACCTACGGGGGGTTAAGTTTTTTCCTATATACATCTCAAATGAGGCTATGTCCCACCATAGCCTTATTTGTTTCTCCATGTCATATTGAAGTTGTTTAAAACCCCTTTCAATATCCAAATTTGAGCTGGGTGTTTGCTGGAATATTTCTTCAATGTTAGTCTGTCGACCCTTCATGAAATTAAATACATCCATGGCTGCGTAGATTGAAAAGGATTATAGTGAAACCTCTAAAGATGTGTGTGTTGGTAATCTCGCGCCTTAAAAAATATATATATATAAATAATATATATAAAGAAAATATACTATGAATGATATATTTAAAAGTAAGCTGCTATCCCCAAAATTCCCAAAAAAGTGGTTCTTGAGAAATAATATAGTGGATGGTTATATGTGCAAATTAACAAATATATTGGGGGCGCTGAGAAACTATTAAATCACTAACAATAATATATATTAGTAAACATATTAATAAGTTGATATTAGTTTAAATATACACACCAGCAAGAGTGAAAAAAAAGATGAAAATGGGTCACAATACTCAGTCTATGGCTATCCAACCAATAAACACAATAACATGTGCAATCTCCTTAATGGATTAGCAATGGTGACCCATCAAATAAAAATCAAATCAATGAATTAATGTGACACTGAGTGCAACAAAAAAATTCCAAAAATGTTGATGCCAATATTGGTGATTAGATGTCCCAAATCTAGCCAGAAAGAAAAAGACAAAGAGACAGCTAGATGAAGGTATTTTTAACTTAGCAGGTGTTTCGTTTTCAGAAAACGAATTAAATGTTTTAGCACAAGGATTAAAATTTGCACCCAATAAGAATCTTAATAAATTCGAACTTTTTATTGATGTGGAAAAATTTGTGAGGAAGCTCAATATTAAAAAATTCTTTTCCCAGAAGGATCCTAGTCCCCCTATGATAGAAATGACTAAATTCAAACATAGTGGGCTGAAAAACAACTCCATATTCAATCCCCAAAAGGGAACACACCACCACATCGAGGTGTTTAAACATATGGTGCAAGATGAGATTAAATCCTTAGAAATTAAAAAGGCCAGAACTAATCAATCCCTGTCAGAGGGGATTAAACAATTGGAAAAAAACAAAAATATAGTAGTTCGTCCAGCGGACAAAGGGGGGGGGTGTAGTTTTACTTATTAAAGATGACTACTATGGAGAGATCCAAAGGTTGTTAAAAGACACTAATACATATAAACCACTGCCATTTAACCCATTGAACAAACTAAAGATAGAACTTGATATTTGGATTGATAAAGGGGTCAGTCAAAAGATCCTAGATATAAAGGAAGCACAGTACCTTTCACCCAAAGTACCACGTACTCCGGTGCTATATGTGTTACCAAAAATACATAAAAATAAAGAAAAACCACCAGGTCGCCCAATTATAAGCGGGATTGGTTCCCTCTACTCCAGAGTAGGAGAATATTTAGATATATCCCTACAGCCCTTGGTTATTCAAGGCAGGTCTTATCTCAAGGATAGTCGTGAATTGATCAAATCCCTCACCGACATCCAGGTGACAGATGCAACCATTATGGTTACAGTGGACATAGAGTCCCTCTATACTAATATAAGACAGGAGGATGCGCTTACTGCAGTCCAAGTGGCACTTACTGCAGATTCACAGCTAAAAAAATCCCAAATACATTTTTTAGTTGAGGGACTCAAAATCGCTATGGGAAAACAACTATTTTTGGGCACAGGGGGAGTTCTATAAGCAAATAAAAGGGGTCGCAATGGGGGCTCGTTATGCCCCAAGCGTGGCTAATTTGGTACTGAACAAATGGGAGGGGGAAACCATTTATACAGATCAACTTTCATCTCTATTATATTATAAAAGGTACATCGATGATGTAGTGTTGTTGTGGGAGGGATCCCAGACCACATTATATAGCTTCCTGCAGGATTTAAATTCCAACCAATATGGGCTAAAATTTACAGCTGAGTTTAGTCTGACAACCATTAACTATTTGGACCTCACTTTGGTCAAACAAAATGGCAAGATTGGCACGAAGACATTCTTTAAGGCCACCGATAGGAATGCCTTTGTGCCAACTAACAGCTGCCATCATCCCCAATGGCTTGGGGCCATACCCAAGGGCCAGTTCATGCGCATCCGGCGCAACTGTGCTGAGGATAGCGATTATAATACCCAGGCAGCAATCCTTACAGATCGGTTCTGTGAGAAGGGATATGCTAGGAATGAATTGGTCATAGATAAAAAACAGGTGGAGAATATGAACAGATATTCCCTTCTGGAATCCAAAAAGAAAAAAGATCTTTCAACCATGGGAACACTGCCATTTATCACAGGTTTTAATAGGCAATACAAAAGTATTGAAAAAATCTTCAAAAAGTTCTGGCCTATACTACAAAAGGATAGAGACTTGGCATCTATTTTACCCCAAAGGCCTAGATTTATTTATAGAAAGGCGCCAGGTTTGAGAAACATCATTGCACCTAATGTTCCTGACCCTCCTGAAAAACCTTTGACTTTTCTGGATGGGTCTGGGTTTCACTACTGTACTAGATGCAAGGCTTGCCGTACCACATCTCGACGTACCAAGAAAATAAGTAAATTCAAATCCTTGGTAACACAGGAAGAATTTAAGATTAAACCCTTAATTACTTGTTATTCCAGATACGTGACCTATGTTTTAGAATGCCCTTGCTCCCTGCAATATGTGGGGAGGACTACAAGAGAGCTCAGAATTAGGATAAATGAACATGTGGCAAATATAGCCAAAGGCTTTCCTAACCATAGCGTATCGCGTCATTTTCTTCAATATCACAATAGAGATCCTCGCCTACTGGTGTTTTATGGTATTGATAGGGCTATATTTAACTGGAGTTGGACGGACCTCACCAAGGCCATATCTCAGAATGAGACCCAGTGGCTGTTTAGACTGTCCACCATGCAGCCGCTGGGCCTCTATATTGACCTAGATTTGAATTGCTTCCTCACTAACGAATAAATAGTTATCCAATTACCAATTTGGATTTTAGATATATGGGTTCAATTAGAAATATATATTTATATATTTATATCCCTTTTTTATTGTTTTTTATTGTCTTTTATTGCTTTATGAATTTATATAATAAATCAATTATTTTTTTTAAAAAATTATAATTTATATTCAATGACACCATTGTATATACTCTTTTCTGCACAATATACGGATTGAGAGTGGTTTTATCCACTTATACATTAGAGGGCGCTATTATCGCGCACGACTTTTTATCTATGCTATAGAGTTAGCATAGATTATGTATGCATACTATGTTTTATGTAGTATAATAGATGTGTTGTCAGCGGGATATATACTACTTATATTAATTTGTTATTTAATTGTATGGACTTCCGGGAGGCAGGGATTTCCTATGCCTATATCTGACATCATTATCCATGATAGCAAGTGGAACTTGCTAAAAGCACATATGACTCCTTTTTAATTAAAAGAGTCAACAACATCTGGTAAGCTGCTTTATTTACCACGAGCACTATCGGGTGTTTCACACTAAATTGGTGAAGGTTATCACTTCAAGCAACATTTCTGATGGAATACGTTTTTTGCATAAGGATTCATTTTCATCGTTTCACTTATGGACTTTTATTTATTTCAACATTTGTACAATTTCGGGACATTCAGTTGTCACCATTGATATTGCACAGTGTATTATATACTATATTGCTGATATTTGTTTCAATCTATTTGGGACATCTAATCACCAATATTGGCATCAAAATTTTTGGAATTTTTTTGTTGCACTCAGTGTCACATTAATTCATTGATTTGATTTTTATTTGATGGGTCACCATTGCTAATCCATTAAGGAGATTGCCCATGTTATTGTGTTTATTGGTTGGATAGCCATAGACTGAGTATTGTGACCCATTTTCATCTTTTTTTTCACTCTTGCTGGTGTGTATATTTAAACTAATATCAACTTATTAATATGTTTACTAATATATATTATTGTTAGTGATTTAATAGTTTCTCAGCACCCCTAATATATTTGTTTATTTGCACATATAACCATCCACTATATTATTTCTCAAGAACCACTTTTTTGGGAATTTTGGGGATAGCAGCTTACTTTTAAATATATCATTCATAGTATATTTTCTTTATATATATTATTTATATATATTTTTTTTTAAGGCGCGAGAATACCAACACACACATCTTTAGAGGTTTCACTATAATCCTTTTCAATCTACGCAGCCATGGATGTATTTAATTTCATGAAGGGTCGAAAGACTAACATTGAAGAAATATTCCAGCAAACACCCAGCCCAAATTTGGATATTGAAAGGGGTTTTAAACAACTTCAATATGACATGGAGAAACAAATAAGGCTATGGTGGGACATAGCCTCATTTGAGATGTATATAGGAAAAAACTTAACCCCCAGTAGGTTAAGATGGGATGTTAACCCAGCTGATAGTGTAGACAATCTCACTTTGTTAGATGAATGGTTTCAGTTTTTTAATAGCTGCGAACAAAAATTAATGCAGCTAATGATTAGGAGGCGTAAAGCCAAAAATCAATTGGTAGAAGCCAATATAGCTGATCTCAAAAACAATATGGAGCCCTTTATGGGAACCAAAGAATATTTGGAGAGGGCGCAAAGTCTTCAGACCCACCTATCCAAATATGATGGAGAGATCAAGCAGAAAAAACTGAAAAAATACCAGAGAGATATTAAAGATTATGAGGAAAACAAGGTATACAAATGGCAGGATGATTTAGATTTGGAGAATTCTAAAGAATCCCCGGTCGATAGGGATATGGAAGTACATAATACGGATACACAGCCAATAAAAATTAAAAACAAAAACAAAATCCATACCCCAAAGAAATCTAAAGCTCCATCCAATTCTAAGGGCCCAGCCACTCAAGGTAATAGGGGTTATCCCCCACCACCCCCAAATGGGGGCAATTATCCTCCGTCAAATGATTACTACTCTACCTCTTATTCAGTACCTACTTACAACAGGTATGGACCCCTAGATAATAGATCAAATGAGTATGGCTATCCTTATTACCATCAAGGACCTAGCCATTTTCCGCCTAGGCCCCCTAGGGGTAATTATAGGGGTAACTTTAGAGGACGACCAACGCCCTATCAAAATAACTACCAACAAGGGGGGGAATGGAGGGGATGGAAAGAACCTTACAAAATTCAACCCATTACACCCCAATACCCGAAAGAATCTATAGAAAAAGAGGTAGAAGGGGGGGAGCCAGAAAGAAAAAGACAAAGAGACAGCTAGATGAAGGTATTTTTAACTTAGCAGGTGTTTCGTTTTCAGAAAACAAATTAAATGTTTTAGCACAAGGATTAAAATTTGCACCCAATAAGAATCTTAATAAATTCGAACTTTTTATTGATGTGGAAAAATTTGTGAGGAAGCTCAATAGTAAAAAAATCTTTTCCCAGAAGGATCCTAGTCCCCCTATGATAGAAATGACTAAATTCAAACATAGTGGGCTGAAAAACAACTCCATATTCAATCCCCAAAAGGGAACACACCACCACATCGAGGTGTTTAAACATATGGTGCAAGATGAGATTAAATCCTTAGAAATTAAAAAGGCCAGAACTAATCAATCCCTGTCAGAGGGGATTAAACAATTGGAAAAAAACAAAAATATAGTAGTTCGTCCAGCGGACAAAGGGGGGGGGGTGTAGTTATACTTACCAAAGATGACTACTATGGAGAGATCCAAAGGTTGTTAAAAGACACTAATACATATAAACCACTGCCATTTAACCCATTGAACAAACTAAAGATAGAACTTGATATTTGGATTGATAAAGGGGTCAGTCAAAAGAGCCTAGATATAAAGGAAGCACAGTACCTTTCACCCAAAGTACCACGTACTCCGGTGCTATATGTGTTACCAAAAATACATAAAAATAAAGAAAAACCACCAGGTCGCCCAATTATAAGCGGAATTGGTTCCCTCTACTCCAGAGTAGGAGAATATTTAGATATATTCCTACAGCCCTTGGTTATTCAAGGCAGGTCTTATCTCAAGGATAGTCGTGAATTGATCAAATCCCTCACCGACATCCAGGTGACAGATGCAACCATTATGGTTACAGTGGACATAGAGTCCCTCTATACTAATATAAGACAGGAGGATGCGCTTACTGCAGTCCAAGTGGCACTTACTGCAGATTCACTGCTAAAAAAATCCCAAATACATTTTTTAGTTGAGGGACTCAAAATCGCTATGGGAAAACAACTATTTTTGGGCACAGGGGGAGTTCTATAAGCAAATAAAAGGGGTCGCAATGGGGGCTCGTTATGCCCCAAGCGTGGCTAATTTGGTACTGAACAAATGGGAGGGGGAAACCATTTATACAGATCAACTTTCATCTCTATTATATTATAAAAGGTACATCGATGATGTAGTGTTGTTGTGGGAGGGATCCCAGACCACATTATATAGCTTCCTGCAGGGTTTAAATTCCAACCAATATGGGCTAAAATTTACAGCTGAGTTTAGTCTGACAACCATTAACTATTTGGACCTCACTTTGGTCAAACAAAATGGCAAGATTGGCACGAAGACATTCTTTAAGGCCACCGATAGGAATGCCTTCGTGCCAACTAACAGCTGCCATCATCCCCAATGGCTTGGGGCCATACCCAAGGGCCAGTTCATGCGCATCCGGCGCAACTGTGCTGAGGATAGCGATTATAATACCCAGGCAGCAATCCTTACAGATCGGTTCTGTGAGAAGGGATATGCTAGGAATGAATTGGTCATAGCTAAAAAACAGGTGGGGAATATGAACAGATATTCCCTTCTGGAATCCAAAAAGAAAAAAGATCTTTCAACCATGGGAACACTGCCATTTATCACAGGTTTTAATAGGCAATACAAAAGTATTGAAAAAATCTTCAAAAAGTTCTGGCCTATACTACAAAAGGATAGAGACTTGGCATCTATTTTACCCCAAAGGCCTAGATTTATTTATAGAAAGGCGCCAGGTTTGAGAAACATCATTGCACCTAATGTTCCTGACCCTCCTGAAAAACCTTTGACTTTTCTGGATGGGTCTGGGTTTCACTACTGTACTAGATGCAAGGCTTGCCGTACCACATCTCGACGTACCAAGAAAATAAGTAAATTCAAATCCTTGGTAACACAGGAAGAATTTAAGATTAAACCCTTAATTACTTGTTATTCCAGATACGTGACCTACGTTTTAGAATGCCCTTGCTCCCTGCAATATGTGGGGAGGACTACAAGAGAGCTCAGAATTAGGATAAATGAACATGTGGCAAATATAGCCAAAGGCTTTCCTAACCATAGCGTATCGCGTCATTTTCTTCAATATCACAATAGAGATCCTCGCCTACTGGTGTTTTATGGTATTGATAGGGCTATATTTAACTGGAGGGGGACGGACCTCATCAAGGCCATATCTCAGAATGAGACCCAGTGGCTGTTTAGACTGTCCACCATGCAGCCGCTGGGCCTCAATATTGACCTAGATTTGAATTGCTTCCTCACTAACGAATAAATAGTTATCCAATTACCAATTTGGATTTTAGATATATGGGTTCAATTAGAAATATATATTTATATATTTCTATCCCTTTTTTATTGTTTTTTATTGTCTTTTATTGCTTTATGAATTTATATAATAAATCAATTATTTTTTAAAAAAAATTATAATTTATATTCAATGACACCATTGTATATACTCTTTTCTGCACAATATACGGATTGAGAGTGGTTTTATCCACTTATACATTAGAGGGCGCTATTATCGCGCACAACTTTTTATCTATGCTATAGAGTTAGCATAGATTATGTATGCATACTATGTTTTATGTAGTATAATAGATGTGTTGTCAGCGGGATATATACTACTTATATTAATTTGTTATTTAATTGTATGGACTTCCGTTGTATTAAAATCATTGCTGTGAATGCGGAGAGACGGTATTGAGGCTGGATTTGATTTCGGTGACTCCTCCCCTCTCCTTGATTGACATCCGTATTTAATAGTCAGTCCCACGTAGTCTAGCACGCTTCCTGACGACGTGCATTACGAAACAGCTGTCGAGGCGACGCTAGACTACGTTCTGACGACACTTCCGGTCCTGCTGGTTCTTCCTCCAAACAAGGTGGAACGCACGCCGGCTCATCTCTATTCGGGTCACTAGCCCTACTAGTCCACGCTCCCCAGCCTCAGTGCCGGGCTCAAGGCACTATTCAAGTAAGGGAACATTTGGCTGCCATGTTGTTACTTAATTTTTATTATTAAACGGAATTACACTATTTCCGCTCCATTTCTCTTTCTTGTGGTTTATACATCTTCATCCGAGCCTCCGGGAGGCAGGGATTTCCTGTGCCTATATCTGACATCATTATCCATGATAGCAAGTGGAACTTGCTAAAAGCGCATATGACTCCTTTTTAATTAAAAGAGTCAACAACATCTGGTAAGCTGCTTTATTTACCACGAGCACTATCGGGTGTTTCACACTAAATTGGTGAAGGTTATCACTTCAAGCAACATTTCTGATGGAATAAGTTTTTTGCATAAGGATTCATTTTCATCGTTTCACTTATGGACTTTTATTTATTTCAACATTTGTACAATTTTGGGACATTCAGTTGTCACCATTGATATTGCACAGTGTATTATATACTATATTGCTGATATTTGTTTCAATCTATTTGGGACATCTAATCACCAATATTGGCATCAAAATTTTTGGAATTTTTTTGTTGCACTCAGTGTCACATTAATTCATTGATTTGATTTTTATTTGATGGGTCACCATTGCTAATCCATTAAGGAGATTGCACATGTTATTGTGTTTATTGGTTGGATAGCCATAGACTGAGTATTGTGACCCATTTTCATCTTTTTTTTCACTCTTGCTGGTGTGTATATTTAAACTAATATCAACTTATTAATATGTTTACTAATATATATTATTGTTAGTGATATAATAGTTTCTCAGCGCCCCCAATATATTTGTTAATTTGCACATATAACCATCCACTATATTATTTCTCAAGAACCACTTTTTTGGGAATTTTGGGGATAGCAGCTTACTTTTAAATATATCATTCATAGTATATTTTCTTTATATATATTATTTATATATATATTTTTTTAAGGCGCGAGATTACCAACACACACAGTAATTAGGGTGTGCCTGGGCACATCTGGCACACCCTGTGCGCACCCCTATGTCGGTACGGCCTCCAATGCTGGCTATCTCTTGTGATAAGGCGCTGGTAGATTTGTGCAACTCAGATTCCAGCTTTCCCACTAGTTTTTCATAAATGGCTGTTAAGCTAGCATCTAGATCGGCCTTAGTGAGGGGGAGTGTGTACTCACAGTTTGTAGCTAACAAGGCCTGTGTCTGCGTGGAGCTGCTGGAGGCCCCGTGTGGGCCTGCGCCATTTTGGGTCATCTTCCCTGCTGTAGTGGAGCGCTCTATTCCCAGGAGAAAGTTTGTCAGCGAGTGCTGGGAGCGACTTTTGCGCCCTTTTTTTCTTGTTGGCATGTACCAGGGTGTTCCGCGGGGGTGCTGAGTAGTTTTGGCTGTGTTTTGTGCGGAATTGGCCCCAGGATTCCTGCCTGGCAGACCTGGTCAGACGGAGCTCAGCTCAGAAGCGTCCGTCCAGCATCGCTCCGCGCATGCGCCCCAAAATGTGGAGAATTTCAAGGGGTATGAATACTTTTTCAAGGTACTGTATGTTTGTACCCTGGTATTTGTCTGAATAAAAATGTATTTTAGGGAATCCCAGCAATAACCTTGGATGCTAGCTAAAGCAGACCATTCTTTGTTAAGGCCTATATATTCCATTTCAAACATAATCAGAATTCACATCACCATTTAAAAGGAAATCCAAAAAAATATCAGTCTCGAATGATGAAATAAATGGCAACCATTTTGTTTCAAGTCTGCCAAAAGGCATCAGCCTTCATCCTTTTTTCAGCTATAAATAACACATCAGTATATCAATATAAAAATAGATTGATGATTTGCATTGATTGCCATTTCCAAAGATATGGCACTGGCCCCCGTACACCCATGAAAAGCTCAAATCTAGCCTTCCTAGAAACACCAAGCGTTTGTAGATAGCAATACATATTAAATAACGAATAGTTATTTTTGAGCAGATATTGTGCTGTATTCACAAGGGATGAGCTCTTGGTTCAGTCCAAAAACAAAACCTTTGCTTGTTTAGGTGTCTGTCAGAATGGCAGATTTCTAGCTTGTTTGGCAGGTGCCGAACAGGATATATATTAGTGCTTTTTTCCACTATTGCTATATATGGCAGGTTCCTTCCTCCGCTATCAATGGTTATTAAGGATGCAGCAGCGGATGCCAACACTTGCCATGTCCTTGGGAACCAGTGATGTCACCTGGCCCCATTTATTCGCTAACCATAAGGTCAAGGATAGTGGGGTGAGGACAGGGATAGTGGAGATAGCGTGCTTCCACATAACTATATTTAAGCAGTGGACATATCCACATGGTCATATTTGGGCAATGGACATAGCCACATGGCTATATATAGGCTATGTACATAGCAATAGCTATATTTGATCAATTACTTCCCTGTATATATCCTACCCCTTTAATTACATCTACTGGCAGGTACCAGAACTATTATTCTTGGAGAGTGTGGCATCGAGATCGGATGTGTCTGTCAGTCAGTAGTATTCAGGAGGTTGAAAAACTCACAACCGCAGCTGTATGCTTGATACTGTTATTTATTAAGCTGGCAACCAAATTTTCCGTAAAAGCAACATACTGTATATTATACATTTATAAATACTATTAATCCATTTATTAATACACACCAATCTATACATGTTTTATGTATTTATTAGACATATTTATCAGATCAGATAGATATCAGAATGATACATTTCTTGATACAGATAGATATAATTTTGGTATCAGTGGGCCAGATAATGCAAACCAGAAATTTTGCAGCTTAGAGGTATATGTTGGTAATCATAGTTTGTTGGTAATCACCTTTTTCACCAATTGCAGAGGAAGAAGAAAATTCAACTATGCTTATGCTTATCATATCTTTTTGATAAATGAGCTAAAAAATAAAAAATGTGCACAGTATTTAAATGGCTATTGCTTTTGCATAACAAGTAGAAACTTGAACTTGAATTTATGACCATGCTGTCTATTGTTTCCCTTCTGAGCAGTGGTGTTAGTTGATCTCATGCTACTGCTTCTCTGTGACAGCTAAGCCGAAACCATACTTTCACTGTTGGGCAGGAGATCATCCCACCTGACAGTGCTGACATAATTGCAGTGACAGATGCTGCAATGTTATGTGTTCAACACTAAACCCCTTTGTTTTATCGATGCTTGCTGTCATTATTTATTTGCAGGAGCAAGCAAATGTTTTTTTTTTTGCAAACAATCTAAAAACTATGGATGGCTGGCAACCCTGTTTATGAGTAATGTGATGCAGTGGCGGCTGGTGCTCAATTTTCTTAGGGGGGGCGACCTGGCCCCCCCCCAAGCTCGCCAGCCAAACAACCAACCCACCCCCCCTTGATCGATCGCTGCTTTCCCCCATCACTCAATTGCTGCATTGCTCGCCCATCGCCCGCCAGGCCCCCCACCAGCCCCGCACTTACCCCATCCAGGTTGTGGCTTCGGCTGCTTCCACCCCTGCTTCTCCTCCCGAGTCCCGGCGAATGCTTCTCCTCCCAGCCAATCAGGAGTTAGGACTCATGTCTAATCGGGTCTTAGGACTCCCGGAAAATCGGGTCTCAGAACCCGCTTCCTCATTGTCCGGGAGGAGAAACAGGAAGTCATTAGCTAATTTTATCACACAACTGGGTGGGCTCCGGGTGAAGTGCTCTGTGCCCCAAGCCCACCCTTTTTGAAGCCAATTAGAGCCTCCGTCTCTAAAGATTAAAGATGTGCTTCAAAAAAAAAAAAAATCCATGTGTCCGGCACCCTGCATGTAGATTAGGGGCTGGGCACGTGGATTAGTAGGGCGGCACCCCTGCAACCTGCATGAGCTTTTGATCATCACTGATGATCACTGATGTGATGATCAATACAATAAAGCTATGTTACAAACAAGTGAGGAAAAACTAGTTTATAAAATTGTTGTTCACTTGTTATTGCAGCAAACCAAAATCAAAGAGAGGCAGAGAGGCAACTAGCCTTATCGACATTCAAAATAACAGAAAATGTAATACTAAAGTTAAAGTGTAGGAGGTAACTGCAGTTTTAAACAGCAGGTAAAATGTTCAAATGTGTTATTTGCAATTGATAAGGCCCAAGTGAACAAATTAAGGAATATACCAGCAGTGCTGTGCAGCAGGCAGTATTTGTAGAGTGATTTGCCTTACATGCTGCTGTTGAAATAAGATAAGTCCAATTAAAATAATTGCACAACTAAAAAGTGACACATGTATAACTATTGAAAAGAAATGGCAAATGCCAATCAGGCTTAACTGAAAAAAACGAAATTAAAGTTTAGTTTGATTATTAGCATCAAACAGAGAAAGTTGCATAGAGATTTGTCAAAAAGGCAAAGAACATATTGCTAAAAAATATTTCATAGCTGGTGGTTTGTACAGTGGTAGTCATAGAAAAATGAAAGAATAAAATAACATTCTATCTCACTAATGAATTCTACAGTCATTTTGAAAATGCAGGATTAAAAAGTTAAACTTTTCCATAAAATCTGGAATCTCTTTCCATAACTAGGTGTAGATATGAGATGATCATCGCCTGATGTCTATGGCAAAACCTAAAACTTTATCCATTCCATTTTGGGGAACAACCTCTTTCAACTACTTTATTTTTCCTAAATAAAATTGATACTTGGAGTTGCATGCCTAGTCCTCTCTCCTCATCCATCCCTCCTATTCCATAGCATAAAACAATATGCTTATGTCACCAGAGTGTTCATGTAAACACCTGAAACTGTGGCTCTAGATATCTTACAACATTTGGGTTGTACCTGCAGCTTTCTCTAAGCCCTCGTTCACACCGGGCCGATTTGACATGTCAAATCGCATGCCCAATCGGAGCCTATTGCCGGCAACAGCACCATTCGAATCGATTCTCAAAAGTAGTTCCAGCACTACTTTTGGCGACTTCGGGGACAATTTCAATAGACATCTGTGCAGGAACTGGCACAGATGTCTCTCAAATCGCCCCCGAAGTCGGACCGAAATGCCGGTTTGAAATCATGCGAACTTACAATTTCAAACCCGCATTCAGTGTGAACTTAGGCTAATTTTCCTCCTGAAAACGTACTTTGCCATATAAATATTAAAGTTAATGTAAACCAGATTCATGAAATGTGAGCTGGGCACAAGTTTCTATAGTGTTTTCTTATCTTTCTCCAAAGTTCTGGGTCCCGTGGCTTTCTCCTGCTCCATAGCTCTGTTATCAGCCTGATAACTTCTGACAAGTTCTCCGACACAGGAGATAAAAGAAGCCTGAAATTTGTGTCGTGAGAGGTTGCTATAAATAGATTAGCAGATAGCTTGCCTTCTCACAGCAGAGCTCTGCACATTCCATCCTTCCTTTGCCAATGTAGAGTGGGGGTGTGTGCCTTTCCTCCAATCAGCTGTCTTGGCTGTATGCCCAGACTTCACATTTAGTGCTGAACAGAAAGAAACAATCTGTAACATGATGTGCACTTTCTAAAGGATATATAAAGCTGAAGACAGCAGCTATACATGTAAAACTTATGTAGGGAGATTTGTTTCATCCCTGTGTATCATGTGAGGCTGTTTACTTCACTGAGTATATGTGAGGGTTTACATCCGTTTTAAATCATAACTCCAGAGAAAACTTTTTGTGACAGCTACCGCAGTAGCACAGTGTGACAACGCTGCACTGATTGCAGAACTGTCACCCTGTTAAAGAAAATGAAGACTCAACTGAAAAGTAGAATAACTGGTTATTTAGATCTTAAAGTGGGGGCTGTGGTTCACAACATATATTGCTGCCTTACCACTTTTGACTGACAGCAGCATATAGGTCATTTTATTTTTAATTTTTTTTCAATAGTTTCATTAATTAAAGAGCATCTAAACTTAGCACAACTCTCCCTTATTGTATATAAAGCAAAATGATCAGTTTCACTGTCATGTTAATGTATTCTGTGTGCCATGTTTGACATTTAATTAAACTTCTTTATGAAATGTTTTCAACTGCAGTGGCAGCTTTGTCATATCTAAATATTATTTTTAAGAGCCTATTTACACCTAAGCATGCATTTTTGTGTGTTTCTTGGCACATCAATGCACATTATCCATTCATTTGTATTGGGCCCTCAATACACATACATAGACCAAAAATGTACTGGCCTCATGCAATGCTTGTATTCTTCATTGGATGTATTGTAATGTAGTGAGGTGAGTACAATAATCCATGTATGCATTTTGGGGTGCCAAAAATGAAAGTGAATACCAGTATACTGCAACACTCATACACAATATTAAATTGGCCATGAAAACAATTAGCATATATATATATATATATATATATATATATATATATATATATATATATATACATAAAGCCTTATTACTACAGAATATGATTATGCTTTGAGAGTTGATGCATCACCAGATAGCATAAGTTGGTATACAGCCAGCATTAAAACAATGTCCTAACTGTCAATATGATAATAATCATAATCCACGACCATTTTTCCCGGCAGGAAAAAAACTGCCATTTTTCCTGCCGGGATTCCTGTCAGGCATGCCTTGCATACACACGTTCAGGCCAAATACCGCTAAACTTTTAAATTTCAAGAACGCAGTGATGTCAAAGACTCCAACGAGCGGTCAAAATTACGTTCTATGCTTCCGCGCATGCGTCAAATTGTTTACGACCATGCGCGGTATTTTTCCCCTCAGGAAACCATACAGACGACTGGTTTTCTCGGCCGGTATTTTTCCTGACAGGAAAATAGAGAACAGGTTCACATTATTTTTCCCGCAGTTTTCATGCCAGGAAAACTGCCATGGAGCATACACACGGCCATTTTTCCTGCCAAAAAGCTGTCATGGCAGTTTTCCTGCCAGGAAAACCAGTCGTGTGTACGAGGCATAAGAATATCCTCATTACAGCACAATGGAATTGATCTGATTCTTGGTCCCAGCTCTGGTCATATTCAGTGCTCCTCTGCCATAAGACAACTCAACATCAGAATAAGACAAACAGAATACAAATCTGGACTCTAGCATGACAAAGTGATTTTTTTTTTATTTTTATTTTTTAATGTCATGTAAAGTAGTATTTTTGGAACATAACAAATGTGTGTAAAAAAGAGATTTACTTACCAAAACAAGAATTGACAAATCCATACCACTGGCAACCATAATCTCCACCAATCCATTCACCTTGAATGCTGGATGTAAAACTCAGTGTTGTACCAGACACACACACTAGCATGTCACTGACACTGATATTTAGCAGCATCATATTGACAGGTGTTCTCAGTGTTTTGAATTTGCAGAACAGAACCAACACAATGAAGTTGTTCAGAAATCCAAAGACAAGAATAAATCCAAGAAAGATGGCCACCACCGTGTGTCCTGTCCTAGACATTACAGGTTGCTGCGATTGGGAGGCATCATTGTCCAGGTTTAAAGAGGATTCATAGCTGAGATTTGTTGTCCAGTTTGATTTCATGTCAGACATCATTGCAGATTTAGTAAAGCATATGTCTGAGGTACTATAAAGCAGTAAGCTTGGCTGATTATTTTTACCATGTAATTTCCTTTATTCAGATTTTATAGACCCCGATCTAAAACACACAAGTTAAAAAAGTAGTTTATACATTTTGCTGAAAAGTATTTATAGAACATTTAATAAACATTTGATATTTAAACATTTTTTTTACATACCACATTAAGTTCTTGAATGTATCATATTTTATTTTTTCTTAGGTCTACTGAAAATTGATCTTTTATTTTTTTTTTTTTTTTTTTAAACAGGTGCTGGATAGCTAAGCTTCCCACTGCTGTATATATCTTTGGGATCTAGTGATGAAATATTTGTTCCTGAGTGCCAGGATCTACATATTGTTTGGTCTTTATAGAAAGGCTTGGATGTTTTATACTTTATATTTTTTTATATTTATTATAGAGAAAGTAGTGCAAGGTTCTGGAGCAAACAATGGGCAAGAACACTCAAATTTTCCCCAGACTCAGAATATTTATGGCAGGTAGATCGTGCCTAGGGTTGACTCAGCCCACCAGGGCCCAACTTTGTTTTGCGTGGACCGACCCTTTAACGTCCAGTTAAAGCTTGCTCAAAGGTAGTTACTTAAACTTAGGGTGCAGCAGAATATTAAATCTTAAAGTAGCATTCCAGTCAAATTCTAACTATACCTAAACTTGCTCCCACCCCTATTCTAAGCCTATTTTAACTACCCTGTAATGGAAATATGTCTAAACATAAATGTTTTGAGGGTGCTCCGGGTCGGTCACATGATCTCTCCAGTGGCCAGATTCGGTGAAGAGAAGAGATCACCAACAACAGCCGCAGAGCCTGGGCAATGAGGTCACCCATAGGCCTAATATGGGGCAGACATTGTCGGCCCTCCCTCCTCTACATTGAAGACACCGCTGGTATACAATCATGTGACTGGACCAGAGTGCCCTCAGCATAAGTATAGGCATCTTTCCTTTCACAGGGTAGTTAGGCTTAGAATGGAGGTGGGAGTAGATTTAGGTATAGTTAGGATTTGCTACTTTAATCATTTTATGTTCAAAGTACAGTAATTGTTCATTTAGGCCTAGTGCCCATGTAACATTTTCTCAAGCAGCAGGCTGCAGATAAAGACAGATGCTCTCTATGAGAACAGCATTTTGTTTGCAGCAGTCTTACACACCCCTTGCTTAGTTAGACGTACAACTCTGCAAAGCCTTCCCACGACAGCATATACATTACAGGTGCAGACGCTTGGCGACAATAAAATGTCTGCTTGTGAATGTTTTCAGATTAATCTTTGATTTATACAAATTCAAAGCAGAGAGAAATGTAATAAGAAAATTAACTTTAAAGTGGTTGTTAACCCACTAACGTAACTTTACATTGTCCTCTCAGTTTTTTACTGTAATGGCCCCCTGTGACTGTGCTTTAAAAAAATAATGAGGAGAAAGGCGGCCCCGCACACTGCATCTGTCTGGCCGAGAGAGGAGATAGGTGGCGGGTCAATGAGCGCAGATCAGTGCTCTGTAAACAGGTATATACAGCATTATTTTTATGCAGCAGAGTCACGGGGGGGGGGGGGGGGCATTACAGTAAAAAAAACTGAGATTGTATTACAAATAAACAGTAATTTGAGCAGCAGGATGGGAGGGGGTGGCGCGGACATGGAGCTGACTGGCAGAGAGGGGAGGGGGGAGAAGAGAGGACACAGGAGACATAGAGCAGGCTGTGGCTGACGGAGGCATGTACGCTGACAAACGGTGTCAGGGCTCAGTAGCCCTGATATACAGTATTGTGGTCAGCGTACAGGGGTGAGGGTAGAAACTGGCAGGATCAGCCAGGTATTTCAGGTGATAGAGGGGGGCAAATACACAGCACAAGCACTGTGCTGTATAACATGCTTTATATGACCTGGATCTTTATTTATTTTTTGGGGTTACCAAACACTTTAAATGTTTATAAAGCCAAAATGTTTTTCTTTTTTTTTTTTTTTTTTTTTGTTTGGCGTAAGAAAAGGTTTTCAAACCTGTTATTTTTTTTGCTTCTGTCTCTTTTGGGGAAATAACCCTCTCTGTTTGTTCTAGTAAAAGTTGTCACCAGGAAATTAAGGAATATTAAGGAATAACCCTCTCTGTTTGTTTTAGTAAAAGTTGTTACCAGGAAATTAAGGTGCCATCACTGTGCTGTCTCGTGTTAAGGCCGTCGGCTAATAGGTGTCCTGATTAGAGCCGTGGGCTCTAATAGGCTTCCAAATTGATAAACAGCGGGCGCAATGCTGTGCGTTCCTGTTTACAAAGTGTTGTGTTACAGAAGCGAATAAATCGCTTCCCTAACACTGACCCGCCTCTCAGCCAATCAGGTGCTCGGGTCTGGTTACCCTATCACCTGATTGGCTGAACCGACATGCAATGTGATTGAACACCTATCAGGCGTCCAATCATAACAGAGATGACGGGAAGAGGACGAGAGAAGACATAGAGGACTCGAAGCGTGGAGGACAGCGCGAAGACAGGTAAGTGCCGGGCGGGGGGCACACTGGCAGCATTTGATGGTGCACAGTAGCGGCAATTGATAGGGCACACTGGCGGCAATTGATGGGGCACACTGGTGGCAATTGATGGGGCACACTGGTGGCAATTGATGGGGCACACTGGCGGCAATTGATGGGCACACTGGCAGCAATTGATGGGGCACACTGGCGGCAATTAATGGGGCACACTGGCAGCAATTGATGGGGCACACTGGCAGCAATTGATTGGTCACAGTGATGGCAATTAACGGGCACAGTGGCGGCAATTGATGGGCACACTGCCAGCAATTGATGGGTACAGTAGCTGCGTTTGATGGCAAAGTGGCGGCAATTTATGGGTACAGTGGCTATGTTTGATGGGCACAGTGGCTGCACTTGATGGTTTTTTTTTTCAGTTTGTTTGCACCCCCCCCCCCCCTCAAAATTTTGAGCACCGGCTGCCACTGGTTGGGCCCTAAATTGTTTATTCTTTATATCAATGATTTAGGTATGGTGTCAAAAGTTTTTAAGATGGTGCTATTTGCTAATGATACTAATATTTTTTAGTTTCAAAATTTCTTTATTAATATTTTCAATAAAGTGAACAAGAAATACATTTGTGACAACATGTCAAATTTTCCAACTGGAGCAAATTGAACCAGAGAGAAGAAAGTCGTTTAAATGAAGCATAGTCAGTCTTACAAATTGAACTAAACAGAGATAAGTCATGCATTATATATAACCATTATAAACTCCAGACGGGGACGGGGGGGGGGCTAGGGAGGGGGGAGGGGGCACCAGCTAGGTAGGCATTTTTGCTGTGTCGTAGCATGAGGGTGAGTAGAGGGTAAGAAAGAAAAAAGAAAAGAGGAGATATGGAAATGGGAGGAAGTTTTGATATAAGGAGAGCATCAGATAGTTACAGTGCATTTGGAATGTGTGAGCCAGGATGACCACTTATACAGAAACTTTTCCATATTCACGTTTTTCCTAGCAACTAGTCTCACCATTTCACATTGGAGGTTTTAAATCTGTGATTGTATTAGAGATGGATGGGGAATCCGAAGTTTTCCAGAGTTTGGTGATGTTCTGTTTCGCTGCGAGTAGTAGGTGTACTATTACCACTCGTGACCTGGGGGGGAATTTGTCTATCCCAACGTGTAGTAATGCTAGCGAGGGATTAGGGGTGGTTGGAATCTGTGATATTGTGGAAATTAGAGCAAATATTTGTTTCCGGAATGAACTTATGAACCTACAAAACCATAGAATGTGTGCTATGGTTCCAGCACTTCCACAGGTCCTCCAGCAGGTAGAGGGATGTCCTGCGAAGAATTTGGATAGACGGTAGGGTGTGAGATACCACCTGTGTATTGTCTTCTGGTACGATTCCTAGTGGTTGGAGCAGTGGGAGGCTGTAAAGGTGTGTTTAAAGGCACGCATCCACATGTCGGGGATGACAGTAAGATTTAGTTCTTCTGTCCATTTTGAGAGGGATGAGAGTTGGGAGTAGGGCCGATTGTCACTAAGTGGATACTAATATTTTTTTGTTCGGGCAGTGATTTGCAGTGTCTAATACAGGTGATTAATACAGAATTGAGGAAATTGAAATTATGGTTTGATAGAAATAAATTACCAATAAACCTGAACAAAACCTTTTGGGAACTGCACAAAGAACACACAAATAGGTATTCAAATGAAAGGGGTTCATATCAAAAGAGTTAATGAAACTAAATTTCACAGGGTGATAATAGATGATCAAATCTGTTGGAAATCACATATTAAGCATGTGCAGTCCAAAGTATCCAAAACTATAGCAGTTTTAAATAAAGTAAGACATGTTCTGGATTATAAATCACTCTGTATTTTATTTTGTTCAATAGTTCATCCATGTTTTAATTATTGTGTAGAAGTTTGGGGCAATAATTATATAACTAGAATATATCCATTAATAATACTGCATAAGAAAGCAATGAGGATTATTTATGGGGCAGGATATTGTATAGGGATCACACAAACTCATTATTCTTACAGTTAAAACTCCTAAAATTCAAGGATATGGTGCAATTACGGACTGCACAAATACTATTTAAAGCAAAAAAGTATTTATCACCAGGAAATATACAAAAACATTTTTTTTGCAAGGGAGGGGAGTTCTAATCTAAGGGGAATATTCAATTCTAAAGCCCTGTACACACGATCGGATTTCCTATGGTTTTTTAACTGATGGATTTTTCCATCGGAAAACTGATGAAGCTGACTTTCATCAGTCTTGCCTACACACCATCAGTCAAAAAACCGACCGTTTCAAACGCGGTGACGTAAAACACTCCGATGAGCTGAGAAAAATGAAGTTCAATGCTTCTGAGCATGCGTCGACTTGATTCTGAGCATGGTTTTTTTTCCGATGAAGTTCCCCACAGACGATACTAATTTGCTATCGGTTTTTTAACCATCGGATAAATTTAAAACATGTTCTATTTTTAACCACTTAAGCCCCGGACCATTTTGTAGCTAAAGGACCAGAGCTGTTTTCAGAATTTTGCACTGCGCTGTTTTAACTGTAAATTGTGCGGACATGCAATGTTGTACCCAAACGAAATTTGCGTCCTTTTCTTCCCACAAATAGAGCTTTCTTTTAATGGTATTTGATTGCCTCTGCGATTTTTATTTTTTGCGATATAAACGGAAAAAGACCGAAAATTTTGAATTTTTTTTATATTTTCTATTTTTGTTATAAGAAAAATCGAATAAACTCAATTTTAGTCATACATTTAGGCCAAAATGTATTCAGCCACATGTCTTTAGTGAAAAAAATGTCAATAAGCGTATATTTATTTGTTTGCGCAAAAGTTATAGCGTCTACAAACTAGGGTACATTTTCTGGAATTTACACAGCTTTTAATTTATGACTGCCTATCTCATTTCTTGAGGTGCTAAAATGGCAGGGCAGTACAAAACCCCCTCAAATGACCCCATTTTGGAAAGTAGACATCCCAAGGAAATTGCTGAGAGACATGTTGAGCCCATTGAATATATTTTTTTTTGTCTCAAGTGATTGAATAATGACTAAAAAAAAATAAAAATGACAAAAAGTTGTCACTAAATGATATATTGCTCACACATGCCATGGTTATATGTGGAATTGCACCCCAAAATACATTTTGCTGCTTCTCCTGAGTACGGAGATACCACATGTGTGGGACTTTTTGGGAGCCTAGCCGCGTACGGGCCCCCGAAAACCAAGCACCGCCTTCAGGATTTCTAAGGGCGCAAATTTTTGATTTCACTCCTCACTACCTATCACAGTTTAGAAGGCCATAAAATGCCAAAATAGCACAAAACCCCCCCAAATGACCCCATTTTAGAAAGTAGACACCCCAAGGAAATTGCTGAGAGGCCTGTTGAGCCCATTGAATATTTTCTTTTTTGTCCCAAGTGATTGAATAATGACAAAAAAAATAAAAAAATACAAAAAGTTGTCACTAAATGATATATTGCTCACACATGCCATGGTTATATATGGAATTACACCCCAAAATACATTTTGCTGCTTCTCCTGAGTACAGGGATACCACATATGTGGGACTTTTTAGGAGCCTAGCCACGTACGGGACCCCGAAAACCAAGCACCGCCTTCAGGATTTCTAGGCACAAATTTTTGATTTCCTCTCCTCACTACCTATCACAGTTTCGAAGGCCATAAAATGCCAAAATAGCACAAAACCCCCCCCAAATGACCCCATTTTGGAAAGTAGACACCCCAAGCTATTTGCTGAGAGGTATGGTGAGTATTTTACAGCTCTCATTTGTTTTTGAAAATGAAGAAAGAAAATATATATTTTTTTCTGCAAAATATTCACCATACCTCTCAGCAAATAGCTTGGGGTGTCTACTTTCCAAAATGGGGTCATTTGGGGGGGTTTTGTGCCATCTGGGCATTCCATGGCCTCCGAAACTGTGATAGGCAGTGAGAAGTGAAATCAAAAATTTACACCCTTAGAAAGCCTGAAGGCGGTGCTTGGTTTTGGAGTCCCGTACGCGGCTAGGCTCCCAAAAAGTCTCACACATGTGGTATCCCCGTACTCAGGAGAAGCAACAGAATGTATTTTGGGGTGTAATTCCACATATGCCCATGGCATGTTTGAGCAATATATCATTTAGTGACAACTTTGTGCAAAAAAATTTATCTTTTTTCCGCAACTTGTGTCAACATATAAAATATTCCATGGACTCGACATGCCTCTCAGTATATAGCTTAGGGTGTCTACTTTCCAAAATGGGGTCATTTGGGGGGGTTTTGAACTGTTCTGGCATTTTATACACAACATTAGGAAGCTTACATCCACTCTTCTAACCACTTGAAGACAAAGCCCTTTTTGACACTTTTTGTTTACATGAAAACATATTTTTTTTTGCAAGAAAATTATGTTGAACCCCCAAACATTATATATATTTTTAAAGAAAAGGCCCTACAGATTAAAATGGTGGGTGTTGCATTTTTTTTTCTACACAGTATTTGCGCAGCGATTTTTCAAACGCATTTTTTGGGGAAAAAATACACTTTTTTAATTTTAATGCACTAAAACACACTATATTGCCCAAATGTTTGATGAAATAAAAAAGATGATCTTAGGCCGAGTACATAGATACCAAACACGACATGCTTTAAAATTTTGCACAAACGCTCATTGGCGACAAACTACATACATTTTTAAAAGCCTTTAAAAGCCTTTACAGGTTACGCCGTTAGATTTACAGAGGAGGTCTACTGCTAAAATGACTGCCCTCGATCTGACCTTCGCGGTGATACCTCACATGCATGGTGCAATTGCTGTTTACATATGACGCCAGACCGACGCTTGCGTTTGCCATTGGGCAAGAGCAGGGCAGGACAGGGGTGCTTTTTTTTTTTTTTTTTATTATTAATTTTACTTTTTTTTTTTTTTAAAACTGTTGCTTCCATATTTTTTTTTTTTATCATTTTTATTGTTATCTCAGGGAATGTAAATATCCCCTATGATAGCAATAGGTAGTGACAGGTACTCTTTTTTTGAAAAAACTGGGGTCTATTGGACCCTAGATCTTTCCTCTGCCCTCAAAGCATCTGACCACACCAAGATCGGTGTGATAAAATGCTTTCCCAATTTCCCAATGGCGCTTTTTATATCCGGGGGGGGGGGACATTCCCTCCCACTGCTTGTAAAAGCAGTCCAGAGGCTAATTAGTCACTAGGATTGCTTTTACATGAAAGCCGGCCGCTGGCTGAAAAGAATGATACCAAGATGATACCTAAACCCGCAGGCATTATTCTGGTATAACCATTCAAAGTCCAGCAACATACCAGTACGTTGTTGGTCCTTGTTGGACATGTATTGTAATCTTTTTTTTTCATGCAGCCTGTTGGCTGAACGAAAAAAAAAGATTGATTGGTGGGTATGCCCACCATTAGAATACCGCCCTTCTTCCACCCACTTCTAATGATGGGCATACATGCACCATTTATATATGCCGAAGCATGGGGGCATCTTCCCGCAAAAGTTATGCCGCGTACACATGGTCAGACTTTTCCACGGGCAAGCCTCCGTCGGAAATTCGACCGTATGTACTAGGCATTAGGAGCAAAATCGCTCCTCCGCTCCTCTGCCCCTGCTGCCCCAATGCTTCGGCATATATGCTTTTTTTTTTTAACTGTGGTGGTGAAATCACCTCCTACAGCACTGGAGTCGCAGGGATCAGGGCTGTCTCTGCGAACGCTGCAGTTATGTGTGTTGTGTTTTGTAAGTGACAGTGATCGATCGATACTGCACTTGGGTGGCCTGAGCTGGACGGAGGGGCAAAACGCAGGTGCTAGCAGGTATCTTTGCTGATCCCGCTAACACTGTGTTTTTGGGAACCCTAAACTGCTGGGGAAGTTAGTATAGATCTGATCAGATCAGATATTGATCTGTTCAGATACTATACCACTAAGGGAGGTTTTTTCTTCATGCGTGGGTGTCAGCGTTACTGGCACTAACCTGACGCTGCCTGGGGTGTGACGCAGACCCTCTCTGACGCTAAAACCTAATTGATATCACCCGCCAGGCGATCAGGGGGTTAAACCTTTATTGGGTTATATACGGCGGGTGCCCTGACACTATAAAAAGCAAACTAACTAACCAGCGTCACCCGTAACACTTATATGTGATCACTGGTGAAAGGGTTAACTAGGGGCAATTAGGGGGTTAAAACCTGTATTAGGTAATATATGGGGGTACCTGACGCTATATAAAAACCTGACGGTGAACCTAAAAAAAATTACTGGCTACCTATTGGCATCACCGACACTAAGACAGCGATCAGAAAAACGATCGCTTAGCGACAGTGGTGATAGGGGGTGAAGGGGTTACCTGGGGGGCGATCAAGGGGGTTAAACCTTTATTAGATAATATATGGGGGTACCTGACGCTATAAAAACCTGCGGCGAACCTAAAAAAAATTACTGGCTACCGATCGGTATCACCGACACAAAGACAGCGATCAGAAAAACGATCGCTTAGCGACAGTGGTGATAGGGGGTGAAAGGGTTACCTGGGGGGCGATCAAGGGGGTTAAACCTTTATTAGATAATATATGGGGGTACCTGACGCTATAAAAACCTGCGGCGAACGTAAAAAAAATTACTGGCTACTGATCGGCATCACCGACACTAAGACAGCGATCAGAAAAACTATCGCTTAGCGACAGTGGTGATAGGGGGTGAAAGGGTTATCTGGGGGGAAATCAAGGGGGTTAAACCTTTATTAGGTAATATATAGGGGTACCCGACGCTATAAAAACCTGCGGCGAACCTAAAAAAAATTACTGGCTACCGATTGGCATCACCGACGCTAAGACAGCGATCAGAAAAACGATCGCTTAGCGACAGTGGGGATAGGGGTGAAAGGGTTACCTGGGGGGCGATCAAGGGGGTTAAACCTTTATTAGGCAATATATGGGGGTACCTGACGCTATAAAAATCTGCGGCAAACCTAAAAAAAAATAACTGGCTACCGATCGGCATCACCGACGCTAAGACAGCGATCAGAAAAATGATCGCTTAGCGAAAGTGGTGATAGGGGGTGAAAGGGTTATCTGGGGGGCGATCAAGGGGGTTAAACCTTTATTAGGTAATATATGGGGGTACCCGACGCTATAAAAACCTGCGGCGAACCTAAAAAAAAATAACTGGCTACCGATCGGCATCACCGACGCTAAGACAGCGATCAGAAAAATGATCGCTTAGCGACAGTGGTGATAGGGTTATCTGGGGGGCGATCAGGGGGTTAAACCTTTATTAGGGGGGGTTAGGGGGCTACACTGGACCTAAAACTAACTTTAGTGACACTTTTACAGTCACAAATGTCACTGATTGCAGTGATCAGTAAATAAATGGTCACGCGGCATTAGGAGCAAAATCGCTCCTCCGCTCCTCCGCTCCTCCGCCCCTGCTGCCCCAATGCTTCGGCATATATGCTTTTTTTTTTTAACTGTGGTGGTAAAATCACCTTCTACAGCACTGGAGTCGCAGGGATCAGGCCTGTCTCTGCGAACGCTGCAGTTATGTGTGTTGTGTTTTGTAAGTGACAGTGATCGATCGATACTGCACTTGGGTGGCCTGGCCTGGACGGAGGGGCAAAACGCAGGTGCTAGCAGGTATCTGGGCTGATCCCGCTAACACTGCGTTTTTGGGAACCCTAAACTGCTGGGGAAGCTAGTATAGATCTGATCAGATCAGATATTGATCTGTTCAGATACTATACCACTAAGGGAGGTGTATGCTTCACGCGTGGGTGTTAGCATTACTGGCACTAACCTGACGCTGCCTGGGGTGTGACGCAGACCCTCTCTGACGCTAAAAACCTAATTGATATCACCCGCCAGGCGATCAGGGGGTTAAACCTTTATTGGGTTATATACGGCGGGTGCCCTGACACTATAAAAAGCAAACTAACTAACCAGCGTCACCCGTAACACTTATATGGTGATCACTGGTGAAAGGGTTAACTAGGGGCAATTAGGGGGTTAAAACCTTTATTAGGTAATATATGGGGGTACCTGACGCTATATAAAAACCTGACGGCGAACCTAAAAAAAATTACTGGCTACCGATCGGCATCACCGACACTAAGACAGCGATCAGAAAAACTATCGCTTAGCGACAGTGGTGATAGGGTTATCTGGGGGGCAATCAAGGGGGTTAAACCTTTATTAGGTAATATATGGGGGTACCCGACGCTATAAAAACCTGCGGCGAACCTAAAAAAAATTACTGGCTACCGATCGGCATCACCGACGCTAAGACAGCGATCAGAAAAACGATCGCTTAGCGACAGTGGTGATAGGGGGTGAAAGGGTTACCTGGGGGGCGATCAAGGGGGTTAAACCTTTATTAGGTAATATATGGGGGTACCTGACGCTATAAAAACCTGCGGTGAACCTAAAAAAAAATAACTGGCTACCGATCGGCATCACCGACGCTAAGACAGCGTTAAGAAAAATGATCGCTTAGCGACAGTGGTGATGGGGGGTGTAAGGGTTATCTGGGGGGCGATCAAGGGGGTTAAACCTTTATTAGGTAATATATGGGGGTACCCGATGCTATAAAAACCTGCGGCGAACCTAAAAAAAATAACTGGCTACCGATCGGCATCACCGACGCTAAGACAGCGATCAGAAAAATGATCACTTAGCGACAGTGGTGATAGGGGGTGAAAGGGTTATCTGGGGGGCGATCAGGGGGTTAAACCTTTATTAGGGGGGGTTAGGGGGCTACACTGGACCTAAAACTAACTTTAGTGACACTTTTACAGTCACAAATGTCACTGATTGCAGTGACAAGTAAATAAATGGTCACTGCAATCAGTGACACTGTGACTGGGGGCTGGGGGTGATCTGGGGTGTCTGGGGGGGGCTGGGGGGGCGATTTATGTGCCTATGTGTCCTGGTGTCAGTGTAGTGTTTTGTGCACTAACCTGGCATCTTCTCTTGTGCGGCGCTCGGTATATGTGAGCGCCGCAGGAGAGATGACATCACTTCCTCTGCCTGTGTAAACATTACACAGGCAGGGAAGCTCTCTCATTCTCCGGGAGCGATCGCGAGGGGGTGGCCGGAATCGAACGGCCGTCCCCTCATCCCGGATCACTCCCGAACACTTAACCACCGCTCACTGTAAAGAAGGGGGGTCCGATCGGACCCCCCAACTATACAAAGGCGATCACGTAGATATACGTGATTCTGCCTGTCGGTGCCGTTCTGCCGACGTATTTTTACAGTGGCCGGTCGTTAAGTGGTTAAACACCGATGGAAAAAAGACCGATGGGGCCCATACACGATCGGTTTGTCCGATGAAAAAAGTCCATCGGACTCTTTTCATCGGTTAAACCTATCGTGTGTACAGGGCTTAAGACTCTGACTATGCGGACAAGTAAGAAAAGCTTCTGTATTTCTATTTGTGGGGTGAAACCGTGGAATGGTTTCAATGTGGAGCTCAAGAAATGTCTAAGCATAAAACAGTTTAAAAAGAGGTATAAAGAAATTATTTTTTCAAGGTATAAGAATGAAGGTATTTGAACTATTATTGTGCGTTTGTGTATTAATATTGTTATTGATTTTTTTTTTGTATTGTTAGTTTTGTTTGGATGTGTATGTGCATGTATTCATGCATATATGTTTATGATTGAGTAGTTAGATTATTGGTAATTAGTATATTATATTTGAATTATTAAGTATTGTATGACTTTATAGCAATGTAACATTAAATAGATTACTTATGGAGAAGGGGTAGGATTAGATACGTTTGTACTTCTTCCCACTCATTTTCGGATATGTAAACTAAAATATTTTTTATAATTATTTTTTTCTTTCTCTTGTAACTAGTTGTTTTGTGATTGTCTACCACTGAATGATTACTTCTTTTATTTTGTATGTTTTTTTTTACATGTTTAAAATAAACTAAAACTAACTAACTAACTGCCACACTGGTTACACTGAGACAAGCTAAATTTACATAGAAAACACAAATACAGCTTCACTGACCACAGTGAGCCAGCACTAAATATAACTAATCCTAGCACCTATCTAGGAAAGTGCTACAAAAAATGAAGACTTCCCACTGTGCCGCCTGTGTCCTAGCAACCAAGGACGCAATGCAGGCAGGCTGTGTTTGTCCTAGAAAACAATGACCTCATTGGTTGTAAAGATGCTGATGGTCGCACAGTCATGGTTTCTTATGGTGAACAAAAAAAGCGAATAAAACATTGCAAGAAAACTGTGTGGGGTTCCCCCTAGGGATGTATACTGGATGTTTATTCTTGATGAGGGTCTGATATGAATTTTAAGGGGGACCCCATGCAAAAACAAAACAATGTCTGGGGTCCCTCCTAAAATCCTCTTGGGTCTGGTATGGATTTTAAGGGGGTAATCCTACGCAAAAAAAAAAAAAAAGGACGGGGTCCCCTCAAATCCATACCAGACCCTGTTGTGAGCATGCAACCTGGCTGGAAAGGTGGGGCAGGGAGCCAGCAGCCCCTTTATGAACCATACTAGGCCACATTCCCTCAACAAGGGTGCGGTTCCTTGCCAGGGGATCCCCATGTACTTGATTTATGTACCAGTTCGTGTACTACAAGATATGAATGTATATATACATACACACAAATATGTTTAATTTTAAATACCTTATATTAAGGCTTTTTGTATAATTTTATGTACAGTGCATTACGTCTAAAAGCAAACCAGGGGATGAGATAAACCATATAATGCAGTGCCAACTGAAAAACTGATATTTTGCTGCAATTTCACAGAAAACTAAACCTATTACATGAGAGCAAGAGCATGATAAGCTGTATGCTGAAGGAAGGAAATATCAATTTCTTTTCTGTACACATTTAAACATTTTCTATCAGGTGTCTCTGATAGATTTCCAATCATGCTTTCATGTATAGCATGTGAAATTAAATTGTAATCCAGAACTGCCCTGTGGCATAGGGCAGCTCATATTATTTAAATATGCTAACACAATAAAAATGTGTGCTTTGTTAATTCAGAACAGTTATTATTATTCTACCAGCATATTTTGTGTCTACCTAGTATGCACTATATTTTATTCATACCAATTCATTAAAAAGTATGTTTTGAAATTTTTAATAAATGTGTTGCTTTATTAAAACAGATGGTAGTTAAAGGCCATCACTTGCAGGGTTTTTATTTTTATTTCATTTAAGATAGAAAACAGGGTCATGCAAATTATTCGATTATAGCCATGTGTCCAACTATGCATCCAGAACGTCTGATTTAAAACATAGATATAGCTTTAATTTACAGTGCTATTTATTCCAATGTGTACCCAACATTTTGGTAAATTTGACTTTCACAACTGAAAGTATTGGAAAGCCTGCTTCTGATAAATAGGGCTTGTACAGTACCAAAACAGGATAACCAGTCAGGTTATGGTAATGGATCCAAAAGAAGCAGGCAAGAGGCAAGGCCTAAAATAAACTAGTATCTGTTGCTCATGTTGGGATAGAGAAGAAATCATACATATTTTTATCACTGTTTGCGTATTCTGTTTTGGTACTCCTCAGGCCCTGTTATACATAGTTTGTATGCCTATGGGCAAAAAGCCTAAACAGATTCATACAAAGCGGAATAAATGGCTCTGGAATACTAGACTGTATTTGTACTGTAAACTAACACTTCCTGATGCATGGTTGGCTACTGGTACATAAAGAATTGATTTGCATATGTAGCGGGTCTCTGTTGAGGCCCCATGGACTACGTTACCCAGAACCAGGAATGAGCCGAACACCCCCCCTGTTCGGTTCGCACCAGAACCTGCGAACAGACAGAATGTTCGCGTGAACTTTAGAACCCTATTAAATACAATGGACTCGAACGTTCGAAATCTAAAGTGCTAATTATAAATGTAGCGATACCCCCAAACTAAGGGAGCCGCTGGTTTGCTTTTTCTGGGCCCTGTACACAGCACAGCCAACCCCCGGCAATCTACTCAGCCCTTCTCTGGCACAGCTAGTCTAGGGGTTGGTATTTCTATATAGCTCTATACCAGTTTATGCACAATCCACAATACCTTTCTTCTAGTGATAAGATATATATATATATATATGGACTCAAATACCAGATTTGATAAAAATGTAAAAGGTTTACTTGTAGATAAAAGGGGGGGGGGGTTAACAATCAATATCACATATAACACATGCATGCAGAGCCCTGCAGTAATACCAACACTAGTTAATTATAGTGCGCAATTAGTTCTAACACACACTAACATATAGCTTGAGTCCCCGTTAGCAATATGGCGCCCAACAGTACCATCAACTCCCAGTCAGGCCTGACTCAGTTAAAGCTCAGTCTCTAGAGAAGGAATCTTCACATGCCAGATGATCGGTGGTGCACATACAGGAACAATATTTGTAATCCAACAAGGTCTAAGGTAATGAAACAACTCCCCGGAGACTATGTAACTCAGTCCTCCAACTTGTCTCCTGACAGGAGAAAAGGGAAAGTGTAATCCGAGGGCCAAGGCAGTCAATAGGCCTAATAAAGTACTCGGTTATAATTGTGAGCAGGTGCGCTCTCACCCCTCCGGACTCGATCCCAGTCCGGGACTCCCACCGCTGTGTCCACACACACAGGATCTACCACCGCCTGATCTCCGGGCCACTGACGTCCGCGAAGCAGGTAGATATCTGCAGCCGCACAGGCTCCGCAGCGAGGTGGAAGGCTCTCTGGAAGTGCGCAAGGCCCAGGCTTCGGGCCCTACACTCGCAGCAGGTCCGCACAGGAAGTCCTCTTGCCAGCCGTGCGGTGTCCAAAGAGGCCGGGCTTAGCCTTTCCCTCCCCTTTTATACCCCACCCATGAGTCTCTGCGGCAGCCCAATGCACCCTGGGTGCCAAACGGGGTTCTGGGTAACATGGGGTCTCAACGGAGACTCTGCTACATAAAGGCTAATATGCAAGTTATTGTCCTAAAAAGTGTTTGGGGACCCGGGTTCTGCCCCAGGGGACATGTATCAATGCAAAAAAAGTTTTAAAAATTGACGTTTTTTCGGGAGCAGTGATTTTAATAATGCTTAAAATGAAAAAATAAAAGTGAAATTTTCCTTTAAATTTCGGACCTGGGGGGTGTGTATAATATGCATGTAAAGTCGCGCTTGTTTCCCGTGCTTAGAACTGTCCCTGCACAAAATGTAATTTCTGAAGGAAAAAAAGTCATTTAAAACTCACTCGCGGCTATTAATGAATTGTCAGCTCCCGGCAATACATAAAAAAGTCTTGATAAAAAAAAAAAAAAAAAGCGTTGGGGTCCCCCCAAATTCAATTATCAGGCCCTTCAGGTCTGGTATAGATATTAAGGGGAACCCCGCCGCAAATTTAAAAAAAAAATGCGTGCGGTTCCCCCCAAATATCCATACCAGGCCCTTCAGGTCTGGCATGGATTTTAAGGGGAACTGGTATGGATTTTTGGGGGGACTCCACGCCATTTTTTTTTACATTTGGGGTGGAGTTCCCCTTAAATTCCATGCCAGACCTGAAGGGCCTGGTATGGATATTTGGGGGGAACCGCACGCATTTTTTTTTCATTTGCGGCGGGGTTCCCCTTAATATCTATACTAGACCTGAAGGGCCTGGTAATTGAATTTGGGGGGACCCCCACGCTTTTTTTTATTTTTATCAATGACTTTTCTATGTATTGCCGGGAGCCGACAATTCATTATAGCCGCGAGTGAGTTTTAAATGACTTTTTTTCCTTCAGAAATGACATTTTGTGCAGGGACAGTTCTAAGCACAGACTTTACATGCATATTATACACAACCCCCCGGTACGAAACTTAAAGGAATATTTCACTTTTATTGTTTGACTTTAAGCATTATTAAAATCACTGCTCCCAAAAAAACGGCCGTTTTTAAAACTTTTTTTTGCATTGATACATGTCCCCTGGGGCAGGACCCGGGTCCCCAAACACTTTTTATGACAATAACTTGCATGTAAGCCTTTATAATTAGCACTTTAGATTTCTCCCATAGACTTTTCGAATTTGCAGCGACACCCCAAATTGTTTGCTGTTCGGCAAACTGGCGAACAGGCAATGTTCGAGTCGAACATGAGTTCGACTCGAACTCGAAGCTCATCCCTATTCCTAGTAAGTCAAGGATGGGGCAGTACTGCAAGTCCCAGGAAACTGGGGAGTGACTACAGGAAAGGGGAGATAGAAGAAAACCCGGGGCTTGGAGCAGTCACAAAGAGGACAGTGAGAGGTGACCTTCTAAGTGGGCTGCTGTGTTAGAGATAAAGAGAGACTCTGCTGCAACTTCTAAACAGAGGTCACAGCTGTGAAAGGTTGTCATTGTCAGGTCCTTAGGTGGAATCACTGGTGAGCAGTGCCGGGACAAGGTCATCCTAAGCCCAGGGTGAACATGCCAAACTCAGCCCCCAACCCCCCTCCCAAGATACACGAGCATTAAGTGTCAGCAAAAATTCCTCCACAAAAACACTGAGCACTAATCTGCATGCTTGACCCCATAGCATAAAATCCCCTCTCTCAGTGCAAATTTTTAGAACTTACAATCTAGAAGGGAGGGTCAAGTGGAACAAAAGGTAATAAGCGTAGGGATGATTAGATGGAGAAAATGAAAATACAGTTGTTTGGAGATGTTGCGGAGGTTGAGGCGGCAAGATTTGGACAGTGATTGGACATGGGGCTTAAAGGAGAGTTCAGAGTCCAGGACTACACCTAGGACCTTGGCATGTGGGGATGGGCTTATGGACGTGCCATCAATTTTGACAGAGAGATCAGGGGAAGAGGCACACAGGGGAGGAAAAATGATAAGTTCCGTTTTGGATAGATTAAGTTTGAGGAAGTAGTGTGACATCCAGACTGATAAATCTGATAGTAAATTAGTGATACGTGAGGAGAATGATGGAGTGAGTTGAGGGGTAGAGAAATAGATTTGGGTGTTGTCAGCATAGAGGTGGTATTGGAAGCCATGGGAGGCTATCAGTTGACCCAGGGAGGAGGTTTAGATTGAAAAAGGAGAGGTCCAAGAACAGAAACTTGGGGGACCCCAACAGGGAAAGGAAGAGGAGAGGACGAAATAGAATTGTAAGTAATGCTAAAGGTGCAGTTGGATAAGTAGGAAGAGAACCATCGAAGATTACAGTCACGGAGACCAAAGGCGTGGAGTTTTTTGAGGAGGAGGAGGGGGTGGTCAACGGTATCAAAGGCAGCAGAGAGGTCCAGGAGTAGAAGTACAGAATAGTATCCATTGGTTTTGGCCGTTAGTAGATCGTTTGTTTTAGAATAGCAGTTTCTGTGGAGTGTTAAGGGCGAAATCCAGACTGAAGGGGATCAAGAAGATGTTTTTTTTTATGTACAGCCTACAATAGATAGAAAATGTTGTGTTTATTTGCAGTAGATGGTGAAGAAGGTATGGTGCTGTGCCTGCCCCCGCCGTAAATCCTTTCCACGGGCATTGTGCCTGGGTAGAAAAAAGTTGCCCATTAACCTTAGGAGTGGCTGGCTGCAGTGTCTGTGCCATTCTCACTTCCCAGCCAGCTCCTCCCCTCCCTCCCTGCTATGACAGGAGAAAAGGAAGAATGATCGATCTGTTCTGCCTCTTCCCGCCCCTACCCCTCTGTATCTGCCCTGCCCACTCTCCTATCTCCAGAATGCAGCCAGTATGAGAAAGGGGATGTGGGCGGGAGATTTGAAGTAACAGCAGCTTCAGCTGCACCTGGCTGCATGATTGGTGCCCCTGTGTACACTCAGATCACTGCAAATTGCATCAGCAGCAGAATGTGAGCTTTGTCTCCTGTAGAAGTATGACTTATTTGCTGTATGTTGGGATCAGTCCTGATAGTTGTGTCTATGTACCGTATATACATTATTTTGTGCTAAAAAGGCCCCCCTCGGCTTATACTCGAGTCACCTTTTTGCGCCTGATCTCCCGGACTTTGGGGACCCGGTACCGGCAGGTTGTAGATCCCCCTGGCACACATGTAGCCCCACTCTTCTGTCTATATACGGTACATTGAAAGAGTTTAGGTGTGACCTCATATTATATGGTTTTGGTAAATCTAAAGGAAAAATCTAAAGATAATTGTATAGTGTGTAATACAGGAGGTGTGTTGCTGGCCAAATCACCAGGTAAAAATGAAGGGAAAAAGCCTTAAAAAAAATAATAATGCAGCTGTGACATCTAATTGGGTATTCTGACAGCCAGTGGTGTCTTCTGTCACAATAAAAAAGCTCAGCAGGGGGAAGAGGGTGCTCTTCCATTTGCGTTGTTAGTGTGGATGGAGGAATCTGTACACTATACCAGTGTTTCTCAACTCCAGTCCTCAAGGCGCACCAACAGGTCATGTTTTTGGGATTTCCCTCAGATAAAATGGCTGGGGTAATTACTAAGGCAGTGAAACTGCTCAAATCACCTGTGCAAAATAATGGAAATCCCAAAAACATGACCTGTTGGTGCGCCTTGAGGACTGGAGTTGAGAAACACTGCACTATACAATCTGATTGTACTATCTCCTTTAGTTTCACCAAAATTAGTCATATGAAGGCAAACCTGACATTTGTTTTTAATGAGTATCAAATCAGGACATTATACTACATAACTGTTAAATAACTGAGGAATGTACAATCAGATTGTATCATGTGTGGTTAGCCATAGATGAGTTGCCATATGGGGGTGGGGGGGTGGCATTATGGAGGGGAAAGTGGGTGGTAGCAGGATGATGGTGGGGGGCACCAAAATGCACCTTCGCCTGTGTAGACAAAAATCCTTGCACCGACCCTGCCCGGTATTGTGGGATGTACTCAAGTCTGAGTGCTCCAATGGAACTTTAGGCCCCAACCATTACCAATACACTGGGCAGTGGGAGGGGTTTAGAGAGACTAATTAACCTTTAGCACCATCCCTTGGTTAGAACCTCCCTAGTTTAAGGGTTCACCAGCAGAAACATTTAGTCCTCCAGTTATTTATGGTGTAATACAAAATTGATATCTGTTACTGCTCACGGTTATTGCTATTTAGTTTATTGAGTTACTGGGTGTGTTTTACAAATAAATATTACATTTTTAGCCTTGGTGTGTCAGATGATGTGGCATCACCGGAAAGGTCATTAATATCCGGAATCAGGGAACCCATACATCAGTAGCTTCTTTGAGTGTAAGCACTGCATGTATCTGCACCAAATACAAAAAGCCCAACAATGGGAAGAGCCGGCCGGCATGGAGGTTGACGCGCTGATGTCATCGCTGAACGGGAGACTGCATGCCGGCCGGCTCTTCCCATGTTTTTATGCCTGAATTTTACCTACTTGATGTAAGTTACCACCTTTTTATTTGAATAAATGCTGTTTGGACAATATACACTATGTGGTTTCCCCTTCTCATTTTTATGACTGGTGAATACTGAGTTCCAATATCGCAAGAGTTCCTTTCCATCCTTGGATATCCATCTACTGCAAGGAAGCAAGTGATTCATAGTTTGGCATTCCAATAGCTTGCCTCTGGTAAGCACATTATTTTGGTGGTGGTGCATGTGTGCATTCTTTTGGTGCAATTTAGGAGTTCACCCTTCTTCCAATTTGCATTGCAATTAGTTTATGTTCAGAATTTATATGGACTCTTATATGGACATTTATATGATTAACTGTTATTCCTTTGGGGTCAAACTCGATTAATGTGTCGGTTTATCATATCATACCATACATTATTATATTTTTGTCACAATTTTTTTGTCACTATATTAAGTTATAGTTATTGCACAATATTTCCAGATTATTGTTAGATTGTATATTCACTGTATACAGGTTTGCGCAGCTCTTTTTTCCTTTTTTTTCTGCATATTGTTGTTTGGTCTGCACGTGTGAGTTTGCTGCATTTTTAGGGTTCATCAATCTATTCATTCAATCATTTTTTATTTCTCTTTATCCATTTAGGCGCGGTATATCCTCCTTCCCATATTGTTAGACTTGCCAGGTTTCACAGGTTTGTTGCACAATTGCAGCAAGTCCACATTGTGTGACTCCAGATCAATTTTCTTTGCAAACATCCTGCAAGCCTGCTGCAAGTTCTGGTTCTGTTATGTTGTGCAATAGTCATCCCACCACAGGGGTCACTGTGGCTGAATTTTCATGCTGTAGACTTGCAGAACTCTTGCTAAAGACTCACCATTGCATCTTTGCTCTTGCTAGAGACTTGCCGCGCAAATTTGCTACAAATGGGAAAAGTGTCAAATAGAACTTGTGCTCTGCGAGTGTACAAATTACCAGTGAAAATGTGCAGCAAGTTAACAGGCTTACAATTTAACACGAATTTGTGACAAGTTGTCCTTGCTATCTGGGTAAGTGAGAGATAAACACATTTGGATGGCTTAGGCAGAAAAGGCATTAGAAAAGGTGTCCAATTATTATGAAAAGTAAAATTCTGCCTGAAAAGGTGAACCTAGCCTTTAATGTGTTGCACCTAATTCAAAAAATATCTGTGACAGTTTGTGTTCTGACACTGACTTTTGTGCCAAATTCAGGTAGTTCTAATTTTCTCCTTATCTACATTGTGGCCCAACACCTGCTCCAAATTCAAAATAAAACACAGACAGTTTGCATCTTACTAAGGTGGAGCTAATTAACGCTATCTTCCTTTTGCCATACAAAGACAGATTTTGCAAAAGTGTCTTGCATGTGTTCTAAAAGTGGCATGGCACGCACCAAATTCAAGTACAAATTCTAGACAGGTACCTGAATTTTCCGCACGCTGTGCCACTTTTAGAGAGTGAGATGTGAGACACTTTCGCAAAATCTGTCTGTGGTGGTCTTCAGGAATTCAAGGGTACACGTTGTAGCTAGCTAAACAAATATATATATAGAGTGCCTTGCAAAAGTATTCACTGCCCTTGGCTTTTTACCTATTTTGTTACATTACAGCCTTTAGTTCAATGTTTTTTTTAATCTGAATTATTTGTGATGGATCAGAACACAATAGTCTAAGTTAGAGAAGTAAATTTAGTAAAATATATACATAAAACTATTTTTCAGAAATAAAAAACTGATAATTGGCATGTGCGTATGTATTCACCCCCTTTGTTATGAAGCCCATAAAAAGCTCTGGTGCAAACAATTACAGAAGTCACATAATTAGTGAAATGATGTCCACCTGTGTGCAATCTAAGTGTCACATGATATGTCATTACATATACACACCTTTTTGAAAGGCCCCAGAGGCTGCAACACTTAAGCAAGAGACACCACTAACCAAACACTGCCATGAAGACCAAGGAACTCTCCAAACAAGTAAGGGACAATGTTGTTGAGAAGTACAAGTCAGGGTTGGATTATAAAAAAAATCGAAATCTTTGATGATCCCTAGGAGCACATCAAATCTATCATAATCAAATGGAAAGAACATGGCACAACAGAAAACCTGCCGAGAGACGGCCGCACACCAAAACTAACGGACTGGGCAAGGAGGGCATTAATCAGAGAGGCAGCACAGAGACCTAGGGTAACCCTGGAGGAGCTGCAGAGTTCCACAGCAGAGACTGGAGTATCTGTACATAGGACGACAATAAGCCGTACGCTCCATAGAGTTGGGCTTTATGGCAGAATGGCCAGAGGAAAGCCATTACTTTCAACAAAAAAAAAATGGCACGTTTTGAGTTTGCGAAAAGGCATGTATGGAGGAAGGTGCTCTGGTCTGATGAGACTAAAACATCTTCAAAGTTGTGAGCATGTTCTGCAAATGAAATGATGCAAATCCTCAAACAATCCATGTTAATTCCAGGTTGTGAGGCAACAAAACACGAAAAATGCCAAGGGGGTGAACACTTTTGCAAGGTACTGTATATATAGTATATTTTCCCCCTACAATGGCTTGCTTGATGCACACCAAAAAAGAAGTGCCCCTTGAAATGTTGGCAACTATGCAAATGCAAGTCGAATGCACACAGAAGCAAACTGCTGCATTTTACCATTGACACATGCCGTTACTCATATGCAGAAGTAGGATCCTTAATTCAACGGGTTCCCACATAAGTAACCCATGAATGTAGGCTTCAGTTGTAACAATATTCTATTGCTGGCAGGCTTAATTAAAGCAATGCAGAAAGTATTTCTCATACTAGGTAAAAAAAAAAAAAAGTAGAAAAAATGTGATGTGTGCAAAAGAACATTCTTATAGCACTTATAAAAAATATATACATGGCTGACTATTAGCTTACTAAGCCACCATAAATAAATGATGTCATATTTATTTTTCAACATCAATTATTTAGCCTGAATTAGTGCTTTTAACAGATGTCTGTAATACCTAGCAGGTTTTGGTTTAAAGGGGTTGTAAAGGTAAATGTTTTTTCACCTTAATGCTTCCTATTTAAAAAAAAAACGGGAACCTTTAGTGTCCCTTTAACTAAACAAGTCATGTTTGAAGGTGTACAGAATATGTGTATCTGGCTGGGTTTGCATTTTAAAGCACCTGTTTTACTTTGTTTTAAGACTGCAGCTTGGAGGTAAGAGACCTTGCTTATATTGATTTACATGTTTTCTCTTTCCTCTTTCAGACAAAATATTGCTCATACTCCATATTGCTCATACTCCATTTCAAAATATGTGCTTTCAGTCTGTTCAGCCTGGATTAAAATCACTAGTAATCTTGCAAAACGTTAGATTATAAGGAATTTAATGTATTTTGTACCTGAAAACTGAAGGTTACAGTTTACAAATTAGCTCCTTTTAAATTAAGATTAAAGTAGCAGTAAATCATATCCTAGGATATAGAAATCCAAATTAAATGGGACTTTAACGACACCCATTACACCCAGTAACATCCAAATTGTATATAAATTCACAATTTTAATGAATATAATTTAAAATTCAAATGCAACATTAAACATGCACACTGGACATTTTTGGATGTTTTTACAGCAGCTGTTTTTGGCTTCAGACGTTTTTTTTTTCTACAGTCAATAAACTTCCCAGCATGTTATCCTATGTGACCACGCACACATAGGCTGTTATCAGCAGTTTTTGGCTGGGGCGTTTTTTGGATTAAAAAAAAAAAAAAAAAAACTAGTGGGTTCTGAGAAGAGTTTTTCAGCTGTTTTCAGCTGTAAAAACGCTCTAACGTCAAAAACGCTAACAAACGCCGATAAGCGCTTAAAAACTGTGCTTACCAGCGTTTTTTCAAGTTTTTGATCCATGGAAAAAAAAACGCTAAAGAATGCTATTGCAAAAATTTTGAAAAACTCACTGCAAAGCTACTGGGGTTTTATAACGTTATTTTAACGTCCAGTGTGCATGAGGCCTTCTTTGAAATCATAAAAAATGCTGCAATAAGGTGGTTCATCACACTTTTCAATGTATATCCTTAGAAGAGGTCAACGCTTTCTTAGGACCCACGCCAGAGGAAAAAAAAATTTAAAGTCAGCAGCTACAAATACTGTAGCTGCTGACTTTTAATATATGGACACTTAACTGTCCAGGGAGCCCACGATGTCGGCACCCCAGCCGATTTTCGGATCGATGTCGTCATTTTTCAGTGAAGCCTTTTAGCGCTGCAACTGCTGCTCAGTTTCCCGGAAGTGAGGGTTCGCCCCTCCACCCTAAAAGGTGCCAAATGTGGGAGGAAGCAGATAAGCGGAGGTTCCACTTTTGGGTGGAACTCCGCTTTAATCCTAAAAACACATGTACAGGAAAGAGGAATCAAATAGCAAAATATTTGCCATATAAATATACCATGTATCTTAACAGACATTACCCATCCCCAATGTGTGAAAAAATACATATATGATTATAGTAAATGTTAGAATCTGAGGCCTCGTACACACGGTCGAGATTCTCGTCGAAAAAAACATGTCGTTTTTTTCGACGAGATTCTTGGACAAGAAACTTGTCCCGGCCGAGTGTACAGACGCTCAATTCAAAGAACCCGCGGTTCTTTGAATGGAGCGTACGCGGTGACGTCATCGACTACGACGAGCATGCGCTCGTCACATTCGATGCCGTCGCCGCCATCTTGGTATACCCTACGTATGCCTAGGAAGCTACAGCGCATGCGTCAAATTCATTTCTAACATGCGCGGGCTTCCGGGAGGACAGGTAAGTGTACACACACTCACTTTTCTCGTCGAGAAACATGCCGACGAGAATCTCGACGAGAAAATAGAGAGCAGGTTCTCTATTTTCTCGTCGAGATTCTTGTCGCTTTTCTTGACGAGAAACCATACACACGAACAAATTTCTCGGCAAAAAATCTCTGCCAGCAAGTTTCTTGCTGGTTTTTGCCGAGAAACTCGTTAGCGTGTACGAGGCTTGACTCTCAGAAAATCTGGAGAACACAGTGATTATTGCTAATGACTATACTATCCGCTAGCGATAATCGCATTCAAAATCTGGCAGGCTGGTTGTACCCAAGTTGATCGATCGATCAACTTGGTACATTCAGCCTGACCAGAAAGTAAAAGAAAAAAGAGGGCGCACCGACCTAGTGCATTACTCAGAGCCAAAAATAATGGATATTACTTTTTGGCTCTGAGGAAGAGGGCTCGCCCTCGCAACGCGTCAGCCGTAGCTGTTACATCTGTCGTCTTGACTCTCTGGTTATCTGCTTATCTGGTTCCAGCAAGAGGCTATCTCCTTGGATGGAATGTTATGTGCCTATTATTTTACTTGCTTTGTGAGTATTCATGATCTTTTAACTTACTTTTAATAAACCTAGCCATTGGTAATGCACTAGGTCGGCGCGCCCTCTTTTTTCTTTTACTTTCTAGCCCTAAGAATACCAATTATTCTGAGGAGGGCAGCAAGATCCCTGGTCATTCCCTTTTTAACGGAACACTCTGGTTGTGCCACCAAGAGACCAAGCTTCCGAGCGCAGGAGACTGTTTGTGATTCAGCCTGAACATACATGATTCAAATTGTCTATGGCCGGCCTTAGGAGAAGATGAAAAACCCACCCCTATGCACTGCATATCAGGGCTTACTCTGGACTGTGTTCATGCCCTGCGCGGTTTGGATTTCAGTGTGGGAAAGACAGCATTGTCAGCTCACTACAGGAAATTAGGAGCATACTGGTTTTCTGGCAGCATTAACAGGTATTTACCTAAACTTACAGCATTTTTAATGAGACAATACAATGCGAAATATGCATGCATTGCAGAGATATACTGAATGCTCCTTTAAAATGTCTGCCTTGACATATCCTTTACATTGCTCTATTTCCTACTTTATTTCTATAAAAGTGATACACAGGTATGAAGCACCATAAATGTTAGACCAGCTTGTTGTATAATGGTACTAGGTAGCTTATGAACATTTGCTATTTGTGTAGATTATGTCCTGGATCCTATTGAGCAGTGTTGAACCATGTTTATTGCTGGATTTGCTTTCCTTTAGGTTTAGGTAGGCACAGCATGCCTGTTCAGTACCTGTACTGTTTTTTCCTACATACAAGTCAACTTAATTACAAATTAAACCAAATCGGATGTAAGTCAGAAGAAAGGCAAACCAGCTCAAACAAATCAAACCAATTTCAAATGTAAGCCGCATCTATGAAAATAGGTGATAATATGCTATATTTGTTGTAATCCTTATCTAAAGTTATGTGCATGACTGTAAATCTAATCTGTCTGTGATATTTTATCTGAGTTTTTAACATTTGCTTTAATGATGTAGCTTTGTATTACATTCCATTCAACTACACAATGATAACACAGTGGTTAATGCCATTACTATAGTCATCATTGTCTTTATTCCATGACAGTTTTATCTTTTTCTATTGCTGCTCCACAAGCCGATTCACCTCTATAAAACATGTCTTTTAACATTTAAAAGACATCTGGTATTTGTGAAATTACAGTTCATAACACCCAAAGAATATAAAGGCTACATCAGTGGCTAGAGGCACAGGGAACCAGGTAGTGACATTATCTTGTCACTAAATAGAAGTGTATAATGTAGAATGTAAGTCAATATTTTTATTGTATTACCTCCACTGCTATTGTATATGTAACAGACTAGAACAGCTAAAAATATGGTAAACTAACAACGTTTCAGGCAGCTATCCCATAATAACACCCATCCAGCTGGTAAAAGCACAGGTGCTGGCTCTGCACATGATTTGAGAGAACAAAGAATAGCTGGACGGCTGCACTCCGTTGCAACACCGTAGTTGAAAACAGTTAAAATTAGGGATGTGGAAATTAACTATTAATTCCTCGATTAATCGATACATTTTTTTGATTGATCAAAATTCTTTTGATCGGTACTCACCTCTCCGCCGGCTTCCGGGTCTTCAGAGAGTTCCGTCGGAGATCCGGTGACGTCACAGACACCGGCGGGGCTTGCCGTGTCCATCTGAAGGGCTCCTTTGCTGTGCCTTCATATCTGCATGCCGGCGGGACCTTACTATCTGCCACACGCAAGGGCTGTTACACTTCCCTCTATCACTTGCCTCTATCAACCTGGGATTCTACAGCCATCCACTGGGAGTTGTGATAGTTCCCTTCACGAGACATCTACATGCCGACGGACTGATGTTAACCCCTCCTCATCTGGATTCTGCAGTGGCATCGTTGTACACATTTTTATACCAGTATCAATCATACTTGGCTACATATTTTTATGACTGCTTTTGCTACCGGTTGTTATTACTCGCACCATTTTTACAGTTTATGTAGCTACATCGATTTTATCTCCAGTGCAATATTTATTTTGTTACCTACTTGAAGACTATAAAAGTTTTAATGCTATTCCCATCGAGCGCTGCCTTTGTGTGTTTTTTGTATCCTGCTATCAATTTTTCCAGTGGTTGGTAGTTACACTGGGAATCGGCCTGCAAGGAGATCAGCTAAAAGTAATTGGATCTGTATGTGCGTTATAATAAATCAAAATTAGTCGGTTAATCGATTGAAAAAAAAAATGATTAATCGAACACGAAAATTTTAATCAGTAACAGCCCTAGTTAAAATCCATATAGTCACAAATATCACAGAGGTTCCGGAACAAATTACTGACTCGTTTCACACCACTGGTGGGTGCTTAGTCATAGTTACTAGAACATGAGCTGAGTGAGTAAAAATCCAATTAAAGGATTGTACGAAGGACCACCCACATGGACAATCTAACTCAAATTCCAAAACCACACAGGAAACACCTGGGCAAACGCAGGTGCATGGGACGCCCAATCCAGGAACTGGAACGAGTCGTCCCAAGATCAAACCTGCAATTAACACCAGGGGCTCTTTTACCATGTTTCCCCAAAAATAAGCTCAGGTCTTATATTAATTTTGGCAACAAAAGACAAAGTAGGGCTTATTTTCGGGGTGGGTCTTACCATGTAATCTGCTGTCTTCTCTCCCTGCCTAACAGGAATCCCCAGTGTGAACTGACTTAAAATGCTTGTAAAATACTATAATCCACTCTATTACAGTAGTATATAATGTACAATGTGTTTGTTTCTGTAATATAATTGTGCCAAATACCTTCGTTATAGCACCGCTCTGCGCTTCTGTGACCCGCCGGAGCTCTCTTCCCCACATTTATATTACAGAAACACACATATTATATACTACAGTAATAGAGTGGATTATATGATTTTCCAAGCAGTTTAAACTAGGGCTTATTTTTGGGGTAGGGCTTATATTACAGCCCTCTTGGAAAATAACGCTAGGTCTTATTTTCGGGGTAGGTCTTATTTTCGGGGAAACACGGTACATTAGAAAAATACAAAAACATATATATGTAAGTAAACACAAAAATTATATACATTTTTGTGTCAAATAAAAACAATAAATATACAACAAAAAGATCTTACTTTTTATATGTTCTATGTGACATGGGGCTGTCGGAGAACAAATAATAAAAAATAAATAAATAATGGAACATTAAAATACGGTACCTGATAATGCTGCCAGTAGGGCTAATGTTGGACGGGTGATTCTAATGCCGCGTACACACGACTGTTTTTCATGACGAGAAAAATGACATTTTTTAATTTGGTCATTAAAAACGATCGTGTGTGATCCCCAGAGCATTTTTCACGACGTGAAAAATGGGCATTAAAAATTTGGAACGTGCTCAAATTTTTCTCGTTGTTTTGAAAAACGGCCGTGTGTAGGCTTTAACGACGTGAAAAAAACGTGCATGCTCAGAAGCAAGTGATGAGACGGGAGCGTTCGTTCTGGTAAAACTAGCGTTCGTAATGGAGATAGCACATTTGTCACGCTGTAACAGACTGAAGAGCACAAGGCTGAAAAGCGTGAATCGTCTCTTACCAAACTTTACTAACACGAGGATCAGCAAAAGCAGGCCAAAGGGTGGCGCCATCCGAATGGAACTTCCCCTTTATAGTGCCGTCGTACATTTCGTACGTCACCACTCTTTGCTCAAGCATTTTTTTTCATGATAGTGTGTAGGCAAGGCAGGCTTGACAAGAATCACGTCGAGAAAAACTTTGTTTTTTTCAATGACATTAAAAACGGTCGTGTGTACGCGGCATAAGGTCCAATTCACACTTGGCTACACTAAAAATGTGGACGTTATCACTTGTTTCTGCCTGCTTTGTTTTGTAATAGCTGCAATATGAGCGACACAATTGCAGTGCCATTATTTCTTAATGGCACCCCAAACGCTGTGCGATTTTACTGCATTTATCGCATCAACAAAACAAATGGAAATCACAGTAAAACATATGCTGAAATGCAAAGTGTGAATGGGGCCTAAACCTAGATACAGATTACCAGCAGCAGGATCATTAAAGAGGCTGCCTGGCTGTCCCTATGGAATTGCTCCCTCTGTAGCCAGACACTGCTGAATCTCGATTGCTAATGTAGCACCCTCCTAGATAGATGCTAGAATGTACATAGTTAGATTAGTGTAGCTTGCTCCTCTGCCTAACAGGGAAGCTAAGAGAATGAACAGCATGAATATGAATCCAGCTCTTGCCAATTGCAGGGGAGGGTGGCCCCATTGCTTGCTGGGAGCTAGTATTTATATTCTGGGAACACATGAGCTCGGGGTCTTTCCAGGAGTGGATCGCACCAGCCAGGGTTCAGGCAGGCTTGCCTTCCCTGGCACATGCTGCCAAGAGGCCTTAGGTGGGCGACCTGGAGGCCTGAAGTTGGAACCTAAGAGTGGCCCTGGTTCTCCTAAGCTGAGGGAATAGTTTGCTGAAGATCTGTCTGGTATCACTGAGAGAGACTGCCGGTTGCTCTTTAATCACTTGCCGCCCACCCACCATCAAATGACGGAGGAGCGATGCGGCTCTCGCTCTGGGAGGAGGTCATATGACAGCGCCACAGAACAGCCACTCTTGTGTGTCCACAGGGGCGCATAGCACCAAGATTGTAGCCGTGCCGTGTTCCTAGGACATGACGCGACCCCGATCTCTGTAAAGAGCCAATGACGCGGCTCTTTAACCATGTGATCTGCTGTGTCTAATCACAGCCGGTCACATGTATATGCGGAAGTGCCATTAATCGTCTTTCCTCCCCTCACACTGACAGAGTGTGTGGTGAGGAGTGCCGATCAGCGGTATCTCCTTGCAGGGGAGACCAGGTCAGGTAATCAGGGCACTGATCATTAGTGCCCTGATTACACTAAAGCCCCAGCAGTGCCAATCAGTGATACCAACCCTTTGATCGCCCCTGATGTTAACCCTTCCCTGCCAGTGTCATTAGTACAGTGTCAGTGCATATTTTTAGCACTGATTACTGTAATAATGTCACTGGTTCCCTAAAAAGTGTCAAAAATTTAATTAAGGTGTCCGATCTGTCCCCCGCAATGTCGCAGTCCCGGTAAAAATCACTGATCACCACCATTACTAGTAAAAAAAAAATGTAGCGCACAGACCCCTTTTTTTACCTGCATTAACTTTGGCTCCTCGCAGGAAGAGAGAGGCACACCGCACCACAAGCCCGTACCCTCCTGTGTGAAGAGGTTAGACAACCAGAGAATGTCTCTCACCTCTATTTTCAATAAAGACAAGTCCTTGTATCCCCACAGTAACTTGAATGTCCACACCAGCTGCACTCCAACGTAGAGGTTTATTTCTTATAAAAAACAGTCTCTGACAGAGTAGGTTGGAGGGGGAACAGGACAGCTTAAGGTGTGGAAGAGGTCCAGGCACAAACGTTACACAATTCACTACTCCGATTCTCAAGCAGACTCAGCCCATTCGGATAGTCTCTCCAGCTTGGGACTAGCAGCCGAAATGATGCTCGAACTTTACCCTTGGTCTCTGCCACAGACCTGGTGAACTTGGTCTCTGTTCAAGGAGAAGACATCCATCCAGAGAGTTACTGGGACCCTTCCTTCACTGTGACTTCTGCACTAGTCCTTCAGAACGGTTCCTCCCCCGGCCTCCTCATCAAGGATACGGGGTCCCCTCGCAAGGCGGCACCCTGAGATTCCTTGATCCCCGATGGGCTCCAGCCGAAGGTGCTGGGCCCAGACCTTTGGCGCAGTCCCAGGGCTAAAGGTGCCTGAGACCCTTGACAAGGAGCCGCAGACCTGCTCCTGGGCTAAAGGTGCCCAGGGCGGACAGGAAAGAGAACCCCGAACAGGCAGCGTCTGCCCCTTTTATATCCTCTCCCAGCATGCCCAGCAGGTAGACCACACCCACTGTATGGTTGCCGAGAGGGGACGCACAAGGCACAGCACTGTATCAGTGGTTCAACCCTGGCCCACTATGGCAGCGCCACCTGCAAGCCACAGGGAACTGTACACCAATACTCCACCTGTGGACAAAAATGGTTTCAAGAACTCTATCAATTAGGGTGTTTGGGCACAACTACCACCCAAACACTTCCCCTAAATTTAGCACCCCGCTACAAATAATAATAATAAAAATGCCATAAATCTTTCCCCTGTTTTGTAGTCGCTACAACATTTGCCCAAACCGCTGTTGGATGTGACAGAGCCTGTCCAGGCTCTGAAAAGATCCTGACCATAAGGTCGGTATCTGCCCAGAAGCCTGGATCAGCACCTGGCTCAGCCTCTCAGCGATCCGCTGAGAGGCTGAGCCAGACCCTCCTGTCCCCTTCACAGCCCAGTGCTTCAGTGAGCACTGGAGGAGAGATCAGAAAGCCGCTGTCTCTTAGTCACGGCTCTCTGCTCAGAGCGGAGGGGAGAACTGAGCGATCAATTATGTTTGATCGCTCAGTTATCAATACAGAGCCAGCGGGGGACAGATGCAGCATCAGATTAATGCTGCATCCACCTAGGTGAGTATAAATGTTTGCTTTTTTAAAACACTGAACTCTTTGAAGTCTGTTATTTTTTAACAGAACTAAATCCACGTTTTCCCAAAAGAAAGCTCAACCTAGAAACGTTAGAGACTAAAGCTGGGTACACACTATGGAAATTGCAGCCAGTTCCTGAGGTTGAATAGCACTTGCATCCAATCAAATGCTAGACACAATCTCACACTCTCAATCGGCATTTCCTAGGAGATATTGATCAAGAATGCAAGATCGTGTCATACCCACTGTGAGCAGGACCTTATAGGTTGCCTTTATGCGCTTTTCCCCATGCACTTGCTTTGAACATGTATTTTCACTTTATATGTAAAAAAAGAAAAAGAAAATGCTGTGAGGCTCTTTCAAGGTGGACAAAATCTGATGCCAGCATTACCCTGGTTACGGGAATAAACAGGGCCGTCTTTAACGCAGGGCAAATGGGGCATCTGCCCAGGGCCCATGGGGCATCTGCCCAGGGCCCTCTCATTGTTGAAGGGCCCCAAACGCTGATAAATCAAGTGCATTTGTTTTGTCCTCCTCCATCCAGCTCAACATGGGTTAAGTGAAGTCAAGTCCCCGCAGTGTCTCTTCTACTGACCCGCCTCTTCCCCTTATCTCAATCTGAGTGGACTGAGTCTCTCCCCCCCCCCGCCCCCCCCCCCCCCCGGTGATGTGCTGCATTCCGCCCCTCCCCTCCCTCCTCTGCGGGCGGCTGCCGATGACATCGCTCTGCAAAGTGAGTAAACTGTCTCCCTCTGAGACACTGTGTGCTGTTTTGAGCCAGGCTCCCCCTCCCATCACTTCTGATAACGTTTCAGGGAGTCTCAGATGCTGCAGAACTTCTTGGGGTGGCAGGGCTGCTGGGAGTTGTAGTGCAGGGCAGTGTTTGGCTGCTGCTGCAGAACTTCTTGGAGGGGGGGGGGCTGCTGGGAGTTGTATTGCAGGGCAGTGATTGGCTGCTGCTGCAGAACTTCTTGGAGGGGGGGCCTGCTGGGAGTTGTAGTGCAGGGCAGTGATTGGCTGCTGTTGCAGAACTTCTTGGAGGGGGGCTGCTGGGAGTTGTAGTGCAGGGCAGTGATTGGTTGCTGCTGCAGAACTTCTTGGAGGGGGAGGGCAGGGCTGCTGAGTGTTGTAGTGCAGGGCAGTGATTGGCAGCTGTGGGCTCAACAATAACCCCCTCCCTGCTTCTCCACCCTCAATAATAATCCCCCTCTCCACTTCTCCACCCTCAGCAATAACCCCCCTCCCCGCTTCTCCATCCTCAATAATAATCCCCCTCTCCGCTTCTCCACCCTCAGCAATAACCCCCCTCCCCGCTTCTCCACACTCAGCAACAGGGCCGGACTGGGAATAAAATCCAGCCCTGGAAAAAATGTCATACCAGCCCCATAGCATTATTATACTAGCGCAATAGCAAAACGTCATTATTTTCTTGTTCATGAAAGGGAAAACCATACATTTTAATTTCAAAAGTTTTTTATTAGGAGATAATATAGAATACAACAAGAAGTAGTCAGAAATGGAGAATGTACATCATTCACGGTACATACAAAGAATAACCATTACAAAACATCAGAAGATTAGTGAATTAAGTGCTATCATTTGTCGCTGATCAATATCAGGGAGGGTGTTATCACGGTGGCATCAGTATGTATCAGCGGGGGTGGTCCCCAGAACTTCGACAACAAGTAACATTATTCATTTACATCAGGTTCATAGAGTATCAAATATGTAAAATCACAGCCTCAAAGGCTTGTTCTTGCTGAGGGAGTAAGGGAACAGAGGTACAAGCGGAATTCGCGGAAAAGGGAAAGGCGAGTAAGGAGAGGGGGGGCACACAGGGGAGAAAGAGGAAGAGAGAGAAGAGAAAGGGGGGAGGGGAACGGTGTCGGCGGGGCCGCGGTGTGGCCAAAGGGACCACCACGTGCAAAGGTAGAGATAGATGGGAGATCATGGGATAAGGAGGTTGGGATCAAAGTCCGGGGGCAGAAAGTTATCCACCCATGGGGTCCATATTTTAGTGTGTCGAGGGACACGGTCTAGTAATGTGGCCTCAATTTTGCTGTGGATCATGGCTTGGGTTACTCTATTCTTTGTTTCTGCTATGTGAAGTTTCGGGGTTTTCCAGGCTTTGGCAATTGTTTGCTTGGCAGCAGTAGTCAACTGGAGGAGGAGACTGATCTGATTTCTGGTGTATTCTCCCTGGATATGGTTTAGGAGTGCTAGGGCCGGGTCAAGGATCACTGTTTCATGCAATATTGTGGAAATCATTTGAAAGACAGCCTTCCAGAATTGTTGTGCTATCTTACAAGACCACCAGATATGAAGATGGGTGCCATGGTCACTGCATCCTCGGAAACAGTTCGAGGGATAATTCGGTACAAATTTAGATATTCTTGCTGGAACCAAGTACCAGCGCATTAAAACTTTATAATTTGTTTCAAGCGCTACCACATTTTGGGAGGAAGATTTGGTAGTGGCCCAAATATCGGACCATTCTTCAGGAGTGAGAGAAATATTTAGGTCATTTGACCACTGTGCAGCATATAAAGGGAGGACAGCTGATGGTGTGGAGAAGTGGCTATATAGGCTAGATATAATTGCCTGGGGCATGAGGGTCTGCTGCGCAGATTTTCTCGTATAGAGATTGGGTGTTCAGACTAGTGCAAGGGCCGACTATTGATTTGACAAAATGGAGTACTTGAAGGTAGCGGAAAGATTCCGAGGCTGGGAGTGTGGCGCTGGATTGGAGATCCAAGAATGATTTAAAAGTGGAGTTGGCAGTAAGGTCGCATATTTTAGTTATGCCCGCTTGTGACCAGCAAGAAAAGGTGCTGGGTTGAGTGTAGGCAGGGTAGAATGAAGGGTGGTGTAAGAAGGATAATAGGGGGTTGTGTGGAGAGATCAGTTTAAAGGGGTCGCGTAGTCTGTCCCATAGCTTTAAGGAGTGGTGGGTGATGGGGTTGGTAATATGACCACGGACGGAAGGGGGTAACCACAGAATATTATCAACTGTTAGCGGGTAAAGGTCTATAGCTTCAAGGGAAACCCATTTTGGAGTTTCAGTAAGCGCGTGTAATAGGGCTAGTTGGGCTAATTGGGCTGCGTGGTAATATTTGGCAAAGTTTGGGATGCCCAGGCCCCCGTGTAGTTTATGGCGAAGAAGGATGATTTTCGGGACTCTGGGTTTGGTGAGGCCCCATATGTATTTAAAGACTCTAGATTGAATAATCCGGTGGAAATAGGAGGGGACATTGATTGGGAGGACTCTATATAGATATAAGAGTTTGGGAAGCAAGGACATCTTAACAGCTGCCACCCGACCCAGCCAGGAAACACATAAAGGCTTCCAGGTGTCCAAGATAGATGTCAGCTGTGCCAGCATGGGGAGATAGTTAGCTTGGTACAAAGAGGCTGGATTTCCGGTCAGTTTTATACCAAGGTACGGGAGAGAGGTAGTAGACCAGGTAAAGGGGAAGTTTAGTTGTAAGTGGGTGACTTCGTGGGGTGGGAGAGATACATTGAGAGCTTTAGACTTTGTTTGATTAACCTCTAAACCTGAAATGGAGGCAAATTTATCCAGGGTTTGAATAAGGTTAGGAAGGGTGGTGCGGGGTGATGTCACAAATAGGAGTGCATCATCTGCAAATAGGCAGATCTTATGTGAGGTGGAAGCGATTTCTAGTCCTTTAATATTAATGTTTGTTCTAATCAAAGCTGCCAATGGTTCGATAGCTAATGCAAAAATTAAGGGGGAAAGGGGGCATCCCTGTCTAGTACCTCTCACTATAGGAAAACAGTCCGAGCGAAATCCTGAGTACCTAATATAGGCTTGCGGCTGATTATATAGGGAGTTTATCCACTGTAGAAAATGTGGGCCAAAGCCCCAGCGTTTAAGAATGTAATCTAGATATGGCCAGGACACCGTGTCAAACGCCTTCCTTATATCAAGAGATAATAGGTGCATTGGGATATGACGTGTTTTTGCAATATGTTGGAGGAGTATCACTCGTCTGATGTTGTCGCTGGCTTGCCTACGGGGTATAAAGCCTACCTGGTCTTTGTTTATTAGTTTGCCGATGAAAGGGTTGAGGCGAAGTGCCAATATTTTAGCCAGGAGTTTGATGTCCAGGTTAAGTAGGGAGATGGGTCTAAAATTAGACCAAAGGGAATTATCAGTGTTAGGTTTGGGTATCATTGCTATAATTGCTGTCAGCGTGTCTCGGCCAAGGACCTGGTTCTGTAGTAGGGCGTTGAACGATTTACTTAAGAGGGGAGCTAGAGTTGTGGCAAATTTTTTGAAATATGTGGCAGATAGTCCATCTGGGCCTGGTCTCTTATGGGATTTGAGGGTTTTTATCGCTGCAAGGACTTCTTCTGTAGAAATGGGTGCTTCTAAGGGGTCACGTTCTGAGTCCGACAGAGTGGGCAGAGGAGTGTCCTGAAGGAGTGAGTCAGCGGCGGAGTGGGAAAAGGTAGATTTAGCTTTATAGAGGTCTTCCAGACGCTTGCGAAATTCACTTAGAACTTTGATAGGGTTACTAGTGTATGTGTTTTTTTCAATCCGTAATCTGATGGGAACATGGTTCCGTTCTGGTCGACGGAGACACATGGCTAGAAAAGTATCGGGTTTGTTAGCCTTAGTGTAAATGGTATGGTTGGATCTGCGGATGGCCTTATCGGCCGATTCAGCCAGCAGCAGATCCAGTTCAGTTCTGGATTTTTCCATTGCTATCCTATGGGGCTCAGTTGGGGTTGTCTGGAACTGAAGATAGTTCTGGTGGAACTCCTTTTCAAGATTGGCTAGTTGGAGCTTCTTATCCCGTTTGAGGTGTGTAGATACTGATATGCATGTGCCTCGTATTACGGGTTTGTGTGCCTCCCAAAGGAGAACCGGAGAGATATCAGGGGTATTATTATGACGCAAGTAATCTGTGAGGGCCACCTGAATGTCAAGACAATAAGACGGGTTGGTAAGATGAGCTTCATTAATACACCAGGAGCGGTCACTGGTTTGGGGGATCAGGGAGGAAATTGTGGTAAGCACTGCACAGTGGTCCGACCATGGTATAGGTTGTATAAAGGAGTTGACAAGTATTGGGGAGGATGCAACCGAAAGGAATATATGATCAATCCTTGAAAAGGATTTATGGGGATATGAGTAGAACGTGAAGTTCTTCTTTGTTGGGCTGCATTCTCGCCAAGTGTCAAGCAATGAGGCTTGTTGCAGTAATTTTCTAAAACGTGTGGAGGGAGTATACTGGTCTGGAGCATATGGGGATTTATCCATATGTGGCTGGAGCACTGAGTTGGAGTCACCGCAAAGGATCACCGTGCCCTTACAATGTATCCTAATGACCTGTAAGAGGTGAGAAAAGAAGGGATTCGGGTTATCATTTGGAGCATAATAGGAGACCAATGTAGTTTCCACTTCTTGAAGTGTGCCTACAAGAATTATGTAATGACCTTCCGGATCTTTGATTTCTGAGGTTAATACGAAAGGGAGGGATTGGTGAAGGGCTATGAGTACACCGCGCTTTTTCACATTAGCCGAGGCAGTATACACTTGGGGGTATCGGGAGCTAAAGAATTTTGGGGTCACTTGCGTCGTATAGTGGGTTTCCTGGAGGGCCACAATGCTAGCTTTTAATGCTATGAATGTGTGGAAGGCCTTAACTCTTTTATGTGGTGAGTTGAGTCCCTTTACATTAAGAGAAAGAATGTTCAGGGGGGCCATGGGGAAAGAGATGTGACATGAGACAGAGGGGTTCCAAGGGCCCCGCAGCCCCACCGACACAGATCAGGAAAAAAGAAGATATAAGGGAGAAAGGAGGGAAGAAAGGGTAACAATTGTAAGGCAAGTGGATGAATAGATAGAGTAAATAGTAATGGGGTTTGGTCGCCCGACCAGGTAGTGGACAGACTCGCCAGTCAGCCAGCCGGCTCGCGAGTGTGCACACCATGTAAAGGGGGCGGCAATGACAGCCTCCCGCCGCTAATGGGGGATTGTGGTTAAAGCTTTAGAAAATTAAACAATCAAGAAGTAACAGGAAAGACAGTGGTTATGCAGGTATTGCAATATAACCTATGTTTGTCTGGTGTCACACAGACCTCCAGACTAACCCTATGGAGACATGGTATAGGGATACACAAATACTCAGGTAGGGTATATCCGTATATATATATCCTCTTATATGCATTTAAAGTAAGAAACAAACAGAGAGAAAAAAAAAACAAATAACCGTTCATAACAATTCAATTTACCAAAGTTGTGCACAGGTGGACAAAAAATAGGCGGTAGTGTCCGGGTCGCCGCATGCGCCCAGGGAGAGCCCTGAGCACATGCGGCGAGCCAGAGAACAGGTGCCAACTAAAGTGTTACATAGTGAATGTCGTGCAAAAATTATAGTACATTTTCCCAAAAAGGGGACAGCATAGGGAAAGGAAGAGGAAAAAAAAGGAAATAACCTTCTTGGTTTCCCTGAACTGTAAGGTAAATAAAAAATAAATAAAATAAAAAAATGGGGGGAGAATATTTTTCTCTTCTTTTGTTTTCCTTTTCCCTTTAACACCTGCTGGTGAGAAAGAAAATATAAAAGATACATGGGGCCTGAGCCCCCGCAACCCCGGGGAGAGGGGGGTAGGTGGACTGCATAGACATCCCTCTTACCAGTAGGGGGTGTCTATCACGGGACAGTCCTCCTTTAACTTGATTGAAGAGTTATCATCTAGTCATGGAATGTAGGTTAGCTTCAATCAAGGGGCCTCCGGTGGCAAACAGAAAGTGATTATGAGGGGAACAAAAGTAAATTCAACGTGGGGAGTAGACTTGTCGGCTCGGCGAAATGTCCCTGGGTGGGCGAGCTGGTGTGCCTTTACGGATGGATGAAGGGCCAGGATTAGATCTCCTTGGAGTAGCAATATAGGGATGTGCTGCTGCCCGGGCGGGGGTGCGAGGCAGTGTCGTCTCCGCCGGTTGCTCCGGGGTAGTTAGGTGCAGGGATTCAAGAAGACGTTGGAGGGATTCCGGTGATGTACAGGAGTGTTGCTGGCCCTGGTAGGAGAATTGCAAAGCAAAAGGGAAGCGCCAGGTGTATTTAAGTTGGTGCTGCAGAAGAATCTGGAGTTGTGGTTTCATGGCACGGCGTTTAGCAATCGTAGATGGAGCTAGGTCAGAGAACAATTGATATGTGTGACCCTGGAACAGGAGAGTGTCTTTATTGCGAGCAGCAGCTAGGAGTTGTTCCTTTGTACGGAAAAAGTGAAGCTTAATGATAATATCTTGCGGCGGCCCGTCTTGCTGGCGGCGGGTCAGGGCCCTGTGTATTCTATCGAATTCCAAGCGTTCTATTGGTATAGTGGGTGATAGTTCTTGGAATAGTGCCGTTGAGAAAGATAGCAAGTCTTCCACATTTTCTGGAATACCTCTCAAGCGTAGGTTTGATCTACGGGAGCGATTTTCAGCGTCCTCGAGACGTGAGAGGAGCATGTTGTTCTCATCACGGAGGGCTGCCTGCTCTTGAACCTGTTCTTGGAGTGTAAGCTCTATATCGTCTACCCTGGTTTCCAGGTCTGCTGTGCGCTGGCCTAGCTCCCTGATCTCACGTGACAGCCTGCTAGTTATCTGGTCAGATGTAGCTTTTAGGGCCTTTTGTAGCATGGCTTCCATAAATTGTAGGAAATCACCCTGGGACATACCTGGGGAAGGCAGAAAGGAGGGACCGCTGATTTGGCCATCTATGTTGTCCTCATCTTCACTTTCGGCGGTGGCTTGTCCCGGCTTGTCTGGTGAGGCAACGTGCTGCTTAGCCAGGGCCTTCGCCGCCATCTTGGACGAGGCGTGGGCCAGGGCATCTTTGATCGGCTTGGGTTTAGATTTACCGCGATGGCCGGTTAAAACCATCCCAGATGATGCTGTGACCGTTCCGGAGGCTATATTCGGCAAGAGCGGGGTTGCAGGGCGGCTCAGGCACGGCGTATGATCCCGATGTTGCGGCGGGAGGTGCGGAGCTCTAGTGGAACACGTCCGCCATACAGAGCCTCGCGCATGCGCCCCCCGAAAACCATACATTTTAAAGCACATTTGAAGAGTGTATTATATATAGATAAGACAGATATGAAATCACATAGAGCTTTATATATATATATATATATATATATATATATAAAAGCAAATTCCAGTTAAAAGTGGTAAAAGTGGTCAATCATCAAGGGGGACCCCAGGAACTCAGAACGTGGGGAGGGGACCACCGTCCGCAGAAAGAATACACTAAGGTAAGGGGGAGTTACTGATATAAGGGGGAAACCTTTATATCAGTACCTCCTTACATTATTGTATTCACTCCCCCCTTACATCAGTGACCCCCCCTTCAGACTGGTCTAGCGGAGCTGTCACTGACTTCCTCTCAGGTGCACCTTGCAGGGCTCAGTCAGTCGGCTCCAATTTGGTGGCTCTGGTTTTATCCTATAGTCTTCTCTCCACAGTCCATGCACATCTGACTTCTCCCATGACCGCCATCCCGGCGGTGCTCCCACACTTGACTCCTCTCCAGACTCCCTCAGAGACTGCAGACATGATACAGGAGATGGTCAGAGACTGCAGACATGATACAAGAGCTCAATGCAGCCTCACCAGTGCCCATCAAATGCAGCCTCATCAGTGCCAATCAAATGCAGCCTCACTGTGCCCATCAATGCAGGTTTACTGTGCCCATCAAATGCAGGTTTACTGTGCCTGTGAATGCAGTCTCACTGTGCCCGTGAATGCAGTCTCACTGTGCCCATGAATGCAGCCTCACTGCCCCCGCAAATACAGCCTCACTGTGCCCATCATTGCAGCCCCTCCTGTGCCCCATGTCCCAGTCTGCAGTCCCTGTCTGTGGGAAAGTGTGTTGTTGATGCTCGGTACAGTACCTTCCATGCCAGCAGGATATCCATGATGGCCAGCAGCAGGCAGGGTCTGTTCTTGTTTTGGATGGGGACAGTGCTCCTTCCAGAGGATCTGTTTGCTGTGAGATGGGGTGGTCCCTGGCCACCTGCACCTTCAGCCGTCCTCATTTTCAGGCCCCAGTCAGCCTGTCCTCTGGTCCTGGGGAAGTGAGAGCACTGGGTGGGAGCTGGAGAGAAGGGGGAGAGGAGAGCACTGGCAGGGTTAGAGAGCACATGGGTGGGGGCAAAGAGCAGGGGGGAGTGGAGATCACAGGGGTGGGGAGCGGAGAGCACTGGGGGGGGACTTGAGAGCACGGGGTGAGCCAAAAAGAACAGGGGTGGAGAGCACGGGAGGCTGAGAGCACTGGGGGGGGGGGGCTGGAGAGCACTGAGGGGGCTAAGAGTGTGTGTGGGCGAAGAGTACTGGGGGGCAGAAAAAACAGGGGTGGAGAGCACGGGGGCTAGAGAGCACTATGGGGGTACAAAGAGCAGGTGGGAGTGGAGAGTACTGGGGGGTGGAGAGCAATGAGGGGAGCTTGAGAGCACCAGTGGGGGCCAGAAAGAACAGGGGTGGAAAGCACGGGGGGCTGGAGAGCACTATGGGGGGCAGAGAGCACTGGGGGTTGGAGAGCACATGGGTGGGGGCAAAATGCAGGGGGAGTGGAGAGTAGAGGGGTGGGGAGCGAAGAGTGCTGGGGGGGAGCTTGAGAGCATGGGGGAGCCAAAAAAGAACAGGAGTAAAGAGCATGGGGGGCAGAGAGCACTGGGGGGGGCTGGTGAGCGATGGGTGGAGCTTGTAAGCACCGGGGGGCAAGAAAGAACAGGGGTGGGGAGCACGGGGGCTGGAGAGCACTGTGGGGGGCGGAGAGCACTGGGGTGGGGGCTGGAGAGTGATGGGGAGAGCTGGAGAGCACTGGGGGAGAAAGAACAGGGATGGAGAGCACTGGGGGGAGTGGAGAGCACTGGGATGGTGGCTAGAGAAGGATGGGGAGAGCTGGAGAGCAGGGGGGGCAGAAAGAACAGGGGTGGAGAGAACTGTGGGGGGGCTGGAGAGTTTGGTGGTGGGGGAGGAGAGCACTGGGGGGGAGCCAGGGAGCACAAGGAGAAGCACTGGGAGGGGCCAGCAAAAGAAGTAAAGGATAGGGGGATCGGCAGGGGGGCCGCATATAGAGGAAATTAGCTTTCTATATTCCTCCATGCAGTCGCTGAATGCTTGATTCTCCTCCTCTCCCTCCTGCAAGCATTCAGCGGCTGCATGGAGGAATATAGAAAGCTAATTTCCTCTATATGCGGCCCCCCTGCCGATTCTCCTATCCAGGCACACAGGGGCGGGCTGTACAGGCAGGCATCTCCTTATGTGTCTCACGGAGCTGGCTGGGTCTGTGTTCGGCGGTGGCTCTGTAACACGGTCCTGCCCCCCTAGACCGGCTCCTGTGATAGGCGTAATACTAATTCTATATACTATCACAGGAGCCGGTCTAGAGGGGCGGGACCGTGTTACAGCGCCGCCACCGAACACAGACCCTGCCAGCTCCATGAGACACAGGAGCAGGATAGAGGGGACTCAGGGAGCACTGCAGCCGCAACTCAAAGCGGCCCCAGCGTGGGCGGCCTACCTGGAAATCTCCGATATCCCGATAGGCCAGTCCGGCCCTGCTCAGCAATAACCCCCCTCCCCGCTTCTCCACCCTCAGCAATAAACCCCCCTCCCCACTTCTCCACCCTTAATAATAACCCCCCTCCCCGCTTCTTCACCCTCAGCAATAACCCCCCTCCCCGCTTCTTCACCCTCAGCAATAACCCCCCTCCCCGCTTCTTCACCCTCAGCAATAACCCCCCTCCCTGCTTCTCCACCCTCAGCAATAACCCCCCTCCCCGCTTCTCCACCCTTAGCAATAACCCCCCTCCCCGGTGCTTCACCCTTAATAATAACCCCCCTCCCCACTTCTTCACCCTCAGCAATAACCCCCCTCCCCGCTTCTCCACCCTCAGCAATAACCCCCCTCCCCGCTTCTCCACCCTCAGCAATAAACTCCCCTCCCCACTTCTCCACCCTTAATAATAACCCCCCCTCCCCGCTTCTCCACCCTCAGCAATAACGCGCTTCTCCCTGCCTCTCCACCCCCAACAATAACCCCAATCCCTGCTTCTCCATCCCCAATAACCCCTCTCCCTGCTTCTCCACCCTCAGCAATACTCCTCCTTTCTGCAGAAACAGCAGCGCGCTGATGGTTAATAAGTGGCAATGTAGTATGCAGCCCCTTTCCATACTACACTGTGTAATCATGGAGGTATTATGGGGAGGGATCCTGTGTAGTGATGGGCGTAGTATGGGGGAGGGGTCCTGTGCAATGATGTGGGAGGAGGGTCCTGTAATTATGGGGATAGTATGGGGAATGGGGGTTCTATGTAGTGATCTGGGTAGTATGGGGGAGGGAGTCCTGTGTAATGATGGGGGGGCAACATTGCATGGGGGGGCCCCGAGAAAATGTTTGCCCAGGGTTCAATCAATATTAAAGACGGCCCTGGGAATAAACTGTGTGCGACCTGGCTAATATATTTTAGTTGAGGTCCAAAGCAGAAGGTGAGTGCTAGTCCATATGTGTGTGAATGGCACCTGGAAACACCATTATGGATCACTGCACATTTGGTGTGGGGAAGCAAATTTAAGATTGAGATCATTTTAGAAATTCTTCACCTCAATTTGAGTTGTGTTATTGTTTTCACCATGCACTATAAACATTGTAAATTAGCCAGCTCTTGGGTCTAAAACAGCAATGTTCAGAGTGTAACATGTTTGTGGTGTCTGTAGTAGTCACAGGGGTTCCTATTTTTTTCTGATCAAGTAGTGGAGTCCATAGCTTATTTATAGTAGTCAGTTTCTGAATGGTATCCTCAGCCTGATGAACTGAGATTTCCCATACTTATGCTATTCACATCTATTCTGGAAAGTATTGCAAAGGCATGTGTCATTATTTCAGATTTATACAGTATATCACTATTGCAATTACATGCAACTAATATGCTTTCTAAAGATAGTTTAATTAAAAATCCAACACCCTGGAAATCTGCTATCCTATTCAGTTATATTATTACTTTTTTCCTGGACATTGCTGAAAATATTAATTAGAGTTCACTCTGTGATGTACTATTCCAGATACCAGGGTTGAAGTAAAATTCCAGCAAAGTCTGGTGAGTAACATTGTTCTGTTCAGTTACATTTTAAGGCAGTCAGTCAGTCAAGGCAAAGCTGCTAGAAGGCTTCCCTGAATTAATATCTGTCTTGGAAAAAAAAATAAACTAGCAAATATACTGTACATAGCCATTAGCCAACAATTATTGTATTTTGGGACTTTAAATGAGGCAATGACCTGTTAAGGTTATATGCATCCATCCCTAATTATGGCCAAGAATAGGGGGGAAGGACAGAATGTTGGGATTTTAAATGAAGTACATAGCTGCAGAAATTGTAACAATGGTTGTGTAAAAACATGTTTATTAATTGATAATCGTCTATATATATATATATATATATAACATGGTACGAAATAGTTCATAATAATGAAAAATGAATATCATATTGTAGTTTGTATATATAACCATATTAAAAATTCATAAAGATCTATAAACAACAAGGGGATAAACAAGAATTTATGATGATAAATATCTTACTGAAATACATATATATACACATATGCACATTAGGGATGAGCTGAACACCCCCCGGTTCGGTTCGCACCAGAACCTTCGAACGGACCGAAAGTTCGCACGAATGTTAGAACCCTATTAAATACAATGGACGTGAACGTTCGAAATCTAAAGTGCTAATTATAACGACTAATATGCATGTTATTGTCCTAAAAAGGGTTTGGGGACCTGTGTTCTGCCCCAGGGGACATGTATCAATGCAAAACGAAGTTTTAAAAACATCAGTTGTTCAGGAGCAGTCATTTTAATGATGCATAAAGTGAAAAAAAAAAAGTGAAGTATCCCTTTAAATATCGTACCTGGGGGGTGTCTAAAGTATGCCTGTGAAGTGGCATGTGTTTCCCGTGTTTAGAACTGTCCCTGCACAAAATGACATTTGTAAAGGAAAAAAAGCCATTTAAAACTGCTTGCGGCTTTAATGTAATGTCTGGTCCCGGTAATATGGATGAAAATCTTTGAGAAAAATGGCATGGCTACCCCATCACCCCCCCAGCCCATTACCAGCCCCTTTCGGTCTTGTATGGATATTAAGGGAAACCCCACACCCAAAATAAAAAAAGGCCCTAAATACTCTGAACAGCAGTATACAGGCGGTGCAAACAAGACAGGGACAGTGTGCACCTGTTCAGAACATTTCACCTCACTTTCCGTCCCAATGACAAATGTATTTGAAAAGTGGGGTTTTTATTAAAACAAGGATTGGTGACAAAGCATCAGTAGAGAGGAGACACTTTTTTCCCATATTAACTCTTACAGGAGAGAATTTCCCTTCCTAGGGGTAGATTTCCTCTCACTTCCTGTTGTCTCCTTCCGTTTGCAAGTAGGAGTCGTTTGTAAGTTGGATATTTGAAAGTAGGGGCCTGCCGTATATACTCTGCTGAAATTTGCCCCTTACATATTGGTGTTGCCACAACACTGTGAGCCCTCACAGTTACTCTTGGTGGGCGCTGGAACGCCCTGCTGTGAACTATTATATCAGGAATTGTAATTACATGCCATTGTTGAACAGTGGTAGTAAAAATTGGGCCTTTGGTGGTGGTGCTGGCACTACAACACTGTCAGCCCTCACAGTTACTCTTGGTGGGCGCATGAATGGGCCCTACTGTAAATTATTAGCTCAAGAATTGTAATTGCATGCACCTGTTGAAGAGGGGCAGAAAAATTGGGCCTTTGGTGGTGGTGGTGGTGGTGGTGTTGCCACAACACTGTAAGCCCTCACAGTTACTCTTGGTGGGCGCAGGAATGGGCCCTGCTGTGAATTATTAGATCAAGAATTGTAATTACATGCCCCTGTTGAACAGGGGCAGAAAAATTGGGCCTTAGGCACTGGTGCCACAACACTGCAACCCCTCACAGATACTGTACTTGGAGCACAGCAATGAGCCCTGTTGCAAAGTATTGCATCAAAAATTGTAATTACACGCCCCTGTTAAACAGGGGCTGACAAATTGGGCCTTAGGCACTGGTGCCACAACACTGCAACCCCTCACAGATACTGTACTTGGAGCACAGCAATGAGCCCTGTTGCAAAGTATTGCATCAAAATTTTTAATTACACGCCCCTGTTAAACAGGGGCTGAAAAATTAAGCCTTAGGCACTGGTGCTGGTGCCACGACACTGCAACCTCTCCCAGATACTCTAGTTGGAGTGCAGGAATGAGCCCTGCTGCAAAGCATTGCATAAAAAATTGTAATTACATGCCCCTGTTAAACAGGGGCTGAAAAATTGGGCCTTAGCCACTGGTGGCGGCACCCAGAAACAAAAATGTTCTTCCAAGCTATCATCAGGAATCGGATCATTGAGGAGGATAGTCAGTCAACATAACAGGACAGTCACTCAGCATCAGCATAGGCAGTCTTGAAGGGATGTGACATTTCAAAATAAATTATTCTGTTATATCAGCTTCAGGTGCTTGGTAGCTGGTGGTGATCCAAGACTGGTTCATCTTTATGAAGATCAGTCGATCAACCGAGTCGGTGGACAGGCGCACCCTGTGATCCATGACAAAGCCTCCAGCAGCACTGAATGTGCGTTCCGAAAGAACGCTGGATGCAGGACAGGCCAGTAGCTCAATTGCATACTGTGCAAGCTCTGGCCAGTGATCCATCCTCAAGACCCAGTAAGCCAGAGGATTTTCGGTGGGAAAGGTGTCCAAGTCTGACCTTGCCCCTAGGTATTCCTGCACCATGTATATCAGACGCTGGAGATGGTTGCTGGAACCTATCATACCTTGGGGCTGCGGACTAAAAAATTGTCTGAACGCATCGGTCAGACGGCCACCTTCTCCACCGCTCCTTCTGCTACTGACCGAAGCCTCAGCAACTCGTTGTCCAGGACCAGGAGTTTGTAACCTCCCAGTCTCTGGGAACGCGTTGCACAGACCTGTCTGCAAGGCCTCCCGGAGTTGTCTCATCCTCTGCTCCCTTTGCGATGGCAAGATAAGGTCCACAATCTTACCCTTGTACCGTGGACCAAGGAGAGTGGCCAGCCAGTAATGGTCCCTCTCCTTGATCCAAAGAATACGAGGATCCTTTCGCAGACTTTGCAGGATCAGGGAGGCCATGCAGTGTAGGTTAGCTGAGGCATTCGGTCTGGAGTCCTCTGGGTCACTAAGGACGACATGATCCGCAGCCACCTCCTCCCAGCCACGTACAAGTCCACAGGCTTGTTGGGACTGTCAATCATCCCTAAAAGACTGCTGCTGTTGATACTGAGTGCCATGCTCCAACTCCATGCTGACACAATCCTTCTCCTCCTCCTCCTCCTCTTCCTGTGTGATGGGTGGGACAGAAGGAATACTGTCTGGGTAAAGGGGGCCTTGAGAGGCAAGGAAGTCCTCCTCTTCCTGCCTCTGTTCTGCCTCAAGTGCCCAGTCCATTATTCCACGCAGCGTATGCTCCAACAGGTGGACAAGAGGTACAGTGTCACTGATGCATGCACTGTCACTGCTCACCATCCTCGTGGCCTCCTCAAATGGTGCCAGGACAGTGCATGCATCCCTGATCATGCCCCACTGGCGTGGTGAAAAAAACCTGCGTTCCCCTGACCCTGTCCTGGTGCCGTAGTCGCACAGGTACTCATTGATGGCCCTCTGCTGCGTGTGCAACCGCTGCAGCATGGCCAACGTTGAGTTCCACCTGGTGGGCATGTCACATATAAGGCGGTTCTTGGGCAGGTTCAACTCCTTTTGCAGCTCAGCCAGCCGAGCACTGGCATTATATGATCTGCGGAAATCCACACAGACTTTCCTGGCCTGCCTCAGGACATCCTGTAAGCCCGTGTACCTGTCCAAGAACCGCTGCACCACCAGGTTAAGGACGTGAGCCACACAGGGCACACGGGTCAGTTGTCCCCGTCGGAGGGCGGAGAGGAGGTTGGTGCCATTGTCGCAAACCACCATTCCTGGCTTAAGCTGGCGTGGCGTCAACCACCTCTCGGCCTGCCCCTGCAGAGCTGACAGAACCTCTGCCCCAGTGTGGCTCCTGTCCCCTAAACACACCAGCGCAAGCACGGCATGGCATCTTTTTGCCTGCGTACTTGCATAGCCCCTTGAACGCCTACGGAGCACCGCTGGTTCCGAGGACAAAGCACAGGAAGAGACCATGGAGGAAGAAGAAGAGGAGGGGGTGGAGGAGAGAGGTGTGTCACAACCAGTAGTAGCATTTTGGAGGCGTGGCGGCGGAACAACCTCCAACACTACTGCACCTTGTCCTGCATCCTTTCCAGCTGCCAAAAGAGTGACCCAATGGGCTGTGAATAAAAGGTAACATCCCTGTCCATGCCTGCTGGACCATGAGTCAGCGGTAATATGCACCTTACCGCTGACCGCCCTGTCCAGCGAGGCATGGACATTGCCTTCCACATGCCGGTAGAGAGCCGAAATCGCCTTCCGTGAGAAAAAGTGGCGTTTGGGAACCTGCCACTGAGGAACCGCACATTGCACAAACTCACGGAAGGGGGCCGAGTCTACCAACTGAAAAGGCAGCAGTTGAAGTGCTAGCAATTTAGCCAAGCCAGCATTCAACCGCTGGGCATGTGGATGGCTGGAAGTGAACTTCTTTCGACGGTCCAGCAGCTGGGGCAGGGAAATTTGCCTGCTATAATCGGACGTCGGTGTACTGCTAGCAGAGTGCCCGCAAGTACTTGGCTGTGACACACCTAATTCTACACCTTCATTCCTCTCAGTGCAGGTTTCAGAGAGGACTGAAGGTACAGTGGGGTTGGAGATCCCAGCTGATAAGAGGCAAGGAGAGGTCCGCTTTGTTCTTTGGTGTGGGTCTTTAAGGTAAGCTTGCCAACGAGCTGCATGGCAGGTCAACATATGTCTGGTCAAGCATGTGGTGCCCAAGCGGCTGATGTTTTGGCTACGCAAGATACGCTTGAGACATATGTTGCAAACAGCAGCGGTGCGATCTGATGCACTTGACTCAAAAAAGGCCCACACCAAAGAACTTTTGGAATAACGGGCAGAGGCAGAGCCCTGCACAAGCGGAGCTCTGCGGTGTGATTCAGTCGGTGTGCTGCCCTTACGCTGGTCCCCAGAGTGCATCCTGCCTCATTGGAGATGCGCCTCCTCCTCATCCTCCTCCTCCTCCTCTTTCCTATCAGGCACCCACGTGGAGTCAGTGACCTCATCATTCCCTCCCTCCTCATCACTGGAGCCAATCTGGCAGTATTCTGCAGCTAATGGAACATGACTGCCAGATTGTTGTCCTTCTTGAGCATCCCCTCTCTCTGCTCTCACGTTACTGCCTTCCTCTAGCTCGGTATCATCTTCAGACCCTTTGAAACGCTGGGCATCCTCCTGGAGCATGTACCCAACACTGTGCTCAAACAGTTCGGGGGACTCCTCAGGAGGACACGGTCGGTCTAGGGAAGGAGTGACTGATGATGACATTGATACGAGGGAAGATGACGCTTTGGCAGCCGCTTTGCCAGTACCCTAAACCTGGGTGAGGGAGGATGAGGAGGAAGAGGAGAGCTTGGTCATCCACTCTACCAAGTCTTCGGCATGATGCGGCTCAACACGTCCAGCTGCCGAAAATAAGGACAAGCGTGTCCCATGGCCACGTGCTGATGACGATGCACCGCGTCCACGATCAGCACTGTTGTCTCTAGACACAGAGCCTGCTTGCCCTCTTTTATTGGCTCGTGACTGTCTGCCTCTCCTTGTTGGCCTTCCAGACGTAGTAATGGCCTGCAGGGAGATGGGAAAACCAACAATTGGGTAGTGTATATTGTGCTGGAGGCACACAACACCCACTAACTCCAGCAGATGCCTTTATTAGAGAACAGCAATGACGGGTATATACAGGTGTATACTGTACTAGGGCACACAACACCCACTAACTCCTGCAGATGCCTGTATTAGAGAACAGCAATGACGGGTATATACAGGTGTATACTGTACTAGGGCACACAACACCCACTAACTCCTGCAGATGCCTGTATTAGAGAACAGCAATGACGGGTATATACAGGTGTATACTGTACTAGGGCACACAACACCCACTAACTGCTGCAAATGCCTGAGAAAAGAACACACTGTCCCTGCCTGCCTATCTAGCTTAGAGAACAGCAATGACGGGTATATAAAGGTGTATACTGTGCTGGGGCACACAACACCCACTAACTGCTGCAGATGCCTGAGAAAAGAACACACTGTCCCTGCCTGCCTATCTAGCTTAGAGAACAGCAATGAACAGCAACTCCTGCATATGCCTGAGAAAAGAACACACTGTCCCTGCCTGCCTATCTAGCTTAGAGAACAGCAATGAACAGCAACTCCTGCAGATGCCTGAGAAAAGAACAGAACATAGAACACACTGTCCCTGCCTATGTATCTCTTTCCCTGCACTGGCGGCCTTTTATAGTGTGGGGCGTGTACTAAACCCCCCTGAGCTATGATTGGCCACAGGCATCCTGCCTGTGGCCAATTATGGCTGTCCTCGCTGCCGGCGCTGTGATTGGCCAAGCATGCGGGGTCACAGTGCATGCTTGGCCAATCACAGCGCCGGGATTGCACTGCGATGGCGCAGTGTATTGTGGGCCGTTCGCGTCACTCGAATTTGGCGCGAACGGCCCATAACGTTCGATCTTCGTCGAACGATCGAACAGCCGATGTTCGACTCGAACACGAAGCTCATCCCTAATGCACATATAGGGTTGTACAATGTGATTACAATATGGTTGGAATTGTATAGCCTCCAGACTATCTCCTCCACATAGATTGCAATGGAATAGAACCCCATTATGTGATACATAAAGATTACATGGTAATGAAATCAATATTGGCATTTGGGCATATACATATTGGGTTTAACCGCTTCAGCACCCGAAGATTTGGCTGCCTAATGACCGGGCCATTTTTTGCGATACGGCACTGCGTCGCTTTAACTGACAATTGTGCGATTTTTTACCCAAACAAAATTGACGTCCTTTTTTTTCCCACAAATAGAGCTTTCTTTTGGTGGTATTTGATCACCTCTGCGTTTTTTTTTTTTTTCGCTATAAACAAAAAAAGAGCGACAATTTTGAAAAAGAACACAATGGGGTTGATTTACTAAAACTGGAGAGTGCAAAATAGGGTGCAGCTGTGCATTGTAGCCAAACAGCTTTTAACTTCAACTTTTTCAATTAAGCTTTGCCAATAAAACCAGGAAGCTGATTGGTTACTATGCACAGCTGCACCAGATATTGCACTCTCAAGTTTTAGTAAATCAACCCCAATATCTTTTACTTTTTGCTATAGTAAGTATCCCAATTTAAAAAAAAAAAAATTGGTAAAAAAATCGCAATAAGCGTATATTGATTGCTTTGCGCAAAAGTTATAGTGTCTACAAACTATGTGAAAGATTATTGGCATTTATATGCCGTTTTTTTTTTATATTACTAGTAATGGCGGTGATCTGTGATTTTTGCGGTATTGTGATGTTGCGACGGACAGGTCTGAGACTTTTGACACATTTTTGGGACCATTGACATTTACAGAGCGATCAGTGCTATAAATATGCACTGATTACTATGTAAATGTCACTGGCAGGGAAGGGTTTAACTCTAGGGGGCGATCAAGGGGTTAACTGTGTTCCCTATTTTGTGTTCTAACTGTGGGGGGATGGAGACTGACTATAGGAGATGACAGATCGTGTTTTCTACTTTGTAGAAAGACACGATCTGTCCTTCTCTCCTCAGACAGCACAGGGATTTGTGTTTACACACACAAACCCCCGTGCTCCCGCTCGTGCACGCGATCGCGCGGGGCCAGTGGCGATCGCGCCAGCCGGCCACATGCATTGGGGTTCCCTGCCGTACAGGGGGCGTGTGCGCGCCTCTGTTGGCGCTCGGGCGCCCTCTGGTGGCTCTCCTGGGCGAAGCATTCTGCCGCAGTATATCTGAGCGTGAGCCGGTCGGGAACTGGTTAAACATGGCTTCTAATTAGGCTGACACATTTTGTGGCTGGATAATTACCACTCTTTAGGAGCAAGCACGTAATCTGAAATATAATACAAAGGTTCCCATAAAGACCCTAATCTATCAGGGAGAAGCTGCAAGAGATCAAAAAGAACAAGTCCCATTGGGTTACTTACAAACAATATAGCTGTGTGTTGGAGGCGCATAGCAAGGAGCTGGGAGCGCACCAAGGACACCCTTGATGAGAACTGTGGGAATGTGATCCATGATGACAGCAACCCAACCTCAAGCACCACAGAGGGCGGAAAAGCATCCAAGGTGTTTGGGTCTTCTTGGGCTTAGGAGTGTTGACAAGAACCATCTCTCAGTGGCTTCTGTGAAAAATAGTGAATAATAGTATAACTATCATGGTACACAATGTACCCCAATGATAGTAAAAAGTGCAGAGTATACTCATAGTGCCACAGATGAGACGGAACACACATAGACATTAGTAGCCGTGTTTAAACCCAATATGTATATGCCGAAATGGCAATATTGATTTCATTACCATGTAATCTTTATGTATCACATAATGGGCTTCTATTCCATTGCAATCTATGTGGAGGAGGAAGTCTGGAGGCTATACAATTCCAACCATATTGTAATCGCATTTTACCACCTTATATGTACATATGTGTATATACCGTGTTTCCCCCTGAAAATAAGACCTACCCCGAAAATAAGACCTAGCGTTATTTTCCAGGAGGGCTATAATATAAGCCCTACCCCGAAAATAAGCCCTAGTTTAAAATGCTTGTAAAACTTTATAATCCACTCTATTACAGTAGTATATAATGTACAATGTGTGTGTTTCTGTAATATAATTGCGGGGAAGAGAGCTCCGGCGGGTCACAAAAGCGCAGAAGGTATTTGGCACAATTATATTACTGAAACACACACATTGTACATTATATACTCCTGTAATAGAGTGGATTATAGGATTTTACAAGCATTTTAACTCGGTTCACACTGGGGATTCCTGTCAGGCAGGGAGAGGGAGGGGAAGAGAAGACAGCACAATACATGGTAAGACCTACCCCGAAAATAAGCCCTACTGTGTCTTTTGTTGCCAAAATATTATAAGACCCGGGCTTATTTTCGGGGAAACACAGTATATGTATTTTAACAAGATATTTATCATCATAAATTCTTATTTATGGCCTTGTTGTTTATAGATCTTTTTTGAATTTTTAATATGGTTATATATACAAACTAAAATATATTTATTTATCATTAGGCCTCATGCCCACTGGCGTTTTTACAGCTGCGTTTTTTGCAGCTTAAAAACGCCTGTCCATGTTATTGTAAATATATTTTTTTTTTTTTTTTGAAAAAAAAAAAAAAAAACGTCGGAGCTAAAAACGCGACCGCGCGTTTTTGCGCGTTAGTGCGCGTTTTTGCGCGTTTTTTGACGCTCGCGTTTTTTTCTGCCTAATTCTGACGCTGAGGAACGCACTGGTCCTGGGTTTTTTTTACAGCTTAAAAACGTCTATGCTATTTGCAGCTCAAAAACGTCTAGGTGGGCATGAAGCTATAGACTAACATGGACAGGCGTTTTTAAGCTGTAAAAAACGCTCAAAAACGCGGCTGTAAAAACGTCCGTGGCCATGAGGCCTTATTATGAACTATTTCGTACCATGTTATATATAGATGATTATGAATTAATAAACATGTTTTTACACAACCATTGTTACAATTTCTGCAGCTATGTGCTTCATTTAAAGTCCCAACATTCTATTCTTCCCCCCATTCATAGCCAACAATAAGATCAATCAGTTGTCACATCATACTACATCTAGCTTTAATTCCTTGAATACCTTCATGTGAGTTTGGGTTGGTTTAAACTTCAGACAATTTTTATTCTGATGTGAAAGTTCTTGTGCTAATGAAGCCCTTTCACTTATATACATATATTTTCTGTAGAGCAGATGGTAGCCTGGAGCATACTAGATGAAAAATATTTATATACCACCAACCTTTAAGGGATTTATAACCTTCACAATAACAATGTAGTAAATAACATAAAAATAGTCAAGTCTTGTTTTATGAAATTCCTAGACACTAACAATTTCAAAGATTTCTTTGCTGTATCCTTTAATGTAGTAATCTATATTTACCCGGTCAATGTGATACTGGTGAGAGGTAAAGAACAAACAACACAACAAACAATTTATATCAATTTTTTTAATTTTATATTAACCACTTCCATACCGGACCAATTCTGGCACTTCTCTCCTTCATGAAAAAATCATAATTCTTTTGCTAGAAAATTACTCAGAACCCCCAAACAATATATATATATATATATATATATATATATATATATATATATATATATATATATACACACACATATATATATATATATATATATATATATATATATATATATATATATTAGCAGACACCCTAGGGAATAAAGTGGCGGTCATTGCAACTTTTTATCTCGCACGGTATTTGCGCAATAATTTTTCAAACGCCATTTTTTGGGGAAAAAAAACAGTCTCATGAATTAAAAAATAACAAAACAGTGAAGTTAGCCCAATTTTTTTGTATAATGTGAAAGATGATGTTACGCCGAGTAAATAGATACCTAACTTGTCACGCTTTAAAATTGCGCACTCTCATGGAATGGCGGCAAACTTCGGTACTTAAAAATCTCCATAGGCGACGCTTTAATTTTTTTTACAGGTTACCAGTTTAGAGTTACTGAGGAGGTCTAGTGCTAGAATTGTTGCACGTGCTCTAACGCACGCGGCAATACCTCACATGTGTGGTTTGAACACCGTTTACATATGTGGGCGGGACTTACGTGTGTGTTCGCTTCTGAGCGCGAGCTACCGGGGACAGGGGCATTTACATTTTTTTTTACTTATTTTTTTCTATTTTCACACTTTATTTTAATTTTTTTTTTTTTTTGATCACTTTTATTCCTATTACAAGGAATGTAAACATCCCTTGTAATAGGAATTGTGTGTGACAGGTCCTCTTTATGGAGAGATGTGAGGTCAATAAGACCCCACATCTCTCCTCAGCGATCTCATGCTGACAGCCGCGATTGCGGCTTTGCTTACTTCCGGGTACCCGGGCGTGATATCATAACGTCGCGCCCGGGCCTCCGACGGCCATAGAGATGACCGGTGACCATCTGGTCACGGAAATCTTTATGGTCCTCATCCGACGCCGGCCGATTCATTCTCTGGGCCCCCGGTGGCACGGGAGAGCCAGGAGAAGCCCCGGATGGCGGTGGGAGGGGGGGGCGTTCCCTCCCGTCGCCTATAAGAACGATCAAGCGGCTGAACAACAAATGATCAACTGCCGCTATGATCGTTCTTATGGTGCACAGAATCGCTGGCAGAAAAGAAGGATATCTGAATGATGCCAGTAGCTGCAGGCATCATTCAGATATCCCCCCCCCCCCTAAAGTCCAGGACGTCATATTACGTCCTACGGTAGGGAAGTGGTTATATGAAAACAAAACTAACATACACCATATTGTCAAAAGTATTGCGACACCTGCCTTTACACACACGAACTTTAATGGCATCCCAGTCTTAGTCCGTAGGGTTCAATATTGAGTTGGCCCACCGTTTACAGCTATAACAGCTTCAACTCTTCTGGGAAGGCTGTCCACAAGGTTTGGAGTGTGTCTATGGGAATGTTTGACCATTCTTCCAGAAGCACATTTGTGAGGTCAGGCACTGATGTGGATGATAAGGCCTGGCCCGCAGTCTCCGCTCTAATTCATCCCAAAGGTGTTCTATCGGGCTGAGGTAAGGACTCTGTGCAGGCCAGTCAAGTTCCTCCACCCCAAACTTGCTCATCCATGTCTTTATGGACCTTGCTTTATGCACTGGTCAGAATTATTTGGTGAAGGGGGAATTATGATGTGGGGTTGCTTTTCAGGGGTTGGGCTTGGCCCCTTAGTTCCAGTGTACTATTCCGGTCTTCCGCGGGTTACTGAAGACTTGGCTTTTCACGCAAGCTTTCCCTGTGTAACCTCTCCCTTCCACCCTTTCTGCCACTCTGTGCTGCTTCTGGTTCCTGGGTCCTCTTCTCCCAGGAACTCTGCTATGCATGTCGGGACCCTTCGGGGTAAGACCGCGCTTTATTAAGATACCTCTCAACTCAACTCAACTCAGTGAAGGGAACTCTTAAGGCGTCAGTATACCAAGACATTTTGGACAATTTCATGCTCCCAACTTGTGGGAACAGTTTGGAGATGGCCACTTCCTGTTCCAACCCGACTGCGCACCAGTGAACAAAGCAAAATCCATAAGGACATGGATAAGCGAGTTTATGGTGGAGAAACAAGACTGGCCTGCACAGAGTCCTGACCTCAACCCCATAGAACACCTTTGGGATGAATTAAAACTGAGACTACATGCCAGGCCCTCTCGTCCAACATCAGTGCCTGACCTTACAAATGCGCTTCTGGAAAAATGGTCAAACCTTCCCATAGACACACTCCTAAATCTTGTGGACAGCCTTCTGAGAAGAGTTGAAGCTGTTATAGCTGCAAAGGGTGGGCCAACGCAATATTGAACCCTACGGACGAAGACTGGGATGTCATTAAAGTTCATGTGCGTGTAAAGGCAGGTGTCCCTATACTTTTGACAATATAGTGTATTTTCAAATAGCTGAGGTGTCTTCCTATATCTATATACCATGTGTACAGACAGAGTACCCTTTCCCCTCATGTCTCTGTTCTTGTTTGGTCTAGTGTTTCCAATTTGCATCATTACATTTTTTAATTAGGCAAACATGTAAAATGTTGCCACTCTAAAAATAAAATATAATAATATGTGGCAGCCTGTCAGGTTCAGGATTCTATATTTGGGTCAAGCAACAATAATTTACTAATGTTGCTTGTACTCCTTATTCTTCACTGAGCTATGTTAGCATAATCTCTCTCAATAGTGAGGATGAAAAAGCATATTTTCTTAAAGAGGAACTGCAGTCTGCTCACATAATTTGTAATAAAAAACATCTTTGCCATTCTGAAGCTTCCTTCCAACCACTTTGCGTATTATTTTATTATATACTGTGATTCTGTACTTGCCAAATATTCTGCAGAAATCTCCCTCCACTGAGTCTGGCTGCATTCATTTTAACTGTGGGCAGCTGAAGCTGCTGCCTGTTCACTTCCTGGATTTACACAGACACACAGGAGGCACACCTCCAGCTCTGATTGGCCCTTTTATGACTCACCGCTCCTCCCTTCCTGGCAAACTCTCACGAGAGTGAGAGAGAGAGAGAGCTGTGCATGATGTCATAAGCCTAGGCTTTTTACCAGACAAGAAACAGGAAGTGGGCTGTATAAAGGTATTTACTGGCAAAAAAAATAAAAAGAAATTACTATCCAAAATTAAAAAAACAAGGGCAGAAAATTTAATAGATGGAAAGTTGAAAAAAATGACTGAAGGTCCGCTTTAATGAAGAATGACTGAAAGCTCCACACCACTGCTGGATTTTTGAGCTATAACATAGTCACGTCATTTTCTGTCAAAGTCATTTACTTTGAACAGTTGAATCAGGAAGCATACTGGAGGGAGAAACCATGTCTGAATTCATTATACAGATTTTTTGCATAGACCACATACTATTTTTCTCAGTCATCTCTGTTAGCTACGAAGAAAACCTAAGATTGACACTAGGAACAGGCGAGGAGACATCTAAGGGCTCCCACCACAAACCTCAACAAACAACTTTGAAAGACCGGGGAGAAAATACTATTTAATGTCTCACAGATTCACAATTATTTCCTTGAGATAAGGAAGGCAACAGGGGTGGCTGTATGCATGCAAAGATATGAATATGCATGTTTATGTGACCATGAGCAGAAGAGATTTTTTTGTTGTTGGATCATTGCAAAGAACTGACGGTTGCCCACTGTCTAGGATTGCCTTCACATCGAAACATTAGCAAACGGCAAGAAAAAGCTAGATAGCAATTATTGAAAACAGGCTTTGTAATTTCATTTGATCTCTTCAAAGACATCAGTATAAATGTACTTCTTTATCAGTGCCCCAGCACTACGTTATCTAACCTTGAGCTTCCTCTGAAATTCTTTGCTGTCTGGCTGAGTCAGGGGCGGATCCAGAGTCTAGTCTCCGGAGGGGCACTGCCAGAAAATACGATTTTCTGCGGGCAATTTATTTGGGAAATGGCTGGTGTTAACGCTTCAATCATCACGGCACCATGTTTGTTATGGCGTCAGGATGATTGAAGCGCATTATTTCTATTATTACATTGTTATATAAAATGAAATAGTTCAACTCACCATAATGCTGAATCAGTGGGAGCCCTGAGTGTGTCACTTGCCACCGTCACCTGCCACACATTGCGGATTGTCCACTTGCCACACATTGTGGATTGTCCACTTGCCACACATTGCGGATTGTCCACTTGCCACATCACCTGCCACACGTTGCGGATTGTCCACTTGCCACACATTCCGGATTGTCCACTTGCCACGTCACCTGCCACACGTTGCGGATTGTCCACTTGCCACAAGTTGCGAATTGTCCACTTGCCACATCACCTGCCACACGTTGCGGATTGTCCACTTGCCACAAGTTGCAAATTGTCCACTTGCCACATCACCTGCCGCACGTTGCGGATTGTCCACTTGCCACAAGTTGCGAATTGTCCACTTGCCACGTCACCTGCCGCACGTTGCGGATTGTCCACTTGCCACAAGTTGCGAATTGTCCACTTGCCACGTCACCTGCCACACGTTGCGGATTGTCCATTTGCCACAAGTTGCGAATTGTCCACTTGCCACGTCACCTGCCCCACGTTGCGGATTGTTCACTTGCCACAAGTTGCGGATTATCACTTGCCACGTCACCTGCCACACATTGCGGATTGTCCACTTGCCACACATTGCGGATTGTCCACTTGCCACACATTGCGGATTGTCCACTTGCCACATCACCTGCCACACCTTGCAGATTGTCACTTTCCTGCTTAGCTGGGGAATGGGGATTGACACTTCCTGTGTCCCTAAATCAGGCAGCAGAGAGATGATGTAATCTCTCTGCTGCCTGCACAGTCTCAGTGCAGACTGCGCAAGGTGGGGAAGATGGAGGAGGTGGGTGGAGCCAACACTAACTCAGGGGTGGCGGAGGCCTGTATTGTGGAGAAGATGGAGGGAGCAGGTGCCGGTGGGTGGGGCCAACACAGTAAGGGGTGGCCGCGGAGAATGAAGAATACTGGCGCTCTGTCGCCACTGACTGTGGACACGACGCTGGCTGGACATGTTAGTGTACTGTGCAGTTAGTTAGGTTGGAACGACACACACAGCCAGTCTCTACTCTAACACAGATTACAGACTAAACTGCAACTGTTCCCCCCCATTTGAGGCTTCAGTCCAGCAGAGCTGCTGTCACCATCACGTCGGCTCTGAGACTCGAGTCCGACCCAACGTGACTCACTGACGTCACTCGTTGCTAGACGCCATGCGGCCCAGGCGTTAGCAATGAGTGCAGGGAAGAGGCTCCACCCACCCCCTCCTTTGCTCCTGGTATCCTGGTCAGTCAGTGAGTCAGTGCGACGTAACTTTACTACATTAGCGAGTCTCTCTCTCGGCGCCGCTGATCGGCTGATGTGAGAGAGAGACTCGGGCAGACAGAGGCAGCGGCAGCCACAGAGCAAGAGTGACATGATCGTTTTGTGGGGGCAATTGCCCTGTTGCCCCCCCTGGATCCGCCCCTGGCCTGCGTAAGAGGCCAAATTGTATCTCCAGTCTCATCTGGACAGTACTAAATGCCTATACTTTCTTCCCCCTTATACTGCGTACACACGGTCAGAATTTCCGAGGAAAAAAGTCAGACGGAATTTTTTCTTCGGATATTCCGACCGTGTGTATGCCCCTTCGGAATTTTCCCGATCGGAAATTCCGACGGAGTTAGAAAGAGAAACATGTTCTCTTTTTTTCCTAAGGAAATTCCGTTTGTCTCTATGGAACTCCGACGGAGAAAAAAATCACGCATAAATGTAAAAAGCATGTCAATCACTAACCTCTACAAGACCATTGTACAGGCAAGTTAAAGGGATTGTAAAAAAATGTTTTATTTTTTTAACCACTAGAGGCCCGCGCTATAGCCGAATGACGGCTACAGCGCGGACCTACAATGCCGGGAGGCCGTCAATTGACGTCCTCCCCTTTCCTCGTTCCCCGCGCGCGCTCCCGAGCACGCATCGGGGAACTTCTGTGCCCACTGTGTCACATAGGTGCCAATGCGCGTGTCTGGCGGCCACGATGTCCGCCAGGTAGGCGCGATCGGCATTTTCAGAGCAAGGGACCTGGATCTCTGTGTGTAAACACAGAGATCCACGTCCTGTTAGGGAGAGGAGACCGATGGTGTGTCTCTTGTACATAGGGACAACCATCGGTCACCTCCCCCAGTCAGTCCCCTCCCCCCACAGTAAGAATCACTCATGAGGGAACACATTTAACCCCTTCCTCGCCCCCTAGTGTTAACCCCTTCCCTGCCAGTCACATTTATACAGTATTTAATGCATTTTTATAGCACTGATCGCTGTATAAATGTGAATGGTCCCAAAATAGCACCAATAGTGTCCGATGTGTCCGCCATAATGTCGCAGTCCCGATAAAAATCGCTGATCGCCACCATTACTAGTAAAAAAAAAAATTATTAATAAAAATGCCATAAAATTATCCCCTATTTTGTAGACGCTATAACTTTTGCGCAAACCAATCAATAAATGCTTATTGCGATTTTTTTTTTTACCAAAAATACTGTATATAGAAGAATACGTATCGACCTAAACTGAGAAAAAAATTAAAAAAAATTTAAAAATTGGGGTATTTATTATAGCAAAAAGTCAAAAATATTGTGTTTTTTTTCAAAATTGTCAGTATTTTTGTTTATAGCACAAAAAATTAAAACCGCAGAGATGATCAAATACCACCAAAAGAAAGCTCTATTTGTGGGGAAAAAAGGACGTCAATTTTGTTTGGGAGCCACGTCACATGACCGCGCAATTGTCATTCAAAGCGTGACAGTGCTGAAAGCTGAAAATTGTCCTGGGCAGGAAGGGGGTTTAAGTGCCCAGTAAGCAAGTGGTTAAAATAACAAACATGTTATACTTACCTCCACTGTGCAGCTGGTTTTGCACAGAGTGGCTCCGATCCTCATCTACTGGGGTCCCTCGGCGGCTGTCTCGGCCCCTTTCCACAATAACTCACCACTAGTGATGAGCCGAACACCCCCGGGTTCGGTTCGCACCAGAACCCGCGAACGGACCGAAAGTTCGCACGAACGTTAGAACCCTATTAAATACAATGGATGCGAACGTTCAAAATCTAAAGTGCTAATTATAACGACTATTATGCATATTATTGTCCTAAAAAGGGTTTGGGAACCCGGGTTCTGCACCAGGGGACATGTATCAATGCAAAAAAAAGTTTTAAAAACGTCCGTTTTCCGGGAGCAGTCATTTTAATGATGCATAAAGTGAAAAAAAAAAAAAGTAAAATATTCCTTTAAATATCGTACCTGGGGGGTGTCTAAAGTATGCCTGTGAAGTGCCACATGTTTCCCGTGTTTAGAACTGTCCCTGCACAAAATTACATTTCTAAAGGAAAAAAAGCCATTTAAAACTGCTTACGGCTTTAATGTAATGTCTGGTCCCGGTAATATGGATGAAAATCTTTAAGAAAAATGGCATAGCTACCCCATCACACCCCCCCCCCCCACCCCAGCCCATTACCAGCCCCTTTGGGTCTTGTATGGATATTAAGGGGAACCCCGCACACAAAATAAAAAAGGCCCTATATACTCTGAACAGCCGTATACAGGCGGTGCATACAAGACAGGGACTGTAGGTTTGTTCTTATGTAGAATCTGTTTGTAATTTTGAACAGGTACATTGTTTAAGTGTAGCTCCAGCCAAAAAATCTATTTTTAAGCTTTTTGGAAAACATAGGGAAGGGTTATCACCCCTGCAACATTTGTTTTGCTGTCTGTGCAGTGTGCACCTGTTCAGAACAGTTCACCTCACTTTCCGTCCTAATGACAAATGTTTTTTGGAAATTTGTTTTTTTTATTGAAACAAGAATTGGTGATAAATCATCAGTGGAGAGGAGACACTTTTTTCCCATATTAACTCTTACAGGAGAGAATTTTCCCTCCTAGGGGTAGATTTCCTCTCACTTCCTGTTGTATCCTTCCGTTTGCAAGGAGGAGTCGTTTGTAAGTTGGATGTTTGAAAGTAGGGGCCTGCCGTATATACTCTGCTGAAATTTGCCCCTTACATGTTGGTGTTGCCACAACACTGTGAGCCCTCACAGTTACTCTTGGTGGGCGCATGAATGGGCCCTGCTGTGAATTATTAGATCAAGAAATGTAATTGCATGCCCCTGTTGAACAGGGGCTGAAAAATTGGGCCTTTGGTGGTGGTGGTGGTGTTGACACAACACTGTAAGGCCTCACAGTTACTCTTGGTGGGCGCAGGAATGGGCCCTGCTGTGAATTATTAGATCAAGAACTGTAATTACATGCCCCTGTTAAACAGGGGCAGAAAAATTGGGCCTTAGGCACTGGTGCCACAACACTGCAACCCCTCACAGATACTGTACTTGGAGCACAGCAATGAGCCCTGTTGCAAAGTACTGCATCAAAAATTGTAATTACACGCCCCTGTTAAACAGGGGCTGAAAAATTGGGCCTTAGCCCAAGATTGACCCAATGGGCCGTAAAAGAAAGCTAACGTCCCTGTCCATGCCTGCTGGACCATGAGTCAGCGGTAATATGCACCTTACCGCTGACCGCCCTGTCCAGCGAAGCCAAGACATTGCATTCCACATGCCGGTAGAGAGCCGGAATCGCCTTCCGTGAGAAAAAGTGGCGTTTGGGAACCTGCCACTGAGGAACCGCACATTGCACAAACTCAGGGGGGGCCGAGTCTACCAACTGAAAAGGCAGCAGTTGAAGCGCTAGCAATTTAGCAATTTAGCCAAGCTAGCATTCAACCGCTGGGCATGTGGATGGCTGGGAGTGAACTTCTTTCGACGGTCCAGCAGCTGGGGCAGGGAAATTTGCCTGCTAGAATCGGACGTCGGTGTACTGCTAGCAGAGTGCCCGCAAGTACTTGGCTGTGACACACCTAATTCTACACCTTCATTCCTCTCAGTGCAGGTTTCAGAGAGGACTGAAGGTATAGTGGGGTTGGAGATCCCAGCTGATGCGGTGCAAGGAGAGGTCCGCTTTGTTCTTTGGTGTGGGTCTTTAAGGTAGGCTTGCCAACGAGCTGCATGGCAGGTCAACATATGTCTGGTCAAGCATGTGGTGCCCAAGCGGGTGATGTTTTGGCCACGCGATATACGCTTGAGACATATGTTGCAAACAGCAGCTGTGCGATCTGATGCACTCGACTCAAAAAAGGCCCACACCAAAGAACTTTTTGAATAACGGGCAGTGGCAGCGCCCTGCACAGGCGGAGCTCTGCGGTGTGATTCCGTCGGTGTGCTGCCCTTACGCTGGCCCCCCGAGGGCATCCTGCCTCGTTGGAGATGTGCCTCCTCCTCATCCTCCTCCTCCTCCCTCCTATTAGGCACCCACGTGGAGTCAGTGACCTCATCATCCCCTCCCTCCTCATCACTGGAGCCAATCTGGCAGTATGCTGCAGCTGCTGGAACATGACTGCCAGATTGGTGTCCTTCTTGAGCATCCCCTCTCCCTGCTCTCACGCTACTGCCTTCCTCTAGCTGGGTATCATAATCAGACCCTTCGAAACGCTGGGCATACTCCTGGAGCATGTACCCAACACTGTGCTCAAACAGTTCGGGGGACTCCTCAGGAGGACATGGTTGGTCTAGGGAAGGAGTGACTGATGATGACATTGATACCAGGGAAGAGGACGCTTTGGCAGCTGCTTTGCCAGTACCCTGAGCCTGGGTGAGAGAGGATGAGGAGGATGAGGAGGGCTTGGTCATCCACTCTACCAAGTCTTTGGCATTATGCGGCTCAACACGTCCAGCTGCCGAAAAGAAGGACAAGCGTGTCCCATGGCCACGTGCTGATGGCGATGCACCGCGTCCACGACCAGCACTGTTGTCTCTAGACACAGAGCCTGCTTGCCCTCTTTTATTGGCTCCTGACTGTCTGCCTCTCCTTGTTTGCCTTCCAGACATTCTAATGGCCTGCAAGGAGATGGGAAAACCAGCAATAAGGCCTAGCTTCAGGAGTATATTTTGCAGGAATCACACTACGCCTGCTGTAAGTGCTGCAAATGCCTGTTGGTGTAACACACTAAGAAAACACAGCAATAAGGCCTAGCTTCAGGAGTATATTTTGCAGGAATCACACTATGCCTGCTGTAAGTGCTGCAAATGCCTGTTGGTGTAACACACCAGGAAAACACAGCAATACGGCCTAGCTTCAGGAGTATATTTTGCAGGAATCACACTACGCCTGCTGTAAGTGCTGCAAATGCCTGTTGGTGTAACACACCAGGAAAACACAGCAATACGGGCTAGCTTCAGGTGTATAATGTGCAGGAGGCACACTCCGCCCGCTGTAAGTGCTGCAAATGCCTGTTGGTGTAACACACCAGGAAAACACAGCAATACGGGCTAACTTCAGGTGTATAATGTGCAGGAGGCACACTCCGCCCGCTGTAAGTGCTGCAAATGCCTGTTGGTGTAACACACCAGGAAAACACAGCAATACGGGCTAACTTCAGGTGTATAATGTGCAGGAGGCACAATCCACCCGCTGTAAGTGCTGCAAATGCCTGTTAGTGTAACACACCAGGAAAACACAGCAATAAGGCCTAGCTTCAGGAGTATATTTTGCAGGAATCACACTACGCCTGTTGTAAGTGCTGCAAATGCCTGTTGGTGTAACACACCAGGAAAACACAGCAATACGGGCTAACTTCAGGTGTTTAATGTGCAGGAGGCACACTCCGCCCGCTGTAAGTGCTGCAAATGCCTGTTAGTGTAACACACCAGGAAAACACAGCAATACGGGCTAGCTTCAGGTGTATAATGTGCAGGAGGCAAACTCCGCCCGCTGTAAGTGCTGCAAATGCCTGTTGGTGTAACACACCAGGAAAACACAGCAATACGGGCTAACTTCAGGTGTATAATGTGCAGGAGGCACACTCCGCCCGCTGTAAGTGCTGCAAATGCCTGTTGGTGTAACACACCAGGAAAACACAGCAATACGGGCTAACTTCAGGTGTATAATGTGCAGGAGGCACACTCCGCCCGCTGTAAGTGCTGCAAATGCCTGTTGGTGTAACACACCAGGAAAACACAGCAATACGGGCTAACTTCAGGTGTATAATGTGCAGGAGGCACACTCCGCCCGCTGTAAGTGCTGCAAATGCCTGTTGGTGTAACACACTAGGAAAACACAGCAATAAGGCCTAGCTTCAGGAGTATATTTTGCAGGAATCACACTACGCCTGCTGTAAGTGCTGCAAATGCCTGTTGGTGTAACACACCAGGAAAACACAGCAATACGGGCTAGCTTCAGGTGTATAATGTGCAGGAGGCAAACTCCGCCCGCTGTAAGTGCTGCAAATGCCTGTTAGTGTAACACACCAGGAAAACACAGCAATAAAGGCTAGCTTAAGGTGTATACTGTGCAGGAGGCTTAGCAACAATGACACTGTCCCCTGCCTATCCTTCTCTCTCCCTGCACACAAGGTTTATCAAAGAATATGACACTGACACTCTCCCTGCCTATCCTTCTCTCTCCCTGCACGCAAGGTTTAGCAAAGAATATGACACTGACACTGTCCCCTGCCTATCTGTGTTCGACTCGAACACCGAGCTCATCCCTACTCACCACCTATATGCGCGCGAGCTCGCATGGTGGTGAGTGATTGCGAGCACGCTCCAGTGATACAGCCAGCGGCTATTGCCGCTCACTGTATCACTCGGCCCCACCCCCCGGTGCGCCGTGTTATTGGATGTGATTGACACTGACTGCGCTGCTTTCAATCCATTCACTGTAGCCAATCAACGGCCAGGCTGAACGGGGAGGAGAATGACGGGGGCGAGCGCGGGACTTTCGAGGGGTCAGGTAAGTAAAACGGGGGCTCGGGGGGAGGCTGGTATTGTCGGATGTTTTTTCACCTTAATGCATAGGATGTATTAAGGTGAAAAAACATTTACCTTTACAACCCCTTTAATACACCGTTGTAAATCTCAGCACTGACTTAATAATGGAGTCATTTTTACACTGTAAATGCCTAATCAAGTCCTTGAAAAATGTATATGTTTCAATGGCTTGGGTGTTTTAATAAATTCCTTCTGGAATATTACTTCTTCCTCTTCGCTAAATCAGTCTGTTTATATTATGACATTCTTTATGAAATCCTTAAGCCCTGTACACACGATCGGATTTCCTATGGTTTTTAAACCAATGGATTTTTCCATCGGAAAACCGATGGAGCTGACTTTCATCAGTCTTGCCTACACACCATCAGTCAAAAAACCGACCGTCCCAAACGCGGTGACGTAAAACACTCCGATGAGCCGAGAAAAATTAAGTTCAATGCTTCTGAGCATGCGTCGACTTGATTCTGAGCATGCGTGGGTTTTTTAACCGATGGACTTACCCATAGACGATCGGAATTTGCTATCGGTTTTTTATCCATCGGAAAAATTTAAAAGATGTTCTATTTTTTGACACCGATATAAAAAAGACCGATGGGGCCCATACACGATCGTTTTGTCCGATGAAAAAAATCCATCGGACTGTTTTCATCGGTAAAACCGATCGTGTGTACGCGGCTTAAGTTTTAAAATGAAAGCATCTTTCAAAAAAGAAACACAACATTTACTTTTTTCTTGATTTGAATTTTGTATGTTGGATGTGCCATAAGAATTTTGAAGAGTGGTGCGGTGGAGCAACTACAAGAAACAAATGTAACATCACCTAAATGACTTAAAAGACGTTTGGGACTAGATTGTTACAGATTAATGCAGCGCCTTACAAGCTCAGCAAGCAATGTAGCAGAAATGTGACATCAAAGAAGATCAGCGAAAAATGTATTTCTTCATTAATTAATAATATCGAAGAATTCTACTTATTTTTAGTATGATGGATCTTTATTGTTGCACTATATAACTATAGTGAAGAGCTGTAATGTATAAGTAATGATTTTATTAATGTAGTTATACTGCATATGGACAGTCAGGCATTACCTACAATAACGTATGAGCTGTCACAAAATCCATCTGGACATAAGGATATAATATGATATGACATATGGAATGATAAAAAAAAGGACCTTGGTCTTGCAATTACGCATGTCTTTTAGTAAATGGTGCCAGGGGAAAATAAAATTATGCTTTTATTATCTCTTTAAATTCCCCTGTTTGTTTGTTTTTGTTTTTTTAAATGTCAGCTACCATTGGCCTTTAAAACATTGACAATGATATTTAATAGTGCATGATACATTTTACCCTACTTAAAGGGGTTGTAAAGGTTTGTTTTTTATTTTCTAAATAGGTTCCTTTAAGCTAGTGCATTGTTGGTTCACTTACCTTTTCCTTAGATTTCCCTTCTAAATGTTTTTTTTCTTTGTTTTCTTTGTCTGAATTTCTCACTTCCTGTTCCTCTCAGTAAGCTGTTCAGTAAGCTGTTCTGGCTGACTCCACACCACTCGGATGATGGTGTGAAGTTTAGTGAGGAGAAACAGGAAGTGAGAAATTCAGACAAAGAAAAAAAACATTTAGAAGGGAAATCTAAGGAAAAGGTAAGTGAACCAACAATGCACTAGCTTAAAGGAACCTATTTAGAAAATAAAAAACGAACCTTTACAACCCCTTTAACTCTCTTTTTCACTTTGTTAATCCATTTATAGTAGTACAGCTGCAGGCTGCTGGTGCCTTTCTGTTTGCACCTTATACAACACAATATTTAAACTGGACTTAAAGCTGTGTTCCGCCCCAAAAAAGAAAAATTAAAAGTCAGCAGCTACAAATACTGCAGCTGCTGACTTTTAATATATGGACACTTACCTGTCCTGGGTGCCCGCGATGTCGGCAGCCGAAGCTGATCTGTCCCTCAGCTCTCGGGTGGAAGCGCCGTCATCTTCAGTAAGGGAATCAGAAAGTGAAGCCTTGTGGCTTCACAGCCTGGTTCCCTACTGCGCATGCGCGAGTCGCACTGCGTGATCCCACTGGTCCATGCTGTCTGGTGCAAAAAGGGAATATAAAGGAGTATTTTTCTCCTATAAATAGAACTTTGGATGTGGCAGGAACAAAGGCTTCAAATGCTTGTCAAAAGCCTCCACGTTGTACTCAATGTTCCCTCCATCCTTCCGACAGATAATCACCCTGTCAGCATGGATGTGCATTCCCAACATCCACTCCGCCTTACAGTCCTTGAATTTTCTGGTGACTGTAGGTGAACACGAGAGGTGTCTGCGTGCATGAGGTACCTTGAGCTTTGTCCAGACAAACTCATTGTACCACCGCTGCCGCAAAACTATCACCTCATAGAGCAATTCTCAGGGTAGATATGGGTATTCCCACGGAGGAGGCGCCGGACGTGGCGTATATCGCTGCGGTGACCTATGCTCAGAAGGGGGAGCAAATACCTGGATTATACAGGTATCTGCTCCTTCCTCCCCCTGAAAGGTGCCAAATGTGACACCGGAGGGGGGTTCCTAAAAGCAGAAGTTCCATTTTTGCATGCATGCTAAGTAAGTGGAAGGCCACTTTCACACTGAGGCGCTTGAAAAACTGCCAGTAAAACACTGAGCGCTTTTGAAGTGCTTTTCAGGCGCTTTTGAAGCGCTTTCATTTAATTTCAATGGAGAGGGGCGTTTTTTCAGTGCACTGCCCAGTGTGAAAGGATTCATTGATTTTAATGGAAATAAGTTTTCAGGCGCTTTTTTTAGCGTGAAAGCGCCTGAAAAGCGCCTCAGTGTGAAAGTGGTCTAACATTTACATGTACAGTACATATACTAGAGCTGCACAATTCTGGATAAAATTAGAATCACAATTTTTTTTTTGCATAGAATAAAGATCACGATTCTCTCACGATTTTTTAAAATATTTTACATTATACAAAAAAAAAGAAATGGGCATATTTTACTGTTTATTTTTTTTTGATTCATTGGAGTGTGTTTTTTTCTGAAAAAAATTGCGTTTGAAAAAACGCTGCGCAAATACCGCGTGACATAAAATATTGCAATGACCGCCATTTTATTCTCTAGGGTCTCTGCTAAAAATGTGTGTGTGTATATATATATATATATATATATATATATATATATATATATATATATGTAGCGGGGTCTCTAAATTTATGTGGGACGCCCAGGTGTGGAAGTATAGGGATAGTGGACCACTTGTGTTCGTGGAGGATTGGATGGTGTAATAATCTCCTTGGCCTCTGGGTGGCGGGGTACCTGGAGGCTCAAGGTAGATTTGCCATTTCAGTGCTAGCCTTTTTGTCCCTTTCCGGAGATGGTACGGCGAGGGCGGGGAACCCGCCGTGGTGTCGATGGGAGGAGATAAAAGGGGGAGACGCCCTAACCACGAGGTCTTCTGGAGGAAGTTCTTCACGCGCCCAGGCACCTTAAGCCTGGGTGCGGGCGGGTTCTGGATTCCGGCTCAGGTGCCCTAGGCCTGACCGGAATGGAGTTGGAGTCCATCCCAGGCACCTTCAGCCTGGGGTGAGGTACTGAACTAGGAGGCCTGGGGTCCAGTGACTTCGACTGGATCCCACGAGGGTGGAGACCTCCGAGGGTCCCTGAGGTGGATGGGGCCCATGTCTGAGGCGAGGAGGCCGGGGAGGTTACCTGTCCGGAGAGTCTGGAGCAGCATCAACCCAGTGACGGATGGGCCTCTGGTAACTCCCTTGGAGGGACATCTTCCCGTGATAGGGGCCGCAACGCAGCGAAGGTACTCCTATCTATGTTCTCTTGAGTTGCTGGTAGAGACTCTCAGATTCTAAGTCCTTTCTAGCTGAATGCTATAGTAACCGCTGGCGAGATCGCAGTGGTTTAGCTGATAGGATAGTGCCTCGACCTGCTCATTCCCCGTATCAAATTGTTATCAAGTCGCAACCAGATGGCTACTGAAGCACTGTTTATTGTGAGATATACAATAAAGCAAGAATTGGACTGTGATCGGTGTGTGGAACTCTGGTTAATGGGAGCAGAGGGAAGTGTTGACACAGCAGGACTGTATTCTAGAACAAAGCACATAGGCCCGAGGAAATATCTGGTGCTGGCCTTCACCTCACCCACAGTTATGGGGAGGACATGGGCCGTAGTGCATCTCACCCTGTCGTGTGACATACCCCTAGACCAAGGAGATGGGGTGAGGCCGCTACATATTTAACCACTTCTCTACTGTGCACGAAAACCCCCTTCCTGCCCAAGCCATTTTTCAGCTTTCAGCGCTGTCACAATTTGAATGACAATTGCGCGGTCGTGCGACGTGGCTCCCAAACGAAATTTGCGTCCTTTTTGTCCCACAAATAGAGCTTTCTTTTGGTGGTATTTGATCACCTCTGCGGTTTTTATTTTTTGCGCTATAAACAAAAGAAGAGCGTCCAGTTTGGAAAAAAAACACTATTTTTTACTTTTTGCTATAATAAATACCCATTTTTTTTTAAATAAAATTTTCCTCAGTTTAGGCCTATACGTATTCTTCTACATATTTTTGGTAAAAAAAAAAAATCGCAATAAGCGCGTATTGATTGGTTTGCGCAAAAGTTATAGCGTCTACAAAATAGGGGATAGATTTATAGCATTTTTTTTTATTTTTTTTTTATTAGTAATGGCGGCGATCTGCGATTTTTTATTGTGACTGCGATATTGCGGCGGACACATCGGACACTTTTGACACATTTTTGGGACCATTCACATTTATACAGCGATCCCTGCTATAAAAATGCATTGATTACTGTAAAAATGTGATTGGCAGGGAAGGGGTTAACCACTAGGGGGCGGGAAGGGGTTAAATATGTTCCCTCAAAGTGTTCTTACTGTGGGGGGAGGGGACTGACTGGGGGAGGTGACCGATGGTTGTCCCTATGTACAAGGGACACACCATCGGTCCCCTCTCCCTCACAGGACGTGGATCTCTGTGTTTACACACAGAGATCCACTTTCCTGCTCGTTTCCCGGGCAATCGCGGGTGCCCGGCGGCAATCGCGCCCGCCGGGCACGCGCACCGGGGCCTTGTGAACGCGGCGGGCGCGCGCGCCTCCTAGCTCGTTTTAAAGGGAGGACGTCATATGACGTCCTCCCAGAACGAGTGTATCCTCCGCCCGCCGTCTATTGACAGTGGGCGGGGGACAAGTGGATATATATAATTGTAGCGGGGTGTTCCCCTTTAATGCAGAGAGACAAGAAGTTCCAGGTGAGAGGTGAGTCGGGAGGAAGTAAAGAGACATTATGGAAGTGAAAGCAGAGGAGAGAAAGAGACTACATCTCCCAGTACATCTTGCAGCACCCAGGGTGCATTGCTCCAGAACAGAGACTGCTGGGGGAGACTTTATAAAGGGGAGGCGGAGTTTTGGTCGGTCTCTTTGGACACCCCTCTCCTAGCAAGAGGATGTCTGTGCTGAACTGCTGTGTGCACAAGGCCTGAGGCCCGGGCCGTGTGCTCCTTTCCAAAGAGCCCTCTGCCAGCCTAGCAGAGCCTTAGAGACATCTAATCCTCCTTGCTGCAGTACACCAGAAGGATTGAAGACTTGGATGTCGGTGGATTCCTGTTCCTAGACGAATCGATGGAGGAAAGGGACTTGGACTTGTCCAGGTGGTGAGAGCTGTTTAAAGACAGATACCTTTATCTTTACTATTCGTTGGGATTACAAAGTTGTTCTTCAAGTGCACCACCGAAAAGATTGCTAGCGAATATTGTTTCACTGAACTTCCATCTAGATCAGTCAGGCCTGACTGCATAGGTAGACATTGCTGGGTGTTAGTCTACCCATGAGGGGAAGTAGCTGTAAAAGGGCAGCGCTAGAGTTGCATAGCAATACTTTATTATTCTGATTACTCTGTTTATCTTTATTACTGTTTATTGCAGGGATCTGCAACTTGTTATACTGTTGTTTATTACTTGCCCATTAGCCTCAGTAAAATATCTGGGTAAAGTACATTTGGTGTCAGTTCCGCTTACTTTAATAGGAGTTTTAAAGTATATTCTGTGTATGTTTGTTATAGGACTGCGTCACCAACAGTTGCGGTCATGCGGTCCTATCCCTCTATCACCAGCTGTGCCACGGGAGGTTAGAGCCGATTGCCAGGGGTTGACAGCAGTGCACTACAGGGCCCAAATCAATATCAGCGGCTCTCTTAACTGGGGGTAGCGCTACACGTGGGGGCTCGAGTCCGGGATCCTTGTACGTTGCACGCTGCAATCAAGCCGGTCAGAAGTACCAGCATGGACCCGCTGGCAATGTCACAGTGGTGCGCAGCGATTGGCGCCGATCCAACCGCGGCGGTAGTCATTGTACTCCCGGGGGAAAGATGGAAGGAAGAGGAGATAAAACAGCTCGTATTGTTACTGTCTCCGAGCCACAAAGCATGGGTGATGGATTTTAGGCCAGATCCAGTGATCTCGTTTACATACGCACTGGTAGAATGGAAAAACGAAATCCCAGAGCATTTTAAAAGTCAGAGTATACAAGCCATAGATAATCAGATCTATCACTTGATACATACGCTGCCAGTGAAGGAAGAATGCTTTCAGACACCAAAGCCATCACTCCCACAATTATCTCCACCACTATCCCCTAAAGCAGAAAAGCTTAAGGAACTATTAAGCCCGGGATCACCGCTGGCCGCTATAGGGCCTGAATTGTTGAATGCTCTAGGAGACCTTGTAATTAAGTGCCAGAAAAGCAGTACGGTGCATGTGGAGGCCGGTTACCGGAAGCTTAGCACCTTCTCAGGGAAGCTCCCCGTCCCTGCGGGGGAGGAAGATTTTGACACTTGGGTGGAACAGGCATTGCAGGCAGTAGAAGCATGGGAGGTGCCTGAGGCACAGAAGAGACAGCGAGTCTTAGAAAGTCTGAAAGGTGCCGCGGCAGAAGCGGTGAAGAGCTTCCGGTTTGGAAATGAAAACTGTACAGCTCAGGATTGCCTGGCCATGCTGCAGGAAGAGTTTGGTCAGCTGGAGAAGGTGTCAGAGATGATTTATCAAATTGAACACACTCTCCAGCAGCCGAATGAGAAACTGTCAGAATATGTTAGAAGGCTGAACAGGCAGTTATGCAAGATTGTACTGAAGAAGGGAATGCTGCCCAAAGATGCAGATGAAGCACGCATGAAGCAGATCATGAGGGGAGCGCGGCGCTCAGACCCGGTCTGGCTGCACCTGAAAACCTCAGGAGGAGGAATGTCACTAACCTACTCTGATCTAATAAAAATTATTAGGGACGAAGAGGCGCTGCAGGAAGATCAGCAGGTGGCCAAGGCGAATGTCACACCTGTACCAGTGTTGGTCCATTCGGTCAAGAGCCCAGAAAGAGATGCGGAGGTTGACACTCTGAAATCGCAAATGGCCCAAGTGTTGGAGATGCTGACCTCTTTGATGGAGAAAGATCAGAGAAGACGAGAGAAACCAAGCCCAAGAAAGGAGTTGTTCCCGAACACCTCAGCACCGGCCTCCCTACAGGACCGAGAAGAGGTGATTTGCTATAACTGCGGAGGGAGTGGCCACTTTGCTAACGTATGCTCCAGCCCAAAGAAGAAGAGAACAGATAATTGCAAGCCGGCGGGAAACTCCAAAGGGCCCCGGTGAAGGAGTCAACCGGGTGCCCATCATCTTCAGTGCGCTCCAAACTAAAAAAAAAGGCCAAGAATGGAGGAGACAAAACTCCTAGGAGGAGGTATAGTACACCCCCACCAAGATGTACCCCAGAGGGAGGGGGCAAGACCCCTCAGTGGAAGTACAGCACCCCAAAGAAGGAACATCCACCTAAAAGGAACAATAACATCCCTCAGCGGGTTTGTGCCCCCATTGAGAGGGAGAAAGTCAATGCATGCCAGGCTCAGGAAAAATTAAAGTCCAAAAGGAGCAGGGCAAGGGTCGAAAGCCAAAAAAAAGAGGTGACCCCAGTCCGGCCATACCCAAAGGAACTGGTGGGCCCGTCTCCTACTGTGCCCATTCAAGTGGAAGGAGTCTATACTAAAGCTCTTTTGGACACCGGAGCACAGGTGACTTTACTATACCGGGACTTCTATGATAGGCACTTGAGTCATCTGCCTATCCAGAAGATAGAAGAGCTGGAGATATGGGGACTTGGAACCCAGAGTTTCCCTTATGATGGGTACCTGCCCATAAAGATGACTTTCGACCCATCCGTGGCTGGGAAGGCTGAAGTGTTTGACACCCTGGCAGTTGTGTGTCCCCGGCCGCCTGGAGCCAGCAAGATTTCCCTGATCATTGGGACAAACACGGATCTAGTCAGGAGACTCCTGACCCCTCTAGTGAAAGAGAGAAACCATTCAGCCACCAAAATCCATCCCATGCTAAAGACGGCCTACCAACGACTGGTCTTAGAGCAGAAGACCCCGGGAGAGGGGATAGGGAAGGTGTGGAGACTTGGCAGAGAAGGAGTAGTGCTACAGCCCGGAGAAGTAACCTGTCTTAGGGCCACTGTGAAGCTTTCGTGGAAACAACCTGGCCCCTTTGTCATGCTGGAATCAGACCCAAGGGAAGAGTCCTCAGGCCTGGAAGTGATACCAGAAGTGATTCCGTTCAAGGCCCTGAAGAAGGCCCATGGCAGAGTTCCGGTGAGTGTTAGGAACACTACGGGAGGACCCATGGAGATCCCTGCCAGAGTGTTGCTTGGTCAGGTGAGCCCTGCTGCCCCGGTCACTTGGTCCGAAGTCAAGGGGACGGGTGACGGAGGAGATGTTTGGGAGAAACTGTCCGTGGAAAACCCAAACCTACCCAGGGCTTGGAAAGAAAGAGCCAAGGCCCAGCTGACCAGGTGGGAGAAGATCTTTTCCGAAGATGAATTCGATGTGGGGTGTGCAAGAAGTGCCACCCATCGGATCCGCCTCCAAGAAGATAAGCCCTTCCGAGAGAGGGTCAGGCGGGTCCCCCTGGCAGATCTGGAGGATCTGAGGGAACAACTTGAGGAACTAAAGAAGACTGGTGTGATCCGGGAGTCTAGAAGTCCCTATGCCTCCCCAATCGTGGTGGTCAGAAAGAAGAATGGGTCGTTGAGGCTTTGTATCGATTACAGGACTCTCAACAGGAGAACCATCCCTGACCAATACACCACGCCAAGGATAGAAGATGCCCTACAAAGTCTGTCTGGAGCCAAATGGTTCAGTGTGATGGACCTCAAGAGTGGGTACTATCAAATCCCTATGCACCCAGAAGACAGGGAGAAGACAGCCTTCATAACCCCGGTGGGATTCTTCGAATTCAATAGGATGCCTCAGGGTCTGTCTGGAGCTCCTGCTACCTTTCAACGCCTTATGGAGAAGACTGTTGGAGACATGAATCTTATAGAAGTCCTTGTGTACTTGGACAATGTCATTGTCTTTGGAAGAACCTTGGAAGAACATGAAGCCAGGTTGGAGAAAGTATTGAGAAGACTCAGCGAAGAGGGACTTAAGCTTTCCCCCGAGAAGTGTCGGTTCTACCAGTCTTCTGTGAACTATCTGGGGCACATAGTGTCTGAAGAAGGGGTGGCCACAGATCCTGAGAAGTTGGAAGCAGTCACTTCCTGGCCACGACCCACCACAGTAACAGAGCTCAGATCCTTCCTGGGGTTCTGCTCCTATTATAGGAGGTTTGTGGAGGGGTTTGCTCGGATTGCCCGCCCGTTGAATGAATTGCTAAAGGCAGAAGGGGAAGAGGATGACTCAGGGCCCAGGAGGCCTGGTGAGTCAGTTCAAGATCAGTGGAACCCAAGGTGTGAAGAGGCCTTTCATGCTCTGAAGAGGAGCTTAACCACTGCCCCAGTCCTGGCCTACGCCGACCCTACCAGACCTTATGAATTACATGTGGATGCCAGCCATGAGGGTCTAGGTGGTGTACTCTACCAAGAACATGAAGGACAACTGCGACCAGTGGCCTATGTGAGCAGGAGCCTGACCCCCTCAGAAAAGAATTACCCCACTCATAAGCTGGAATTCCTGGCCCTCAAATGGGCGGTAGTAGACAAGCTAAAAGACTACTTGTATGGGGCAGAGTTTACTGTGAAGACAGACAACAACCCCCTGACCTACCTCTTCACCACCGCGAAACTAGATGCCACCGGACACAGGTGGTTGGCCACATTGTCTGGATTCAACTTCAGTCTGAAGTACAGACCAGGAGCCGGAAATAGGGATGCAGATGCCCTGTCCCGGAGGTCTCATGCCACGACAAATGACTGGGAAGATTGGACCCAAGTGGCACCGGACGGGGTGCGGGCCCTTTGTCAAGGGGCTGAATTCCAAGCCAGAGGAGGCTCCAGAGCAGAAGAAATAGGGGTTACCATGGTAGGAGTCCCCAAACACTATTGTGGGGTAACTCAACTGAAGGAAGACAACCTACCGAGACTGTCCAAGAAGGAGTTGAGGTGTGACCAATTGGAAGACCCCATGGGGAGATTGGTCCTCGAAGCCCTGGAGAATCAGGATCCCAACAAATTCCTACATCACCCCTCAAAGGAGGCTCGTTGAGGAAGGAATTGGACAGGCTACAGGTACATCAGGGAGTGGTCTACCGAAGGGGCCCCTCTGATGACTCAGAAGATAAGTGGCAGTTATTTCTTCCAAAGAAGCACCGAGAGACTGTACTAATTGCCCTGCATGACCATCATGGTCACCTAGGGGCAGAAAGGACCTTCCAGCTTGTCAGAAATCGGTTCTATTGGCCCTGCATGAGGGCAGAAGTAGAGGAGTATTGCCATTCCTGTGCACGATGCATTCAGAGAAAGACCCTACCCCATCAAGATGCCCCAATGGGCCACTTACAGAGTCAAGGCCCAATGGATCTGGTATGCATTGACTTTCTCGGCCTCGAACCCGACCTGAGTGGATTGGGGAATGTTCTGGTAATAACCGACCATTTCACCCGCTATGCTCAAACTTTCCCAACCAAAGACCAGAAGGCATCCACCGTGGCCAAGATACTTATGGAGAAGTATTTTGTCCATTACGGACTACCACAGAGACTCCACTCAGATCAAGGAAGGGACTTTGAGAGTCGGTTGATCCGAAGACTTTTGGATTCATTAGGAATAAAGAAGACCAGAACCACGCCTTACCACCCACAAGGAGATGCTCAGCCGGAGAGATTTAACCGGACCCTGCTCAACATGTTGGGAACCTTAGAAACAGAGAAGAAGCAACACTGGAGTCAGCACATATCAGCCCTAGTACATGCCTATAACTGTACCACAAGTGACGCCACTGGCTACTCCCCTTATCGACTTATGTTTGGGAGAGAAGCAAGGCTACCTGTGGACCTGGCCTTTGGCACTTCTATAGACAATACCTCAGCTACATCCCACAAGGGATACGTGGACAGACTTAGACGTAGCTTGCAGGTGGCCTATGAACAAGCCCAGGCGGCTTCGGATCAAAGGGGGGCCCGCAACAAGAGAAATTTTGATCTGAAGGTTCGAGTGCAAGATCTGCAGCCCGGGGACCGAGTACTGCTACGCAATCTGGGGGTCCCTGGAAAACACAAGCTTGCCGACAGGTGGAGATCTGAGCCCTATGTTGTCTGTAGGAAGTTGCCCGGTTTGCCTGTCTACAAACTAAAGCCAGAAGGAAAGGTGGGTCCACTGAAGACGTGGCATCGGAACCACCTGCTCCCACTTGCTGAGGCAGTCAGAATACCTCCCGTGAGAGACTCCCCTGAACCGGCCTCTATCCTGGATATTCCTAGGCCGAACACTCGGTCCCAGACCTCTCGAGCCAAAGATGGGGAGGCCTCCCAATTGAGTACAGAAGAAGGTGGAGAACTGGACTGGCTGTGGCCTCCCTCGACTCTGGGAACGTCCGCCATAGATCTCCCAAATGGAGGGGATACCCCAGATGCAACGCTGAATCCGGAGGCTACTGAATTCATACCCTTCAGTCCCTCAGCTGATTACTGGGAAGATGTTCCTGACACTTGCGCAGAGGAGGACTCTAGAGATTCCATACGTCAGTCGACTTCTGAATCAGAGGTTCCAGAACCAGCAATGTTACCTGAACTTACTCCTGAAGAAGAGCCTGTGGTGCCAGAGTCAGAAGCACCAAGAGAGCAGAGGGCTCGCAGAGTCATCAGGCCTCCCAAGAAACTAACTTACCACCAAATGGGGACGAGCTCAGAGGACTCTGTTGTAACGGCTAGGAGAAGTGTTGAACAACCTGATCCTTCCACCGTCCATTTGGTGGAGGGCAACCCCAGCTCACTCTCTGGCACAGTTAGGCAGGCCACTCATGGTAGTGTGACCTGTGGGCAAGAGAGTTCCATCCCAAAGTTTTGGTGGGAATTCCCTATGCCAACATCATGCTCGACATTGTCCAAAATGGTAAACAGTATTTGTTGAAGTTTATCTTTGGGGACCAAAGAGTTCAAGTGGGGGGAGTGTGTAGCGGGGTGTTCCCCTTTAATGCAGAGAGACAAGAAGTTCCAGATGAGAGGTGAGTCGGGAGGAAGTAAAGAGACATTATGGAAGTGAAAGCAGAGGAGAGAGAGACTACATCTCCCAGTACATCTTGCAGCACCCAGGGTGCATTGCTCCAGAACAGAGACTGCTGGGGCAGACTTTATAAAGGGGAGGCGGAGTTTTGGTCAGCCTCTTTGGACCCCCCTCTGCTAGCAAGAGGATGTCTGTGCTGAACTGCTGTGTGCACAAGGCCTGAAGCCTGGGCCGTGTGCTCCTTTCCAAAGAGCCCTCTGCCAGCCTAGCAGAGCCTTAGAGACATCTAATCCTCCTTGCTGCAGTACACCAGAAGGATTGAAGACTTGGATGTCGGTGGATTCCTGTTCCTAGACGAATCGATGGAGGAAAGGGACTTGGACTTGTCCAGGTGGTGAGAGCTGTTTAAAGACAGATACTTTATCTTTACTATTCGTTGGGATTACAAAGTTGTTCTTCAAGTGCACCACCGAGAGATTGCTAGCGAATATTGTTTCACTGAACTTCCATTTAGATCAGTCAGGCCTGACTGCATAGGTAGACATTGCTGGGTGTTAGTCTACCCATGAGGGGAAGTAGCTGTAAAAGGGCAGCGCTAGAGTTGCATAACAATACTTTATTATTCTGATTACTCTGTTTATCTTTATTACTGTTTATTGCAGGGATCTGCAACTTGTTATACTGTTGTTTATTACTTGCCCATTAGCCTCAGTAAAATATCTGGGTAAAGTACATTTGGTGTCAGTTCCGCTTACTTTAATAGGAGTTTTAAAGTATATTCTGTGTATGTTTGTTATAGGACTGCATCACCAACAGTTGCGATCACGCGGTCCTATCTCTCTATCACCAGCTGTGCCACGGGAGGTTAGAGCCGATTGCCGGGGGTTGACAGCGGTGCACTGCAGGGCCCAAAACAATATCAGCGGCTCTCTTAACTGGGGGTAGCGCTACATAATGTTTGGGGGGTTTTGCTAGCAAAAAATACTGATTTTAACTTGTAAGCAACAAGTGTCAAATAAAGGCTTATGCTGCGTACACACGATCGGCATTTCCGACAACAAAACCGGCGGATTTTCGCTTAAACTTGTCTTGCATACACACGGTCACACAAATGTTGCTCGGAAATTCGGATCGTCAAGAACACGGAGACGTACAACACTACGACGAGCCGAGAAAAATGAAGTACAATGATTCCGAGCATGCGTAGCACTTTTGTGCGTCGGAATTGCCTACAGGAACTTTTGTTGTCGGAAAAATTGAGAACCAGCTCTCAATCATTTGTTGTCGGAAATTTCGACAGCAAATGTCCAATGGAGCCTACACATGGTCGGAATTTCCGACCAAAAGCTCACATCGAACATTTGTTGTCGGAAATTCCGATCGTGTGTACGCAGCATTAGTCTTTAATGCGGAGTTCCACTCAAAAGTGGAAGTTCCACTTTAAGTACTCCTTACCCCCTGACATGCCACATTTGGCATGTCATTTTTTTTGGGCTGCCTAGGTGGCTCAAGCAGAAGTTCTCCTCTCCCCCTTTCTCCCTGCAATCTTCTGGGACACGTCACAGGTCTGAGAAGATTGCCCGGCCATTGAGGAGGCACAACGTGACTCGCGCATGCCCAGTGCGCACCCGGCTGTAAACCTGCAAGCTGTCACAGCCGGGTGCCCACACTTGCAATGCCAACGTCGGGGAGAGACGATGGAGAGAGCCAATCGCTGGATCCTGGGACAGGTGAGTGTGTGTTTATTAAAAGTCAGCAGCTACATTGTTTGTAGCTGCTGAATTTTAATAAACAAAAAAAGGGCTAGAACTCCGCTTTAAGTGGTTAAACTGACCTCATTTACAGTTCATCTCTTTGATCTAAAAGAACCAAATGTTACATTGTATCTCTTCTCTTCTCTATCTTTCAGCGCTGACCAATGTTGATAAACATTTGCGGCTTTTTTTTTTTTTTTTTTGACAGCTGTGAGTGAGCAGAGATCGGCTCTGCACTGTTTACATATAATCACGAAAAACCCTGATTAAGATCGGGAGGAGGGTTGAATCAAGATTGTGATTTTTTTAACGATTAATTGTGCAGCTCTAACATATACATATATTGTACATTTACATGTACATATACACTATATTACCAAAAGTATTGGGATGCCTGCCTTTACACACACATGAAATGTAATGGCATCCCATTCTTAGTCCGTAGGGTTCAATATTGAGTTAAAGCCCACTTTTTGCAGCTATAACAGCTTCAACTCTTCTGGGAAGGCTGTCTACAAGGTTTAGGAGTTTGTGAGGTCAGGCACTGCTGTGGATGAGAAGGCCTTGCTCGCAGTCTCTGCTCAATTTCATCCCAAAGTTGTTCTATCGGGTTGGGGTCAGGCCAGTCAAGTTTCTCCACCCCAAACTCACTCATCCATGTCTTTATGAACCTTGCTTTGTGCAAATATCCCTATAGACACACACCTAAACCTTGTGGACAGCCTTCCCAGAAGAGCTGAAGCTGTTATAGCTGCAAAGGGTGGGCCAACTTAATATTGAACCCTACGGACTATTGCCGCATACACACGACCGTTTTTCCTGTCATGCAAAAAAACGAAGTTTTTCTTGACGTGATTCGTCGTGATTCCTCTCAAGCCTGCCTTGCATACACACGTTCAGGAAAAAAAACGGTCGAGCAAAGCACGGTGACGTACAACACGTACGACATGAAAAACGGTTGTGTGTATAAGACCGGGATGCCATTAAAGTTCATGGGCGTGTAAAGGCAGGCGTCTCAATACCTTTGACAATATAGTGCATGTTAGTTTTCTTTTCATTAAACATAAAATTAAAAAAAATGATATAAATTGTTTGTTGTGTTCATTCTTTACCTCTCACCAGTATCACATTGGCAGGGTAAATATAGATTACCGTGTATTTATTACCTCTCACACAGATTATAGTAACGCAATAGGGTTGATTTATTAAAACTGGAGAGTGCAAAATCTAGTGTAGCTGTGCATGGTAGCCAATCAGCTTTTAACTTCAGCTTGTTCATATAAGCTTTGACAAGAAACCTGGAAGATGATTGGTTGCTATGCAGAGCTGCACCAGATTTTGCACACTGCAGTTTTGGTAAATCAACCTCAATGCCTTCATTTGCTTTTCTCTCCAGGGGGATGGTGCCATTACTGTTCAGGCACTATCTAGGGTCAGTATCTTGGCTGAGATGTTTGACATGTAAACCATGTAAATCTTGGTATCTGTCCAGTGTTTGGCTGTGTTTTACAAATGTCCTACCCATATCAGTCCCTGTACCCAGTTGGGTGATTTGCATTAGAAGGGGCATCCCTAGGGCAGGGTCTGACATTGCTATGCTTGTGGATACTTAAGAATGTTTTTTTTGCAATAAATGCTTATGTCAGGATTTTTTTTAGTGTGTGGCATTTTCTTTTGACTAATGACAGTCTAACTAAAGCCACTTGACTGGATCTCAAGGAATGCTTTTCAATGATAAAAAGTAGAACTTTTTCTAAAGAAATTATATTGTTGCTGTATATTGTGACATGTCAAGAATGTATTTATGCAGATATTACAGATATTGATAGGGTTTAACTGTAACTAGTATTTTTTTGACAGCTGGTATTTATCAAAAAATATGTAAGATCTGTGCAAAAGCTACCTACCTGTCATATTAAACCATGTATAAGAAAAGCAACGTAATTGAGAACCAGACAAACGCATTGCTCCAGAGTGAAACACTTCAAAGTGACATATCTTCTGGCAGTATGGAGATCTATGATCTTCTGGAAGTATGGAGCTCTATGGCCTTCCAGGAGTATGGATGGTCTCCAGAGATTACAGAGCTCGGTTTTTTGCTGTTTATCTGTCTAGCATACCACCATTCTGGCCACAGGTAGATACATTCTTTTCCCCAATCTGCAAACTTAAAGCAGAGCTAAACTTACCTTTCCTTCAAAGGTCCCCATCCCTTTCTGCATCTTCTGCTGGGTGCCAGTCTTCATCCATATTCATTGGCCACAGGGGCGGATACAGAGTCTAGTCTCAGGAGGGGCACTGCCAGAAAATACGATTTTTTGCGGGCAATTTATCGGGGAAATGGCTGGTGTTGGCGCTTCAGTCATCACGGCACCATGGTTGTTATGGTGTCAGGATGATTGTATCGTATTATTTCTATTATTACATTGTAATATAAAATGAAATCGTTCAACTCACCATAATGCATAATCAGTGGGAGCCCCGAGTGTGTCACTTTCCACGTCACCTGCCACACATTGCGGATTGTCCACTTGCCACATCACCTGCCACACGTTGCGGATTGTCCACTTGCCACATCACCTGCCACACGTTGCGGATTGTCACTTGCCACATCACCTGCCACACGTTGCGGATTGTCCACTTGCCAGAAGTTGCGGATTGTCCATTTGCCACGTCACCTGCCATACGTTTCAGATTGTCACTTGCCACGTCGCTCTGCAGACTGCAAGGTGGAGAAGATGGAGGGAGGAGGTGGGTGAAGCCAAAACTCAATTAGGGGCGGCGGAGGCCTGTAGTGTGGAGAAGATGGAGGGAGGAGGTGCTGGTGGGTGGGGCAAACACACTCGACATTTTAACTAGTCTGTCTAAACTCTAAACTGCAGCAAAAACTGTTCCCCTATTTGAGGCTCCAGCTCCTGTCACATCGGCTCTGAGACTCACTGACGTCACTAGTTGCTAGATGCCAGGCGGCCCAGGCGCTAGCAACGAGTGCAGGGAAGAGGCTCCACCCACCTCCTCCGGCTCCTGGGCAGTGCGGCGTAATAACACTAGACGAGTCTCTCTCTCGGCGCCGCTCATCGGCTGATGTGAGAGAGAGAGACTCGGGCAGAGGCACAGCAAGTGACAACATTTCAGTGTGGTATTTTCGGGGGGGGGGGGGGGCAATTACCCTGTTGCCCCCCCTGGATCCGCCCCTGATTGGGCAGTGCAGGATGATGTAATTCCTGCACATGTGCAGGAGTCAGTCACCCCGCCACACAGGGACTATGCCAGAGATGAAAGCTTGTCTGTATGCCATAGAAGACAACGAGCAGCCAGGTAAGTGCACTTTTTTGCAGAAGTGAAACTGCAATTATTTAGCCTGCCTGTTTGCAGTTTGTGACAGCTGAACTTTAGTTCCACTTTAAAGCCTAACTCCAACAGACAATTTTAGGTTTTTATTGTCATCTGTGTGCATTTGGGGAGCTTTCCTCCCAATTCCTCTGAGGACATGAAGTGATGGAAAATAGGTCAGGAACTAAAACAAAAACACATTTTTAGTAGAGTAAATAAGGTAAGGTGACCAGATTTTTAAAATGAAATCCGGGGACATTTTTTTTTTTTACTAGTAATGGCGGCAATCAGCGACTTTCTGCCCGTCGCCGCTGCCCGCCTCACAGCCTGTCAAGTCTTACTCTCCAGGCCCCGGCTACTACTGGGTGGGGAGTGGAGGAAGATCACTCCGCCAGGGAAGGCAAGGAGATAAGCAGGCAGGCGGCTGGCTGGGACTTAAGCCAAGGCAGAGAACATGTGAGTGGAGCTGAATGGGCACCCGAAACTGAAGAAATATTCCCTCCGCTCCGACCAGCACATGACCATCAGAAAAGGGCACAGATAATGAAAAAAAATACACCCCCTAAGCTAGTAGGAGCGGCAGAGTGGGGGTGTGTAATTCAGATTTTTTTTTTTTATTCTGCACTGACTGTCTTTGAAATTGCTCCAGCCCCTGTTCAAATCCAATCCGGGGACAAAACCGGGGACAGACTCGGTCCGGGGACAGTGTCTTCAATCCGGGGACTGTCCCCTGAAACCGGGGATGTCTGGTCACCCTAAAATAAGGGCTTTCTGTCCTGGTGACAACCACAACCACTATTTCCTGTATTTCTTGTACCTCTAATAGGGTCACAGACAGAAATAAAAACTGGTAAGAAATATTGACTCTATCCCATTTCATCCAAACAAAAATGACTGGAGGCTGTAATTTAAATTTTACAGGGAACTAAAGCAGAAGTTTAACCTGTTTTTATTTTTCCTTTCCTGGTTCCTGGGAACAGCAGGGTGCTGCACATGCTTCCTGAAACATCCTGAATTAGGATTCCTCTCATGAACTCTCAGCCCTGATGAAATGAATAGGTAGGCTCATGGAAGGTGTTATGCAAATATAGAAATGCTTTGATGGGTGGATGTCAGTCTGGAGTAGTGGAAGTTCCTAGGCAGACTGTTTTTACATGTAGACTGCCCTAGGTAAAGCCAATATGCGATGCTGATTGCTGAGTCTGCATGATTAAAAGAAACTGAAATCTAAACAATGAAAGGGGCTAGATTATCTACTTGCCGACCACCTAACTGGGAATGTATGTCATGAGTTTAATGCTAAATTCTGGTTGCTATGGCAGCAACTAGCTGCTATAACCCTGGTATTGTGTTTTTCACTTAGGTTGCCAGGTTTCAGATAAAAGTGGTCCCAGCAGCGGATTCGCCGCAAGATTACTTTTATAGGCGGCGGGAGAGGTGCACCCCCTCGCCGCTTCCGGGTCGTTTCCAAGCTTACTGGAGCCGTCGGTAAGCCCGGTCCTGATCCGATGCAGCGGATGGCTAGGCAGGAAGTTCCGTGAGGGCAATATAGCCCCCACTTGGTTCTATGCCCTTGTGCCCTTGGAGGACCTGAAAGACCTCCGATGTCACTTCCAGTCCTTGGGCAGCTGGACAGGATTTTTTATTTTATTTATTTTAAGTCAAAATTAAAAAAAAAATCTTCTTAGCTTTTAAAGGTAAATGAGAGATCTGGGGAATTTTTAATAGGAATAAAAGTGAAAAAAAAATGAATAAATAAAGGGACAGTGTAAAAAACAAAAAATAAATATATATATATAATAAATAGATATAATAAAATAAAAAGTAAAATAAGCAAACACGTAAGTCTTGCCCACATATGTAAACAGTGTTTAACCACTTCCATAATGGGCACTTATACACCATCCTGCCCAGACCAATTTTCAGCTTTCTGCGATGTTGCAATTTGAATGACAATTGCGCGGTCATGCTACACTGTACCCAAACCAAATTTTTATAATTATGTTCCCACAAACAGAGCTTTCTTTTGGTGGTATTTGATCACCTCTGCGATTTTTATTTTCTGCTAATTTTTTTTTAAAAATACCGAAAATTTTGAAAAAAAAAACATTTTTTTTGTTTCAGTTACAAAACTTTGTAAATAAGTACGTTTTCTCCTTCACTGATGGGCACTGATGGGGCTACACTGACGGGCACTGATGAGGCGGCACTGATGGGCCCAGCTGAGGTGACACTGATGGGCACCGATAGGTGGCACGGATGGGCACTGATAGGTGGCACGGATGGGCACTGATAGGCGGCACGGATGGGCACTGATAGGCGGCACGGATGGGCATATATAGGCGGCACGGATGGGCACAGATAGGCGGCACGGATGGGCACAGATAGGCAGCACGGATGGGCACAGATAGGTGGCACGGATAGGCGACACGGATGGGCACTGATAGGCGGCATGGATGGGCACTGATAGGTGGCACGGATGGTCATGGATGGGCACTGATAGGTGGCATGGATGGGCACTGATAGGTGGCACTGTACTGTAATGTGTTGTACTAATGGATGCCAATCAGTGCCAAACAATAATGCCTGCCAATCAATGGTGCCCATTGTGGGCACTGATTGGCATCCCTGGTGGTCTAGGGTGGCATACCTTAAGGTGGGCATCCCTGGTGGTCTGGTGGCATCCCTGGTGGTCCAGTGTGGGCATCCTCGGGGGGGGGGCTGCGCTGATAATGGATCAGCACAAACCCCCCCTGTCAGAGGAGCAGCCGATCGGCTCTCCTCTACTCGCGTCTGACAGACGCGAGTGAGGAAAAGCCGATGACCGGCTTTTCCTGTTTACATCGTGAACAGCCGTGATTGGACGCAGCTGATCACGTGGTAAAGAGTCTCCGACGGAGACTCTTTACCTAGATCGGTGTTGCGGGGTGTCAGACTGACATCCCGCAACAACGATCGCCGTGATGCGTGCCCCCGGGGGCGTGCAACGGCTCAATATCCTGAAGACGTCATATGATGTCCAGTCAGGATCTTGAAACCACTTTGCCACCGTCAATTTGCTATAGGGCGGGCGGCAAGTGGTTAAACCACACATAGTTACATAGTTACATAATTAGTCAGGTTGAAAAAAGACACAAATCTATCCAGTTCAACCATAAAAAAAATTAATTATAATATCATACAATCCCATATACCTAATTCTATACCCACAGTTGATCCAGAGGAAGGTGAAAAACCCCATGTGAGGTATCGCCCCGATCGTTAGAACGAGAGCAATAATTCTAGACCCCCTCTGTATCTCTATACAGGTAACCTTGAAACATTTGTCATTGTGATAGCTTATTTCTCTCACATTGCATGTGCATACCACAAATGACACCCCAAAATACATTCTGCAACTCCTCCTGAGTATAACGATACCACATGTGTGGGACTTTTTTACTGCCTGGCCACATACAGAGGCCCAACATGCAGGGAGCATCATCGGATGTTCTAGGAGCATAAATTACACATCTAACTTGTTGACTACCCATTACACTTTTGAAGGCCCTGGAGCACCAGGACAATGGAAACACCCACAAAATGACCCCATTTTGGAAAGCTAACACCCCAATGTATAATCTATGAGGCATAATGAGTCTTTTGAATGGTTCATTTTTTTGTAACGTTTTTGGAAATTGTGTAAAAAAAATGAAAATGCATTTTTTTTTTACACAAAGTTGTCCATTTATAAGATATTTCCAACACAAAGCATTTACATAGTGAAAATGACACCCCAAAATACATTCTTCTACTCCTCCTGAGTATAACGATACCACATGTGTGAGACTTTTACACAGCCTGGCTACATACAGAGGCCCAACATTGAAGTAGCACCGTCAGGCGTTCTAGGAGCATAAATTACACATCTCATTTCTCAACCACCTATTACACTTTTGAAGGCCCTGGAGCACCAGGACAATGGAAACGCCCACAAAGTGACCCCATTTTGTAAAGCTAACACCCCAACGTATAATCTATGAGGCATAATGAGTCTTTTGAACGGTTCATTTTTTTCCAGAAGTTTTTGGAAAATGTGGAAAAAAATGAAAACACATTTTTTTTACACAAAGTTGTCCATTTATAAGATATTTCCAACACATAGCATGTAAATAGCAAAAATTACACCCCAAAATACATTCTGCTGCTCCTCCTGAGTATGACGATACCACATGTGTGAGACTTTTACACAGCTTGGCCACATACAGAGGCCCAACATGCAAGGAACACCATCAGGTGTTCTAGGGAAACATAGCATGCACATACCAAGAATTACACCCCAAAATACATTCTGCATAGAAAAGGGTAAACAAAAGATTACCTGTGGTTTTAGTAGTGCAGTTGTTCACAGGAGGATAGCACTGGTCCAGGCAGCAGGCAGGGACTTGGTCAGCAAAAGCGAACGCAATTGTCCAGCCAACAGGCAGGAATACTGTCCATAGTTAGTACAGGCACCAGGCAGGGACACTGTCCATATACAGACCAGGGTCAGTGCAAGCAGAGATTGTCTGCAGTGCCAAAATATTGGTCCTGGTAGTAGGCAGGTCCATGTGGTGTGGTCAGTTCATGCAACAGGCAGAGGCATGACGGCATAGGTCCTACAGGCAGCAGGCAGAAGTAGGGCCTTGTTCAGGATAGAATGGGGACAGGGGTAGAGGCTTCTCCCACCCAAATCTCTTTGAAGCCTCCGAGTCTCCAGACCCTAATCTAGGAATGAGAAAACAAAAGCAATTGTTTTCTTCATCCAGAAAAACAATTCTGGAGCCCCTCACATATGTGAGACCCCTGTGTTATGAATCCCACTAGTCCACTGGCAGGGTAAAAGATCAGTTCAAGCGGCAGGCAAAAAGCATGGTCAAACATTCCAGGGTCAGTTCCAGATCAGGCAGAGGTATGTACAGAATCGGTAGGCAGAAGCGTGGTCGAATAACAGTCCAGGGTCAGTTCCAGATCAGGCAGAGGTATAAACAGAATTTTTAGGGAGAAGCGTGGTCAAATAACAGTCCAGGGTCAGTTCCAGATCAGGCAGAGGTATAAACAGAATCGGTAGGCAGAAGTGTGGTCGAATAACAAGCCAGGGTCAGTTACAGAGCAAGCAGGGGCATAAGGGGTGTGAAGTTAAATGGCAGGAAGTGAACTAATAATTTAGTGAGGTATGGTAACTGCGGAAACAATCAACTATGCAGATGCCTGGTTGGGAAGGACATTGGGCACAATGATAAGTGGTGTCTCTTCTCACTCCTCCTCTGGAGCACACCCGGCATTTTTTCTGATGTTTTTGGCCTGTTAGTCTGGGAGGGATTTTATCTGGAAAGTGGCGTTCGGAGAGTCGGCTAATCACATCGGATCGAATGTTTACTGGTGGGCTGTTCGGGTATATAAGGGCAGTGGTGATTTCCTCCTGGTAGAAAAGGAAGGGTTTGGGTCTTTCAGTGGATTTTCGATAGATTACATAGGAGTTGTACATGGCCAAATTAAACAAATAAATTTAAACTTTTTTATACCACTGGTATATTCGTCTTGTTGAAAGGTAGGGTTCGAGCATCTGGTCGTTGAAGTCGACACCCCCCATGAACCTATTGTATTCGTGGATACATGTTGGTTTTTGGATCCGGCCATTCCTCCTGGGGATCTCAACGAATGTATTGTTGTGGATGGAAGAAAGCACGTAGACATCCCTTCTGTCCCTCCACTTCACAGCCAGAATTTCCTCATTGCGTAAACTCGCTGTCTCCCCTCTTCTTAATTTCCTGTTGACGAGGCTTTGAGGAAAGCCCTTCGGTTTCATCCTTACGGTGCCGCATGCTGGAGTGTTCTTTCTGTGAAGGTTTCGGAACAGGGGCAAACTTGTATAAAAGTTGTCCACATACAAGTGGTAGCCTTTCTCCAGGAGTGGGTTTATGAGTTCCCAAATGACTTTCCCGCTGGTTCCTATGTAGTCTGGGCAATTAGGGGGGCGCAGCTGGGTGTCCTTCCCTTCGTATACAATGAAGGCATACGTATACCCTGTGGCTCGGTTGCACAATTTATAGAGCTTCACCCCATAGCAGGCCCTTTTGGTGGAAATAAATTGTTTTATGCCCATCCTGACAGAAAATTTGATAAGGGACTCATCCATGCATATGTGTTGGTCTGGGGTAAACAACTGGGGGAAGATTTCAGAAAAATAATTTAGTAGCGGCCGAAATTTATAAAGCTTATCAAAATTTGGGTCATTTCAGGGAGGGCACTGGGTATTGTCATTGTAGTGTAGGAATCTCATAATCATGAGATATCTGGTTCTGGGCATTACTGAGGAAAAGATGGGCATGTGGTAGATGGGGCGTGATGATTAATTCCCATACAGAATGTGGGGCCCAATTTTTTTTTTAAACTCCTCCACTGTAAGGGCTCTCCACTTGTAGGGACGGGCATAATAGGACGTTGGGTTGCTTGTTATGAATTGTTGGGCATATAGATTGCACTGGGCCACAACTGATGCAAGCATGTCCTCAGTAAAAATTTAATTGAAAAAGTCAATCGGGGCAAAATTTTCTGTGTCCACCTGGACTCCTGGCTGGGCAGTGAAAGGGGGAATGTTGGCTTCTCCTGAATTAAGAGGAAGCCACAAGGGGTTCTGAAGGGAATAGGGAAGGCTGGCATGGGACCTAACCCTTTGGGACTGAGGTGACACCCCACTGGTACATGGCCTTGCTTGCCATGGTACTGCGGTGCTGGTGGATGGCACTGCCTCCTCAGCAGAACACCTTTGTCTGGCAGGCGGGCTCTCCTCCTCCTCCTCCTCTTCTGAGGCTGTAAGTGTTCCACTGCTTAGTATAGGCTCATAGTCCACGTTAGACTCATAGTCTGAATTTGTGGAGGAATCCGAAGCAGAGATCTCCCCATTGCTCTCGTCGGCCGCAAGAATATTATACGCCTCCTCAGCTGAAAATAATCTTCTAGCCATTGTTGGCACTGAAGACACGTGGCACTGATGACACTGACAGATGGCACTAATACGTGGCACTGGTGGCACTGATACTTGGCACTGATGACACTGATACATGGCCCTGATGACACATGACACTGATATGTGGCACTGACAGGTGGCACTAATGGCAGATGGCACTGGCAGATGGGACCGGCAGATGGGACTCTGGCAGATGGCACTGTGTTTTTTACTTTGTATTGTGTTTTTCACTCACTGTAGCTGCAGCACAGACGCTCTCCCTCCTCACACACGGTCTCTGTGTGAGGAGAGAAAGCCGGCAATGAGAGATGATTTCATATGTTTACATTTGAGATCATCTCTCATTGGACAGGAAGACCGAGTGCTAAATGGCCTCTGTGATTGGCCATTCAGCACGATCTGTGATTGGCTGTGTCCAAGGGACACGGCCAACACAGATTTTCCCTGATGCGTGCTAGCGGGAGCGTGCGGGTAGAATGTAAACACAGGGGACGTCCAGGGACACCCTCCCGGCAGTTCAGGTCCACGCTGCAGCTGTCTTTCGGCTATAGCGCGGATCTGAAGTGGTTAAAGGGGATGTAAGGGTTTGTTTTTTTATTTTCTAAATAGGTTCCTTTAAGCTAGTGCATTGTTGGTTCACTTACCTTTTCCTTCGATTTCCCTTCTAAATGTTTTTTTTCTTTGTCTGAATTTCTCACTTCCTGTTCCTCCTCAGTAAGCTTGCCCCCATCATCCGAGCCGTTCTGGCTGGGGGTTAGTCAGCGTGCTCGCCCCCTCCCTTGGGACTACATCCCTGCGGGGAGCCTCCCGTGCCCGTGAACGTTCACAGCGTCTCCCCGCAGGGATGTAGTCCCAAGGGAGGGGGCGAGCACGCTGACTAACCCCCAGCCAGAACGGCTCAGATGATGGGGGCAAGCTTACAGGAAGTGAGAAATTCAGACAAAGAAAAAAAGACATTTAGAAGGGAAATTGAAGGAAAAGGTAAGTGAACCAACAATGCACTAGCTTAAAGGAACCTATTTAGAAAATAAAAACCAAACCTTTACAACCCCTTTAAGTGGTTAAAGCATGACATGTTAGGTATCGATTTACTCAGCGTAACATCATCTTTCAGATTATACAAAAATTTTTGCTTACTTTAGTGGGTTTTTTTTAAAGTCATTAAAGTGTATTTTTTCCCCAAAAAATGCTTTTGAAAGACCGCTGCGCAAATACAGTGTGAGATAAAATATTGCAACGACTGCCATTTTATTCTCTAGGGTCTCCGATAAAATATATATATATAATGTTTGGGAGTTCTAAGTAATTTTCTAGCAGAAAATATGGATTTTTACTTGTAAACAAAAAAAGTCAGAAAAAATCCTGGCCTTAAAGTCGTTAAGCTGAGTGTTCTCCAGCCAGGAAAACAGACAGACAGACAGGCTCTATCTGATCTGCTGCAGCATCTAATGCATGCCTCCCGACTTTTTGAGATGGGAACGAGGGACACTTATAAGCAAATGTATGTAGGCATAGGACACACCTTTGCTTAAAGGAGAATTATACAAAAAAAATTGATTAGTTAAACCCACAAGTGTTTTATTCTATTCCTTTATAACTGGCTTTTGGAATTTACAAATGCAGCCATTTAGAAATTAGATGAAAGGTTTAGCACTGGGAAACACTTTTTGAAAGATAAAAAGTGCATTTTATATACAACTTTATAGATCAGACCAAAATGAGGGACAAATGAGGAGGAAAGAGGGACCGTCCCTTGAAATCAGGGACAGTTGGGAGCTATGCTTGTGCACACTGTGAAAAGCTAGCTGTGTGCAATAAAATGTAAGTAACCAATTCCAGTAGAGGAGAAAAACCGTAGAACTGCAAGTTGCCTAAAGGTAGGTCTGAAGTTCAGCTTTAATTTATATTCAGTTAATAAATTAGTAAATTTTACATTCACTTTTCATTTATGCTTTTATGATATACTGAACCACCTGTTGTATTCTTGTGCGTCAAATGCATACTGTATCTACCTTCTTAGGAACATAAGTATGAGATTTAGATTTATAAATATGTTTTTTGTTTGTAATCACAACTGGATTATCTATTCACTACAAAAGAATTCAACTGACAGCTTCATGTACTATGCGTCAGAAAACATTTACAATCAAATTATGTTATTTCAATAATAACCCTGTCACCCACCACACCAATTAACATAACCACAGGGTGCTGAGAAAATGATATTTGCTGTTTTTGCTGATATCTGACATATACAGTTGTGCTCATAAGCTTACATACCCTGGCAGAATTTATGATGTCTTGGCCATTTTCCAGAGAATATGAATGATAACACACAAGCTTTTCTTTCACTCATGGTTAATGTTTGGCTGAAGCCATTTATTATCAATCAACTGTGTTTACTCTTTTTAGATCCTAATGACAACAGAAACTACCCAAATGACCCTGATCAAAAGTTTACATACCCCAGTTCTTAATACCGTGTATTGCCCCCTTTAACATCAATGACAGCTTGAAGTCTTTTGTGGTATTTGTGGATGAGGCTCTTTATCTTCTCTGATGGTAAAGCTGCCCATTCCTCTTGGCAAAAAGTGTCTAGTTTCTGTAAATTATTTGATAGACTTGCATGAACTGCACGTTTGAGATCTCCCCAGAGTGGCTCAATGATATTGAGGTCAGGAGACTGAGATGGCCATTTCAGAACCTTCACTTTATTCTGCTGTAGCCAATGACAGGTCGACTTGGCCTTGTGTTTTGGATCATTGTCATGTTGGAATGTCCAAGTACGTTCCATGCGCAGCTTCCTGGCTGATGAATGCAAATGTTCCTCCAGTATTTTTTTGATAACATACTGCACTCATCTTGCCAACAATTTTGAACAAAATTTCCTGTGTCTTTGTAGCTCACACATCCCCAAAACATCAACGATCCACTAACCGTATCTTTCATCATAGGCCTTGTTGACTCCTCTCCAAATGTAGTGTTTATGGTTGTGGCCAAAAAGCTAAATTTTGGTCGCATTACTCCAAATGACTTTGTGCCAAAAGGTTTTAGGCCTGTCTCTGTGCTGCTTGGCGTATTGTAAGCAGTATACTTTGTGGCATTTGCGTAGTAATGTCTTTCTTCTGGCGACTCGACCATGCAGCCCATCTTTCTTTAAGTGCCTCCTTATTGTGCCTCTTGAAGCAGCCACACCACATGTTTTTAGAGAGTCCTGTATTTCACCTGAAGTTATTTGTGGGTTTTTCTTTGCATCCCAAATAATTTTCCTGGCAGTTGTGGCTAAAATTTTAGTTGGTCTACCTGACCACTGCTGATTGGCATTCTGAATTCCTTGAATATCTTTTTTTTATCCCTTTCCTGTTTTATACAGTTCAACTACCTTTTCCCGTGGATCCTTTGACAATTCTTCTGCTTTCCCCATGACTTAGAATCCAGAAACGTCAGTGCAGCACTGGATGAAAGATGCAAGGGTCTGTCTGGAGTCCAGAAACTCAATGACTTATTTTATACACACACATTAATTACAAGCAAACAGATCACAGGTGAAGATGGTTACTTTTAATCACTTCAGATCCGCGCTATAGCCGATAGAAGGCTGCAGCGCGGACCTGAACTGCCGGGAGGGCGTCCCTGGACGACCTCTTGTTTACTTCCGCATTGCGCGCCACTGCGGGCTCGCATTGCGGAATAGCTGTGCCCGCTGTGTCACACGGGTGCCGATGCGCCTGCCTGGCGACCGCGATGTCCGCCAAGTACCTGCCAAGTACCTGTGATCGGCAGTCACAGAGCCAGGGACGTGGATCTCTGTGTGTAAACACAGAGATCCACATCCTGTCAGGGAGAGGAGACCGATGGTGTGTCTCTTGTACATAGGGACAACCATTGGTCACCTCCCCAAGTCAGTCCCCTCCCCCCACAGTAAGAATCACTCCCAGGGAACACATTTAACCCCTTGATTGCCCCCTAGTGTTAACCCCTTCCCTGCCAGTCACATTTATACAGTAATCAATGCATTTTTATAGCACGGATCGCTGTATAAATGTGAATGGTCCCAAAATAGCGACAAAAGTGTCCGATGTGTCCGCCACAATATCGCAGTCACGATAAAAATCGCTGATCGCCGCCATTACTAGTAAAAAAAATTTTTTTTATAAAAATGACATAAATCTATCCCCTATTTTGTAGCTGCTATAACTTTTGCGCAAACCAATCAATATACTGTACGCTTATTGCGATTTTTTTTTACCAAAAATATGTAGAAGAATACGTATCGGCCTAAACTGAGAATTTTTTTTTTTTAAATTGGGATATTTATTATAGGAAAAAGTAAAAAATATTGTGTTTTTTTTTCAAAATTGTCAGTCTTTTTTTGTTTATAGAGCAAAAAAATAAAAACCGCAGACGTGATCAAATACCACCAAAAGAAATCTCTATTTGTGGGAAAAAAATTATAAAAATTTCATTTGGGTACAGTGTTGTATGACCGCGCAATTGTCATTTAAATTGCGTCAGCGCTGAAAGCTGAAGATTGGTCTGGGCAGGAGGGGGGTTTAAGTGCCCAGTAAGGAAGTGGTTAATAGTCAACTTGTGTGCATGTAATCAGGCCAAAATCACAAGGGATGTAAACTTTTGATCAGGGTAATTTAGGAAGTTTCTGTTGCCATTATGACTTAAAGAGAGTAAACACAGTTGATTGATAATACATGGTTTCACCCAAACACTAAACATGAGTAAAAGAAATGTTTTTGTGTTATCATTCATATTCTCTGAAAAATGGCCAAGAAATTATAAATTCTGCCAGGGTATGTAAATTTATGAGCACAACTGTATATTTGATTAATTGTTTAACATTTTCTTTTATTCATTCAAGGGATGTCTTGTTAGAAATGGTAGTTTGGCACACAAAACTATCTATACCACAGTGCGTTGGGAAATTAATGTAGTCCTGCAGTGGTCACCTTAGGTGAAACTACACCATCTTAGTGTCATGATAACAATTAGTGCACCTGCCACATACAGTATTTATTCAGAGGTGAACATCTGGCATTTATTGTGTGTTGTTTATTGCAGATGTGTGTGTAGCTGAATGCAGTACATGATATTATTACTAGAAGGGTTAGCCAAAGGCTCCAGGGCTCAGTTTCAAAATCTGGCCTTGGCATATCGTCAAGATGCAAAATATGCAAACTTTACTTTTTTGGTAGCTAATGGATATTTTATGGATTTCTGGCCCCTGTTATTTTTCCAGTGCTAAAACTCTTGAAAATTGAGATTAGGTCTTCTGGAAACAGGTGATGTTTAACCACTCGCCGACCGGCTCATGCCGATATTCGTGGCAAAGTGGCACGTTCCCGTGAATCGCTGTATGGGTATGTCGTCCCCTTTAAGGGCCGCCAGAGGCGATTGCGGGAACGAGAGCTAGAACGGGAGCTGGAAAATTTAAACACTGAAATCCCTGTTCTGTCAGGGGAGAGGAGACATATCGTTTGTAGGAACAGTGATATGTCCCCTCCCCCAGTCAGTCCTATCTCCGTACTGTAAGAAATACTCACTAGGAAACACAATTAACCCCTAGTGTTAACCCTTTCCCTGACAGTGACATTTGCACAGTAATCAGTGCATTTTTATAGCACTAATCGCTGTATAAATGTCAATGGTCCCAAAAATGTGTCAAAAGTGTCCGATCTGTCTGCCGTAATATTGCAGTACCGCTAAAAAACGCAGATTGCCGCCATTACTAGTTAAAAAATAATAATAATAAAAATGCCATAAATCTTTCCCATAGTTTGTAGATGCTATAACTTTTGCGCAAACCAATCAATATACGATTTTGGTTACCAAAAATATGTAGAAGAATATATATTGGCTTAAACTGATGAATAAATGTGTTTTTTAAAAACATTTTTGGGGATATTTATTATAGCAAAAAGTAAAAAATATTGTTTTGTTTTTTCAAAGTTGTCGCTCTTTTTTTGTTTATAGCGCAAAAAATAAAAACCGCAGAGGTGATCAAATACCACAAAAAAAGCTCTATTTGTGGATAAAAAAGGACATCAATTTTGTTTGGGTACAGTGTTGCACGACCGTACAATTGTCAGTTAAATTGACGCAGTGCTGTATCGCAAAAAATGTCCTGGTCATTAAGCAGGCAAATCTTCCGGTCTGTAAGTGGTTAGGATGTTTCAGAAAAGGGATTTAATAAATTAATAAAAAAAACAAAAACAATTAAGGATTTTTTTTTATTCTTACTTTTCCATTCCTGGCTCAACTTTACATTGGCATACTATAGGCAAGATCCTCTTACTTGAACCCTATAGGACTATCCATAGCTAGCCTATACAAGGAATAACACCATACTCCCCATGTTATTATTACACATTAGCTCATGCCAGGAACACAGATTGAGGATGTATGCTAATATAAAGTTAGGCCAGTATAGGAAAAATTACAGTAAGTATAAGTAAACAATTTTCCCATATTTCTGGCCACTTCAGCTCAAAAAAATGCTCAAAAAAGCTCAAAAAATAATTCTAATAGGAAGCCTGAGCAGAAGCACTAACCAAGGCCCCACTTGATAAAACAGCTACTCAACCAGGTCCACAAAGATACTAGAAGATGCCAGCCTTACAAATATCCTCGATTGACATTCTGTTGTATGTTGCCACTAAACTTCTTGTAGAATAAGCTCTCAAATTAGCCGGAGGTAAAAGCCTATGTGCACCATATGCCCCCTGTATGGTCCTCACTAACCATGACATGATCCTTTCCAATGCTGAATTTGTTGGAGATACAACAAACTTTCAGCTTAGCCTATTGACTGCAGTTAAGAAAAAGGACACAAGATGTCGCTAATGCTCAGTGATATGCTATGTATTTTTCTATGATGTGTTGTATTTCCTGTACATAGTGCTGTACTTGTTGGTTTCTTTTTCCTGTCTGTGTTCTTCTTACCATGTGAGGTGACATCTTTGCTAGTGTGGTTATGTTCCAATAAAGAAGCCAGTTCCTGTTACTCCACAACGTCTGATCTGAATTGACTCCGCTGCACCTATCAATTGTACATTGCAACAGGTTATGGGCCCAGTATCCGGATAAAGTCTTATGACCAGGTGCGGCCCAGGCAGAACAAAGCCTTGAATGGAAGACAGTGTGGCTGATGCAGAGATCGACATAAGGAAGCTTTCCAGTGACATCTCCTATAGACAAGTAAGACTGTTTATATAGAAAAGGAGGGATAAAATGGCCGGAAACTCAGAGCTTAAACTCTCAGTGGCCAAGCTGAATAATGACAATTATCAGCTATGGAAGTTCAAAGTGGAAATGCTATTATCCAAAGATGACTTGTGGGAGGTTACCACTACAAAGAGGCCATAGGATAATAATCAGGACTGGGACAAGAAAAACAGACAGACACGGGCCACCATAAGCCTACTAGTGGAGGATGATCAGCTCATTCATATACGCAACGAGGACACAGCGAAAGGCATGTGGGATGTACTGAAAAGACTGCATGAAAGATCCAGTTTAAACAGCAAGCTGTTTCTGCTGTGGAAACTTTACAAAATGAGACTTGGCAGAGAACAGGACATGCAGGAGCATATAAACGCAATGCTGGAAGTGATTGCGCAACTCAGATCAATCGGGGAGAATATAACAGACAGTTACATTGCAGCTATGTTGTTATGCAGTTTGCCCGATACATATACTGCACTAATCAATGCACTGGAGACAAGACCTGAGACAGATCTGACGCTAGCATTTGTAAAAACCAGGCTCATAGATGAGTATCAGAGAAGAAAGGAATTAGTGCATGACTCCACAGAACCTGACACCAGTACCGCTCTTAAAGCTACAGACGCAAGGTTACACAGGAAAGAGACCAGAGTGTGCTTCAGATGCCAAAAACAGGGACACATAAAGAAAGACTGTACTATATGCAAAGCAGAGCAAATGAGACAGCATCCCTCTTATGCTAAACAAAAGGTCAAAACCACAATTAATGATCCATGGGAAGGAAACTGTAATGCCACATTTAAAGTGACAGGCAACAATAAATGCCAAGGCTGGTGCATCGATTCAGGAGCAACCAGTCACATGACGAGTGATAGAAGTTTCTTCACAGAACTTGATCTGAACAACAAACTATTTATCTTGCAGATGGAAGCAAAATACATGCAGAAGGATATGGGCATGGAACCCTTGTATACCCTGATGATGCGGGACACAATTTAACCATACAAGTGAAAGATGTGCTTTATGTCCCTAATCTAGAAGGAGGACTCTTATCTGTGAAGCGTCTAACAGCCAGAGGACTCACTGTAAAATTCCAAGGTGACAAGTGTTCTATTCTAAACGGCAAACAGACAATAGCAAGTGCCAAGCTGGATGATCATCTATATCACCTCGACACAGTGAAGGAAAAGTTGAGACTATGTACACACAAGCACAATGACTGTATACATATATGGCACAGACGTCTAGGTCACAGACACCCAGAATGCATACGGGAACTACAGAGGAGGAAGCTGACAAGGGATCTGATAGTATCCCCTTATCCAGTTGCTGTTAAAGCGGAGTTCCGCCGAAAATAAAATATTAAAAGCCACCAGGTACAGCTACAGCAGCTGCTGACTTTTAATATTAGGACACTTACCTGTCCTGGAGTCCAGCGACGTCCGCAGCAGAGGACGAGCAATCGCTCGTCACTCTGCTGCCCCCACCGCCATCCTCGGTGAGGGAACCAGGAAGTGAAGCCTTGCAGCTTCACTGCGTGGTTCCCTATGGCGCATGCGCGAGTCGCGCTGTGCCGTTCTGACTGGTCCCTGTGTGTTCTGGGAGCCGAGTGTCTCCCAGAACACAACGGGTACTCTGCGGGAAGTGACGTGCTTCCCACAGAGAGGACTCCCGGAAGTGGGTGAAAATACCTGTCTTAGACAGGTATCTTCACCCCCCTCCCCCCTGAAAGGTGTCAATTGTGACACCGGAGGGGGAGAGGGTTTCGATGAGCGGAAGTTCCACTTTAGAGTGGAGCTCTGCTTTAAGTGAGAATGTTGCATTAAATCCAAAGCTACAAGAGCAACACTTCCCAAAGTCAGTCAGAAGAGAGCTTCAATACCACTTGACTTAGTTCACAGTGACGTGTGTGGTCCCCTAAACCCACCAACACCTGGAGGCAACAGGTACATAGTGACTTTCATAGACGACTATTCAAGATACACAGTCACCTACCTAATGCAACACAAGAGTGAAGTTTTTGACAAATTAAAAGACTATATAATAAAGACAAGTAACATGTTTCAGAGGAAGGCTCTCATACTTCGGAGCGATAATGGAGGTGAATTCACAGGAGGTAAGTTACAAGAGTACTTAAAACAGAATGGAATAGAACATCAAAAGACAGTCCCGTATACACCAGAACAAAATGGAGTAGCTGAAAGAAAGAATAGAACTCTGACTGAAATGATCAGATGTATGCTGACAGACTCTGGACTACCACAAAAATACTGGGGTGAGGCAGCTATGACAGCTACATATTTGCAGAACAGACTTGTTTCCAGAACAGTGGAGAAAACCCCATATGAACTATGGCACAATGAGAAGCCAAGTGTAAAACACCTAAGAGTTTTTGGATGCAAAGCATTCATCTACATACCTGAAGAAAAACGCACCAAACTCCAAAACAGAGCGTTTGAAGGTATCTTCGTTAGATACAGTGACAATGTCAAGGGTTACAGAATCCTAAATCCCAAAACAGACAAGGTTACCATTAGCAACAGCATAACTTTTGTTGAAGATTTAAGAGACAATGTAATGACAACAGTAGAAGCAAGAATAGAAGAGAAAACTGACATTGACCAGCCCATCTCTGTAACTTCCGAACAAACAGTTGAAGTGAGTGAAAACTCAACCAGTACTGAAGAGCAGACACAAGAAGGCTCAGACACAAAAACGAGACGTTCAACAAGAGAAAACAAAGGTAAGCCACCTATACGTCTCTCATACAAAGCAAGTACTGCCAGTATCAACAAACCTGCAAACTGGGAAGACATATCTCAACTTTCAGAACAAGAAGCAAGTAAATGGATAAAGGCTGCTGAGCAAGAGATAAAATCCATGCATGACACTAAAACATGGACACTTACAGAACTACCACCTGGAGGGAAAGCCATACGCTGTAAATGGACTTTTAAAGTGAAATACAATGCAGATGGCACAATTGAACTGTACAAAGCAAGACTAGTAGCCAAGGGCTATTCTCAAAAATACAGAGAGCACTATGATGAGACGTTTGCACCAGTAGTCAAGCACACTACAATACGGACTTTACTGACAGTAGCCGTCACAAGGAAAATGCAAGTGAAACATTTTGATGTGGAAACCACGTTTCTACATGGCGATTTAACAGAAGAAATTTACATGGAACAGCCGCCAGGATTCAAAGATGAACAAAGGTCAGACCTAGTGTGTAAACTTTGCAAGAGTATATATGGCCTAAAGCAAGCAGCCAGAGCGTGGAATATAAAAATAAATGAAGTGCTTACACATCAAAACTTTCAAAGGACTAAAGCAGACCCCTGCTTATACACAAAGAAATTGGCAAACAGATGGGTCTATATGCTTATCTATGTGGATGATATCCTGATTTGCTTTGAGCAAGAAGGGGATGAAGCAGAAAGACTGAAAAAACTAAATCAGCACTTTGACACCAAAGATCTTGGCAACATAAAGAATTACCTCGGCATCCAGATCGAGAGAGAGGAAGATGGCAGCTTTCTTCTGAACCAAAGACACAAAATACAAGAAATAATTGAAACATTTGTAATGGAAGACGCCAAACCAGAAAAGTCTCCCATGGAAATCCACTACCTAAAAGAGATGAATTGTCAAGATAACCCATTACCTACTAATACTCAATACAGGAAAGCAATAGGGAAATTGCTGTACCTTACTACTGCTACAAGGCCGGATATTGCAGCAACTGTTGGAATCCTATGCAGAAAGGTTTTGATGCCAAGTCAAAAGGACTGAAATGCTGTAAAGAGAATCATTCGCTATCTTAAAGGGACTTCGCACTACAAGCTAAAGTTACCAGCAAGTGATGAAAGCACCTTAACAGTGACAGAAAATCTACCAGTGGCTACTTATTTTTTCTGTCAGGAGGTGACATCAGTTGGACTAGTAAAAAGCAACTCTCTGTTACACTGTCGTCTACTGAAGCAGAATACGTTGCTGCAGCGCAGGCAAGCCAAGAAGTTATATGGCTGAGACAGCTATTAACAGACTTGGGTCAACCACAGTTGGGACCAACAGAAATCTATGAGGACAATCAAGGATGCATTGTACTTGCACACATGGAAGGAGTTAATTCAAGAACCAAGCACATTGATGTGAAGTTCCACTTTCTTAGGGATCTTCAAGAGCAAGGTCTTCTTGAGTTACTTTATTGCCCAACCGAGGATATGACAGCAGACATCCTTACAAAGCCACTGACCACTGAAAGACATTCAAGGCTTACAAAGAAGATGGGATTAACAGACTAAGACTTAGTTGTTGAGAAGGGTGTTGGAGATACAACAAACTTTCAGCTTAGCCTATTGACTGCAGTTCAGAAAAAGGACACAAGATGTTGCTAATGCTCAGTGATATGCTATGCTATGTATTTTTCTCTGATGTGTTGTATTTCCTGTACATAGTGCTGTACTTGTTGTTTTTTTTTTTTTTTGCAACAGAATTGTCTTTCTTTGGACCCACTGGTAGATAAAATAAATGATACCTGATTTATGTAGGTAAGTAGCGATCAGAGAGCCTACATCCAAATGGGACTTGATGAAAATGTCAATAACAGAGAGTTCCAATTTTGAAGAAAAGAAGTAGATACCTTAGGTGAGAAGGCTGAAGGAGCCCTGTATTTTAGAAAACTTGACAAAAAAGTTACTTAGCTGAAAACCATTCTGCACTGACATTCTTCACAACAAACTTGTGAAGCCTGGCAAGTCTAGCAATAGTTTAGCAGTCATTTTAAACTTGCAGCTCAATTGCTTGCTATCTAGGCTAGCTCTGCAATCAGCACTGCTCATTTGTGACAGAGTTAGAGGAAGTCATTCCAGGCTTTGTATTATGCAATATGTCAGAGCCAAGAAGAAGTCCTAGGAGAGCTTCATTGACTCTGTGTCATTCTAATTTTCAGGTCTGCGCAGTGGCATTAATGCTATGCATAAGGTCCCCCATAGCCACGGCTGACACAATCCAACGCTTTGCAGAGACTCCCACAAATGTGGTATAATGTGGGGTAAGGTGTGGGCATCACTGAACCAGGACATTAAGCCGGAACCCTAGGGTGACACAACCTGTGCATTTGTGGTAATGAGGGGGTGTCATTCTTAGTGATAATGTGTAGGGGTCATTCACCTACGACATCAAGCAAGGAGCCTGGGGCACATGTCTAGTGATGGCACTAATGGCAGGAAGTGGCCACTTGAATTAGTGGTGAATAGGGATGAGCCGAACACCCCCCCCCCCCCCCCCGTTCGGTTCGCACCAGAACCTTTGAACGGACCGAATGTTCGCACAAACTTTATTAAATACAATGGACGCGAACGTTCGAAATCTATAGTGCTAATTATAACGCCTAATATGCATGTTATTGTCCTAAAAAGGGTTTGGGGACCTGGGTCCTGCCCGAGGGGACATGTATCAATGTAAAAATAATCTTTTAAAACTGGTTTTTTTCGGGAGCAGTGATTTTAATGATGCATAAAGTGAAAGAAAAAAAAAGTGAAATATTCCTTTAAATATCGTACCTGGGGGGTGTCTAAAATATGCCTATGAAGTGGCACGTGTTTCCCGTGTTTAGAACTGTCCCTGCACAAAATGACATTTCTAAAGGAAAAAAAGCCATTTAAAACTGCTTGCGGCTTTAATGTAATGTCTGGTCCCGGCAATATGGATGAAAATCATTGAGAAAAATGGCATGGCTACCCCCAATTTTTTTATTTTTATTGAAACAAGGATTGGTGATAAAGCATCAGTAGAGAGGAGACACGTTTTTCCCATATTAACTCTTACAGGAGAGAATTTCCCTTCCTAGGGGTAGATTTCCTCTCACTTCCTGTTGTCTCCTTCCGTTTACAAGTAGGAGTTGTTTGTAAGTTGGATGTTTGAAAGTAGGGGCCTGCCATATATACTCTGCAGAAATTTGCCCCTTAGGTGTTGGTATTGCCACAACACTGTAAGCCCTCACAGTTACTCTTGGTGGGAGCTGGAATGCCCTGCTGTCAACTATTATATCAGGAATTGTATTTACATGCCACTGTTGAACAGTGGTAGGAATAATTGGGCCTTTTGTGGTGGTGCTGGTGCCACAACACTGTAAGCCCTCACAGTTACTCTTGGTGGGTGCAGGAATGGGCCCTGCTGTGAATTATTAGATCAAGAATTGTAATTACATGCCCCTGTTGAACAGGGGCTGAAAAATTGGTCCTTAGGCACTGGTGCTGGTGCCACAACACTGCAACCCCTCACAGATACTGTACTTAGAGTGCAGCAATGAGCCCTGTTGCAAAGTATTGCATCAAAAATTTAGGCTTTAGGTGAATGCTATGCAAAGCACACAGTAGTACACTAAGTGAAACACTGACTGTCTGCAGCTAGCACAATCACCGGCCTGCCTGTCACAGTATAGAGAATAACTGTATCCAGGTGAGCTTTAGGTGATCGCTATGCAAAGCACACAGTAGTACACTAAGGCCCCTTTCACACGATCCGTGTCCGTTTTTTCCGTGCTGTGATTGGCCAAGCATGCGGGTCATAGTGTATGCTTGGCCAATCATCAGCCAGCAATGCACTGCGATGCCGCAGTGAATTATGGGCCGTGTCGCGCAACACGAATTTAGCGCGAACGGACCATAACGTTCGTTCTTCGACGAACGATCGAACGGCCGATGTTCGAGTCAAACGTGTGTTCAACGCGAACACGAAGCTCATCCCTAGTGGTGAAACACCTTCAACTTTAAGCATTTTATAAGCCCAAGTGTCTCTTATATAAATGGAGTCTGCAAAGAAGAAAACAACTTTTATTCCAAATAAGAAAATTTAAAAATACCAAAAATTAACAGGGTAAGCTCATGTAGCGCCCACCCCAATTTTGGGGAGCTATATGTGTAAATTTAGGGCAGTGTGAGCCAGTAGTTAGGCTCAGACCAATTATAGTTCAAATTGTTTGCTCTGCTCTGGGTGTGATACTGCCCGGCAGTGTTATTCTCCTTTGCCTGCAGGTGGCACTGTCACCGCCGGCATAGGCTGGATCACGGGGGTATCACAGCACCTTGGGTGTCTTCTCTCGGCAGCCATGCAGTGGGCGTGGTCTACCCGCTGTGCATGCTGGGAGAGGGTACAAAAGAGGCAGACGCCATTTAGCACGAGGCGATTCCAGGGGGACCCCAAGGTGTTCGGGGGGGGCTCTGGTCCAGTGAGCGTGTCTCGTGGCCCTCATGGCACAGGATGCGTGTGTTTGGTCTCGGGCACCTTTAGCCCGAGGCTCTGCTGCTGCATAGTAGGCCCAGCTCTCCTATCGAGGGCCTACACTTCAGAGAGGGATCCCAGGCTGCCCAGTTGAAGAGGGCCCATCTTTAGGGAAGGAGTTTCAGGGGAAGATCAGTCCCGGCGGAGATAGCGACGGTACTGCTGTCTCGGGGAGAGGCCAAATGTATGCATAAGAAAGCTTTTGTAACATGACCAAGACTCTTAAATAAAAATTCATTAACATTATAAATATTTTACTTTTAACTTTAGTGAAGCAATAACATTATCTTATACTTTTTCTTTCATCTTCTCTGTTGCAATTAATTAATTTGTGGTATCACATGTTTTCTCCTTATACTGTACATATGGGTGCATAACATGAGTGTCTGTTTATCACAGAAAGAGGAAGCACTTCAAATGTGCATGTATAATACTGTCAGTGTTTGAAGTAGATATTTCTGAAATCTAAGTGACAGATGTGAAGAATGTCCTTGAGCTGGATATTGAGCATTATTGTCCATATCAGTGGAAAATTAGAATTACTCAACCATGGAAAAGGAATAGTACAGATTTGAAATAATTTTAATATATATTCTAGCATTATTTTCTTACCTCTGTTATATGAAGTGGGATCCAGCTTAATATGCATCTTTCTGAATTAACACCTAAAAACCAGATGAGCCAGTTTAATTTGATATGGTGTGACATGACTCAGAAACACTGACTGCTGGAGTAGGAGTATATAAGTTGACATGCGAAGAATACAGATGTCTCTCATGATAAACAGTGCAGTGCTCTATTTGAGATCTGATTTTCTGCAGATATTTATTGAGAATCATATGTGATTTAGAATTGTACTGGAATACATATTTCATGTGCTCTCACTATAATGTAACTTATGCTGCAAGGCACAACTGTATTGTTCTATAATAGGACTCATCAATTGCGCTATAGGTTACAAGTGAGGTAAAAAAAATCACAAATGGAACACAACTCTAAAATTTTCAGTTATTTCCAATGAGGATGAGCTTACAGGATAGACTAGGGTACACTCAGAAATTATGTATAGTTGTGGCATGGCAAATTTTTCAGGATAAATCAATACTGCATCAGCACTAGATGCATAGTACAAATGGCTGCTGCTGTCAGATCTGTGTTCATCGTCCAGCACCTACTGCTGTGCCTCCTCTGATCTCTCTCAGTTTGGCATCAAATGCCAGGATGGATCGGATTTGTCTACATATGCTTTAATCTGGACCAGATAATTCTTATATGCCTGATAAATATAAAGCATGAACTACAAAATATGTGTATAAACTGTACATGCAGTACACTGTTCACATAGGTAACATGTTTTCTTTCAGTTTCAGGAGTTATATTTGTATTTATCTATGCAGTAAAGTGCCCACATCATTTTTTTTAGTGGATTCTTTAAAGTCGAATTACACGAATTCAGACACTTTGTAAAAAAAAGAAGATATACTGTATGTGACATACTAGAAGAGCAGATAGAGAACACAAGGAGGCAGATCACACAGGACCCGACGTGTGGGCATTTATTGGGAAACTTGGGGGTACCGGAGGGGTGGTGTTGAGCCATAGCACAGTTGATCATTCCATGGGCAACCTACACATAAGCAGTTCACGGAGTAGCAGTGGGGTCACCAAGGGTGAACAGTTCACAAGGTAACCATAAGGCATGACAAGGGAAATTGATCCTCCAGGCAGTAGAATGGCACAGCTTGAGGAAACAGTCCACAGAGCCACAGGCAGGCAAGCCAAGGGGGAAACAAATCCACAGAGCAGTAGTATGGCACAATACGAGTTAAAGGAGTAGTAAAGTTACATGTTTTTTCACCTTAATGCATCCTATGCATTAAGGTGAAAAAACATTCGACAATACCGCCCCCCCCCCGAGCCCCCGTTTTTCTTACCTGGCCCCTCGAAAGTCCCATGCTCGTCCCCGTCATCCTCTTCGTTTTTCTGCCTGGCCGCCGATTGGCTACACTGGATAGATTGAAAGCAGCGCAGCCATTGGCTGGCGCTGCTGTCAATCACATCCAATGACGCGGCACGCCGGGGGGCGGGGCCGAGTGATACAGTCGGCGGCTATGGCCGCCGCTGTATCACGGGAGCGCGCCCGCAATCACTCCACACCATGCGAGCTCACTCGCATTAAGGTGTGGAGTCCTTGCGGGGAGGAGCCAAGACAGCCGCCGAGGGACCCCAGAAGACCAGGATCGGGGCCACTGTGTGCAAAACGAGCTGCACAGTGGAGGTAAGTATAACATGTTTGTTATTTTAAAGCAAAAAAAAAAAAAGGTATAGTGCTCCTTTAAGTGTCCAGAGAGAAGAAATGTGGTACCGCAAAATGAGAAACAGTCCACAGGGCCACAGGCAAGTACGGCAAGGGGAAAACAGATTCTCAGAGCAGTAGTATGGCACAGCAATGGTTAAGGGTCCAGGGAGATAGTAGGCACAGCAGAGGAGGGCATGGGGTTCAGGAACTCACATGTAGGATTTCAAGGGGCCCACGGCCCTTGATGAAGTAGTCTAGGGGGCTTGTCCTGATGGATTTGTTGAGGCAGTGTCCAGGGAGCCTGTGCTGGATCCAGGGGAGAAAGAGAAGCAAGGGGTGTTGGCAGCAGACAATGAAAGGCCTCAGGGTCACTCCTAGAGGCCTTACCTTAGTCTGGGGTCCTCACAGGCACTGGGCACACGGGAGAGAGGGCAGGCAGGACAATTGCTATAAGGTAACACTCTTAAAACTTTTTCAACATTTTATTAGTCTATCACTTTCCACTGACCCATGGATAACCTGTTTCATCTTTACTGTGGAGGGTGGGTTTCGTTTTCTATGGGGTGGAGGGTCCTTTTGGGGGGAAAGGGGGGGGTAGGGGAAGGGGGGGGTCATGTGTGTTTGTTTTTTTTTTTTTTTTTGTTTGTTTTTTGTTTTTGTTTTTTTGTGGGGGGGGGACAAAACTGTTTACGGGGAGGACCACCATGTGTGATACACGTTAGATATGACTCCCTTAGGGAGCCATATTAGGGGTTTATAAGTCACACATTAATTAGGGTATTTCTGGATTAAAGGGTAAGAATAGTCAGGGTGGGGGGACTCATTAGCCTTTATAACATGCACTAGTTTAATTTGACACTTCCACTACACAATTTTTCACGTCAATTTGTATCTGTTACTTCATTATTCCATCACATTGATCATCACACACATTATTTTTTGTCACAGTGTCACCTGAAAGACAATGTAAATCACAAATACTATTGATTGATTTATATATCAATCAATAAACTTACATACATAAAGATAACAATAAATAATTGAATAACTGAGATGACATACCCTATTGAGAGGATGTATAACTTTGTCTGCTCAACACTTTAAAGTTTTATATGTCTCACTATTTAAATGATATATTGCCAAGCATTGTGTAATCATGCTTTAAATGCTCCGCTGCAGGTGTCAGCCCCTTTCCTGGGGCTCCTTTTCCCCCCCTCCGTTTGGGGATCCTTATCCTACATGGTGAATTCTTGTAAACTGCAGTCCCCTCCGGCGTTATTCCAGTGCGTGGGGAATCCACACGACCAGGAGGGTGTTCTGGGACCCTGGGGCATCTCCTGTTGGAAACCTTGGTAAAAATGTTCAGTGTCTACACACGATAAATTGGTGACTATGTTACTTATATATTTTTAAATTTTGTAAAAATTGGTGAAAATATTTGATGCTTACTCTATACAACCTTTTTACAGCAACACCGAAACCTCTGAAGAAGACCCATGAAAAGGGTCGAAACGCGTTAGGAAGTGTTACATAGTTTCACATACAATTGTGTTAAACTGTATGACCACTTTCAGTGTTTGCAATTGTGTTCAATGACATGTTACCAGAACTCATATCTTAAATCTGTACCACCCATTTCCTTTGAATTTTAATAAATCCATTTTTGTACATACATTGTCATCCATTTTTGAATCGAGCTGCCTAAAAACCCTACTGGGGGAACTTCCCATTCTTCAGATTATTGGGGTGAGCAGCAATATCCCTCTCATATTGTGTCCTTTCCATTCCACTCCTAGAGGCCTTACCTTAGTCTGGGGTCCTCGCAGGCACTGGGCACACAGGAGAGAGGGCAGGCAGGACAATTGCTAGAGGGCTCTGGGCAAACAGCAGAGAGGACAGGCAGGGCAAATCGTTGGAGAAATCTGGTCATTCAGCAGAGAAGGCAGACAGGACAATCTTGGAGGGCTCTGGGCAAACAGCAGAGAGGACAGGCAGGACAATCTTGGAGGGTCCTGGGCACACAGCAGAGAAGACAGGTAGGACAACGAAACTCCTCAAAATTGAACTATGCATAAATAGTAGTTATAATCCATTAACTGCACTCAAAACGCAGTGTATACATATATCAAATGCTGTTGCTCTGTGTAAAAATCTCAGTGAATCCAAATGGAGTCTCAATGAATACAAATACAGAAACAAAAATCAGGAGAACACCTCTTGTGAAAATCTGAGTAAATGACACAAAATTAAAACATCCAAAGAAAATCAAAACAATATAGTATCCATCCTTCATGAAAATGTATATAATATTGTGTAGTCTGTGAACCAGGGGCGTTGGGTGGGGGGGCTGGAGCCCCGAATGGGTCGCAGAAAAGCCCCGGGTGTCAGGCAACAACCATTGCATTGTAAGCCCCGAGTGCCGCCGCCAAGTGGGGAGTGGGACTGATCTTATCCCGAGCGCCGCCGAGCGCCGCCGAGTGTGGCCAAGTAACATAGCAGGTTCTGCCTTCTGGAGCTTGCAGCGCCTATGATGGATGTCTCACTGGTCCAATGCCAGGACCGCGGGATGTGTGACGTCCATCAATTGCGATGCAGAGCTCCAAAAGGCGGGAATTACAATGGCGCCGCACCACACCAGTTTGAGATCCCCGCTCGGTGCTCGGGCGGGGGGCTCTCCTCTCCTCCTCTGGCTGCCAGTGCCTGCTGTAAAGCCTGTGATAAAGATGGGCGCGCCGCACACCGAACACCACGGCTGAGCTGAGCTGCAGGACACATGAAGTCTGTCTCCTGGTCAGGTAGGTCAGTGTATGTATGTCAGTGTATGTATGTCAGTGTGTGTATGTCAGTGTATGTCAGTGTGTGTATGTCAATGACTCAGTGTATGTATGTCAGTGTGTGTATGTCAGCGTGTGTATGTCAGTGACTCAGTGTATGTATGTCAGTGTAGGTCAGTGTGTGTATGTCAGTGTGTGTATGTCAGTGACTCAGTGTATGTATGTCAGTGTGTGTATGTCAGTGTATGTATGTCAGCGTGTGTATGTCAGGTAGGTCAGTGTATGTATGTCAGTGTATGTATGTACTGACATACATACATACACTGACATACATACACTGACCTACCTGATATACACACACTGACATACATACACTGTATGCAGGTCAGGTAGGTCAGTGTATGTAGGTCAAGTAGGTCAGTGTATGTAGGTCAGTGTATGTGTGTCAGGTAGGTCACCCAACCACACCGCCCCAGCTAAAAAAAAACGCCCCTGCTGTGAACCCTCTACCTTTGCACACACAGCCTCTTACCAAAGCATGAGACCCCAGATTATAGGAGGTCTATCAAAGCATGAAGCTGCGTGGATAATGGAGAATGGTAAGGCTGTAATCCCCCTTTCACATTCCACAGTTAAATCCAGCAAGAGAATAAACAAGCCTCCAATAGTGAAGTACCGCTGGTGTTTATTTAAAAATTACTAATACAATCTACTCACAGAACATTCTTATGAATAGCACTCCCCAGATACTGGGATTTCCAGTGTCTGAAAAGCAACACAGACAAAACGGAACTACATGTCCCAGCAGTCCCAGTGTCCAGAAAGTAACTGGAATCAGACTCAGCAGTTCTAAGCCCATTCTAATTCCTAAATTCCTCTGTATTCATCTTGGGATTAAACTCAGAAAAGTCTGACACTTTTTCTGCCAGCATAGGGATGATATATTGTACTTTGAATTCAGCCAAGACCTAAGCATTAAATGGCCGGTGCGTTTGGCTTTATTCAGATACAGTATACAATGCTGCCTGCACTACCTTCTGAGATCAACCTCATCTTCTATCCCCTACAGGGCACAGGAACTCATGGATCAATTTATCAATTATGCAAATATGTTTTACACATTGTCGATTTCAACAACAATTTTTATTTCTTTTTTTTCCCTCCGCTAAAGCATACTATGATTTAAGTTCAAGAAGCTGCATGACATCACCTGGGCTTATCTCTATTATTTATAGTATATCTGACAGAAAATAAAAGCACATAGAGGCAGCTATGCCCACCCCTCCCCTCTGCTGCTCCTTCACAGAAGCCTTCGTATTTTGTGAATGTGTTCACATAATACAAAGGCTTCTGCGATTGGGAAGGTGGAGGGGAAAGGAGCTACAGCGACTCTCCTGTTCAAGAGGCAGACTGAAGGATCAGCATCGCTCTCCGGGAACTACAGCGAAAGCTGCTTACGGGACCCGCCGGTAGCGGCGGAGGCGATTGCGTCCTTTCCCCTCTGAGTCTGGATGCCGGGTGAGGGAAAGATGGCCCGGGTCCATAATAGGGATGAGCCGAACACCCCCGGGTTCGGTTTGCACCAGAACCCGCGAACAGACCGAAAGTTTGCACGAACGTTAGAACCCTATTAAATACAATGGATGCGAACGTTCGAAATCTAAAGTGCTAATTATAACGACTATTATGCATGTTATTGTCCTAAAAAGGGTTTGGGAACCCGGGTTCTGCACCAGGGGACATGTATCAATGCAAAAAGAAGTTTTAAAAACTGACGTTTTTCGGGAGCAGTCATTTTAATGATGCATAAAGTGAAAAAAAAAAAGTCAAATATTCCTTTAAATATCGTACCTGGGGGGTGTCTAAAGTATGCCTGTGAAGTGGCACGTGTTTCCTGTGTTTAGAACTGTCCCTGCACAAAATGACATTTCTAAAGGAAAAAAAGCCATTCAAAACTGCTTGCGGCTTTAATGTAATGTCTGTTCCCGGTAATATGGATGAAAATCTTTAAGAAAAATGGCATAGCTACCCCATCACCCCCCCTTACCCCAGCCCATTACCAGCCCCTTTGGGTCTTGTATGGATATTAAGGGGAACCCCGCACACAAAATATATATATATATATATATACTCTGAACAGCCGTATACAGGCGGTGCATACAAGACAGGGACTGTAGGTTTGTTCTTATGTAGAATCTGTTTGTAATTTTGAACAGGTACATTGTTTAAGTGTAGCTCCAGCCAAAAAATCTATTTTTAAGCTTTTTGGAAAACATAGGGAAGGGTTATCACCCCTGTAACATTTGTTTTGCTGTCTGTGCCCCTGTTCAGAACATTTCACCTCACTTTCCGTCCCAATAACAAATGTTTTTGAAAAGTGGGGTTTTTATTGAAACAAGGATTGGTGATAAAGCATCAGTAGAGAGGAGACACCTTTTTCCCATATTAACTCTTACAGGAGAGAATTTCCCTTCCTAGGGGTAGATTTCCTCTCACTTCCTGTTGTCTGCTTCCGTTTGCAAGTAGGAGTCATTTGTAAGTTGGATGTTTGAAAGTAGGGGCCTGCCCTATATACTCTGCTGAAATTTGCCCCTTACATGTTGGTGTTGCCACAACACTGTAAGCCCTCACAGTTACTCTTGGTGGGCGCATGAATGGGCCCTGCTGTGAATTATTAGATCAAGAATTGTAATTGCATGCCCCTGTTGAACAGGGGCTGAAAAATTGGGCCTTTGGTGGTGGTGGTGGTGGTGTTGACACAACACTGTAAGCCCTCACAGTTACTATTGGTGGGTGCATGAATGGGCCCTGCTGTGAATTATTAGATCAAGAATTGTAATTGCATGCCCCTGTTGAACAGGGGCTGAAAAATTGGGCCTTTGGTGGTGGTGGTGGTGGTGTTGACACAACACTGTAAGGCCTCACAGTTACTCTTGGTGGGCGCAGGAATGGGCCCTGCTGTGAATTATTAGATCAAGAATTGTAATTACATGCCCCTGTTAAACAGGGGCAGAAAAATTGGGCCTTAGGCACTGGTGCCACAACACTGCAACCCATCACAGATACTGTACTTGGAGCACAGCAATGAGCCCTGTTGCAAAGTATTGCATCAAAAATTGTAATTACACGCCCCTGTTAAACAGGGGCTGAAAAATTGGGCCTTAGGCACTGGTGCTGGTGCCACGACACTGCAACCTCTCCCAGATACTCTAGTTGGAGTGCAGGAATGAGCCCTGCTGCAAAGCATTCCATAAAAAATTGTAATTACATGCCCCTGTTAAACAGGGTCTGAAAAATTGGGCCTTAGGCACTGCTGCTGGTGCCACGACACTGCAACCTCTCCCAGATACTCTAGTTGGAGTGCAGGAATGAGCCCTGCTGCAAAGCATTGCATAAAAAATTGTAATTACATGCCCCTGTTAAACAGGGGCTGAAAAATTGGGCCTTAGGCACTGGTGCTGGTGCCACGACACTGCAACCTCTCCCAGATACTCTAGTTGGAGTGCAGGAATGAGCCCTGCTGCAAAGCATTGCATAAAAAATTGTAATTACATGCCCCTGTTAAATAGGGGCTGAAAAATTGGGCCTTAGGCACTGGTGGCGGCACCCAGAAACAAAAATGTTCTTCCAAGCTATCATCATCAATCGGATCATTGAGGAGGAGGAGGAGGATAGTCAGTCAACATAACAGGACAGTCACTCAGCATCAGCATCAGTCTTGAAGGGATGTGACATTTGAAAATAAATTAGTCTGTTATATCAGCTTCAGGTGTTTGGTAGCTGGTGGTGATCCAAGACTGGTTCATCTTTATGAAAGTCAGTCGATCAACCGAGTCGGTGGACAGGCGCACCCTGTGATCTGTGACAAATCCTCCAGCAGCACTGAATGTGCGTTCTGAAAGAACGCTGGATGCAGGACAGGCCAGTAGCTCAATTGCATACTGTGCAAGCTCTGGCCAGTGATCCATACTCAAGACCCAGTAAGCCAGAGGATTTTCGGTGGGGAAGGTGTCCAAGTCTGACCTTGCCCCTAGGTATTCCTGCACCATGTATATCAGACACTGGCGATGGTTGCTGGAACCGATCATACCTTGGGGCTGCGGACTAAAGAATTGTCTGAACGCATCGGTCAGACGGCCACCTTCCCCACCGCTCCTTCTTTGACTGACCGAAGCCTCAGCAACTTGTTGTTCAGGACCAGGAGTTTGTAACCTCCCAGTCTCTGGGAACGTGTTGCACAGACCTTTCTGCAAGGCCTCCCGGAGTTGTCTCATCCTCTGCTCCCTCTGCGATGGTAAGATAAGGTCCGCAACCTTACCCTTGTACCGTGGATCAAGGAGAGTGGCCAGCCAGTAATGGTCCCTCTCCTTGATCCGAAGAATATGAGGATCCTTCCGCAGACTTTGCAGGATCGGGGAGGCCATGCAGCGTAGGTTATCTGAGGCATTCGGTCCGGAGTCCTCTGGGTCACTAAGGACGACATGATCCGCAGCCACCTCCTCCCAGCCACGTACAAGTCCACGGGTTTCTTGGGACTGTAAATCATCCCTAAAAGACTGCTGCTGATGATGCTGAGTGCCAGGCTCCACCTCCATGCTGACACAATCCTCCTCCTCCTCTTCCTGTGCGATGGGTGGGACAGAAGGAACACTGTCTGGGTAAAGGGGGCCTTGAGAGGCAAGGAAGTCCTCCTCTTCCTGCCTCTGTTCTGCTTTAAGTGCCCTGTCCATTATTCCACGCAGAGTATGTTCCAACAGGTGGACAAGAGGTACAGTGTCACTGATGCATGCACTGTCACTGCTCACCATCCTCGTGGCCTCCTCAAATGGTGCCAGGACAGTGCATGCATCCCTGATCATGCCCCACTGGCGTGGTGAAAAAAAACCCGAGCTCCCCTGACCCTGTCCTGGTGCCGTAGTCGCACAGGTACTCATTGATGGCCCTCTGCTGCGTGTGCAGCCGCTGCAGCATGGCCAACGTTGAGTTCCACCTGGTGGGCATGTCACATATAAGGCGGTTCTTGGGCAGGTTCAACTCCTTTTGCAGCTCAGCCAGGCGAGCACTGGCATTATAAGATCTGCGGAAATGCACACAGACTTTCCTGGCCTGCCTCAGGACATCCTGTAAGCCCGGGTACCTGCCCAAGAACCGCTGCACCACCAGGTTAGGGACGTGAGCCACACAGGGCACATGGGTCAGTTGTCCCTGTCAGAGGGCGGAGAGGAGGTTGGTGCCATTGTCGCAAACCACCATTCCTGGCTTAACCTGGCGTGGCGTCAACCACCTTTCGGCCTGCCCCTGCAGAGCAGACAGAACCTCTTCCCCAGTGTGGCTCCTGTCCCCCAAACACACCAGCGCAAGCACGGCATGGCATCTTTTTCCCTGCGTACTTGCGTAGCCCCTTGAACGCCTACGGAGTAGTGATGAGCCGAACACCCCCGGGTTCGGTTCGCACCAGAACCCGCGAACGGACCGAAAGTTCGCACGAACATTAGAACCCTATTAAATACAATGGATGCGAACGTTCGAATTCTAAAGTGCTAATTATAACGACTATTATCCATGTTATTGTCCTAAACAGAGTTTGGGAACCCGGGTTCTGCACCAGGGGACATGTATCAATGCAAAAATAAGTTTTAAAAACAGACGTTTTTCGGGAGCAGTCATTTTAATGATGCATAAAGTGAAAAAAAGTCAAATATTCCTGTAAATATCGTACCTGGGGGGTGTCTAAAGTATGCCTGCGAAGTGCCACGTGTTTCCCGTGTTTAGAACTGTCCCTGCACAAAATGACATTTCTAAAGGAAAAAAAGCCATTTAAAACTGCTTGCGGCTTCAATGTAATGTCTGGTCCCGGTAATATGGATGAAAATCTTTAAGAAAAATGGCATAGCTACCCCATCACCCCCCCCCCTACCCCAGCCCATTACCAGCCCCTTTGGGTCTTGTTTGGATATTAAGGGGAACCCCGCAACACAAAATAAAAAAGGCCCTATATACTCTGAACAGCAGTATACAGGCGGTGTAAACAAGACCGGTGTAAACAAGACAGGGACTGTAGGTTTGTTCTTAAGTAGAATCTGTTTGTAATTTTGAACACGTACATTGTTTAAGTGTAGCTCCAGCCAAAAAATCTATTTTTAAGCTTTTTGGAAAACATAGGGAGGGGTTATCACCCCTGTAACATTTGTTTTGCTGTCTGTGCCCCTGTTCAGAACATTTCACCTCACTTTGCGTCCCAATGACAACTGTTTTTGAAATGTGTTGTTTTTATTGAAACAAGGATTGGTGATAAAGCATCAGTAGAGAGGAGACACCTTTCTCCCATATTAATTCTTACAGGAGAGAATTTTCCTTCCTAGGGGTAGATTTCCTCTCACTTCCTGTTGTCTTCTTCCGTTTGCAAGTAGGAGTCGTTTGTAAGTTGGATGTTTGAAAGTAGGGACCTGCCGTATATACTCTGCAGAAATTGGCCCCTTAGGTGTTGGTGTTGGCACAACACTGTAAGCACTCACAGTTACTCTTGGTGGGTGCTGGAACGCCCTGCTGTCAACTATTATATCAAGAATTGTAATAACATATAATTGTTGAACAGTGGTAGTAAAAATAGGGCCTTTGATGGTGGTGCTGGTGCCACAACACTGTAAGGCCTGACAGTTACTCTTGGTGGGCGCAGCAATGGGCCCTGCTGTGAATTATTAGATCAATAATTATAATTGCATGCCCCTGTTGAACAGGGGCTGAAAAATTGGGCCTTTGATGGTGGTGGTGGTGGTGGTGGTGTTGACACAACACTGTAAGGCCTGACAGTTACTCTTGGTGGGCGCAGCAATGGGCCCTGCTGTGAATTATTAGATCAATAATTATAATTGCATGCCCCTGTTGAACAGGGGCTGAAAAATTGGGCCTTAGGCACTGGTGGCACAACACTGCAACCCCTCACAGATACTGTACTTGGAGCACAGCAATGAGCCCTGTTGCAAAGTATTGCATCAAAAATTGTAATTACACGCCCCTGTTAAACAGGGGCTGAAAAATTGGGCCTTAGCCACTGGTGGCACAACACTGCAACCCCTCACAGATACTGTACTTGGAGCACAGCAATGAGCCCTGTTGCAAAGTATTGCATCAAAAATTGTAATTACACGCCCCTGTTAAACAGGGGCTGAAAAATTGGGCCTTAGCCACTGGTGGCGGCACCCATAAACCAAAATGATCTTCCAAGCTATCATCATTAATCGGATCATTGAGGAGGAGGAGGAGGATAGCCAGTCAATATAACAGCACAGGCACTCAGCATCAGCATCAGTCTTGAAGGGATGTGACATTTTAAAATCAATTAGTCTGTTATATCAGCATCAGGTGTGTGGTAGCTGGTGGTGATCCAAGACTGGTTCATCTTGATGAAAGTCAGTCGATCAACCGAGTCGGTGGACAGGCACACCCTGTGATCCGTGACAAATCCTCCAGCAGCACTGAATGTGCGTTCTGAAAGAACGCTGGATTCAGGACAGGCCAGTAGCTCAATTGCATACTGTGCAAGCTCTGGCCAGTGATCCATCCTCAAGACCCAGTAAGCCAGAGGATTTTCGGTGGGGAAGGTGTCCAAGTCTGACCTTGCCCCTAGGTATTCCTGCACCATGTATATCAGACGCTGGCGATGGTTGCTGGAACCGATCAAACTTTGGGGCTGTGGACTAAAGAATTGTCTGAACGCATCGGTCAGACGGCCACCTTCCCCACCGCTCCTTCTTTGACTGACCGAAGCCTCAGCAACTCGTTGTCCAGGACCAGGAGTTTGTAACCTCCCAGTCTCTGGGAACGCGTTGCACAGACCTTTCTGCAAGGCCTCCCGGAGTTGTCTCATCCTCTGCTCCCTCTGCGACGGTAAGATAAGGTCCGCAACCTTACCCTTGTACCATGGATCAAGGAGAGTGGCCAGCCAGTAATGGTCCCTCTCCTTGATCCGAAGAATACGAGGATCCTTCCGCAGACTTTGCAGGATCAGGGAGGCCATGCAGCGTAGGTTAGCTGAGGCATTCAGTCCGGAGTCCTCTGGGTCACTAAGGACGACATGATCCGCAGCCACCTCCTCCCAGCCACGTACAAGTCCACTGGTTTCTTGGGACTGTAAATCATCCCTAAAAGACTGCTGCTGATGATGCTGAGTGCCAGCCTCCACCTCCATGCTGACACAATCCTCCTCCTCCTCCTCCTCCTCTTCCTGTGCGATGGGTGGGACAGAAGGAACACTGTCTGGGTAAAGGGGGCCTTGAGAGGCAAGGAAGTCCTCCTCTTCCTGCCTCTGTTCTGCCTCAAGTGCCCTGTCCATTATTCCACGCAGCGTGTGCTCCAACAGGTGGACAAGAGGTACAGTGTCACTGATGCATGCACTGTCACTGCTCACCATCCTTGTGGCCTCCTCAAATGGTGCCAGGACAGTGCATGCATCCCTGAACATGCCCCACTGGCGTGGTGAAAAAAACCCGAGCTCCCCTGACCCTGTCCTGGTGCCGTAGTCGCACAGGTACTCATTGATGGCCCTCTGCTGCGTGTGCAGCCTCTGCAGCATGGCCAACGTTGAGTTCCACCTGGTGGGCATGTCACATATAAGGCGGTTCTTGGGCAGGTTCAACTCCTTTTGCAGCTCAGCCAGGCGAGCACTGGCATTATAAGATCTGCGGAAATGCACACAGACTTTCCTGGCCTGCCTCAGGACATCCTGTAAGCCTGGGTACCTGCCCAAGAACCGCTGCACCACCAGGTTAAGGACGTGAGCCATATAGGGCACATGGGTCAGTTGTCCCTGTCGGAGGGCGGAGAGGAGGTTGGTGCCATTGTCGCAAACCACCATTCCTGGCTTAAGCTGGCGTGGCGTCAACCACCTCTTGGCCTGCCCCTGCAGAGCAGACAGGACCTCTGCCCCAGTGTGGCTCCTGTCCCCCAAACACACCAGCGCAAGCACGACATGGCATCTTTTTGCCTGCGTACTTGCGTAGCCCCTTGAACGCCTACGGAGCACCGCTGGTTCCGAGGACAAACCACAGGAAGAGGCCATGGAGGAAGAAGAAGAGGAGGGGGTGGAGGAGAGAGGTGTGTCACAACCAGTAGTAGCATTTTGGAGGCGTGGCGGTGGAACAACCTCCAACACTACTGCACCTTGTCCTGCATCCTTCCCAGCTGCCAAAAGAGTGACCCAATGGGCCGTGAAAGAAAGGTAACGTCCCTGTCCATGCCTGCTGGACCATGAGTCAGCGGTAATATGCACCTTACCGCTGACCACCCTGTCCAGCGAGGCCAAGACATTGCCTTCCACATGCCTGTAGAGAGCCGGAATAGCCTTCCGTGAGAAAAAGTGCCGTTTGGGAACCTGCCACTGAGGAACCGCACATTGCACAAACTCACGGAAGGGGGCCGAGTCTACCAACTGAAAAGGCAGCAGTTGAAGCGCTAGCAATTTAGCCAAGCTAGCATTCAACCGCTGGGCATGTGGATGGCTGGGAGTGAACTTCTTTCGACGGTCCAGCAGCTGGGGCAGGGAAATTTGCCTGCTAGAATCGGACGTCGGTGTACTGCTAGCAGAGTGGCCGCAAGTACTTGGCTGTGACACACCTAATTCTACACCTTCATTCCTCTCAGTGCAGGTTTCAGAGAGGACTGAAGGTATAGTGGGGTTGGAGATCCCAGCTGATGCGGTGCAAGGAGAGGTCCGCTTTGTTCTTTGGTGTGGGTCTTTAAGGTAGGCTTGCCAACGAGCTGCATGGCAGGTCAACATATGTCTGATCAAGCATGTGGTGCCCAAGCGGCTGATGTTTTGGCCACGCGATGTACGCTTGAGACATATGTTGCAAACAGCAGCTGTGCAATCTGATGCACTCGCCTCAAAAAAGGCCCACACCAAAGAACTTTTTGAATGACGGGCAGAGGCAGCGCCCTGCACAGGCGGAGCTCTGCGGTGTGATTCCGTCGGTGTGCTGCCCATACGCTGGCCACCCAAGGGCATCCTGCCTCGTTGGAGATGTGCCTCCTCCTCATCCTCCTCCTTCTCCTCTCTCCTATTAGTCACCCACGTGGAGTCAGTGACCTCATCATCCCCTCCCTCCTCATCACTGGAGCCAATCTGGCAGTATGCTGCAGCTGCTGGAGCATGACTGCCATATTGGTGTCCTTCTTGAGCATCCCCTCTCTCTGCTCTCACGCTACTGCCTTCCTCTAGCTGGGTATCATCATCAGATCCTTTGAAACGCTGGGCATCCTCCTGGAGCATGTACCCAACACTGTGCTCAAACAGTTCGGGGGACTCCTCAGGAGGAGGACATGGTGGGTCTAGGGAAGGAGTGACTAATGATGACATTGATACCAGAGAAGAGGACGCTTTGGCAGCTGCTTTGCCAGTACCCTGAGCCTGGGTGAGAGAGGATGAGGAGGATGAGGTGGGCTTGGTCATCCACTCTACCAAGTCTTCGGCATGATGTGGCTCAACATGTCCAGCTGCCGAAAAGAAGGACAAGCGTGCCCCATGGCCATGTGCTGATGACAATGCACCGCGTCCACGACCAGCACTGTTGCCCCCAGACACAGAGCCTGCTTGCCCTCTTTTTTTGCCTCCTGACTGTCTGCCTCTCCTTGTTTGCCTTCCAGACATTTTAATGGATGGCCTGCAGGGAGATGGGAAAAACAGCAATAAGGGCTACCTTCAGGTGTATACTGTGCAGGAGGCTTAGCAACAATGACACTGACACTGTCCCCTGCCTATCCTTCTCTGTCCCTAAACACAAGGATTTGCAATATGCTTCAGCAAGATTGGTTTAGCACAGAATAGCACACTGACACTTTCCCTCACTGTCCTTCTCTGTCCCTACAAACAAGGTTTAGCACAGAATAGCACACTGACAGTTTCCACGAGTGTCCTTCTCTGTCCCTAAACTCAAGGATTTCAAATATGGTTCAGCAAGATTGGTTTAGCACAGAATAGCACACTGACACTTTCCCTCACTGTCCTTCTCTGTCCCTACAAACAAGGTTTAGCACAGAATAGCACACTGACAGTTTCCCCGAGTGTCCTTCTCTGTCCCTAAACTCAAGGATTTCAAATATGGTTCAGCAAGATTGGTTTAGCACAGAATAGCACACTGACAGTTTCCCTCACTGTCCTTCTCTGTCCCTACAAACAAGGTTTAGCACAGAATAGCACACTGATAGTTTCCCCGAGTGTCCTTCTCTGCCCCTAAACTCAAGGATTTCAAATACGGTTCAGCAAGATTGGTTTAGCACAGAATAGCACACTGACACTTTCCCTGACTGTCCTTCTCTGTCCCTATAAACAAGGTTTAGCACAGAATAGCACACTGACAGTTTCCCCGAATGTCCTTCTCTGTCCCTAAACTCAAGGATTTCAAATATGGTTCAGCAAGATTGGTTTAGCACAGAATAGCACACTGACACTTTCCCTCACTGTCCTTCTCTGTCCCTACAAACAAGGTTTAGCACAGAATAGCACACTGACAGTTTCCCCGAGTGTCCTTCTCTGGCCCTAAACTCAAGGATTTCAAATATGGTTCAGCAAGATTGGTTTAGCACAGAATAGCACACTGACACTTTCCCTCACTGTCCTTCTCTGTCCCTACAAACAAGATTTAGCACAGAATAGCACACTGATAGTTTCCACGAGTGTCCTTCTCTGTCCCTAAAATCAAGGATTTCAAATATGGTTCAGCAAGATTGGTTTGGCACAGAATAGCACACTGACACTTTCCCTCACTGTCCTTCTCTGTCCCTACAAACAAGGTTTAGCACAGAATAGCACACTGACAGTTTCCCCGAGTGTCCTTCTCTGTCCCTAAACTCAAAGATTTCAAATATGGTTCAGCAAGATTGGTTTAGCACAGAATAGCACACTGACACTTTCCCTCACTGTCCTTCTCTGCCCCTACAAACAAGGTTTAGCACAGAATAGCACACTGACAGTTTCCCCGAGTGTCCTTTTCTGGCCCTAAACTCAAGGATTTCAAATATGGTTCAGCAAGATTGGTTTAGCACAGAATAGCACACTGACAGTTTCCCTCACTGTCCTTCTCTGTCCCTACAAACAAGATTTAGCACAGAATAGCACACTGATAGTTTCCACGAGTGTCCTTCTCTGTCCCTAAACTCAAGGATTTCAAATATGGTTCAGCAAGATTGGTTTATCACAGAATAGCACACTGACACTTTCCCTCACTGTCCTTCTCTGTCCCTACAAACAAGGTTTAGCACAGAATAGCACACTGACAGTTTCCCCGAGTGTCCTTCTCTGTCCCTAAACTCAAGGATTTCAAATATGGTTCAGCAAGATTGGTTTAGCACAGAATAGCACACTGACAGTTTCCCTCACTGTCCTTCTCTGTCCCTACAAACAAGGTTTAGCACAGAATAGCACACTGATAGTTTCCCCGAGTGTCCTTCTCTGTCCCTAAACTCAAGGATTTCAAATACGGTTCAGCAAGATTGGTTTAGCACAGAATAGCACACTGACAGTTTCCCTCACTGTCCTTCTCTGTCCCTACAAACAAGGTTTAGCACAGAATAGCACACTGACACTTTCCCTCACTGTCCTTCTCTGTCCCTACAAACAAGGTTTAGCACAGAATAGCACACTGACAGTTCCCCTCACTGTCCTTCTCTGTCCCTACAAACAAGGTTTAGCACAGAATAGCACACTGATAGTTTCCCCGAGTGTCCTTCTCTGTCCCTAAACTCAAGGATTTCAAATACGGTTCAGCAAGATTGGTTTAGCACAGAATAGCACACTGACAGTTTCCCTCACTGTCCTTCTCTGTCCCTACAAACAAGGTTTAGCACAGAATAGCACACTGATAGTTTCCCCGAGTGTCCTTCTCTGTCCCTAAACTCAAGGATTTCAAATACGGTTCAGCAAGATTGGTTTAGCACAGAATAGCACACTGACAGTTTCCCCCACTGTCCTTCTCTGTCCCTACAAACAAGGTTTAGCACAGAATAGCACACTGACACTTCCCCTCACTGTCCTTCTCTGTCCCTACAAACAAGGTTTAGCACAGAATAGCACACTGACAGTTTCCCTCACTGTCCTTCTCTGTCCCTACAAACAAGGTTTAGCACAGAATAGCACACTGATAGTTTCCCCGAGTGTCCTTCTCTGTCCCTAAACTCAAGGATTTCAAATATGGTTCAGCAAGATTGGTTTAGCACAGAATAGCACACTGACACTTTCCCTCACTGTCCTTCTCTGTCCCTACAAACAAGGTTTAGCACAGAATAGCACACTGACAGTTTCCCCGAGTGTCCTTCTCTGTCCCTAAACTCAAGGATTTCAAATATGGTTCAGCAAGATTGGTTTGGCACAGAATAGCACACTGACACTTTCCCTCACTGTCCTTCTCTGTCCCTACAAACAAGGTTTAGCACAGAATAGCACACTGACAGTTTCCCCGAGTGTCCTTCTCTGTCCCTAAACTCAAAGATTTCAAATATGGTTCAGCAAGATTGGTTTAGCACAGAATAGCACACTGACACTTTCCCTCACTGTCCTTCTCTGCCCCTACAAACAAGGTTTAGCACAGAATAGCACACTGACAGTTTCCCCGAGTGTCCTTTTCTGGCCCTAAACTCAAGGATTTCAAATATGGTTCAGCAAGATTGGTTTAGCACAGAATAGCACACTGACAGTTTCCCTCACTGTCCTTCTCTGTCCCTACAAACAAGATTTAGCACAGAATAGCACACTGATAGTTTCCACGAGTGTCCTTCTCTGTCCCTAAACTCAAGGATTTCAAATATGGTTCAGCAAGATTGGTTTATCACAGAATAGCACACTGACACTTTCCCTCACTGTCCTTCTCTGTCCCTACAAACAAGGTTTAGCACAGAATAGCACACTGACAGTTTCCCCGAGTGTCCTTCTCTGTCCCTAAACTCAAAGATTTCAAATATGGTTCAGCAAGATTGGTTTAGCACAGAATAGCACACTGACACTTTCCCTCACTGTCCTTCTCTGCCCCTACAAACAAGGTTTAGCACAGAATAGCACACTGACAGTTTCCCCGAGTGTCCTTTTCTGGCCCTAAACTCAAGGATTTCAAATATGGTTCAGCAAGATTGGTTTAGCACAGAATAGCACACTGACAGTTTCCCTCACTGTCCTTCTCTGTCCCTACAAACAAGATTTAGCACAGAATAGCACACTGATAGTTTCCACGAGTGTCCTTCTCTGTCCCTAAACTCAAGGATTTCAAATATGGTTCAGCAAGATTGGTTTATCACAGAATAGCACACTGACACTTTCCCTCACTGTCCTTCTCTGTCCCTACAAACAAGGTTTAGCACAGAATAGCACACTGACAGTTTCCCCGAGTGTCCTTCTCTGTCCCTAAACTCAAGGATTTCAAATATGGTTCAGCAAGATTGGTTTAGCACAGAATAGCACACTGACAGTTTCCCTCACTGTCCTTCTCTGTCCCTACAAACAAGGTTTAGCACAGAATAGCACACTGATAGTTTCCCCGAGTGTCCTTCTCTGTCCCTAAACTCAAGGATTTCAAATACGGTTCAGCAAGATTGGTTTAGCACAGAATAGCACACTGACAGTTTCCCTCACTGTCCTTCTCTGTCCCTACAAACAAGGTTTAGCACAGAATAGCACACTGACACTTTCCCTCACTGTCCTTCTCTGTCCCTACAAACAAGGTTTAGCACAGAATAGCACACTGACAGTTCCCCTCACTGTCCTTCTCTGTCCCTACAAACAAGGTTTAGCACAGAATAGCACACTGATAGTTTCCCCGAGTGTCCTTCTCTGTCCCTAAACTCAAGGATTTCAAATACGGTTCAGCAAGATTGGTTTAGCACAGAATAGCACACTGACAGTTTCCCTCACTGTCCTTCTCTGTCCCTACAAACAAGGTTTAGCACAGAATAGCACACTGATAGTTTCCCCGAGTGTCCTTCTCTGTCCCTAAACTCAAGGATTTCAAATACGGTTCAGCAAGATTGGTTTAGCACAGAATAGCACACTGACAGTTTCCCCCACTGTCCTTCTCTGTCCCTACAAACAAGGTTTAGCACAGAATAGCACACTGACACTTCCCCTCACTGTCCTTCTCTGTCCCTACAAACAAGGTTTAGCACAGAATAGCACACTGACAGTTTCCCCCACTGTCCTTCTCTGTCCCTACAAACAAGGTTTAGCACAGAATAGCACACTGATAGTTTCCCCGAGTGTCCTTCTCTGTCCCTAAACTCAAGGATTTCAAATATGGTTCAGCAAGATTGGTTTAGCACAGAATAGCACACTGACACTTTCCCTCACTGTCCTTCTCTGTCCCTACAAACAAGGTTTAGCACAGAATAGCACACTGACAGTTTCCCCGAGTGTCCTTCTCTGTCCCTAAACTCAAGGATTTCAAATATGGTTCAGCAAGATTGGTTTAGCACAGAATAGCACACTGACAGTTTCCCTCACTGTCCTTCTCTGTCCCTACAAACAAGGTTTAGCACAGAATAGCACACTGATAGTTTCCCCGAGTGTCCTTCTCTGCCCCTAAACTCAAGGATTTCAAATACGGTTCAGCAAGATTGGTTTAGCACAGAATAGCACACTGACAGTTTCCCTCACTGTCCTTCTCTGTCCCTACAAACAAGGTTTAGCACAGAATAGCACACTGACACTTTCCCTCACTGTCCTTCTCTGTCCCTACAAACAAGGTTTAGCACAGAATAGCACACTGACAGTTCCCCTCACTGTCCTTCTCTATCCCTACAAACAAGGTTTAGCACAGAATAGCACACTGATAGTTTCCCCGAGTGTCCTTCTCTGTCCCTAAACTCAAGGATTTCAAATACGGTTCAGCAAGATTGGTTTAGCACAGAATAGCACACTGACAGTTTCCCTCACTGTCCTTCTCTGTCCCTACAAACAAGGTTTAGCACAGAATAGCACACTGATAGTTTCCCCGAGTGTCCTTCTCTGTCCCTAAACTCAAGGATTTCAAATACGGTTCAGCAAGATTGGTTTAGCACAGAATAGCACACTGACAGTTTCCCCCACTGTCCTTCTCTGTCCCTACAAACAAGGTTTAGCACAGAATAGCACACTGACACTTCCCCTCACTGTCCTTCTCTGTCCCTACAAACAAGGTTTAGCACAGAATAGCACACTGACAGTTTCCCTCACTGTCCTTCTCTGTCCCTACAAACAAGGTTTAGCACAGAATAGCACACTGATAGTTTCCCCGAGTGTCCTTCTCTGTCCCTAAACTCAAGGATTTCAAATACGGTTCAGCAAGATTGGTTTAGCACAGAATAGCACACTGACAGTTTCCCTCACTGTCCTTCTCTGTCCCTACAAACAAGATTTAGCACAGAATAGCACACTGATAGTTTCCCCGAGTGTCCTTCTCTGTCCCTAAACTCAAGGATTTCAAATACGGTTCAGCAAGATTGGTTTAGCACAGAATAGCACACTGACAGTTTCCCCCACTGTCCTTCTCTGTCCCTACAAACAAGGTTTAGCACAGAATAGCACACTGACACTTCCCCTCACTGTCCTTCTCTGTCCCTACAAACAAGGTTTAGCACAGAATAGCACACTGACAGTTTCCCCGAGTGTCCTTCTCTGTCCCTAAACTCAAGGATTTCAAATATGGTTCAGCAAGATTGGTTTAGCACAGAATAGCACACTGACACTTTCCCTAACTGTCCTTCTCTGTCCCTACAAACAAGGTTTAGCACAGAATAGCACACTGACAGTTTCCCTGAGTGTCCTTCTCTGGCCCTAAACTCAAGGATTTCAAATATGGTTTAGCAAGATTGGTTTAACACAGAATAGCACACTGACAGTTTCCCTCACTGTCCTTCTTTGTCCCTACAAACAAGATTTAGCACAGAATAGCACACTGATAGTTTCCACGAGTGTCCTTCTCTGTCCCTAAACTCAAGGATTTCAAATATGGTTCAGCACGATTGGTTTAGCACAGAATAGCACACTGACACTTTCCCTCACTGTCCTTCTCTGTCCTACAAACAAGGTTTAGCACAGAATAGCACACTGATAGTTTCCCCGAGTGTCCATTTCTGTCCCTAAACTCAAGGATTTCAAATACGGTTCAGCAAGATTGGTTTAGCACAGAATAGCACACTGACAGTTTCCCTCACTGTCCTTCTCTGTCCCTACAAACAAGGTTTAGCACAGAATAGCACACTGACACTTTCCCTCACTGTCCTTCTCTGTCCCTACAAACAAGGTTTAGTACAGAATAGCACACTGACAGTTTCCCTCACTGTCCTTCTCTGTCCCTACAAACAAGGTTTAGCACATAATAGCACACTGATAGTTTCCCCGAGTGTCCTTCTCTGTCCCTAAACTCAAGGATTTCAAATACGGTTCAGCAAGATTGGTTTAGCACAGAATAGCACACTGACAGTTTCCCTCACTGTCCTTCTCTGTCCCTACAAACAAGGGTTAGCACAGAATAGCACACTGATAGTTTCCCCGAGTGTCCTTCTCTGTCCCTAAACTCAAGGATTTCAAATACGGTTCAGCAAGATTGGTTTAGCACAGAATAGCACACTGACAGTTTCCCCCACTGTCCTTCTCTGTCCCTACAAACAAGGTTTAGCACAGAATAGCACACTGACACTTCCCCTCACTGTCCTTCTCTGTCCCTACAAACAAGGTTTAGCACAGAATAGCACACTGACAGTTTCCCTCACTGTCCTTCTCTGTCCCTACAAACAAGGTTTAGCACAGAATAGCACACTGATAGTTTCCCCGAGTGTCCTTCTCTGTCCCTAAACTCAAGGATTTCAAATACGGTTCAGCAAGATTGGTTTAGCACAGAATAGCACACTGACAGTTTCCCTCACTGTCCTTCTCTGTCCCTACAAACAAGATTTAGCACAGAATAGCACACTGATAGTTTCCACGAGTGTCCTTCTCTGTCCCTAAACTCAAGGATTTCAAATACGGTTCAGCAAGATTGGTTTAGCACAGAATAGCACACTGACAGTTTCCCCGAGTGTCCTTCTCTGTCCCTAAACTCAAGGATTTCAAATATGGTTCAGCAAGATTGGTTTAGCACAGAATAGCACACTGACACTTTCCCTCACTGTCCTTCTTTGTCCCTACAAACAAGGTTTAGCACAGAATAGCACACTGACAGTTTCCCCGAGTGTCCTTCTCTGTCCCTAAACTCAAGGATTTCAAATATGGTTCAGCAAGATTGGTTTAGCACAGAATAGCACACTGATACTTTCCCTCACTGTCCTTCTCTGTCCCTACAAACAAGGTTTAGCACAAAATAGCACACTGACAGTTTCCCTGAGTGTCCTTCTCTGTCCCTAAACTCAAGGATTTCAAATATGGTTCAGCAAGATTGGTTTAGCACAGAATAGCACACTGACACTTTCCCTAACTGTCCTTCTCTGTCCCTACAAACAAGGTTTAGCACAGAATAGCACACTGACAGTTTCCCTGAGTGTCCTTCTCTGGCCCTAAACTCAAGGATTTCAAATATGGTTCAGCAAGATTGGTTTAACACAGAATAGCACCCTGACAGTTTCCCTCACTGTCCTTCTTTGTCCCTACAAACAAGATTTAGCACAGAATAGCACACTGATAGTTTCCACGAGTGTCCTTCTCTGTCCCTAAACTCAAGGATTTCAAATATGGTTCAGCACGATTGGTTTAGCACAGAATAGCACACTGACACTTTCCCTCACTGTCCTACTCTGTCCCTACAAACAAGGTTTAGCACAGAATAGCACACTGATAGTTTCCCCGAGTGTCCTTCTCTGTCCCTAAACTCAAGGATTTCAAATACGGTTCAGCAAGATTGGTTTAGCACAGAATAGCACACTGACAGTTTCCCTCACTGTCCTTCTCTGTCCCTACAAACAAGGTTTAGCACAGAATAGCACACTGACACTTTCCCTCACTGTCCTTCTCTGTCCCTACAAACAAGGTTTAGTACAGAATAGGGATGAGCTTCGTGTTCGAGTCGAACATACGTTCGACTCGAACATCGGCTGTTCGATCGTTCGACGAAGATCGAACGATTTGGGCCGTTCGCGCCAAATTCGAGTGACGCGAACGGCCCACAATGCACTACGCCATCGCAGTGTCATCCAGGCGCTGTGATTGGCCAAGCATGCACTGTGACCCCGCATGCTTGGCCAATCACAGCGCCGGCAGCGAGGAGAGCAATGATTGGCCACAGGCAGGATGCCTGTGGCCAATTATTGCTGAGGGGGTTTAGTACACGCCCCACACTATAAAAGGCCGCCAGCACGGCGGCCTAGTGTAGTGTGTTCCGGAGCAGGGATAGAGCAGCATAGGCAGGGACAGTGACTTTTATTTCTTTCTTGCTTAACCTGGATTCCTTTAGTTTAGGGAAAGAGAAGGATAGGTAGGGAGAGTGTCAGTGTGTTTTGTGCTTGTGCTATATTGTGCTTAAAAAAAACATTTTTTCTAGGGACAGAAAACTGTAGGTAGGGAGAGTGTGTCAGTTTCTTTCACTGTCAAAGTCCTTGTTTCCAGGGACCTGGAAGGACATTGAGTGAATTCTCCTTGTGCTATATTGTGCTTAAAAAAAACATTTTTTCTAGGGACAGAAAACTGTAGGTAGGGAGAGTGTGTCAGTTTCTTTCACTGTCAAAGTCCTTGTTTCCAGGGACCTGGAAGGACAGTGAGGTAATTCTCCTTGTGCTAAATTGTGCTTAAAAAAAACATTTTTTCTAGGGACAGAAAACTGTAGGTAGGGAGAGTGTGTCAGTTTCTTTCACTGTCAAAGTCCTTGTTTCCAGGGACCTGGAAGGACAGTGAGGTAATTCTCCTTGTGCTAAATTGTGCTTAAAAAAAACATTTTTTCTAGGGACAGAAAACTGTAGGTAGGGAGAGTGTGTCAGTTTCTTTCACTGTCAAAGTCCTTGTTTCCAGGGACCTGGAAGGACAGTGAGGTAATTCTCCTTGTGCTAAATTGTGCTTAAAAAAAAACATTTTTTCTAGGGACAGAAAACTGTAGGTAGGGAGAGTGTGTCAGTTTCTTTCACTGTCAAAGTCCTTGTTTCCAGGGACCTGGAAGGACAGTGAGGTAATTCTCCTTGTGCTAAATTGTGCTTAAAAAAAACTTTTTTTCTAGGGACAGAAAACTGTAGGTAGGGAGAATGTGTCAGTTTCTTTCACTGTCAAAGTCCTTGTTTCCAGGGACCTGGAAGGACAGTGAGGTAATTCTCCTTGTGCTAAATTGTGCTTAAAAAAAAACATTTTTTCTAGGGACAGAAAACTGTAGGTAGGGAGAGTGTGTCAGTTTCTTTCACTGTCAAAGTCCTTGTTTCCAGGGACCTGGAAGGACAGTGAGGTAATTCTCCTTGTGCTAAATTGTGCTTAAAAAAATTTTTTTTCTAGGGACAGAAAACTGTAGGTAGGGAGAGTGTGTCAGTTTCTTTCACTGTCAAAGTCCTTGTTTCCAGGGACCTGGAAGGACAGTGAGGTAATTCTCCTTGTGCTAAATTGTGCTTAAAAAAAAACATTTTTTCTAGGGACAGAAAACTGTAGGTAGGGAGAGTGTGTCAGTTTCTTTCACTGTCAAAGTCCTTGTTTCCAGGGACCTGGAAGGACAGTGAGGTAATTCTCCTTGTGCTAAATTGTGCTTAAAAAAAACATTTTTTCTAGGGACAGAAAACTGTAGGTAGGGAGAGTGTGTCAGTTTCTTTCACTGCCAAAGTCCTTGTTTCCAGGGACCTGGAAGGACAGTGAGGTAATTCTCCTTGTGCTAAATTGTGCTTAAAAAAAACATTTTTTCTAGGGACAGAAAACTGTAGGTAGGGAGAGTGTGTCAGTTTCTTTCACTGTCAAAGTCCTTGTTTCCAGGGACCTGGAAGGACAGTGAGTGAATTCTCCTTGTGCTATATTGTGCTTAAAAAAAACATTTTTTCTAGGGACAGAAAACTGTAGGTAGGGAGAGTGTGTCAGTTTCTTTCACTGTCAAAGTCCTTGTTTCCAGGGACCTGGAAGGACAGTGAGGTAATTCTCCTTGTGCTAAATTGTGCTTAAAAAAAAAACATTTTTTCTAGGGACAGAAAACTGTAGGTAGGGAGAGTGTGTCAGTTTCTTTCACTGTCAAAGTCCTTGTTTCCAGGGACCTGGAAGGACAGTGAGGTAATTCTCCTTGTGCTAAATTGTGCTTAAAAAAAAACATTTTTTCTAGGGACAGAAAACTGTAGGTAGGGAGAGTGTGTCAGTTTCTTTCACTGTCAAAGTCCTTGTTTCCAGGGACCTGGAAGGACAGTGAGGTAATTCTCCTTGTGCTAAATTGTGCTTAAAAAAAACATTTTTTCTAGGGACAGAAAACTGTAGGTAGGGAGAGTGTGTCAGTTTCTTTCACTGCCAAAGTCCTTGTTTCCAGGGACCTGGAAGGACAGTGAGGTAATTCTCCTTGTGCTAAATTGTGCTTAAAAAAAACATTTTTTCTAGGGACAGAAAACTGTAGGTAGGGAGAGTGTGTCAGTTTCTTTCACTGTCAAAGTCCTTGTTTCCAGGGACCTGGAAGGACAGTGAGTGAATTCTCCTTGTGCTATATTGTGCTTAAAAAAAACATTTTTTCTAGGGACAGAAAACTGTAGGTAGGGAGAGTGTGTCAGTTTCTTTCACTGTCAAAGTCCTTGTTTCCAGGGACCTGGAAGGACAGTGAGGTAATTCTCCTTGTGCTAAATTGTGCTTAAAAAAAAAACATTTTTTCTAGGGACAGAAAACTGTAGGTAGGGAGAGTGTGTCAGTTTCTTTCACTGTCAAAGTCCTTGTTTCCAGGGACCTGGAAGGACAGTGAGGTAATTCTCCTTGTGCTAAATTGTGCTTAAAAAAAACATTTTTTCTAGGGACAGAAAACTGTAGGTAGGGAGAGTGTGTCAGTTTCTTTCACTGTCAAAGTCCTTGTTTCCAGGGACCTGGAAGGACAGTGAGGTAATTCTCCTTGTGCTAAATTGTGCTTAAAAAAAAACATTTTTTCTAGGGACAGAAAACTGTAGGTAGGGAGAGTGTGTCAGTTTCTTTCACTGTCAAAGTCCTTGTTTCCAGGGACCTGGAAGGACAGTGAGGTAATTCTCCTTGTGCTAAATTGTGCTTAAAAAAAACATTTTTTCTAGGGACAGAAAACTGTAGGTAGGGAGAGTGTGTCAGTTTCTTTCACTGTCAAAGTCCTTGTTTCCAGGGACCTGGAAGGACAGTGAGGTAATTCTCCTTGTGCTAAATTGTGCTTAAAAAAAACATTTTTTCTAGGGACAGAAAACTGTAGGTAGGGAGAGTGTGTCAGTTTCTTTCACTGTCAAAGTCCTTGTTTCCAGGGACCTGGAAGGACAGTGAGGTAATTCTCCTTGTGCTAAATTGTGCTTAAAAAAAACATTTTTTCTAGGGACAGAAAACTGTAGGTAGGGAGAGTGTGTCAGTTTCTTTCACTGTCAAAGTCCTTGTTTCCAGGGACCTGGAAGGACAGTGAGGTAATTCTCCTTGTGCTAAATTGTGCTTAAAAAAAACATTTTTTCTAGGGACAGAAAACTGTAGGTAGGGAGAGTGTGTCAGTTTCTTTCACTGTCAAAGTCCTTGTTTCCAGGGACCTGGAAGGACAGTGAGGTAATTCTCCTTGTGCTAAATTGTGCTTAAAAAAAAACATTTTTTCTAGGGACAGAAAACTGTAGGTAGGGAGAGTGTGTCAGTTTCTTTCACTGCCAAAGTCCTTGTTTCCAGGGACCTGGAAGGACAGTGAGGTAATTCTCCTTGTGCTAAATTGTGCTTAAAAAAAAAACATTTTTTCTAGGGACAGAAAACTGTAGGTAGGGAGAGTGTGTCAGTTTCTTTCACTGTCAAAGTCCTTGTTTCCAGGGACCTGGAAGGACAGTGAGTGAATTCTCCTTGTGCTATATTGTGCTTAAAAAAACATTTTTTCTAGGGACAGAAAACTGTAGGTAGGGAGAGTGTGTCAGTTTCTTTCACTGTCAAAGTCCTTGTTTCCAGGGACCTGGAAGGACAGTGAGGTAATTCTCCTTGTGCTAAATTGTGCTTAAAAAAAAAACATTTTTTCTAGGGACAGAAAACTGTAGGTAGGGAGAGTGTGTCAGTTTCTTTCACTGTCAAAGTCCTTGTTTCCAGGGACCTGGAAGGACAGTGAGGTAATTCTCCTTGTGCTAAATTGTGCTTAAAAAAAACATTTTTTCTAGGGACAGAAAACTGTAGGTAGGGAGAGTGTGTCAGTTTCTTTCACTGTCAAAGTCCTTGTTTCCAGGGACCTGGAAGGACAGTGAGGTAATTCTCCTTGTGCTAAATTGTGCTTAAAAAAAACATTTTTTCTAGGGACAGAAAACTGTAGGTAGGGAGAGTGTGTCAGTTTCTTTCACTGTCAAAGTCCTTGTTTCCAGGGACCTGGAAGGACAGTGAGGTAATTCTCCTTGTGCTAAATTGTGCTTAAAAAAAACATTTTTTCTAGGGACAGAAAACTGTAGGTAGGGAGAGTGTGTCAGTTTCTTTCACTGTCAAAGTCCTTGTTTCCAGGGACCTGGAAGGACAGTGAGGTAATTCTCCTTGTGCTAAATTGTGCTTAAAAAAACATTTTTTCTAGGGACAGAAAACTGTAGGTAGGGAGAGTGTGTCAGTTTCTTTCACTGTCAAAGTCCTTGTTTCCAGGGACCTGGAAGGACAGTGAGGTAATTCTCCTTGTGCTAAATTGTGCTTAAAAAAACATTTTTTCTAGGGACAGAAAACTGTAGGTAGGGAGAGTGTGTCAGTTTCTTTCACTGTCAAAGTCCTTGTTTCCAGGGACCTGGAAGGACAGTGAGGTAATTCTCCTTGTGCTAAATTGTGCTTAAAAAAAACATTTTTTCTAGGGACAGAAAACTGTAGGTAGGGAGAGTGTGTCAGTTTCTTTCACTGTCAAAGTCCTTGTTTCCAGGGACCTGGAAGGACAGTGAGGTAATTCTCCTTGTGCTAAATTGTGCTTAAAAAAAAACATTTTTTCTAGGGACAGAAAACTGTAGGTAGGGAGAGTGTGTCAGTTTCTTTCACTGTCAAAGTCCTTGTTTCCAGGGACCTGGAAGGACAGTGAGGTAATTCTCCTTGTGCTAAATTGTGCTTAAAAAAACATTTTTTCTAGGGACAGAAAACTGTAGGTAGGGAGAGTGTGTCAGTTTCTTTCACTGTCAAAGTCCTTGTTTCCAGGGACCTGGAAGGACAGTGAGGTAATTCTCCTTGTGCTAAATTGTGCTTAAAAAAAACATTTTTTCTAGGGACAGAAAACTGTAGGTAGGGAGAGTGTGTCAGTTTCTTTCACTGTCAAAGTCCTTGTTTCCAGGGACCTGGAAGGACAGTGAGGTAATTCTCCTTGTGCTAAATTGTGCTTAAAAAAAAACATTTTTTCTAGGGACAGAAAACTGTAGGTAGGGAGAGTGTGTCAGTTTCTTTCACTGTCAAAGTCCTTGTTTCCAGGGACCTGGAAGGACAGTGAGGTAATTCTCCTTGTGCTAAATTGTGCTTAAAAAAAACATTTTTTCTAGGGACAGAAAACTGTAGGTAGGGAGAGTGTGTCAGTTTCTTTCACTGTCAAAGTCCTTGTTTCCAGGGACCTGGAAGGACAGTGAGGTAATTCTCCTTGTGCTAAATTGTGCTTAAAAAAACATTTTTTCTAGGGACAGAAAACTGTAGGTAGGGAGAGTGTGTCAGTTTCTTTCACTGTCAAAGTCCTTGTTTCCAGGGACCTGGAAGGACAGTGAGGTAATTCTCCTTGTGCTAAATTGTGCTTAAAAAAAACATTTTTTCTAGGGACAGAAAACTGTAGGTAGGGAGAGTGTGTCAGTTTCTTTCACTGTCAAAGTCCTTGTTTCCAGGGACCTGGAAGGACAGTGAGGTAATTCTCCTTGTGCTAAATTGTGCTTAAAAAAAACATTTTTTCTAGGGACAGAAAACTGTAGGTAGGGAGAGTGTGTCAGTTTCTTTCACTGTCAAAGTCCTTGTTTCCAGGGACCTGGAAGGACAGTGAGGTAATTCTCCTTGTGCTAAATTGTGCTTAAAAAAACATTTTTTCTAGGGACAGAAAACTGTAGGTAGGGAGAGTGTGTCAGTTTCTTTCACTGTCAAAGTCCTTGTTTCCAGGGACCTGGAAGGACAGTGAGGTAATTCTCCTTGTGCTAAATTGTGCTTAAAAAAAACATTTTTTCTAGGGACAGAAAACTGTAGGTAGGGAGAGTGTGTCAGTTTCTTTCACTGTCAAAGTCCTTGTTTCAAGGGACAGAGAAGGACACCTGAAGGTAGCCCTTATTGCTTTTTTCCCATCTCCCTGCAGGCCATCTATTAGAATGTCTGGAAGGCAAACAAGGAGAGGCAGACAGTCAGGAGCCAATAAAAGAGGGCAAGCAGGCTCTGTGTCTGGGGGCAACAGTGCTGGTCGTGGACGCGGTGCATTGTCATCAGCACATGGCCATGGGACACGCTTGTCCTTCTTTTCGGCAGCTGGACATGTTGAGCCACATCATGCCGAAGACTTGGTAGAGTGGATGACCAAGCCCTCCTCCTCCTCCTCATCCTCTCTCACCCAGGCTCAGGGTACTGGAAAAGCAGCTGCCAAAGCGTCCTCTTCCCTGGTATCAATGTCAGACTCATCATCAGTCACTCCTTCCCTAGACCCACCATGTCCTCCTCCTGAGGAGTCCCCCGAACTGTTTCAGCACAGTGTTGGGTACATGCTCCAGGAGGATGCCCAGCGTTTCGAAGGGTCTGATGATGAAACCCAGCTAGAGGAAGGCAGTAGCGTGAGAGCAGACAGAGGGGATGCTCAAGAAGGACACCAATCTGGCAGTCATGTTCCAGCAGCTGCAGCATACTGCCAGATTGCCTCCAGTGATGAGGAGGGAGGTGATGATGAGGTCACTGACTCCACGTGGGTGCCTAATAGGAGAGAGGAGGAGGAGGAGGATGAGGAGGAGGCACATCTCCAACGAGGCAGGATGCCCTTTGATGGCCAGCGTAAGGGCAGTACACCGACGGAATCACACCGCAGAGCTCCGCTTGTGCAGGGCGCTGCCTCTGCCCGTCATTCAAAAAGTTCTTTGGTGTGGGCCTTTTTTGAGGCTAGTGCATCAGATCGCACAGCTGCTGTTTGCAACATATGTCTCAAGCGTATATCGCGTGGCCAAAACATCAGCCGCTTGGGTACCACATGCCTGACCAGACATATGTTGACCTGCCATGCAGCTCGTTGGCAAGCCTACCTCAAAGACCCACACCAAAGAACAAAGCGGACCTCTCCTTGCACCGCATCAGCTGGGATCTCCAACCCCACTATAACTTCAGTCCTCTCTGAAACATGCACTGAGAGGAATGAAGGTGTAGAATTAGGTGTGTCACAGCCAAGTACTTGCGGCCACTCTGCTAGCAGTACACCAACGTCCGATTCTAGCAGGCAAATTTCCCTGCCCCAGCTGCTGGACCGTCGAAAGAAGTTCACTCCCAGCCATCCACATGCCCAGCGGTTGAATGCTAGCTTGGCTAAATTGCTAGCGCTTCAACTGCTGCCTTTTCAGTTGGTAGACTCGGCCCCCTTCCGTGAGTTTGTGCAATGTGCGGTTCCTCAGTGGCAGGTTCCCAAACGCCACTTTTTCTCACGGAAGGCTATTCCGGCTCTCTACCGGCATGTGGAAGGCAATGTCTTGGCCTCGCTGGACAGGGCGGTCAGCGGTAAGGTGCATATTACCGCTGACTCATGGTCCAGCAGGCATGGACAGGGACGTTACCTTTCTTTCACGGCCCATTGGGTCACTCTTTTGGCAGCTGGGAAGGATGCAGGACAAGGTGCAGTAGTGTTGGAGGTTGTTCCACCGCCACGCCTCCAAAATGCTACTACTGGTTGTGACACACCTCTCTCCTCCACCCCCTCCTCTTCTTCTTCCTCCATGGCCTCTTCCTGTGGTTTGTCCTATGAACCAGCGGTGCTCCGTAGCCGTTCACGGGGCTACGCAAGTACGCAGGAAAAAAGATGCCATGCCGTGCTTGCGCTGGTGTGTTTGGGGGACAGAAGCCACACTGGGGCAGAGGTCCTGTCTGCTCTGCAGGGCCAGGCCGAGAGGTGGTTGACGCCACGCCAGCTTAAGCCAGGAATGGTGGTTTGCGACAATGGCACCAACCTCCTCTCCGCCCTCCGACAGGGACAACTGACCCATGTGCCCTGTGTGGCTCACGTCCTTAACCTGGTGGTGCAGCGGTTCTTGGGCAGGTACCCGGGCTTACAGGATGTCCTGAGGCAGGCCAGGAAAGTCTGTGTGCATTTCCGCAGATCTTATAATGCCAGTGCTCGCCTGGCTGAGCTGCAAAAGGAGTTGAACCTGCCCAAGAACCGCCTTATATGTGACATGCCCACCAGGTGGAACTCAACGTTGGCCATGCTGCAGCGGCTGCACACGCAGCAGAGGGCCATCAATGAGTACCTGTGCGACTACGGCACCAGGACAGGGTCAGGGGAGCTTGTTTTTTTTTCTCCACGCCAGTGGGGCATGATCAGGGATGCATGCACTGTCCTGGCACCATTTGAGGAGGCCACGAGGATGGTGAGCAGTGACAGTGCATGCATCAGTGACACTGTACCTCTTGTCCACCTGTTGGAGCACACGCTGCGTGGAATAATGGACAGGGCACTTGAGGCAGAACAGAGGCAGGAAGAGGAGGACTTCCTTGCCTCTCAAGGCCCCCTTTACCCAGACAGTGTTCCTTCTGTCCCACCCATCGCACAGGAAGAGGAGGAGGAGGAGGAGGAGGAGGAGGATTGTGTAAGCATGGAGGTGGAGGCTGGCACTCAGCATCATCAGCAGCAGTCTTTTAGGGATGATTTACAGTCCCAAGAAACCAGTGGACTTGTACGTGGCTGGGAGGAGGTGGCTGCGGATCATGTCGTCCTTAGTGACCCAGAGGACTCCGGAGCGAATGCCTCAGCAAACCTACGCTGCATGGCCTCCCTGATCCTGCAAAGTCTGCGGAAGGATCCTCGTATTCTTCGGATCAAGGAGAGGGACCATTACTGGCTGGCCACTCTCCTTGATCCACGGTACAAGGGTAAGGTTGCGGACCTTATGTTACCGTCGCAGAGGGAGCAGAGGATGAGACAACTCCGGGAGGCCTTGCAGAAAGGTCTGTGCAACGCGTTCCCAGAGACTGGGAGGTTACAAACTCCTGGTCCTGGACAACGAGTTGCTGAGGCTTCGGCCAGTCAAAGAAGGAGCGGTGGGGAAGGTGGCCGTCTGACCGATGCGTTCAGACAATTCTTTAGTCCGCAGCCCCAAAGTATGATCGGTTCCAGCAACCATCGCCAGCGTCTGATAAACATGGTGCAGGAATATCTAGGGGCAAGGTCAGACTTGGACACCTTCCCCACCGAAAATCCTCTGGCTTACTGGGTCTTGAGGATGGATCACTGGCCAGAGCTTGCACAGTATGCAATTGAGCTACTGGCCTGTCCTGCATCCAGCGTTCTTTCGGAACGCACATTCAGTGCTGCTGGAGGATTTGTCACGGATCACAGGGTGCGCCTGTCCACCGACTCGGTTGATCGACTGACTTTCATCAAGATGAACCAGTCTTGGATCACCACCAGCTACCACACACCTGATGCTGATATAACAGACTAATTGATTTTAACATGTCACATCCCTTCAAGACTGATGCTGATGCTGAGTGCCTGTGCTGTTATGTTGACTGGCTATCCTCCTCCTCCGAGTCCTCAATGATACGATTGATGATGATAGCTTGGAAGATCATTTTTGTTTATGGGTGCCGCCACCAGTGGCTAAGGCCCAATTTTTCAGCCCCTGTTTTACAGGGGCGTGTAATTACAATTTTTTTAGCAATAATTTGCCATAGGGCTCATTGCTGTGCTCCAAGTACAGTATCTGTGAGGGGTTGGAGTGTTGTGGCACCAGTGCCTAAGGCCCAATTTTTCAGCCCCTGTTTAACAGGGGCGTGTCATTACAATTTTTGAAGCAATACTTTGCAACAGGGCTCATTGCTGTGCTCCAAGTACAGTATCTGTGAGGGGTTGTAGTGTTGTGCCACCAGTGCCTAAGGCCCAATTTTTCAGCCCCTGTTCAACAGGGGCATGCAATTACAATTCTTGATCTAATAATTCACAGCAGGGTCCATTGCTGCACCCACCAAGAGTAACTCTGAGGGCTTACAGTCTTGTGGCAACGCCACCACCACCACCACCACGAAAGGCCCAATTTTTCAGCCCCTGTTCAAAAGGGGCATGTAATTACAATTCTTGATCTAATAATTCACAGCAGGGCCCATTGCTGCACCCACCAAGAGTAACTGTGAGGGCTTACAGTGTTGTGGCACCAGCACCACCATCAAAGCCCCAATTTTTACTACCACTGTTCAACAATTATATGTAATTAAAATTCCTGATATAATAGTTGACAGCAGGGCGTTCCAGCACCAACCAAGAGTAACTGAGTGCTTACAGTGTTGTGCCAACACCAACAACTAAGGGGCCTATTTCTGCAGAGTATATACGGCAGGTCCCTACTTTCAAACATCCAACTTACAAACGACTCCTACTTGCAAACGAAAGAAGACAACAGGAAGTGAGAGGAAATCTACCCCTAGAAAGGAAAATTCTCTCCTGTAAGAATAAATATGGGAGAAAGGGGTCTCATCTGTACTGATGCTTTATCAGCAATCCTTGTTTCAAGAAAAACACCACATTTCAAAAACAGTTGTCATTGGGACGGAAAGTGAGGTGAAATGTTCGGAACAGGGGCACAGACAGCAAAACAAATGTTACAGGGGTGATAACCCTTACCTATGTTTCCCAAAAAGTTTAAAAATAGATTTTTGGGCTGGAGCTACACTTCAACAATGTACCTGTTCAAAATTACAAACAGATTCTACATAAGAACAAACCTACAGTCCCTGTCTTGTATGCACCGCCTGTATACGGCTGTTCAGAGTATATAGGGCCTTTTTTATTTTATGTGCGGGGTTCCCCTTAATATCCATACAAGACCCAAAGGGGCTGGTAATGGGCTGGGGTAGGGGGGGGGGGTCATGGGGTAGCTATGCCATTTTTCTTAAAGAATTTCATCCATATTACCGAGACCAGACATTACATTAAAGCCGCAAGCAGTTTTAAATGGCTTTTTTTTCCTTTAGAAGTGTCATTTTGTGCAGGGACAGTTCTAAACACGGGAAACACGTGGCACTTCACAGGCATACTTTAGACACCCCCCAGGTACGATATTTAAAGGAATATTTGACTTTTTTTTTTTCACTTTATGCATCATTAAAATGACTGCTCCCGAAAAACGACCGTTTTTAAAACTTCTTTTTGCATTGATACATGTCCCCTGGTGCACAACCCGGGTTCCCAAACCCTATTTATGACAATAACATGCATAATAGTTGTTATAATTAGCACTTTAGAATTCGAACGTTCGCATCCATTGTATTTAATAGGGTTCTAATGTTCGTTCGAACTTTCGGTCCGTTCGCGGGTTCTGGTGCGAACCGAACCCGGGGGTGTTCGGCTCATCACTAGTACAGAATAGCACACTGACAGTTTCCCTCACTGTCCTTCTCTGTCCCTACAAACAAGGTTTAGCACAGAATAGCACACTGACACTTTTCCTCACTGTCCTTTTCTGTCCCTACAAACAAGGTTTAGCACAGAATAACACACTGACACTCTCCCTACCTATCCTTCTCTGTCCCTAAACACAAGGAATCCAGGATTAGTAAAGGAAAAAAATGACACTGTCCCTGCCTATGCTTCTCTTTCCCTGCTCCGGAACACACTACACAAGGCCGCCGCGCTGGCGGCCTTTTATAGTGTGGGGCGTGTACTAAACCCCCTCAGCAATAATTGACCACAGGCATCCTGCCTGTGGCCAATCATTGCTCTCCTCGCTGCCGGCGCTGTGATTGGCCAAGCATGCGGGGTCACAGTGCATGCTTGGCCAATCACAGCGCCTGGATGACACTGCAATGGCGTAGTGCATTGTGGGCCGTTCGCGTCACTCGAATTTGGTGCGAACGGCCCAAATCGTTCGATCTTCGTCGAACGATCGAACAGCCGATGCTCATCCCTACTACGGAGCACCGCTGGTTCCGAGGACAAAGCACAGGAAGAGGCCATGGAGGAAGAAGAAGAGGAGGGGGTGGAGGAGAGAGGTGTGTCACAACCAGTAGTAGCATTTTGGAGGCGTGGCGGCGGAAAAACCTCCAACACTACTGCACCTTGTCCTGCATCCTTCCCAGCTGCCAAAAGAGTGACCCAATGGGCCGTGAAAGAAAGGTAATGTCCCTGTCCATGCCTGCTGGACCATGAGTCAGTGGTAATATGCACCTTACCGCTGACCGCCCTGTCCAGCGAGGCCAACACATTGCATTCCACATGCCGGTAGAGAGCCGGAATCGCCTTCCGTGAGAAAAAGTGGCGTTTGGGAACCTGCCACTGAGGAACCGCACATTGCACAAACTCACGGAAGGGGGCCGAGTCTACCAAATGAAAAGGCAGCAGTTGAAGCGCTAGCAATTTAGCCAAGCTAGCATTCAACCGCTGGGCATGTGGATGGCTGGGCGTGAACTTCTTTCAACGGTCCAGCAGCTGGGGCAGGGAAATTTGTCTGCTAGAATCGGACGTCGGTGTACTGCTAGCAGAGTTCCCGGAAGTACTTGGCCGTGACACACCTAATTCTACACCTTCATTCCTCTCAGTGCAGGTTTCAGAGAGGACTGAAGGTATAGTGGGGTTGGAGATCCCAGCTGATGCGGTGCAGGGAGAGGTCCGCTTTGTTCTTTGGTGTGGGTCTTTAAGGTAGGCTTGCCAACGAGCTGCATGGCAGGTCAACATATGTCTGGCCAAGCATATGGTGCCCAAGCGGCTGATGTTTTGGCCACGCGATATACGCTTGAGACATATGTTGCAAACAGCAGCTGTGCGATCTGATGCACTCGACTCAAAAAAGGCCCACACCAAAGAACATTTTGAATAACGGGCAGAGGCAGCGCCCTGCACAGGCGGAGCTCTGCGGTGTGATTCCGTCGGTGTGCTGCCCTTACGCTGGCCCCCCGAGGGCATCCTGCCTCGTTGGAGATGTGCCTCCTCCTCATCCTCCTCCTCCTCCTCTCTCCTATTAGGCACCAACGTGGAGTGAGTGACCTCATCATCCCCTCCCTCCTCATCACTGGAGCCAATCTGGCAGTATGCTGCAGCTGCTGGAACATGACTGCCAGATTGGTGTCCTTCTTGAGCATCCCCTCTCTCTGCTCTCACACTACGGCCTTCCTCTAGCTGGATATCATCATCAGACCCTTCAAAACGCTGGGCATCCTCCTGGAGCATGTACCCAACACTGTGCTCAAACAGTTCGGGGGACTCCTCAGGAGGACATGGTTGGTCTAGGGAAGGAGTGACTGATGATGACATTGATACCAGGGAAGAAGACGCTTTGGCAGCTGCTTTGCCAGTACCCTGAGCCTGGGTGAGAGAGGATGAGGAGGATGAGGAGGGCTTGGTCATCCACTCTACCAAGTCTTCGGCATGATGCGGCTCAACACGTCCAGCTGCCGAAAAGAAGGACAAGCGTATCCCATGGCCACGTGCTGATGGCGATGCACCGCGTCCACGACCAACACTGTTGTCTCTAGACACAGAGCCTGCTTGCCCTCTTTTATTGGCTCCTGACAGTCTGCCTCTCCTTGTTTGCCTTCCAGACATTCTAATGGCCTGCAGGGAGATGGGAAAACCAGCAATAAGGCCTAGCTTCAGGAGTATATTTTGCAGGAAGCACACTACGCCCGCTGTAAGTGCTGAAAATGCCTGTTAGTGTAACACACCAGGAAAACACAGCAATACGGGCTAGCTTCAGGTGTACATTTTGCAGGAATCACACTACGCCTGCTATAAGTGCTGCAAATGCCTGTTGGTGTAACACACTAGGAAAACACAGCAATACGGGCTAGCTTTAGGAGTATATTTTGTAGGAATCACACTACGCCTGCTGTAAGTGCTGCAAATGCCTGTTGGTGTAACACACTAGGAAAACACAGCAATAAGGCGTAGCTTCAGGAGTATATTTTGCAGGAATCACACTACGCCTGCTGTAAGTGCTGCAAATGCCTGTTAGTGTAACACACCAGGAAAACACAGCAATACTGGCTAGCTTCAGGTGTATATTTTGCAGGAATCACACTACGCCTGCTGTAAGTGCTGCAAATGCCTGTTAGAGTAACACACTAGGAAAACACAGCAATAAGGCCTAGCTTCAGGAGTATATTTTGCAGGAAGCACACTACGCCCGCTGTAAGTGCTGCAAATGCCTGTTAGTGTAACACACCAGGAAAACACAGCAATACGGGCTAGCTTCAGGTGTATATTTTGCAGGAATCACACTACGCCTGCTGTAAGTGCTGCAAATGCCTGTTGGTGTAACACACTAGGAAAACACAGCAATAAGACCTAGCTTCAGGAGTATAATTTGCAGGAATCACCCTACGCCTGCTGCAAGTGCTGCAAATGCCTGTTGGTGTAACACAGCAGGAAAACACAGCAATACGGGCTAGCTTCAGGAGTATATTTTGCAGGAATCACACTACGCCTGCTGTAAGTGCTGCAAATGCCTGTTGGTGTAACACACTAGGAAAACACAGCAATAAGGCCTAGCTTCAGGAGTATATTTTGCAGGAATCACACTACGCCTGCTGTAAGTGCTGCAAATGCCTGTTGGTGTAACACACCAGGAAAACAGAGAAATACGGGCTAGCTTCAGGTGTATAATGTGCAGGAGGCACACTCCGCCCGCTGTAAGTGCTGCAAATGCCTGTTAGTGTAACACACCAGGAAAACACAGCAATAAGGGCTAGCTTCAGGTGTATACTGTGCAGGAGGCTTAGCAACAATGACACTGACACTGTCCCCTGCCTATCCTTCTCTCTCCCTGCACACAAGGTTTATCAAAGAATATGACACTGACACTCTCCCTGCCTATCCTTCTCTCTCCCTGCACACAAGGTTTAGTAAAGAATATGACTCTGACACTGTCCCCTGCCTATCCTTCTCTCTCCCTGCACACAAGGTTTATCAAAGAATATGACACTGACACTCTCCCTGCCTATCCTTCTCTCTCCCTGCACACAAGGTTTAGCAAAGAATATGACACTGACACTGTCCCTGCCTATCCTTCTCTCTCCCTGCACACAAGGTTTAGCAAAGAATATGACACTGACACTGTCCCCTGCCTATCCTTCTCTCTCCCTGCACACAAGGTTTAGCAAAGAATATGACACTGACACTCTCCCTGCCTATCCTTCTCTCTCCCTACACACAAGAATAGCACAAAAAATATCACACTGTCCCTGCCTATCCTTCTCTTTCCCTGCGCCGGAACACACTACACAAGGCCGCCGTGCTGGCGGCCTTTTATAGTATGGGGCGTGTGCTAAACCCCCTGAGCTATAATTGGCCACAGGCAACCTGCCTGTGGCCAATTATGGCTCTCCTAGCTGCCAGCGCTGTGATTGGCCAAGCATGCGGGGTCACAGTGCATGCTTGGCCAATCACAGCGCCGGGATTGCACTGCGATGGTGCAGTGTATTGTGGGCCGTTCGCGTCACTCGAATTTGGCGCGAACGGCCCAAATCATTCGATGTTGGCCGAACGATCGAACAGCCGATGTTCGAGTCGAACGTATGTTCGACTCGAACACCGAGCTCATCCCTAGTCCATAACTTTAGATGTCGGAAGTCACGTCAAACGTCATTTCCGCCCAATGGTCTTAAAGAGGAAATTTATTTTTTGCAAAAAAAAAAAAATGACATAAATTTTTTTTTTATTGCATTTAAGTGTAAATGTGAGGTCTTTTTTGCCCCAGATCTCACATTTAAGAGGTCCTGTCATGCTTTTTTTCTATTACAAAGGATGTTTACATTCCTTGTAATAGGAATAGAAGTGACCCATTTTTTTTTTAAAGGACAGTGTAAAAATAAAAAGTTAAATAAATAAGAAAACTTCATGCCCACATATGAAAACGGTGCTCAAAACACACATGTGAGGTATCGCCACGACCGTTAGAGCGAGAGCAATAATTCTAGTCCAAGACCTCTTTAACTCAAAACTGGTAACCTGTAGAAATTTTTAAATGTTGCCAATGGAGCCAAGGTGCCAAGTCCTGCTGGAAAATGAAGTTAGCATAGAGCTCGTCTGCGGAAGAAAGCATGAAGTGCTCCAAAATCTCCTGGTAGACGGCTGCGTTGACCCTGGACTTAATGAAGCACAGTGGACCAACACCAGCAGATGACATGGCTCCCCAAATCAACACAGACTGTGGAAACTTCCCACTGGACTTCAAGCATCTTGCAGTGTGTGCCTCTCCATTCTTCCGCCATACTCTGGGTCCTTGGTTTCCAAATGAGATGCAAAATTTGCTCTCATCAGAAAAGAGGACTTTGGACCACTGAGCAACAGACCTGGTCTGTTTTTCTTTAGCCCAGGTAAGACACTTCTTACGTTGTTTGTTGTTCAGGAGTGGCTTGACAAGAGGAATACGACATTTGAAGCCCATGTCCAGGATCCGTCTGTGTGTGGTGGCTCGTGATGCACTGACTCCAGCCTCAGTCCACTCCTTGTGAAAGTCCCCAACACTTTTGAATGGCCTTTTCCTGACAATCCTCTACAGGCTGCGGTCATCCCTGCTGCTTGTGCACCTTTTTCTTCCACACTTTTCTCTTCCACATAACTTTCTATTAATGTGCTTTGATACAGCACTTTGGGAACATCCAACTTCTTTTGCAACTACCTTTTGAGGCTTTCCCTCCTTATGGAGGGTATAAATGATGGCTTTCTGCACAACTGTCAGGTCAGCAGTCTTTCCCATGATTGTGATTCCTACTGAACCAGACTGAGAGACCATTTAAAGGCTCAGGAACCCTTTGCAGGTGTTATGGCTTAATTAGCTGATTAGAGTGGGACACTTTGAGCCTAGAATATTGCACCTTTTCACAATATTAAAATTTTCTGAGATTGTGGATTTGGGTTTTCATGAGCTGTAAGCCATAATCATGACAATTATGACAAATTACGGCTTGAACTATCTTGCTTTGCATGTAATGAGTCTATCTCATATTTTAGTTTCACCTTTTAAGTTGCATTAGTGAAATAAATGAACTTTTGCACGATATTCTAATTTTTTGAGTTTAACCTGTAGAAAAAAATTGGGCTAACTTTACTTTTGTCTTATTTTTTAATTCATAAAAAAAAATTCCCCAAAAATTGCGCTTGTAATACCGCTGCGCAAAACAGCGTAACATAACATGTGACATAAAGTATTGCAATGTATATAATATTTGGAGGTTCAAAGTAATTTTCTAGCAAAAAAAAATGATTTTAACTTGTAAACAACAAGTCTCAAAAGGAGGCTCGTGGCTGAAGTGGTTAAACAAAGGGCCAGTTTACTGTTCTTCAAGCTTTAGAGGGGCCGGACTGTGGCTAGTGGGAGTAGAAAATGTTCCGCATCAGTGGGAGTAAACATTGCTCCATCATTCGTTTTAACAGGAGAAATAGTGCCCCATTGTTGAGTTTAGCAGGAGGAATAGTGCCCCATGGTTGGTATCAATGGGATGAATAGTTCCCCGTCAACCGTGTCAGTGGGAGAAATAGTGCCCCATCATTGGTCTTAACAGGAGGAATAGTGTCCCATCTTTGGTCTTAGCAGGAGGAATAGTGCCCCATCGATGGTGTCAGTGGGAGGAACAGTATCCCAAGGGCAGGATAGGGGCAAGCAATGGGCCGTATCTGCTCCTGGGCTGCAGTTTGGAGATCAATGCTCTAGGGCAGTGTTTCTCAAGTCCAGTCCTCAAGGCGCCCCAACAGGTCATGTTTTCAGGCTTTCCATTATTTTGCACAGGTGATTTAATCAGTTTCACTGCCTTAGTAATTACCACAGCCGTTTCATCTGAGGGAAATCCTGAAAACATGACCCGTTGGTGCGCCTTGAGGACTGGAGTTGAGAAACACTGCTCTAGGGTCCTGATTTCAGAAAATATATGTTGTTTTTGGGGTTTTATGCAATCTTCAGGTCTAAAATGATTTTTTAATCATGTGTGAAAAATAAACGCAAAAAACACTCTGACAGTGAAAGGGTTAAAGGGTATTGTGACTGAAAAGAATTGAGAAATGCTGCTTTAGTGAACACTACAAACAGCTATAAACAATTGTAGTGCAGTACTTTTAGGCTGGGTTCACATATGAGTCGCATGTGGCTCACAGCAGGTCCTGGTCCACAGTTTCAGGTCCGATTTCAGCCCGAATTGTGGGTTGAATTCGGACCTGAAACTAACCAAAAGACGCACATCATTTTAGTGAAAATCGCATCAGACCCGCTGCAGAGATATGTGAACCGGCTCCATAGAGAGCCGCTGAAAATCTTCTGCTACTGCTAATTGGTTGCGGGGATCCCACATCCAATTTGCAATGGTGTGGACCCAGCCTTAAACAAGGATTTAGTGCAGACAGACTTCTTTAGTGTCCAACCTTTCTAAAATAACCCCAACTCAGCTTTTTTGATAAATAATACTTGTTCTGTAATCACATATATGTATATACAAATAGGAGCACTACTTATACATTGTATTATGTTTACATTGATAAAGTGTGGCTGTTTCTATAATAGTTAAAACGAAACTATAGGCAATATACAAGACAAATTATTGCAACAATCTAGGAATTTGACCTGGTATTGGCCTCTTGCATTTCCAAACCGATGTGCAGGAAACCCATGTTCCGTGCATGTTTCCCACACCGCAATCAAAACGCACTGCTTGTGTGATCTGCTGCAGGTGTAAATATAATCTTAAAGCGGAGTTCCACTCCAAAGTTGAACTTCCGCTCATCTGATTCCCCCCCCCCTCTCCGGTGCCACAATTGGCACCTTTCGGGGGGAGGGGGGACCCTGGAGCCAATGCGCATGACCTCTCCTCGTACAGCCAGAACGGGTATCTGTCAACATAAACAGACAGATCCCTGTTCTCACAGGGGAGTAGAGAGAGATCTGCTGTTTCTAGTGATCGGGAACAGCGATCTGGCTCCTCCTCCAGTCAGTACACTCCCCCCACAGTTAGAAACACCTCCCTAGGAAACACTTAACCCCTTGATCACCCAAAAGTGTTAACCCCTTCCCTGCCAGCTCTGACCGCTGTATCAATGGTCCCAAAAAAAGTGTTTTATTTATTTACTTGGCTCCTCCGCAGGAAAAGAATGAGGGTCTGCCTGCGGCTAGTGTTAGAATCCTCCCGAGCTGATCTCGCCTCTGCTTAGCCAGAGACAAGTCCTTAATTCTCCCCAGTAAAGTAACTGTCCACACCAACTGAAAGTCCAACCTTAGTATTTATTTCACCACAGATAACAAATAGTCTCTATGAGAGCAGACAGGTTGATACAAAACACAGGTCAGATAAGGTGAGAGGAGGCAGGGCCGGACTGGGAATAAAAACCAGCCCTGGAAAAAAAAATCATACCAGCCCCATAGCATTTTTTTACCGGCCCAACAGCAAACGTCATTATTTTCTTGTTCATGAAAGGGAAAACCATGCATTTTAAAGCACATTTGAAGAGTGTATTATATATAGAGAAGACAGATATGAAAGCACATAGGGCTTTATATATATACTGTATATATATATATATATATATATATATATATATATATATACACACTGTATATATATAAAAGCAAATTCCAGTTAAATGTGCTAAAAGTGGTCAATCATCAAAGGGGACCGCAGGAACTCTGGGAACGTGGGGGGAGGGGGACTCTGTTGACCAGAGACCACCTTCCGCAGAAAGAATACACTAAGGTAAGGGGGGTGGGTTTACTAATATAGAGGGAAACCTTTATATCAGAACCCCCCTTACATCAGTGACCCCCCCCCCCCCACCTCAGACTGGCCTTGCGGCGCTGTCACTGCCCTCCTCTCAGGTGCACTGTGCAGGGATCAGTCAGTCAGCTCCAGCTCTGGTTTTCCTATAGTCTCCTCTCCACAGTCCACACACCTGACTTCTCCCATGACCCCCATCCCGGGAACACTCCCTCTCTTGACTCCTCTCCAGACTCCCTCAGAGACTGCAGACATGATATAAGACAAGAGATGGTTAGAGGTTGCGGACATGGTACAAGAGATGGTCAGAGACTGCAGACATGGTACAGGAGATGGTCAGAGACTGGAGACATGGTACAGGAGATGGTCAGAGACTGCAGACATGATACAGGAGATGGTCGGAGACTGGAGACATGGTACAGGATATGGTCAGAGACTGGAGACATGGTACAGGAGATGGTCAGAGACTGCAGACATGATACAGGAGATGGTCGGAGACTGGAGACATGGTACAGGAGATGGTCAGAGACTGGAGACATGGTACAGGAGATGGTCAGAGAATGCAGACATGGTACAAGAAATGGTCAGAGACTGGAGACATGGTAAAAGAGATGGTCAGAGACTGGAGACATGGTAAAATAGATGGTCAGAGACTGGAGACATGGTACAAGAGATGGTCAGAGACTGGAGACATGGTACAAGAGATGGTTAGAGACTGGAGACATGGTACAAGAGATGGTCAGAGACTGGAGACATGGTACAAGAGATCAATGCAGCCTCATCAGTGCCCATTAATGCAGCCTTACTGTGCCCATCATTGCAGCCTCGATGTGCCCATCAAATGCAGCTTTACAGTGTCCATGAATGTAGCCTCACTGTGCCCGTCAATGCAGCCTCACTGTGCCCATGAATGCAACCTCACTGTGCTCATAAATGCAGCCTCACTGTGATTTGAAAGCAGCCTCAATGAGCCCATCAATGCAGCCTCACTGTGCCCATGTATGCAGCCTCACTGTGCATATGAATGCAGCCTCACTGTGCATATGAATTCAGCCTTACTGTGCATATGAATGCAGCCTTACTGTGCATATGAATGCAGCCTTACTGTCCATGAATGCAGCCTCACTGTGCATATGAATGCAGCCTTACTGAGTGTATGAATGCAGCCTTACTGTCCATGAATGCAGCCTTACTGTCCATGAATGCAGCCTTACTGTCCATGAATGCAGCCTTACTGAGCGTATGAATGCAGCCTTACTGAGCGTATGAATGCAGCCTTACTGTCCATGAATGCAGCCTTACTGTCCATGAATTCAGCCTCACTGTGCATATGAATGCAGCCTTAATGTGCATATGAATGCAGCCTTACTGTCCATGAATGCAGCCTCACTGAGCATATGATTGCAGCCTCACTGTCCATCAAATGCAGCTTTACTATGCCCGTGAATGCAGCTGAGCATATGAATGTAGCCTTACTGTTCATGATTGCAGCCTTACAATACATACTTGCCTGGATCCAGAGGCGACTCTAGGCTTTGTAAGGCCTTAGGCAAAACTTAAACACGAGGCCCCACTCACGCCCATAATAGGAAAAATTATTCAAGCGATAAAAAATTAACTGTATAATGAGGGTACATGGGGAGGGTAAGTGGACACAGTACAGGGGGCAGGAGGGTACAGTACAGGAAGAGGGTAAGTGGACACAGCACAGGGGGCAGGAGGGTACAGTACAGGATCAGGAGAGTACAGTACAGGAGCCAGAGAGTACAGTACAGGGGAGGGTAAGTGGACACAGTATGGGGGGCAGGAGGGTACAGTATAGGGGGGAGCAGGAGGGCACAGTACAGAGGGAGGGTAAGTGGACATAGTACAGGGGGCAGGAGGGTACAGTATAGGGACAGTAATGTATAATACAGAGCTGCTCTCACAGATTCTAGCTATTCTGGCAGGCTGTCACTGGGGAAAGAAATAAAGAACATCTATCATATAAACGTGTACCACAATAAAATAGTATAGATATCAAGAATAATTAATATATGTACATTCTAAAGTGCTGGTACAATAAATAATAAGCATAAAACATACATGTCACACAAAAAAATCCAACAAAATTGTGCTGTGATAAACCTAAAACAAAGCACATATCATTTGCTTACCAAAAAAAATTGGACTCCTTAAACTTATGAGGTCACATGCACTTGTCATCTGCTGGATATTTACAACCACTTCATTCAAAAAACAACACTGCAGGTATAGTAGCTTTGTCCGGTACCAACCACAGTGAACCACGTAAATGCAAAGAATAAAGCAATACCGGGACAAGTAAACAATTTGTTGCTTTATCCTAGTAAAGTTTACTGTAAGTACATTACTTTAATAAAGCAGCGCAGTATGTCCTGGTAATGCATACAGTATGTTTTATTCTGTGCATACACAGGGTTGCTGTGGTTGGTACCTGTCCAGGCAGAGTGGTGAAAGGCTTCTCCTACTATAAATGCGTTGTCACAATATATATATAATTCTTGACATCTACCACATTGCACTTTAGGCACTTTCACATGAAGGGTCCAATCGGGTCCACCTGTCAGTTTTTCAGGCAGACCTGATCGGTCCTCCATTGTCCTCTATGGAGCGGTGAATGTAAAGGGACTTTTGTCCCTTTACATCCACCTTCCTCCAATCTGACCCAACAAAAAAAAACTGAAGGGGGATCCATTACCCTCTGTCTGGGTAGATCAGGACGGATGCCAGTCGGGTATAAACAGACAGGCGTTCCGTTTATATCCGACTGCCCATAGAGCAGCGTGGGCTGTGTGTCCACTTGGCATAAATGGAGCAGACGCGGACTAGTTATCTTCTTGCTCTGCTCAGCGGGCGGTCAGACTCAGCAGACAGATGCCTTGCTGAGCAAAGCAGAGTCTGTCCCATGTGAAAGGGGCCTCATTGATGTCTTGTTTTGTCCCATCACCTTTGCTCTGTCTGCCCCTATGTAATCTCTAACTGCCGCCATTTCTCTTTTCCCCCTGCTCTGTCCTTATGTCCCCTTCTCTGATCCATCTACCCCTCCTCTATCTCTAGATGGTCCCTATTATGTACATGCAGCAGGTTGTGTAATAAGTGTAGTACAGTCACACATAAAGCACCTTACCTTCCTCTGAGGATCCATGCCATTCCTTCCTGCTACTGTGTTTGCTGGCCCCTCCCCCTGGTCTCACTCGGCCCCCCCTCCTCTCACTTACCTCCATTTCTCCAAGGATTATGGAAGGAGAGGCAGTTCTGGTACCGCCCACGTGGGAGGGGATTCTCTCGGGGGAGAAGCAGCAACTGAACAAAGTGCTGAAATGAAGACCATTGTCTGCCTTTCATGTGGGAGAGGAGAAGGAGGGGCCGCGGAAGCTGGTGAAAGCTACTGTGCGGGCAGCAGCTGAAGCTCACAGTGCTGTGCTGGCTGCATGTTACAAGTCTCATGTCGGCTGTGTTGTAGGAAGGTCCCGCCCCCCTAGACAGGCTTGTGTGATAGGCGAAACACTGATTCAATCAGTGTTCCATCTAATTTCACACAAGCGGGTCTTGGGGGGCGGGACCCTACAGGACAGCCGAACACAGACACATCCAGCTCTCACACACACCGCGGGAGATGCGCGCCGTGTGTGACTCATAGGAGAGAGAGAGAGAGGAGGGGAGCGCTGCAGTCAGCCGCAGCTCAAAGCAGCCCCAGGGCAGGCAGCCTACCGGGAAATATCCCGATATCCCGGTGGGCCAGTCCGGCCCTGAGAGGAGGTCCAGGCACAAACTCAATTTAGGCTTCTCTTATTGTTCTGCTTTCATGAACAGGCTTGGACGTACGGTCTCTGCCACAGACCTGGTGAATATGAAAAGTCACTGCCACTGACTTGGTGAAATTGGTCACTGCCACTGACCTGGTGAACAGGGCCTTGCCCTCTTTTGTTACTGCCACTGACCTGGTGTGCGTAGAGTCACTGCCACTATGACCTACAGAACATGCACTTCCTTCTTGGAAAAACTTGGCCCTTGTTAAGGAGAAGAACCTCCCTCCGGAGAGTTACCAGAGGCCCCCACTGTCACCATGACTCTGCGCTGGGTCTTCAGAAGGGGTCACCTCGCAAGGCGGCACCCTGGGAGCCCTCAATCCTGGGCGGAACCCAGCCAAAGGTGCTGAGCTCCGGGCCTCAAAAATAGTACCTCACCCCAGACTAAAGGTGTCTGGGATGGAACAGGAACTCGGCCTCCGGGCCTAGGGCATCCTGAGGCGACACACGCACCACCCAGGCTGAAGGTGCCTGGGCGCGACCCCTTTGGAAGATGGCCACCCCTTTTTATACCCTCTCCCGACAGGCACAGCAGGCTCCCCGCCCCGCCGTACTGCTGCCGAGAGGGGACAAGAAAAGGCACAACCTTGTATCAGCGGTTCAACCCTGGCCCACGGCAACAGCACCACCTGCAGGCCACAGGGAACAGCACACCAATACTATCTCCCAAGGACAGAAATGGTCCAAGAAACCTAAAAATTAGTGTATCTGAGCCTAACTACCACTCAGATACTAACCCTAAATATAGCACCCGCTACAAATACATACAGGCCTAAACCGCTAAAAAAAAAAAAAATGTTAAAAATTTTGTGTTTTTTTTTTTCAATATTGGCACTATTTTTTGTTTATAGCACAAAAAATTAAAATCGCACAGGTGACCAAATACCACCAAAAGAAAGTTCTATTTATGGGGGAAAAAGGGACGTCAAAATGTGGGGTACAGTGTTGCACGACTGCCCAATTGTCAGTTAAAGCGACACAGTGCCGTATCGCCTGGTCATTAAGGGGGAAAATCTTCCGGACCTTAAGTGGTAATGGCACCCTAAATGCAGATTACAAATGCAGTGTATTTGCCTGCACCGGATCGCAAAGTACTGCAGTACCACGCAATGTGATTGCATTGCCTTTTTTAATAGTAATGCATGCACTACTTTTGGTGCCATTCAGTGCGATTTTAGCCCATTCAAATGAATAGCACTTTAATGAATTGCACCGGATTTTCACAGGAATGTGGCCGCGCCTTATGTTTTCCTGGAGTTTAGCTTTAATTTAGATTGGTGTGTTTTTGTATTTTTTTTTTTTTTTTGCTGAACTCCAAACACTTTTTTAAAAAGTACCAGTAAATGCAGTTATGTATTTATTAAAAAATTTTTTTTTTTTTTAATGCAACTGGCATAGATAGCATTTTCACCTGAATTCTGCCTCTTGCAATCCCCTGTACAGCAGTACTCAAATTGGGAGAATTCTTAGATGTGGTGACAGTGTTCCTTTTCTTTTTAAGACTTTTTTTATTTTTTTGATCCAGCCAGTAAGTCTGTAATTTTACAACTTTCTTGAACAGACCAATTCGTCCAGCAAAAGTTGCATTTAGAGGGTTGAGGCATACTATTTAGCAGTGACAGGGGTGCTTAATGGTCTGCTTTTATTCAATTATGTAAAACCTTCATCAAAAAAGTAAAACAAAACTGTTGCTACAATGGCTTAAGAAGTGCAGTTCAACTTTAATTTGTTAGCCAAGTCTACTTTAGCCCCTGATCACATTGACCGCAGCTTTTAAATCATGCAACTTCATCTGAAAACGCACGATTTCAAACCTCAGTGCGACTTCGGTTGCGACTTGGAAGACATCTGTGCAGCTTCATGTGCAGATGTCTATGCAAGTCGGACCCAAAATGGCCAAATGTAGTTCAAGAACTACTTTTTCAAATCGGTGCGGCACCGCAAAGTCTGCGTTTTCACGGATTTGAACAGAGCGATTGCCGGCAATAGGCTGCAACTTGTCATGCAATTTGACCTGTTAGATCGCAAGACAAGTTGCTCCAATGTGAATGGGGGCTTAATCTTATAGTGATAACACTGCCCTCTCCCCAGACTGATGATGCTGCTGTTCAAAGGTGTCTCTGTTGATCCTCCAGTGTAATGGAGAAAATGGATCACCAGGTAAAAAAAAAGGAAAAAAAAGGAAAAAGAAAAGAAAACAAATGCAGCCACCACATTGGAAAGCTGCAATATATAACATTTTTGTATTTGGGTTTATTGCCACTTTAACTACCACATCTCTTATTTCTTTAACAGGCATCACAGGGAAAGGAAATTAAGGGTAGATCTTCCCAATGGGGTCATAGACAGAAATAAAAAGCCTAACAGAAAAACAAACACAAAATAATAATTTTGGGCTGAAGTTGGGCTTTAAATAGTACTATAAAGCTAACCCATAGGCAAATAATGTATTACACGGACAAAGATATAAATTCTTTATGCTTGGAGAAATCCAGACACAGCACTCGTGTTATTTACACAAATCACAAGACCACAGAGGGCACAAGGGATAAAGGCTGGATTAGTTCCTAGATTTATAGCTCAAACGTTAATTCTGTTCATTTACCCAAAAGTCAATCACATTATAAAAAAAAATTTTTTTCCAATGTCCTTATTTTATTCATTTTCAGTTGTGTTGCATTTTCATATCTTGGCAAATAAAATTTATTGCACAAAATACTATCAAAAGTATAATTGAATATGTTGTTGTATATTAAGTAATTACACTAGTAGTCTCTACGTCTTTTTTAAGATGAACTGTCAAAAGGAGAGCCCAACAAAATGTGGTCATTCATTAGCAAAAGTAAATAAGGAAAGGGTGTTTTGGGACTTTATATGAAGCAATTGAAATGCAGAGGTAGGAAAGATTAAAAATATTTAATTCATTAAAATGGATATATGTCCAGTAAAGAAAATAATTTCATATATATACACACATGTTTAGCACCAGGTATAAGCATTTACAGGTATATACATAAATACATGGTCATAATAAAAATGCATAAACATTTATTAATATAATACATAAAGTGGCATGGCCAACTAAATGTCAGCGGCAGCGTGCCCAATACTTATATCAGTGTTCACATGATATATCAAAATATGCTGAGTCTGAATATTGATGGCATCGTCAAATATGATACTTGGTAGATAGCATTCCATGTATAGTGTGACTGTGGAATCAAATGTAGCTTGGCGCGTTTCGTGGATATCTCCACTCATCAGGAGCAGATGCGACAGGTATTCCAACAAAGACAGTAAATGCGATATGTGGTAACCGGCACAGGGTGAGCCAAAAGCATATACCTTGTCACGGGAGCTGAGGTGGCAATATATAACGATGCAGCAATGGATAATGTGGGAAAGTGCATAAGTGTGAAAGTAAATCTCCATGTGGCAGAGTATTGAATGTATGGCATCCCAGAGCTGCATCAGTGCAACACCAACATATAAATATGACTAGTGTGCAGGGACCCCAGGAGTGGATGTTGAAACCTTTAAGTGGTGGCGTGACAAGGGGGTGTACCGCATTGAGCGTTTTTTCTCATGTTCAGGCCCTCTCCCTATACAATATTTTATTGATAATCTTGATCTTCCTTCTACTGAAATATCAAGATTTCTTCAAATCTCTAATTTTACTCATAAATTATGGGAAAACAAGCTTATGTATGGAGGTCTTATGCCTTATGAAATTAGAGGTGAACATTCTATGGAGAGGAGGGGAGGGATTTCTGTAATTTATAAGTCGCTTGCTTCTAACGCTATTAAACTTCCCCATATGGTGGCTTGGGAGAAAGAACTCCAAAGTGAATGGGATCTGAAGGATTGGTATGGAAACTTTACTAGATCAATGAAAGGCATTCTTAGTACGTCACTTATAGAAGCAAATGTTAAAATCTTTACTAGATTAGCTTCTATGTATCCCTCCTCCTCCTCTCTATGTTTTAGAGGTTGTCATGGATTAGGCTCTATGATTCACATATGGTGGGAGCGTCCCAAGATCCGGGGATTTTGGAATAGTCTTTCATAGTATACGAAAAATCACAGGATGTACCATACATCAATCTCCGGCGATTGCTTTGCTTAATGGATTTTTACCGCATGTTCCCAGGGTTACCAGAAAATTTATTTTATTCATCCTTACAGGTGCTAGAATTACCATTGCCACAGCATGGAAAAAACCGACAGTATCTCTTTTATGTATGAAGAGAAAAGTTTTGTGGATAATGGAGCAGGAAAAAATGATTAGTTCAATGTTAGACAAAACCACTCAATTTAATGCTATATGGGAACCCTGGGCACAATTTTTGTAATTAGCAACACCAATCGCTGATTATTGACGTATACATTGAGCAGGTAGGCTTTCTTTCTCTCTTTCTTTCTTTCTTTCCCACTAAGTATTTTTCTTTTCTTTCCTTGGATGATTAATTTTTTTTTTATCTTTTCTTACATATTCCTGTCTTATTGAATATGAATAATATGAATATGTACTAGGTTATTTTAAGACTTCTTAGGTCTATATAACGATTTATTGTTTTAGGGTCAGATTATTTGACTTGGTTTTAATATATTCAGAATGGATTTTTGTTCTCCAGTTAATCTTAACATAGACTGATATTTCTGATGTTGCATATACTCGATTTTGTGTCCTCTTTTATCTCGACCAAAAGTTTTTGAGGTAATGTGGAGAGTGGGTGGGGGGGTTCCTCTTGCCCCCTCAGGCACAGTATGTTCCCTTTAGGGGTGTCTGGGGGGACCGGAGGATCTCCTTATCATCTGGTATCTATTTACATATAATTAGAGATACTAAATATATTGTAATACTAATTTACTTAAAAAGGGGGGGTGGGGGGGGGCGGGGGGTTACTCCTTTTTGATACGTAAATTTCAATGGCTCATGTTTTTATATTATCTATACATGGATATATCTTTACATGGAAATTTTATAATTTTGGATCTATTATAATATGATTTAACCGTTTGTACATTATATTGAAATGCTATCTTGTATTTTTTTTAAATGTACTGACTCTATTCAGTTGAAAATAAACAAAAACTTGAATGAAAAAAGACTAAAAAACTAAAGTTCTTGTGTTCCTCAGAACATGAATTATTCATTAATTTCTTAATCTTCCACCTCCGTGAAAAAAAAAACTTTTCCAAACGGTGCTCATATAATCCACCACCAGTGTGTAGATTGGCTGCTCAGCTCATGCTAAGACCCCTGTTTCACCAGCGGGTCATAGGAAGCGGTTCTCTAATGGGAATAAAACCAGGCATGTGTTTTACTCTCCTCCTTCAGCTCCTTATCAGCTCCTTATCCCACAGACATAGGTAGGCAAATATCGGTACATAATAAATAGTAGATAAAATGGGATATCTAGTGCTCTCATTATAAAATATTTATTCCAAAGAAATATAAAAGGTATTGCACTCACATAGCTGGCACTCAACCGTGCCGGTAAAATAGGCAAGTCTCGCAATCCCAAATGGCTTTAATATCTCTCAGAGCGGCCGTGGGATACCATCGAAGGGTCTGGCTCCCCCCATTATTATTATTATTAGCGGACACAAACATCACCCCTTTGCAGGGCCATCTTTAATATTGTTTGGACCCTGGGCAAACATTTTCTTGCCCCCCCTGCCATGCAACTTCACTCTCTACCTTCCTGCACATCATGGACTGGGGTGGGGAGGGGATCCATCAATAGACAGAAAACTCCTAGGGATCCTAGAACTCATGGGATCAGTGGCAGTGCTGGGAGGAGGGGAGGGTGTTATCAATGGCAATGCTGATTTTTTTACCGACTACCAATATAAAGAGGAGTTTTAACACTGGCCACCAATGTAATAGGGGTTTACACTGACCACTAATGTAATAGAAGCATTCACAGTAACCACCAATGTAAGGAGGGGGACCTTCACACTGACCACTAGTGTGAATAACAGGATTGTACACCATGCCCTAATGTAATGAGAAGATTTACAATGACCACCAATATAAAGGGGATTTACACTGACCACTAATGTAAGGGGGACCTTCACACTGGCCACTAGAGTGAATGAAAGGATTCTACACCAGCCCCAATGTAATGAGAAGATTTACACTGACCACCAATGTAACTGAGATATTTAGCCTGCATTCACATTTGTGTGTGTCGGGAACGCATGCACAGAAACGTGCTGCCCCTTAGCAGATACACAGCAGTGCCATTATTTGTTAATGACATCCTCACGCATCTGCCGACATGTGATGTGCAACTGTGTGATTTTGAAAAAGCGTTAGGCACTTTCTTGTGCATAGAGCAGCCCATTGAAATAATTGGGCTGCCCTACACGCAACCTACATCTTTATCCACCCTGTCAGTACACCTTTGCATCCCTGCTAACCTCTGCACCCCAAACCTCCCCATCCTCTCCACTCCAACCCTCCACTCATTTAACTCTACCTGCCTCCCCTGCTCATCTTTGCACCCACCTTACTTACCTCTATACATCCCCTCCTTGTTCACCTGTGCACCCAAACTGTAAATCCTTCTCTGCCTACCTCTGCACACCCCACACTACCCCCCCCCCCCCAATTTGCTTACCTTTGCAGAACAGGCTGATGTTAGGCTGAATGACCACAGTTGCAGGCAAGACTTTCAAGCATGCCCCTTTATCTCCCCAGTGGGCAGCATTCAGTATAGGTGATGGTGGATATGGCCTCAAGGGTCCACGGCTATTTAATGCTGGGCAGCATTAGTAGCAGCACTTCACACTGAGATATCGGGACACAACATGGGACTAGAACTTCAAGGGACAAGGGAATTTAAACCGATATAGTTGGCAAGTATGAGGTAGCTGCTTTGGGCCCCACAACAATGACAGGGCCCAGGGCAGCTGCCCCTTTTGCCCTACCTTAAAGACAGCCCTGCCCCTCTGCCCCTAGAATAACTTGCCCCCATCCACAGCTCTCACCCCTCTGCACCTAGAATACCTACACATACACAGCTCTCACCCCTCTGCACCTAGAATACACCCCATCCACAGCTCTCACCCCTCTACACATAGAATACACCCTCATCCACAGCTCCCATCCCCTGCACCTAGAATACACCCCATCCACAGCTCTCACCCCTCTGCACATAGAATAAACCCCCATCCACAGCTCTCACCCCTTTGCACCTAGAATACCCCCCATCCACAGCTCTCACCGTTCTGCACCTAGAATACCCCCCATCCACAGCTCTCACCCCTCTACACATAGAATACACCCCTATCCACAGCTCTCACCCCTCTGAACCTAGAATACCTCCACAACCACAGCTCTCACCCCTCTTCACCTAAAATACCCCCCCCCCCCTTCCACAGCTTTCTTCCCTCTGCATATAGAATACCACCATCCACAACTTAACCCCCTGTACACCTAGAGTACACCCCCATTCACAGCTCTTACCCCTCTGCACCTAAAATACCAATAATCAACCGTTCTAACCCCTCTACACCTAGAATACACCCCCATCTACATCTCTCACCCCTCCGAACCTAGAATACCTCCACATCCACAACTCTCATCCATCTGCACCTAAAATACCCCCCCCCCCAATACACAGCTTTCACCCGTCTGCACCTAGAATAACCCCCATCCGCAGCTCCAACCCCTCTGCACCTAGAATATACCCCCACCCACAGCTCTCACCCCTCTGCATCTAGAATCCCCCCCATCCACACCTTTCAGCCCTGTACACCTAGAATACCCCCTATCCACAATTCTAACCCTTTTCCACCTAGAATACGCCCCCATCCACATCCCTTACCCCTCTGCACCTAGAGTACCACCTTCCGAGCAATGATAGAACACTCCAGTTTTGGCAGTCATAACTAAAAGACATATAGGCAATTCTGTGCTATCATTTGTAAACAGATTGTCATGGATGCACACTATATTATACTAAATGTTTATTTGTAAAATTAAAATTTTATGCAATTAAATAAAAAGAAATTTCAAAACTATTTATTTAATTTAGAGTAAAGGAGGGTTATAACACCTGTCAGGATTTTTTTGAGCCATATGTGTCCAAATGAGGAGTTTTCCCTTCACTTCCTGTCCAATAGCCAAACAGGAAGTGAGTGGAAATCCCTCCATAGTGAGTAAATCCCTGGTTGTCACCAAGGTCACCAGAACTAGTGTGTCCATCGGAAGATTTCCCCTCTATTCTTGTTCTGAGAAAAAAACAAAATTTGGGATTTTCCTTTACTTTTCCTTTCGGTTATAAAGGTAAACAGGACTAATAGAGAAGGAAAATCTCACTAATGGGGACACAAACAGCAATAACATTCTAAAAGGTTTTCTAATCCCTCTCCACTCCATCCAAAATGTAAAAAAAAAAAAAAAAAATGTTTTAGTGCCTTTAGGTATACTTTCAATTTGTTAATAATTTACTGAATCCTATCGTGTTTTATGTCAACATTGTACAATAATGTGTAGCGGGGTCTCCTTTGGGGCCCCGGAACTACGTTACCCAGAACTCCATCCGGCCTCAGGGTGAAAGTTTCCACCGCAGAGACTCATGGGAGGGGCTATTTAAGGAAGAGGGGAGGCGGAGCTCGGGCTCTTTGGACACCGCGCTGCAAGCAACCAGTCTTCCTGTGCGGATCTGCTGCGGTGCAAGGCCCGAAGCCTGGGGCCTTGCGTGACTTCCGAAGAGCCTTCCACCCCACTGCGGAGCCTGGGTGGATCCTGTCTTGTCGAGTGAGGACATCAGTTGGATCGGTGACCCGATCGTTGCAGAGGCTGTGTGCGGATACACAGCAGGTGGAAGTCCCGGACTGGGATCGCGTCCGGAGTGGTGAGCGGGCACCTGCCCAGACCAATAGACTGTGTCGTGTTCAGGCCTATAGAACTGCATAGGCCCACAGTTCATTTATCTGCTGTTCCACGGGGGGACCGGTAGCAGGACAGAGTTGAAGTGTCCCCCCCAGTATAGTTGTTCCAAGTTACTGCCTGTTGTGGATTACAAATTAGAATTTCATCAAGTGCACCACCGAAAGCTGGCATGCAAAGAAATCCTTATAGGAAGTGACTGAGATTTACTCCATGTCAAGCCTGACTCGGGTGGGGAGATAGTATATTGTTTAGTGCGCCATAGGGCGCGCACAACATAATAGCTATGCGTGGTGTAGTACTGTGCAGTGCCATTATAGTGTGCTGAATTGATGCCAGTTGCATGTGTGATGTTATACCTATGCTATTTTCTATAAGAGTAAAACCGTTATAATCAATCTCTCGCCTTAGTGTGTTGTCTTACTGCTTAGTAGGGATGAGCTCGGTGTTCGAGTCGAACATACATTCGACTCGAACATCGGCTGTTCGATCGTTCGCCAAACAACGAAAGATTTGGGCCGTTCGCGCCTAATTCGCGGCCCACAATGCACTACGCCATCGCAGTGTCATCCAGGCGCTGTGATTGGCCAAGCATGCACTGTGACCCCGCATGCTTGGCCAATCGCAGCGAGGAGAGCAATGATTGGCCACAGGCAGGATGCCTGTGGCCAATTATTGCTGAGGGTGTTTAGTACACGCCCCACACTATAAAAGGCCGCCAGCACGGCGGCCTAGTGTAGTGTGTTCCGGAGCAGGGAAAGAGAAGCATAGGCAGGGACAGTGACATTCTTTTTCTTCCTTAACCTGGATTCCTTTAGTTTAGGGAAAGAGAAGGATAGGTAGGGAGAGTGTCAGTCTGTTTTACTGTGCTAAACCTTGTTTGTAGGGACAGGGAAGGACAGTGAGGGAAATTCTCATTGTGCTATACTGTGCTAAAGCATTCATCATCAACCATCTTTAAAAAAACATTTTTTATAGGGACAGAAAACTATAGGTAGGGAGAGTGTCAGTGTGTTTTACTGTGCTAATCCTTGTTTGTAGGGACAGGTAAGGACAGTGAGGGAAATTCTCATTGTGCTATACTGTGCTAAAGCATTCATCATCAACCATCTTTAAAAAAACATTTTTTATAGGGACAGAAAACTATAGGTAGGTAGGGAGAGTGTCAGTGTGTTTTACTGTGCTAATCCTTGTTTGTAGGGACAGGGAAGGACAGTGAGGGAAATTCTCATTGTGCTATACTGTGCTAAAGCATTCATCATCAACCATCTTTAAAAAAACATTTTTTATAGGGACAGAAAACTATAGGTAGGGAGAGTGTCAGTGTGTTTTACTGTGCTAATCCTTGTTTGTAGGGACAGGGAAGGACAGTGAGGGAAATTCTCATTGTGCTATACTGTGCTAAAGCATTCATCATCAACCATTTTTATAGGGACAGAAAACTATAGGTAGTGTGACAGCAGGAAGGTAAAGTCACCTGGTTGCATCCAGGGGGGTAGATATATTTCGCCCAGATTCAGGCTTTACGCTGACTTATACAACTAGGTGGAGAGTTGTATAAGCCCAGCTAAGGCTAGTGGGCTCATGGATGACTCATACCTCTAGGGAGAGTGCTGGGCGTCGTGCAGACAGGGAGTTGATGAGACCAGCTGAAGCTTGTCAGCTCATTTAGGCCTCTATAAGAACTCCCAGCTTCATTAGATGTTAGCTCATGCCTGGAACCAGACCTGTGTGGACTGTCTAGGGAGAGTGAACCCCTGTGCGGTGAGACAAAGCCTGTGTGGCTATTTGCTTGGACATTTAAAACCAGGGACTTAGGGACTAGGACAGCACTAGGCTGATCCCAGTTGTTAGTTAGGAAACCTGTATGTTTAGTCAGAGGTCAAATTGACCAGGATTTATTTTGTTTATGTTTCTTTTTGCTTTGCTGTGTTTTGTCACTGTAAATAGAAAATAAACCGCACCTTTTTGATTTTGAAAACCACAACCTCCGTCTGCTGGGCCTGTTTTTGTGTGGGGAGCCCATCCCGGGGGTCACACACACCCGCTGCCGAGCCAACCCCCTCACAGTAGGGAGAGTGTCAGTGTGTTTTACTGTGCTAATCCTTGTTTGTAGGGACAGGGAAGGACAGTGAGGGAAATTCTCATTGTGCTATACTGTGCTAAAGCATTCATCATCAACCATCTTTAAAAAAACATTTTTTATAGGGACAGAAAACTATAGGTAGGGAGAGTGTCAGTGTGTTTTACTGTGCTAATCCTTGTTTGTAGGGACAGGGAAGGACAGTGAGGGAAATTCTCATTGTGCTATACTGTGCTAAAACATTCATCATCAACCATCTTTAAAAAAACATTTTTTATAGGGACAGAAAACTATAGGTAGGGAGAGTGTCAGTGTGTTTTACTGTGCTAATCCTTGTTTGTAGGGACAGGGAAGGACAGTGAGGGAAATTCTCATTGTGCTATACTGTGCTAAAGCATTCATCATCAACCATCTTTAAAAAAACATTTTTTATAGGGACAGAAAACTATAGGTAGGGAGAGTGTCAGTGTGTTTTACTGTGCTAATCCTTGTTTGTAGGGACAGGGAAGGACAGTGAGGGAAATTCTCATTGTGCTATACTGTGCTAAAGCATTCATCATCAACCATCTTTAAAAAAACATTTTTTATAGGGACAGAAAACTATAGGTAGGGAGAGTGTCAGTGTGTTTTACTGTGCTAATCCTTGTTTGTAGGGACAGGGAAGGACAGTGAGGGAAATTCTCATTGTGCTATACTGTGCTAAAGCATTCATCATCAACCATCTTTAAAAAAACATTTTTTATAGGGACAGAAAACTATAGGTAGGGAGAGTGTCAGTGTGTTTTACTGTGCTAATCCTTGTTTGTAGGGACAGGGAAGGACAGTGAGGGAAATTCTCATTGTGCTATACTGTGCTAAAGCATTCATCATCAACCATCTTTAAAAAAACATTTTTTATAGGGACAGAAAACTATAGGTAGGGAGAGTGTCAGTGTGTTTTACTGTGCTAATCCTTGTTTGTAGGGACAGGGAAGGACAGTGAGGGAAATTCTCATTGTGCTATACTGTGCTAAAGCATTCATCATCAACCATCTTTAAAAAAACATTTTTTATAGGGACAGAAAACTATAGGTAGGGAGAGTGTCAGTGTGTTTTACTGTGCTAATCCTTGTTTGTAGGGACAGGGAAGGACAGTGAGGGAAATTCTCATTGTGCTATACTGTGCTAAAGCATTCATCATCAACCATCTTTAAAAAAACATTTTTTATAGGGACAGAAAACTATAGGTAGGGAGAGTGTCAGTGTGTTTTACTGTGCTAATCCTTGTTTGTAGGGACAGGGAAGGACAGTGAGGGAAATTCTCATTGTGCTATACTGTGCTAAAGCATTCATCATCAACCATCTTTAAAAAAAACATTTTTTATAGGGACAGAAAACTATAGGTAGGGAGAGTGTCAGTGTGTTTTACTGTGCTAATCCTTGTTTGTAGGGACAGGGAAGGACAGTGAGGGAAATTCTCATTGTGCTATACTGTGCTAAAGCATTCAACATCAACCATCTTTAAAAAAACATTTTTTATAGGGACAGAAAACTATAGGTAGGGAGAGTGTCAGTGTGTTTTACTGTGCTAATCCTTGTTTGTAGGGACAGGGAAGGACAGTGAGGGAAATTCTCATTGTGCTATACTGTGCTAAAGCATTCATCATCAACCATCTTTAAAAAAACATTTTTTATAGGGACAGAAAACTATAGGTAGGGAGAGTGTCAGTGTGTTTTACTGTGCTAAACCTTGTTTGTAGGGACAGGGAAGGACAGTGAGGGAAATTCTCATTGTGCTATACTGTGCTAAAGCATTCATCATCATCCATCTTTAAAAAAACATTTTTTATAGGGACAGAAAACTATAGGTAGGGAGAGTGTCAGTGTGTTTTACTGTGCTAATCCTTGTTTGTAGGGACAGGGAAGGACAGTGAGGGAAATTCTCATTGTGCTATACTGTGCTAAAGCATTCATCATCATCCATCTTTAAAAAAACATTTTTTATAGGGACAGAAAACTATAGGTAGGGAGAGTGTCAGTGTGTTTTACTGTGCTAATCCTTGTTTGTAGGGACAGGGAAGGACAGTGAGGGAAATTCTCATTGTGCTATACTGTGCTAAAGCATTCATCATCAACCATCTTTAAAAAAAAATTTTTATTGGGACAGAAAACTATAGGTAGGGAGAGTGTCAGTGTGTTTTACTGTGCTAAACCTTGTTTGTAGGGACAGGGAAGGACAGTGAGGGAAATTCTCATTGTGCTATACTGTGCTAAAGCATTCATCATCAACCATCTTTAAAAAAACATTTTTTATAGGGACAGAAAACTATAGGTAGGGAGAGTGTCAGTGTGTTTTACTGTGCTAATCCTTGTTTGTAGGGACAGGGAAGGACAGTGAGGGAAATTCTCATTGTGCTATACTGTGCTAAAGCATTCATCATCAACCATCTTTAAAAAAACATTTTTTATAGGGACAGAAAACTATAGGTAGGGAGAGTGTCAGTGTGTTTTACTGTGCTAATCCTTGTTTGTAGGGACAGGGAAGGACAGTGAGGGAAATTCTCATTGTGCTATACTGTGCTAAAGCATTCATCATCAACCATCTTTAAAAAAACATTTTTTATAGGGACAGAAAACTATAGGTAGGGAGAGTGTCAGTGTGTTTTACTGTGCTAATCCTTGTTTGTAGGGACAGGGAAGGACAGTGAGGGAAATTCTCATTGTGCTATACTGTGCTAAAGCATTCATCATCAACCATCTTTAAAAAAACATTTTTTATAGGGACAGAAAACTATAGGTAGGGAGAGTGTCAGTGTGTTTTACTGTGCTAAACATTGTTTGTAGGGACAGGGAAGGACAGTGAGGGAAATTCTCATTGTGCTATACTGTGCTAAAGCATTCATCATCAACCATCTTTAAAAAAACATTTTTTATAGGGACAGAAAACTATAGGTAGGGAGAGTGTCAGTGTGTTTTACTGTGCTAATCCATGTTTGTAGGGACAGGGAAGGACAGTGAGGGAAATTCTCATTGTGCTATACTGTGCTAAAGCATTCATCATCAACCATCTTTAAAAAAACATTTTTTATAGGGACAGAAAACTATAGGTAGGGAGAGTGTCAGTGTGTTTTACTGTGCTAATCCTTGTTTGTAGGGACAGGGAAGGAAAGTGAGGGAAATTCTCATTGTGCTATACTGTGCTAAAGCATTCATCATCAACCATCTTTAAAAAAACATTTTTTATAGGGACAGAAAACTATAGGTAGGGAGAGTGTCAGTGTGTTTTACTGTGCTAATCCTTGTTTGTAGGGACAGGAAAGGACAGTGAGGGAAATTCTCATTGTGCTATACTGTGCTAAAGCATTCATCATCAACCATCTTTAAAAAAACATTTTTTATAGGGACAGAAAACTATAGGTAGGGAGAGTGTCAGTGTGTTTTACTGTGCTAATCCTTGTTTGTAGGAACAGGGAAGGACAGTGAGGGAAATTCTCATTGTGCTATACTGTGCTAAAGCATTCAACATCAACCATCTTTAAAAAAACATTTTTTATAGGGACAGAAAACTATAGGTAGGGAGAGTGTCAGTGTGTTTTACTGTGCTAATCCTTGTTTGTAGGAACAGGGAAGGACAGTGAGGGAAATTATCATTGTGCTATACTGTGCTAAAGCATTCATCATCAACCATCTTTAAAAAAACATTTTTTATAGGGACAGAAAACTATAGGTAGGGAGAGTGTCAGTGTGTTTTACTGTGCTAAACCTTGTTTGTAGGGACAGGGAAGGACAGTGAGGGAAATTCTCATTGTGCTATACTGTGCTAAAGCATTCATCATCATCCATCTTTAAAAAAACATTTTTTATAGGGACAGAAAACTATAGGTAGGGAGAGTGTCAGTGTGTTTTACTGTGCTAATCCTTGTTTGTAGGGACAGGGAAGGACAGTGAGGGAAATTCTCATTGTGCTATACTGTGCTAAAGCATTCATCATCAACCATCTTTAAAAAAAAATTTTTATAGGGACAGAAAACTATAGGTAGGGAGAGTGTCAGTGTGTTTTACTGTGCTAAACCTTGTTTGTAGGGACAGGGAAGGACAGTGAGGGAAATTCTCATTGTGCTATACTGTGCTAAAGCATTCATCATCAACCATCTTTAAAAAAACATTTTTTATTTGGACAGAAAACTATAGGTAGGGAGAGTGTCAGTGTGTTTTACTGTGCTAATCCTTGTTTGTAGGGACAGGGAAGGACAGTGAGGGAAATTCTCATTGTGCTATACTGTGCTAAAGCATTCATCATCAACCATCTTTAAAAAAACATTTTTTATAGGGACAGAAAACTATAGGTAGGGAGAGTGTCAGTGTGTTTTACTGTGCTAATCCTTGTTTGTAGGGACAGGGAAGGACAGTGAGGGAAATTCTCATTGTGCTATACTGTGCTAAAGCATTCATCATCAACCATCTTTAAAAAAACATTTTTTATAGGGACAGAAATCTATAGGTAGGGAGAGTGTCAGTGTGTTTTACTGTGCTAATCCTTGTTTGTAGGGACAGGAAAGGACAGTGAGGGAAATTCTCATTGTGCTATACTGTGCTAAAGCATTCATCATCAACCATCTTTAAAAAAACATTTTTTATAGGGACAGAAAACTATAGGTAGGGAGAGTGTCAGTGTGTTTTACTGTGCTAAACCTTGTTTGTAGGGACAGGGAAGGACAGTGAGGGAAATTCTCATTGTGCTATACTGTGCTAAAGCATTCATCATCAACCATCTTTAAAAAAACATTTTTTATAGGGACAGAAAACTATAGGTAGGGAGAGTGTCAGTGTGTTTTACTGTGCTAATCCTTGTTTGTAGGGACAGGGAAGGACAGTGAGGGAAATTCTCATTGTGCTATACTGTGCTAAAGCATTCATCATCAACCATCTTTAAAAAAACATTTTTTATAGGGACAGAAAACTATAGGTAGGGAGAGTGTCAGTGTGTTTTACTGTGCTAATCCTTGTTTGTAGGGACAGGGAAGGAAAGTGAGGGAAATTCTCATTGTGCTATACTGTGCTAAAGCATTCATCATCAACCATCTTTAAAAAAACATTTTTTATAGGGACAGAAAACTATAGGTAGGGAGAGTGTCAGTGTGTTTTACTGTGCTAATCCTTGTTTGTAGGGACAGGAAAGGACAGTGAGGGAAATTCTCATTGTGCTATACTGTGCTAAAGCATTCATCATCAACCATCTTTAAAAAAACATTTTTTATAGGGACAGAAAACTATAGGTAGGGAGAGTGTCAGTGTGTTTTACTGTGCTAATCCTTGTTTGTAGGAACAGGGAAGGACAGTGAGGGAAATTCTCATTGTGCTATACTGTGCTAAAGCATTCAACATCAACCATCTTTAAAAAAACATTTTTTATAGGGACAGAAAACTATAGGTAGGGAGAGTGTCAGTGTGTTTTACTGTGCTAATCCTTGTTTGTAGGAACAGGGAAGGACAGTGAGGAAAATTATCATTGTGCTATACTGTGCTAAAGCATTCATCATCAACCATCTTTAAAAAAAAATTTTTATAGGGACAGAAAACTATAGGTAGGGAGAGTGTCAGTGTGTTTTACTGTGCTAAACCTTGTTTGTAGGGACAGGGAAGGACAGTGAGGGAAATTCTCATTGTGCTATACTGTGCTAAAGCATTCATCATCAACCATCTTTAAAAAAACATTTTTTATAGGGACAGAAAACTATAGGTAGGGAGAGTGTCAGTGTGTTTTACTGTGCTAATCCTTGTTTGTAGGGACAGGGAAGGACAGTGAGGGAAATTCTCATTGTGCTATACTGTGCTAAAGCATTCCTCATCAACCATCTTTGAAATCCTTGTTTTTTGGACAGTCAGGGAAATTGTCATTGTGCTATTCTGTGCGAAAGCAATCATCCTCAACCATATTTAGAAATCCTTAAGTAAAGGGACAGAGAAGGACACCTGAAGGTAGCCCTTATTGCTTTTTTCCCATCTCCCTGCAGGCCATCCATTAGAATGTCTGGAAGGCAAACAAGGAGAGGCAGACAGTCAGGAGGCAATAAAAGAGGGCAAGCAGGCTCTGTGTCTGGGGGCAACAGTGCTGGTCGTGGACGCGGTGCATTGTCATCAGCACATGGCCATGGGACACGCTTGTCCTTCTTTTCGGCAGCTGGACATGTTGAGCCACATCATGCCGAAGACTTGGTAGAGTGGATGACCAAGCCCTCCTCCTCCTCCTCATCCTCTCTCACCCAGGCTCAGGGTACTGGCAAAGCAGCTGCCAAAGCGTCCTCTTCCCTGGTATCAATGTCAGACTCATCATCAGTCACTCCTTCCCTAGACCCACCATGTCCTCCTCCTGAGGAGTCCCCCGAACTGTTTGAGCACAGTGTTGGGTACATGCTCCAGGAGGATGCCCAGCGTTTCGAAGGGTCTGATGATGAAACCCAGCTAGAGGAAGGCAGTAGCGTGAGAGCAGACAGAGGGGATGCTCAAGAAGGACACCAATCTGGCAGTCATGTTCCAGCAGCTGCAGCATACTGCCAGATTGGCTCCAGTGATGAGGAGGGAGGGGATGATGAGGTCACTGACTCCACGTGGGTGCCTAATAGGAGAGAGGAGGAGGAGGAGGATGAGGAGGAGGCACATCTCCAACGAGGCAGGATGCCCTTTGGTGGCCAGCGTAAGGGCAGTACACCGACGGAATCACACCGCAGAGCTCCGCCTGTGCAGGGCGCTGCCTCTGCCCGTCATTCAAAAAGTTCTTTGGTGTGGGCCTTTTTTGAGGCTAGTGCATCAGATCGCACAGCTGCTGTTTGCAACATATGTCTCAAGCGTATATCGCGTGGCCAAAACATCAGCCGCTTGGGTACCACATGCCTGACCAGACATATGTTGACCTGCCATGCAGCTCGTTGGCAAGCCTACCTCAAAGACCCACACCAAAGAACAAAGCGGACCTCTCCTTGCACCGCATCAGCTGGGATCTCCAACCCCACTATAACTTCAGTCCTCTCTGAAACATGCACTGAGAGGAATGAAGGTGTAGAATTAGGTGTGTCACAGCCAAGTACTTGCGGCCACTCTGCTAGCAGTACACCGACGTCCGATTCTAGCAGGCAAATTTCCCTGCCCCAGCTGCTGGACCGTCGAAAGAAGTTCACTCCCAGCCATCCACATGCCCAGCGGTTGAATGCTAGCTTGGCTAAATTGCTAGCGCTTCAACTGCTGCCTTTTCAGTTGGTAGACTCGGCCCCCTTCCGTGAGTTTGTGCAATGTGCGGTTCCTCAGTGGCAGGTTCCCAAACGCCACTTTTTCTCACGGAAGGCTATTCCGGCTCTCTACCGGCATGTGGAAGGCAATGTCTTGGCCTCGCTGGACAGGGCGGTCAGCGGTAAGGTGCATATTACCGCTGACTCATGGTCCAGCAGGCATGGACAGGGACGTTACCTTTCTTTTACGGCCCATTGGGTCACTCTTTTGGCAGCTGGGAAGGATGCAGGACAAGGTGCAGTAGTGTTGGAGGTTGTTCCACCGCCACGCCTCCAAAATGCTACTACTGGTTGTGACACACCTCTCTCCTCCACCCCCTCCTCTTCTTCTTCCTCCATGGCCTCTTCCTGTGCTTTGTCCTCTGAACCAGCGGTGCTCCGTAGCCGTTCAAGGGGCTACGCAAGTACGCAGGCAAAAAGATGCCATGCCGTGCTTGCGCTGGTGTGTTTGGGGGACAGAAGCCACACTGGGGCAGAGGTCCTGTCTGCTCTGCAGGGCCAGGCCGAGAGGTGGTTGACGCCACGCCAGCTTAAGCCAGGAATGGTGGTTTGCGACAATGGCACCAACCTCCTCTCCGCCCTCCGACAGGGACAACTGACCCATGTGCCCTGTGTGGCTCACGTCCTTAACCTGGTGGTGCAGCGGTTCTTGGGCAGGTACCCGGGCTTACAGGATGTCCTGAGGCAGGCCAGGAAAGTCTGTGTGCATTTCCGCAGATCTTATAATGCCAGTGCTCGCCTGGCTGAGCTGCAAAAGGAGTTGAACCTGCCCAAGAACCGCCTTATATGTGACATGCCCACCAGGTGGAACTCAACGTTGGCCATGCTGCAGCGGCTGCACACGCAGCAGAGGGCCATCAATGAGTACCTGTGCGACTACGGCACCAGGACAGGGTCAGGGGAGCTTGTTTTTTTTTCTCCACGCCAGTGGGGCATGATCAGGGATGCATGCACTGTCCTGGCACCATTTGAGGAGGCCACGAGGATGGTGAGCAGTGACAGTGCATGCATCAGTGACACTGTACCTCTTGTCCACCTGTTGGAGCACACGCTGCGTGGAATAATGGACAGGGCACTTGAGGCAGAACAGAGGCAGGAAGAGGAGGACTTCCTTGCCTCTCAAGGCCCCCTTTACCCAGACAGTGTTCCTTCTGTCCCACCCATCGCACAGGAAGAGGAGGAGGAGGAGGAGGAGGAGGATTGTGTCAGCATGGAGGTGGAGGCTGGCACTCAGCATCATCAGCAGCAGTCTTTTAGGGATGATTTACAGTCCCAAGAAACCAGTGGACTTGTACGTGGCTGGGAGGAGGTGGCTGCGGATCATGTCGTCCTTAGTGACCCAGAGGACTCCGGACCGAATGCCTCAGCTAACCTACGCTGCATGGCCTCCCTGATCCTGCAAAGTCTGCGGAAGGATCCTCGTATTCTTCGGATCAAGGAGAGGGACCATTACTGGCTGGCCACTCTCCTTGATCCACGGTACAAGGGTAAGGTTGCGGACCTTATGTTACCATCGCAGAGGGAGCAGAGGATGAGACAACTCCGGGAGGCCTTGCAGAAAGGTCTGTGCAACGCGTTCCCAGAGACTGGGAGGTTACAAACTCCTGGTCCTGGACAACGAGTTGCTGAGGCTTCGGCCAGTCAAAGAAGGAGCGGTGGGGAAGGTGGCCGTCTGACCGATGCGTTCAGACAATTCTTTAGTCCGCAGCCCCAAAGTATGATCGGTTCCAGCAACCATCGCCAGCGTCTGATAAACATGGTGCAGGAATATCTAGGGGCAAGGTCAGACTTGGACACCTTCCCCACCGAAAATCCTCTGGCTTACTGGGTCTTGAGGATGGATCACTGGCCAGAGCTTGCACAGTATGCAATTGAGCTACTGGCCTGTCCTGCATCCAGCGTTCTTTCGGAACGCACATTCAGTGCTGCTGGAGGATTTGTCACGGATCACAGGGTGCGCCTGTCCACCGACTCGGTTGATCGACTGACTTTCATCAAGATGAACCAGTCTTGGATCACCACCAGCTACCACACACCTGATGCTGATATAACAGACTAATTGATTTTAACATGTCACATCCCTTCAAGACTGATGCTGATGCTGAGTGCCTGTGCTGTTATGTTGACTGGCTATCCTCCTCCTCCGAGTCCTCAATGATTCGATTGATGATGATAGCTTGGAAGATCATTTTTGTTTATGGGTGCCGCCACCAGTGGCTAAGGCCCAATTTTTCAGCCCCTGTTTAACAGGGGCGTGTAATTACAATTTTTGAAGCAATACTTTGCAACAGGGCTCATTGCTGTGCTCCAAGTACAGTATCTGTGAGGGGTTGGAGTGTTGTGCCACCAGTGCCTAAGGCCCAATTTTTCAGCCCCTGTTTAACAGGGGCGTGTCATTACAATTTTTGAAGCAATACTTTGCAACAGGGCTCATTGCTGTGCTCCAAGTACAGTATCTGTGAGGGGTTGCAGTGTTGTGCCACCAGTGCCTAAGGCCCAATTTTTCAGCCCCTGTTCAACAGGGGCATGTAATTACAATTATTGATCTAATAATTCACAGCAGGGCCCATTGCTGCACCCACCAAGAGTAACTCTGAGGGCTTACAGTGTTGTGGCAACGCCACCACCACCACCACCACGAAAGGCCCAATTTTTCAGCCCCTGTTCAAAAGGGGCATGTAATTACAATTCTTGATCTAATAATTCACAGCAGGGCCCATTCCTGCACCCACCAAGAGTAACTCTGAGGGCTTACAGTGTTGTGGCAACACCACCACCACCAACACCACCACGAAAGGCCCAATTTTTCAGCCCCTGTTCAACAGGGGCATGCAATTACAATTCTTGATCTAATAATTCACAGCAGGGCCCATTGCTGCACCCACCAAGAGTAACTGTCAGGGCTTACAGTGTTGTGGCACCAGCACCACCATCAAAGGCCCAATTTTTACTACCACTGTTCAACAATTATATGTAATTACAATTCCTGATATAATAGTTGACAGCAGGGCGTTCCAGCACCAACCAAGAGTAACTGTGAGTGCTTACAGTGTTGTGCCAACACCAACAACTAAGGGGCCTATTTCTGCAGAGTATATACGGCAGGTCCCTACTTTCAAACATCCAACTTACAAACGACTCCTACTTGCAAACGCAAGAAGACAACAGGAAGTGAGAGGAAATCTACCCCTAGGAAGGAAAATTCTCTCCTGTAAGAATTAATATGGGAGAAAGGTGTCTCCTCTGTACTGATGCTTTATCACCAATCCTTGTTTCAAGAAAAACACCACATTTCAAAAACAGTTGTCATTGGGACGGAAAGTGAGGTGAAATGTTCTGAACAGGGGCACAGACAGCAAAACAAATGTTACAGGGGTGATAACCCTTACCTATGTTTTCCAAAAAGTTTAAAAATAGATTTTTGGGCTGGAGCTACACTTAAACAATTGTGAGGGGGTTAGCTCGGCAGCGGGTGTGGGTGACCCCCGGGATGGGCTCCCCACACAAAAACAGGCCCAGCAAACGGAGGTTGTGGTTTTCAAAATCAAAAAGGTGCGGTTTATTTTCTATTTACAGTGACAAAACACAGCAAAGCAAAAGAAACATAAACAAAATAAATCCTGGTCAACTTGACCTCTAACTAAACATACAGGTTTCCTAACTAACAACTGGGATCAGCCTAGTGCTGTCCTAGTCCCTAAGTCCCTGGTTTTAAATGTCCAAGCAAATAGCCACACAGGCTTTGTCTCACCGCACAGGGGTTCACTCTCCCTAGACAGTCCACACAGGTCTGGTTCCAGGCATGAGCTAACATCTAATGAAGCTGGGAGTTCTTATAGAGGCCTAAATGAGCTGACAAGCTTCAGCTGGTCTCATCAACTCCCTGTCTGCACGACGCCCAGCCCTCTCCCTAGAGGTATGAGTCATCCATGAGCCCACTAGCCTTAGCTGGGCTTATACAACTCTCCGCCTAGTTGTATAAGTCGGCGTAAAGCCTGAATCTGGGCGAAATATATCTACCCCCCTGGATGCAACCAGGTGACTTTACCTTCCTGCTGTCACATACCCCCCCCCTCTTGTTTTAACCTCGGGGTTGGAACACCAGCAATCAGGCATTCATGTACTCGAGACAAAGCATCCACATTCCCCATTTGAACGCCAGGGCGATGCTTTACTGTGAAGTTGAATTCCTGGAGGGCCAGGAACCACCTATTCACTCTTCTATTTGTTTCCTTGTTTTGAGCCATCCACTTTAACGGAGCGTGATCCGTAACCAAGTCAAAGTGCCTACCTAGCAGGTAGTACCGAAGGGAATCTAGAGCCCACTTCACCGCTAAACACTCCTTTTCAACGGTGGCGTAATTTACCTCATGGGACTTCAACTTCCTGCTGAGGTAAATGACTGGGTGCTCTTCCCCGTTCCAGACCTGGGACAATACTGCTCCTAACCCCACATCTGACGCATCACTTTGTACGACAAAGTCTTTAGAGAAGTCGGGTGAGTACAACACTGGCTGGCTACATAAGGCTTGTTTCAAGAATTGGAATGCTGCCTCAGCCTCGGGGGTCCATTTAATCATGACCGACCCTTTCCCCTTCGTCAGGTTGGTTAGGGGCACAGCCTTAGAAGCAAAGTGGGGAATGAATCGCCGATAATACCCAGCGATTCCCAGAAAGGCTCGTACCTGCTTCTTGCTGTTGGGACGTGGCCAACTCTGGATGGCCTCGACTTTGTTGAGTTGGGGTTTTATTACTCCCCTCCCAATGGTGTACCCAAGATATTTGGCCTCTTCCTGCCCAATGGTACACTTCTTGGGGTTAGCCGTAAACCCCGCTTCCCGAACAGAGTCCAGGACTGCTTGCACTTTTGGCAGATGTGAGGCCCAATCTGTGCTATGGACAATTACGTCATCCAGGTAAGCCGCAGCATACTTCCGATGGGGCCTCAGCATCTGGTCCATTTTCCGCTGGAATGTGGCCGGCGCATTCTGTAACCCGAACGGCATTCTTTTATATTGGAACACCCCGTCTGGGGTTACAAATGCGGTTTTCTCTTTGGCCGACTTGGCCAGGGGGATTTGCCAATACCCTTTTGTGAGGTCAAGAGTCGTCATGTATCGGGCTGTTCCCAGCCGGTCGATCAACTCATCTATACGTGGCATGGGGTAGGTGTCAAATTTTGTAACTTTGTTCAACTGACGAAAATCGTTACAAAATCGCCAGCTCCCATCCGGTTTAGGCACCAACACAATGGGACTAGACCAATCACTTTAGGACTCCTCTATCACCCCTAAGTTCAGCATTTTCTGTACTTCCTCCCGTATTGCCTCCCGTCGGGCCTCTGGGATCCGATAGGGTTTTAACTTCACCCTTTCACCGGGCGGGGTAATGATGTCATGCTCTACCCCAGATGTTTGTCCCGGCAGCTCAGAGAATACCTCCTTGTTGCGAAGCACAAACTCCTTAACCTCCTGTTGTTGAGGTTGTGACAAGGTGGCTGCTATTCCAACCTCAGGAATCACGCAACCAGTTTGAGCTGGTGACCAAGTGTCTGCGACTAGGGACTCTCTATCCCTCCAGGCTTTCAACAGATTAACGTGATAGATCTGTTCGGGCTTTCGCCTTCCTGGTTGTCTGACCTTGTAATTCACTTCGCTCACTTTTTCCATTATCTCGTAGGGGCCTTGCCATTTGGCAAGGAATTTACTTTCAACCGTAGGGACAAGTACCAGTATCCTATCCCCCGGGGAAAAGGTACGGGTCTTGGCTCCACGGTTGTACACTCTCTGCTGTGCTAACTGCGCTTGGGCCAAATGTTCCTTCACGATGGGCATTACCTGTGCAATTCGGTCTTGCATCAGGGCGACATGCTCAATCACACTCCTGTGGGGAGAACTCTCACTTTCCCAAGTTTCCTTGGCAATATCCAACAGCCCTCTTGGGTGTCTCCCATACAGTAACTCAAAGGGGGAGAATCCCGTAGAGGATTGGGGCACCTCCCTAATAGCAAACATCAGATAAGGAAGTAGACAGTCCCAATCCTTTCCATCTCTATCCACCACTTTCTTCAACATTTGTTTTAGGGTTTTGTTGAATCTTTCAACCAGCCCATCGGTTTGGGGGTGATACACAGATGTACGTAATTGCGTCACTTTGAACAATTTACACAGCTCCTTCATAACCCGGGACATAAAGGGTGTACCTTGGTCCGTAAGCAGTTCTTTACAAATACCCACCCGGCTAAACACAAGAGATAGCTCTTTGGCTATGGTTTTGGCCGAGGTATTTCGGAGAGGGATCGCTTCTGGATAACGGGTGGCATAGTCCATTATAACTAATATGTACTGGTGCCCCCTAGCGGACTTGATTATAGGACCTACCAAATCCATGGCGATCCTCTCAAACGGGACCTCAATGATGGGTAGAGGGACCAGCGGGCTACGGAAATGTGGCATCGGGGCCGACCTCTGACACACAGGGCAGGAGGAACAATAATTTTCTATGTCCTTCATCACCCCCGGCCAATAGAATCTCTGTAATACCCTCTCTCGGGTTTTCTCTGTCCCCAGATGACCTCCAAGAATGTGCCCATGAGCCAACTCCAACACCAACTTCCTGTAAGGTTTGGGCACCACAAGCTGCTCAACGGTTTCTTCTGCCCTTTTTGCCACCCGATACAGTAGGTCCTTCTCTACGCTGAAGTATGGGTAAGTGCAGGTATTATCTGGGTTCACTAACTCGCCATCTATTTTCACTACGTTTTCCCGTGCCTTTATTAGGGCGGGGTCTTTCAACTGTTCTGTGGCAAAGTTTTCCCTGTGAACCTCAAGATCAGAAAACTCCACAGACGGTAGGTTTTCGTCTGAGGGGGTGGGCTCCTCTCCAGTTTCTTGAGTCTCCCCTGCCAATACTGATAAGGGAAATTCCGGAGAGTCCTCACCACTCTCAGGGGAGTTCTGGCTATCACATTCCTGGTACATAGGGGCACCAGTGGGGGGCTCAGGATCATCCCACAGTTCCCAGAACTTCGGAAAATCCCTTCCCACAATGGCGTCATGCGGTAACTGAGATACTAAGCCCACTGGATGAAAGAGGGTACCTTTGGGGGTCTCGAAACACACTGTAGTCACTGGATACTCTCGGGTGTCCCCATGCACACAAATAACAGCTACCTTGCTATTCCCAGAGACCTCTGTTTTAACTAACTCAGCCTTTATCAGGGTCACAAGGCTACCTGAATCCAGCAATACCACAACATTTCTACCATTAACACACATTTTGCATAAATGTTTCTCAGTTCCTCGAATGGCAGTGCATGCGACTGTCGCACACAGCGACTGACGTCTGCCCGTCAGAAAGTCACACTGCATGGGTTCCTCCACAACCGGGCAATTGGCTGCAATATGTCCCGCTTGCCGGCAGCGGTAGCAAACGATCCTTCTTGCCGCCTCTTGAGCCGCTGATTTCCCAGGCTGTTCTCGCCAAACTTGGGGTAGAGCTCCCACCCTCTCACTCTCTCCACCCTCACCCCTTGGAATCCTCTTATCCGCCCCTGGGGATGGTCTGGTCTTAGGGTGGAAAGTCCGAGTGTCTCTGGAAGAGGCCGTCAGGTTCTCTGTAGCCAAGTATTTCTCCACACGATCCACAAGACCATCGGCCGTCTCTGGGTCTCCATGGCTTACCCACTTTTGGATGGCAGTAGGAAGAGCTCTCAAAAACCGATCCATTACAACACGTTCCACAATCTTTGGTGCGGACAAAGTCTCTGGCTGTAACCACTTTCTGCTCAGGTGAATGAGATCATACATTTGAGACCTGGGGGGTTTTCCAAGCTGGAAAGTCCAGTTATGCACACGCTGAGCCCGGACAGCCAGGGTGACACCCAGCCTTGCCAATATTTCAGCTTTTAGCATCACATAGTCTTTTGCTTGGTTAGGCTCTAGGTCATAGTAAGCTTTCTGCGATTCACCAGTTAACAGAGGAGCCACCAGTCCAGCCCACTGCTCCTCAGGCCACTTTTCTCTTTCAGCGGTCCTTTCAAATGTGGTCAAAAATACCTCTGGATCATCCTCTCCAGTCATTTTTGTCAATAAACAACTGACCCCAAAGGACGCGGTATTAGTGGGACGGCTTTCCTCACTGGTCTGCGGACGTTGCTGCATTACTGCTTCCATCTGTTGTTGTAGTCTCTGCTCTTGCTTCTGCAACAGGTCTATGAAGCGGGCCTCAGATTGCTGCTGGGCTTGTTGCTGAGCCTCCAGACTCTGTTGCAAAGTTGCGTTTGTCTGCTGCTGGGCTGCAAGGCTCTGTTGATGAGCTTGCTGCTGGGCTGCAAGGCTCTGTTGATGAGCTTGCTGCTGGGCTGCAAGGCTCTTTTGCAAACCTGCATTTGTCTGCTGTTGATTGGCATTTGCTAGAGCCAGCTGTTTCAGTATCTCCTCCATGCTGGCTTAAAAAAAAACTGCCACTGGTTCTCCACCAACTGTGAGGGGGTTAGCTCGGCAGCGGGTGTGGGTGACCCCCGGGATGGGCTCCCCACACAAAAACAGGCCCAGCAAACGGAGGTTGTGGTTTTCAAAATCAAAAAGGTGCGGTTTATTTTCTATTTACAGTGACAAAACACAGCAAAGCAAAAGAAACATAAACAAAATAAATCCTGGTCAACTTGACCTCTAACTAAACATACAGGTTTCCTAACTAACAACTGGGATCAGCCTAGTGCTGTCCTAGTCCCTAAGTCCCTGGTTTTAAATGTCCAAGCAAATAGCCACACAGGCTTTGTCTCACCGCACAGGGGTTCACTCTCCCTAGACAGTCCACACAGGTCTGGTTCCAGGCATGAGCTAACATCTAATGAAGCTGGGAGTTCTTATAGAGGCCTAAATGAGCTGACAAGCTTCAGCTGGTCTCATCAACTCCCTGTCTGCACGACGCCCAGCCCTCTCCCTAGAGGTATGAGTCATCCATGAGCCCACTAGCCTTAGCTGGGCTTATACAACTCTCCGCCTAGTTGTATAAGTCGGCGTAAAGCCTGAATCTGGGCGAAATATATCTACCCCCCTGGATGCAACCAGGTGACTTTACCTTCCTGCTGTCACACAATGTACCTGTTCAAAATTACAAACACATTCTACATAAGAACAAACCTACAGTCCCTGTCTTGTATGCACCGCCTGTATACGGCTGTTCAGAGTATATAGGGCCTTTTTTATTTTGTGTGCGGTGTTCCCCTTAATATCCATACAAGACCCAAAGGGGCTGGTAATGGGCTGGGGTAGGGGGGGGGTCATGGGGTAGCTATGCCATTTTTCTTAAAGATTTTCATCCATATTACCGGGACCAGACATTACATTAAAGCCGCAAGCAGTTTTAAATGGCTTTTTTTTCCTTTAGAAGTGTCATTTTGTGCAGGGACAGTTCTAAACACGGGAAACACGTGGCACTTCACAGGCATACTTTAGACACCCCCCAGGTACGATATTTAAAGGAATATTTGACTTTTTTTTTTCACTTTATGCATCATTTAAATGACTGCTCCCGAAAAACGACCGTTTTTAAAACTTCTTTTTGCATTGATACATGTCCCCTGGTGCAGGACCCGGGTTCCCAAACCCTTTTTAGGACAATAACATGCATAATAGTCGTTATAATTAGCACTTTAGAATTCGAACGTTCGCATCCATTGTATTTAATAGGGTTCTAATGTTCGTACGAACTTTCGGTCCGTTCGCGGGTTCTGGTGCGAACCGAACCCGGGGGTGTTCGGCTCAACACTACTGCTTAGAGATTAATTCATGCAATACAATTGAATGTGGTATAAGTATAGCCCTAGACTAACTGTGCCAGCGGGGGTTGAGTAAGATTGCCGGGGGTTGGCGGTACTGCACACAGGGCCCGAAAACAAACCAGCGGCTCTCTTAACTGGGGGTAGCGCTACAAATGCAAAGTAATAATTTAAAAAAAAAATCTTTATCACACTGTCTTTATTTTTTTAAAAAAGTGAAAAGAAGAGTGAATACAGGATAAAGAATTGAAAATAAAATGAGATTAAAGCTATTGCTGACATATGGTTGGAATAACTAACTGAAAAGTGTTCTCAAGAATCTTCTAAAGCAGGGGTCTCAAACTGGCGGCCCTCCAGCTGTTGCAGAACTACAATTCCCATGAGACATTGCAAGGCTGACAGTTACAAGCATGACACCCATAGGCAGAGGCATGATGGGACTTGTAGTTCTACAACAGCTGGAGGGCTGCCAGTTTGAGACCCCTGTTCTAAAGTGCAGTGGAGACCTCTTCTGGAGCTCCCACTGCCCTTCATCTCTGCAGTTCATACTGTATGTAGACAGCTCATGTAAGTTGCTGTAGTCACTGATGTGGGAAGGATGGGGTCAAGGACAAATTACAGAGGAATACAATCAAAGAGCATATGACCTAGAAAATGGAACATGTCAAGGAGGCAAACATGATATCTATATACAGGAATCCAATTCCTAGAATACCTGGAATAGCTCAGATTTTATTTCTACATCTGAAATTGTGTACAACTGCACTGTCTACTGGTGAATGAAATGGAAAAATAAATACATGGATTTTATTCACCACGACTACATTATTCTGAGTATTCTTAATACTTTTGTGAAACATTGCTGTGAACTGGAATGTACATATAGTATTTTCTAAAAAAAGGTTGAGATATACAAAAAATAAAAGCATCATGGAGTTAAAATATAATCCATACATTTTCTGTCCATAAAATACGTAATAAATATGTTACAAAATCACATGAACAGTGAATAAAAGCTATTTTTTTAAAAATTAATACCACTATATAGCCCATTGTCCGATTTTAAAAACTAATTTTAAAGCTCAATATATTTCTTTAAAAAATAGGTAATATTAGAATCCAAAGAAAAGTCTGATTTTGATATTTTCCATTTGCAGTCTCTGTACAGCAGACTATTGGGTTGGGAGGGGGGGGAGCATCCCAAGTGTCCTGTTCTCATGTGCTAACAAGGAGCATGGTGATAGGTGAGAGCACTGGCTTGGAAAGGGACAAGACCTATTGATGTAACTAAACTGCTGCAGAGAAAAATCAAGTCTACTGGTCATACCATACAGGGCTATGGCGTGAGACAGAGCTGTGTAAATCTGAGGACAGGATAGACAGAAATGTAAATCCTTTTGCAGGTGAAACAGTTCCTTTATATGCATTTAATCTGTAGATTTCCATGAGTTTAGGTTTAAATCATATAAAAGTCATCCAGACATTTTTACAGCAAGGTGCCAAAGGGCTGGCCAACTTATCTAGGAAAAAAGTATGATACTATTGCATAAAAAGGTACAATATTACCATTGCACGTGAACAAACTCTAAAAAATGCATGGTTATGGTTACCGATTTTCTTTCTGGTCACATATACTTTTTCAGATGAGCACAGCAGCAACTCTGCATGACCTAAGGAAGCCTTTCCTTTGCCAATGCTTACTGTTCAGCTTAAAAACATCTCACCAATATATAATTAGGAATAAAAACTCTAATCTTGTCTAACCCTAGAGACCCAGTTATCCCCTCACTGGGCATCACCAGTTTACTTATACTAAGGCCGTCCATACATGGAGCAAAAAAAGAAATCTCTCCTGCCAGGCCATTGTCTTCTGCCGTCAGGGACGGGCGGGGGAAGCTATCCCCGCTGGAAAAAGAAAGTGATTACCGCTAGCGGCTATAGCACCTGCTAGTGATAATCGCAAGGGAATCTGACAGGCTGGTTGTATCACTTGATCAACTTGGTACAATCAGCCTGCCCATTAACAGTTCGAATCTTGACTGGTTCCTGCTGAACCAGCCGAGATTAGAACCATGTATGGCTGGCCTTACATAGGTTGCATGAAAGAATTAAAGAATTTCACTTAATTCCCCCATCAACACAGACAGTGTTGATGCAGGAATCCCCTCCTGCCAGGGGGTGTGGGCAGGGGAAGCCATCCCCGCCGGGAGAAGACAGTCACAATCGCTAGCAGCTTTATCAGCCACTAGCGATAATTGCAAGAGAATCCTGCAGACTGGTTGTACCCAAGCTATTCGCTTGATCAACTAGGTACATTCGGCCTGCCCATTACAGGTTTGAATCTCGACCAGTGCCTGCTGAACCAGGTGAGATTTGAACCGTGTATGGCCGACCTTACTCATACAGACAAAAAGAAGAGGAAGCAAAACTGTCAATCACAACCCAAATGTGGGCGACACCTCTATTCTTCTTGTGGCAGACACTCCTCTCTATATACTGTATGTTGTGGGCAGTGGGGTGGTTAAAAATGGAGATGAGAGTTTAGCTGTTAACTTTTACAAAAATTTGAAATCTGCATATCAAAAACTGTTCTTTTTAGTCTTTTTATGCTTTGTATTTCTGTGAGTCTAGAAGAACTGGAGAGATGAGAATATTTACATTGGTGAATGGAGAAAGCAGGGCATCAGAAACAACTAATGGAACAGACTATAAAGATCGCATGCTTGGGGAAAGGAAATGTTAACATTAACTTTTTATAAAGTTCGATACATACAGTATGCATCTTGCAGTAAAATATAAGCATTTTAGTAGACACAAAAAAGCTTTGTGACCTAATTTAAAGCGGTAGTAAACTCGTCAAAATAAAAACGATTTAACCATATTACAATCTACATATGTATTGAGAATAAAATGGGCACCAAGAGTAAGCCGCTGCTCTGTTATAGCCATCGCCATATCAACTGTGGTCTTCCGTGTCTGTATTCTGATTTACTTCCGCCCGCGTTACATTTTTCTCTCCGTAATCTCGCGCATGCGCACTAATTGCAGTGTCCAAGCCTTTTCGTAGTTTCCGGTTACTATGGAAACGAACGTTGAGTGAATCAGAGAGAGATCCTGTTGCTGGCATCGCGGGATGTCAGGGCTGACGTGGACAATAGGAAATGACGCAGCCCCGGCATAGACACTGCATTTTTCCGGCAGGGTCTCGGCCTGCCGGAAAGTTTGGACAAACGGCGCATGCGCGGGCTACGTCATGAGCCACAATTATACATATATCTCGCAAGGATGGCAGGTAAGGAGACAATCTTCTAATGCAAATGGATATAAAACCTGCAAGTGTCCACATAAAGAAAAGTCATCAGAATGGGTATACAACCGCTTTAATGAAAAGTCCTTGAGGTTTTACACTCATGAAATCGTTTACATTTAATTTTGAAGCACAGTAAACTCCTTTATTGGATAATGCTCACTATTCAAATGTTAGGTGCTGCATCATTTATGCCTGTCCTCACTAAGCACTTTCATAACAACATATTTATCCCACCCATTGTTGGTGGAAATAATTTTAAGGTAAAAACACCCAGACTGTAGAACTTAATACTGTTGGCGCTGGCCACACACAAATATGGAGCCTTTTGGCGGGTGGGCCTTGGTGCCGAGTGGCCGCATATTTGCGTGAATTGGTCGAATACAGCTGTGCCAAGAGCGCGCACAGTTACCAACAGCTAATGGAAAGCTCGCAATTGCTGCTTGTGATCAGAAGCTTTCTGAACAGGTGACCAACGTGACAGCCAATCACGGCAGTCATATGATCATAAGCCTCACCCTGCCTCCTGGCATCTTAAAGGGCCAGGAAGGGCTGGCTCCAAGGGGTTAAGGTGTATCTATGGTCAAAATGTAAAATCATATATTCATTTCCACAATGTATTTTAATTATTTCTAGTTTACTCCTAGTAATTATAACGATTTTGAAGTTTTTTAACTTATATAGCAATGGCCCCAAGGAGTTGCTACGTGTTACAGCATCCACACATTTCACCCTACTGCCAGACATCCATTAAACACACTTCTCAGTCAATGAACAGTCTCTTGCTTGTTTTTGTTGTTTTTATTAGGGGATTGAACTTGGTTGGGGAAAAGAGACACCGGATGCCCATAGGATAAATTGTACTTTGTAGAATAAAAGTAACTGCGTCACTCTTCTCAGCAGAACAAGATGGCTGATCCTAAACTTGACAGACTTTTACCTCAGAACATTTCCTCCAGCACACTTCCTCCAGCACACTACTTTTTTTGTTTAATATATTTTTATTGAAGAAAAAATATAGATACATCAATAAAGTAAAATACAAGAACAAAAGTTTGTTGGGTTAGCTTATCAAGAGAGTCAAACATGGTCATAGTGATGACATTTTAAGCAACCCAAGTTTAGTAAAGTAAACAACAATTTAAAAGTCGAAATAAAAAAGAGGGGGAGAAGGGGGAGAGAAAAGAAAGACAGGGAAATGAGTGGAAAGAGGTGGAGGGTTTGGGGAAAAGGGATTAGGTGGGGAGGCTGGCACATTCGGCACTATCAATGAACACATTGCTATGGCATATAAGAGAACGACTCCTTAAAGGGAGGTTAAATCCTCCCTCTACAATACAAGTAAGACAATGGGAGTAGCAGCAAAATTAACTAGGAAGCAAGGGTAGCTGTAGTGGTTGATAGAAGGATGTCTTTGTAAGATTGTGTAGAAAGAAAGGAGGACCATGGGGCCCAGGTTGAGGTATATTGTTTAGTGTTGTCTCTTGCGATGTGGGTGAGTTCTTCCATGAGACTTACTTCAGAAACCTTTTGTAGCCAGGACTTTATGGTTGGAGTTGTAGGTTTCCCCCAAAGAGTAGGGATGATAGCTTTAGCTGTATTAAGAAGGTGTGGAATGAGCGAGCGCTTGTATTTACTCACGGGTCTTGAGGTAGCGTGAAAGAGGACTATCCACGGGTCCATATGTAATTTAACTTCGGTGACCTGGTGAATCAGGTCTATCACTTCGGACCAGTAAGGACGAATGAGGGGACAAAACCACCATATGTGAGCGTGAGTGGCTTCCTGCCCACAGTTTCTCCAGCACAGCGGAGAATTAACAGGGAACATGCAGTGAAGTTTGACAGGCGTATGGTGCCATCTAGTGAGGAGTTTAAAGTTAGATTCAGCCATGGAAGAGGCCAGTGAGGAGACATGAGTGAGTTGGAGAACTTTATCTTTTTCTTTGTCCGTGATGACAGCACCCAGGTCGGTCTCCCATCTGGTCAGATAGTTTGGATATTTAGGGCTTTGCAATTCAATAAGCGCTTTGTAGAACTGGGAGATGCAGTGTATAGGGGCGTCTTTATGAAGAAATACATGTTCAATACCATTGAGATCTTGGAGTCCCCTCAGTGGTTGGGGGAGAGGTTTAAGAAAACAGTTCAATTGGTTATGTCTCCATTTGTCCATAAATGTGATTGGTCCATGGCCTAGAATTTCAGACAAGGGTTTAAGAGCATTGGGGGAAAGGATATGATGCAAGAGAAGAGGGCCTCCTGGTGACCAGGATTGGAAACCCGGGTCAATGGAACCTGGCATGAAATATTTATGGTGTAGGAGGGGAGTCATAAGCCCATGTATATTTTTTATGAAGTCCATCCCAAACATCCAAGGAGGATATAGTATGAGGCGAGGTATTGTGGGAATGGTCTCTGGACGAGCGTGGTATCCAAGGGATCATGGAGAGATCGGAGTCACATAGAGAGTTTTCCAGTTGTACCCATAATTTAGAGGCAATGGCATACTTCCAATCGGCTATACGTGATAGTATAACGGCGAGATAATAGGCTTTAAAATTAGGTAAGGACAATCCCCCGGAGCATTTAGCTCTAAAGATGACTTCTCTGGAGACCCTTGGATGACCATCTCTCCATATAAAGTGGTTGATCATGGTCTGCAATAGTGTAAAGAAGCCTATGGGAACTGGTAAGGGGATCATTTGTAAAATGAAGAGAATGCGGGGAGTATGTTCATCTTGATAATGTTAACCTTACCTAGCCATGAATGTGAGAGGGAAGACCATTTCCGAAGATCTGCTCTGATGGTATTTAGGAGAGGGATATAATTATGTCTAAAGAGGGAATGTAGGTGAGGGGTAAGGTATATACCAAGGTATTTCATGTGTGTGGTTTCCCAGCGAAATGGGAATAAGGGCTTTAATTGATCAGCCAACAATTGGGGAACTGTAATGTTAAGAATTTCAGACTTTGACAAGTTGATTTTAAAGTTAGATAGCGTTTGGAAGGTAGAGAATTCAGACATTAAATTTGGCAGTGAAATGCGTGGTTGTTGAATATAAAACAAAATGTCGTCAGCGTAGGCTGCGTATTTATGGAGTCTATTACCAACTTGGATGCCGTGGATATTCCCATTTTGTCTAATTGTGGCCAGAAAGGGTTCGAGAGAAATAGCAAACAAAAGGGGGGATAAGCGGCATCCCTGTCTGGTGCCGTTATGTAATGTAAAGGGGTCGCTTAAAGAGCCATTTATACGTATGTGCGCGGTGGGGTTGGAGTAGAGGGAGGAAATACGGTGAAACATTTTAGGGCCAAGGCCAAAAAAATGAAGGGTAGTGTTAAGGTAGTCCCAGTCCACTCTATCAAACGCTTTTTCAGCATCAGTGGAAAGAAGAAGAGTGGACTGGGAGCACCTGCGAACATAGTGGATAAAGGATAGAGTGCGGAGTGAGTTATCTCTAGCCTCTCTATTGGGAATGAAACCAGTTTGATCAGCTGAAATCCACTTGGGCAAAAGGGGGAGCAATCTATTTGCCATAACCTTGGCATAAAGTTTGGTGTTCACATTAAGAAGGGAGATGGGTCTATAGCTACTACATAGGGTAGGGTCTTTGTCAGGTTTAGGAATAACGGTGATGTGGGCAGAAAGGGATTCCGGGCGAAGGCCAGATTCGTGGGATATTGAATTTGCGTAAGCTGTGAGATGGGGAAGTAAAATGTCACTAAAGGTTTTATAATACAGGATAGTAAAACCATCAGGACCAGGGGCTTTACCAGAGGGAGAGGATTTTAGCGCGCTGCGAAATTCCTCAATGGAAAAGTTGGCTTCCAGTTCAGTGAGGGCCGACTTCGACAATTTTGGGAGGTTGGCTTCCTTAAGATAGGTGTGAATACGTGCACGTTTTTCTGATGGCGATAAAGAAGCCAGGCCACCCTTCACATTATATAAGTCAGCGTAGAATTCCCTGAAGGCTTTTGAAATTTGGGGGGTAGTATGTACTAAGTCCCCTGATGGCAGTTTTATTTTGGGTATAAAGGATAGGGTTTTTTTGGCTGTGAGAGATCTGGCCAATTGTTTACCTGGTTTGTTACCCCATTCGTATATTTTTTGGGAAATGTAGTGAAATTTTCTCTTGGTTTCAAGGGTGAGGAGAGATTTGAGTTCTTCTCTTTTAAGGGTGAGAGCTTCGAGGTGTGAGACATGTAGTGAAAGTTTATGTTTCCTATCTAAGTCTGCAATTTGTTGTAGGACCTGCTTGAGCTGTTGACCATGCTCTCTCTTTCTCCTTGCGCCCAGTTCAATAAGATTACCCCTCATTGAGGCCTTATGCGCTTCCCATAGGACAGAGGGGGAAGTGTCTGAAGTAGAGTTTTCCTTAAAATATTGGCATAGAGTAGTAGATAAAATGGAAACCTCCGTAGAGTTAGCGATAAGGGAGTCATTGAGCTTCCAATTATTGGGGCGATGAGGCAAATCGGGCATGGTCAAGCATATAGAAACAGGAGCATGGTCAGAAGGCGTAGCAGTCCCAATGCAGGCTGTATGTAGGAGAGGAAGGTGAAAATGATCCAGGAAAATATTGTCTATTCTAGAGTAAGAATTGTGTGTTTTAGAGAAGTGAGAGTAGTCTTTTCCTCTAGGGTGTAGAAGACGCCAAGCGTCTATAAGTTGAAGATCTAGGAGTTTCTTTTTAACTTGTGCTAATCTTTTGAATGGGATACTAGAGCGGCCTTGGGAGGTATCGATAGTGGGATCTAAAGGCATATTTATATCCCCCGCAAGAACTATCATTCCCTCAGCAAATTGTGAAAGTTTTGTAAGGATTTGAGAAAAGAAAGCGGGTTGGTTGTGGTTGGGGCAATAGACATTAGCTAAAGTACACCTAGTATTCCCAATATATCCTTTGACAAAAAGGAAGCGACCATGATCATCCGTTAACATGTCAATAAAACAAAATGATGCACTTTTACTGAATCCAATGGCTACTCCTTTGGCCTTATTACCAGCACACTACTTAGGAGCTCTTACTTCACTGTCAAACTTTAGTACTCCTGTCACACCATCAGCACATGACTAGGGCTCACTCTGAATAAGTCCCAGTGTCTATTTTTATAGCCCTTTGTAGGCCGGGGTCTGCAATACCCCTTTTATGGTAGCAACCAATTTGATAGAGAAGAATAAATGTAGATGGACTACTGATCCCAGCAAGTCTGATTGCAAATCCTGCCCGCCCTCCTGGCTGCAGCTACTTGACACAAAACTCCCACAGTCTCTTCCTCTGGCTCTACATCCAGCTCCCCTGGCATGTCTCTTCCAGAACTTTCCACTGTGCTTTCCACTCACCGACACCTGTCCTGGATCCTTCTTGAATGACTTTACTCTGGACGTGCTGACCAACTGTCTCTTCCAGCTCCTGTTCCAGGACCTCTCCATGACCGTGTAAGGAGAGGCTCCCTCCCAGCTCCCGAGCTCCCCGCCTGAGGTACACCCCCCCCAGAAAGGGGGTTCCCTCAGACACGGCATTCTAACACTCCATCATCCAGTTCACCCAGCTGACAACTCTTCCCCCAGCAGGCTGACCATGGGTATATATAGGAGGCCTACCCCCTGCCAATCCTAGTTGGGGATTGGTCAGGGCTCCCACATGCATCCCATGTTACTCCAGCTCTCTGCCCTGCCCCTTTTCCAGAACCTTCTCCCTGGAAACAGAGGAGGCACCCAAGAGCTGAGGCACATGTCAGTCACCTACTGCTACACTAAACCACTCCCCTGCCCCCAGATCAAAACAAACAGGCCTAGCTCACAGCATAGGCCTGCTTAAATTTACCTGCGCTGGCAGCTTACACAAAAACCTATACTAGCACCTACCTACCTAAGGTAGAGTGTGCTACACTTACATTTTGAAAAATCCCACACATTTACTCCCATGAGTTCTATGAACATATTCACAATGCCCTGTGAGTAGGCACTGCTGTGTCACACATTTCACAGAGCCTGCCTTCTGAACTACAGAGGCGCTGAGTGGAGGAGTTTCAGGAGGTGGAGACAGTATCAGAATCCTTGCTTGCAGGCAGCAAGGTATCATGGGAAATGTGTTCTTAGAAATAGAAAGTAAACAGCAGAGAAGAAGCTGCAAAGTATGCAGGGAATCCAGGAAGTTGTGGAAAGAGATGGCCAGCACTTAAAAAATAAAAGGAGATTTTTCAAGTAAGCGTTTGTTGGATTGTCAAATATAACTATTATTTGTATTGCTTTCACATTGCCTGTATTAAAAAAAAAACGAAAGTAAATGCCGAGACCATAGATCTCCCTTAAAAAGAAGTGTGAGATTTAAAAAAAAAACTTGGTACAATCAGCCTACCCATTAACGGTTCGAATCCCAGCCAGTTCCTGCTCAACCAGCCGAGATAGAAACCATGTATGGCCGGCCTTACACGGGTTGCAGCAACTGACCTTGAAGTGGGAGCGGGTACCTGTCAAAACCAGGTACCCGCTCCCCACCAAAAGGTGCCAAATGTGGCAGGAGAGGGGGGGGAGGCAGAAAAGCAGAACTTCCCCTTTTGGGTGGAGCTCTGCTTTAACCTTTTAATTCCTAGAAAAAATATTTTTGTGACTGTTGTTTGCAGGTGTTAAGTTGTAGTATTAAATAAAAATAGCATATGTTTAATGCACTTTTATGTATTATTCTTGTAATCAGTCTGTAAACTTCATAATTGTACACTTTTCATAACACATTTTTAAACAAATAGTTTGCAAAACAACTTATAATTACAACTGGTGTCAACATACTTGTGTTAAATAACATTGTTACATTCTAATTATAATTTAGTAATGCCATATTTGGCTTTGCGTTGTAGAACCTGTGACAGTTCAGTCAATAAAATAAACTAATTTATTTATCACACCAGATGGCATATATTATTTTCAAACTTGTTACTGTTCAGTAACTAGCACACAATTTTTTGTATGCTATAAGAGGAAATAAAATGAAGAACACGACTCTGTCCTGTACACAAAACACAATGAATTGCGCATACAGTTAGGTGACAATAAATATTAATTGCATCCTGGATGAAAGACAATAAAATTTATAAGCAGAAGCAAACGCACATTATATCCTGTTCGGGCAGTTTAAATATTTGCACAAAATTTCATTATAAACACTTCTAGAACATGCAGATATTTAGTTGACACCGTTTGTCTATATTCTTGCTAAATGAAGGCAGAACCTGCAGCTATTGCATACAGTTTCTATACTGTATAGTGTCTTATAAATGTTAATTATTAAATAAATGCTATGTTATAGACATACTTATAATAAGATATAATATTTCACCTTTTTTAGTAGTAACAGAAGATGACTTCCCTCCTTCTAAACAGTCAAATACTGTTGTAACAAATCGGAGTTCATGAACTAAAGCCCTGTACACACGATCGGATATCCTATGGATTCTAATCCGATGTTTTTTTCCATCGGAAATCCGATGAAACTGTCTTCCATCAGTCTTGCCTACACACCATCAGTCAAAAAACCGACCGTTTCAAACTCGGTGACATAAAACACTCCGATGAGCCGAGAAAAATGAAGTTCAATGCTTCTGAGCATGAGTCGACTTGATTCTGAGCATGCGTGGGTTTTTTATCCGATGGAGTTCCCCACAGACGATATTAATTTGCTATCGGTTTTTTAACCATCGGATAAATTTAAAACATGTTCTATTTTTAAACACCGATGGAAAAAAGACCGATGGGGCCCATACACGATCGGTTTGTCAGATGAAACAGTCCATCGGACTGTTTTCATCGGTAAAACATATCGTGTGAACACGGCTTTAGTCTTAGAGAAAGCATACTCAAGAGTAGGGTTGAGCGAACCCGAACTGTAAAGTTCGGGTCCGTACCGAAATATAGCTTTTTCCCGAACCCGAACCCGGACTTTGAGAGATACACCGTTTTCATACTGTGGGTGTATTCTGCTCTTGGAAAAAGATCCATTTAGGGCAAAAAAAAGGCACTTTATTGTGCTCTTTTCCAAAAGACCCATTAAGGGCAAAAAAAATAAAAAAAATTGCATTTTATTTTGCTCGTGCAAAAAAAGACCCATTTAGGGGAAAAAAAATGCACTTTAATGTACGCTTGCAAAAAGACCCATTTAGGGCCACAAAAAATATTTTGCAGTGTGTTATACATATGTGGAGGCGTGTGAAATAAACCATTTCTATATATTTGTCTTCTACTGTGCTATACTAAAAAAACAACATTTTTTTTGAATAGCATTTTCTGCAGTTCTGTAGCTGTGCGATTCAGCGGTTACGTACTGTGGGTGTGTTGTGGTCTTCCAAAAAATGCCATTTAGGGCCACAAAAAATATTTTGCAGTGTGTTATACATATGTGGAGGCGTGTGAAATAAACCATTTCTATATATTTGTCTTCTACTGTGCTATACTAAAAAAACAACATTTTTTTTGAATAGCATTTTCTGCAGTTCTGTAGCTATGCGATTCAGCGGTTACGTACTGTGGGTGTGTTCTGCTCTTCCAAAAACACCCATTTAGGGCAAGATCCTAAATTTGGAAAATATGAGGAGAAGGTCAAAGGGACGTGGTGGCCCCGGTCGTGGTGCTGCTGGTGGAGCTCCTGTTGCAGGGAGAGGACGTGGTGGATCTGTGCCAGATACACGCACAAGTGAAACACCTTCCTCAGGTGCGAGTAGGCGACCGAGCCTGCGGCGGTATTTTGTCACGCCTAATGAGGCTGTACGAATGTTTAGGCCAGGACAAGTACAGGCGATAGTAGATTGGGTTGCTGACAGTGCCTCGGGTTCCTTCACATTGTCTCCCACCCACTCTTCTGAGCTTGCCCTTTATGCCTTGAAGGTGCTGACCTGCCCTGCAGCCAGTGTATTATCTGAACGTGTATTTAGCACGGCAGGGGGCGTTATCACAGACAAGCGCAGCCGCCTGTCCAGAGCCAATGTAGACAAGCTCACGTTCATTAAAATGAACCAGGCATGGATCCCACAGGACTTGTTCGTACCTTCTACAGAATAGACATGTATACCGGTGTTGTGACAAAAACTGTCCGGCCATCGGATTGTGTCCGGCCCATACTGCGAAGGCGCAGCGGTTGCGCAGTACAGAGGACAAGGAGATTCACAAAATCTCCGAAGATGAACGGCGCCTGCGCTGTGAGTGCAGGTTCAAGCCCCACCATCCAAGTGGACATACGGTAGCACATAGTAACAGGGCCCCTCACGGGCTCGGTTCGATCGCCACGCTTCGGGCACGGCCTCACTTGGCTCAGCTTGAACCACGGATGGTGTGGCCTTCACCTGAACTCACCAAGCAGGCGCCGTTCGTCTTGGGAGATTTTCGAAATCCCCTTGTCCTACATACTGAGCAAGCGCAGTACAGGGTGGACACTATTTGACGGGGGACAGAATTCGACACATCACCGGCCTTACCCAGCCATTGTTGTATTTTTGAACCAGTGTTGGCTACCTCGTCCTCCTCCACCGCCGCTTCCACCTACACAGCCACATCCACCGCCACCTCAACCTCCTACTCCATATGGACCTCGTCCTCCTAGGTCAAGATTATAATTTTTTTTTTTTTTTGTAGCGCACAGATCCTTTCCCCCTTACCTGCCTTTATGTTGTTGGCTCCTCGCAGGAGGGAGAAAGGCACACCGCACTACCAGCCCGTACCCTCCTATATAAAGAGGTTGAGCGGTGTACTTGACGGGCCGTGTCCACAGCCGGAGTCAAAACTCCTCCAGAGGATGATTCTCACCTCTACTGTAGGTAGAGGGAAGTCCTTTAATTCCCAGTAAAGTCAATGTCCACACCAGCTGAAATTACAACTCTTATTCTCTCATGGCAAAATAAACTCTACTCGGATAGAAAAGGTTAGAGCAAAGAAACAGGACAGCTTAAGGTGTGGAGGAGGTCCAGGCACAAACGAGGCACATTCACTTCACTGCTTAGGTTTCTCAAACAGTTTTAGGTGCACGGTCTCTGCCACAGACCTTGAGGTTGGTCTCTGCCACAGACCGGGTGTACAAGGCCCCTGCCACGGACCTGGAGAACTTTGGTCTCTGCCACAGACCAGGGTGTATAAGGCCCCTGCCACGGGCCGGGTGAATAAGGCCTCTGATACAGTCAAGATGACCTTGAGCTTCTCCTTCTACGAACCTAGCCCATATCAAGGGGAAGACATCTCTCCAGGGAGTCAACAGACCCTTCCTTCACCGTGACTCCCGCATCGGTCCATCAGAATGATCCTCCCTTCCCTGGAACATGGTCCCCTACACGAGGTGGCACCCTAAGACTCCTCGACCCTTAGCGGACTGCAGACGAAGGCTCTGGACTCCAGGCTTTACTCCCGCACCTAGGCCTCCATACCCAGGGCAGCAGGAACTCCAGGATAGTACCTCACCCCGGGCTAAAGGTACCCGAGATGGAACAGGAACACATGCACCCAGGCCGAAGGCACCTGGGCGTGGACCCCACTGGACATCAGCCCCCAGGCCAAAGGTCTGCCCCTTTTATATGCTCTCCCGGCATGCACAGCAGGTTCCCCGCCACGCTGTACTACTGCCAAGAGGGGACACAAAAGGCACAGCACTGTATCGGCGGTTCAACCCTAGCCTACCATGGCAGCGCCACCTGTAGGCCGCAGGGAACTGCACACCAATACTGTCCCCCGAGGACAAAATGGTCCATGAATCCTACAGAATTAGGGTGTTTGAGCCTATTTACCACTCAAACACTTCCCTTAAATTTAGCACCCCGCTACATTTTTATTTCAAAGTATTTTTTTTTCCCACTAGCTTATCCATTAAATTGAATAATTTATTCCAGAAAGGGCGTATTCTGGGGCATTCCCACCATATGTGTGGCATCGTGCCGTTGAGTTTCTGAGGTTCTTAATGACTTCCCGTACCTCTTCTGCTGAAAAGGGGGCCTCCAGCATATTTTTTTTTTTTTTATGTTATTTTAAGTTATTTCCCTATCCACATTTGTTTGCAGAGCACTTGCCATGCTCTTAACAACATTTTGCTGCCATTTGCAGCCCTCTAGCCCTTTCCATTACTTTTTTAGAGCCTTTTTAGTCCTTAGAAGTCCGGGTCCCCATTGACTTCAATGGGGTTCGGGTTCAGGTTCGGGTTAAAGTTCGGTCCCGAACCCGAACTTTTTTCCGAAGTTCGGCCGAACCCGTCGAACCCGAACATCCAGGTGTCCGCTCAACTCTACTCAAGAGGTAATTTATAACGTCTGCTATACTCTCCCTTTACTTAGGGGGGGGGTGATGCTTAAAGCGTTTGTTACCCCAACACTTCATATTCCTGATATGTGCCTGCTGTACCATGTACTTGTATGAGAAAGTATTCCGCTCTCTCTGTATATTTTCCTTAATGTGAAATCCACAGTGTTCCTACTAGTCCCCTTGTATTCCTATTTAAAAAATGACCACACTAAACAGGAGAGCACACCATAGTCAGTTCTCTAGCTATGCTGGGAACTCAGTGTACTCTCCTCCAATGATCAGACTTGTCCTGACATGCCCCCGCTGCACAGCCATTCACTGGGAAGCTCAGTGTGCTGCTGCTGCTTCTCCTCCCCCCAGCTTGTATGCACCTGAGAACAAAGGGAATGGGATCATTTATAAAAAAAAGGGAAAAAATGTATTTATAAAGTTTTTTTTATATCTATACAAAAATGTTTCATCCTTAATTTCTATTTTAAATTGAATGGGTTGTTTTACAAGGTGATTGTTTACAATCACTTTAACCTTAAACTGACCATGCAGCGGCAGCAATGGCAGCAAGCTGCCAACCAGGACCTAGAGCTGGTGCTCTTTTTCAAATCTGCTTCCCACACATCCCCTATCTTAGGGACAACACTGCATGTTGTGAGTTGGAGTGAGGGCAACAAAGGGAATGGGGTGGGAGGAGATCCCTATCTTAGGGACAACACTGCATGTTGTGAGTTGGAGTGAGGGCAACAAAATGAATGGGGTGGGAGGAGATCCCTATCTTAGGGACAACACTGCATGTTGTGAGTTGGAGTGAGGGCAACAAAATGAATGGGGTGGGAGGAGATCCCTATCTTAGGGATAACACTGCATGTTGTGAGTTGGAGTGAGGGCAACAAAATGAATGGGGTGGGAGGAGATCCCTATCTTAGGGACAACACTGCATGTTGTGAGTTGAAGTGAGGGCAACAAAGGGAATGGGGTGGGAGGAGATCCCTATCTTAGGGACAACACTGCATGTTGTGAGTTGGAGTGAGGGCAACAAAGGGAATGGGGTGGGAGGAGATCCCTATCTTAGGGACAACACTGCATGTTGTGAGTTGGAGTGAGGGCAACAAAATGAATGGGGTGGGAGGAGATCCCTATCTTAGGGACAACACTGCATGTTGTGAGTTGGAGTGAGGGCAACAAAATGAATGGGGTGGGAGGAGATCCCTATCTTAGGGACAACACTGCATGTTGTGAGTTGGAGTGAGGGCAACAAAATGAATGGGGTGGGAGGAGATCCCTATCTTAGGGACAACACTGCATGTTGTGAGTTGAAGTGAGGGCAACAAAGGGAATGGGGTGGGAGGAGATCCCTATCTTAGGGACAACACTGCATGTTGTGAGTTGGAGTGAGGGCAACAAAGGGAATGGGGTGGGAGGAGATCCCTATCTTAGGGACAACACTGCATGTTGTGAGTTGGAGTGAGGGCAACAAAGGGAATGGGGTGGGAGGAGATCCCTATCTTAGGGACAACACTGCATGTTGTGAGTTGAAGTGAGGGCAACAAAGGGAATGGGGTGGGAGGAGATCCCTATCTTAGGGACAACACTGCATGTTGTGAGTTGGAGTGAGGGCAACAAAATGAATGGGGTGGGAGGAGATCCCTTTCTTAGGGACAACACTGCATGTTGTGAGTTGGAGTGAGGGCAACAAAATGAATGGGGTGGGAGGAGATCCCTATCTTAGGGACAACACTGCATGTTGTGAGTTGGAGTGAGGGCAACAAAGGGAATGGGGTAGGAGGAGATCCCTATCTTAGGGACAACACTGCATGTTGTGAGTTGGAGTGAGGGCAACAAAGGGAATGGGGTGTGAGGAGATCCCTATCTTAGGGACAACACTGCATGTTGTGAGTTGAAGTGAGGGCAACAAAGGGAATGGGGTGGGAGGAGATCCCTATCTTAGGGACAACACTGCATGTTGTGAGTTGGAGTGAGGGCAACAAAGGGAATGGGGTGGGAGGAGATCCCTATCTTAGGGACAACACTGCATGTTGTGAGTTGGAGTGAGGGCAACAAAATGAATGCGGTGGGAGGAGAAGCAGATCCAGATTCCACCTCTTCATGCAAGGGCAAACCATGTTGGGCAGAGAGGGTCACAGACAGTCTAAATTTACAGCTGCAGGTTGCCAGCCACCACAATTTTATGGACTGTTTCTCCCGTCCACAGACTTTTTACAGACAGGAGAAATTGGAGCGTTTTTTTGAAAAAGGTCCATGAAAATAAAAATAGTTGGCAAGCATGAACAACGTGGATTGAGTAATCTCCCTCTCTGCTTAATGCCTATTGTATTCTGACATTCAGCACCTGCAGCTGTCAGAATACCCAAACAGAGACTACATTGGATTGGATGCAGCCAATGTTCACTGACAATTTTCCGTCTAGCTCTTCAATTTTCAGATAAAATGTTCAGATGTCAGGCAGAAGGGTGCTAACAGGGGCCCCCCATGGCTCAAAGTTTGGCTGATTCATCAGGGGCAGGTCGATATTTGCCCTTTGTATGGTCAGCTTAGAAATATTTTTTTCAGTTTAGAACTGATGAATACGCATATATTTCTTACGAAAGGCAGGTTTTTTTTGTTTTGTTTTGTTTTGTGTGCATTGTTTTTATATTCAGTGTAAAATATTATAATTAGTTCATTAGTTTCCTTTAACATGTGTAATGTATTCTGCAGGATATAAAAATGATCTGCAGAACTTGGTTATGCTATGTTGTTTGCAAGCCATCTCTACTTTTTGCAAAAAAGATCTAAAGCAGGTTTCAAATATTCAAATTTCCTAGAAAACCTCCTTTAATGTTAGAGGTAAATTAACTACAAATTAGTCCATGATTTGTAAGTCAAGGAAATCAAAGGAAAATAGGATATCATTAAGTCTGGCTAATATAACTTTGGGTTTATTAGTCGCTAAAACTTCACAATTATAGAGGCGCGAACCTTAAAATGTTTGATCCTTCCTTACAACAAGTAGAGCAGTTTATCCTCATTAGTTCATTAATTTAGCTTACAGTATTGTTAATGGCTGCTTTCTGGCATTATTATAGTTTTAAATTAAATTTGAACTCCATCACCAGCTGATTGCCATCATTGTTAGACCAGCAGTTGCTGCAATAAGCATGACTATATGGGGTTCTGCAATACTAAAAGTCTAATTAGCACTGATTATTCACATTGTATATGTACAAACAGAACTGGTGGGGAAAGCAAAGGTTATCCTGATAGGGGCAGAGCCCCTAGGAGTAGGGATGAGCTTCGTGTTCGAGTCGAACATACGTTCGACTCGAACATCGGCTGTTCGATCGTTCGACGAAGATCGAACGATTTGGGCCGTTCGCGCCAAATTCGAGTGACGCGAACGGCCCACAATGCACTACGCCATCGCAGTGTCATCCAGGCGCTGTGATTGGCCAAGCATGCACTGTGACCCCGCATGCTTGGCCAATCACAGCGCCGGCAGCGAGGAGAGCAATGATTGGCCACAGGCAGGATGCCTGTGGCCAATTATTGCTGAGGGTGTTTAGTACACGCCCCACACTATAAAAGGCCACCAGCACGGCGGCCTAGTGTAGTGTGTTCCGGAGCAGGGATAGAGCAGCATAGGCAGGGACAGTGACTTTTATTTCTTTCTTGCTTAACCTGGATTCCTTTAGTTTAGGGAAAGAGAAGGATAGGTAGGGAGAGTGTCAGTGTGTTTTGTGCTTGTGCTATAGTGTGCTTAAAAAAAACATTTTTTCTAGGGACAGAAAACTGTAGGTAGGGAGAGTGTCAGTTTCTTTCACTGTGCAAGTCCTTGTTTCTAGGGACCTGGAAGGACAGTGAGTGAATTCTCCTTGTGCTATATTGTGCTTAAAAAAACATTTTTTCTAGGGACAGAAAACTGTAGGTAGGGAGAGTGTCAGTTTCTTTCACTGTGCAAGTCCTTGTTTCCAGGGACCTGGAAGGACAGTGAGTGAATTCTCCTTGTGCTATATTGTGCTTAAAAAAAAACATTTTTTCTAGGGACAGAAAACTGTAGGTAGGGAGAGTGTCAGTTTCTTTCACTGTGCGAGTCCTTGTTTCTAGGGACCTGGAAGGACAGTGAGTGAATTCTCCTTGTGCTATATTGTGCTTAAAAAAAACATTTTTTCTAGGGACAGAAAACTGTAGGTAGGGAGAGTGTCAGTTTCTTTCACTGTGCAAGTCCTTGTTTCCAGGGACCTGGAAGGACAGTGAGTGAATTCTCCTTGTGCTATATTGTACTTAAAAAAAACATTTTTTCTAGGGACAGAAAACTGTAGGTAGGGAGAGTGTCAGTTTCTTTCACTGTGCAAGTCCTTGTTTCCAGGGACCTGGAAGGACAGTGAGTGAATTCTCCTTGTGCTATATTGTGCTTAAAAAAAACATTTTTTCTAGGGACAGAAAACTGTAGGTAGGGAGAGTGTCAGTTTCTTTCACTGTGCAAGTCCTTGTTTCCAGGGACCTGGAAGGACAGTGAGTGAATTCTCCTTGTGCTATATTGTGCTTAAAAAAAACATTTTTTCTAGGGACAGAAAACTGTAGGTAGGGAGAGTGTCAGTTTCTTTCACTGTGCAAGTCCTTGTTTCCAGGGACCTGGAAGGACAGTGAGTGAATTCTCCTTGTGCTATATTGTGCTTAAAAAAAACATTTTTTCTAGGGACAGAAAACTGTAGGTAGGGAGAGTGTCAGTTTCTTTCACTGTGCAAGTCCTTGTTTCCAGGGACCTGGAAGGACAGTGAGTGAATTCTCCTTGTGCTATATTGTGCTTAAAAAAAACATTTTTTCTAGGGACAGAAAACTGTAGGTAGGGAGAGTGTCAGTTTCTTTCACTGTGCAAGTCCTTGTTTCCAGGGACCTGGAAGGACAGTGAGTGAATTCTCCTTGTGCTATATTGTGCTTAAAAAAAACATTTTTTCTAGGGACAGAAAACTGTAGGTAGGGAGAGTGTCAGTTTCTTTCACTGTGCAAGTCCTTGTTTCCAGGGACCTGGAAGGACAGTGAGTGAATTCTCCTTGTGCTATATTGTGCTTAAAAAAAACATTTTTTCTAGGGACAGAAAACTGTAGGTAGGGAGAGTGTCAGTTTCTTTCACTGTGCAAGTCCTTGTTTCCAGGGACCTGGAAGGACAGTGAGTGAATTCTCCTTGTGCTATATTGTGCTTAAAAAAAAACATTTTTTCTAGGGACAGAAAACTGTAGGTAGGGAGAGTGTCAGTTTCTTTCACTGTGCAAGTCCTTGTTTCCAGGGACCTGGAAGGACAGTGAGTGAATTCTCCTTGTGCTATATTGTGCTTAAAAAAAACATTTTTTCTAGGGACAGAAAACTGTAGGTAGGGAGAGTGTCAGTTTCTTTCACTGTGCAAGTCCTTGTTTCCAGGGACCTGGAAGGACAGTGAGTGAATTCTCCTTGTGCTATATTGTGCTTAAAAAAAACATTTTTTCTAGGGACAGAAAACTGTAGGTAGGGAGAGTGTCAGTTTCTTTCACTGTGCAAGTCCTTGTTTCCAGGGACCTGGAAGGACAGTGAGTGAATTCTCCTTGTGCTATATTGTGCTTAAAAAAAACATTTTTTCTAGGGACAGAAAACTGTAGGTAGGGAGAGTGTCAGTTTCTTTCACTGTGCAAGTCCTTGTTTCAAGGGACAGAGAAGGACACCTGAAGGTAGCCCTTATTGCTTTTTTCCCATCTCCCTGCAGGCCATCTATTAGAATGTCTGGAAGGCAAACAAGGAGAGGCAGACAGTCAGGAGGCAATAAAAGAGGGCAAGCAGGCTCTGTGTCTGGGGGCAACAGTGCTGGTCGTGGACGCGGTGCATTGTCATCAGCACATGGCCATGGGACACGCTTGTCCTTCTTTTCGGCAGCTGGACATGTTGAGCCACATCATGCCGAAGACTTGGTAGAGTGGATGACCAAGCCCTCCTCCTCCTCCTCATCCTCTCTCACCCAGGCTCAGGGTACTGGCAAAGCAGCTGCCAAAGCGTCCTCTTCCCTGGTATCAATGTCAGACTCATCATCAGTCACTCCTTCCCTAGACCCACCATGTCCTCCTCCTGAGGAGTCCCCCGAACTGTTTGAGCACAGTGTTGGGTACATGCTCCAGGAGGATGCCCAGCGTTTCGAAGGGTCTGATGATGAAACCCAGCTACAGGAAGGCAGTAGCGTGAGAGCAGACAGAGGGGATGCTCAAGAAGGACACCAATCTGGCAGTCATGTTCCAGCAGCTGCAGCATACTGCCAGATTGGCTCCAGTGATGAGGAGGGAGGGGATGATGAGGTCACTGACTCCACGTGGGTGCCTAATAGGAGAGAGGAGGAGGAGGATGAGGAGGAGGCACATCTCCAACGAGACAGGATGCCCTTTGGTGGCCAGCGTAAGGGCAGTACACCGACGGAATCACACCGCAGAGCTCCGCCTGTGCAGGGCGCTGCCTCTGCCCGTCATTCAAAAAGTTCCTTGGTGTGGGCCTTTTTTGAGGCTAGTGCATCAGATCGCACAGCTGCTGTTTGCAACATATGTCTCAAGCGTATATCGCGTGGCCAAAACATCAGCCGCTTGGGTACCACATGCCTGACCAGACATATGTTGACCTGCCATGCAGCTCGTTGGCAAGCCTACCTCAAAGACCCACACCAAAGAACAAAGCGGACCTCTCCTTGCACCGCATCAGCTGGGATCTCCAACCCCACTATAACTTCAGTCCTCTCTGAAACATGCACTGAGAGGAATGAAGGTGTAGAATTAGGCGTGTCACAGCCAAGTACTTGCGGCCACTCTGCTAGCAGTACACCGACGTCCGATTCTAGCAGGCAAATTTCCCTGCCCCAGCTGCTGGACCGTCGAAAGAAGTTCACTCCCAGCCATCCACATGCCCAGCGGTTGAATGCTAGCTTGGCTAAATTGCTAGCGCTTCAACTGCTGCCTTTTCAGTTGGTAGACTCGGCCCCCTTCCGTGAGTTTGTGCAATGTGCGGTTCCTCAGTGGCAGGTTCCCAAACGCCACTTTTTCTCACGGAAGGCTATTCCGGCTCTCTACCGGCATGTGGAAGGCAATGTCTTGGCCTCGCTGGACAGGGCGGTCAGCGGTAAGGTGCATATTACCGCTGACTCATGGTCCAGCAGGCATGGACAGGGACGTTACCTTTCTTTCACGGCCCATTGGGTCACTCTTTTGGCAGCTGGGAAGGATGCAGGACAAGGTGCAGTAGTGTTGGAGGTTGTCCCACCGCCACGCCTCCAAAATGCTACTACTGGTTGTGACACACCTCTCTCCTCCACCCCCTCCTCTTCTTCTTCCTCCATGGCCTCTTCCTGTGGTTTGTCCTATGAACCAGCGGTGCTCCGTAGCCGTTCACGGGGCTACGCAAGTACGCAGGCAAAAAGATGCCATGCCGTGCTTGCGCTAGTGTGTTTGGGGGACAGAAGCCACACTGGGGCAGAGGTCCTGTCTGCTCTGCAGGGCCAGGCCGAGAGGTGGTTGACGCCACGCCAGCTTAAGCCAGGAATGGTGGTTTGCGACAATGGCACCAACCTCCTCTCCGCCCTCCGACAGGGACAACTGACCCATGTGCCCTGTGTGGCTCACATCCTTAACCTGGTGGTGCAGCGGTTCTTGGGCAGGTACCCGGGCTTACAGGATGTCCTGAGGCAGGCCAGGAAAGTCTGTGTGCATTTCCGCAGATCTTATAATGCCAGTGCTCGCCTGGCTGAGCTGCAAAAGGAGTTGAACCTGCCCAAGAACCGCCTTATATGTGACATGCCCACCAGGTGGAACTCAACGTTGGCCATGCTGCAGCGGCTGCACACGCAGCAGAGGGCCATCAATGAGTACCTGTGCGACTACGGCACCAGGACAGGGTCAGGGGAGCTTGGTTTTTTTTCTCCACGCCAGTGGGGCATGATCAGGGATGCATGCACTGTCCTGGCACCATTTGAGGAGGCCACGAGGATGGTGAGCAGTGACAGTGCATGCATCAGTGACACTGTACCTCTTGTCCACCTGTTGGAGCACACACTGCGTGGAATAATGGACAGGGCACTTGAGGCAGAACAGAGGCAGGAAGAGGAGGACTTCCTTGCCTCTCAAGGCCCCCTTTACCCAGACAGTGTTCCTTCTGTCCCACCCATCGCACAGGAAGAGGAAGAGGAGGAGGAGGAGGAGGAGGATTGTGTCAGCATGGAGGTGGAGGCTGGCACTCAGCATCATCAGCAGCAGTCTTTTAGGGATGATTTACAGTCCCAAGAAACCAGTGGACTTGTACGTGGCTGGGAGGAGGTGACTGCGGATCATGTCGTCCTTAGTGACCCAGAGGACTCCGGAGCGAATGCCTCAGCAAACCTACGCTGCATGGCCTCCCTGATCCTGCAAAGTCTGCGGAAGGATCCTCGTATTCTTCGGATCAAGGAGAGGGACCATTACTAGCTGGCCACTCTCCTTGATCCACGGTACAAGGGTAAGGTTGCGGACCTTATGTTACCGTCGCAGAGGGAGCAGAGGATGAGACAACTCCGGGAGGCCTTGCAGAAAGGTCTGTGCAACGCGTTCCCAGAGACTGGGAGGTTACAAACTCCTGGTCCAGGACAACGAGTTGCTGAGGCTTCGGCCAGTCAAAGAAGGAGCGGTGGGGAAGGTGGCCGTCTGACCGATGCGTTCAGACAATTCTTTAGTCCGCAGCCCCAAAGTATGATTGGTTCCAGCAACCATCGCCAGCGTCTGATAAACATGGTGCAGGAATATCTAGGGGCAAGGTCAGACTTGGACACCTTCCCCACCGAAAATCCTCTGGCTTACTGGGTCTTGAGGATGGATCACTGGCCAGAGCTTGCACAGTATGCAATTGAGCTACTGGCCTGTCCTGCATCCAGCGTTCTTTCGGAACGCACATTCAGTGCTGCTGGAGGATTTGTCACGGATCACAGGGTGCGCCTGTCCACCGACTCGGTTGATCGACTGACTTTCATCAAGATGAACCAGTCTTGGATCACCACCAGCTACCACACACCTGATGCTGATATAACAGACTAATTGATTTTAACATGTCACGTCCCTTCAAGACTGATGCTGATGCTGAGTGCCTGTGCTGTTATGTTGACTGGCTATCCTCCTCCTCCGAGTCCTCAATGATACGATTGATGATGATAGCTTGGAAGATCATTTTTGTTTATGGGTGCCGCCACCCGTGGCTAAGGCCCAATTTTTCAGCCCCTGTTTTACAGGGGCGTGTACTTACAATTTTTTTAGCAATAATTTGCCATAGGGCTCATTGCTGTGCTCCAAGTACAGTATCTGTGAGGGGTTGTAGTGTTGTGCCACCAGTGCCTAAGGCCCAATTTTTCAGCCCCTGTTTAACAGGGGCGTGTCATTACAATTTTTGAAGCAATACTTTGCAACAGGGCTCATTGCTGTGCTCCAAGTACAGTATCTGTGAGGGGTTGTAGTGTTGTGCCACCAGTGCCTAAGGCCCAATTTTTCAGCCCCTGTTCAACAGGGGCATGCAATTACAATTCTTGATGTAATAATTCACAGCAGGGCCCATTCCTGCACCCACCAAGAGTAAGTCTGAGGGCTTACAGTGTTGTGGCAACGCCACCACCACCACCACCACCACGAAAGGCCCAATTTTTCAGCCCCTGTTCAAAAGGGGCATGTAATTACAATTCTTGATCTAATAATTCACAGCAGGGCCCATTCCTGCACCCACCAAGAGTAACTCTGAGGGCTTACAGTGTTGTGGCAACACCACCACCACCACCACGAAAAGACCAATTTTTCAGCCCCTGTTCAACAGGGGCATGCAATTACAATTCTTGATCTAATAATTCACAGCAGGGCCCATTGCTGCACCCACCAAGAGTAACTGTCAGGGCTTACAGTGTTGTGGCACCAGCACCACCATCAAAGCCCCAATTTTTACTACCACTGTTCAAGAATTATATGTAATTAAAATTCCTGATATAATAGTTGACAGCAGGGCGTTCCAGCACCAACCAAGAGTAACTGTGAGTGCTTACAGTGTTGTGCCAACACCAACAACTAAGGGGCCTATTTCTGCAGAGTATATACGGCAGGTCCCTACTTTCAAACATCCAACTTACAAACGACTCCTACTTGCAAACGAAAGAAGACAACAGGAAGTGAGAGGAAATCTACCCCTAGGAAGGAAAATTCTCTCCTGTAAGAATAAATATGGGAGAAAGGTGTCTCCTCTGTACTGATGCTTTATCAGCAATCCTTGTTTCAAGAAAAACACCACATTTCAAAAACAGTTGTCATTGGGACGGAAAGTGAGGTGAAATGTTCTGAACAGGGGCACAGACAGCAAAACAAATGTTACAGGGGTGATAACCCTTACCTATGTTTCCCAAAAAGTTTAAAAATAGATTTTTGGGCTGGAGCTACACTTCAACAATGTACCTGTTCAAAATTACAAACACATTCTACATAAGAACAAACCTACAGTCCCTGTCTTGTATGCACCGCCTGTATACGGCTGTTCAGAGTATATAGGGCCTTTTTTATTTTATGTGCGGGGTTCCCCTTAATATCCATACAAGACCCAAAGGGGCTGGTAATGGGCTGGGGTAGGGGGGGGTCATGGGGTAGCTATGCCATTTTTCTTAAAGATTTTCATCCATATTACCGGGACCAGACATTACATTAAAGCCGCAAGAAGTTTTAAATGGCTTTTTTTTCCTTTAGAAGTGTCATTTTGTGCAGGGACAGTTCTAAACACGGGAAACACGTGGCACTTCACAGGCATACTTTAGACACCCCCCAGGTACGATATTTAAAGGAATATTTGACTTTTTTTTTTCACTTTATGCATCATTAAAATGACTGCTCCCGAAAAACGACCGTTTTTAAAACTTCTTTTTGCATTGATACATGTCCCCTGGTGCAGAACCCTGGTTCCCAAACCCTTTTTAGGACAATAACATGCATAATAGTTGTTATAATTAGCACTTTAGAATTCGAACGTTCGCATCCATTGTATTTAATAGGGTTCTAATGTTCGTACGAACTTTCGGTCCGTTCGCGGGTTCTGGTGCGAACCGAACCCGGGGGTGTTCGGCTCATCACTACCTAGGAGCAGTGGGAATAAGACATAAATATTGACAACCAGAATTTGCATTGAAGAAATCAGATCAGTACAAGATTGCTTGATTGGGTGGTATGTTAACTGTACTTTTTACTTTACTGTACATTTTTAACTATAAAAGTACTATGTACAGTTGTAATAGAAATCCAATAAGTGCCTCAAAATATCTGACTGTCTATATAGTCCTTTATACTACATTTCGGGTTGTGAAGGGTTTCAAGTAAGAATATCTCCAATCATCCAAAGGTGGCTTTGAAGCAAGAAAACTGTAATCCTTGCTCTTGTTTCACTGGTTGAAGGATCACTGCCCTGGAACAAGCATAGGCATGCCAGATGGCTACAATCTGCCCGCTGTATGAATGGAGGAAGGGTGGATGCAGGGCCGCCATCAGGGGGGTACAGGCAGTATACCTGTAAGGGGCCCGGATGTCCCCAGGGGCCTGGATGACAACCCCCCCCTTTTTTGTGTTTTTGTAAGGGGCCCGGAGGTCCCCAGGGCCCCGGATGGCAACCCGCCTTTTTTTTTTTTTTTTTATAAATTGAATTTTTTTTTTTTTTATTATTTTTTTATTATTATTATTATTTTTTTTTTTTTTTGTAAGGGGCCCTGAGGTCCCCAGGGGCCCAGATGACAACCCCCTTTTTTTAATTTTTTTTTTTAATTTTTAATTTTTTTGTAAGGGGCCCAGAAGCCCGGAGGTCCCCAGGGGCCCGGATGGCAACCCCCACTTTTTTTTGTAAGGGGCCCAGGGTCCCCGGATGGCAACCCCCCAACCTCAATTATTCTTTTTTTATTTGTTTTATTTTTATTTTTTGTAAGGGGCCCAGAGGTCCCCAGAGGCCCGGAGGTCCCCAAGGGCCCCGGATGGCAACCTACCGACCTCAATAATTTGCGGCGGCAGCACCCCCCCCCCACTTTTCAATTCGTGGCACCCCCCACTTCTCATTTGCAGCGGCAGCACCCCCCCCCCTGGTTCTCTGCTCCAGGGGGCCCATGCCTGAAGCTGTTTAAGGGGCCCCAAAATTCCTGATGGAGGCCCTGGGTGGATGAATAAAAGGTCTGCCTCTTCCATTCATAAATCGCTTTTCATTGATGGAAGCTATAGTACAGTTTCCATGAATGGAGATGGCAGCTGGGCATTGTCGGCACTCTTAACCAGTGTCTATGACAGGCCCAGTGGCTGCAAGGGTATGGGGGATGCAGAGGACTTCAGATTTCAGCTAAGGCAGTAGCCGTCAGCTCAAGGGAATAATGAATGTGAGTACTATCCCTTGTGCTGATTTAAAAAAAAAAAAATAATGCTGTAATTCACATATTAACAAACCAGGATAAGGATTTTTACTTTCAAACAGTTACAGCTATTTTTATGTTACAGTCACAGGACTAAGATAAAGATTCCTAGGCTTCATTCACATGGGCGATTTGGCCTGATGCAAATTGCAGCAGCAAGAATCTTCTAATATAAGCTCCTAGCTGCAGCCGCCAATCCCATTCACTATAAGAGCCTGTTCTTTTTTTCTCTTTTTTGAGCATATGTGGTTGGTGGCTAGAGGTGCCGTTATATGAGCAACGGGCTACGTTGGCTCTGAGCAGAAATCACCCGTGCAAATGTAGCCTTATCCTTGCGTTAATGCTTTATAACTTGAGCTTCACATATGTAAAGTTTCCGGATACTTCAGTTGTATTGAAGGCAGGATAAAATCAAGATCTTAGCTTTCTCTCTGCAGTGTAAAGATGATCTAATAGTTCTAATATATAAAGGGGCATTAACTGTAAAAACTTGAGTCAGCTCTGGATATTATTTGAATATAGCATGTTTTACAATGAGGTCATATTGCAAGATCTTTACTTTTGCTACAAATATACCATCTGATTGTTGTGACACACTACAGATTAATGGGATGTCCTTCCACTAACTAACCAAAAGACTTCCAATTTCACACTTGTCACCAGAATGGACATTCTGCTACCTTCTAACATTAAAAGGCTGTTGTCTGTAGAGATTCCTAAAAACCTGGTTTCACTGTGCGTGGGTTTTTGAAGTATTCTTGAAGCACATGCATGTGTACCAGTTTTATTTCGGGGATGGATTGATACAGACAGGCATTTGAAAAAAAAAAAAAACTTTTAAGTAGTCTTATACTATTGTTTCTTTACCAAATCTTTCTGTTCCATCCGAAATAAAATATTATAAAAATGTTTTTCATAGTTCCCATATTGCAAATACACTTTACCAAGACTTTTATCTCAAACCCACTCCCAAAGAGGGTGAAAAAATAAAATACAGATTACCCGAAGGTGTCAAAGTTAATGTGTTATTCTGATCAAAACTCATATTTTAGGTATGGGTGAACCATTATTGGGTTTTTGGTTGATTTTACGTTATGCAGGCTACAGCAATTAGAATGAGACTCACCACGGTGCAGGTAAAAGAAAACTCTGCAGGTGGCATGGAGATCTAACCACTGGAGTTATGAAAGATACCGGTATATGACATTTGTGGGTGATTTAACCCCACAACCTCTATGCTTAAGTGTATTTTTGCACAGGCTTGTCCTTTAATAGGGGAAAATTTGAACATAGGTGAAATATTGAGAAAACCACTGATAGCTGAATAGTTTCTGCAAGCTCCTTCACACAACCACTGAGCAAGAAGACAAGACTAACTGCATCACACCTGTAGAAAGAAATCTTGCAAGTGGTAAATGTATGGGAGCTGTATTCCACAACTATATACAATCAATTAACCGGTAAAATTACTACCCTTAATTCTGATTAAGGATGAGCTCCGGCGTGTTCGCACAGCCCATATGCAGCGCCCGCCAGGAAGTCTGTGCTGCGCTAATCATAGGCAATGAGACATTTCCCATTTTCTGCAGCCGTGCATCGGGACAATGTCTCACTGCCTGTGATTAGCGCAACGCAGTGCCGACTTCCTGGCGGGCTCTGCACGTGGGGTGTGCGAACACGCCGGAGCTCATCCTTAATTCTGATAATAATCAATGTGTTTTTAAATACCATACACATACACATCTATAATTTTTTTAACATAATCTAGTTTCCTTTTGATTAAGAAAAAAAAAAAATTGTACAAGGTAGAAAAATAAGTAAAACAAAGGCAGCGAGAAAGTAAACACAAAAAAAAAAAAAACTATAAAAACTGTAACAAAAGGGGATGTAAGGGAATACCATAAATAGACTCAGGTTTGTGTCCGGACAGCCATTCCTAATATTTAGGATGTCAATAGTCAATGGACACCTCTGTAATTCTTTGTAGACACAGCCTATCTAGCATCACCTCTGACCCTTTTCTTACCAGTGGCGCTAATTATCAATAGATCAGGGATGTGTAAGAACAAGTTAAAAAAATTCAATTTAGTAACAACAGTACATTTGTAATAAGGGTTTGTACTTACTTACTTACAGAAAAAGCTGATATAACTCCAAGTCTTCTCCGAGCAAGCCAGGTCGATTCAGGGAACGCAGGGAACGGCAGGACATGTTCCGTCACTTGAAAAGAATGAAATTAACCCTTTCTGCACCCTAGCAATAATGTGAGGCTGTCTGGGATGCATTATTTAAACATCAGCCATTTACATGTTCTGAATTTTTTTTGCAGGCAGTTATGAAACTGGCCAGCAGCTATTGTAGAGCTGCTGCATTAAGCTCTCCTCTCAGTTAGTACAGTGAAAGTGTGTGGATTGCAGACTTTGCACTGTGGTATATCTCAAGTCAGAATGGGAAGCATCATCTGCACACTCTTAAAAGCTGATTGGAGGAAAGAATGCACTGATCTGTTGCTGTGGTCAGTGTTGAGCTCTAGTAGTGTCAATTAGGTTTATGCTCATGTCTTATGTACAAGCTACAGTACAGATAAGAATGAAGTATGTTAAAGGGATCAGAGGGTCTTTTGTTGTAGTGCTCTTGTTCTCTATATTTGCTCAGTAGTGATGTGTATGTTGTACATTTTCCGTGCTCCTTTGCCTGAATGTAAACCATTGTAAGACTATCAGTGCCAAAGCTATTTAAATATACCGTAATGAATATACATCGAAAATTAAGCCAGCCATGCATGGATTATAAATTCAGCCAGTTCAGCAGAGATCTGCCAAACTTCAATCCAGGTATGGGCCAACTGCATGTCAGGCTTTCCCCGACCGGTCAGTGCCAACGGCTATAGCTGCCATTGTTCATTGTATTCTGATGGCAGGGAAGCCTCCCTGCTTTCAGAATGCAAGGGCTCAGCAAAAGGATTCCCCCATTCACATAAAATGTGTGGATGGGTGAATCGGATCCTTTTTTTTTTCATTCAACCCACTGTCTGAATTAAAAATTAATGTATAGGCTGCCTTATTTCCCTTTTAAACACAATTAGTGATCATCGGTCTGTGTTTTTATGGGTAGTGTATGTGAGTTTTAGTATAAAAATGTTCAGAAATAGTGAACTGTATGAATACAGGACTTCACCGAAATTCTATATACAGTAGTACAGCCCTCAAATTTTCCACTTGCCTACTGAGGGCTGGTGAGAGTGGACTGCCTCAAAGGGGGGGGCGAGCACCACAGATAGGCGGGGTTGAATGCGAGCCCTTCTCCCAGCGATTGCCCCGGGAAGAGAGAGGAGAGCAGGCGGCCAGGTCATCAGAGTGCCGGAAACATTGCTGTAACAGCTTTAATTAGAATTGCCAAGCGTTCCCAGCACTCCCCGTACTTTGATAGACAGATCACCCGTCCAATGCTGGGATGTGTGACGTGTATCAAAGTACCTGAGCCATGAGGCGGGGCTGTATGTGACTGCGAGTGTTGGGAACACTCTGCAATTCAAATGAAAGTTGTTACAGCGATGTTCCTCGGCACTCTGATGATCCGGCCGGCAATTCTCTTCCTCTCCTCTCTCTTCCCCTGCACAGGTAGGCTGCATCGATGGACATGGGTAGGCTGCATTGATGGACACAGGTAGGCTGCATCGATGGGCACAGGTAGGCTGCATTGTTGGGCACAGGTAGGCTGTGTTGTTGGGCACAGGTAGGCTGCATTGTTGGGCACAGGTGAAATGGCATTGATGGACACAGGTAGGTTGCATTGTTGGGCACAGGTAGGCTGCATTGTTGGGCACAGGTAGGCAGTATTGTTGGGCACAGGTGAAGCAGCTTTGATGGACACAGGTAGGCTACATTGTTGGGCACAGGTGAAATGGCATTGATGGACACAGGTAGGTTGAATTGTTGGGCACAGGTAGGCTGCATTGTTGGGCACAGGTGAAGCAGCTTTGATGGACACAGGTAGGCTGCATTGTTGGGCACAGGTGAAGCAGCATTGATGGACACAGGTAGGCTGCATTGTTGGGCACAGGTGAAGCAGCATTGATGGACACAGGTAGGCTGCATTGTTGGGCACAGGTGAAGCGGCATTGATGGACACAGGTAGGCTGCATTGTTGGGAACAGGTGAGGCTGCACTGATGGACACTGATAAAGTTGTTGTTAATATTTATTTTTTGCAACTTAAAGCGATTGTAAAGGCAAATTCTTTATTTTTTAAAAATTACAAACATATATTTATCTCCACTGTGTAGCTCGTTTTGCACAGAGTGGCCCCAAACATCCTCTTCTGGCCTCCTTCGGCGGCTCTCGCGGCTCCTCCTCGCATCAGATAACCCCCTAGGAAAAGCACTCTCCTGGGGGGTTACGTTGCGGGCACGCTCCCGAGTCCAGCATTTGCGTCCATAGGCACGAATGTAGGACTCGGCCCCGCCCCCCGGCACCCGCGTCATTGGATTTGATTGACAGCTTCGGGAGCCAATGGCTTTGCTGCTATCAATCTATCCAATCAAGAGCCGGGACTCTGTGGAGAGAGGGACAGTGCGTCCCCGCTGAGGGAAATATTGGGCTCAGGTAAGTAAAATGGGGGGGCTAGGGGGCCGGTCACTGCCAGGTGTTTAGGATGCCATAGGATGCATTAAGGTGAAAAAACACGAGGGTTTACAACCCCTTTAATTCTGCATAAAACATTTAAGTGTCATTTCATGAGATAATTTATGAGGGTGTGTTTAGAGCCGGAATTAGGGGTGAGGCAGGGTAGAGGTTGGGTGGGGCAACTGGTGGCGAGTAACCCTTAAGGCCTGGCTAGTAGCTCAGGACTTGAAATTTTGAGCCCTGCAGTAGTATATTTATAAAGTTGGAGTGAGAGATTGAAAGAGAGTCCAGTGGAGAGCACTGATAAGAACAAAGGCTGCCCACATGGATTCAAGAGGAAGCAAATGGTCCAGTGGAAGAGGCACTCACGGGTCTTGTATTGAAGCAATACAACAGATTTATTAGTTGATGTTTCAATAAGGCAATGTTTGTTGACCACTAAATCAGTAGTGTATGTTGCTTCAATATACTGTATACATACAGCAGATATATATATATATATATATATATATATATATATATATATATATATAACCTCTTGGCCTCAGAATTACTGTATGTAGAGTTAAAACTGAATGATTTTGCTGAAGCACTGTGTGTTATAAACAATTGCCATACTGTTGTCACACACAATGGTTGCATGGCATTTCTCAGGGTGGGTTTCCCAATGGTGACAATAGTGGACCATGCATACTATGTGCTGGAAAAGCCACTTGTAGTCTCCAAAGGAAACCAGTGTGACATGGTGACATTGCAAAAATACAGTTGGGAGTTAGGGAAACTGTCACTGTAACAGGAAGTACCTGAACAAGGGCCTTCAAGGCAGGATCGCCATAAACTGGAGATTTAAATATGCTGAAAATGACTGAAATTAAATTAAAAATGGAAATCTTATATGAGATTTCAGTCCTTAGGTTTACATATTCTTTAGTGATATGGATCTATATTGGACACCAGACCTCTATCATTTAAAGTGACTCCCTCACCAGAGCTGCAATGAGGTCAATTGAGGCAGCTGCCTAAGTTGGCACTCATGGAGGCACAGTGGGGCAACACTGAGAATGGAGTGTCCTTATTGGAAAAGCCATCCTCGGTGCAGATCATAAACACTGAGCCTGATAAAATTGGAGGTTAACCCATGCATGTGGCCTGGTGTAGTTTCCCTGGTTGGCCACTAGATGTCCCCAAACTTTGAGAGTGAGATTTAGCTTAGAAGCTGCTTGGCTTAGGTGCCAGTCCTGACCTTGCTAGAAGAGGGACACCCTCCTGGGTGAAGACATACAGTATTAGGAAGGAGGAGGGGGGTTGGTAGAAGAGGAGTGTGGTAACTTTTACTCAGGGAAGCTGAGCCTGCAGTTTAAACACCAAAGTGACTGCCTGTTTATGTTTATCGGCTACTGTGGCCTGAAGAAGCCATTTATTGCTGTGAGGGGCAGCAAAAATGGCCATCTCGGATGGCATCCATCCAGGTGTAGCCCTGTCTGTCAGCTATTTAGAATGTAAGCCATTGCGTTGGATGATATTTTATATGATTTCATAGTGTGCATCATTGGTGTACGCAGCCTATTACACATGCGTGTATATCAGCAGCTTCACTGGACAGTGAACATATAGGAAGTGTTCTGTGCTAAGCGGCTTCATGTTCATTTACAAACGTAATCGTATTAAACATAGTCTACTATGCTTCAGTTAAGAATGAACACAGGAGCGATCAGTACAGATCATTTGCTGTGTTCATTCAGAAAAGGAATGGGGGCAAGGTGCATCAGGAAGCAGGGGGAATTGGTACAGCATGGGGTGCTTTGGGTGTACCCAGGCACATCTGACACACCCTGTGCGCACGCCTATGGTCTGCATTTTAAGCTAAATGCCAACATGAGTGAAAATCAGTCAACTGGAGGCTCCATAGCTCTTCCACATTGTATGTTAATGAGGCATAGCTCAATCTGTGTGGGGACAAAGACACTGAGACTTTCCAGAAATTTTTAGAACCAGCCATGACACCTTCTCCTTAGAAACATATAAAAGGTATGAAGTATTTTTTAAACTTTTTTGACATGCTGTGTAAGTAGGAACACATGACATGTAGTGGGGTTTTCTCCAATTTGATGTGAAAAAGTAGAAATACTCTTTTGCCGCGTACACACGACCGTTTTTCCCATCGGTGGTTTTTCCGACGGAATTCCGCTCAAGCTTGTCTTGCATACACACGGTCACACCAAATTCGGCCCATCAAGAACGCGGTGACGTACAACACGTATGACGAGCCGAGATAAATGAAGTTCAATAGGTAGTTCGGCTCTTCTGCTTGATTCTGAGCATGCATGTTTTTTTGCGCGTCGGAATTGCATACAGACGAACGGTTTTTCCGATAGGAATTTTTTCCGTCGGGAAAATAGAGAACCTGCTCTCAAACTTTTGCTGGTGGAAATTCCGACAGTAAAAGTCCGATGGAGCATACACAATTTCCGTTCAAAAGCTCACACTTTTTCGGACGGGAAAACCGGTCGTGTGTACGCGGCATTTGAGTTTTGTGCAGATGATTGTGTATCACTACCCCCATGGGAGCCACTAGAGATAGGCCCGATGATATCACATGACATCAGGGTCTGTCGGGCGGCGAGATTGACAGTGGATTTACATTGCGGGACACTTTTTTTATTTTTATTTTTTAATAAAGACTTTGTCAAAAACTGTCTCTTGTGGTTTTTACTTTTTAAAACTTTTTTGGTGAATGGGTAGGGGTACGATGTACCCGATACCCATTAACATAGGGGGGGCCAGGATCTGGGGTCCCCTTGTTAAAGGGGCTTCCATATTCTGATAAGCCCCCTGCCCGCAGACCCCGATGTGGCCTGATATGGTTCAGAAGGGGGGTAGGGGGCGCTCACTCGTTCTCCCCCTTTTCCTGACCTTCCAGGCTGCATGCTCAGATAAGGATCTGGTATGGATTTTGGGGGGGCCCACAGCGTTTTTTATTTTTTATTTTGGCGTGTGGTATCATATAGATCCAAAGGGCCTGGTATAGACTGGGGGAGGGGGACTCCATGCCGTTTGAAAGTTGAAAGTTTAAATGGCATTTTTTCCTTTAGAAATTTTATTATTGCTGCGGCATGTTCTATACATCATACAGATGCCCCACTTTACAGACAGACTAAGGGGACCCCCCAGGCACGATATTTAAATGAATATTTCATTTTTATTGTTTCACTTTAACCACTTGACCACTGGGCACTTAAATCCCCTTAATAACCAGACCAATTTTCAGCTTTCGGTGCTCTCACATTTTGAATGACAATTACTCAGTCATACAACACTGTACCCATATGAATTTTTTGTCCTTTTTTTCACACAAATAGAGCTTTCTTTTGGTGGTATTTAATCACTGTTGGGTTTTTTATTTTTTGCGCTATAAGAGAAAAAAGACTGAAAATTTTGTAAAAAAATGATTTTTTTTTCGTTTCTGTTATAAAATTTTGCAAATTACTATTTTTTCTTCATAAATTTTGGCCAAAATTTATACTGCTACATATCTTTGGTAAAAATAAGTACAAATTGGTGTATATTATTTGGTCTTTGTGAAAGTTATAGAGTCCACAAGCTATGGTGCCAATATCTGAAAATTGATCACACCTGAAGTACTGACGGCCTATCTCAATTCTTGAGACCCTAACATGCCAGAAAAGTACAAATACCCCCCAAATGACCCCTTTTTGGAAAGAAGACATTCCAAGGTATTCAGAAAGAGGCATTGTGAGTTTTTTGAAGTTGTAATTTTTTCCCACAATTCTTTGCAAAATCAAGATTTTTTTTTTCTCTTTTTTTTTTTTCACAAAATTGTCATATTAGCAGGTTATTTCTCACACACAGCATATGCATTCCACAAATTACACCCCAAAACACATTCTGCTATTACTCCCGAGTATGGCGATACCACATGTGTGAGACTTTTACACAGCGTGGCCACATACAGAGGCCCGACATGCAGGGAGCACCTTCAGGCGTTCTGGAGCACCCAGGCCAATTCTGACATTTCTCTCCTACATGTAAAAATCATCATTTGTTTGCTAGAAAATTACATAGAACCCCAAAACATTATATATGTTTTTTTAGCAAAGACCTTAGAGAATATAATGGTGGTTGTTGCAACTTTTTATCTCGCACGATATTTGCGCAGCAATTTTTTTAACGCGTTTTTTACGGAAAAAAATGTTTTGTGCTTAAAAAAAAAAAAACAGTAAAGTTAGCCCAATGTTTTTGCATAATGTGAAAGATGAAGTTACGCCGAGTAAATAGATACCTAACATGTCACCCTTAAAAATTGCACACACTCGTGGAATGGCGCCAAACTTCGCTACTTAAAAAATCCCCATAGGCGACGCTTTAAATATTTTTACTGGTTACATGTTTTGAGTTACAGAGGAGGTCTAGGGCCAAAATGATTGCTCTCGCTCTAACGTTCGCAGAGATACCTCACATGTGTGGTTTTAAAACCGTTTTCATATGTGGGCGGGACTTACGTATGCGTTCGCTTCTGTATGCGAGCTCACGGGGACAGGGGCGCTTTAAAAAAAAAAAAAAAAATTATTCTTCATTTTACTTTATTTATTTTAGTTTGACATGTTTTTCCGCCCCAAACATTTTTTTGATCACTTTTATACCCATTACAAGGAACGTAAACATCCCTTGTAATAGGAATATGGCATGACAGGTCCTCTTTACAGTGAGATATGGGGGGGGGTGTCAATAAGACCCCACATCTCACCTCTAGGCTGGGAAGCCTGAAAAAAATACAAAAAAAAAAACAACAATCCTGGCTTTGATCGTAGCGGTGAGTCGGTAGAAGCACCGGAGGGCGGCGGGGGGGGGGACATCCCCTCTCGCCTCCCGTAAGAATGATCAAGCGGCGGAACAGCCGCTATGATTGTTCTCATGGTGTAGGGAATCGCCGGCTGAAAAAGCTAATATCTGAATGATGCCAGTAGCTGCTCCCATCATTCAGATATCCCCGTACAAAGTCAAGGATGTCATATGACGGCCGGAGGGCGGGAAGTGGTTATTGCAGAGTATTGCTGGGCATTGCGGAGTATTGCCGGGCATTGCGGAGTATTGCTGGGCATTGCGGAGTATTGCAGGGCATTGCGGAGTATTGCGGACTATGGCAGGGTATTGCGGTGTATGGCAGGGTATTGCACGGGGTATTGCACAGGGTATTGTGGAGGGTATTGCACAGGGTATTGTGGAGGGTATTGCAGAGTATTGTGGAGGGTATTGCAGAGTATTGTGGAGGGTATTGCAGAGTATTGTGCAGGGTATTGCAGAGTATTTTGCAGAGTATTGCGCAGGGTATTGCAGAGTATTGCGCAGGGTATTGCAGAGTATTGCACCAGAGTATTGCAGAGTATTGCACCAGGGTATTGCAGAGTATTTTGCAGGGTATTGCGCAGGGTATTGCAGGGTATTGCGCAGGGTATTGCAGAGTATTGCGCAGGGTATTGCAGAGTATTGCGCAGGGTATTGCAGAGTATTTTGCAGGGTATTGCAGAGTATTTTGCAGGGTATTGCAGAGTATTTTGCAGGGTATTGCAGAGTATTGCGCAGGGTATTGCAGAGTATTGCACCAGGGTATTGCAGAGTATTGCACCAGGGTATTGCAGAGTATTGCACCAGGGTATTGGCAGGGTATTTTGCAGAGTATTGGCAGGGTATTTTGCAGAGTATTGGCAGGGTATAGCACAGGGATGGCTGAGCAGGGATGGATGGATGGCTGGATCTGTGACTGCAATTGTCACAGATCCAGCCCACAGAGCTGCTGCTGCCATCCGCTCCCTCCCCATTTGACGGAGCGATCACGTGGTAAACGGCCGCTATCAGCGGCGATTTACCGCGATTCGTGATCCGCCGGGTCCAGAGTCACGGAGTTTCCCGTGTGCGCGCCCCAGGGGGCGCGCGGGAGCGCGATTCTGGGAGGACGTTATATAACGTCCTCCCAGAGTTAAGCAACCACCTTGTCGACGTTATTTGTCGGCAGGTGGTTGTTAAGTGGTTAAGCATCATTAAAATCACTGCTTCTTTTAAAACAATTGTTTTAACCACTTAAGCCCCGGACCATTTGGTAGCTAAAGGACCAGAGGTGATTTTAGAATTTTGCACTGCGCTGCTTTAACTGTAAATTGTGCGGACATGCAATGTTGTACCGAAACGAAATTTACGTCCTTTTCTTCCCACAAATAGAGCTTTCTTTTAATGGTATTTGATTGCCTCTGCGATTTTTATTTTTTGTGATATAAACGGAAAAAGACCGAAAATTTTAAAAAAAAATGATATTTTCTACTTTTTGTTATAAGAAAAATCGAATAAACTCAATTTTAGTCATACATTTAGGCCAAAATGTATTCAGCCACATGTCTTTAGTAAAAAAAAATGTCAATAAGCGTATATTTATTGGTTTGCGCAAAAGTTATAGCGTCTACAAACTAGGGTACATTTTCTGGAATTTACACAGCTTTTAATTTATGACTGCCTGCCTATCTCATTTCTTGAGGTGCTAAAATGGCAGGGCAGTACAAACCCCCCCAAATGACCCCATTTTGGAAAGTAGAACGTAGACACCCCAAAGAAATTGCTGAGAGGCATGTTGAGCCCATTGAATATTTTTTTTTTTGTCTCAAGTGATTGAATAATGACTAAAAAAAAAAAAAAAATACAAAAAGTTGTCACTAAATTATATATTGCTCACACATACCATGGTTATATGTGGAAATGCACCCCAAAATAAATTTTTCTGCTTCTCCTGAGTACGGGGATACCACATGTGTGGGACTTTTTAGGAGCCTAGCCGCGTACGGGACCCCGAAAACCAAGCACCGCCTTCAGGATTTCTAGGCACAAATTTTTGATTTCACTCCTCACTACCTATCACAGTTTCGAAGGCCATAAAATGCCCAAATAGCACAAAACCCCCCCAAATGACCCCATTTTGGAAAGTAGACACCCCAAGCTATTTGCTGAGAGGCATGGTGAGTATTTTACAGCTCTCATTTTTTTTTGAAAATGAAGAAAGAAAATATTTTTTTTTATTTTTTTTTTCAATTTTCAAAACTTTGGGACAAAAAGCGAGATCTGCAAAATACTCACCATACCTCTCAGCAAATAGCTTGGGGTGTCTACTTTCCAAAATGGGGTCATTTGGGGGGGTTTTGTGCCATCTGGGCATTCCATGGCCTCCGAAACTGTGATAGGCAGTGAGAAGTGAAATCAAAAATTTACACCCTTAGAAAGCCTGAAGGCGGTGCTTGGTTTTGGGGTCCCGTACGCGGCTAGGCTCCCAAAAAGTCTCACACATGTGGTATCCCCGTACTCAGGAGAAGCAACAGAATGTATTTTGGGGTGTAATTCCACATATGCTCATGACATGTTTGAGCAATATATCATTTAGTGACAACTTTGTGCAAAAAAATAAAATAAAATAAAAATTGTCTTTTTTCCACAACTTGTGTCAACATATAAAATATTCCATGGACTCGACATGCCTCTCAGTATATAGCTTGGGGTGTCTACTTTCCAAAATGGGGTCATTTGGGGGGGTTGTGAACTGTTCTGGCATTTTATACACAACATTAGGAAGCTTACATCCACTCTTCTAACCACAAAGCCCTTTTTGACACTTTTTGTTTACATGAAAACATTTTTTTTTGCAAGAAAATTATCTTGAACCCCCAAACATTATATATATTTTTAAAGTAAAGGCCCCACAGATTAAAATGGTGGGTGTTGCATTTTTTTTTTCTACACAGTATTTGCACAGCGATTTTTCAAACACATTTTTTGGGGAAAAAATACACTTTTTTAATTTTAATGCACTAAAACACACTATATTGCCCAAATGTTTGATGAAATAAAAAGGATGATCTTAGGCCGAGTACATAGATACCAAACATGACAAGCTTTAAAATTTCGCACAAACGCGCACTGGCGACAAACTACATACATTTTTAAAAGCCTTTAAAAGCCTTTACAGGTTACGTCGTTAGATTTACAGAGGCTAAAATTACTGCCCTCGATCTGACCTTTGCGGTGATACCTCACATGCATGGTGCAATTGCGGTTTACATATGACGCCAGACCGACGCTTGTGTTCGCCATTGGGCAAGAGCAGGGCAGGACAGGGGTGCTTTTTTTTTTTTATTTTTTATTTTTTATTAATTTTGCTTTTTTATTTTATTTTTAAACTGTTGCTTCCATATTTTTTATTTTTTATCATTGTTATTGTTATCTCAGGGAATGTAAATATCCCCTATGATAGCAATAGGTAGTGACAGGTACTCTTTTTTTGAAAAAACTGGGGTCTATTGGACCCTAGATCTTTCCTCTGCCCTCAAAGCATCTGACCACACCAAGATCGGTGTGATAAAATGCTTTCCCAATTTCCCAATGGTGCTTTTTATATCCGGGGGGGGGACATTCCCTCCCACTGCTTGTAAAAGCAGTCCAGAGGCTAATTAGCCACTAGGATTGCTTTTACATGAAAGCCGGCCGCTGGCTGAAAAGAATGATACCAAGATGATACCTAAACCCGCAGGCATCATTCTGGTATAAACATTCAAAGTCCAGCAACATACCAGTACGTTGCTGGTCCTTGTTGGACATGTATTGTAATCTTTTTTTTCATGCAGCCTGTTGGCTGAACGAAAAAAAAGATTGATCGGTGGGTATGCCCACCATTAGAATACCGCCCTTCATCCACCCACTTCTAATGATGGGCATACATGCACCATTTATATATGCCGAAGCATTGGGGCATCCTCCCGCAAAAAAGTTATGCCGCACACACATGGTCGGACTTTTCCACGGGCAAGCCTCCGTCGGAATTTCGACCGTATGTACGCGGCATTAGGAGAAAAATCGCTCCTCCGCTCCTCCGCCCCTGCTGCCCCAATGCTTCGGCATATATGCTTTTTTTTTTTTAACTGTGGTGGTGAAATCACCTCCTACAGCACTGGAGTCGCAGGGATCAGGCCTGTCTCTGCGAACGCTGCAGTTATGTGTGTTGTGTTTTGTAACTGACAGTGATCGATCGATACTGCACTTGGGTGGCCTGGGCTGGACGGAGGGGCAAAACGCAGGTGCTAGCAGGTATATGGGCTGATCCCGCTAACACTGCGTTTTTGGGAACCCTAAACTGATGGGGACGCTAGTATAGATCTGATCAGATATTGATCTGTTCAGATACTATACCACTAAGGGAGGTGTATGCTTCACGCGTGGGTGTTAGCGCTACTGGCACTAACCTGACGCTGCCTGGGGTGTGACGCAGACCCTCTCTGATGCTAAAACCTAATTGATATCACCCGCCGGGCGATCAGGGGGTTAAACCTTTATTGGGTTATATATACGGCGGGTGCCCTGACACTATAAAAAGCAAACTAACTAACCAGCATCACCCGTAACACTTATATGGTGATCACTGGTGAAAGGGTTAACTAGGGGCAATTAGGGGGTTAAAACCTTTATTAGATAATATATGGGGGTACCTGACGCTATAAAAACCTGCGGCGAACCTAAAAAAAATTACTGGCTACCGATCGGCATCACCGACACTAAGACAGCGATCAGAAAAAGGATCGCTTAGCGACAGTGGTGATAGGGGGTGAAAGGGTTACCTGGGGGCGATCAAGGGGGTAAAACCTTTATTAGATAATTTATGGGGGTACCTGACGCTATAAAAACCTGCGGCGAACCTAAAAAAAATTACTGGCTACCGATCTGCATCACCGACGCTAAAACAGCGATCAGAAAAATGATCGCTTAGCGAAGGCGGTGCTAGGGGGTGAAAGGGTTATCTGGGGGGTGATCAGGAGGTTAAACCCTTATTAGGTAACATATGGGGGTACCTGACGCTATAAAAACCTGCGGCGAACCTAAAAAAAATTACTGGCTACCGATCTGAATCACCGACGCTAAGACAGCGATCAGAAAAATGATCACTTAGCGACGGCGGTGCTAGGGGGTGAAAGGGTTATCTGGGGGTGATCAGGGGGTTAAACCTTTATTAGGGGGGGTTAGAGGGGTTAGAGGGCTACACTGGACCTAAAACTAACTTTAGTGACACTTTTACAGTCACAAATGTCACTGATTGCAGTGATCAGTAAATAAATGGTCACTGCAATCAGTGACACTGTGACTGGGGGCTGGGGGTGATCTGGGGGGTGATCTGGGGTGTCTGGGGGGGCCTGGGGGGGCGATTTATGTGCCTATGTGTCCTGGTGTCAGTGTAGTGTTTTGTGCACTAACCTGCATCTTCTCTTGTGCGGCGCTCGGTATATGTGAGCGCCGCAGGAGAGATGACATCACTTCCTCTGCCTGTGTTTACATTACACAGGCAGGGGAAGGATTCGATTCGCTGGGAGCGATCGAGAGGGGGTGGCCGGAATCGAACGGCCGTCCCCTCTTCCTGTATCACTCCCGAAAACTTAACGACAGCTCACTGTAAAGAAGGGGGGTCCGATCGGACCCCCCAACTATACAAAGGCGATCACGTAGATATACGTGATTGTGCCTGTCGGTGCCATTCTGCCAACGTATTTTTACAGTGGGCGGTCGTTAAGTGGTTAAAAACTTTTTTTGCATTGATACATGTCCCTCAGGACAGTACTCTGGTCCCCATATACTTTTATGGCAATACCTTGCATATAAGCCTTTAAAATGAGGACTTTTGATATTTCATGTTGTCAGAACATTTCGGGTTAAAAAGAATTACATATAGGCCTTTATATTATGCATATTACGTATTTTTCATATTGTTCATATTCATGTATATTATAAACAAGAGGGAGACCATTTTGTCTCTAAAGTTTAAAATAGCTCACGATATGCTATTAACAACACTTTGGTTTCTACTTTCTCTTTAAGGGGTTAATCATCCAAACTCACTATCTTTAAAGTTATTCCTGTCTCACAAGAAGGCATTGTTTTTCTGTATCTTTTTCCCAGACCATAAACTCAAAGCTTTTGAACACTTAATAAAATATACCAGCCTCCCCAGGTGGTAATTCAAAGGTTTGACACTTAAGCCTCGTAAACACGGCCGAGAATCTCATCAGGAAAAAACTTGTCGTTTTTTCTTGACGAGATTCTTGGACAACTTGTCCCGGCCGAGTGTACACACGCTCGATTCAAAGAACCCGAGGTTCTTTGAATGGAGAGAACGCGGTGACGTTATCGACTACGACGAGCGTGCGCTCGTCACATTCGATGCCGTCGCCGCCATCTTGCTACACCCTACCTATGCCTAGGAAGCTACCGCGCATGCGTCAAAGTCATTTCGAGCATGCTCGGGTTTCCACGGCGACAGGTAAGTGTGCACACACACACTTTTCTCGTCGAGAAACATGCTGACGAGAATCTTGACGAGAAAATGGAGAATCCTGACGAGAAAATAGAAAACAGGTTCTCTATTTTTCTTGTCGAGATTCTTGTCGGTTTTCTTGACGAGAAACCTGAGAGCCGCGTACACACGACCGATTTACTCGGCAAGAAAGCTCTGCGAGCAAGTTTTTTTGTCGTTTTTTGACGAGAAACTCGATCGTGTGTACGAGGCTTGAGAGATAAGAGTGTTGGTACGGGCTAACATAAACTGTGTAGTATCGTATTTACATAACGAGACCAAATGGCTTATTCACAAATAAGCTGTGTACTGTATATCTTAAATAAGGTTTATTTCAAGTGTAGCGACCTCACCCCTCTCACCCCTTCTCATTCACGGCTTGTTTGTCTTATCTAGGGGTTAGTACTGGGGGGAGGGATGAGATACACCACGGCTCATGTATGTTCCAGAGTCAAATTCTTTACTGAATGACCCCCCTTTGCTTCCAGTAACTGAAGTTCCACACACTGAAAACGGTCCAACTCGTATTTATTCTTCTCAACAAATAGTCATTCAGCACAGACAGGTTGGGACCCAACGAACAGTTCAGTATTTGTAGGGAGTTGGTCGAGGCACAATCCTTTTAGATAGAGCTAACCACTGTGGTGTCACCAATGGCGAATAGTCACTGCCACTGACTATATTGAACAGAACATGGATTACCTTCGCTAACGTAGCCCCTATCAGGGGGAAGACATCCATCCAAGACAGTTACCGAAGGCCTCTCCGTCACCAGCAATGCTGCGCTGGACTCTCCGGAGAAGTTCCGCTCACCGGCCTCCTCGTCTCAGACACGGCACCCAAGGAGTTAGGGCCCCCTCGGATTCCTCCACCCCCGCGGAACTTAGTCGAAGGTACTGAGCTCCAGGCTTCCGCCATAGTACCTCACCCCAGGCTAAAGGTGCCTGAGATGGACTCCATCTCCCGCTCTGGCCAGGTCAAGGGCACCTGGGCCCGGAACTCCGGAACACCAGCACCCAGGCTGAAGGTGCCTGGGTGCGGCCGCGTCCTCCGACTCCAAACTCTGAACCCCAAGGTCAGGGCGTCCGCCCCTTTTATCTCCTCTCCCTTTGTGTCACAGCAGGTTCCCCGCCCCGCTGTACCAGCGCCAGGAAAGGACAAAAAGGGATGCAGTCTTGTGGTGAGTGTTCAGCTCCGGCCCAGGGCAGCAGCGCTACCTGCAGGCCGCAGGGAACCTCACACCACCAGAGTCCTCCAAGAACCACAAAAGGGTCTCAGATTCCCTAACAATCAATGCATCAGGGTTACACTACCACCCTGATGCCTCCCCTAAATTCAAATACCCGCTACACTCTCCCCCTGGTGATTTGACACTGGTCCCCAGTGTCTGGTGCAAACCCATGTCTCCCAAGGAGTGGTAACATAAGTTCGACCCAGAGACCAAACTACACATAGAACCAAACTCAACAATTTAGTCATGAATTGTGCCAGGACCTAAAATGGGAAAGGGAAACAGGAATATAAAACAATGAACTTGGTATCAAAAAAAAACTTTAAATGACTTTACACATTGAAATCCCCCCCCCCCTTCGCTATCTAAGGACCACCCCATTCTCAGCAGCCTTGATAGATGAAATCTCCTGCAGAGGGGAAAAAACAAAGAAACACACATCCTAACATAATGTAGGTGTTTTCTTGGAAGCAGGGATGAGCCGAACACCCCCCTGTTCGGTTCGCACCAGAACCTGGGAACAGACAAAATGTTCGTATAAACTTTAGAACCCTATTAAATACAATGGACTCGAACGTTCGAAATCTAAAGTGTTAATTATAAAGGCTAATATGCAAGTTATTGTCCTAAAAAGTGTTTGGGGACCCGGGTCCTGCCCCAGGGGACATGTATCAATGCAAAAAGAAGTTTTAAAAACGGCCGTTTTTTTGGGAGCAGTGATTTTAATAATGCTTAAAATGAAAAAATAAAAGTGAAATATTCCTTTAAATTTCGTACCTGGGGGGTGTGTATGATATGCATGTGAAGTGGCGCATGTTTCCCGTGCTTAGAACTGTCCCTGCAAAAAATGTCATTTTTGAAAGAAAAAAATGCATTTAAAACTGACTCGCGGCTATTAATGAATTGTCGGCTCCCGGCAATACATACAAAAGTCATTGATAAAAAAAAAAAAAAAAAGCGTGGGTGTTCCCCAGAATTCAATTACCAGGCCCTTCAGGTCTGGAATGGATATTAAGGGGAACCCTGCCGCAAATGTAAAAAAAAAATTGACGTGGGGTTCCCCCAAATATCCATTCCAGGCCCTTCAGATCTGGCATGGATTTTAAGGGGAACTCCACCCCAATTTTTTTTAAAAAATGGCGTGGAGTCCCCCTTAAAATCCATACCAGACCCCTTATCCGAGCACGCAACCTGGCCGGCCGCAGGGGAAAAGGGGGGGACGAGAGAGCGGCCCCCCCTCCCTCCTGAACCGTACCAGGCCACATGCCCTCAACATGGGGAGGATGTCCCCATGTTGATGGGGACAAGGGCCTCATCCCCACAACCCTTGCCCGGTGGTTGTGGGGGTCTGCGGGCGGGGGGCTTATCGGAATCTGGAAGACCCCTTTAACAAAGGGGACCCCCAGATCCCGGCCCCCCCCTATGTGAATTGGTAAGGGGTACATTGTACCCCTACCATTTCACGAAGAAAGCGTAAAAAAATGTTTAAAAAAACACACAAACACCTTGAAAAAGTCCTTTATTTAAAAAAAAAAAAAACATTCCAGCGGTGAAATCCAGTGTCCCGCGGCGATCCCGATGTCCAGCGCTGTCCTTCATTGGTTGTGCCTGAGCGGACCTGATGGGGAACTCCCTCTCAGTATTTTAAATGTATAGACCCGCCCCTTCTAAAGTTCCCCATCAGGTCCGCTCAGCGGACCAGATGCGGAACATGAGAAGGGGCGGGTCTATACATGTATTACCAAAGTGAGAGCAGTCCCCCATCAGGTCCGCCCCCTCGGTATGTCAGACCCGCCTACGTCATTGGCTTGAGCGGGGAACTTCCTTCACTATGTAAATTTAAATTACACAGTGAAGGAAGTTCCCCGCTCAAGCCAATGACATAGGCGGGTCCGACATACCGAGGGAGCGGACCTGATGGGGAACTTTAGAAGGGGCGGGTCTATACATTTAAAATACTGAGAGGGAGTTCCCCATCAGGTCCGCTCAGGCACAACCAATGAAGGACAGCGCTGGACATCGGGATCGCCGCGGGACACTGGATTTCACCGCTGGAATGTTTGTTTTTTTTGTTTTTTTTTAATAAAGGACTTTTTCAAGGTGTTTGTGTGGTTTTTTAAACATTTTTTTACGCTTTCTTCGTGAAATGGTAGGGGTACAATGTACCCCTTACCAATTCACATAGGGGGGGGCCGGGATCTGGGGGTCCCCTTTGTTAAAGGGGTCTTCCAGATTCCGATAAGCCCCCCGCCCGCAGACCCCCACAACCACCGGGCAAGGGTTGTGGGGATGAGGCCCTTGTCCCCATCAACATGGGGACATCCTCCCCATGTTGAGGGCATGTGGCTTGGTACGGTTCAGGAGGGAGGGGGGGCCGCTCTCTTGTCCCCCCCTTTTCCCCTGCGGCCGGCCAGGTTGCCTGCTCGGATAAGGGGTCTGGTATGGATTTTTAGGGGGACTCCACGCCATTTTTTTTTTAAATTTGGGGTGGAGTTCCCCTTAAAATCCATGCCAGATCTGAAGGGCCTGGAATGGATATTTGGGGGAACCCCACGTCAATTTTTTTTTAAATTTGCGGCGGGGTTCCCCTTAATATCCATTCCAGACCTGAAGGGCCTGGTAATTGAATTCTGGGGAACCCCCACGCTTTTTTTTTTTTTTTTATCAATGACTTTTGTATGTATTGCCGGGAGCCGACAATTCATTAATAGCCGCGAGTCAGTTTTAAAAGACTTTTTTTCTTTCAAAAATGACATTTTTTGCAGGGACAGTTCTAAGCACGGGAAACATGCGCCACTTCACATGCATATCATACACACCCCCCAGGTACGAAATTTAAAGGAATATTTCACTTTTATTTTTTCATTTTAAGCATTATTAAAATCACTGCTCCCGAAAAAACGGCCGTTTTTAAAACTTCTTTTTGCATTGATACATGTCCCCTGGGGCAGGACCCCGGTCCCCAAACACTTTTTAGGACAATAACTTGCATATTAGCCTTTATAATTAACACTTTAGATTTCTCCCATAGATTTTTCGAATTTGCCGCGAACACCCCAATTTGTTCGCTGTTCGGCGAACGGGCGAACAGGCAATGTTCGAGTCGAACATGAGTTCGACTCGAACTCGAAGCTCATCCCTACTTGGAAGGAATGGGTCTATCCGTAAAGAAACCCATTCGCTCCAATAAGTATAGTGCAGAGTGTGAAGCAAACAATCGTTGCGCAACACTGCCACCTGGTGGCAATGCCGCGGTAAAGGCACTTGTCAGATCCAGAGGAACTTCTGCTTCTCTGTGCTGTGACCCTATACTGGCTAAGCCCCCAAAGTCACTGATTTATTTTCCTTGATGGGAGGAGAAGGAGGGAGAACAAAACAACCACAGCTCCCATTTCTCTGAAGAGTAAAACATCCCAAAAAAAAAAAAGTTAGAGCACAGTACCTGTAATTTAGCAATAAAAGTAATGGAAAGGAGTCTCTTTCTCCTATAAATAGAACTTTGGATCCGGCAAGAACAAAGGCTTTAAGTGCTGGTCAAAAGCCTCCACATTGTACTCAATGTTCCCTCCATCATTCCGACAAATTACCACCTTGTCCGCATGGATGTGCCTTCCCACCATCCACTCTCCCTTACAGTCCTTGAACTTTCGGGTGACTGTAGGTGAGCATGAGAGGTATCGGCGTGCATGAGGTATTTTCAGCTTTGTCCAGACGAAATCATTGTACCACCGCTGCCGAAAAACTTCCACCTCGTAGAGCAATTCTCGGGGTAGATATGGGTATTCCCACCCATATTCTCGGGCAACTTTCTGACAAAAGAGACGCTGCAGCCTAGCCAGAGATGGCATTGTGGCACGATCCCCTACTCCAGATAGAACAATGGACTCCGAATGGCGAGGTACATTCACCACCTCTGTAGATTTGGGCCTAGGAGCCCGCAGTGATGCACGTTGCACTCCCGCAACAGGAGCAGGTGAATCAGCCGCTGGCTCAAGAAGTGGGATCACAGACAGGGAACCAGATTCCTTCCTAGACTCCGAGGCTTCCACCCGGGGTGTACTATCCCCAATGGACATAGGTGGGTCCCTTAAGACACGGGACAAGGGTAACGGCATCTCGTCCCATCCCTTCTTGTGGAAGATTTAATCTATCTCCCCATCATCACCGGCATCCGATAGCGACTCTAGGTCGGAGGTGTCATAACACTCTGCGGGAAGGTAATTCCCCGTAGACACGGAATCAACGCCCTCGATGGGTTCCACCGACCGTGGGCTCCCGACACCTCCAACCACACACACAGTCCCGACCCCTGGCTCACCTGGGCCTTTTGAAGAACAGGGATGTCCATGGCTCTTCCCTCCAGATCCATCCAGGCCAGGCAAGCGACGGGGCAAAGCTCTTACACGACCACAGGATGCCATCACCAGGCCAACTTTCCTCTTCGGCGGTGGGAGCAGGGAACTTGTGGTGACCGAGGCAGCATCCTCGGATTTCTCTCTCTCAATCTCCTTTGGGGCAGTCACTTCGCCCTGGTCAGTGCGCGCAAGAAACACATAGGTATCGATCTCTCCCTCCGGAGTGGCAGTACCTGTGAGGTAGTTGAGGTGGAAGGCGCGAGGCCTTTCTGTGGATGGCTCCACCTCGAAGAGGAACTCTTTGCAGACCTCACATCGCCCGAACGGCTTCAACTGCACCACCAGTCCCGAACAGCCGGGACAGATCACACAGAGGGCCTCTATGTCTCTGCAGGTATACAGAGCCAACCGCCCCTGGGGCCTTAGTCTTATTCGGGGCAGCAAAAGAAGTCATCTCCGTGATGGAAGAAGCAGAAATCCACGGGGTATTTGAAGTCATTCTGACTGTTTGCTGCTCCAATGCGCACTGACCCCTTTGCGCCGGAATCTCCACGTGTGTCATTCCACATGGCCAGACTCCTCCCACACTCTGCATTTGTTCGCAGGCTTTTTCTTCTCCCCGCCCACGAACTACGCAGCTATGGTGTGCCTCGTGGCGCGTTGGCCAATATGGCTGACCTACTCGGAACTCCTCCGGACAGCAAAGTTCAAATTCAGACACAACACACATCCCGGACACGATGCCCCCACGTGTAGCGACCTCACCCCTCTCACCCCTTCTCATTCACGGCTTGTTTGTCTCGTCTAGGGGTTAGTACTGGGGGGAGGGATGAGATACACCATGGCCCATGTCCTCCAATGCGTAGAGGTGAAGGCCAGAACTATCGGGCTTTGTGTGTATACCCAGAGTCAAATTCTTTACTGAATGACCCCTCTTTGCTTCCAGTAACTGAAGTTCCACACACTGAAAACGGTCCAACTCGTATTTATTCTTCTCAACAAATAGTCATTCAGCACAGACAGGTTGGGACCCAATGAACAGTTCAGTATTTGTAAGGAGTAGGTCGAGGCACAATCCTTTTAGATAGAGCTAACCACTGTGGTGTCACCAGTGGTGAATAGTCACTGCCATTGACTATATTGAACAGAGCATGGATTACCTTCGCTAACGTAGCCCCTATCAGGGGAAAGACATCCTTCCAAGACAGTTACCGGAGGCCTCTCCGTCACCAGCAATGCTGCGCTGGACTCTCCGGAGAAGTTCCGCTCACCGGCCTCCTCGTCTCAGACACGGGCACCCAAGGAGTTAAGGCCCCCTCGGATTCCTCCACCATCGCGCAACTCAGTCGAAGGTACTGAGCTCCAGGCTTCCACCAAAGTACCTCACCCCAGGCTAAAGGTGCCTGAGATGGACTCCATCTCCCGCTCCGGCCAGGTCGAGGGCACCTGGGCCCGGAACTCCGGAACGCCAGCACCCAGGCTGAAGGTGCCTGGGTGCGGTCGCGTCCTCCGACTCCGAACTCTGAACCCCAAGGTCAGGGCATCCGCCCCTTTTATCTCCCCTCCCTTTGCGTCACAGCAGGTTCCCCGCCCCGCTGTACCAGCGCCAAGAAAGGACAAAAAGGGATGCAGTCTTGCGGTGAGTGTTTAGCTCCGGCCCAGGGCGGCAGCGCCACCTGCAGGCCGCAGGGAACCTCACACCACCAGAGTCCTCCAAGAACCACAAAAGGGTCTCAGATTCCCTAACAATCAATGCATCTGGGTTACACTACCACCCAGATGCCTCCCCTAAATTCAAATACCCGCTACATAAGTATCTTCACAAAGTATCTATACTAGTAATACATGTATAAACCCATGTATGCATATATATAGATTAGTATTAAGGAGTTGTATACATGCTACTATATTAGTGGGGTAGCATTAGAAACTGCTTAAACATACATTCCAGTGTTTAGTTTCAAGGAATTTCCCAAAACATTAACAAATGGCCTGGGTCAGTGTTGATAATAAACATTCACACCTGTAAATCTGAAGTGATGCAGAGATAGTTGGGACACATGACATGTGTTGTGACACCCTTAGACAATTAAGTGTGTTTTACTAAGTTAGATCAAAGGGTAATCATAAATTGGTTGTTGAACTCAGTGACCCTAACATTAGGAATTATTCCTTATACACCACTGCCCCTACAGGTTAAAAATGATCCAAGTGAAAACGCACCTTGTGTTTTAAATCAAACATTGCTGTCTTTCCCTAGCTTGCTATGTTTCGCTAGTGGAGACCATTAAGAGTTCGAGGAGAGGGGTGTTGTGGGATCAGTGCACCGGATCTTATGATAATCCTATACTTGATATTCTTAAACCAAATGGTCATTGTGTTTATATGCTGATTTAAGACAGCTAAATAAACGAGTATATATGTACGGCTAAGCTGTGCCATATATTGACCGATGCTTGATATAAAAAAATACAAAGCGCTATGTACTTCACTACACTAAATTATGCTCGATGATGGTGGAACATTCAGGTAAGTCCTGAAGACCCATACAAGCTGGCATTTAAAAGTTGTAAGAAATAGTACAACTGGAACAGAATGTTAATTTGGTCAGATAAATTAAGTTTCAATTTGATGTTGTTTCTGTTTGTTATTTTACATAAGGCCATTGCCTGATGTACCTTCAAGAAAAAGTTTAACATATGTGGATGATATTTTTGTTGAATAGCATAATGTTTGAAAAGCATATCCCAAAGTTCAGATATGTTCTTAACCAGTTGAGGGAGGCGGGTGTTTAAAATTTCATTTCAGGAAGACCAATGGTGTCGCTCCAAGGTTCATCTCCTGAGGCCTAAGGTTTGCAGCTTAAGTCTCACCACAAGAAGAAAATGGAGACTGTGATGAGGTCAAAAATATCTGCCAATATCAGTGAATTGAGGACATGTTTGGGTATGGTATAAAATATTCAATTTTATGCTTGTCATCCTAGGTTCCAACTAAGAATGCTGGAAGGTAATGTATAAGAAGAGACTTCTAGGATCAAGAGAATTTAATGTAATAATAAGACATTGTGATATTTCTCTCCTAACTTACAGATCTTCCAATCTTATACTTCGGCATTAATGTTGATCCTGCCAATCATGGCAGAATATTTTCATCAGTAGATCATTGATGATCTTAGTTAATTAAAATATAGTTAACCAATCGCTATATCATATATATATATATATATATAGCATAGTTAGAAAATGTAAATATTAATTAATAAGAATATGTATTCATACTGTCTATTTACTCAAATAGAAAGTGATTGACACTCCAGACCAGATCGTTGATTGGTAAAGGCGAAGTGAACTGCCAACAGACACCGCGATCGCATGGATAAAGTTAATCCTTGGCGTCCAGTTCCGGAGAGAACCTGTCACCAAACCACACTCCAGACCAGATCGTTGATTGGTAAAGACAAAGATGACCACCAAAAGACACAGCGATTGTTTGGATGATGTTAATCCGTGATGCCCAGTTCCGGATGGAACCTATCACCACATCGAATTCTTCATCAGGAGTCATGAAGCAAGACGCTCCAGGATTCGTATTGCTGGAGAGAAAGATTTGTTGCAGAAGTCCCTTGTTTGTTTGAATCCCAGAATATCCATTGAAAGAAGGGATATTGAATCCCATTTTCAGCTTGTAACTTTGCAAGAGCGGATTCACTGAAGAGTTTCTTCAATTGCTGGTTTACCAGCCTTGTTTTTATCACATTTGAAATGGGAGGGGGTGACACCACCACTGCAACAGTTCATTTTGTTTTTCTAAAGACTTGAACTCATTAACAAAGATCCAAGTCATACAAGAACATTCTTTATCATATGGACGAAGAGAGGAACGTTCTTCAAGTATAAAGAAAAATAATAATATGGCCATATCTTTTAAACAACCGTGATATTTCTTCGGACCCGTTTCTTGGTATGTGCGTGACTATTCATCAGAATACAAGAAACGTGGGGGGGTTTTGTCAGAACATTTGAAAAAAATAATTACATATAGGCCTTTTTTCTATGCATATTACCTATTTTTCATATTGTTCATATTCATGTATATCATGAACAAGAGGGAGACCATTTTGTCTCTAAAGTTGAAAATAGCTCACGATATGCTATAAACAACACTTTGGTTTCTACTTTCTCTTTAAGGGGTTAATCCAAACTCACTATCTTTAAAGTTATTCCTGTCTCACAAGAAAGCATTGTTTTTCTGTATCTTTTTCCCAGACCATAAACTCAAAGCTTTTGAACACTTAAGAAAATATACCAGCCTCCCCAGGTGGTAATTCAAAGGTTTGACACTCAGAGATAAGAGTGTTGGTGCGGGCTAACATAAACTCTGTAGTATCGTATTTACATAACGAGACCAAAGGGCTTATTCACAAATAAGCTGTGTACTGTATATCTTAAATAAGGTTTATTTTAAGTATCTTCACAAAGTATCTATACTAGTAATACATGTATAAACCCATGTATGCATATATATAGATTAGTATTAAGGAGTTGTATACATGCTACTATATTAGTGGGGTAGCATTAGAAACTGGTTAAACATACATTCCAGTGGTTAGTTTCAATTTCCCAAAACATTAACAAATGGCCTGGGTCAGTGTTGATAATAAACATTCACACCTGTAAATCTGAAGTGATGCCGAGATAGTTGGGATACATGACATGTGTTTTGACACCCTTAGACAATTAAGTGTGTTTTACTAAGTTAGATCAAAGGGTAATCATAAATTGGTTGTTGAACTCAGTGACCCTAACATTAGGAATTATTCCTTATACACCACTGCCCCTACAGGTTAAAAATGACATTGTTCAAGATCCAAAACAGTTGCCTAGTAATAAGATACACACCCACTTTTGGAGAGAGATAAAAGTAGCAGCTGAGATAGCAGGAGAGGACCTTAAGAAAAGAGAAGGGAAGAAAAGAGCTCTTGAAGGGAGACTCGCTGAGGAGATCTCGGAGGGAACAAGTCGCTCTACAGAGAGATCTTAAACGCAAACATGTAGCGATGTTGGAAGGAGTCCAGTTGGACTCATAATGGAAGCTTCTCAAGCAGACAGAACTTTAACCTGGTAACGTATTTATTTTGTTTATTTACCTGCTTTGGTAATGGAGTTGTTTTTGAATACACATAACTAAAACCATTTAAATATATATGGCAAAGCAATTTGGAATTGTATTATATTTTAACTGCAGTATAAATTAAATATTATTCCAAATATTAAGGCACATACCCTAATTTGGTTGTCTTTAAAAAGCTAGAGCCAAGTGGTACAATGGTTTTATTATGATATAGGTGTAAAAATGAATTCTCTCTAAATTTAATATAAGACTTGATGTTTTATCAAAGCCGTGTTCCTTATATGACACTTGGTCTGGACACGTTTAAGAAGTGTAATCAGGAGATCTGTTTGTTGGAGAAAGAAATAGTGTTAAAGTGAACAAAAGAGTGTTTACACCTTCCGTGAAGTAACGGAAAGACATTTCACAAGAGTTACCAAGTTTTAGATGTACAAGTATCATTTAAGTATTGAACTGTGAATATACTTTGTCATATAGAGCTTGCATAGAAATGTATGTAAATATTATCTAAACATAATCCATCATTTATCTCTGATTGTAGAAGTATATCCATTAATTTATTTGATCACGACTTACACCTGATTTTAATTTGCACTGTACTTTAGTTAATAAATATATATAATATTTTAAGCAATATTCATTTGTGTTACTTGTCTTCAAACTAGCACGGATATAAAGAACTTCGAATTTCTTGTTTGATATTGTAGGAAATAGGGAATCTCCGAAAATTAAGATTTGCCTATTTCCATAAATACAATAATTATTTTTATATTTCAGTATAAACATTCTGACATATTTGTAGGCAGTATGCTGAGATGCGTCAATGTTTCTGACAATGTTCGTGTCCCATAACCTTTAATAGAGTTTGCATGTTGATAGAACTTTTTGCCTGTTCAAGATGTTCTGGTGCAAACCGAACTGGGGGGGGTATTTGGCCCATCCCTAGGAGCCGCTAAGTAAATGCCAGGATCTTTTTCCCAGTAATTTCCTTACGGCCAGACACACAATATGGTTTTTGACTTTTGTTTAACTTAAACACGTTGCTAATAGAACTAGCTATGAGTTTATAGTTAAAATATTGATATTTGCACTGTTTAGCACTGAAAACTGTGATTTTGGATACTTTTTTTCAGTGTCAGTAAAAAATGTGTCTCTGCCAGTAAATGCCATGGTTTTTGCCAGTAAAAAAAATGGTGTTGTTTGTAAATATTGGCGTCCTGCCATTTAACTTCACTTTGTGGGGGGGGGGGGTTGGCCGGGGTTCCCTATGATAAGGATGGGTGACCCCGTCCCTCTTACGCGTCATGGGGGTTTAGTTCCTGCTGGAGAGGGGAGATTGCAGCGTCGCTGGAGAATGGATCATCGTTGGACATGGACGGGATTACATCGCTGGAATTTATTTATTTATTTTATTTTTAAATAAAGGACTTGTCCAACTGTGTCTGTGTGTTTTTTACAAATTTTTACACTTTCTTTGTGAAATGGTAGGGGTACAATGTACCCCGTTACCAATTCACATAGGGGGGCGGGATCTGGAGTTCCCCTTTGTTAAAGGGGGCTTCTAGATTTTGATAAGCCCCCCGCCCGCAGACCCCCACAACCACCGGGCAAGGGTTGTGGGGATGAGGCCCTTGTCCTCATCAACATGGGGACAGCCTCCCCATGTTGAGGGCACGTGGCCTGGTACGGTTCAGGAGGGGGGGGGGCGCTCTCTCGCCCCCCTCTTTTCCTGCGGCCTGCCAGGTTGCGTGCTCGGATAAGGATCTGGTATGGATTTTTGGGGGGACCCCACGCCATTTTTTTTATTTGGGTGCGGGGTTCCCCTTAAAATCCATACCAGACCTGAAGGGTCTGGTATGGATTTTTGGGGTGGACCCCACGCCATTTTTTTTTATTTGGTGCGGGGTTCCCCTTAATATCCATACCAAACCTGAAGGGCCTGATATGGAATTTGTAGGGACCCCCCACATTTTTTTTGGTTCGGGGTTCCTCTTAATATTCATATCAGACCCAAAGGGCCTAGTAATTGACTTTGGGGGGACCCCTGACATTTTTTTCAATGACTTTGATCTGTATTGCCGGGGAGCCGACAATTCATTATAGCCGCAAGTGGTTTTAGCTCAGGTTCACACTGGGGCTGCGGGAGTGAAGCCGTGCGAGTTCAGCTGAACTCGCACGATTTCACTCCTGCCTGTCAGTCCCGATTTCAGCTCGATTACAGAGACATCTGACACAGATGTCAATGTAAATCGCGGCTAAAATCGCAAAAAGTAGTACAGAAACTACTTTTTGAAATCGGTGCAGCGTCGCACCGATTGGGACGGTGCCATTGCCCGCAATTTGCGGCAAATTTCGCCGATTTGACATGCGATTTGACATTTCAAATCGCATGTCAAATCGCACCAGTGTGAACCAGGGCTTAAATTACTTTTTTTCTTTCAGAAATTACATTTTGTGCAGGGACAATTCTAAACACGGGAAACATGCGCGACTTTACAGGCATACTTTAGACACACCCCAGGTACGAAATTTAAAGGAATATTTCACTTTTATTGTTTCACTTTAAGCATTATTAAAATCACTACTCCCGAAAAAACGGCCATTTTTAAAACTTTTTTTTGCATTGATACATGTCCCCTGGGGCAGGACCCGGGTCCCCAAACACTTTTTATGACAATAACTTGCATATTAACCTTTAAAATTAGCACTTTTGATTTCTCCCATAGACTTTTAACGGGGTTCCGCGGATTTTCGAATTTGCCGCGAACACCCCATATTGCTCGCTGTTGGCCGAACGGGCGAACAGCCAATGTTCGATTTGAACTCATGTTCGGCTCGAACATAAAGCTCATCCCTAATCATGACCATAATAATATCTCACTAAATTTCAATATTACCATTACTCAACCACTTCAATACAGGGCATTTTTCATACCCTTCCTGCCCAGGCCAATTTTCTGCTTTCAGCGCTGTACCAATTTGAATGACAACGCTGTACCCATATGACATTTTTATCATTTTTTCTCCCCACAAATAGGGCTTTCTTTTGGTGGTATTTGATCACCTTGTTTTTTTTTTTGTGCTATAAACAAAAAAAGAGCGACAATTTTGAAAAAAAACACAATATTTTTTCCTTTTTTCTATAATAAATATCCCAATAATTTTTTTTCCTCAGTTTAAGCCGATATGTAATCTACATATTTTTGGTAAAGAAAAATCGCAATAAGCGTATATTGAATAGTTTGCGCAAAAGTTATAGCGCCTACAAAATAGGGTAAAGATTTATGACATTTTTATTATGATTTTTTTTTTTACTTGTAATGGCAGTGATCTGCGATTTTTATCGTGACTGTGACATTGCGGCGGAAAGATCTGACACTTTTGACACTATTTTGGGACCAGTAACATTTTTATTACAGCGATCAGTGCTATAAATATGCACTGATTACTGTATAAATGTCACTGGCAGGGAAGGGGTTAACACTAGGGGGTGATCGAGGGGTTAACTGTGTCTCCTAGGGAGTGATTCCAACTGTGGGGGGAGGGGACTGACTTGGGGAGGAGACCGATCGGTGTTCCTATATACTAGTCTAGCGCACCCACCCCAGACTTTACCTGCTTTATTCTTTACTTGGCTCCTCCGCAGGAAAGAATGAGGCACACCGCACCAGCAGCCCATACCTTCCTGGATGAGGAGGTTGAGCGGTGTTAGTTTCGGGCCTGCCTGCGCCTGGTGTTAGAATCCTCCTGAGTTGATCTCGCCTCTGCATTTAGCCAGAGGCAAGTCCTTAATTCTCCCCAATAAAGTAACTGTCCACACCAACTGAAAGTCCAACCTTTATTTATTTCACCACAGATAACAAATAGTCTCTATGAGAGCAGACAGGTTGATACGAGACACAGGTCAGATAAGGTGGGAGGAGGTCCAGGCACAAACTCAATTTAGTTTCTCTTACTGTTCTGATTTCACGAACAGGTTTTGGGCGCACGGTCTCTGCCACCGACCGGGTGAATATGAAAAGTCACTGCCACTGACTTGGTGAAGTTGGTCACTGCCACTGATCTGGTAAATAGGGCCTTGCCCTATTTGGTCACTGCCACTGACCTGGTGTGCATAGAGTCACTGCCACGATGACCTACAGAACATGCACTTCCTTCTTGAAGAAACTTGGCCCATGTCAAGGAGAAGAACCTCCCTCCGGAGAGTTACCAGAGGCCCCCACTGTCACCACGACTCTGCGCTGGGTCTTCAGAAGGGCTCACCTCCCTGGCCTCCTCGATCCTGGATACGGGTCCCCTCTCAAGGCGGCACCCTGGGAGCCCTCGATCCCCGGTGGAACCCAGCCAAAGGTGCTGAGCTCCAGGCCTCCAAAATAGTACCTCACCCCAGACTAAAGGTGTCTGGTATGGAACAGGAACTTGGCCTCTGGGCCTAGGGCACCCGGAGACGACACACGCACCACCCAGGCTGAAGGTGCCTGGGCACGACCACTCAGGAAGATGACCGTCCCTTTTTATACCCTCTCCCGACTGGCACAGCAGGTTCCCCGCCCTGTCGTCACTGCTGCCGAGAGGGGACAAAAAGGCACATCCCTGCATCACTGGTTCAACCCTGGCCTACGGCAACAGCGCCACCTGTAGGGCACAGGGAACAACACACCAATACTACCTCCCAGGGACAAAAAAGGTCAAAGAAACCTAACAATTAGTGTATCTGAGCCTAATTACCACTCAGATACTCCCTCTAAATATAGCACCCCGCTACACTAGGAACACACGATCTGTCTCCTCTTCCCTGACAGGACGTGGATCTGTGTGTTTACACACACAGATCTATGTCCCTGCTCTGTGATGAGCAATCGCGGGTGCCTGGAGGACATCGCTGCCTGCCGGGCATGCGCATCTGCTCCCGAGTGACGAGACGCGCGCACCCCCTATGCCACCGGGAAGCTGTGGACTTCCTATGATGCCCGCCCAGGATGGGAGATCCCACCTGCAGATGCCATATGACAATGGGCGGGTAGGGGAATGGTTAAGACATATTTCCACTTTTGCAGCACAATTTGGATAACACCTATTTTAAATGTTTTACATGTTGCCATTCTTTTAGCATAAATGAACAAAAAATGTAAATTGCAGCTTATCTTTTTTAGATTATCTTTTCTTGGCCCTCCAGCAAAGGAAAATGCTAGGTAGTTGTTTTGTTTATGAGGGGGCTGGGCAGCTGTTTTTGCCTCAAATAATCCTGTTTGTATAGTGCAGGCAGAACTTCTTTATCACATGTAAATAGATTTGAACACTATCTATTCTGACAAAGGGTTAACAGTGCAGAAGCTGTGCTTTTTGCATTTTATGTTAATGGGGACAGGCTTGCCCCTACATTGTTCAAAAAACCTTGCAGTCAGCCATGACACCTTCTCCTGAGAAACGACTAATAGGTAAGAAATATATATATAAAAAAAATGTAATCATGCTATGATAATCGGAACACATAACAAACATATCAGGGGGTTTTCTCAAATATGACTGCAAAAGTGAAAATACACTTTAAAGTGATATTAAAATGTTGTTTAAAGAAAAAAATAACGTGGTTTTGCACAGAGCAGCCCGGACCCTCCTCTTCTGGGGTCTCCTTGCCTCTCCCTCCCTCCAAGTACCCCAGAGCAAGCAGCTTTCTCTGGGGGCACCCAAGCAGGCTCGCTCCCGAGCAGCGACTCTGCATGCCCATTCACACACAGAGCTGCCCCACCCTCTCTCTCTCCTTATTGGCTCACTGGCTGAGATTGACAGCAGCAAGTGCAAATGGTTGCTGCACACAGAAGATTTTTTACCTTTATGCATAGAATGTATGAAGGTAAAAAGCTTGAGACCCCTTTCACACTGAGGCAGTTTTCAGGCGCTTTAGCGCTAGAAATAGCACCTGAAAACTACCTCCCATGCCGGCCGAATGTGAAAGCCCAAGTGCTTTCACACTGGGGAGGTGCGCTTGCGGGACGTTGGAAAAAGTCCTTCAAGCAGCAACTTTAGGGCGGTCACTTCCAAAACACCCCTGCCCATTGCATTGAATGGGCAGCACTTCCGAAGCGCCTGAAAGGCCCTTCGGAAGCGCTGCAACACGGGCGATTCTAACCCCTTCTTAGGCCGCTAGCAAAGGTTAAAAGCGCCCCGCCAGCGGCCGAAAAGCACCACTTAAACAGCGCTAAAACGAAACAGCGCTTTACCGCTAAGGCACGGGCGGCCCCAGTGTGAAAGGGGACTTAGACTTTACAACCACCTTAAGATCTTACCCATAATCCTTTACTATTAGCATTTATAGTTTTTACACAGATTTCCTTTTGCTGATGGTTTATCCACTGCATAGGCTGTAAAGATGGCCATAGATGTGTACAAAAACAAAAATTCAAACAGAGATCGAAACATAACGATTGACCTACACATGATTAAAAAAGTAAAAAAAAAAAATTCCAGCCCAACTTGATTCATTCATTTTCAACCTTGAGACTTCAACTGTTGCAGAAGGCACACTAACCATACGAAAAAGGACAAGATTCGATTGAAACATTTACAGCAAGCCATGAATGGTTTCAAAGGTTTTGTCGAAGATTCAACCTTCATAATCAGAGTATCAGTGGGGAGGCTGCAAGTGCAGATATGGAAGGAGCTGAGAAATGTGTGGTGGAGTTTTATAAAATCATCAAAAAAGGTGGCTACTGTCCAGAGCAGATATTTAACGTGGATGAAACTGGACTTTTTGGGAAAAAAAATGCCCGAAAGGTTTTACATACACAAAGAACATAAAACAATGCCTGGTTTTAAGGCTGATGCCGCGTATACACGACCGTTATTCATGTCATGGAAAAAAAACAAGTTTTTCTCGACATGATTTTTCTTGTTTTCTCTCAAGCCTGCCTTGCATACACACGTTAATGAAAAAAAAACGCTTGAGCAAAGCGTGGTGACGTACAACACGTACGACGGCACTATAAAGGGGAAGTTCCATTCGAATGGCACCACCCTTTGGGACGCTTTTGCTGATCTTCGTGTTAATAAAGTTTGGTGAGAGACGATTCGCGCTTTTCAGTCTTCATGCTTTTCAGTCCGCTACATCGTGACGAATGTGCTATCTCCATTACGAACGCTAGTTTTACCAGAACGAACGCTAGTTTTACCAGAACGAGCGCTCCCGTCTCATACTTGATTCTGAGCATGCGAGTTTTTTTTCCCCTCGTAAAAGAATACACACGACCATTTTTCACGATGTTAAAAAGAACAATGTGAAAAACGACGAGAAAAAATAAAGCAGGCTCTAATTTTTTTTCGCCCATTTTTCTCGTCGAGAAAAATGCTCTGGAGCATACACACGACCGTTTTTCACGACCATTTTTAAAAATTGCATTTTTCTCGTCATAAAAAACGGTCGTGTGTGCGAGGCATTAGACAGGGTCACGTTGTTGTTGGGAGGAAATGTTGCTGGGTTCAAGTTAAAGCCTCTCCTCATCTATCATTCACAGAACCCACGTGCATTGACAATGCCCCAGGCCACCCCCAGCATCTTGATGACCTACATCCAGATGTAAAGGTAGTTTATCTGCCTAAAAACACAACTGCTATCCTACAACCCATGGATTAGGGTGCAATAGCAACATTCAAGGCCTACTATTTGCACAACTCCTTTTCCAAAGCTGTAGCAGCAATTGAAAATGACAGAGTTACCCTTTGTGATTTTTGGAAAGCTTTTAACATTTTACACTGCATAAAAAACATTGCATCGGCTTGGGAGGGAGTAACAGAAAAGTGTATGCAGGGTATATGGAAAAAATGCTTAAAGTGTTTTGTGAACAATAGCGAAGAGTTTGATGAAACAGATGTTGAAGTTATAAATCAAAAAAGTGTGCAACTTGCTAACATGCTTGACTTAGATGTTGAAGTGACAGATATTAAAGAATTTGGGGAATTTGTTGAGAGAGCGCTAAGTAATGAAGATTTAATAGAGTTGGAGGCACAGCAGCACTTAGAATGGGAAGAGGAAGAAAAGGAGGAAACAATGGAAGAAGTACAAAAGAAGTTCACAGTCAGGGGGTTAGCTGGCGTGTTCTCAAAAGTGAATGCAGCTTTATTACAATTAGAGAGTACGGACCCAAATGTTGAAAGGTTCTCTAAAGTGGAACAGCAGATAAAGGAACTTATACAATGTTATCGTGAAATTTATGAAGAAAAAAATTAAATTACAAAGCAGAGCACCTTAACAGAATTCTTCTTACAAGCTACCCCTACCAGTTCTATAATTTTCTTGTCATCTTCTCCCTCATCTACAACTCCTGTTGACCCTTCTGGTAACTCCAATGATGACATTGTCGACCCTGCTGGTAATTTCAATTTCAATTTCAGTGATGACACTGATGACCCTGAAGCACTATCACCCTTTGAAGGATTTGATGGCTAAAATGTTGATCAAAATGTCTACTCTACAGTATATGTTAACTTTTTGGGCACTGTACACTCTATGTATCATGTACAGTACAATGCATTATTTTTGGTTATATTTTTGTGTTCTGTAATTCTGCAAAATAAAACAACATTATTGCATTGGAGTTTTGTGTTTAGACCTTTTTTTTTTCAGAATACAGCACCGTACAGTAGTTAGGAATGCTTAAAATATTGATTACTTGTGGTTCCTCGTTTAATGACCAATTTGTTTCACGACCTGGTCGCTGGAACGGAACCCAGTCGTTAAGTGAGGAGTACCTGTAGTCTCATGCGTGCAGACCTGGAATTACATATATTAGCAGGATATTTGGTATATTTTTTTTGATCTGGTGCTTGTTGTTTTATTGCCCACTCCTTGCTCCTATGGTCCTTGGTGGTAATTTTCTGCTCATGATCCCTATAGAAGAGTCATCTATATAGCTTTTTGGTAAATATGTTTTATTGAATGACAATTACAATGAAAATCTAATTTTCGCTAGCGTTGGGGCCCTCAGGGTTTATTTTGATACATTTACAAATACCATCATATATGGGATGCTCTTCATGTTATATCATTGCTTGTATGTATGTAGCGGCTTGTCTTTCTTCGTCTAGGGGTCTCAGTGCTGGGGGGAGGGATGAGATACACCACGGCCCATGTCCCCCATAACTGAGAGGTGAAGGCCAGAAGATTGGGTTTTGTGTAGGTGTCCTAGAGTCAAGTCCAGTACTTCGTCCCTGCCTCCTTTGCTCCTAGTAACCAGAGTTCCACACAGTGAATATGTCCAACTCAGTTTTATTCTTCTTGGCAAACAACAAACAGTTTCTTCTACTGAGTAATAATGGGGGATAGATTGAGGCACAATCCTTTCCCTTCTGTTGCTAAGCACTGTGTTATCACCAGTGGTAAATAGTCACTGCCACTGACTATGTGAGGTAGAACATGAATTACCTTCGCTAGCACGGCCCCTGTCAGGGGAAGGAAATCCGTCCAAGGGAGAAACCGGAGGCCTCTCTGTCACCAGCGATGCTGCGCCGGACTCTCCAGAGAAGTTCCGCACACCAGATCTCACTAACTCAGACACGGGCACCCAAGGAGTTAGGGCCCCCTTGGATTCCTCCACCCTCGCGGAACTCAGTCGAAGGTACTGAGCCCCAGGCATCCGCCATAGTACCTCACCCCAGGCTAAAGGTGCCTGAGATGGACTCCATCTCCGCTCCGGCTAGGTCAAGGGCACCTAGGCCCGGAACACTGGAACGCCAGCACCCAAGCTAAAGGTGCCTGGGTGCGGCCGAGTCCTCCGACTCCCACTCAGGACTCCGAACTCTGAACCCCGTGGTAAGGGCGTCCTCCCCTTTTATCCTCTCTCCCTTTGCGTCACAGCGGGTTCCCCGCCCCGCTGTACCAGCTCCAGGGGAGGACAAAAAAGGTACAGTCTTGTGGTGTGAGCTCAGCTTCGGCCCAGGGCAACAGCGCCACCTGTGGACCGCAAGGAACCTCACACCACCAGAATCCTCCAAGAACCAGAAAATGGTCTCGGATCCCCTAGCAATTTGTGCATCTGGGTTACACTACCACCCAGATGCCCCCCTTAAATTCAAACACCCGCTACACTCTCCCCCTGGTGATTTGACACTGGTCCCCAGTGTCTGGTACAAACTCACATCCCACAAGGGTGGTGACATAAGTTCAGCCCAGAAACCAAACTACACAATTTAACCCTGAATTGTGCCAAGACCTGAATGGGAAAGGGAAAAATTAAAACAGTACAACTATAAAACTTTCCAATAACACACTTTAAATATCTCACACATTTACACGCTACACCCTCCCCCTGGCTATCTAAGGAACACCCATTCTCAAAAGCCTTAATAGACGAGTCTCCTGCAGAGGGAAAGAAAAGAAACATACATCCTAACAATATATGTGTGTCTGCTTGGAATAAATGGGTCTATCCGAGACGAAACCCACTCACTCCAATAAGTGCTGCATAATGTCAAAAAGAACAAACAATCGTTGCGCAACACTGCCACCTGGTGACAATGCCGCGGTCAAGACACTTTTCACTTCCAGATGAATTTTTTCTTCTTGATCATTTCTCTGTGACTCTACACTAACTAAACCCCAAAGTCACTGATTTCTCTGAAGTGCAAGGAGAAGGAGGGAGAACAAAACAAGAACAGCTCCCATTTTCTCCAAAGAGTAGAACTGCTCAAATACAAAAAAAACTAGGGCACAGTCCTTGTGTTCCGGCAAAGACACTCCGGAAAGTTCAGCAATGAACAGCAAGAAAGAACACACAGGAGTTTTTTTCTCCTAAAGATAAAACCTTGGATGCAGCAGGAACACAGGCTTCAAATGTCTGTCCAAAGCCTCCACATGGTACTCAGCATTTCCTCCTTCCTTGCGGCAAATCACCACTCTGTCCGCATGGATATGCCTTCCCAGCATCCACTTAGCTTTACAGTCCTGGAACTTTTTGGTGACCGTTGGTGAACAAGAAAGGTATCGCCGTGCTTGCGGTACTTTAAGTTTGTCCCACACAAAGGTATCATACCATCTTTGGCGAAAAACTTCCACCTCATAAAGCAGTTCTCGAGGCAGGTACGGGTATTCCAACCCATACTCTTGGGCAACCTTTTGGCCGAAGAGACGCTGCAGCCTTGACAAAGGTGGCATGGTGGACCGGTCTCCTTCTCCAGGGGGAACAATCGCTTCTGGGTGGCGAGGTGCGTTCACCACCTCGGTAGATCTGGGCCTAGGAGCCCGCAGTGACTTGCGTTGCACTCCCGCAACAGGAGCAGGTGAAATGGATGTTAAGTCCAGAAGAGGAATCCCTGACAGGGGACCAGATTCTTCCCTAGGCACCGAGGCCTCCACCCGTGGTGTACTATCTCCAGTAGACATGGGCAGGTCCCTTGTGACACGGGACGAGGGTAGCTTCATCTTGTCCCATCCCTTCTGGTGGAAGATTTCGTCTATCTCCCCATCATCGCCATTGTCAGACAATGAATTCAGGTCGGAGGTGTCGTAGCATTCAGCGGGCAGATAATTCCCAGTCACGGAACTATCTCCCTTGACGGCCTCTACCGACTGTGGGCTTCCGCCACTTTTAACCACACAGACAGTCCCAACCCCTGGCTCACCTGGGCCTTCAGAAGAGTAGGGATGTCCAGGACTCTTCTCTCTGCATCTATCCAGGCCAGGCAAGCAGCGGGGCGAAGCTCTTCCACGACCACACAAGGCCATCACTAGGCCGACTTTCCTCTTCGGTGGTCGGAGCAGGGAGCTGCTGGTGACTGAGGCAGCATCCTCGGGTTTTCTCTTTTCATCTCCGCTTGGGCAGTCACTTCGCCCGGATCAGTGCGCACGGGAAACGCACCAGCATCAATCTCTCCTTCCGGAGTGGCAGTCCCAGTGAGGTAGTTGAGGTGGAAAGCCAAAGGCTTTTCTGTGGATGGTTCCACCTCAAAGAGAAACTCCTTGCAGACCTCACATCGCCCGAATGGCTTCAGCTGGACCACCAGTCCCGAACAGCCAGGACAGATCACACCGAGGGCCTCCATGTCTCTGCAAGTGTACAGAGCCAATCGCCCCGGGGCCTTAGTCTTATCCCCGTATCGATGATCGGAGCAGCCAGAGAAGACATGTCCATGAAAGAAGAAGCTGAAATCCATGGAGTGGTTGAAGTCATCTTCTCTCTTCGCTGCTCCATTGCGCACTGACCCACACGCGCCGGAATATCCACGTGCATACGTCCACATGGCCAGACTCCTCCCACACTCTGCACTTGTTCGCGGGCTTTCTCTTCTCCCCGCCCACGAACTACGCAGCTATGGGTTGCCTTGTGGCGCGTTGGCCAATATGGCCGACCTACTCGGAACTCCTCCGGGCAGCAAATTTCAAGTTCAGACACCACACACATCCCGGACACGATGCCCCCACGTGTAGCGGCCTCACCCCTCTCTACCCCTTCTCATGCTCGGCTTGTCTTTCTTCGTCTAGGGGTCTCAGTGCTGGGGGGAGGGATGAGATACACCACAGCCCATGTCCTCCATAACTGAGAGGTGAAGGCCAGAAGATTGGGTTTTGTGTAGGTGTCCTAGAGTCAAGTCCAGTACTTCGTCCTTGCCTCCTTTGCTCCTAGTAATCAGAGTTCCACACAGTGAATATGTCCAACTCAGTTTTATTCTTCTTGGCAAACAACAAACAGTTTCTTCTACTGAGTAATAATGGGGGATAGATCGAGGCACAATCCTTTCCCTTCTGTTGCTAACCACTGTGGTATCACCAGTGGTAAATAGTCACTGTCACTGACTATGTGAGGTAGAACATGAATTACCTTCGCTAGCAGGGAGCCTGTCAGGGGAAGGAAATCCGTCCAAGGGAGAAACCGGAGGCCTCTCTGTCACCAGCGATGCTGCGCCGGACTCTCCAGAGAAGTTCCGCACACTAGATCTCACAAACTCAGACACGGGCACCCAAGGAGTTAGGGCCCCCTTGGATTCCTCCACCCTCGCGGAACTCAGTCGAAGGTACTGAGCCCCAGGCATCTGCCATAGTACCTCACCCCAGGCTAAAGGTGCCTGAGATGGACTCCATCTCCGCTCCGGCTAGGTCAAGGGCACCTAGGCCTGGAACACCTGGAACACTGAAACACCAGCACCCAAGCTGAAGGTGCCTGGGTGCAGCCGAGTCCTCCGACTCCCACTCTGGACTCCGAACTCTGAACCCTGTGGTAAGGGCGTCCGCCCCTTTTACCCCCTCTCCCTTTGCGTCACAGCGGGTTCCCCGCCCCGCTGTACCAGGGGAGGACAAAAAAGGTACAGTCTTGTGGTGTGAGTTCAGCTTCGGCCCAGGGCAACAGCGCCACCTGTGGACCGCAAGGAACCTCACACCACCAGAGTCCTCCAAGAACCAGAAAAAGGTCTCGGATCCCCTAGCAATTTGTGCATCTGGGTTACACTACCACCCAGATGCCCCCCTTAAATTCAAACACCCGCTACATGTACATATGTATTTTTTACATATAGTATGTTATTTTATTAATTTTTTTGCTTTATTACCTGAACATCCTTCTCCTGAATAAGCATGTCTGTGAAATGTGTTGAGAAACTAACTACTCCACAGTATTTTATCATGTACTATACTGATCGACTATACATCTGGTGGGCTGGCTTTAGTGGCTGTTTCTGGAGAATGTGTTGTATTCAATGTATTTTGTATGCACATATATATACTGTGTAGCGGCCTCACCCCTCTCACCCCTTCTTCTTCTCAGCTTGTTGTCTGGTCTAGGGGGATTAGGGAGGAGGGATGCGGTATACTACGGCCTATGTCCTCTTATGTGTAGAGGTGAAAGCCAACACCTGTTTACCTTCGGGTCATGTGTATAACTCAGAGCCAAGTCCGTTCTACAGATGACCCCCCTTTGCTCCCAGTAACTGGAGTTCCACACCACTGAAAAGGTCCAACTCTTATTTATTCTCTGACAGCAATAAATCGTCCTTTAACAGCAGACAGGTTGTGACCCAAAGAACAGTTCAGTACAAGTGGGGAGTTGGTCAAGGCACAATCCTCAAATAGAACTAACCATTGTAGTGTCACCAATGGTTATGACGCACAGCCGCTGCCACCGATCGTGTAGAACAGGAACAGAATTACCTTTGCTAAATGCAGCCCCTGTCGGAGGGAAGATATCCTTCCAAGAGAGTTACCAGAGGCCCCGCCGTCACCAGCAATGCTGCACCGGACTGTTCGGAGGGCTTACGCTCCCTGGCCTCCTCGTCTCAAATTCGGGCGCCCAACACCTTAGGGCCCCTCGGACTCTTCCACCCCTGCGGAACCCAGTCGAAGGTACTGGGCCCCGGGCCTCCTCCGTAGCACCTCACCCCAGGCTGAAGGTGCCTGGAATGGACTCCATCTCCCGCTCCGGCCAGGTCAAGGGCACCTGGGCCCGAAACTCCGGAACACCGGCACCCAGGCTGAAGGTGCCTGGGTGCCGCTGTGACCTCCGACGACTGAACCTCGCGTTGAGGGTGTCTCTCCCCTTCATCTCCTCTCCCGACAGGCACAGCAGGTTCCCCGCCCCGCCGTACGGCTGCCGAAACAGGACAAAAAGGGAATATCACTGCAGTGATGGTTCAACCCCGACCCAGGACGACAGCGCCACCCATAGGCCGCAGGGAACTGCACACCACTGGAGTCCTCCACGAACAGAAAATGGTCCCAAACTCCTCAACAATCAGTGCATCTGGGCCATACTACCACCCAGATGCTCCCCCTAAATTTAAATACCCGCTACACTCTCCCCCTGGTGATTTGACACTGGTCCCCAGTGTCTGGTGCAAACCCATATCTCCCAAAGAGTGGTAACATAAGTTCAACCCAGAGACCAAACTACACATAGAACTAAACCTTACAAACTAACCATGGATTGTGCCAGGACCTAAAATGGGAAAGGGAAAACAAGAATATAAAACAATGAACTCTCATCAAATATACTTTAGATATTTTACACATTTACATCCCCTCCCTCTCTGCTATCTAAGGACCACCCCATTCTCAGCAGCCTTGATAGATGAATCTCCTGCAGAGGGGAAAGAAAACATACATCCTATCACAATGTGTGTTTCTTGGAATGAATGGGTCTATCCGAAAAGAAACCCATTCGCTCCAATACGTATGGTGTAAATGTAAAAAAACAAACAATTTTGCGCAACACCACCACCTGGTGGTAGTGCCGTGGTAAAGACACTTGGTCAAGTCCAGATGAAACTTTTACTTCTCTGTGCTGTGGCCCTATGCTTGGCTACACCCCAAAGTCTCTATGTTCCTTGTGGTGAGAAGAGAGGAGGGAGAACAAACAATGGCAACAGCTCCCACTTCTGAAAAGAGCAAAACACCCATATAACTAGGGCACAGTCCCTGGGTTCCGGCAAAGGCACTCCGGAAAGTCCAGCAATGAGAAAAAAACACAAAGGAATCTCTTCCTCCTAGAGGTAAAACTTTGGGTGCGGCAGGAACAGGGGCTTTAAGTGCTTATCAAAGGTCTCCACATTATACTCAACATTCTCTCCATCCTTCCGACAGATAAGCACCCTGTCCGCATGGATATGCCTAGCCAGCATCCACTCCGCCTTACAGTCTCTGAACTTCTTAGAAGCTGTAGGTGAGCACGAGAGGTATCCCTACGAGCGTGGGGCACCTTAAGTTGTGTCCAGATGAATTCATCGTACCACCGCTGCCGCAAGACCTCTACCTCATAAAGCAAGTCTCAGGGTAAATACGGGTATTCCCACCCATATTCACGGGAAACCTTCTGGCAAAAGAGTCGCTGCAGCCTGGCCAAAGGTGGCATTGTGGCACGATTTCCTTCTCCAGGCAGAACAATGGATTCAGGGTGACGAGGTACTTTAACTACCTCTGTAGATTTGGGCTTAGGAGCCCGCAGTGATGCATGTTGCACTCCCGCAACAGGAGCAGATGACACAGCAGGTGATTCAGGGGGTGAAAGGGCAGACAGGGGACCAGATTCCTCCCCAGGCTCCGAGGCCTCTACACAGGGTGCACTATCCCCAATAGACACGGGTAGGTCCCTTGTTGCACGGGACGAGGGTAGCGGCATCCTGTCCCAACCTTTCTTGTGGAAAATCTCATCAATTTCCCCATCATCACCGGCATCAGATAATGATTCTAGGTCGGAGGTGTCATAGAACTCCGCGGGCAGGTAATTCCCAGTGGACACTGAATCACCCCTCTGAACGGGCTCCACCAACTGTGGACTCCCGACACCTTCAACCACACACACAGTCCCAACTAGTGATGAGCCGAACACCCCCGGGTTCGGTTCGCACCAGAACCCGCGAACGGACCGAAAGTTCGAACGAACATTAGAACCCTATTAAATACAATGGATGCGAACGTTCGAATTCTAAAGTGCTAATTATAACAACTATTATGCATGTTATTGTCCTAAAAAGGGTTTGGGAACCCGGGTTCTGCACCAGGGGACATGTATCAATGCAAAAATAAGTTTTAAAAACGGTCGTTTTCCGGGAGCAGTCATTTTAATGATGCATAAAGTGAAAAAAAAAAAGTCAAATATTCCTTTAAATATCGTACCTGGGGGGTGTCTAAAGTATGCCTGTGAAGTGCCACGTGTTTCCCGTGTTTAGAACTGTCCCTGCACAAAATGACACTTCTAAAGGAAAAAAAAGCCATTTAAAACTGCTTGCGGCTTTAATGTAATGTCTGGTCCCGGTAATATGGATGAAAATCTTTAAGAAAAATGGCATAGCTACCCCATGACCCCCCCCCCTACCCCAGCCCATTACCAGCCCCTTTGGGTCTTGTATGGATATTAAGGGGAACCCCGCACATAAAATAAAAAAGGCCCTATATACTCTGAACAGCCGTATACAGGCGGTGCATACAAGACAGGGACTGTAGGTTTGTTCTTATGTAGAATCTGTTTGTAATTTTGAACAGGTACATTGTTGAAGTGTAGCTCCAGACCAAAAATCTATTTTTAAACTTTTTGGAAAACATAGGTAAGGGTTATCACCCCTGTAACATTTGTTTTGCTGTCTGTGCCCCTGTTCAGAACATTTCACCTCACTTTCCGTCCTAATGACAACTGTTTTTGAAATGTGGTGTTTTTCTTGAAACAAGGATTGCTGATAAAGCATCAGTACAGAGGAGACACCTTTCTCCCATATTTATTCTTACAGGAGAGAATTTTCCTTCCTAGTGGTAGATTTCCTCTCACTTCCTGTTGTCTTCTTGCGTTTGCAAGTAGGAGTCGTTTGTAAGTTGGATGTTTGAAAGTAGGGACCTGCCGTATATACTCTGCAGAAATAGGCCCCTTAGTTGTTGGTGTTGGCACAACACTGTAAGCACTCACAGTTACTCTTGGTTGGTGCTGGAACGCCCTGCTGTCAACTATTATATCAGGAATTTTAATTACATATAATTGTTGAACAGTGGTAGTAAAAATTGGGCCTTTGATGGTGGTGCTGGTGCCACAACACTGTAAGCCCTGACAGTTACTCTTGGTGGGTGCAGCAATGGGCCCTGCTGTGAATTATTAGATCAAGAATTGTAATTACATGCCCCTGTTGAACAGGGGCTGAAAAATTGGGCCTTAGGCACTGGTGGCACAACACTGCAACCCTTCACAGATACTGTACTTGGAGCACAGCAATGAGCCCTGTTGCAAAGTATTGCTTCAAAAATTGTAATGACACGCCCCTGTTAAACAGGGGCTGAAAAATTGGGCCTTAGGCACTGGTGGCACAACACTGCAACTCCTCACAGATACTGTACTTGGAGCACAGCAATGAGCCCTGTTGCAAAGTATTGCTTCAAAAATTGTAATTACACGCCACTGTTAAACAGGGGCTGAAAAATTGGGCGTTAGGCACTGGTGGCGGCACCCATAAACAAAAATGATCTTCCAAGCTATCATCATCAATCGTACCATTGAGGACTCGGAGGAGGAGGATAGCCAGTCAACATAACAGCACAGGCACTCAGCATCAGCATCAGTCTTGAAGGGATGTGACATTTTAAAATCAATTAGTCTGTTATATCAGCATCAGGTGTGTGGTAGCTGGTGGTGATCCAAGACTGGTTCATCTTGATGAAAGTCAGTCGATCAACCGAGTCGGTGGACAGGCGCACCCTGTGATCCGTGACAAATCCTCCAGCAGCACTGAATGTGCGTTCCGAAAGAACGCTGGATGCAGGACAGGCCAGTAGCTCAATTGCATACTGTGCAAGCTCTGGCCAGTGATCCATCCTCAAGACCCAGTAAGCCAGAGGATTTTCGGTGGGGAAGGTGTCCAAGTCTGACCTTGCCCCTAGATATTCCTGCACCATGTTTATCAGACGCTGGCGATGGTTGCTGGAACCGATCATACTTTGGGGCTGCGGACTAAAGAATTGTCTGAACGCATCGGTCAGACGGCCACCTTCCCCACCGCTCCTTCTTTGACTGGCCGAAGCCTCAGCAACTCGTTGTCCAGGACCAGGAGTTTGCAACCTCCCAGTCTCTGGGAACGCGTTGCACAGACCTTTCTGCAAGGCCTCCCGGAGTTGTCTCATCCTCTGCTCCCTCTGCGACGGTAACATAAGGTCCGCAACCTTACCCTTGTACCGTGGATCAAGGAGAGTGGCCAGCCAGTAATGGTCCCTCTCCTTGATCCGAAGAATACGAGGATCCTTCCGCAGACTTTGCAGGATCAGGGAGGCCATGCAGCGTAGGTTTGCTGAGGCATTCGCTCCGGAGTCCTCTGGGTCACTAAGGACGACATGATCCGCAGCCACCTCCTCCCAGCCACGTACAAGTCCACTGGTTTCTTGGGACTGTAAATCATCCCTAAAAGACTGCTGCTGATGATGCTGAGTGCCAGCCTCCACCTCCATGCTGACACAATCCTCCTCCTCCTCCTCCTCCTCCTCCTCCTCCTCCTCTTCCTGTGCGATGGGTGGGACAGAAGGAACACTGTCTGGGTAAAGGGGGCCTTGAGAGGCAAGGAAGTCCTCCTCTTCCTGCCTCTGTTCTGCCTCAAGTGCCCTGTCCATTATTCCACGCAGCGTGTGCTCCAACAGGTGGACAAGAGGTACAGTGTCACTGATGCATGCACTGTCACTGCTCACCATCCTCGTGGCCTCCTCAAATGGTGCCAGGACAGTGCATGCATCCCTGATCATGCCCCACTGGCGTGGAGAAAAAAAACCAAGCTCCCCTGACCCTGTCCTGGTGCCGTAGTCGCACAGGTACTCATTGATGGCCCTCTGCTGCGTGTGCAGCCGCTGCAGCATGGCCAACGTTGAGTTCCACCTGGTGGGCATGTCACATATAAGGCGGTTCTTGGGCAGGTTCAACTCCTTTTGCAGCTCAGCCAGGCGAGCACTGGCATTATAAGATCTGCGGAAATGCACACAGACTTTCCTGGCCTGCCTCAGGACATCCTGTAAGCCCGGGTACCTGCCCAAGAAGCGCTGCACCACCAGGTTAAGGACGTGAGCCACACAGGGCACATGGGTCAGTTGTCCCTGTCGGAGGGCGGAGAGGAGGTTGGTGCCATTGTCGCAAACCACCATTCCTGGCTTAAGCTGGCGTGGCGTCAACCACCTCTCGGCCTGGCCCTGCAGAGCAGACAGGACCTCTGCCCCAGTGTGGCTTCTGTCCCCCAAACACACCAGCGCAAGCACGGCATGGCATCTTTTTGCCTGCGTACTTGCGTAGCCCCGTGAACGGCTACGGAGCACCGCTGGTTCATAGGACAAACCACAGGAAGAGGCCATGGAGGAAGAAGAAGAGGAGGGGGTGGAGGAGAGAGGTGTGTCACAACCAGTAGTAGCATTTTGGAGGCGTGGCGGTGGGACAACCTCCAACACTACTGCACCTTGTCCTGAATCCTTCCCAGCTGCCAAAAGAGTGACCCAATGGGCCGTGAAAGAAAGGTAACGTCCCTGTCCATGCCTGCTGGACCATGAGTCAGCGGTAATATGCACCTTACCGCTGACCGCCCTGTCCAGCGAGGCCAAGACATTGCCTTCCACATGCCGGTAGAGAGCCGGAATAGCCTTCCGTGAGAAAAAGTGGCGTTTGGGAACCTGCCACTGAGGAACCGCACATTGCACAAACTCACGGAAGGGGGCCGAGTCTACCAACTGAAAAGGCAGCAGTTGAAGCGCTAGCAATTTAGCCAAGCTAGCATTCAACCGCTGGGCATGTGGATGGCTGGGAGTGAACTTCTTTCGACGGTCCAGCAGCTGGGGCAGGGAAATTTGCCTGCTAGAATCGGACGTCGGTGTACTGCTAGCAGAGTGGGCGCAAGTACTTGGCTGTGACACACCTAATTCTACACCTTCATTCCTCTCAGTGCATGTTTCAGAGAGGACTGAAGTTATAGTGGGGTTGGAGATCCCAGCTGATGCGGTGCAAGGAGAGGTCCGCTTTGTTCTTTGGTGTGGGTCTTTGAGGTAGGCTTGCCAACGAGCTGCATGGCAGGTCAACATATGTCTGGTCAGGCATGTGGTACCCAAGCGGCTGATGTTTTGGCCACGCGATATACGCTTGAGACATATGTTGCAAACAGCAGCTGTGCGATCTGATGCACTAGCCTCAAAAAAGGCCCACACCAAAGAACTTTTTGAATGACGGGCAGAGGCAGCGCCCTGCACAGGCGGAGCTCTGCGGTGTGATTCCGTCGGTGTACTGCCCTTACGCTGGCCACCAAAGGGCATCCTGCCTCGTTGGAGATGTGCCTCCTCCTCCTCCTCCTCCTCTCTCCTATTAGGCACCCACGTGGAGTCATTGACCTCATCATCCCCTCCCTCCTCATCACTGGAGCCAATCTGGCAGTATGCTGCAGCTGCTGGAACATGACTGCCAGATTGGTGTCCTTCTTGAGCATCCCCTCTGTCTGCTCTCACGCTACTGCCTTCCTCTAGCTGGGTTTCATCATCAGACCCTTCGAAACGCTGGGCATCCTCCTGGAGCATGTACCCAACACTGTGCTGAAACAGTTCGGGGGACTCCTCAGGAGGAGGACATGGTGGGTCTAGGGAAGGAGTGACTGATGATTTGTCTGACATTGATACCAGGGAAGACGACGCTTTGGCAGCTGCTTTTCCAGTACCCTGAGCCTGGGTGAGAGAGGATGAGGAGGAGGAGGAGGGCTTGGTCATCCACTCTACCAAGTCTTCGGCATGATGTGGCTCAACATGTCCAGCTGCCGAAAAGAAGGACAAGCGTGTCCCATGGCCATGTGCTGATGACAATGCACCGCGTCCACGACCAGCACTGTTGCCCCCAGACACAGAGCCTGCTTGCCCTCTTTTATTGCCTCCTGACTGTCTGCCTCTCCTTGTTTGCCTTCCAGACATTCTAATAGATGGCCTGCAGGGAGATGGGAAAAAAGCAATAAGGGCTACCTTCAGGTGTCCTTCTCTGTCCCTTGAAACAAGGACTTTCACAGTGAAAGAAACTGACACTGTCCCTACCTAGAGTTTTCTGTCCCTAGAATAAATGTTTTTTTTAATCACAATATAGCACAAGGACAATTCACTCAATGTCTCTCCAGGTCCCTGGAAACAAGGACTTGCAGAGTGAAAGAAACTGACACTGTCCCTACCTAGAGTTTTCTGTCCCTAGAATAAATGTTTTTTTTAAGCACAATATAGCACAAGGAAAATTAACTCACTGTCCTTACAGGTCCCTGGAAACAAGGACTTGCAGAGTGAAAGAAACTGACACTGTCCCTACCTAGAGTTTTCTGTCCCTAGAATAAATGTTTTTTTTAAGCACAATATAGCACAAGGACAATTAACTCACTGTCCTTACAGGTCCCTGGAAACAAGGACTTGCAGAGTGAAAGAAACTGACACTGTCCCTACCTAGAGTTTTCTGTCCCTAGAATAAATGTTTTTTTTAATCACAATATAGCACAAGGAAAATTAACTCACTGTCCTTACAGGTCCCTGGAAACAAGGACTTGCAGAGTGAAAGAAACTGACACTGTCCCTACCTAGAGTTTTCTGTCCCTAGAATAAATGTTTTTTTTAATCACAATATAGCACAAGGACAATTAACTCACTGTCCTTACAGGTCCCTGGAAACAAGGACTTGCAGAGTGAAAGAAAAAAAACACTCTCCCTACCTACAGTTTTCTGTCCCTAGAAAAAATGTTTTTTTTAATCACAATATAGCACAAGGAAAATTAACTCACTGTCCTTACAGGTCCCTGGAAACAAGGACTTGCAGAGTAAAAGAAAAAAAACACTCTCCCTACCTACAGTTTTCTGTCCCTAGAAAAAATGTTTTTTTTAATCACAATATAGCACAAGGAAAATTAACTCACTGTCCTTACAGGTCCCTGGAAACAAGGACTTGCAGAGTGAAAGAAACTGACACTGTCCCTACCTAGAGTTTTCTGTCCCTAGAATAAATGTTTTTTTTAAGCACAATATAGCACAAGGACAATTAACTCACTGTCCTTACAGGTCCCTGGAAACAAGGACTTGCAGAGTGAAAGAAACTGACACTGTCCCTACCTAGAGTTTTCTGTCCCTAGAATAAATGTTTTTTTTAAGCACAATATAGCACAAGGAAAATTAACTCACTGTCCTTACAGGTCCCTGGAAACAAGGACTTGCAGAGTGAAAGAAACTGACACTGTCCCTACCTAGAGTTTTCTGTCCCTAGAATAAATGTTTTTTTTAAGCACAATATAGCACAAGGACAATTAACTCACTGTCCTTACAGGTCCCTGGAAACAAGGACTTGCAGAGTGAAAGAAAAAAAACACTCTCCCTACCTACAGTTTTCTGTCCCTAGAAAAAATGTTTTTTTTAATCACAATATAGCACAAGGAAAATTAACTCACTGTCCTTACAGGTCCCTGGAAACAAGGACTTGCAGAGTAAAAGAAAAAAAACACTCTCCCTACCTACAGTTTTCTGTCCCTAGAAAAAATGGTTTTTTTAATCACAATATAGCACAAGGAAAATTAACTCACTGTCCTTACAGGTCCCTGGAAACAAGGACTTGCAGAGTGAAAGAAACTGACACTGTCCCTACCTAGAGTTTTCTGTCCCTAGAATAAATGTTTTTTTTAAGCACAATATAGCACAAGGACAATTAACTCACTGTCCTTACAGGTCCCTGGAAACAAGGACTTGCAGAGTGAAAGAAACTGACACTGTCCCTACCTAGAGTTTTCTGTCCCTAGAATAAATGTTTTTTTTAAGCACAATATAGCACAAGGAAAATTAACTCACTGTCCTTACAGGTCCCTGGAAACAAGGACTTGCAGAGTGAAAGAAACTGACACTGTCCCTACCTAGAGTTTTCTGTCCCTAGAATAAATGTTTTTTTTAAGCACAATATAGCACAAGGACAATTAACTCACTGTCCTTACAGGTCCCTGGAAACAAGGACTTGCAGAGTGAAAGAAAAAAAACACTCTCCCTACCTACAGTTTTCTGTCCCTATAAAAAATGTTTTTTTTAAGCACAATATAGCACAAGGAAAATTAACTCACTGTCCTTACAGGTCCCTGGAAACAAGGACTTGCAGAGTGAAAGAAAAAAAACACTCTCCCTACCTACAGTTTTCTGTCCCTAGAAAAAATGTTTTTTTTAATCACAATATAGCACAAGGAAAATTAACTCACTGTCCTTACAGGTCCCTGGAAACAAGGACTTGCAGAGTGAAAGAAACTGACACTGTCCCTACCTAGAGTTTTCTGTCCCTAGAATAAATGTTTTTTTTAATCACAATATAGCACAAGGAAAATTAACTCACTGTCCTTACAGGTCCCTGGAAACAAGGACTTGCAGAGTGAAAGAAACTGACACTGTCCCTACCTAGAGTTTTCTGTCCCTAGAATAAATGTTTTTTTTAAGCACAATATAGCACAAGGACAATTAACTCACTGTCCTTACAGGTCCCTGGAAACAAGGACTTGCAGAGTGAAAGAAACTGACACTGTCCCTACCTAGAGTTTTCTGTCCCTAGAATAAATGTTTTTTTTAAGCACAATATAGCACAAGGAAAATTAACTCACTGTCCTTACAGGTCCCTGGAAACAAGGACTTGCAGAGTGAAAGAAACTGACACTGTCCCTACCTAGAGTTTTCTGTCCCTAGAATAAATGTTTTTTTTAATCACAATATAGCACAAGGAAAATTAACTCACTGTCCTTACAGGTCCCTGGAAACAAGGACTTGCAGAGTGAAAGAAACTGACACTGTCCCTACCTAGAGTTTTCTGTCCCTAGAATAAATGTTTTTTTTAAGCACAATATAGCACAAGGACAATTAACTCACTGTCCTTACAGGTCCCTGGAAACAAGGACTTGCAGAGTGAAAGAAAAAAAACACTCTCCCTACCTACAGTTTTCTGTCCCTAGAATAAATGTTTTTTTTAATCACAATATAGCACAAGGACAATTAACTCACTGTCCTTACAGGTCCCTGGAAACAAGGACTTGCAGAGTGAAAGAAACTGACACTGTCCCTACCTAGAGTTTTCTGTCCCTAGAATAAATGTTTTTTTTAAGCACAATATAGCACAAGGACAATTAACTCACTGTCCTTACAGGTCCCTGGAAACAAGGACTTGCAGAGTGAAAGAAACTGACACTGTCCCTACCTAGAGTTTTCTGTCCCTAGAATAAATGTTTTTTTTAAGCACAATATAGCACAAGGAAAATTAACTCACTGTCCTTACAGGTCCCTGGAAACAAGGACTTGCAGAGTGAAAGAAACTGACACTGTCCCTACCTAGAGTTTTCTGTCCCTAGAATAAATGTTTTTTTTAATCACAATATAGCACAAGGACAATTAACTCACTGTCCTTACAGGTCCCTGGAAACAAGGACTTGCAGAGTGAAAGAAACTGACACTGTCCCTACCTAGAGTTTTCTGTCCCTAGAATAAATGTTTTTTTTAAGCACAATATAGCACAAGGACAATTAACTCACTGTCCTTACAGGTCCCTGGAAACAAGGACTTGCAGAGTGAAAGAAAAAAAACACTCTCCCTACCTACAGTTTTCTGTCCCTAGAATAAATGTTTTTTTTAATCACAATATAGCACAAGGACAATTAACTCACTGTCCTTACAGGTCCCTGGAAACAAGGACTTGCAGAGTGAAAGAAACTGACACTGTCCCTACCTAGAGTTTTCTGTCCCTAGAATAAATGTTTTTTTTAAGCACAATATAGCACAAGGACAATTAACTCACTGTCCTTACAGGTCCCTGGAAACAAGGACTTGCAGAGTGAAAGAAACTGACACTGTCCCTACCTAGAGTTTTCTGTCCCTAGAATAAATGTTTTTTTTAAGCACACTATAGCAGAAGCACAAAACACACTGACACTCTCCCTACCTATCCTTCTCTTTCCCTAAACTAAAGGAATCCAGGTTAAGCAAGAAAGAAATAACAGTCACTGTCCCTGCCTATGCTACTCTATCCCTGCTCCGGAACACACTACACTAGGCCGCCGTGCTGGCGGCCTTTTATAGTGTGGGGCGTGTACTAAACACCCTCAGCAATAATTGGCCACAGGCATCCTGCCTGTGGCCAATCATTGCTCTCCTCGCTGCCGGCGCTGTGATTGGCCAAGCATGCGGGGTCACAGTGCATGCTTGGCCAATCACAGCGCCTGGATGACACTGCGATGGCGTAGTGCATTGTGGGCCGTTCGCGTCACTCGAATTTGGCGCGAACGGCCCAAATCGTTCGATCTTCGTCGAACGATCGAACAGCCAATGTTCGAGTCGAACGTATGTTCGACTCGAACACGAAGCTCATCCCTAGTCCCAACCCCTGGCTCACCTGGGCCTTTAGTAGAACAGAGATGTCCAGGGCTCTTCCCTCCGGATCCATCCAGGCCAGGCAAGCGATGGGGCGAAGCTCTTCCACGACCACAGGATGCCTTTACCAGGCCGACTTTCCTCTTCGGCGGTGGGAGCAGGGAGCTTGTGGTGACCCAGGCAGCATCCTCGGATTTCTCTTTCTCAGTCTCCGCTGGGGCCTTCTCCTCGCCCCGGTCAGTGTGCGCAGGAATGTCCGCATAGGCTCTGATCTCCCCCTCCGGAGTGGCGGTACCTGTGAGGCAGTTGAGGTGGAAGGCGAGAGGCCTTTCTGTGGATGGCTCCACCTCAAAAAGGAACTCTTTGCAGGCCTCACATCGCCCGAACGGCTTCAAGTGGACCACCAGTCCCGAACAGCCGGGACAGATCACACCGAGGGCCTCTATGTCTCTGCATGTATACAGAGCCAAACGTCCTCGGGGCCTTAGTCTTATTCCCGTGTCTGTGATCGGAGCAGCAAAGGAAGTCATTCTCGTGGTGGAAGGAACCGGAATCCACGGGGCACTTGAGGTCATCCCGACTGTCTGCTGCTCCATTGCGTACTGACCAATTTGCGCCGGAATCTCCACGTGTGTCCTTCCACATGGCCAGACTCCTCCCATACTCTGCACTTGTTTGCGGGCTTTCTCTTCTCCCCGCCCACGAACTGCGCAGCTATGGTGTGCCTTGTGGCGCGCTGGCCAACATCGTTGAACTACTCGGAACTCCTCCGGGCAACAAAGTTCAAATGTAGACATTCTCAACTCCATCTGTATAACACACATCCTGGACGACGCCCCCACATGTAGGGGGCCTCACCCCTCTCACCCCTTCTTCTTCTCGGCTTGTTGTCTGGTCTAGGGGGATTAGGGAGGAGGGATGCGGTACACTACGGCCTATGTCCTCTTATGTGTAGAGGTGAAAGCCAACACCTGTTTACCTCCAGGTCGTGTGTATAACCCAGAGCCAAGTCTGTTCTACAGATGACCCCCCTTTGCTCCCAGTAACTGGAGTTCCACACCACTGAAAAGGTCCAACTCTTATTTATTCTCTGACAGCAATAAATCGTCCTTTAACAGCAGACAGGTTGTGACCCAAAGAACAGTTCAGTACAAGTGGGGAGTAGGTCAAGGCACAATCCTCAAATAGAACTAACCATTGTAGTGTCACCAATGGTTATGACGCACAGCCGCTGCCACCGACCGTGTAGAACAGGAACAGAATTACCTTTGCTAAATGCAGCCCCTGTCGGAGGGAAGATATCCTTCCAAGAGAGTTACCAGGGGCCCCGCCGTCACCAGCAATGCTGCACCGGACTGTTCTGAGGGGTTACGCTCCCTGGCCTCCTCGTCTCAGATTCAGGCGCCCAACACCTTAGGGCCCCTCGGACTCTTCCACCCCTGTGGAACCCAGTCGAAAGTACTGGGCCCCGGGCCTCCTCCGTAGCACCTCACCCCAGGCTGAAGGTGCCTGGAATGGACTCCATCTCCCGCTCTGGCCAGGTCAAGGGCACCTGGGCCCAGAACTCCACAACACCGGCACCCAGGCTGAAGGTGCCTGGGTGCGGCTGTGACCTCCGATGACTGAACCTCGCGTTGAGGGCGTCTCTCCCCTTCATCTCCTCACCCGACAGGCACAGCAGGTTCCCCGCCCCGCCGTACGGCTGCCGAAACAGGACAAAAAGGGAACAGCACTGCAGTGATGGTTCAACCCTGACCCAGGGCGACAGCGCCACCCACAGGCCGCAGGGAACTGCACACCACTGGAGTCCTCCACGAACAGAAAATGGTCCCAAACTCCCCAACAATCAGTGCATCTGGGCCATACTACCACTCAGATGCTCCCCCTAAATTTAAATACCCGCTACAACTGTATATACTGCGGATGGTGTTTTGGATATAATAGGCTTGGTTCATTACAATATTCTGTAGATTTTTTTAAATCTTTAGTTTATTTGGATTCTAACACCTTTCAACCTGTTATCATGGGTTGAAAAACAGACTGATGTACTAGCCCTAAAAAGGGCTTTTTGGGGTGCTGTCAGGACGCTGTCCTTACAGCAGAGATCAGATGAGTCTTTCAGGACTGGAGTGGACACTGAATACACACACGCTGGCAGGCAACTGCAATTAGATTACAGAGGAAAAAAAAAAAGCAGACTGATGTACTAGCCCTAAAAAAGGGCTTTTTGGGGTGCTGTCAGGACGCTGTCCTTACAGCAGAGATCAGATGAGTCTTTCAGGACTGGAGTGGACACTGAATACACACACACGCTGGCAGGCAACTGCAATTAGATTACAGAGGAAAAAAAAAAAAGCAGACTGATGTACTAGCCCTAAAAAGGGCTTTTTGGGGTGCTGTCAGGACGCTGTCCTTACAGCAGAGATCAGATGAGTCTTTCAGGACTGGAGTGGACACTGAATACACACACACTGGCAGGCAACTGCAATTAGATTACAGAGGAAAAAAAAAAAAAGCAGACTGATGTACTAGCCCTAAAATGTGCTTTTTGGGGTGCTGTCAGGACGCTGTCCTTACAGCAGAGATCAGATGAGTCTTTCAGGACTGGAGTGGACACTGAATACACACACGCTGGCAGGCAACTGCAATTAGATTACAGAGGAAAAAAAAAAAGCAGACTCATGTACTAGCCCTAAAAAGGGCTTTTTGGGGTGCTGTCAGGACGCTGTCCTTACAGCAGAGATCAGATGAGTCTTTCAGGACTGGAGTGGACACTGAATACACACACGCTGGCAGGCAACTGCAATTAGATTACAGAGGGAAAGAAAAAAGCAGACTTATGTACTAGCCCTAAAAAGGGCTTTTTGGGGTGCTGTCAGGACGCTGTCCTTACAGCAGAGATCAGATAAGTCTTTCAGGACTGGAGTGGACACTGAGAAACACTGGCCTAGCTATAGATTTCCCTATTAAATCAGCAGCAGCTACACTGTCCCTCCTCTCACTAAGACTGCAGCTTCCGAATTAATCTAAAATGGATGCTGTCCAGGAGGTGGGGGGGTCTGAGAAGGAGGGTATGCTGCTGATTGGCTGGAATGTGTCTGCTGACTGTGAGGTACAGGGTCAAAGTTTGCTCAATGATGACGAATAGGGGCGGACCGAACATCGCATATGTTCGCCCGCCGCGGCGAACGCGAAAAAGCTATGTTCGCCGGGAACTATTCGCCGGCGAATAGTTCGGGACATCTCTACCACTGAGTCCCACTTCCTTTGGATAGTGAGTGGATGAACTCTCAGTAATATTTGTATTCCACAGTGAGGTTCTCAGTTTTTTTCTTTTTTGTCCATATAAACATCTCACCTGTCTCCAGTGTTTCCCGATCCGGCAGCTCATTCCCGCCCGCACATCACCTCTGATCGATCCCAGCCATGTGGGAGCCGTGTTCTCTCAGGCATGCCCACCACAGACATGTCACCGCTGGCCCCAGAGATTTGTGGGAGATGTAGCTTGATGGGGGGTGCAATGTGGACGAGACAGCTTGAATGAATGAATTTCCACCAGCACATCACCCCTGGCTCCAGAGCCGTGTGGGAGCCGCTTCTTCTCAGTCACGCCCACCTCGGACACGTCACTGCTGGCCCTAGAGACCTGTGGGAGATGTAGTTCGATGGGAGGTGCAGTGCGGTGTGGATGGCCGGTCAGTGTGCTTTTCTCTTTTCTTCCTGGCGTGCCCACATAGAGAGGGCTCGGCTTGCCGGCTGTGGCATGTGTGCCATCGGTTCGCCATCACTGCTCTAGTGTAATAACTGGTTGTTTTGCAAGCAGGATTTTTTTTATTTTGCACATATTTTAAGCTATATATCTGGGTGCAAAAAAAATACTTGAAACAGTTGCAACTTTTATAAATTGTTTTCCTTTTTTTGAAACTCCTCTCTAAGCTTTACCTTTCCTGCACTCAGATGTAAGCATACCACCACCAAATACCACAGTGGGCCTTACTGGCAATGTTCTAATGACCCTCGGGCATTTATCCAGTAATCATTGTTACTGCTCAGGAAGCCTTTGTTGTTTTATGATCTTCATCTGCCCCTAACACAAAAACAACTGTCTGCTTTTTAGGTAATGCGTGTTAAATTTACCGTATATACTCGAGTATAAGCCGAGCCGAGTATAAGCCGAGGTACCTAATGTTACCACAAAAACCTGGGAAAACTTACTGACTCGAGTATAAGCCGAGGGTCAACAATGCCCATTTGCACGCCTCACTGTGCCCATTGCAACTTCACTAAACCCATTGCCACCTCACTGTTCCCATCCTCACTGTTCCCATCCTCACTGTTCCCATCCTCACATGTGCCCATCCTAACTGTGCCCATCCTCACTGTGCCCCTAGAATTAAAATTGAACATTGTAAATTGTACCTGAAGGCTGCGGCGTCCATCGTTTAAAACTCACGGTCTCTTCCTAGTCTCTTCCGTGATAGGCGGAACTGTGTCTGCTGAGAATCGCCTATCACGAACGTTCTCTCATCCTCACCCATCCTGTGTTCAGTCAATCACGGACGTCTGCTGGGAAACTGAGGATGAGAGAACGTTCGTGATAGGCGATTCTCAGCAGACACAGTTCAGTCTATCACGGAAGGGACCAGGAACAGACCGCGAGATTTAAACGATGGACGCCGCAGCCTTCAGGTACAATTTACAATGTTTAATTTCGCTGACTTGAGTATAAGCCGAGGGGGGGACTTTCAGCCCAAAAAAAGGGCTGAAAATCTCGGCTTATACTCGAGTATATACGGTATATTAAAGTTGCATAGGTATCAATTTTATTATTTTAACATCTGTGTGTCCCTGGCCCAACCCTCTCATTCATTGGATTTTTGTTGTTGGAGGTCATGGAAGTTTAGCATCACATGCGGTTGTTACCTAGGATGGTCTGCATACAAAATCTTGGAACACCCACTACCGCAGACCAAGCCCCACTACCAAGGAACCACCAAGGCATTTTATTTATTTGCAGACCTCCCCCCAAGAGATAAATACTTGTTGCATCAGGTTTGTGGGCTCTTGGAAGGAGTACCCATGCAGGGTGCTGTGATGTTTTTACAAAGTTATAAACACCACCCTGATGGTCCCTCCCATGAGCCATGACATGCCTGCATAGCATAGCATAGAAAATTAAAATTGGCATCACTGGGTCTAAAATAGGGTAAATCTTAAACAGAGAGGTAAAAAGAAAAAAAAGGACATTAGCATGTTGATGTGGGAAATGGGAGGACAAAATATAAGCAGGTAAACTTTTAAATGCAGTAATTAAATTTGAAAAATTTAACAATGCAATTTAAAACAACATTTACATTTCCACATTCTAAAAACAGCAACGCTAAAAAGAAACGCTAATAGTTGTAGCAAATCATTCTGTTTGCTAACACAACAGACATAATCATGGGAATACTACCAAATACAGGGCAGATGGGCTAATTCAATATTAGAGTATTAAAGTCCCTCTGGGGACAGTAGCCTTAAGTATGCAATCAGTTCTAGTAAGGTATGTTACTGAAGAGGTGTAAGGTGAGGTGGATCGTTATTTATTGCTTTGTGACAGGATAAAAAGAAATCCCAGAAAATGTTACATGAGTAAAATGTACAGCCTGGATAGTTGATTGCAGTAAAACTCGCAGGAATATGTTATCATAGGAAGCATTGGTTTTTGTCAAAGAATGTTATTTTGCTTGAAACTTTAATTTTAAATATAAAGAAATTAAAGAATTTCCCCACTTATTGTCCATGCATGGAAAATTGCTGAATGTAACACATAGGTTATAATTATAACACAGTCCTCAAATGAGTAAAATGATCTCCCTTCAGGGACCTTACTCACCGAATGGAGATGATCAGCAGCTTCCAGGTCTGGAGTTAGGCTTATTTCACACTGAGGTGCTGGATGCGCTGGCAGTATAGCGGCGCCATTTTTAGCGCCGCTATACCGCTTTTTTGCAGCGATTTGCGGGCGCTAGCGGGGGTATTTTAACCCCCGCTAGCGGCCGAAAAAGGGTTAAAAACGCCCACAATAACGCCTCTTTGCAGCGTTTTGCGGGTGTATTGGAGGCGCTACCCCATTGATTTCAATGGGCAGGGGCGCTATAGGAGCGCTATTTTTAGCGCTCCTATTGCGCCTCAAAGATGCAGCTTGCAGGAGTTTTTTGACCCTCCTGCAAGCGCAACGCTCCAGTGTGAAAGCCCTCGGGCTTTCACATTGGAAACCATTGAGCGGCTTTTTTGGGGCGCATTGCAGGCGCTATTTTTAGCGCAATAGCGCCTGCAAAGCACCCCAGTGTGAAAGGGGCCTTATGGATGTGGGCAATTGCTGGTGTATTACTTGATAGATGCTTGATGCTTCATTGAAGGATATTAGCTCCCACCGATAATAAAAAACATGTGAAGGACAAAAATGGTAAGGTACGCTCAAACAGCGCTAATTGGAAAGTTGGCGGCAGAGACAGGCAGTCAGTGAAAACTTCCGTGAATGCCGTTCGGAAGGCGTGCGTTCCACGGAGACAGGGACTTGCGTTACAGGTTAGCCGCAAACCAGAAATACGTCAACGCGTAAGGTCCCTGAAGGGAGATAATTTTACTCAAATGAGGACTGTGTTATAACCTATGTGTTACATTCAGCAATTTTCCATGCATGGACAATAAGTGGGGCTTTTTGTTTTTTGTTTTTTCTGACACTATTTTGATTTTGTGGACACTTTAGTGAGTGGAGTCTCCGCCGTGGGATCCACTCTTCTCTATGTCAAGTTTCACTTTGCTCAGTACTATCATTATTTGATGAACTACTACACCCAGCTGGATCACCAATACAAATATATTTTCCATATATATATATATTTTTTTTTCTCTATGGACTTGTTTCCAATTCAAGTTTTCACACAAGTTTACTGCCAGCGCTGTTTATAAATATATGTTTTTCACGTTTAAAGTTTAGCACTTTTGGTGCAGCTGCGGCAGCTTAATTGTTATCACGTTTTTATCCGAAGCGCCAATTTTCTGTTGTTTTGTCATCCATGAATAGGGACTCCTCAGATGTTGAAAAAAGCCAATGTGAAATCAACCACCGTAATAGAAAGAATTCCTGCTTATCAGAGCTCCGTGATCCCCCGTGACAGAGAATCCAGAGAAGCTCAACTTAAATCACAGCTTATTTCCAGAGACACCCGAGACTTGCTGCAGCACTAGTTAACACACTCCGTAGATGATCAGACCCGTGTGGAAATGGCATGGCATGTAAGAGACATAATGCTTCGATAGTATAAAACCTTATGATTTATTTAGAAGATTAAAAACAAAGTAGCACACTTACAAACTTGCATCGACAAAAGAGCCTTAAGCCTGTTGTGCCGGCCGGACACAAACAGGCAAACCCGTCCGTCTGGATGTACGAGTAGTAAAGGTGATGACGTCAGCACATCGTCAGCGCATCGCTCCGCTCCGACCTATGCATTTCGTAATAGAGCTTGTATAACAGTGTAAATTTGTTGTCCCCTCAAAATAACTCAACACACAGCCATTAATGTGTAAACCGTTGGCAACAAAAGTGAGTGCACCCCAAGTGAAAATTTCCAAATTGGGCCATAAGTCTCAATATTTTGTGTGGCCCCCATTATTTTCCAGCACTGCCTTAACCCTCTTGTGCATGAAGTTCACCAGAGCTTCACAGGTTGCCACTGGACTCCTCCATGACGACATCACAGGGCTGGTAATAGTTAGAAACCTTGTGCTCCTCCACCTTTCATTTAAGGATGCCCCACAGATGCTCAATAGGGTTTAGGTCTGGAGACATGCTTGGCCAGTCCATCAACTTTACCCTCAGCTTCTTTAGCAAGGCAGTGGTCACCATAGAGGTGTGTTTGGGGTCGTTATCATGTTGGAATACTGCCCTGCGGCCCAGTCTCTGAATGGGGGGGGGCGCTCATGCTCTGCTTCAGTATGTCACAGTACAATGGCATTCATGGTTCCCTCAATGACCTGTAGCTCCCCAGTGGTGGCAGCACTCATGCAGCCCCAGACCATGACACTCCCACCACCATGCTTGACTGTAGGCAACACACACTTGTCTTTGTACTCCTCACCTGGTTGCCGCCACACATGCTTGACACCATCTGAACCAAATAAGTTGATCTGGGTCTCATCAGACCACAGGACATGGTTCCAGTAATCTGTTATACAATCTGTACACTCACTACTTTACATTGTAGCAAAATGTAATTTCTTCACATGAAAAGATATAATAAAATACTTACAAAGATGTGTGATATCACTTTTGTGAGATAATGTATATACATTGATCCAAGCTGGAAAAGTAAAACTTGCAATATCTTGAATTTATCTTTTATGCTTCACCACCTTGTTTTTATGATAAAAACTCCAAAAACAAAAAGGGATTGTCATGCAGATCAATGCATGCAAATATTAATACTACAATCTCAGTTACAAAAAAAAGTTATTGTTTTTTTTTATTTTACAACATTTTATTTCAATGGACAAAAATGTATAAAAGCCCATCATGCTCCCTTACATATATGACATCTAAACAACATAAATTATTACCCTACATGAGGTTACATTGGTCTACAGCATACAGTATATTAATTTCATTAGATAAGCCGGATGTCTACACATTTTGCAGGTCCTGCCTGCTTCTTCAAGACATGAGAATCCCATTTTTTTGGAAGGTTATCCTCATCATTTTTACATGTAGGATGCTTATTTGTAGACAGGATTATGCAGTCAAAAATCTAAAAAATTATAGAAATACATATAAATCATAAGTTAACACATAATCCACATATTCATTAATACAATTATAAAGATGCAAAATTGGCTAATGATTTTACCACAAAGCTCTCAATTTAACGTATGCATGTACCCTTCCTGTTATCCGAAAGGATCATGGCAATTGGGGCTGGTGGCATTCAATGAAAGGACTGAAAGAGAAAACAAATGCTATAATAGAGATCCCTAGAGAGTTTTGCACAATACTCACACGAGGAGACAGATACCTGTAATAAATCCAAGATAACTTACAAACAGCCCCAAAGCTTCCTCTCCCCTATCCATGCAGTAAAGATCTCCCGTTACCCATTTAGCCATTGCTTAACCGCCCCGGAAAATTTTACCCCCTTCCTGACCAGAGCACTTTTTACAATTTGGCACTGCGTCGCTTTAACTGTGCGGTCGTGCAATGCTGTACCCAACCAAAATTTGTGTCCTTTTTTTCCCACAAATAGAGCTTTCTTTTGGTGGTATTTGATCACTTCTGCGGTTTTTATTTTTTGCCCTGTAAAGCAAAGAACAGTGACAATTTAAAAAAAACACAATATCTTTTACTTTTTGCTATAATAAATATCTAAATTTAAAAAAAAAAAAAAAACATTTTTTTTTCTCAGCTTAGGCTGACATGTATTCTAAAAAATCACAATAAGCGTATATTGATTGGTTTGCGCAAAAGTTATAGCGTCTACAAAATAGGGGATAGAATCATGGCATTTTTATTAATATTATTTTTTTTACTAGTAATGGTGGCGATCTGCGATTTTTATCGGGACTGTGACATTATGGCGGATAGATCGGACACTTTTGACACATTTTTGGGACCATTGACAATTTTACAGCAATCAGTGCTTTAAAAAATGCACTGATTACTGTAAAATAGTCAATGGCATTAAAGGGGTTAACACTAGGGGGCGATCAAGGGGTTAACTGTGTTCCCTCTCTGTGTTCTAACTGAAGGGGGATGGGACTTACTAGGGGAAATGACAGATCGCTGATCATACTTTGTATGAACATATGATCAGTCATTTCTCCCCTGAAAGAACCGGGATGTATGTGTGTTTACACACACACATCCCGGTTCTCGCTCTGTCACGAGCGATCGCGGGTGCCCGGCGGTCATCGCTCCCACCGGCACTCGCATCGGCTTCAAGAGCGAGCAGCGGGCGCGGGCGTGCCTCCAGCGGCACGTGCGCGCCCCTAGTGGGTCAAGGAGTCAAGTTGACAACTCCCCCAAACCTAACCACCTGGCTTTGATCCTATAGCCGGAAGTCCACCACAGGTCTGGTCTGGTATACACCAGGAACATAAGCAATATTTCATAAACATTCACCATATATACAGTGTTTTCTCTTGCCAAACCATGCGTACAGCTTTTTTTTCTCTTCTTTTTAAGTAGAACTATAGGCAAAACTTTAGATAGAGTAAGGAAGGGTTATAACCCCTGTTTGATTTTCTTCCGCCATCTGTGTTCCATTGCAGATATTTCCCATCACTTCCTGTCACATAGCCAAACAGGAAGTGAGAAGAAATCCCTGAAAATTAAGGTAATTCCTTGGGGATCCCCAGGGCACCAAAACTGGTGTCCCCATTGGATCATTTCCCCTCTATTACTTTTCTGGGGACAACCCAAATTTTGGGATTTTCTTTTACTTTCACTTTCAATAATAATGGTAAACAAGACAAATAGAGAGGGGGAATCTCTTTAAAGTGTTTTTAAACCCTGCTTTCCTTTTTTTACCTACAGGTAAGCCTATGAAAAGGCTTACCTGTAGGTAACATGATTATCTCCTAAGCTTGCACTGTTTAGGAGATATTCCCCCTGCATGCAGCTGTTGATGAAGTACCATGCCGGAACTTCAAAGCTTCTTGCCGGAAACCGAAGGTGACATCATCGTGGCTCCGGCCACTCATCACAGTGGTGGAGCCGGCAATCCTGGGAAAAAGGAGAGGAGAAGATGTCAGCCCTCTCAGCGGCAATTGGGTGCCACTGGGAGGGCTTTTTTCTAAGGTGAGTATTTCATAATGAGATGCATACTAGCACAATATGCCTTTTGCCGCGTACAAACGACCGTTTTTAATGTCATTGAAAAAAACAACGTTTTTCTCTACGTGATTCTTCTCAAGCCTGCCTTGCCTACACACGATCATGAAAAGAGCAAAGCGCGGTGACATACGAAATGTACGACGGCACTATAAAGGGGAAGTTCCATTCGGATGGCGCCACCCTTTGGGCTGCTTTTGCTGATCCTCGTGTTAGTAAAGTTTGGTGAGAGACGATTCGTGCTTTTCAGCCTTGTGCTCTTCAGTCCGTTACAGCGTGACAAATGTGCTATCTCCATTACGAACGCTAGTTTTACCTGAACGAGCGCTCCCGTCTCAACACTTGCTTCTGAGCATGCACGTTTTTTCACGTCGTTAAAGCCTACACACGGCCGTTTTTCATGACGAGAAAAACGACGACGTGAAAAACGACGAGAAAAATTAGAGCATGTTCCAAATTTTTCATGCCCATTTTTCACGTCGTGAAAAATGCTCTGAAGCCCACACACGATCGTTTTTAATGACCATTTTAAAAAATAAAAATTTTCTCGTCATGAAAAACGGTCGTGTGAACGCGGCATTAATCTTTGCCTTCATGCCTTTATCTCAGTTTTTTTTTAGCAGGTTTACAACAGCTTTAACGGGGCACAGACAGCAATAACAACTGACAGGAGTTGTAATCCATCTCCACTCTGTCCAAAGCTAAAAAAAAACGTTTTGCCTTTAGTTATACTTTAATTATTGGAAGTTAAAGGGAATGATGCCAGTTCTTTAATCTAACCTTATAAATAAGATTTAAAGCTATATTGGTCATTAAGACCTTAGGGAACATTGTCTGCGAAAAATCCATACTGTTTCTTTTTGTAATATGATCCTATGTTTCCATGTGCAGATGGAATAAGTAACAGGAATGCGCTTTTCACACATATAATGAGTAAAGATTATTAAACCTTTTAAATCAGTAAAAAAAAAGTTCTGGAGCTTTTTTTGTAGCTCGAATCGGGCAGATTTAAGCATTTTTGACGTGTTTTTATTCCCATAGAAATTAATACAAACGCACCATTCGCCATTGTAATACTGGAATAAGTAACAGGAATGTGCTTTTCACACATATATTGAGTAAAGATTATCAAATCTTAGAATTAGTATTGCTGCATCATTTAGACAAAAGCAATCTTCATTTCTCGTCAACGTATTTCAAAGCCATGCACATACAGTATGTGTGGCAAAATAACGTGGGCAGCCTGCATTCCAGTCATGTGCCAAGCATTCCTTAAAGCGGAGTTCCACCCAAAAGTGGAACTTCTGCTCGTTGTACTCCCCCCCCCCCTCCGGTGCCACATTTGGCACCTTTCGGGGGAGGGGGGACAGGATACCTGTCTTTCACAGGTATCCTGTTCCCACTTCCGGGAGCCTCAGCTGCGGGTATTGACGTCACCGCCAGGGCTCCCTCCTCCTCAATCCTCCCTCCCCAGCCGCCGGGCCAGCAGGAGAGAGGAGCAGAGCCTCGCGCAATGCGCAGTAGGGTTCCCAGCGTGAAGCTGTAAGGCTTCACTGCTGGGTTCCCTTACTCGCAATGGAGGCGGCATGATGGAAATATCAGCTGTGGTGCCGACATCGCTGAACTCCAGGACAGATAAGTGTCCCAATATTAAAAGTCAGCAGCTGCAGTATGGGCAGCTGCTGGCTTTTAATTTTTGCAGCGGTGGGCGGACCTCCGCTTTAATACATGTGAACGGCATTGAGTCAATACAGATAGACACCCAGCATCTAAGGTTGCCACCTGTCCAGGATTCACCCGGACAGTCCAGGTTTTGAATCATGTGTCCGGGTTTCATTCTGCCTGAAACCTAGACACATTATTCAGACCAGACTGTGGCTACCCAAGTAACCGATATAGTCACACACAAATCTGTTGCTGTACGGGAGCTGCAGGTTGCTGTCTAGGGGCAGGTTTGGCATCAGTGGGGGGGGGATGATGTCAACAAGAGCAGTTAGACCACACCCACTGTTCATCACAGCGCGCATAGTTACTTCTCCCCTTGGGGTACCCAAAGGTGTCCCGGGTCTTTTACAATTCTATAGTGTATGATACAAAAATAAAAAATTGGCCCTGTGCTGCTAAAGTGTTTGGGTTTTAGCTTGAAGAAGAGGTGGCAACCTTACCAGCATCACTGTATACTTGATTTGCCTCTCTGGGTATTTATAATAGAGACATAATTATTTTCACAATAGTGCTAAAAAGATCATTTCTGTCAAGAGGCAGAGTAATAATTTATCTTTCATGAATGGTATGAGATTCTCACCTTGCCTGTTAGCTCTCCTTCTAGTATTCACAAAATCAACATCCCTGTTCTGCTTCTCTAGGTTTCCATGTTAGTGAAACCACTGCAATCTGGATCACCAACACAAGGAATTGGTGCCTTCAAGGAGCGCTAGCTATAAGAACAACCTTGAGATCACTTATATGTACTTAGCTTTTTGTCATAAACATTTTCAGTCCTATAAGCTGAAATAGCTAACAGCTGCAGAAGAATTTGCATTAGCTGTATGAGAATTAGTATTAGCTGAACCTGCTTCCTGACACAGGGTTAATGATTTATTTTATTTTTGTTAGGGTTAAGGAGTTAATACTACTACCATTAATAAATATAATAATATTAATTAATGAATACATAAATGTAAAATAAATACACAAATAAATAAACATAAACACAAATAAACAATAAATAAATTCAATAAATGAATACTAAGTAATAGTAAATAAATATTACCCCTAATCCTAACCCTAACCCCAACACCTAATCCTAACCCTAACCTAACCTTAACTCTAACCCCTTACCCTAACAAAAAAAATTGTTAAATTATTAATACTAATTAAAAAATAAATAAAAGCTAACAGAAAAGCTAAAAAAGCAGAAATACCTAGCAACAAATGATGCAACAGATGATAGTTTTCTCAATTGGCTAATAAAGAATCGGCAAAGCTCAAAAATGCGTGCAGGTCGTGCAAGCCAAAAATGCAAATAAATACACATGAAAAACCGCTGGAAAATTTTACTTTTCCATAAAAGAGAAGTTTGGATTTAGAAAAAACAATGCTGCATCTATACGCCTGCCACCTCTAAGATAGGGTGACCAAACGTCCCCATATTGAGGACGCTGTCTCCGGATCTGTCATCTCAGCAGGAGGGCCCAGGACTCCCAAATCCTGTCCACCAATAAGCTAATCCCCCGCGGTGAAGCTTTTTACAAAACAAACGTCTGCGGGCCCCCTGTGCTCAGTGGGGGCCGGGGGACAGTAAGCGGGCTATTTCTTCATTTTCAGGTTTAGGTGGATTAATCCGCCGCAGCGCGCTACACAGTTGAAGCCCGACCTCTTCAATATGAATACACCGTGATCGCCTAAACTCAAAAATGAAGAAAAAGTCCACTTACGGTCACCCGTCTTCCACTGAACACAGGGGGCCCAGAGACGTTTGCATACAATAATTCCATAAACACATACCACATACACTGCATATATCATTTGAGAAAAATATGCCTATAAAATAGTTTACCATTTGCCAATAAAAAAAAAATGTCCCGATGACAATATATAAAAAATGCTAAATTTTTGAAAGGCATTATATACAAATTTTTATTATTTAATGGTTTATATAGATGGTGGAACACATCCCCTAAATCTCATTTTTATTTGAGACCTGGTGACCTCTTTGTTCTCCCATATTTTATTCTCCCTTTGGGCAGATTACTGGTAAATACTGTATATATTGTCTTAATTAATTTGTTATATGAGCTGTAACCCCTGGGGTTTTATTATTCCTTGTGCTATAAGCCCCTGGGGTTTCATTATTTTTTGTGCTAGAAACCTCATTATTTGGTGTTTGGGTCTCCCTGTTTCTAAATCTCCCTTTCATTTTTGGAATTTTTTTCCTTAGATATACAGGCTTTGGCCATATGACGCCTAGGATACAGCCGTATACTATATTTGCCTTTTGCCAAGTTGTGTACAGCAACAGTGTTTCAAACCTTTTGATCTTCCTTGTTTTTCGTTTTTAATCTAGTGAGTAGGATTAAGCCCGCAGTTTGAGTCGAACGTAAGTTTGACTGGAACATCGGGTGTTCGTTTGTTCTAAAACAAACCGAACATATGGGGTGTTTGTGGGAAATTCGAGCCCTGCGGAACGACCCATAATGCACTGCAAGGTCTCAGTGTATTGCTGTATGATGTTTGGCCAAAGTATGCAGGTCAATCACATCTTTGCTGAGAGAGCCATAACTGGCCAAAGGCAGGGTGCCACACTATATAAGTGTCCACGCCCCACACTATATAAGACTGCTTACATAGTGGCCGTGTATAGTGTGTGGACAGAGATAGATTGAGCTAGATAAGTCAGGCAGGTTTGTTAGTGGCAGTGTATTTGATATATATATATATATATATATATATATACATACACACACACAGTCTAATATATATATATATATATATATATATATATATATATATATATATGTGTGTGTGTAGCGGGGTCTCCTTTAAGGCCCCACGGACTACGATACCCAGAACCCCGTTTAGCACCCAAGGTGCATTGCCACCCGCAGAGACTCATGGGGTGGGTTATAAAGGTGAGGGGCGAGGCTAAGCTCGGCCTCTTTGGACACCGCGCTTCTAGCAAAAGGATCCCCCCCTGTGCGGATTTGCTATGGTTGCAAGGCCCGAAGCCTGGGCCTTGCGCACTTCCAAAGAGCCTTCCACCCCACTGCGGAGCCTGTGGGGCACCTGATCTCCATTTTGCCTCTGACTGACATCAGGAGGACCGAAGACCCGGCTATCGCATACCCTGTGTGCGGATACACAGCGGTGGAAGTTACGGACGAGGACTGAGTCCAGTGTGGTGAGAGAGCACCTGCTCACAGCTATAGACAAGTACTTTGTTAGGCCTACTGACTGCTTTGGCCCTTCGGGCTATACCTACTATCTTAACAGGAGACTAGTTCCAGAACTGAGTTGATAGTGTCCTGGGATTTGTTCCGTTACTAGATACAGTTCCTTTGGATTTACAAATTGTTGTTCCTGAATGTGCACCACTGATTTCCCTTGCATGCGAAGATTCTTCACCATAAGACTAAACTTTAACTTAAGTCAGGCCTGACTGGGTAGTGTAGAACAATATTGAGTGCCATATTGCTCATGGGGAGAATAGCTGCACGTGGTGTATGATTCATTTCCTTACAGTGCTGCTAGGTGTCATTATAATTGCAGGGCTCTGCATGAGTTATGATGTACTGTATTGCTATATAACTTTTATACCAAAGTAAAGTTGCTATGGTTAAGTACTCTGGTATCAGTGTCAATTACTGTACGTTATCACTGTTTGCATTACTGTGGGATTGCTCATAGACAATTACAGAGTTATACCAATACCTCATTCCCTAGACTAGCTGTGCCAGAGGAGGGTCGAGTAGATTGCCGGGGGTTGGCAGTGCTGTGTACAGGGCCCGAAATAATACCAGCGGCCCTCTTAAGTTGGGGGTATCGCTACACATGGGGGCTCCGGGTCCGGGATCCTGTATACGGCAAGCAAACACGCCATAAGTACCGGCATGGACCCACTAGAAGTGAAAGCATGGTGTGAGGCAGCCAAGGCCAGCCCAGACAAGTCAGTGGCCATCAGTCTCCCGGGAGAAGAATGGCCGACGGATGCAGTGGAGCGACTCTAATGCCCCGTACACACGATCGTTTTTAATGTCATTTTTTAAACCGACGTTTTTCTCCTCGTTTTTTTTCAAGTTTCCTCTCAAGCCTGCCTTGCGTACACACCATCATTAAAAAAAACGATCAAGCAAAGCGCAGTGACGTTCAACACGTACGACGGCACTATAAAGGGGAAGTTCCGTTCGAATGACGCCACCCTTTGGGACGCTTTTGCTAATTCCGTGTTTCCGCGTGTTAGTAAAAGTTTGGTGAGAGACGATTCGCGCTTTTCAGTCTTCGTGCTTTGAAGATCGTTTTCGGGAGTTCAGATTGCGCCTGTGGGTTCGTATCTGTTTAGCACTGCTTGTAGTCAGTTCGTATCTGTTTATTCAGTGCGGCCTGCTCTGCACGTTCGTGTTTTTCAGCTTGTTCTTCATAGGCCTTGCTGTTCTTCCGTGCGTTCTTCTAGTACGTTCTGTTCAGCCGACCGTTATCTAGCCATGTTGCGGCTACGTACTCGTCGTAGAGTTCGTGCTGTAGTTGGTGCAGGTGTTCATGCTGTATCCCGACTCCATGCCATGAGCAGGGTCAGGAGGAGTTCATGGACCAAGAATTGGTTGCTCCAGTGGCACCAATTCTGTCACATGCCTTTGTTGCGGGAGATCAGGGAGAATAATCCTGATGATTTCAGGAATTTTCTCAGGATGTCTGACCCCGTATTTCAGCAGCTGTTGGCTTTGGTGTCCCCCTATATTACCAGGCAGGACACCGTTATGCGGGAAGCCATCAGTGCTGAGCAGAGGCTCATCGCCACGTTGCGATACCTGGCTACTGGGAGAAGCCTGCAGGACCTTAAGTTCTCCACAGGCATATCCCCCCAGGCTCTGGGGATCATTATACCAGAGACTTGTTCTGCCATCCTTCAAGTTTTGCAGGAGGACTATATTAAGGTAAGTGTTCTTCTTCAAAAATTCACATTGTATGGTTTTTATTTTGGGATATTTTTAATTTGCTTTATCTGCAGTCCCTAATTCACATGATTCTTAGCTGCAGGGAATGTCCCCTTTCTACCCATGTTTTATTATTTAAAGTTTGGTGTTTGAGGCCTACCTGTAAATTTGGCTTACCTAACCTCTCCAGCATGATATCATGGGGCCATACCTCCCTTGCCTAGTCATTTCCATGTTTTTTATTATATGTTCCATCGTAGTGCTTTACCCAAAACGCACTCTAAATTTTGCCTAGGAATGTTTCATTTTTGTTAACTTCAATACAGAGTGCTACAGCCTTCATGTGTGATATTCCCAACTCATCTTCAACCCTTCAACCCCCCCCCCCCCCCCCCCCATAATTTTTTTTTTTTTTTTTTTTTTTCTTGCTTCCAATTTTTTATGTTTTTAACAGTTTCTACCAATGTTGGCCATGAATGTGTGTATGAAATCAGCTTGCAATGTTTCTGGCTCCAAGTATTAATTTGTTATTTCTTTAATTCCACAGTTCCCTTCTTCGCCACATGAATGGCAGAATGTGGCTTCCGAGTTTGCCCAGCGATGGAACTTTCCGAACTGTGGAGGAGCCATCGACGGCAAACATGTTCGGGTCGTCCCACCACCCCATTCGGGATCCTTTTATTATAATTATAAGGGGTTCCACAGCGTCGTGATGATGGCAGTGGTGTCGGCCACCTACGAGTTCCTCTATGTGGACGTTGGCAAGAATGGCAGGATGTCTGATGGAGGAGTTTTTGCCCAGACGGAGTTTGGAGAACGGCTCCTTTTGGATCTGCTGGCCTTGCCACCCGCGGAGCAGAATGTGGAGGGACTACCTTTTGTGTTTGTGGCGGATGAGGCGTTTGGCCTGGGACCCCATTTGATGAGGCCATTCCCGCAACGCACCCTCACCCCTGAGAGGAGGGTTTTCAATTATCGGCTGGCCAGAGCCAGAAGGGTGGTGGAAAATGCGTTTGGGATCATGGCCAGCCGATTTCGCCTCTTCCTTACCTCCATCCACCTTGCCCCATACAAATGGAACCATGTGGTTATGACGTGCTGTGTGCTGCATAATTTCCTAAGGGTGCATTCAACGAGTTATATATCTTTGAGTGGGCCTGAGGCCTCTTTAATCAATGCAGAAACTTTGGTGGCCCTGGAACCTGGCCGTCCTGGCTTGGCCCCCCCAACCGGACGTGAGGTCCGTAACCAATATGTGGACTATTTTATGGGTAGGGGGGCCATTGAAATGCCAGACAATCTCTAATAATTTTAGACCCAAAAAAAATAAAAAAATTAAAAAAAGTAAAGATTGGTTTGTCATTTTTATTGTATATAATGTTTGATGTTTCTGGTAGGTTTACCTAGTGCATTTGTTTTGCCATGTGGATTAAAAAATCTTTTCATTAGCCTTCATTGTCAGTGTAAACACCAAACATTGATTAGTTCACTCAGCACCACATTTACATAATGAAGCCACAATGATTTGTTATGTAAAAATACCTTTATTTTTTTGTTTAGGTGGGCAACTTCCATAGAAATGTGGATGTTCCCTTAATTTCAGGTGTATTAAAACGCATGACCAGCCATGCATAAACAAACTATAGTTCTCCAAATTTTGAAAAAGCTAAACATGTGCTAGTCATTAAAGGGTAAAATAACCAAAAAAAATAGAAAACTCTGCAAGTAAAACGTTATTTGGTGTAAAAACATTAGACACGCCCAAGCACAGCCATGATATTTTGGAGCCTTTCCTCCACCCGCTTTGTATTTGCCCTGATCTCTCGCAAATCTCCCTTAATTTTTTCGAGGTCACGACAGCAGACCATCAGGTATTGGATCAGGATCTGGGCACTGTGATGTGACAACTTATTGGGGTCTTCGGCCAGAACTGCACCTAAATGTAAAAAGAAATATGTAGGATAGAATATGTAGGCCTACATCTATTTAACATGCATGTGTCTGGTTTCTCTCTGACCTGTGGTGGTGCCACTTTCAACTTCCACAACATCACATTCCTCTCCATCCTGGGGTTCTGGGGGTATTGTTGTAGGTATTGCAATTCTCGTCTCATCTGAGGTAGCTTTTCGAATCCCTAGGGAGATTGAAATAAAAGGAATAGTTTCATTAGTAGCGACTCAATTTTGCTGAAATAAGAAACATGGAAAAACACTTTTTAATCATTCTTTTGAAGCATGCTCCATTTTAATTTTTAACCCCTGTGCCAACCGGGACAAATGATTGGATACATAGCCCAAAACAGAGCATATACATTTTGTAAACAAATTTGAAACATTGTAACACCCCAAAGTATCTACACTGGATCACCTGTGTGTGACTCCCTCAAGCTTTTTGGCTTTAGGCCCACACTTGTACTACTGCGTTCAGATGTTTCATCAGCTGCTGAGCATTCACTCCCTTTAACATTACCATGCATATCGTTTTTCAAAATGAACAAATCTCCTTTGGATTAGCACACCAAAAATAAGTGTGGCCCAAATGTACTCCCCCAAATAAACAAAAAAACATGGGTGTTCACACTGGATGATCCTAAAACATCGTTTGAGGAACTGTACGGAGAAAGAGGTTTAATACGTCCGTTTACTATGCGGACGAACCTAAAAAAGATGGTATCTTTCAGTGTACTATATGAAAGTTAAAAATACACGACAGAATACAAGAAAATAATATGTACCATGGAAACTCAAAAAAAACAACTTACTTTTTAATATAACTTTCTTGATTCTTTTATATTGGTCGGCCTCCCGCAACTTCAGATCTGACCATCGTTTTCTGAGCTGTTCCTTCGTTCTGCACACCCCGAATTTTTGGTGGAGACTTTTGACCACTTTGCCCATAATTCTGGACTTGACCAGATTAGGCCTTTTATACGGACCATGCTTGGCATCATAATCCTCCTTCTTTAAAATGGCGACCATCTCCACCATTTCCTCGAATGACATGTTGGATGCCTTATATCTCCTGGGTCTTGATTTGGGCTCCTCTGTAATTTCATCCTCTGTAGAGGTAATCTCAGCCACCTGTGTCTCCGCCATGTTTTGTTCAGCACTACGAGCGAGAAGGGGCGGGGAAAGTACAATATCGAACGTCAGGGGCGGGGAAAGCGTGCAGAGTTTCCCGCATGCGCTGTGTATATAAAGTGAAGATCCATGTCTGGGAAATACGTAAATTTTTCGGGAGAGAGAGTTAGCAACGAACGTCGTGACCAAGGTACCTAACAATTTTACTTTTTGAGGTTCATCAGACGAGGAGATTTGTGTGCTCAAAATATGTAGACAATGCACAGTTGAGGAATGTTGCCTGAAATATATTTTTATTTTGGTTTCTCGCTTTTACAGATATCATGAATACTTTTAAAAACCCAGACTTCATGGGGGAGTTCATCGACAAATGGCAAGAGCTCCCTATATTATGGCAAACCAAAAGTGGCGGAAATAAAAATAAAGACGCCAGGAAAGCAGCACTGGAGAGCCTGCTTGCATTTGTGCAAACAAAGATACCCACAACAACTCTCCAAGATGTCAAAAACAAAATTGGGACCATCAGAGGGACATACAGGACCCAGAGGACTATGGTCCTGAGGTCCCAGAGGTCAGGTGCACCAGCAGATAAGGTTTATAAACCCAGTCTGTGGTACTACAGTAAGCTTGCTTTTCTGGATGACCAGCTGGAAGTGCGGGAATCTCTCTCCACCCTTCCCCCCAGAGGTCAATCCAGCCTTCCTTGTACCCAACCCTCCAGCCTTCCCTGCAGCCAGTCCTCCAGCCTTCCTGTCAACCCTGCTCTGGCTTCCTCTGAGGATCAAGATCAGGGCCTTGAGGAGGCAGATTTGGAGATATGGAGCCAGGTAAAGTTTTGCTATCTATATTTCTATCGTACAAAATTGTAGATTTTAAATAGATGTTAGTATTGTTAAAGGTATGTACACTTCTACCAATAAAGTTTGTGAAGAGCAAGATACAGTAGTGGCCTAATTTTATGTGTCCAAGACAACAAAACCAGGATGCGTAATCAATGAAAAGGACATAACTTTTGGCATTGATTTCAACAATGTCTAGAGGTGAACAATGTCTGTGAATGATGATGTGGCAAAATAAATAATGTCCCTTTCTTTTTTTACAGCCAGAGCAGAGCCAGGAAGAGGGTGATGTTGGGGATCAGGAGAAGGCTGGGCCCAGTGGCACCCAGGAGGAGGCAGGGCCCAGGGGCACCCAGGAGGAGGCTGGGCCCAGTGGCACCCAGGAGGAGGCTGGGCCCAGCACAAGAGCCCAGATGCCTCCCCTGGTAGTTAAACCACGAGGGCTAAGGAAAGGTAGGCAGGTGGAGGAGGAAACCAGGGCCTTCCTCAGAGAGGCAACAGCGGCCCTCAGAGAGGCACCCTCTGTTGAAGAGGGATTTGCCGCAGTCCTCGCCCACAAACTAGGGCAAATGGAGTTGCAGCAAAAAAATTACAGTGAGACCATGCTATTGAAAGTCATCAATAAGGGCGTGCTGGGTGAACTCACTAGGTACACGGACATAACGGAGGTTGTCCCTACTCCTCCACCTCCTCCTCCTACTACTCCTCCTGCCACAACCTCTCCTCCTGATCCCCAGCCTCCAAGGAAGAAACCAACCAAGGCTGCAGAGAAGGCTGGAGAGAAGGCTACAAGGAAGAGAAGAAAATAATGCCTGCTGTAGTACCACAGACTGGGGACATATAGGACTTATCTGCTGTGGCTCCTGACCTCTGGGAGCTCAAGACAAGATTGGGCTCATTTTTTGGGGGGATCTAATCTCTATTTTGGTTTGGACATCTTGTATGGTTGTTGTGGGGTCAAAGGGATGCACAAATGCAAGCAGGCTCTCCAGTGCTGCCTTCCACTTTAATTTGTTAATGTTCTGAAATAAAAAAAATTGAGTGCCCTTTAAATACTTGACTATGTGATTTGTATTTCAAAAGAGAGCTTGCTAGGAAGCAGGCAGGGACATCTCAAATTATATTATTGTTATTATCAGGGGACACAAACCTCCCTGAGGCCAAATGAGACACATTTGGAAGGTTGTTGTGGTAACTTTACACAAGAATAATTTAAGCCAAAATACTTAAAAAAAGGCCAAAAAAAAATAAAAATAAATAATATAAAATGTAAAGAAAAAATGAGAATTAACTTATTTTATTATTATTAGTATTATTTAGGAGGGAGGTGCGGCTTATAAATAATATTTTAAAATCATTAGAGCAATTTGGAATTACTTTAGAAACAAGTTTGGCATAAAACTCTCAATGTCAAAAGAAGAACGGAATGCGCTGCATTAAAACGATGCTATTAATTCCACCGTGACGAATGTGCCATCTCCATTTCCAACATTAGCTTTACCAAAACGAGCGCTCCCGTCTCATAGTTGCTTCTGAGCATGTGCATTTTTTTTCACGTCGTGAAAGCATACACACTATCGTTTTTCACGTCGTTAAAAAAAACGACATGAAAAACGACGTGAAAAAAGAGAGCATGTCCGGAATTTTTAATGGGCGTTTTTCACGTCGTTAAAAATGCTCTGGAGCCTACACACGATCATTTTTAATGGCCATTTTTAAAAATGGCATTTTTAACGGCATGAAAAACGATCGTGTGTACGGGGCATTAGTGTCGTTATCCCCTAATCAAGAGCCATGGGTGGTGGACATGAAATTAAATCCAGAAACCTTGTTTCAGTATGTACTGATAGAATGGAGGGATGCAGAGGCGGCTCTCTAATTAGACAAAAAAGGCGGTTGCCTAAGGCCCCGCACTCCCAGGGGCCTCGGGCCGCCTAAGTTGCCTGATTTGTGCGTGGGAGAATGGAGAATGTCTCCGGTCAGTGTTCCCAAGCTGGCAGGGTGAGCGGGCCGGACTGGTAAAGGATCGCCGAGGAGGTGGAGGCGGAGCTGCCGGACGCTGCTGAACCCACCAGGAGGTAGGGGCGGACTTGGCTGGGGGACAGGGGAGGCCTCGTAAAAATGCCTCTTACTCCGTACCATACCGCTGCAGACAGCCGTGACACCCACCTGAAGCCGCTACACTGTCTGTGTTATACTTGCAGCAGAGCGGTGCGACCCTGCGAGCACATTCACTGTCTTCCCTGTCAGGCGGAGTGATCTCCGCCCGACAGGAGCTTCCTAGTCCCGCCCGGCGTGATGTCATTCACAGGCCGGGAGGCGGGATGAAAGAGCAGAGGAGAATGCTGCTGCAAAAGACCTGCGAGGAGCCAGTGAAGCGCCGTGCAAAACTGCAAGTATTTTTTCAGCGGCTAGAAACTTTCCTAAGGAACTTTTGTCACAGTGGCTTTGCTGTGTTAACTGCCTGAAGTGATTAACTCTTTAGGGGGGGGGGGTAATTTACAATGGTATTTTTAATATGCAGCATGGAGGGGGTTAATGTACTGCCACTGGTCACTGATGCATTGGTGACCAGTGGTAGTTTATTAACTCCTTTGTGCTGCATTAGTGACACCAGTGTCAGTGTTAATTAACCCCTATATGGTGCAGCATGAAAGGGTTCATGAACACTGACACTGGTGTCACTAATGCAGCACAAAGGGGTTAATTAACTCCCACTGGTCACCAATGCATCAGTGACCAGTGGTGTATTTGATACTGCCCACCTCCCATACACTCCGCACCCCTCTCCTGTACATACCACCCACCCTACACTCCGCACCCCTCTCCTGTACATACCACCCACCTCCCATACACTCCGCACCCCTCTCATGTACATACCACCCACCTTCATACACTCCGCACCCCTCTCCTGTACATACCACCCACCTCCATACACTCCTCCGCACCCCTCTCGTACATACCTTCCACCTCCATACACTCCGCACCCCTCTCCTGTACATACCACCCACCCTACACTCCGCACCCCTCTCCTGTACATACCACCCACCTCCATGCACTCCGCACCCCTCTCATGTACATACCACCCACCTCCATACACTCCGCACCCCTCTCGTACATACCTTCCACCTCCATACACTCCGCACCCCTCTCCTGTACATACCACCCACTCTACACTCCGCACCCCTCTCCTGTACATTCCACCCACCTCCATACACTCCGCACCCCTCTCATGTACATACCACCCACCTCCATACACTCCGCACCCCTCTCGTACATACCTTCCACCTCCATACACTCCGCAGCCCTCTCCTGTACATACCACCCACTCTACACTCCGCACCCCTCTCCTGTACATACCACCCACCTCCATACACTCCGCACCCCTCTCATGTACATACCACCCACCTCCATACACTCCGCACCCCTCTCATGTACATACCACCCACCTCCATACACTCCGAACCGCTCTCATGTACATACCTTCCACCTCCATACACTCCGCACCCCTCTCATGTACAAACCACCCACCTCCAAACACTCAGCACCCCTCATGTACATACCTCCCAACTCCATACACTCCGCACCACTCTCATGTACATACAACCCACCCCTTACACTCTGCACCCCTCATGTACATACCACCCACCTCCCATACACTCCACACCCCTTTTGGTTTCTTTAGTGAGATATTAGGGGTCTAAACGGACCCCTGAAGTCTCACTTTTGAGACAGAGAAAGGGACTGAGGAAACGCAATCCCCAGTTTCTTTCTCTTTAACCTCAGTACTGATTACTCACTGTGTTCTTTTAGTAAAGATAGGGGCTGGTAAATGACATTTACTAGACCCTTTTTCCGGCCTTCATCCTGAATATCCCCCACAGCAGTCAGCGGGAGAGCAGAGAAGGGAATTTGGCAGCGCAGTGGGGGGGTGGGGGGGGGCACACCGTTATTTTTTATTGCTTAAATTATTTTTCCCATTATGGGCGTGAGTGGGGCCTCGTGTCCAAGTTTTGCCTAAGGCCTCACAAAGCCTAGAGCCGCCTCTGGAGGGATGGAATACCGGGGAACTTTAAAGGTCAAAGTGTGCAGACGGCAGATAAAAAGATTTATGGTTTGGCGCACGCAGTGACCGTGAAGACGGAGTCATCCCCACCATCCCCTCCGGGGTCACCACCAGGGACATCCCGTACTCCAGAGAAGCATAAAGGGACAATACGTCCGGTGACACCCCTTACTGCCATAGGGCCAGAACTTTTAAATGCCCTAGGGCAGTGGTTCTCAACCTTCTAATGCTGTGACCCCTTGATAAAATTTCCCAAGTTGTGGGGACCCCTGACGGAAAAATAATTTTCATAGCGTAGGCAGTCAGCACCCAAGGCAAGACAAGTAATTTGCGCCCCTAACCCACGGACATCTAGCGCTCCCTGAGTCCCTTCCACTCGTACAATATTAAAACCCCTTATGGTACATTTTAGGATGTACCACTCTCTCTCTTTGTTCTCCTTTCTCTCCCTTTTATCTCTCTCTATCCTAATTTCTTGTTTTTATTTCCCCCATCCTTCTTTCCAGCCGTCTTTCTTGTTCTTACCCTTATTCTTTCTCTCACTTTTTCTTTGTTCCTCCTCCTCCTTTCCTCTCCCTTCCATGTATTCCCTATTTTTATTCCTTCTCTTACTCCTTTGTGGGGAGAATGAGATGAGTGGCAGTACTGGTGGGGGATGGGATGAGTGGCAGTGCTGGGGAGAGTTCTGATCAGCCAACTTAGGTGCTCTTGACCAAGGTCATCTGCTGATCTAAGAACTGTAGTGGGAACTTTTAATGGCAACTCTAATCACAGGTAGCCTTACTCACTGTGTCTCGGGCTTCACTGTGTCTCCAGTTCTGTGGTGTCTCGCAGCAGTGACACCTATGCCAAAATCAGGATATGGGGTCTCCTCCAGCCCCTCCCACTTCACATTCCTCACCAGTTAGCTGACCTCTAGTCTCTGCCCCCCACCCATGCCGTGAACTGAATAGGTGCTGTGGAATGGCTAAGTGGGTGGCTGCGGGCTCCAGGAACAGCCCAGCTGGGCGGCCACAGGCTCCAGGGACAGTCCTGCTGGGAGAGTGGTGCGGACTTCAGGAACAGCCCAGGATTTGGTGACCCCTGGCAAATTGTCATTTGACCCCCGAGGGGGTCCCGACCATCAGGTTGAGAACCACTGCCTTAGGGGATCTGCTCACTAAGTGTCAGAAAACCAACACAGTGCATATAGAGGCCAGTTACCGAAAGCTAAGGATATTTTCAGGGAAGCTGCCCGTCCCTGTAGGGGAGGAAGACTTTGACACCTGGATCGAGCAGGCCTTACTAGCGGTAGAGGCATGGGAGGTGCCTGAAGCGCAGAAGAAGCAGCGCGTGATTGAGAGCCTGAAAGGCGCGGCTGCTGAAGCTGTAAAAAGTCTCAGGTTTGGAAATGCTGCTTGCACGGCCTACGACTGTTTAGCCATGTTGCAGGAAGAGTTTGGTCAGTTGGAGAAAGTGACAGAACTGGTGTATCAGTTCGAACACACCTTTCAGCAGCCAGGAGAAAAGCTGTCAGAGTATGTGAGGAGACTGAATAGGATGCTTTGCCAAATCGTGCTGAAAAAGGGAATGGTGCCCCAAGCCATAGATGCGGCGAGGATGAAGCAAGTCCTAAAGGGAGCATTGCGTTCAGATCCGGTCTGGCTCCACCTGAAGGCCTCTGGAGGAGGCATGTCATTGAATTATCCTGATCTGGTGAAGATTATAAGAGATGAAGAAGCTTTACAGAAAGATCAGCAAGGAATCAAGGCGCACACCTCTTCTACGCCTGTAATGGTCAGGTCAGGTATGACCCCTGAAAGAGACTCAGAAGTAGATACCTTAAAGTCACAGATGTCTCAGGTATTGGAGATCTGCCCTCTTTGATGACAAAGGATCCAAGGGTCTCAGAGAGAGAGGGACTGAAGAAGGAGTTGTTCCCAGATACCTCAGAGCCCGCTTCCCTACGGGATTGGGGGGATGCGATTTGTTACAACTGTGGAGGAGTTGGCCATATCGGAAAAGGATGTCCCAGTCCCAAGAAAAAGAAAGTTAATAATCGCAAGCCGGCGGAAAACTCCAGAGGGCCCCGGTGAAGGAGTCAACCGGGTGCCCATCATCTCCAGTAAGCTCCATTGGATCAAAACTGAATGAGAAGCCCAGTAAGAAAGGGGGTAAACCCCCTCAGAAGAGGAATAATGTCCCTCAGCGAGAACATACACAGAAAAAAAGGGGAGAAATCAATGCATACCGAGCCCAAGAGGGACCGAGGTCCAGAGAGAAATGGAAGAAGAAAAGTCCTAAGGGAAAACGCAGGGATCAAAGGAAAGAGACCCCTCCGAGACCATTCCCAGAGAAGTTGGTAGGACCCTCCCCCATAGTACCTATTCAAGTGGAGGGAGTCTACACAAGAGCCATCTTGGATACTGGGGCGCAGGTGACCCTGTTATATAGGGACTTTTATGACAAACATCTGAGCCATCTACCCATAAAAAAATAGAAGACTTGGAGATATGGGGGATCGGGACACAGCGTTTCCCCTATGATGGTCACTTACCCATAAAGTTGACCTTCGACCCTTCAGTGGCCGGGAAGGCTGAAGTATTTGATACTCTGGCAGTAGTCTGCCCCCGACCACCGGGAGCCAACAAGAGTTCTCTAATAATAGGGACCAATACGGACTTGGTCTGAAGGCTCCTGGCTCCCTTAGCACGAGGGAAGAACCCTACGGCCACCAGAATCCACCCGATGCTGAAGCTAGCCTACCAGCGACTAGTTTTGGAGCAGAAGGCCGCAGAAGAGGGGGTAGGGAAAGTCTGGAGGCTGGGGAAGAAAGGAATTGTGCTGCAGCCCGGTGAAGTAACCTGTCTCAGAGCCACTGTGAAACTTACTTGGGAACAACCTGGCCCCTTTGTCGTGTTGGAACCATATCCCCGGGAGGAACACTCAGGTTTAGAAGTGATCCCTGAAGTGGTTCCATTAAGAGCTTTAAAGAAGGCACACTGTAAGGTGCCGGTGAGCATCGGGAATACCACTGGTGCCCCCATGGAGATCCCAGCCAGAATGTTGCTGGGCCAGGTGAGCCCTGCTGCCCCCGTTGTCTTGTCAGATGTGGAGAAGACAGAGGGAGAAAGGACTATTTGGGAGAAGCTCTGCATGGAGAACCCGAACCTGCCTAGGGCCTGGAAGGCCCAGTTGACCAGATGGAGGAAGATTTTCTCCCAAGATGAGTTCGATGTGGGGTGTGCAAAGAGTGCCACCCATCGAATCCGCCTCCAGGAAGACAAGCCTCAGAGAGAGGGTCAGGCGAGTTCCTCTAGCCGACCTAGAAGACTTGAGAGAACAGCTCGCCGAGCTCAAGCGAACCGGTGTTATCCGGGAATCTAGAAGTCCCTATGCCTCTCCGATTGTGGTGGTCAGGAAAAAGAATGGGTCGTTGAGACTATGTATAGATTACAGGACTCTCAACCGGAGAACAATTCCCGACCAATATACCACCCCGAGGATAGAGGATGCCCTACAGAGTTTGTCTGGAGCCAGGTGGTTCAGTGTTATGGACCTTAAGAGCGGATACTACCAGATCCCTATGCATCCGGAAGATAAGGAAAAGACAACCTTCATAACCCCTGTGGGACTCTTTGAGTTTGACCGGATGCCCCAAAGTCTGTCTGGAGCCCCCGCCACTTTTCAGCGCCTGATGGAGTAAACTGTAGGAGACATGAACCTCATCGAAGTCCTAGTGTACCTGGATGATATCATCGTCTTTGGGAAGACTCTAGAGCAGGGGTCTCAAACTGGTGGCCCTCCAGCTGTTGCAGAACTACAATTCCCATGAGGCATTGCAAGGCTAAACAGTTACAAGCATGACTCCCATAGGCAGATGCATGATGGGACTTGTAGTTCCGCAACAGCTGGAGGGCCGCAGGTTTGAGACCCCTGCTCTAGAGGAACATGAGGAGAGACTGGAAAAAGTCCTAAGAAGACTCAGTGACGAGGGACTCAAGCTTTCACCAGAGAAGTGCCAGTTCTACCAGTCGTCCGTCAACTATCTGGGGCACATAGTGTCCGAAGAAGGGGTAGCCACAGACCCCGAGTAGTTGGAGGCAGTCACCTCCTGGCCACGGCCCACCACTGTGGCACAACTCAGGTCCTTTTTGGGGTTCTGCTCATACTATAGAGGGTTCACAGAGGGGTTTGCACAAATTGATAGACCCTTAAATGAACTGTTGAAGACGGAGGGAGAAGAGGATGACTGGGGCCCCAGGAAGCTGGGGGAGTCAGTTGAAGATCAGTGGAATGGGAAGTGTGAAGAGGCCTTCCAACTGCTGAAGAAAAGCTTAACCACCGCCCCTGTCTTGGCCTATGCAGATACAAAGAAACCCTGTGAACTCCATGTGGACGCCAGTCATGATGGTCTGGGAGGAGTGCTCTATCAGGAGCATGAAGGGCAACTACGACCCGTTGCATACGTGAGCAGGAGCTTAACCCCATCTGAGAAGAACTATCCTACTCACAAGTTGGAGTTCCTGGCCCTAAAGTGGGCTGTGGTCGATAAGCTAAAGGACTACTTGTATGGGGCAGAATTCATCGTGAAAACTGATAACAACCCCCTTACTTATCTCTTCACCACAGCGAAGCTGGATGCTACATGCCACCGCTGGCTGGCTGCGCTATCTGGATTCAATTTCAGTCTGAAATACAGACCTGGGGCCGGAAACCGAGATGCAGATGCCTTGTCCAGAAGGTCTCATGCCCTCACCAGCAGTACCGAAGACTGGACCCAAGTGACGCCAGATGGGGTGCGGGCTCTCTGTCAGGGAGCTGAACTCCAAGCCAGTGGTGGATCCAGAGCGGAAGAGATAGGGGTCACGGTGGTAGGAGTACCCAAACAATACTGTGGCGTGACCCAAATAGAAGAAGATGAATTGCCAAAGCTGTCCAAGAAGGAATTGAGGTGTGACCAATTGGAGGACCCTCTGGGGAAATTGGTCCTGGAAGCCCTGGAAGATCAGGATCCAGACAGACTTCTGCATCATCCTTCAAAGGAGGCACGCCTGCTACGAAAAGAGTGGGACAGGCTACAGGTACATCAAGGGGTGGTCTACCGAAGGGGCCCCTCTGATGACCTGGAGGACAAGTGGCAACTGTTTCTGCCCGAGAAGCACAGAGAGACTGTCTTGATTGCTCTACACGATAACCATGCCCAATTAGGGGCTGAAAGAACCTTTCAACTCATCAGGAGCCAGTTCTACTAGCCTTGCATGAGGGCTGAAGTGGAAGACTACTGCCGCTCATGCGCACGCTGCATCCAGCAAAAGACTCTACCCCATCAAGCTGCCCCAATGGGCCACCTGCAAAGTCAAGGTCCATTGGATTTGGTATGCATTGATTTTCTCTGCCTCTAACCCGACCTGAGTGGACTAGGAAATGTTCTAGTGATAACTGATCATTTCACCCGGTTTGCCCAGGCCTTCCCAACCAAAGACCAAAAGGCTTCCACCGTGGCTAAAGTCCTCATGGAGAAATGCTTTGTGCACTACGGGCTACCACAATGTCTCCACTCGGATCAAGGGAGGGACTTCGAGAGTCGGCTGATCAGGAAACTCTTGGACTCCTTAGGGATCAAGAAGACCCAGACCACCCCCTACCATCCACAAGGGGGTGCTCAGCCGGAGAGGTTCAACCGAACCCTACTCAACATGCTGGGGACTTTAAGCAGTGAAAGGAAACAGCAATGGAGCAAACACATAGCAGCATTCGTGCATGCTTACAATAGTACAACAAGTGATGCCACAGGGTACTCGCCCTATCGACTCATGTTTGGAAGAGAGGCAAGACTACCTGTAGACTTGGCCTTCGGTACTTCCATAGATCACACCTCAGCCACCTCTCACAAAGGATATGTGGATAGGCTGAGGCAAAGTTTAAAGTTGGCCTATGAACAGGCTCAAACAGCCTCGGATCAAAGGGGAGCCCGTAACAAGCGAAACTTTGATCTGAGAGTCCGGATCCAGGATTTGCAACCTGGAGACAGAGTGTTGCTGAGAAACTTGGGAGTGCCTGGGAAGCACAAGCTGGCAGACAGATGGAGACCTGAACCCTATGTCATTTGCAAGAAGTTACCCGACCTGCCTGTCTACCAACTGAAGCCGGAAGGAAGGTGGGGCCATTGAAGACTTGGCACAGAAACCATCTACTTCCACTTGCCGAAGCAGTCCGGATACCTCCTGTAAAGGATTCCCCTGAGCCAACTTCCATCCTGGATACTCCTAGGCCGAATACCCGGTCTCAGACACCTCAACCTGGAGGAGTAGATGTCTCTGAACCCAGCGAGGATGAGAGAGAGGAGCTTGAGTGGCTGTGGCCTTCCCAGGACCCTGTACCTTCTTCTATAGATCTTCCACCTTCTGAAGACACCATAGACAGTACACTGAATGCAGAAGCTACAGAGTTCATTCCATCCAGTCCTCTATCAGACTCATGGGAAGATGCCTTTGACTCACTCCCTCTGGAGGATCCAAGAGACTCAATGTATCTTCCTGCATCTTGAATGTTCCAGAAACTATGGGGGCTTCTATATCTGTTCCAGAAGAGGAACCTACAGTGATTGAACCAGAGATTCCAAGGGAGCAGAGAATGAAAAGAACCATACGTCCTCCCCGGAAGTTGACTTATACCCAAATGGGGGAGAGTTCAGAGGACACTGTGATAACCGCCAGGAGGAGTGTAGAAAACCCTGATCCCTCCACTGTTTATTTGGTGGAGGGCAACCCCAACTCACCCTCTGGCACAGTTAGGCAGGCCACTTATGACAATGTGACCCGTGGGCAGGGTAATTCCCCTCCTCAGTTTTGGTGGGAACTTCCCCTGCCGACATCATACGCAGCTTTATCAAATGTTGTACGTACTTTGTGTTAGCACTATCTTTGGGGACCAAAGAATTCAAGTGGGGGAGTGTGTAGCCTCCTTTAAGGCCCCACGGACTACGATACCCAGAACCCCGTTTAGTACCCAAGGTGCATTGCCAACCGCAGAGACTCATGGGGTGGGTTATAAAGGTGAGGGGCGAGGCTAAGCTCGGCCTCTTTGGACACCGCGCTTCTAGCAAAAAGATCCCCCCGTGCGGATTTGCTACGGTTGCAAGGCCCGAAGCCTGGGCCTTGCACACTTCCAAAGAGCCTTCCACCCCACTGTGGAGCCTGTGGGGCACCTGATCTCCATTTTGCCTCTGACTGACATCAGGAGGACCGAAGACCCGGCTATCGCATACCCTGTGTGCGGATACACAGCGGTGGAAGTTACGGACGAGGACTGAGTCCGGTGTGGTGAGAGAGCACCTGCTCACAGCTATAGCCAAGTACTTTGTTAGGCCTACTGACTGCTTTGGCCCTTCGGGCTATACCTACTATCTTAACAGGAGACTAGTTCCAGAACTGAGTTGATAGACTCCTGGGATTTGTTCTGTTACTAGATACAGTTCCTTTGGATTTACAAATTGTTGTTCCTGAATGTGCACCACCGATAAATTCTTTCCAAATCAGACAATGTGATTGTCTGGATTTGTTTCCACATTTTGTCTCTCATAGTTGAGGTATACCTATGATGACAATTACAGGCCTCTCTCATCTTTTTAAGTGGGAGAACTTGCACAATTGGTGGCTGACTAAATACATTTTTGACCCACTGTATATTGGGGATCCGGCAATACATTATAGCCGCAAGCAATTTTAAATTACATTTTTTTCTTTAGAAATGTCATTTTGCTGCTGTACTGTTATAAACATGGTAAAGATGCCACTTTTTACCAAATAAAGTAGTTTGTAATGGCATTGCGCAATGAGGACCTTTTTTTGTAATTTCCATCCATCTATATGAGTTTTTTTTCTGCATGAGAAATCAGTCAACAGACTTCTACAGGGGTATCCCCACACGCTTGAGAGACCATACTAGAGATAGGTGGTTAATATCTGGGGGTGAGTGCACATCCATGTGGGGCACCCAGTCTGAGCACATCTGCACATAGATACATCATTAGAGCACAAGCACCTTATATCATCACTGACTGTATTAGATATATATGCGTGTATATTAACCTAACTAACATTAAGAGCCTGGAGCGGCTTAGTGACATCAGCTGTCAACAGGCTTTTGCTAACCTTTGGCTGAATATGGGTCACAGGAGTGCAGAACAAAGTGCATTCCTGTGGCCCACAGAAGTAGGGCCTAAACTTTTTTCTCCTTCTCCTCCGGCTAGAGCCAAATCATTCACAAGGTAACCTAGGTAGGAGCCTATGGCCCAGGGGATGTCCAAGGAGCCCAGCTACAACCTTCATTCCCCTGCTGTTAAAGTGGTTGTAAACCCTCCTGAAAAAAAATAAAAAAAATAAAAATAAACACCCTGCAAGATAAAGGCATAATGAGCTAATATGCACAGCATACTAGCTCATTATGAATTACTTACCCGAGAACGAAGCCCCGCAGCCGTCCTCGTCTCCCCCTCTGGCCGGCGACATCTATCCCGGAGGTTATTTCCGGGTATCGCGGCTCCGGGGCTGTGATTGTCCGGAGCCGCGATTAAGTCACTCCCGCGCGCATGGTTTAGGAGATATCCAGTGCAGCTACAGGTAAGCCTAATTATAGATGTAGCGGGGTATTCCCCTTAAATACAGAGAGACTACATCTCCCAGTACATCTTGCAGCACCCAGGGTACATTGCTTCGGAACAGAGACTGCTGGGGCAGACTTTATAAAGGGGAGGTGGAGTTTGTACTGCCTCTTTTGGACACCCCCTCTCCTAGCAAGGGGATCTCTGTGCTGAACTGCTGTATGCACAAGGCCTGAAGCCTGGGCCTTGTGCTCTTTTCCAAAGAGCCCCTCTGACAGCCTAGCAGAGCCTTAGAGACATCTTCTCCTCCTTGCTGCAGTACACCAGAAGGACTGAAGACTTGGATGTCGGTGGATTCCTGTTCCTAGACGAATCGGCGGAAGAAACGGACTTGGACTTGTCTGGGTGATGAGAGCTGTTTAAAGACAGATACTTTATCTTTACTATTCGTTGGGATTACAAAGTTGTTCTTCAAGTGCACCACCGAAAGATTGCCAGCGAATATTGTTTCACTGAACTTCCATTTAGATCAGTCAGGCCTGACTGCATAGGTAGACATTGCTGGGTGTTAGTCTACCCATGAAGGGAAGTAGCTGTGAAAGGGCAGCGCTAGAGTTGCATAGCAATACTTTATTATTCTGATTACTCTGTTTATCTTTATTACTGTTTATTGTAAGGATCTGCAACTTGTTATACTGTTGTTTATTACTTGCCCATTAGCCTCAGTAAAATATCTGGGTCAAGTACATTGGTGTCAGTTTCACTTACTTTAATAGAAGTTTTAAAGTATATCACTGTGTGTGTTTGCCATAGGACTGCGTCACCTAGAGTTGCGGTCACGCGGTCCTATCTCCCCTTACTAGCTGTGCCACGGGAGGTTAGAGCCGATTGCCAGGGGTTGACAGCGGTGCACTACAGGGCCCAAAACAAAACCAGCGGCTCTCTTAAATGGGGGTAGCGCTACACGTGGGGGCTCGTCTGGGACCCCTGTACGTTGCACGCTGCAATCAAGCAGGTCAGAAGTACCAGCATGGACCCCATCAAAGTAGTCCAATGGTGCGAAGCAGAAGGGACACGCTCAGAAGCGAGCGTGGCCATTGAACTTCCAGGGAGTGACTGGGGAGAGAAACGAATTAAAGAGGTGGTACAAACATTATCCCCGGATAGAAAGGCTTACGTGGTCGCAGTAAGACCAGACTCAAGGACCAACTGCACCTATGCACTGATAGAGTGGGGACAAGATGTCCCTGAAAACTTCCACAGTGCCAGTATAAAATTGTCCGAAAAGACTGAGTTCCACCTGACACATCCCAGTCAGAAGCAGCTAGAACCCTTGGACAGGAAAGCAGGGGCTGCTGTTAAATCGCAGGCAGAACAACAGCTGGTTGATCTGAAATGACAGTACCGTAACATACAAGAGAGGTTTCAGGAGACTTCCAGTATGATAGCCGAACGCATTAATGGGTTACGTGTCGCTTTTGAGGATCAGAAAGATGGTCAGATAAGGCCCAAACCTGGGAAGGTACTGAAGAAACGAGCTCACGGCCGCCTGCAGGAAGTAATCATCCGGAAGGATTTCCGCATTGACGGCCAGATAGGAGAAAGAGGGCAGAAGGACAAACTGTCCTACACCAGCCTCCTACACCAAATAGAGTTGGGGCTACAGAAAGGATATCAGGAATCTGACATTAGAGAGGCTGTAATCCATGCCATCAGCCCAGGTTCAAGTGTCAGGGGCATGTTAGAGAGGAAGAGTGGATTCACCCTGAACCAGCTAAAGAGGATACTGAAAAGCTATTATGAGGAGGAAGATGCCGCTGAGTTATTTCATCGACTGATAAATATGACCCAGGATAGTAGAGAGACTCCTCAGAACTTCCTATTCCAGGCCATTGAGCTCAAGGACCGCCTGTTGTCCACATCCAAGGAAGAAGGAACTGGGGAGCATTTTGGAGCCGAGCTAGTCCAAAAGAAATTCCGGAGATCTGTGACTACGGGATTGAGGAGTGACTATATCAAGCTACAACTGAAGCAGCATTTGGAAGACCCTTCAACTCCGGATGAGGTCCTCATTGAGAAAGTGAATGAAGCAGATAAGATGGAGATTGAGAGGGACCAAAAACAGAGGAAACTTCAACCTCCTAGCACCACAAGTGCCAAAGTACAGCAGATAGATGTCCCCTCAGACACTCGGGAACTCAGTGTACTGGCAGCAAGCACAACCGACAGAGATCCAGAGTTTGGGGTTCTGAAGACTCAGATGTCCAAAATAATGGAGATGGTGACCGGGTCACTGGATGTCAGGTCTGATATAGACACACTGAAGGTGCAAGTGTCCCAGCTGGCGGAGATGATGAACAAATTGATGGCAGAAAGTACTGGATTGTCCGCCCATAAGCCCAGGAAGCAAGACATCTGTCAAAACTGTGGAGGTGTAGGCCACTACCAGCGAGTATGTCCAAGTCCACGAATGGAGACAGAAGGCTGGCGGAGGCCTCAGAGAAGTGACCCAAGAATGGAGAGAAGATCCGGGCCTTCAAAAATAACTTTCCCTGAACCTGCGAGGGAACGGTGGAGGACACCTGCAGTTTATGCCGTCTCAGTGAACAACGCCTATCAGCCTTCCAAACAACGCCAGAAACGGCATTCCCAGCGCCGGAAGCTGAAGAGAGCACAAGTCCAAGTATGCCAGCCTGCTGTTACAGGTGTTTCCAAAAGGACTGCTACCCAATTGGTAGGTCCTCTGCCTGTAGTGCCTGTTCTGATCGAAGGGATCTACACCAGAGCCATCCTTGATACAGGTGCTCAGGTCACCCTAAGGACCAGAGACTTTTACAAGAAGTGCCTATCATACCTGCCCCTGGAAGAGATGGGAGACACCAAGATTCAGGGTATCCAAGCAGAAGAGTACTCTTGTGATGGATGTGTGCGGATCAAGTTGTCGTGTGATCCATTGAGGGCTGGGGAGCCCCAGAACTTTGAGACACTGGCCATTGTCTGTCCCTGGCTGCCAGGGCCCTCAAGAAGCTCTCTCACCGTTGGGACCAATACCGATCTGGTGTAACGGCTTTTAGCCCCTGCTGTCCCCAGATGTGATCCCATACCCTCACTACCGGAAGAGGTTCCTGCTTCAGTACCAGAGGAAGAACCAAGAGTAGCTGAGACTGTGACTCCCAGGGAGAAGAGAAGGAAGAGAGTCATTCATCCTCCCCGGAAACTAACTCATGATCAGATGGGAGAAAGTTCCGAAGACATGGTCCTAACCTCAAGAAGGACCATGCCCACATCTGGTCCCTCCACTGTACATTTGGTGGAGGGCAACCCCAACTCACTTCCTGGCACAGTTAGACAGGTCGCCCCCACTGAAGCGACCTGTGGACAGGACAGCTCCCCATCATATGATGATTGGTGGGAGGCTCCTCTGTCAATCCTATGCAACCACATTGAAGTTAAAATGTTTTGCAGATCTAAAAATGTTAGATGTCTTTGGGGACCAAAGATTCAAAGTGGGGGGGAGTGTGTAACGGGGTATTCCCCTTTAATACAGAGAGACTACATCTCCCAGTACATCTTGCAGCACCCAGGGTACATTGCTTCGGAACAGAGACTGCTGGGGCAGACTTTATAAAGGGGAGGTGGAGTTTGTACTGCCTCTTTTGGACACCCCCTCTCCTAGCAAGAGGATCTCTATGCTGAACTGCTGTATGCACAAGGCCTGAAGCCTGGGCCTTGTTCTCTTTTCCAAAGAGCCCCTCTGCCGGCCTAGCAGAGCCTTAGAGACATCTTCTCCTCCTTGCTGCAGTACACCAGAAGGATTGAAGACTTGGATGTCGGTGGATTCCTGTTCCTAGACGAATCGGCGGAGGAAACGGACTTGGACTTGTCCGGGTGGTGAGAGCTGTTTAAAGACAGATACTTTATCTTTACTATTCGTTGGGATTACAAAGTTGTTCTTCAAGTGCACCACCGAAAGATTGCCAGTGAATATTGTTTCACTGAACTTCCATTTAGATCAGTCAGGCCTGACTGCATAGGTAGACATTGCTGGGTGTTAGTCTACCCATGAAGGGAAGTAGCTGTGAAAGGGCAGCGCTAGAGTTGCATAGCAATACTTTATTATTCTGATTACTCTGTTTATCTTTATTACTGTTTATTGCAGGGATCTGCAACTTGTTATACTGTTGTTTATTACTTGCCCATTAGCCTCAGTAAAATATCTGGGTCAAGTACATTGGTGTCAGTTTCACTTACTTTAATAGAAGTTTTAAAGTATATCACTGTGTGTGTTTGCCATAGGACTGCGTCACCTAGAGTTGCGGTCACGCGATCCTATCTCCCCTTACTAGCTGTGCCACGCGAGGTCAGAGCTGATTGCCAGGGGTTGACAGCGGTGCACTACAGGGCCCAAAACAAAACCAGCGGCTCTCTTAACTGGGGGTAGCGCTACATAGGCTTGCCTGTAGTCTAAAGTGGTTGTAAAGGGTTTACAACCACTTTAAAAGACATGTGCAGAACGGAAAAATTAATTCAATTTGTTTCGGATAGATTGGCTGTTACTAATTTTGTTTCGTTGATTTGTTTTGGAATTCAATTTGTTTCATTTTATTTTGTTTTGTTTATTAATTTTCTAATGAATTCCAAATTTTCGGAACAATTTGAATTCGGATCGGTTGAAAAATTATCGACCGATCCAAATTCTGTGTGAAGAATAGCTGGTTGTTAAGGAGCGGGCCAGGAAACCGGCTGCCACGTCCTTAACAACCGATGACTCTTCAGCTGTCAGTGGGCTTCCCCTCTAAGAGCTGAAATATAAACAAAAGAATGTCGGGTCTGGTATGGATTCTAAAGGGGAACCCCACTCCAAAAATTAAGAATAAACAGCGTGGGGCCCCCCCAAAATTCATACCAGACCCTTATCCGAGCATGCAGCCCGGCAGGCCAGAAAAGGAGGGAAGGCGAGCAAGCCCCCATCCTTGTCCATACTAGGGCACATGCCTTCAACATGGGGGGTGCTTTGTGAACAAGGGGGCCTCCCCCTCACCCCAAAGCACCTTGTCCCCAGATCTGGTCCCCCCCCCATGTGAATGAGTAGGGGTACCTCTATCCATTCACCAAAAAAGCATAAAAAGTAATTAAAAACAGTAAACAAGTTTTTGACAATTCCTTTATTAAAAACCACCGGACCCAAAAAAATTGAAAATAAATCACTGGCCTCATCGAAGGCTCCCCGCCAACTGCCTGCTACTCTGTCTGACATTTCTTAAATAGGTAAGGGGCAGAGTTACCCGATGACGTCAGCACCCCAAAGCGCCCCAAAGCACCCCCCATGTTGAGGGCATGTGGCCTGGTATGGTTCAGGCTCACCCCCCCTTTCCTGGTCTGCTGGACTGCATGCTCAGATAGGGGGCTGGTATTGATTTTGGGGGAATTCCAATGCAGTTATAATTTTTATTTTGGCGTGGGTTTCCAGATAGAATCCATACAGACCCGAAGGTCTGCTATGGATTGGGGGGGACCCCAAGCTGTTTTTTGTCTGAATTTTCTATTGCCAGCATTCTTTTGTATACATTTCAGCTCTCAGCTGATGAGTCATCGGTTGTTAAGGACACAGCGGCCGGCTTCCCGGCCCCGCACCTTAACAACCCGCTATTCTTCACACAGAATTCAAATTGGTCTCTAATTTTTCGACCAATGAGAATGAGAATCATTCCGAAAATTTGGATTTCAATAGGAAACAAATAAACAAAACTAATTTCAGCAAATTTCGTTACTATTTAATTCGGAGATTAGGATGAATTTCATTGAAATTTGTTTTGTTTATTTGTTCTCTAACGAATTCCAAATTTCATCCAAATTTACATTTGGAACGAAACTAATTGAATTGCAACCAGGGGAGTAGTGTAACTGGTTAAAGCTTTGCACCTGTCACTTTACAAAGGAGGAATAACTTGTAGGCAGTCGGTTACTGATAGGGAGATGCAAGGGCAGACAATGCAAATAGGGCTATCTTTATTAATGTCAGTTAAAGGGATGGGAGAAATCAAAGCTGATATCTTGCCTTGGACTCTGTTCTGCTTTAATCCATCTCTGGTAAGAACTTGTAGACACAGGTTATTAAAAAGGGCTTGCATGTATTATGCCCCGTACACACGATCGGGCTTTTGCCCGGCCAAAAGCACATCGGAATTCCGACGGAATTCCATCGGAGTAGAAGAGAACATGTTCTCTATCTAAACTCTGACGGAATTCCTCAGAAAAAACTCCGATGGGGCATACACATGGTCAGAATATCTGATGGAAAAAGTCCGTCTGACTTTTTCCATCCGAAATTCCGATTGTGTGTACAAGGCATTACTCACACCCACCAAACACTTTCGAGTCTCTGATAATAAGGGCGTACTTTGCTAAATGATTCAAAACACAGAAATAATTAACAAAGTGTTTGCTTTTCTTTATTTTCAAATGAGTCTTGCCTGCAGAATCTTATAATCATCAGGTGTTTCGGGAGTACTAGCAGAACAGAGAGGCACAACACAACTCTGCAGTCTTGCCAAGGGAATCTTTAATCTACAAGAAAAGCATGGAAAACAGCAACAAGTTCTTCTTACAACACTTTGCCGCTTTTTTCTTAAAGTTCAACAGGTTAATAAAAATAAAACAGCAGTACATGTTAGTTTTTAAATGTGATGCCCTGTACACGACCGGTTTTCCAGATGAGAAAACTGCCATTTTTTAGATTGGTCGGGAAAACCGGTCATGTGTATGCTCCATAGCAATTTTCCAGACGAGAAAACTGCCCGCAAAATTTTTAGAACCTGCTCTATTTTTTCCCGTCGTGTCTCCCATCAGTCTTTTTCTCGTTGCGAAAACCGGGTCGTGTGTATGCTTTTCCGAGGGGAAAAAAAATAGCGCATGCTCAGAATCAAGTATGAGACGGGAGCGCTCGTTCTGGTAAAACTAGCGTTCGTAATGGAGATAGCACATTCGTCACGCTGTAACGGACTGAAAAGCACAAGGCTGAAAAGCGCAAATCGTCTCTCACCAAACTTTTACTAACACGAGATCAGCAAAAGCAAGCCCAAAGGGTGGCGCCATTTGAATAGAACGTCCCCTTTATAGTGCCGTCGTACGTGTTGGACGTCACCGCGCTTTGGTCGAGCGTTTTTTTTAATGAACGTGTGTATGCAAGGCAGGCTTGAGAGGAATCACGTCGGGAAAAACATTGGGTTTTGGCATGTCAGGAAAACCGGTCGTGTGTACGAGGCATGAAAGTTCACTATTACTAAAACCAAATCAACCTGAGAATGCTTTCCCTAAGCTCAAATTTTCTATCTATCACAGTAATCTCAGGCGTTTGGTGGAGGGTTTTAACCTTATAGTAATTCAAACATAACAGGTTACACTAGTAATGATAGGAGCAGGGCTGGCGTACGTTTTATGAGGTAGCTGATTTTCTCACTGTAGTGCAATACAGTGCAAAGGGCGTACACAGAAGAGGGGCGGAGACAAATCTAGAACTTCTCCATTTAAGAGGCACTATCCTTAATGTTACTCCTACTAAAGGGTCCCCTTATGGCACAAGTTGTTTATTTACAATGCATATGTGCCCAAATTGGCTGCTGAAATCCCACAGGAACCCTGGGTCTAAATTGGACACATGCTTCCCCAACAGGACCGATCCGGGGCAGGTGCACTGGGTAAACCATGCTCAGGCACCACGAGCTGAGGCAGAGGGGGGGCACCGAAGCTCAAGTTGCAGGGCCGCCATTACGGGGGACAGCCCATACTGCTGTTCCCAGGCTGCTTTGGTTGCTATATGGGGCTACTTTCTAGGTTGGCCCTGTCCAACTCAGCAGGGAAGGAAGGGGGTGGGCAGAGGCAGAGAGAAGACTTGGTGCTACGATCTGCAGGCTATAGCAATAAAAAAAAAAAAACTTTCCCCAGCCAAGCGACACTTTCTTTACTTTTGGGTGCCGACGTGCAGTATTCTCCTGTGCGACAAGTACATGACAGTCCCGGTCTCTTCTATATCAATCCGTCAGGCAGGCTGGGACTGTCATGTACTTGTCACACAAGAGATTACTGCACGGCGGCACCCGAAAGTGAAGAAAGAGTCCGCTTGGCTGGGGAAAGGTTTTTTGTTTTTTTTAATCGCTACAGCCTGCAGATCGAGGCGCCCAGTCTTCTCTCTGCCTCTGCCCAGTGCCCACCCCCCTTGGGGATGTCTCTGGCTGGAATGGCTCACTGATATATTTGCTCCACTTTTTGAACTGCCTCCAAGCCTTTTGCCCTGCTGATTGATGTACACCACCACTGTGACACTGTCAGACTGATGTTTTGCTGGATGACCATACAAGTGATGGGCTTGGTGCATCAGAGAAAGCTCTTTGGTTCTTTTTTAGGCAAGCTGTTAGGCGTTTTGAATTTTTCCTGTGTCCAACGGTCCTCTACTGATTGAGGGCTCAGAACGCTTTCCAGCTGCAGAAACTTACTTCTGTGGTGAGGACTGCATAATTGTGAGGTAGGAATAACCTGCCCAGGGTTATCACTGGAGATTGCAGCCACCACAACAGGGGTGAGACAAAGTTCCCTGACCAGGAAAACAGTAAGCGATCTTATCTGGACAAGATCTTAATTTGAAGGGCTCTAAAGTGAAACTGGGCAAAGAACTGCCTTGAGAAATGAGACCATCCAGACCCCAGGCAGCCAGACCCCAGGACCAGCAGCCAGACCCCAGGACCAGCAGCCCAGACCCAGAATCCAGGGCCCAGCCACAGAAGCCAGGCCCCAGGACCAGCAGCCAGGAATCAGAACCAGCAGCCAGCTCCTAGAGGACCAGCAGCCAACCCCAGTACCCATTATTTAAGGTAAGTGAAGTTTTCCAGGGCTGGGCCAGGGCATCAAAATGCTAGTAATAAATATAATATTGTTTATTTTTACTATTGTTCAGTGAAACTCTAATGTAGTCTCTCATGGGACCTAGAGGGGACTCTTTCTATCAGAGACTATCCAATGGTCATAGAGAGGACCTCAGAGGACAGCACCATTATTCCAGCAAAGCAAAACGGCCTGCGCTCAGGATCATCGGGGTACACCTGCATTCCAGAACCCTCCATCCATCTGATGCCTTGGCCAGAATATTGCAGGATGGAACCTAAGGTGTCAGAGGTAGGAGAAGATTTCAGAGTCGAGGTAACCAGTGGGGTATAGAGTCTATTAGCAGCCCCCACGGGGATACTGCTATATTTGGAGGTCCCACCGAGATACCCCATTTGGGACATCAGAGCAGATCAGTTGACGTGTCCAGGGTGGAAGAAAACGTGGACCCGGCCACTGCTGGAGTCGGGTGTATGAAAGTCAGTTGGAGCAAACCACAGTTCTGAGGTTACCAGGAGTCCGGTGTTTTGACAGGGAGGTGCGGCAGTTGATGAGAAAGGCGGCTCCAGAACAAGGGTCCACCTCTTGGACCTGAAACATGAATCTGATGAGGACTGCACATATGTTCTGTTAGAATGGAAAGAGAGTATTCCGGCATAGTTCCAGAAGAGCGTTGTGAGCCTAGCAGAAGGCCTGGATGGTCAAGTGATCCCAGTGCAGTTGCCGGAGGAAGAGAATGAGGATTCTCCTCGGTCGCTACCAGGAAGTCCTGTTGCAAACAGCCCAGTTGCAGGCAGTCCAGCCACAACCGGCCCAGCTGTGGGAAGCCCGATGGCAGGAATGCCTCCTGCCTTTTTCTATACAGACATGAGTCGTCTAGTCAAGAGCCTAATGTTCAAAGCGGTGCCATAGAAACAGCAGAAGACTTAATACAGACTGATGGAAAATATTCCCCAGTGTGGCTGAGACGGAATGTGCATCCTTCCAAGAGACTCACCTATGACACGTTGGGAGAGAGCTCTGAAGAACTTATTCATACCAGTCGCAGACCCACTCCTAATTCTACACCCCCTACTGTTAATTGGGTGGGGGGTGACTCTGCTCTAACCTCTGACACCAATGGATGGGACACAGCAATTGCCCTGACCTGTTCAAAAACTGAGTTTGAATTAACTGAAATGTGTATAGATGGTTCCAGAGGAATCCAGAAGTGTGTCAATATTTGTTAGACCTAGATTGTGTTTGATGTTGTTATGAAAATCACTAATGATTCCCTTTTCCCCTCTCACTAAGTTTAGAATGGATTTTTCCATGTATTTGGGGACCAAAGAGTTCAAGTGGGGGGAGTGTGTAGCCAAGGTTTGCTACTGTAGTTATTATTAAGAGACAGTTTTATGTTTTCATGTGTGGGTTTGGCTCCCTCTAGTGCAGGCTGGACTCTTTTAGTGGTTCTTTTTCCTCCTTTGAGAACGACCAGAGCAAAGCATCATGGAACATGTAGTCTGGGACGAGGAAGTGACACTGTTGGCCGGGCTTATCTGGACCACAGGACACAGAATGCAGAGCGCACAGAACAGCCTGCTGGGAGACAAATAAAAAGGCGGGTGTGGCCTGATTTTACTCTCTCTGGGCGCCATTCTAAACTTGCCAGCAGGAGGTCTGTGTGACAGGGAGTGAGAGTCTGCGGCCTACACAGCAGAGAGACGGATCGCTAGCCTCAGAGGGACTTCAGAGGACAGCACCGTTATTCCAGCAAAGCGGACCAGCCTGCGCTCCGGATCATCGGGGTACACCTGCATTCCAGTCCACCAGGAGTTGCAGCGCGGCACGGCGGCACCATTTCCACCAGACAGAAACACCAGGGAATTCCGGTTGGAACCCTCCATCCATCTGATGTCCATAGTGGTGAGTAGGGATGAGCTTCGTGTTCGAGTCGAACATACGTTCGACTCGAACATTGGCTGTTCGATCGTTCGACGAAGATCGAACGATTTGGGCCGTTCGCGCCAAATTCGAGTGACGCGAACGGCCCACAATGCACTACGCCATCGCAGTGTCATCCAGGCGCTGTGATTGGCCAAGCATGCACTGTGACCCCGCATGCTTGGCCAATCACAGCGCCGGCAGCGAGGAGAGCAATGATTGGCCACAGGCAGGATGCCTGTGGCCAATTATTGCTGAGGGTGTTTAGTACACGCCCCACACTATAAAAGGCCGCCAGCACGGCGGCCTAGTGTAGTGTGTTCCGGAGCAGGGATAGAGTAGCATAGGCAGGGACAGTGACTGTTATTTCTTTCTTGCTTAACCTGGATTCCTTTAGTTTAGGGAAAGAGAAGGATAGGTAGGGAGAGTGTCAGTGTGTTTTGTGCTTCTGCTATAGTGTGCTTAAAAAAAACATTTATTCTAGGGACAGAAAACTCTAGGTAGGGACAGTGTCAGTTTCTTTCACTCTGCAAGTCCTTGTTTCCAGGGACCTGTAAGGACAGTGAGTTAATTGTCCTTGTGCTATATTGTGCTTAAAAAAAACATTTATTCTAGGGACAGAAAACTCTAGGTAGGGACAGTGTCAGTTTCTTTCACTCTGCAAGTCCTTGTTTCCAGGGACCTGTAAGGACAGTGAGTTAATTTTCCTTGTGCTATATTGTGATTAAAAAAAACATTTATTCTAGGGACAGAAAACTCTAGGTAGGGACAGTGTCAGTTTCTTTCACTCTGCAAGTCCTTGTTTCCAGGGACCTGTAAGGACAGTGAGTTAATTGTCCTTGTGCTATATTGTGCTTAAAAAAAACATTTATTCTAGGGACAGAAAACTCTAGGTAGGGACAGTGTCAGTTTCTTTCACTCTGCAAGTCCTTGTTTCCAGGGACCTGTAAGGACAGTGAGTTAATTGTCCTTGTGCTATATTGTGATTAAAAAAAACATTTATTCTAGGGACAGAAAACTCTAGGTAGGGACAGTGTCAGTTTCTTTCACTCTGCAAGTCCTTGTTTCCAGGGACCTGTAAGGACAGTGAGTTAATTTTCCTTGTGCTATATTGTGATTAAAAAAAACATTTATTCTAGGGACAGAAAACTCTAGGTAGGGACAGTGTCAGTTTCTTTCACTCTGCAAGTCCTTGTTTCCAGGGACCTGTAAGGACAGTGAGTTAATTGTCCTTGTGCTATATTGTGCTTAAAAAAAACATTTATTCTAGGGACAGAAAACTCTAGGTAGGGACAGTGTCAGTTTCTTTCACTCTGCAAGTCCTTGTTTCCAGGGACCTGTAAGGACAGTGAGTTAATTTTCCTTGTGCTATATTGTGATTAAAAAAAACATTTATTCTAGGGACAGAAAACTCTAGGTAGGGACAGTGTCAGTTTCTTTCACTCTGCAAGTCCTTGTTTCCAGGGACCTGTAAGGACAGTGAGTTAATTTTCCTTGTGCTATATTGTGATTAAAAAAAACATTTTTTCTAGGGACAGAAAACTGTAGGTAGGGAGAGTGTTTTTTTTCTTTCACTCTGCAAGTCCTTGTTTCCAGGGACCTGTAAGGACAGTGAGTTAATTGTCCTTGTGCTATATTGTGCTTAAAAAAAACATTTATTCTAGGGACAGAAAACTCTAGGTAGGGACAGTGTCAGTTTCTTTCACTCTGCAAGTCCTTGTTTCCAGGGACCTGTAAGGACAGTGAGTTAATTTTCCTTGTGCTATATTGTGATTAAAAAAAACATTTATTCTAGGGACAGAAAACTCTAGGTAGGGACAGTGTCAGTTTCTTTCACTCTGCAAGTCCTTGTTTCCAGGGACCTGTAAGGACAGTGAGTTAATTTTCCTTGTGCTATATTGTGATTAAAAAAAACATTTTTTCTAGGGACAGAAAACTGTAGGTAGGGAGAGTGTTTTTTTTCTTTCACTCTGCAAGTCCTTGTTTCCAGGGACCTGTAAGGACAGTGAGTTAATTTTCCTTGTGCTATATTGTGATTAAAAAAAACATTTTTTCTAGGGACAGAAAACTGTAGGTAGGGAGAGTGTTTTTTTTCTTTCACTCTGCAAGTCCTTGTTTCCAGGGACCTGTAAGGACAGTGAGTTAATTTTCCTTGTGCTATATTGTGATTAAAAAAAACATTTATTCTAGGGACAGAAAACTCTAGGTAGGGACAGTGTCAGTTTCTTTCACTCTGCAAGTCCTTGTTTCCAGGGACCTGTAAGGACAGTGAGTTAATTGTCCTTGTGCTATATTGTGCTTAAAAAAAACATTTATTCTAGGGACAGAAAACTCTAGGTAGGGACAGTGTCAGTTTCTTTCACTCTGCAAGTCCTTGTTTCCAGGGACCTGTAAGGACAGTGAGTTAATTGTCCTTGTGCTATATTGTGATTAAAAAAAACATTTATTCTAGGGACAGAAAACTCTAGGTAGGGACAGTGTCAGTTTCTTTCACTCTGCAAGTCCTTGTTTCCAGGGACCTGTAAGGACAGTGAGTTAATTTTCCTTGTGCTATATTGTGATTAAAAAAAACATTTATTCTAGGGACAGAAAACTCTAGGTAGGGACAGTGTCAGTTTCTTTCACTCTGCAAGTCCTTGTTTCCAGGGACCTGTAAGGACAGTGAGTTAATTGTCCTTGTGCTATATTGTGCTTAAAAAAAACATTTATTCTAGGGACAGAAAACTCTAGGTAGGGACAGTGTCAGTTTCTTTCACTCTGCAAGTCCTTGTTTCCAGGGACCTGTAAGGACAGTGAGTTAATTTTCCTTGTGCTATATTGTGATTAAAAAAAACATTTATTCTAGGGACAGAAAACTCTAGGTAGGGACAGTGTCAGTTTCTTTCACTCTGCAAGTCCTTGTTTCCAGGGACCTGTAAGGACAGTGAGTTAATTTTCCTTGTGCTATATTGTGATTAAAAAAAACATTTTTTCTAGGGACAGAAAACTGTAGGTAGGGAGAGTGTTTTTTTTCTTTCACTCTGCAAGTCCTTGTTTCCAGGGACCTGTAAGGACAGTGAGTTAATTGTCCTTGTGCTATATTGTGCTTAAAAAAAACATTTATTCTAGGGACAGAAAACTCTAGGTAGGGACAGTGTCAGTTTCTTTCACTCTGCAAGTCCTTGTTTCCAGGGACCTGTAAGGACAGTGAGTTAATTTTCCTTGTGCTATATTGTGATTAAAAAAAACATTTATTCTAGGGACAGAAAACTCTAGGTAGGGACAGTGTCAGTTTCTTTCACTCTGCAAGTCCTTGTTTCCAGGGACCTGTAAGGACAGTGAGTTAATTTTCCTTGTGCTATATTGTGATTAAAAAAAACATTTTTTCTAGGGACAGAAAACTGTAGGTAGGGAGAGTGTTTTTTTTCTTTCACTCTGCAAGTCCTTGTTTCCAGGGACCTGTAAGGACAGTGAGTTAATTTTCCTTGTGCTATATTGTGATTAAAAAAAACATTTTTTCTAGGGACAGAAAACTGTAGGTAGGGAGAGTGTTTTTTTTCTTTCACTCTGCAAGTCCTTGTTTCCAGGGACCTGTAAGGACAGTGAGTTAATTGTCCTTGTGCTATATTGTGCTTAAAAAAAACATTTATTCTAGGGACAGAAAACTCTAGGTAGGGACAGTGTCAGTTTCTTTCACTCTGCAAGTCCTTGTTTCCAGGGACCTGGAGAGACATTGAGTGAATTGTCCTTGTGCTATATTGTGATTAAAAAAAACATTTATTCTAGGGACAGAAAACTCTAGGTAGGGACAGTGTCAGTTTCTTTCACTCTGCAAGTCCTTGTTTCCAGGGACCTGTAAGGACAGTGAGTTAATTTTCCTTGTGCTATATTGTGATTAAAAAAAACATTTTTTCTAGGGACAGAAAACTGTAGGTAGGGAGAGTGTTTTTTTTCTTTCACTCTGCAAGTCCTTGTTTCCAGGGACCTGTAAGGACAGTGAGTTAATTTTCCTTGTGCTATATTGTGATTAAAAAAAACATTTATTCTAGGGACAGAAAACTCTAGGTAGGGACAGTGTCAGTTTCTTTCACTCTGCAAGTCCTTGTTTCCAGGGACCTGTAAGGACAGTGAGTTAATTTTCCTTGTGCTATATTGTGATTAAAAAAAACATTTTTTCTAGGGACAGAAAACTGTAGGTAGGGAGAGTGTTTTTTTTCTTTCACTCTGCAAGTCCTTGTTTCCAGGGACCTGTAAGGACAGTGAGTTAATTGTCCTTGTGCTATATTGTGATTAAAAAAAACATTTTTTCTAGGGACAGAAAACTCTAGGTAGGGAGAGTTTTTTTTTTTTTTCACTCTGCAAGTCCTTGTTTCCAGGGACCTGTAAGGACAGTGAGTTAATTGTCCTTGTGCTATATTGTGCTTAAAAAAAACATTTATTCTAGGGACAGAAAACTCTAGGTAGGGACAGTGTCAGTTTCTTTCACTCTGCAAGTCCTTGTTTCCAGGGACCTGGAGAGACATTGAGTGAATTGTCCTTGTGCTATATTGTGATTAAAAAAAACATTTATTCTAGGGACAGAAAACTCTAGGTAGGGACAGTGTCAGTTTCTTTCACTCTGCAAGTCCTTGTTTCCAGGGACCTGTAAGGACAGTGAGTTAATTTTCCTTGTGCTATATTGTGATTAAAAAAAACATTTTTTCTAGGGACAGAAAACTGTAGGTAGGGAGAGTGTTTTTTTTCTTTCACTCTGCAAGTCCTTGTTTCCAGGGACCTGTAAGGACAGTGAGTTAATTTTCCTTGTGCTATATTGTGATTAAAAAAAACATTTATTCTAGGGACAGAAAACTCTAGGTAGGGACAGTGTCAGTTTCTTTCACTCTGCAAGTCCTTGTTTCCAGGGACCTGTAAGGACAGTGAGTTAATTTTCCTTGTGCTATATTGTGATTAAAAAAAACATTTTTTCTAGGGACAGAAAACTGTAGGTAGGGAGAGTGTTTTTTTTCTTTCACTCTGCAAGTCCTTGTTTCCAGGGACCTGTAAGGACAGTGAGTTAATTGTCCTTGTGCTATATTGTGCTTAAAAAAAACATTTATTCTAGGGACAGAAAACTCTAGGTAGGGACAGTGTCAGTTTCTTTCACTCTGCAAGTCCTTGTTTCCAGGGACCTGTAAGGACAGTGAGTTAATTTTCCTTGTGCTATATTGTGATTAAAAAAAACATTTTTTCTAGGGACAGAAAACTGTAGGTAGGGAGAGTGTTTTTTTTCTTTCACTCTGCAAGTCCTTGTTTCCAGGGACCTGTAAGGACAGTGAGTTAATTTTCCTTGTGCTATATTGTGATTAAAAAAAACATTTTTTCTAGGGACAGAAAACTGTAGGTAGGGAGAGTGTTTTTTTTCTTTCACTCTGCAAGTCCTTGTTTCCAGGGACCTGTAAGGACAGTGAGTTAATTGTCCTTGTGCTATATTGTGCTTAAAAAAAACATTTTTTCTAGGGACAGAAAACTCTAGGTAGGGAGAGTGTTTTTTTTTTTTCACTCTGCAAGTCCTTGTTTCCAGGGACCTGTAAGGACAGTGAGTTAATTGTCCTTGTGCTATATTGTGCTTAAAAAAAACATTTATTCTAGGGACAGAAAACTCTAGGTAGGGACAGTGTCAGTTTCTTTCACTCTGCAAGTCCTTGTTTCCAGGGACCTGTAAGGACAGTGAGTTAATTTTCCTTGTGCTATATTGTGCTTAAAAAAAACATTTATTCTAGGGACAGAAAACTCTAGGTAGGGACAGTGTCAGTTTCTTTCACTCTGCAAGTCCTTGTTTCCAGGGACCTGGAGAGACATTGAGTGAATTGTCCTTGTGCTATATTGTGATTAAAAAAAACATTTATTCTAGGGATAGAAAACTCTAGGTAGGGACAGTGTCAGTTTCTTTCACTGTGAAAGTCCTTGTTTCAAGGGACAGAGAAGGACACCTGAAGGTAGCCCTTATTGCTTTTTTCCCATCTCCCTGCAGGCCATCTATTAGAATGTCTGGAAGGCAAACAAGGAGAGGCAGACAGTCAGGAGGCAATAAAAGAGGGCAAGCAGGCTCTGTGTCTGGGGGCAACAGTGCTGGTCGTGGACGCGGTGCATTGTCATCAGCACATGGCCATGGGACACGCTTGTCCTTCTTTTCGGCAGCTGGACATGTTGAGCCACATCATGCCGAAGACTTGGTAGAGTGGATGACCAAGCCCTCCTCCTCCTCCTCATCCTCTCTCACCCAGGCTCAGGGTACTGGAAAAGCAGCTGCCAAAGCGTCGTCTTCCCTGGTATCAATGTCAGACAAATCATCAGTCACTCCTTCCCTAGACCCACCATGTCCTCCTCCTGAGGAGTCCCCCGAACTGTTTCAGCACAGTGTTGGGTACATGCTCCAGGAGGATGCCCAGCGTTTCGAAGGGTCTGATGATGAAACCCAGCTAGAGGAAGGCAGTAGCGTGAGAGCAGACAGAGGGGATGCTCAAGAAGGACACCAATCTGGCAGTCATGTTCCAGCAGCTGCAGCATACTGCCAGATTGGCTCCAGTGATGAGGAGGGAGGGGATGATGAGGTCAATGACTCCACGTGGGTGCCTAATAGGAGAGAGGAGGAGGAGGAGGATGAGGAGGAGGCACATCTCCAACGAGGCAGGATGCCCTTTGGTGGCCAGCGTAAGGGCAGTACACCGACGGAATCACACCGCAGAGCTCCGCCTGTGCAGGGCGCTGCCTCTGCCCGTCATTCAAAAAGTTCTTTGGTGTGGGCCTTTTTTGAGGCTAGTGCATCAGATCGCACAGCTGCTGTTTGCAACATATGTCTCAAGCGTATATCGCGTGGCCAAAACATCAGCCGCTTGGGTACCACATGCCTGACCAGACATATGTTGACCTGCCATGCAGCTCGTTGGCAAGCCTACCTCAAAGACCCACACCAAAGAACAAAGCGGACCTCTCCTTGCACCGCATCAGCTGGGATCTCCAACCCCACTATAACTTCAGTCCTCTCTGAAACATGCACTGAGAGGAATGAAGGTGTAGAATTAGGTGTGTCACAGCCAAGTACTTGCGCCCACTCTGCTAGCAGTACACCGACGTCCGATTCTAGCAGGCAAATTTCCCTGCCCCAGCTGCTGGACCGTCGAAAGAAGTTCACTCCCAGCCATCCACATGCCCAGCGGTTGAATGCTAGCTTGGCTAAATTGCTAGCGCTTCAACTGCTGCCTTTTCAGTTGGTAGACTCGGCCCCCTTCCGTGAGTTTGTGCAATGTGCGGTTCCTCAGTGGCAGGTTCCCAAACGCCACTTTTTCTCACGGAAGGCTATTCCGGCTCTCTACCGGCATGTGGAAGGCAATGTCTTGGCCTCGCTGGACAGGGCGGTCAGCGGTAAGGTGCATATTACCGCTGACTCATGGTCCAGCAGGCATGGACAGGGACGTTACCTTTCTTTCACGGCCCATTGGGTCACTCTTTTGGCAGCTGGGAAGGATTCAGGACAAGGTGCAGTAGTGTTGGAGGTTGTCCCACCGCCACGCCTCCAAAATGCTACTACTGGTTGTGACACACCTCTCTCCTCCACCCCCTCCTCTTCTTCTTCCTCCATGGCCTCTTCCTGTGGTTTGTCCTATGAACCAGCGGTGCTCCGTAGCCGTTCACGGGGCTACGCAAGTACGCAGGCAAAAAGATGCCATGCCGTGCTTGCGCTGGTGTGTTTGGGGGACAGAAGCCACACTGGGGCAGAGGTCCTGTCTGCTCTGCAGGGCCAGGCCGAGAGGTGGTTGACGCCACGCCAGCTTAAGCCAGGAATGGTGGTTTGCGACAATGGCACCAACCTCCTCTCCGCCCTCCGACAGGGACAACTGACCCATGTGCCCTGTGTGGCTCACGTCCTTAACCTGGTGGTGCAGCGGTTCTTGGGCAGGTACCCGGGCTTACAGGATGTCCTGAGGCAGGCCAGGAAAGTCTGTGTGCATTTCCGCAGATCTTATAATGCCAGTGCTCGCCTGGCTGAGCTGCAAAAGGAGTTGAACCTGCCCAAGAACCGCCTTATATGTGACATGCCCACCAGGTGGAACTCAACGTTGGCCATGCTGCAGCGGCTGCACACGCAGCAGAGGGCCATCAATGAGTACCTGTGCGACTACGGCACCAGGACAGGGTCAGGGGAGCTTGGTTTTTTTTCTCCACGCCAGTGGGGCATGATCAGGGATGCATGCACTGTCCTGGCACCATTTGAGGAGGCCACGAGGATGGTGAGCAGTGACAGTGCATGCATCAGTGACACTGTACCTCTTGTCCACCTGTTGGAGCACACGCTGCGTGGAATAATGGACAGGGCACTTGAGGCAGAACAGAGGCAGGAAGAGGAGGACTTCCTTGCCTCTCAAGGCCCCCTTTACCCAGACAGTGTTCCTTCTGTCCCACCCATCGCACAGGAAGAGGAGGAGGAGGAGGAGGAGGAGGAGGAGGAGGATTGTGTCAGCATGGAGGTGGAGGCTGGCACTCAGCATCATCAGCAGCAGTCTTTTAGGGATGATTTACAGTCCCAAGAAACCAGTGGACTTGTACGTGGCTGGGAGGAGGTGGCTGCGGATCATGTCGTCCTTAGTGACCCAGAGGACTCCGGAGCGAATGCCTCAGCAAACCTACGCTGCATGGCCTCCCTGATCCTGCAAAGTCTGCGGAAGGATCCTCGTATTCTTCGGATCAAGGAGAGGGACCATTACTGGCTGGCCACTCTCCTTGATCCACGGTACAAGGGTAAGGTTGCGGACCTTATGTTACCGTCGCAGAGGGAGCAGAGGATGAGACAACTCCGGGAGGCCTTGCAGAAAGGTCTGTGCAACGCGTTCCCAGAGACTGGGAGGTTGCAAACTCCTGGTCCTGGACAACGAGTTGCTGAGGCTTCGGCCAGTCAAAGAAGGAGCGGTGGGGAAGGTGGCCGTCTGACCGATGCGTTCAGACAATTCTTTAGTCCGCAGCCCCAAAGTATGATCGGTTCCAGCAACCATCGCCAGCGTCTGATAAACATGGTGCAGGAATATCTAGGGGCAAGGTCAGACTTGGACACCTTCCCCACCGAAAATCCTCTGGCTTACTGGGTCTTGAGGATGGATCACTGGCCAGAGCTTGCACAGTATGCAATTGAGCTACTGGCCTGTCCTGCATCCAGCGTTCTTTCGGAACGCACATTCAGTGCTGCTGGAGGATTTGTCACGGATCACAGGGTGCGCCTGTCCACCGACTCGGTTGATCGACTGACTTTCATCAAGATGAACCAGTCTTGGATCACCACCAGCTACCACACACCTGATGCTGATATAACAGACTAATTGATTTTAAAATGTCACATCCCTTCAAGACTGATGCTGATGCTGAGTGCCTGTGCTGTTATGTTGACTGCCTATCCTCCTCCTCCGAGTCCTCAATGATACGATTGATGATGATAGCTTGGAAGATCATTTTTGTTTATGGGTGCCGCCACCAGTGCCTAACGCCCAATTTTTCAGCCCCTGTTTAACAGTGGCGTGTAATTACAATTTTTGAAGCAATACTTTGCAACAGGGCTCATTGCTGTGCTCCAAGTACAGTATCTGTGAGGAGTTGCAGTGTTGTGCCACCAGTGCCTAAGGCCCAATTTTTCAGCCCCTGTTTAACAGGGGCGTGTCATTACAATTTTTGAAGCAATACTTTGCAACAGGGCTCATTGCTGTGCTCCAAGTACAGTATCTGTGAAGGGTTGCAGTGTTGTGCCACCAGTGCCTAAGGCCCAATTTTTCAGCCCCTGTTCAACAGGGGCATGTAATTACAATTCTTGATCTAATAATTCACAGCAGGGCCCATTGCTGCACCCACCAAGAGTAACTGTCAGGGCTTACAGTGTTGTGGCACCAGCACCACCATCAAAGGCCCAATTTTTACTACCACTGTTCAACAATTATATGTAATTAAAATTCCTGATATAATAGTTGACAGCAGGGCGTTCCAGCACCAACCAAGAGTAACTGTGAGTGCTTACAGTGTTGTGCCAACACCAACAACTAAGGGGCCTATTTCTGCAGAGTATATACGGCAGGTCCCTACTTTCAAACATCCAACTTACAAACGACTCCTACTTGCAAACGCAAGAAGACAACAGGAAGTGAGAGGAAATCTACCACTAGGAAGGAAAATTCTCTCCTGTAAGAATAAATATGGGAGAAAGGTGTCTCCTCTGTACTGATGCTTTATCAGCAATCCTTGTTTCAAGAAAAACACCACATTTCAAAAACAGTTGTCATTAGGACGGAAAGTGAGGTGAAATGTTCTGAACAGGGGCACAGACAGCAAAACAAATGTTACAGGGGTGATAACCCTTACCTATGTTTTCCAAAAAGTTTAAAAATAGATTTTTGGTCTGGAGCTACACTTCAACAATGTACCTGTTCAAAATTACAAACAGATTCTACATAAGAACAAACCTACAGTCCCTGTCTTGTATGCACCGCCTGTATACGGCTGTTCAGAGTATATAGGGCCTTTTTTATTTTATGTGCGGGGTTCCCCTTAATATCCATACAAGACCCAAAGGGGCTGGTAATGGGCTGGGGTAGGGGGGGGGGTCATGGGGTAGCTATGCCATTTTTCTTAAAGATTTTCATCCATATTACCGGGACCAGACATTACATTAAAGCCGCAAGCAGTTTTAAATGGCTTTTTTTTCCTTTAGAAGTGTCATTTTGTGCAGGGACAGTTCTAAACACGGGAAACACGTGGCACTTCACAGGCATACTTTAGACACCCCCCAGGTACGATATTTAAAGGAATATTTGACTTTTTTTTTTTCACTTTATGCATCATTAAAATGACTGCTCCCGGAAAACGACCGTTTTTAAAACTTATTTTTGCATTGATACATGTCCCCTGGTGCAGAACCCGGGTTCCCAAACCCTTTTTAGGACAATAACATGCATAATAGTTGTTATAATTAGCACTTTAGAATTCGAACGTTCGCATCCATTGTATTTAATAGGGTTCTAATGTTCGTTCGAACTTTCGGTCCGTTCGCGGGTTCTGGTGCGAACCGAACCCGGGGGTGTTCGGCTCATCACTAGTGGTGAGCGGGCACAGCCCATCCTGATAGTAAAACAGTTTTGGTGAGTAGTTCTTTTACAGACTGGCTGGTGATACTTGTAATTCCACAGATGTGAATCTACTTCTTCACAGACCTCACATAACAGGCGCTTGGGGCCTATTCTTCCCAGTTGCGCCCAGAAGTCAGTACTATAGTCAACTCCTTATTACAATTAAAGAGGAACATACATGTGGTAATACTTCTTCAAAGCATTAATTAGTCCATTTTGCTCTTTTCCTTTTATGTCTCCTCCTTACTTTGGATTACAAATTACACTGCAGTATAAACTACAGGCTAGCTGAAGATATCCGGAATTGAAAGAACATTTATCATTTCCTCTTTGTTATGCACCACTGTTTTGCATCTTATCGCTAAATCATTGAACTACAACCTAGGGGAAGCCAATCTGTAGGATATTGCCCAAGTTACATTGTGTTTATTGTATGCATATGTCTATTACTGATTGCTGGTCTGTGTGTTGAGGCCTCAGAGGAAATGTTGGATATTTGTTTCTCTGTATACCTGTTTACATAGGTCTTGTAGAGGATTTATGTTAAGCACCTTTGTATACCAGTTACGAGAAATACTCTCTGTTCAACTTAAGCTGTGTTCTATTCATGCCATTTTTTGTGTTAATTTTTTATCTCAGTAAACATATCTGAGTGGTTCAGTGATTCTGTGTGAGTTTCTCATTACTAACGCAATATTGCAGGATAGAACCCAAGGTGTCAGAGGTAAGAGAGGATTTGCAGAGTTGAGGTAACCAGTGGGTTTTAGAGTCTATTAGCAGCCCCCACAGGGGTACTGCTACACTACCATGATTCTGGCCAAGGCATGTCCCTTGTCTTTCAGCCTCCAGGGATACTAACGTCACATTTCCTAGGAGGCTGCAGGACCAGGGACACAGGACAACTGGAGAGCAGGTCCGGTGTATCATCCAGAGCTGCTTCCTGAGCCTCCAAGAGGCAGCCAGCTGAAGAGAACCAAGTTGGCATTGCAGATTTTGAAGATAATCCAGCAATACAGATAAGAAGATTAAAAAACAAAACAAAACAAAACAAAAAAACACAGGGGAGTTTAGTACTGCTTTAAATATTTAGACTTTACGAGATCATAAAAATGCTACTAACTTCCTGGACATATCCGTTTGTCTGGAAAAGAGACTCCCTGTATTATCTAGGAGTACATATAACAGCAGATGCTAAATTGATGTATGAACTCAATTACGAAGCCTTAAGCCCCATACACACGGTCAGACTTTCATCTGACTTTTCCCTGGATTTTTGTCCGAGTTGGCCGGGAACACCCATAGCATACACACCACAGGACTTTTCTGCAAACTTTCCCAAAACTTTTTGCAACATCACGTGGTTTTTCTGCTCTTTTCTGCTCTTTACCGCCACCCTTTGGTCAACTTCTGCTATTGTTGGTTGATTTTAACATTAGTTGTTTTGTCCATCGGACAAAAGTCCTATGGTTTTCTGTACACACGGTAGGACTTTGCTCCATTGGACTTTTGTTGGGCAAAAGTTTGTCCGTTTGCAGACCCAACTTTTGTCTGATGAAAACACAAAAAAAAAAAAAAAAAGTTTGTCTGATGGAGCGTACACACGGTCGGATTGTTTGTCCAACTTGCTCAAAATGAAGTTTGTTGGCCAAAAGTCCTACTGTGTATATGGGGCTTTAGTCACCGAAATAATAGAGGACCTACATAGATGGAGAGGCCACACATTAACTTGGTTTGGTAGGATGAGCACTCTGAAGATGAATGTACTACCAAGACTAATATATATCCTGAATACTGTACCCATGGCATTGCCTCAAATGTTCTTTAAAAAAAAATTGTAGAGCGTTTACCTCCTTTGTTTGGAAGGAGGGGAACGCGAGAATAGCATATAATATATTTGGTAAAAAGAGAAAAGAGGGGGGAATGGGACTCCAAGATATAGCACTCTATTATAAAGCAATGTCGCTAGTCCGAATTACGAACTGGTGTCATGACGCCTCCAACAGAGCATGGGTTCTGATGAGAGGGAAGTATGGCTGGCAGAAACCTAGCCGGGGCACCGTGGATACCTACCAAGTTTAGGGGGCTGTCAAAATAGTCATCTCCATTGACATTGAATACGTTAGCAGTATGGGATAGAATAAACAAAACTGGTAAATACCCACCCAGAACATCCACCCTGGCCCCACTGGGAGGGTATCCATGGTTCCCCCCTGGGGAGGAGAGGGGAGCGTTGGGCCCTTGGGAATCAAACGGCAATACAATGTGCGCAAGGTACGCCCCAGGAGGCTTTTTAAAGCGGAGCTTCTATTTTTTATTTTTTTTTAAGTCAGCAGCTACTAACAGTGTAGCTGCTGACTTTTAATAAGGACACTTACCTGTCCTACTCGCCCGCGATGTCGGTCCTGCCACGGCGATCGATCGCTGCTGCCAGGCTCCCGGCTCCTCCATCCTGACTAAGGGAAACAGGTAGTGAAGCCTTACGGCTTCACTGCCCGTTTCTTACTGCGCATGCGCCACTCGCACGGCGCTTTGTGAATGGGCGGCTTACCTCCTGGGATACACACAGTTCCCAGAAGGCAGCGCGCCCCATTCACAAGAAGAGGAAACGGAAGTTCTCAATCCGAGGACAAGGAAGAGGCACAGCAGAAGGCAGATTAGGGGACTTCCGCATAGCAACAGGCATTTCGGGTAAGTATGAAAAAAAAAAGGAATTTATATAACAGCTTACCTGTAAAATCCTTTTCTTGGAGTACATCACGGGACACAGAGCGACTTAGTCATTACTAATGGGTTATATAGTTTACCTTCAGGTGCTGGCACTGGCAACTTCCAAACCGGAAGTACCCTCCCCTATATAAGCCCCTCCCATCCGGGAGCACCTCAGTTTTGTAGCAAAGCAATAAGTGTCCCAAAAAGAGGGGTGGGAGCTCTGTGTCCCGTGATGTACTCCAAGAAAAGGATTTTACAGGTAAGCTGTTATAAAAATCCCTTTTTCTTTTTCGTACATCACGGGACACAGAGCGACTTAGTCATTACTAATGGGACGTCCCAAAGCAATGCCAAATGAGGGGAGGGATACATAAGCTGGGCGCCATCAGGCATGAGGATCTTTTGCGGCCTGCAACACACTGCGCCCAAAGGCGACATCCTCCTGACTTCTAACGTCTACCTGGTAGAATCTAGTAAACGTGTGTACTGAAGACCATGTTGCGGCCTTACAGACTTGAGCCAGGGAGGCCTGGTGATGCACTGCCCATGAAGTTCCAACTGCTCTTGTGGAGTGCGCCCTAACTTTGAACAGAGGCGGTCTCTTTCTCAAGCCATAGGCTTGTATTATGACCTGTCGAATCCACTTGGCTAAAGTAGATTTTGATGCTGCCTGACCCTTTTTAGGGCCTTCCGGCAGAATAAACAAAGTATCCGTTCTGCGAATCTGAGCAGTGGCTTTTAGATAAGCTTTAACTGCTCTTACTACATCCAAAGAATGTAATAACTTTTCCTCTACCGAGCTAGGTTTGGGGAAAAAAGAAGGAAGAACCACATCTTGGTTCAAATGAAACCTCGATACCACCTTAGGAAGAAAGGCTGGATGAGGACGTAATACTACTCTGTCCTTATGGACAACCAGATATGGCTCCTTACAGGACAAGGCGGCTAATTCCGATACTCTTTTAGCCGAACAAATGGCTACTAAAAAAATCAATTTCCTGGTGAGAAGAACCAAGGAAATGTGTTGCAATGGTTCAAACGGTTGTTTCTGTAGAACCGACAGAACCAGGTTTAAGTCCATGGACATATGGGAATACTAACCGGAGGGCTAATACGCATCACTCCTTGTATGAAAGCTTTGACTAGTGAATGCGAAGCCAAGGGCCTTTGAAAAAATATTGACAAGGCCGAAATCTGACCCTTGATAGTACTCAAGGCCAGCTTCCTATCTACAGCCCACTGTAGGAAGTCCAAAATCCTACCTATCACGTACTTACGTGGATGCCATTTCTTGGCCTCACACCACGTAATGTACGCCTTCCAGATCCTATAATAGATCTGCCTGGATACCGGCTTCCTGGCATTGATCATGGTAGATACCACAGAATTAGAGAGCCCTCTCTTTTTCAGAATGTGGGCTTCAATAGCCAGGCCGTCAAACCTAGGGCTGGTAAGGAAGGGTGGTATATCGGTCCTTGCGACAGCAGGTCCGGACGATGTGGGAGGGTCCAAGGACTCCTCACTGACATTTTTACAATCTCCGCGTACCATGCCCTTCGGGGCCACGCTGGAGCCACCAGAATCACTGGTTTCTTTTCTACCCTGATTCTGCGGATTAATCGCGGTAGCAATTGTGGCGGTGGGAATGCATATATCAGCTTGAACTGATCCCAAGGGAACACTAGAGCATCCGAGCCGCAAGCTAGGGGATCCCTTGTGCGAGACACAAATCTGTCCACCTTTGCGTTGAATCTGGATGCTAGCAGATCTACATCCGGTGTTCCCCACCGCTGGCATATTGCCTGGAAAACCTCGGGGTGAAGAGACCATTCCCCCGGGCAAAATTGTTGGCGACTTAAAAAGTCCGCTCTCCAATTTTCCACTCCTGGGATGAAAACCGCGGATATGGCTGGGACATATCTTTCTGCCCACTCCAGGATGCAATTTGCTTCCCTCTGGGCTGCACGACTCCTGGTGCCACCCTGGTGATTGATATATGCCACTGCTGTGGCATTGTCTGATTGAATTCTGACAGGGGACCCTTGGAGTTTGGATGTCCATGCTACTAGGGCATACTGGGCTGCTCGTATCTCTAAGAGATTGATGGGCAGGGCCTTTTCTGCTTCTGACCACTTGCCCTGGAGAGACCATTGCTCCAGTACTGCCCCCCAGCCTATGAGGCTGGCATCTGTAGTGACCACCTTCCAAGAAACCGGACTGAAGGGTTTCCCTTTTTCCAGATTCTGGGGCACCAACCACCAATGGAGGCTCTTGCGAACGGAAGGGGACAGGGACATTGGTAAGTCTAAAGCCTGAACTTTTTTGTTCCAGGCTGACAGTATGGCCCTTTGCAAATTCCTTGAATGGAATTGACCGTAGGGTACTGCTTCGAATGAAGCCACCATTTTTCCCAGCAGCCTCATGCACAGGCGTATGGATGGTTTTCTTTTTGTACCCACTAAGTGGGTCAAATCTTTTAAAGACGACACCTTCTCTGGAGGTAAGAAAATCTTTCTCTGATTTGAATCCAGCCTTAGCCCTAAGTATTCCAGACTTTTGACTGGTCTTAGAGCTGACTTGTCCCGGTTGATAATCCAACCGTGATATTCCAGATACTTGATTGTCTTGTGAATAGCTACTTCCAGCTTTTCCACTGAGTGGTCTATTAGTAGCAGGTCGTCTAGATATGCCATTGTCGTTACACCTTGTGTTCTTAGATTGGCCAATAGTGGGGCCAGAACCTTTGTGAACACTCGTGGTGCTGTGGCCAGACCGAAAGGTAAGGCTCTGAACTGAAAATGGCGCCCTTCTACTGCAAAGCGTAGAAATTTCTGGTGGGCCGGAAAGATGGGAATATGCAGATAAGCATCCCTTATGTCGATCGAGGCTAACCATTCCTGCCCTTGTAGGGCGGTGGCCACCGATCGGATCGACTCCATCCGAAAAGTCCTGATATTTAGGAACTTGTTTAGCCCTTTTAGATTTAATATGGGCCTCACGTCCCCATTTGGTTTGGGGACTGTGAAAAGGTTCGAGTAAAACCCGAATCCGCTTTCTTCCAGGGGAACCTTCATGATTACACCTTGGAGCAATAGTTGTTCTAGTGCCAGAAGGAGGGATCCTCTCTTCTGGGGATCTCTTGGCACGTTTGACCTCATAAATTGGGCAGGAGGAGTGCCTTTTAACTCCAGCTTGTATCCCAGACTTACTGCGGAGAGCACCCATCTGTCTCTGATGGTGTCCCGCCAGGTCTCTGTGAACAACTGAAGCCTTCCCCCCACCCGATTGAGTGGGGGCAACGCTTCATGACTTGGGGGGAGGTTTTGTACCTCTCTTGATCCAGGGCTTCTTGTTACCCTGTGATTGCCCCTGATTTCTGCCCCCTGAATTTGACCGCGGAGGCCGTCGGAACTGTTTCACAGCCGATGTGCCCGGGACTGGAGAAGTAGGCCTCTTAAAAGAAGGACTTCTACTCTTGTTCTTAACCGGTAAGAGTGAACTTTTACCGGCAGAAATTTTCTGGATATATTTGTCCAGATCTTCTCCAAATAAGCGTTCTCCATGAAATGGGAAGCTAACCAGCAGTTTCTTACAGGGAGCTTCAGCAGACCAGTTTTTGAGCCACAGAAGCCTACGCATATGTACTACAGACAGCGTAAAGCGGGAGGCCTGTTGGATTGTATCCTTTATGGCGTCCACCGCAAAACACAAGGCTCTAGGCAGGTCAGCTAGGGCAAGAGCCTGCTGATCTGGTAAGTCCCTTAAGACTTGTTTCAACTGATCTTTCACTGCTTGGCAGACTCCAATCGCTGCTACCGCAGGTTGTGTCACCATGCTTGCTGTAGAGAAAGCAGATTTTAGTAAAGACTCCAATTTTTTATCTATTGGGTCTTTGAACATTGGAACATTATCTACTGGACATGTCAGTGATTTGTTCACAGAAGAGATGGCTGCGTCAACTGTAGGGACCCTCCATTTTTTTATGAACTTATCCTCCATGGGATAGATCACCGGAAATCTCTTGGATGGAGAAAATATTTTATCAGGATGCTCCCAATCCTGGTAAATAAGCCCTTCTAATAAAGGGTGGATTGGGAAGGAACAGACAGCCTGGGGAGCTTTTAGCGACCCCAGCGAGGAAACCGTAGTGGTTGATGGTTCCGATAGAGGCATTTTAAATGCTGATCGGACCATGTTAGTCAGAGACTGAACCCATAATCTTTCAGCCTGAGATGCTGAGAAAGGTTCTTCCACTGTTGATTCCTCCATAACTGAATCAACCTCATCCTGATCCCCTTCAGGTAGGTCGATCTCTGTGTGGGGCTGTTCCTCCACTAACAGGCACTCTGAAGGAGGAGACGGAGATCGGACGCGCTTTCCCTGTGACAGGGAAGCAGCGATCAATGCTGTTAATCTCTCTTCCAATCCTCCCAGAGTTGAGGATAAAACCTCCTCTGTTATATATACAGGAGCAGGTGGACTGGGGACAGCCGCAGCACCAGGCACTCCTGCGGGGTTTCTACGGCTACTGACCTCTGAATTCTCAGGGGAGATTGGTGCAGTACAACCATGCCCAATATCCTCAGAGCCCGTTGGAGACCCCTTTGGCTTCCTGGAAGACTTATTTCCGGAGCGTCTGGACGACATATCCTTTAAGCACAAAGCTGAGGTATTCCCGTCGTCATACACCAATTTTGCTGGTAATAGTCTAACACAGTTGCTGCTATATACCAGCTGGTGTCCACTAAAGTGCCTTTCTATGGGGATGCCTGCATCAACCGCCTCTGTGTGCCACTGTTTGTTGCTAGCTCTGTTTGCATCCAGCTGACACTTGTACTGTGTCTTTATACAAGCTGGGACGCCTGCACATGCGCAGAAGCGCCGTGGCGCGCATCGAGCGTCATCCACCCGCCCCGCCGCTTTTTTTTCATAGGAGGCGCGTGCACGCGCCCGCGCGCACGCCCGTGCGCCATTGGCGCCCTTTTCGAAAACCAAACAGGGACTAGGAGCCAGGGCCCTTTTTGCCGGAGGGCCTGTGCGGTGGATGAGCGCAGCAACAGGGCAGAGGAAGTGGATTCCCACAGAGAAACTTACCAACTGCCTGGATCTTTTGACTTGAGAAAACCAAAGATCCACATGACAAGAAAAATGGACCACAGCGGCCTCTAGTGGTTTAACACAGGTACCGCGGTCCTCTTTTTTTTTTTTTTTTCTTGACTACTATTAAATTTTTACATTTTCAGTAGTTACAGGCATACACAGATATTAGCGGGAATACCGTTAGGTAACAGACAGAAAGACGAATTAGGCTTGGGGGTCCCCCAACAGAACCAAGTTCCTGGGGGCCCCCACTTACCTGTTCCCCGCCGCAGGACTCTGTTTGGTCCACAGAAGCCCAAACTTCACCTATCACGGCAGGCATTGTAATTAAACCTTCAGGGACCGGGTTCCCAAGGATTCCACTCCCCTGGACCTGTATAGCACCCTGCACAGAAAACATCTTGGTCGTGGGTATGACCAGAGCTCTGGATCCCAGGGTCCAGCCCTCCTAAGAGAAGCATTACAGGCAAAACCTTGCTCTTCTCTGCAAGGCCCGGGTACCGACCGTTTAGCTATGAAGCTTTTTTGGTGGGATCCGGAACAGCTTACTAAGGCCCGTAAAAGAACCTGTACGCAAGCCCAGTGAAAACACATGTTACTCTTTGGCCAACACCTTAGACACTGGCAAAAAACTGAGGTGCTCCCGGATGGGAGGGGCTTATATAGGGGAGGGTACTTCCGGTTTGGAAGTTGCCAGTGCCAGCACCTGAAGGTAAACTATATAACCCATTAGTAATGACTAAGTCGCTCTGTGTCCCGTGATTAGTGATGAGCCGAACACCCCCGGGTTCGGTTCGCACCAGAACCCGCGAACGGACCGAAAGTTCGTACGAACATTAGAACCCTATTAAATACAATGGATGCGAACGTTCGAATTCTAAAGTGCTAATTATAACAACTATTATGCATGTTATTGTCCTAAAAAGGGTTTGGGAACCCGGGTTCTGCACCAGGGGACATGTATCAATGCAAAAAGAAGTTTTAAAAACGGTCGTTTTTCGGGAGCAGTCATTTTAATGATGCATAAAGTGAAAAAAAAAAAGTCAAATATTCCTTTAAATATCGTACCTGGGGGGTGTCTAAAGTATGCCTGTGAAGTGCCACGTGTTTCCCGTGTTTAGAACTGTCCCTGCACAAAATGACACTTCTAAAGGAAAAAAAAGCCATTTAAAACTGCTTGCGGCTTTAATGTAATGTCTGGTCCCGGTAATATGGATGAAAATCTTTAAGAAAAATGGCATAGCAGCCCCATGACCCCCCCCCCTACCCCAGCCCATTACCAGCCCCTTTGGGTCTTGTATGGATATTAAGGGGAACCCCGCACATAAAATAAAAAAGGCCCTATATACTCTGAACAGCCGTATACAGGCGGTGCATACAAGACAGGGACTGTAGGTTTGTTCTTATGTAGAATCTGTTTGTAATTTTGAACAGGTACATTGTTGAAGTGTAGCTCCAGCCCAAAAATCTATTTTTAAACTTTTTGGAAAACATAGGTAAGGGTTATCACCCCTGTAACATTTGTTTTGCTGTCTGTGCCCCTGTTCAGAACATTTCACCTCACTTTCCGTCCCAATGTCAACTGTTTTTGAAATGTGGTGTTTTTCTTGAAACAAGGATTGCTGATAAAGCATCAGTACAGAGGAGACACCTTTCTCCCATATTTATTCTTACAGGAGAGAATTTTCCTTCCTAGGGGTAGATTTCCTCTCACTTCCTGTTGTCTTCTTGCGTTTGCAAGTAGGAGTCGTTTGTAAGTTGGATGTTTGAAAGTAGGGACCTGCCGTATATACTCTGCAGAAATAGGCCCCTTAGTTGTTGGTGTTGGCACAACACTGTAAGCACTCACAGTTACTCTTGGTTGGTGCTGGAACGCCCTGCTGTCAACTATTATATCAGGAATTTTAATTACATATAATTGTTGAACAGTGGTAGTAAAAATTGGGGCTTTGATGGTGGTGCTGGTGCCACAACACTGTAAGCCCTGACAGTTACTCTTGGTGGGTGCAGCAATGGGCCCTGCTGTGAATTATTAGATCAAGAATTGTAATTGCATGCCCCTGTTGAACAGGGGCTGAAAAATTGGGCCTTTCGTGGTGGTGGTGGTGGTGTTGCCACAACACTGTAAGCCCTCAGAGTTACTCTTGGTGGGTGCAGGAATGGGCCCTGCTGTGAATTATTAGATCAAGAATTGTAATTACATGCCCCTTTTGAACAGGGGCTGAAAAATTGGGCCTTTCGTGGTGGTGGTGGTGGTGGCGTTGCCACAACACTGTAAGCCCTCAGACTTACTCTTGGTGGGTGCAGGAATGGGCCCTGCTGTGAATTATTAGATCAAGAATTGTAATTACATGCCCCTTTTGAACAGGGGCTGAAAAATTGGGCCTTTCGTGGTGGTGGTGGTGGTGGCGTTGCCACAACACTGTAAGCCCTCAGAGTTACTCTTGGTGGGTGCAGCAATGGGCCCTGCTGTGAATTATTAGATCAAGAATTGTAATTACATGCCCCTTTTGAACAGGGGCTGAAAAATTGGGCCTTTCGTGGTGGTGGTGGTGGTGGTGGCGTTGCCACAACACTGTAAGCCCTCAGAGTTACTCTTGGTGGGTGCAGCAATGGGCCCTGCTGTGAATTATTAGATCAAGAATTGTAATTACATGCCCCTTTTGAACAGGGGCTGAAAAATTGGGCCTTTCGTGGTGGTGGTGGTGGTGGCGTTGCCACAACACTGTAAGCCCTCAGAGTTACTCTTGGTGGGTGCAGCAATGGGCCCTGCTGTGAATTATTAGATCAAGAATTGTAATTACATGCCCCTTTTGAACAGGGGCTGAAAAATTGGGCCTTTCGTGGTGGTGGTGGTGGTGGCGTTGCCACAACACTGTAAGCCCTCAGAGTTACTCTTGGTGGGTGCAGCAATGGGCCCTGCTGTGAATTATTAGATCAAGAATTGTAATTACATGCCCCTTTTGAACAGGGGCTGAAAAATTGGGCCTTTCGTGGTGGTGGTGGTGGTGGCGTTGCCACAACACTGTAAGCCCTCAGAGTTACTCTTGGTGGGTGCAGCAATGGGCCCTGCTGTGAATTATTAGATCAAGAATTGTAATTACATGCCCCTTTTGAACAGGGGCTGAAAAATTGGGCCTTTCGTGGTGGTGGTGGTGGTGGCGTTGCCACAACACTGTAAGCCCTCAGAGTTACTCTTGGTGGGTGCAGCAATGGGCCCTGCTGTGAATTATTAGATCAAGAATTGTAATTACATGCCCCTTTTGAACAGGGGCTGAAAAATTGGGCCTTTCGTGGTGGTGGTGGTGGTGGCGTTGCCACAACACTGTAAGCCCTCAGAGTTACTCTTGGTGGGTGCAGCAATGGGCCCTGCTGTGAATTATTAGATCAAGAATTGTAATTACATGCCCCTTTTGAACAGGGGCTGAAAAATTGGGCCTTTCGTGGTGGTGGTGGTGGTGGTGGTGGCGTTGCCACAACACTGTAAGCCCTCAGAGTTACTCTTGGTGGGTGCAGCAATGGGCCCTGCTGTGACTTATTACATCAAGAATTGTAATTGCATGCCCCTGTTGAACAGGGGCTGAAAAATTGGGCCTTAGGCACTGGTGGCACAACACTACAACCCCTCACAGATACTGTACTTGGAGCACAGCAATGAGCCCTGTTGCAAAGTATTGCTTCAAAAATTGTAATGACACGCCCCTGTTAAACAGGGGCTGAAAAATTGGGCCTTAGGCACTGGTGGCACAACACTACAACCCCTCACAGATACTGTACTTGGAGCACAGCAATGAGCCCTGTTGCAAAGTATTGCTTCAAAAATTGTAATGACACGCCCCTGTTAAACAGGGGCTGAAAAATTGGGCCTTAGGCACTGGTGCCACAACACTCCAACCCCTCCCAGATACTGTACTTGGAGCACAGCAATGAGCCCTATGGCAAATTATTGCTAAAAAAATTGTAATTACACGCCCCTGTAAAACAGGGGCTGAAAAATTGGGCCTTAGCCACTGGTGGCGGCACCCATAAACAAAAATGATCTTCCAAGCTATCATCATCAATCGTATCATTGAGGACTCGGAGGAGGAGGATAGCCAGTCAACATAACAGCACAGGCACTCAGCATCAGCATCAGTCTTGAAGGGATGTGACATGTTAAAATCAATTAGTCTGTTATATCAGCATCAGGTGTGTGGTAGCTGGTGGTGATCCAAGACTGGTTCATCTTGATGAAAGTCAGTCGATCAACCGAGTCGGTGGACAGGCGCACCCTGTGATCCGTGACAAATCCTCCAGCAGCACTGAATGTGCGTTCCGAAAGAACGCTGGATGCAGGACAGGCCAGTAGCTCAATTGCATACTGTGCAAGCTCTGGCCAGTGATCCATCCTCAAGACCCAGTAAGCCAGAGGATTTTCGGTGGGGAAGGTGTCCAAGTCTGACCTTGCCCCTAGATATTCCTGCACCATGTTTATCAGACGCTGGCGATGGTTGCTGGAACCGATCATACTTTGGGGCTGCGGACTAAAGAATTGTCTGAACGCATCGGTCAGACGGCCACCTTCCCCACCGCTCCTTCTTTGACTGGCCGAAGCCTCAGCAACTCGTTGTCCAGGACCAGGAGTTTGTAACCTCCCAGTCTCTGGGAACGCGTTGCACAGACCTTTCTGCAAGGCCTCCCGGAGTTGTCTCATCCTCTGCTCCCTCTGCGACGGTAACATAAGGTCCGCAACCTTACCCTTGTACCGTGGATCAAGGAGAGTGGCCAGCCAGTAATGGTCCCTCTCCTTGATCCGAAGAATACGAGGATCCTTCTGCAGACTTTGCAGGATCAGGGAGGCCATGCAGCGTAGGTTTGCTGAGGCATTCGCTCCGGAGTCCTCTGGGTCACTAAGGACGACATGATCCGCAGTCACCTCCTCCCAGCCACGTACAAGTCCACTGGTTTCTTGGGACTGTAAATCATCCCTAAAAGACTGCTGCTGATGATGCTGAGTGCCAGCCTCCACCTCCATGCTGACACAATCCTCCTCCTCCTCCTCCTCCTCCTCTTCCTGTGCGATGGGTGGGACAGAAGGAACACTGTCTGGGTAAAGGGGGCCTTGAGAGGCAAGGAAGTCCTCCTCTTCCTGCCTCTGTTCTGCCTCAAGTGCCCTGTCCATTATTCCACGCAGCGTGTGCTCCAACAGGTGGACAAGAGGTACAGTGTCACTGATGCATGCACTGTCACTGCTCACCATCCTCGTGGCCTCCTCAAATGGTGCCAGGACAGTGCATGCATCCCTGATCATGCCCCACTGGCGTGGAGAAAAAAAACCAAGCTCCCCTGACCCTGTCCTGGTGCCGTAGTCGCACAGGTACTCATTGATGGCCCTCTGCTGCGTGTGCAGCCGCTGCAGCATGGCCAACGTTGAGTTCCACCTGGTGGGCATGTCACATATAAGGCGGTTCTTGGGCAGGTTCAACTCCTTTTGCAGCTCAGCCAGGCGAGCACTGGCATTATAAGATCTGCGGAAATGCACACAGACTTTCCTGGCCTGCCTCAGGACATCCTGTAAGCCCGGGTACCTGCCCAAGAACCACTGCACCACCAGGTTAAGGACGTGAGCCACACAGGGCACATGGGTCAGTTGTCCCTGTCGAAGGGCGGAGAGGAGGTTGGTGCCATTGTCGCAAACCACCATTCCTGGCTTAAGCTGGCGTGGCGTCAACCACCTCTCGGCCTGGCCCTGCAGAGCAGACAGGACCTCTGCCCCAGTGTGGCTTCTGTCCCCCAAACACACCAGCGCAAGCACGGCATGGCATCTTTTTGCCTGCGTACTTGCGTAGCCCCGTGAACGGCTACGGAGCACCGCTGGTTCATAGGACAAACCACAGGAAGAGGCCATGGAGGAAGAAGAAGAGGAGGGGGTGGAGGAGAGAGGTGTGTCACAACCAGTAGTAGCATTTTGGAGGCGTGGCGGTGGGACAACCTCCAACACTACTGCACCTTGTCCTGCATCCTTCCCAGCTGCCAAAAGAGTGACCCAATGGGCCGTGAAAGAAAGGTAACGTCCCTGTCCATGCCTGCTGGACCATGAGTCAGCGGTAATATGCACCTTACCGCTGACCGCCCTGTCCAGCGAGGCCAAGACATTGCCTTCCACATGCCGGTAGAGAGCCGGAATAGCCTTCCGTGAGAAAAAGTGGCGTTTGGGAACCTGCCACTGAGGAACCGCACATTGCACAAACTCACGGAAGGGGGCCGAGTCTACCAACTGAAAAGGCAGCAGTTGAAGCGCTAGCAATTTAGCCAAGCTAGCATTCAACCGCTGGGCATGTGGATGGCTGGGAGTGAACTTCTTTCGACGGTCCAGCAGCTGGGGCAGGGAAATTTGCCTGCTAGAATCGGACGTCGGTGTACTGCTAGCAGAGTGGCCGCAAGTACTTGGCTGTGACACACCTAATTCTACACCTTCATTCCTCTCAGTGCATGTTTCAGAGAGGACTGAAGTTATAGTGGGGTTGGAGATCCCAGCTGATGCGGTGCAAGGAGAGGTCCGCTTTGTTCTTTGGTGTGGGTCTTTGAGGTAGGCTTGCCAACGAGCTGCATGGCAGGTCAACATATGTCTGGTCAGGCATGTGGTACCCAAGCGGCTGATGTTTTGGCCACGCGATATACGCTTGAGACATATGTTGCAAACAGCAGCTGTGCGATCTGATGCACTAGCCTCAAAAAAGGCCCACACCAAGGAACTTTTTGAATGACGGGCAGAGGCAGCGCCCTGCACAGGCGGAGCTCTGCGGTGTGATTCCGTCGGTGTACTGCCCTTACGCTGGCCACCAAAGGGCATCCTGCCTCGTTGGAGATGTGCCTCCTCCTCATCCTCCTCCTCCTCCTCTCTCCTATTAGGCACCCACGTGGAGTCAGTGACCTCATCATCCCCTCCCTCCTCATCACTGGAGCCAATCTGGCAGTATGCTGCAGCTGCTGGAACATGACTGCCAGATTGGTGTCCTTCTTGAGCATCCCCTCTGTCTGCTCTCACCCTACTGCCTTCCTGTAGCTGGGTTTCATCATCAGACCCTTCGAAACGCTGGGCATCCTCCTGGAGCATGTACCCAACACTGTGCTCAAACAGTTCGGGGGACTCCTCAGGAGGAGGACATGGTGGGTCTAGGGAAGGAGTGACTGATGATGAGTCTGACATTGATACCAGGGAAGAGGACGCTTTGGCAGCTGCTTTGCCAGTACCCTGAGCCTGGGTGAGAGAGGATGAGGAGGAGGAGGAGGGCTTGGTCATCCACTCTACCAAGTCTTCGGCATGATGTGGCTCAACATGTCCAGCTGCCGAAAAGAAGGACAAGCGTGTCCCATGGCCATGTGCTGATGACAATGCACCGCGTCCACGACCAGCACTGTTGCCCCCAGACACAGAGCCTGCTTGCCCTCTTTTATTGCCTCCTGACTGTCTGCCTCTCCTTGTTTGCCTTCCAGACATTCTAATAGATGGCCTGCAGGGAGATGGGAAAAAAGCAATAAGGGCTACCTTCAGGTGTCCTTCTCTGTCCCTTTACTTAAGGATTTCTAAATATGGTTGAGGATGATTGCTTTTGCACAGAATAGCACAACGACAATTTCCCTGACTGTCCAAAAAACAAGGATTTCAAAGATGGTTGATGAGGAATGCTTTAGCACACTATAGCACAAGGAGAATTCCCCTCACTTTCCTTCTTTGTCCCTAGAAACAAGGACTCGCACAGTGAAAGAAACTGACACTCTCCCTACCTAGAGTTTTCTGTCCCTAGAAAAAATGTTTTTTTAAAGCACACTATAGCACAAGGAGAATTCACTCACTGTCCTTCCCTGTCCCTAGAAACAAGGACTTGCACAGTGAAAGAAACTGACACTCTCCCTACCTAGAGTTTTCTGTCCCTAGAAAAAATGTTTTTTTAAAGCACACTATAGCACAAGGAGAATTCACTCACTGTCCTTCCCTGTCCCTAGAAACAAGGACTTGCACAGTGAAAGAAACTGACACTCTCCCTACCTAGAGTTTTCTGTCCCTAGAAAAAATGTTTTTTTAAAGCACACTATAGCACAAGGAGAATTCACTCACTGTCCTTCCCTGTCCCTAGAAACAAGGACTTGCACAGTGAAAGAAACTGACACTCTCCCTACCTAGAGTTTTCTGTCCCTAGAAAAAATGTTTTTTTAAAGCACACTATAGCACAAGGAGAATTCACTCACTGTCCTTCCCTGTCCCTAGAAACAAGGACTTGTACAGTGAAAGAAACTGACACTCTCCCTACCTAGAGTTTTCTGTCCCTAGAAAAAATGTTTTTTTAAAGCACACTATAGCACAAGGAGAATTCACTCACTGTCCTTCCCTGTCCCTAGAAACAAGGACTTGCACAGTGAAAGAAACTGACACTCTCCCTACCTAGAGTTTTCTGTCCCTAGAAAAAATGTTTTTTTAAAGCACACTATAGCACAAGGAGAATTCACTCACTGTCCTTCCCTGTCCCTAGAAACAAGGACTTGCACAGTGAAAGAAACTGACACTCTCCCTACCTAGAGTTTTCTGTCCCTAGAAAAAATGTTTTTTTAAAGCACACTATAGCACAAGGAGAATTCACTCACTGTCCTTCCCTGTCCCTAGAAACAAGGACTTGCACAGTGAAAGAAACTGACACTCTCCCTACCTAGAGTTTTCTGTCCCTAGAAAAAATGTTTTTTTAAAGCACACTATAGCACAAGGAGAATTCACTCACTGTCCTTCCCTGTCCCTAGAAACAAGGACTTGCACAGTGAAAGAAACTGACACTCTCCCTACCTAGAGTTTTCTGTCCCTAGAAAAAATGTTTTTTTAAAGCACACTATAGCACAAGGAGAATTCACTCACTGTCCTTCCCTGTCCCTAGAAACAAGGACTTTCACAGTGAAAGAAACTGACACTCTCCCTACCTAGAGTTTTCTGTCCCTAGAAAAAATGTTTTTTTAAAGCACACTATAGCACAAGGAGAATTCACTCACTGTCCTTCCCTGTCCCTAGAAACAAGGACTTGCACAGTGAAAGAAACTGACACTCTCCCTACCTAGAGTTTTCTGTCCCTAGAAAAAATGTTTTTTTAAAGCACACTATAGCACAAGGAGAATTCACTCACTGTCCTTCCCTGTCCCTAGAAACAAGGACTTGCACAGTGAAAGAAACTGACACTCTCCCTACCTAGAGTTTTCTGTCCCTAGAAAAAATGTTTTTTTAAAGCACACTATAGCACAAGGAGAATTCACTCACTGTCCTTCCCTGTCCCTAGAAACAAGGACTTGCACAGTGAAAGAAACTGACACTCTCCCTACCTAGAGTTTTCTGTCCCTAGAAAAAATGTTTTTTTAAAGCACACTATAGCACAAGGAGAATTCACTCACTGTCCTTCCCTGTCCCTAGAAACAAGGACTTGCACAGTGAAAGAAACTGACACTCTCCCTACCTAGAGTTTTCTGTCCCTAGAAAAAATGTTTTTTTAAAGCACACTATAGCACAAGGAGAATTCACTCACTGTCCTTCCCTGTCCCTAGAAACAAGGACTTGCACAGTGAAAGAAACTGACACTCTCCCTACCTAGAGTTTTCTGTCCCTAGAAAAAATGTTTTTTTAAAGCACACTATAGCACAAGGAGAATTCACTCACTGTCCTTCCCTGTCCCTAGAAACAAGGACTTGCACAGTGAAAGAAACTGACACTCTCCCTACCTAGAGTTTTCTGTCCCTAGAAAAAATGTTTTTTTAAAGCACACTATAGCACAAGGAGAATTCACTCACTGTCCTTCCCTGTCCCTAGAAACAAGGACTTGCACAGTGAAAGAAACTGACACTCTCCCTACCTAGAGTTTTCTGTCCCTAGAAAAAATGTTTTTTTAAAGCACACTATAGCACAAGGAGAATTCACTCACTGTCCTTCCCTGTCCCTAGAAACAAGGACTTGCACAGTGAAAGAAACTGACACTCTCCCTACCTAGAGTTTTCTGTCCCTAGAAAAAATGTTTTTTTAAAGCACACTATAGCACAAGGAGAATTCACTCACTGTCCTTCCCTGTCCCTAGAAACAAGGACTTGCACAGTGAAAGAAACTGACACTCTCCCTACCTAGAGTTTTCTGTCCCTAGAAAAAATGTTTTTTTAAAGCACACTATAGCACAAGGAGAATTCACTCACTGTCCTTCCCTGTCCCTAGAAACAAGGACTTGCACAGTGAAAGAAACTGACACTCTCCCTACCTAGAGTTTTCTGTCCCTAGAAAAAATGTTTTTTTAAAGCACACTATAGCACAAGGAGAATTCACTCACTGTCCTTCCCTGTCCCTAGAAACAAGGACTTGCACAGTGAAAGAAACTGACACTCTCCCTACCTAGAGTTTTCTGTCCCTAGAAAAAATGTTTTTTTAAAGCACACTATAGCACAAGGAGAATTCACTCACTGTCCTTCCCTGTCCCTAGAAACAAGGACTTGCACAGTGAAAGAAACTGACACTCTCCCTACCTAGAGTTTTCTGTCCCTAGAAAAAATGTTTTTTTAAAGCACACTATAGCACAAGGAGAATTCACTCACTGTCCTTCCCTGTCCCTAGAAACAAGGACTTGCACAGTGAAAGAAACTGACACTCTCCCTACCTAGAGTTTTCTGTCCCTAGAAAAAATGTTTTTTTAAAGCACACTATAGCACAAGGAGAATTCACTCACTGTCCTTCCCTGTCCCTAGAAACAAGGACTTGCACAGTGAAAGAAACTGACACTCTCCCTACCTAGAGTTTTCTGTCCCTAGAAAAAATGTTTTTTTAAAGCACACTATAGCACAAGGAGAATTCACTCACTGTCCTTCCCTGTCCCTAGAAACAAGGACTTGCACAGTGAAAGAAACTGACACTCTCCCTACCTAGAGTTTTCTGTCCCTAGAAAAAATGTTTTTTTAAAGCACACTATAGCACAAGGAGAATTCACTCACTGTCCTTCCCTGTCCCTAGAAACAAGGACTTGCACAGTGAAAGAAACTGACACTCTCCCTACCTAGAGTTTTCTGTCCCTAGAAAAAATGTTTTTTTAAAGCACACTATAGCACAAGGAGAATTCACTCACTGTCCTTCCCTGTCCCTAGAAACAAGGACTTGCACAGTGAAAGAAACTGACACTCTCCCTACCTAGAGTTTTCTGTCCCTAGAAAAAATGTTTTTTTAAAGCACACTATAGCACAAGGAGAATTCACTCACTGTCCTTCCCTGTCCCTAGAAACAAGGACTTGCACAGTGAAAGAAACTGACACTCTCCCTACCTAGAGTTTTCTGTCCCTAGAAAAAATGTTTTTTTAAAGCACACTATAGCACAAGGAGAATTCACTCACTGTCCTTCCCTGTCCCTAGAAACAAGGACTTGCACAGTGAAAGAAACTGACACTCTCCCTACCTAGAGTTTTCTGTCCCTAGAAAAAATGTTTTTTTAAAGCACACTATAGCACAAGGAGAATTCACTCACTGTCCTTCCCTGTCCCTAGAAACAAGGACTTGCACAGTGAAAGAAACTGACACTCTCCCTACCTAGAGTTTTCTGTCCCTAGAAAAAATGTTTTTTTAAAGCACACTATAGCACAAGGAGAATTCACTCACTGTCCTTCCCTGTCCCTAGAAACAAGGACTTGCACAGTGAAAGAAACTGACACTCTCCCTACCTAGAGTTTTCTGTCCCTAGAAAAAATGTTTTTTTAAAGCACACTATAGCACAAGGAGAATTCACTCACTGTCCTTCCCTGTCCCTAGAAACAAGGACTTGCACAGTGAAAGAAACTGACACTCTCCCTACCTAGAGTTTTCTGTCCCTAGAAAAAATGTTTTTTTAAAGCACACTATAGCACAAGGAGAATTCACTCACTGTCCTTCCCTGTCCCTAGAAACAAGGACTTGCACAGTGAAAGAAACTGACACTCTCCCTACCTAGAGTTTTCTGTCCCTAGAAAAAATGTTTTTTAAAGCACACTAATATAGCACAAGGAGAATTCACTCACTGTCCTTCCCTGTCCCTAGAAACAAGGACTTGCACAGTGAAAGAAACTGACACTCTCCCTACCTAGAGTTTTCTGTCCCTAGAAAAAATGTTTTTTTAAAGCACACTATAGCACAAGGAGAATTCACTCACTGTCCTTCCCTGTCCCTAGAAACAAGGACTTGCACAGTGAAAGAAACTGACACTCTCCCTACCTAGAGTTTTCTGTCCCTAGAAAAAATGTTTTTTTAAAGCACACTATAGCACAAGGAGAATTCACTCACTGTCCTTCCCTGTCCCTAGAAACAAGGACTTGCACAGTGAAAGAAACTGACACTCTCCCTACCTAGAGTTTTCTGTCCCTAGAAAAAATGTTTTTTTAAAGCACACTATAGCACAAGGAGAATTCACTCACTGTCCTTCCCTGTCCCTAGAAACAAGGACTTGCACAGTGAAAGAAACTGACACTCTCCCTACCTAGAGTTTTCTGTCCCTAGAAAAAATGTTTTTTTAAAGCACACTATAGCACAAGGAGAATTCACTCACTGTCCTTCCCTGTCCCTAGAAACAAGGACTTGCACAGTGAAAGAAACTGACACTCTCCCTACCTAGAGTTTTCTGTCCCTAGAAAAAATGTTTTTTTAAAGCACACTATAGCACAAGGAGAATTCACTCACTGTCCTTCCCTGTCCCTAGAAACAAGGACTTGCACAGTGAAAGAAACTGACACTCTCCCTACCTAGAGTTTTCTGTCCCTAGAAAAAATGTTTTTTTAAAGCACACTATAGCACAAGGAGAATTCACTCACTGTCCTTCCCTGTCCCTAGAAACAAGGACTTGCACAGTGAAAGAAACTGACACTCTCCCTACCTAGAGTTTTCTGTCCCTAGAAAAAATGTTTTTTTAAAGCACACTATAGCACAAGGAGAATTCACTCACTGTCCTTCCCCGTCCCTAGAAACAAGGACTTGCACAGTGAAAGAAACTGACACTCTCCCTACCTAGAGTTTTCTGTCCCTAGAAAAAATGTTTTTTTAAAGCACACTATAGCACAAGGAGAATTCACTCGCTGTCCTTCCCTGTCCCTAGAAACAAGGACTTGCAAAGTGAAAGAAACTGACACTCTCCCTACCTAGAGTTTTCTGTCCCTAGAAAAAATGTTTTTTTAAAGCACACTATAGCACAAGGAGAATTCACTCGCTGTCCTTCCCTGTCCCTAGAAACAAGGACTTGCACAGTGAAAGAAACTGACACTCTCCCTACCTAGAGTTTTCTGTCCCTAGAAAAAATGTTTTTTTAAAGCACACTATAGCACAAGGAGAATTCACTCACTGTCCTTCCCTGTCCCTAGAAACAAGGACTTGCACAGTGAAAGAAACTGACACTCTCCCTACCTAGAGTTTTCTGTCCCTAGAAAAATTTTTTTTTAAAGCACACTATAGCACAAGGAGAATTCACTCACTGTCCTTCCCTGTCCCTAGAAACAAGGACTTGCACAGTGAAAGAAACTGACACTCTCCCTACCTAGAGTTTTCTGTCCCTAGAAAAAATGTTTTTTTAAAGCACACTATAGCACAAGGAGAATTCACTCACTGTCCTTCCCTGTCCCTAGAAACAAGGACTTGCACAGTGAAAGAAACTGACACTCTCCCTACCTAGAGTTTTCTGTCCCTAGAAAAAATGTTTTTTTAAAGCACACTATAGCACAAGGAGAATTCACTCGCTGTCCTTCCCTGTCCCTAGAAACAAGGACTTGCAAAGTGAAAGAAACTGACACTCTCCCTACCTAGAGTTTTCTGTCCCTAGAAAAAATGTTTTTTTAAAGCACACTATAGCACAAGGAGAATTCACTCGCTGTCCTTCCCTGTCCCTAGAAACAAGGACTTGCACAGTGAAAGAAACTGACACTCTCCCTACCTAGAGTTTTCTGTCCCTAGAAAAAATGTTTTTTTAAAGCACACTATAGCACAAGGAGAATTCACTCACTGTCCTTCCCTGTCCCTAGAAACAAGGACTTGCACAGTGAAAGAAACTGACACTCTCCCTACCTAGAGTTTTCTGTCCCTAGAAATTTTTTTTTTTAAAGCACACTATAGCACAAGGAGAATTCACTCACTGTCCTTCCCTGTCCCTAGAAACAAGGACTTGCACAGTGAAAGAAACTGACACTCTCCCTACCTAGAGTTTTCTGTCCCTAGAAAAAATGTTTTTTTAAAGCACACTATAGCACAAGGAGAATTCACTCACTGTCCTTCCCTGTCCCTAGAAACAAGGACTTGCACAGTGAAAGAAACTGACACTCTCCCTACCTAGAGTTTTCTGTCCCTAGAAAAAATGTTTTTTTAAAGCACACTATAGCACAAGGAGAATTCACTCACTGTCCTTCCCTGTCCCTAGAAACAAGGACTTGCACAGTGAAAGAAACTGACACTCTCCCTACCTAGAGTTTTCTGTCCCTAGAAAAAATGTTTTTTTAAAGCACACTATAGCACAAGGAGAATTCACTCACTGTCCTTCCCTGTCCCTAGAAACAAGGACTTGCACAGTGAAAGAAACTGACACTCTCCCTACCTAGAGTTTTCTGTCCCTAGAAAAATGTTTTTTTAAAGCACACTATAGCACAAGGAGAATTCACTCACTGTCCTTCCCTGTCCCTAGAAACAAGGACTTGCACAGTGAAAGAAACTGACACTCTCCCTACCTAGAGTTTTCTGTCCCTAGAAAAAATGTTTTTTTAAAGCACACTATAGCACAAGGAGAATTCACTCACTGTCCTTCCCTGTCCCTAGAAACAAGGACTCGAACAGTAAAACACACTGACACTCTCCCTACCTATCCTTCTCTTTCCCTAAACTAAAGGAATCCAGGTTAAGCAAGAAAGAAATAAATGTCACTGTCCCTGCCTATGCTGCTCTTTCCCTGCTCCGGAACACACTACACTAGGCCGCCGTGCTGGCGGCCTTTTATAGTGTGGGGCGTGTACTAAACACCCTCAGCAATAATTGGCCACAGGCATCCTGCCTGTGGCCAAACATTGCTCTCCTCGCTGCCGGCGCTGTGATTGGCCAAGCATGCGGGGTCACAGTGCATGCTTGGCCAATCACAGCGCCTGGATGACACTGCGATGGCGTAGTGCATTGTGGGCCGTTCGCGTCACTCGAATTTGGCGCGAACGGCCCAAATCGTTCGATCTTCGTCGAACGATCGAACAGCCGATGTTCGAGTCGAACGTATGTTCGACTCGAACACGAAGCTCATCCCTACCCGTGATGTACGAAAAAGAAAAAATTTTTCTATTAATTTTTTTCTTTTTTTTCTTTTTTGATTTTTAATGTATTTTTTTTTTCTGGGTGGACCTCCGCTTTAATGCCGCAGTCAGAGCTGATATCATCACAAGGAGACATGGTGATGGCAGGATGGAGATACAGCCAAATAAATTATTTTTTTAATAAACTAGAACCTTGGATAAGGACATTGGACTCGTTGACAGCGTATGAGGCTATATGTGTGAGGAGAGTAAAGCCTCAGCACATGTTGTCTCAAATGTACAAATTGGTCCTGAGTGAACAAAATATTATAATCCCATACTTTATTAAGGATTGGGAAAAAGAACTGGAACAAAAATTTACTCAAATACAAAAAAAATGATTTAAAGAAATGACACATTTATCCTCAATTTGCACAGCCATCCAAGAGATGTCATATAAGTTCATGACCAGATGGTACCGAACACCGATGCGATTAGCGCAGATATACCCGACAGCAGATGGTCAATGCTGGAGGGGATGGAAGGAGAAAGGCACCCTACTTCATATCTGGTGGTCTTGCCCAAAGATAAGAAGATTCTGGGACGAGGTGATCCCGTGGATCAGGAAAATAGCTAATATACCTATAGACTCAACACCTATGCATAATTTGTTTCACGGAACCACCGGCCCCGTAAAATAATATAAAAATAGTGTAACACCACGCCTACTAAACGCAGCCAAAAAAGAATCCCTAAGTATTGGAAACAAGAAACATCCCCTACTATTAGAGAATGGAAGAGGGAAGTGGAGGTAATAATGGAAGAAGAAAGGTGAGTATATAAAATACGAGATCAACAGGGGAAATATAGAGAAATATGGAAAGGTTGGAGATACTACGCTCCAGAAATAGAAAGAGTTTAAGGGAAGAGGAGAGGGAGGGAGGGGAAAGAGAAAGGAAAAAGAAAAGGAAAAGGGAATGTAGCAGGGTGTTACATTTAGAGGGCAGGTGTCTGAGTGTAATCAGGCTCAGATGCACTATCGTTAAGCCCCGTACACACGGTCGGACTTTTGCCCAACAAACTTTGTTTTAAGCAAGTTGGACCAACAATCCGACCGTGTGTACGCTCCATCGGACAAACTTTTTTTCGTTTGGTTTTGTTTTCATCGGACAAAAGTTGGGTCTGCAAACGGACAAACTTTTGCCCAACAAAAGTCCGATGGAGCAAAGTCCTACCGTGTGTACAGAAAACCATAGGACTTTTGTCCGATGGACAAAACAACTAATGTTAAAATCAATCAACAATAGCAGAAGTTGACCAAAGGGTGGCGGTAAAGAGTAGAAAAGAGCAGAAAAACCATGTGATGTTGCAAAAAGTTTTGGGAAAGTTTTCAGAAAAGTCCTGTGGTGTGTATGCTATGGGTGTGCCTGGCCAACTCCGTTTGGACAAAAATCCAAGGAAAAGTCTGATGGAAGTCCGACCGTGTGTACGGGGCTTTAGGGTCTATGGACTATATTTTACTGTGGAGGAGATCAATGGTGCCTAGTTCCCTGCAGTCTATAGGTGGCGCTGTCGCCATAGACTGGGGTTGAACCATCGTTGTAAGGTTGTGCCTTTTTGTGTCCCCTCTCGGCGGTGGTACGGCGGAGCGGGGAACCCTCGGTGCCTGCTGGGAGGGGGTATAAAAGGGACGGCCATCTTCCATACGGGGTCCGAGTCCCAGGCACCTTCAGCCTGGGGCTGCTGTTCCGGTTCGTCCACACCCAGGTGCCCTTGGCCTGGGTGTAGGGGATTAAATGCCATCCCAGGCACCTTCGGCCTCGGGTGAGGTGAGGAATCGAGGAATCCTAGGGGTCCACCGAGTGAGGGAACCCAAATCTAGGACGAGGGGGACCAGAGAGGTTACCCTTACCGAAGACCCATTGCAGCAATTTGGTGACGGTGGGGCCTCTGGTGACCGTCCAGATGGATGTCTTCACCCTGACAGGGGTCGCAACTTTTTGAAGGCAGTCTACGTTTCATGGTCTGTGGCAGGGACCCAACGTGAATCAGGTTGGTGGCAGAGACCCAACAATCATGGTCTGTGGCAGGAACCTTATTTCACCTGGTTCGTGGCAGGGACCAACCTCACGGTCGGTGGCAGCGACTGTGCGCCATAACTGTTGTGAACTCCTAACAGTTTAGTTTCATTGATAGGATTGTGCCTGGACCTGCTTCCCACTTTGTTCTGAACTGTTCTGTGTCTAACCAGTCACTCTCAAAGGACTATTTATTGCTCTGGAATAAATAAGTGTTGGACTTTCAGTGGTGTGGAACTTGACTTTCTGGGAGCTAAAGGGTCCTAACTCCACCTGCGTGGAGGGTGGGAGTCATCCTCAAGGGAAGTTTTGGCTCTGGACGGGGACACAGGCCTGAAGGTAAAAAGGTTATAGCTCACACCTCTGCACACAAGAGGATACGAGCTGGAGGTGCGCCACACTCTCCTCCCTGCTGGTCCCCTAGACGAGAGCCATTGACCGAGAAAGAGAAAGAGGGAGTGAGAGGTGAGTAGAACGATAAACACCCCTTAATCCTCCAAATGGTGACTGCAGGTTATATAGCAAAGAGACGGAGGTAAACTACAACAGTATTGAGATGGTGTGTAAAAGTATGTGAGAATTGTGGGGGTCGGGATCTCAGCCTCTGGCACCTAACCCCTGATTCCCCCGTACGCGAAACCCCCCCAAGAACAAACTCAATGGGGTTCCCCCTTTTCTTTTTTTTCTTTTCTTTTTTTTGGAGGGAAGGTCCATTTTGTAATAAACACAGAACAAGTAGATAAATGCACACATACAAAGTTGCATGGGAATAATAATAATAGACTGATAGGGCCGAGCACATTATATATCCACAATAATAAAACATCTCAAGAGGGGATGGGGGGGATTAAATATAATAGGGGTCTTTAATTAAAGAAGGGAAGGGAAAGGGGAATTTTTTATAATTAATTATTTCCCACTTTTTTTTTTTTTGTTGTTGTTTGTTCTCTCTGGGTAATAAACACAAAGTAAATAGAAATGCATACACTTAAGACGTACGGGAAACACAAAGTAAATAGAAAAACGCACACACTTAAAGGTGAATGGGGAGAATAAAAATAGATTGAAAGCTCCGAGCACACCAAATGTTCACAATATGGAATAATCAAGGAGGGGGCGGGAGTTTATCAACCCCCCCCTTTTTTTTTTTTTGGAACTATAGCGTCGGGATAAGAGGGAAGAGGACGAAATGGCAGAGGATGACAAACTCCCTCCAATGGGAAAGTGAATGTATGGAATATGATAGGGAATGTTTAATGTTAAAAGTTGTGAATTTTATATGTAAAGAAAATCTTTAATAAAAGTTGAATTATCAAAAAAAAAAACTATAGTGGGGTTGGAGATCCCAGCTGATGCGGTGCAAGGAGAGGTCCGCTTTGTTCTTTGGTGTGGGTCTTTGAGGTAGGCTTGCCAACGAGCTGCATGGCAGGTCAACATATGTCTGGTCAGGCATGTGGTACCCAAGCGGCTGATGTTTTGGCCACGCGATATACGCTTGAGACATATGTTGCAAACAGCAGCTGTGCGATCTGATGCACTAGCCTCAAAAAAGGCCCACACCAAGGAACTTTTTGAATGACGGGCAGAGGCAGCGCCCTGCACAGGCGGAGCTCTGCGGTGTGACTCGAACAGTAAAACACACTGACACTCTCCCTACCTATCCTTCTCTTTCCCTAAACTAAAGGAATCCAGGTTAAGCAAGAAAGAAATAAATGTCACTGTCCCTGCCTATGCTGCTCTTTCCCTGCTCCGGAACACACTACACTAGGCCGCCGTGCTGGCGGCCTTTTATAGTGTGGGGCGTGTACTAAACACCCTCAGCAATAATTGGCCACAGGCATCCTGCCTGTGGCCAATCATTGCTCTCCTCGCTGCCGGCGCTGTGATTGGCCAAGCATGCGGGGTCACAGTGCATGCTTGGCCAATCACAGCGCCTGGATGACACTGCGATGGCGTAGTGCATTGTGGGCCGTTCGCGTCACTCGAATTTGGCGCGAACGGCCCAAATCGTTCGATCTTCGTCGAACGATCGAACAGCCGATGTTCGAGTCGAACGTATGTTCGACTCGAACACGAAGCTCATCCCTACCCGTGATGTACGAAAAAGAAAAAAATTTTCTATTAATTTTTTTCTTTTTTTTCTTTTTTGATTTTTAATGTATTTTTTTTTTCTGGGTGGACCTCCGCTTTAATGCCGCAGTCAGAGCTGATATCATCACAAGGAGACATGGTGATGGCAGGATGGAGATACAGCCAAATAAATTATTTTTTTAATAAACTAGAACCTTGGATAAGGACATTGGACTCGTTGACAGCGTATGAGGCTATATGTGTGAGGAGAGTAAAGCCTCAGCACATGTTGTCTCAAATGTACAAATTGGTCCTGAGTGAACAAAATATTATAATCCCATACTTTATTAAGGATTGGGAAAAAGAACTGGAACAAAAATTTACTCAAATACAAAAAAAATGATTTAAAGAAATGACACATTTATCCTCAATTTGCACAGCCATCCAAGAGATGTCATATAAGTTCATGACCAGATGGTACCGAACACCGATGCGATTAGCGCAGATATACCCGACAGCAGATGGTCAATGCTGGAGGGGATGGAAGGAGAAAGGCACCCTACTTCATATCTGGTGGTCTTGCCCAAAGATAAGAAGATTCTGGGACGAGGTGATCCCGTGGATCAGGAAAATAGCTAATATACCTATAGACTCAACACCTATGCATAATTTGTTTCACGGAACCACCGGCCCCGTAAAATAATATAAAAATAGTGTAACACCACGCCTACTAAACGCAGCCAAAAAAGAATCCCTAAGTATTGGAAACAAGAAACATCCCCTACTATTAGAGAATGGAAGAGGGAAGTGGAGGTAATAATGGAAGAAGAAAGGTGAGTATATAAAATACGAGATCAACAGGGGAAATATAGAGAAATATGGAAAGGTTGGAGATACTACGCTCCAGAAATAGAAAGAGTTTAAGGGAAGAGGAGAGGGAGGGAGGGGAAAGAGAAAGGAAAAAGAAAAGGAAAAGGGAATGTAGCAGGGTGTTACATTTAGAGGGCAGGTGTCTGAGTGTAATCAGGCTCAGATGCACTATCGTTAAGCCCCGTACACACGGTCGGACTTTTGCCCAACAAACTTTGTTTTAAGCAAGTTGGACCAACAATCCGACCGTGTGTACGCTCCATCGGACAAACTTTTTTTCGTTTGGTTTTGTTTTCATCGGACAAAAGTTGGGTCTGCAAACGGACAAACTTTTGCCCAACAAAAGTCCGATGGAGCAAAGTCCTACCGTGTGTACAGAAAACCATAGGACTTTTGTCCGATGGACAAAACAACTAATGTTAAAATCAATCAACAATAGCAGAAGTTGACCAAAGGGTGGCGGTAAAGAGTAGAAAAGAGCAGAAAAACCATGTGATGTTGCAAAAAGTTTTGGGAAAGTTTTCAGAAAAGTCCTGTGGTGTGTATGCTATGGGTGTGCCTGGCCAACTCCGTTTGGACAAAAATCCAAGGAAAAGTCTGATGGAAGTCCGACCGTGTGTACGGGGCTTTAGGGTCTATGGACTATATTTTACTGTGGAGGAGATCAATGGTGCCTAGTTCCCTGCAGTCTATAGGTGGCGCTGTCGCCATAGACTGGGGTTGAACCATCGTTGTAAGGTTGTGCCTTTTTGTGTCCCCTCTCGGCGGTGGTACGGCGGAGCGGGGAACCCTCGGTGCCTGCTGGGAGGGGGTATAAAAGGGACGGCCATCTTCCATACGGGGTCCGAGTCCCAGGCACCTTCAGCCTGGGGCTGCTGTTCCGGTTCGTCCACACCCAGGTGCCCTTGGCCTGGGTGTAGGGGATTAAATGCCATCCCAGGCACCTTCGGCCTCGGGTGAGGTGAGGAATCGAGGAATCCTAGGGGTCCACCGAGTGAGGGAACCCAAATCTAGGACGAGGGGGACCAGAGAGGTTACCCTTACCGAAGACCCATTGCAGCAATTTGGTGACGGTGGGGCCTCTGGTGACCGTCCAGATGGATGTCTTCACCCTGACAGGGGTCGCAACTTTTTGAAGGCAGTCTACGTTTCATGGTCTGTGGCAGGGACCCAACGTGAATCAGGTTGGTGGCAGAGACCCAACAATCATGGTCTGTGGCAGGAACCTTATTTCACCTGGTTCGTGGCAGGGACCAACCTCACGGTCGGTGGCAGCGACTGTGCGCCATAACTGTTGTGAACTCCTAACAGTTTAGTTTCATTGATAGGATTGTGCCTGGACCTGCTTCCCACTTTGTTCTGAACTGTTCTGTGTCTAACCAGTCACTCTCAAAGGACTATTTATTGCTCTGGAATAAATAAGTGTTGGACTTTCAGTGGTGTGGAACTTGACTTTCTGGGAGCTAAAGGGTCCTAACTCCACCTGCGTGGAGGGTGGGAGTCATCCTCAAGGGAAGTTTTGGCTCTGGACGGGGACACAGGCCTGAAGGTAAAAAGGTTATAGCTCACACCTCTGCACACAAGAGGATACGAGCTGGAGGTGCGCCACACTCTCCTCCCTGCTGGTCCCCTAGACGAGAGCCATTGACCGAGAAAGAGAAAGAGGGAGTGAGAGGTGAGTAGAACGATAAACACCCCTTAATCCTCCAAATGGTGACTGCAGGTTATATAGCAAAGAGACGGAGGTAAACTACAACAGTATTGAGATGGTGTGTAAAAGTATGTGAGAATTGTGGGGGTCGGGATCTCAGCCTCTGGCACCTAACCCCTGATTCCCCCGTACGCGAAACCCCCCCAAGAACAAACTCAATGGGGTTCCCCCTTTTCTTTTTTTTCTTTTCTTTTTTTTGGAGGGAAGGTCCATTTTGTAATAAACACAGAACAAGTAGATAAATGCACACATACAAAGTTGCATGGGAATAATAATAATAGACTGATAGGGCCGAGCACATTATATATCCACAATAATAAAACATCTCAAGAGGGGATGGGGGGGATTAAATATAATAGGGGTCTTTAATTAAAGAAGGGAAGGGAAAGGGGAATTTTTTATAATTAATTATTTCCCACTTTTTTTTTTTTTGTTGTTGTTTGTTCTCTCTGGGTAATAAACACAAAGTAAATAGAAATGCATACACTTAAGACGTACGGGAAACACAAAGTAAATAGAAAAACGCACACACTTAAAGGTGAATGGGGAGAATAAAAATAGATTGAAAGCTCCGAGCACACCAAATGTTCACAATATGGAATAATCAAGGAGGGGGCGGGAGTTTATCAACCCCCCCCTTTTTTTTTTTTGGAACTATAGCGTCGGGATAAGAGGGAAGAGGACGAAATGGCAGAGGATGACAAACTCCCTCCAATGGGAAAGTGAATGTATGGAATATGATAGGGAATGTTTAATGTTAAAAGTTGTGAATTTTATATGTAAAGAAAATCTTTAATAAAAGTTGAATTATCAAAAAAAAAAAACTTCCTGGACATGCAGCAGTAAGGGAGAAGTTGCTTTTTCCATGAGAATTCTTTTGTTGCAGAAACAGCAGATTGTGATATCAGCATTAGAGTTTGTTTACATTTTCAGTTGGGAGGAGGTAAGAACATGCAGTTGAGCTACATTTTTACTGCTCCCCTAAAAGTAGCAGAGAAGGGTGTACTCATGCTGCAGCTGCTATGCTTTTCAGCAGGAATTATACAGTACACCTTGTCACTAGGGATGAGCTTCGCGTTCGCGTCAAACACACGTTTGACTCGAACATCGGCCGTTCGATCGTTCGACGAAGAACAAACTTTATGGTCCGTTCACGCTAAATTCGTGTTGCGCCACACGGCCCATAATTCACTGCGGCATCGCAGTGCATTGCTGGCTGATGATTGGCCAAGCATGCACTATGACCGGCATGCTTGGCAAATCACAGTGCGGAAAAAACGGAGAGCCGTAATTGGCCAAAGCCAGGGTGGCTTTGGCCAATTATGGCTCAGGGAGTTTAGTACACGCCCCACACTATATAAGGCCGCCTGGAAGTCGGCCTTGTGTAGTGTGTTGGCGTTTGTGAAAGAGGCAGTTTCAGAGAGATAGACAGTGTCATTTATATTGAGTTAGATAGAGCAGGCAGGCGAGTCAGTTAGCTGCTGTTACAGTGTGTAGAGGATATATATGCATCCTAGGTGTTGTATGTAGCGACCTCACCCCTCTCACCCCTTCTCATTCTCGGCTTGTCTGTCTTTGTCTAGGGGGGTCAGTACCGGGAGGAGGGATGAGATACACCACGGCCCATGTCCTCCATAGTGAAGAGGTGAAGGCCAGAAAGATCGGGCTCTGTGTAGGTCCCCCAGAGTCAAATCCTTTCCTCGGATTCACTCCCCATTGCTCCTAGTAACCAGAGTTCCACACACTGAATAGGTCTAACACAGTTTTATTCTTCTCAGCAAATAAACATACAGCACAGTCAAGTTGGGACCTTTGCAACAGTTCAGTATTAATGGGAGTAGGTCGAGACACAATCCTTTAAAGTATCGTTAACCACTGTGGTGTCACCAATGGCGAATAATCACTGCCACTGACTATATGAGGTAGAACATGAATTACCTTCGCTAGCACAGCCCGTGTCAGGGGAAGGATATCTGTCCAAGCGAGTCACCGGAGGCCTCTCTGTCACCAGCAAATGCTGCGCCGGACTCTCCAGAGAAGTTCCGCTCACCAGTCTCCTCGACCTCAGACACGGGCACCCAAGGAGATAGGGCCCCCTCGGATTCCTCCACCCTCGCGGAACTCAGCAGAAGGTACTGAGCCCCAGGCATCCGCCATAGTACCTCACCCCAGACTAACGGTGTCTGAGATGGACTCCATCTCTCGCTCCGGCCAGGTCAAGGGCACCTGGGCCGGAACTCCGGAACGCCAGCACCCAAACTGAAGGTGCCTGGGTGCGGCTGCGTCCTCCGACTCTGAACCCCAAGGTCAGGCCGTCAGCCCCTTTTATCCCCTTGTCTTTTGCGTCACAGCAGGTTCCCCGCCCCGCTGTACCAGCGCCAGGAAAGGACAAAAAGGAAGCAGTCTTGCGGTGTGGGTTCAACTCCGGCCAGGGCGACAATGCCACCTGCAGGCCGCAGGGAACCTCACACCACCAGAGTCCTCCAAGAACCATAAGAAAGGGTCTCGGATTCCCTAGCAATCAGTGCATCTGGGTTACACTACCACCCAGATGCTTCCCTTAAATTCAAATACCCACTACATGTATATATATTGTGAGGGGGTTAGCTCGGCAGCGGGTGTGTGTGACCCCCGGGATGGGCTCCCCACACAAAACAGGCCCAGCAAACGGAGGTTGTGGTTTTCAAAATCAAAAAGGTGCGGTTTATTTTCTATTTACAGTGACAAAACACAGCAAAGCAAAAGAAACATAACCAAAATAAATCCTGGTCAAGTTGACCTCTGACTAAACATACAGGTTTCCTAACTAACAACTGGGATCAGCCTAGTGCTGTCCTAGTCCCTAAGTCCCTGGTTTTAAATGTCCAAGCAAATAGCCACACAGGCTTTGTCTCACCGCACAGGGGTTCACTCTCCCTAGACAGTCCACACAGGTCTGGTTCCAGGCATGAGCTAACATCTAATGAAGCTGGGAGTTCTTATAGAGGCCTAAATGAGCTGACAAGCTTCAGCTGGTCTCATCAACTCCCTGTCTGTACGACGCCCCACACTCTCCCTAGAGGTATGAGTCATCCATGAGCCCACTAGCCTTATACAACTCTCCACCTAGTTGTATAAGTCGGCGTAAAGCCTGAATCTGGGCGAAATATATCTACCCCCCTGGATGCAACCAGGTGACTTTACCTTCCTGCTGTCACATACCCCCCCCTCTTGTTTTAACCTCGGGGTTGGAACACCAGCAATCAGGCATTCATGTACTCGAGACAAAGCATCCACATTCCCCATTTGAACGCCAGGGCGATGCTTTACTGTGAAGTTGAATTCCTGGAGGGCCAGGAACCACCTATTCACTCTTCTATTTGTTTCCTTGTTTTGAGCCATCCACTTTAACGGAGCGTGATCCGTAACCATGTCAAAGTGCCTACCTAGCAGGTAGTACCGAAGGGAATCTAGAGCCCACTTCACCGCTAAACACTCCTTTTCAACGGTGGCGTAATTTACCTCATGGGACTTCAACTTCCTGCTGAGGTAAATGACTGGGTGCTCTTCCCCGTTCCAGACCTGGGACAATACTGCTCCTAACCCCACATCTGACGCATCACTTTGTACGACAAAGTCTTTAGAGAAGTCGGGTGAGTACAACACTGGCTGGCTACATAAGGCTTGTTTCAAGAATTGGAATGCTGCCTCAGCCTCGGGGGTCCATTTAATCATGACCGACCCTTTCCCCTTCGTCAGGTTGGTTAGGGGCACAGCCTTAGAAGCAAAGTGGGGAATGAATCGCCGATAATACCCAGCGATTCCCAGAAAGGCTCGTACCTGCTTCTTGCTGTTGGGACGTGGCCAACTCTGGATGGCCTCGACTTTGTTGAGTTGGGGTTTTATTACTCCCCTCCCAATGGTGTACCCAAGATATTTGGCCTCCTCCTGCCCAATGGTACACTTCTTGGGGTTAGCCGTAAACCCCGCTTCCCGAACAGAGTCCAGGACTGCTTGCACTTTTGGCAGATGTGAGGCCCAATCTGTGCTATGGACAATTACGTCATCCAGGTAAGCCGCAGCATACTTCCGATGGGGCCTCAGCATCTGGTCCATTTTCCGCTGGAATGTGGCCGGCGCATTCTGTAACCCGAACGGCATTCTTTTATATTGGAACGCCCCGTCTGGGGTTACAAATGCGGTTTTCTCTTTGGCCGACTTGGCCAGGGGGATTTGCCAATACCCTTTTGTGAGGTCAAGAGTCGTCATGTATCGGGCTGTTCCCAGCCGGTCGATCAACTCATCTATACGTGGCATGGGGTAGGTGTCAAATTTTGTAACTTTGTTCAACTGACGAAAATCGTTACAAAATCGCCAGCTCCCATCCGGTTTAGGCACCAACACGATGGGACTAGACCAATCACTTTGGGACTCCTCTATCACCCCTAAGTTCAGCATTTTCTGTACTTCCTCCCGTATTGCCTCCCGTCGAGCCTCTGGGATCCGATAGGGTTTTAACTTCACCCTTTCACCGGGCGGGGTAATGATGTCATGCTCTACCCCAGATGTTTGTCCCGGCAGCTCAGAGAATACCTCCTTGTTGCGAAGCACAAACTCCTTAACCTCCTGTTGTTGGGGTTGTGACAAGGTGGCTGCTATTCCAACCTCAGGAATCACGCAACCAGTTTGAGCTGGTGACCAAGTGTCTGCGACTAGGGACTCTCTATCCCTCCAGGCTTTCAACAGATTAACGTGATAGATCTGTTCGGGCTTTCGCCTTCCTGGTTGTCTGACCTTGTAATTCACTTCGCTCACTTTTTCCATTATCTCGTAGGGGCCTTGCCATTTGGCAAGGAATTTACTTTCAACCGTAGGGACAAGTACCAATATCCTATCCCCCGGGGAAAAGGTACGGGTCTTGGCTCCACGGTTGTACACTCTCTGCTGTGCCAACTGCGCTTGGGCCAAATGTTCCTTCACGATGGGCATTACCTGTGCAATTCGATCTTGCATCAGGGCGACATGCTCAATCACACTCCTGTGGGGAGAACTCTCACTTTCCCAAGTTTCCTTGGCAATATCCAACAGCCCTCTTGGGTGTCTCCCATACAGTAACTCAAAGGGGGAGAATCCCGTAGAGGATTGGGGCACCTCCCTAATAGCAAACATCAAATAAGGAAGTAAACAGTCCCAATCCTTTCCATCTCTATCCACCACTTTCTTCAACATTTGTTTTAGGGTTTTGTTGAATCTTTCAACCAGCCCATCGGTTTGGGGGTGATACACAGACGTACGCAATTGCGTCACTTTGAACAATTTACACAGCTCTTTCATAACCCGGGACATAAAGGGTGTACCTTGGTCCGTAAGCAGTTCTTTACAAATACCCACCCGGCTAAAAACAAGAGATAGCTCTTTGGCTATGGTTTTGGCCGAGGTATTTCGGAGAGGGATCGCTTCTGGATAACGGGTGGCATAGTCCATTATAACTAATATGTACTGGTGCCCCCTAGCGGACTTGATTATAGGACCTACCAAATCCATGGCGATCCTCTCAAACGGGACCTCAATGATGGGTAGAGGGACCAGCGGGCTACGGAAATGTGGCATCGGGGCCAACCTCTGACACACAGGGCAGGAGGAACAATAATTTTCTACGTCCTTCATCACCCCCGGCCAATAGAATCTCTGTAATACCCTCTCTCGGGTTTTCTCTGTCCCCAGATGACCTCCAAGAATGTGCCCATGGGCCAACTCCAACACCAACTTCCTGTAAGGTTTGGGCACCACAAGCTGCTCAACGGTTTCTTCTGCCCTTTTTGCCACCCGATACAGTAGGTCCTTCTCTACGCTGAAGTATGGGTAAGTGCAGGTATTATCTGGGTTCACTAACTCGCCATCTATTTTCACTACGTTTTCCCGTGCCTTTATTAGGGCGGGGTCTTTCAACTGTTCTGTGGCAAAGTTTTCCCTGTGAACCTCAAGATCAGAAAACTCCACAGACGGTAGGTTTTCGTCTGAGGAGGTGGGCTCCTCTCCAGTTTCTTGAGTCTCCCCTGCCAATACTGATAAGGGAAATTCCGGAGAGTCCTCACCACTCTCAGGGGAGTTCTGGCTATCACATTCCTGGTACATAGGGGCACCAGTGAGGGGCTCAGGATCATCCCACAGTTCCCAGAACTTCGGAAAATCCCTTCCCACAATGGCGTCATGCGGTAACTGAGATACTAAGCCCACTGGATGAGAGAGGGTACCTTTGGGGGTCTCGAAACACACTGTAGTCACTGGATACTCTCGGGTGTCCCCATGCACACAAATAACAGCTACCTTGCTATTCCCAGAGACCTCTGTTTTAACTAACTCAGCCTTTATCAGGGTCACAAGGCTACCTGAATCCAGCAATACCACAACATTTCTACCATTAACACACATTTTGCATAAATGTTTCTCAGTTCCTCGAATGGCAGTGCATGCGACTGTCGCACACAGCGACTGACGTCTGCCCGTCAGAAAGTCACACTGCATGGGTTCCTCCACAACCGGGCAATTGGCTGCAATATGTCCCGCTTGCCGGCAGCGGTAGCAAACGATCCTTCTTGCGGCCTCTTGAGCCGCTGATTTCCCAGGCTGTTCTCGCCAAACTTGGGGTAGAGCTCCCACCCTCTCACTCTCTCCACCCTCACCCCTTGGAATCCTCTTATCCGCCCCTGGGGATGGTCTGGTCTTAGGGTGGAAAGTCCGAGTGTCTCTGGAAGAGGCCGTCAGGTTCTCTGTAGCCAAGTATTTCTCCACACGATCCACAAGACCATCGGCCGTCTCTGGGTCTCCATGGCTTACCCACTTTTGGATGGCAGTAGGAAGAGCTCTCAAAAACCGATCCATTACAACACGTTCCACAATCTTTGGTGCGGACAAAGTCTCTGGCTGTAGCCACTTTCCGCTCAGGTGAACGAGATCACACACTCGAGACCTGGGGGGTTTTCCAAGCTGGAAAGTCCAGCTATGCACACGCTGAGCCCGGACAGCCTGGGTGACACCCAGCCTTGCCAATATTTCAGCTTTTAGCATCACATAGTCTTTTGCTTGGTTAGGCTCTAGGTCATAGTAAGCTTTCTGCGATTCACCAGTTAACAGAGGAGCCACCAGTCCAGCCCACTGCTCCTCAGGCCACTTTTCTCTTTCAGCGGTCCTTTCAAATGTGGTCAAAAATACCTCTGGATCATCCTCTCCAGTCATTTTTGTCAATAAACGACTGACCCCAAAGGACGCGGTATTAGTGGGACGGCTTTCCTCACTGGTCTGCGGACGTTGCTGCATTACTGCTTCCATCTGTTGTTGTAGTCTCTGCTCTTGCTTCTGCAACAGGTCTATGAAGCGGGCCTCAGATTGCTGCTGGGCTCGTTGCTGAGCCTCCAGGCTCTGTTGCAAAGTTGCGTTTGTCTGCTGCTGGGCTGCAAGGCTCTGTTGATGAGCTTGCTGCTGGGCTGCGAAGTTCTGTTGTTGAGCTGCAAGGCTCTGTTGATGAGCTGCAAGGCTCTTTTGCAAACCTGCATTTGTCTGCTGTTGATTGGCATTTGCTAGAGCCAGCTGCTTCAGTATCTCCTCCATGCTGGCTTAAAAAAAAACTGCCCGCATTCTCCACCAACTGTGAGGGGGTTAGCTCGGCAGCGGGTGTGTGTGACCCCCGGGATGGGCTCCCCACACAAAACAGGCCCAGCAAACGGAGGTTGTGGTTTTCAAAATCAAAAAGGTGCGGTTTATTTTCTATTTACAGTGACAAAACACAGCAAAGCAAAAGAAACATAACCAAAATAAATCCTGGTCAAGTTGACCTCTGACTAAACATACAGGTTTCCTAACTAACAACTGGGATCAGCCTAGTGCTGTCCTAGTCCCTAAGTCCCTGGTTTTAAATGTCCAAGCAAATAGCCACACAGGCTTTGTCTCACCGCACAGGGGTTCACTCTCCCTAGACAGTCCACACAGGTCTGGTTCCAGGCATGAGCTAACATCTAATGAAGCTGGGAGTTCTTATAGAGGCCTAAATGAGCTGACAAGCTTCAGCTGGTCTCATCAACTCCCTGTCTGTACGACGCCCCACACTCTCCCTAGAGGTATGAGTCATCCATGAGCCCACTAGCCTTATACAACTCTCCACCTAGTTGTATAAGTCGGCGTAAAGCCTGAATCTGGGCGAAATATATCTACCCCCCTGGATGCAACCAGGTGACTTTACCTTCCTGCTGTCACAATATTTATACACTGTATTGAGTTTAGATAGATCTGTTCCTGTTAGTCTCTATACTGTGACAGGCAGGCAGGTGATTGTGCTAGCTGCAGACAGTCAGGCCCCTTTCACACTGCGGCGGTTTGCAGGCGCTATTGTGCTAAAAATAGCGCCTGCAAACCGAGCCTGAACAGCGGCTGCTGTCTCTCCAATGTGAAAGCCCGAGGGCTTTCACACTGGAGCGGTGCGCTAACAGGACGTGAAAAAAAGTCCTGCTAGCTGCATCTTTGGAGCGGTGAGAGGAGCGGTGTGTTTACCGCTCCTACACCGCTCCTTCCCATTGAAAGCAATGGGAAACCGCGGTAATACAGAGGCGCATTGCGGGCGGTATTAACCCTCCGCAATTCCGACGGTATAGTGCCTGTTTTGCTTTACGTCTATCTATTAAGGTTACTCTGTGGTAAAATCAAGGAAGCTTCTTCTGTAGTGTATCAATGCTTTACTAAACAAGGAAAAATCTGCACATACAACTGTAGGATGCACAATACAACACACTTAACTTAATAGCTTATGTAGCGGGGTGTTCCCCTTTAATGCAGAGAGACAAGAAGTTCTAGGGGAGAGGTGAGTCAGGAGGAAGTAGAGAAAGGACATTACTGGAAGTGAAAGCAGAGGAGAGAGAGAGACTACATCTCCCAGCACATCTTGCAGCACCCAGGGTACATTGCTCCAGAACAGAGACTGCTGGGGCAGACTTTATAAAGGGGAGGTGGAGTTTGTTCGGTCTCTTTGGACACCCCTCTCCTAGCAAGAGGATCTCTGTGCTGAACTGCTGTGTGCACAAGGCCTGAAGCCTGGGCCTTGTGCTCCTTTCCAAAGAGCCCCTCTGCCAGCCTAGCAGAGCCTTAGAGACATCTTCTCATCCTTGCTGCAGTACACCAGAAGGATTGAAGACTTGGATGTCGGTGGATTCCTGTTCCTAGACGAATCGATGGAGGAAACGGACTTGGACTTGTTCGGGTGGTGAGAGCTGTTTAAAGACAGATACTTTATCTTTACTATTCGTTCGGATTACAAAGTTGTTCTTCAAGTGCACCACCGAAAGATTTCTAGCGAATATTGTTTCACTGAACTTCCATTTAGATCAGTCAGGCCTCACTGCATAGGTAGACATTGCTGGGTGTTAGTCTACCCATGAGGGGAAGTAGCTGTAAAAGGGCAGCGCTAGAGTTGCATAGCAATATTTTATTATTCTGATTACTCTGTTTGTCTTTATTACTGTTTATTGCAGGGATCTGCAACTTGTTATACTGTTGTTTATTACTTGCCCATTAGCCTCAGTAAAATATCTGGGTCAAGTACATTGGTGTCAGTTTCACTTACTTTAATAGAAGTTTTAAAGTATATCACTGTGTGTGTGTTTGCCATAGGACTGCGTCACCTAGAGTTGCGGTCACGCGGTCCTATCTCCCCTTACTAGCTGTGCCAGTAGGGGGTTGAGCAGATTGCCGGGGGTTGGCGGAGCTGTCTTCAGGGCCCAACTAAATCTGCGGCCTTCTTAGTTGGAGGTATCGCTACACGTGGGGGCTCGTCCGGGATCCTGATACAGCAAGCGAACACGCCAAAAGACCGGCATGGACCCGCTAGAAGTAGGACAGTGGTACACAATGGCTGGCGCAGATCCGGCCGCGGCGGCAGTCATTGAACTCCCGGGGATCTGGCAAAGAGATGCGATAAAGCAGTTAATGACATCCCTATCACCATGCCAGAAATCATGGGTGATGGATGTGAGACCACATGCTTCGTGTACATACGCATTAATAGAGTGGAAAGACGAAATTCCAGAGCATTTTAAAAGCCAGAGCATACAAGCTATGGATGGGCAGACCTACCATCTGACACATGCGCTGCCACATAAGGGAGATCGGTTCCAAATAAGAAAGTCATCATCTCCACAGATACCTCCCCCACCATCCCCTAAGGCACAAGAGCAGGAGGATACAGAGAGTCCCAGATCATCACCGGCCACCCTCAGCACAGAACTATGCACTGTACTGGGAGAGATTGTGGCCCAGTGCAAGAAGAATCCCACAGATTACCCAATGTCGGGGTACAGAAAGCTCCGGATATTCTCAGGGAGAAAACCTGTGCCCTCAGGGGAAGAAGGATTTGAGGAGTGGCTAGATGGCACCACTCAGGCCTTAGAGGAATGGGAAGTTCCAGAACGCAGCAAGAAACAGCGAATTGCTGAAAGTTTGAAGGGGCCTGCTCTGGATGCCATACGCAACCTGAAGATGAGCAGGGAAGACTGTACTGCACAGGACTACTTGGACATCTTGCAGAATGTGTTCGGTGGGACAGAAAAAGTTACCGAGCTCACCTATCAGCTGGAGCACTGCTACCAGAAAACAGGAGAGAAACTGTCAGAATATATGGGACGTCTAGACAAGATCCTGCATAGAATTATTCTGAAGAAGGGGATCGACCCAGGGAAGGTAGACGAGGCCCGGGCTCAGCAGGTATTGAGGGGAGCTCAGCCCCTGGATCCTATTGCATTGGCGCTGCGCACCCGACAGGACGGGAAGAACCTGGAATACCCCGACCTCATTCGAATGGTCAGAGAGGAAGAGGCCATGTGGGAGGAGAAAAAGAGGGAACAGCCAGTCGAGCCAACCAAACCTCTGGTGGTGATGGTCAGCCCGGCCATGACCCCCGAAAGAGATGCAGAAGTGGACACCCTGAAATCGCAGATGTCCCAAGTGTTGGAGATACTGACCTCTTTGATGGAGAAAGATCAAAGGAAACCAGAAAAGAAAAGTCCAAGAAAGGAGTTGTTCCCGAATACCTCAGCGCCCGCTTCTCTACAGGATCGTGAAGAAGAGGTGATTTGTTACAACTGCGGAGGGATTGGTCATTTTGCAAACATATGTTCCAGTCCCAGGAAGAAAAAGATAAATAACCGCCAGCCGGCGGAAAACTTCAGAGGGCCCCGGTGAAGGAGTCAACCAGGTGCCCATCATTTTCAGTGAGCTCCAAACTGAATGAAAAACAGAAGAAGAGAGAAAATAGAACACCTCAGAGGAAACACAACATTCTCCAACAGAGATACACCGCAGAGAAAGGGGGCAAGACCCCTCAGAAGAGACACAGCACTCCCCAGAGGGGGTGCACACATAAGAAAAATAACAGTATCCCTCAGCGGGTTCCTACACCCATAAAAAGGAGGGAAGTCAATGCATACCAGGCTCAAGAAAGGTTCAAGTCCAAAGGGAATAGGACAAGAGAGAGTCCAAAAGGAAAAGGTCTGAAGAAGGCGACCCCTGCCGGGCCATATCCGGAGAAGCTGGTGGGCCCATCTCCTATAGTGCCCATTCAAGTGGAGGGAGTCTACACCAGGGCCCTCTTGGATACCGGGGCACAAGTGACCCTACTATACCGGGACTTCTACGATAGGCACTTGAGTCATCTGCCTATCCAGAAGATAGAAGAGCTGGAAATATGGGGAATTGGAACCCAGAGTTTCCCTTACGACGGCTATCTTCCCATCAAGATGACCTTTGACCCATCCGTGGCTGGGAAGGCCGAAGTGTTTGACACCCTGGCAGTCGTGTGCCCTAGGCCGCCTGGAGCCAACAAAAATTCCCTTATAATAGGGACGAACACGGACCTGGTCCGAAGACTCCTGACCCCTCTAGTAAAAGAAGAGGGGCGAACAGCCACCAAGATCCATCCCATGCTGAAGACGGCCTACCAACGGCTGGTCCAAGAGCAGGAGACCCCTGGAGAAGGGATAGGGAAGGTGTGGAGACTTGGAAGAGAAGGGGTAGTGTTGCAGCCCGGCGAAGTAATCTGTCTCAGAGCCACTGTGAAGCTTACTTGGGAGCAGCCTGGTCCCTTTGTCGTGCTGGAGTCAGACCCAAGGGGTGAGTCCTCAGGTCTGGAAGTGATACCGGAAGTGATTCCGCTGAAGGTCCTGAAGAAGGCCCATTGTAGAGTTCCAGTGAGTGTTAGGAACACTACCAGAGACCCCATGGAAATCCCAGCCAGAATGCTGCTAGGCCAGGTGAGCCCTGCGGCCCCTGTTACCCTGTCAGAAGTGAAGAGGACAGGTGAAGGGGGAGATGCTTGGGAGAAGCTGTCCATGGAAAACCCGAATCTGCCAGGAGCTTGGAAGGAGAGAGCCAAGGCCCAGTTGAATAGATGGGAGAAGATCTTCTCTAAGGATGAGTTCGATGTGGGGTGTGCAAGGAGTGCCACCCATCGGATCCGCCTCCAGGAAGACAAGCCCTTCCGAGAGAGGGTCAGGCGGGTCCCCCTAGCAGATCTGGAGGATCTAAGGGAACAACTTGCAGAACTCAAGAGGACTGGTGTGATACGGGAGTCCAGAAGCCCCTATGCCTCTCCCATCGTGGTGGTCAGAAAGAAGAATGGATCATTGAGGCTCTGTATCGACTACAGGACTCTCAACAGGAGAACCATACCTGACCAATACACCACTCCGAGGATAGAGGATGCCCTACAGAGCTTGTCTGGAGCTAAATGGTTCAGCGTTATGGATCTCAAGAGCGGGTACTATCAGATTCCTATGCACCCAGAAGACAGGGAGAAGACAGCCTTCATAACCCCAGTAGGGTTCTTTGAATTCAACCGGATGCCCCAAGGTCTGTCTGGAGCCCCAGCGACTTTCCAACGTCTCATGGAGAAGACTGTAGGAGACATGAACCTTATTGAAGTCCTTGTATACCTGGACGATGTCATTGTCTTTGGGAGAACCTTGGAAGAACACGAAAGGAGGCTGGAAAAAGTGTTGAGAAGACTCAGTGAGGAAGGACTCAAGCTTTCGCCTGAGAAGTGTCGGTTCTATCAGTCTTCTGTGAACTATCTGGGGCACATAGTGTCTGAAGAAGGGGTGGCCACAGACCCTGAGAAATTGGAGGCAGTTACCTCCTGGCCACGACCCACCACAGTAACCGAACTCAGATCCTTCTTGGGGTTCTGCTCCTATTACAGGAGGTTTGTGGAAGGATTCGCCCGAATTGCCAGGCCATTGAATGAACTACTCAAGACCGAGGGGGAAGAGGACGACTCAGGGCCCAGGAAGCTGGGAGAGTCAGTCAGAGATCAGTGGAACCAGAAGTGTGAAGAGGCCTTCCAGGCATTAAAGGAGAGCCTAACCACTGCCCCAGTCATGGCCTATGCAGACCCAACCAAGCCCTATGAACTACATGTAGATGCTAGTCATGACGGTCTGGGAGGAGTACTTTATCAAGAACACGAAGGGCAACAACGGCCTGTTGCCTATGTGAGCCGGAGCCTGACCCCCCCTGAGAAGAACTACCCCACTCACAAGCTGGAGTTCCTGGCCCTTAAGTGGGCGGTAGTAGACAAGCTTAAAGACTACCTGTATGGGGCGGAGTTCACTGTGAAGACCGATAACAACCCCCTTACCTACCTTTTCACCACGGCCAAGCTGGACGCCACTGGACACAGGTGGCTGGCCGCACTTTCTGGATTCAACTTCAGCCTAAAGTATAGGCCAGGGACTGGGAATCGAGATGCAGACGCTCTGTCCAGGAGATCTCATTCTCTCACCAGTGACGTAGAAGATTGGACCCAAGTGGCACCGGACGGGGTGCGGGCCCTTTGTCAAGGAGCTGAATTCCAAGCCAGAGGAGGCTCCAGAGCAGAGGAAATAGGAGTTACCATGGTGGGAGTCCCCAAACACTACTGTGGAGTAGCTCAACTGGGAGAGGACAACCTGCCAAGACTGTCCAAGAAGGAGTTGAGGTGTGACCCATTGGAAGACCCCATGGGGAGATTGGTCCTGGAGGCCCTGGAGAATCAGGATCCAAACAGACTCATGCGTCAACCTTCAAAAGAAGCTCGCCTGCTGAGGAAAGAGTGTGACAGGTTGCAGTTACATCAGGGAGTGGTCTACCGAATGGGCCCCTCTGATGACTCAGAAGATAAGTGGCAACTGTTCCTCCCAGAGAAATATCGAGAGACTGTTCTGATTGCCCTGCATGACAACCATGGCCACCTAGGGGCTGAAAGGACCTTTCAACTTGTCAGAAGTCGGTTCTATTGGCCCTGCATGAGGGCAGAAATAGAAGAGTACTGCCACTCATGTGCACGGTGCGTCCAGAGGAAGACTTTACCCCATCAAGCTGCCCCAATGGGCCATCTACAGAGTCAAGGCCCAATGGATCTGGTATGCATTGATTTTCTCTGCCTCGAACCCGACCTGAGTGGACTAGGAAATGTTCTGGTGATAACCGACCATTTCACCAGGTATGCCCAGGCTTTCCCCACCAAAGACCAGAAGGCCTCCACCGTAGCCAAGGTACTTATGGAGAAGTACTTTGTCCATTATGGGCTGCCACAGCGACTCCATTCAGATCAAGGGAGGGACTTTGAGAGTAAACTGATCCGGAAGCTCCTGGATTCTTTGGGAATTAAGAAGACTCAAACTACACCTTACCATCCACAGGGAGATGCTCAGCCGGAAAGGTTTAACCGAACCTTGCTCAACATGTTGGGGACTCTGGAAAGCGAGAAAAAGCAACATTGGAGCCAACACATAGCAGCCATAGTACATGCTTACAACTGCACCATCAGTGATGCTACAGGCTACTCCCCATATCGACTCATGTTTGGGAGAGAAGCGAGACTACCGGTGGACTTGGCCTTTGGCACCTCTCTGGACCATTCCTCAGCCACATCCCACAAAGGATATGTGGACAGGCTCAGACACAGCCTGAAAGTAGCCTATGAACATGCTCAAGCGGCCTCAGATCAAAGGGGAGCTCGAAATAAAAGAAACTTCGACTTGAAGGTTCGGGTACAAGACGTACAGCCCGGGGATAGAGTACTGTTACGCAATCTGGGGGTCCCTGGAAAGCACAAACTTGCAGACAGATGGAGATCTGAACCCTATGTCATCTGCAGGAAGTTGCCAGGCCTAGCTGTCTATACGTTGAAGCCAGAAGGAAAGGTAGGCCCACTGAAGACATGGCATCGAAACCACCTTCTCCCACTTGCTGAGGCAGTTAGAATACCTCCCGTGGGAGACTCCCTTGAACCGGCCTCTATCCTGGATACTCCTAGGCCGAACACTCGGTCGCAGACCTCCCGAGCTGAAGATGGAGAGGCCTCTCAACTTAGTGGAAGTGAGGAGGGAGAACTTGATTGGCTGTGGCCTTCCCCAACTCCAGGAACTTCTACCATAGATCTTCCAACCACTGAAGACACCACAGATGAAACACTGAACCCAGAAGCCACAGAGTTCATCCCTTCTAGTCCTTCAGCAGAATACTGGGAAGATGCCCATGATGGTTGTTCAGAGGAAGAGGAGCCTGTGGCGCCAGAGCCAGAAATCCCAAGAGAGCAAAGGGCTCGAAGAGTCATCCGGCCTCCTAAGAAGCTGACCTACCCACAAATGGGGAACAGCTCAGAAGACTCTGTAGTTACTGCTAGGAGGAATGCTGAGAATCTGGATCCCTCCACGGTCCATTTGGTGGAGGGCAACCCCAGCTCACTCTCTGGCACAGCTAGACAGGTCGCCCCCACTGAAGTGACCTGTAGACAGGACAGCTCCCCATCTTATGATGATTGGTGGGAGGCTCCTCTGTCAACCCTATGCAACCGCATTGAATCTAGAATGTTTTGCAGACCAAAAAAATGTCTTTGGGGACCAAAGATTCAAAGTGGGGGGAGTGTGTAGCGGGGTGTTCCCCTTTAATGCAGAGAGACAAGAAGTTCTAGGGGAGAGGTGAGTCAGGAGGAAGTAGAGAAAGGACATTACTGGAAGTGAAAGCAGAGGAGAGAGAGAGACTACATCTCCCAGTACATCTTGCAGCACCCAGGGTACATTGCTCCGGAACAGAGACTGCTGGGGCAGACTTTATAAAGGGGAGGTGGAGTTTGTTCGGTCTCTTTGGACACCCCTCTCCTAGCAAGAGGATCTCTGTGCTGAACTGCTGTGTGCACAAGGCCTGAAGCCTGGGCCTTGTGCTCCTTTCCAAAGAGCCCCTCTGCCAGCCTAGCAGAGCCTTAGAGACATCTTCTCATCCTTGCTGCAGTACACCAGAAGGATTGAAGACTTGGATGTCGGTGGATTCCTGTTCCTAGACGAATCGATGGAGGAAACGGACTTGGACTTGTCCGGGTGGTGAGAGCTGTTTAAAGACAGATACTTTATCTTTACTATTCGTTCGGATTACAAAGTTGTTCTTCAAGTGCACCACCGAAAGATTTCTAGCGAATATTGTTTCACTGAACTTCCATTTAGATCAGTCAGGCCTGACTGCATAGGTAGACATTGCTGGGTGTTAGTCTACCCACGAGGGGAAGTAGCTGTAAAAGGGCAGCGCTAGAGTTGCATAGCAATATTTTATTATTCTGATTACTCTGTTTATTTTTATTACTGTTTATTGCAGGGATCTGCAACTTGTTATACTGTTGTTTATTACTTGCCCATTAGCCTCAGTAAAATATCTGGGTCAAGTACATTGGTGTCAGTTTCACTTACTTTAATAGAAGTTTTAAAGTATATCACTGTGTGTGTGTTTGCCATAGGACTGCGTCACCTAGAGTTGCGGTCACGCGGTCCTATCTCCCCTTACTAGCTGTGCCAGTAGGGGGTTGAGCAGATTGCCGGGGGTTGGCGGAGCTGTCTTCAGGGCCCAACTAAATCTGCGGCCTTCTTAGTTGGAGGTATCGCTACACTTACAAAATATATGCCTACAAATATATATAAGCATGTACAACATGTACCGTATACATTAAGTAAACTAAATAATTACTCAACTTGGAGGTCAAGATGTAATGTCCATAGTTCCTTGCTCAGTCCAACTCCCAAAAGTGTCTCCAAAGTTATCCAGCTTCAGGCAGGGATGTCTTCTTGCTTTCTCCTTCCAAAGACCAACTCCTTCCTTTTTCCTTCCCAAACACCAACTCCTTGCTTTGTCCTTCCCAAACACCAACTCCTTGCTTTGTCCTTCCCAAACACCAACTGTTGTTCAAACACACATGTCTCTCCCAAACCCTTTCCAAAGCCCCCCTCCCCATTTCCTGTTTCCTGATCAATGGAGAGGGAGGGGCCCCTCCCACCCATTTCCAGCAGTATCAATGGAGGGGGAGGGAAGGGGCTCTTTACACATCCTGTTACTACCTAAACTCTATATTATTATTATAAAGTCACCATAGAAATTGCCATAGCAACACAGTGGCGCTAAAAATAGCGGCGCTATACCGCCACCGCACCCACCGCCCCAGTGTGAAACCAGCCTCAGTGTTTCACTTAGGCTGGTTTCACACTGGGGCGGTGGGTGCGGTGGTGGTATAGCGCCGTTATTTTAGTCTGGTTTCACACTGGGGCGGTGGGTGCGGTGGCGGTATAGCGCCGCTATTTTTGGCGGCGCTATACCGTCAGAATTGCGGAGGTATTCGGCCGCTAGCTCTGCGGTTTTAACCCCCGCTAGCGGCCAAAAAAGGGTTAATACCGCCGGCAATGCGCCTCTGTAGAGGCGCATTGCTGGCCGTATTACCGCGGTTTCCCATTGCTTTCAATGGGAAGGAGTGGTGTAGGTGCGGTAAACACACCGCTCCTCTCACCACTCCAAAGATGCGGCTAGCAGGACTTTTTTTCACGTCCTGTTAGCGCACCGCTACAGTGTGAAAGCCCTCGGGCTTTCACATTGGAGAGACAGCAGCCGCTGTTTAGGCTCAGTTTGCAGGCGCTATTTTTAGCACAATAGCACCTGCAAACCGCCCTAGTGTGAAAGGGGCCTTAGTGTACTACTGTGTCCTTTGCAAAGCGATCACCTAAAGCTCACCTGGATACAGTTATTCTCTATACTGTGACAGGAAGGCCGGTGATTGTGCCAGCTGCAGACAGTCAGTGTTTCACTTAGTGTACTACTGTGTGCTTTGCATAGCATTCACCTCAAGCCTAAATTTTTGATGCAATACTTTGCAACAGGGCTCATTGCTGCGCTCTAAGTACACTATCTGTGAGGGGTTGCAGTGTTGTGGCACCAGCACCAGTGCCTAAGGCCCAATTTTTCAGCCCCTGTTCAACAGGGGCATGCAATTGCAATTCTTGATCTAATATTTCACAGCAGGGCCCATTCCTGCACCCACCAAGAGTAACTGTGAGGGCTTACAGTGTTGTGGCACCAGCACCACCACCAAATGGCCCAATTTTTCCTACCACTGTTTAACAGTGGCATGTAAATACAATTCCTGATATAATAGTTGACAGCAGGGCGTTCCAGCGCCCACCAAGAGTAACTGTGAGGGCTTACAGTGTTGTGGCAACACCAACACCTAAGGGTCAAATTTCTGCAGACTATATATGGCAGGCCCCTACTTTCAAACATCCAACTTACAAACGACTCCTACTTGCAAACGGAAGGAGACAACAGGAAGTGAGAGGAAATCTACCCCTAGGAAGGCAAATTCTCTCCTGTAAGAGTTAATATGTGAAAAAGGTGTCTCCTCTCCACTGATGCTTTATCACCAATCCTTGTTTCAATAAAAAAAACACATTTTCCAAAAACATTTGTCATTGGGATGGAAAGTGAGGTGAAATGTTCTGAACAGGTGCACAGACAGCAAAACAAATGTTACAGGGGTGATAACCCTTCCCTATGTTCTCCAAAAAGCTTAAAAATAGATTTTTTGGCTGGAGCTACACTTAAAAAATATACCTGTTCCAAATTACAAACAGATTGTACTTAAGAACAAACCTACAGTCCGTGTCTTTTTTGCACCGCCTGTATACTGCTGTTCAGAGTATATAGGGCCTTTTTTTATTTTGGGTGCGGGGTTCCCGTTAATATCCATACAAGACCCAAAGGGCCTGGTAATGGGCTGGGGTAGGGGTGGGTGATGGGGTAGCCATGCCATTTTTCTCAAAGATTTTCATCCATATTGCCAGGACAAGACATGACATTAAAGCCGCAAGCAGTTTTAAATGGCTATTTTTCCTTTAGAAATTGTGCAGGGACAGTTCTAAACACGTGCCACTTCACCGCCATACTTTAGACACCCCCCAGGTACGATATTTAAAGGAATATTTCACTTTTTTTTTTTCACTTTATGCATCATTAAAATGACTGCTCCTGAAAAACGGCCATTTTTAAAACTTCGATGATATAGGAAAGTTTCCCCATGGGGCTTTGGACAGCAAAAATCGAGAAGTAAGCAAATTGTTATGGAGTTATGATATACACCATTTATTAAACATAGAATTAGAATGCAATATAAATGATAAAAACATGTTTCAGATCTGATGATACAGTACAGTTCCACAATAAATGTATAAAAACAATTGTGCACAACATTACATTACATAAAAGCTATATGATGTGCGTGTCCCGACGCGTTTCGACCTGTGTAAGGTCTCTTCAGGGGGATAATTGGCTCTAGAAAATACACATTACAAATATTAAGGATTAATTAAACATGTCATATATATAAACACATAGGTAAACCAAAATAGATTATTTACCGTAAAAATGTTTTTAAAACTTCGTTTTGCATTGATACATGTCCCCTGGGGCAGAACCCGGGTCCCCAAACCCTTTTTAGGACAATAACATGCATATTAGTCGTTATAATTAGCACTTTAGATTTCGAACGTTCGCGTCCATTGTATTTAATAGGGTTCTAAAGTTCGTGCGAACGTTCGGTCCGTTCGAAGGTTCTGGTGCGAACCGAACGGGGGGGTGTTCGGCTCATCCCTACTTGTCACGTTCGACAGGCATTATTCCTCAGCAACTGTTTGTAATACACCGCCTGTCAGGTGCCTCTAAAAGGAGATCCGAGTGTGGATACCTTTTCAGTCCTTCCTGCAAATGTAAACAAGTCCTAAAATAGTTGAGAAGTTGCTGTAATTATAGATTTGTGGTCAAATTCAATATCAAAATAAATGCCTTTTAGCTTAAAAATTATATGTGCCTGCACACCAAAAAAATTTTTTTGAGCAACTTGACTAATTGCTATTTACCGTATATACTCGAGTATAAGCCGACCCGAGTATAAGCCGAGGTACCTAATGTTACCACAAAAAAATGGGAAAACATACTGACTCGAGTATAAACCGAGGGTCAACAATGCCTCACTGTTCCCATCCTTACTGTGCCCATCCTCACTGTTCCTCACTGTTCCCATCCTCACTGTTCCTATCCTCACTGTTCCTATCCTCACTGTTCCTATCCTCACTGTTCCTATCCTCACTGTTCCCTAGCTCACTGTTCCCTAGCTCACTGTTTAAATTTAACATTGTAAATAGTACCTGAAAAAAAGTTGAGAGGCTGCGGCGTCCATCGTTTAAATCTCGCGGTCTCTTCCTGGTCCCTTCCGTGATAGGCGATTCTCAGCAGACACTCTCCGCCTATCACGAACATTCTCTCATCCTCACCCATCCCAGCAGACACTGTGTTCGGTGTTCCGCCAATCACAGACGTCTACTGGGAAACTGAGGATGAGAGAACGTTCGTGATAGGCGGAGAGTGTCTGCTGAGAATCGCCTATCACGGAAGGGACCAGGAAGAGACCGCGAGATTTAAACGATGGACGCCGCAGCCTCTCAACTTTTTTTCAGGTACTATTTACAATGTTAAATTTCGCTGACTCGAGTATAAGTCGAGGGGGGGACTTTCAGCCCCAAAAAAAGGGCTGAAAATCTCGGCTTATACTCGGGTATATACGGTACATCCATGGATTTCAGCGGCTTGGGATTTTCAGACAACACAAAGTTTACAGCATGCTGGAATAAATTCTATCTTATTGCAGATGTTATTTGCGCTGAGTCTAAGACATTAATTCATAAAGATTTGCTTCCATTACTGTTAAAGCCAGATAAGCCACACAAAAAAGTCTATATGAGTATGATCAGCATTATATTTGTTTAAACTGATTAAGTGAGCAAGGTCTGTTTCTAAAAACGTATTTGAAAATTACTTAACGTCTTGATTTTTTTTTTTTAAGTCAGGTAAACATGAAATAATAATAGCATTTTTGTAGAATAATGTTAGCGTTTGTTTGCTACGTGTTACAGCACCCACATATTCCACCCTGCTGCCAGACATCCATTAGAAACACTCCTTTAGTCAATGAACAGTCTATTGTTTGTTTTTGTTATTTTATTAGGGAATTTAACTTGGTTGGGGAAAAGGGACATGGGATGTCCATAGGATAAATTGGTACTTTGAAGAATATAGTAACTGCGTCACACTTCTCAAAAAGGACAAGATGGCTTACCCTAAACTTGACAGTCTTTTACCTCAGAATACTTCTTCCTCCAGCACACTACTTTACTGTCCCAGTCTTCGTAATCCCATCAGAACATGACTAGGCCCAGGGGCGGATCCAGAGTCTAGTCTCGGGAGGGGCACTGCCAAAAAATAAGTCTAGCGGAAGCGATGTCCGCCGGCCACCTGCGACCCCTTCCCTGTGTCATTAGTAAAGTGACAGGGCATATTTTTAGCACTAATCACTGTATTGGTGTCCCTAAAAAAAGTGTCAAAAGTGTCAGTTAGGTGTCCTATCTGTCTGCTGCAAAGTTGCAGTCCCGCTAAAAATCGCTGATCGCCGCCATTACTAGTAAAAAATAAATAAATAAAAAAGCCATCAATCTTTCCCCTATTTTGTAGACGCTATAACTTTTGTGCAAACCAATCAACATACGCTTATTGGGGGGGTTTACCAAAAATATGTAGCAGAATACATATTGGCCTAAATTGATGAAGACATTTTTTTTATAGCAAAAAGTAAAAAATATTGCCTTTTTTTTCAAAATTGACGCTCTTTTTTTGTTTATATCGCAAAAAATAAAAACAACAGTGGTGATCAAAAACCACAAAAAAAAGCTCTATTTGGGGGGAAACCCATCAATTTTACTTGTGTACAGCGTTGCACGACCATGCAATTGTCAGTTAAAGTAACGCAGCGCAGTATCGCAAAAAATGGCCTGGTCATGAAGGGGGGGGGGGTAAAACTTTCTAGAGCTGAAGGGGTTAAGGTTGAAAAAGACTGAAAGGACTTTTTTTTTCATAAATATTGGCACACATGTATTTTGCGATTTTACACATTCATACATTTTTTTACTCACTTTTATTAAAATATGTTGCTGCTTTGGTGGGGGGGGGGGCTCCCATGGAGGAGAAATGGAGATGAGTGGGAATCGGGATCCTGTAATTGCACTGTCTGCAGGTGCAGCCTGCAGCATCAGATGACAGTGACACACAGTCACTGCTTCTTCCTGTGTCCATGCCCTGTGTTCTGCTTCTTGGACACCGTGCTGCATTGTGGAGAAGATGGAGGGAGGGGGTGGGTGGAGCCAACACTCTCACTCAGGGCGGAAAAGGAAGGAGAGGCTCTCCTCCTAGTCAGCAGCGGCTCCGACGTGACTGACGTCACTGGTTGCTGGCAGAGCTGAGCCAATGACACCGCCGAGCCCGAGCCAATGACACCGCCGAGCCCGAGCCAATGACACGGCCGAGCCAATGACACCGCTCCACCCACCTCCTCCTGGTCCAGCGCGGCTATTGAGAACACAGACAGAGTCTCTCTCGGCGCCACTCCACCCACCGCTCCTGGTCCAGCGCTGCATAATAATAACACGGAGTCTCTCTCTCTCTCGGCGCCGCTGATCGGGTGATGAGACTCAGGAATGCAGTCAGACAGGGATATTTTCGGGGGGGGGGGTCAATTGTCCTGTTGCCCCCCCCCTGGATCCGCCCCTGACTAGGCCTCACTCTGAATAAGTCCCAGTGAATTTAATTGATGACCCTTTGTAGGCTGGGGCCTGCAGTAAAGTTGATGGACTACTGATCTCAGTAAGTCTGACTTGCAAATCCTGCCCGCCCTCATGGCTGCATCGATTTGACACAAACTCCACAATCTCTCCCTCTGGCTCTACATCCAGCTCCCATGGCATGCCTCTTCCAGATCCCTCCACTGTGCTCTCACTCACCGACACCTGCCCTGGATCCTTCCTGGATGACTTTACTCCAGACATGCGGACCAACTGTCTCCTCCTGCTCCTTTTCCAGGACACCTCTCCATGACCGTGTAAGGGGAGGCTCCTGAGCTCCTCCGCCTGAGGTACACACCCCCCCATATAGGGGTTACCTCAGACACGACAGTCTAGCACTCCATCATCCAGTTCACCCAGCCGACAACAACTCCCCCAGCAGGCTGACCATGGGTATATGTAGGAGGCCTGCCCCCTGCCAATCTTAGTTGGGGAGTGGTCAGAGCTCCTCACATGTCACTCCAGCTCTCTGTCCTACCCCTTTTCCAGAACATTCTCCCTGGAAACAGGGGGGGGGGGGCGCCCAAGAGCTAAAGTACATGTCAGTCACCTACTGCCACACTAAACCACTCCCCTGCCCCCAGATCAAAAACAAACAGGCCTAGCTCGCAGCATAGGCCTGCCTAAATTTACCTGCACTGGCAGCAAAAACCCTCACACTTAGCACCTACCTAAGGTAGAGCGTGCTACACTATATTTTTTTTTTTTTCAGATTTTGATATTTTCACAGATTTCTATGTATCTCATTACAGACTTTTAAAAAAACAGCTGTTTACCAAACTCAAGCCTTTAAGAAGGCCACAGGCTCTGTTCTGTCTCTATAGCTAACCCATGGCGCTCTGGCAATCCTTTGTCATACATTATATGTTTATTTGTAAAACAATTTTCATATATATATATATATATATATATATATATATATATATATATATATATATATGTGTAGCGGCCTCCACTCTCTCTCCCTGATATCACATCATCTGTCTCTGGCTTTTGTCTAGGGGTACCTTGGTTGAGAGAGTGCGGGGTCACCACGTCAAGTTCCCACCACAGATGTGTGTGGTGTGAGAAGATCCTCTTTATCTTCGGGTCGGTGTTCTGCATCAGAGCCTCCTCCTCCTTTTGCACAGTGTCTGCCAGAAAATGAGCCCCACACCAATAAAGTCCAACACTCCTTTATTCTTCCAATATCAGAGTAAAACACAGTCAGTTGGACTCCCTCAACGAGTAGAACAGACAGGGCGGGGTGTGGATACGAGTAGGCCCAGACACAATGAACTCTTCTTCTCTCCTTCTAAAAGTGAATTGCGGTCCCTTGGCGAGGGATATATCCCTCCGGGTGGTCTCCGGAGGCTCACCCGTCACTAGCAATATGCTGCACCAGGTCTTCAGGCGAATACCCCCTCCGGTCCCTTACGCCACTGGATTTGGGGAGCCCACTCCCGGGGTCCCCCTAGGAAATCAATCCCTCGCGGAACCCAGTGAAGGACACTGGGCCCCAGACCTCCATCCGAGCACCTCACCCCAGGCTAAAGGTGCCTGGGATGGAACACGACCTCCGAACGTCCTCTAGGCCTAGGCCGCCTAGACTCCCAACACGAACCACCGCCCTCAGGCTGAAGGTGCCTGGGACTCAAACCCGTGACAAAGATGGCCGGCCCCTTTATACCCTCTCCCAGCAAGCACGGCGGGTTCCCCGCCCCACCATACAACCGCTGAGAGAGGACAAAAAGGGGTACGGCACACAGCAATGGTTCAACCCCAGCCCAAGGCGACAGCGCCACCCGCTGGGCTGCAGGGAACTGCACATTACTGTTGTCTCTGACAGTTTTAAATACACTGGGAAAGTGCATGCCCGCTACATATACATATATATATATATATATATATATATATATATATATATATATATATATATTAGCACAGACATTCTCTTTAGCAACATGCTTAACCACTTAAGGACCAGAAGGATTTACCCCCTTAATGACCAGGCATTTTTTTGTGATACAGTTGAACCCAAACAAAATGTATGTACTTTTTTCTCCACAAATACAGCTTTCTTTTAGTGGTATTTTTGCGCTATAAACAAAAAAAGAGCGAAAATTTTAAAAAATATATATATTTTTTACTTTTTTGCTATAATAAATATCCCCAAAAATATATACAAAAACAAATTTCTTCCTCAGTATAGGCCAATATGTATTCTTCTACATATTTTTGGTAAAAAAAATTGCAATAAGCGTATATTGATTGGTTTGCGTAAAAGTTATAGCGTCTACAAAATAGGGGACAGATTTATGGCATTTTTACAATTTTTTGATTTTTTTACTAGTAATGGCAGTGATCAGTGATTTTTAGCGGGATTGCGACATTGCGGCGGACAAATCGGACACTTTTGACACTTTTTAGGGACCAGGGACATTTATACAGCGATCAATGATATAAAAATGCACTGATTACTGTATAAATGACACTTGCAGGGAAGGAGTTAACACTAGTGGTGATCAAGGGGTTAAATGTGTTCCCTGGGAGGTGTTTCTAACTGTGGGGGGAGGGGACTGACTGGAGGAGGAGAGAGATCGCTGTTTTTCATGACTAGGAACAGACGATCTCTCTCTACTCCCCTGTCAGAACGGGGATTTGTTTGTTTCTGGATCTCTGTGGAGCGATCGCGGGTGGCCGGCGGATACTGCGGACGCTAGTCACGCGCATCAGCTCCAGCGCCGCGCCGTGCTATTGCACAAACAAACGTACAGCTACGGCAATTCGCACAATAGAGCCAACCTGCCGCAGTATAATGACGACGGCTGGTCGAATAGTGGTTAAAGAGTAAAGTAAATAAATACATTTTATTAGATTTAGAATTTTTTTAACATAAAAATGTATTACATTATATGGAATTTTATAACTTCAGGACACTATAATAATCCTTGTACAGTTTTTTTTATTTTTTAGCACATAGTATCAGGAAGCATTATTCTTGTTACTATATCAATCATAATAGGATAACACGCATATTCAGGTTCTCACTTTCATTCTACTTTATCACACTTGGAAAATGACAGAAGAATATCATTAGATCCTATATGTCTCAACCAGAGGTATAATATAAGGAAGGGAAGACCATAGCAAGTGTCTTTCTATGCTTATTGTACCAGTAATCCCATAGCTCTGTGAAAAGATAACATTTTGATGTATTTTACGTGACACTGTCACCTTTGATGCGAAGGAAACCAGCAAATAATAAGAATTGCAATCCCGTATAGTACTATACTTTGATTAGGGCAGGTTTGTAATTAGACTGGCTTTCTCTGTAATCTTCATGCTTTATTTTAATTGTTATGGCCTTATCCTCTGTCTACACAGAGAAATCAATTGCTAGTGACAGAGAGAAAATCAGAGGCATTCACATATATATGTGTAGAATTCGTATTGGATGCTGTAATGCAGAACTAAAGTCACAATACTTAAAGCGGAGTTCCACCAAAAAGTGGAACTTCCGCTCGTTGTACTCCTTCCCCCCTCCGGTGATGCATTTGGCACTTTTTGGGGGGCGGGGACAGGATACCTGTCTTTCACAGGTATCCTGTTCCCACTTCCGGGAGCCTGCACCGCGGGTACCGCAGGTATTGATGTCACCGCCCGGGCCCCCTCCTTCTCCTTCCCCGGCCGCCAGGCCAGTAGGAGAGAGGAGCGGGGCCTCGCGCATGTGCAGTAGGGTTATACTGGCGTGAAGCTGTAGGGCTTCACTGCTGGGTTCCCTTACTCACAATGGAGGTGGCGTGCACCCGACAGATGATGGAAACATCAGCTGTGGGTGCCGACATCGCTGGACTCTAAGACAGGTAAGTTTCTGATTATTAAAAGTCAGCAGCTGCAGTATGTGCAGCTGCTGGCTTTTAATTTTTGCAGTGGTGGGCGGACCTCTGCTTTAACTCCTTTCCAAAGGTTCAATGTTTACAAGGGGCTTCTTCTCCCCACTTTTTTCCGGGTGCCAGAATTCAGTCATCTTGATTGGCTGGCATGGAATTATATAAATTCTCTGCATGTGTAGGAGTCAGACGTCATGACACAAAAGGACCGCGCTGCATGCATGCACAAGCATGCACATGCCACCAAAGATTGCATGTCTTCTGCAATAAAAAGCCTGTCAGCTCATAAGCTGTTAAATATTGCCATTGATTCTGCTTCCATTTTAATTACATAGTTGCATATATTTAAAGGAGTTGTAAAGGCAGAAGGTTTTTTATCTTAAAGCATTCTATGCATTAAGATAAAAAACCTTCTGTGTGTAGCAGCCTTCCCCAGCATCCCCTAATTACTTGCCTGAGCCTCCTCTCTCTCCAGCAATGTCCACGAGTGTCTAAGCCATCCGGGACTCTTCTCCTGATTGGCTGAGACACAGCAGCGGTGACATTGGCTCCCGGGGCTGTCAATTAAAGTCAGTTAGCCAATCAGGGGAGAGAGGGGCCAGCCCGGGTCAGGGCTCCGTGTCTGAATGGACACACGGAGCAGTGACTCAGCTCAGGTGCCCCCATAGCAAGTTGCTGGCTGTAGGGGAACTCGACAGGAGGGAGGGACCAGAAGCAGTGAAGAGGGATCCAAGAAAAGGAGGATCCAGGCTGCTCTGTGCACAGTCAATTGCACAGAGGAGGTAAGTACTGTATGTTTGTTAGTTTTTTTTTTTTTTAAACAAGACTTTACAATCACTTTAAAGTGTTACTTAACCCAGGACCCAGCATTCGCTATATCTGGTCTCCCACAGTATAAAGAACATGGAAATGCAATTATTTTTGTCAATTTAAACTGCTAAATACCTTTTCTCATCAGCAGTATATAGCAGTCTTATGACTTATGTGAGATTCTGGTTAAAGCTTGTAGTAGGAGTTTTCATTTTACTCTGACTGTCCCTCTGACGGCCCTCTCTCGGATTGGCCTTGTGCTGATCACATGCACCCTCCCAAAAAAAAAAACTCTCTAGCAACACACACCAAACTGAGCATGTGCAGAGTGCCCCCAAGGCTCTGTACTATCAGGAGATGGATTGGGGAAAGTGGAAGAGGGGAGGCATGGATCAAAAAAGACAGGATCAAACAGCCTTTTTACACAATGCAAAGGATTTACCCCATAGGTTCCACTGTGAGTATAACAAGCATGATTTACTGCATATACAGACTGATTTTACTGTTGTGGGTTTAGTAACACTTTAAATAGTTGGCAAGATTGAATAAGGACACCAGTCCAACCAGTTAAACGCAGGTATGTGTGTGTGTGTGTGTGCATGTCACTACCATTTTCCATATCCCTTTACACTGCACTTGCAAAGAAGCACTTCAAACATTTTTTTATTTATCTGCAATCACTGACACCACCAACTGTGGAAGGGAGTTCCACATCCATACTTGTCTAATGCCGCGGACAGATCAGAAAATCCGACAACAAAACCGTGAATTTTTTTCTGACTGATGTTGGCTCAATCTTGTCTTGCATGCACACGGTCACACAAGCGTTGTTGGAAATTGCGAACGCCAAGAACGCGGTGACGTATGACACGTACGACGAGCCGAGAAAAATTAAGTTCAATAGCCACTGCGGCTATTCTGCTTGATTCCGAGCATGCGTGGAATTCTGTGCGTCGGAATTGTGTACACACGCTCAGAATTTCCGTCAACTTTTGTTGTCGGAAAATTTGAGAACCAGCTCTCAAATTTTTGTTGTCGAAAATTCCGACAGCAAATGTCCGATAGAGCCTACACACACTCAGATTTTCCGACAACAAGCTCACATCGAACATTTGTTGTCGGAAATTCCAGCCGTGTGTACGCGGCATTACGGTAAAGAACCCCCTATGCAGTTTCACATTAACCGCTTCACCTCCAACTTCATTGTTTGGCCACATGCCTTCTTTAGAGACCTTAGGTTAATCAATTTTGTCCAAATCCTAATTGAAAGTAACTGTAATGAAAATCTGCAATCAACCAAAATCTTGTTCACTGTGGGGTCAAATCACAGTGCAATTTATATTTGAAAAGTCACATGGCGAGTATGTAGCCAAATCTTGAAATTCTCTTCTCTCCATTTTCAAGTGTAGTGGTGCCCTCGTGAGGTCACTGCGTGTTCTAGCATCCACACATTTCACCCTGCTGGTCAGACATCCATTTTGGCACACTTTCCCAGACAATGAACAGTCTCTTGCTTGTTTTTGTTGTTTTTATTAGGGGATTAAACTTGGACGGGGAAAGGGACATGGGATGCCCAGATAATAAATACTTCTCAATGAAATCAATGTTGGTTGAGTCTAAATATGACAGCCTCTTCCTCTGCACGTCTCATCTCCTCACACACTACTTGAGATCACTTGCTTTACTTCACTGTCCAAATCTAGGTTCCTGTCACCATTAGCACATGGCTAGGCCTCACTCTGAATAAGTCCTAACGTTTTCCTAGTAGCCCTTTACAGGCAGGGGTCTGCAGTCCCCTTTGTGGTAGAAACCGTTTAAGTTGAGAAGAATAGATGTGCTAACTGACACTTGGTGAACTACTGATCCCAGCACGTCCAATGCAAATCCTGCCAGCCCTCGTGGCTGCAACGACTTGACTCCAAAACAACACCACAGTCTCTCCCTCTGGCTCCACATCCAAATCCTGGCATGTCTCTCCCAGAGCTTCAAGCCGCGTACACACGGCCGGTTTTCTCTGCAAGAACCGACAAGAAAACTGCTTGCAGAGCTTTCTTGCCGAGAAAACCGGCCGTGTGTACGTGGCTTTCTGGTTTCTCGTCAGGAAAACTGACCAGAATCTCAACGAGAAAAAAAGAAGACCTGCTTCCTTTTTTCTCGTCGGGATTCTCGTCGGCCTGTTTCCCGACGAGAAACCCGAGTGTGTGTACACTTACCTGTCACCGTGGAAACTAGTGCATGCTCAAAATGACTTTGACGCATGCGCGGTAGCTTCCTAGGCATAGGTAGGGTGTAGCAAGATGGCGGCGACGGCATCGAATGTGACGAGCGCACGCTCGTCGTAGTCGATGACGTCACCGCGTTCGTGCCATTCAAAAAAATGGCGGTTCTTTTGAAAGGTACGTGTGTACACTCGGCCGGGTCAAGATTCTTGTCAAGAATCTCGTCAGGAAAAACGACGGGTTTTTTCCTGACGAGATTCTCAGCCGTGTGTACAGGGCTTCACACTGTGCTTCTCACTCACCGAACCCGGCATGGATCTATCCTGAATGACTTACCTGGCAGTGTTCCCAACTGTCCTCCTCCTGCTCCTGTAACAGGACACAATGACCGTGTAGAGAGGGGGTTCCCTCAGACCACGACAGTCTAACACTCCATCATTCAGTTCTTCCACCTGACAACTCCTCCCACAGCAGTCTGACCATGGGTATATATAGAAGGCCTGCCCCCTGCCAATCCTAGTTGGGGATTGGTCAGTGCTCCCACATACACCCCATGTCACTCCAGCTCTCTACCCTGCCTCTTTTCCAGAACCTTCTGAAAACCAGAGGAAGCGCCCAAGAGCTGAAGCACGTGTCAGTCAACTGCTGCTACACTAAACCACTCCCCTTCCCCCAGATCAAAACAAACATGCCTAGCTCACAGCATAGGCCTGCCTAAATTTACCTTGGCTGACAGTACAAAACAAACCCACTACTCTAGTACCTACCTACCTAAGGTAAAGGGTGCTACACAAGGCGAACAGGTCACTGGGATTAGACAACCTCCTCTCTGCTAGAAGTATATCTTTCATTGCAGCACTGTGGAAGTTGTGAAGCGTTCTGCATCAGCTAACTAATCCGTGAGGAGGTACTGCGTTGATGGGTTATTTTAAGGCAATACAAAGGACAAAGTTGAAATGCAAGGTGCACTAACTTATGATAATCACCTTGCAATTCATATTCAAATCTGATTTTTATATTTATTATATTTTATTTATAATTACGATGCATTGTCAAGAACTACTATACCTAGTACTTGTGTGTTTTATTGAATATGTTCATGCCTCCCTTTATCAATATTTTACAAAACTGGTAGCTAAACAGAGCTGAACAAACAAAAATATTGTGCGTATTAGAAAGAAAAACACAACACGCAGACTGAACTGATGTCTTTTAATCTTATGAAAGCTTTGCTTTTGTCAGGAAAGCTTACATGGTTCTTTGTGAGATCTTTAATATGTTGCTTGAAAAAAAAAAAAGAAAAAGGAGAAATTGCACTTAACTAATTAAGGAACAGAAGCTTGTGTCTGTCACTGTCTCCCAGTCTTCTTTTCTTCCAGTTCACTGGATGGCACTCAAAAGTTTATCCGCCCAGAACATTGCAGGTACCAAAACTATATTACAATAATATAAATTACTTATTAGACCCTTTCAGTCAAAACACTCAATGCATACACAACCTATACCATAGTAATGTATTATTACTGCAAAATTGCCACTATAAATGCTTTGTTAAACATTATTCTGAATTAATGCAAAAATTACCCTGGATTTTATTCAGTTTTGCTAAGCTTGAATATGGTTTTAAAGTGTATGTCACAGCAAAATTAAAATAAAAATAAAAGGGCAGTACATCTGTATACTGTATTATGTACAACATAGGCCCTAATAGTCCAAATTAGGAATTGGCAGTGCTCAATGAGAAAACACAGAAAGTGAGGGCAGGACACCTTGCAGCCTTGTAATGGAAGCTTATTATCATCAGTATCCCTCTTAGGAGACGCAGGTTCCCCAGTCACATGGCAACTCAATTATTTCATGTACAAATGTGTTTTTAGAAGGAAAAAAAATAAAATCTAAGAAGAAAGGTAGTTAAGAGAATCGTATGGAGGAAGAATGTGTATGTATAATAAATCTGAAATACACACCAAGTCAGGGCTCAAAATTTCAAGTCCTGAGCTACTAGCCAGGCCTTAAAAATTTGGTCTCCACCAGTTGACCCACCTAACCCCTATCGTGCCCCACCTCTAACTCCGCCCCTAAACACGCCCTCATAAATCATCATATTTTATCTTTATTTTATTTATCACAGTCAGATCAATGAAATATGATTGCCGATTGCTGATATTGGTTATTTTTTAAAAACAACACACACGCACAACACACACACATAACACAACACACACATACATAACACACACACACAACACAACACACACGCACAGCACACACACACATAACACAACACACATATACATAACACACACACACAACACAACAGACACGCACAGCACACACACATAACACAACACACACATACATAACACACACACACAACACAACACACACATACATAACACACACGCGCAACACACATACATAACACACACACACATACATAACACACACACACACATAACACAACACACACACACATAACACAACACACACACACATAGTTGCCAACATTGCAAAAAAAAAATTGGGGACACTTTTTTGCATGTAGGCAGAGCCTTGCTATAATTAGGGGGCGGGCATTCGTTTGTAGGTGTGTCACACCCTAGCAGAAAAAAGTGGGCATGGTTTACGCGGGTAGTGGGAGTGGCTTAAATGGGCGTGGCTCAAATGGGTGTGGTTAGAGTCTGAGATGAATGAGGAATGGAGGGAGAAAGAAAGAGAGAAAGAAAGAGGGAGGGAAGCAAAGAGAAGGAAGGATGGAGGGACAGCAGGCCCAGATCCTACACCACAATAGAAATATGTGTATTCCAGAGTTTAACAATCAGCAGATAAAGATACTACAAACATCTGGTGTTAGCTCTTCAATTATCCTGGCACCATGGTTGTTATGGTGTCAGGATGACTGAAGTGCATTATTTCTATTATTACATTTTAATATAAAATGAAATCATTCAACTCACCATAATGCTGAATCACTGTTAGCCACAAGTATGTCACCTGCCACGTCGCCTGCCACAAGATGCCATCAGGTGCCACCAACGGAGTCCGTCCTTACATCAGCTTTACCCAGCAGAGTCCTTCCTTACATCAGACGTACCCAGCAGTGTCCTTCCTTACATCAGGTGTACGCAGCGGAGTCCCTCCTTACATCAGGTGTCCCCAGAGGAGTCCCTCCTTACATCAGGTGTACCCAGAGGAGTCCCTCCTTACATCAGGTGTACCCAGTGGAGTCCCTCCTTACATCAGGCGTCCCCAGAGGAGTCCCTCCTTACATCAGGCTTCCCCAGAGGAGTCCCTCCTTACATCAGGCGTCCCCAGGGGAGTCCCCCCTTACATCAGGCGTCTCCAGCGGAGTCCCCCCTTACATCAGGCGTCTCCAGCGGAGTCCCCCCTTACATTAGGCGTCCCCAGCGGAGTCCCCCCTCACATCAGGCGTCCCCAGCGGAGTCCCCCCTCACATCAGGTGTCCCCAGCGGAGTCCCCCCTTACATCAGGTGTCCCCAGCGGAGTCCCCACTTACATCAGGCGTCCCCAGCGGAGTACCCCCTTACATCAGGCGTACCCAGCCGAGTCCCCCCTTACATCAGGCTTACCCAGCGGAGTCCCTCCTTACATCAGGCTTCCCCAGCGGAGTCCCCCCTTACATCAGGCGTCCCCAGCAGAGTCCCCCCTTACATCAGGCGTCCCCAGCAGCGTCCCCCCTTACAACAGGCGTACCCAGCGGAATCCCCCCTTACATCAGGCGTACCCAGCGGAGTCCCCCCTTACATCAGGTGTACCCAAAGGAGTCCCTCCTTACATCAGGGGTCCCCAGCGGAGTCCCCCCTTACATCAGGCGTACCCAGCGGAGTCCCTCCTTATATCAGGCGTCCCCAGCGGAGTCCCCCCTTAACCAGGTGTCTCCTGTCTCGGCCGCCATTACTGTTTCCCCTTCCCCGAGGGGGAACAAAATAGAGGCGGAGCCGACCGCGTGGCTGCAAAAAAAAATTAAGCTGTGGCGCCGCCCACCCCCGCCCCTTTCCATTACAGACGGACCTGCAGCAGGGCGGGGAGGGGCAGGGGGGGTGGCCGTCTGGCCAGCCAAAATACGGATCGGATGTAGTACAATAGAAGATAAAGCTGCTGCGGCGCCGCTCACCCCCGGGGAGGCGCGGGGAGTGGGCGGCGCCGCAGCAGCTTTAGTTTCTCTTGTACTACATCTGTGTTTTGGTCTTCTTTAAAATGGCGGCCGGCGGAGACATGGACCTCTAGCGGCGGCGGCCAAAATCGCGGAAACCGGGAAAAAACAGATTGGCCGGGACATTGGCCGGGAAAAAATAAGTCCGGGAAAAGGGTTTGAATCCCGGGAATGTCCCGGCCAATCCGTGACTGTTGGCAACTATGCACACAACACACGCACATATACATAACACACACGCACATATACATAACACACACCCACAACACACACACATAACACAACACACATACAAACATAACACAACACATATACATGACACACACAACACACACACAACTTTGGAACCCCTGTGGCCTGTACCCAAACAGCCCCTCCTCTCACTTATACACACAGACCCTACTTGCAAAGGAGATCTTCCTAGTCCCAGCTCATTTCCACAAAGCTGACACATGTCCCTGAGACTCAGAGAGGGGCTGCAGCCAATCACAATCCAGTACAAGCAGCACTTACATGAGAAGTGCACATGCAGGAAGCAGCCACAGGTGGCAGTAAAGAGCCTGATGGGAGCAAAATAACAAAGAGCAGCAGCTGCTGACTCTTCAGAATGAAAGAATAGAGAAAGACAGGGCAGCCACGTGCCTCCCGGCCCTGCTCGCCAGTCGGGCCCCTGGGGATGCCCGGGCCCCTCACGTATGTATCGTTTTTTTCCCCCGATGGCAGCCCTGAGGGCGGAATGCGTGTTCCTAGCACAGAACAGAGAGGTGGAGGAGAAGTAATAGGAAGCGCCCACCTCCATCGTTCTTCCTTGCAGGTCCCCCCTCCGATGCAACTCGACTCGCCCTCAGCTTATTTCCACTCACCAAATACGAGCAGGCAAGTGGAAATTTTGAGGGCTGCCCCAAATGTTTTTTTATTTATTACAGACATTTATAGTTATTTATCACAATCACAGGCATTTATATAGCACAGCTAATTTATACAGTGCTTTCCATACTGTACATTCACATAAGTCCCTGCTGCCAAGGAGCCTAAAATCTAAGGTGCTTATCTCAATTGCCCCCTAATTACAATTCACTCTGCTTCATCTAAAGAGTGGTATGTTGTATAGTCATAATTGTACCTGTCTTTTTCTCGTTATGGAGAACAAATCATGCCTTTATAATAGTGATTGCATTCTATAGGGTCATATGCCGGGCTTTTTTTTCTCAGAGAATAGGTGCAGGAACTCCCCTCTCCCAAGCAACCCCCTGTCTTCAACCCCTACCCACCTCCAAGCATGGTTCCTTGTTTCCACCCCCTACCCACCTCCCAGTACCACCTCTTTTAGAGAAAACATAAAAAGTATTGTTTTGTGGTGCTAAGTAATCTGTATGGAATTTTGTATAATATTAATAACAAAAGCAGTAAAATAGATCCCATGCAGCCAGCAAAAATAGAATCCCCCCCCCCCCCAAGAAAAATCCATCCCTTCGCAATAATAGAGCCCCCTAGCAACAATAGACTGCTTGCAACAAAATACCACCCCACAACAACAGACCCACCCCAGAAACAAAAGACCCCACCGGCAACAATAGATCTCTCAGCAGCCAGCATTCATAGACCCTCCAGCAGCCAGCAACAATGTACCTCTCCTCAACAGCTCCCAGCAACAATTGACCACCAGCTACATAAGACCCCTCTCTCAACAATAAATCCCCCAGCAACAATAGTTCCCTTAGCAGCCAGCAACGAAAGGTCCATAGCAGCCAGCATTAATAGACCCTCCAGCTGCCAGCAACAATAGAACCTTCCCTCAACAGTAGATCCCTCCCAGCAACAATTGACCCACTAGTGGGTCAATTGTTGCTGAGGGGTCTTTTGTTACAATAGATCTCCTGGCAGCTAGCATCATTGGACCCTTTAGCACAACTCACTATCCCCTGCCACTGCATACATTCAGTGCTGGAGGTGCCGGAACTGCAGTTCCCGCTGAAAAAAGCCCTGATCATATGTATTGCAAAGTTATAAATCATATATTTGTTGGACAGTGCGTACTTCACTATCTATGTTTCCCTACTTGGTTGATCATTTAAAAACCTTCTTGGTCTCTTCTGCTCTTTGGTATCTCCCTGGAGTCCTTCCTAGCCACACTGCGCCACAATAATGACATTGCAGGCATACGCATTGGACTTATTGCCCATAAATTTGTTTCTTTTGGGGACGATAACTCTCTCCATTCTCATACACAAATTGAGTAGATTTGGTCACTAGCCTTTTAACAACCAAATCATAAGTTATCTGCACAGATTATACGACCCTAAATTTTCCATGTCTGTCCTGGAGTAATCAAAATGAATATACTACCTTGTATCTTGTTCATGTTTTAAATGCATCTGTTATTATGCCCCAAGAGCTTCCATTGGCCCTTAAAGTGGTTATAAACCCTTACATACACCCAGTGAAGCGACTAGCCTCAAGTGAAAGCAATAAAAAGCAAAAAGGTGTCACCAGCACACCAAGGATCTCCAGAGTGGGTCCACTCAACTTTTTTTTTGCTTTGACTTGACACGGTTCCAGCGGTTGGTCGCTACAGCACCCACTTAGATGCACAGACATTTATATAGGAATGTGTGTGTTGGGATTAGTGCGTTAGTAGCCTCAGGTGATGCAGAGAGATAAAAAAAAAAGTCTACGTTAGTTGTACCTGTTTATCTGCGGCCATTTGCCCTGTACAGTCTTGTAAGATAGAAAGGATTTTTCACAAAAGCACTATGCAGGAGGCAGAGATCTGAAGTTATGCACTGCAATGCTCAATGAGGAGAGCTCTGAGAGCTGATTGGAGGGAAGGGGCACTCCTCACACACACATACACAACACACAGGAACGATGCAGAACTAAGGATATCAATCACAGTTTGTGCACTGAAGCTCACTTTTCCATCACCAGTGTTCTAAAAACACATTTGTCAGAAGTGACTGATAGCAGAGAGAAATGACACTAGGTGCTGGGGATTAAGACAAGTAGACATAAGGAAGGTTGTGTTTTGTTCATATTTCTTGTTCAAACATTTTATTAGGTGAGAGAGTAAATGTATCACTGATACAGATACAGTAGGTCAAGCAGCCGTGTACAACAATTGTCTCCATGCAGGGAGCGATAATATATAATGGTACTTGGTTTGTGGTTGTTTGGTACAAAACAGAACAAGTCTTACCGTAATTGGCAACATTAAAGCCCTGTACACACGATCGGTTTTACCGATGAAAACAGTCTGATGGACTTTTTTCATCGGACAAACCGATCGTGTATGGGCCCCATCGGTGTTAAAAAATAGAACATGTTTTAAATTTATCCGATGGAAAAAAACACGATAGCAAATTACTATCGTCTGTGGGGAACTCCATCGGATAAAAAACCCACGCATGCTCAGAATCAAGTCGACACATGCTCAGAAGCATAGAACTTAATTTTCCTTGGCTTCATCGGAGTGTTTTACGTCACAGCGTTTGGGACGATCGGTTTTTTGACTGATGGTGTGTAGGCAAGACTGATGGAAGTCAGCTTCATCGGATTTCCGATGGAAAAATCCATCGGTTTAAAATCCATAGGAAATCCGATCATGTGTACAGGGCTTTAGGCTTCATGTACACAGGACGTTTTAAAACCTCTCCTGAACGACTTAACTTGACAGATAGTAACCAACATTTAAAAACGTCTGTTGTGCTGCGTTTACATGCTGCGTTTGCGTTTAGAAGCGTTTTTTTACATTGAAAATAGTCAAAAATGTTTCTTTATTAAAAACGCTTGTAAACGAAATGTGGATAAACATGAGTTACCACGTTTACACGCGTTTGCAAGCTGTTACAGGCGTTTGGCGTTTCAAATGCCTCTGAACATCCGTCCTGAACGCATTTTTTTGCTTTCCAAAAAATGCTTCTAAAATAAACTGCCTAGAATTGACTATAAACGACCCTGTGTACATGTACTGATAAGATTACATAGGTTCAGGGGCAGATGAACAAAACACCCAACTGCTTCTAAGCATCTGTTTATCAGCAGCAGTGTACATGAGGCCTAACTCTCAGTAGATAACATAGAAAATGTACACATACAGTGGGGAGAACAAGTATTTGATACACTGCCGATTTTGCAGGTTTTCCTACTTACAAAGCATGTAGAGGTCTGTAATTTTTATCATAGGTACTCTTCAACTGCGAGAGACGGAATCTAAAACAAAAATCCATAAAATCACATTGTATGACTTTTAAGTAATAATTTGCATTTTATTGCATGACGTAAGTATTTGATACATCAGAAAAGCAGAACTTAATATTTGGTACAGAAACCTTTGTTTGCAATTACAGAGATCATACGTTTCCTGTAGTTCTTGACCAGGTTTGCACACACTGCAGCAGGGATTTTGGCCCACTCCTCCATACAGAGCTTCTCCAGATCCTTCAGGTTTTGGGGCTGTTGCTGGGCAATACGGACTTTCAGCTCCCTCCAAAGATTTTCTAATGGGTTCAGGTCTGGAGACTGGCTAGGCCACTCCAGGACCTTGAGATGCTTCTTACGGAGCCACTCCTTAGTTGCCCTGGCTGTGTGTTTCGGGTCGTTGTCATGCTGGAAGACCCAGCCACCACACATCTTCAATGCCCTTACTGAGGGAAGGAGGTTGTTGGCCAAGATCTCGCGATACATGGGCCCATCCATCCTCCCCTCAATATGGAGCAGTCGTCCTGTCCCCTTTGCAGAAAAGCATCCCCAAAGAATGATGTTTCCACATCCATGATTCACGGTTGGGATGGTGTTCTTGGGGTTGTACTCACCCTTCTTCTACCTTCAAACACGGCGAGTGGGGTTTAGACCAAAAAGCTCTATTTTTGTCTCATCAGACCACATGACCGTCTCCCATTCCTCCTCTGGATCATCCAAATGGTCATTGGCAAACTTCAGACGGGCCTGGACATGCGCTGGCTTTAGCAGGGGGACCTTGCTTGTGCTGCAGGATTTTAATCCATGACGACGTAGTGTGTTACTAATGGTTTTCTTTGAGACTGTGGTCCCATCTCTCTTCAAGTCATTGACCAGGTCCTGCCGTGTAGTTCTGAGCTGATCCCTCACCTTCCTCATGATCATTGATGCCCCACGAGGTGAGATCTTGCATGGAGTCCCAGACCGAGGGAGATTGACCGTCATCTTGAACTTCTTCCATTTTCTAATAATTGCGCCAACAGTTGTTGCCTTCTCACCAAGCTGCTTGCCTATTGTGCTGTAGCCCATACCAGCCTTGTGCAGGTCTACAATTTTATCCCTGATGTCCTTACACAGCTCTCTGGTCTTGGCCATTGTGTAGAAGTTGGAGTCTGTTTGATTGAGTGTGTGGATAGGTGTATTTTATACAGGTAATGAGTTCAAACAGGTGCAGTTAATACAGATAACGAGTGGAGAACAGGAGGGCTTCTTAGAGAAAAAAATAACAGGTCTGTGAGAGCCGGAATTCTTACTGGTTGGTAGGTGATCAAATACTTATGTCATGCAATAAAATGCAAATTAATTATTTAAAAATCATACAATGTGGTTTTCTGAATTTTTTGTTTTAGATTCTGTCTCTCACAGTTGAAGAGTACCTATGATAAAAATTACAGACCTCTACATGCTTTGTAAATAGGAAAACCTGCAAAATCGGCAGTGTATCTCCCCACTGTACATTCACATATAAATGACAACAAAACTAAGGAGAAAGGAGGTGGTGTCCATTTCTCCCCAGCCATAGCTTGGCATTGTGATGGGACAGACAGTCCCCTAAAGATATCAGGAACAGTGTAGTAGATGGGGGAAGCGAGGAGGGGGTTAGGGTAGGTCAGGTTCTCCGAACATAAATGAGAGCACTCAGGAACGAGATAAAAGGAGGTCAGGGTTTAAAACGCACATTAAGGTTCCATTAAAGTTGTGTGTTTTGTTCATATTTCATGTCAGAGGTTTACAACCATTTTAAATTCCAAACTCTTTGATTTTATCTGGTCACATAAAAAGCCCAGAATTTAATTCCAGGTGATAACTGGAAATAAAGCTAATGGAGTCCTGGGCCTCCCAAATATTACAAATTATTACAAGGCCTCATTACTGCACAAGACTTTAGACTGGACATTAGGCTTGTGCAATTCGTTTCGTAACGAATTGAAATTCGTCCGAATTTAGCAACTTTCGGACATTCGGAAGCATTCGAATTTCCGAACAAAGCAATTACGAATAAGACCGAATCCGAAATAAATTATACCGCAAATAGCGAATGCCCGAATGTCTTCGACATAATTCGTTATGAAAAAGTTACGAATGTACGAATCCATACGAAGCACAATAACACTCACTCTGCTCTGCTCTCTGCTTCTCCCACACCGTGCTGAACTCCCTCTCAAAATGGTGTACAGGGGCGGAGGTTATAGCCGCATGTAAAAAACGAAAGTAAAATACGAGATTTCGAATCCATTCGAAGCACAATAACACTCTGCTCTGCTCTCTGCTTCTCCCTCACCGTGCTGAACCCTCTCAAAATGGTGTACAGGGGCGGAGCCTATAGCCGCATGTTAAAAACGAAAGTAAAATACGAGATTTCGAATCGTTACAAATAACCGCAATGTATTTAGAAAAGTACAAATCCATTCGAAGCACATTAGGCATAATAGGCAGCGTCGTTGTGAGAGAGACACGGAAAATTACGAATCAACGAACCCAAAAAAAGTTACGAAAGTAGGAGTTGTGTCCAGAATCAACGAAAAACAACGTACTCTACCGAAAGTACGAACCCAAAAAAAGTTACGAAAGTAGGAGTTGTGTCCAGAATCAACGAAAAACAACGTACTCTACCGAAAGTACGAATTATAAAGCAACAAAAGATTCAACGAAAAATGTCGCTTGCAAAAATACGAATGAGTCCGAACACGAAAAATCCCGTCTAGCAAAATTACGAATGATTACGAATCAACAGGACCGGAAAGAAACGAACCGAAACGGAACTAATTTTTCCGTTGTGCACAAGTCTACTGGACATATCATAAATATCAAAAGCAATAAGTAGTTATTAAAGAAGCTCTTGCAGGCCAAAAACTTAGCCTAATGCTCTGATTGTATAAGTCACACCGGAATCTACCCCCACAACTTTCACTACATTTAGAATTTAAGATTTGGCAACCCCCCCGAAGCCAAGCCAAGCCAAGCCACTACTAGACTACCCCCAACTTCCTCCAGGTCTAGATGAGAGAGCTTTCCAAAACTAGGCTATAGTGGGCTTTCTGCAACTACAGTATATACAGTAATGTTACCTAACAATTGATCCAAAAAAAAAAAAGAAATAGGTATGAACACCCCTAGACTTTTGGGTGAATGTTTTAACTCTATAACTTTGTCGAGAGCCTCTCAAAACTGTTATAACATCTAGACTCCCTTAATCTGATAGCAAAAATATTCTTGACTACACCAGGTCCCTCTCACAGCATTGTGCTGTTGTACAAACTATGTCTAGTAGTTGTACATTTAAATTATCTCTCCTTCTTGGCCCTCTGGGGGCAGGAATTGTCTAACACCTTCTCTGATGAAACTGATCCAAAATCTTTTTACCTCATACTTCCTCTATCAATATATCAGAGAGCAACTCTAAACTCTGAGCTCTTTGAAACAGAGACCCTGTTCGAGTAAGTGGGAAACTTGAGTTTCTCCAATGTGAAGAGATGTGGACTGGAACCTGGTACCCTCTCCCCAATTTTATGGCAGTGCCAACATATTAAACCTTACTGGAAATAGATCACCGACCCCAGAGAAAATCACTGGCTGCATTTTAAAAACTCTAAAGCCCTGTACACACGATCGGATTTCCTATGGATTCTAATCCAATTGATTTTTCCATCGGAAATCCTATGAAGCTGACTTCCATCAGTCTTGCCTACACACCATCAGTCAAAAATCCGACCGTCTCAAACGCTGTGACGTAAAACACTCCGACAAGCGAAGAAAAATGAAGTTCAATGCTTCTGAGCATGCGTCGACTTGATTCTGAGGATGCGTGGGTTTTTTTGTCCAATGGAGGTCCACACAGACGATCGTAATTTGCTATCGTTTTTTTTTTCTATCAGATAAATTTAAAATATGTTCTATTTTTTCTCACCGGTGGAAAAAAGACCGATGGAGCCCATACATGATCGTTTGTCCGATGAGAAAAGTCCATTGGACTGTTTTCATCGGTAAAACTGATCGTGTGTACACGGCATAACTCCAGCAAGTCTTTACTGGAAACAGTGCCAGACCCAATTTTAAACAAAAACTTGCTATATTATATATTAATCACTGTAGACATGGGAAGACCTACCGAATACAAGTTATAAATGTGAGGCTTTTCCAGTTTACCTTACAATGTAGCTGAACCATTTTACTGATAACTGCAAATTAAATTCAGTTTGTGATATATAGTAGTAGTAGCTGGAGCAAGAAACCTTTGGGAAGAAAAAAAATGTATAATCTGATTTTTTTACCACTTAAGATTCGGAAATCAGGGTAGAGGAACATGAATGATAATTATAAATGGAAACGGTGGAAAGAAAAGAAATTAAAAGTGGATCAGAGCTTGCGAAGAGTGTTCTTTATAGCCACTACATTTTATTGGATTTTCTACAACCCAATAATTAGGAGCATATGGAATATAATAGTAATTTACAAAAAGGCTTACTTCCAAATTAGGAATTATACAAAGATTTTTATTTTTTATATTGGCACCATACAAAGCAACTTTAATGACACTGTTGAAGCGCACTTTGTGAGAGCAATGTAAACATGAGCATTCAATCAAGACACAATCCAACTAATGCAATTATAACAAAAGACACCAGCTACAGAAAAAAGCTCTGGATAATAAAAATTTTAAGACAGCAGGTCATGCTTTATTGAGTGCAGAAGAAAACATGTGAAAGTCGTGATACCACTTGACTGATAAGCCTGATCAAGTGGCACAGGAGAAATTATTAGAGTATGGAAAGGATCTTAAGATGTGTGTTCATTTTTCCTCAGTGGAGATGACTCCCACATAACTTCTTCAAAGCCAAGTAAACCAGCATCAACTGCTGTAAAAAAAATAAAAAAAAATAATAATTAGGAAGTAAGTAAATGTTTTTGACAGCTCGTATTGTCTCTATGCTGAGAGTACAAAGAGAGAAGCATCCTGATTGTTAGGGTCCCTTTTCACATTAAAAACTGGCATTCCTCATATATAAAAAAATATTTAATGTGTAGTTTTCAAGATCAAGTTATTCTACACAATAAATGTGAAGTTACTCTTCTTGACATATATGATATCATAATTCTTAGATTCTGTTGCAGAATTCAGGAAGGCAAATCTTTCCAATCCTCTCGGTGAGTTGACTTGATTCAGGAACAAAAAGCATGCGGTCCTGATAAGAGTGCATATTACTTGATGTCATAATCTGTGGGCCTTTTTTTTTCCCCCAAATTTCTGTACCTTAGAGTTGATTACATATCCTTGAGAGTAGGAGCTACCAGGCAGCAGATGATATTTTGGAATCATCCTTACATGACACTTCTAAATGCTTATAGTTTCCTAAAATTGTACCAACATTTTCCCAAACCACTTACTACATGGGTGCTTATTGTTACATAAAATCCTTAATTTATAAAGTTAATTGAATTCCTAATTCATAAAGTTGCTCTCCCATCTTCCAGGACATCTTTGTACCACAGATATGATAACTTTTGGCCTATGGTACACAGTACCAGCAATCAATACCTTATCATTACACTTCATCTCCACTCTGCCTCACAGAAAAAAATACTTTATTCCCATAGTCTATGCACACAGAAACTGTAGTACTTGGCCCACTGCAACAAACACCACACCTTCATGAAAATATAAAGTAAGTAGTGGTACCAACTTACTTTGTATTTTTACTATATTTTATCCTGTGATTCCTAGGTAATAATCGTTCAGCATTGTATTAACCAGTTCCTGACCGCCCTATAGCAGTTTCCAGTGTGCAGGATCACGTATATACAGTATCTCACAAAAGGGAGTACACCCCTCACATTTTTGTAAATATTTTATTATATCTTTTCATGTGACAACACTGAAGAAATGACACTTTGCTACAATGTAAAGTGGTGAGTGTACAGCTTGTATAACAGTGTACATTTGCTGTCCCCTCAAAATAACTCATTTTTTTGTCTAAATTCATGTCTAAACCGCTGGCAACAAAAGTGAGTAAACCCCCAAGTGAAAAAATTCAAATTGGGCCCAAAGTGTCAATATTTTGTGTCACCACCATTATTTTCCATCACTGCCTTAACTCTCTTGGCCATGGAGTTCACCAGAGCTTCACAGGTTGACACTGGAGTCCTCTTCCACTCCTCCATGACGACATCATGGAGCTGGTGGATGTTAGAGACTTTGCGCTCCTCCATCTTCCGTTTGAGGATGCCCCGCAGATGCTCAATAGGGTGTAGGTCTGGAGACATGCTTGGTCAGTCCATCATCTTTACCCTCAGCTTCTTTAGCAAGGCAGTGGTCATCTTGGAGGTGTGTTTGGGGTCGTTATCATGTTGGAATACTGCCAGTCTCCAAAGGGAGGGGATCATGCTCTGCTTCAGTATGTCACAGTACATGTTGGCATTCATGGTTCCCTCAATGAACTGTAGCTCCCCAGTGCCGGCAGCACTAATGCAGCCCCAGACCATGACACTCCCACCACCATGCTTGACCGTAGGCAAGACACATTTGTCTTTGTACTCCTCACCTTGTTGCCGCCCCACACGCTTGACACCATCTGAACCAAATAAGTTTATCTTGGTCTCATCAGACCACAGGACATGGGTCCAGTAATCCATGTCCTTAGTCTGCTTGTGTTCAGAAAACTGTTTGTGGGCTTTCTTGTGCATCATCTTTAGAAGAGGCTTCCTTCTGGGACGTGTGTAAATAGAAGTACTAAAGCGCTAAAATGCAAAGCAATACAAATATGTGAAATAAACCCAGGATACCTAAATGATTCAGCTGCAATCAATCAATGTGTCTGATAACATATAAGTGAATATCCAATGTGGTATTGATGCGCTATAAATAAACCCTAAGTAAATCAACCATACCATATATAATAATATGTGTCCCAGATGCAACCTGCAACAAAAAACCCAAATGTGCAAATAGTGCCTGAAAATATATGTGCTGAAACATATAGTGTGCGGAGACCCCTGATGGGATCAATCTGGTGCAACAAACAAAAACAACAAAAAACAGCCTGGAAGGCGACTCCTGATTTTGCTGATTCGCACCAAACACTGTGGAATATTATGCATAAACAGTTTTCTCAGTCCTTTTATGTAGACCAATCAGAGCACTCCTTCACTAAATCCCACTCTTCCAGTTAATCACAGATCAGCACGGTTGTTAGATTAGATACCTTGAGCAGTTTCGGTTATACCTGATTAGAGGTGAATCATGGAAGACAAAAGGAAAAAACAAACCTCATTGCGCAGTGCTCTCACACACAAGGGTAATGTTAAGCACACAGCGCTTTCACTCACGTGACCAAAATAAGTGTATCGCATAGACAGCCACAGTTCAGCTCAGTAGAGCGCTTCATCTTCACAGTTCCGGCTTGCAACACATCCGAGTGCCGCTGGTAGCGTGATTAGGCTCCTCCCCCTACGTGTTATGTCACACAGGCACTATTTGCACATTTGGGTTTTTTGTTGCAGGTTGCATCTGGGACACATATTATTATATATGGTATGGTTGATTTACTTAGGGTTGATTTATAGCGCATCAATACCACATTGGATATTTCCTTCTGGGACGACAGCTATGCAGACCAATTTGATGCAGTGTGCGGCGTATGGTCTGAGCACTGATAGGCTGACCCCCCACCCCTTCAACCTCTGCAGCAATGCAGGAGTGGCAGCACTCATACGTCTATTTCCCAAAGACAATCTCTATATATGATGCTGAGCACGTGCACTTAACTTCTTTGATCGACCTTGGCGAGGCCTGTTCTGAGTTGAACACAAAGGGGTTAACCAAGCGCACACAAGATAAAGGTATATGCAAACTGATATGGAGGCAGAGGGAAAGTGATTGGGAGAATGATAAACGTGTTTAGTCCATGACATATTAGTCCATACGCGTACAATAATAAGTCCGCAAAGAAGGCTGCCAGCTGACAGATAGAAGTGATCTGGAATAGCTAAAAAGAAAACAAGAAGCAGCGCAGTCAATTGAAATTTAATAAAGATAAAACCAAATGCAAGTATTACACTCACAAGCGAACAAATTTAGGAGGCTTATCTGGAGAGATGTACGGTTCATCCGCTCTTCCCAGGAAGGGGATGCTGTATGTCCAGGTATGAAGGAGGGATGGTATCTCTAGATCGTCTGCGTTCGGTGATGCACATACTCACAACAACGGAGACGAGGGACGGCTTCCCTGGAACATAACAGCGGAGGTCACTTCCGGGTCATGGTCCCGCTGACCCCACGACCCGGAAGTGACCTCCGCTGTTATTTTCCAGGGAAGCCGTCCCTCGTCTCCGCTGTTTTGAGTGTGTGCATCACCGAACGCAGACGATTCTTGAGAGGACATCTAGAGATACCATCCCTCCTTCATATCCGGACATACAGCATCCCCTTCCTGGGAAGAGCGGATGAACCGTACATCTCTCCAGATAAGCCTCTTAAATTTGTTCGTTTGTGAGTGTAATACTTGCATTTGGTTTTATCTTTATTAAATTTCAATTGACTGCTACGCTTAGAAGGCGCTGCTTCTTGTTTTCTGTTCTGAGTTGAACCTGTTCTGTTAAACCGCTGTATGGTCTTGGCCACCGTGCTGCAGCTCAGTTTCAGGGTCTTGGTAATCTTCTTGTAGCCTAGGCCATCTTTATGTAGAGCAACAATTCTTTTTTTTTTTCATATCCATAGAGAGTTCTTTGCCATCAGGTGCCATGTTGAACTTCCAGTGGCCAGTATAAGAGAGTGAGAGCGATAACACCAAATTAAACCTGCTCCACATTCACACCTGAGACCTTGTAACACTAACGAGTCACATAACACCGGGGAGGGAAAATGGCTAATTTCGCCCAATTTGGACATTTTCACTTAGGGGTGTTCTCAATTTTGTTGCCCGCGGCTTAGACATTAATGTCTGTGTGTGAGTTATTTTGAGGTGACAGCAAATTTACACTGTTATACAAGCTGTAAACTCACTACTTTACATTGTAGCAAAGTGTCATTTCTTTAGTGTTGTCACATTAAAAGATATAATAAAATATTTACAAAAATGTGAGTGGTGTACTCACTTTTGTGAGATACTCTACATACGTGACCCTGAACTCCCGGGTCTGGAGCGCGCATGCACGCCGCCGACAACCCACTCCCACTGTGATTATACACAGCAGGAGCTGGTCTGATTGGTACCGTGGACTCTGCACCTGCCGATCCTTCAGTACACAGACAGAATGGCGAACAAGGCAGATCGCAGTTCTGTCCATAGGGAAGGCATGGATCCTGTGTCCCTGCAAACCATGGATCCTCTGTTCCTGCAAAGCAGGGACACAGATCCATGCCTCCCCCTGGAAAAAGCACCTCCCTCACCGTGCTCAAAATCACTAGCGAGGCACACATTTAACCCTTTGTTATTAGTACAGTGACAGTGCATATTTTTAGCACTTGTGCCCAATTATTTGTGGGAAAAAATTACATCAATTTTATCTGTGTACAGCGTCACACGACCACGCAATTGTCAGTAGAAGTAACGCAGTGCCATATCGCAAAAAAAGGTCTGGTCATGAAGAGGGGTAAATCTTCCGGAGGTCAAGTGGACCTGACTTTAAAAGTGAAGATTTTTTATGTTGTAGACTAGAGAATATTAAGAAATGTTGATTGACTCTAAGCAGTACCCTAAAAAAATTACCTTTTAGTTTTGAATTCTTTTTTAAAGGGTTAGTTCACCTTTAATTACATTTTCCAAAAACCTCCCTATGCATTAGAGCTTCCTCAGTACATTGATAGACAGTCCTTTATTTTGTAAAAGAATGCTTACTTTTCATGCTGCTCATAACATCTCTCTCAGTCCTGCCTAGCTGGCAAGACGTACCCAGTGTTAAACGCACAACCCCAGCAACTCACAAACACTTGGCTTATCCTCTCTTCATTCATGCACAGTCTGCGCTCTCTCATTTAGCTTAGTGTTCTGCAAAAGTTAAAGGGAGTAGATCGGGAACAAAGCTGAGTACTCGTTCATGAGTTTCCGAGGCCACATATCCAATATTGGTACATCTTGCCATCTAGGCAGGATCGAGAGAGGAGGGGTATTGAATAGGCAGCCTAAAAAGTAAGCTTTCTTTACAAAACATAAATGTACTGAGGGAGCTGTAATTCATCAAGATTTTTGTGGCAGATGTCAACAGAGGTGAACTAACCCTTTAAAAATAGCAATGTATTTCCTGGTATGTGAGTGTTCTTAGGAACTCCTCAGCCTCAGACCTTTATATCTGCAGTGAAGGAAACAACAAAGGTTGGTACTCCCAGCCGATCCATGAACAGGGGAAATTCCTACTCCCCAAATGGAGTTAACCCTCATTACTATAAAGCAAGCGAGATCAAATGGACTTTGTGGTTTGAAAGACCCCTGAAAGCAGGAACCGGCCTCCGATGGTAACTGATGATCCATGGTCCCAAGGAACAGCCCAGAGAGGAGTCCTCCACTCCCCTACACTCTGCGAGGTCCAACCAACGATTCGATTTTAGCATATACAGGCTCCACTCACGGACTCCAGCCGATAATTCCCTTCCACTCTCCAGATGGACAAATGGCATTTAAAAATAAAAGAAAAAAGGGCTCCACATAGCGTAAACCAGCAAGGTTTATTGAAAAACGTTAAAAGTGTTTAATAACAGTTGTTAGCAGAAATGATAGTAACAACAGCTTGCTATAATCACTGATGGGACATTAAGGTCCTCGCAAGTCAGCACAGAGTGTGACATGGTTGGCTGACCCTTAAACTGCTCTTACCAATGGGAAAGCTTGTGGGTGGTGGTGCTGAGAGGAATAACGGCATGATGGGCTCTGCCCTGTTTAAGACCACCCTCTTCAAGCCTATAAAGAAAACTGTGGCTGCCTGAAATCAACATGTCAGGCAGCCACAAACAACAGACAGCAGGGAAACGTCATAGCAATAAAGTTAAGTTAAAGAAAAACAAAAACTAGCTTAAAATGTATATTTATTAAAAGCAAATAAGAAAAAAATATATTTTTAACCACTTCCCGCCCAGTCAATAGCATATTGACGTCCGGGAAGTGGTTCTGTTATCCACACTGGACGTCATATGACGTCCTGCGGGATAACAGCCGCCGCGCGCCCGGGGGGGGCGTGCATCGCGGCGATCGGTGGAGCGGTGGGTCAGTCTGACCCACCGCTACACTGATCTCGGTAAAAAGCCTCCGGCGGAGGCTTTTTACCACGTGATCAGCCGTGTCCAATCACGGCTGATCACGATGTAAACAGGAAGAGCCATTGATCGGCTCTTCCTCACTCGCGTCTGAGAGACGCGAGTAGAGGAGAGCCGATCGGCGGCTCTCCTGACAGGGGGGGTTTGCGCTGATTGTTTATCAGCGCAGCCCCCCCTCGGATACCCACACTGGACCACCAGGGAAGCCCCCCAGGACCACAGGGAAGCCCCAAGCATGTGGATGGCCCCCATGGCCATCCACATGTAGTAAAATAAAATAAAAATATGCCAATCAGTGCCCACAAATAGGCACTGACTGGCACTATGATGGCACAACCACAATGTGTGGTGGCTGGCATTGCTGGGCATCAGTGTCCATCAATGCCACCTACTACTGTCCATCAGCGCCACCTATCAGTGCCCATCCGTGCCCATAAGTGCCCACCTATCAGTGCCCATCCGTGCCACCTATCAGTGCCGCCTATAAGTGCCCATCAGTGCCGCCTATAAGTGCCAATCAGTGCCGCCTATGAGTGCCAATCAGTGCCACCTATGAGTGCAAATCAGTGCCGCCTATGAGTGCCAATCAGTGCCGCCTATGAGTGCCAATCAGTGCCGCATACCAGTGCCACATATCAGTGCCCATCAGTGCCGCCTATCAGTGCCCATCATCAGTGCCCATCAGTGCCACCTCATCAGTGCCACCTCATCGGTGCCACCTCATCGGTGCCCATCAGTGTCGCCTTATCAGTGCCCTTCAGTGCCGCCTTATCAGTGCCTGTCATTGAAGTAGAAAAGGTACTTATTTACAAAAAAAATTACAGAAACAAAGAAAAACATAGTTTTTTTCAAAATTTTCGCTCTTTTTTTTATTTGTGGTGCAAAAAATAGGCGATCAAATACCACCGAAAGAAAGCTCTATTTGTGGGAACAAAATGATAAAAAATTTGTTTGGGTACAGTGTAGCATAACCGCGCAATTGTCATTCAAATTGCGACAGCGCTGAAAGCTCAAAATTGGCTTGGGCAGGAAGCTGTATAAGTGCATGGTATTGAAGTGGTTAAACACCCCCACATCCAGGTGCACATATATATAAATGCAAACACATGTAGGGTGCACACACATGTGAAAACATCATTTGCATCACACATATTAGGTTTTGCCATGCACGCCGCCATTAAACCATGAATTCTAGAGCCATCATTCATGTGTAAATAATGAGTTATAAAGGTTTTTAAAACAAATTAGAGTACCATAGTTTTTTGCTGTTTTGAGTCAGTCATAATGCAATTTTGAAGCTTAAAGTGGAATTAAAGTCAGTATACTTAACTCCTCTATAGCATCCAAAGTCCGCAAGGTGTCCCTTGCTGGTTCCGGCACCTTCTCCCCAAGTGCCAGTCTTTGGGCCTCTTCATTGACTGGCGTGAGGTAACATAACTCCTGCATGTGTGCAGGAGTCAGTCATCCTGGCACACAGGGTCCATGCCAGTGATCTAGGCTGACCTGTATATTCACAGCTCAGTTTACATCCCATAAAAGGCTGCGGACAGGCAGGTCAATGTATTTTATCACAGAAGAGCCATTGCGTGTCTCTTCTGCAATATTAGCCTGTCTACTCTCAGTCTGTTTTAAATAGACTTCAGTTCAACTTTAACATATTTGATATCCATTTATCCATAACATAAAGATTTTAAAAACAGTAACACATATATTGTGTGATATAAAAAGCTCAGCTAGTTTATACTTTCAGGGTTCTGCTTTCAGAAAAATTATACTGTCTGAGAGGTTTAATCGGTTAACGACCGGCTCATGCCGATATACGTTGGCAGAATGGCACGGCTGGGCAAAGTGACGTATATTTAGGTCACTTTGAATTTCCCGCCGTGCGGGCGCCCGCATCCCCCTGCTGCGAGCTCCGTGACCATGCCCACGGGACCCGCGGACTCGATGTCCGCCAGTGTCCCGCAATCGGGTCACAGAGCTGCAGAACGGGGAGAGGCCAGTGTAAACAAGGCCTCTCCCCGTTCTGCCTAGTGACACTGATCGTATGTTCCCTCTCATCGGGAGCAGCGATCAGTGACGTTTCACTCGTAGCCACGCCCCATACCAGTTAGAATCGCTCCCTAGGACACACTTAACCCCTTCCTAGCCCCCTAGTGGTTAACCCCTTCACTGCCAGTCACATTTATACAATAATCAGTGCATTTTTATAGCACTGATCGCTGTATAATTGTGGAATGGTCCCAAAATAGTGTCAAAAGTGTCCGATATGTCCACCATAATGTTGCAGTCATGATAAAAATCGCTGATCGCCTCCATTACCAGTAAAAATAAATATTAATAAAAATGCCATAAAACTGTCCCCTATTTTGTAGATGCTATAACTTTTGTGCAAACCAATGAATAAGCGCTTATTGCAATTTTTTTTACCAAAAATATGTAGAAGAATACGTATCGGCCTAAACTGAGGAAAAAAATCGTTTTTTTATATATTTTTGGGGGATATTTATTATAGCAAAATGTAAAAAATATTGAATTTTAAAAAAAATTGTCGCTCTATTTTTGTTTATAGCGCAAAAAATAAAAACCGTGGATGTGATCAAATACCACCAAAAGAAGCACTATTTGTGGGAGAAAAAGGAGGTCAATTTTGTTTGGAAGCCAGGTCGCATGACCGCGCAATTGTCAGTTAAAACGACGCAGTGCTGAATCGCAAAAAGTGGCCCGCTCATTTGGCAGCCAAATGCTCCAGGGCTGAAGTGGTTAAGTATATTTTCATGTACAGAATGTGCATTTTAGTATGTGTGTGCAAAATGAAAAAAATGGCTCTGCAAGTGAATGGTTAAACTAACTGCATCTGTGAAATGAAAAGTCCTTCACTAAGGCATTGCTAGAAAGATTATCTGATATGTTTCATTAGGCTGGGTTCACACTTGTGCATTGCGTTTTTGAGCTCAGAGTCTTTTCCAAGTTCGCAATCAGTCGTTCAGCGGTTCCTTTGCGTTTTTAGCTGCGGACTTGCCAACCTGGGAAGTCTCGCCGCTGTTATCATGAGGGGGAACTCCACGCCAAATTTTAAATAAAAAACCGGCATGAGTTCCCCTCCAGGAGCATACTAGGCCCTTAGGTCTGGTATGGACTTTAACAGGAACCCCTACGCCGAAAAAAATGGTGTGGGGGTCCCCCCAAAATCCATAGCAGACCCTTATCCGAGCACGCAGCCCGGCCGGTCAGGAAAGGGGGTGGGGACGAGCGAGCGCCCCCCTCCTGAACCGTATCAGGCCACATGCCATAAACATGGGGGGGTGGGTGCTTTGGGGCAGGGGGCCGCCCTGCGGCCCCCCACCCCGAAGCACCCTGCCCCCATGTTGATGAGGACAGGGCCTCTTCCCGACAACCCTGGCCGTTGGTTGTCGGGGTATGCGGGAGGGGGGCTTATCGGAATCCGGGAAAACCCCCTTTAATAAGGGGGCCCCCAGATCCCGGCCCCCCACCCTATGTGAATAATTATGGGGTACATCGTACCCCTACCCATTCACCTGGTGGAAAAAAATGTCAATAAAAACAATACACAGGTTTTTAAAGTAATTTATTAGGCAGCTCCAGGGGTCTTCTTCCAACTTCGGGGGTCTTCTTCCAACTTCGGGGGTCTCTTCCGACTTCAGGGGTCTTCTTCCAACTTCGGGGGGTCTCTTTCGACTTCGGGGGTCTCCAGTGTCGTCTCCTCGCTTTCTGGTTCTTCTCTCGCTCTCTGGTTCTTCTCTCGCTCTCCGGTTCTTTCTTCCTTCTGCCGGGCCTCCGCTATCTTCTTCCAGCTCTTTTGCTAGCGGGGGCCCGGTCTTCTTCGTCGCCTTCTTCCCTCTTCTCTCCTGGAGATGTTAACTTGTCGCTGTCTCCGGCTGTAATGCTGTGTGTTCGGAGCGCATTCACTTATATAGGCATGGGCGTGGTCACCGGGTGATGCCACCCGGTGACCCGCCCCCATATGACGTGACAGTCCCGGGGAATGATAGGACTGTGACGTCATATGGGGGCGGGGTCGCCGGGTGGCACGCCCATGCCTATATAAGTGAATGCGCTCAGCGCACACGGCATTACAGCCGGAGACAGCAACGAGTCACCATCTCCAGGAGAGAAGAAGGCGACGAAGAAGACCAGGCCCCCGCTAGCAAAAGAGCTGGAAGAAGATAGCGGAGGCCCGGCAGAAGGAAGAAAGAACCGGAGAGCGAGAGAAGAACCGGAGAGCGCGGAGACGACACCGGGGACCCCCAAAGTCGGAAGAGACCTCCGAAGTTGGAAGAAGACCCCCGAAGTTGGAAGAAGACCCCCGAAGTCGGAAGAAGACCCCGGAGCTGCCTAATAAATTACTTTAAAAACCTGTGTAGTGTTTTTATTGCCATTTTTTTTCCACCAGGTGAATGGGTAGGGGTACGATGTACCCCATACTCATTCACATAGGGTGGGGGGCTGGGCTCTGGGGGCCCCCTTATTAAAGGGGGCTCCCGGATTCCGATAAGCCCCCGCCCGCATACCCCGACAACCAACGGCCAGGGTTGTCGGGAAGAGGCCCTGTCCTCATCAACATGGGGGCAGGGTGCTTTGGGGTGGGGGGGCCGCAGGGCACCCCCTGCCCCAAAGCACCCACCCCCCATGTTGAGGGCATGCAGCCTGGTATGGTTCAGGAGGGGGGCGCTCGCTCGTCCCCACCCCCTTTCCTGACCAGCCGGGGTGCGTGCTCGGATAAGGGTCTGCTATGGATTCTGGGGGGACCCTTACGCCGTTTTTTTCGGCGTAGGGGTTCCTGTTAAAGTCCATACCAGACCTAAGGGCCTGGTATGCTCCTGGAGGGGAACTCATGCCGGTTTTTTATTTAAAATTTGGCATGGAGTTCCCCCTCAAGATCCCTGTTCAGAACGCAACACATGTGCGAATCAGATGTGTGCCCATAAAACATAATGGGCCTGAATTCGCACCTGAGCCGCACCACAATGCCTAGAGAACGCACACGTTTTTTCGGCAATGCGCAGTGCGAATGCATCGCACATATGTGAACCAGCCTCATTGAAATCAATGTATTTTATAATGTTATGCGAATTAGTTGCGGTGTAAGCCGCAACCAATTCGCATAGGTGTGAACCCGGCCTGAGTGTGTTAGGGGCTAAATCATTCTACCCCCATTCTCATATTTATGGAGTGATTTCCACTAATATCTATGCTAAGCTAAAGCAGCTCAGACAAGACTAGATATGATGTAATTTCCTAGTTCACTAGTCCTACATTGCCTTACATTACCCCCTTAAATTTATTACATTCAATCCCCATTCTAATTAATTTGAAACAAACATAATTTAAAGGCTGCCATGCAATTTCCTATAACATTACCTGCCATTAATATAGACAGTTTTCTTTTACAGTCATGCCGCGTACACACGATCGTGATTCACGGCGGTGAAAACACCGCCGTGAATCACGACATGAAAAAAAATGAAAAACGAGGGAACGGCATGTTCCCCCACACACGACCGTTTTTCCCGTCATTTTTTTCTTTGTCGAGACAAACGACCGTGTGTGGGCTCCGTGGCAGTGTTTCCCTATGGGAAAACTGCCGCGGAAAAAAATGCTGGAAAAAACGATGAGAAAAATTAGAACATGTTCTAATTTTTCTCATCGTGATTAATGCCGTTTTTCCCGTCGGGAAAAACGGCAAAAAGCCCACAGACGATCGTTTTTCTCGTCCAAAGGAAAAAATGACATTTTTCCCGACGGGAAAAATGATCGTGTGTACGCGGCATCAGCGTTTACTTTGAAAAAGGCTTAATAAAAATTCCAAAATATCACCTAATTAGGAAGATGATAATGGCAACTAAGCTCCCTAGGTAGGAGATTTTGCCAAAGCCCAAAACCAGGTACACTGATAAAGTAAAAACTGTTGTCAAAATATGTGCAGTTTAACTGAATAAGAAGTAAGCTTTAGGGGATTAGGAAGATAATTAGCTACCTCCAAGAGTGACTTCTAATAATCACAGAAAACACATCTGTGTTACAGCTTTGTCTAAAAATATATATATATATATATATATTTTTGTAAATAATCTTACTTTTATAAAAATAGTTTATTATATATTTATCTTTTTCTAAAAATAAAAATAAATAAAAGGAAAACGTTACAGGGTTTTTATATAAAAATGTAATTGAAAAATGTAGTCTTTTTTTTATAAATGTATGTTTTTTCTTATATATATGGTACAGGATGTCAGGAATGGGCCCTGAATGGAAGATCTGTTTCCTAGCTATTTGGGTTGAGGTCCCTTTAAGGAGAGGGAGACTTGTGTGCATTTTTGAGTACTCAGGGGTTCTCAATCATGCAGGTTGAGGTTTTCTAGGCAAGTTGAGTTTGGAGGAAGATGGCTGATTTACAGTTCTCTTATGCCCTGTACACACGATCGTTTTTTTCGATGAAAAAAGTCTGGACTTTTTTCATCGGAAATTCCGATCGTGTGTGGGCCCCATCGGACTTTTTTCCATCGGTGTAAAAAAAAAAAACATGTTTTAAATTGTTCCGATGGAAAAAAAATCCGATGGGAAATTCCGATCGTCTGTGTGGAATTCCATCGGAAAAAAATCCACACATGCTCAGAATCAAGTCGACGCATGCTCGGAAGCATTGAACTTCATTTTTCTCGGCTCGTCGTAGTGTTTTACGTCACCGCGTTTTGGACGGTCGGAATTTTGTCTGATGGTGTGTATGCAAGACTGATGGAAGTCAGCTTCATCGGAATTACGACGAAAATTTCTATTGGGTTTTAGACCATCGAAATTCCGATCGTGTGTATAGGGCATAAGGATTGGTGAGTTATCGTTTGGGACCCAAAATTTGGAGATTTGGAGAGACTTTATGTGGGAAAGAACCTCCAAACCCTGATTACAGGGTCTTTGGTCCTGAAGGGGTGAAGCCACATGCAAGGGAGTGTTGAAAAGCAACAAGAAGGAAGCAGCACCTATCTGTGAGCGAGTGTGGAGCGGTTCACAGCTGTGAGGAGGTGAACTCTCTTGTGACTGAGATACTGGTTTGCTGAGCTCCCCCAGCTTTTGCAATACCCCTGAAGCAGACAGAAAACCCCAAAAGCCTTGTGTGGTATAGTGATGGTGAGCCATTTTGTTGTTTTCCTTTATACCAGAATTATGGACTATTTCACATTTATTTGCTGAATAAACTATCGCCTCTGTGCAACCGTTTATGTAGCTATGATGAGGAGTGGAGATGATATTCTTCTCACTGCAGCACATTTAGGAGTGCTTAGTCAAACACATACAAATGGCCAGTTTAATGAGATACAGTGAAAGCATCTAATTGGCTGTTGTTGCAAATAATCTCCTCCCCTGCTTCAGAGCCCAGAGATTGTGAAAGCAGGAGGAGAAGAGAAAAACAGCTATGATCTTGAAAGGAAGTAGAAGAATGACTGTCCCTGTTTATTTACAAGACCAATGGGAAACCACCTCCTAAAGCTATAAAGTGGGTTAAGATATAAATATAATTACATTTATACAGTATTTTATATATTTATATTTTCTATTTGTTATTTTTTTAGGGCAAAGTGAAGCACAAGTTATTGATGTGGCATCACATCCAAATATGTACAAAAAAAAAAGAAAAGAAAAAATGAAAATGAAGGACTTTATTGGTTGACACATATAACCCCAAAGACAGGAAGTGAGAACGCAAAAATATATAAAAATGCAAAAGTTTACTGTCAACACCAATTTGGTTAAAACCTATAAAAACAATTCAAACACTCATCACAAGTGTATAATACATCCCCCAAATAGGTAAGAGCGCACTAGAACCTGCTAGAACCTAGCCCATATATATATAATATAATTTTTATGCAAGTGAGTGAAAATAACACATTTCCTTGGATACATAGAGCCAGATACAGGAATAATATAGGCACTGGTCTCGAGCTCTACACGTTTCACCAGTAAATGGCTTCTTCAGGGAATTCTGTTTGCATTGAGGAATGAATCACAATTATTTAAGTCCAATTAGAAATCAGTACAAACATATAAGATATTGAGTACTCACATACATAGAACCAGGAACTTATAGTGCTCAGTCCAAGTGGGGGGAGTCCAGGTCAACCCAGAACATGGAGGCGGCACACCGGGCTAATATAGCTGACATAAAAGCCCCCAAGGGCAGTCCATAGCCTAACAGGCTATGATAATAATTAATGTCAAATATGATTTCCATGTAGTAATAACGTGGATAAAAGGCTAGTATACTAAATCAAACAAGGGGACCAAAGACTCACTTGAGTAGATGAAGTCACTCAAAACAAAGGATCAAAATTGATTTGTCACTAAACACGAGTGGAATCTATATAGCATGAAATATGCTGAAAAATAAACAAGCAAACACACTTAAAAATTGTGCCCCAGGAACCATTCCAAACAAGCAGCACAAAAGACAGAGACCAATGTCCATACTCACAGGGTAACAAATCTCCTTACTAATTTTGAATAACAGAAAGGTCTTAAAAGCCGGTCCAGTTGTGTGTCTCCATGGCCCCCCATGAGAACAAAAATGCTTTCTCAGAGTATCACAAATCATCCCTATATATAGGAGAAAGTAAAAGGGCCGCTATCATGAGGCTCCTCCCCGTGCCTGCCACACCAGCATGCGGTCCCGGCAGGAAAGTGGGCAGGGCATGTCTCCATGCATGTGCGGCCCGACCTAGGGGTGTGTATGTCCAGAAATGGCGGAACAGAGTTCCAACAGCCCGCAACCACTCATTTAGACCGGCAGTGTGCCAGTAGTGACTCGCAGAAGTGGAGAAAAGAGCCCCACCCCACCAAGGATCAGGAAGTGACCTCCACATTTGAAACAACCCATGCAACCAAACCCACTCGCAACAAACAAGAAAAAGGAACAAAATTAAAACCAAAACACAAGCAACAACAAGAACAAAAAACACAAAACATAAACATGATAAAAACAAACACAACCACAAAGACAAACACAAAAACAAATGCAAACCCTCTGGTTTTTGGCATGTTTTCGTTTATTTTTGGGTTTTCTTATTGTTTACTTTCTACTTTTGGAATACAGTGAACGCTTTATATTGAATATTGGATATGGAGCTTCCTAGTTGCTTCTATTTCCAGCAAAGGGTGAAGTGTAAACCTTGATATTATGCATGGCAAGATTACAACTACTGTATCTTCTTACTGAGTGGCAAGGATACACAGTCCCAAATGATGTACGCATTGCCATTATTGCTATTTAGGCTGTGGCACCTTCATCTATGGTTAGAATAATGGTGGAATTATGGTGGAATACTGTTTTTTAAAACAAATGTGCGCCCATCACCCTCCACAATATAAGGGGAGGCCTTGGAGAAAAGGGCCCCACCCCACCAAGAATCAGGAAGTGACCTCCACATTTGAAACAACCCCACTCACAACAGACAAGAAAAGGGAACAAAGTGAAAACCAAAAGACAAGCAACAGCAAGAACAAAAAACAGAAAACGAAAACAAATGGACATGATAAATACAAAAATAAACACAAAGACAAACACAAAAACAAACGCAACCCCCTCTGGTTTTTGGCATGTTTTCATTTATTTTTGTGTTTTCTTATTGTTTGCTTTCTACTTTTGGAATACAGTAAACTCTTTATATTGAATATTGGATATGGAGCTTCCTAGTTGTTTCTATTTCCAGCAAAGGGTGAGGTGTAAACCCTGATATTATGCATGGCAAGATTACAACCACTGTATTTCCTCACTGAGTGGCAAGGATAGACTGTCCCACATGATGTACGCATTGCCATTATTGCTATCTAGGCTGTGGCACCTTCATCTATGGTTAGAATAATGGTGTAATACTGGTTTTTAAAACCCTTGCATGGCTCCCAAATTTGTATTTCACTTACAAGTTATATTGATTCAGGAAATGTGGCCATTAGTGATGAGCCGAACACCCCCGGGTTCGGTTCGCACCAGAACCCGCGAACGGACCGAAAGTTCGTACGAACATTAGAACCCTATTAAATACAATGGATGCGAACGTTCGAATTCTAAAGTGCTAATTATAACAACTATTATGCATGTTATTGTCCTAAAAAGGGTTTGGGAACCCGGGTTCTGCACCAGGGGACATGTATCAATGCAAAAAGAAGTTTTAAAAACGGTCGTTTTTCGGGAGCAGTCATTTTAATGATGCATAAAGTGAAAAAAAAAAAGTCAAATATTCCTTTAAATATCGTACCTGGGGGGTGTCTAAAGTATGCCTGTGAAGTGCCACGTGTTTCCCGTGTTTAGAACTGTCCCTGCACAAAATGACACTTCTAAAGGAAAAAAAAGCCATTTAAAACTGCTTGCGGCTTTAATGTAATGTCTGGTCCCGGTAATATGGATGAAAATCTTTAAGAAAAATGGCATAGCTACCCCATGACCCCCCCCCCCCTACCCCAGCCCATTACCAGCCCCTTTGGGTCTTGTATGGATATTAAGGGGAACCCCGCACATAAAATAAAAAAGGCCCTATATACTCTGAACAGCCGTATACAGGCGGTGCATACAAGACAGGGACTGTAGGTTTGTTCTTATGTAGAATCTGTTTGTAATTTTGAACAGGTACATTGTTGAAGTGTAGCTCCAGCCCAAAAATCTATTTTTAAACTTTTTGGAAAACATAGGTAAGGGTTATCACCCCTGTAACATTTGTTTTGCTGTCTGTGCCCCTGTTCAGAACATTTCACCTCACTTTCCGTCCCAATGACAACTGTTTTTGAAATGTGGTGTTTTTCTTGAAACAAGGATTGCTGATAAAGCATCAGTACAGAGGAGACACCTTTCTCCCATATTTATTCTTACAGGAAAGAATTTTCCTTCCTAGTGGTAGATTTCCTCTCACTTCCTGTTGTCTTCTTGCGTTTGCAAGTAGGAGTCGTTTGTAAGTTGGATGTTTGAAAGTAGGGACCTGCCGTATATACTCTGCAGAAATAGGCCCCTTAGTTGTTGGTGTTGGCACAACACTGTAAGCACTCACAGTTACCCTTGGTTGGTGCTGGAACGCCCTGCTGTCAACTATTATATCAGGAATTTTAATTACATATAATTGTTGAACAGTGGTAGTAAAAATTGGGGCTTTGATGGTGGTGCTGGTGCCACAACACTGTAAGCCCTGACAGTTACTCTTGGTGGGTGCAGCAATGGGCCCTGCTGTGAATAATTAGATCAAGAATTGTAATTGCATGCCCCTGTTGAACAGGGGCTGAAAAATTGGGCCTTTCGTGGTGGTGGTGGTGGTGGTGGTGTTGCCACAACACTGTAAGCCCTCAGAGTTACTCTTGGTGGGTGCAGGAATGGGCCCTGCTGTGAATTATTAGATCAAGAATTGTAATTACATGCCCCTTTTGAACAGGGGCTGAAAAATTGGGCCTTTCGTGGTGGTGGTGGTGGTGGTGGCGTTGCCACAACACTGTAAGCCCTCAGAGTTACTCTTGGTGGGTGCAGCAATGGGCCCTGCTGTGAATTATTAGATCAAGAATTGTAATTGCATGCCCCTGTTGAACAGGGGCTGAAAAATTGGGCCTTAGGCACTGGTGGCACAACACTACAACCCCTCACAGATACTGTACTTGGAGCACAGCAATGAGCCCTGTTGCAAAGTATTGCTTCAAAAATTGTAATGACACGCCCCTGTTAAACAGGGGCTGAAAAATTGGGCCTTAGGCACTGTGGCACAACACTACAACCCCTCACAGATACTGTACTTGGAGCACAGCAATGAGCCCTGTTGCAAAGTATTGCTTCAAAAATTGTAATGACACGCCCCTGTTAAACAGGGGCTGAAAAATTGGGCCTTAGGCACTGGTGCCACAACACTCCAACCCCTCACAGATACTGTACTTGGAGCACAGCAATGAGCCCTATGGCAAATTATTGCTAAAAAAATTGTAATTACACGCCCCTGTAAAACAGGGGCTGAAAAATTGGGCCTTAGCCACTGGTGGCGGCACCCATAAACAAAAATGATCTTCCAAGCTATCATCATCAATCGTATCATTGAGGACTCGGAGGAGGAGGATAGCCAGTGAACATAACAGCACAGGCACTCAGCATCAGCATCAGTCTTGAAGGGATGTGACATGTTAAAATCAATTAGTCTGTTATATCAGCATCAGGTGTGTGGTAGCTGGTGGTGATCCAAGACTGGTTCATCTTGATGAAAGTCAGTCGATCAACCGAGTCGGTGGACAGGTGCACCCTGTGATCCGTGACAAATCCTCCAGCAGCACTGAATGTGCGTTCCGAAAGAACGCTGGATGCAGGACAGGCCAGTAGCTCAATTGCATACTGTGCAAGCTCTGGCCAGTGATCCATCCTCAAGACCCAGTAAGCCAGAGGATTTTCGGTGGGGAAGGTGTCCAAGTCTGACCTTGCCCCTAGATATTCCTGCACCATGTTTATCAGACACTGGCGATGGTTGCTGGAACCGATCATACTTTGGGGCTGCGGACTAAAGAATTGTCTGAACGCATCGGTCAGACGGCCACCTTCCCCACCGCTCCTTCTTTGACTGGCCGAGGCCTCAGCAACTCGTTGTCCAGGACCAGGAGTTTGTAACCTCCCAGTCTCTGGGAACGCATTGCACAGACCTTTCTGCAAGGCCTCCCGGAGTTGTCTCATCCTCTGCTCCCTCTGCGAAGGTAACATAAGGTCCGCAACCTTACCCTTGTACCGTGGATCAAGGAGAGTGGCCAGCCAGTAATGGTCCCTCTCCTTGATCCGAAGAATACGAGGATCCTTCCGCAGACTTTGCAGGATCAGGGAGGCCATGCAGCGTAGGTTTGCTGAGGCATTCGCTCCGGAGTCCTCTGGGTCACTAAGGACGACATGATCCGCAGCCACCTCCTCCCAGCCACGTACAAGTCCACTGGTTTCTTGGGACTGTAAATCATCCCTAAAAGACTGCTGCTGATGATGCTGAGTGCCAGCCTCCACCTCCATGCTGACACAATCCTCCTCCTCCTCCTCCTCCTCTTCCTCTTCCTGTGCGATGGGTGGGACAGAAGGAACACTGTCTGGGTAAAGGGGGCCTTGAGAGGCAAGGAAGTCCTCCTCTTCCTGCCTCTGTTCTGCCTCAAGTGCCCTGTCCATTATTCCACGCAGCGTGTGCTCCAACAGGTGGACAAGAGGTACAGTGTCACTGATGCATGCACTGTCACTGCTCACCATCCTCGTGGCCTCCTCAAATGGTGCCAGGACAGTGCATGCATCCCTGATCATGCCCCACTGGCGTGGAGAAAAAAACCCAAGCTCCCCTGACCCTGTCCTGGTGCCGTAGTCGCACAGGTACTCATTGATGGCCCTCTGCTGCGTGTGCAGCCGCTGCAGCATGGCCAACGTTGAGTTCCACCTGGTGGGCATGTCACATATAAGGCGGTTCTTGGGCAGGTTCAACTCCTTTTGCAGCTCAGCCAGGCGAGCACTGGCATTATAAGATCTGCGGAAATGCACACAGACTTTCCTGGCCTGCCTCAGGACATCCTGTAAGCCCGGGTACCTGCCCAAGAACCGCTGCACCACCAGGTTAAGGACGTGAGCCACACAGGGCACATGGGTCAGTTGTCCCTGTCGGAGGGCGGAGAGGAGGTTGGTGCCATTGTCGCAAACCACCATTCCTGGCTTAAGCTGGCGTGGCGTCAACCACCTCTCGGCCTGGCCCTGCAGAGCAGACAGGACCTCTGCCCCAGTGTGGCTTCTGTCCCCCAAACACACCAGCGCAAGCACGGCATGGCATCTTTTTGCCTGCGTACTTGCGTAGCCCCGTGAACGGCTACGGAGCACCGCTGGTTCATAGGACAAACCACAGGAAGAGGCCATGGAGGAAGAAGAAGAGGAGGGGGTGGAGGAGAGAGGTGTGTCACAACCAGTAGTAGCATTTTGGAACCTCCAACACTACTGCACCTTGTCCTGCATCCTTCCCAGCTGCCAAAAGAGTGACCCAATGGGCCGTGAAAGAAAGGTAACGTCCCTGTCCATGTCTGCTGGACCATGAGTCAGCGGTAATATGCACCTTACCGCTGACCGCCCTGTCCAGCGAGGCCAAGACATTGCCTTCCACATGCCGGTAGAGAGCCGGAATAGCCTTCCGTGAGAAAAAGTTGCGTTTGGGAACCTGCCACTGAGGAACCGCACATTGCACAAACTCACGGAAGGGGGCTGAGTCTACCAACTGAAAAGGCAGCAGTTGAAGCGCTAGCAATTTAGCCAAGCTAGCATTCAACCGCTGGGCATGTGGATGGCTGGGAGTGAACTTCTTTCGACGGTCCAGCAGCTGGGGCAGGGAAATTTGCCTGCTAGAATCGGACGTCGGTGTACTGCTAGCAGAGTGGCCGCAAGTACTTGGCTGTGACACACCTAATTCTACACCTTCATTCCTCTCAGTGCATGTTTCAGAGAGGACTGAAGTTATAGTGGGGTTGGAGATCCCAGCTGATGCGGTGCAAGGAGAGGTCCGCTTTGTTCTTTGGTGTGGGTCTTTGAGGTAGGCTTGCCAACGAGCTGCATGGCAGGTCAACATATGTCTGGTCAGGCATGTGGTACCCAAGCGGCTGATGTTTTGGCCACGCGATATACGCTTGAGACATATGTTGCAAACAGCAGCTGTGCGATCTGATGCACTAGCCTCAAAAAAGGCCCACACCAAGGAACTTTTTGAATGACGGGCAGAGGCAGCGCCCTGCACAGGCGGAGCTCTGCGGTGTGATTCCGTCGGTGTACTGCCCTTACGCTGGCCACCAAAGGGCATCCTGCCTCGTTGGAGATGTGCCTCCTCCTCATCCTCCTCCTCCTCCTCTCTCCTATTAGGCACCCACGTGGAGTCAGTGACCTCATCATCCCCTCCCTCCTCATCACTGGAGCCAATCTGGCAGTATGCTGCAGCTGCTGGAACATGACTGCCAGATTGGTGTCCTTCTTGAGCATCCCCTCTGTCTGCTCTCACGCTACTGCCTTCCTGTAGCTGGGTTTCATCATCAGACCCTTCGAAACGCTGGGCATCCTCCTGGAGCATGTACCCAACACTGTGCTCAAACAGTTCGGGGGACTCCTCAGGAGGAGGACATGGTGGGTCTAGGGAAGGAGTGACTGATGATGAGTCTGACATTGATACCAGGGAAGAGGACGCTTTGGCAGCTGCTTTGCCAGTACCCTGAGCCTGGGTGAGAGAGGATGAGGAGGAGGAGGAGGGCTTGGTCATCCACTCTACCAAGTCTTCGGCATGATGTGGCTCAACATGTCCAGCTGCCGAAAAGAAGGACAAGCGTGTCCCATGGCCATGTGCTGATGACAATGCACCGCGTCCACGACCAGCACTGTTGCCCCCAGACACAGAGCCTGCTTGCCCTCTTTTATTGCCTCCTGACTGTCTGCCTCTCCTTGTTTGCCTTCCAGACATTCTAATAGATGGCCTGCAGGGAGATGGGAAAAAAGCAATAAGGGCTACCTTCAGGTGTCCTTCTCTGTCCCTTTACTTAAGGATTTCTAAATATGGTTGAGGATGATTGCTTTTGCACAGAATAGCACAACGACAATTTCCCTGACTGTCCAAAAAACAAGGATTTCAAAGATGGTTGATGAGGAATGCTTTAGCACACTATAGCACAAGGAGAATTCCCCTCACTTTCCTTCTTTGTCCCTAGAAACAAGGACTGGCACAGTGAAAGAAACTGACACTCTCCCTACCTAGAGTTTTCTGTCCCTAGAAAAAATGTTTTTTTAAAGCACACTATAGCACAAGGAGAATTCCCCTCACTTTCCTTCTTTGTCCCTAGAAACAAGGACTGGCACAGTGAAAGAAACTGACACTCTCCCTACCTAGAGTTTTCTGTCCCTAGAAAAAATGTTTTTTTAAAGCACACTATAGCACAAGGAGAATTCCCCTCACTTTCCTTCTTTGTCCCTAGAAACAAGGACTGGCACAGTGAAAGAAACTGACACTCTCCCTACCTAGAGTTTTCTGTCCCTAGAAAAAATGTTTTTTTAAAGCACACTATAGCACAAGGAGAATTCCCCTCACTTTCCTTCTTTGTCCCTAGAAACAAGGACTGGCACAGTGAAAGAAACTGACACTCTCCCTACCTAGAGTTTTCTGTCCCTAGAAAAAATGTTTTTTTAAAGCACACTATAGCACAAGGAGAATTCCCCTCACTTTCCTTCTTTGTCCCTAGAAACAAGGACTGGCACAGTGAAAGAAACTGACACTCTCCCTACCTAGAGTTTTCTGTCCCTAGAAAAAATGTTTTTTTAAAGCACACTATAGCACAAGGAGAATTCCCCTCACTTTCCTTCTTTGTCCCTAGAAACAAGGACTGGCACAGTGAAAGAAACTGACACTCTCCCTACCTAGAGTTTTCTGTCCCTAGAAAAAATGTTTTTTTTAAAGCACACTATAGCACAAGGAGAATTCCCCTCACTTTCCTTCTTTGTCCCTAGAAACAAGGACTGGCACAGTGAAAGAAACTGACACTCTCCCTACCTAGAGTTTTCTGTCCCTAGAAAAAATGTTTTTTTTAAAGCACACTATAGCACAAGGAGAATTCCCCTCACTTTCCTTCTTTGTCCCTAGAAACAAGGACTGGCACAGTGAAAGAAACTGACACTCTCCCTACCTAGAGTTTTCTGTCCCTAGAAAAAATGTTTTTTTAAAGCACACTATAGCACAAGGAGAATTCCCCTCACTTTCCTTCTTTGTCCCTAGAAACAAGGACTGGCACAGTGAAAGAAACTGACACTCTCCCTACCTAGAGTTTTCTGTCCCTAGAAAAAATGTTTTTTTAAAGCACACTATAGCACAAGGAGAATTCCCCTCACTTTCCTTCTTTGTCCCTAGAAACAAGGACTGGCACAGTGAAAGAAACTGACACTCTCCCTACCTAGAGTTTTCTGTCCCTAGAAAAAATGTTTTTTTAAAGCACACTATAGCACAAGGAGAATTCCCCTCACTTTCCTTCTTTGTCCCTAGAAACAAGGACTGGCACAGTGAAAGAAACTGACACTCTCCCTACCTAGAGTTTTCTGTCCCTAGAAAAAATGTTTTTTTAAAGCACACTATAGCACAAGGAGAATTCCCCTCACTTTCCTTCTTTGTCCCTAGAAACAAGGACTGGCACAGTGAAAGAAACTGACACTCTCCCTACCTAGAGTTTTCTGTCCCTAGAAAAAATGTTTTTTTAAAGCACACTATAGCACAAGGAGAATTCCCCTCACTTTCCTTCTTTGTCCCTAGAAACAAGGACTGGCACAGTGAAAGAAACTGACACTCTCCCTACCTAGAGTTTTCTGTCCCTAGAAAAAATGTTTTTTTAAAGCACACTATAGCACAAGGAGAATTCCCCTCACTTTCCTTCTTTGTCCCTAGAAACAAGGACTGGCACAGTGAAAGAAACTGACACTCTCCCTACCTAGAGTTTTCTGTCCCTAGAAAAAATGTTTTTTTAAAGCACACTATAGCACAAGGAGAATTCCCCTCACTTTCCTTCTTTGTCCCTAGAAACAAGGACTGGCACAGTGAAAGAAACTGACACTCTCCCTACCTAGAGTTTTCTGTCCCTAGAAAAAATGTTTTTTTAAAGCACACTATAGCACAAGGAGAATTCCCCTCACTTTCCTTCTTTGTCCCTAGAAACAAGGACTGGCACAGTGAAAGAAACTGACACTCTCCCTACCTAGAGTTTTCTGTCCCTAGAAAAAATGTTTTTTTAAAGCACACTATAGCACAAGGAGAATTCCCCTCACTTTCCTTCTTTGTCCCTAGAAACAAGGACTGGCACAGTGAAAGAAACTGACACTCTCCCTACCTAGAGTTTTCTGTCCCTAGAAAAAATGTTTTTTTAAAGCACACTATAGCACAAGGAGAATTCCCCTCACTTTCCTTCTTTGTCCCTAGAAACAAGGACTGGCACAGTGAAAGAAACTGACACTCTCCCTACCTAGAGTTTTCTGTCCCTAGAAAAAATGTTTTTTTAAAGCACACTATAGCACAAGGAGAATTCCCCTCACTTTCCTTCTTTGTCCCTAGAAACAAGGACTGGCACAGTGAAAGAAACTGACACTCTCCCTACCTAGAGTTTTCTGTCCCTAGAAAAAATGTTTTTTTAAAGCACACTATAGCACAAGGAGAATTCCCCTCACTTTCCTTCTTTGTCCCTAGAAACAAGGACTCGCACAGTAAAACACACTGACACTCTCCCTACCTATCCTTCTCTTTCCCTAAACTAAAGGAATCCAGGTTAAGCAAGAAAGAAATAAATGTCACTGTCCCTGCCTATGCTTGTCTTTCCCTGCTCCGGAACACACTACACTAGGCCGCCGTGCTGGCGGCCTTTTATAGTGTGGGGCGTGTACTAAACACCCTCAGCAATAATTGGCCACAGGCATCCTGCCTGTGGCCAATCATTGCTCTCCTCGCTGCCGGCGCTGTGATTGGCCAAGCATGCGGGGTCACAGTGCATGCTTGGCCAATCACAGCGCCTGGATGACACTGCGATGGCGTAGTGCATTGTGGGCCGTTCGCGTCACTCGAATTTGGCGCGAACGGCCCAAATCGTTCGATCTTCGTCGAACGATCGAACAGCCGATGTTCGAGTCGAACGTATGTTCGACTCGAACACGAAGCTCATCCCTAGTGGCCATATTTCAGCTGTTATGGTTTTACTGCATGCACATAAGGGACGCACTGGATGTATATAAAGCCTCTATTTTATCCATAAAAGAAAAACGAATACTCCTGCACTTGAGAAATTACTGTGCGGCTGATTTTAAACGTAGGTCTTCACTGATCAAGCCATTGCATTCCAAAGTGCTGCCACTCTCAACAAGTCAGGGATAACCCAAATAGAGATCTCTACAAAGAAAAAGGAACAGAGGGCTCACCAGTCTAGCGCATTGCGTTTGTGACACTTTAATATTGCAAGAAGTTTAAAACATACTCACAAACGAGTGATAAAACCAAGCAAAATGTAGAGTCCACCATTTGTTCCATCCAGCAAGATCCGTTGGCCAAGGAAGGTTTTGGAATGAAAAGTCCAAAGAAACTGACGCATTTCAAGGGGTGTCGCCTCTTCTTCAGAGCTCTATTTTATACATTCATAGGTTGTGCTAAGGTTGTTATATGGCTGAGGAGTGCCACACCAGTGAGTTATTATAGGAAGGATTTATTATACAAACCATAAAACAAATATGAAAGCTCTTGTTTTGGTGCAATTTTATCAGTGGGGCCTTTAAATATATACCGTATTTATCGGCGTATAACACGCACTGGCGTATAACACGCACCCCAAGTTTAGGAGGGAATTTTAAGGAAAAAAACTTTTAGGAGGGAAGTTCAAGGAAAAAAACTTACATTTAAATGCAGCCTTGTCCATCATTGCAGCCTTGCCCAGTGTCCATCTGCAGCCTTGCCCAGTGCCTTTGCAGCCTTGCCCAGTGCCTTTGCAGCCTTGCCCAATGCATTTGCAGCATTGCCCATTGCCTTTGCAGCCTTGCCAGTCTCTGCAATTTTTAAAATTGGTGCCGATTTCCGTGTGGAGAGGAGTGAGCGGAGCCGAGTGTACTTCGGCTAGACTTGGCTCCTCTCGCAGTCCCGCCCATCTCCACTGATTGTGCCGCTGACATACAGAAAGCCGAGTGTACTTCGGCTAAACTCGGCTCTGCTCACAGTCAGGGGCGGGACTGCGAGAGGAGCCGAGACTAGCCGAAGTACACTCGGCTTTCTGTATGTCAGCGGCGCAATCAGTGGAGATGGGCGGGACTGCGAGAGGAGCCGAGTAAAGCCGAGTGTACTTCGGCTTTGTGTATCTCGGCTCCTCTCGCTCGTTTCAGTGGAGGATCGGCGTATAACACGCACCCACGATTTTCCCCTGATTTTAAGGGGAAAAAAGTGTGTGTTATATGCCGATGAATACGGTAATTGACCACATATCACAGCTATTCAAAGTCATTTTGGTTCTAATATGGTCACAAGTTTGGCCTATATGTTGTATGGACCATGGGCTCATGCATGAAACCGTTACAACTGTTATTACATACTGTACATGCTGAGGTTTGATTAAGGATGCATTTGCCTGCAGAGCATTTATTGATCAATTTATTATAATGTATCTTCATGCTTGCTTCACGTTTGTGATTTATATGTGTGGTCAGTGAGCATGAATGTGTATTACGCTCCAGGTGATCTGATACTTGGTCATTACAAATTTGACATTTCTCTAGATTATGGACACAAAGCAATTTCAGCATAAGTCTCTGCAGGGTGTCTGAAAATGTTCAAACTGTATGCCTCACATGCTTCACCTTTCAGTGATTAGAGAATGCTGAAATTTCTGCCACAGTTTGCCCGCGCTGTGTACAGTGTCTCTGCTTTTCAGCTCTGCTTTGCGTGCCCTAAAAAAAAAAGAGCAATAATATATATTAAGTCTTTACAACCTACAATAAAGGATACAAAGTGATAACCTTTGCTGTGATGCAATAACCCTTGGCTTTACATTCATCTTGCCTGCTACTACAATCTTGCTGTGCATGCATTCTCTAATAAAATGATTCTTTTGGAGACATAAACAATAATGATGTGCAAGGACATGGTATGATTAGCCCCACTCAAGAATATTTGCTTCATTTAGCCCTGTGTATGGAAGAGTCCTCTAAAGCCCTGTACACACGATAGGTTTTACCGATGAAAACAGTCCAATGGACTTTTTTCATCGGACAAACTGATCGTGTATGGGCCCCATCAGTCTTTTTTCCATCAGTGTTTAAAAATAGAACATGTTTTAAATTTATCCGATGGTTAAAAAACCGATAGCAAATTACTATCGTCTGTGGGGAACTCCATCGGATAAAAAACCCTCGCTCAGAATCAAGTCGACGCATGCTCAGAAGCATTGAACTTCATTTTTCTCGGCTCATCGGAGTGTTTTTTGTCACTGCGTTTGGAACGGTTAGTTTTTTGACTGATGGTGTGTAGGCAAGACTGATGAAAGTCAGCTTCATCGGTTTTCCGATGGAAAATCCATCGGTTAAAAAACCATAGGAAATCTGATCGTGTGTACAGGGTGTAAGAGACCCATTATATTTTCATGAATAGTTTGTATAATGAGGAATGGGGGTTGTTGTGGCTATGGGGACCATTTCTCCTAATCTCTTTTTTAAACCTTTGTCCTGGGCAGACCTGGAAGTATGACTTCATTTTTTTTTTTTTTTTTTTTACAAGAAAGGTTGGTCTTTATTTAGAAGATATCAAGTAACAAGAGATATACAGACATCTTCCACACACAATACATGACGAGAAGCAATAGTCTTCAGCAATACAAATATCAATGTCCATAAAAAAAAAAAAAGTCAAGAAAAGCATAATCCAATACGGACTTTTCTTTTAAGCAGTAAAGATAACATTCTAAACCTACTGAACCCAGGGAAGCCAGACCCGGTCAAATTTCTTGGGACATCCTCTGCTAACATATGTCAGCTTATACATTGGCAGGATCGCATTAACCGAGGAGTCCCAGGAGTCCACCCTGGGGGGGGCAGGGGAGGACCATTGCTTAAGAATTTCTTTTTTAGCATAAAATAACAACATAGATATCAATAACTTTGTGTATCTGGGTCTCTGATCATCATCGTGTATCCCAAGTAGGGCCAGTTCAGGCGTCATCGGCACAGACAACGCCAGACGGATATTGATACATTCAAAGACCTTAGCCCAGAACTCCGCCACCAAGGGGCAGGTCCAGAACATGTGAATGAACGTACCAACAGAAGTGTGACATTTCGGGCAATTAGGGGATCTCTCCGGGTATATCCCGTGCAGTCTCTGAGGCGTATAGTAAATACGGTGTATAAATTTGGTCTGTAGTAGTTTATCTCTGGAGGATATCATCAGTTTTGATCCATCCTCAAAACACTCCTCCCACGTAGCTCTGTCTAGGCTAGGTATATCAGTCAGCCATTTACCCCAAAGAGCGTCAATCCTAGGTGAGTCAACTACTAATAGGGCAAGGTAGAGAGCAGAGAGCGCTTTCCAAAGATCCTCCCGAGCTAACAATCGCTCAATAGGATCTGGCTCCAAGCTAATAGGCAAGGGAAACTGGGCCCTAGCTGCATGCCTTAGTTGATAATACCTGAACAACATCCGCTCCGGTAGCCCATATCGAACAGCCAGCTCCTGGAAGGACAGCAGCTCTCCAGAGCGAAAGACATCCTGTAGGGTCTTAATGCCATAACCAGCCCATAGGTGCGGGTCAGGAATCGTCCGGAATTGGGGGAGGGAGGGGTTACCCCACAAGGGACAAAGCGGAGAATAATAGTTAGGTCGCATAAATCTCTTACGAGCAATGGTCCAAATTTTGAGAGTAGTCTTGGTGGGCCCTGGAAGAAATGGATATGCAGCCACACCTCGATATACTAGGTTCCCCAGCTCCCGAAGCGAGCCCAAGATAGCGGCCTCCAAACAGGTGGCCGCGTTTGACCTGGACTGCACAAACCACCAATGAACTGTGACCAGAATTGCTGCCCAATAATATACCAGTAGGCTGGGGAGCGCGAGCCCCCCACAGCGGACTGGAAGCTGCAAGGTGGACCTCGCCAACCTAGGCGAGGATCCCCTCCAGATAAAGGAGCCTATACAAACATCTATTTCTTTAAAGAATGAGCCAGGGAGCCAAATCGGGCAGTTCCTAAACATATATGTAAATCTGGGTAGAAACATCATTTTTAATATGTTTATGCGACCGAGCAGGTTGAGGGGCAAATCCCTCCATCTGCTACAATGTTCCTTGAGTCTTCCGACAAGGGGGGCCAAATTGAGGCGGTGAAAGTCCCGTAAGTCCCTCGACACCACAATTCCGAGGGATTTGAACTCCTCGACCCATAGCAGCGGGGTATGAGCGGCCTCACTCTGGGACCTAGGGTCTAGCGGGAACAGGACTGATTTCGACCAGTTAATCCTAACCCCCGAGAAGCGGCCAAATTCCTCAAAGATCTGCAGAGCTGCCTGCAGAGAAGCATCTGCGTCCTGTAAGTAAAGCAAGATGTCGTCAGCATAAAGGGAAATTTTCTCCTCCAGCTGGCCCACTCGGAGGCCACGAACCGCGGACGACTCCCTAATCATGGTCGCAAGTGGCTCAAGGGCCAAGGCAAACAAGCTGGGCGACAAGGGGCAACCCTGCCGGGTGCCCCTCTGGAGGAGGAAAAACTCTGACAGTGTCCCATTTGCCTGGACTCTGGCTCTAGGGGACCCATATAGCATTCCCAACCACTTAAGGAACTGTGGCCCAAACCCATAGCGCCTCAACACTTCCCACAGGTACCCCCCATTCCACTGAGTCAAAAGCCTTCTCTGCATCCAGAGAGGCTATGACTCGAGTGCCTCCATTATCATGAGAGTGGTCCAAGTTAAGAAATAGCCTGCGGATGTTGATGTCCGTGCCTTTACCCGGTATGAATCCTGTCTGATCCGGGTGGATCAGATCTTCCAACACCGTGATCAAACGTAAGGCAAGAATTTTGGCCAGCAACTTGGCGTCAGCGTTGATAAGAGAGATGGGTTTGTACGAACCACATTCCTCTGTATCCTTACCAGGCTTGGGCACCAGCACCACCACGGCATCGGCCATCGACTCGGGAAGGGAACCTATCGCTAAGAATTCCTTAAAGAGAGTAGTTAGCCTAGGTGCTAACAAGTCCTGATGCTCCGAATAAAATTCAATGGGTATACCATCCAGCCCAGGGGCCTTCCCCAACTGCATACTACCCAGAGCTGCCTGCACCTCCTCTAAAGTAATGTCTTTATCCAAATCCCTACTCCTGATCGGGTCAAGCGTGGGGAGGGGAATCTTATCTAAAAAGTCATACAAGTCAGTGTTAGTGTACGTCACCCTAGTTGAATATAGATCCTAATAAAAACTGAAGAATCTAGAGCAAATGGAGTCAGGGGTCGTCAGTAGCGTGCCGTCCGCATCTCTGAGTCTGCCCACGTGAGTAGTAGCATGCTGTCCCCTGGCCAGCCAGGCCAAGAGCCTGCCATTTTTATCCCCAAACTCAAATATTCTTTGAGCACCCTCTAGCATGGATTTCTTTGTGTTGTCTACTCTCATCAAGGATAACTCCCTCAGGGTGTGTTGCCAGGCTTGGTAAGTGTCCGCATTAGGTGACTGAGTATATACCCTCTCACGCGAGAGGGCCTCTGTCTCTAACTGCTGCAGAGCCTGCACAGATCCCTTCCGTCTAGCAGCAATCTTATTAATATATGTTCCCCGCAACCAGGCCTTAAATGTGTCCCAGAGTATTAATGGACCTGTGGACTCAACATTTTGCAACCAAAAGCTACAGATCTCATCGGGTAGTTCCTCTTGAATCTCTGGATCTGACACCCAGTATCTAGAAAGTCTCCAGACCCCTCGGTCCCGGGAAGGAGCGACACCGACCGAGACCAACAACGGAGCATGATCAGACACGCCGCGAGAGAGGATCTCAGTCGAGGCCACCCCTCCAAGGAGACCGACGGAGGCAAACGCCAGGTCTATACGAGATAACGTGCGGTAAGTAGAGGAGAGACAGGTATACTGAGAGTCAGAGGGGTGGAAATGGCGCCAGAGGTCCGTCATATTAAAGGTGGATGCTCAGAGGGACAACCCTGAATTAGGGGTAGATGAGGGCCGGAGCCTATCGCGGACCTCTGACATAACCATGTTGAAGTCCCCTACCAGCAGCACCCTATCCACCCCATACTGAACCGCCATCTGCATCACCGAGTGGAGTAAGGTTGGATCCGCAGGTGGAGGCAGATAGAGTCCGACAATGACATAAGGGACATCCGCTATTGAGGCATGCAGGAGAACAAACCTACCACCAGGGTCAGTCCGGACCTCCTGCAGCCTGAAGGGCAAAGATTGGTGCACAAGGATACCTACTCCCCTAGCATAGTTAGAGTAGGAGGCGTGGTAATGCTCACCCACCCAGGCCCGCCTCAGCCCCAGGACCCTGGAGCCCACCAAATGTGTCTCCTGCAGTATACAGATTTGGGGATTATGTTGTCGTATAAATTTGAACACCAGCGACTGCTTAATAGCGGAATTGAGGCCCCTGACATTCCACGATAGTACCTTAAAATTAGCCATCAGGTAATAGTAGTATGATCAGAGGAGTATATCTCACATCTCCTAGCCATGATTCCCTGAGAGGGTGCAGCGCTCCCGCACCCAACAGCGCAGTTGCCAAGAAAAGCAGGGCTTTAAAGCGCTGCCCCCCCCCCAGAGGAACCCATGCAACATATCAAGGGCTCATAAAACAGATTAAATACAGTAAAGACCAACCAACTGTGCAAATGAACAAAGAACAAAGTGACCCATAAACCCATAGAGGCCCAGACAACAACGGTCATCCAACCCCTACCCCCCACCCCGTGTCCCACTAACATGGAGGTGCACATATTTCCCCTAACAAAAAAAAAAAAAAGTCAAATGACTAAATCTTGAGTAGATTGGGAGGCGTGAGCCGCAGGAGAACGGCTCATTTAGTCAATACCAATGATCTGCATAGAACAAAAAGTTAAAGAGCAAAGAATACTTAAGTTCGTGTCTCCTGGACTGAGTTGCTGGGAGAAAAACAATTAAAATAACAAAATAAAAATAAAAAATTGATTTTTTTTTTTGAAAACCTGGGTAGAGCATAAAGCAGCTGCTAAGGGGCACTCCACCGGAATGGCAGGGTGGGAGTCTCAATGTCCCACCTGGGAAAACATATAATATGAGCACAGGCGGGTAGCATCAGTCTCGACCTATATAACAGCACACATGGCATATAGCAAAGTCACCGACCTCCAGAGAGCGACCCAGCAAAAAGCTAGTGAGAACAGACATCCAGAGGAGCAGGAAGGAGAAACCCCCCCCCCCCATCTCCTCCCTAGGTAACCAGAGAAGTCAATTCCTTATGGAGGCAGGGTCTCCAGCCATGTACCCGCATCTTTGGGATTAGTAAAGATTCTCACAGTCTCACCATCGATCACCCGCAGTTTCGCCGGAAACATAATGCTGTAGCTAATTCCCTTCTTTCGGAGAGCCATTTTCACTCCATCAAAGGAGCGCCGCTGCCTCTGTGTCTCCATTGAGTAATCCGGGAAGAACATCAGCCTGGTGTTTCGATAGGAGAGAATGCCTGCCAGGCGGCCAGCACGCAGCAGCTCATCCCTATCCCGGAAATTTAGCAGGCGGAGAATGAAGGTGCGGGGGGGCCCCCTCCGGACCAGGCCTCGGCGGCACGCGGTGCGCCCTTTCCACCGTGAAGTAGGGGGATAGTTGGGCCGCAGGAAGGAGTGTCTTGAGAAGGTCTTCATGAAGGCTGTAGGATTACACCCCTCTACCCCCTCCGGGATGCCAACAATGCGTATGTTGTTGCGCCTACTACGATTTTCGGCGTCCTCTGCCCGGTATTCGAGTGCCTTTACCTTGGTCAGCAGAGTCCGGATGGAGGCATCGTGTGTTGTCACCGCGTCCTCCATGTCTCCCACCCGGTGTTCTGCCTCCGTGATTCTGGAGCGAATCTTGTCCAGATCCTGGCGCAGCAGGCCCACGTCCATCTGCACAGCTTCAAGCTTGTTGGTGAGTGTTGTCTGGCAGGTAGTAATAGCTGCTTGGCAGGTCGTGATAGCCGCCATCACCTCCGGAATTCCAGGCGGGGAGACCGCCGCTCTCTCCTCCTGGTCAGTCTGCGACGCCATACTGTGTCGGCGCGCAGGCTCCACGCGCGGTGAACAGGCCGGACTCACCAAGGCAGGAGTATCTGCAGGAAACCTCAGCCTTTTGCCCTTTTTCGGGCCTCCGGATGTTCTAGACGGCATACAGGTGTGGTGGGACCGATTTATGAAGAAAACCACCCAGGAACGGAGTCAATATCGGATTATGTCCCAGCAGAGCTCATCAAGCACGTCCACTCAGTCCGCCATGCTGGCCACACCCCATGACTTCATTTTTAAAACAATTTTGTATAATAAAGCTATTATTTTAAAGGTTTTTCCTTTGACACAGCTAGGATTTTGTATTTGAACTTTTGCATTTCAACTGTTTATTTTTGAAGCACAGTACAACACCTGTATATAGTCTGTAAATAGCACCAATAAACATACCTCTGTTTGTCATTATACTACTGAACTGGTGCCTAAAAGGTTGCTCACCCCAGGGAGCATTATACCGGCTACTTATTTCCAGCTCCCACAGACAACAAAATAACACAACTGAACAACACTCAGATTACCACATTGATATTTCACAGGCTACAGCTACAGTATCTCTCAAAAGTGAGTACACCCCTCCCATTTTTGTAAATTTTTTATTCTATCTTTTCATGTGACAACACTGAAGAAATTACACTTTGCTACAATGTAAAGTAGTGAGTGTACAGCTTGTATAACAGTGTAAATTTGCTGTCCCCTCAAAATAAATCAACACACAGCCATTAATGTCTAAACCGCTGGCAGGAAAAGTGAGTACACCCCTAAGTGAAAATTTCCAAATTGAGCCCAAATAGCCATTTTCCCTCCCCGGTGTCATCTGATGAAGTGAACATGCGTGATGGTCGACCATTTTGCCTGACATTCCTTGAACCATTAAAATAAAATGAAAATTAACGAATACACTGCCCAACAAGATTTTTTTTGCCTTTGTGGCTGTGTGTGGTGAAGAGTCTAATGATAAGCTTGGGCGTGTTATTTGGATATACCGTATTTTATCGGCGTATAACACGCACAGGCGTATTACACGCAACTTCAGCTACTTTTTTGAATGGTTTGAAGAATTTTTTTTTTTTAAATAAAGAACTGTGAAGCAAAATAAGGGTCAGTGCCCATCAATGCAGCCTAATCAGTGCCCATGTGCAGCCTCACCATTGCCATGAATGCAGCCTCACAAGTGCCATGAATGCATCCTCACACGTGCCCTGAATGCAGCCTCACAAGTTCCATGAATGCAGCCTCACCATTGCTATGAATGCAGCCTCACCATTTCCATTAATGCAGCCTCACCATTTCCATTAATGCAGCCTCACTATTGACATAATTTCAGCCTCACCATTGCCATGAATGCAGCCTCTGAATGCAGCCTCACCATTGACATGAATGCAGCCTTACCATTGACATTAATGCAGCCTCACTACTGACATGAATGCAGCCTCACAAGTGCCATGAATTCAGCTACACAAGTGCCATGAATGCAACTTCACAAGTGCCATGAATGCAGCCTCACTATTGCCATGAATGCTGCCTCATCATTGCCATGAATGCAGCCTCACCATTGTTATTAATGTAGCCTCTGAATGCGGCTTCACTATTGACATGAATGCAGCCTCACCACTGACATGAATGCAGCCTTACAAGTGCCATGAATGCAGCCTCGCCATTGCCATCAGTGCAGCCTGATGCATGACTATTGGCAGCCTCGGAGGGGGGGCGGGACTAGAGCCAACAGGTTACATACAGGAGAATCTCCTGTTTACTCGGCGGCCTCTTTAATACAAAGTCCCGCCTCCTATGACAGACAGAACAGTCGTCCAATGCCAGCCCAGGAGACAAGACTTCCTATTACAGAGGCCGCAGAGTAAACAGGAGATTCTCCTGTATGTAATCTGACGGCACTCAATTATTGATGAACGATAAATACGGTATATATCTTTTATATCCCTGAGCGCCGATTTGTTGGGGGCCACAAAAGATATATATATCCAAATTACCAGTGGGGTAACACGGCCCGCTAAAACTTTGGACATGCCTTCTCTACATAAAGATGGCCTAGGCTATAAGAAGATTGTCAATACCCTGAAACTGAGCTGCAGCAAGGTGGCCAAGACCATACAGCGGTTTAACAGGACAGATTCCACTCAGAGCAGTCCTCGCCCTGGTCGACCAAAGAAGTTGAGTGCACGTGCTCAGCGTCATATCCAGAGGTTGTCTTTGGGAAATAGACGTATGAGTGCTGCCAGCATTGCTGCAGAGGTTGAAGGGGTGGGGCGTCAGCCTGTCAGTGCTCAGACCATATGCTGCACACTGCATCAAATTGGTCTGCATGGCTGTCGCCCCAGAAGGAAGCCTCTTCTAAAGATGATGCACAAGAAAGCCCACAAACAGTTTGCTGAATACAAGCAGACTAAGGGCATGGATTACTGGAACCATGTCCTGTGGTCTGATGAGACCAAAATAAACTTATTTGGTTCAGATAGTGTCAAGCGTGTGTGGCGGCAACCAGGTGAGGAGTACAGAGACAAGTGTGTCTTGCCTACAGTCAAGCATGGTGGTGGGAGTGTCATTGTCTGAGGCTGCATGAGTGCTGCCAGCACTGGGGAGCTACAGTTCATTGAGGGAACCATGAATGCCAACATGTACTGTGACATACTGAAGCAGAGCATGATCCCCTCCCTTTGGAGACTGGCAGTATTCCAACATGATAACGACCCCAAACACACCTCCAAGATGACCACTGCCTTGCTAAAGAAGCTGAGGGTAAAGATGATGGACTGACCAAGCATGTCTCCAGACCTAAACCCTATTGAGCATCTGCGGGGCATCCTCAAACGGAAGATGGAGAAGCGCAAGGTCTCTAACATCCACCAGCTCCATGATGTCGTCATGGAGGAGTGGAAGAGGACTCCAGTGTCAACCTGTGAAGCTCTGGTGAACTCCATGCCCAAGAGGGTTAAGGCAGTGCTGGAAAATAATGGTGGCCACACAAAATATTGACACTTTGGGCCCAATTTGGACATTTTCACTTAGGGATGTACTCACTTTTGTTGCCAGCGGTTTGGACATTATTGGCCGTGTGTTGAGTTATTTTGAGGGGACAGCAAATTTACACTGTTATACAAGCTGTACACTCACTACTTTACATTGTAGCAAAGTGTAATTTCCTCAGTGTTGTCACATGAAAAGATATAATAAAATATGTACAAAAATGTGAGGGGTGTACTTGCTTTTGTGAGATACTGTATATACACATATACACACACAAACACAATTTAGTTTCTCCAGGAATCACACTTTTGTTTTTGTACACCTATTCGTGATACATTAATGAGTCTGTATACAGACTACTAGATTAAAGGACATATGGCACTTCTAATCAAATCTTCTCCCTATGAAAGGCATAATCTACTCATTAGCAGAAAGGAATAGTACTTAAGTAACTCATTGTTAATCATATTTGTTGGAATGTTTCTGCTGTACTGAAAATAAAAGTAGCATTTGTTTAACTGGCAGATGAAGTAAGATTACTTTCAAAACAGATACTAAAATCACTTGATAAATCAATCTATAGTTAACAAAACACTTTGCTATAAGCAAGGAATGCTTGGGATTAATATTAGCCTTTCTAAGAGGATTCATTACAGACCAAAAGCACTTAGTTGCCAATTTAATCAGGTTCTTTTTTACTAACCTAGATAATTGTGAAAAAATAATTGGGGAAAGTGACTGAAGCCATTATCCCTATAATGCACAACAAATATGTTAACCAGGAAGAGCTAAACATTGACAACATGTCAGAACTTCTTAACCACTTCAATACCAGGCATTTACACCCCCTTCCTGCCCAAGCAAATTTTCAGCTTTCAGTGCTGTCACTGTTTAAATAACAATTGCGCGGTCATGTTACACTGTACCCAAACAGGTACACATCTGCTGTTTTTATTTTTTGCTAAACAAATAAAAAAAAGACCGAATTTTTTTCTTTTGTTTCTGTTATAAAATTTTGTAAATAAGTATGTTTTCTCCTTCACTGATGGGCACCCATAGGGCGGCACTGAGTGGCACTGATAAGGCAGCACCGATGAGGTGGCACCAACGAGGTGGCACTGATGGGCACTGATGGGCACTGACGATGGGCACTGATAGGCGGCACTGATGGGCACTGGTAGGCGGCACTGATGGGTGGCACTGATATGCAGCACTGATGAGCATTGATAGGCGGCACTGATGGGCACTCATGGGTGGCACTGGTGGGCACTGATAGGTGACACTGATGGGCACTGAAAGGCTGCACTGATGGGTACTTATGAGTGGCACTGATAGGCGGCACTGGTGGGCACTGATATGTGGCACTGATGGGCACTGATAAATGGCACTGATAAATGGCACTGATAGGCATCCCTGGTGGCACTGGCAGGCATTTTGGATGGGCACTGACTACAAGCTGCCTGGGCACTGATTGGCATTTCCCTGGTGGTCTAGGGTGGCATACCTGGTGGTCCAGTGTTGTGGCCTTCCCTGGTGGTCCTGGGCGGGCATCTGAGAGGGGCTGCGCTGAAAAACAATCAGCACAGTTTCCCCCGTCAGGAGAGCAGCCGATCGGCTCTCCTCTACTCGCGTCTGTCAGACGCGAGTGAGGAAAAGCCGATCAACGGCTCTTCCTGTTTACATCATGATCAGCCGTGATTGGACACGGCTGATCATGTGGTAAAGAGCCTCCGTCGGAGGCTCCTTACCGAGATCGGTGTAGCAGTGTGTCAGACTGACACGCCGCACCACCAATCGCCGCGATGCGCGCCCCCACAGGCGCGTAGCGGCTGTTATCCTGCTGGACATCATATGACGTCCAGTCAGGATAACTGAACCACCGCCCGGCCTTCATTCTGCTATAGGCTGGGCGGTGGTTAATATTATAAAAGAGTAGATCTACTGTATACTAGGTGGGTATTTGGCAACATGGTGCAAAGAGCTATGATGAAATGTAACATGCTAGATTTTTTTGTCTAGTAATAAATATGGTTAAAGTGTGTGTAAAGCTAAACAATCTTTCTTTAGTTTTGGATGGAGCAGGGAAGGATTAAACCACTGTCAGGATTGTATTGTTGTCTGTGCCCCCACCTGGTAGATCCACTCTCTCATTTTGTCCTAGTGACCATTGTCACAAAGACAGAAGGTAGTGGAAAATCCATAAGTGTACAGATGCCATCAACAAGAGGTGGGGGGAAACCTTCCAGCTGGGCCTCCTGTTCTAATGACAACTGTCTAAGGGGGAATGCACCTCATTTTGTAGAGATTTTCTTTTGTTTACTGTTGCATTGCCATTACAGGAAATGAAAGCAAATCTCCTCACCAATTTGTATTGACATGGGACTGGTGGAAAAAATCACAGCACACAGCCAGGATCAAGTATTTCATGAAAATAGTAAGTGATGAATACAATCAGCTGGCAAGTATGTGTTCTCTTCTTTTATAGGGTAGTTTTAGTTTTATTAAAACAGATGACAGAGTCTTTTTACAGATTTTTTAGCTACGCATGTGCAAGCAGGGTCAGATATGGTTTTATGCACAAAGGCAAAGAAGTGACTTTCCCTTCTACTTTTATCAGCCATGCATGCTTTTGCTTTTATTAGAGAATTCAGTCATCTAATATTGTGCATTAATTTATATGATTACACATTGAGGTGGATTTACTAAAGGCAAATGGGCTGTGCACTCTGCAAGTGCAATTTCTCCAGAGCTTAGTAAATGAGGGGACGCTCCGCTGACACCCATCATCTAATCATGTGCAAGCAAAAACACTCTTCAATGTAATTGGGTATTCTTTGCAAAGTGAAGCTTCGTCTCATATACTAAACTCTGGAGCGACTGCACTTGCAAAGTGTACAGTCTATTTTAACTTTAGTAAATCCACCCCATTGCCACAATATTATCAGTTCAGCTGCAACAAATTTACACTCCCTTTACAACAAAGTAATGCATATATTGCTTTTTTAGGACAAACAATGCATTCTTTTGGTTATGGTGTCTTGCAAAAGTGCTTTTTTTCTGCACAAAATACATGCACAGTGTTTTCCATTTAATCCAATGGCTCTAGTTGGCTCTAGTTCACACCATGCAGTCAGTTTCCGGTCAGTTTCTGGACCGGAAACTGACCGAAAACTGACTGCATGGTGTGAACTAGAGCCAACAAGAGAGAGCCATTGGAATACATGGAAAACACTGTGCATGCATTTTTAGTGCAGAAAAAATGCGCACAAAACTGTACGGAACTGCGTCTGGTGTGAACTGGCCCTTAAAGGATTCGTCAACCTACGTCCTTACAAATATAGAATAAAGACACGGACTGAGTGACATGGATTTTATACGGCCACAGCAGCTAATTTTTTTATCCAAAGAATAAAATAACATAACATAAACATACAAATAAGTGCAAATTCAACAATGTAATGCACAATTTTAACTAGAATTGTCCATGTAACTACTGTATGTATAATAAATACATGCCTGAAATTTTTCTATAATAAGGGGATAAATAAGAACAAATTTTATTTAAAAAAAAATAACTTTGTTTTTTTTTCTTGTCAGGTTGCTTTAACACCAGTTTTAAGCTTATCCTTTTGATCTGCAGAAGAGTGAAACACAGTAGATACAAAAGTATCAGTGTTACTTTGTATCTCTCTATCTTATGTTTGAACAGTGTTTATAAGCACAGATGGTCTGTTTTTGACAGCACAAGCTTCCACAGCTGCTTTATTTATGCAGCAACTCCTCACTATCAAAGAACTCACTACAAGCAAGTGGAAGGAAGGAGGGAGTGGTAACAGGGCTGGAGGACAGGACACACTATTCTGTGTCAGACAGTCAGTGTTTTGGCAGTAGCAGCTTCTACAGCTGCTGTATTTCCACCACAACTCCCTGCTGTCAATTTGATTGGCATGGCATACTACACATGCCATAGGTACAAGTGGTCAAGTTTTTTTGGCCATATGTAGCACACCCAGCATCCACAACTGGCAAATGCCAGGTTAGAACCAGTAAGGTTTTGTGTAAAAGAGGTGATTCTAGCCAAGTTGGGATGCTTTGGGCACCAAAGTTTGTCTGCCTACCAGCACTAGTGATGACACAGCAGCACTGTGTATGAAAAACATGGTCATATTTAGAAACCTTGCTTTATTCTTTTTCATTCATTTTTTCAAATAGTGCTGACTTTTCACTCAGAATACTAATATGATTTAGTAATCCTGGCATACGCTCTTTTGTTTAATGTGAAGTATGATTTTTAGAAATTGGTCTCTTGAAATATAATTTTTAGCATTGAATGTCATATAGAATCCTCATAAAACGTACTAATGTGTTACTGTTTGTTACAGGAGAACAAAGCCCAAAAAAGCCCACACCATTTCCAGATCATCTGCAAAACAACCTAAGCAGGAGCTCGGGGGCCTGGTGGATGTCAAGGGGGCATAGCTACAACCCTTTATGCTCTTACAGCAAGCTAGGAAGGCGCTGTTGGTCAAAGCTTTGTCCCTACTTTGTCACCTTATGTAGCAACCGGACCCTTTTCCCTTGCTTTGGCTCAATTGCAGGAAAAAGGCACACCGTACTATATGCCCGTACCCTCCTGGATGAGGAGGTTAAGCGGTGTTATGTATTTGGGTCCCACAGCTAGGTTCTTCCGTCAGTTGGTTCTCGTTAGGGATGAGCTTTGTGTTCGAGTCGAACATACGTTCGACTCGAACATCGGCTGTTCGATCGTTCGACGAAGATCGAACGATTTGGGCCGTTCGCGCCAAATTCGAGTGACGCGAACGGCCCACAATGCACTACGCCATCGCAGTGTCATCCAGGCGCTGTGATTGGCCAAGCATGCACTGTGACCCCGCATGCTTGGCCAATCACAGCGCCGGCAGCGAGGAGAGCAATGATTGGCCACAGGCAGGATGCCTGTGGCCAATTATTGCTGAGGGGGTTTAGTACACGCCCCACACTATAAAAGGCCACCAGCGCGGCGGCCTAGTGTAGTGTGTTCCGGAGCAGGGATAGAGCAGCATAGGCAGGGACAGTGATTTTTATTTCTTTCTTGCTTAACCTGGATTCCTTTAGTTTAGGGAAAGAGAAGGATAGGTAGGGAGAGTGTCAGTGTGTTTTGTGCTTGTGCTATATTGTGCTTAAAAAAAACATTTTTTCTAGGGACAGAAAACTGTAGGTAGGGAGAGTGTGTCAGTTTCTTTCACTGTCAAAGTCCTTGTTTCCAGGGACCTGGAAGGACAGTGAGGTAATTCTCCTTGTGCTAAATTGTGCTTAAAAAAAAACATTTTTTCTAGGGACAGAAAACTGTAGGTAGGGAGAGTGTGTCAGTTTCTTTCACTGTCAAAGTCCTTGTTTCCAGGGACCTGGAAGGACAGTGAGGTAATTCTCCTTGTGCTAAATTGTGCTTAAAAAAAACATTTTTTCTAGGGACAGAAAACTGTAGGTAGGGAGAGTGTGTCAGTTTCTTTCACTGTCAAAGTCCTTGTTTCCAGGGACCTGGAAGGACAGTGAGGTAATTCTCCTTGTGCTAAATTGTGCTTAAAAAAAACATTTTTTCTAGGGACAGAAAACTGTAGGTAGGGAGAGTGTGTCAGTTTCTTTCACTGTCAAAGTCCTTGTTTCCAGGGACCTGGAAGGACAGTGAGGTAATTCTCCTTGTGCTAAATTGTGCTTAAAAAAAACATTTTTTCTAGGGACAGAAAACTGTAGGTAGGGAGAGTGTGTCAGTTTCTTTCACTGTCAAAGTCCTTGTTTCCAGGGACCTGGAAGGACAGTGAGGTAATTCTCCTTGTGCTAAATTGTGCTTAAAAAAAACATTTTTTCTAGGGACAGAAAACTGTAGGTAGGGAGAGTGTGTCAGTTTCTTTCACTGTCAAAGTCCTTGTTTCCAGGGACCTGGAAGGACAGTGAGGTAATTCTCCTTGTGCTAAATTGTGCTTAAAAAAAACATTTTTTCTAGGGACAGAAAACTGTAGGTAGGGAGAGTGTGTCAGTTTCTTTCACTGTCAAAGTCCTTGTTTCCAGGGACCTGGAAGGACAGTGAGGTAATTCTCCTTGTGCTAAATTGTGCTTAAAAAAAACATTTTTTCTAGGGACAGAAAACTGTAGGTAGGGAGAGTGTGTCAGTTTCTTTCACTGCCAAAGTCCTTGTTTCCAGGGACCTGGAAGGACAGTGAGGTAATTCTCCTTGTGCTAAATTGTGCTTAAAAAAAACATTTTTTCTAGGGACAGAAAACTGTAGGTAGGGAGAGTGTGTCAGTTTCTTTCACTGTCAAAGTCCTTGTTTCCAGGGACCTGGAAGGACAGTGAGTGAATTCTCCTTGTGCTATATTGTGCTTAAAAAAAACATTTTTTCTAGGGACAGAAAACTGTAGGTAGGGAGAGTGTGTCAGTTTCTTTCACTGTCAAAGTCCTTGTTTCCAGGGACCTGGAAGGACAGTGAGGTAATTCTCCTTGTGCTAAATTGTGCTTAAAAAAAAACATTTTTTCTAGGGACAGAAAACTGTAGGTAGGGAGAGTGTGTCAGTTTCTTTCACTGTCAAAGTCCTTGTTTCCAGGGACCTGGAAGGACAGTGAGGTAATTCTCCTTGTGCTAAATTGTGCTTAAAAAAAACATTTTTTCTAGGGACAGAAAACTGTAGGTAGGGAGAGTGTGTCAGTTTCTTTCACTGTCAAAGTCCTTGTTTCCAGGGACCTGGAAGGACAGTGAGGTAATTCTCCTTGTGCTAAATTGTGCTTAAAAAAAACATTTTTTCTAGGGACAGAAAACTGTAGGTAGGGAGAGTGTGTCAGTTTCTTTCACTGTCAAAGTCCTTGTTTCCAGGGACCTGGAAGGACAGTGAGGTAATTCTCCTTGTGCTAAATTGTGCTTAAAAAAAACATTTTTTCTAGGGACAGAAAACTGTAGGTAGGGAGAGTGTGTCAGTTTCTTTCACTGTCAAAGTCCTTGTTTCCAGGGACCTGGAAGGACAGTGAGGTAATTCTCCTTGTGCTAAATTGTGCTTAAAAAAAACATTTTTTCTAGGGACAGAAAACTGTAGGTAGGGAGAGTGTGTCAGTTTCTTTCACTGTCAAAGTCCTTGTTTCCAGGGACCTGGAAGGACAGTGAGGTAATTCTCCTTGTGCTAAATTGTGCTTAAAAAAAACATTTTTTCTAGGGACAGAAAACTGTAGGTAGGGAGAGTGTGTCAGTTTCTTTCACTGTCAAAGTCCTTGTTTCCAGGGACCTGGAAGGACAGTGAGGTAATTCTCCTTGTGCTAAATTGTGCTTAAAAAAAACATTTTTTCTAGGGACAGAAAACTGTAGGTAGGGAGAGTGTGTCAGTTTCTTTCACTGTCAAAGTCCTTGTTTCCAGGGACCTGGAAGGACAGTGAGGTAATTCTCCTTGTGCTAAATTGTGCTTAAAAAAAACATTTTTTCTAGGGACAGAAAACTGTAGGTAGGGAGAGTGTGTCAGTTTATTTCACTGTCAAAGTCCTTGTTTCCAGGGACCTGGAAGGACAGTGAGGTAATTCTCCTTGTGCTAAATTGTGCTTAAAAAAAAACATTTTTTCTAGGGACAGAAAACTGTAGGTAGGGAGAGTGTGTCAGTTTCTTTCACTGTCAAAGTCCTTGTTTCCAGGGACCTGGAAGGACAGTGAGGTAATTCTCCTTGTGCTAAATTGTGCTTAAAAAAAACATTTTTTCTAGGGACAGAAAACTGTAGGTAGGGAGAGTGTGTCAGTTTCTTTCACTGTCAAAGTCCTTGTTTCCAGGGACCTGGAAGGACAGTGAGGTAATTCTCCTTGTGCTAAATTGTGCTTAAAAAAAACATTTTTTCTAGGGACAGAAAACTGTAGGTAGGGAGAGTGTGTCAGTTTCTTTCACTGCCAAAGTCCTTGTTTCCAGGGACCTGGAAGGACAGTGAGGTAATTCTCCTTGTGCTAAATTGTGCTTAAAAAAAACATTTTTTCTAGGGACAGAAAACTGTAGGTAGGGAGAGTGTGTCAGTTTCTTTCACTGTCAAAGTCCTTGTTTCCAGGGACCTGGAAGGACAGTGAGTGAATTCTCCTTGTGCTATATTGTGCTTAAAAAAAACATTTTTTCTAGGGACAGAAAACTGTAGGTAGGGAGAGTGTGTCAGTTTCTTTCACTGTCAAAGTCCTTGTTTCCAGGGACCTGGAAGGACAGTGAGGTAATTCTCCTTGTGCTAAATTGTGCTTAAAAAAAAACATTTTTTCTAGGGACAGAAAACTGTAGGTAGGGAGAGTGTGTCAGTTTCTTTCACTGTCAAAGTCCTTGTTTCCAGGGACCTGGAAGGACAGTGAGGTAATTCTCCTTGTGCTGAATTGTGCTTAAAAAAAACATTTTTTCTAGGGACAGAAAACTGTAGGTAGGGAGAGTGTGTCAGTTTCTTTCACTGTCAAAGTCCTTGTTTCCAGGGACCTGGAAGGACAGTGAGGTAATTCTCCTTGTGCTAAATTGTGCTTAAAAAAAACATTTTTTCTAGGGACAGAAAACTGTAGGTAGGGAGAGTGTGTCAGTTTCTTTCACTGTCAAAGTCCTTGTTTCCAGGGACCTGGAAGGACAGTGAGGTAATTCTCCTTGTGCTAAATTGTGCTTAAAAAAAACATTTTTTCTAGGGACAGAAAACTGTAGGTAGGGAGAGTGTGTCAGTTTCTTTCACTGTCAAAGTCCTTGTTTCCAGGGACCTGGAAGGACAGTGAGGTAATTCTCCTTGTGCTAAATTGTGCTTGAAAAAAACATTTTTTCTAGGGACAGAAAACTGTAGGTAGGGAGAGTGTGTCAGTTTCTTTCACTGTCAAAGTCCTTGTTTCCAGGGACCTGGAAGGACAGTGAGGTAATTCTCCTTGTGCTAAATTGTGCTTAAAAAAAACATTTTTTCTAGGGACAGAAAACTGTAGGTAGGGAGAGTGTGTCAGTTTCTTTCACTGTCAAAGTCCTTGTTTCCAGGGACCTGGAAGGACAGTGAGGTAATTCTCCTTGTGCTAAATTGTGCTTAAAAAAACATTTTTTCTAGGGACAGAAAACTGTAGGTAGGGAGAGTGTGTCAGTGTCTTTCACTGTCAAAGCCCTTGTTTCCAGGGACCTGGAAGGACAGTGAGGTAATTCTCCTTGTGCTAAATTGTGCTTAAAAAAACATTTTTTCTAGGGACAGAAAACTGTAGGTAGGGAGAGTGTGTCAGTGTCTTTCACTGTCAAAGCCCTTGTTTCCAGGGACCTGGAAGGACAGTGAGGTAATTCTCCTTGTGCTAAATTGTGCTTAAAAAAAACATTTTTTCTAGGGACAGAAAACTGTAGGTAGGGAGAGTGTGTCAGTTTATTTCACTGTCAAAGTCCTTGTTTCCAGGGACCTGGAAGGACAGTGAGGTAATTCTCCTTGTGCTAAATTGTGCTTAAAAAAAAACATTTTTTCTAGGGACAGAAAACTGTAGGTAGGGAGAGTGTGTCAGTTTCTTTCACTGTCAAAGTCCTTGTTTCCAGGGACCTGGAAGGACAGTGAGGTAATTCTCCTTGTGCTAAATTGTGCTTAAAAAAAACATTTTTTCTAGGGACAGAAAACTGTAGGTAGGGAGAGTGTGTCAGTTTCTTTCACTGTCAAAGTCCTTGTTTCCAGGGACCTGGAAGGACAGTGAGGTAATTCTCCTTGTGCTAAATTGTGCTTAAAAAAAACATTTTTTCTAGGGACAGAAAACTGTAGGTAGGGAGAGTGTGTCAGTTTCTTTCACTGCCAAAGTCCTTGTTTCCAGGGACCTGGAAGGACAGTGAGGTAATTCTCCTTGTGCTAAATTGTGCTTAAAAAAAACATTTTTTCTAGGGACAGAAAACTGTAGGTAGGGAGAGTGTGTCAGTTTCTTTCACTGTCAAAGTCCTTGTTTCCAGGGACCTGGAAGGACAGTGAGTGAATTCTCCTTGTGCTATATTGTGCTTAAAAAAAACATTTTTTCTAGGGACAGAAAACTGTAGGTAGGGAGAGTGTGTCAGTTTCTTTCACTGTCAAAGTCCTTGTTTCCAGGGACCTGGAAGGACAGTGAGGTAATTCTCCTTGTGCTAAATTGTGCTTAAAAAAAAACATTTTTTCTAGGGACAGAAAACTGTAGGTAGGGAGAGTGTGTCAGTTTCTTTCACTGTCAAAGTCCTTGTTTCCAGGGACCTGGAAGGACAGTGAGGTAATTCTCCTTGTGCTAAATTGTGCTTAAAAAAAACATTTTTTCTAGGGACAGAAAACTGTAGGTAGGGAGAGTGTGTCAGTTTCTTTCACTGTCAAAGTCCTTGTTTCCAGGGACCTGGAAGGACAGTGAGGTAATTCTCCTTGTGCTAAATTGTGCTTAAAAAAAACATTTTTTCTAGGGACAGAAAACTGTAGGTAGGGAGAGTGTGTCAGTTTCTTTCACTGTCAAAGTCCTTGTTTCCAGGGACCTGGAAGGACAGTGAGGTAATTCTCCTTGTGCTAAATTGTGCTTAAAAAAAACATTTTTTCTAGGGACAGAAAACTGTAGGTAGGGAGAGTGTGTCAGTTTCTTTCACTGTCAAAGTCCTTGTTTCCAGGGACCTGGAAGGACAGTGAGGTAATTCTCCTTGTGCTAAATTGTGCTTAAAAAAAACATTTTTTCTAGGGACAGAAAACTGTAGGTAGGGAGAGTGTGTCAGTTTCTTTCACTGTCAAAGTCCTTGTTTCCAGGGACCTGGAAGGACAGTGAGGTAATTCTCCTTGTGCTAAATTGTGCTTAAAAAAACATTTTTTCTAGGGACAGAAAACTGTAGGTAGGGAGAGTGTGTCAGTGTCTTTCACTGTCAAAGCCCTTGTTTCCAGGGACCTGGAAGGACAGTGAGGTAATTCTCCTTGTGCTAAATTGTGCTTAAAAAAAACATTTTTTCTAGGGACAGAAAACTGTAGGTAGGGAGAGTGTGTCAGTTTATTTCACTGTCAAAGTCCTTGTTTCCAGGGACCTGGAAGGACAGTGAGGTAATTCTCCTTGTGCTAAATTGTGCTTAAAAAAAAACATTTTTTCTAGGGACAGAAAACTGTAGGTAGGGAGAGTGTGTCAGTTTCTTTCACTGTCAAAGTCCTTGTTTCCAGGGACCTGGAAGGACAGTGAGGTAATTCTCCTTGTGCTAAATTGTGCTTAAAAAAAACATTTTTTCTAGGGACAGAAAACTGTAGGTAGGGAGAGTGTGTCAGTTTCTTTCACTGTCAAAGTCCTTGTTTCCAGGGACCTGGAAGGACAGTGAGGTAATTCTCCTTGTGCTAAATTGTGCTTAAAAAAAACATTTTTTCTAGGGACAGAAAACTGTAGGTAGGGAGAGTGTGTCAGTTTCTTTCACTGTCAAAGTCCTTGTTTCCAGGGACCTGGAAGGACAGTGAGGTAATTCTCCTTGTGCTAAATTGTGCTTAAAAAAAACATTTTTTCTAGGGACAGAAAACTGTAGGTAGGGAGAGTGTGTCAGTTTCTTTCACTGTCAAAGTCCTTGTTTCCAGGGACCTGGAAGGACAGTGAGGTAATTCTCCTTGTGCTAAATTGTGCTTAAAAAAAACATTTTTTCTAGGGACAGAAAACTGTAGGTAGGGAGAGTGTGTCAGTTTCTTTCACTGTCAAAGTCCTTGTTTCCAGGGACCTGGAAGGACAGTGAGGTAATTCTCCTTGTGCTAAATTGTGCTTAAAAAAACATTTTTTCTAGGGACAGAAAACTGTAGGTAGGGAGAGTGTGTCAGTGTCTTTCACTGTCAAAGCCCTTGTTTCCAGGGACCTGGAAGGACAGTGAGGTAATTCTCCTTGTGCTAAATTGTGCTTAAAAAAAACATTTTTTCTAGGGACAGAAAACTGTAGGTAGGGAGAGTGTGTCAGTTTATTTCACTGTCAAAGTCCTTGTTTCCAGGGACCTGGAAGGACAGTGAGGTAATTCTCCTTGTGCTAAATTGTGCTTAAAAAAAAACATTTTTTCTAGGGACAGAAAACTGTAGGTAGGGAGAGTGTGTCAGTTTCTTTCACTGTCAAAGTCCTTGTTTCCAGGGACCTGGAAGGACAGTGAGGTAATTCTCCTTGTGCTAAATTGTGCTTAAAAAAAACATTTTTTCTAGGGACAGAAAACTGTAGGTAGGGAGAGTGTGTCAGTTTCTTTCACTGTCAAAGTCCTTGTTTCCAGGGACCTGGAAGGACAGTGAGGTAATTCTCCTTGTGCTAAATTGTGCTTAAAAAAAACATTTTTTCTAGGGACAGAAAACTGTAGGTAGGGAGAGTGTGTCAGTTTCTTTCACTGCCAAAGTCCTTGTTTCCAGGGACCTGGAAGGACAGTGAGGTAATTCTCCTTGTGCTAAATTGTGCTTAAAAAAAACATTTTTTCTAGGGACAGAAAACTGTAGGTAGGGAGAGTGTGTCAGTTTCTTTCACTGTCAAAGTCCTTGTTTCCAGGGACCTGGAAGGACAGTGAGGTAATTCTCCTTGTGCTATATTGTGCTTAAAAAAAACATTTTTTCTAGGGACAGAAAACTGTAGGTAGGGAGAGTGTGTCAGTTTCTTTCACTGTCAAAGTCCTTGTTTCCAGGGACCTGGAAGGACAGTGAGGTAATTCTCCTTGTGCTAAATTGTGCTTAAAAAAAAACATTTTTTCTAGGGACAGAAAACTGTAGGTAGGGAGAGTGTGTCAGTTTCTTTCACTGTCAAAGTCCTTGTTTCCAGGGACCTGGAAGGACAGTGAGGTAATTCTCCTTGTGCTAAATTGTGCTTAAAAAAAACATTTTTTCTAGGGACAGAAAACTGTAGGTAGGGAGAGTGTGTCAGTTTCTTTCACTGTCAAAGTCCTTGTTTCCAGGGACCTGGAAGGACAGTGAGGTAATTCTCCTTGTGCTAAATTGTGCTTAAAAAAAACATTTTTTCTAGGGACAGAAAACTGTAGGTAGGGAGAGTGTGTCAGTTTCTTTCACTGTCAAAGTCCTTGTTTCCAGGGACCTGGAAGGACAGTGAGGTAATTCTCCTTGTGCTAAATTGTGCTTAAAAAAAACATTTTTTCTAGGGACAGAAAACTGTAGGTAGGGAGAGTGTGTCAGTTTCTTTCACTGTCAAAGTCCTTGTTTCCAGGGACCTGGAAGGACAGTGAGGTAATTCTCCTTGTGCTAAATTGTGCTTAAAAAAAACATTTTTTCTAGGGACAGAAAACTGTAGGTAGGGAGAGTGTGTCAGTTTCTTTCACTGTCAAAGTCCTTGTTTCCAGGGACCTGGAAGGACAGTGAGGTAATTCTCCTTGTGCTAAATTGTGCTTAAAAAAACATTTTTTCTAGGGACAGAAAACTGTAGGTAGGGAGAGTGTGTCAGTTTCTTTCACTGTCAAAGTCCTTGTTTCCAGGGACCTGGAAGGACAGTGAGGTAATTCTCCTTGTGCTAAATTGTGCTTAAAAAAAACATTTTTTCTAGGGACAGAAAACTGTAGGTAGGGAGAGTGTGTCAGTTTCTTTCACTGTCAAAGTCCTTGTTTCCAGGGACCTGGAAGGACAGTGAGGTAATTCTCCTTGTGCTAAATTGTGCTTAAAAAAAACATTTTTTCTAGGGACAGAAAACTGTAGGTAGGGAGAGTGTGTCAGTTTCTTTCACTGTCAAAGTCCTTGTTTCCAGGGACCTGGAAGGACAGTGAGGTAATTCTCCTTGTGCTAAATTGTGCTTAAAAAAAACATTTTTTCTAGGGACAGAAAACTGTAGGTAGGGAGAGTGTGTCAGTTTCTTTCACTGTCAAAGTCCTTGTTTCCAGGGACCTGGAAGGACAGTGAGGTAATTCTCCTTGTGCTAAATTGTGCTTAAAAAAAACATTTTTTCTAGGGACAGAAAACTGTAGGTAGGGAGAGTGTGTCAGTTTCTTTCACTGTCAAAGTCCTTGTTTCCAGGGACCTGGAAGGACAGTGAGGTAATTCTCCTTGTGCTAAATTGTGCTTAAAAAAAACATTTTTTCTAGGGACAGAAAACTGTAGGTAGGGAGAGTGTGTCAGTTTCTTTCACTGTCAAAGTCCTTGTTTCAAGGGACAGAGAAGGACACCTGAAGGTAGCCCTTATTGCTTTTTTCCCATCTCCCTGCAGGCCATCTATTAGAATGTCTGGAAGGCAAACAAGGAGAGGCAGACAGTCAGGAGGCAATAAAAGAGGGCAAGCAGGCTCTGTGTCTGGGGGCAACAGTGCTGGTCGTGGACGCGGTGCATTGTCATCAGCACATGGCCATGGGACACGCTTGTCCTTCTTTTCGGCAGCTGGACATGTTGAGCCACATCATGCCGAAGACTTGGTAGAGTGGATGACCAAGCCCTCCTCCTCCTCCTCATCCTCTCTCACCCAGGCTCAGGGTACTGGAAAAGCAGCTGCCAAAGCGTCCTCTTCCCTGGTATCAATGTCAGACTCATCATCAGTCACTCCTTCCCTAGACCCACCATGTCCTCCTCCTGAGGAGTCCCCCGAACTGTTTCAGCACAGTGTTGGGTACATGCTCCAGGAGGATGCCCAGCGTTTCGAAGGGTCTGATGATGAAACCCAGCTAGAGGAAGGCAGTAGCGTGAGAGCAGACAGAGGGGATGCTCAAGAAGGACACCAATCTGGCAGTCATGTTCCAGCAGCTGCAGCATACTGCCAGATTGCCTCCAGTGATGAGGAGGGAGGTGATGATGAGGTCACTGACTCCACGTGGGTGCCTAATAGGAGAGAGGAGGAGGAGGAGGATGAGGAGGAGGTACATCTCCAACGAGGCAGGATGCCCTTTGGTGGCCAGCGTAAGGGCAGTACACCGACGGAATCACACCGCAGAGCTCCGCCTGTGCAGGGCGCTGCCTCTGCCCGTCATTCAAAAAGTTCTTTGGTGTGGGCCTTTTTTGAGGCTAGTGCATCAGATCGCACAGCTGCTGTTTGCAACATATGTCTCAAGCGTATATCGCGTGGCCAAAACATCAGCCGCTTGGGTACCACATGCCTGACCAGACATATGTTGACCTGCCATGCAGCTCGTTGGCAAGCCTACCTCAAAGACCCACACCAAAGAACAAAGCGGACCTCTCCTTGCACCGCATCAGCTGGGATCTCCAACCCCACTATAACTTCAGTCCTCTCTGAAACATGCACTGAGAGGAATGAAGGTGTAGAATTAGGTGTGTCACAGCCAAGTACTTGCGGCCACTCTGCTAGCAGTACACCAACGTCCGATTCTAGCAGGCAAATTTCCCTGCCCCAGCTGCTGGACCGTTGAAAGAAGTTCACTCCCAGCCATCCACATGCCCAGCGGTTGAATGCTAGCTTGGCTAAATTGCTAGCGCTTCAACTGCTGCCTTTTCAGTTGGTAGACTCGGCCCCCTTCCGTGAGTTTGTGCAATGTGCGGTTCCTCAGTGGCAGGTTCCCAAACGCCACTTTTTCTCACGGAAGGCTATTCCGGCTCTCTACCGGCATGTGGAAGGCAATGTCTTGGCCTCGCTGGACAGGGCGGTCAGCGGTAAGGTGCATATTACCGCTGACTCATGGTCCAGCAGGCATGGACAGGGACGTTACCTTTCTTTCACGGCCCATTGGGTCACTCTTTTGGCAGCTGGGAAGGATGCAGGACAAGGTGCAGTAGTGTTGGAGGTTGTTCCACCGCCACGCCTCCAAAATGCTACTACTGGTTGTGACACACCTCTCTCCTCCACCCCCTCCTCTTCTTCTTCCTCCATGGCCTCTTCCTGTGGTTTGTCCTATGAACCAGCGGTGCTCCGTAGCCGTTCACGGGGCTACGCAAGTACGCAGGCAAAAAGATGCCATGCCGTGCTTGCGCTGGTGTGTTTGGGGGACAGAAGCCACACTGGGGCAGAGGTCCTGTCTGCTCTGCAGGGCCAGGCCGAGAGGTGGTTGACGCCACGCCAGCTTAAGCCAGGAATGGTGGTTTGCGACAATAGCACCAACCTCCTCTCCGCCCTCCGACAGGGACAACTGACCCATGTGCCCTGTGTGGCTCACGTCCTTAACCTGGTGGTGCAGCGGTTCTTGGGCAGGTACCCGGGCTTACAGGATGTCCTGAGGCAGGCCAGGAAAGTCTGTGTGCATTTCCGCAGATCTTATAATGCCAGTGCTCGCCTGGCTGAGCTGCAAAAGGAGTTGAACCTGCCCAAGAACCGCCTTATATGTGACATGCCCACCAGGTGGAACTCAACGTTGGCCATGCTGCAGCGGCTGCACACGCAGCAGAGGGCCATCAATGAGTACCTGTGCGACTACGGCACCAGGACAGGGTCAGGGGAGCTTGGTTTTTTTTCTCCACGCCAGTGGGGCATGATCAGGGATGCATGCACTGTCCTGGCACCATTTGAGGAGGCCACGAGGATGGTGAGCAGTGACAGTGCATGCATCAGTGACACTGTACCTCTTGTCCACCTGTTGGAGCACACGCTGCGTGGAATAATGGACAGGGCACTTGAGGCAGAACAGAGGCAGGAAGAGGAGGACTTCCTTGCCTCTCAAGGCCCCCTTTACCCAGACAGTGTTCCTTCTGTCCCACCCATCGCACAGGAAGAGGAGGAGGAGGAGGAGGAGGAGGAGGATTGTGTCAGCATGGAGGTGGAGGCTGGCACTCAGCATCATCAGCAGCAGTCTTTTAGGGATGATTTACAGTCCCAAGAAACCAGTGGACTTGTACGTGGCTGGGAGGAGGTGGCTGCGGATCATGTCGTCCTTAGTGACCCAGAGGACTCCGGAGCGAATGCCTCAGCAAACCTACGCTGCATGGCCTCCCTGATCCTGCAAAGTCTGCGGAAGGATCCTCGTATTCTTCGGATCAAGGAGAGGGACCATTACTGGCTGGCCACTCTCCTTGATCCACGGTACAAGGGTAAGGTTGCGGACCTTATGTTACCGTCGCAGAGGGAGCAGAGGATGAGACAACTCCGGGAGGCCTTGCAGAAAGGTCTGTGCAACGCGTTCCCAGAGACTGGGATGTTACAAACTCCTGGTCCTGGACAACGAGTTGCTGAGGCTTCGGCCAGTCAAAGAAGGAGCGGTGGGGAAGGTGGCCGTCTGACCGATGCGTTCAGACAATTCTTTAGTCCGCAGCCCCAAAGTATGATCGGTTCCAGCAACCATCGCCAGCGTCTGATAAACATGGTGCAGGAATATCTAGGGGCAAGGTCAGACTTGGACACCTTCCCCACCGAAAATCCTCTGGCTTACTGGGTCTTGAGGATGGATCACTGGCCAGAGCTTGCACAGTATGCAATTGAGCTACTGGCCTGTCCTGCATCCAGCGTTCTTTCGGAACGCACATTCAGTGCTGCTGGAGGATTTGTCACGGATCACAGGGTGCGCCTGTCCACCGACTCGGTTGATCGACTGACTTTCATCAAGATGAACCAGTCTTGGATCACCACCAGCTACCACACACCTGATGCTGATATAACAGACTAATTGATTTTAACATGTCACATCCCTTCAAGACTGATGCTGATGCTGAGTGCCTGTGCTGTTATGTTGACTGGCTATCCTCCTCCTCCGAGTCCTCAATGATACGATTGATGATGATAGCTTGGAAGATCATTTTTGTTTATGGGTGCCGCCACCAGTGGCTAAGGCCCAATTTTTCAGCCCCTGTTTTACAGGGGCGTGTAATTACAATTTTTTTAGCAATAATTTGCCATAGGGCTCATTGCTGTGCTCCAAGTACAGTATCTGTGAGGGGTTGGAGTGTTGTGGCACCAGTGCCTAAGGCCCAATTTTTCAGCCCCTGTTTAACAGGGGCGTGTCATTACAATTTTTGAAGCAATACTTTGCAACAGGGCTCATTGCTGTGCTCCAAGTACAGTATCTGTGAGGGGTTGTAGTGTTGTGCCACCAGTGCCTAAGGCCCAATTTTTCAGCCCCTGTTCAACAGGGGCATGCAATTACAATTCTTGATCTAATAATTCACAGCAGGGTCCATTGCTGCACCCACCAAGAGTAACTCTGAGGGCTTACAGTCTTGTGGCAACGCCACCACCACCACCACCACGAAAGGCCCAATTTTTCAGCCCCTGTTCAAAAGGGGCATGTAATTACAATTCTTGATCTAATAATTCACAGCAGGGCCCATTGCTGCACCCACCAAGAGTAACTGTGAGGGCTTACAGTGTTGTGGCACCAGCACCACCATCAAAGCCCCAATTTTTACTACCACTGTTCAACAATTATATGTAATTAAAATTCCTGATATAATAGTTGACAGCAGGGCGTTCCAGCACCAACCAAGAGTAACTGAGTGCTTACAGTGTTGTGCCAACACCAACAACTAAGGGGCCTATTTCTGCAGAGTATATACGGCAGGTCCCTACTTTCAAACATCCAACTTACAAACGACTCCTACTTGCAAACGAAAGAAGACAACAGGAAGTGAGAGGAAATCTACCCCTAGAAAGGAAAATTCTCTCCTGTAAGAATAAATATGGGAGAAAGGGGTCTCATCTGTACTGATGCTTTATCAGCAATCCTTGTTTCAAGAAAAACACCACATTTCAAAAACAGTTGTCATTGGGACGGAAAGTGAGGTGAAATGTTCGGAACAGGGGCACAGACAGCAAAACAAATGTTACAGGGGTGATAACCCTTACCTATGTTTCCCAAAAAGTTTAAAAATAGATTTTTGGGCTGGAGCTACACTTCAACAATGTACCTGTTCAAAATTACAAACAGATTCTACATAAGAACAAACCTACAGTCCCTGTCTTGTATGCACCGCCTGTATACGGCTGTTCAGAGTATATAGGGCCTTTTTTATTTTATGTGCGGGGTTCCCCTTAATATCCATACAAGACCCAAAGGGGCTGGTAATGGGCTGGGGTAGGGGGGGGGGGTCATGGGGTAGCTATGCCATTTTTCTTAAAGAATTTCATCCATATTACCGGGACCAGACATTACATTAAAGCCGCAAGCAGTTTTAAATGGCTTTTTTTTCCTTTAGAAGTGTCATTTTGTGCAGGGACAGTTCTAAACACGGGAAACACGTGGCACTTCACAGGCATACTTTAGACACCCCCCAGGTACGATATTTAAAGGAATATTTGACTTTTTTTTTTTCACTTTATGCATCATTAAAATGACTGCTCCCGAAAAACGACCGTTTTTAAAACTTCTTTTTGCATTGATACATGTCCCCTGGTGCACAACCCGGGTTCCCAAACCCTATTTATGACAATAACATGCATAATAGTTGTTATAATTAGCACTTTAGAATTCGAACGTTCGCATCCATTGTATTTAATAGGGTTCTAATGTTCGTTCGAACTTTCGGTCCGTTCGCGGGTTCTGGTGCGAACCGAACCCGGGGGTGTTCGGCTCATCACTAGTTCTCGTCTCCTAGGATATAGGGACAAGTCTCTGTATTCCCCCCCAGTAATTCCAATGTCCACACCACTTCAAACTCCAACATTGAGTTTATTTTCTCAATGTTTAGCAGACAGGTAAAGGGTGGAAGAGAGACAGGACAGCAAGGTTTGGGAGGTTAGTCCAGGCACAATGGATAGCACAATCACTACTCTATCTCTGAGTAGGTTCAGCTCACCCCGATAGTCTCCTACAAGTGGATCCTAGCAGCGGAAGTGATGCTCGGACGTTTGATCAAGTTCTTTCCTAGATGCGATCAGGAGACTCTCTGCCACAGAATCTATCAGACCCCAAACCTCTTATCTTCTGGATACTTAAGGACAGGTGCCAGCAGCAGCACATTACTAGGCCCTTGGTGAATAGAAGAATCCCTCCAGAGAGTTACCGGGCCCCTTCCTTCACCGTGAACTCTCACCGGTCCGTCAGAAAAGTCCTCCCCCGGCCTGCTCTTCTTAGAAGCGGGCTCCCTCGCGAGGGACACCCTGGGACTTCTCCTCCTCGAAGCGGGCTCCAGCTAAAGGTGCTGGGCCCAGTGTTGAAGATGCAGCCCCAGGACTAAAGGTGCCTGGGACTGGTGCACATGGGGCCCCATGGCCTGGAGGGCCATGCGCCACGCACCAGGACTCTGACTCTGGGACGAAGAACCGCCGAAAAACCCCTCCCAGGCGGCATCTGCCCCTTATGTATCCTCTCCCAGCATGCACAGCAGGGCGACCACACCCACCGTACTGGTGCCGAGAGAGGACACCCAAGGCACAGCACTATTACCAGTGGTTAAACCCGACCCATTATGGCAGTGCCGCCTACAGGTCACAGGGAACTGCACACCAGTATACCATCCTGGAAATAAACAGCACAACCTATAAATTGAGAATGGTCTGAGCCTAACTATTATCTCAGACCAGTCCCTAAATTTGGGTATATAGCACCCCTAAATGGGGTGGGCGCTACACTTATAAGGGAGGATGCACTTTGGCAATTGGTTTTTAATAGGGCCATGTTAGTACAGACAATGCAAATGGAGCAGTTTCTCTGTTCCTATTGCAATCCTTATCAACATCTATCAAAATAATTAAGATGGAGGCAAAGATACCCTTTTAGAGCCCGATTTCTTCTTAATTTATCTCTGGGTGAATGTGTTGTGTAAATAAATCCATAGTATGCCATGCACTTCCAAGTCCAGGCATTCCATCACACTCTCAGCTTGGGTGACAAAGATTTTATATTGACTTTGATCTTTCTGACATTTAAAGCTAAATCTAACAGAGGCTTGTTGGCAATAAGTGCCTATTACAATATATGAGATGATTGAAGGAATAGGGGCACAGAGGTGAGTGATATTTACACATCAGACTCCATCATACCAGTCTGCTTGTATAAGTCAGCAGGACTCCACTATAACGTTTCCTGCTGCTAAACTTATTAAAACTTTGTCATTAAAAATATGCCCAATTGAAGGTGTTGGGAACACTTTTAATTAGATTGACACCCCCAAGCTGGCAACATGAATTAGAGGATGATAATTTCTTAGAAATTGATCCTACCATAAACTTCTAAAATCCACTGCCTACTTGTAATGGCAGAATTATACACCTAATTGTGTGAAACACGTTTTCATGTCATGGCTAATAGTAAGTTGAATAACATTCCAGGTTTATTTTAACTGTCAAAAATGCCAGTGATGAGAAACTCCCTGTCAGAATTTTTAGTCTTGCCAGGTCATACAGCTATTATGAAGCTAAATTATGTTATCTGTTTACCTTGATGTAGTCTATGTGATATAGAATTAACACATAAACAGGGTGCCCATCGGGTAAGCGTGGGGCTGGTGACCGACCGACCGGGGGGTGTGCCTGTGACCCAACCAACCAGGCAGGGGTGGATTGTTTGCCCCCCCCAAAAAAATATACCCCCAGCCGCCACTGATTGGTAACATAGTCAAAATCTGACATGATCTGCCCTCAGTAAAGCCATGCTGCTTTGGGTCCGGCAAGTTGTGTATTTTTAGGTGATCAATGATCCTTCTTTTCAGGAGTGATTCCATTAACTTGACTATAACTGATGTTAAACTCACTGACCTGTAATTGCCAGCTTCTATTTTTCTATGTAATCTTTTCTAACAGGAGAAGTTCCCCATGACTGATGGACAGCTAATATTGTACCTATCCACAAGAAGGGCAGCCCTTCTTGTGGATAGGTACAATATTAGCTGTCCATCAGTCATGGGGAACTTCTACTGTTAGAAGAGATTACAAAGTTACATAGTTACATAGAATGATTAAAAAAATCTGTTAATGGTCCAACAATTATATCTCAAAGTTCTCTTAGAACTCTAGGATGAATACCATCAGGGCCCATTGCTTTATTAAGCTTTAACCAAATCAGTCCCTGTGCTACCTCTGTCTCCAGAAATCCTAAAAACGAACCATTATTACTAGAACCAATAGGATTCCCCAACTTATTTCTGAGAAGACTGAACAGAAGTAATTGTTTATATTTCAATCGTTTTTATTAAAGTTTAACAATACAAGGTATAAAGATCTCGGCTTTTCATTGCACAGTATACAGCATAGTTAGGGAGTCAAACATTAATTATTCCAAAAGACTTGAGGATTCCTCCTCATATTGCATACAAGGATTATTCTCATTTCCTGACGTAGACTGTAAAACATCTGCTCAAGGAAGTATGGTATATAAACACATCTCAACCAAGAATTCTAAACTGAGTACAGTACCACTGTGCATGGGTGTCCGCTGAACTTTTTACAGGGGGGGGCAATACATTGCAATACAAAAAGATGTACACAGTGGTGTCGTGGCACAGGCACTGCTGTTACCTGTAGTTCTTCAGCGATAGGGCTGGCCCTGGCAGCGTATTCAGTCTCTTGTCTCGGCCACTGCACGCCACGCACCTGTGGGAGGTGCCGGCGCCGCGCCGGCTGGATCGGCATAGGCACATTTACACAGGCAGAGGCAGTCTGAGGCAGCAGCCAATTACGGAACAGGCGGGTAAGGGTCACGGTGATGTAAAGCAGAGACAGAGCCAATCCAATGCTCGGGCCGGGGGTGAGGAGGGAGGGACAGATAGTCAGAAAAGACTGAGAGCAGCCCCAGCCCCCAGGCCAGCAGCAGTCTGCAGACTTAGAAAAAAAGTCCATGGCTGCCGCGGAGGCAGCCGCGGCAGCCATTGCAACACAGGGGGCAAGTGTGTGTCTTCACTCTGACTTCCAGGGGGGGCAATTGACCCCCCTTGCCCTATGGAGTGGACGCCCATGCCACTGTGTCTATTACCTAAGGCCTGTTCCCGATCCAAGGCCCAGGCGTATGTTCCACCTGCTGGGAAGAACCAGCCCCCCATCCATCTACCTGGGGAGTCTGGCTCTCCCTGTCCCGCGGGTGTCTACCTCCATAGCCCAAGTCAGCAATGGTCCACCGAGGGTGAGCATGAGAAACATCACAACAAAATAAAACAGAAATTGAAAATGTTGGGAATGTTTAAGCAAAAAGATAGAGGGGGTGAAATAGAGTGGAGAAAAAGTGTGGAGGAGAGGGCAGAAAAAGAAGAGAAGGGGAGGAGAGGGGGGGGGGACTATGGCACCATGCCCAGAGACCCATTTCTTATTTCTTGGGAATAAGTCTAGTTTGTGAATGTCCTGGGGTCGTTGAAACAATTTCATCTTATCTTGTACCATTGCTGTTAACGTTTCGTAACATAAGCCACAACATTTTGTATTTAAGCTGATCAAATGGCAGGGCAGCGGACCTCCAGTTCCTGGCTATAGTTATTTTTGCTGAAATTAATATAAATGTGAGAAGCCGTCTTTGGGACTTGGAGGTCCTCGCAACCTTGTCACCCAACAGTGCATGTTTTGCCGATTTTGTCTGATAAATCTGGGTAAGGGTATAGATAAAATTGTAGACCCTAATCCAAAATCTTCTGACCTTGGGGAATGTCCACCATATGTGATAGGTGGATCCCACTTGGCCACATCCTCTAAAGCACCTCAAAGTAGTTCCGGGTACAAAGGTGGCCAGTCTGGCCGGCACCATATACCATCTCAATAAGATCTTATAGTTGGCCTCTATTATAGAGGTATTGATAAGCGATCGAGATGCTGTCTCTGATATCGCATGCCATTCCTCAAGTTCAAGGGTTTCCTGAAGGTCTCGTTCCCATTGGAGCATATAATTCAGTTTCGTTGAGACATACATTCAAATTGTATATATTGCAGATGTGACCTCTGATTTTGTCATATTGGCTACACAGGTGTTCCATGGGCGTCAATGTCACTAAATCACCCTTGCGAGCTACAGTTTGTACATAATGATGTATTTGAGTATACCTGTCATGGATATGCAGTAGTGTTTGTCTGTTAGCTTACCTTCCTTCCCATGTGTTCATCTTAGAGGCCTGAACCCTTTCACCTGGCTTCCTTTATAATCTCCTCCCAGCCTGACTCCACCCCAGGCCCTATCACAGAACACTATATTAACCTGTGCACTGCAAGCCTGCTTTGCTGATCAACGTGTTTGTTAAGCATTGTGTGTTTGGGTTCCTGCCTGCCGTGTGCTACGTCTGTCTCTCTGTTACATATTTGGCTTGTCCCCGACTATCCCTGTCTGCTCGTGACCCTTGACCTTCGGCTCGTTCTTTCGTTATCCTTGTCTGCTTGTGGCCCCTGACCTTCAGCTTGTTATTCGGTTCTCTCATATCTTGTGCTGCTGCTTCCCCCCTTTTCCCCTTATCCTACGGGGCGTGAGCTAGGAAACTCCAGGGGCCGCGACCTGGTCCCAGCCTGCAGCATAACATCCTCACCACTAGAGGCCCTGGAGAAGACCTGCTGGGTCTTAGACTCCGTGCCCTGGGGAATCTTGGCTCTAGCTTCCGTTAGGATCCCGGTTGTGCTCATCTGGTCCCGCTTTCCACAACCACCTAGTTTTCTATCCGCAGCAGTCAGCCATAGGGTTCACTACCTTGCGGTGCACTCCTGTCCCCCTACGGTGTGCATCTGTCACCTGGCCACAGGTGACCCTGACAGTTTGATCAGCCATGAACCCGGCTGACATCCCGCTACCCGCGGATGATCCATTGCAGGGCATAGTTTGCAGACTTGAAACCCAGGAATCGAATCAGACTCAGGTGATGTGATTCCTCCAGGATCTGGCTTCTCGCTTCAAGCAGCTTCAGGCCTCCTTGGGAACCCTGAATCCGCAACCTCAAATACAACCAGCGGCTGCACCTATTGCACCAGTCGCAGCCACACACTCACTACAACTGCCAGCTCCGTCCCGTTTCTCTGGGGACTCGAAGGCTTGCAGGGGGTTCCTTAGCCAATGCACGATTCATTTTGAGCTCCAGCCCCAAAACTTCCTGTCTGATTGGGCTAAGGTAGCCTATATCATTTCCCTCCTCTCTGGTGAAGCTTTAGCCTGGGCAGCCCCTCTGTGGGAACTGAATGATCCAGTGGTTTCTAGCCTGTCTGGCTTCTTGAAACTTTTTCGGAATATCTTCGAAGAACCGGCTCGTGTCTCTTCAGCGGCCAGCGCCCTTTTACGTCTCCGCCAAGAGTCTGCTTCTGTGGGACAGTATGCCCTTCATTTCCGCATACTGTCGGCTGAGTTGAGCTGGAACAATGAGGCCTTAGTCGCAACCTTTTTGCATGGCCTGTCTGATAGAGTGAAGGATGAATTAGCAGGAAGAACCATTCCCACTGATCTGGCCGGCGTTATCTCCTTGTGTAACCAGATCGATATTCGCTTTCAGGAGAGGACCTTAGAAAAGCAACGCCAGCACTCCTTGGTTCTTAGTCAGCCTGAGCTCCCCTCTCTTTGACCCGTAGAGCATCTCCTACCAGCTGAGGAACCCATGCAGCTGGGTCGGACCAGGCTATCCCCCGAGGAACGTGCTAGGCGCAGAACTCTTGGTCTGTGTCTTTACTGTGGGGGCAAAGGTCATTTTCGTGACACTTGCTCTCTTTGTCCAGAAAAACGTTCGGGTCCACTTCATCTGGAAAGTGGAGTATTGGACCCAGAAATATCACCTTCCCCTTCTCGTCTTCTGCTTTCTGTGTTCCTTCATGTTGGTGCTTCTTCTCATTCGGTCTCAGCATATCTGGATTCCGGAGCCGCTGGTAATTTCATGGACTGGGAAATCGCATCGTCCATGAGACTTACTCTTTTGCCTCTCACCACGCCATTGGTGGTCTTGGCGATTGATGGTACTGTTCTCCCAGGGGAACCTATCCGCTTCCAGACCCTCCCTGTTAAGATGTCGGTAGGGACACTCCACCAGGAGTGGATATCCTTCCTTATCTTACCCAAGGCCTCAACGCCTATAATTTTGGGTCTCCCATGGTTACAGCTCCATTCTCCTCATGTGGACTGGACTACTGGACAGATCCTGGCTTGGGGTCCCTCCTGTTCCTCGTCCTGCCTACCCAAGGTTGCCCCCTGTGAACCTGAGCCGGTCATTCATTCCAGGTTGCATAACCATTTACATTTCTCTGTCCCTAACCACCCTTGGACGCACAGCCAGGCTTGCTTGTCTACAAGTCCTGCAGTCGCTACGTCTTGCGATGCGATTCAGGTAGTCGCTACACCTGACTCAGCTATTCACTCTGCCTCTGTACTAGTTATGCCAGTCCAGCCCATGCCCAGTGAGCCTCCTACTTTTTCTTGTTCAGGACATTCTGCTTGTCCTTCAGCTATTCAGCTTGACTCCGGCGACATGTCACCTTCTAACCAACCTGACTTCAGGGTTCCACTGACATCTGCCCAGTCTGATGGTCCTGTGCAAGATGACCAGCCCCCCTTTAAGGGTCTAGGGGACCCTCCTCAGATTCCTGTTGATCCTCTCATGCCCTTGCTTATTCCTAGAGAGCCTTTGGCCCTCAATAGATCTTCTTGTCATCTCCCTACCTCGTTTTCGGTCTCTGAGGATAATCTTAAGTACGAGGTTAGACAAGTTCTGGATTCTCGGCTCTGCAGAGGCATTCTTCAGTACCTTGTGCATTGGAGAGGTTTTAGTCCTGAGGAGGTGTCTTGGATCGCTGCATCTGATGTCGCTGCACCTCATCTGTTGAGGAGGTTTCATCAGAGATTTCCCTTTAAGCCTGGGCCCAGGCGGGGGAGGGCCCATAAGAGGGAGGGTACTGTCATGGATATGCAGTAGTGTTTGTCTGTCAGCTTACCTTCCTTCCCATGTGTTCATCTTAGAGGCCTGAACCCTTTCACCTGGCTTCCTTTATAATCTCCTCCCAGCCTGACTCCACCCCAGGCCCTATCACAGAACACTATATTAACCTGTGCACTGCAAGCCTGCTTTGCTGATCAATGTGTTTGTTAGGCATTGTGTGTTTGGGTTCCTGCCTGCCGTGTGCTACGTCTGTCTCTCTGTTACATATTTGGCTTGTCCCCGACTATCCCTGTCTGCTTGTGACCCTTGACCTTCGGCTCGTTCTTTCGTTATCCTTGTCTGCTTGTGGCCCCTGACCTTCAGCTTGTTATTCGGTTCTCTCATATCTTGTGCTGCTGCTTCCCCTCTTTTCCCCTTATCCTACGGGGCGTGAGCTAGGAAACTCCAGGGGCCGCGACCTGGTCCCAGCCTGCAGCATAACATCCTCACCACTAGAGGCCCTGGAGAAGACCTGCTGGGTCTTAGACTCCGCGCCCTGGGGAATCTTGGCTCTAGCTTCCGTTAGGATCCCGGTTGTGCTCCTCTGGTCCCACTTTCCACAACCACCTAGTTTTCTATCCGCAGCAGTCAGCCATAGGGTTCACTACCTTGCGGTGCACTCCTGTCCCCCTACGATGTGCATCTGTCACCTGGCCACAGGTGACCTGACAATACCTATAGCGTTCAGTGGGTGGCATTTGATATTTGTCTACTAGAGATCATTCGGATAGCATACCTTTGTGGTCGCAAAGATCGGCTATTCGTATTAGGCCTTTGTTAGTCCACCATTCGAACGCCAGGGGAGTGAGGCCTAGGGTGAACTCTCTATTTTTCAATAGCGGAGCTAGTGGATTGTGGGGTGACTTGAATTTGTGTGTCCTTGAGAGTCTGTCCCATACTTCTAGCGTGAAGTAAAAAGTCGGACATAATATAATCGGTCTCTCTTTCATTGGGAGCCACATAATGTGAGAGATTGGTGTAGGACGACAGGAATAGGATTCCATAGTCATCCATATAGCTTGGGCTTGTTGGGAGTGGATCCTAGAGAGTTGGGCCAACTGGGCCGCGTAGAAATATTTCTGTAAATCAGGCAGGCCAAGTTCCCCTTTCTGTTTGGGAGTGTAAATTGTACTTCTGTTCACCCTAGGCCTCTTGTCTCCCCAAATAAACTGAAGGATTCTATTTTGAAATGTTTGGAGGTCATTTCTAACCAGTGGCACAGGTATGGTGCGAAATAAATATAGTATCCTCGGTAACACATTCATTTTTATTAAGTGTAGTCTGCCAAACCACGATGGGGGGTGAATCTGCCATCTAGCTAGATCCTCCGTCAACCTCTTAAATAGGGAGGGGTAATTTTTTTTATATAGCGTTTGAATTGAGGAGGTGAGATGTATACCAAGATAAGGAAGAGCCTCTGGTTCCCATATAAATTGGTAGGACTGTTCTAACATTTTCTGGGTGGCACTCTGCAATGAGAGATTCAATGCCCTAGATTTACTATGATTAATTTTCAGCCCAGAGATATCGGAGAATGGTTGTAAAATTGCGTGAAAATTAGGAAGGGAGGTAATCGGTGATGACAGAGTCAGCAGGAGGTCATTGGCAAAAAGTAAACATTTGTGTTCATAGTAGCCGCAGGCTATCCCCCTAATATACTGGCTGGTGCGAATCCTGATGGCCGGAGGCTCTATCGCTAGGGCGAATAGCAGCGGGGACAACGGGCATCCCTGCCTAGTTCCCCTCCCAATAGCTAGCAATTGGGAGGAATACCCTCTAAGCGTCAATGAGGAAGTAATTGTTTAAATAGTTTACTACATCCAGGTCTCCCTTAACATATAGTATGTGTTGTGCCCAGTTTTCATTTTAGTGACCCCATTGTATTTTTTCCTTCTATCACTAATGTAACCTAAAATAAAGGTTTTATCTCCTTTCTTAATACATTTAGCAATTTCCTATTCTTTCTGTGCTTTGGCAACGCGGATAATGTGTTTGGCATCCTTTTGTCTATTTTTATACTCTTCTCTGTCAGCTACAACTCCTGTTTTCATTGAATCTTTTATATGCTATTTTTTTTTCTTTACTATCATACTTACCTCTTTAACCACTTCAGCCCGGACCTTTTTGCTGGCAAAAGACCAGGCCACTTTTTGCGATTCGGCACTGCATCGCTTTAACTGACAATTGCACGGTTGTGCGACGTGGCTCTCAAACAAAATTGCATGAAGAAAGTAATGCTGCGCTGTATAGATCGGGGATGGGTGAAGGTACCTAATAGATACTGAGGTAGCTAATAATAAATCATTAGGTAGATACTGAGGTAGCTAATAAAGAAAAAACAGCTTGTATGACATAAAAGACATCTGTGAATCCAAATAAGATTCTATGAGTAGGTGACAATGGAAAAAAGGGCATCAATGCAACGTGAATAAATATAAGGTGCTGAGTGTAACTGTGATAAAGCATACACTAACATGAAAAATCCTCAAATGACATGAATGAAATAAAATACATACAGATCCAAAGTGAATCAAATATAAAGTTCTGAGTGCAAATATGATGAAGCATGCAATGCTAATAAAAAGTGCTCAGAATGCATGAATAAAATTGCACAAGTGTATCCAAAAAAAAACATAGGCAAATTAAAACATGAATAAGTGTTAATGCGTGAACAGCAAAACAACTGCTGATTCAAGTGGTGTAAACAAAAGTGCTGGTGCTTGTGCCAGAGTTCCAATGTAGAAAGTTCTGGGAAAAAAGGAAAGGATTCCTGTTTCCTTTTAACCACTTAACGACCGCTCACTGTATATATACGTCCGCACAATGGCACCGACAGGCACAATCACGTAGAGTGTACGTGATTGCCTTTGTACAGTTGGGGGGTCCAATCGGACCCCCCTTCTGTACAGTGAGCGGTCGGAATTCGTTGGGGAGCGATCCGACATGAGGGGACGGCCGTTAGATTCCGGCCACCCCCCGCGATCGCTCCCGGCGAATGGAAATGCCCCTCTGTCTGTGGAATGTACACACAGGCAGAGGAAGCAGGAGGAAGTGATGTCATCTCTTGTGCGGCGCTCACATATACCGAGCGCCGTACAAGAGAAGACATCAAGGTTAGTGCACAAACACTACACTAACACCAGCACACATAGGCACATAAATCGCCCCCCAGGCCCCCCCAGATCACCCCCCAGCCCCCAGTCAGTGTCACTGATTGCAGTGACCATTTATTTACTGATCACTGCAATCAGTGACATTTGTGACTGTAAAAGTGTCACTACATTTAGTTTTAGGTCCAGTGTAGCCCCCTAACCCCCCCTAATAAAGGTTTAACCCATTGATCACCCCCCAGATAACCCTTTCACCCCCTAGCACCGCCGTCGCTAAGCGATCATTTTTCTGATTGCTGTCTTAGCGTCGGTGATGCAGATCGGTAGCCAGTAATTTTTTTTAGGTTCGCCGCAGGTTTTTATAGCGTCAGGTACCCCCATAAATTATCTAATAAAAGTTTAACCCCCTTGATCGCCCCCCAGGTAACCCTTTCACCCCCTATCACCACTGTCGCTAAGCGATCATTTTTCTGATCGATGTCTTAGCGTCGGTGATGCAGATCGGTAGCCAGTAGTTTTTTTTTAGGTTCGCCGCAGGTTTTTATAGCGTCAGGTACCTCCATAAATTATCTAATAAAGGTTTAACCCCCTTGATCGCTCCCCAGGTAACCCTTTCACCCCCTATCACCACTGTCGCTAAGCGATCATTTTTCTGATTGCTGTCTTAGCGTCGGTGATGCAGATCAGTAGCCAGTAATTTTTTTTAGGTTCGCCGCAGGTTTTTATAGCGTCAGGTACCCCCATGAATTATCTAATAAAGGTTTAACCCCCTTGATCGCCCCCCAGGTAACCCTTTCACCCCCTATCACCACTGTCGCTAAGCGATAATTTTTTTGATCGCTGTCTTAGCGTCGGTGATGCAGATCAGTAGCCAGTATTTTTTTTTTAGGTTCGCCGCAGGTTTTTATAGCGTCAGGTACCCCCATAAATTATCTAATAAAGGTTTAACCCCCTTGATGGCCCCCCAGGTAACCCTTTCACCCCTTATCACCACTGTCGCTAAGCGATCATTTTTCTGATCGCTGTCTTAGCGTCGGTGATGCAGATCGGTAGCCAGTATTTTTTTTTAGGTTCGCTGCAGGTTTTTATAGCGTCAGGTACCCCCATAAATTATCTAATAAAGGTTTAACCCCCTTGATTGCCCCCCAGGTAACCCTTTCACCCCGTATCACCACTGTCGCTAAGCGATCATTTTTCTGATCGCTGTCTTAGCGTCGGTGATGCAGATAGGTAGCCAGTAATTTTTTTTAGGTTCGCCGCAGGTTTTTATAGCGTCAGGTACCCCCATATATTATCTAATAAAGGTTTTAACCCCCTAATTGCCCCTAGTTAACCCTTTCACCAGTGATCATCATATAAGTGTTACGGGTGACGCTGGTTAGTTAGTTTGCTTTTTATAGTGTCAGGGCACCCGCCGTATATAACCCAATAAAGGTTTAACCCCCTGATCGCCCGGCGGGTGATATCAATTAGGTTTTAGCGTCAGAGAGGGTCTGCGTCACACCCCAGGCAGCGTCAGGTTAGTGCCAGTAACGCTAACACCCACGCGTGAAGCATACACCTCCCTTAGTGGTATAGTATCTGAACAGATCACTATCTGATCTGATCAGATCTATACTAACGTCCCCAGCAGTTTAGGGTTCCCAAAAACGCAGTGTTAGCGGGATCAGCCCAGATACCTGCTAGCACCTGCGTTTTGCCTCTCCGTCCAGCCCAGGCCACCCAAGTGCAGTATCGATCGATCACTGTCACTTACAAAACACAACACACATAAGTGCAGCGTTCGCAGAGACAGGCCTGATCCCTGCGACTCCAGTGCTGTAGGAAGTGATTTCACCACCACAGTTAAAAAAAAAAGCAAATATGCCGAAGCATTGGGGCAGCAGGGGCGGAGGAGTGATTTTGCTCCTAATGCCGCGTACATACGGTCGAAATTCCAACGGAGGCTTGCCCGTGGAAAAGTCCGACCATGTGTGTGCGGCATAACTTTTTTGCGGGAGGATGCCCCAATGCTTCGGCATATATAAATGGTGCATGTATGTCCATCATTAGAAGTGGGTGGATGAAGTACGGTATTCTAATGGTGGGCATACCCACTGATCAATCTCTTTTTTCGTTCAGCCACCTGGCTGCATGAAAAAAAAAGATTACAATACATGTCCAACAAGGACCAGCAACGTACTGGTATGTTGCTGGACTTTGAATGGTTATACCAGATTGATGCCTGCGGGTTTAGGTATCATCTTGGTATCATTCTTTTCAGCCAGCGGCCGGCTTTCATGTAAAAGCAATCCTAGTGGCTAGTTAGCCTCTGGACTGCTTTTACAAGCAGTGGGAGGGAATGTCCCCCCCCCGGAAAAAAAAAGCGTCATTGGGAAATTGGGAAAGCATTTTATCACACCGATCTTGGTGTGGTCAGATGCTTTGAGGGCAGAGGATCTAGGGTCTAGACCCCAGTTTTTTCAAAAAAAGAGTACCTGTCACTACCTATTGCTATCATAGGGGATATTTACATTCCCTGAGATAACAATAAAAATGATTAAAAAAAAATATGGAAGGAACAATTTAAAAATAAAATAAAAAAGCAAAATTAATAATAAAAAAAAAAAAAAGCACCCCTGTCCTGCCCTGCTCTTACCCAATGGCGAACGCAAGCGTCGGTCTGGTGTCATATGTAAACAGCATTAGCACCATGCATGTGAGGTATCGCCGCGAAGGTCAGATCGAGGGCAGTAATTTTAGCAGTAGACCTCCTCTGTAAATCTAACGAGGTAACCTGTAAAGGCTTTTAAAGGCTTTTAAAAATGTATGTAGTTTGTCGCCAATGCGCGTTTGTGCGAAATTTTAAAGCATGTCGTGTTTGGTATCTATGTACTCGGCCTAAGATCATCTTTTTTATTTCATCAAACATTTGGGCAATATAGTGTGTTTTAGTGCATTAAAATTAAAAAAAGTTTATTTTTCCCCAAAAAATGCGTTTGAAAAATCGCTGCGCAAATACTGTGTAGAAAAAAAAATGCAACACCCACCATTTTATTCTGTAGGGCCTTTGCTTTAAAAATATATATAATGTTTGGGGGTTCAACATAATTTTCTTGCAAAAAAAAATATGTTTTCATGTAAACAAAAAGTGTCAAAAAGGGCTTTGTCTTCAAGTGGTTAGAAGAGTGGATGTAAGCTTCCTAATGTTGTGTATAAAATGCCAGAACAGTTCAAAACCCCCCCAAATGACCCCATTTTGGAAAGTAGACACCCCAAGCTATATACTGAGAGGCATGTCGAGTCCATGGAATATTTTATATGTTGACACAAGTTGCGGAAAAAAGACAATTTTTTTTTTTTTTTTGCACAAAGTTGTCACTAAATGATATATTGCTCAAACATGCCATGGGCATATGTGGAATTACACCCCAAAATACATTCTGTTGCTTCTCCTGAGTATGGGGATACCACATGTGTGAGACATTTTGGGAGCCTAGCAGCGTACGGGACCCCAAAAACCAATCACCGCCTTCAGGCTTTCTAAGGGTGTAAATTTTTGATTTCACTTCTCACTGCCTATCACAGTTTCGGATGCCATGGAATGCCAAGATGGCACAAAACCCCCCCAAATGACCCCATTTTGAAAAGTAGACACCCCAAGCTATTTGCTGAGAGGTATTGTGACTATTTTGCAGATCTCGCTTTTTGTCACAAAGTTTTGAAAATTGAAAAAAAAAAAGAAAAGAAAAAAAAAATTCTTTCTTAATTTTCAAAAACAAATGAGAGCTGTAAAATACTCACCATGCCTCTCAGCAAACAGCTTGGGGTGTCTACTTTCCAAAATGGGGTCATTTGGGGGGGTTTTGTGCTATTTTGGCATTTTATGGCCTTCGAAACTGTGATAGGTAGTGAGGAGTCAAATCAAAAATTTGTGCCTAGAAATCCTGAAGGCGGTGATTGGTTTTCGGGGTCCCGTACGCGGCTAGGCTCCTAAAAAGTCCCACACATGTGGTATCCCCGTACTCAGGAGAAGCAGCAAAATGTATTTTGGGGTGCAATTCCACGTATAACCATGGCATGTGTGAGCAATATATCATTTAGTGACAACTTTTTGTAATTTTTTTTTTTTTTGTCATTATTCAATCACTTGGGACAAAAAAAAAAAAAATTCAATGGGCTCAACAGGCCTCTCAGCAATTTCCTTTGGGTGTCTACTTTCTAAAATGGGGTCATTTGGGGGGGTTTTGTGCTATTTTGGCATTTTATGACCTTCAAAACTGTGATAGGTAGTGAGGAGTGAAATCAAAAATTTGCGCCCTTAGAAATCCTGAAGGCGGTGCTTGGTTTCCGGGGTCCCGTACGTGGCTAGGCTCCTAAAAAGTCCCACACATGTGGTATCCCCGTACTCAGGAGAAGCAGCAGAATGTATTTTGGGGTGCAATTCCACATATAACTATGGAATGTGTGAGCAATATATCATTTAGTGACAACTTTTTGTATTTTTTTTGTCATTATTCAATCACTTGGGACAAAAAAAAAATATTCAATGGGCTCAACATGCCTCTCAGCAATTTCCTTGGGGTGTCTACTTTCCAAAATGGGGTCATTTTGGGGGGTTTTGTACTGCCCTGCCATTTTAGCACCTCAAGAAATGAGATAGGCAGTCATAAATTTAAAGCTGTGTAAATTCCAGAAAATGTACCCTAGTTTGTAAACGCTATAACTTTTGCGCAAACCAATAAATATACACTTATTGACATTTTTTTTACTAAAGACATGTGGCTGAATACATTTTGGCCTAAATGTATGACTAAAATTGAGTTTATTCGATTTTTCTTATAACAAAAAGTAGAAAATATCATTTTTTTTCAAAATTTTCGGTCTTTTTCCGTTTATATCGCAAAAAATAAAAATCGCAGAGGCAATCAAATACCATTAAAAGAAAGCTCTATTTGTGGGAAGAAAAGGACGCAAATTTCGTTTGTATACAACATTGCATGTCCGCACAATTTACAGTTAAAGCAGCGCAGTGCAAAATTCTGAATTCACCTCTGGTCCTTTAGCTACCAAATGGTCCGGGGCTTAAGTGGTTAAAATTGATGAGGGTGTCCCCTTACCTTACTGCTGTAAGGTAACAGCATGTATAAGGAACTGTCTGTGCAGTTGTAGCAACAAGATTCCGTCAGATTCCAAGTGTGGCGTATCCTAATACTGTTCAGCCTCTATCTGTGGACAGAGTCCCCCTAGGGAGTCCCGTCTGATAACAGTGACCCTCGCACAGGGAGATAAATGCGCCAATAGTGTAGTAGTTTTTTTTTTAAGTTTAATGGCAATAAAAAACATACATAGGGTACTCACAAAAAAAGCATGTAAACCGGCATATAAAAACGAGCAGCGAACTCGCACACGTCACCTCCGGTACCTCTGGTAAACTTGACGCGTATTCGTCACGGTCACGTGACTTCATCAGGAGTAACTAGAGGTAAGTTAGAGATGTCTAATATACTGGTGTTAATTTGGTGTGGGTTATTGCCATTTTCATGTGGCAAATGAGCGCCGGAAGTGGGGCAGTGACCATCCTCCGAGCGCGGGAAGTGGGGCGGAGGCCATATTCTTGTGGGTTATTGCTTAGTATGGGCACCAGAAATGGGGCAACGGGCATTTTTCCTGAGGCCATTTTCTAGTAGATTATTGTCATTATTAGCTGGAACAGGCGCCGGACATGGGGCAACAGCAAAATATCGAGTGCCAGAAGTGGGAAGGCGATAATTTGCATATAGATTATGACCAACAGAGCCACAGTGGGAAGACTAAACAAATGGGATGTAACCCTGCTAAAAATTGGAATAGTAATAAATAATATCCCAAAGCCAATAAGATCATGATAAAACACTAATAAAAGCATGGGAAGAAGGGTGATAAAATACGACGATATACGTATAAGTACCGGATGTGGCATGAGCAAGATAATAGTTAATAACACAATGAGAACCAGATATAGCCATAACCCTAAATTACACAGAAAAATCTAAATGGATGAATAAGAGAGAACAAGGAGGGATAGTAAAGGGACATGGTATCTAAAAATCACTAAGAAAACAGTTGAGATCAAAAACGATATTTAAACCCTGAGGTGCAAAAGTGTCAAGAATAAAAATCCAGCGGGATTCTAATTGACTCAGTGTTCTTACTTTATGGCTACCACGCCAATGTCTCACATAGGGTTCTATACCCAAGAATTTAAGTTGTGTCGGATCTTTGTTATGGTGAGTGGCGAAATGTCTAGATACACTATGTTTGTCAAAGCCTTTCAAAATATTTTGAACATGTTCTTTTATTCGTATTCTCAGCAATCTCTTGGTTCGACCTATTTATTGTAGGCCACAGCTGCATTCAAGAGCGTAGACTGCCCCTCTGTATTGCAGCAGATGAAGTCTTTGATTTTGTGTGAATTACCTGTGCTGGTTGAAACAAAGTCTTTTTTCTTTTCATTTGGTCTGTGTGTTCTGGTGCATACAAAACACTGTTTGCATGGAAAAAATCCTTTACCAGTGAAAAAAGAGAAAAAACCTTTCCCTTGGGGAAAGGCGGCAGGTGATCGGGGGTCAAAAGCAAAGACACCAGAAAAAGTGATAGAGACAACCACAGGAACAGTGATGGAGGATGAGCCCTCTATGAGAGAGATGCTCTCCGCAATTAACAACTGCAAATCCTCATTAACTGAAATATTCGACCAACTGAGGGTTGATGATAGCGTTTTTTTTGTGGAGAGTGGCACAAAGGTGGAGAAATAATATTATATGTCAAAAAATGTGGAAGAGATGAACAAGAGGGAGGGATACATGTAAAACACTCTCTTATTCAAGGGGTGTGAGTGTGTTGGTAGATTCAGGTATGGTGTTTTCCTGCAGACAGAGCAAGATAGATACCGAAGGACGCTATGTATTCCTCCATTGTTGGATAGAGACAAGGGAATACGTGGTGGCAAGCATATATATTCCCCCGCCGTTTAGCACGGAAATTTTGTGGGATTTGATGGAGTTTGTCGTGGACAGGTCAGGTGTGCCTGTATTAGTGGCCGGTGATTTTAATATGACTATGAATAAAAAACTGGATAGGTTTCCGGCAGGTGCCTCCTTTGGACAAATAACCGGCAGCCCTCTTTTCCAATTTTGTGGGGAGGTGGGATTGATTGATGTGTGGAGGAGGAGACACCCAGAGGAAAAACAATTCTCCTGCTACTCGAGGACACACTCGACCCTGTCCAGGATAGACCTTGTACTCTGTAATGAAGAGGCGCTGGGCGAGTTGGGGGAGGTGGCATATGAACCAAGAAGCATCTCGGACCACTCATTAATGATTTTTGAAATAAAGATGAACAGAGGGCACAATAAAAGGGACTAGAAGTTAAACCCATTCTGGCTAGAGGTAATTAAAGACCCGGAGGGAATATGTGGCAGTCTGAAAGAATGTATAGCAGTAAACATTGCTTCCGCCCCGACTGGAGTAATTTGGGACACCTTGAAAGCGTTTTTGCGGGGAATTTTGATTCAAAAAATTTTGTTTATTAAAAAACAAACGCGCGTCAAGGAAATTGCGGCGAGTGAAAAGGTGAGGAGGTCAGAGTTTAGTTATATAAGTAACCCAACCACGGAGGAATGTAAGAAATGGCTAGAGGCACAGCAGGAATATAAAAAAATAATAAAAAGAAAGGCGGAAAATAAAAAACAATTTCAGAAACAGAATTTTTTTGGTGAGGGTGAGAGAGTGGGGAGAATTCTGGCCCTGATTGCTAGGGCCGATGATCCCCCATCTGTTATCCCGGCGGTCTATGATGAGGAGGGGGAAATCAAGAGGGGTACGCCAGAAATAACGGAAGTGTTTAAAAAATACTATCAGAATCTGTATAGTAGTACTCCGCATAGTAATAGTGAGGGAGAAATGGACACCTTTTTTGTAGGCTTGAAGATACCCCAGCTGACAGGGGAAGACAGAGAGGGGTTGGAGGCACCACTCACACTGGAAGAGATACAATTAGCAACAAAAGAAATGGCGGGCCAAAAGGCACCAGGGCCCGATGGCTTGCCAATAGAAGTATATAAAACCTACAGTAAGGTGCTGCTTCCAAAACTCCTGGAGGTATTCAACTGGGCGGCCGAGGAGGGGAAACTGCCCGAGTCCATGGAAGAGGCAACCATCATAGCATTATTGAAAGAAGGGAAAGACCAATTGGAGGCGGCCTCATATAGACCGATATCTCTTTTGTGTGCAGACGCAAAAATCCTGGCCAAAACATTGGCAACAAGGCTAAATAAGATACATTGTAGTTTCAAAACTGGTACATCCTGACCAGACGGGATTTATTCCAGGCAGGTCTACCAGTTCTAATATAAGAAGAGCATTTTTAAATACCCAGTTGCCAATAGAAGAAGGAGGGGCGAGAGCAATTTTATCCTTGGATGCTACAAAGGCGTTTGATAGCCTTGAGTGGAATTATCTGTGGAAGGTGCTATAAGAGTATCAGTTTGGCCCTAAATTCACTCAATGGATTAAGATATTGTACGAGAGCCCCAGGGCAAAGATAAGGATAAACGGCGAGTGCTCAGACTGGTTCCATTTGGCGAGGGGGACAAGGCAGGGATGCCCGTTGTCACCCCTGCTTTTCGCCCTTGCCATGGAGCCACTTGTCATTGCGATAAGGACATCACCGGGTATAAAGGGGTTTAAAAGGAGGCTAAGGGAGGAGAAAGTCGCAATGTATGCGGATGATGTTCTGCTTTTTTGGGGGGGATACGCAGGCCTCATTGGAGACAGCAATGAACATCATAGGGGAATTTGGCAAATTCTCGGGGCTAACAATAAATTGGGATAAATCTGCACTCCTGCCGATAGATCCTCTGATAGGGCAAACAGATCAAGTGAAGGTGGTGACTCAAATAAGATACTTGGGAATAAATATGACAAAGGACCCTGGGCAATATATAGCTGGAAATCTAGTGGCATTATTGGCAAAGCTGAGACAAAAATGCAGGGTCTGGAACCGACTTCCCCTTTCAGTGGCTGGTAGGAGCAACCTGGTAAAAATGGTGTGGATGCCGCAAATCTTATATATTCTATATAACTCCCCAGTATGGATCTCAAAACAGTGGTTTAAAAAAATGGACGGGGTATTTAGGGAGTTGATCTGGGGGGGGGGGGGGGGACAGCAAGGATCTCACTCCGAGTCTTACAACAACCAACAAGGGAGAAGGGGGGACTGGCCCTCCCGAACCCTAGATATTACTTTCTAGCTGCTCAGTTGCAGCATATGAGGGGCAGTAATTGGAAGGTAGGAAGAGAAGCGGTAAAAGGATTATTTCTGAATGACACAAGCCACGATTCGGAAGTAGAGGCAGTTGAAGCGGACTCCTTTTGTTCTAAATGCCCCACAGTCCAATTAATGGTCAAATGCTGGAAAGAGGGCAAGAGGATTCTGGGATATACGGGTTTTTTAGAATTTTCTCCCATCTGGGATAAAAGTAACCTGCAGGAACTTAAAGCCATGGGAAGGGTTGAGGAGTGGGACAGACTAGGCATACACCTATTGGAGCAATTATTTGTGACCGGTAGAATAAAAAATTTCAAGAAATAAGGGAGGACTACGCGGTCCCAAATAGATCTTTCTATAGATACCTGCAAATTAGGCATGCGTTGAACGCACAGTTTGGACAGAGCCCGCCGGAATGGAATGATATGGCCCTCCTCCGTAGTTTAGTAAATGCAGAGACCTCCAGAGGAGTAATCTCCACTATTTATGACTCCCTAGAAAGGGCTGATCAAAGGGAGGTATTGGCTAACAAAAACAGGGATAAATGGGAGAGGGATGTGGGCCCAATCTCACAGGAACAATGGGAACGAATATTAGCAACAGGGCCTGGAGTGTCAATGTCATCCTCCCAGATTATGTCCCATCTTTATCTGATACACAGGGCGTATTATACGCCCCAAAGACTGTTTCAGTTCGGCAGGAGGTCGGATTCGGGCTGTCAGAGATGTGCGGAGGATAGAGGAGACCTAATACATATGGTCTGGAGATGCCCCAAGTTATACCAATACTGGAAGCAAATAGTCGAAAAGATAAACATAGTATTTGGGACATCTTTGCAGCCAAAGGCCAGGCTATGTGTGCTGGGTCTCCTGGAAGAGAGGGGACCTTCAGTGGATGAGCGAACAGCAATAACGAGATGCTTGTTTCAGGGAAGGAAGCTTATCGCACAGAAGTGGCAAGCAGTAAACCCCCCTACAGCAGCAGAATGGGAGAGGGTAGTATATGATACCATAGTAAAAGAAGAATTTATATACACCAAGAGAGGAAATAAAAAGAAATTTAATAATATATGGGATAAATGGATAGAAGTAGAGGCACGTTCAAGGGTGGGGGATGGATGGATGGGGAATGGGAGTGAGTAGAATGTTTGTATTAACCACTTAACGACCGCCCACTGTAAATATACGTCAGCAGAATGGCACCGACAGGCAGAATCACGTACATATACGTGATTGCCTTTGTATAGTTGGGGGGTCCGATCGGACCCCCCTTCTTTACAGTAGGTGGTCGTTTTACCTTCAGGAGCGATCCGGCATGAGGGGACGGCCGTTCGATTCCGGCCACCCCCTCTCAATCGCTCCCGGCGAATGAGAGAGCTTCTCCTGCCTGGCAGGAAGGAGGAAGTGATGTCATCTCTCCTGCGGCGCTCACATATACCGAGCGCCGTACAGGAGAAGATGCAGGTTAGTACACAAAACAGCACACTGACACCAGGACACATAGGCACATAAATCGCCCCCCCAGGCCCCCCCAGACACCCCCAGATCACCCCCAGCCCCCCCCAGCCCCCAGTCACAGTGTCACTGATTGCAGTGACCATTTATTTAGTGATCACTGCAATCAGTGACATTTGTGACTGTAAAAGTGTCACTACATTTAGTTTTAGGTCCAGTGTAGCCCCCTAACCCCCCCTAATAAAGGTTTAACCCCCTGATCACCCCCCAGATAACCCTTTCACCCCCTAGCACCGCCGTCACTAAGCAATCATTTTTCTGATCGATGTCTTAGCGTCGGTGATGCTGATCGGTAGCCAGTAATTTTTTTTAGGTTCGCCGCAGGTTTTTATAGCGTCGGGTACCCCCATATATTACCTAATAAAGGTTTAACCCCCTTGATCACCCCCCAGGTAACCCTTTCACCCCCTAGCACCGCCGTCGCTATGCGATCATTTTTCTGATCGATGTCTTAGCGTCGGTGATGCTGATCGGTAGCCAGTAATTTTTTTTAGGTTCGCCGCAGGTTTTTATAGCGTCGGGTACCCCCATATATTACCTAATAAAGGTTTAACCCCCTTGATTGCCCCCCCAGGTAACCCTTTCACCCCCTATCACCACTGTCACTAAGCGATAATTTTTCTGATCGATGTCTTAGCATCGGCGATGCTGATCGGTAGCCAGTAATTTTTTTTAGGTTCGCCGCATGTTTTTATAGCGTCGGGTACCCCCATATATTACCTAATAAAGGTGTAACCCCCTTGATCACCCCCCAGGTAACCCTTTCACCCCCTAGCACCGCCGTCACTATGCGATCATTTTTCTGATCGATGTCTTAGCGTCGGTGATGCTGATCGGTAGCCAGTAATTTTTTTTAGGTTCGCCGCAGGTTTTTATAGCGTCAGGTACCCCCATATATTATCTAATAAAGGTTTAACCCCCTGATCGCCCCCCAGGTAACCCTTTCACCCCCTATCACCACTGTCGCTAAGCAATCGTTTTTATGATCGTTGTCTTAGTGTCGGTGATGCCGATAGGTAGCCAGTAATTTTTTTTTAGGTTCGCCGTCAGGTTTTTATATAGCGTCAGGTACCCCCATATATTACCTAATAAAGGTTTTAACCCCCTAATTGCCCCTAGTTAACCCTTTCACCAGTGATTAGTGATGAGCCGAACACCCCCGGGTTCGGTTCGCACCAGAACCCGCGAACGGACCGGAAGTTCGAACGAACATTAGAACCCTATTAAATACAATGGATGCGAACGTTCGAATTCTAAAGTGCTAATTATAACAACTATTATGCATGTTATTGTCCTAAAAAGGGTTTGGGAACCCGGGTTCTGCACCAGGGGACATGTATCAATGCAAAAAGAAGTTTTAAAAACGGTCGTTTTTCGGGAGCAGTCATTTTAATGATGCATAAAGTGAAAAAAAAAAAGTCAAATATTCCTTTAAATATCGTACCTGGGGGGTGTCTAAAGTATGCCTGTGAAGTGCCACGTGTTTCCCGTGTTTAGAACTGTCCCTGCACAAAATGACACTTCTAAAGGAAAAAGAAGCCATTTAAAACTGCTTGCGGCTTTAATGTAATGTCTGGTCCCGGTAATATGGATGAAATTCTTTAAGAAAAATGGCATAGCTACCCCATGACCCCCCCCCCCCCCTACCCCAGCCCATTACCAGCCCCTTTGGGTCTTGTATGGATATTAAGGGGAACCCCGCACATAAAATAAAAAAGGCCCTATATACTCTGAACAGCCGTATACAGGCGGTGCATACAAGACAGGGACTGTAGGTTTGTTCTTATGTAGAATCTGTTTGTAATTTTGAACAGGTACATTGTTGAAGTGTAGCTCCAGCCCAAAAATCTATTTTTAAACTTTTTGGAAAACATAGGTAAGGGTTATCACCCCTGTAACATTTGTTTTGCTGTCTGTGCCCCTGTTCAGAACATTTCACCTCACTTTCCGTCCCAATGACAACTGTTTTTGAAATGTGGTGTTTTTCTTGAAACAAGGATTGCTGATAAAGCATCAGTACAGAGGAGACACCTTTCTCCCATATTTATTCTTACAGGAGAGAATTTTCCTTCCTAGTGGTAGATTTCCTCTCACTTCCTGTTGTCTTCTTGCGTTTGCAAGTAGGAGTCGTTTGTAAGTTGGATGTTTGAAAGTAGGGACCTGCCGTATATACTCTGCAGAAATAGGCCCCTTAGTTGTTGGTGTTGGCACAACACTGTAAGCACTCACAGTTACTCTTGGTTGGTGCTGGAACGCCCTGCTGTCAACTATTATATCAGGAATTTTAATTACATATAATTGTTGAACAGTGGTAGTAAAAATTGGGCCTTTGATGGTGGTGCTGGTGCCACAACACTGTAAGCCCTGACAGTTACTCTTGGTGGGTGCAGCAATGGGCCCTGCTGTGAATTATTAGATCAAGAATTGTAATTACATGCCCCTGTTGAACAGGGGCTGAAAAATTGGGCCTTAGGCACTGGTGGCACAACACTGCAACCCCTCACAGATACTGTACTTGGAGCACAGCAATGAGCCCTGTTGCAAAGTATTGCTTCAAAAATTGTAATGACACGCCCCTGTTAAACAGGGGCTGAAAAATTGGGCCTTAGGCACTGGTGGCACAACACTGCAACTCCTCACAGATACTGTACTTGGAGCACAGCAATGAGCCCTGTTGCAAAGTATTGCTTCAAAAATTGTAATCACACGCCCCTGTTAAACAGGGGCTGAAAAATTGGGCGTTAGGCACTGGTGGCGGCACCCATAAACAAAAATGATCTTCCAAGCTATCATCATCAATCGTATCATTGAGGACTCGGAGGAGGAGGATAGCCAGTCAACATAACAGCACAGGCACTCAGCATCAGCATCAGTCTTGAAGGGATGTGACATTTTAAAATCAATTAGTCTGTTATATCAGCATCAGGTGTGTGGTAGCTGGTGGTGATCCAAGACTGGTTCATCTTGATGAAAGTCAGTCGATCAACCGAGTCGGTGGACAGGCGCACCCTGTGATCCGTGACAAATCCTCCAGCAGCACTGAATGTGCGTTCCGAAAGAACGCTGGATGCAGGACAGGCCAGTAGCTCAATTGCATACTGTGCAAGCTCTGGCCAGTGATCCATCCTCAAGACCCAGTAAGCCAGAGGATTTTCGGTGGGGAAGGTGTCCAAGTCTGACCTTGCCCCTAGATATTCCTGCACCATGTTTATCAGACGCTGGCGATGGTTGCTGGAACCAATCATACTTTGGGGCTGCGGACTAAAGAATTGTCTGAACGCATCGGTCAGACGGCCACCTTCCCCACCGCTCCTTCTTTGACTGGCCGAAGCCTCAGCAACTCGTTGTCCAGGACCAGGAGTTTGCAACCTCCCAGTCTCTGGGAACGCGTTGCACAGACCTTTCTGCAAGGCCTCCCGGAGTTGTCTCATCCTCTGCTCCCTCTGCGACGGTAACATAAGGTCCGCAACCTTACCCTTGTACCGTGGATCAAGGAGAGTGGCCAGCCAGTAATGGTCCCTCTCCTTGATCCGAAGAATACGAGGATCCTTCCGCAGACTTTGCAGGATCAGGGAGGCCATGCAGCGTAGGTTTGCTGAGGCATTCGCTCCGGAGTCCTCTGGGTCACTAAGGACGACATGATCCGCAGCCACCTCCTCCCAGCCACGTACAAGTCCACTGGTTTCTTGGGACTGTAAATCATCCCTAAAAGACTGCTGCTGATGATGCTGAGTGCCAGCCTCCACCTCCATGCTGACACAATCCTCCTCCTCCTCCTCCTCCTCCTCCTCTTCCTGTGCGATGGGTGGGACAGAAGGAACACTGTCTGGGTAAAGGGGGCCTTGAGAGGCAAGGAAGTCCTCCTCTTCCTGCCTCTGTTCTGCCTCAAGTGCCCTGTCCATTATTCCACGCAGCGTGTGCTCCAACAGGTGGACAAGAGGTACAGTGTCACTGATGCATGCACTGTCACTGCTCACCATCCTCGTGGCCTCCTCAAATGGTGCCAGGACAGTGCATGCATCCCTGATCATGCCCCACTGGCGTGGAGAAAAAAAACCAAGCTCCCCTGACCCTGTCCTGGTGCCGTAGTCGCACAGGTACTCATTGATGGCCCTCTGCTGCGTGTGCAGCCGCTGCAGCATGGCCAACGTTGAGTTCCACCTGGTGGGCATGTCACATATAAGGCGGTTCTTGGGCAGGTTCAACTCCTTTTGCAGCTCAGCCAGGCGAGCACTGGCATTATAAGATCTGCGGAAATGCACACAGACTTTCCTGGCCTGCCTCAGGACATCCTGTAAGCCCGGGTACCTGCCCAAGAACCGCTGCACCACCAGGTTAAGGACGTGAGCCACACAGGGCACATGGGTCAGTTGTCCCTGTCGGAGGGCGGAGAGGAGGTTGGTGCCATTGTCGCAAACCACCATTCCTGGCTTAAGCTGGCGTGGCGTCAACCACCTCTCGGCCTGGCCCTGCAGAGCAGACAGGACCTCTGCCCCAGTGTGGCTTCTGTCCCCCAAACACACCAGCGCAAGCACGGCATGGCATCTTTTTGCCTGCGTACTTGCGTAGCCCCGTGAACGGCTACGGAGCACCGCTGGTTCATAGGACAAACCACAGGAAGAGGCCATGGAGGAAGAAGAAGAGGAGGGGGTGGAGGAGAGAGGTGTGTCACAACCAGTAGTAGCATTTTGGAGGCGTGGCGGTGGGACAACCTCCAACACTACTGCACCTTGTCCTGAATCCTTCCCAGCTGCCAAAAGAGTGACCCAATGGGCCGTGAAAGAAAGGTAACGTCCCTGTCCATGCCTGCTGGACCATGAGTCAGCGGTAATATGCACCTTACCGCTGACCGCCCTGTCCAGCGAGGCCAAGACATTGCCTTCCACATGCCGGTAGAGAGCCGGAATAGCCTTCCGTGAGAAAAAGTGGCGTTTGGGAACCTGCCACTGAGGAACCGCACATTGCACAAACTCACGGAAGGGGGCCGAGTCTACCAACTGAAAAGGCAGCAGTTGAAGCGCTAGCAATTTAGCCAAGCTAGCATTCAACCGCTGGGCATGTGGATGGCTGGGAGTGAACTTCTTTCGACGGTCCAGCAGCTGGGGCAGGGAAATTTGCCTGCTAGAATCGGACGTCGGTGTACTGCTAGCAGAGTGGGCGCAAGTACTTGGCTGTGACACACCTAATTCTACACCTTCATTCCTCTCAGTGCATGTTTCAGAGAGGACTGAAGTTATAGTGGGGTTGGAGATCCCAGCTGATGCGGTGCAAGGAGAGGTCCGCTTTGTTCTTTGGTGTGGGTCTTTGAGGTAGGCTTGCCAACGAGCTGCATGGCAGGTCAACATATGTCTGGTCAGGCATGTGGTACCCAAGCGGCTGATGTTTTGGCCACGCGATATACGCTTGAGACATATGTTGCAAACAGCAGCTGTGCGATCTGATGCACTAGCCTCAAAAAAGGCCCACACCAAAGAACTTTTTGAATGACGGGCACAGCCAGCGCCCTGCACAGGCGGAGCTCTGCGGTGTGATTCCGTCGGTGTACTGCCCTTACGCTGGCCACCAAAGGGCATCCTGCCTCGTTGGAGATGTGCCTCCTCCTCATCCTCCTCCTCCTCCTCTCTCCTATTAGGCACCCACGTGGAGTCATTGACCTCATCATCCCCTCCCTCCTCATCACTGGAGCCAATCTGGCAGTATGCTGCAGCTGCTGGAACATGACTGCCAGATTGGTGTCCTTCTTGAGCATCCCCTCTGTCTGCTCTCACGCTACTGCCTTCCTCTAGCTGGGTTTCATCATCAGACCCTTCGAAACGCTGGGCATCCTCCTGGAGCATGTACCCAACACTGTGCTGAAACAGTTCGGGGGACTCCTCAGGAGGAGGACATGGTGGGTCTAGGGAAGGAGTGACTGATGATTTGTCTGACATTGATACCAGGGAAGACGACGCTTTGGCAGCTGCTTTTCCAGTACCCTGAGCCTGGGTGAGAGAGGATGAGGAGGAGGAGGAGGGCTTGGTCATCCACTCTACCAAGTCTTCGGCATGATGTGGCTCAACATGTCCAGCTGCCGAAAAGAAGGACAAGCGTGTCCCATGGCCATGTGCTGATGACAATGCACCGCGTCCACGACCAGCACTGTTGCCCCCAGACACAGAGCCTGCTTGCCCTCTTTTATTGCCTCCTGACTGTCTGCCTCTCCTTGTTTGCCTTCCAGACATTCTAATAGATGGCCTGCAGGGAGATGGGAAAAAAGCAATAAGGGCTACCTTCAGGTGTCCTTCTCTGTCCCTGGAAACAAGGACTTGCAGAGTGAAAGAAAAAAAACACTCTCCCTACCTACAGTTTTCTGTCCCTAGAAAAAAATGTTTTTTTTAATCACAATATAGCAAAAGGACAATTCACTCACTGTCCTTCCAGGTCCCTGGAAACAAGGACTTGCAGAGTGAAAGAAACTGACACTGTCCCTACCTAGAGTTTTCTGTCCCTGGAATAAATGTTTTTTTCAGCACAATATAGCACAAGGACAATTAACTCACTGTCCTTACAGGTCCCTGGAAACAAGGACTTGCAGAGTGAAAGAAAAAAAATACTCTCCCTACCTACAGTTTTCTGTCCCTAGAAAAAAATGTTTTTTTTAATCACAATATAGCAAAAGGACAATTCACTCACTGTCCTTCCAGGTCCCTGGAAACAAGGACTTGCAGAGTGAAAGAAACTGACACTGTCCCTACCTAGAGTTTTCTGTCCCTAGAATAAATGTTTTTTTTAATCACAATATAGCAAAAGGACAATTCACTCACTGTCCTTCCAGGTCCCTGGAAACAAGGACTTGCAGAGTGAAAGAAACTGACACTGTCCCTACCTAGAGTTTTCTGTCCCTGGAATAAATGTTTTTTTTAATCACAATATAGCAAAAGGACAATTCACTCACTGTCCTTCCAGGTCCCTGGAAACAAGGACTTGCAGAGTGAAAGAAACTGACACTGTCCCTACCTAGAGTTTTCTGTCCCTAGAATAAATGTTTTTTTTAATCACAATATAGCAAAAGGACAATTCACTCACTGTCCTTCCAGGTCCCTGGAAACAAGGACTTGCAGAGTGAAAGAAACTGACACTGTCCCTACCTAGAGTTTTCTGTCCCTAGAATAAATGTTTTTTTTAATCACAATATAGCAAAAGGACAATTCACTCACTGTCCTTCCAGGTCCCTGGAAACAAGGACTTGCAGAGTGAAAGAAACTGACACTGTCCCTACCTAGAGTTTTCTGTCCCTAGAATAAATGTTTTTTTTAATCACAATATAGCAAAAGGACAATTCACTCACTGTCCTTCCAGGTCCCTGGAAACAAGGACTTGCAGAGTGAAAGAAACTGACACTGTCCCTACCTAGAGTTTTCTGTCCCTAGAATAAATGTTTTTTTTAATCACAATATAGCAAAAGGACAATTCACTCACTGTCCTTCCAGGTCCCTGGAAACAAGGACTTGCAGAGTGAAAGAAACTGACACTGTCCCTACCTAGAGTTTTCTGTCCCTGGAATAAATGTTTTTTTTAATCACAATATAGCAAAAGGACAATTCACTCACTGTCCTTCCAGGTCCCTGGAAACAAGGACTTGCAGAGTGAAAGAAACTGACACTGTCCCTACCTAGAGTTTTCTGTCCCTAGAATAAATGTTTTTTTTAATCACAATATAGCAAAAGGACAATTCACTCACTGTCCTTCCAGGTCCCTGGAAACAAGGACTTGCAGAGTGAAAGAAACTGACACTGTCCCTACCTAGAGTTTTCTGTCCCTAGAATAAATGTTTTTTTTAATCACAATATAGCAAAAGGACAATTCACTCACTGTCCTTCCAGGTCCCTGGAAACAAGGACTTGCAGAGTGAAAGAAACTGACACTGTCCCTACCTAGAGTTTTCTGTCCCTAGAATAAATGTTTTTTTTAATCACAATATAGCAAAAGGACAATTCACTCACTGTCCTTCCAGGTCCCTGGAAACAAGGACTTGCAGAGTGAAAGAAACTGACACTGTCCCTACCTAGAGTTTTCTGTCCCTAGAATAAATGTTTTTTTTAATCACAATATAGCAAAAGGACAATTCACTCACTGTCCTTCCAGGTCCCTGGAAACAAGGACTTGCAGAGTGAAAGAAACTGACACTGTCCCTACCTAGAGTTTTCTGTCCCTAGAATAAATGTTTTTTTTAATCACAATATAGCAAAAGGACAATTCACTCACTGTCCTTCCAGGTCCCTGGAAACAAGGACTTGCAGAGTGAAAGAAACTGACACTGTCCCTACCTAGAGTTTTCTGTCCCTAGAATAAATGTTTTTTTTAATCACAATATAGCAAAAGGACAATTCACTCACTGTCCTTCCAGGTCCCTGGAAACAAGGACTTGCAGAGTGAAAGAAACTGACACTGTCCCTACCTAGAGTTTTCTGTCCCTGGAATAAATGTTTTTTTTAATCACAATATAGCAAAAGGACAATTCACTCACTGTCCTTCCAGGTCCCTGGAAACAAGGACTTGCAGAGTGAAAGAAACTGACACTGTCCCTACCTAGAGTTTTCTGTCCCTAGAATAAATGTTTTTTTTAATCACAATATAGCAAAAGGACAATTCACTCACTGTCCTTCCAGGTCCCTGGAAACAAGGACTTGCAGAGTGAAAGAAACTGACACTGTCCCTACCTAGAGTTTTCTGTCCCTAGAATAAATGTTTTTTTTAATCACAATATAGCAAAAGGACAATTCACTCACTGTCCTTCCAGGTCCCTGGAAACAAGGACTTGCAGAGTGAAAGAAACTGACACTGTCCCTACCTAGAGTTTTCTGTCCCTAGAATAAATGTTTTTTTTAATCACAATATAGCAAAAGGACAATTCACTCACTGTCCTTCCAGGTCCCTGGAAACAAGGACTTGCAGAGTGAAAGAAACTGACACTGTCCCTACCTAGAGTTTTCTGTCCCTAGAATAAATGTTTTTTTTAATCACAATATAGCAAAAGGACAATTCACTCACTGTCCTTCCAGGTCCCTGGAAACAAGGACTTGCAGAGTGAAAGAAACTGACACTGTCCCTACCTAGAGTTTTCTGTCCCTAGAATAAATGTTTTTTTTAATCACAATATAGCACAAGGAAAATTAACTCACTGTCCTTACAGGTCCCTGGAAACAAGGACTTGCAGAGTGAAAGAAAAAAAACACTCTCCCTACCTACAGTTTTCTGTCCCTAGAAAAAAATGTTTTTTTTAATCACAATATAGCAAAAGGACAATTCACTCACTGTCCTTCCAGGTCCCTGGAAACAAGGACTTGCAGAGTGAAAGAAACTGACACTGTCCCTACCTAGAGTTTTCTGTCCCTGGAATAAATGTTTTTTTCAGCACAATATAGCACAAGGACAATTAACTCACTGTCCTTACAGGTCCCTGGAAACAAGGACTTGCAGAGTGAAAGAAAAAAAATACTCTCCCTACCTACAGTTTTCTGTCCCTAGAAAAAAATGTTTTTTTTAATCACAATATAGCAAAAGGACAATTCACTCACTGTCCTTCCAGGTCCCTGGAAACAAGGACTTGCAGAGTGAAAGAAACTGACACTGTCCCTACCTAGAGTTTTCTGTCCCTGGAATAAATGTTTTTTTCAGCACAATATAGCACAAGGACAATTAACTCACTGTCCTTACAGGTCCCTGGAAACAAGGACTTGCAGAGTGAAAGAAAAAAAATACTCTCCCTACCTACAGTTTTCTGTCCCTAGAAAAAAATGTTTTTTTTAATCACAATATAGCAAAAGGACAATTCACTCACTGTCCTTCCAGGTCCCTGGAAACAAGGACTTGCAGAGTGAAAGAAACTGACACTGTCCCTACCTAGAGTTTTCTGTCCCTAGAATAAATGTTTTTTTTAATCACAATATAGCAAAAGGACAATTCACTCACTGTCCTTCCAGGTCCCTGGAAACAAGGACTTGCAGAGTGAAAGAAACTGACACTGTCCCTACCTAGAGTTTTCTGTCCCTAGAAAAAAATGTTTTTTTTAATCACAATATAGCAAAAGGACAATTCACTCACTGTCCTTCCAGGTCCCTGGAAACAAGGACTTGCAGAGTGAAAGAAACTGACACTGTCCCTACCTAGAGTTTTCTGTCCCTGGAATAAATGTTTTTTTCAGCACAATATAGCACAAGGACAATTAACTCACTGTCCTTACAGGTCCCTGGAAACAAGGACTTGCAGAGTGAAAGAAAAAAAATACTCTCCCTACCTACAGTTTTCTGTCCCTAGAAAAAAATGTTTTTTTTAATCACAATATAGCAAAAGGACAATTCACTCACTGTCCTTCCAGGTCCCTGGAAACAAGGACTTGCAGAGTGAAAGAAACTGACACTGTCCCTACCTAGAGTTTTCTGTCCCTAGAATAAATGTTTTTTTTAATCACAATATAGCAAAAGGACAATTCACTCACTGTCCTTCCAGGTCCCTGGAAACAAGGACTTGCAGAGTGAAAGAAACTGACACTGTCCCTACCTAGAGTTTTCTGTCCCTAGAATAAATGTTTTTTTTAATCACAATATAGCAAAAGGACAATTCACTCACTGTCCTTCCAGGTCCCTGGAAACAAGGACTTGCAGAGTGAAAGAAACTGACACTGTCCCTACCTAGAGTTTTCTGTCCCTAGAATAAATGTTTTTTTTAATCACAATATAGCAAAAGGACAATTCACTCACTGTCCTTCCAGGTCCCTGGAAACAAGGACTTGCAGAGTGAAAGAAACTGACACTGTCCCTACCTAGAGTTTTCTGTCCCTGGAATAAATGTTTTTTTTAATCACAATATAGCAAAAGGACAATTCACTCACTGTCCTTACTGGTCCCTGGAAACAAGGACTTGCAGAGTGAAAGAAACTGACACTGTCCCTACCTAGAGTTTTCTGTCCCTAGAATAAATGTTTTTTTTAATCACAATATAGCAAAAGGACAATTCACTCACTGTCCTTCCAGGTCCCTGGAAACAAGGACTTGCAGAGTGAAAGAAACTGACACTGTCCCTACCTAGAGTTTTCTGTCCCTAGAATAAATGTTTTTTTTAATCACAATATAGCAAAAGGACAATTCACTCACTGTCCTTCCAGGTCCCTGGAAACAAGGACTTGCAGAGTGAAAGAAACTGACACTGTCCCTACCTAGAGTTTTCTGTCCCTAGAATAAATGTTTTTTTTAATCACAATATAGCAAAAGGACAATTCACTCACTGTCCTTCCAGGTCCCTGGAAACAAGGACTTGCAGAGTGAAAGAAACTGACACTGTCCCTACCTAGAGTTTTCTGTCCCTAGAATAAATGTTTTTTTTAATCACAATATAGCAAAAGGACAATTCACTCACTGTCCTTCCAGGTCCCTGGAAACAAGGACTTGCAGAGTGAAAGAAACTGACACTGTCCCTACCTAGAGTTTTCTGTCCCTAGAATAAATGTTTTTTTTAATCACAATATAGCACAAGGAAAATTAACTCACTGTCCTTACAGGTCCCTGGAAACAAGGACTTGCAGAGTGAAAGAAAAAAAACACTCTCCCTACCTACAGTTTTCTGTCCCTAGAAAAAAATGTTTTTTTTAATCACAATATAGCAAAAGGACAATTCACTCACTGTCCTTCCAGGTCCCTGGAAACAAGGACTTGCAGAGTGAAAGAAACTGACACTGTCCCTACCTAGAGTTTTCTGTCCCTGGAATAAATGTTTTTTTCAGCACAATATAGCACAAGGACAATTAACTCACTGTCCTTACAGGTCCCTGGAAACAAGGACTTGCAGAGTGAAAGAAAAAAAATACTCTCCCTACCTACAGTTTTCTGTCCCTAGAAAAAAATGTTTTTTTTAATCACAATATAGCAAAAGGACAATTCACTCACTGTCCTTCCAGGTCCCTGGAAACAAGGACTTGCAGAGTGAAAGAAACTGACACTGTCCCTACCTAGAGTTTTCTGTCCCTGGAATAAATGTTTTTTTCAGCACAATATAGCACAAGGACAATTAACTCACTGTCCTTACAGGTCCCTGGAAACAAGGACTTGCAGAGTGAAAGAAAAAAAATACTCTCCCTACCTACAGTTTTCTGTCCCTAGAAAAAAATGTTTTTTTTAATCACAATATAGCAAAAGGACAATTCACTCACTGTCCTTCCAGGTCCCTGGAAACAAGGACTTGCAGAGTGAAAGAAACTGACACTGTCCCTACCTAGAGTTTTCTGTCCCTAGAATAAATGTTTTTTTTAATCACAATATAGCAAAAGGACAATTCACTCACTGTCCTTCCAGGTCCCTGGAAACAAGGACTTGCAGAGTGAAAGAAACTGACACTGTCCCTACCTAGAGTTTTCTGTCCCTAGAAAAAAATGTTTTTTTTAATCACAATATAGCAAAAGGACAATTCACTCACTGTCCTTCCAGGTCCCTGGAAACAAGGACTTGCAGAGTGAAAGAAACTGACACTGTCCCTACCTAGAGTTTTCTGTCCCTGGAATAAATGTTTTTTTCAGCACAATATAGCACAAGGACAATTAACTCACTGTCCTTACAGGTCCCTGGAAACAAGGACTTGCAGAGTGAAAGAAAAAAAATACTCTCCCTACCTACAGTTTTCTGTCCCTAGAAAAAAATGTTTTTTTTAATCACAATATAGCAAAAGGACAATTCACTCACTGTCCTTCCAGGTCCCTGGAAACAAGGACTTGCAGAGTGAAAGAAACTGACACTGTCCCTACCTAGAGTTTTCTGTCCCTAGAATAAATGTTTTTTTTAATCACAATATAGCAAAAGGACAATTCACTCACTGTCCTTCCAGGTCCCTGGAAACAAGGACTTGCAGAGTGAAAGAAACTGACACTGTCCCTACCTAGAGTTTTCTGTCCCTAGAATAAATGTTTTTTTTAATCACAATATAGCAAAAGGACAATTCACTCACTGTCCTTCCAGGTCCCTGGAAACAAGGACTTGCAGAGTGAAAGAAACTGACACTGTCCCTACCTAGAGTTTTCTGTCCCTAGAATAAATGTTTTTTTTAATCACAATATAGCAAAAGGACAATTCACTCACTGTCCTTCCAGGTCCCTGGAAACAAGGACTTGCAGAGTGAAAGAAACTGACACTGTCCCTACCTAGAGTTTTCTGTCCCTAGAATAAATGTTTTTTTTAATCACAATATAGCAAAAGGACAATTCACTCACTGTCCTTCCAGGTCCCTGGAAACAAGGACTTGCAGAGTGAAAGAAACTGACACTGTCCCTACCTAGAGTTTTCTGTCCCTAGAATAAATGTTTTTTTTAATCACAATATAGCACAAGGAAAATTAACTCACTGTCCTTACAGGTCCCTGGAAACAAGGACTTGCAGAGTGAAAGAAAAAAAACACTCTCCCTACCTACAGTTTTCTGTCCCTAGAAAAAAATGTTTTTTTTAATCACAATATAGCAAAAGGACAATTCACTCACTGTCCTTCCAGGTCCCTGGAAACAAGGACTTGCAGAGTGAAAGAAACTGACACTGTCCCTACCTAGAGTTTTCTGTCCCTGGAATAAATGTTTTTTTCAGCACAATATAGCACAAGGACAATTAACTCACTGTCCTTACAGGTCCCTGGAAACAAGGACTTGCAGAGTGAAAGAAAAAAAATACTCTCCCTACCTACAGTTTTCTGTCCCTAGAAAAAAATGTTTTTTTTAATCACAATATAGCAAAAGGACAATTCACTCACTGTCCTTCCAGGTCCCTGGAAACAAGGACTTGCAGAGTGAAAGAAACTGACACTGTCCCTACCTAGAGTTTTCTGTCCCTAGAATAAATGTTTTTTTTAATCACAATATAGCAAAAGGACAATTCACTCACTGTCCTTCCAGGTCCCTGGAAACAAGGACTTGCAGAGTGAAAGAAACTGACACTGTCCCTACCTAGAGTTTTCTGTCCCTAGAATAAATGTTTTTTTTAATCACAATATAGCAAAAGGACAATTCACTCACTGTCCTTCCAGGTCCCTGGAAACAAGGACTTGCAGAGTGAAAGAAACTGACACTGTCCCTACCTAGAGTTTTCTGTCCCTAGAATAAATGTTTTTTTTAATCACAATATAGCAAAAGGACAATTCACTCACTGTCCTTCCAGGTCCCTGGAAACAAGGACTTGCAGAGTGAAAGAAACTGACACTGTCCCTACCTAGAGTTTTCTGTCCCTAGAATAAATGTTTTTTTTTAAGCACACTATAGCAGAAGCACAAAACACACTGACACTCTCCCTACCTATCCTTCTCTTTCCCTAAACTAAAGGAATCCAGGTTAAGCAAGAAAGAAATAACAGTCACTGTCCCTGCCTATGCTACTCTATCCCTGCTCCGGAACACACTACACTAGGCCGCCGTGCTGGCGGCCTTTTATAGTGTGGGGCGTGTACTAAACACCCTCAGCAATAATTGGCCACAGGCATCCTGCCTGTGGCCAATCATTGCTCTCCTCGCTGCCGGCGCTGTGATTGGCCAAGCATGCGGGGTCACAGTGCATGCTTGGCCAATCACAGCGCCTGGATGACACTGCGATGGCGTAGTGCATTGTGGGCCGTTCGCGTCACTCGAATTTGGCGCGAACGGCCCAAATCGTTCGATCTTCGTCGAACGATCGAACAGCCAATGTTCGAGTCGAACGTATGTTCGACTCGAACACGAAGCTCATCCCTACCAGTGATCATCATATAAGTGTTACGGGTGACGCTGGTTAGTTAGTTTGCTTTTTATAGTGTCAGGGCACCCGCCGTATATAACCCAATAAAGATTTAACCCCCTGATCGCCCGGCGGGTGATATCAGTTAGGTTTTAGCGTCAGAGAGGGTCTGCGTCACACCCCAGGCAGCGTCAGGTTAGTGCCAGTAGCGCTAACACCCACACGTGAAGCATACACCCCCCTTAGTGGTATAGTATCTGATCAGCTCAATATCTGATCTGATCAGATCTATACTAGCGTCCCCAGCAGTTTAGGGTTCCCAAAAACGCACTGTTAGTGGGATCAGCCCAGATACCTGCTAGCACCTGCGTTTTGCCCCTCCGTCCAGCCCAGGCCACCCAAGTGCAGTATCGATCGATCACTGTCACTTACAAAACACAACACACATAACTGCAGCGTTCGCAGAGACAGGCCTGATCCCTGCGACTCCAGTGCTGTAGGAGGTGATTTCACCACCACAGTTAATAAAAAAAAGCATATATGCCAAAGCATTGGGGCAGCAGGAGCGGAGGAGTGATTTTGCTTCTAATGCCGCGTATATACGGTCGAAATTCCGACGGAGGCTTGCCCGTGGAAAAGTCTGACCATGTGTACGCGGCATAACTTTTGCGAAAAGATGCCCCCATGCTTCGGCATATATAAATGGTGCATGTATGCCCATCATTAGAAGTGGGTGGATGAAGGGCGGTATTCTAATGGTGGGCATACCCACCGATCAATCTTTTTTTTTCGTTCAGCCAACAGGCTGCATGAAAAAAAAGATTACAATACATGTCCAACAAGGACCAGCAACGTACTGGTATGTTGCTGGACTTTGAATGGTTATACCAGAATGATGCCTGCGGGTTTAGGTATCATCTTGGTATCATTCTTTTCAGCCAGCGGCCGGCTTTCATGTAAAAGCAATCCTAGTGGCTAATTAGCCTCTGGACTGCTTTTACAAGCAGTGGGAGGGAATGTCCCCCCCCCCGGATATAAAAAGCGCCATTGGGAAATTGGGAAAGCATTTTATCACACCGATCTTGGTGTGGTCAGATGCTTTGAGGGCAGAGGAAAGATCTAGGGTCCAATAGACCCCAGTTTTTTCAAAAAAGAGTACCTGTCATTACCTATTGCTATCATAGGGGATATTTACATTCCCTGAGATAACAATAAAAGTGATAAAAATAAATAAATATGGAAGCAACAGTTTAAAAATAAAATAAAAAAGCAAAATTAATAATAAAAAAAAAAAAAAAAAAAAAGCACCCCTGTCCTGCCCTGCTCTTGCCCAATGGCGAACGCAAGCGTCGGTCTGGCGTCATATGTAAACAGCAATTGCACCATGCATGTGAGGTATCACCGCGAAGGTCAGATCGAGGGCAGTAATTTTAGCAGTAGACCTCCTCTGTAAATCTAACGGGGTAACCTGTAAATGCTTTTAAAAGCTTTTAAAAATGTATGTAGTTTGTCGCCAATGCGCGTTTGTGCGAAATTTTAAAGCATGTCGTGTTTGGTATCTATGTACTCGGCCTAAGATCATCTTTTTTATTTCATCAAACATTTGGGCAATATAGTGTGTTTTAGTGCATTAAAATTAAAAAAGTGTATTTTTTCCCAAAAAAATGCGTTTGAAAAATCGCTGCGCAAATACTGTGTAGAAAAAAAAATGCAACACCCACCATTTTATTCTGTAGGGCCTTTGCTTTAAAAATATATATAATGTTTGGGGGTTCAACATAATTTTCTTGCAAAAAAAAATATGTTTTCATGTAAACAAAAAGTGTCAAAAAGGGCTTTGTCTTCAAGTGGTTAGAAGAGTGGATGTAAGCTTCCTAATGTTGTGTATAAAATGCCAGAACAGTTCAAAACCCCCCCAAATGACCCCATTTTGGAAAGTAGACACCCCAAGCTATATACTGAGAGGCATGTCGAGTCCATGGAATATTTTATATGTTGACACAAGTTGCGGAAAAAATACATTTTTTATTTTTTTTTGCACAAAGTTGTCACTAAATGATATATTGCTCAAACATGCCATGGGCATATGTGGAATTACACCCCAAAATACATTCTGTTGCTTCTCCTGAGTACGGGGATACCACATGTGTGAGACTTTTTGGGAGCCTAGCCGCGTACGGGACCCCAAAAACCAATCACCGCCTTCAGGCTTTCTAAGGGTGTCAATTTTTGATTTCACTTCTCACTGCCTATCACAGTTTCGGAGGCCATGGAATGCCCAGATGGCACAAAACCCCCCCAAATGACCCCATTTTGGAAGTAGACACCCCAAGCTATTTGCTGAGAGGTATTGTGAGTATTATGCAGATCTCGCTTTTTGTCACAAAGTTTTGAAAATTGAAAAAAAAATGAAAAAAAAATGTTCTTTCTTCATTTTCAAAAACAAATGAGAGCTGTAAAATACTCACCATGCCTCTCAGCAAACAGCTTGGGGTGTCTACTTTCCAAAATGGGGTCATTTGGGGGGGTTTTGTGCTATTTTGGCATTTTATGGCCTTCAAAACTGTGATAGGTAGTGAGGAGTGAAATCAAAAATTTGCGCCCTTAGAAATCCTGGAGGCGGTGCTTGGTTTCCGGGGTCCCGTACGTGGCTAGGCTCCTAAAAAGTCCCACACATGTGGTATCCCCGTACTCAGGAGAAGCAGCAGAATGTATTTTGGGGTGCAATTCCACATATAACCATGGCATGTGTGAGCAATATATCATTTAGTGACAACTTTTTGTAATTTTTTTTTTTTTTTTTGTCATTATTCAATCACTTGGGACAAAAAAAAAAAAATATTCAATGGGCTCAACATGCCTCTCAGCAATTTCCTTGGGGTGTCTACTTTCTAAAATGGGGTCATTTGGGGGTGTTTTGTACTGCCCTGTCATTTTAGCACCTCAAGAAATGAGATAGGCAGTCATAAATTAAAAGCTGTGTAAATTCCAGAAAATGTACCCTAGTTTGTAAACGCTATAACTTTTGCGCAAACCGATAAATATACGCTTATTGACATTTTTTTTACTAAAAACATGTGGCTGAATACATTTTGGCCTAAATGTATGACTAAAATTGAGTTTATTCGATTTTTCTTATAACAAAAAGTAGAAAATATCATTTTTTTTCAAAATTTTCGGTCTTTTTCCGTTTATATCGCAAAAAATAAAAATCGCAGAGGCAATCAAATACCATTAAAAGAAAGCTCTATTTGTGGGAAGAAAAGGACGCAAATTTCGTTTGGGTACAACATTGCATGTCCGCACAATTTACAGTTAAAGCAGCGCAGTGCAAAATTCTGAATTCACCTCTGGTCCTTTAGCTACCAAATGGTCCGGGCTTAAGTGGTTAATATGTGACACATTCATACGCACAGAGTAATATATAAATGAAATGCATGTATGTATGTATTAATGATGTGGAAAAGAAATAAAGAACATTTGATAGAAAAAAAGAATTGGTAAGGGGTACCTACCATTTCACAAAGAAAGTGTAAAAAAATGTAAAAAAACACACAGACACCGTTGGGATAAGTCCTTTATTAAAAAAAATAAATTAAAATAAAAAGAAGATGCCAGCGGTGGTAATTCACTCTCAGTCTCCACTCCAAAGCTGTCGGTATCCTGCGATGGATGCTCTCCTCTCCGGGGTCCAGCGGTGGATGATCTCCTCTCCATCCAGGTCCAGGCTCCAGCGATGAAATGTCCAGCGCAGCGCATCCTGTCTCCACCGGAGACACCCCAGGAATATCGTCGCCGCAGCCTGACAGGTCTTATGTAGCTGAGGACGGGGCCACCCGTCACGTGACCCCGTCCCCCTCTGACGCAAGGGGAGACCCGGGCTTACCCAGTGATGTGCGGGTGACCCCGCCCCCCTCTGATGCAACGGGAAAACTGCGTTACATCAGAGGGGGTGGGGACACCCGCACGTCACTGGGAAAGGCCGGGTTTCCCCTTGCGTCAGAGGGGGCAGGGTCACGTGACGGGTGGCCCCGTCCTCAGCTACATACGAGACCTGTCAGGCTGCCGCAACGTCATTCCTGGGGTGTCTCCAGTGGAGACAGGATGCGCTGCGCTGGACATCTTATCGCTGGAGCCTGGACCTGGATGGAGAGGAGATCATCCACCGCTGGGCCCCGGAGAGGAGAGCATCCATCGCAGGATACCGACAGCATTGGAGTGGAGACCGAGAGTGGATTACCACCGCTGGAATCTTTTTTAAAAAAAAATTATTTTTAATAACGGACTAATCCCAACGGTGTCTGTGTGTTTTTACAATTTTTTACACTTTCACATAGGGGGGCGGGATCTGGGGGTCCCCTTTGTTAAAGGGGTCTTCGAGATTCCGATAAGGGTTGTGGGGATGAGGCCCTTGTCCCCATCAACATGGGGACATGGTGGTTTAAGGGGTCACAGACCCCCAAAGCATCCTCCCCATGTTGAGGGCATGTGGCCTGGTACGGTTAAGGAGGGGGCCACTCTCTCATCCCCCCCTCTTTTCCTGTGGCCTGCCAGGTTGCGTGCTTGGATAAAGGGTCTGGTATGGATATTTGGGGGGAACCCCACGTAATTTTTTTTTTAATTTGACGCAGGGTTCCCCTTAATATCCATACCAGACCTAAAGGGCCTGGTAATTGAACTTGGGGGCAACCCACGCATTTTTTTTTTTTTTTATCAATGACTTTCAATTACTTTTCTCTGTATTGCCGGGAGCCGACAATTCATTTAAATTACTTTTTTTCCTTCAGAAATGACACTTTGTGCAGGGACAGTTCTAAGCACGGGAAACACGCGCTACTTTACAGGCATACTATACACACCCCCTAGGTACGAAATTTAAAGGAATATTTCACTTTTATTGTTTCACTTTAAGCATTATTAAAATCACTGCTCCCGAAAAAAACGTCAGTTTTTATAACTTTTTTTAATTGATACATGTCCCCTGGGTCAGGACCCGGGTCCCCAAACACTTTTTATGACAATAACTTGCATATAAGCCTTTAAAATTAGCACTTTAGATTCCTCCCTTAGACTTTTACAGGGTGTTCCGTGGCTTTTCGAATTTGCTGCGAACACCCCAAATTGTTCGCTGTTCGCCGAACGGGCGAACAGGCAATGTTCGAGTCGAACATGAGTTCAACTCGAACTCGAAGCTCATCCCTACTCCCGTCATTTTATTGCAACCTCTCAATTAATTTTTTAGAACTGTCCCCATTTCAGCAAAATGTGTCCTTTTGAAATCTAACTTTTGTTTTTGTATATGGTTCTTGTTTTAATAGCAAACCAAAGACATTGGTGATCACAAATTTGAATTTGCAATGCATATCCAAGCACATGACATCTAATCTTTATAATTACATAAATAGATAGACATTAAGGGGAAGTAAATTAGGTCTTAGTGGCAGCTTAAGATCCTTCAGCCTTTAAGTAATACAGTGATATACATAGCTGTCACTGTGGTGACAGTTTAATCTTTTATTTAACCACTTAAGCCCCGGACCATTACGCAGCTTAATGACCAGAGGTGTTTTTACAATTTGGCACTGCGCTGCTTTAACTGGAAATTGTGCAGACATGCAATGTTGTACCAAAACGAAATTTGCGTCCTTTTTTTCCCACAAATAGAGCTTTCTTTTATTGGTATTTGATTGCCTCTGCAAATCTTTTTTTTTGCGATATAAACAGTAAAAAGACCGAAAATTTTGAAAAAAAATGATATTTCCTGACAGACTCCATGGCAGCCTACGTGTGGGTTAATCCCGCCCCTCATACCTCATAGGACCCTTCTCCCATAAATCTTTGCTCTGGGCCAGAGGCTGTGTTCCTTTTTTTGTCCTCCTCCTAGGACCAAGATATAGTCTTACCTTTTCATGAAGTTTTTCTGTAATCCAGGCCTGGCGGTGTGCACGGCGATACGTTGGTGGTTAGCGGTGATCCTCTCTGCAGTCCAGCAATCCTAGCTATTAGCAGGTGGACATGGGCGATATGATGTGATACCATGAAGAGCTTACTAACCTGGCCATTGGCAGGCAAGCGGCAATATGGCCAAACGTCCCAGCTATTAGCGGGAGGCTTTGTAAACGCCCGATCGTGCGGTGGGTCGAGCGAACAGCTCCCCAGTCCCAGGTTCTGGTCCGGATCGTGCCGTGGTGGTGGTAATGTACAAAGATATTCCTTTTATATGGCAGCCATATCTCAGTGTTTTGTGTGTCTCCTTATTTTCTATCAAGCTCCAGTGAGTGGCCACGGCGGCTGGAGCGCAGCTGCGTTCCAGCTCGCCGTTTCAGGAAGTCGCTGCGCATCCGTAAGCCGCGAACAAAGATTCTGTGCTTGGTTCGTGCAGGCGCAGTTTCGCCAAAATGGCGGCGGCGGTCACGAATGCGATTGGCCGCCACCGGATGGCAACCGCTATGGGGCGGTGACATCGTTAACGGTGGCAGATTTAAATAGCTGTCAAAGCAGCTATTACTTGGGATGACTTGCAGGCTTATGCAGTATTTTCCCAGGCACTGGGCTCTGGTTTACAAGGTAAATTGTTTGCTGCGGGCTCCCTGGGTGCTGGCTATGTTTTGTTATGTGCTCTCTCATGCCTGTTGTCACTCCTGTTTCTCATAAGGCTTTAATGATTCATTTCACTTTCAAACTGCCTTGCCATGGATCTGTCACCGCCCTCTTGTGGCCAACCCTTGCGCTGCAGGTAGGATTTATTTATTTTCTACCTGTGATGCTTGGGTTCACTCATTCAGGAGCTGTTAACCCTTTCTTTTTCACTCAGCTCTTCTAGGTCTGAACACCAAAGCACGGCAAAGACCGTCCTAGGTCTCAACGTTGTCACTCCTCTTCAAGGTACAGGCGTCAGATCTTCCTTTAGATCTAGGTACCACAGATAGGAGTCTAAAACCACCTCTGGGCGTCACTCTCACCGCCACTCCAGCCGCTCTGTGAGGAAAGCCTGCTGGGTATGCGGGGCCCAGGTTCCTGAAGGCAAATCGCTCTGCAAGCGATGCTTTTCTAAAGTCGCATAAGAAAGAGAGGGTGGAGACCAACAAGTGGAAGCACTGGTCAGAAAGGTGGTCCATGAGTCCCTGAGTAAAGGGGATTCTGGTCATACCCACAACCCTGCTGGCGACACTATGTCAGTCCCTATTAGGGATGATCTCAAGGCTCCAGGCCCTTCACAGCCGAGCCATTCCTCAATTGAAGCCTCAGACAGTGAGGTGGAGGTAGATGACCCTGGTGCAGGTTTTGAATTTGCCCTAGTACCACAGCTGGTCAAAAGCTGTCAAAGAAGCTTTGAGATGGAAGAGCCAGTGGAGGCACCCTCCAAACAGAGGAAATATTTTAAACACCTCAAAAAAGAACACCCTAATTTCTCCTTTTTGGGTGAACTCAGCGCAATAATTACCGACAAATGGGGTGGTGTTGAAAGGAAGAATTGCCTGTTAATGAAGGTATCAAAAATGTACCCATTTAAAAGCAAGGATGTAAAACACCTGGAGTCGGCTCCTCTCATTGACTCAGCCCTAATGAGGATGGTGAGGCATGTCACACTCCCATTGGAGGATACTGTTTCCTTTAGGGATTGCCTGGAGAGGAAAATTTATACCGACCTCAAGCAGATATACATTACAGCGGGTATGACCTGCAAACCAGCTCTAGCTCTCGCAGCCCTTTCTAAAGCGATGGAAGTCTGGGCAGATGACGTAGATGCTTCTCTGAGGAGCATCTCGGAAGAACTGGCCAGGAGCTCACCTATTCATGGGCTAAGGTTGACGTTGGCTTTTCTCGTGGGGCTTCCCTAGACATAATTCGCCTGGTGGCTCGGATCATGCTGACATCTGTCACGGCTAAGCGTGCCTTGTGGCTGCGCCCATGGGTAGCTGACCCTGCCTCCAAGCAGGCATGGTGCAGGATTCTATTTGGGAACATATCGGACAGTGCCATCACCCGTGCCACAGGGGGCAAGTCGGGGTTCCTTCCCCAGGATCGCCGTCTGCTAAACCAGAAGAGAACACAGCCCAGGCAAAGTTCAGATCGAGCAAGGAATGCTTGCTACTATAGGCCTGGCCGTGAGTTCAAGAAGACCTGGAAGAAAAAACAGCCTTCAGGCCAGAAGTTTTCAAAAGGGGCATCTTCCGGTGGACAAGAATCCCCTAAGTCTTTATGATATTGCACCTGCCTAAAACAGAGCGAGTCGGCATCCTTGCCTCTCTCGGAAGAGAAAAAGCAAATTCTCCTGTCTCTCTTGTGGCTCAGGGCGCTGCAATTCCAGTTCCAGATGACAAAAGGTTTTAAGGGGTCTACTCGCCCCTCTTCATGGTGTTGAAGAAAAACGTCTCCTGGAGGCCAGTTATAGACCTAACCCACTTGAATTCTTTTATCTAGAAGGAGAAGTTCAAGATGGAGACACTACTCATGATCAGTCAAGCAACCCAACCAGGCGATTGGCTTGTCTCTATAGACCTGAAGGAAGCCTACTTCCATGTTCCGATAGCGTCAGAATTCCAGAAATACCTTCACTTTGCTGTCGATCAAATCCGTCGGCAGTTCACCTGTCTCCCCTTCGGGCTTACAACATCGCCTCGTGTGTTTTCAAAACTTGTTGGCTGTCGTGGCTCTGATCAGGACCAGAGGTATCCGTCTGTATCAGTATCTAGACGACCTGCTGTTGTCTCGGGACAAGGAGCAGTTGCTAATCCACAGATCCCAGGTCATCTCCACTCTACTCGAGTTTGGTTGGCTTCTGAATCTGGAAAAGAGCCATCTGGATCCTACGCAGTCCCTGGTATTCCTCGGGGCACACTTCAACGCTATCAAGAGCACCATCTTTTTACCCCTGGAAAAATCCCAGTGATCCGGGACAGAGTTTGGCTTGCAATGTCGTCCTCATCTCCAAGCCTCTCAATGCCTAAAGATCATTGGCACCATGGTGGCAACAACACCCATGGTAAAGTGGGCTCAGTGGAAAATGCGGCCCTTCCAGAAGGGTTTTCTCCAGCAGTATAATCCAGGGCTTCGGGATCACTTTATCCAAATAACCTCATCCATGCGGGAGAGCTTTCCTTGGTGGCTACAACAGAGGAACCTCCTCAATTGTCACTCCATCGCACCTGTGTCTTGGGTCACCATCACTACAGATGCCAGCAACAGGGGCTGACAGAAGTAGCCCAAGGCATATGGAATTTTCCCTCTCACAGGATAGTCTCCAATGTTCTGGAACTCCGGGCAGTGTTCTGCGCTCTGCAGGCCTTTCACCACTTAACAGCAGGAGACTCAGTCCTCCTAAGACTGGACAACACAACGGCAGTCGCATACATCAAGAGACAGGGGGGTACTCGCAGACTCTCCCTGTCAAAGGAAATAGAGCCCATCATGATCTGGGCCCAGAAAAACCTGGCCAACCTGACAGCTGTCTATCTCCCTGGAGTCCCGAACGTTCAGGCAGATTTTCTGTTGAGAGTTTCTCTGGACAACGAGTGGACTTCCCCCCTGAAGTCTTCAGGTGGGTCCTGTCCCTGGGAGTCATTCCGGAAGTAGACTTGTTTGCCTCCCCATGCAACTTCAGACTAGAGAGATACTACACAAGGTCTTGGTATCCCCAGGCTTTTGGGTAAATGCTCTGACAGACCATTGGCGGTTCCACAGGGCCTATGCCTTTCCCTCGGTTCCTGTCATTCTCCGTTTTTTGTCGAGGCTCAGGATGGAAGAAGCAGAGATAGTGGCAATAGTCCCGTACTGGACAAACAAGCCATGGTTTCTACTGCTGATGCAACTCAGCTTCCGGGACCCAGTTCCTCTACCCTCCAGACCAGATCTCCTATCACAAGGGGCATTTCTACATCCATGCCCAGCCCATCTACATCTGATGATCTGGTTCTTGAGAGGGGAAGGTTGGAGGCCCTAGGCTGTCCAAGTAGGGCCATCTCCACAATATTAAATGCCAGAAGAACAGGCACCAACAGGGTCTACCAGAGGATTTGGAAAAAGTTTTCAGACTACACCTCTTCCACTGCAGGTTCTTGCAATAACCCAAAGATACATGATATCCTGGGCTTCTTACAATCAGGATTGGATCTCTCATTGTCAGTCAGCTCGCTGCGAGTCTAAATCGCTGTAATCTCTGCCTTTACGGGTGTTTCCTGGGCTAGACACCCTCTTACTCAGTCGTTTTTCAGAGGAGCAATAAGGCTCAGACCTCAGAGCCAAGTTTTTCTAATTGGGATCTTCCCCTTGTCCTGGATTTTTTCTTAGGTAGAGAGTTGGAACATGAAGATCAATCTTCTGTCAAATGACTCTCTCTAATAGTTGTCTTCTTGGTGGCTATAACATCGGCCAAGAGGGTCTCTGAAATCAGCTCTCAGGGATGCAAGGAGCCATTTCTAAACCTTTTAATTCCTATGTTGGGTTCAAACCCCAAAGTGGCATCTGTGTTTCATGACAATCAGGAGATTGCTCTTCCAACGTTCAGATCTACCGAGGATTCCAGTGTTTATCCCTTAGATGTTGGAAAAACTCTGAGTCAGTATCTTGAAGCTACAGCTTCTTTCCGTCAGACCGACCACCTGCTCGTTCTTTTCACAGGAAGTATAAGGGAATGCGTGCCTCTTCCAGATCTATCGGAGCATGGATTGTTCAGGCCATTCAGTGGGCCTATAAAGCCAAGGGCTTGGCGCCTCCAGAAGCGGTGACTGCTCACTCAACTAGAAGTGTCTTCATCATGGGCGGCATCACGTCACGTGCCTCCAGAAGTTATTTGCAAGGTGGCCTTGTGGTCTTCAATTAACACGTTCATGGCACACTACTGCGTAGTGGTTTACGTATCTTGTCTGTGATGGTGCCAATTAAACCTTTTTTCTTTTGTCCAGCACTCTGCCCACCCGGGTGTGTATGGCTAGTTATTTCCCACACGTAGGCTGCCATGGAGTCTGTCAGGAAAACGGAAAATTTATATCAAATACTTACCGTAATTTTCCTTTCCTGATGGACTCCATGGCAGCAGGAGTTCCCTCCCAGTGGCTGGAGTAGGCTAAATTATGGAACGCAGCCTCTGGCCCAGAGCAAAGATTTATGGGAGAAGGGTCCTATGAGGTATGAGGGGCGGGATTAACCCACACGTAGGCTGCCATGGAGTCCATCAGGAAAGGAAAATTACGGTAAGTATTTGATATAAATTTTCCGTTTTTCTACTTTTTATTATAAGAAAAATCTAATAAACTAATTTTTAGTCATACATTTAGGCCAAAATGTATTCAGCCACATGTCTTTAGTAAAAAACATGTCAATAAGCGTATATTTATTGGTTTGCGCAAAAGTTATAGCGTCTACAAACTAGGGTACATTTTCTGGAATTTACACAGCTTTTAATTTATGACTGCCTATCTCATTTCTTGAGGTGCTAAAATGGCAGGGCAGTACAAAACCCTCCCAAATGACCCAATTTAGGAAAGTAGACACCCCAAGAAAATTGCTGAGAGGCATGTTGAGCCCATTGAATTTTTTTTTTTGTCCCAAGTGATTGAATAATGACAAAAAAAAGACAAAATTACAAAAAGTTGTCACTAAATGATATATTGCTCACACATGCCATGGTTATATGTGGAATTGCACACCAAAACACATTTTGCTGCTTCTCCTGAGTACGAGTATACCACATGTGTGGGACTTTTTAGGAGCCTAGCCGCGTACGGGACCCCGAAAACCAAGCACCGCCTTCAGGATTTCTAAGGGCGCAAAAAAAAACCCCCAAATGACCCCATTTTGGAAAGTAGACACCCCAAGCTATTTTCTGAGAGGCATGGTGAGTATTTTACAGCTCTCATTTGTTTTTGAAAATGAAGAAAGAAAATAATTTTTTCTTTTTTTTTTCTTTTTTCAATTTCCAAAACTTTGTGACAAAAAGTGAGATCTGCAAAATACTCACCATACCTCTCAGTAAATAGCTTGGGGTGTCTACTTTCCAAAATGAGGTCATTTGGGGGAGTTTTGTGCCATCTGGGCATTCCATGGCCTCCGAAACTGTGATAGGCAGTGAGGAATGAAATCAAAAAATTTACACCCTTAGAAAGCCTGAATTTGCTTGGATTTTGGGGTCCTGTACGCGGCTAGGCTCCCAAAAAGTCTCACACATGTGGTATCCCCGTACTCAGGAAAAGCAACAGAATGTATTTTGGGATGTAATTCCACATATGCCCTTGGCATGTTTGAGCAATATATCATTTAGTGACAACTTTGTGCAAAAAAAAAAAAAAAATTTCCGCAACTTGTGTCAACATATAAAACTCTCCATGGACTCGACATGCCTCTCAGCAAATAGCTTGGGGTGTCTACTTTCCAAAATGGGGTAATTTGGGGGGGTTTTGAATTGTCCTGGCATTTTATACACAACATTATGTCACACATCATCCACTCTTCTAACCACTTGAAGACAAAGCCCTTTCTGACACTTTTTGTTTACATGAAAACATTTTTTTTTTGCAAGAAAATTACGTTGAACCCCCAAGCATTATATATTTTTTAAAGCAAAGGCCCTACAGATTAAAATGTTGGGTGTTGCATTTTTTTTTCCCACACAGTATTTGCGCAGCGATTTTTCAAACGCATTTTTTGGGGAAAAAAATACACTTTTTTTTATTTTAATGCACTAAAACACACTATATTGCCCAAATGTTTCATGAACTGCAAAAGATGATCTTAGGCCGAGTACATGGATACCAAACACGACATGCTTTAAAATTTCGCACAAACGCGCAGTGGCGAAAAACTACATACATTTTTAAAAGCCTTTAAAAGCCTTTACAGGTTACCACATTTAAATTAACAGAGGAGGTCTACTGCTAAAATTACTGCCCTCGATCTGACCTTCGTAGTGATACCTCACATGCATGATGCAATTGCTGTTTACATATGACGCCAGACCGACGCTTGCGTTCGCCTTTGCGCAAGAGCAGGGCGGGACAGGGGTGCTTTTTTTTTTTTTTTATTATTAATTTTGCTTTTTTATTTTATTTTTAAACTGTTCCTTCCATATTTTTTTTTAATCATTTTTATTGTTATTTCAGGGAATGTAAATATCCCCTATGATAGCAATAGGTAGTGACAGGTACTCTTTTTTTGAAAAAACTGGGGTCTATTAGACCCTAGATCTTTCCTCTGCCCTCAAAGCATCTGACCACACCAAGATCGGTGTGATAAAATGCTTTCCCAATTTCCCAATGGCGCTTTTTATATCCGGGGGGACATTCCCTCCCACTGCTTGTAAAAGCAGTCCAGAGGCTAATTAGCCGCTAGGATTGCTTTTATATGAAAGCCGGCCACTGGCTGAAAAGAATGATACCAAGATGATACCTAAACCCGCAGGCATCATTCTGGTATAACCATTCAAAGTCCAGCAACATACCAGTACGTTGCTGGTCCTTGTTGGACATGTATTGTAATCTTTTTTTTCATGCAGCCTGTTGGCTGAACGAAAAAAAGAGATTGATCGGTGGGTATGCCCACCATTATAATACCTCCCTTCATCCACCCACTTCTAATGATGGGCATACATGCACCATTTATATATGCCGAAGCATGGGGGCATCCTCCCGCAAAAGTTATGCCGCGTACACACAGTTGGACTTTTCCACGGGCAAGCCTCCGTCGGAATTTCGACCGTATGTACGCGGCATTAGAAAAAAAAAATCGCTCCTCTGCCCCTGCTGCCCCCATGCTTCGGCATATATGCTCTTTTTTTAACTGTGGTGGTAAAATCACCTCCTACAGCACTGGAGTCGCAGCGATCAGGCATGTCTCTGCGAACGCTGCAGTTATGTGTGTTGTGTTTTGTAAGTGACAGTGATCGATCAATACTGCACTTGGGTGGCCTGGGCTGGACGGAGGGGCAAAACGCAGGTGCTAGCAGGTATCTGGGCTGATCCCGCTAACACTGTGTTTTTGGGAACCCTAAACTGCTGGGGACGCTAGTATAGATCTGATCAGATCAGATATTGATCTGTTCAGATACTATACCACTAAGGGAGGTGTATGCTTCACGCGTGGGTGTTAGCGCTATTGGCACTAACCTGACGCTGCCTGGGGTGTGACGCAGACCCTCTCTGATGCTAAAACCTAATTGATATCACCCGCCGGGCGATCAGGGGGTTAATGTAAAAAGTATTTTAAATATAAAATAGTGGCGCTAAACCATATATTGTGAATATACAACAAAAAATTAAATATATATCTCAATCTTACACCACGTGATAGTGTGCAAAAATATATAAATAATTATATTCAATAAATAACGTCCATTAGTGAATTCAAAGGTGAAATATATCATACACTCTCAAAAAAAAGAAGGGGCTGAAAAACCCAAACCAAAAAAGAAAAATTTCTCTATAAGTGTATCCAAGTGTTTCAACCTTAAAAAAAGCACTCAAAGTCCATAACTTGATATGAAAAGAAATTCCTTCCACCAACACCGCTGTGACTGTGACTCCTCTCACAAAGGTATTGCACTCACCAGAATAATTAGCTTAGCATTCTCATGCATAAGCAATCAGGCTTTAAATACACCACTCACAGTGATTGCAGCTTTTCCAGTAATGTTCACTCAATACTCGATGTGAATATGCAAAAAAGAAGAAGTGCTTCCAATAGTGTAATACTGTCAGATAACCATTTATTTAAAAGGCACACGTAAACTTCAAACATTGCACTCACATCACTTCAAAGAACAAAAAAGCTCTTCACAAATAGAAGGTGTTTCACAGCAGAACTTCAGGTAAAAAACTTCACACAAAAGAGGGTTGTTGCGGTATACTATGATGTATCGTGGTCACGGCGGGCCCAAAGTAAAACCGGCACTCTCACCCTCCACACGTCCGCCTCCTCTCCTGGACCTCAAATCAGCTCAACAGACGGTGCTTACGAACGTTATTTCTCACTTAACCAATGGGTGTGGCTGTGCGGCAAGCGTTAAGTGAGAAATATGTAGTTTTTGTTGGGCCTGACTTTTCATGACCTCATGAACGTTGTACACACTATACAGGGACCTAACACTAACTGCCATGACACTTTCACAGTTACAAATGTCACTGTTTTCAGTGATCAGTAAATAAATTATCACTGCAATCAGTGACACTGTGACTGGGGGCTGGGGGGTGATCTGGGGGTGACTGGGGGGGGGGGCGATCGTGTACCTATGTGTGCCTACGTGTCAGTGGGCTGTTGGTGCACTTACTTGATGTCTTCTCTCCACGGCGCTCGGTATATGTGAGCGCCGCAGGAGAGATGACATCACTTCCTCCAGCCTGTGTATACATTACACAGGCAGAGGAAGCATTTCATTCGCCGGGAGCGATCGTGAGGGGGTGGCCAGAAACCAATGGCTGCCCCCTCATCACCGATCGCTCCTGGAGCGATACCAACCGCTCACTGTACCGGAGGGGGGTCCGATCGGACCCCCCACCCATACGAAGGCAGTCACGTACAGGTACGTGATTGTGCCTGTCTGTGCCATTTTGCCGATGTATATATACAGTGAGCGGTCGTTAAGTGGTTAAAGAGGTAGAATAAGAAACCAATATGACTATATCCTGCAATAGATTTTATTGCAGGTGTTGTATATGTATAAGGTATAATGATGACAAATATACAGTAAGCAGTCATACAAAAGAAAATATATTATAATCCATTTTTACTTGTTTTATTACCTATGGTAACAACCTGTTGTGCATTAGGGAGTGGCTAGCATGGGATGATGACCTATCTATCTTCTGTTTACTGTACCTAGGGATGTATCCTCTTCACCATCCTACCTGCACCACTTCTGATGGAGCTCCAACAGCATGAGGTCTATTTATATTGGACAAAGAACCCTTAAAAACCAGGGAGCTCAGATATGCAAGCTTGGATCTACTCATGTGGCTGATGCCTCTCATTACCCGTGCCTTACTTTTGGTTAGTGAAGTTGCCAGTCATACTGACTGTCCGATAATGAGGTGCAGGAGATGGAAGGGGCAAGCTACAGAAGGCAACCAAAAGAGCTGAGTGATTTTTGGATATCACAGTGTCCCAATTTTCCAGAGTTGTAGGAATTCAGGAATTACAAGAATTCAAAAGGCTGATGCCTATATATTTACTATGTCCACAGGATTTGTTTAATAACTATGTTCCTAAACTTGCAAATGATTTTTCTACAGATTATGGTGCTAACATCATTGTAGCATATGTAATATGTAGTTTTTGTTGGGCCTGACTTTTCATGACCTCATGAACGTTGTACACACTATACATGGTTCCACCACTTAAACCATACAGTTGAGTTATGGTTTATGTATTACTGAAATAACAGGTTTCTCAAACTGTTACTCCTTTTAAAGGATTACTTTCTGAAATAAAAATTAAGTGAACCATATTTTCTGTCTTAACAACATATTCCTATCTTATAACTCTGTGAAGATCCCAGCATGGAGCCAGCTGAAGTCTAAAGTAGACAATTACAGAAGCCAAGCTTGTAATAAATGAGAACATTGCCTGAGCAATTTATAAGTTAGGCTTTACAGCTATTTAAGGAAAAACAGATCTAGTATCAGCAGGGAAATCTGGTGTGAAAGAATTGAAAGAAATACTGAGAATTACTTGGAAAAGTAATCTTCTTATTGAAATAGTTATAGTTTACTGCACCTTTCCAGAAATAGTAAATTGCATATAACAAAAAAGGCAAAAAAGTGATAAAAAGAGACAGCCTGTTAAACAAGAAATTCATAGTTTTCAAACAGAATGGATGTTCGATTTATCCGGAGTGACAGATAACGTGTCAAGCCAAGATTATGAAGAGCTTAACAGTATTATATAGAGCCAAGAGCCATTATTCAAGAGAATATTGCAGAAGGCATTTGGAAACGTGTTGCTAAAGTGAACAAGATAAATAGACATATTCATATTCTTCATATGGTATATGTACCTTATAATAAAAATAAAAATTAAACAAAGGTTTTATTTCTATTTATCCTGTTACATAGTTGCATAGAAGGTGAGGTTGAAAAAAGACACAAGTCCATCAAGTCCAACCTATGTGTGTCACTATATGTCAGTATTTTATTCTATATCCCTGTATGTTGTGGTCATTCAGGTGCTTATCTAATAGTTTTTTTAAACTATCGATGCTCCCCGCTGAAACCACCACCTGTGGAAGGGAATTTCACATCATTGCCGCTCTTACAGTAAAGAACCCTCTACGCAGTTTAAGGTTAAACCTCTTTTCTTATAATTTTAATGAGTGGCCACATGTTGTATTAAACTCCCTTACGCAGAAAAGTTGTATCCCTATTGTGGGGTCACCAGTATGATATTTGTAAATTGAAATCATATTCCCTCTCAGGCATCTCTTCTCCAGAGAGAATAAGTTCAGTGCTCATAACCTTTCTTCATAACTAATATCCTCCAGTCCCTGTATTAGCTTTGTTGCCCTTCTCTGTACTCGCTCCATTTCCAGTACATCCTTCCTGAGGACTGGTGCCCAGAACTGGACAGCATACTCCAGGTGCAGCTCGACCAGAGTCTTGTAGAGTGGGAGAATTATCGCTTTATCTCTTGAGTTAATCCCTTTTTTCATGCAAATATTCTGTTTTTTTTGTTAGCAACAGCTTCACATTGCATGACATTGCATATCATCTACTAGGACCCCCCAGGTCTTTTTTCCATCATTGATTCCCCCAGAGGTTCTCCCCCCAGTGAGTAGATTGCATTCATATTTTTGCCACCCAAATGCATTACTTTACATTTTTCCACATTAAACCTCATTTGCCATGTAGTTGCCCACCCCGTTAATTTGTTCAGATCTTCTTTCAAGGTTTCCACATACTGCAGAGAAGTTATTGCCCTGCATAGCTTAGTATCGTCTGCAAATACAGGGATTGTATGTTTACCCCATTCTCTGGAAGCAGGAGGGACCATACAAATGTAAAATCTCAGGAAGCAGCCGTGGAGTTGGAGGAAGTGCGCCAACCAGGTAAGAGAAAGAGCTGTGCTGTGTGTCAAGCCATGCAGTGCCAAGCCACGCTGTGCCGAATCGTGCTGTGTCAAGCTGTGCTGTGCCAGAGAGAGTAGAGAGCGGGTTGCTGTTCTGGACGCTGGAACCAGGAGGCTGATCTGAACAGGGATATTTCCATCCAGATATGCTGTCTAAGTCACCACTTCATCTGCTGCAGTTTGCTATACTGCTGCATAAGGGGCCCCCCACCATACAAACTATTAGAGGACCACCTATAGAGGAATCAGGTGAGAGGGTCTCTGATCCACATTACAGTTACAACCACCCGTTAACCCTTAAGTATAAACTTGTTAAAAAGGCATTTTCCCTTTGACACTTTGCCTCAAGAGAACTATCACACTTGCAGTTGCACCCACCATTAAGCAGGGGCCACCAAAATAGAGCGCATAAGCCTATTAGTACACCATAACTGTGACTTTGCTATTTATCTGCCTCCCATTGCTGTATAGTATTCTAGTCCTGATACCCATAACTGCTCCGGTGAACTTGCTCCTCTTTCTGCATTGCTGCCATAAGAAGTCTATACATCTACCGAACCCAAGTTTACTGTAAACTTCTGCTAAACGCCAGACTCTGAGTCATCTTCATCACTCTGCGTGCCAATGGTGTTAAAGGGCCCCAAAATAGCCAGCATAATTTCACCATAAGGACCTGTCCAAGTCACTCCATTCCTGAGGGCAGAACTGGGTTGCTGTTGCTGGGGTTAAATTTGAACGCCTAAGCCAAGCCCCTTTGTCTGATAGCCCTCAAGTTACTTAGTCTATTACATCTTGCCATAATTGTCTTTGATCACTTAAGGAGTCTTGAGTACACTCAAGCTTTTATCCCAGGCTAAAAGGGCCAAACATGGCAAAGGAAAAAAAAAGTGTTGCTTTAACTGCCTAAAAAGTGAGGAGCAGGAGTTAGAACATAATTTAATTTAATAGTCAATGAATCATAGATACAGTGGAGGACTAAGCATAGCCACCCTAAGTGAGAAAGTATGTAACTGGCCAGATCACCAGATTAAAAAAAAAGAAGACTAATGCAGCCACCATATGTAAGGATTAGTAAGTTGAAATATTTTATACATTTTTGTTTTTCAGTTTAGATACATTTTTAGGAGTTTCAAAAAGATTTCCAATGTAGTAAGTAGGTATAATTGGTGTTACAGAAATAAGAATACTCAGATGTCAGTAACAAACAACATCTTTCATATGTAGGCAATGGCATAAATGAATTGCCAATAAGTGAAGTGAGCATTGCAATTTTAACAGAACATATTAATCTAAGCATAGATCATCCAAGAACATCAACCGAAACTTCCATGACTGTCATTACAATTCTAGATATACCTTAAGGTGTTGGCCACACCTTCCATGTCTCAGTACATTTTTTATTTGTGTCAGACTGGATTGCTAAGCACGCTTTGTAACTTTTAACTAAATTAACATGTATTTTTACATCAGATACGTTAGGTGCCATGTTACATCTCCATTTTTGCATAATAATTAATCTTGCTGCAAAAAGTATACAGGTCCTTCTCAAAAAATTAGCATATTGTGATAAAGTTCATTATTTTCTGTAATGTACTGATAAACATTAGACTTTCATATATTTTAGATTCATTACACACAACTGAAGTAGTTCAAGCCTTTTCTTGTTTTAATATTGATGATTTTGGCATACAGCTCATGACAACCCAAAATTCCTATCTCAAAAAATTAGCATATCATGAAAAGGTTCTCTAAACGAGCTATTAATCTAATCATCTGAATCAACTAATTAACTCTAAACACCTGCAAAAGATTCCTGAGGCTTTTAAAAACTCCCAGCCTGGTTCATTACTCAAAACCGCAATCATGGGTAAGACTGCCGACCTGACTGCTGTCCAGAAGGCCATCATTGACACCCTCAAGCAAGAGGGTAAGACACAGAAAGAAATTTCTGAACGAATAGGCTGTTCCCAGAGTGCTGTATCAAGGCACCTCAGTGGGAAGTCTGTGGGAAGGAAAAAGTGTGGCAGAAAACGCTGCACAACGAGAAGAGGTGACCGGACCCTGAAGAAGATTGTGGAGAAGGACCGATTCCAGACCTTGGAGGACCTGCGGAAGCAGTGGACTGAGTCTGGAGTAGAAACATCCAGAGCCACCGTGAACAGGCGTGTGCAGGAAATGGGCTACAGGTGCCGCATTCCCCAGGTCAAGCCACTTTTGAACCAGAAACAGCGGCAGAAGCGCCTGACCTGGGCTACAGAGAAGCAGCACTGGACTGTTGCTCAGTGGTCCAAAGTACTTTTTTCGGATGAAAGCAAATTTTGCATGTCATTCGGAAATCAAGGTGCCAGAGTCTGAAGGAAGACTGGGGAGAGGGAAATGCCAAAATGCCTGAAGTCCAGTGTCAAGTACCCACAGTCAGTGATGGTCTGGGTGCCATGTCAGCTGCTGGTGTTGGTCCACTGTGTTTTATCAAGGGCAGGGTCAATGCAGCTAGCTATCAGGAGATTTTGGAGCACTTCATGCTTCCATCTGCTGAAAAGCTTTATGGAGATGAAGATTTCATTTTTCAGCACGACCTGGCACCTGCTCACAGTGCCAAAACCACTGGTAAATGGTTTACTGACCATGGTATTACTGTGCTCAATTGGCCTGCCAACTCTCCTGACCTGAACCCCATAGAGAATCTGTGGGATATTGGGAAGAGAAAGTTGAGAGATGCAAGACCCAACACTCTGGATGAGCTTAAGGCCGCTATCGAAGCATCCTGGGCCTCCATAACACCTCAGCAGTGCCACAGGCTGGTTGCCTCCATGCCACGCCGCATTGAAGCAGTCATTTCTGCAAAAGGATTCCCGACCAAGTATTGAGTGCATAACTGAACATAATTAGTTGAAGGTTGACTTTTTTGTATTAAAAACACTTTTCTTTTATTGGTCGGATGAAATATGCTAATTTTTTGAGATAGGATTTTTGGGTTTTCATGAGCTGTATGCCAAAATCATCAATATTAAAACAAGAAAAGGCTTGAACTACTTCAGTTGTGTGTAATGGATCTAAAATATATGAAAGTCTAATGTTTATCAGTACATTACAGAAAATAATGAACTTTATCACAATATGCTAATTTTTTGAGAAGGACCTGTTTAATCCTATGTGCATGCGGAAATGTATCAATCCCCAAGCTGGGGACAACTAAGGCTGGGGTGGGGGCCGTTTGACACCCTGTGATTTCTGAGATTAGAGAAAATGTTTTATTCCAGAAGCTGCGGATGTGTGGACATTCCCACAATATATGGAGTAAGGATCCCATTTGGTTGCAACCCCACCAACATTTGTTATTATCTAGATCAGGGGTCTCTAAACTATGGCCCTCCAGTTGTTCAGGAACTACAATTGTTGCCATTGGTTATTCATAAAGGTCATGTGCAATTCCGCTTCCCATTTTCGGAGGATGGAGCATGTGTATCTTTTGCTTGTAAGAAATTTTAGAATAATGCAATCTCTTTTGCAGTACATGAATCAGATGTCCAGAAGGACCAGGCCTTTTTGTTAATATGTGGAATAGTTACCGAGTTTTTCTGCAACCAAATATTCCTTAAAAATGAATAGCGTGGTCCTTCTGTAGATCTTCAAAGGGGGGGAGTTTGTCATTATTTAATATAGTCATAATAGGAATGGATTTTACCCCTTTATACGGGTGGAGGAGAAACTGAGGTAGCAAAAAATGTAAATACCTCAAAGGGAATAGGAGTCCCTGTAGTATTAAAAGTGCTTCCTTGTTCCTGTGTGAAGTATTCCCACACCAACATTGCCGCTTTAATTATAGGGTTGGTCATTTTGAAGCATGAGTTTACTAAGTAGTGGGCATATATAAGGGTTCTAAGATCACCCTTATGAACAAAGCTTTGTTCAATGTCTCGCCATTGTATGTTGCAGATAGGGTTAAACCAGTGTCTAAGTTGATCCAGGACTACTGCTGCATAATAATATTTTGAGTCTGGAAAGCCCATTCCACCTTTTTTCTTTTGAGTAATCAGGGTGGCATAGGGGCATCTAGGTTTTTTACCAGCCAAGACATAGGAGCGAAATAATCACTTGATAGAGGTAAAGGCGAGGGGAGGAACATAGATGGGAAGGGCTCTGAATAAATATAGAAGTTTGGATTGCACTAACATCTTGAGAGCTGCAGCTCTTCCAGCCCTTGGTTTAGATACGTTTTAAACTGTGGCCTTTTAAATAAAACTAAAAGCCTCTGTTTTAAAGTTCCTTTCACTGAAATCAGAAGACACAGCAACAAAACAGCAAAAGCTATGTTTTTTATCATCAAAGCAACATGACAAATTAGTTTAAATCAAATTTGTTGATCCAAAACCTGCCATTTAAAATTTGGATGTCACCGCCCAGGGCATGATGGGGCGGTGATGATATAAGGGGTAAGGTCACCGGGTGGGGTCACCGGGTGACATCACCCGGTGACCCCGCCCCATGCCTATATAAGTCGTTGCGCACCGCGCACACGGCATTACAGCGGGAGAGAGCGTCGTGTCAACATTGGAAGAAGAGAAGAGGGAAGAAGACGACGAAGAAGACCGGGCCACCGCTAGTAAAAGAGCTGGCAAAAGAGCAGAAGATAGTGGAGGAGCCCAACAGAAGAACCGGAGAGCGGGGTAAGAGTCGGAAGAGACCCCGGAGCTGCCTAATAAATTACTTTAAAAACCTGTCTAGTGTGTTTTTTTATTTACACTTTTTTCCCCCAGGTGAATGGGTAGGGGTACGATGTACCCCATACTCATTCACATAGGGTGGGGGGCCAGGATCTTATTAAAGGGGGCTCCCGGATTCCGATAACCCCCCCGCCTGCAGACCCCGACAACCAACGGCCAGGGTTGTCGGGAAGAGGCCCTTGTCCTCATCAACATGGGGACAAGGTGCTTTGGGGTGGGGGGGCCGCCCAAAGCACCCACCCCCCCATGTTGAGGGCATGCGGCCTGGTACGGTTCAGGGGGGGGCGCTCGCTCGTCCCCACCCCCTTTCCTGACCGGCCGGGCTGCGTGCTCGGATAAGGGTCTGGTATGGATTTTGGGGGGACCTCCACGCCGTTTTTTCGGCGTAGGGGGTTCCCCTTAAAATCCATACCAGACCGAAGTATGCTCTTGGAGGGGAAACCCATGCCGGTTTTTTTATTAAAAATTTGGCGTGGAGTTCCCCCTCAAGATCATCAGAGCACAAGTCGCATGCCAAAGTTGAATTATGCAAGACAGTGATCCGACTTTGATCCGACTTCAGTGATATTCAATGGGCTGAAGTAGGATCAAAGTCGGACCAAACTAGTACAGGGAGCATTCTCAAAATTGGACCGACATGTGTCGGACCAGTTAAGATGGCTCCCATATAGGGATGAGCCGAACACCCCCCCCGGTTCGGTTCACACCAGAACTTGCGAACGGACCGAAAGTTTGCACGAACTTTAGAACCCTATTAAATACAATGGATGCGAACGTTCGAAATGAAAAGTGCTAATTATAACGGCTAATATGCAAGTCATTGTCCTAAAAAGGGTGTGGGGACCCGGGTTCTGCCCCAGGGGACATGTATCAATGCAAAAAAAAGTTTTAAAAACTGCTGTTTTTTTGGGAGCAGTCATTTTAATGATGCATAAAGTGAAAAAAAAGGGAAATATTCCTTTAAATATCGTATTTGGGGGGTGTCTAAAGTATGCCTGTGAAGTGCCACGTGTTTCCCGTGTTTAGAACTGTCCCTGCACAAAATGACATTTCTAAAGGAAAAAAATGGTCATTTAAAACTGCTTGCGGCTTTAATGTAATGTCTGGTCCCGGCAATATGGATGAAAATCATTGAGAAAATGGCATGGGTACCCCCCACCCCACTTGTATGGATATTAAGGGGAACCCCGCACCCAAAATTAAAAAAAGGCCCTATATACTCTGAACAGCAGTATACAGGCGGTGCAAACAAGACAGGGACTGTAGGTTTGTTCTTAAGTAGAATTTTTTTCTAATTTGGAACAGGTACATTTTTTAAGTGTAGCTCTAGCCAAAAAATCTATTTTTAAGCTTTTTGTAGAACATAGGGAAGGGTTATCACCCCTGTAACATTTGTTTTGCTGTCTGTTGTGGAATAATGATTAATATCTAATATTCTTGTATCTTAAGGGCGTTTCTGAATGAATAGCATTCATAGTCAGGTTGACTTAAAAAGAAAGTGAGTTTATTTTCTCACAGGTGGCATCATAAATACAATGAAAAAATTGTATAACAGTTCAGTTCAGTGTAGGTAAATATATATAAAATAGAATAGATTGCTGTAGCAAGCTTATGAAAGCATGTGTGCTCCATGTGTGCTAGTTGCAGACTCCATCTTCAATGCTGTTCTCTGAGTGTTCCCAAAGTGAAGCCGGAAATGACGTTCTTAGACTTCTGGTAATTCAGCTGTTCTTCTTGTCAATCTTAGTGTAAATGTGTCAATGTTGTCTCTCTAAAGTGGGTGTGAGTGAGTGAGAGATTCTTCATGTGTGTTCGTGTCAGTATGTGGTGCAAGTGTGTCGTGTAAGTGTGTTGTGCCCCCTCCCATCTCAAACTATAGGCATATATATTTTTTTACATATGTTGTCACCTCATACAAACGTAGAACCTTGTATGGCACACATTAATTTCTGCTAACTTCAGCAATATGTTATATCAATAGAAGATATTGGCTCAGAGACATATGGAGTTTGATTGACAGGCACACATGTGGCACTCTATACTTGGAGTGGTGTGCTGACGATGTAATATCATAACCAAACATCTCCTATATGAACATATATTAGACTTGTGCACAACGGAAAAATTTGTTCCGTTTCGGTTCGTTTCTTTCCGGTCCTGTTGATTCGTAATCATACGTAATTTTGCTAGACGGGATTTTTCGTGTTCGGACTCATTCGTATTTTTGCAAGCGACATTTTTCGTTGAATTTTTTGTTGCTTTGTAATTCGTACTTTCGGTAGAGTACGTTGTTTTTCGTTGATTCTGGACACAACTCCTACTTTCGTAACTTTTTTTGGGTTCGTTGATTCGTAATTTTCCGTGTCTCTCTCACAACGACGCTGCCTATTATGCCTAATGTGCTTCGAATGGATTTGTACTTTTCTAAAAACATAGCGGTTATTTGTAACGATTCGAAATCTCGTATTTTACTTTCGTTTTTTACATGCGGCTATAGGCTCCGCCCCTGTACACCATTTTGAGAGGGTTCAGCACGGTGAGGGAGAAGCAGAGAGCAGAGCAGAGTGAGTGTTATTGTGCTTCGAATGGATTCGAAATCTCGTATTTTACTTTCGTTTTTTCATGCGGCTATAGCCTCCGCCCCCTGTACACCATTTTTAGAGGGAGTTCAGCATGGTGAGGGAGAAGCAGAGAGCAGAGTGAGTGTTATTGTGCTTCGAATGGATTCGTACATTCGTAACTTTTTTCATAACGAATTATGCCGAAGACCTTCGGGCATTCGCTATTTTGCGGTATAATTTATTTCGGATTCAGTTTTATTCGTAATTGCTCTGTTCGGAAATTCAAATGCTTCCGAATGTCCGAAAGTTGCTAAATTCAGACGAATTTCGATTCGTTACGAAACGAATTGCACATGCCTAACATATATTACTAACAATAAAATAACTATTAACTAATACATACTAGTATGACTAAGACTTCACTTAAACAAACTTAACAAGAGATATAAAGAAATATATTATTTATCTCACTACGAAAATACTGATCTATTCTGGAGATCTATTCTTGTCACCCTACACCAAGATGCCTTATATGTCATACTCAAATTGGCTTCACCAGAAATATCCAGCACTACTCAGCTTTAGATTGAAGAATCATGTCACATCAATTGATCAAGGTCATTCACTCATACCTAATTTACTATGATTAATCATAAAACCAAATATGTTTTGCAAGCTTGCCTTATATTAATATAACACCTATAAGTGCCGAATTATAAATTTGAAATAATATTCTAACAATCCCCCCCTGAATTATGATTAATCATATTAAAATTATTATTAAATTCATACAGAAGCATTCATATCACAATCACTCCTCCTTGTATCAAATGATCGGACACAATATTCCTCAGTATAGAAGAAAGAAAAAATAAATGCGCTACCCAAAACATGTAAAAATACAGATAATGACCCAAAAAAAGGAGGAGGTGAAGCAGCTGCACAAGAATGTGACAAATTCAAAACAAAATAGAGGGTGATATTGCCCCTGTAGATGTCCTTTGAGGAACGAAACGCGTCGGGCTATGCATTTTGCTCCCCATATTGCCTTTTAAATATACTTTGAACTGTGATCACTTTTATTTTGTATGCTGGCTTTTTTGATTAAAATCCATCTATGACCTGCACCATTGGAGCCCCCTATTTTTTTCCTTTCTTTGCATGAATCTGCAAAAGACAAGGCTTTTTTCAGTTTTATCCAGCTGGTTCTTCCAACACCCGGGTTAGGGTCACCATTCTCTCTGTCCTGATTCACCTGAATGTCTGGTGGATTACCATGATCCACATATCAACTTCCCAGTAGGATCTTCAGTGTTGAATGCTATTGGTGGCTGACAAATCTCGGGAATATCCGTCCTACCAGGACTCTTGACATCTGACTGCCAAGGAAGGGAACTACAACATCTTCCAGATTCCTGGTGACACCTTCATGTAGCAGTCGTTTGGGATACCTTTAAGCTCGATTGATCCGGTGTCGTATGACATTCGGGTCCAACGTTTCTGGTAAGCGCATATGCATGTCATCGTTTACTTGAAGACTAGTGTCGGGAGTTCTTCATCCACTTGATGATACCTTCTTTTTGTACTGGGACACTATATCACATTGAAATTTTGTTTATATAGTAGACACTTTGTGTGTTGATTCACACAATTTATTTTGCCGGGTGTTTATTGCCCAGCCCCCCCCTTTTTGTTTGTGCTATATCACATGGTCACATCATTTTTTGATATAGTTCAGTTTTTCTGGCCTATATGCAGCGCTGCATATATCACACAATATTCCTCAGAACTAAAGCAGCTAGAAATATTTCTCCTAAATGCTATTCTCTTTACTTTTAACTTTTCTTAGATCTATCTATTTAAAATCTTAAAATAATGGTATAGATTTGTTTTTAAATGTATAACATAATGATGACTAATATCAATAATTATTAATATTAATAATAATAATAATGATAATTATTATTATTAAAATAAGTAAATGATGCAATAATATATTTCCATACTTGTGCTCAAAGAATATTTTAGCTCTTTGGAAATATACTTTACACTCTAAAACTTTTCATAACTTTCCATTTTTCTATTAAGAGTGATATGTTTCTTAAGTTATGAACAAAAGATGTTCTATTAACTAGAATGATTGTGCAGCTCATAACTATATGAATAAAGAAAAATAAAGAAAAATAATAATAATAATCCTAACTTAATATGAACATTAATATCAGAATAATTGGATAATCAAAAAATGTATATGTGGACAAATGTTTCAGTCCTAAATTATTTATCTATAGTAGATAGATAAAGTTTCTTCTGATTAATTTTTTCTTCATGAAATGTCTTTAAAATGTCTTCTTCAAGTTCTGTTAGGTTAGAAAAACGTTATTGAATAGGATAAAATAGTCAAATATGAAATATAAATCTTTTGTCCAATATTCTTCCCGAAAGGATCTCTTCTTTAACTTTGAATTTTTTTATATTCTCTTTGCTCTTTATAGGAGCTTGTTATCCTCCATATTTGTTTGATTTTAGATGCCATATCTGTAAAAGAGAGGCAGTATCATTACTCGGGAATAAAATATTTGCATTAATTCTTGTACTTTTTCTCAACAAATGTTAAATCATTATGGGACAATAGCTTTGTGAATTTGTTAAAACTATATGTGAAATAATACTATCTTATATTTTCCTTCAAAGAGAACTTCTGTATGACTATGTATTTTATGTACTGTCCTTATCCTGTCTAAAATTACCTAAACTATAAAACATATGTACTGTGAAGTTTAGGTATGACAGGACGCAATATTTCCTTTTGGTCATGATACAAAACCCTGTTTTAATAAACAAAGAAAGGTTTCATATCACCCCAGAGATGACAATGGACTATGCCTTTGTTCTCATCTCTAAATGATTAGAAATATGCGTAACTGTATTCTGTGTTGAACTTCTTATTCTAGTGTTAGACTGTTCTGCAGTAACAAATACTGGTTCAAGATCTGTCTCAGTTCTTATGCTGGAAACCTGAGATAAAGACTTCTCACATACATTTGTATAAACATGTGCTGGTGTACATTCCTGAATATGTCTTCTGTCCCCATCTATCTGAATGTGTATGGGTAATAAAGCTCTGAACCATAGAGGATATTTTTTCCTAACTTCTCTAAAACTACCTTCCTCAAAAATATCTTTTAGTGAGCAGTCAGGTGTCTGTACAATGATTTTGTTTGATTTCACTATGCTCTCTGTAGCTTTAATTGCATAGTAAACACTTAGCAATTTCTTCACACCTGGCTCAAAAGTTTTTTCCAAAAATGATAAAACTCTGACTGTTACTACATCCATGTACCAATATTCCCTGTTCATTTTATTTTAATTGGCAACTGTTGGTGTTATCCATGCATGTAAACAATTTTACTTGAATAAACTATATACTGTATTTACTACTGTTTATATTTACTGGCGGAAACGTCACACACTTCATTTAAAGTCCCAAAGGGCGAATTCTTTGTTTTATTACATGTTACAGGGATGGAAGTGTGTCACTGGGGACACCAGACCCTTCTCCTTCTTTTTTCTAAACTCTGGAGAAATAGGCAATTATTTTCTCCTTACCTTCTTGTAATTGAGACAACGTTACTGAGATGGCATTTTGAGATACATGAGTTTTCAAAACAAACGATGCTTCAGAACAAACCTCTATTGTACTTAATGCTGGAGCATTCTGCAAATCTTTTTTCAACACTTCAAAAGCATTTTTCTCATTTCGACCCCATTGGTCAACTATATTACCTCTATTCCTCAAAAGATTATATAGTGGATTAACTTTTTCTGCGAAACTATGTACAAACTCTTTGCAGTGATTTATTTTATGCAAAAATTGATGCAATGCTTTATACGTTGTTGGAGTTGGGATTACAGTAATATCTCTAACTGTTTCTTGCAACAATTGTCTCTTTCCTTGACTAATTTGCATTTGAAGGTATTTCACCTGACTTTTCATCAGCTGAACTTTTGTCGTGCTTAATTTTAAACCTTCAGCTTGTAACATCATAAACAACTCAGACAAAAGAGCCATATGTTCATCGATATTCTGAGTACTCAGCAAAATCGTATCCACATGTTGACAAATACAGTCTGGCCTAGAAAATTTTGAAAGTATTCTTGCTATAGTTTCATGAACTACACCATCACCAATACCTAGACCAGGTATTAATCGAGTGAACGTATAAGTCTCTTTTCTGAATGTGAACGCAAGTTTGTATTCACAACTTTTAGTTAAAGGGATGGAAAAATGACTATTAGCAATTTCTAGTACAGAAAACACTTTGTCCTCAGCATTCAAATTTAACTTTATGTTAGATTTATCAGGAAGAACTGGGCTATTTGTGATGTGCTTATTCAATGTCCTTAAGTCAACTGATAAAGAATATGAATTATCAATGTTTTTAATTGGCCAAATACAGTTATTTACCACTGATTTAGCTTTTTTTACAATTCCAAGTTGTACAAACTCTTGAATAATGTCAGAAAGTGGACCGATTGATTCTAGTGGTAACTCACTCTGATTAAGGGGTTCTGGATCCTTCCCCTCAATATTTAATTCGGTACTTTTCAAAGTTCCAATGTCATTTTTGAACTTTGACCACAAACTTGGAAAACATTGTACCACTTCCTTTAAAGCACAATTTCCATCAACATCAGGCCACTTTTGTTCTGTAGACATATTGGTAATGGAACCAACATTACTGTATACAGAGCAATCAATAAGCACTGATTTGGGCCTAGATGGATCTTTTTAACTACTTTTATTAGCCAAATCAATCACCCACTTTTGTTTATTGATTACATCACTGCCAAGTATATTCTCTGCTTCGTGACAGACCCAAATGTTAATATTAGGTTTTCACTAATCCAGGTACTTCAAATGTTACATTGGATACCTGTCTAGCAGTGGAATTACCTGTATTATTAAAACCCACTATATTACACATAGGAGAATTGGGTTTCACAGATATGTTTTCTTTGGTAAGGCTAATCTCAGATCCACTGTCAATGAGACAATTAATATGTTTACCATTCAGCAAACATTGAATATATGGCCTACCATTCTCGTCCAAAATAGTTGGTGCTACATATTGTAATGGCAGAGAAAATGAATCCGGGTGTGATTCTATTTTTGGCAATGGCAATAAACCCTCTCTTTCAGTGACAGCTCCTTTTGCCATATTATCTGAACTTCTGTGAACAGTCAAATTACTGATCTGTTTGACTTCAGTAGCATAAGGCAATTCAGTCAAAATATAATCTTGACATGACAAAGGTTGTACAAAAGCTGATTTTTCATTCTCCATATCTTTAGTTTTTATTTGTGAGTCTCTTTTAAACTTACAGCAATGTTTTTTCACATGGCCAGATCCATGACAGTAAAAACACGTCATAGGGTCTCCTTGCCCCACTTGTCTGCACCTGTCATCGTCATTCTTGCTAAGACCTATCGTTTCTGACACGTCTACAGCCTGACTTTTTTTGTCACATTGAATTATAGCAACTCCGTGTGTAAGATTGCTTTGATTCAATTGTCTCCTAATTTTATCAATGAAGCTTACTATATCATTTACATTTTTTCCTGTGCTATGGCTACTGAAGTTGGGTCAAGGCATTTAAATTTTTTTATGAAAGCTATTTTTAAACCTGGGTCATTTTCATCATCTACTCCAAATATCATTTCATAAACCTTGCAAAATCTTGTCTTAAACAAAAATGGATCTTCTTCTGCAGTAATAGATCTAACATTTCTATGGTCGGTTTTTGTTCACCATTCTTACATAGCAATAATTGTCGCAATCTATCTGCCGTGTCATGTTGTCTTTATTGACCTTCGTCATCACTAACAAGTGAATGGATTCGTTTAGCAAAGTTAACAGGAACCCACAACTGAAATATGTAATTGCGTTGATCGTTTGAAAGGTTAAAACGATCTGCAAACATTTCAAATAAATCCCAATTAGAAAATACAGTTGCCTCAACGTCATAAATAGGAAAGTCTTTTAACACTTTCATAAGTTGGTCATGTATTTGCAACTTTAGTTTTGCAGTTCTACGTAATACGTTTTTATGTTTCATTTCAATCTCATTAGTAGCATCAATATTCTCTATTTCCGAACTTTCCGGAAAATAAGATTGTAGCCTTCACTTGGTTTCAGTCTTTTTGTCATCTGTAGTTATTACAGCAATCTGTCTACTGTCATTTTGTAACTCTGACAAAATCATTTTTTTAGATTCTAATTGTTCTTCAAGATTCTCTATGTAATTACAAAAAATCTCACAGTTTGGACAATTAAGAGACTCTTGGGACACATTTGTATGTATTCCTGTGTTCTGTACATTATTAGTCACTGTCTGATTTAGTGTACACACATTTTTGGCAGGTAAAATATTAACAATCATCTTATTAAATATTCTCAACAATTTCAATACATTACTTATTTTCTTACGTAATTTATGTACAGTAAACCTGGAATTATCAATCTGTGTATTGGCCTGTAAACATTCATTGTACATATATGACCACAAGTGACTGTCATTTGGATAAAAAGAAACATCTTTAAACTCTAGCTTGCTATCTCTAGCTATTTCATCAATACATTCCATAACTTTTACTCACCGTATTTAGAAGAATTTCTTGTCTTTAACCGTCTGTTACTGGACTGTTGTCCACATCTGACGCAACACAAACGCCTCTTGGTTGATAGGTTATGAACCGTCTTTTTTCTCGAGACTTGAATATTCTCAAAACTGCGCTAATCTCTCCCCCCTCAGCAAGGATCGAGATTTCCGTAAAAATAGAGATGCAACGGCATTGGGTGGCTCACCAAATTGTAGAAAAATGATTAATATCTATTATTCTTGTATCTTAAGGGCGTTTCTGAATGAATAGCATTCATAGTCAGGTTGACTTAAAAAGAAAGTGAGTTTATTTTCTCACAGGTGGCATCATAAATACAATGAAAAAATTGTATAACAGTTCAGTTCAGTGTAGGTAAATATATATAAAATAGAATAGATTGCTGTAGCAAGCTTATGAAAGCATGTGTGCTCCATGTGTGCTAGTTGCAGACTCCATCTTCAATGCTGTTCTCTGAGTGTTCCCAAAGTAAAGCCGGAAATGACGTTCTTAGACTTCTGGTAATTCAGCTGTTCTTCTTGTCAATCTTAGTGTAAATGTGTCAATGTTGTCTCTCTAAAGTGGGTGTGAGTGAGTGAGAGATTCTTCATGTGTGTTCGTGTCAGTATGTGGTGCAAGTGTGTCGTGTAAGTGTGTTGTGCCCCCTCCCATCTCAAACTATAGGCATATATATTTTTTTACATATGTCGTCACCTCATACAAACGTAGAACCTTGTATGGCACACATTAATTTCTGCTAACTTCAGCAATATGTTATATCAATAGAAGATATTGGCTCAGAGACATATGGAGTTTGATTGACAGGCACACATGTGGCACTCTATACTTGGAGTGGTGTGCTGACGATGTAATATCATAACCAAACATCTCCTATATGAACATATATTACTAACAATAAAATAACTATTAACTAATACATACTAGTATGACTAAGACTTCACTTAAACAAACTTAACAAGAGATATAAAGAAATATATTATTTATCTCACTACGAAAATACTGATCTATTCTGGAGATCTATTCTTGTCACCCTACACCAAGATGCCTTATATGTCATACTCAAATTGGCTTCACCAGAAATATCCAGCAATACTCAGCTTTAGATTGAAGAATCATGTCACATCAATTGATCAAGGTCGTTCACTCATACCTAATTTACTATGATTAATCATAAAACCAAATATGTTTTGCAAGCTTGCCTTATATTAATATAACACCTATAAGTGCCGAATTATGAATTTTAAATAATATTCTAACATCTGTGCACCTGTTCAGAACATTTCACCTCACTTTCTGTCCCAATGACAAATGTTTTTGGAAAAGTGGGGTTTTTATTGAAACAAGGATTGGTGATAAAGCATCAGTAGAGAGGAGACACCTTTTTCCCATATTAACTTTTACAGGAGAGAATTTGCCTTCCTAGGGGTAGATTTCCTCTCACTTCCTGTTGTCTCCTTCCGTTTGCAGGTAGGAGTCGTTTGTAAGTTGGATGTTTGAAAGTAGGGGCCTGCCGTATATACTCTGCAGAAATTTGCCCCTTAGGTGTCGGTGTTGCCACAACACTGTAAGCCCTCACAGTTACTCTTGGTGGGCACTGGAACGCCCTGCTGTGAACTATTATATCAGGAATTGTAATTACATGCCATTGTTGGACAGTGGTAGGAAAAATTGGGCCTTTGGTGGTGGTGCTGGTGCTACAACACTGTCAGTCCTCACAGTTACTCTTGGTGGGCGCATGAATGGGCCCTACTGTAAATTATTAGATCAAGAATTGTAATTGTATGCCCCTGTTGAAGAGGGGCAGAAAAATTGGGCCTTTGGTGGTGGTGGTGGTGGTGGTGGTGTTGCCACAACACTGTAAGCCCTCACAGTTACTCTTGGTGGGCGCAGGAATGGGCCCTGCTGTGAATTATTAGATCAAGAATTGTAATTACATGCCCCTGTTGAACAGGGGCAGAAAAATTGGGCCTTAGGCACTGGTGCCACAACACTGCAATTCCTCACAGATACTGTACTTGGAGCACAGCAATGAGCCCTGTTGCAAAGTATTGCATCAAAAATTGTAATTACACGCCCCTGTTAAACAGGGGCTGAAAAAATGGGCCTTAGGCACTGGTGCCACAACACTGCAACCCCTCACAGATACTGTACTTGGAGCACAGCAATGAGCCCTGTTGCAAGTATTGCATAAAAAATTGTAATTACACGCCCCTGTTAAACAGGGTCTGAAAAATTGGGCCTTAGGCACTGGTGCCACAACACTGCAACCCCTCACAGATACTGTACTTGGAGCACAGCAATGAGCCCTGTTGCAAAGTATTGCATCAAAAATGTTAATTACACGCCCCTGTTAAACAGGGGCTGAAAAATTGGGCCTTAGGCACTGGTGCCACAACACTGCAACCCCTCACAGATACTGTACTTGGAGGACAGCAATGAGCCCTGTTGCAAAGTATTGCATCAAAAATTGTAATTACACGCCCCTGTTAAACAGGGGCTGAAAAATTGGGCCTTAGGCACTGGTGCTGGTGCCACGACACTGCAACCTCTCCCAGATACTCTAGTTGGAGTGCAGGAATGAGCCCTGCTGCAAAGCATTGCATCAAAAATTGTAATTACATGCCCCTGTTAAACAGGGGCTGAAAAATTGGGCGTTAGCCACTGGTGGCGGCACCCAGAAACAAAAATGTTCTTCCAAGCTATCATCATGAATCGGATCATTGAGGAGGAGGAGGATAGTCAGTCAGTCATAACAGGACAGTCACTCAGCATCAGCATACGCAGTCTTGAAGGGATGTGACATTTCAAAATAAATTATTCTGTTATATCAGCTTCAGGTGCTTGGTAGCTGGTGGTGATCCAAGACTGGTTCATCTTTATGAAGGTCAGTCGATCAACCGAGTCGGTGGACAGGGGCACCCTGTGATCCGTGACAAAGCCTCCAGCAGCACTGAATGTGCGTTCCGAAAGAACGCTGGATGCAGGACAGGCAAGTAGCTCAATTGCATACTGTGCAAGCTCTGACCAGTGATCCATCCTCAAGACCCAGTAAGCCAGAGGATTTTCGGTGGGAAAGGTGTCCAAGTCTGACCTTGCCCCTAGGTATTCCTGTACCATGTATATCAGACGCTAGCGATGGTTGCTGGAAATGATCATACTTTGGGGCTGCGGACTAAAAAATTGTCTGAACGCATCGGTCAGACGGCCACCTTCTCCACCGCTCCTTCTGCTACTGACCGAGGCCTCAGCAACTCGTTGTCCAGGACCAGGAGTTTGTAACCTCCCAGTCCCTGGGAACGCATTGCACAGACCTTTCTGCAAGGCCTCCCGGAGTCGTCTCATCCTCTGCTCCCTCTGCGACGGCAAGATAAGGTCCGCGACCTTACCCTTGTACCATGGATCAAGGAGAGTGGCCAGCCAGTAATGGTCCCTCTCCTTGATCCGAAGAATACGAGGATCCTTCTGCAGACTTTGCAGGATCAGGGAGGCCATGCAGCGTAGGTTAGCTGAGGCATTCGGTCCGGAGTCCTCTGGGTCACTAAGGACGACATGATCCGCAGCCACCTCCTCCCAGCCACGTACAAGTCCATGGGTATGTTGGGACTGTAAATCATCCCTAAAAGACTGCTGCTGTTGATGCTGAGTGCCATGCTCCACCTCCATGCTGACACAATCCTCCTCCTCCTCCTCCTCCTCGTCCTCTTCCTGTGTGATAAGTGGGACACAAGGAACACTGTCTGGGTAAAGGGGGCCTTGAGAGGCAAGGAAGTCCTCCTCTTCCTGCCTCTGTTCTGCCTCAAGTGCCCTGTCCATTATTCCATGCAGCGTATGCTCCAACAGGTGGACAAGAGGTACAGTGTCATTGATGCATGCACTGTCACTGCTTACCATCCTCGTGGCCTCCTCAAATGGTGCCAGGACAGTGCATGCATCCCTGATCATGCCCCACTGGCGTGGTGAAAAAAACCTGAGCTCCCCTGACCCTGTCCTGGTGCCGTAGTCGCACATGTACTCATTGATGGCCCTCTGCTGCGTGTGCAGCCGCTGCGGCATGGCCAACATTGAGTTCCACCTGGTGGGCATGTCACATATAAGGCGGTTCTTGGGCAGGTTCAACTCCTTTTGCAGCTCAGCCAGCCGAGCACTGGCATTATATGATCTGCGGAAATGCACACAGACTTTCCTGGCCTGCCTCAGGACATCCTGTAAGCTCGGGTACCTGCCCAAGAACCGCTGCACCACCAGGTTAAGGACGTGAGCCACACAGGGCACATGGGTCAGTTGTCCCTGTCGGAGGGCGGAGAGGAGGTTGCTGCCATTGTCGCAAACCACCATTCCTGGCTTAAGCTGGCGTGGCGTCAACCACCTCTCGGCCTGCCCCTGCAGAGCAGACAGAACCTCTGCCCCAGTGTGGCTCCTGTCCCCCAAACACACCAGCGCAAGCACAGCATGGCATCTTTTTGCCTGCGTACTTGCGTAGCCCCTTGAACGCCTACGGAGCACCGCTGGTTCCGAGGACAAAGCACAGGAAGAGGCCATGGAGGAAGAAGAAGAGGAGGGGGTGGAGGAGAGAGGTGTGTCACAACCAGTAGTAGCATTTTGGATGCGTGGCGGCGGAACAATCTCCAACAATACTGCACCTTGTCCTGCATCCTTCCCAGCTGCCAAAATAGTGACCCAATGGGCCGTGAAAGAAAGGAAACGTCCCTGTCCATGCCTGCTGGACCATGAGTCAGCGGTAATATGCACTTTACCGCTGACCGCCCTGTCCAGCGAGGCATTGACATTGCCTTCCACATGCCGGTGGCGTTTGGGAACCTGCCACTGAGGAACCGCACATTGCACAAACTCACGGAAGGGGGCCGAGTCTACCAACTGAAAAGGCAGCAGTTGAATTGCTAGCAATTTAGCCAAGCTAGCATTCAACCGCTGGGCATGTGGATGGCTGGGAGTGAACTTCTTTTGACGGTCCAGCAGCTGGGGCAGGGAAATTTGCCTGCTAGAATCGGACGTCGGTGTACTGCTAGCAGAGTGCCCGCAAGTACTTGGCTGTGACACACCTAATTCTACACCTTCATTCCTCTCAGTGCAGGTTTCAGAGAGGATTGAAGGTATAGTGGGGTTGGAGATCCCAGCTGATGTGGAGCAAGGAGAGGTCCGCTTTGTTCTTTGGTGTGGGTCTTTAAGGTAGGCTTGCAAACGAGCTGCATGGCAGGTCAACATATGTCTGGTCAAGCATGTGGTACCCAAGCGGCTGATGTTTTGGCCACGCGAGATACGCTTGAGACATATGTTGCAAACAGCAGCGGTGTGATCTGATGCACTTGACTCAAAAAAGGCCCACACCAAATAACTTTTGGAATAACGGGCAGAGGCAGCGCCCTGCACAGGCTGAGCTCTGCGGTGTGATTCAGTCAGTGTGCTGCTCTTACGCTGGCCCCCCGAGGGCATCCTGCCTCGTTGGAGATGTGCCTCCTCCTCATCCTCCTCCTCCTCCTCTCTCCTATCAGGCACCCACGTGGAGTCAGTGACCTCATCATCCCCTCCCTCCTCATCACTGGAGCCAATCTGGCAGTATGCTGCAGCTGCTGGAACATGACTGCCAGATTGCTGTCCTTCTTGAGCATCCCCTCTCTTTGCTCTCACGCTACTGCCTTCCTCTAGCTGGGTATCATCATCAGACCCTTTGAAACGCTGGGCAATCTCGTGGAGCATGTACCCAACACTGTGCTCAAACAGTTCGGGGGACTCCTCAGGAGGACATGGTGGGTCTAGGGAAGGAGTGACTGATGATGACATTGATACGAGGGAAGAGGACGCTTTGGCAGCTGCTTTGCCAGTACCCTGAGCCTGGGTGAGAGAGGATGAGGAGGATGAGGAGGGCTTGGTCATCCACTCTACCGAGTCTTCGGCATGATGCCGCTTAACACGTCCAGCTGCCGAAAATAAGGGCAAGCGTGTCCCATGGCCACGTGCTGATGACGATGCACCGCGTCCACGACCAGCACTGTTGTCTCTAGACACAGAGCCTGCTTGCCCTCTTTTATTGACTGTCTGTCTGCCTTTCCTTGTTGGCCTTCCAGACATTCTAATGGCCTGCAGGGAGATGGGAAAACACAAGCAATAAGGGGTAGCTTCAGGTGTATACTGTGCAGGAGGCACACTACGCCCGCTGTAAGTGCTGCAGATGCCTGCCTGTGTTACACAACAGGAAAACACAGCAATAAGTGCTAGCTTCAGGTGTATATTGTGCAGGAGGCACACTACGCCCGCTCTAAGTGCTGCAGATGCCTACCTGTGTTACACAAGAGGAAAACACAGCAATAAGGGCTAGCTTCAGGTGTATATTGTGCAGGAGGCACACTACGCCCACTCTAAGTGCTGCAGATGCCTGTTAGTGTAACACAAAAGAAAAAACCATGAGCAATAAGGGGTAGCTTCAGGTGTATACTGTGCAGGAGGCACACTACGCCCACTGTAAGTGCTGCAGATGCCTGCCTGTGTTACACAACAGGAAAACACAGCAATAAGGGTTAGCTTCAGGTGTATATTGTGCAGGAGGCACACTACGCCCGCTGTAAGTGCTGCAGATGCCTGCCTGTGTTACACAACAGGAAAACACAGCAATAAGGGCTAGCTTCAGGTGTATTTTGTGCAGGAGGCTTAGCAAAAATGACACTGACATTGTCCCCTGCCTATCCTTCTCTGTCCCTGCACGCCAACACACTGTAAATGCACAAGGTTTTTGTGTATTATGGGCGTGACCGGATGTTGAGGTGAGAGGCCGTAGCAACCCGGCCCCCGCACCTCGCTCCCATGTTGCGCTGTGATCGAGGGATCGGTCGGAGGAAGTAGGAGAGGAGCGGTGGCAGCGGTGATGTGAGCGGGATTGGCCGGCTGACCCCCCCCCTCCCCCCCTGGAAACTGGGTGCCTGGAATATCGGAGACCAGAGAGCTGTATGGAGCTGCACGGAGCTGCATGAAGGATAGGCGGCAGTGAGCGCGAGGAGGAGTTGGGAACACATCCCGGGAGTCGTGCGCCTGCTAACCGCTGCCTGAAGCATCAGCGTTCCGGGCTGCCTGCGTTCAGACCCCACCACCCTGCTGCGAGCTTGCTATAGCTGCCCTGTTATTCATTTAAACAGCTATCCATCCACAAGGAGGCATTATTAAGGTACACTGCTTTGCAATTCCGGAGCCTGAGGTGAGCGGACTCTTTTTTTTTTCTCTCCCTCCTATGTTTTGAAACTTAAACCCCTGGTTAAACGGAATATACGGGGTACAATTGTATCAACTGTATCAACAGTGACTCCTTACTTTTTAGTGTGGAGGAACGTGAAGGAAGGTGGATAATTTCATAGGGGTTTGTTTGGGCATCGGAGGTTGCAGAGCGATAGTGTGCGGGGGGCACTGTGAGTTGCTGTAAGGGGAAAGTCACATTACAGTACCCTCACAGTTTTCTCCTTTTTATATACAACATAAAAGCATAGTTACTGGGGGAAAGATAAAAGTATGCCGGGCACGCTATCAGTGATGACCAGGAACACCTCTAAGGACGGGTCAAGTGCGGGCATACAGCAACACCCTCAGTCTCAACCCCAGGCTCAGTCAACTAGGGGGGGTGAAAGCAAGCCAGGCAGCAGCCGCGGCTGCGGCTAAACTGGAAACATTTGGGCATGTCCCGGCAGGCACAGCAGGCTCCACACCTACAAAGGGACAAGGGTCTCAGCAACTGAACCCCCAGCAGATGAGCCTAGGCCAGATGGCAACTATAGCGTCACCTGGGAAGGAGGCAAGGGGTACAGGGCCCAAGGGGAAAGTATTGGGCAATCTGGCAGAGCCAATTATAGGAACAATATCGGAGGGTGAACCCTCTATGAGAGAGATCCTTTCCGCAATTAATAGCTGTAAATCCTCACTGTCTGAAATATTTGGTCAGCTCCAGGGGATAAAGGAAGATATGTCAGTATTAAAGCAAGATGTGCAGGGGATTGGCGTGAGGACCTCTGCCCTAGAGGAGAGGCTTAGTCAGGTTGAGGACGATGTTAGTCCTATGGTAACCGAGATGGAAACAATGAGAGAACAATTGAACATATGTATTAATAAAATCGATGACATGGAAAACAGGTTACGAAGGAAAAATATAAGAGTACTAGGCCTCCCCGAGAAGAGTGAAGGTAATTGCCCTACTGAATTTATGGAAGACTGGTTAAGAGGAGTGGTTGGTAAGGACTGCCTTTCAAAATACTTTTCAATTGAGCGGGCCCATAGAGTCCCTTTTAGGGCGCCGGTCGAGGGAGATCGACCGAGACCTATGCTCATTAAACTTTTACACTTTACGGATAAAATTACCATTCTCCAAAAGGCAAGAGAAATGAAAAATATACAAGTAAACGGTGCAAGAATATCAATATATGCAGATTTTTCCCCTGAATTGCAGAGACAGAGAGCCAAATTTACCGTGTGCAAACACAGACTTCAGCAAAAAGGATTTAGATATGCAATGTTCTACCCAGCACGTTTAAGGATAACTGCGAATGGGGAAAATATGTTTTTTAACTCACCCGCCGAGTTGACATCTTGGATGAACACAAGGGAAGGAGAACCACAGCAGAGTGGAACTGCTTAGTAACTACATAGAGGAACTTTAGTAAAATTTTCCTCAGTCTGCCTCTCTTTTCTTTTTTTTTCTTTTTTTATGGGAGAGGGGGAAGGAGGGACGAAGGGAGAGAGGAGGAAGTGGAAACATGTATAGAAACTTAAGAGAATTTGCTTCCCCCCTACCGCTCCTTTTTTTTTTTTCCTCCCCCCCCCCTTGGGCGGTGTTTTTTTCTTTTTTCTCGCACAACGTATATTCTATTTATTCATGTATTCATTTACTTTTGTGATTGGCTTTTTTTTTTTATGCAACATGGGAGTGGGAGTGGGGGCGGGTAGGAGGGAAGGGTTGTGAAAGTGTACTCTCAGTATTTTTTGGGGGGAGTGGCACAAGGGTGGAGGGAAAAGAAGATAAAAGATAATGCATGTAAAAAGTGCGTAAGAAAGATTGTTACACTCAAATCACTTAAAATATTAAAGCACATATTAAGAGGAGTAGTAGGCAGAGGTCTCACCTCAAAGGTAGGATGCGGTCACATTATAAGCCCTCTATTTGGGTCCCAAGAAGGACGGGGGGGGAGGGGGTGGGAAGGGGAGGGGTGGGCGGGAAAGTATGTTTGATTTGGGCACTAGGAGAGGGGGGAGTCGCACTAAAAACACAAATTTTTGAGCAAATAGTATTCACGGCACATTTTTGTAAGACGGGAGGTACAAAGATAAGCGCAGTCCTCAAAGGGGTGGATGTCGGATAGTAGAGAGGTTGGGAAGAGAACCCCAAAACCTGGTAAATGTATGAAAGTGTGCTCATGGAATGTTCGGGGGGTAAAAGACCCAATTAAAAGACAAGTGATTTTCTCAACAGCAGAAAGGAGGGACGTTAAAATGCTGTGCCTGCAGGAGACGCATCTGGACGGGGATACTGTTAAGATACTAAAACATAGGAAATACAAAACACAGTACCATTCTATACACACTTCCTATTCAAGGGGTGTGAGTGTTTTGATAGATTCGGGGGCGGTGTTCTCCTGCAGACAGAGCAAGATAGATCCTAAGGGACGTTATGTGTTCCTCCACTGCTGGATAGAAACAAAAGAATATGTGGTGGCAAATGTATATATCCCCCCCTTTTGAAACCGTAGTCCTTTGGGCGTTAATAGAGTTCCTTATGGATAAGGTGGGGGTCCCCGTTATAGTGGCAGGGGATTTCAATATGACCATGGATAAAGGAATAGATAGATTCCCGGCGGGTACCGCCGTAGGACACCCGTCTGCCAGCCCTCTCCTTCATTTTTGTGAGGAGGTGGGTTTGACAGACGTGTGGCGGAGGAGACACCCGGGGGAAAAACAATTCTCCTTTCACTCAAGGACGCACGGTACCCTGTCCAGAATAGACCTCGTACTCTGTAACGAGGAGGCACTAGAAGTGGTGGGGGAGGTAGTATATGAAACAAGAAGCATCTCAGATCACTCTCCAGTAATATTTGAAATAGAGCTGGATAAGGGGCATGGTAATGGGGACTGGAAGATAAACCCATTCTGGTTGGAAGTAATTGGGGACCCGGGGGGAATATGTGACAGCCTGAAAGAATTCCTTGTAATAAATACAGGGTCAGCCTCAATAGGAGTGATCTGGAACGCTTTGAAAGCATTCTTACGGGGAATATTAATCCAAAAGGTATCAATAGCTAAAAAACAGTCACGCGCTAAGGAAACTGCAGGGAGAGAAAAAGTGTTTAGCTCAGAGCTCAAGTATATAAGAAACCCAACCCCAGAAAACCAGGCAAAATGGCTAGTGTCACAGGGAGAGTATCAAAAAATAGTAAAAAGTAAGGCGGAAAATAAAAAATTATTCCAGAAGCAGAATTTTTACGGGGAGGGTGAGAGAGTGGGGCGTATCCTGGCCCTAATAGCTAGGGCGGGGGCCCCCCATCAGTTATCCCGGCGATAAGAGATGAGGAGGGGGAAGTCAGGAGAGGCACATCTGAAATAAAAGAGACATTTAAAAAATATTATCAACGTCTGTATAGTAGTATAACAAATGACAATATAGAAAGGGAGATAGTAGACCTTTTTAAGGACTTACAGATCCCTCGGCTATCAGAGGAAGATAGGGAGAGCCTGGAGGCACCGCTTACTCTGGAGGAGTTACAAATAGTAATAAAGGAGATGGCAGGTCAAAAGGCCCCGGGGCCGGATGGCCTACCAATAGAAATATATAAAACCTTTGGTGAGGTGTTGCTCCCAAAACTCCTGGAGGTTTTTAATTGGGCAGAAAAAGAAGGACAGTTACCCCGGTCTATGACTGAAGCGACAATTATTACACTATTAAAGGAAGGGAAAGATCAGATGGAGACAGACTCATACAGACCAATATCTCTTTTGTGTGCGGATGTGAAAATCCTGGCTAAAACCCTGGCAAGAAGGCTAAATAAGATAATCCCAAGTTTGGTACACATGGACCAGACGGGTTTTATCCCAGGTAGATCTACCTGCTCTAATATAAGAAGAGCATTCTTAAACACCCAGCTGCAGACGGAAACAGAGGGGTCCAGAGTGATACTGTCCTTGGATGCAGCCAAGGCGTTTGACAGCCTTGAGTGGCATTTTCTATGGAAAACGCTGGCAGCGTTCCATTTTGGGCCTAACTTTATCCATTGGATTAAAATATTATATAAAGACCCTAGAGCGAGGGTAAGGATAAATGGAGAATGTTCAGACTGGTTCCAATTGGCGAGGGGGACAAGACAGGGATGCCCTTTGTCGCCCCTTCTTTTCGCCCTCGCCATGGAACCATTGACCAGTGCTATAAGGACAGATACAGGAATAAAGGGTTTCAAGAGGAGATTGGGGGAAGAAAAAATAGCTTTGTATGCGGATGATATATTGCTCTTCCTAGGGGATTCGCAAACATCACTGGTAGGGGCAATAAACATAATAGGGGAATTTGGAAAGTTCTCCGGGATAAGAATCAATTGGGAAAAATCGGTTCTTCTACCGATCGATCCATTGAGGGAAGAGATAGAACAAGTGAAGGTAGCGTCCCAAATAAGATACCTAGGAATTAATATAACTAAGGACCCGAGGCAATATATATCTGGTAATTTAGTTCCCTTACTGGCAAAGCTCAGACAAAAATGCCGGGTGTGGAATAAGCTACCACTTTCAGTAGTTGGTAGGTCCAATTTGATAAAAATGGTTTGGATGCCACAAGTATTATATATCCTCCATAACTCTCCAGTATGGATCCCCAAACAGTGGTTCAAAAAAATAGACAGCGTATTCAGGGAATTGATTTGGAGGAATGGAACAGTAAGGATATGTCTCCGCGCCCTACAACAACCAAAAGAGAAGGGGGGACTGGATATCCCGAACCCTAGACTCTACTTTTTAGCTGCTCAGATGCAGCATATGTGTGGTAGTAACCAAAGGGTTGAAAGTGAAGTAAAGGGGTTAATTTTGAATGACACATGCCATGATACAGTAGTAGAGGCAGTGGAGGCGGACTCCTTCTGCTCTAAAGGTCCTACGGCCCAATTAATGGTAAAGTGCTGGAAAGAGGTCAAGAAGATCATGGAATATAAGGGATTTTCCGAATTTTCACCAATATGGGATAACAGCAATCTGCAAGAAGTGAGTGTCATAGGTAGGGTTGAGGAGTGGGATAGAGCGGGAATACATTTGCTGGTGCAACTCTATAAGGAAGAAAGAATAAAATCATTTCAAGAAATAAAGGAGGAGTATGCAGTCCCAAATAGTTCCTTCTATAGATACTTGCAAATCAGACACGCGCTGCACGCACAATTTGGACAGAGTCCACCAGAATGGAACGACATGCCCATCTTACGGAAAATAGTAGACATAGAGACATCTAGAGGGGTAATCTCTGACATATACAGATCCCTAGCAAGGATCGAGCAGGGAGAGATGTTGGTTAATAAAAATAAGGCTAAATGGGAGAGAGATGTGGGCCCACTTTCGCAGAAACAATGGGAGCAAATAGTAGCGATAGGACCCAAAGTGTCACTTTCACCCTCTCAAACAATATCCCAACTCTACCTGTTATATAGAGTATATTATACTCCCCAAAGATTGTTTCAATTTGGTAGGAGGGTGGATCCGAGTTGTCAGAGATGTGGGGACAATAGGGGCGACTTAATACACATGGTCTGGAGCTGTCCCAAGTTATACCAATACTGGAAGCAAATAGTAGAAGGGATAAACATGGTGTTTGCGTCATCCCTTCGCCCAGAAGCCAGACTATGTGTATTGGGTCTCCTGGAAGAAGAGGGATTGCCAGTAGATGAACGGATAGCAATAACAAGATGTCTGTTCCAGGGCAGGAAAATAATTGCTCAGAAATGGCAAGCCGAAAGTCCCCCTACAATAAGTGAGTGGAGGATAGTGATGGAGAATACAATAGCAAAAGAAGAATTTATACACAAAAAGGAAGGAAATAATCATAAATTTAATAAAATGTGGAAAAAGTGGATAGAGAGGTGCCCACGTCAAGTATGGGTGTGATAAGGTATGGATGGGCACGAGGCAATACAGTAGCGTAGAGGGGATAAGATGGGTTTATATGGTATAATGTCATACATGCTCAATGTGCTGTATTGTAAGAGTGTGTGAATGTTTTCTTAAGTGGAAAAAAAGGAAAATAAAGAATATTCAGTAAATGCACAAGGTTTAGCAAAGAATATCACTGACACTGTCCCTGCCTATCCTTCTCTCTCCCTGCACACAAGGTTTAGCAAATAATATCACTGACACTGTCCCTGCCAATCCTTCTCTCTCCCTGCACACAAGGTTAATGAACAAATAGCAAAGACACTGTCCCTGCCTATCCTTCTCTCTCCCTGCACGCCGGTACACACTACACAAGGCCGCCGCGCTGGTGGCCTTTTATAGTGTGGGGCGTGTACTAAACCCCCCTGAGCTATAATTGGCCACAGGCATCCTGCCTGTGGCCAATTATGGCTCTCCTCGCTGCCGGCGCTGTGATTGGCCAAGCATGCGGGGTCACAGTGCATGCTTGGCAAATCACAGCGCCGGGATTGCACTTCAATGGCGCAGTGTATTGTGGGCCGTTCGCGTCACTCGAATTTGGCGCGAACGGCCCAAATCGTTCGATCTTCGTCGAACGATCGAACAGCCGATGTTCGAGTCGAACGTATGTTCGACTCGAACACCGAGCTCATCCCTATTGGAGACATCACACTACTCGAAAGGCATGGATGATACTAGAGAAGACACTGGAAGGTGGTGATTTAGCTCAAGCCCCATGAGTCCTGTACCCATACAGAGGGCTCTCCAACTCTGTTTCTTTTCTCACTATTCACACTTTAAAGCTTTGGGACTCTAAAATAAACAAGGAACCCTTTCTCCATTAACCTCTCCACTATTACCATTGGGTGTTTTTTGTTGGTTTGCTCCGGCTGAGTCATTGTCCTTTTTTAGATGAGAAATGGGTCTGTACCTATAGTAATAGATTAGAAGAGTTTTATGTTAAATGGGAACCATGGATAAATTATAGCAAAATGAATAGGAGCTTATAGTCTCTCATTCTGTGAAGGGTAGGCATTTTTTTTTTACTTTTTGAACTTTACATCAGGGCTCGATAATCCCCGGGCGCCAGGTCGCAAATGCGACTAGAATTAGCGACCTGGCGCCTGGGGCAGCACAGCTGAGGTTACCTGTATCTCCGTGCACCCCCCCCCCCCCCCGCGATTGCGTGATCTCGTCGGGCCGCGCCGGCCGGTAATTTAGGCTGCGGCTTTGCGGCCTTCTGCAGGCCTAGGCTTCATTCTGTAATCTGGCGTCATCTTGTGGTGGCCGTTGGTATGACAAGACAAAAAAACAATGCTTGCCTGTTTCACTGCCCGCCCATCTCCTTCCCTTTACTTAGAAGTTAACCCCCAAACATTATATATATTTTTTATTCTAACACCATAGAGAATAAAATGGCGGTCGTTGCAATACTTTCTGTCACACCGTATTCGCGCAGCGGTTTTACAAGCGCACTTTTTTGAGGAAAAAAAACACTTTTTTAAATTAAAAAATAGAACAACAGTAAAGTTAGCCGAATTTTTTTTTATATTGTGAAAGATAATGTTATGCCAAGTAAATTTGATACCCAACATGTCACGCTTCAAAATTGCGGCCGCTCGTGGAATGGCGACAAACTTTTACCCTTTAAAATCTCCATAGGCGACATTAAAAAAATTCTACAGGTTGCATGTTTTGAGTTATTGCTCTCACTCTACCGATCGCGGCGATACCTCACATGTGTGGTTTAAACACTGCTTTCATATGCGGGCGCTACTCACGTATGCGTTCGCTTCTGCACGCATTGGTCATTAAAAAAAAAAAAACTGGCTCCTAACTTTTTTAGCTGGCTCCTAGATTCCAAGCAAATTTGTCAAGCCCTGCTTTACATACTGTGTATTTGGAATCTCTGTTTCCTTATTATTTTTTTATTTATATATTTTTCCCTCTTTCTTTTCTAATGAATAGTTTTGTGGATTTTTTTTTTTTTTTTTTTTTTTACTTGATTGTATAAATGTCTTATTATAAATAAAGATTATATTAAAGATAAAAAAAAAAAAAGAATGCAGACACCCTAAGACAAAAAGTGTGTTACTGGCAGAACCACAGGTAAAATAAAGACAAATAAGTCTAAAAAATCAATACATAAACAAAATGTAGCCATTACAACTAAGGATTTCTAAGCTGCAATATATTACATGTCTGTTTTTGGGTTTAATAACACTTTAAAGCTTCCCCTCTGCATCTTTTTGGTATTCCAAAAATGTGGGAATTTTTTTTGCACTATGCATCCTCTCCATATTCCTTAGCTGAATCTTCCTCTGTCAATCACTGAGCCCCACCTGCATATGAGCCCTAGAGATGTGTAAATGTATCATCAAGCCCTCCTGTTTTACAGTTTTGCAGAAGTGAATGGCACTCACTCATCATTACGTACTCTAGAAAGGACACTTTACTGCCTACTCCAGGCAAGAGGAGAAAGGTCTCGACCAGCCAGAAGACAGTATAGTATACCTGAAAATGGTTTAATAAACAACACTGGTGCCACCATCTATCTCTAGTTCTGCAAAATAACATATTTTGGGAGAAATGTATTCTCAACAGTAAAGTGTTTCTTGAAATAAATGATTTCCCTGTTATCCCTGATGTCACTATCCTCCCATGGCCAGCCTATTAAGAAGTCCTTTGAAATATCTGTTATCACATTTCAATTTACTTTAATTTTTTTCTCTCCCCTTACTAAATGAACTCTGCTGAGGCAACTCCATGATATCAGCTTTCTGGAACTTCTGCTCCCCATAGAAGAGATGGTAAGCAATAAAGCAACATAAAGCAATAAGGATGCCGTAACCCATAGCACCAATTAAAACTGAAAATTCAAGAAACTGCCCTCTGTACAGGTCTGTTACCATTTGTTCTGTTTATTTAAAAAAAGCAGAAACGTTATTAAACTAACTGTGACTGGAAGGAGACACTGGAGCACAGTCCATTGGTTGTCACAATGATACTCTGGCAGGGAAGGGAAGGCCACAGAACTTACCATATCCTGAATGAAAACAACAATATATACATAAACAAAAAAATAAAAAATTCTATGATGACTTAATGTTACCTAGATCTACAATATATATATATATATTTATTTATTTATATCTATATCTATAGATATATAAATCTATATCTATAGATATAGATATTATATATATATCTATATATATAGATAGATATATACTGTATATATCATCAATTATACAATATATCAAATTTAGATTGTTAACAAAATCTTTGTGGACTTACGTAGGATTAAATGTATTAGTACTAATTGGATTAGCTTGCATTAAACAGTGATTTTAAAAAAAAAATGGAAAACTTAAAATTTGTTACACATGAATGATTTTAATTGAATAATTTAATTTTAATCCAAAATGTGGGTTTAAAATCCCCTCTAGTCATGTCCAAATGTCCTTTGCTATTAAATTTGACCTTACGTTTTGGGTGATATTCTTGAAAGATTTCAATAATAGGATTGTTGAAGCAGGACTGTATTATTAATAATGATTTTGAAATATTCACTGATGCAGCAGATTCTATAGACTTTGCCGCTTACTGTAAGGGCAATTGGTGGGTATTAGGTGGTCTTACAGAAAACATTGTACCCCTCAATCTTTTTTCAGTGGTAGTTGGGCTCCAAATCAGGACCATAGGATTTTAATTAGAACTGATAATAAGGGTGTTCTTTACGCCTTAAATATTCTTGCCTTTAAATCCTCTCCAGTAATTAAACTTTTGCGTAATCTGGGTTTTAAATGTTTGGATTCAAACATATGGCTTAAGGCTTAATATGTTCCTGGCAGAGTCGATTAAATTGCAGACCCTTTCATATCATACCTAGATCTCCTATTTCCGCCAGCTGATCCCAAACCCAGATGCGGAAGGTTTTTGGGATCTGATTTGAATGTAATTGACTCTCACATCAAACATTTAGTGACCCCTGCAACCTTAGTAAACTATTTCTTCACTTGGCCCCTATGGTGTTTGTTTAATTCATAATCTCAACATACTTTTGTTTTATTTTCTGAAATGTCTATATTGTCAATTATTTATGTAGTTGTAAGTATTCCTAACCTTACATTTGCAATATATTGTTGTGCTTATCAAGGGACCGTTTGCCCGCACAATATTAATTTTAAGTCCTTTTTAACGAAAGATATTTTTGAATACAAGTCAATCTGTATGACATAGTCTATAATATGAAACTTATTCACGGAGACGTGTGATCATACAAAATAGCTACATTTATTGGTTGACAAAAAAGCAAATATTTACATGAAATTAAAATACCAATTGCGTTACATGAACGACTTGAAAATCAATAAAAGTACACGCAAAATGGGCATACAGTCCCTTAGACATAATGCTGTCATGATAAATTCTCAATAGGTTCAACAACCTTGTATAATTGACAATGAAACAGAACGTCTGTATTTCACACATCCAACCATTACTATACTGCAGGTAAGTAAGTGGTTAACAATGTGAAATAAATTGGACGTTTATTTTGTCACTAAGATTGGAACTATGCAAAAAGAAAAATATAATGAAAAATTGAATCTTTACAAAAAACATCTACCAGTTGTTGGTTAATGAGAATAAATCATTTAATATAGTCATAATAGGAATGGATTTTACCCCTTTATACGGGTGGAGGAGAAACTGAGGTAGCAAAAAATGTAAATACCTCAAAGGGAATAGGAGTCTCTGTAGTATTAAAAGCGCTTCCTTGTTCCTGTGTGAAGTATTCCCACACCAACATTGCCGCTTTAATTATAGGGTTGGTCATTTTGAAGCATGAGTTTACTAAGTAGTGGGCATATATAAGGGTGCTAAGATCACCCTTATGAACAAAGCTTTGTTCAATGTCTCGCCATTGTATGTTGCAGATAGGGTTAAACCAGTGTCTAAGTCAGTGATTCTCAACCAGGGTTCCGTGGAACCCTAGGGTTCCTCCAGAGGTTGCTAGGGGTTCCTTCAGCATTGGGCAATTTCTGCCTCTCAGATAATTTCCTACTGACACCATTGATCTTTTTAGCTATCTGTAAGGAGGTAATTCTTCCCAATGACCACAAGTGTAAGGACCATCCTTCCCACTGACCATCACACTAAGGATTCATGAATTGTAGATCTGTAATTTTTAGCAGGGGTTCCCCGAGACCGGAGAACTATTTCAAGGGTTCCTCTGTGTTGAAAAGGTTGAGAAAGGCTGGTCTAAGTTGATCCAGGACTACTGCTGCATAATAATATTTTGAGTCTGGAAAGCCCATTCCACCTTTTTTCTTATGAGTAATCAGGGTGGCATAGGGGCATCTAGGTTTTTTACCAGCCAAGACATAGGAGCGAAATAATCACTTGATAGAGGTAAAGGCGAGGGGAGGAACATAGATGGGAAGGGCTCTGAATAAATATAGAAGTTTGGATTGCACTAACATCTTGAGAGCTGCAGCTCTTCCAGCCCTTGGTTTAGATACGTTTTAAACTGTGGCCTTTTAAATAAAACTAAAAGCCTCTGTTTTAAAGTTCCTCAGAAGACACAGCACCAAAACAGCAAAAGCTATGTTTTTTATCATCAAAGCAACATGACAAATTAGTTTAAATCGAATTTGTTGATCCAAAACCTGGCATTTAAAATTTGAATGTCACCGCCCAGGGCATGATGGGGCGGTGATGATATAAGGGGTAAGGTCACCGGGTGGGGTCACCGGGTGACATCACCCGGTGACCCCGCCCCATGCCTATATAAGTCGTTGCGCACCGCATTACAGCGGGAGAGAGCGTCGTGTCAACATTGGAAGAAAATAAGAGGGAAGAAGACGACGAAGAAGACCGGGCCACCGCTAGTAAAAGAGCTGGCAAAAGAGCAGAAGATAGTGGAGGAGCCCAACAGAAGAACCGGAGAGCGGGAAAAGAACCGGAGAGCGGGGTAAGAGTCGGAAGAGACCCCGGAGCTGCCTAATAAATTACTTTAAAAACCTGTCTAGTGTGTTTTTTTATTTACACTTTTTTCCCCCAGGTGAATGGGTAGGGGTACGATATACCCCATACTCATTCACATAGGGTGGGGGGCCAGGATCTTATTAAAGGGGGCTCCCGGATTCCGATAAGCCCCCCGCCCGCAGACCCCGACAACCAATGGCCAGGGTTGTCGGGAAGAGGCCCTTGTCCTCATCAACATGGGGACAAGGTGCTTTGGGGTGGGGGGGCCGCCCAAAGCACCCACCCCCCCATGTTGAGGGCATGCGGCCTGGTACGGTTCAGGGGGGGCACTCGCTCGTCCCCACCCCCTTTCCTGACCGGCCGGGCTGCATGCTCGGATAAGGGTCTGGTATGGATTTTGGGGGGACCTCCACGCCGTTTTTTCGGCGTAGGGGGTTCCCCTTAAAATCCATACCAGACCGAAGTATGCTCTTGGAGGGGAAACCCATGCCGGTTTTTTTATTAAAAATTTGGCGTGGAGTTCCCCCTCAAGATCATCAGAGCACAAGTCGCATGCCAAAGTTGAATTATGCAAGACAGTGATCCGACTTTGATCCGACTTCAGTGATATTCAATGGGCTGAAGTAGGATCAAAGTCAGACCAAACTAGTACAGGGAGCATTCTCAAAGTCGGACCGGTTAAGATGGCTCCCATATAGGGATGAGCCGAACACCCCCCGGTTCGGTTCACACCAGAACTTGCGAACGGACCGAAAGTTTGCGCGAAGTTTAGAACCCTATTAAATACAATGGATGCGAACGTTCGAAATGAAAAGTGCTAATTATAACGGCTAATATGCAAGTCATTGTCCTAAAAAGGGTTTGGGGACCCGGGTTCTGCCCCAGGGGACATGTATCAATGCAAAAAAAAGTTTTAAAAACGGCTGTTTTTTTGGGAGCAGTCATTTTAATGATGCATAAAGTGAAAAAAAAGGGAAATATTCCTTTAAATATCGTATTTGGGGGGTGACTAAAGTATGCCTGTGAAGTGCCATGTGTTTCCCGTGTTTAGAACTGTCCCTGCACAAAATGACATTTCTAAAGGAAAAAAATGGTCATTTAAAACTGCTTGCTGCTTTAATGTAATGTCTGGTCCCGGCAATATGGATGAAAATCATTGAGAAAAATGGCATGGGTACCCCCACCCCACTTGTATGGATATTAAGGGGAACCCCGCACCCAAAATTAAAAAAAGGCCCTATATACTCTGAACAGCAGTATACAGGCGGTGCAAACAAGACAGGGACTGTAGGTTTGTTCTTAAGTAGAATCTTTTTCTAATTTGGAACAGGTACATTTTTTAAGTGTAGCTCTAGCCAAAAAATCTATTTTTAAGCTTTTTGTAGAACATAGGGAAGGGTTATCACCCCTGTAACATTTGTTTTGCTGTCTGTTGTGGAATAATGATTAATATGTAATATTCTTGTATCTTAAGGGCGTTTCTGAATGAATAGCATTCATAGTCAGGTTGACTTAAAAAGAAAGTGAGTTTATTTTCTCACAGGTGGCATCATAAATACAATGAAAAAATTGTATAACAGTTCAGTTCAGTGTAGGTAAATATATATAAAATAGAATAGATTGCTGTAGCAAGCTTATGAAAGCATGTGTGCTTCATGTGTGCGAGTTGCAGACTCCATCTTCTATGCTGTTCTCTGAGTGTTCCCAAAGTGAAGCCGGAAATGACGTTCTTAGACTTCTGGTAATTCAGCTGTTCTTCTTGTCAATCTTAGTGTAAATGTGTCAATGTTGTCTCTCTAAAGTGGGTGTGAGTGAGTGAGAAATTCTTCATGTGTGTTCGTGTCAGTATGTGGTGCAAGTGTGTCGTGTAAGTGTGTTGTGCCCCCTCCCATCTCAAACTATAGGCTTATATATATCTTTACATATGTCGTCACCTCATACAAACTTAGAACCTTGTATGGCACACATTAATTTCTGCTAACTTCAGCAATATGTTATATCAATAGAAGATATTGGCTCAGAGACATATGGAGTTTGATTGACAGGCACACATGTGGCACTCTATACTTGGAGTGGTGTGCTGACGATGTAATATCATAACCAAACATCTCCTATATGAACATATATTACTAACAATAAAATAACTATTAACTAATACATACTAGTATGACTAAGACTTCACTTAAACAAACTTAACAAGAGATATAAAGAAATATATTATTTATCTCACTACGAAAATACTGATCTATTCTGGAGATCTATTCTTGTCACCCTACACCAAGATGCCTTATATGTCATACTCAAATTGGCTTCACCAGAAATATCTAGCACTACTCAGCTTTAGATTGAAGAATCATGTCACATCAATTGATCAAGGTCATTCACTCATACCTAATTTACTATGATTAATCATAAAACCAAATATGTTTTGCAAGCTTGCCTTATATTAATATAACACCTATAAGTGCCGAATTATAAATTTGAAATAATATTCTAACAATCCCCCCTGAATTATGATTAATCATATTAAAATTATTATTAAATTCATACAGAAGCATTCATATCACAATCACTCCTCCTTGTATCAAATGATCGAACACAATATTCCTCAGTATAGAAGAAAGAAAAAATAAATGCGCTACCCAAAACATGTAAAAATACAGATAATGACCCAAAAAAAGGAGGAGGTGAAGCAGCTGCACAAGAATGTGACAAATTCAAAACAAAATAGGGGGTGATATTGCCCCTGTAGACGTCCTTTGAGGAACGAAACGCGTCGGGCTATGCATTTTGCTCCCCATATTGCCTTTTAAATATACTTTGAACTGTGATCACTTTTATTTTGTATGCTGGCTTTTTTGATTAAAATCCATCTATGACCTGCACCATTGGAGCCCCCTATTTTTTTCCTTTCTTTGCATGAATCTGCAAAAGACAAGGCTTTTTTCAGTTTTCTCCAGCTGGTTCTTCCAACACCCTGGTTAGGGTCACCATTCTCTCTGTCCTGATTCACCTGAATGTCTGGTGGATTACCATGATCCACATATCAACTTCCCAGTAGGATCTTCAGTGTTGAATGCTATTGGTGGCTGACAAATCTCGGGCCTATCCGTCCTACCAGGACTCTTGACATCTGACTGCCAAGGAAGGGAACTACAACATCTTCCAGATTCCTGGTGACACCTTCATGTAGCAGTCGTTTGGGATACCTTTAAGCTCGATTGATCCGGTGTCGTATGACATTAGGGTCCAACGTTTCTGGTAAGCGCATATGCATGTCATCGTTTACTTGAAGACTAGTGTCGGGAGTTCTTCATCCACTTGATGATACCTTCTTTTTGTACTAGGACACTATATCACATTGAAATTTTGTTTATATAGTAGACACTTTGTGTGTTGATTCACACAATTTATTTTGCCGGGTGTTTATTGCCCAGCCCCCCCCCCTTTTTGTTTGTGCTATATCACATGGTCACATCATTTTTTGATATAGTTCAGTTTTTCTGGCCTATATGCAGCGCTGCATATATCACACAATATTCCTCAGAACTAAAGCAGCTAGAAATATTTCTCCTAAATGCTATTCTCTTTACTTTTAACTTTTCTTAGATCTATCTATTTAAAGTCTTAAAATAATGGTATAGATTTTTTTTTAAATGTATAACATAATGATGACTAATATCAATAATTATTATTAATAATAATAATAATAATGATAATTATTATTATTAAAATAAGTAAATGATGCAATAATATATTTCCATACTTGTGCTCAAAGAATATTTTAGCTCTTTGGAAATATACTTTACACTCTAAAACTTTTCATAACTTTCCATTTTTCTATTAAGAGTGATATGTTTCTTAAGTTATGAACAAAAGATGTTCTATTAACTAGAATGATTGTGCAGCTCATAACTATATGAATAAAGAAAAATAAAGAAAAATAATAATCCTAACTTAATATGAACATTAATGTCATGGATATGCAGTAGTGTTTGTCTGTCAGCTTACCTTCCTTCCTATGTGTTCATCTTAGAGGCCTGAGCCCTTTCACCTGGCTTCCCTTATAATCTCCTCCCAGCCAGACTCCACCCCAGGCCCTATCACAGAACACTATATTAACCTGTGCACTGCAAGCCTGCTTTGCTGATCAACGTGTTTGTTAGGCATTGTGTGTTTGGGTTCCTGCCTGCCGTGTGCTACGTCTGTCTCTCTGTTACATATTTGGCTTGTCCCCGACTATCCCTGTCTGCTCGTGACCCTTGACCTTCGGCTCGTTCTTTCGTTATCCTTGTCTGCTTGTGGCCCCTGACCTTCAGCTTGTTATTCGGTTCTCTCATATCTTGTGCTGCTGCTTCCCCTCTTTTCCCCTTATCCTACGGGGCGTGAGCTAGGAAACTCCAGGGGCCGCGACCTGGTCCCAGCCTGCAGCATAACATCCTCACCACTAGAGGCCCTGGAGAAGACCTGCTGGGTCTTAGACTCCGTGCCCTGGGGAATCTTGGCTCTAGCTTCCGTTAGGATCCCGGTTGTGCTCCTCTGGTCCCGCTTTCCACAACCACCCAGTTTCCTATCCGCAGCAGTCAGCCATAGGGTTCACTACCTTGCGGTGCACTCCTGTCCCCCTACGGTGTGCATCTGTCACCTGGCCACAGGTGACCTTGACAGTTTGATCAGCCATGAACCCGGCTGACATCCCGTTACCCGTGGATGATCCGTTGCAGGGCATAGTTTGCAGACTTGAAACCCAGGAATCGAATCAGACTCAGGTGATGCGATTCCTCCAGGATCTGGCTTCTCGCTTTGAGCAGCTTCAGGCCTCCTTGGGAACCCTGAATCCGCAACCTCAAATACAACCAGCGGCTGCACCTATTGCACCAGTCGCAGCCACACACTCACTACAACTGCCAGCTCCGTCCCGTTTCTCTGGGGACTCCAAGGCTTGCAGGGGGTTCCTTAGCCAATGCACAATTCATTTTGAGCTCCAGCCCCAAAACTTCCTGTCTGATCGGGCTAAGGTAGCCTATATCATTTCCCTCCTCTCTGGTGAAGCTTTAGCCTGGGCAGCCCCTCTGTGGGAACTGAATGATCCAGTGGTTTCTAGCCTGTCTGGCTTCTTGAAACTTTTTCGGAATATCTTCGAAGAAGCGGCTCGTGTCTCTTCAGCGGCCAGCGCCCTTTTACGTCTCCGCCAAGAGTCTGCTTCTGTGGGACAGTATGCCCTTCATTTCCGCATACTGTCGGCTGAGTTGAGCTGGAACAATGAGGCCTTAGTCGCAACCTTTTTGCATGGCCTGTCTGATAGAGTGAAGGATGAATTAGCAGGAAGAACCATCCCCACTGATCTGGCCGGCGTTATCTCCTTGTGTAACCAGATCGATATTCGCTTTCAGGAGAGGACCTTAGAAAAGCAACGCCAGCACTCCTTGGTTCTTAGTCAGCCTGAGCTCCCCTCTCTTCGACCCGTAGAGCATCTCCTACCAGCTGAGGAACCCATGCAGCTGGGTCGGACCACGCTGTGTCTTTACTGTGGGGGCAAAGGTCATTTTCGTGACACTTGCTCTCTTTGTCCAGAAAAACGTTCGGGTCCACTTCATCTGGAAAGTGGAGTATTGGACCCAGAAATATCACCTTCCCCTTCTCGTCTTCTGCTTTCTGTGTTCCTTCACGTTGGTGCTTCTTCTCATTCGGTCTCAGCATATCTGGATTCCGGAGCCGCTGGTAATTTTATGGACTGGGAAATCGCATCGTCCATGAGACTTACTCTTTTGCCCCTCACCACACCATTGGTGGTCTTGGCGATTGATGGTACTGTTCTCCCAGGGGGACCTATCCGCTTCCAGACCCTCCCTGTTAAGATGTCGGTAGGGACACTCCACCAGGAGTGGATATCCTTCCTTATCTTACCCAAGGCCTCAACGCCTATAATTTTGGGTCTCCCATGGTTACAGCTCCATTCTCCTCATGTGGACTGGACTACTGGACAGATCCTGGCTTGGGGTCCCTCCTGTTCCTCGTCCTGCCTACCCAAGGTTGCCCCCTGTGAATCTGAGCCGGTCATTCATTCCAGGTTGCATAACCATTTACATTTCTCTGTCCCTAACCACCCTTGGACGCACAGCCAGGCTAGCTTGTCTACAAGTCCTGCAGTCGCTACGTCTTGCGATGCGATTCAGGTAGTCGCTACACCTGACTCAGCTATTCACTCTGCCTCTGTACTAGTTATGCCAGTCCAGCCCATGCCCAGTGAGCCTCCTACTTTTTCTTGTTCGGGACATTCTGCTTGTCCTTCAGCTATTCAGTTTGACTCCGGCGACATGTCACCTTCTAACCAACCTGACTTCAGGGTTCCACTGACATCTGCCCAGTCTGATGGTCCTGTGCAAGATGACCAGTTCCCCTTTAAGGGTCTAGGGGACCCTCCTCAGATTCCTGTTGATCCTCTCATGCCCTTGCTTATTCCTAGAGAGCCTTTGGTCCTCAATAGATCTTCTTGTCATCTCCCTACCTCGTTTTCGGTCTCTGAGGATAATCTTAAGTACGAGGTTAGACAAGTTCTGGATTCTCGGCTCTGCAGAGGCATTCTTCAGTACCTTGTGCATTGGAGAGGTTTTGGTCCTGAGGAGGCGTCTTGGATCGCTGCATCTGATGTCGCTGCACCTTATCTGTTGAGAAGGTTTCATCAGAGATTTCCCTTTAAGCCTGGGCCCAGGCGGGGGAGGGCCCATAAGAGGGAGGGTACTGTCATGGATATGCAGTAGTGTTTGTCTGTCAGCTTACCTTCCTTCCTATGTGTTCATCTTAGAGGCCTGAGCCCTTTCACCTGGCTTCCTTTATAATCTCCTCGCAGCCAGACTCCACCCCAGGCCCTATCACAGAACACTATATTAACCTGTGCACTGCAAGCCTGCTTTGCTGATCAACGTGTTTGTTAGGCATTGTGTGTTTGGGTTCCTGCCTGCCGTGTGCTACGTCTGTCTCTCTGTTACATATTTGGCTTGTCCCCGACTATCCCTGTCTGCTCGTGACCCTTGACTTTCGGCTCGTTCTTTCGTTATCCTTGTCTGCTTGTGGCCCCTGACCTTCAGCTTGTTATTCGGTTCTCTCATATCTTGTGCTGCTGCTTCCCCTCTTTTCCCCTTATCCTACGGGGCGTGAGCTAGGAAACTCCAGGGGCCGCGACCTGGTCCCAGCCTGCAGCATAACATCCTCACCACTAGAGGCCCTGGAGAAGACCTGCTGGGTCTTAGACTCCGTGCCCTGGGGAATCTTGGCTCTAGCTTCCGTTAGGATCCCGGTTGTGCTCCTCTGGTCCCGCTTTCCACAACCACCCAGTTTCCTATCCGCAGCAGTCAGCCATAGGGTTCACTACCTTGCGGTGCACTCCTGTCCCCCTACGGTGTGCATCTGTCACCTGGCCACAGGTGACCTTGACAATTAATATCAGAATAATTGGATAATCAAAAAATGTATATGTGGACAAATGTTTCAGTCCTAAATTATTTATCTATAGTAGATAGATAAAGTTTCTTCTGATTAATTTTTTCTTCATGAAATGTCTTTAAAATGTCTTCTTCAAGTTCTGTTAGGTTAGAAAAACGTTATTGAATAAGATAAAATAGTCAAATATGAAATATAAATCTTTTGTCCAATATTCTTCCCGAAAGGATCTCTTCTTTAACTTTGAATTTCTTTATATTCTCTTTGCTCTTTATAGGAGCTTGTTATCCTCCATATTTGTTTGATTTTAGATGCCATATCTGTAAAAGAGAGGCAGTATCATTACTCGGGAATAAAATATTTGCATTAATTCTTGTACTTTTTCTCAACAAATGTTAAATCATTATGGGACAATAGCTTTGAGAATTTGTTAAAACTATATGTGAAATAATACTATCTTATATTTTCCTTCAAAGAGAACTTCTGTATGACTATGTATTTTATGTACTGTCCTTATCCTGTCTAAAATGACCTAAACTATAAAACATATGTACTGTGAAGTTTAGGTATGACAGGACGCAATATTTCCTTTTGGTCATGATGCAAAACCCTGTTTTAATAAACAAAGAAAGGTTTCATATCACCCCAGAGATGACAATGGACTATGCCTTTGTTCTCATCTCTAAATGATTAGAAATATGCGTAACTGTATTCTGTGTTGAACTTCTTATTCTAGTGTTAGACTGTTCTGCAGTAACAAATACTGGTTCAAGATCTGTCTCAGTTCTTATGCTGGAAACCTGAGATAAAGACTTCTCACATACATTTGTATAAACATGTGCTGGTGTACATTCCTGAATATGTCTTCTGTCCCCATCTATCTGAATGTGTATGGGTAATAAAGCTCTGAACCATAGAGGATATTTTTTCCTAACTTCTCTAAAACTACCTTCCTCAAAAATATCTTTTAGTGAGCAGTCAGGTGTCTGTACAATGATTTTGTTTGATTTCACTATGCTCTCTGTAGCTTTAATTGCATAGTAAACACTTAGCAATTTCTTCACACCTGGCTCAAAAGTTTTTTCCAAAAATGATAAAACTCTGGAGAAATAGGCAATTATTTTCTCCTTACCTTCTTGTAATTGAGACAACGTTACTGAGATGGCATTTTGAGATACATGAGTTTTCAAAACAAACGATGCTTCAGAACAAACCTCTATTGTACTTAATGCTGGAGCATTCTGCAAATCTTTTTTCAACACTTCAAAAGCATTTTTCTCATTTCGACCCCATTGGTCAACTATATTACCTCTATTCCTCAAAAGATTATATAGTGGATTAACTTTTTCTGCGAAACTATTGTGAGGGGGTTAGCTCGGCAGCGGGTGTGTGTGACCCCCGAGATGGGCTCCCCACACAAAAACAGGCCCAGCAAACGGAGGTTGTGGTTTTCAAAATCAAAAAGGTGCGGTTTATTTTCTATTTACAGTGACAAAACACAGCAAAGCAAAAGAAACATAAACAAAATAAATCCTGGTCAACTTGACCTCTGACTAAACATACAGGTTTCCTAACTAACAACTGGGATCAGCCTAGTGCTGTCCTAGTCCCTAAGTCCCTGGTTTTAAATGTCCAAGCAAATAGCCACACAGGCTTTGTCTCACCGCACAGGGGTTCACTCTCCCTAGACAGTCCACACAGGTCTGGTTCCAGGCATGAGCTAACATCTAATGAAGCTGGGAGTTCTTATAGAGGCCTAAATGAGCTGACAAGCTTCAGCTGGTCTCATCAACTCCCTGTCTGTACGACGCCCCACACTCTCCCTAGAGGTATGAGTCATCCATGAGCCCACTAGCCTTTTACAACTCTCCACCTAGTTGTATAAGTCGGCGTAAAGCCTGAATCTGGGCGAAATATATCTACCCCCCTGGATGCAACCAGGTGACTTTACCTTCCTGCTGTCACATACCCCCCCCTCTTGTTTTAACCTCGGGGTTGGAACACCAGCAATCAGGCATTCATGTACTCGAGACAAAGCATCCACATTCCCCATTTGAACGCCAGGGCGATGCTTTACTGTGAAGTTGAATTCCTGGAGGGCCAGGAACCACCTATTCACTCTTCTATTTGTTTCCTTGTTTTGAGCCATCCACTTTAACGGAGCGTGATCCGTAACCATGTCAAAGTGCCTACCTAGCAGGTAGTACCGAAGGGAATCTAGAGCCCACTTCACCGCTAAACACTCCTTTTCAACGGTGGCGTAATTTACCTCATGGGACTTCAACTTCCTGCTGAGGTAAATGACTGGGTGCTCTTCCCCGTTCCAGACCTGGGACAATACTGCTCCTAACCCCACATCTGACGCATCACTTTGTACGACAAAGTCTTTAGAGAAGTCGGGTGAGTACAACACTGGCTGGCTACATAAGGCTTGTTTCAAGAATTGGAATGCTGCCTCAGCCTCGGGGGTCCATTTAATCATGACCGACCCTTTCCCCTTCGTCAGGTTGGTTAGGGGCACAGCCTTAGAAGCAAAGTGGGGAATGAATCGCCGATAATACCCAGCGATTCCCAGAAAGGCTCGTACCTGCTTCTTGCTGTTGGGACGTGGCCAACTCTGGATGGCCTCGACTTTGTTGAGTTGGGGTTTTATTACTCCCCTCCCAATGGTGTACCCAAGATATTTGGCCTCCTCCTGCCCAATGGTACACTTCTTGGGGTTAGCCGTAAACCCCGCTTCCCGAACAGAGTCCAGGACTGCTTGCACTTTTGGCAGATGTGAGGCCCAATCTGTGCTATGGACAATTATGTCATCCAGGTAAGCCGCAGCATACTTCCGATGGGGCCTCAGCATCTGGTCCATTTTCCGCTGGAATGTGGCCGGCGCATTCTGTAACCCGAACGGCATTCTTTTATATTGGAACGCCCCGTCTGGGGTTACAAATGCGGTTTTCTCTTTGGCCGACTTGGCCAGGGGGATTTGCCAATACCCTTTTGTGAGGTCAAGAGTCGTCATGTATCGGGCTGTTCCCAGCCGGTCGATCAACTCATCTATACGTGGCATGGGGTAGGTGTCAAATTTTGTAACTTTGTTCAACTGTCGAAAATCGTTACAAAATCGCCAGCTCCCATCCGGTTTAGGCACCAACACAATGGGACTAGACCAATCACTTTGGGACTCCTCTATCACCCCTAAGTTCAGCATTTTCTGTACTTCCTCCCGTATTGCCTCCCGTCGGGCCTCTGGGATCCGATAGGGTTTTAACTTCACCCTTTCACCGGGCGGGGTAATGATGTCATGCTCTACCCCAGATGTTTGTCCCGGCAGCTCAGAGAATACCTCCTTGTTGCGAAGCACAAACTCCTTAACCTCCTGTTGTTGGGGTTGTGACAAGGTGGCTGCTATTCCAACCTCCGGAATCACGCAACCAGTTTGAGCTGGTGACCAAGTGTCTGCGACTAGGGACTCTCTATCCCTCCAGGCTTTCAACAGATTAACGTGATAGATCTGTTCGGGCTTTCGCCTTCCTGGTTGTCTGACCTTGTAATTCACTTCGCTCACTTTTTCCATTATCTCGTAGGGGCCTTGCCATTTGGCAAGGAATTTACTTTCAACCGTAGGGACAAGTACCAGTATCCTATCCCCCGGGGAAAAGGTACGGGTCTTGGCTCCACGGTTGTACACTCTCTGCTGTGCTAACTGCGCTTGGGCCAAATGTTCCTTCACGATGGGCATTACCTGTGCAATTCGGTCTTGCATCAGGGCGACATGCTCAATCACACTCCTGTGGGGAGAACTCTCACTTTCCCAAGTTTCCTTGGCAATATCCAACAGCCCTCGTGGGTGTCTCCCATACAGTAACTCAAAGGGGGAGAATCCCGTAGAGGATTGGGGCACCTCCCTAATAGCAAACATCAGATAAGGAAGTAGACAGTCCCAATCCTTTCCATCTCTATCCACCACTTTCTTCAACATTTGTTTTAGGGTTTTGTTGAACCTTTCAACCAGCCCATCGGTTTGGGGGTGATACACAGATGTACGTAATTGCGTCACTTTGAACAATTTACACAGCTCCTTCATAACCCGGGACATAGAGGGTGTACCTTGGTCCGTAAGCAGTTCTTTACAAATACCCACCCGGCTAAACACAAGAGATAGCTCTTTGGCTATGGTTTTGGCCGAGGTATTTCGGAGAGGGATCGCTTCTGGATAACGGGTGGCATAGTCCATTATAACTAATATGTACTGGTGCCCCCTAGCGGACTTGATTATAGGACCTACCAAATCCATGGCGATCCTCTCAAACGGGACCTCAATGATGGGTAGAGGGACCAGCGGGCTACGGAAATGTGGCATCGGGGCCGACCTCTGACACACAGGGCAGGAGGAACTATAATTTTCTATGTCCTTCATCACCCCCGGCCAATAGAATCTCTGTAATACCCTCTCTCGGGTTTTCTCTGTCCCCAGATGACCTCCAAGAATGTGCCCATGGGCCAACTCCAACACCAACTTCCTGTAAGGTTTGGGCACCACAAGCTGCTCAACGGTTTCTTCTGCCCTTTTTGCCACCCGATACAGTAGGTCCTTCTCTACGCTGAAGTATGGGTAAGTGCAGGTATTATCTGGGTTCACTAACTCGCCATCTATTTTCACTACGTTTTCCCGTGCCTTTATTAGGGCGGGGTCTTTCAACTGTTCTGTGGCAAAGTTTTCCCTGTGAACCTCAAGATCAGAAAACTCCACAGACGGTAGGTTTTCGTCTGAGGAGGTGGGCTCCTCTCCAGTTTCTTGAGTCTCCCCTGCCAATACTGATAAGGGAAATTCCGGAGAGTCCTCACCACTCTCAGGGGAGTTCTGGCTATCACATTCCTGGTACATAGGGGCACCAGTGGGGGGCTCAGGATCATCCCACAGTTCCCAGAACTTCGGAAAATCCCTTCCCACAATGGCGTCATGCGGTAACTGAGATACTAAGCCCACTGGATGAGAGAGGGTACCTTTGGGGGTCTCGAAACACACTGTAGTCACTGGATACTCTCGGGTGTCCCCATGCACACAAATAACAGCTACCTTGCTATTCCCAGAGACCTCTGTTTTAACTAACTCAGCCTTTATCAGGGTCACAAGGCTACCTGAATCCAGCAATACCACAACATTTCTACCATTAACACACATTTTGCATAAATGTTTCTCAGTTCCTCGAATGGCAGTGCATGCGACTGTCGCACACAGCGACTGACGTCTGCCCGTCAGAAAGTCACACTGCATGGGTTCCTCCACAACCGGGCAATTGGCTGCAATATGTCCCGCTTGCCGGCAGCGGTAGCAAACGATCCTTCTTGCGGCCTCTTGAGCCGCTGATTTCCCAGGCTGTTCTCGCCAAACTTGGGGTAGAGCTCCCACCCTCTCACTCTCTCCACCCTCACCCCTTGGAATCCTCTTATCTGCCCCTGGGGATGGTCTGGTCTTAGGGTGGAAAGTCCGAGTGTCTCTGGAAGAGGCCGTCAGGTTCTCTGTAGCCAAGTATTTCTCCACACGATCCACAAGACCATCGGCCGTCTCTGGGTCTCCATGGCTTACCCACTTTTGGATGGCAGTAGGAAGAGCTCTCAAAAACCGATCCATTACAACACGTTCCACAATCTTTGGTGCGGACAAAGTCTCTGGCTGTAGCCACTTTCTGCTCAGGTGAATGAGATCATACATTTGAGACCTGGGGGGTTTTCCAAGCTGGAAAGTCCAGTTATGCACACGCTGAGCCCGGACAGCCTGGGTGACACCCAGCCTTGCCAATATTTCAGCTTTTAGCATCGCATAGTCTTTTGCTTGGTTAGGCTCTAGGTCATAGTAAGCTTTCTGCGATTCGCCAGTTAACAGAGGAGCCACCAGTCCAGCCCACTGCTCCTCAGGCCACTTTTCTCTTTCAGCGGTCCTTTCAAATGTGGTCAAAAATACCTCTGGATCATCCTCTCCAGTCATTTTTGTCAATAAACGACTCACCCCAAAGGACGCGGTATTAGTGGGACGGCTTTCCTCACTGGTCTGCGGACGTTGCTGCATTGCTGCTTCCATCTGTTGTTGTAGTCTCTGCTCTTGCTTCTGTAACAGGTCTATGAAGCGGGCCTCAGATTGCTGCTGGGCTTGTTGCTGAGCCTCCAGACTCTGTTGCAAAGTTGCGTTTGTCTGCTGCTGGGCTGCAAGGCTCTGTTGATGAGCTTGCTGCTGGGCTGCAAGGCTCTGTTGATGAGCTTGCTGCTGGGCTGCGAAGTTCTGTTGTTGAGCTGCAAGGCTCTTTTGCAAACCTGCATTTGTCTGCTGTTGATTGGCATTTGCTAGAGCCAGCTGCTTCAGTATCTCCTCCATGCTGGCTTAAAAAAAAACTGCCACTGGTTCTCCACCAACTGTGAGGGGGTTAGCTCGGCAGCGGGTGTGTGTGACCCCCGAGATGGGCTCCCCACACAAAAACAGGCCCAGCAAACGGAGGTTGTGGTTTTCAAAATCAAAAAGGTGCGGTTTATTTTCTATTTACAGTGACAAAACACAGCAAAGCAAAAGAAACATAAACAAAATAAATCCTGGTCAACTTGACCTCTGACTAAACATACAGGTTTCCTAACTAACAACTGGGATCAGCCTAGTGCTGTCCTAGTCCCTAAGTCCCTGGTTTTAAATGTCCAAGCAAATAGCCACACATGCTTTGTCTCACCGCACAGGGGTTCACTCTCCCTAGACAGTCCACACAGGTCTGGTTCCAGGCATGAGCTAACATCTAATGAAGCTGGGAGTTCTTATAGAGGCCTAAATGAGCTGACAAGCTTCAGCTGGTCTCATCAACTCCCTGTCTGTACGACGCCCCACACTCTCCCTAGAGGTATGAGTCATCCATGAGCCCACTAGCCTTATACAACTCTCCACCTAGTTGTATAAGTCGGCGTAAAGCCTGAATCTGGGCGAAATATATCTACCCCCCTGGATGCAACCAGGTGACTTTACCTTCCTGCTGTCACACTATGTACAAACTCTTTGCAGTGATTTATTTTATGCAAAAATTGATGCAATGCTTTATACATTGTTGGAGTTGGGATTACAGTAATATCTCTAACTGTTTCTTGCAACAATTGTCTATTTCCTTGACTAATTTGCATGTGAAGGTATTTCACCTGACTTTTCATCAGCTGAACTTTTGTCGTGCTTAATTTTAAACCTTCAGCTTGTAACATCATAAACAACTCAGACAAAAGAGCCATATGTTCATCGATATTCTGAGTACTCAGCAAAATCGTATCCACATGTTGACAAATACAGTCTGGCCTAGAAAATTTTGAAAGTATTCTTGCTATAGTTTCATGAACTACACCATCACCAATACCTAGACCAGGTATTAATCGAGTGAACGTATAAGTCTCTTTTCTGAATGTGAACGCAAGTTTGTATTGACAACTTTTAGTTAAAGGGATGGAAAAATGACTATTAGCAATTTCTAGTACAGAAAACACTTTGTCCTCAGCATTCAAATTTAACTTTATGTTAGATTTATCAGGAAGAACTGGGCTATTTGTGATGTGCTTATTCAATGTCCTTAAGTCAACTGATAAAGAATATGAATTATCAATGTTTTTAATTGGCCAAATACAGTTATTTATGAAAAAAAGAAGAGAGATTCGCCCTTGGGACTTTGAGTGAGGTGAGCACTGTTAGGCCAATAAAAAATCGCAAGAATAATTGCAGTGTATATTTATTCAGGTAAAAAGCAGTACATACATTAATGTCATGAACATGGGCCAATTCATACAAAATACAAGACCAATATAAATTAGGTAAAATGATATTGCGAGTATCTGACAGTAATTATGTAAACACATGGCATCAAAAGTAACCCGACGCGTTTCGCGAGGCTTGGCTCGCTCTTCAGGGGTGGATGCACGTAGTGTACCTAAAATGAGAGTGATATAGTATAAAGCATGATATGAAGGCACAGGGGGGGGGCCTTGAATATGGAAAACCCCATACTCACCACTGGACATTGCCAAAGGACAGCGGGGGTGAAGCTCAAACGGTGGCAGCGACTGTCTCACAAATACAGTTATTTACCACTGATTTCGCTTTTTTTACAATTCCAAGTTGTACAAACTCTTGAATAATGTCAGAAAGTGGACCGATTGATTCTAGTGGTAACTCACTCTGATTAAGGGGTTCTGGATCCTTCCCCTCAATATTTAATTCGGTACTTTTCAAAGTTCCAATGTCATTTTTGAACTTTGACCACAAACTTGGAAAACATTGTACCACTTCCTTTAAAGCACAATTTCCATCAACATCAGGCCACTTTTGTTCTGTAGACATATTGGTAATGGAACCAACATTACTGTATACAGAGCAATCAATAAGCACTGATTTGAGCCTAGATGGATCTTTTTAAATACTTTTATTAGCCAAATCAATCACCCACTTTTGTTTATTGATTACATCACTGCCAAGTATATTCCCTGCTTCGTGACAGACCCAAATGTTAATATTAGGTTTTCACTAATCCAGGTACTTCAAATGTTACATTGGATACCTGTCTAGCAGTGGAATTACCTGTATTATTAAAACCCACTATATTACACATAGGAGAATTGGGTTTCACAGATATGTTTTCTTTGGTAAGGCTAATCTCAGATCCACTGTCAATGAGACAATTAATATGTTTACCATTCAGCAAACATTGAATATATGGCCTACCATTCTCGTCCAAAATAATTGGTGCTACATATTGTAATGGCAGAGAAAATGAATCCGGGTGTGATTCTATTTTTGGCAATGGCAATAAACCCTCTCTTTCAGTGACAGCTCCTTTTGCCATATTATCTGAACTTCTGTGAACAGTCAAATTACTGATCTGTTTGACTTCAGTAGCAAAAGGCAATTCAGTCAAAATATAATCTTGACATGACAAAGGTTGTACAAAAGCTGATTTTTCATTCTCCATATCTTTAGTTTTTATTTGTGAGTCTCTTTTAAACTTACAGCAATGTTTTTTCACATGGCCAGATCCATGACAGTAAAAACACGTCATAGGGTCTCCTTGCCCCACTTGTCTGCACCTGTCATCGTCATTCTTGCTAAGACCTATCGTTTCTGACACGTCTACAGCCTGACTTTTTTTGTCACATTGAATTATAGCAACTCCGTGTGTAAGATTGCTTTGATTCAATTGTCTCCTAATTTTATCAATGAAGCTTACTATATCATTTAAATTGTTTCCTGTGCTATGGCTACTGAAGTTGGGTCAAGGTATTTACATTTTTTTATGAAAGCTATTTTTAAACCTGGGTCATTTTCATCATCTACTCCAAATATCATTTCATAAACCTTGCAAAATCTTGTCTTAAACAAAAATGGATCTTCTTCTGCAGTTGTCTGTAATAGATCTAACATTTCTATGGTCGGTTTTTGTTCACCAGTCATACATAGCAATAGTTGTCGCAATCTATCTGCCGCGTCATGTTGTCTTTATTGACCTTCGTCATCACTAACAAGTGAATGGATTCGTTTAGCAAAGTTAACAGGAACCCACAACTGAAATATGTAATTGCGTTGATCGTTTGAAAGGTTAAAACGATCTGCAAACATTTCAAATAAATCCCAATTAGAAAATACAGTTGCCTCAACGTCATAAATAGGAAAGTCTTTTAACACTTTCATAAGTTGGTCATGTATTTGCAACTTTAGTTTTGCAGTTCTACGTAATACGTTTTTATGTTTCATTTCAATCTCATTAGTAGCATCAATATTCTCTATTTCCGAACTTTCCGGAAAATAAGATTGTAGCCTTCACTTGGTTTCAGTCTTTTTGTCATCTGTAGTTATTACAGCAATTTGTCTACTGTCATTTTGTAACTCTGACAAAATCATTTTTTTAGATTCTAATTGTTCTTCAAGATTCTCTATGTAATTACAAAAAATCTCACAGTTTGGACAATTAAGAGACTCTTGGGACACATTTGTATGTATTCCTGTGTTCTGTACATTATTAGTCACTGTCTGATTTAGTGTACACACATTTTTGGCAGGTAAAATATTAACAATCATCTTATTAAATATTCTCAACAATTTCAATACATTACTTATTTTCTTACGTAATTTATGTACAGTAAACCTGGAATTATCAATCTGTGTATTGGCCTGTAAACATTCATTGTACATATATGACCACAAGTGACTGTCATTTGGATAAAAAGAAACATCTTTAAACTCTAGCTTGCTATCTCTAGCTATTTCATCAATAAATTCCATAACTTTTACTCACCGTATTTAGAAGAATTTCTTGTCTTTAACCGTCTGTTACTGGACTGTTGTCCACATCTGACGCAACACAAACGCCTCTTGGTTGATAGGTTATGAACCGTCTTTTTTCTCGAGACTTGAATATTCTCAAAACTACGCTAATCTCTCCCCCCTCAGCAAGGATCGAGATTTCCGTAAAAATAGAGATGCAACGGCATTGGGTGGCTCACCAAATTGTAGAAAAATGATTAATATCTATTATTCTTGTATCTTAAGGGCGTTTCTGAATGAATAGCATTCATAGTCAGGTTGACTTAAAAAGAAAGTGAGTTTATTTTCTCACAGGTGGCATCATAAATACAATGAAAAAATTGTATAACAGTTCAGTTCAGTGTAGGTAAATATATATAAAATAGAATAGATTGCTGTAGCAAGCTTATGAAAGCATGTGTGCTTCATGTGTGCTAGTTGCAGACTCCATCTTCAATGCTGATCTCTGAGTGTTCCCAAAGTAAAGCCGGAAATGACGTTCTTAGACTTCTGGTAATTCAGCTGTTCTTCTTGTCAATCTTAGTGTAAATGTGTCAATGTTGTCTCTCTAAAGTGGGTGTGAGTGAGTGAGAGATTCTTCATGTGTGTTTGTGTCAGTATGTGGTACAAGTGTGTCGTGTAAGTGTGTTGTGCCCCCTCCCATCTCAAACTATAGGCATATATATTTTTTTACATATGTCGTCACCTCATACAAACGTAGAACCTTGTATGGCACACATTAATTTCTGCTAACTTCAGCAATATGTTATATCAATAGAAGATATTGGCTCAGAGACATATGGAGTTTGATTGACAGGCACACATGTGGCACTCTATACTTGGAGTGGTGTGCTGACGATGTAATATCATAACCAAACATCTCCTATATGAACATATATTACTAACAATAAAATAACTATTAACTAATACATACTAGTATGACTAAGACTTCACTTAAACAAACTTAACAAGAGATATAAAGAATCGCGCGATTGCGTGATCTCGTCGGGCCGCGCCGGCCGGTAATTTAGGCCGCGGCTTTGCGGCCTTCTGCAGGCCTAGGCTTCATTCTGTAATCTGGCGCCATCTTGTGGTGGCCGTTGGTATGACAAGACAAAAAAACAATGCTTGCCTGTTTCCCTGCCCGCCAATCTCCTTCCCTTTACTTAGAAGTTAACCCCCAAACATTATATATATTTTTTATTCTAACACCATAGAGAATAAAATGGCGGTCGTTGCAATACTTTCTGTCACACCGTATTTGCGCAGCGGTTTTACAAGTGCACTTTTTTGAGGAAAAAAAACACTTTTTTAAATTAAAAAATAGAACAACAGTAAAGTTAGCCGAATTTTTTTTTATATTGTGAAAGATAATGTTATGCCAAGTAAATTTGATACCCAACATGTCACGCTTCAAAATTGCGGCCGCTCGTGGAATGGCGACAAACTTTTACCCTTTAAAATCTCCATAGGCGACATTTAAAAAATTCTACAGGTTGCATGTTTTGAGTTATTGCTCTCGCTCTACCGATCGCGGCGATACCTCACATGTGTGGTTTAAACACTGCTTTCATATGCGGGCGCTACTCACGTATGCGTTCGCTTCTGCACGCATTGGTCATTAAAAAAAAACTGGCTCCTAACTTTTTTAGCTGGCTCCTAGATTCCAAGCAAATTTGTCAAGCCCTGCTTTACATACTGTGTATTTGGAATCTCTGTTTCCTTATTATTTTTTTATTTATATATTTTTCCCTCTTTCTTTTCTAATGAATAGTTTTGTGGATTTTTTTTTTTTTTTACTTGATTGTATAAATGTCTTATTATAAATAAAGATTATATTAAAGATAAAAAAAAAAAAAAAGAATGCAGACACCCTAAGACAAAAAGTGTGTTACTGGCAGAACCACAGGTAAAATAAAGACAAATAAGTCTAAAAAATCAATACATAAACAAAATGTAGCCATTACAACTAAGGATTTCTAAGCTGCAATATATTACATGTCTGTTTTTGGGTTTAATAACACTTTAAAGCTTCCCCTCTGCATCTTTTTGGTATTCCAAAAATGTGGGAATTTTTTTTGCACTATGCATCCTCTCCATATTCCTTAGCTGAATCTTCCTCTGTCAATCACTGAGCCCCACCTGCATATGAGCCCTAGAGATGTGTAAATGTATCATCAAGCCCTCCTGTTTTACAGTTTTGCAGAAGTGAATGGCACTCACTCATCATTACGTACTCTAGAAAGGACACTTTACTGCCTACTCCAGGCAAGAGGAGAAAGGTCTTGACCAGCCAGAAGACAGTATAGTATACCTGAAAATGGTTTAATAAACAACACTGGTGCCACCATCTATCTCTAGTTCTGCAAAATAACATATTTTGGGAGAAATGTATTCTCAACAGTAAAGTGTTTCTTGAAATAAATGATTTCCCTGTTATCCCTGATGTCACTATCCTCCCATGGCCAGCCTATTAAGAAGTCCTTTGAAATATCTGTTATCACACTTCAATTTACTTTAATTTTTTTCTCTCCCCTTACTAAATGAACTCTGCTGAGGCAGCTCCATGATATCAGCTTTCTGGAACTTCTGCTTCCCATAGAAGAGATGGTAAGCAATAAAGCAACATAAAGCAATAAGGATGCAGTAACCCATAGCACCAATTAAAACTGAAAATTCAAGAAACTGCCCTCTGTACAGGTCTGTTACCATTTGTTCTGTTTATTTAAAAAAAGCAGAAACGTTATTAAACTAACTGTGACTGGAAGGAGATACTGGAGCACAGTCCATTGGTTGTCACAATGATACTCTGGCAGGGAAGGGAAGGCCACAGAACTTACCATATCCTGAATGAAAACAACAATATATACATAAACAAAAAAAATAAAAAATTCCATGATGATTTAATGTTACCTAGATCTACAATATATATATATATATTGTGAGGGGGTTAGCTCGGCAGCGGGTGTGTGTGACCCCCGGGATGGGCTCCCCACACAAAACAGGCCCAGCAAACGGAGGTTGTGGTTTTCAAAATCAAAAAGGTGCGGTTTATTTTCTATTTACAGTGACAAAACACAGCAAAGCAAAAGAAACATAAACAAAATAAATCCTGGTCAAGTTGACCTCTGACTAAACATACAGGTTTCCTAACTAACAACTGGGATCAGCCTAGTGCTGTCCTAGTCCCTAAGTCCCTGGTTTTAAATGTCCAAGCAAATAGCCACACAGGCTTTGTCTCACCGCACAGGGGTTCACTCTCCCTAGACAGTCCACACAGGTCTGGTTCCAGGCATGAGCTAACATCTAATGAAGCTGGGAGTTCTTATAGAGGCCTAAATGAGCTGACAAGCTTCAGCTGGTCTCATCAACTCCCTGTCTGCACGACGCCCAGCACTCTCCCTAGAGGTATGAGTCATCCATGAGCCTACTAGCCTCAGCTGGGCTTATACAACTCTCCACCTAGTTGTATAAGTCGGCGTAAAGCCTGAATCTGGGCGAAATATATCTACCCCCCTGGATGCAACCAGGTGACTTTACCTTCCTGCTGTCACATACCCCCCCCTCTTGTTTTAACCTCGGGGTTGGAACACCAGCAATCAGTCATTCATGTACTCGAGACAAAGCATCCACATTCCCCATTTGAACGCCAGGGCGATGCTTTACTGTGAAGTTGAATTCCTGGAGGGCCAGGAACCACCTATTCACTCTTCTATTTGTTTCCTTGTTTTGAGCCATCCACTTTAACGGAGCGTGATCCGTAACCATGTCAAAGTGCCTACCTAGCAGGTAGTACCGAAGGGAATCTAGAGCCCACTTCACCGCTAAACACTCCTTTTCAACGGTGGCGTAATTTACCTCATGGGACTTCAACTTCCTGCTGAGGTAAATGACTGGGTGCTCTTCCCCGTTCCAGACCTGGGACAATACTGCTCCTAACCCCACATCTGACGCATCACTTTGTACGACAAAGTCTTTAGAGAAGTCGGGTGAGTACAACACTGGCTGGCTACATAAGGCTTGTTTCAAGAATTGGAATGCTGCCTCAGCCTCGGGGGTCCATTTAATCATGACCGACCCTTTCCCCTTCGTCAGGTTGGTTAGGGGCACAGCCTTAGAAGCAAAGTGGGGAATGAATCGCCGATAATACCCAGCGATTCCCAGAAAGGCTCGTACCTGCTTCTTGCTGTTGGGACGTGGCCAACTCTGGATGGCCTCGACTTTGTTGAGTTGGGGTTTTATTACTCCCCTCCCAATGGTGTACCCAAGATATTTGGCCTCCTCCTGCCCAATGGTACACTTCTTGGGGTTAGCCGTAAACCCCGCTTCCCGAACAGAGTCCAGGACTGCTTGCACTTTTGGCAGATGTGAGGCCCAATCTGTGCTATGGACAATTACGTCATCCAGGTAAGCCGCAGCATACTTCCGATGGGGCCTCAGCATCTGGTCCATTTTCCGCTGGAATGTGGCCGGCGCATTCTGTAACCCAAACGGCATTCTTTTATATTGGAACGCCCCGTCTGGGGTTACAAATGCGGTTTTCTCTTTGGCCGACTTGGCCAGGGGGATTTGCCAATACCCTTTTGTGAGGTCAAGAGTCGTCATGTATCGGGCTGTTCCCAGCCGGTCGATCAACTCATCTATACGTGGCATGGGGTAGGTGTCAAATTTTGTAACTTTGTTCAACTGACGAAAATCGTTACAAAATCGCCAGCTCCCATCCGGTTTAGGCACCAACACGATGGGACTAGACCAATCACTTTGGGACTCCTCTATCACCCCTAAGTTCAGCATTTTCTGTACTTCCTCCCGTATTGCCTCCCGTCGGGCCTCTGGGATCCGATAGGGTTTTAACTTCACCCTTTCACCGGGCGGGGTAATGATGTCATGCTCTACCCCAGATGTTTGTCCCGGCAGCTCAGAGAATACCTCCTTGTTGCGAAGCACAAACTCCTTAACCTCCTGTTGTTGGGGTTGTGACAAGGTGGCTGCTATTCCAACCTCAGGAATCACGCAGCCAGTTTGAGCTGGTGACCAAGTGTCTGCGACTAGGGACTCTCTATCCCTCCAGGCTTTCAACAGATTAACGTGATAGATCTGTTCGGGCTTTCGCCTTCCTGGTTGTCTGACCTTGTAATTCACTTCGCTCACTTTTTCCATTATCTCGTAGGGGCCTTGCCATTTGGCAAGGAATTTACTTTCAACCGTAGGGACAAGTACCAGTATCCTATCCCCCGGGGAAAAGGTACGGGTCTTGGCTCCACGGTTGTACACTCTCTGCTGTGCTAACTGCGCTTGGGCCAAATGTTCCTTCACGATGGGCATTACCTATGCAATTCGGTCTTGCATCAGGGCGACATGCTCAATCACACTCCTGTGGGGAGAACTCTCACTTTCCCAAGTTTCCTTGGCAATATCCAACAGCCCTCTTGGGTGTCTCCCATACAGTAACTCAAAGGGGGAGAATCCCGTAGAGGATTGGGGCACCTCCCTAATAGCAAACATCAGATAAGGAAGTAGACAGTCCCAATCCTTTCCATCTCTATCCACCACTTTCTTCAACATTTGTTTTAGGGTTTTGTTGAATCTTTCAACCAGCCCATCGGTTTGGGGGTGATACACAGATGTACGTAATTGCGTCACTTTGAATAATTTACACAGCTCCTTCATAACCCGGGACATAAAGGGTGTACCTTGGTCCGTAAGCAGTTCTTTACAAATACCCACCCGGCTAAACACAAGAGATAGCTCTTTGGCTATGGTTTTGGCCGAGGTATTTCGGAGAGGGATCGCTTCTGGATAACGGGTGGCATAGTCCATTATAACTAATATGTACTGGTGCCCCCTAGCAGACTTGATTATAGGACCTACCAAATCCATGGCGATCCTCTCAAACGGGACCTCAATGATGGGTAGAGGGACCAGCGGGCTACGGAAATGTGGCATCGGGGCCGACCTCTGACACACAGGGCAGGAGGAACAATAATTTTCTACGTCCTTCATCACCCCCGGCCAATAGAATCTCTGTAATACCCTCTCTCGGGTTTTCTCTGTCCCCAGATGACCTCCAAGAATGTGCCCATGGGCCAACTCCAACACCAACTTCCTGTAAGGTTTGGGCACCACAAGCTGCTCAACGGTTTCTTCTGCCCTTTTTGCCACCCGATACAGTAGGTCCTTCTCTACGCTGAAGTATGGGTAAGTGCAGGTATTATCTGGGTTCACTAACTCGCCATCTATTTTCACTACGTTTTCCCGTGCCTTTATTAGGGCGGGGTCTTTCAACTGTTCTGTGGCAAAGTTTTCCCTGTGAACCTCAAGATCAGAAAACTCCACAGACGGTAGGTTTTCGTCTGAGGAGGTGGGCTCCTCTCCAGTTTCTTGAGTCTCCCCTGCCAATACTGATAAGGGAAATTCCGGAGAGTCCTCACCACTCTCAGGGGAGTTCTGGCTATCACATTCCTGGTACATAGGGGCACCAGTGAGGGGCTCAGGATCATCCCACAGTTCCCAGAACTTCGGAAAATCCCTTCCCACAATGGCGTCATGCGGTAACTGAGATACTAAGCCCACTGGATGAGAGAGGGTACCTTTGGGGGTCTCGAAACACACTGTAGTCACTGGATACTCTCGGGTGTCCCCATGCACACAAATAACAGCTACCTTGCTATTCCCAGAGACCTCTGTTTTAACTAACTCAGCCTTTATCAGGGTCACAAGGCTACCTGAATCCAGCAATACCACAACATTTCTACCATTAACACACATTTTGCATAAATGTTTCTCAGTTCCTCGAATGGCAGTGCATGCGACTGTCGCACACAGCGACTGACGTCTGCCCGTCAGAAAGTCACACTGCATGGGTTCCTCCACAACCGGGCAATTGGCTGCAATATGTCCCGCTTGCCGGCAGCGGTAGCAAACGATCCTTCTTGCCGCCTCTTGAGCCGCTGATTTCCCAAGCTGTTCTCGCCAAACTTGGGGTAGAGCTCCCACCCTCTCACTCTCTCCACCCTCACCCCTTGGAATCCTCTTATCCGCCCCTGGGGATGGTCTGGTCTTAGGGTGGAAAGTCCGAGTGTCTCTGGAAGAGGCCGTCAGGTTCTCTGTAGCCAAGTATTTCTCGACACGATCCACAAGACCATCGGCCGTCTCTGGGTCTCCATGGCTTACCCACTTTTGGATGGCAGTAGGAAGAGCTCTCAAAAACCGATCCATTACAACACATTCCACAATCTTTGGTGCGGACAAAGTCTCTGGCTGTAGCCACTTTCTGCTCAGGTGAATGAGATCATACATTTGAGACCTGGGGGGTTTTCCAAGCTGGAAAGTCCAGTTATGCACACGCTGAGCCCGGACAGCCTGGGTGACACCCAGCCTTGCCAATATTTCAGCTTTTAGCATCACATAGTCTTTTGCTTGGTTAGGCTCTAGGTCATAGTAAGCTTTCTGCGATTCACCAGTTAACAGAGGAGCCACCAGTCCAGCCAACTGCTCCTCAGGCCACTTTTCTCTTTCAGCGGTCCTTTCAAATGTGGTCAAAAATACCTCTGGATCATCCTCTCCAGTCATTTTTGTCAATAAACGACTCACCCCAAAGGACGCGGTATTAGTGGGACGGCTTTCCTCACTGGTCTGCGGACGTTGCTGCATTACTGCTTCCATCTGTTGTTGTAGTCTCTGCTCTTGCTTCTGCAACAGGTCTATGAAGCGGGCCTCAGATTGCTGCTGGGCTCGTTGCTGAGCCTGCTGCTGGGCTGCGAAGTTCTGTTGTTGAGCTGCAAGGCTCTGTTGATGAGCTGCAAGGCTCTTTTGCAAACCTGCATTTGTCTGCTGTTGATTGGCATTTGCTAGAGCCAGCTGCTTCAGTATCTCCTCCATGCTGGCTTAAAAAAAAACTGCCCGCATTCTCCACCAACTGTGAGGGGGTTAGCTCGGCAGCGGGTGTGTGTGACCCCCGGGATGGGCTCCCCACACAAAACAGGCCCAGCAAACGGAGGTTGTGGTTTTCAAAATCAAAAAGGTGCGGTTTATTTTCTATTTACAGTGACAAAACACAGCAAAGCAAAAGAAACATAAACAAAATAAATCCTGGTCAAACCTCTGACTAAACATACAGGTTTCCTAACTAACAACTGGGATCAGCCTAGTGCTGTCCTAGTCCCTAAGTCCCTGGTTTTAAATGTCCAAGCAAATAGCCACACAGGCTTTGTCTCACCGCACAGGGGTTCACTCTCCCTAGACAGTCCACACAGGTCTGGTTCCAGGCATGAGCTAACATCTAATGAAGCTGGGAGTTCTTATAGAGGCCTAAATGAGCTGACAAGCTTCAGCTGGTCTCATCAACTCCCTGTCTGCACGACGCCCAGCACTCTCCCTAGAGGTATGAGTCATCCATGAGCCTACTAGCCTCAGCTGGGCTTATACAACTCTCCACCTAGTTGTATAAGTCGGCGTAAAGCCTGAATCTGGGCGAAATATATCTACCCCCCTGGATGCAACCAGGTGACTTTACCTTCCTGCTGTCACAATATATATTTATTTATTTATATCTATATCTATAGATATATAAATCTATATCTATAGATATAGATATTATATATATATCTATATATAGATAGATATATACTGTATATGAATGAACGAATGAATGACTTGTATAGCGCTCACATGCTAACTGAATCGCCTCTAGGCGCTTTTTGCATCCAGTGTCTGCTTGGCTGGTGCGGTCATTTTACCCCGTAGGATCGCGACACGCTTGGGACACACGGTCGTAAACACATATATACATATATATGTATATATCATCAATTATACAATATATCAAATTTAGATTGTTAACAAAATCTTTGTGGTCTTACGTAGGATTAAATGTATTAGTACTAATTGGATTAGCTTGCATTAAACAGTGATTTGAAAAAAAAAATGGAAAACTTAAAATTTGTTACACATGAATGATTTTAATTGAATAATTTAATTTTAATCCAAAATGTGGGTTTAAAGTCCCCTCTAGTCATGTCCAAATGTCCTTTGCTATTAAATTTGACCTCACGTTTTGGGTGATATTCTTGAAAGATTTCAACAATAGGATTGTTGAAGCAGGACTGTATTATTAATAATGATTTTGAAATATTCACTGATGCAGCAGATTCTATAGACTTTGCCGCTTACTGTAAGGGCAATTGGTGGGTATTAGGTGGTCTTACAGAAAACATTGTACCCCTCAATCTTTTTTCAGTGGTAGTTGGGCTCCAAATCAGGACCATAGGATTTTAATTAGAACTGATAATAAGGGTGTTCTTTACGCCTTAAATATTCTTGCCTTTAAATCCTCTCCAGTAATTAAACTTTTGCGTAATCTGGGTTTTAAATGTTTAGATTCAAACATAGGGCTTAAGGCTTAATATGTTCCTGGCAGAGTCGATTAAATTGCAGACTCTTCGCACCATACCTAGATCTCCTATTTCCGCCAGCTGATCCCAAACCCAGATGCGGAAGGTTTTTGGGATCTGATTTGAATGTAATTGACTCTCACATCAAACATTTAGTGACCCCTGCAACCTTAGTAAACTATTTCTTCACTTGGCCCCTATGGTGTTTGTTTAATTCATAATCTCAACATACTTTTGTTTTATTTTCTGAAATGTCTATATTGTCAATTATTTATGTAGTTGTAAGTATTCCTAACCTTACATTTGCAATATATTGTTGTGCTTATCAAGGGACCGTTTGCCCACACAATATTAATTTTAAGTCCTTTTTAACGAAAGATATTTTTGAATACAAGTCAATCTGTATGACATAGTCTATAATATGAAACTTATTCACGGAGACGTGTGATCATACAAAATAGCTACATTTATTGGTTGACAAAAAAGCAAATATTTACATGAAATTAAAATACCAATTGCGTTACATGAACGACTTGAAAATCAATAAAAGTACCCGCAAAATGGGCATACAGTCCCTTAGACATAATGCTGTCATGATAAATTCTCAATAGGTTCAACAACCTTGTATAATTGACAATGAAACAGAACGTCTGTATTTCACACATCCAACCATTACTATACTGCAGGTAAGTAAGTGGTTAACAATGTGAAATAAATTGGACGTTTATTTTGTCACTAAGATTGGAACTATGCAAAAAGAAAAATATAATCAAAAATTGAATCTTTACAAAAAACATCTACCAGTTGTTGGTTAATGAGAATAAATCATAATTGCAGAATATTCAATACTTCAATAATTTTGAGAACAACAATGAATTCAAGATAAAATCAAAATGGCATAATTACCCATTCCACAATGGCAATTTCCTACTGACAAGTGACCAGAGTTAAGATGGCTGCCATGGCTTTCAGGTATCGGGTGTCTAGGAATCTTCATGAGTGTAAAAATATGTCTTCATGCATGGTGCATGTGTGTCAGTCTGTCTGAGAGTTTGGATCTCCCAGTGTGCCCCTCAGGGTGGGTCCCTGAGTGTGTGTGTCTTCTGAGTGTCCCTCTCATCTAATTTTTCTTCCCATAAATATTGTCTCTGGACAATAAGATTATAAAATATATACCAAGTTCTTCCCAAAGGAGGTGGGTCTTCCTCTCATTGGTGGCTGCAGATAGGGGAGTTACTGTCCAAAAATCTCTGGTTTCTATAGGTTGATAATTTAATAATTAACTGCTCTCTGGATTTTGGGATCCTCAAGTAATACCACTTTCAACCACCGGGGCATTAACTCTTTAAGTTAATATATTCTATTTTCAGAATGTGTACAATTTATATATTGTTGGGAAGACTATGTATGGATATTTATCTTCGGGTAATCCGGTAGATATAACATACTTCTAATATACTTCATTCACATAACATAATTTGTTTTATATTTCTGTCTAAAATATATCTATAAGCTGTTTTTTCTAAACAGGGTACAGATTATATATCAATCAATATAACATTCAATATTTATCTATATATTTTGATTACGTGTTAATCTCTAAACGCAGGTTCCTTTATATTCTATAATCACAATTTGACGTATTTCATGCTGCTAATTAACTCTTTAAAAAACTTCTATTTATAAAATCACATTGGTATCTATATTTATTCTTCTAACACAGTCCCTAGGTCAACAGATACTAAGATTATACTTTTCCCTATGACCTAAGATGTCAATTGATAATCTAAACATAATTTTTCATTTATTCCATACCTATATCTAAATGTGCAGATATATAAAAAAACTATACCTGGTTTGATTTGTTTATGGTTTGTAAGAAGGCATTCCGATTGACCTAACTTCCTCTATTACTACTTTGTGTTAGGATGTACTATTAAGCAGTTTACAAAATGTATGGCATATTGTAATGTAACATTTTATATATGTATATTTATATGAACCGTGATGTCATATTTAGTTTTAGTTGCTTGTTAATAATGGACTGGATTTTCCTTCAGGCAAGGTCCCAGTCCAGCTGTATAAACAAATTCTCCTTACGGGCTCTTCTTGGTCAACATCGTCCATTGTCCCTATACAGCTAGTATCAACTTTTCTGTGTACTAAAAAGCCTTTCTCACAATGGGTGAGTTAGAGAGAGAGCTTACCTCCCAGTGATAAATGTTTAGTTAGCTATCTGTGGAAATTGTCTTCTATGGCAAAACTTCAACTAACCAATATATTAAACATTTCTTGTTTGTCTATTAAAACTGGGACAACATCCCTTTGTCTTGTAACGAAAGTCACCATTGTTTCTGAAGTCTCAAAGCAGGCTCGTAAATGTTAGAGATGACTCATCTATTGACCATTGGAAAAACATGTGTTTTGCTCTGTAAGGTTCACAAGTACAATAGTTTGCTTTACCCTTGAGGCCTACTGGACTTCCAATTTTCTGCCAGTATATTTTTAAATGTATTATTATTATTATTAAGGAAAACCACAACATAATAGTATAAGTGGGTATATCTTTTTTTTTTTTAACTACAGAATTAACCTTCTTGTACTTGCTATTTTCTTTTACATAAGTGTTAAAAAAGTTATCGTCATGTTTCCTTTAGTCCTGATGATGTGACCAATTTCTCCAAATATTCTGATAAAAAAACTTTAATTGTAGCAAGGAGCACATGGTAGAGCAATGCACATCAAAAACAAACAAAGATGCCAAGCTCACTTACCAACTAGCCTGCAACAAAACCAAATTGACCCTGTCTAGCAGTTTACGTTCAAAACAAGGGGTTTAGTTGCACACATTTGCAAACATATGTGTAAGCCACAGTGGCCATGTGAAGGCACCCCAGCTTTTTTTTTAACCGCTGTAATTGTTTATTGATAATTATTATGGTTTAATTGAAGTTTAAAGCATAGCTACATTGTTTTAGCTTGGACCAGTGTAACTTAGCATATCTCATGCCTAAACAATCACTGTGGAAGTTACAAACTGCGGTAGTAATCGACGCTACTACAGTGATAGCAGCAATCTTATTGGTCCTGTGCCAAGTGGCTTCCCTTCTGCATAGTAACCACAGGGTGTTGCTTGCCTGGCACTGCTCCAGGGGAGGACTGGCAGCCTTAGGCCTGGGGGGCAAGTCCAGTCAAGTGGCCCATTGAACCACCAAATCAGCTTACCATTCATGCCCACCTGTTTTTTCAATGCAGCCTGATTAGTGCCCATCCAATGCAGCCTCACCAGTGGCCATAAATGCAGCCTCACCAGTGGCCATAAATGCAGCCTCACCAGTGGCCATAAATGCAGCTTCACCAGTGCCCATAAATGCAGCTTCACCAGTGTCTATAAATGCAGCCTCACCAGTGGCCATAAATGCAGCCTCACCAGTGGCCATAAATGCAGCCTCACCAGTGGCCATAAATGCAACCTCACCAGTGGCCATAAATGCAGCTTTTCCAGTGGCCATAAATGCAGCTTTGCCAGTGGCCATAAATGCAGCTTCACCAGTGGCCATAAATGCAGCCTCACCAGTGGCCATAAATGCAGCTTCACCAGTGCCCATAAATGCAGCCTCACCAGTGGCCATAAATGCAGCTTTTCCAGTGGCCATAAATGCAGCCTCACCAGTAGCCATAAATTCAGCCTCACCAGTGGCCATAAATGCAGCTTCACCAGTGCCCATAAATGCAGCCTCACCAGTGCCCATAAATGCAGCCTTACCAGTGGCCATAAATGCAGCCTCACCAGTGGCCATAAATGCAGTCTCGCCAGTGGCCATAAATGCAGTCTCGCCAGTGGCCATAAATGCAGTCTCGCCAGTGGCTATAAATGCAGTCTCGCCAGTGGCCATAAATGCAGCTTTGCCAGTGGCCATAAATGCAGCTTCACCAGTGGCCATAAATGCAGCTTCACCAGTGGTCATAAATGCAGCTTCACCAGTGGCCATAAATGCAGCCTCACCAGTGCCTATAAATGCAGCTTCACCAGTGCCCATAAATGCAGCCTCATCAGTGCCCATCCCATCAGCTCAGCTTTACCTGTGCCCATCAATTTAGCCTGATCAGACAGCTTTGCCAGTGCATGGGGAGGAGAGCCGCACAGTGCGGGTATCTCCCGCTTACCTGGCCATTGTCACATTAAATCCCGCCTGCTGGACTGGCTCCTAAGATGGACATCACACGTCCCGGCATTGGACCAGTATGACGTCCATCACAGAAGCTGGTCCAAGAGGCAGGACTTCATATGTCTCTCGAACGCGTCGGGTAAGTGGGAGATGGAGATCCCCGCTCTGTGTAAACCGACTAGCCTAAGTTCACATCTATGTGTGTGGGTAACGCATGCAAAATTGCATGCTTCCCAACATGCAAGGAAATGTGCTGTCCTTAAGCAGATGTGCAGAAGTGCCATTATTTGTTATTGACATCTCCATGCATCTGCAAACATGTGGACCAAACTACAGGGTGCCGCACACTTTTGGAAAAGGTTCAGGACTTCTTTTCCATGTTGCTCGTGTGTAGGGCAGCCCATTGAAACTAATGAGCTGCCCTACACGTAATGCACGAAAACCATGCCTGTGCGCGCGTGTGAAAAAAGCCTAACTGAGTAGATGCAAAATAACAATTCTCAATAAAAAATGAATTCCCTAGATAATCAGCGTTCATACAATTGCACTACCATGTAAATAACTGAACACTGTGCTCTGCTCTGTTTATTGAGGACAGGTAACATGTATATCGAGTGTTTAGTGTATGTGGGGACTTTACATGTTGATTGTAAAGAGTTTGGAGAACACAGGGTTAAATTGAATGGTTATAAAGTTTTTTCACATTATCTGGACATACACAGAGGGTGGGGGTTGTTTATACAGTGATATGACCCAGCTTCCAAGATATCTGTTTGCTGTGAGCAAGGCTGAGGACTCAGCCGACTCCCCCATACACACTCTGCTCTTCCGATCCTTTATCATTCTCATCACACTGCAAACAAATCCTCCTGAATAGTTCTGATGTGAAACTGCCAGCTTACCTCTCCAGATTGACTTTTCTTAGAACATCAGCTCAGCTCACCCCCTTCCCTGCACAGTGTCAGCAGCACCTGGCAGTAGCAGTGCCCCGCCTCCAGGTTCTCTGGGCAGACGGCACTGGAGATAGGGGGAGGATCTAAGTGAATGAGGGCACAGATAGAACATACAGGAGACTGGGGGGGAAATAGAATAAACGAGATGCAGACTACAACACCCAGAATGCACTGCAGCAGCCAGCCAGCCAATCAGCGGCCGCCACAGCCGAATTTTACAATTTACAGGAAAAAAGTAGCAAACAGGCAGCGTGGCCATTTTGCATATAAGGTAGCCGGCCTAGGGGGAAATCTCCACCCTTCCCCCCATCCCAGTCCGCCCCTGCACTGCTCCCACTCACAGAACAGTATTGTTTTCAATGAATACAAGGAAATCTCTGATTGGATGAGGTGAAGAGTTGGTGCACTGGGTCTCTGGGTTGTATTTTATAGTACAACTAAATACATCAAACCTCTTTGTATGGCTACCATAGTTCTATACTACAAAATTACCTGACAACAAAAAAATGTAAACAGAAGCATCCTGGATTTACACATTTTATTCCACTACAAAAACGTTTTAAACCATTCAAAACTAGTACTTCACAGTTACATGCCTCCATAGGTAACTAGGGTGGCTCCAGCTAAACTGGTTGAGTTTCTGGGATGAACAAGTACTTCTCTGTACAATGGGTATAATGCAATATTCCTAAACGTGAACTGTATTTCAGCTTTCAAACATTGGATCAGGAGAGGCATGTGATTTGTTTGATACAATTTACCATACTGGGAAATCAATATGCTATATAGCTCATAAAAACAAACCTTTACCACTGCGGTTTTGTGTGAAATTTATTCACGGTGAAACTCCAATTAATTAATTATATATGCTGTATAGAACTGCATGTTTGATGCTTGTAGCAGCTTTTTTCCCACTACCAAACAATTTGATGTATATCACACAGACAATGCTTAACAAATACAAATATACACATATTACGAGACACATCTCATGGAGTTCAAGAAGGTTTTACTGGAAGACATTTATGTGATTTGTTGGAGTATTATGATCCATCCATATTCCTGTGTTACCTAGCAGACTCCTTTTTCAGGATGAAGTGACTGCCACACAGAAGCTAGATGCAATTAACTGTTTTATCTGCACTTGGGTCTATGAGGTTCATTACAGTGCCTTGAAAAAGTATTCCTACCCCTTAAAATTTTCCACATTTTGTCATGTTAAAACTAAAAATGTAAATGTATTTTATTGGAATTTTATGTGATAGACCAACACAAAGTGACACATAATTGTGCAGTAGAAGGAAAATTATAAATGTTTTTCAAAAGTTTTTACAAATAAATATCTGGAAAGTGTGGCGTGTATTTGTATTCATCCCCCCTGAGTCAATACTTTGTAGAACCACCTTTCGCTGCAATTACAGCTACAAGTCTTTTTGGATATGTCTCTACCAGCTTCGCACATATACAGAGTGACATTTTTGCCCATTCTTCTTTGCAAAATAGCTCAAGCTCTGTCATATTGGATGGAGAGCGTCTATTGACAGCAATTTTTATGTCTTGCCACAGATTCTCAATTGGATTTACGTCTGGACTTTGACTGGGCCATTCTAACACATGAAAATGCTTTGATCCAAACCATTCCATTGTAGCTCTGGCTGTAGGTTTAGGGTCGTTGTCCTGCTGGAAGGTGAACCTCTGCCCCGCCTCAAGTCTTTTGCAGATGCTAACAGGTTTTTTTCTAAGATTGCCCTGTATTTGGCCCCATCCACCTTCCCATTAACTTTGACCAGCTTCCCTGTCCCTGCTGAAGAAAAGCATCCCCACAACATGATGCTGCCAACCCCATGTTTCACAGTGGGGATGGTGTGTTCAGGGTGATGTGCAGTGTTAGTTTTCCGCCACACATAGTGTTTTGCTTTTAGGCCAAAAAGTAACATTTTGGTCTTATCTGACCAGAGCACCTTCTTCATCATGTTTGCTGTGTCCCCCACATGGCTTCTTGCAAACTGCAAACAGGACTTCTTATGGCTTTCTGTCAATAATGGCTTTTTGTCTTGCCACTCTTCCAGAAAGGCCAGATTTGTGGAGTACACGACTAATAGTTGTCCTGTGGACAGATTCTCCCACCTGAGCTGTGGATCTCTGCAGCTTCTCCAGAATTACCATGGGCCTCTTGGCTGCTTCTTTGATTAATGCTTTCCTTGCCCGGCCTGTCAGTTTAGGTGGACAGCCAAGTCTTAGTAAGTTTGCAGTTGTGCCATACTCCTTAGATTTTTGGATGATGGGTTGAACAGTGCTCCGTGAGATGCTCAAAGCTTGGGATGATTTTTTATATCCTAACCCTGCATTAAACTTCTTTACAACATTATCCCTGACCTGTCTGGTGTGTTCCTTGGCCTACATAATGCTGTTTGTTCATTAAGGTTCTCTAACAAACCTTCAAGGAACAGCTGTATTTATACTGAGATTATATTGCACACAGGGGGACTCTATTTACTAATTAGGTGACTTCTGAAGGCAATTTCACTAGATTTTAGGTAGGGGTATCCAAGTAAAGTATGCTAAATACAAATGCATGCCACACTTTTCAGACATTTATTTGTAAAAAAAAATTAAAACCATTTATAATTTTCCTTCCACTTCACAATTATGTGCCACTTTGTGTTAGTCTATCACATAAAATCGCAATAAAATTAATTTATGTTTTTAGTTGTAACATGACAAAATGTGGAAAATGTCAAGGGGTATGAATACTTTTTTAATGCACTGTACACGAATATTCCTACTGGATTGTTTGGATTGTAGCTCTGCCACATGAAAACAGGATGCAATTGAGAATGTGACCATATGGATGCTCCATTTTAACAATTTCAGATGGTTTGGGACTTAGATATCCAGGGATTATAAATAAATGACTAGCTATCTTATATTTGATTGAAGACATGCATGTGATTTGATACGCTGGATGGATGCATGCAATCTTATGAATAATTCACATTCCTGTGTTATTTGGCAGACTCCATCATTTAGGATCGGCTGCCACACAGAAGCTGGATGCTAATAATTTCATTTCCATGTGCACTTGGATAAATAAGGTGTTTTTATGTGAATATTCTACAGCAGCAAAGTACTTGAACATCCAGATATAAATTTAGTCTGATATGGATGGAGAGCAACATTTGAAATATGTTATGTTTGGGGAACTGTGAATCTGCACCCTTTGGTGAAACATGGATCAATTAATTTAGAGCTCTGAGTTCATGATGAATGAGAAACCTGGAATGGACATTACAGTCCCTGTAACCTTAATCACATCAATACCAGGCACTTACACCCCCTTCCTGCCCAGGCCAATTTTCAGCTTTCAGCGCTGTCGCTGTTTAAATGACAATTGCGCGGTCATGCTACACTGTACCCAAACAGAATTTTTTATCATTTTGTTCCCACAAATAGAGCTTTCTTTTAGTGGTATTTGATCACCTCTGCGGTTTTTTTTTGTTTGTTCAAACTGAAAATATCTAACACATAAAGGATCCCTGGGCCCCTGCTGTTTCAGATAACAAAGGTATACATGAAAGAATAGATGTTTGGCATGATTAGGGGTGGAAGAAAAGGAAAAAGTTTAGTGTCATTAATTTAGTTATGGGTTCATAACAGTGGCAGGTGGTGATCCAAATTTTTGGGGGGGCGCAAACAAACTGAAAAACAAAACAAAACATCAATTGCCGCCACTGTGCCCATTAAACGCAGCCACTGTGCCCAAACGCCACCAGTTTGCCCCCTCAAATGCAGCCAGTTTCCCCCAAAATACAGCCAGTTTGTCCCCAAATGCCGCCAGTTACCCCCCAAATACAGCCAGTTTCCCCCCAAATACAGCCAGTTTCCCCCAAAATACAACCAGTTTGTCCCCAAATGCAGCCAGTTTCCCCCAAAATACAGCCAGTTTGTCCCCAAATGCAGCCAGTTTCCCCCAAAATACAGCCAGTTTGTCCCCAAATGCAGCCAGTTTCCCCCAAATGCAGCCAGTTTGTCCCCAAATGCAGCCAGTTTGTCCCCAAATACAGCCAGTTTGTCTCCATGTGCAGCCAGTTTGTCCCCATATGCAGCCAGTTTGTCCCCAAATGCAGCCAGTTTGTCCCCATATACAGCCAGTTTGTCCCCAAATACAGCCAGTTTGTCCCCAAATACAGCCAGTTTCCCCCCAAATGCAGCCAGTTTGTCCCCAAATGCAGCCAGTTTCCCCCCAAATACAGACAGTTTGTCCCCAAATACAGACAGTTTCCCTCCAAATACAGCCAGTTTGTCCCCAAATGCAGCCAGTTTGTCCACAAATACAGCCAGTGTGTCCCCAGCCCTGCACTTACCTTCCTTGGGTCAGCGCCGTCCTTCTTCCATCCTAGATGTCTTCTCCCGCCCTTGATGTCGCTTCAGCCAATCAGGTTACCGGTAACCAGACCCGGTGAACCTGATTGGCTAAAACGCCTGTCAGTGTTAACCAGGGAACCCCCCGTGCGTCCTCTAGTTAGCTATTTGGAAGCCGATTACATCCCTCAGGCTGTAATCGGGAAGGCTATCAGAGCCACTGGCTCTGATAGGCACTTCCAAACACCTACCAGCCACTGTTATTCAGATGGCTGGCGCTCAACAGGGGGCCGGCCATCTGAATAGTGGGTGGCAGCGGCGGCGACAATACATAGGTTCATGCAATGCATGAACCTATGTATTGTTGTGGTGAGTGACGGGCGCAGGAGCGAGAGGGGGCGGTGCTCCTGTGCCCACTATGGACGCACCGCCACTGGTTTATAATGATCTTTTTTAGACAACGAATCTCTCCTCCTAAGGATCATACAAGTTCCCTCTCTTCTCCTCTTCCTTGTTCCTGTTCCCCTCCCTCCTCGCGGAGACCTCTTTCCTGGATGTCGGGGAGAGTGAATTGCAGCACCAGCCACATGCATGGAAAGTGTACTGTAAGATATCGGGGTGATTTAGCTCAAGTGGTGTATGCAATTTGAAGAAACACGTGTCAGTCAAGACTGCATTTTCAAGGGCATGGCAGCCCACTTTTATTTAATGGAAGCAAAAAGTTCAAATCAAACAGAAATTTCCACTATTATTGCATCGTGGTTTATTCAGCCTCCTGGCTTACCTACTGATGACACAGCTGCTTCAGGCCTCACACCTAGGCCATAGGTCTGTTCCTCAGACCTGTATGCTTGGGTCAAGCTTGACTCCTAGCTTACCCAGGGTTCAAACTGCCACTTGCAGTCTCTCTAAAAAACATGGGTGTCTTCCCAACACTCGTGTTTTTAGTGCGGAGTCCTCCTGACTCCTCAGCAAGACTTCCTGTCTCCTTGGGTGGAGTTGTCTCCAAGTAGGAGCACTGAGCTCTATCCCTGGGATGTTTATGAACCCAGCCCACAGGTGTGCAATCAGCATGCCTCTGTTTACAGGAACCAGGGTGAAAGTGCTAATCCCCACTGTGAAATGGGGTCGCCTCTCCACAGTACATTAGGGGTGCGCATCTTCACTGGTCTCACGATTCGATTACGATTATCTGGTCAACGATTCGATTCAATTCAATATCACGATGCATCACGATTACTGATGCGCTCCCACTTCCGCTTGGGCTGTCTAGGTGGCCCTTCCTCCAAGCAATTTTCTGGGACACATCACAGGTCCCAGAAGAGTGCCCGGCTATGCAGGACAGCTCAGTGAGACATGCGCACCCGGCTGTGAAGCTGCAAGCTGTCACAGCCGGATGCCCACAGTAGTATTGCCAGCGCCGTGGACAGGCGGGGGAGAGCATGGAGTGTTTGGGTGGCCACGTCGCTGGATTGTGGGACAGGTGAGTGTCTTTTTATTAAAGGTCAGAAGATACACTTTTTTGTAGCTGCTGACTTTTATTAAACTAAAAATAGGGTGGAACTCCCCTTAAAAAGTGCACTAATCCGGTGCACTACAGGGTACAGGAATTCACACACACACGGCTGCTGGGAGGTCAGGAGGGATTAGAATCCACAACTGACAAACAGCCCTGTGAATTTCACTGTACTGTCTCTGTGCTGAAATTTCTATGGGCTTTGCACATTCCAGCACACTAGGAGTTAACACAGTGGAATGTGCAAACGGGGAGCCAGAGAAATGCCAGCACAGAGCATGTGTAGGAGTACACAGTCACATACTGCTATGATAATAAATGCTGCGTTATAATCCATTAAGTGGCCACTGCTGTATGTGCTTTTTAAAATATATGCAAATTCATACCTCATATCTCAGTGTGTATATAACTGTATATCCCGCTCATGGTGCGGCCCGCCCCTCTCCTCTCACGTCTCTAGTCTCATCTCTCTCGCTCGTCTCCTGACGTCAGTGGGAGTTCTCAGCCCCACCCACCGGCTGTAGCTATCAGATCAGAAGAGAGGCGGTGCGGGGCTGACGTCAGGAGAGCGAGCTCGAGAGAGAGAGAGAGAGATGAGATGTGAGAGGAGAGGGGCGGGCCGCACCATGCAGTCACATGAGCGGGATATACCGGTATATACACACTGAGATATGAGGTATGAATTTGCATATATTTTAAAAAGCACATACAGCAGTGGTCACTTAATGGATTATAACGCGGCATTTATTACAAAACAGAAATTTTCACAGAAACGCTCGGAGCGGGGGGTGGGACATGACGTCACAGACATCGATTATTGGGGTCACATGCATCGATGCCGCATCGAGGACCCCCGAATCGCGATGCATCGATGCAGCGATTAAATTCAGCACCCCTACAGTACATAGAAGTAAGTAAATGTAAAAGCACACAATTATTGAAAGATATATAGTACTATTAAAGCGGATCTTCACTGCATCTGAGCACCAAACCAAAAACACTATTTACCGTATTTATTGACGTATAACGCGCACAGGCGTATAACATGCACTCTAACTTTAAGAGAGAAGTTTCAGGAAAAAAACTTTCCACAGCCCCCTGCGTATAACACGCAGGCACAGTTTACCCTCTATTTTCAGGCCTCATGCCCACGGACGTTTTTACAGCCGCGTTTTTGAGCATTTTTTACAGCTTAAAAACACCTGTCCATGTTAGTCTATAGCTTCATGCCCACCTAGGCGTTTTTGAGCTGCAAATAGCGTAGGCATTTTTAAGCTGTAAAAAAACCCAGGACCAGTTAGGCGTTAGGCATAAAAAAACGCGAAGCGTTAAAAAACGCGCAAAAACACGCAAAAACGCTGCAATTGCGTTTTTGAGCTCCAAATTTTTTTTTTTTTCGAAAAAAATACGGTCAAAAAATGTATACAATAACTTGGAAAGACGTTTTTAAGCTGTAAAAAACGCTCAAAAACGCGGCTGTAAAAACGTCCGTGGGCATGAGGCCTCAGGGTAAAAAAGTGAGTGTTATACGCCAATAAATAGAGTAATTATTTTTAATATTTAAAGCAAACTCCCCCATCCATGTCTTCATGTTTTATTTTGTTGAGAAATCACTTTGAAAAACGCCCCCTGGCATTTCTGGCTGTGGCCTTAAGTAAGGGAAAATGATTAATGTAGCATTTACTTCCTGGAATCCATCTGCCCTCAGCTCAAGCATGCATGCAGGAGGGTGACTCCTGAGTGTAAGAGATCATTTGTCTAGGCAAGAAACCAGGGAGTAGCTGAAGAAACGTAAAAAAAAAAAAAAAGTTTAAAATAAGTAAGTATGATATTCTTTTCTATCTATTTACTAATGCTAGCAGCATGAGGATTAAAAATATTTCATGCGGATTGGGAGAGTAAAGTTCCACTTTAATATGTGTTGTAGTTATATAAATATTGTAGAATGCTAATTAATATATACTGATTTCCAGAATACCTCTGGGTTCTTGAAGAAGCTTGACTGTGAAATGCGTTGATGTTCACCATGTGGTTTGTGTACAGCAGGGATATGCAATTAGCGGACCTCCAGCTGTTGCAGAACTACAAGTCCCATGAGGCATAGCAAGACTCTGACAGCCACAAGCATGACACCCAGAGGCAGAGGCATGATGGGACTTGTAGTTTAGCAACAGCTGGAGGTCCGCTAATTGCATATCCCTGGTGTACAGGATGGTTATGCTATATTAAAGTGGAGTTCCACCCGGTTCTGTGTTTATTAAAAGTCAGCAGCTACAAAAAGTGTAGCTGTTGACTTTTAATAAACACACACTCACCTGTCCCATGGTCCAGCGATGCGGGCACCCGAAGCCTCACTTCTCTCCCCCGTCTGTTCGCGGAGCCTGGCATTACTACTGTGGGCACCCTGCTGTGACAGCTTGCGGCTTCACAGCCGGATGCGCACTGCGCATGCACGAGTCACGCTGCACGTCCTGAATGGCCGTGCAATCTACTGGGACCTGTGACGTGTCCCAGAAGATTGCAGGGAGGGAAGGGCTGCCTAGGAGGAGAGGAGGAGTCGCCATAGGCAGCCCGAGTGGAAGTGGGAGCTGTGTACCTGTCAAAACTAGGTACCTGCTCCCCCCCCCCCCAGGAGTGGAACTTCTCTTTAACAAAGCTCAACTAATAAGTGAGAGTTGGTGTACCGAGGCAAAAACATACACTTTGTATGTATTGGAGCTATATCTTGTAATTGGCTGGCATTCTTCTTTTATGTTGTTCATCCAACAGTTTAAAGTGGTTCTAAAGGCAGAAGGTTCTTCATGCTTCTCCACCTCAGACCCCCTAAATACTTACCTGAGCCCAATCTCAATCCAGCAATGTGCACGAGAGCAACGGCTCTCTCCCTCCTCATTGGACAGAGAGGCATTGACTCCTCTCTAGCAACACACACCACACTGAGCATGTGCAACTTATCCCTTAGCCTCTGTCCTATCAAGAGATGGTTTGAGGATGTTGGAAGAAGGGGAGGATCAGAGAAGACAGGATCAAACAGCCTTTTTACACAATGCGGTGAGTATAACAAGCATGCTTTACTGCATATACAGACTGATTTTACTGTTGTGGGTTTGGGAACACTTTAAATGAAATGTATGTAATCTTTTTCCCACAAATAGAGCTTTCTTTTAGTGGTGTTTGATCACCACTGTGTTTTTTTCTATTTTGCACTATAAACGAAAAAAGACCTCCAGTTTTGCAAAAAAATCAACTTTCATAATTTTAGGCCAATATGTATTATGCTACATATTTTTGGAAAAATAAAAACAATAAGCGTATATTGATTGGTTGGCCTAAAAGGAATAGCGTCTACAAATGGGATATATACTGAATTTTTTTTAATACTATCGTGTTTCCCTGAAAATAAGATCTACCCGAAAATAAGCCCTACAGTGATTTTCGGGGAGGGCTGAAAATAATCCCTAGTTTAAAGTGGTTGTAAAATCCTAAAATGCACTGTATTATAGTAGTATATAATGTAAATTGTGTATGTTTCTTTAATCTATATGTGATAAATACCTTCGTTATAGCGCTGCACAGTGCTCAGCTGGTCTCCTGCTGCTTTCCTCCTCTTCTCCCAGCTGTCAGCGGGGGATCTCGCCCCCCCTGCAGTGCTCAGAGCAGGTAAGAGAGCTCAGGCAGGCCATGGAAGTGCCAAGTGGGGCTCAGCTGATCCCCGCTTCTCTCCTCTTCTGTTAGTTTTCAGTGGGGGATCTCGGGGCCCCCCTCCCTCTGCAGTGCTTGGAGCGGGGAAGACCAATCAGGCGGGTCACGGAAGCGCCGAGCGGCGCTATAAGAAGGTATTTATCACAAATAGATTACAGAAACATGCACCGTTTACATGATATAATACTGTAATACAGTGCATTTTAGGATTTTACACCCACTTTTACTGGCCACTGGGGATTCCTGACAGGCAGGGAGGGAGATGGGGAAAGAAAACAGCACATGACAAGCCCTACCCCGAAAATAAGCTCTACTGGGTTTTTTGTTGCCAAAATTAATATAAGACCTGGACTTATTTTCAGGGAAACACGGTAGTAATTGCAGCGATTGTGACTTATAGCAGGACTGTGATATTGTGGCGACCAATCTGACACTACCTGACACTTTTGACACTTTGGGGGAACCAGTGACATAAATACAGTGATCAGTGCTACAAATATTTACTGTCACTGTACTAATGACACTGGCTGGGAAGGAGTTAAACATCTAGGGTGATCGAAGGGTTAAATGGGTGCCTAACCTGTGTTTTTGTGTACACTGTGTGGTGTTTTTACTAAGACCCCTTTCACACTGGGGCGGTTTGCAGGCGCTATTGCAAACCGACCTGAAACAGGGCTTTCACACTGGAGCGGTGAGCTAGCAGGGCGGTAAAAAAAGTCCTGCTAGCCGCATCTTAGAGCAGTGAAGGAGCGGTGTGTATACCAATCCTTCACCGCTCCTGCCCATTGCGGCTTTACTGCCAGCAATGCGCCTCTGCAGAGGCGCTTTGCAGTGGTTTTTAACCATTTTTCGGCCGCCAGCGGGGAGTAAAACCGCACCGCTAGTGGCCGAATACCGCCGCAAATCCAACGGTAAAGCGCTGTTAAAATAATAGCGGTGCTTTACCGCCACCGCACCTCCCGCCCCAGTGTGAAAGGGGCTAAGCAATGTGTTGGATTTTATCCCCTGCTTTGCAGGAAACAAAATCCATCACATCCCTGCTGATGGGACGGAGCTCTGCCTTGTTTACATAGGCAAAGCTCCGTCCTGTGTCTCCTCTCCCTGATCAGCAGGTACCAGCCGACATCTATTGGCCAGCACCTGCTGATCAGCGTGCACGTGTGCCTGCAGCGCGCCTGCAGCGCGCACGTGTGCCCCTAGGCAGAAGTGCAGAAACACACATATAAGTGCAGAAATACACACACACAAGTGCAGAAACACACACATACAGTCATGGCCGAAATTGTTGGCACCCCAGAAATTTTTACAGAAAATCAAGTATTTCTCACAGAAAAGTATTGCCATAACACATGTTTTGCTATACACATGTTTATGCCCTTTGTGTGTATTGGAACAAAACAAAAAAAGGGAGGAAAAAAAGCAAATTGAACATAATGTCACACAAAACTCCAAAAATGGGCTGGTCAAAATTCTTGACACCCTTAACTTAATATTTGGTTGCACACCCTTTGGAAAAAATAACTACAATCAGTCGCTTCCTATGACCATCAATAAGCTTCTTACACCTCTCACCCGGAATTTTGGACCACTCTTCCTTTGCAAACTGCTCGAGGTCTCTCTTAATGGAAGGGCGCCTTTTCCCAACATCAATTTTAAGATCACTCCACAGGTGTTCAATGGGATTTAGATCTGGACTCATTGCTTGCCACTTTAGAACTCTCCAGCGCTTTGTTGCCATCCATTTCTGGGTGCTTTTTGACGTATGTTTGGGGTCATTGTCCTGCTGGAAGACCCAAGATCTCGGACGCAAACCCAGCTTTCTGACACTGGGCTCTACAGTACGACCCAAAATCCTTTGGTAATCCTCAGATTTCATGATGTCTTGCACACATTCAAGGCACCCAGTGCCAGAGGCAGCAAAACAACCCCAAAACATCATTGAACCTCCACCATATTTTACTGTAGGTACTGTGTTCTTTTCTTTGTAGGCCTCATTCCATTTTCAGTAAACGGTAGAATGATGTGCTTTACCAAAAAGCTCTTTCTTGGTCTCATCTGTCTACAAGACGTTTTCCCAGAAGGATTTTGGCTTACTCAAGTACATTTTGGCAAACTGTAGTCTTGCTTTTTTATGTCTCTGTGTCAGCAGTGGGGTCCTCCTGGGTCCCCTGCCATAGCGTTTCATTTCAATGTCGACGGTTAGTTTGCGCTAAAACTGATGCTCCCTGAGCCTGCAGGACAGCTTGAATTTCTTTGGAACTTGTTTGGGGCTGTTTATCCACCATCCGGACTATCCTGCGTTGCAACTTTTCATAAATTTTTCTCTTCCGTCCACGCCCAGAGAGATTAGCTGCAGTGCCATGGGTTGCAAACTTCTTGATAATGTTGCGCACTGTGGACAAAGGCAAATCTAGATCTCTGGAGATGGACTTGTAACCTTGAATTGTTGATATTTTTCCACAATTTTGGTTCTCAAGTCCCCAGACAGTTCTTTTCTCCTCTTTCTGTTGTCCATGCTTAGTGTGGCACACACAGATACACAATGCAAAGACTACATGAACTTCTCTCCTTTTTATCTGCTTTCAGGTGTGATTTTTATATTACCCACACCTGTTACTTGCCCTAGGTGAGGTTAAGGTCGGGTTCACACTGGGGCGACAAACGCTCTGACATTGGGAGCTCATGTCGCATGACGTGTGAAAATCAATGTTTCCCTATGGGAGCCGTCTTAACTGGTCCGACACATGTCGGTCCGACTTTGAAAATGCTCCCTGTACTACTTTGGTCCGACTTTGATCCGACTTCAGCCCATTGACTATCATTGAAGTCGGATCAAAGTCGGACCGCAGTCTTGCATGATCCGACTTTGGCATGCGACTTGTGCTCTGCTGCTCTTGAGGGGGAACTCCAGGCCAAATTTTAAATAAAAAACTGGCATGGGTTCCCCCTCCAAGAGCATACCAGGCCCTTGGGTCTGGTATGGATTTTAAGGGGAACCCCCTACGCCAAAAAACGGTGTGGTGGTCCCCCCAAAATCCAAACCAGACCCTTATCCGAGCACGCAACCTGTCAGGCCGCAGGGGAAGAGGGGGGGACGAGAGAGCGGCCCCCCCTCCCTCCTGAACTGTACCAGGCCGCATGCCCTCAACATGGGGGGTTTAGTGCTTTGGGGTAGGGGGGCGACCTGCGCCCCCCCACCCCAAAGCACCCTGCCCCCATGTTAATGAGGACAGGGCCTCTTCCCGACAACCCTGGCCGTTGGTTGTCGGGGTCTGCAGGCGGGGGGCTTGTCGGAATCCAGGAGCCCCCCTTTAATAAGGGGGCCCCCAGATCCCAGCCCCCACCCTATGTGAATGAGTATGGGGTACATCGTACCCCTACCCATTCACCGGGTGGAAAAAAATGGCAATAAAAAACACACACAGCTTTTTAAAGCAATTTATTGCACAGCTCCGGGGGTGTTCTTCCGACTTCGGGGGTCTCCGCTCTCTCCGGTTCTTTCTTCCTTCTGCCGGGCCTCCGCTATCTTCTTCCAGCTCTTTTGCTAGCGGGGCCCAGTCTTCTCCGTCGCCTTCTTCCCTCGCTCTCCGGTTCTTTCTTTCTTCCTTCTGCCGGCCCCTCCACTATCTTCTTCCAGCTCTTTTGCTAGTGGAGGGGCCGGTCTTCTCGTCGCCGTCGGCGTCTTCTTCCCTCTTCTCCTCTTCGATGTTGACTCGTCGCTTCCTCCCGCTGTAATACTGGCTATTCGCTTAGCAACGATTTATATAGGCTTCTCATGACGTCACAGTCACATGCTCCCATGACATCACAGTCACATGCTCCGGGGCCACCCGGAGCATGTGACTGTGACGTCATGAGAAGCCTATATAAATCGTTGATAAGGGAATAGCCAGCATTACAGCGGGAGAAAGCGACGTGTCAACATCGAGAAAGAGAAGAGGGAAGAAGACGCTGACGGAGAAGGCCGGCCCCTCAACTAGCAAAAGAGCTGGAAGAAGATAGTGGAGGGGCCGGCAGAAGGAAGAAAGAAAGAAAGAACCGGAGAGCGAGGGAAGAAGGCGACCGAGAAGACCGGGCCCCGCTAGCAAAAGAGCTGGAAGAAAGAACTGGAGAGCGCGGAGACCCCCTGAAGTCGGAAGAAGACCCCCGGAGCTGTGCAATAAATTGCTTTAAAAAGCTGTGTGTGTTTTTTTATTGCCATTTTTTTCCACCCGGTGAATGGGTAGGGGTACGATGTACCCCATACTCATTCACATAGGGTGGGGGGCCGGGATCTGGGGGCCCCCTTATTAAAGGGGGCTCCCGGATTCCGATAAGCCCCCCGAGCACAGACCCCGACAACCAAAGGCCAGGGTTGTCGGGAAGAGGCCCTGTCCTCATCAACATGGGGGCAGGGTGCTTTGGGGTGGGGGGGCCGCAGGTCGCCCCCCTGCCCCAAAGCACCAAACCCCCTATGTTGAGGGCATGCGGCCTGGTATGGTTTAGGAGGGAGCGGGGGCCGCTCTCTCATCCCCCCCTCTTCCCCTGCGGCCTGCCAGGTTGCGTGCTCGGATAAGGGTCTGGTTTGGATTTTGGGGGGACCCCACGCCGTTTTTTGGCATAGGGGGTTCCCCTTAAAATCCATACCAGACCCAAGGGCCTGGTATGCTCTTGGAGGGGGAACCCATGCCGGTTTTTTATTTAAAATTTGGTGTGGAGTTCCCCCTCAAGATTCATACCAAACACAGTGCCTGGTATTGGCAGGGATTCAAGTCGGATCCCCGTTCATTGAAAGTCGGACATATGTCGGCTTCATGTCGCAGGGCAAAGTTGGATCCAAAGAAGGACGGCTGTCGTGTTGCACAAGTGTGAACCCGGCCTAAAGGAGCATCACATGCTTGAAACAATCTTATTTGTCCACAATTTTGAAAGGGTCCCAAGAATTTTGACCAGCCCATTTTTGGAGTTTTGTGTGACATTATGTCCAATTTGCTTTTTTTCCTCCCTTTTTTTGTTTTGTTCCAATACACACAAAGGGAATAAACATGTGTGTAGCGGGTATGTACTTTTGTAAGTGTTTAATTCGGGTAAGGACATCAGTGATGTCTAGTTTCCTGTGACCCAGCAGGTGGCGCTGTCACTTTGGGCCGGGGTTGAACCATCACTGCAGTGCCGTACCCTTTGTGACCTCTTGCAGCAGTTGTACGGCGGGGCGGGGAACCCTCTGTGCTTGCTGGGAGAGGGTATAAAGGGGCGGACATCTTCACCACGAGGTCGGAGCCCCAGGCACCTTCAGCCTGAGGGCTGCTGTCCGCGGTCGGTGTCCATGCGGCCTAGGCCTGAACACGAGGAGTTCGGTAGTCACCCCAGACACCCTCAGTCTGGGGTGAGGTACATCATTCAGGCCTGGGGCCCAGCTTCTTCCACTGGGTCCCGCCCGGGAGGAATCGTCCTAAGGTGCCCACAGTATCGGGTACCTGAATCCAGGCGTAACGGACCGTGCAGGTGACCTTCCCGTAGATCTGGTGCAGCATATTGCCAGTGCCGGGACAGGGCCTCCGGAGACCGTCGGGATGGATGTCCTTTCCAAACAGGGGCTGTATTCACACGGAAGGTGGTCCATGTTCTAAGGTCGGTGGCAGAGACCGTTACATTCAGGCCTGTGGCAGGGGCTGCAACAGTTCACTCGGTAGGTGGCAGCTACCAACTTCACGGTCGGTGGCAGAGACCGTGCGCCAAGCCTATTCGCACGCAAAAGGAATAGGAGAGTTCATTTGTGCCTGGGCCTACTCGTATCCACACCCCTGTCTGTCTGTTACAAGAGTTCAACTGATTATGTTCATCCTGGCAAATGGAGAAATAAATGAGTGTTGGACTTTTGATGGTGTGGGGCTTTATTACTGGTAGACACATCTCCACGGAAGAAGCAGAGGCTCCGTATGCAACGAACAGACCCGAAGGTAATTCAAGTGACTTTGCTCAACCCTCATACACATACGAGGTGAGAGCTTGGCGTAGTGTTCCTGCACTCTCTCTCCCAGATACCCCTAGACAACACCAGTATAACTGATAAAGATAGAGAGAGAGTGAGGCCGCTACATGTGTATAGCAAAACATGTGTTTCTGCAATACTTTTCTGTGAGAAATACTTGATTTTCTGGAAAAAAATTCTGGGGTGACAACAATTTCGGCCATGACTATATATATATATATATATATATATATATATATATATATATATATATATACAGTATGTGTGATTCTGCACAGAACGGCAGCCCTGTAGCAGTAAATCTTATTTCTTAAGAGTTATTTCTCTGATTTTACTGATCTTTTACTGACTGTCTGCCATAATAATGCAAACCTCATCACACTTTTACCATACAATGTGACTGATTCATGAATGGAGGAAGCACCAAAAGAAAAAAAAATATGTTTTTAATAAAATTCTACAATGCAACTGAACAATGGATGAAATGGATGCAACAATATTGATTAATGTCCCCCACTGTTCTCTAATAACTGTAAGGTGTTACACCTTGGAGCATGTGTTACTGGGGGGTTTTCGCCTTCCTCTGGATCAACTATGGGTAAAGGATTGGGGATTGTATGATTTTTTTTTTTTTGGTTGAACTAGATGGACTTTTTTTCAACCTGACTAGCTATGTAACTATGTAACCAACACTGTACAGATTTCCTCCAGGTTGCCATATTGCACTGAATTTTACAGAAGATGTCGATAGACAGGTAATTGTTAATAACATTTGTAGCGGCACCCCAATCTCAAGGGGTATTAACGCCGTTTACGATGTTCCCTCTCCTAGACACACATCCACTCGCTACTGATATCCACAGCTAAACGACCCTTTCCTATAGGAGCCGACCCCTCTGGAAGAAGACGAGACGCACTCTGTCTCTTCTGTAGTAGGAATGAATTTATTAATGCCAAACATTGTAACTTTATACACAATTCAGGGCACATGATTTAACATGAACAAGCGCCCAGCTCCACCCACACATCCCAAAACTCAACACCTCATCCTGACGTCTGCTAGGCTTCAAAAGATCCCAACACAATAGAATATACGATCTCCAATACACATCTTCCCACAAAGGGTTGGCAGCCAGTCTGTCTGGCGACAACAGGTTCTAAACCCTTTACATCTTAAATCCCTTTGTATTGTAAATCCCAGTCTGCCTTTACAATACACACAAGTATAGGGTTAATTACTTCTATTCACACCAGACCTTCCCAAGTCATACTGAACAATAGAAATGCAAAACAACTTAATTCCTCACAGCAATGATACTTAACCCCCACATACAGTATACATCTAATCTATATACAATGTATATACAGCCTTGAATATGGCTATCATAGACCATATTGGGGTTTTCATTCACCCTGTGCCCCTAATAGAGACACAGGGTGATTGACACATAAGAGCCATTGGGGAAGCTGGCGCAAGGGTATTTCATACTTCCTAAGCGATTCTGAGTTCCCCGGGCCTTCCCGTTACATCTCTCCCCTTTCGGCAGGAGACTAACAGAGGGGGGAACCCCAGACGGGTTGACTCCGAAGTTAGTCCATAGGTCCCTTCTTCTACTGCCGGTATCCACACAGTACCCCAAATAAATTTCTCCAAACAGAGAATCGCTTACCCAGCCAACCTCTGCCTCTCTCAGAGAACACACCCGCCGCTGGGGAGAGGCCTGGACTGGCCCTTCTCCCTGGAGTCCTTTCTGCCGCTGGAGAGAGGACAGGGTGACTGGGCTCAGTCCGTCATGCTGTTGGGGATCTGGGTCGACTGCCCGGCATCCCTGTGGTATACAAGTGGAGACTGAAGTCCCATCCACTTGTGGTAGGTGAAAATCTCCCAGTGCTTGCAAAGCAAGGCTGACATCCTCCTGTCTCAGTGTCACACCATTTTCTGGGGTTGTGTCAGTGAGGACTGAAGTCCCATCCAATACCACAGGAACTCCCTCTTCTGTTAGTTGGGAGCCGAGGCCCGTGGCGCTCGGCTCTGTTGCCAGCTCTTCTGCTGGGTTGCTGTGAGTGGAGACCGCAGTCCCATCCACCGATATCCGCTCAAGTGGCAGTTGTGTGCAGCGGGCAGTAGCATTCTGCCCTGCTGCCAGTGATTCAGCTGGGGGTAAAAGCTTTACCACCCCAGCTTGTTGCTGGAGAGAGGGGCCAACTGCCCCGGCTCCCTGAAACTCCATATCATCCACTTCGGCTTTAAGGGTGGCAATCTTCAGATTTTCCACTGCTGATTCTTCAGCCAGGCTAGCTCCCTGGAACACTGTATCATTCACTTCGGCTTTAGGGAGGGCAATCTTCAGATTTTCCACTGCTGATTCTTCAGCCAGGATTTCATAGTTGTCAACTGGTAATTCCTGATAGTCCCAGGCAAAGGGAGCCCCACCCTGCTGCTGAGTAGAGTCTAGCAGCTGTTTGTAGGCAATCTCCAGCTCCCATTCCTGAACGGCCAGAAACTCCAAATCTTCCTGTGCCCAGTGCCCTTCCGAGACATTCAGTCTTTGTTCTCTGTGCTCCATTATTTCCTCCAAACGCCACTCCTGATCACTCCCAAAGTCAGGGTCCTCGGACAGCCTCCAATACAACAATCCCAGGCCATTATAGTCAAAGCCTTCCGTGGGGCTGTCATCCGCTGACCATGGGCACTCTTGGGCTACATACCACCGGAGGGCTCTGTAGCTCTCGTCCAACCGCATCTCTGCCCGGATCAGCCTGCTTAACTCAGCTGTCCACTCCTGCTTCGGTTGTTCCCCCAATAACAGCATTCGTACTTCATACTGCGACCAGTACCTTACATGGATAGAGGGGAGAACTTTTCCCTGGTGTTGCTGCTCGAGGGCTAGCACTTTCTTCCAGAGTTCGCAGCGGATCGAATCCGACCATCCCAGCAGGACCTCCTCTGATACTGGTCCTCTATGCTGTATCTGCATCTCTCGCAACCTCCTTCTGAATTCCTTTTCCATGTCGGCTGGTATCTGTATCTCTCCTCTCCTTTCCGTTGGTGCTGCTTTTTTAGGTGTTGTCTCCCATTGCCGTATTTCCGCCATTCTCTGCTCATGTTGCCACTCATCCTGCCGCTCGATGTCTCTAATGGCTTCCCGTATGGCGGTCTCTGATGGGTTAGCACCATACAATGCCAACCGCTGTCGCACTCGTTGCTGAAACAAATCTTCAACTGACCGGGGTCCTGCATCACCCTCCTTCGGCTGCATCGCTGGTCATTCACTGTGGTGGTTTGGAGTGTCCCAGGAACTGGAGGGAAAATCCCACTGCTGCCACCAATGTAACGGCACCCCAATCTCAAGGGGTATTAACGCCGTTTACGATGTTCCCTCTCCTAGACACACATCCACTCGCTACTGATATCCACAGCTAAACGACCCTTTCCTATAGGAGCCGACCCCTCTGGAAGAAGACGAGACGCACTCTGTCTCTTCTGTAGTAGGAATGAATTTATTAATGCCAAACATTGTAACTTTATACACAATTCAGGGCACATGATTTAACATGAACAAGGGCCCAGCTCCACCCACACATCCCAAAACTCAACACCTCATCCTGACGTCTGCTAGGCTTCAAAAGATCCCAACACAATAGAATATACGATCTCCAATACACATCTTCCCACAAAGGGTTGGCAGCCAGTCTGTCTGGCGACAACAGGTTCTAAACCCTTTACATCTTAAATCCCTTTGTATTGTAAATCCCAGTCTGCCTTTACAATACACACAAGTATAGGGTTAATTACTTCTATTCACACCAGACCTTCCCAAGTCATACTGAACAATAGAAATGCAAAACAACTTAATTCCTCACAGCAATGATACTTAACCCCCACATACAGTATACATCTAATCTATATACAATGTATATACAGCCTTGAATATGGCTATCATAGACCATATTGGGGTTTTCATTCACCCTGTGCCCCTAATAGAGACACAGGGTGATTGACACATAAGAGCCATTGGGGAAGCTGGCGCAAGGGTATTTCATACTTCCTAAGCGATTCTGAGTTCCCCGGGCCTTCCCGTTACAACATTAAATTACAATATGGCTTGTGTAGTACTTATACTGTATATGCTATATTATTATTTTTTTGTTTGCTACGTTTTTTTCCCACAAAAGTGAAGTTAATGTTTAAGCACTGCTGGCAACTTTATAGTGTATCCCTCTGTCTGGATGATTTGGCCTAAATGCTGGGCTTGACTTATACTTTCTGTTCCCCTAGGTCAAAAATATTGTGACAAATTACCCCCCACCCTTTTTTTCCAGTCGACTGACTAGTTATAGTGTCTTATTAACAAGATCAGATGTTATAGCCACACAGCAAGGCACAAACTCTGCAGGGACAACCAGATTAAATTGGCAGAAATATGTCACTGGCAGTCAGCAACATGGCGTGTGAGTTTATGTTCTGTAAAGTCAAGTGAATCAAAATCCACTAAGGGGAGTGCCCAGAAAACTGTGTTCACTCAAGCCTACATCTTCTTATGCAGTGAATATAAAGTAAGTATAGTAACAATAATTAATGCTGAAACAAAAAATCTAAATTGTAATAGAAAAGAAAAAATCAATTTCTATCTCTCTATCTGCCTTCTGTAAACCTAATGCGGCGTACACACGATCGTTTTTCATGCCATTTTTTTAACCGACGTTTTTCTCGTTGTTTTTTTTCATGTTTCCTTTCAAGCCTGTCTTGCATCCACACGATCATTAAAAAAAACTCTCGAGCAAAGCGCAGTGACGTACAACACGTATGACAGCACTATAAAGGGGAAGTTCCATTCGAATGGCGCCACCCTTCATGTTAGTAAACTTTGTTGAGTGGCGATTCGCGCTTTTCAGCCTCGTGCTTTTCAGTCCGTTACAGCGTGACGAATGTGCTATCTTCATTACGAACGCTAGTTTTACCAGAACGAGCGCTCCCGTCTCATACTTGATTCTGAGCATGCGCGTTTTTTTTCCCCTCGTAAAAGCATACACACTATCGTTTTTCACGTCGTTAAAAAAAACGACATGAAAAACGACGTGAAAAAATAGAGCATGTTCGAAATTTTTAATGGCAGTTTTTCACGCCGTTAAAAATGCTCTGGAGCATACACACGATCGGTTTTAATGGCCATTTTAAAAAATGGCATGAAAAACGATCGTGTGTATGCCGCATTAGAGGACAACATCTATAGGGCAGCAGCTGCTGAATGCAGCATTCTTTGTGAATGTGCAGAATCAAGCTTTTGTGTTTAAAATAAGATACCTTGAGATGGCAAATGAACACCTGGCAGCAGGAAGCTTTGCATATCTGTAGACATGAGTAATGATATGTGATTTTTTTTTTTTTTTTTTTTTTTAGCTGGGTTTTACAAAAATAGCATGTTTTAAGATATATATTTGTCTTCATAGAACCCTAAAATGTAGTACTTGCATTTTTATGCAAACCTACAAAATAAAATATCGAAAGAAACCAATGAACTGTGCTTAAAGTGTTACTAAACCCAGGACCCTGCATTCACAATATCTGGTCTCCCACAGTACACAGAACATGGAAATGCTCTGTGTACTGTGGGACACCAGATTTTAGTAAATATAAACTGCCAAATACCTTTTCTCATCGGCAGTATATAGCAGTCTTGTGACTTCTGTCAGTGTCCAGCCAAGCACTGGTTCAGGCTGGGTTCACACTGCAAATCACATGCGATGTCTGTGCGATGTGAAGTCAGTCATACAGATTGTATGGCTGAATTTGCATCACATTCAAACCAAACCAAAGTCATGCAGGACCCTTTTTTGGTCTGCACCAGAATCTGATCGTATAGATGTTCACACCCATGCGATCCAATTTCTGTCCGAATTGACAGTTTGCACTGCGATATCCGAACCGATCTGGGGGTGTCATTAACTTTGTATTGACACTCCCAGCGGTTCGCATAAGGCTGTGTGAACTGCCTGTGAGTCAGGTGCGATGCGGGAACCCACAGTGGATACGCAGGTTTTTCCGCATCTCACCAATGTGAACCCTGCCTAAAGCTTGTAGGAGGAGTTTTATGACTGTCCTATGAGACTGCAAGACCCCTGACGCGCTGTCTGGACAGTGTTGATTTGCCCGGTGCTGATAATATACACCCTCCCAAGAAAAACAAAAACCTCTCTAGAAATACACACCAAACTGAGCATGTGCAGCCTGACTCCATAGACTCTGTGTTATCAGGAAATTATTAGGAGTCAGTGGAAGGAGGGGAAGAACAGAGAAGTCAGGATCAAACAGCCTTTTTACACAATGTGTAGGAATAACCCCTTAGATTCCACATTGAGTATAACAAGTATGCTTTACTACAGAGGTAGGCAACCTTGGCACTCCAGCTGTGGTGAAACTACAAATTCCATCATGCCTCTGCCTCTAGGAGTCATGTCTGTGATTGTTAGGGTCTTGCAATGTCTCCTGGGACTTGTAGTTTCAAAACAACTGGAGGGCCGAGGTTGCCCACCCCTGCTTTACTGCATATACAGACTAATTTTACTGTTGTGGGTTTAGTAACACTTTCATGCTGGAAAATATGTGTGAAATAATAAATGTAAAAATCTGTTCAAGAATGGAAACAGGAGCACTCACGGATATCCCAAATACTCAGATATCAAACCAATATATACTCCTAATGTCTTGCACTGCTAATTATACATAAACCATAAACGTATAAATAGTCTTCATAAATATAAAGTAGTGAAACTTGTGAATATGTCCACTTGTGAGATCCAACAATAGAAAGTCTCCTTCACCATCTCCTGTGACTGATATAGCTCACTTACTAGAGTTCAAGACCCTGAATTATAGAGATCTGACACCGCTTGTAATATAGTCATCAAATCTCATGGCTTAAAGTTTCCTCCAGCAAAAAGGGTAATGGATCCTCAGAGTAGTAATCCAGCGCTATATAGATTATTCTCAGACAAAGGCAAGAAGACCTCATAGAGTAGTGTAGCGGAGCCTCACTCTCCCTCTCCGTTTCTATCGCCTGGTTGGCTGGTATGGTCTAGGGGTACCTGGAAGAGGAGAGTGCAGGAACACTACGCCAAGCTCTCACCTCGTATGTGTATGAGGGTTGAGCAAAGTCACTTGAATTACCTCCGGATCTGTTCACTGCGTACGAAGCCTCCGAATTGTCCCGTGGATGTGTCTGCCAGTAATAGAGCCCCACACCAATTAAAAGTCCAACACTCTTTTATTTCTCCATTGCCAGGGTGAACATAATAGTTGAACTTTCAGTAACAGACAGACAGGGGTGTGGATACGAGTAGGCCCAGGCACAAATAAACTCTCCTATTCCTTTGCAAGCGAATAGGCTTGGCGCACGGTCTCTGCCACCGACCGTGAGATTGCTCGCTGCCACCGACCGGATGAACTGTTGAGGCCCCTGCCACAGGCCCAATAGCAGGTCTCTGCCACTGACCTGAGTTGACTAGTTGAACCGCTGCCACCGGTCATAGAACATGAACCACCTTCCTCTCTGAACTTGGCCCCTGTTCGGGAAAGATATCCCTCCGGGCGGTCTCCAGAGGTTCACCCGGCACTGGCAATATGCTGCACCAGGTCTTCGGATGAATCCCTCCTCCGGTCCCTTACACCTCTGGATTCGGGTGCCAAACGGCCGGGGCCCCCTAGGACAATCCCTCCCTTGCAGGACCCAGTGGAAGGTACTGGGCCCCAGGCCCCCGCTTGAGTACCTCACCCCAGACTTAAGGTGTCTGGGATGGAACACGAACTCCAAGTGTCCAGGCCTAGGCCGCCTGGACACCGATCGCGGACAGCAGCCCTCAGGCTGAAGGTGCCTGGAACTCAAACCTCGTGGCGAAGATGTCCGCCCCCTCTATACCCTCTCCCAGCAAGCACAGCGGGTTCCCCGCCCCGCCGTACAACTGCTGCGAGAGGTCACAAAGGGTACGGCACTGCAGCGATGGCTCAACCCCGGCCCAAAGTGACAGCACCACCTGCTGGGCCGCAGGGAACTAGACATCACTGATGTCTTCACCAGAATTAAACACTTTGAAAAATATATACCCGCTACAGTAGTATATTACGAACACTTTATTAAAATGTAAGTCTTAAAGCCCGTAGACACGATCGGGTTTTGCGACAATAATTGTCTGATGAACATGTTGTGTCGGATAATCCAACCGTGTGTATGCTCCATCAGATAATTGTTGCCGGAATTATTGACAACAAATGTTGGCTGTTCATGCTCACCAACTGTCTGACAATAAATCTGTTACGTCGGATTATCCGATCCGTCGGACTAAAATCCGAAGTACAACGCATGCTCCGAACCAATGCTAAACATTAAGACAACATTAGCAGAAGTTGCCCAAAGGGTGGCGCTAAAGAGCAGAAAAACCACATATTTAGGTTTTGTTGGCTGAAAATGTTGTGCTGTCTGTATGCATACCAAGTTCACAGCCAACGCCCTTCGGAGCAAAATCCACGGTTTTGGCCAACGGACATCCGATCGTGTGTACGAGGCGTTATACTCACAGGAACAGAAGTTGTAACAACATGAAGTACAAACAGAACTAGCGGAACACGCCGGTGTGATGACATCACCGCTAGGCCCCGTTCTGACTCGTTTCATTCAACAGGATGTCCTTGGAGGGTTGCCGGATGACACAGAGCGCATATCAGCCCCTCCTTCCACTTCCTCCTCACTTTCTGTGATTGACAGCAGTGGGAGCCACCCGCTCATGAGGAGGGAGAGAGTGGAGAGAGCTACTTCTCTCGTGCAAAGCTCTGGATGAAGATCTGGATGAAGTATAAGGAGGAGCTGGGGGGAGAAGCTGCACTCAGGTTTTTTACCTTAATGCAGAGCATTTCTTCAGTCTTTAGAACCACTTTAAGTTTCAATCAATAGACTGCAAGGTACCGTGTCATCAACAAAACATTACAAAATACCACTGAAAACCATACAGCATTTATATTTTCATGAGCTAGTCAGCATCCGCTGAGGTTATATTAGAAAAGAAAACAGGATCTGAAACCAATGCTGATTATTATGTCAGTGTTTGTTAACAGGACTGAGGACAGGTTATCCCTAAGGTCTATTATACAACAATGTTACTAGTGCTACACTTGTAGCTACACATGTCATTAGCCACATGAGGTAGATTGCGCTATCAACACTTTCTGCATCATACAGATGCTTGTAGTGCCTTCTACAGACATCAATTATAGGTGTTTCTATACTTCCTGGAATTTATGGATTTTCGTACAAAAGGAATGGCAGCAGCAAGTTAAAGTGTATATAAAGTCAACACTAGTGTCAGTTTTGACATCAGATTTTGATTTAGTCTTATTAATAGTCTTTTGACTAAACTGACATTTTAGTTTTAGTCATATTTTAGTCATCTGAATTGTTTTAGTTGTATTTTAGTTGACTAAAATCTCCAGTACATTTTATTCAACTAAAATCATTTTAGTTGACTAAAATCTAATGGGTTTTGTTAAATTATAATGCATTATTTAAGCATTTCTCTAGAATTTCACTCATTATATACTCCTGGAGTAAAAATATAATAACAACATGTTATTATTTATGGTATTAAGGTTTGAACAAACTACAGACACAGATTTAGCTATTGTGATATATGACCAGTGTTAATTTTGACATCAAATTTCGATTTCGTTTTGTGCCATGGTCTTTTGACTAAAATGCCATTTTAGTTTTAGTCGTATTTTATCCATCTGAATTGACAATTAATCCAGTACAAGCAGAGAGGGTAAAGCAATAAAACTTGTTAGGGGTTCTAGACCTCTCCTAATCTATCCAAAACCTCAAAAAAACAGTTTGAGCTATAGATACATTTTAAATATTTCCATGTATTGCAAAATAAGTCATAAACATTATTTTGGACCCTGGAAAAGTAAGTTGTCTCTTGCTTCTACTGAACAGAGATCAGTCATGGTTTAGCTTTCTTCTTAGGTATTATGTCATACGCATTTCATGTACAGTATAAACACAATTCATATCCATGTATTACATTGGTGACTTTTTGAACCCCAATTTGAGTATGTATGAAGTTTCTTCTACCCTGACTTTTTCACTGCACATTTTATCACCTTTTATTATTTGGAAGTGTGAAACTATAAAAATGATTTCCATAGGTAAGCTTATCCAAATGCCAAGTCATGTAACTTATGCAGAGGCGGCTCTCTAATTAGGCAAATTAGGCGGTCGCCTAAGGCCTCGCACTCACAGGGGCCTCGCGGTCGCCTAATTTGCCTGTGATCAATACTAATGTTGGCGCCATCGGATCTCTCTATCACCCCTCTCCTTCTCACCCCCCCTCTTGCATTGGCTGAATATGTCTGATGGGTGAGGAGGGTGCCCTGGAAGTGGTGCCGATCACCTGTGTGCTAGATCCGTGCATTTTCTGCAGCCATTTTTCTTGCTTGAATTATTTTTCCCATTATGGACGTGAGTGGGGCCTCATGTCTAAGTTTTGCCTAAGGCCTCACTAAGCCTAGAGCCGCCTCTGAACTTATGAATGTAGGAACTCCTTGTTCAGAAGTCAATATTTCCACTGTATTTTTTTTTACTCCAAAAAGAGTAACATTGCACGGTTTTCATTAACCACTTGCTTACTGGGCACCTAAATCCCCTTCCTGCCCAGACCAATTTTCAGCTTTCAGTGCTGTCACTCTTTGAATGACAATTGTGCGGTTATGCTACAGTGTACCCAAATAAAAATGTTATTTTTTCACACAGATAGGAGCTTTCTTTTGGTGGTATTTAATTGCTGCTGGGTTTTTATTTTTTGTTAAATAAAACAAAAAAGGACCGAAAAATTGGAAAAAAACAAACAAAACTGTTACATAGTTTGTTATAAAATTTTGAAAACAGGTAATTGATGGGCACTAATAGGCTGCACTTATGGGCACTGATAGGCGGCACTAATGGGCACTGATAGGCGGCACTAATGGGCACTGATGAGGCACCACTGAGAGGTGGCACTGATGGGTGGCACTGATGGTTGGCACTGAAGAACAATGATAGGTGGCACTGATGGGCACTGGTAGGCATTGGTAGGTGACACTGATAGGCAGCACTGATCTGTGGCACTGATTATGAGACACTGATGGGCATTGATTGGCAACACTGGTGGGCATTGATGGGTGGCACTGTGGGCACTGGTGAGGGGCACTGTGGGCACTGGTAGGTGGCACTGGTGAGTACTGATAGGTGGCACTAGTGGGTGGCACAGTGGGCACTGGGAACTGACACTGGTGGGCACAGAAAATGCAGTCGTCATTGGCTGACAGCTGATCATGTGATCGAGCCCTTACTCCTTCTGTGATCACCCAAGTCTCATAGACTCAATGATCACAGAACATTCCGCACGCGACCCGCAGGGACGCGCAGACAGCACTTGAATGGGAGGACATCCATGGACGCCCTCCCTGCAATTTAGGCCCGTACTGTAGCCGTCTTTCGGCTATAGCACGGGTGGCAAGTAGTTAAAGAATATTTCATCATATCAAGAATTGGCTTTTTTGGGGGATTTGGCTTTGGCTTTTTTTTTTAGCTTGATCCTTTAAAACAAGCCAGCATGGTAGGTATACTCTAGGTCAGGGGTGTCCAAGCTTTTGACCTTACTGGACCACATTGGAAAATGAGGAATTGTCTTAGGAAACACATAAAATACACTACCAATAAGGATAACTGATGAGCAAAAAATGTCAGGCAGATCACGAGTTCCACCCATTTAAAAGTCAGCAGCTACAAAAAGTGACTTTTAATACACAGACACTCACCTGTCCCATGGTCCAGCGATGCGGCCGTCTGAAGCCTCGCTCCTCTCCCCCTCCTCTCAACGGTGCCAGCTTTGCAAGTGTGGGTGCTCCCCAGCTGTGACAGCTTTGCGGCTTCACAGCCGGGCTTGCACTGCGCATGCACGAGTCGCACTGCGCTGTCTTGAATGGCCGGGCAATCTTCTGGGACCTGTGACGTGTCCCAGAAGATTGCAGGGGGGGAAGGGGAGAGGAGAACTTCTGCTCGGTTCTGCGGCACCAGGAGAGGAAGTGGGAGATAGGTACCTGTCAAAACCAGGTACCCGTTTCCCCCCCCCCCCCCAAAAAAAATGACATACCAAATGTGGCATGTCAGGTGGACACGAGTACTTAAAGCAGAAGTTCCATTTTTGGGTGGGACTCCACTTTACCAATCACTGATATAGATAATGTGTTATAAAACTTAAATTTTTTTGTAATATGTTTTATTATAAAGGTAAAAGAGGGCAACATAAAACTAGTGTGATATTTTACAGTTTTTGATAAACTAAAGCATCAATTGCTGGTTCCATGAATGTAGTAGCAATTCTCAATGAATTCTCAAGGTGCTCATTAGATATTTTGGTTCTAATTTTGCCCTTCGTGTTCTTCATCCTTGAAAAAAGTTGCTCACAAATACAGTATAGGTGCTGCTGAAAACTGATGACATGAATAATGCGTGATTGTGCAGAGCGGGTTATTTTACTTTGGGAAGACAAACGTCCAGTAAAGTGACACTGTCAAATTCTTCTCCAGCCACATGTGTTCACCAAGTGTAAAAAAAAAAAAAAAAAATCAACATTTTTAAGTAATGCCGCGTACACACGACCGCTTTTCTCGACGAGAAAAACTGCATTTTTTTTGGGGCGAGAAAAAAAACGATCGTCTGTGGGCTTTATGTCGTTTTTCTCGTCGAGAAAAACGGCATAAAAAACGACGAGAAAAATTAGAACATGTTCTAAATTTTCTCATAGTTTTTTCCAGCATGTTTTTCCGCGGCAGTTTTCCCATAGGGAGACACTGCCCACAGACGGTCGTTTTTCTCGTCAAGAGAAAAAATGACAGGAAAAACGACCGTGTGTAGGGAACCAAGCGGTTCCCTCGTTTTTCCTGTCATTATTCACGGCGGTTTTTTAACCGCCGTGAATAATGATCGTGTGTACGCGGCATAAGTTTTTCATTTTGTGTTGGGTCGCATTCATAGCCATTGTGGGCTGCAGTTTGGACACCCCTGATCTAGGTGGTTCTAAAGTGCATGCTTTTGGAACATTTTTCATAGAAAAAAAAGTTTAAATGCTACAAGTTTAAATGCTACAACAAGAACTTGCTGTATGGTGATAATTACAGTGCCCTGAAAAAGTATTCATTCCCCTTGAAATTTTACACATTTTGTTGTTAGATCCAAAAACGTAAATGTATTATTGGGATTTTATGTGATAAACCAACACAAAGTGGCACATAATTGTGAAGTGGAAGGAAAATAATAAATGGTTTTCACATATATTTAAAAATAAATATCTGAAAAGTGGCATGCATTTGGATTCAGCCCCCCTGAGTCAATACTTTGCAGAACCACCTTTCACTGCAATTACAGATGCAAGTCTTTTTGGGGATGTCTCTACCAGTTTTGCACTTCTAGAGAGTGACATTTTGCCCATTTTTCTTTGCAAAATAGCTCAATATCTGTCAGATTAGATGCAGAGCGCCTGTGAACAGCATTTTTCAAGTCTTGCCACAGATTCTCAATTGGATTTAGGTCTGGATTTTGACTGGGCCATTCTAACACATGAATATGCTTTTATCTAAACCATTCCATTGTAGCTTTGGCTGTATATTTAGGGTCGTTGTCCTGCTGGAGGTTGAACCTCCATCCTAGTCTCAAGTCTTTTGCAGACTCTAACAGGTTTTCTCCTAAGATTGCCCTGTATTTGACTCCATCCATCTTCCCATCAACTCTGACCAGCTTCCCTGTCCCTGCTGAAGAAAAGCATCCCCACAACATGATGCTGCCACCACCATGTTTCACGGTGGGGATGGTGTGTTCAGGGTGATGTGTACTGTTAGTTTTCCGCCACACATAGGGGTTGATTTACTAAAGGGAAATCCACTTTGCACTATAAGTGCACTTGGAAGTGCAGTTGCTGTAGATCTGAGGAGAAGATCTGAAATGAGGGGAAGCTCAATTGGTTTCACTAGATTTCAGTTAGGGATATCAGAGTAAAGGGGGCTGAATACAAATGCATGCCACACTTTTCAGATATTTATTTGTAAAAAGTTTATTTATCATTTATCATTTTCCTTTCACTTCACAATTATGTGCCACTAGGGATGAGCTTCGAGTCCGAGTCGAACCCATGTTCGACTCGAACATCGCCTGTTCGGTTGTTCGTCGAATTGCGAACATTATGGGCCATTCGAGCCAAATTCGAGTGGCGCGTCACGGCCCATAATTCACTGCGGCATCGCAGTGCATTGCTGGCTGATGATTGGCCAAGCATGCACTATGACCCGCATGCTTTGGCCAATCACAGCGCGCAAAAAACAGAGAGCCATAATTGGCCAAAGCCAGGGTGGCTTTGGCCAATTATGTCTCAGGTGGTTTAGTACACGCCCCACCCTATATAAGGCCGCCTCCGTGGCAGCCTTGTGTAGTGTGTTGCGGTGTTGGTTAAAGAGAGAGCTTACAGAGAGAGAGACAGTGTCATTTATATTGAGTTAGATAGAGCAGGCAGGCGAGTCAGTTAGCTGCAGTTACAGTGTGTAGAGGATATATATGCATCCTAGGTGTTGTATATATATTTATACACTGTATTCAGTTTAGCTAGATCCGTTCCTGTTATTCTCTATACTGTGACAGGCAGGCAGGTGATTGTGCTAGCTGCAGTGTTTGACTTAGTGTACTGTGTGCTTTGCATAGCGTTCACCTAAAGCTTACAGTAGGTGCCGCCGACATTGTATATTCATCGCGGCTACCCGGAGCATGTGACTGTGACGTCATGAGAAGCCTATATAAATCTCTGCGGACCGAAGATTTAGCATTACTGCGAGAGGAAGCGACGAGTCAACATCGAGGAGGAGAAGAAGGAAGAAGACACCGACAGCGACAACGGGAAGACCGGCCCCATCACTAGCAAAAGAGCTGCAAGAAGATAGTGTAGGGGCCGGCAGAAGGACAATGGAGAGCCAGACGAGACGACGGGGAAGACCGGGCCTCTCTGCTAGCAAAAGAGCTGGAAGAAGATAGCGGAAGCCCGGCAGAAGAAAGAAAGAACCGGAGAGAAGAAGAGGGAAGAAGAAGGCGACGGAGAAGACCGGGCCCCGCTAGCAAAAGAGCTGGAAGAAGATAGTGGTGGCCCGGCAGAAGAAAGAACCGGAGAGCGCGGCAACGACACCGGAGACCCCCGAAGATGGAAGTGACCCCCGGAGCTGTGCAATAAAATACTTTAAAAAGCTGTGTTCACCAGGTGAATGGGTAGGGGTACGATGTACTCCATACTCATTCACATAGGGTGGGGGGGCCAGGATCTGGGGGCCCCCTTATTAAAGGGGGCTCCCGGATTCCGATAAGCCCCCCGCCCGCAGACCCCGACAACCAACGGCCAGGGTTGTCGGGAAGAGGCCCTGTCCTCATCAACATGGGGGCAGGGTGCTCTGGGGTGGGGGGGCCGCAGGTCGCCCCCCTGCCCCAGAGCACCAAACCCCCCATGTTGAGGGCATGCGGCCTGGTACAGTTCAGGAGGGAGGGGGGCGCTCTATCGTCCCCCCCTCTTCCCCTGAGGCCTGCCAGGTTGCATGCTCAGATAAGGGTCTGGTTTGGATTTTTTTCGGCGTAGGGTTCCCCTTTAAATCCAGACCAGACCCAAGGGCCTGGTATGCCCCTGGAGGGGGAACCCATGCCGTTTTTTTCTTTAAAAATTGGCGTGGAGTTCCCGCTCAGGATTCATACCAAACACAGTGCCTGGTATTGGCGGGAATCCACGTCGGATCTCCGTCTACCAGCAATGCGTGACGCTCATCGTGAAAGGAACATTTTTCCTTTCCCGATGACGAGACAGCTCGGCGCTGGCTCTCGTGACGGAGCTCATAGGGTGTCAATCTCGCCGCTAGAAGCGGCGAGATTGACACAATATCGGCAGCACCTACTGTACCTGAATACAATTAGTGGTGTTCTCATAATAAAACCACAGGTAGGGAGCTACATTAATTTAATTAAGTGTACTGCAGTACTTCTTTCCTTTTCACAGCGTTCACTTAAAGGAACCTGAATACAATTTGTGGTGTTCTCATAATAAAGCCACAGGCCGAGAGCTGTAAGTATTTTCAGTTAGTGTACTGTGTCCTCTGCACAGTGTTCACCTAAAACTAACTGAAGACAATTTCTGCTTTTCTCATACTAATATCACAGCAGGCAGTTGATTCTGATAGCTGCATTATAATCAGTATAGATATATATATATATACTGTATATATATATATATATACACATATATATATACACATATATATATACATACATATACACACATCCCACCTTTGTGCAGCTACATCTCACTGCAGGCCATTAGTATGTCTGGAAGGCAAACAATGAGAGGCAGACAGTCATGAGGCAATAAAAGAGGGCAAGCAGGCTCTGTGTCTAGAGGCAACAGTGCTGGTCGTGGACACGGTGCATCCTCATCATTGTCCCTCTTTTCGGCAGCTGGCCATGTTGAGCCGCAACATGCCCAAGACTTGGTAGAGTGGATGACCAAGCCGTCCTCATCCTCCTCATCCTCTCTCACCCAGGCTCAGGGTACTTTGTCTGGCAAAGCAGCTGCAAAAGCAGCCGCTTCCCTCGGCTCAATGGCATCAGTCACTCCTTCCCTAGCCCCACCATGTTCTCCTGAGGAGTCCCCCGAACTGTTTGACCACAGTGTTGGGTACATGCTCCAGGAGGATGCCCAGCATTTTGAAGGCTCCGATGATGGAACCCAGCTAGAGGAAGGCAGTAACGTAAGCCCAGAGAGAGGGGGTAGTAACGTGAGCCCAGAGAGAGGGGGTGCCCAACAAGGACAGCTATCTGGCAGTCATGTTCCCCCAGCTGCAGCATACTGCCAGATTTGCTCCAGTTATGAGGCGGGAGGGGATGATGAGGTCACTGACTCCACATGGGTGCCTGATAGGAGAGAGGAGGAGGAGGCACATCTCCAACGAGGCAGGATGCCCTCCAGGGGCCAGCTTAAGGGCAGCACACCGACTGCATCACACCGCAGATGTCACGTACCTGAAGATAAACTGAAGTGACGAGGTCGGCCTCTCTTGTATCTCCAGCCATGGTCCCACTGGCGGTGGAACAGAGGGAACCGAGGGACAGGAGGAACACGAGTGCCTGCAGATGTAGACCCGGAAACCAGTAGCAGGGGTTGCGAGCCTTGATGGGCAGGAGGACCATCATATCACGGAAGGTAGCTGTGCACCAAGGATCAGCCGGGGTTAAAGAGGCACTCCACTGGAACAGTGGCACTGGGACGTCAGATGATGTTAAGTCCCTGGAAGACTTGCAGTAGGAAGTTGCAGAGAGTCGCAGGACTTAAGTCGCAGACACTCGGAGGTTGAAGAGGAGCGACACAGGAAGCAGATGCAAGGCCACAAGGGTAGTCAGGTAACAGGTGAGCAGCGATGTACAAGGCAGCAGGCAGAAGCAGGGTCAAATGGGTAGCCAGGAACAGGAGCCAGTAATCAGAACAGAGCAGAGTCCAGAAGCAGGGTCAAGGCAAGCAAGGTTCAGCAACAGGTATCAAGCAGGATCACAACAGGGTTCAGGATATCGGGTAACAGCTGAAGATCAGTCAGCAAGGGTCTGAGGTCAGGGCACTTCCTTAAATAGGCAATCTGGCGGCAATTGGCGCTAGGGACGCGCTCCTGCGCGTGCACGCAGTTCATTGCGCGCGTATGCGCATTGGACGAAAACGAATGGTTCTCTTACAGCAGAGCTCCGCATGTGCAGGGAGCTGCTGTCTCTGTGCGTTACTCCAAAAGTTCTTTGGTGTGGGCCTTTTTTCAGACGTGTGCAGCAGATCGGAATGGAAACACACAAAAAAGTGGGAAGGGGCAGGCTGAACGCCCTACCCAATATATATAAAATGTCCACAATAATAAACAAAAACAAAACATTTTTTTTATAAGTGTCCAAAACAGTGGGTAAATAACAAGGAATGGATGTAAAACTTCTGGCACAATTCTTCACGTGGATGGTGACATTCATGTGTGCTTACCAGAAACGTTGGACCCGAATGTCATACGACAGCGGATCAATCGAGCTTGAGAGTATCTCCAACGGCTACTCCACAGGAACGTCCCCGGATCTCTGATGGATGTTGAGGTATACCGGCTAGACGATCGGATGTCTTCAATCCTGGGTGAAACTGATGGATGCAGTACTTCTCTGGTCTCCAATACCCCCAAGGCTGGAGATCCCACCAGAAGACTGGCACTCTGGATCCCGGTATTCAACCGGACGATGGGATACGATCAAACTTAAATGGAAAATACCCCGACAAGGGTATTGTAGAAGGACCAGCTGGAGAAAACTGAAAAAAACTTTTCCTCACCGATTTCATGCAAAGAGAATAAAAAAATAGGGGGCTCCAATGGTGTAGGTCAAAAAAAATTGGGTTTTTAATCAGAAAAACACCAACATACAAAGATAAAAAGTGATCACAGTTCATATATTAAAAAACAACATGGGAAGCAAAATGCATAGCCCGACGCGTTTCGTTCCTAACAGGACGTCTACAGGGGCATACCACGTGAAGAATTGTGCCAGAAGTTTTACATCCATTCCTTGTTATTTACCCACTGTTTTGGACACTTATAAAAAAAATATATATATTTTTGTTTTTGTTCATTATTGTGGACATTTTATATATATTGGGTAGGGCGTTCAGCCTGCCCCTTCTCACTTTTTTGTGTGTTTCCATTTATGGTCACATTTGAGTTACAGTCCAGTTTTTACTGGCCTATATGTAGCGCTGTACTATTACCTTCCACTTTGTTTCAATTTGTCACATTCCAGCACAGCTGCTTCACCTCCCTCTATAGAGTTGTTATTATTTATGTGTTTTTTGGGTAGCGCATTTATTTATTTTTATCACTGTGTGCAGCAGATCGCACCGTTGCTATTTGCAACATATGTCTCAGGCGTATCTCGCGTGGCCAAAACATCAGCCGCTTGGGCACCAAGTGCTTGACCAGACATATGTCGACCTGCCATGCAGTTCGTTGGCAAGACTAACTAAAAGACCCACACCAAAGAACAAAGCGGACCTCTCCGCGCTCCTCATCAGCTGGGATCTCCAACCCCACTATACCTTCAGTTCTCTCTGAAACCTGCACTGAGAGGAATGAAGGTGTAGAATTAGGTGTGTCACAGCCAAGTACTTGCGGGCAATCTGCTATTGGTACACCGACATTGATACATGTGGAAGGCAATGTCTTGGCCTTGCTGGACAGTGCGGTCAGCGGTAAGGTGCATATTACCGCTGACTCATGGTCCAGCAGGCATGGACAGGGATGTTACCTATCTTTCACGGCGCATTGGGTGACTCTGCTGGCAGCTGGGAAGGATGCAGGACAAGGTGCAGTAGTGTTGGAGGTTGTTCCGCCACCACGCCTCCAAAATGTTACTACTGGTGATTCTGACACACCTCTCTCCTCCACCCCCTCCTCTTCCTCTTCCTCCATGGCCTCTACCTGTGCTTTGTCCTCGGAACCAGCGGTGCTCCGTCGGCATTCAATGGGCTACGCAAGTACGCAGGCAAAAAGATGCCATGCGGTGCTTGAGCTGGTGTGCTTGGGGGACAGGAGCCACACTGGGGCAGAGATTCTGTCAGCTCTGCAGGGGCAGGCTCAGAGGTGGTTGACACCACGCCAGCTTAAGTCAGGAAAGTTGGTTTGCGACAATGGCACAACCTTTTCTCCGCCCTCCGACAGGGACAACTGACCCATGTGCCCTGTTTGGCTCACGTCCTTAACTTGGTGGTGCAGCAGTTCTTGGGCAGGTGCCCGGGCTTACAGGAGGTCCTGAAGCAGGCCAGGAAACTCTGTGGGCATTTCTGCCGGTCATATAATGCCAGTGCTCGGCTGGCTGACCTGCAAAAGGAATCCAACCTGCCCAAGAACCGCCTAATCTGTGACATGCCCACTAGGTGGAACTCTATGCTGGCCATGCTGCAGCGGCTGCACATGCAGCAGAGGGCCATCAATGAGTATCTGTTGCAATATGGCACCAGGACAGGGTCAGGGGAGCTTGGATTTTTTTTCCCATGCCAGTGGGCCATGATCAGGGATGCATGCACTGTCCTGGCACCATTTGAGGAGGCCACGAGGATGGTGAGCAGTGACAGTGCATGCATCAGTGACACTGTCCCTCTTGTCCACCTGTTGGAGCACATGCTGCGTGGAATAATGGACAGGGCACTTGAGGCAGAACAGAGGCAGGAAGAGGAGGACTTCCTTACCTCTCAAGGCCCCCTTTATCCAGACAGTGTTCCTGCTGGCCTGGCTATTACACAGGAAGAGGAGGAGGAGGAGGGTTATTGTGTCAGCATGGAGGTGGAGCCTAGCACTCAGCATCAGTAGCAGTCTTCAAGGGATCAATTACAGTCCCAAGACACCCATGGACTTGTATGTGGCTGGGAGAAGGTGGCTGCGGATCATGTCGTTCTGAGTGACCCAGAGGACTCCGGACCAAATGCCTCAGCAAACCTACGCTGCATGGCCTCCCTGATCCTGCAAAGCCTGCGGAAGGATCCTCGTATTCGTGTGATCAAGGAGAGGGATCATAACTGGCTGGCCAACTCTCCTTGATCCACGTTACAAGGGTAAGGTTGCGGACCTTATCTTGCCATCGCAGAGTGAGCAGAGGATGAAGCATCTTCGGGAGGCCTTGCAGAAAGGTCTGTGTAACGCGTTCCCAGAGACTGGGAGGTTACAAATTCCTGGTCCTGGACAACGTGTTGCTGAGGCTTCGGTCAGTCAAAGAAGGAGCGGTGGAGAAGGTGGCCGTCTGACCAATGCGTTCAGACAATTTTTTAGTACGCAGCCCCAAGGTATGATCAGTTCCAGCAACCATCGCCAGCGTCTGGTTTACATGGTGCAGGAATACCTAGGGGCATAATCACACTTGGACACCTTTCCCACCGAAAATCCTCTGGGTTACTGGGTCTTGAGGATGGATCACTGGCCAGAGCTTGCACAGTATGCAATTGAGCTACTGGCCTGTCCTGCATCCAGCGTTCTTTCAGAACGCACATTCAGTGCTGCTGGAGGCTTTAAAACCGATTACAGGGTGTGCCTGTCCTCCGACTCGGTCGATCGACTGACCTTCATAAAAATGAATCAGTCTTGGATCACCACCAGCTATCAAGCACCTGATGCTGATGTAACCGAATAATTTTTTTTGAAATATCAGATCCCTTCAAGACTGCCTATGCTGATGCTGAGTGACTATCCTGTTATGCTGAGTGACTATCCTCTTCCTCCTCAATGATCATGCTGATAGCTTGTAAGAACATTTTTGGTTCTGGCCACCGCCACCAGTGGCTAAGGCCCAATTTTTCAGCCCCTGTTTAACAGGGGCGTGTAATTACAATTTTTAATGCAATACTTTGCAGCAGGGCTCATTGCTGCGCTCCAAGTACAGTATCTGTGAGGGGATGCAGTGTCGTGGCACCAGTGCCTAAGGCCCAATTTGTATGCCCCTGCTTAACAGGGGCATGTAATTATAATTCTTGATCTAATAATTCACAGCAGGGCCCATTCCTGCGCTCACCAAGAGTAACTGTGAGGGCTTACAGTGTTGTGGCAACACCACCACCACCAAATGCACAATTTTTCTGGCCCTGTTCAACAGGGGCATGTAATTACAATTCTTGATCTAATATTTCACAACTGGGCCCATTCCTGCGCTCACCAAGAGTAACTGTGAGGACTTACAGTGTTGTGGCACCAGTACCACCACCAAAGGCCCAATTTTTCCTACCACTGTTCAACATTGGCATGTAATTACAATTCTTGATATAATAGTTCACAGCAGGGCATTCCAGCACCCATCAAGAGTAACTGTGAGGGCTTACAGTGTTTTTTGCAACACCAAGTATATACGGCAGGCCCCTACTTTCAAACATCCAACTTACAAATGACTCCTACTTGCAAACGGAAGGAGACAACAGGAAGTGAGAGGAAATCTACCCCTAGGAAGGGAAATTCTCTCCTGTAAGAGTTAATATGGGAAAAAGGTGTCTCCTCTCCACTGATGCCTTATCACCAATCCTTGTTTCAATAAAAAAACCAAATTTTCAAAAAACATTTGTCATTGGGACGGAAAGTGAGGTGAAATGTTCTGAACAGGTGCACAGACAGCAAAACAAATGTTACAGGGGTGATAACCCTTCCCTATGTTTTCCAAAAAGCTTAAAAATTGATTTTTTGGCTGGAGCTACACTTAAAAAATGTACCTGTTCCAAATTACAAACAGATTCTACTTAAGAACAAACCTACAGTCCCTGTCTTGTTTGCACCGCCTGTATACTGCTGTTCAGAGTATAAAGGGCCTTTTTTTTATTTGGGTGCGGGATTCCCCTTAATATCCATACAAGACCCAAAGGGGCTGGTAATGGGCTGGGGTAGGGGTGGGGGGGTACCCATGCCATTTTTCTCAATGATTTTCATCCGTATTGCCGGGACCAGACATTACATTAAAGCTGCAAGCAGTTTGAAATGACTTTTTTTGCTTTAGAAATGTCATTTTGTGCAGGGACAGTTCTAAACACGGGAAACATGTGCCACTTCACAGGCATACTTTAGACACCCCCCAGGTACGATATTTAAAGGAATATTTCACTTTTTTTTTTCACTTTAAGCATCATTAAAATCACTGCTCCCGAAAAAACGTCAGTTTTTAAAACTTATTTTTGCATTGATACATGTCCCCTGTGGCAGGACCCGGTCCCCAAACCCTTTTTAGGACAATAACTTGCATATTAGCTTTGATAATTAGCACTTTTGATTTTGAATATTCAAGTCCATTGTATTTAATAGGGTTCTAAAGTTCGCGCAAACTTTCGGTCCGTTCCCAGGTTCTGGTGCGAACCGAACCGGGGGGTGTTCGGCTCATCCCTATGTGCCACTTTGTGTTGGTCTATCACATAAATTAATACATATTTGGTGCAAATTGTCAACACAATTGTGGACATTCCAGAGTTTTGCGCTGCAAACTTATTTATTTCATTATCTACTAGGATTTTACTAGGATTTTGCAGCAGCATTCTCAATTTGGATCCACAATTGTCCAGGTAGTTCTGTGGCGCTTATTCCTCATTCTGTTGTGTGATAGACAAGAAGTAGATTAGGGAATTTAATGCATCTCCACAGCCTGTATTGACCACAATCAAGTTGAATAAACAAATCTTCAAGTGGCACTATAAATGCTGCTTAGCCAGAATCTATACAGCTTCAATGAACCATTTCTAAATAGCTAATTGGGTGTCACTAGCAGGATATCTGGAAGACAGAGTACTAATAAGCAGAGTCCATCAATCAAGTATGTCATAAACTTGCTTGATCCTAAGGCCAGCTATAGACTATATAAATCTCAGCTTGTTTAGCAGGAACCGGCCAAGATTCGAACCATGTATGGGCAGGCTGAATGTACCAAATTAATTGAACTCGGGTACAACCAGATTTTACATACAATTATTGCTAGCGGCTGGTATAGCCGCTAGCAATAATCACTGACTTCTCATGGCGGGAAAGGCTTCCTCTGCCCCCCCCTCCCCACCAGGAGAACACAATGGCTCAGTGGGAGGGATTGCCTTGTTAACACTGTCTGTGTTGATGGGGGAATCAAGCAAAAGAAATTCACTCTATGTATGCCTGCTTAACAGGGTCATAAACAGTTTATCATGCCCTTAAGTGAATACATATTTTAGTCTCGTGTTTGTGTCACTGGCAGAACCAAAATCGATACCTAATTCATAAATCCTGATATGATAAAATTATATTGATAACAAGCATCCATTAAATGTAGAAGAGTCTTAACAATATTTAAGACCGAATACCCCTATATTATGAGATGCAGGAGGCAGATAAGACACATTTAATCCCCTAAAGAGAATCTGCATCAAATCCATATCACTTTGTCTCCATCAAATGGTAGCTTCATTCTATTGGTTGTCAGGCTGTAACATGCACTCATATGAAAATATAGATTCATTTATAAATCTGGCCTGAAAGGAGGATCTACTGAAAATATCATTCATAAACAATTCAGTTCTCCTATCTTACAACTTTAAAGCAGTATTAGCCCAGGTTCACACTGGGCTGCGGGAATGAAGCCGTGCAAGTTCAGCTGAACTCGCACGATTTCACTCCCGCTTGTCAGTCCCGATTTCGGCCACAATTACAGTGACATCTGTGCAGTTTCTGCACAGATGTCAATGTAAATCGTGGGCTGAAATCGCAAAAAGTAGTACATAAACTACTTTTTGAAATCGGTGCAGCACCGCAGCTGCAGCGTCGCACCGATTAGGACGGTGCCATTGTCGGCAATTCCTGGAAAATGCTGCCGATTTGACATGCAATTTGACAGTCGCATGTCAAATCGCACCAGTGTGAACCAGGGCTGAGAGACTCAAAAGCAAACAGTTATTATATTGCAGCTTACCAATTCTTTGATGTGGTGGCTGCATGAGTTTATTTTTTAAACTTTCTTTCTTCTATTTTCATCTGGTAATCCAGCCAGCAAGACTGTTGTTTTTCACAGCATAAACTCTTTAAGCTTACATGGATGAGACAAACCACTGAACACTGGCAGGGTTGATTAAAGGGATCAGGATAATTTATTCATGCAAAACCTTTATTCCAAAAGGAAAAAAAAAAAAAAACAGTTTGCTATAACTGCTCATAAAGTGTGAATTGGAGTTTGATGTCAGATTTGTTAGTGGTTCTAAATCTGCTAATATATTTTTTTTTTCACAAAGTAAACTTTATTCAAATTCAATAGGTACATGTCAGTTCACAACTTATTGCATAAGAAACAAAAAAGCATAAGAATTAGTAGTGTACATTACATACATACATCTGCACAATAGTCGGTTCGCAGTCATAACCTGTATAGTGAAATATCGAGCCATAGGGGTACAAGGTAGCAGATCTATCCAGGAGAGTATTCTCACCCGGACCTGTGAGTCTTGGATATAAAAAGGAAGAAGATATGGGGGAGGAGGGGGGGGAGAAAAGGAAGAGGAGGGGGAGTAGGGGGAAGAGAGAAGGAGGAGGGGGGGAGAAGACAGAGGGGGGAGACAGAAAGAGGGGGGGGAGAAAAGGAAGGGGGGGGAGAAGGAAAAGAGGGGGGAGAGGGAAAAAAGAGGGGGGAGAGACAGAAATAGGGGGGGGAGGGAAGAAGAAGAAGAAGTAGTGGGGGGGGGGAAGGGAAGGAAGGTGAAGGGGGGAAGGAAGGAGGAAGAAGGGGAGAGAAGGATAAGGGAGCAGGAAATCACCACAAGGAATAGACAGGGAATAGGGATGTGCAAGGGACTCTCCCAGGTCGTGGTCCATCCAGCCCCAGGCAAGACTAAACTAAGGATCTTCGTCCGGAATGGGCGGAGCCACATCCGACTGCAAAGATCCCCAGGAATCTATCCAGGAAGACCAGATTTTGTCGAACTTGTTTGGACAGTTTCTATTAATGTACGTAATTTTGTACAAGGGTAATACAGCATTCAGGGTTTTCCTCCAAGCAGTGGCGGTGGGCGGTGGCCTATTCTTTCATTGCAGCAAAATTTCCCTACGGGCATAGAAGGTAGAGTATGCTATAAACAATTTAGTATATTTTCTCACCGTGGGGTCCGTTACCACACCCAGCAGCATAGTTTCTGGAGCAAGGGGGAGCGAAGTCCCCGCCGCCTGATTAATATCCTCCAAGACCTGAGCCCAATACCCCCGCAGACAGGGGCAGGACCATGTCATGTGCATAAAGGAGGCCTCCTGGTCCCCACACCTAGGGCAGGAAGGGGACCTTTCTGGGTAAATGACAGCTAGCCTGCGTGGTGTATAGTACGCCCGGTGCAAGGTTTTTAATTGTATAAAGCGATCTTTAGCGGAGATCATGGTGGACACATATGTGGATACGCAATCTTCCCAAGCCTCCTCCATAAGGGACGGGATGTCCTGCCTCCATTTAGTAAAAGTTTTAGTTAACTTAGCGTGGGAGGGGACTGAGAGGCGGAAGTACAATGCGGACAGTGGGCCCACTGGGGTCCGACTCGAGGGTGACCCCATTGGGGAATTGATGCTGAAAGGCATGTCTCACCTGCAGAAACCTAAAAAACATCCAATTAGGGAGGTTATGTGCAGCCTTGAGTTCTGGGTATGTATGTAACCTACGTCCCGACACCAAATGCTTTAGTACCACTATGCCCCTATCCGCCCAGACCTGCGAGTCAGGCACGCTGCGCAGGTGAGGCAAGTTGGGATTGCCCCATAGAGGTGTGTGAGGGGAGAGAGTGTCAGGGGAACGATATACCGCCCGAGCCCTATTCCATACCACCACTGTAGTGCGCATCAGAGTTGTCAAATCCGGATGGGCCCTAATTCCACGGAACACCAGGTTGCTAAGCGCAGCATATGACCCTATAAGCGCTGCCTCCAGGGTCACAGCCGGGTTATCCTTGGGTTGTGAGAACCACCAGCGGACCGTCACCAGGACAGCCGTCCAATAGTATTGTTGGAAGTTAGGGAGGGCCAAACCTCCCCGACCTAACGGTAGCTGCAGCGTGGTCTCTGCCAGCCTGGGGACCCTACCTAGCCAAATAAAGGAGATGACTATGGATCTCAGTTTTTTAAAAAATGACGCCGAAATCAAGAGTGGGCAGTTCCTGAAGAAATATAGGAATTTGGGGAGATAGATCATTTTTATCAAATTGACCCTGCCCACTGGGGTCAGGGGGAGCGACCTCCATTCCAAGCAGCGTTTTGAGAACGACTCCAGCAGGGGTGTCACGTTAAGGTCCATATACCTAGTTACTGGTCCACCCATACGGATCCCCAAATACTTAAAGCTGTCCACCCACACCAACGGGCCCGGCATGGGCGGTCTCGGCCCATTTTGGTCCAAGGGGTATATAAGGGACTTATCCCAGTTTATCCTGACACCGGAGTACGACCCGAACACATCTATCACCTGTAGGGCTGCTGGGAGTGAGGAGGAGACATCACTCAAATACAGGATAGTGTCCTGCTAATATATTTAACACTCCCTTCTCCCCCAGACTGACAATGCTGGGGTCTAAAAAAAAAATTAAAAGCATGATAAGTGTATAAAGAAAATGACAGCTGTACACAAACAATATCTGGACACAAAATATACATGACAATACTGAAAAAAGGTGTGCTCTCTCTCTCTCTCTCTTTAAATATATTAATCAAGCAAGCAATCCACATATACTGTGCATAGATGAGGAAACAATCCAATAAAGAGAAATAAGAAATCCAAGTGAAATAAGGTCTCTAAAAGTGACATTCAAATCAATTGTGGATAATCATAATCCCGTGCAAATCCCAAAAGGAGCAAATGTTGTGAAAAAAATCCATGTCACCAGGATACACACACACGTCTTACCAGAAAGATTGGATCTCAGGCAAATGAGATCAAATGAGCTCAGCTGTTACACAGCAATACACATATAAGATATCCCTTCAATCTGTGAGGCTCCTATGCTGTCATCACATTTGTCCTATTTCTGCTTCCCTTTCCACTCCACATCAGCATCACAAATGGTAAGTATTTAAATAAAAGTGGAAGAAGAGAACCTCATAGTGCAACTAATAAAAGCAAAATGTATTTTGCTTAAACACTTAGATGTGGATATCAGTAACTCGCATTGATAGAAACCAATATGGTGCTGCCAGAACCTCCACGGGTGTGTTCAATAATGTCACTGGCCACAAGCTCCACCCAATGCATTTCCACACAACTGTCATCGTCAGGGAAAAAAGATGGACCAGAGACATCTGATGCAATATATATAGAGGACTAAAGGAAAAAGCCACAGGTGATCACAATCACTAATTACACTGCGGGAAACACCATAAGCTGCTGCTGTCTGCTGTTCCTGCTGTTCTCATTCCCCCAGAGTTCTGTCTCACTACTACAGGAGGGGTGTTACTGGCCAGGTCACCAGGTGAAAACAGAGGGGGAAAAAGCTAAAGACATGAAAACCAATACAGCCTTCACATCTAATGTTTCGTAAGCTGCAATATACTACATTTTTGGTTTTAGATTTATTACCACTTTAAGTTTGTTTGATTGGGTGGGGGCTGACTCAGTGACACTTCCAGAAGGTCCACAAATAGTTGCTGCAATTGCCAGCTGGAGCTCTCAGTTTTCCATTGAAACTATGTCCAATACTAAGCCATCTCTGAAGGTTAGTGACTCAGTGTCAGAACCGGACCTTTACTACATTGTAATGGACTCTGATGGAACTACAGACATTACCGATGTATTACCTTTTATATTCCTGTTTTTATGGTTTGTTTTGGAATATATATATTTTTTAAATTTGCACTGCTTTTCCCTTTCTTTTCATTATTTAAAAATTGTTAAGCTTTATCTCTAAATGCTCTAAATAAGAACTTGCCTCTTTGAAGAACGTTCATATTTTAACCTCTGTCATATCCCTGCCTGGTGTTTCTCATAAGCCAGAAATGTTAAAGCAGAGACTGTGAATGGAGCATGTTTCCAAACAAACCTGGGGTGACAGCTATTGTTAGTATGTGTAGAGGGTTAACTGCAGAGGTAACTTACCCCAGTGGCAATCCTTCTTAGTTAGCTGCCACTTAAAGTGGTTGTAAACCCTTACATTTACCCTTTGAAGTGACTGGACTTGGGTTATACACAGAAATTAAATAAATCCTCCTATATATATATATTGTACCTGTTAATCTGCAGTCTTCTCTACTGTACATCCATTTAAAGTCCAGAATTTATAAAGCTTGCTGTCAGAATGTGTGGAGAGCTGAAATTGTACACCGCAGAGCTCAGTGAAGAAAGCTCTGAGAGCTGATTGGACAGAATGAACACACCCCTCTTCACATAGCACACAGAAACAGAGCTGAGGCTATCAATTACAGGCTGTGTCCTGATGATCTTGCCTCATTCACCTTTTTAGCCCTTGGTGTCAGGAAAACTTGTCAGAAGTGACGCATGTAGATAGCAGAGGAACAGGGCACCAGACAGAAATGACCCTTAGTGCTCTGTATTGAGACAAGTACACACTATAGTGGGATATGCTTTGTTCATATTTCATGTCCAAGGTTTAAAACCACTTTAAACTGTTGTCTTGTGAGATGGAAAATATCCGTGCAGAGTAAGCCTGAGAATGACATCATCACATGATGTACCTACAAAAATGTGATGAAATGCAATACAAGCTGAACCCAACAAAAAATGCAAGCTAACACAATCCCAAGAACCAATTAATTCAAGTCCAGTTTTAAACTCTGCTCCAAGATTTTTCAAAATCAATATGGGTGCTATTTGAGTTGTAACTGCAACTACTCACCTTCCTCCAATAGGAGAACCTAAATGCTACCGTTGGGTCAAGCCCCTGCATAACCATCCACACCAGTTCCTCTAACTTGGTCGTCCTATTTACTTTCTCTTTTCTAACTTTTGTTCTCCTCCTGTTTACTTTCCGTTTCCTAACTCCTGTAATCCTCTCCCTATGTTTCTTTATTTCTTTCTTTCTTTTTTCCCCCTCCCTCCTTACCTCAACTTTGCCTTACCCCACCCCCTCATCCCAATGCCATGGTACAGGTATCCATACCTTAAGACCCTTAACTCTCTCCTTCTCAATCTTATACATTTTCATAATTTATTACTAAGTACTCCCCACCCTGTCCGCTACAACCCCCCGCAAGAATAACCATCCTTCCATTGGATTCTTTCTTACCTCCATTTGTTTTTTAAATTTAAATACACTAACAAATTGAAGCTAAACACTGTCATCCTCCCTAAACAAGCTTGTTCCTTTTTACTAAACGCAGAATCAGGCCCCGACCGCTACAACCCTGACAAACAGACAACACCAGAAGTCTCAGAAAACATAGCCACGCTCTTGAGCATCTGTGACAGAAGAGGACTTCAACCAATATAAATCTGCCCTCCTAAAATACAATTCCTGCCTCCCCACTGCCAAACAGACCTATTTTTTATCACACTCATTAACACATCCTCATCCAGTCCCCATCAACTCTTCTCTACCTTTAACACTCTACTCTGTCTTCCACTGCCTCCACCCTCTAACTCACTCACTGCCCAGGAGATCGCCAATCACTTCAAAAATAAGATTGATACAATTTGTGAGGAGATTTCCAATGTGCAAAAACCTCCCCTACTCAACATCCTATGTCCACAGGTACCCTCATTTAACCCTGCTAGTAGTAACAAGGTTGCCAAACGTTTTTCTAATGCCCACCTAACGGCCTGCCCTCTGGATCCTACTCCCTCACAAATGCTACGCTCACCCTCTGACTCGATTCTACACTCTCTAACTCACATTTTAAATCTCTCCCTCTCTTCTGGCATCTTCCCCAACTCTCTAAAACATGCGCTAGTCACCCCTATCCTTAAAAAAGCCCTCACTAGACCCCACCAATCTTAACAACCTAAGCCCCATCTCCTTACTCTCCTTCTCCTCCAAACTCTTTGAAAGACTGGTCTACAACTGACTGAGCGACCATCTGACTATGAACAAATTTCTTGATCCCCTTCAGTCCGGATTTTGCCCTCAATACTCCACGGAAACTGCTCTCCTTAAACTCACCAATGACCTACTAACGTCTAAAACCAACGGACACTATTCTGTACTACTTCTCCTGGATCTCTCTGCTGCCTTTGATACAGTGGACCACCCCCTCCTTCTGAAAAAACTCCACTCCTTTGGACTCCGTGACTACTCTTCGCTGGTTTTCATCCTACCTATCCCACCATTCCTTTAGTGTCACAACTCTACTTCCTCCTCTCCTTTTCCTTTCTCCGTTGGGTCCCCCAAGGTTCTGTTGTTGGACCTCTCCTTTTCTCAATCGACACCTCTTCCCTGGGTGAGTTGATTGCCTCCCATGGCTTTCAGTATCATCTTCTCATGCATCACCAACTTACTAACAGATATATCAGCCTGGATGTCACATTACTTCCTCAAACCTAACCTATCCAAAACTGAGCTCATGATATTTTCTCCCCCACGTTCCACTTCCCCTGATTTCTCTGTCAAAATCAACGGTTCAACTATCAACCCATCCCCCCCATGCCAAGATCCTAGGTGTAATCCTGGACTCTAAACTATCCTTTTAGCCCCACATCCAATCGCTGTCCAAAAATTGCCGCCTCAATCTCCACAACATCTCCAAGATATGCCCCTTCCCCCTGCCCTGTCACCACAAAGCTTCTAATCCACTTCCTGGTCATCTCTCGCGTCAACTATTGCAACTCCCTCCTCAACTATTGCAACTCCCTCCTCATTGGCTTACCTCTAAATAGGCTATCCCCCTTCAGTCCATCATGAACGCTGCTGCCAGGCTCATCCACCTTACAAACCGCTTGGCGTCTGCTACCCCTCTCTGCCAATCCCTCCATTGGCTGCCACTCAACCAACTAATCAAATTCAAGATACTAACAGTAACTTACAAAGCCATCCACAACCTGGCCCCCAGCTACATATCTAACCTGGTCTCAAAATACCAACCAAATCGTCCTCTTCGCTCCTCCCAAGACCTCCTGCTCTCTAGCTCCCTTGTCACGTCATCCCATGCTCGCATCCAGGACTTCTTCCGAGCCTTTCCCATCCTCTGGAATGCTCTACCCCAATCTGTCCGACTATCTCCCACTTTGTCTATTATCTGTTATTATATCTCGTATCTCTTAACCCTCCCTCTTAGATTGTAAGCTCTAACAAACAGGGCCCTCTGATTCCTACTGTATTAAAGTGTATTGTATTTGTACTGTCTACCCTCAAGTTATAAAGCGCTGCGTAAACTGTAGGCGCTATATAAATCGTGTATTATTATAATAATATTTGCTTTTGGGTTTAATACTGCTTTATTGTAAACGAACAATAGCAAAAGTAATTTACAGAAAACACACTAAAAAACTGAATTACATTTTCTTTTATGTCAAGCAAGACCTGTGCATTTGTAATATCTTTTTAAAATGCACAATTATTCTTACCTTTTTTAACGTGAATTAGTGTTATGAGTTGAAAAGATTATATTGGATCTCCTTCAACAAATAAAAATACTTTATACACATTTGGTGAAGCAGTTTTGAGAGTTGCAGAATGCAGTGTTTGTTTTCTGAACTAGACTTTGTGGAACAAAGCGTTCCATCTTTCAATCCTGTCTACAGGTCAGTGGGAGTGCAATGTAAATGCACAATAAACACATGGAAAGCACTTGGCAAGTGCATCGTCATCAATGTATATCAGTGGCAATCTGTTTTAACTGAATACATCTAAAATAATGTTTGACTACATTCGACATGTTTGTCAGTTTAACAATTGGGTATAAAAGTTCTTTGACTGAGTTCATACTCAAAACTACTACTAACCATACCAGGCTACATTTCCTCAACATGGGGGGGGGTGCCCCCCACCCAAAAGCACCTTGTCTTCATGTTGAAGCTAGCAAACAAAAACCCCTTGTGGTGGACTTTTTAGGCACGAAAAGAGTCTAAAAGTATTTGAATAAAATATTAGTTTATTAAGTATATTGTATAAAAAGTTTAGACTTATAACATATGGAATGCATCTAGGACAATATCACCATCTGTACATAATAATATACAGTACTCTTGCACCCAACCTGTTTCAGAGTACACGTATCTCCTTCCGCAGGGGTATATATTGGCAAGAGAAATTTATGTTCTAAAATAAAAAATATATTGAGAAAAAAGAGTAAATATATATGAGATTATATATGTATACACGCATATGTATAACATTTCACAGGTAATTTCACAAAATACACTTACAGTGGGTACGGAAAGTATTCAGACCCCCTTAAATTTTTCACGCTTTGTTATATTGCAGCCATTTGCTAAAATCATTCAAGTTAATTTTTTTTCCTCATTAATGTACACACAGCACCCCATATTGACAGAAAAACACAGAATTGTTGACATTTTTGCAGATTTATTAAAAAAGAAAAACTGAAATATCACATGGTCCTAAGTATTCAGACCCTTTGCTGTGACACTCATATATTTAACTCAGGTGCTATCCATTTCTTCTGATCATCCGTGAGATGGTTATACACCTTCATTTGAGTCCAGCTGTGTTTGATTATACTGATTGGACTTGATTAGGAAAGCCACACACCTGTCTATATAAGACCTTACAGCTCACAGTGCATGTCAGAGCAAATGAGAATCATGGGGTCAAAGGAACTGCCTGAAGAGCTCAGAGACAGAATTGTGGCAAAGCACAGATCTGGCCAAGGTTACAAAAAAATTCTGCTGCACTTAAGGTTCCTAAGAGCACAGTGGCCTCCATAATCCTTAAATGGAAGACCTTTGGGACGACCAGAATCCTTCCTAGAGCTGGCCGTCTGGCCAAACTGAGCTATCGGGGGAGAAGAGCCTTGGTGAGAGAGGTAAAGAAGAACCCAAAGATCACTGTGGCTGAGCTCCAGAGATGCAGTCAGAAGATGGGAGAAAGTTGTAGAAAGTCAACCATAACTGCAGCCCTCCACCAGTCGGGGCTTTATGGCAGAGTGGCCCGACGGAAGCTTCTCCTCAGTTCAAGACACACGAAAGCCCGCATGGAGTTTGCTAAAAAACACCCGAAGAACTCCAAGATGGTGAGAAATAAGATTCTCTGGTCTGATGTGAACTTTTTGGCCTTAATTCTAAGCGGTATGTGTGGAGAAAACCAGGCACTGTTTATCACCTGTCCAATACAGTCCCAACAGTGAAGCATGGTGGTGGCAGCATCATGCTGTGGGTTTTTTTTTCAGCTGCAGGGACAGGACGACTGGTTGCAATCGAGGGAAAGATGAATGCGGCCAAGTACAGGGATATCCTGGATGAAAACCTTCTCCAGAGTGCTCAGGACCTCAGACTGGGCCGAAGGTTTACCTTCCAACAAGACAATGACCCTAAGCACACAGCTAAAATAACGAAGGAGTGGCTTCACAACAACTCTGTGACTGTTCTTGAATGGCCCAGCAAGAGCCCTGACTTAAACCCAATTGAGCATCTCTGGAGAGACCCAAAAATGGCTGTCCACCAACGTTTACCATCCAACCTGACAGAACTGGAGAGGATCTGCAAGGAGGAATGGCAGAGGATCCCCAAATCCAGGTGTGAAAAACTTTCCCAAAAAGACTCATGGCTGTATTAGATCAAAAGGGTGCTTTTACTAAATACTGAGCAAAGGGTCTGAATACTTAGGACCATGTGATATTTCAGTTTTTCTTTTTTAATAAATCTGCAAAAATGTCAACAATTCTGTGTTTTTCTGTCAATATGGAGTGCTGTGTGTACATTAATGAGGAAAAAATTTACTTTAATGATTTTAGCAAATGGCTGCAATCTAACAAAGAGTGAAAAATTAAAGGGGGTCTGAATACTTTCCGTACCCACTGTACATATTTATGGTGAATTCATAAGTTACATTCCATGGTATTGTGCCAACCAAATTCTCGGCCCCAAAGGGTTTTCGTGCAATTTTTTAGGAAAAAGGGTTTGCATCCATGCCAAACCAAAAGATGAGGTAAAAAGGTAAAAAGCCCACAGTTGTCCCTGCCCCCCAGCATAGGCAGGGAGTGGCCTGAAGATTCATTGGGGCCAAGGGGCGAGTCCTGAAAAAAACAAAACAAAATACTATACGTAGTTTCTAATCTTATTATGTAGAGAAAGAGATTTTTTATAGATAAACAAGGTGGTTATTTTATGTGACATTTAAAGGACATTAATTAAATGTAATTATATTACATATGATGTACCTGAGAGTGGTAGCAATCAAACAGCAGCTCTAGTATATAATGGCTGATCACAGCTAAAAAATGTGATAAGAAATTAGTTATAGATTAGTTTAATTGCTTAAATTATTTATTTTTGCCATGTTACCAAAACTAAAAAATATACTGAAAAGATATTTATTTTCTTATTGATTAAATAAATTAAATTAAATTGATTGAATCAATTGTTAATGATATATTGGTTAGAACGGTAGTCGTAGAAATTAGTAATATTAGTATTAATTGAAATCATCTTTCCATCAGTCGTATATAATATTAACAGTCATATATTATTTTAATGAATTGAATCAATCAAATTATTTATTTGTATCAATAGACTGAGTTAATATTAACTAAATCAGTAATAATGGAGATATATATATATACCAATATGGCCAAAAAAAAAAAGCTGCACTGTGATAATAAGAATATACGAGCATATGCATAAGTACTGCAAATACATAAACATAAAAATCATTCATGAGATACAATCTTTGAAAATTGCAGATCTATCCCTGATGTCTGCAATGATGAAATGACACAGACTGTGTGCCCACTAAGTGAATGAGTAAATGTATGAATATATTAATATCCCATTTCAAGTGTCAGTCTCTTAATGTGATTCAAAGAAGACAAAAATATATCAAAATTGATGAATTCCACAATGTGTAAAACACAATAACACAGTTCTTATTGGTTCTTCTATGCGCCGATCCAAGGTGACTTAAATCAACAAACACCCAAGAAAAAGTGATGGGATGATAGAGAAGGTTCCTCCACCTGATTATATCAAAGCCGCTTGCCAGATAGTTCGATCTCTTTTTAGGGAGATCACATCCGCTTCTGGCTATACCCCAGCCCTGGGTCTCTAAGGTAAACTGCTAGGTGTCCCAGGTCCTCTACTCAGGAAATCCTCGATATGATGGAAAGATCGTAGCAGTAAAAAAGCGTGTCTAAGTAATTCGAGCCGGCCGACTCTCGATGTCTGCTCGTCCCCTCCGGACTTTGCGTGAATTGCGGTGACGTCAGCACGCCGCTCCTCCCTACGCCGTTTCATCACAAATGACGTCGTCCTGGGGCACGGGCGGCGTGCTGACCCACCGCCATTTGTACTCTACACCATGAAAGGGAACGCCCAGCTCTGAGCTCCGTGAGTCCCTGATGCAATACCGCCATCTTTGATTCAGGAAACTGCCACTAAGCAACGGAAACTGTACAAATCGCCTGACAGCATATTTAGTACTGTCCTGCCATTACATTTATAAGAAATTCTTTTAGTGATATGTCATTTTTTGTTGTTTTAATTAACTTTTAAAATAATACTGGCCTATGGTTATATCAATGGGGGACTTGGGCGCATTCAATTGACAGGTTTTTTTACTACTACGATCTTCCCATCATATCAAAGATTTCCTGAGTAGAGGATCCGGGACACCTAGCAGTTTACCTTAGAAACCCAGGCCTGGGGTATAGCCAAAAGTGGATGTGATCTCCCTAAAAAGAGATCGAACTATCTGGTAAGTGGCTTTGATATAATCGGGTGGAGGAACTTTCTCTATCATCCATCACTTTTTCTTGGGTGTTTGTTGATTTAAGTCACCTTGGATCGGCGCATAGAAGAATGCTTCAATAAGAACTGTGTTATTGTGTTTTACACATTGTGGAATTCATCAATTTTGATATATTTTTGTCTTCTTTATATCACATTAAGGGACGGACACTTGAAATGGGATATTAATATATTCATACATTTACTCATTCACTTAGCGGGCACATAGTCTGTGTCATTCCATCATTGCAGACATCAGGGATAGATCTGCAATTTTCATAGACTGTATCTCATGAATGATTTTTATGTTTATGTATTTGCAGTACTTATGCATATGCTCGAATATTCTTATCTTTATCACAATACACATTTTTTTTTTTGCCATATTTGTTTTTTGTGTGTATCTCACATATAAGTTGCAGCGGTTCACCTTTAGTATATATTTCTTCCATTTATGAGTTAGAGATATACAGACAGCGCAGCAATTCACTCTAAAATATATATACCAATATTGGTCAGTCATATTTCCATAGGTAGTATATGATGTTGACAACAATCATCTCAGGTATAGAACAGTTAAATCAGTTTAAATTAGTGTTAAGACAGAGTAAGCAGTTTTGTTTAGTTTTTATCTTTATATTGGGAGCTTGTAGAGTCTGCATCCAGCAGCTGAATGCAGTGGATGCCAGATTAGCTCCCGGTCTCCTGTTAAGGCCCCTTTCACACTAGTGCGACTTCAAAGTCGCGCGATTTTACTGCAATTTTGCGGCCGCGAACGTGCCGCGATTTTGCCGCAATTCGCGGCCGCGATTTCAGGGAATGCCTGTGTAAGTGGCATCAAAATCGGGCCAAAGTAGTGCAGGGACTACTTTGAAGTCGGAACGACTTGAAGTCGTACTAATATGAATGGTTGTCATTGGAAATCATGGGAAACGACTTGTCATGCTACTTTGCCATCACAAATCGTGGGACAAGTTGTATAAGTGTGAAAGGGGCTTAAGTAGTCCTCCCTCTCGAATCAGCCGACACAGCTGATTGCAACAGCTGATGCAGCTGGGGAGGGAGGAGAATAAGTGACGTGGACTCGCCGTGACCCCCCGAGCCGAGTGCGTGCCACTCCGTCCACGTGCCTCCATGTTGATGTTGACCCTGTGTCAATTGTGTATAAAAAACAATTGTGTATAAAAGTCCTTTGACTGAATTCATATTCAAAACTACTACTAACCATACAAGGCCACATTCTCTCAACATTGGGGGGTGCTTTGGGGTGGGGGGCCCAAAGCACCTTGGCCCCATGCTGATGGGGACAAGGGCCTCTTCCCTACATCCCTGGTCGGGGGTTTTAGGGGTCTGCGGGTAGGGGGCCTATCGAAATCTGCAAGCCCTCTTTAACAAGGGGGCCCCAGATCACTTCCCCCCACTAGGTTAATGAGTAGGGGGTACCCCTACCCATTTACCAAAAGAGTGTACAAAGTGAGTAAAGACACAACATGGGTTTTTGACAAGTCCTTTATTAAAAAAATATATATATATATATATTGTGACAGCAGGAAGGTAAAGTCACCTGGTTGCATCCAGGGGGGTAGATATATTTCGCCCAGATTCAGGCTTTACGCCGACTTATACAACTAGGTGGAGAGTTGTATAAGGCTAGTGGGCTCATGGATGACTCATACCTCTAGGGAGAGTGTGGGGCGTCGTGCAGACAGAGATGAGGAGACCAGCTGAACCTTGTCAGCTCATTTAGGCCTCTATAAGAACTCCCAGCTTCATTAGATGTTAGCTCATGCCTGGACCCAGACCTGTGTGGACTGTCTAGGGAGAGTGAACCCCTGTGCGGTGAGACAAAGCCTGTGTGGCTATTTGCTTGGACATTTAAAACCAGGGACTTAGGGACTAGGACAGCACTAGGCTGATCCCAGTTGTTAGTTAGGAAACCTGTATGTTTAGTCAGAGGTCAAGTTGACCAGGATTTATTTTGTTTATGTTTCTTTTGCTTTGCTGTGTTTTGTCACTGTAAATAGAAAATAAACCGCACCTTTTTGATTTTGAAAACCACAACCTCCGTTTGCTGGGCCTGTTTTTGTGTGGGGAGCCCATCTCGGGGGTCACACACACCCGCTGCCGAGCTAACCCCCTCACAGTTGGTGGAGAACCAGTGGCAGTTTTTTTTTTTAAGCCAGCATGGAGGAGATACTGAAGCAGCTGGCTCTAGCAAATGCCAATCAACAGCAGACAAATGCAGGTTTGCAAAAGAACTTCGCAGCCCAGCAGCAAGCTCATCAACAGAGCCTTGCAGCCCAGCAGCAGACAAACGCAACTTTGCAACAGAGTCTGGAGGCTCAGCAACAAGCCCAGCAGCAATCTGAGGCCCGCTTCATAGACCTGTTGCAGAAGCAAGAGCAGAGACTACAACAACAGATGGAAGCAGTAATGCAGCAACGTCCGCAGACCAGTGAGGAAAGCCATCCCACTAATACCGCGTCCTTTGGGGTGAGTCGTTTATTGACAAAAATGACTGGAGAGGATGATCCAGAGGTATTTTTGACCACATTTGAAAGGACCGCTGAAAGAGAAAAGTGGCCTGAGGAGCAGTGGGCTGGACTGGTGGCTCCTCTGTTAACTGGTGAATCGCAGAAAGCTTACTATGACCTAGAGCCTAACCAAGCAAAAGACTATGTGATGCTAAAAGCTGAAATATTGGCAAGGCTGGGTGTCACCCAGGCTGTCCGGGCTCAGCGTGTGCATAACTGGACTTTCCAGCTTGGAAAACCCCCCAGGTCTCAAATGTATGATCTCATTCACCTGAGCAGAAAGTGGCTACAGCCAGAGACTTTGTCCGCACCAAAGATTGTGGAACGTGTTGTAATGGATCGGTTTTTGAGAGCTCTTCCTACTGCCATCCAAAAGTGGGTAAGCCATGGAGACCCAGAGACGGCCGATGGTCTTGTGGATCGTGTGGAGAAATACTTGGCTACAGAGAACCTGACGGCCTCTTCCAGAGACACTCGGACTTTCCACCCTAAGACCAGACCATCCCCAGGGGCGGATAAGAGGATTCCAAGGGGTGAGGGTGGAGAGAGTGAGAGGGTGGGAGCTCTACCCCAAGTTTGGCGAGAACAGCCTGGGAAATCAGCGGCTCAAGAGGCCGCAAGAAGGATCGTTTGCTACCGCTGCCGGCAAGCGGGACATATTGCAGCCAATTGCCCGGTTGTGGAGGAACCCATGCAGTGTGACTTTCTGACGGGCAGACGTCAGTCGCTGTGTGCGACAGTCGCATGCACTGCCATTCGAGGAACTGAGAAACATTTATGCAAAATGTGTGTTAATGGTAGAAATGTTGTGGTATTGTTGGATTCAGGTAGCCTTGTGACCCTGATAAAGGCTGAGTTAGTTAAAACAGAGGTCTCTGGGAATAGCAAGGTAGCTGTTATTTGTGTGCATGGGGACACCCGAGAGTATCCAGTGACTACAGTGTGTTTCGAGACCCCCAAAGGTACCCTCTCTCATCCAGTGGGCTTAGTATCTCAGTTACCGCATGACGCCATTGTGGGAAGGGATTTTCCGAAGTTCTGGGAACTGTGGGATGATCCTGAGCCCCCCACTGGTGCCCCTATGTACCAGGAATGTGATAGCCAGAACTCCCCTGAGAGTGGTGAGGACTCTCCGGAATTTCCCTTATCAGTATTGGCAGGGGAGACTCAAGAAACTGGAGAGGAGCCCACCTCCTCAGACGAAAACCTACCGTCTGTGGAGTTTTCTGATCTTGAGGTTCACAGGGAAAACTTTGCCACAGAACAGTTGAAAGACCCCGCCCTAATAAAGGCACGGGAAAACGTAGTGAAAATAGATGGCGAGTTAGTGAACCCAGATAATACCTGCACTTACCCATACTTCAGCGTAGAGAAGGACCTACTGTATCGGGTGGCAAAAAGGGCAGAAGAAACCGTTGAGCAGCTTGTGGTGCCCAAACCTTACAGGAAGTTGGTGTTGGAGTTGGCCCATGGGCACATTCTTGGAGGTCATCTGGGGACAGAGAAAACCCGAGAGAGGGTATTACAGAGATTCTATTGGCCGGGGGTGATGAAGGACATAGAAAATTATTGTTCCTCCTGCCCTGTGTGTCAGAGGTCGGCCCCGATGCCACATTTCCGTAGCCCGCTGGTCCCTCTACCCATCATTGAGGTCCCGTTTGAGAGGATCGCCATGGATTTGGTAGGTCCTATAATCAAGTCCGCTAGGGGGCACCAGTACATATTAGTTATAATGGACTATGCCACCCGTTATCCAGAAGCGATCCCTCTCCGAAATACCTCGGCCAAAACCATAGCCAAAGAGCTATCTCTTGTGTTTAGCCGGGTGGGTATTTGTAAAGAACTGCTTACGGACCAAGGTACACCCTTTATGTCCCGGGTTATGAAGGAGCTGTGTAAATTGTTCAAAGTGACGCAATTACGTACATCTGTGTATCACCCCCAAACCGATGGGCTGGTTGAAAGGTTCAACAAAACCCTAAAACAAATGTTGAAGAAAGTGGTGGATAGAGATGGAAAGGATTGGGACTGTCTACTTCCTTATCTGATGTTTGCTATTAGGGAGGTGCCCCAATCCTCTACGGGATTCTCCCCCTTTGAGTTACTGTATGGGAGACACCCAAGAGGGCTGTTGGATATTGCCAAGGAAACTTGGGAAAGTGAGAGTTCTCCCCACAGGAGTGTGATTGAGCATGTCGCCCTGATGCAAGACCGAATTGCACAGGTAATGCCCATCGTGAAGGAACATTTGGCCCAAGCGCAGTTAGCACAGCAGAGAGTGTACAACCGTGGAGCCAAGACCCGTACCTTTTCCCCGGGGGATAGGATACTGGTACTTGTCCCTACGGTTGAAAGTAAATTCCTTGCCAAATGGCAAGGCCCCTACGAGATAATGGAAAAAGTGAGCGAAGTGAATTACAAGGTCAGACAACCAGGAAGGCGAAAGCCCGAACAGATCTATCACGTTAATCTGTTGAAAGCCTGGAGGGATAGAGAGTCCCTAGTCGCAGACACTTGGTCACCAGCTCAAACTGGTTGCGTGATTCCTGAGGTTGGAATAGCAGCCACCTTGTCACAACCCCAACAACAGGAGGTTAAGGAGTTTGTGCTTCGCAACAAGGAGGTATTCTCTGAGCTGCCGGGACAAACATCTGGGGTAGAGCATGACATCATTACCCCGCCCGGTGAAAGGGTGAAGTTAAAACCCTATCGGATCCCAGAGGCCCGACGGGAGGCAATACGGGAGGAAGTACAGAAAATGCTGAACTTAGGGGTGATAGAGGAGTCCCAAAGTGATTGGTCTAGTCCCATTGTGTTGGTGCCTAAACCGGATGGGAGCTGACGATTTTGTAACGATTTTCGTCAGTTGAACAAAGTTACAAAATTTGACACCTACCCCATGCCACGTATAGATGAGTTGATCGACCGGCTGGGAACAGCCCGATACATGACGACTCTTGACCTCACAAAAGGGTATTGGCAAATCCCCCTGGCCAAGTCGGCCAAAGAGAAAACCGCATTTGTAACCCCAGACGGGGCGTTCCAATATAAAAGAATGCCGTTCGGGTTACAGAATGCGCCGGCCACATTCCAGCGGAAAATGGACCAGATGCTGAGGCCCCATCGGAAGTATGCTGCGGCTTACCTGGATGACATAATTGTCCATAGCACAGATTGGGCCTCACATCTGCCAAAAGTGCAAGCAGTCCTGGACTCTGTTCGGGAAGCGGGGTTTACGGCTAACCCCAAGAAGTGTACCATTGGGCAGGAGGAGGCCAAATATCTTGGGTACACCATTGGGAGGGGAGTAATAAAACCCCAACTCAACAAAGTCGAGGCCATCCAGAGTTGGCCACGTCCCAACAGCAAGAAGCAGGTACGAGCCTTTCTGGGAATCGCTGGGTATTATCGGCGATTCATTCCCCACTTTGCTTCTAAGGCTGTGCCCCTAACCAACCTGACGAAGGGGAAAGGGTCGGTCATGATTAAATGGACCCCCGAGGCTGAGGCAGCATTCCAATTCTTGAAACAAGCCTTATGTAGCCAGCCAGTGTTGTACTCACCCGACTTCTCTAAAGACTTTGTCGTACAAAGTGATGCGTCAGATGTGGGGTTAGGAGCAGTATTGTCCCAGGTCTGGAACGGGGAAGAGCACCCAGTCATTTACCTCAGCAGGAAGTTGAAGTCCCATGAGGTAAATTACGCCACCGTTGAAAAGGAGTGTTTAGCGGTGAAGTGGGCTCTAGATTCCCTTCGGTACTACCTGCTAGGTAGGCACTTTGACATGGTTACGGATCACGCTCCGTTAAAGTGGATGGCTCAAAACAAGGAAACAAATAGAAGAGTGAATAGGTGGTTCCTGGCCCTCCAGGAATTCAACTTCACAGTAAAGCATCGCCCTGGCGTTCAAATGGGGAATGTGGATGCTTTGTCTCGAGTACATGAATGCCTGATTGCTGGTGTTCCAACCCCGAGGTTAAAACAAGAGGGGGGGGTATGTGACAGCAGGAAGGTAAAGTCACCTGGTTGCATCCAGGGGGGTAGATATATTTCGCCCAGATTCAGGCTTTACGCCGACTTATACAACTAGGTGGAGAGTTGTATAAGGCTAGTGGGCTCATGGATGACTCATACCTCTAGGGAGAGTGTGGGGCGTCGTGCAGACAGAGATGAGGAGACCAGCTGAACCTTGTCAGCTCATTTAGGCCTCTATAAGAACTCCCAGCTTCATTAGATGTTAGCTCATGCCTGGACCCAGACCTGTGTGGACTGTCTAGGGAGAGTGAACCCCTGTGCGGTGAGACAAAGCCTGTGTGGCTATTTGCTTGGACATTTAAAACCAGGGACTTAGGGACTAGGACAGCACTAGGCTGATCCCAGTTGTTAGTTAGGAAACCTGTATGTTTAGTCAGAGGTCAAGTTGACCAGGATTTATTTTGTTTATGTTTCTTTTGCTTTGCTGTGTTTTGTCACTGTAAATAGAAAATAAACCGCACCTTTTTGATTTTGAAAACCACAACCTCCGTTTGCTGGGCCTGTTTTTGTGTGGGGAGCCCATCTCGGGGGTCACACACACCCGCTGCCGAGCTAACCCCCTCACAATATATATATATATATAAAATGTTCCCAAGTGTAGATCCATTAGGGATATAAAAATATTTCATAATAAAATATTTGGTGAAGCAGTTTCAAAACAAACTGTAAATGTTTATTGATGTTTTTTGTCTTGACAGATGAGATCTAGTAGTAATTCTAACAGCAGGTTTCCATGCTATACATATTGATTCTTTATATTCAAGTAGCTCTCAAGAACCTTTTTAATAGCATAATTAGGTAAATTGGGATGCATATGGCATAACAAAAACCCAGAATATAGCTGCAATATTTTCTTTCGGAACAGACTGGTGCATCTCTGGAAGTAAAAGCATACCATCTGCCACAAGGCTAGTGCTAAAAGGGACAGTGATGGCTTTTGCAGTAGGGTAAATTTATAAAGACACTATAGAGACAGAACAGTTGTTTTTATTGCCAAAGATACACCAACCTCAGGTACTGAGCAGCTTATGATACCCACAATTTTAATCCGGCTGTTTTTTTTTAAAAAAGGGCTAGGAATGTTAAATAATAGGATCAAATAGCAAGTCTCCATAGACAGGTGACTTTTATTGTAGAAGGATGCATAGGTGCAGAATAATGAGGTTAGCTGTAAAACGCAATCAGAGAATTAAACGTCCATATGATCTTGTTTACTTGAAAAGCACATCTACGTGTCAGTGCATGTCAGGTGATTTCCAAATCTCTTAGCAGATCGGTAGAGAGTTGGAGGAACATTTTTATTATAGAGACAAATATGGGTTTACGAATTGATAGATTTCTGACAGCTTTATACTCAGATTTGTGTACTAATGATAACATTTGCCAGTTGTGACGATTTTTGCCAGGAGCCTAATTATGAAAATAATTGCATAGATTACTGAACATTTTAATAATCCAGTGGGGACATGACATGTCCTATTAAAGTATTTTTTTTTGACTGAGAGACCATGTGGCTCAAAAAGAAAGGGAGGGACACTACTGTTCCCTGAGACTAACAGTTCAATGTCATATGTGACCTCTAACTCTGTGTGATGTGTAGGGTCTAATGCTGACATCTAATTTAACGTATTTCATTAGTATGATTTATGCACATTTGCCATTCCTTGATGAACTAAACAGGCAATTACAACTCAGATATTTCATATTTTATGGTAGCACAAATTAAAAAGTGTCTGGTGTGGAATTCTAATGCTTGCCACCTCTGCCTTGAGTCATTTATGTTACTGTAATTTTCCTAGTATCCTTCATAAATGCTAAGGTCTCATGTACGCCAGTGGGCTCGTATTAAGGTGCGCATAATGCATGCAAGCTGGTGTGCTTTATTGTATGCGCGCTGCAATGATTCATTTTTTTAATATTATTATTTATTTAACTTGACATTTCATTTACTCCTATGCATGGCATCATGATAGTGACACAATGGGACATAAGGCAAATGACCTTGTCTATGCATTAGGAGTGTGTTCGGTAACCTCATAGGGCTTGTGTCAATTAGACTTAAGGGTATCGTGGGCATGTTCAGTTCAATGAGAACAATTTATAAAGACTGGAAAGCAAAGCAAAGATTTGGCATGAAGGCTACACTTCAATAGAGATAGTCATACAATGAATACCATATTTATCGGCGTATAACATGCACAGGCGTATAGCATTAACCCTAATTTTAAGAGGGAAGTTTCAGGAAAAAAACTTACATTTTAAATAAAGAACTTTGAAGCAAAATAAGGGTAGCTCAGAACTTTTTTTATTAATATTTACACCACTTATATGGTAAATAACATAATCTTAATGTATATTAAACAGCCCCCCCTGCATATTCCACCACCCCCTGCACATTTCACAACCCCCCTGCACATTACAGAGCCCCCCCGCACATTACACAGATCCCCTTTACATTACACAGACCCCTTGCACATTACACAGACCCCTGCACATTACACTGACCCACTTTACATTACACAGCCCTCTTTACATTACGTAGCCCCCTTTTACATTGCACAGACCCCCTGCACAGTTCACAGCCCCTTTCATTATACAGCCCCCTTTACATTGCACAGCCTCCCTGCACTCCCAGGAGACCCCCAGTCTCCTGGGACAGTGCTGCCAGTGTACTCTAAAGTTTAAAAAAAAATCACCGCCAGACCCTTTTTATAGATCCTTTTTACATTTTGTCATTGTCATTGTAAACTGATGCCTCTAAATACTTTTATTAGCTTTGTTCTTTCATGGCCGGTCATGTGACCACTCTCCTCTGATGTTTTATGGCCAGTCACATGACTGCTCTCCTCCTCCAATCTAAAGATACAGAGGGGGAGAAGCAGGAGGGGGAGAGCGGCCGGAAAGAACAGAGCTAATAAGGTATTGACAGGCACCATTTTTCAATGCCACTGACACAATGTAGGATCTATAAAAAGTTTTTTTTTTTACTTTAGAGTTTGCAGACAGGGCTCTCCCAGGGCCAGGAGAGGTGGCCGGCCAGCCTGACACCCCCCCAATGTGTGGCACTCGGGGTGGACCGTCCGATCCCCACCCCCCCCCCGTTGGTAAAAAAATATCCGCGTATAACATGCATGCAAGGTCTGTGTTATCCACCGATAAATACGGTATATATACTACTAGATGTGGACATTTTATGACACAATTTTCTATTATGCCTTTAGCATACAAATGAACCTGCTTATTGGTAGCTTAGGCCTAAGAGCATATTAAGTCAATATATACATGCCTGATTAAATACTTGGCTTATTCTAGAACCCACTGAATTTCAGAATGTGCAAAATCGTGTCATAAGGACCATAACTAGATTCTTTTGGGCCACAGTGCAAAATCTGAAACAGTACCCAATACCACTACTAACTAGAGTTGAGCGGACACCTGGATGTTCGGGTTCGACGAGTTCGGCCGAACTTCGGAAAAAAGTTCGGGTTCGGGACCGAACTTTAACCCGAACCCGGACCCGAACCCGAACCCCATTGAAGTCAATGGGGACCCGGACTTCTAAGGACTAAAAAGGCTCTAAAAAAGTAATGGAAAGGGCTAGAGGGCTGCAAATGGCAGCAAAATGTTGTTAAGAGCATGGCAAGTGCTCTGCAAACAAATGTGGATAGTGAATTAACTTAAAATAACATAAAAAAATAAAAATAAAAAATAATAATCTTGACCTAGGAGGACGAGGTCCATATGGAGTAGGAGGTTGAGGTGGCGGTGGATGTGGCTGTGTAGGTGGAAGCGGCGGTGGAGGAGGACGAGGTAGACAACACTGATTCAAAAATACAACAATGGCTGGGTAAGGCCGGTGATGTGTCGAATTCTGTCCCCCGTCAAATAGTGTCCACCCTGTACTGCGCTTGCTCAGTATGTAGGACAAGGGGAGTTCTAAAATCTCCCAAGATGAACGGCGCCTGCGTGGTGAGTTCAGGTGAAGGCCACACCATCCATGGTTCAAGCCGAGCCAAGTGAGGCCGTGCCCGAAGCGTGGCGATCGAACCGAGCCCGTGAGGGGCCCTGTTACTATGTGCTACCGTATGTCCACTTGGATGGTGGGGCTTGAACCTGCACTCACAGCGCAGGCGCCGTTCATCTTCAGAGATTTTGTGAATCTCCTTGTCCTCTGTACTGCGCAAGCGCTGCGCCTTCGCAGTATGGGCCGGACACAATCCGATGGCCGGACAGTTTTTGTCACAACACCGGTATACATGTCTATTCTGCACAAGGTACGGACAAGTCCTGTGGGATCCATGCCTGGTTCATTTTAATAAACGTGAGCTTGTCCACATTGGCTCTGGACAGGCGGCTGCGCTTGTCTGTGATAACGCCCCCTGCCGTGCTAAGTACACGTTCAGATAATACACTGGCTGCAGGGCAGGCCAGCACCTCCAAGGCATAAAGGGCAAGCTCAGGCCATGTGCCCAATTTGGAGACCCAGAAGTTAAAGGGGGCAGACCCGTCATCCAGTACGTGTAGGCCTGTGGACACATACTGCTCAACCATGTTGGTGAAATGCTGCCTCCTGCTAAGACGTTCCATCTCAGCTGGTGGTGCTGGTTGTTGTGGCGTGCTGACAAAGCTTTTCCACATTTCAGCCATGCTAACCCTGCCTTCTGAGGTGCTGCCGGTGCCCCGGCTGCGTTGGCGACCTCTTCCTCCTCCTCTGCCTTCGCCTTGTGCTTCCACCGTACGCCCGCTGTCAGGTGGGAATGCCACCAGCAGCGCGTCTACCAGCGTGCGCTTGTACTCGCGCATCTTACGATCCCGCTCCAGTGAGGGAATTAAGGACGGTACGTTGTCCTTGTAACGGGGATCCAGCAGGGTGGCCACCCAGTAATCAGCACCAGTTAAAATGTGGGCAACTCGGCGGTCATTGCGGAAACACTGCAGCATGTAATCGCTCATGTGTGCCAGGCTGCCCAGAGGCAAAGAAAAGCTGTCCTCTGTGGGAGGTGTATCGTCTGTGTCCTCTGTATCCCCCCAGCCACGCACCAGTGATGGCCACGAGCTGGTCTGGGTGCCACCCTGCTGTGAAAATGGCTCCTCCTCCTCCTCCTCCTCCTCCTCCACCTCGTCATCCTCCAGAACTGTGCCCTTTCTGCCGGACAATTGTGTACCTGGCGTTTGTTGGTGCAGGAACCCACCCTCGTAGCCACTTGTGAAAGACTGCCCTGAAAGCCTTTGAAATGATCCCGCTTCCTCCTCCTCCTCCTCATCCTCCTGTGCCACATCCTCTTCCATCATCGCCCGAAGCGTTTTTTCAAGGAGACATAGAACTGGGATAGTAACGCTAAGAACGGCGTCATTGGCACTGGACATGTTGGTGGAGTACTCGAAACAGCGCAACAAGGCACACAGGTCTCGCATGGAGGCCCAGTTATTGGTGGTGAAGTGGTGCTGTTCCGCAGAGCGACTCACGCGTGATTGCTGCAGCTGAAACTCCACTATCGCCTGCTGCTGCTCGCACAGTCTGGCCAGCATGTGCAAGGTGGAGTTCCACCTTGTGGGCACGTCACATATGAGGCGGTGAGAGGGAAGGCCGAAGTTACGCTGCAGCGCTGACAGGCGAGCAGCAGCAGGGTGAGAACGCCGAAAGTGCGCACACACAGCCCGCACTTTCTGCAGCAGCTCTGGCATATTGGGGTAATTTTTAAGGAACCTCTGGACCACCAAGTTCAGCACATGCGCCAGGCAAGGGATGTGCGTCAAACCAGCTAGGCCCAGAGCTGCTACGAGATTTCGCCCATTATCGCACACCACCAGGCCGGGCTTGAGGCTCACTGACAGCAACCACTCATTGGTCTGTTGTTCCATGTCCTTCCACAACTCCTGTGTGGTGTGGGGTTTTTCCCCCAAACAGGAAAGTTTTAAAACTGCCTGCTGTCGTTTACCCCTGGCTGTGCTGAAGTTGGTGGTGAAGGTGTTACGCTGACCGGATGAGGAGGCGGTAGAGGATGAGGAAGCGGAGTAGGAGGAGTTAGCAATAGGAGGCAAACTGAAGTGCCCTGCAATCCTCGGTGGTGGAAGGACATGCGCCAAACTGCTATCTGCCTCAGGCCCAGCCGCCACTGCATTTACCCAGTGTGCTGTTAGGGAGATATAACGTCCCTGACCGTGCTTACTGGTCCACGCATCCGTAGTTAGGTGGACCTTGCCACAGATGGCGTTGCGCAGTGCACACCTGATTTTGTCCCCCACTTGGTTGTGCAGGGAAGGGATGGCTCGCCTGGAAAAATAGTGGCGGCTGGGCACGACGTACTGTGGGACAGCCAATGCCATCAGGCTTTTAAAACTCTGCGTCTCCACCAGACGGAATGACAGCATTTCAAAGGCCAGGAGTTTTGAAATGCTGGCATTCAGGGCCAGGGATCGCGGGTGGCTAGGGGGGTACTTCCTCTTCCGCTCCAATGTTTGGGAGATAGAGAGCTGAACGCTTCCATGGGACATTGTGGAGATGGTTGGTGACCCAGGTGGTAGTGTTGCTGGCAGATCCTCTGTTTGCGGGGTGGCAGGTGCCACTGTCACTACAGAGGTGGATGAAGAGGCCGAGACTGCAGCAGAAGAGGAAGCAGGAGGAGCCAGAGACCTTTCTTGGTTTTTGAGGTGTCTACTCCACCGCAGCTCGTGCTTTGCACTTAGATGCCTGGTCATGCAGGTTGTGCTCAGGTTGAGAACGTTTATGCCTCGCTTCAGCCTCTGATTGCACAGCGTGCAAACCACTCGTGTCTTGTCATCAGCACATTGTGTGAAAAACTGCCACGCTAGGGAACTCCTTGGACCTGGCTTTGGTGTGCTCGGTCCCTTGCTGCGTTTGGCAGTAGCAGACATACTGTCTAGCTGACAGACGCTCCGCTTTTGCACCCTGCTCCCTCTTCTGCTGTGCTGGTGGCTCTGTGCGACCACCGCCTCTTCCTCCAAACTACACTGGTCACCTGCATAACGTTCATTCCATGTGGGGTCGAGGACCTCATCGTCCTCCACATCATCTTCCACCCAGTCTTCACCCCTGCCCTCCTTGTCTGTCTGCACAATTGCGAAAGCAGCAGCAGTTGGCACCTGTGTTTCGTCATCATCCGAGACGTACTGCGATGGTCCTCCCATGTACTCATCATGAAACATAAGTGGTTGGGCATCGGTGCACTCAATTTCTTCCACTTCTGGGGCAGGGCTAGGTGGATGGCCCTGGGAAACCCTGCTAACAGAGTCATCGAAAAGCAGAAGAGACTGCTGCATGATTTGGGGCTCAGACTGCTTGGCTGATTTGCAAGGGGGTGAGGTGAAAGACTGATGGACATGGGTTTCAGGTGCCAACTCTGTTCTTTCATCAGAAGAGTGGGTGGGAGACAATGTGAAGGAACCCAAGGCACTGTCAGCAACCCAATCTACTATCGCCTGTACTTGTCCTGGCCTAAACATTCGCACAGCCTCATTAGGCGCGACAAAATACCGCCGCAGGCTCGGTCGCCTACTCGCACCTGAGGAAGGTGTTTCACTTGTGCGTGTATCTGGCACAGATCCACCACGTCCTCTCCCTGCAACAGGAGCTCCACCAGCAGCACCACGACCGGGGCCACCACGTCCCTTTGACCTTCTCCTCATATTTTCCAAATTTAGGATCTTGCCCTAAATGGGTGTTTTTGGAAGAGCAGAACACACCCACAGTACGTAACCGCTGAATCGCACAGCTACAAAACTGCAGAAAATGCTATTCAAAAAAAATGTTGTTTTTTTAGTATAGCACAGTAGGAGAAAACTATATAGAAATTGTTTATTTCACACACCTCAAAATATGTATAACACACTGCAAACTTTTTTTTGTGCCCCTAAACTGCGTTTTTTGGAAGAGCAGAACACACCCACAGTACATAACCGCTGAATCGCACAGCTACAGAACTGCAGAAAATGCTATTCAAAAATAATGTTTTTTTTTTAGTATAGCACAGTAGGAGAAAACTATATAGAAATTGTTTATTTCACACACCTCAAAATATGTATAACACACTGCAAACTTTTTTTTGTGCCCCTAAACGGCGTTTTTTGGAAGAGCAGAACACACCCACAGTACGTAACCGCTGAATCGCACAGCTACAGAACTGCAGAAAATGCTATTCAAAAAAAATTTTGTTTTTTTAGTATAGCACAGTAGGAGAAAACTATATAGAAATTGTTTATTTCACACACCTCAAAATATGTATAACACACTGCAAACTTTTTTTTGTGCCCCTGAATGGCTCTTTTTGCAAGCGTACATTAAAGTGCAAATTTTTTTTTATTTTTTTTTGCCCTAAACGGGTCTTTTTTTGCACTAGCAAAATAAAATGCTTTTTTTTTTTTGCCCTATGGGTCTTTTGGAAAAGAGCACAATAAAGTGACTTTTTTTTTCCCCTAAAAGTTAGATTTTCTCTGACACTGGGCTCATGGCAGTGTAAAAAGACTGCACTGCAACACAAACAGGTAAACCTATGCAGATCGCTGATTTTAATCTCTGAATCTGGACTCCTATATAATATTCTCTCTCCCTGAAAGCACCAACACAGGAACCTGGCCCTACACTACACTATCTCTCTATCTTTTCCCTCAGATTGTAGAATCAGGACTACCTCATCTATTTTTCTATCTCTCCCTAAAAGCAGCAGCAGCAGACTAGATCCTCTCCCTATCTATTCTGAAGCAGAGTGACATGTGTGCTGTGTGCCTCTAGCTTATATAGAAGCTGGGTCACATGTTGCACTGACCAATCACAGCCATGCCATTAGTAGGCATGGCTATGATGGCCTCTAAGGGCACACCAGCTAATCAAAAGGTGATTGGCTGGCCCCTGAAGCATTTCTAAATGCGTTATTAGATTGCCGAACCCGAACCCGGACTTTTGGGCAAAGTCCGGGTTCGGGTTCGGGAAAAAGCTAAAGTTCGGTACGGACCCGAACTTTACAGTTCGGGTTCGCTCAACACTACTACTAACCCATTGACAAAGTGCTACACTCAATTTCCTGTCTTATTTGAAGAATTGTGTTTTAGATAGACATTAAGACACATCTTGTGAATTAGATGCATCTTGGCACACGAGAAAACCACCCCTATATTACAGTGATGCTTCAGTTCCTCCAGTGAGGCATAAAGAAATGATCATGTTTGAATCAAGGTCATGTGTAGAACTACCGAGAGACGAGGACCCGGTAGCAGCTGCTATTTGTTCTGTTCCTGTTGGTATGCCTCTGGTTAAAGCTCTGCTTAAAAGGAGCTCTAAAAACACAATTTAAATACGTTACAGTATATTCATTAAAATAATGATAGGCATTTTAATGAGAGAAGTTGCAAGTACAAGAAGTCTCTAACCTACTGCACAACAATATTCATGCTGGGAGAGAAAGAATCAGATGTGTGAGGGCTCTGATGCTTTGCACAGTGCCGGAAAGATGTCATGATGGGCAATCTCACCTGCAAGCTGGCGACGCGGCGGCGCGCGCGAGGGTACGCGCCTGCGCAATAGTGTCGAATCGTCGTTAGCGCCTTCACGCCGGCGCAAAAGCGGCGAGTCGGCGTTAGCGCGTGCGCGCATGCGTGGTAACGGCGTGCGGCGCGCGTCAGTGCGCGCGGGAGCACGCAGTGACACGTTCTGGCGCCAATCTGGGGCTATTTGAAGGGGCTTGTGCTGGGGCTCCTTGCTGTCTGGTCTACAGCGTTTCCTAGACCCACCTGCTATCTGCTATTACCCTACCGATCTGTTCCTGTGACCCGGCTTGTTCCTGACGCTTCTTGCCTTCTGCCTGCCCGCTGACCCCCGGCTTGTTGACCTTGCTTCCGCCTGCCCCTTCTGCTACCTGCTGCCTGCCCGTTGCCAACCCGGACTGTCTAACGACTCTGCCTTTGCCTCTTGCACTGCACCTGATCTGCCTGCCAGTGGATTACCCGGCCAGTTTGAACCTGCCAGTGCCCGGTACTACAAGACACCTCCCCGCTGTCTGCCGTTTGTCTCCTCGGTTCCCTGTGTGCCAAGCCTGCCTGCCGTCCAGCTTCCCTGCTGCCGCTGAAACCTGCACAGAGCTTCCTAGGTCCAGCTCCACCTCTGCACCAGTGTTCCTGACAGGCACTTGTGAGACTCCGCACTCCCGAGCTCCCTGTTCCCATCATCAGGGGTTCCGGAGTAGGAGGTGCAAAAGAGGCCGCTCCCTGCATCCCAGGCTCATCACCAGGTACGTGACAGTACCGGACAGCCATGTCTGAGCCTGCGCAGGGAGCAGACCCAATGGAGGAACTTTGCCGACACCTGGATGGGCTAACCCAGGCCGTCAGAAGCCTGCAAGAGGGTTATATCCGACTGGAGGGCCGAGTCCAGGCCCTATCCTCCTCAGATTCCTCCTCCAGTGGGACTTCCTCTTCTCCCTCGGTGGTCATGATGCCGCCTGAACCAAAGGTACCCACGCCTGAGCGATTCTCAGGGGAGCGGAGCAAATACAGAGCCTTTCGGAATGCCTGCGAGCTCTTCTTTGCCTTGCAACCACGGACCTTTTCACTGGAATCCACCAAAGTGGGGTTCGTTATTTCCCTCCTGTCTGGTGAGCCTCAAGCCTGGGCTCACCGCCTCCTGGAGCATAAAGACGTTTCACTTAATACCTTGGATACCTTCTTTCAAACCATGTCACAGCTTTACGAGGATCCGCACCAGACCGCCACTGCCGAAGCAACCCTGCATGCCCTTCAGCAAGGCCGCAGACCCGCCAAGGATTATGTTTCTGAATTCAGGAGATGGAGCTCAGACACTAATTGGAATGATGCTGCTCTTTGTTATCAATTCCGTTTGGGACTCTCTGAACCACTCAAAGATGAACTGGCACGTGTGGGTGTGCCCGGAACCTTGGATGCTCTAATCAACCTGACCATCCAGATTGACCGTCGCCTACGAGAATGTAGGACTGAACGAGCCACCGGGCCATCTCGCCCGGTCTGGATGTTGCCCCGGGTACCCAGCTCTGCCAACTCAGCTCCTCCATTCCCAGCTTCAGCCTCCTCTGACAACCCAGAACCCATGCAGCTGGGACTTCTCCGTCCCTCTCTCACCCCTGAGGAACGTCAACGCAGGCGAACCCTTAACCTGTGTCTGTACTGCGGAGAACCCGGACATTATGTACGGACCTGCCCGGTGAAGATCCGTAAGTGCCTCTCCATGTCGTCTGTGTATTTACCCGTTATACCCAGTAATTCCGCTCACCTGGCGATTCCCATTCTTTTGCAGCTCCCAGGAGGGAATATTCAAGTCAGCGCTATCATTGACTCCGGGGCCTGCAGTTGCTTTCTGGACTTAGCTTTTGCCACCACACATCACATTCCTTTGCGCCCTAGAGCTAAAGGGCTTTCTGTATACCTCGCTGATGGGTCGACCCTTAAATCTGGACCAGTCACACAGGAGACCCTACCGCTGGCCACAACCATTGCCAGTACTCATCAGGAGTTACTATGCCTAGATGTCATCAAGTCTCCTCTGTTCCCCATCATCCTGGGCATGCCCTGGTTACAGGCCCATAACCCGCAAATTAATTGGACATCAGGAGAAGTCAGTTTCTGTTCCCCCTACTGCCGTCAACATTGTCTGCAGGAAGTTTTGAGTACCCCTTCTCCCTTGCTTTGCATGGACTCTGATGCTGAGGCCCGCCAGTCAGTTCCTGAAGCATACCATAGCTTCCTGGACGTTTTTAGCAAGAAAGGGGCTGAGACTCTTCCTCCACACAGGCGTTACGACTGTCCGATTGAGCTTCTCCCCGGGGCTGAAATCCCCTTTGGCAGGATTTTTCCCCTGACGGAACTTGAACTCAAGACCCTCAAGATCTATGTGGATGACAATCTCATGAAAGGGTTCATCCGTCCTTCTACGTCACCGGCAGGGGCAGGGATTTTCTTTGTTGAGAAAAAGGACCAGTCCCTCCGGCCTTGTGTGGATTACAGAGAGCTCAACAAAGTGACGATAAAGAACAGATACCCCCTTCCTTTAGTTCCTGAATTGTTTCAGAGACTGGGATCTGCAGTTATTTTCACAAAACTGGACCTCCGTGGGGCCTATAACCTGGTGCGGATCCGAAGCGGGGATGAGTGGAAAACTGCCTTTCGCACTCGCTTCGGGCACTTCGAATACTTAGTCATGCCCTTCGGACTCTGCAATGCCCCGGCTACGTTCCAGCATTTTGTGAACGATATTTTCAGAGATTACCTTGACCTTTTTGTTATTGTTTACCTGGACGACATCCTCATCTTTTCCCCCTCCTTGGAGAAACACCGGGAACACGTTCGGAATGTGCTCGCACGGCTTCGAATGCACAGGTTATACGCAAAACCAGAAAAATGCGAATTCGAACGCCAAAGCATCCAATTTCTTGGACTTGTCATCTCGGTGGAGGGTATCACGATGGACTCCCAGAAAGTGGCTGCAATTCTTGACTGGCCGGTGCCCGTAGATAGGAAAGGCATACAGCGCTTCATCGGATTCGCAAACTTTTATAGGAAGTTCATCAGGGGGTTTTCGTCCATTATCACCCCATTAACCAACTTAACCAAACAGACTGTCCGGTTCCAGTGGTCTTCAGAAGCCCAAACGGCCTTTGAGACCCTTAAGGAATTATTTACCTCTGCATCCGTTCTGAGGCACCCTGATGCGGCTCTTCCATACATACTGGAGGTGGACGCCTCGGAAACCGTAGTTGGGGCGGTTCTCTCCCAAAGACAGGGGCCCAAGGCTCTCTTACATCCGGTTGCCTTTTTCTCCCGTAAGCTGTCAGATTCGGAGAAGAACTATGATGTGGGAGACCGGGAATTACTGGCAATCAAAGCCGCCCTGGAGGAATGGCGGTATCTCCTGGAAGGAGCAGCGCATCCGATCCTGGTCCATACGGACCACAAGAATCTGGAGTATCTGAGAGTGGCAAAGAGACTGAAACCCCGGCAGGCCAGGTGGGCACTTTTCTTCACACGTTTCTCTTTTCATATAACGTATAGACCAGGATCGAAGTATACTAAACCTGATGCTCTCTCACGAATGTTCTGTGACCCTGAAACACCTGCCCCTCCGGATACCATCTTGTCACCTGGAAACTTCCTCTTGCTTCAAGAGGACTTGCTATCTCGGATCAAGCAAGCATCCAGGGGGATCTCCCCCTCACCTAGTACAGAGGTACAGCTCAAGGATGGACTTTTATGGTACAAGGACAAAATCTTTGTACCAGAGAGCGTGCGAGTCGCGGTCCTTAGTTCCTGTCACAATAACAAACTGGCTGGACACTTCGGGGTACTCAAGACCTCCGAACTGCTACAACGCATGTTCTGGTGGCCGCAACTATCAAAGGACTGTAGGAGCTACGTGGAGTCTTGCAGCACATGTATCAGAAACAAGGGAAGTAAGTCCAGAGCCTGGGGTCTGTTGAAACCATTGCCCGTACCCGAGAGGCCATGGAAGATGATCTCCATGGACTTCATCGTAGAACTTCCCCCCCTCTGAGCTTTTCACCACTATCTTCGTGGTCGTGGATAGACTATCAAAGATGGCGCACTTCTTGCCCATGAGGGGTACGCCTTCCGCTCCTGAGACAGCTAAAATTTTTGTCAAGGAAATCATAAGGCTCCATGGCATCCCTGCAAACATCGTGTCGGATCGAGGGGTGCAATTCACCTCCAGGTTCTGGAAGGCCCTGTGTGAAGCTCTCGGGATTAACTTGTCCTTCTCGTCTGCCTATCATCCACAATCAAATGGCCAGACTGAACGGACGAATCAGACACTTGAGCAATACCTACGCTGCTTTTCTTCATTCTCGCAGGAAGATTGGGTACCTCTGCTGCCGCTGGCCGAGTTTGCATACAATAATTCGGTCCACTCCGCCACGAAGCAATCCCCGTTATATGCTAACTACGGCTTTCATCCCTCATTCTTGTCCAACTGTATCCCGGAGTCTGCTGTACCTGCTGTCCAGGAGACATTGGATTTTTTCAGAGCAAACAATGAGTTATTACGAGACACGATGACTAGGACACAAGAATATAATAAGGAAGTGTTCGACAAAAAGAGAAGAGGAGAACTCAATCTGGAACCCGGGGATCAGGTGTGGTTATCTACACTGAACCTTAGACTTGCCTGTCCCTCAAAGAAATTGGGTCCCAAGTTTGTGGGTCCTTTTCCCGTCAGGAGTAGGGATGAGCTTCATGTTCGAGTCGAACATACGTTCGACTCGAACATCGGCTGTTCGATCGTTCGACGAAGATCGAACGATTTGGGCCGTTCGCGCCAAATTCGAGTGACGCGAACGGCCCACAATGCACTACGCCATCGCAGTGTCATCCAGGCGCTGTGATTGGCCAAGCATGCACTGTGACCCCGCATGCTTGGCCAATCACAGCGCCGGCAGCGAGGAGAGCAATGATTGGCCACAGGCAGAATGCCTGTGGCCAATTATTGCTGAGGGTGTTTAGTACACGCCCCACACTATAAAAGGCCGCCAGCACGGCGGCCTAGTGTAGTGTGTTCCGGAGCAGGGAAAGAGAAGCATAGGCAGGGACAGTGACATTTATTTCTTTCTTGCTTAACCTGGATTCCTTTAGTTTAGGGAAAGAGAAGGATAGGTAGGGAGAGTGTCAGTGTGTTTTACTGTGCGAATCCTTGTTTCTAGGGACAAAGAAGGAAAGTGAGGGGAATTCTCCTTGTGCTATAGTGTGCTTTAAAAAAACATTTTTTCTAGGGACAGAAAACTCTAGGTAGGGAGTGTGTCAGTTTCTTTCACTGTGCGAATCCTTGTTTCTAGGGACAGGGAAGGACAGTGAGTGAATTCTCCTTGTGCTATAGTGTGCTTTAAAAAAACATTTTTTCTAGGGACAGAAAACTCTAGGTAGGGAGAGTGTCAGTTTCTTTCACTGTGCGAATCCTTGTTTCTAGGGACAAAGAAGGAAAGTGAGGGGAATTCTCCTTGTGCTATAGTGTGCTTTAAAAAAACATTTTTTCTAGGGACAGAAAACTCTAGGTAGGGAGAGTGTCAGTTTCTTTCACTGTGCGAATCCTTGTTTCTAGGGACAAAGAAGGAAAGTGAGGGGAATTCTCCTTGTGCTATAGTGTGCTTTAAAAAAACATTTTTTCTAGGGACAGAAAACTCTAGGTAGGGAGAGTGTCAGTTTCTTTCACTGTGCGAATCCTTGTTTCTAGGGACAGGGAAGGACAGTGAGTGAATTCTCCTTGTCCTATAGTGTGCTTTAAAAAAACATTTTTTCTAGGGACAGAAAACTCTAGGTAGGGAGAGTGTCAGTTTCTTTCACTGTGCGAATCCTTGTTTCTAGGGACAAAGAAGGAAAGTGAGGGGAATTCTCCTTGTGCTATAGTGTGCTTTAAAAAAACATTTTTTCTAGGGACAGAAAACTCTAGGTAGGGAGAGTGTCAGTTTCTTTCACTGTGCGAATCCTTGTTTCTAGGGACAAAGAAGGAAAGTGAGGGGAATTCTCCTTGTGCTATAGTGTGCTTTAAAAAAACATTTTTTCTAGGGACAGAAAACTCTAGGTAGGGAGAGTGTCAGTTTCTTTCACTGTGCGAATCCTTGTTTCTAGGGACAGGGAAGGACAGTGAGTGAATTCTCCTTGTGCTATAGTGTGCTTTAAAAAAACATTTTTTCTAGGGACAGAAAACTCTAGGTAGGGAGAGTGTCAGTTTCTTTCACTGTGCGAATCCTTGTTTCTAGGGACAAAGAAGGAAAGTGAGGGGAATTCTCCTTGTGCTATAGTGTGCTTTAAAAAAACATTTTTTCTAGGGACAGAAAACTCTAGGTAGGGAGAGTGTCAGTTTCTTTCACTGTGCGAATCCTTGTTTCTAGGGACAAAGAAGGAAAGTGAGGGGAATTCTCCTTGTGCTATAGTGTGCTTTAAAAAAACATTTTTTCTAGGGACAGAAAACTCTAGGTAGGGAGAGTATCAGTTTCTTTCACTGTGCGAATCCTTGTTTCTAGGGACAGGGAAGGACAGTGAGTGAATTTTCCTTGTGCTATAGTGTGCTTTAAAAAAACATTTTTTCTAGGGACAGAAAACTCTAGGTAGGGAGAGTGTCAGTTTCTTTCACTGTGCGAATCCTTGTTTCTAGGGACAAAGAAGGAAAGTGAGGGGAATTCTCCTTGTGCTATAGTGTGCTTTAAAAAAACATTTTTTCTAGGGACAGAAAACTCTAGGTAGGGAGAGTGTCAGTTTCTTTCACTGTGCGAATCCTTGTTTCTAGGGACAAAGAAGGAAAGTGAGGGGAATTCTCCTTGTGCTATAGTGTGCTTTAAAAAAACATTTTTTCTAGGGACAGAAAACTCTAGGTAGGGAGAGTGTCAGTTTCTTTCACTGTGCGAATCCTTGTTTCTAGGGACAGGGAAGGACAGTGAGTGAATTCTCCTTGTGCTATAGTGTGCTTTAAAAAAACATTTTTTCTAGGGACAGAAAACTCTAGGTAGGGAGAGTGTCAGTTTCTTTCACTGTGCGAATCCTTGTTTCTAGGGACAAAGAAGGAAAGTGAGGGGAATTCTCCTTGTGCTATAGTGTGCTTTAAAAAAACATTTTTTCTAGGGACAGAAAACTCTAGGTAGGGAGAGTGTCAGTTTCTTTCACTGTGCGAATCCTTGTTTCTAGGGACAAAGAAGGAAAGTGAGGGGAATTCTCCTTGTGCTATAGTGTGCTTTAAAAAAACATTTTTTCTAGGGACAGAAAACTCTAGGTAGGGAGAGTGTCAGTTTCTTTCACTGTGCGAATCCTTGTTTCTAGGGACAGGGAAGGACAGTGAGTGAATTCTCCTTGTGCTATAGTGTGCTTTAAAAAAACATTTTTTCTAGGGACAGAAAACTCTAGGTAGGGAGAGTGTCAGTTTCTTTCACTGTGCGAATCCTTGTTTCTAGGGACAAAGAAGGAAAGTGAGGGGAATTCTCCTTGTGCTATAGTGTGCTTTAAAAAAACATTTTTTCTAGGGACAGAAAACTCTAGGTAGGGAGAGTGTCAGTTTCTTTCACTGTGCGAATCCTTGTTTCTAGGGACAAAGAAGGAAAGTGAGGGGAATTCTCCTTGTGCTATATTGTGCTTTAAAAAAACATTTTTTCTAGGGACAGAAAACTCTAGGTAGGGAGAGTGTCAGTTTCTTTCACTGTGCGAATCCTTGTTTCTAGGGACAGGGAAGGACAGTGAGTGAATTCTCCTTGTGCTATAGTGTGCTTTAAAAAAAATTTTTTTCTAGGGACAGAAAACTCTAGGTAGGGAGAGTGTCAGTTTCTTTCACTGTGCGAATCCTTGTTTCTAGGGACAAAGAAGGAAAGTGAGGGGAATTCTCCTTGTGCTATAGTGTGCTTTAAAAAAACATTTTTTCTAGGGACAGAAAACTCTAGGTAGGGAGAGTGTCAGTTTCTTTCACTGTGCGAATCCTTGTTTCTAGGGACAAAGAAGGAAAGTGAGGGGAATTCTCCTTGTGCTATAGTGTGCTTTAAAAAAACATTTTTTCTAGGGACAGAAAACTCTAGGTAGGGAGAGTGTCAGTTTCTTTCACTGTGCGAATCCTTGTTTCTAGGGACAGGGAAGGACAGGGAGTGAATTCTCCTTGTGCTATAGTGTGCTTTAAAAAAACATTTTTTCTAGGGACAGAAAACTCTAGGTAGGGAGAGTGTCAGTTTCTTTCACTGTGCGAATCCTTGTTTCTAGGGACAAAGAAGGAAAGTGAGGGGAATTCTCCTTGTGCTATAGTGTGCTTTAAAAAAACATTTTTTCTAGGGACAGAAAACTCTAGGTAGGGAGAGTGTCAGTTTCTTTCACTGTGCGAATCCTTGTTTCTAGGGACAAAGAAGGAAAGTGAGGGGAATTCTCCTTGTGCTATAGTGTGCTTTAAAAAAACATTTTTTCTAGGGACAGAAAACTCTAGGTAGGGAGAGTGTCAGTTTCTTTCACTGTGCGAATCCTTGTTTCTAGGGACAGGGAAGGACAGTGAGTGAATTCTCCTTGTGCTATAGTGTGCTTTAAAAAAACATTTTTTCTAGGGACAGAAAACTCTAGGTAGGGAGAGTGTCAGTTTCTTTCACTGTGCGAATCCTTGTTTCTAGGGACAAAGAAGGAAAGTGAGCGGAATTCTCCTTGTGCTATAGTGTGCTTTAAAAAAACATTTTTTCTAGGGACAGAAAACTCTAGGTAGGGAGAGTGTCAGTTTCTTTCACTGTGCGAATCCTTGTTTCTAGGGACAAAGAAGGAAAGTGAGGGGAATTCTCCTTGTGCTATAGTGTGCTTTAAAAAAACATTTTTTCTAGGGACAGAAAACTCTAGGTAGGGAGAGTGTCAGTTTCTTTCACTGTGCGAATCCTTGTTTCTAGGGACAGGGAAGGACAGTGAGTGAATTCTCCTTGTGCTATAGTGTGCTTTAAAAAAACATTTTTTCTAGGGACAGAAAACTCTAGGTAGGGAGAGTGTCAGTTTCTTTCACTGTGCGAATCCTTGTTTCTAGGGACAAAGAAGGAAAGTGAGGGGAATTCTCCTTGTGCTATAGTGTGCTTTAAAAAAACATTTTTTCTAGGGACAGAAAACTCTAGGTAGGGAGAGTGTCAGTTTCTTTCACTGTGCGAATCCTTGTTTCTAGGGACAGGGAAGGACAGTGAGGGAAATTCTCCTTGTGCTATAGTGTGCTAAAGCATTCCTCATCAACCATCTTTGAAATCCTTGTTTTTTGGACAGACAGGGAAATTGTCGTTGTGCTATTCTGTGCAAAAGCAATCATCCTCAACCATATTTAGAAATCCTTAAGTAAAGGGACAGAGAAGGACACCTGAAGGTAGCCCTTATTGCTTTTTTCCCATCTCCCTGCAGGCCATCTATTAGAATGTCTGGAAGGCAAACAAGGAGAGGCAGACAGTCAGGAGGCAATAAAAGAGGGCAAGCAGGCTCTGTGTCTGGGGGCAACAGTGCTGGTCGTGGACGCGGTGCATTGTCATCAGCACATGGCCATGGGACACGCTTGTCCTTCTTTTCGGCAGCTGGACATGTTGAGCCACATCATGCCGAAGACTTGGTAGAGTGGATGACCAAGCCCTCCTCCTCCTCCTCATCCTCTCTCACCCAGGCTCAGGGTACTGGCAAAGCAGCTGCCAAAGCGTCCTCTTCCCTGGTATCAATGTCAGACTCATCATCAGTCACTCCTTCCCTAGACCCACCATGTCCTCCTCCTGAGGAGTCCCCCGAACTGTTTGAGCACAGTGTTGGGTACATGCTCCAGGAGGATGCCCAGCGTTTCGAAGGGTCTGATGATGAAACCCAGCTACAGGAAGGCAGTAGCGTGAGAGCAGACAGAGGGGATGCTCAAGAAGGACACCAATCTGGCAGTCATGTTCCAGCAGCTGCAGCATACTGCCAGATTGGCTCCAGTGATGAGGAGGGAGGGGATGATGAGGTCACTGACTCCACGTGGGTGCCTAATAGTAGAGAGGAGGAGGAGGAGGATGAGGAGGAGGCACATCTCCAACGAGGCAGGATGCCCTTTGGTGGCCAGCGTAAGGGCAGTACACCGACGGAATCACACCGCAGAGCTCCGCCTGTGCAGGGCGCTGCCTCTGCCCGTCATTCAAAAAGTTCCTTGGTGTGGGCCTTTTTTGAGGCTAGTGCATCAGATCGCACAGCTGCTGTTTGCAACATATGTCTCAAGCGTATATCGCGTGGCCAAAACATCAGCCGCTTGGGTACCACATGCCTGACCAGACATATGTTGACCTGCCATGCAGCTCGTTGGCAAGCCTACCTCAAAGACCCACACCAAAGAACAAAGCGGACCTCTCCTTGCACCGCATCAGCTGGGATCTCCAACCCCACTATAACTTCAGTCCTCTCTGAAACATGCACTGAGAGGAATGAAGGTGTAGAATTAGGTGTGTCACAGCCAAGTACTTGCGGCCACTCTGCTAGCAGTACACCGACGTCCGATTCTAGCAGGCAAATTTCCCTGCCCCAGCTGCTGGACCGTCGAAAGAAGTTCACTCCCAGCCATCCACATGCCCAGCGGTTGAATGCTAGCTTGGCTAAATTGCTAGCGCTTCAACTGCTGCCTTTTCAGTTGGTAGACTCGGCCCCCTTCCGTGAGTTTGTGCAATGTGCGGTTCCTCAGTGGCAGGTTCCCAAACTCCACTTTTTCTCACGGAAGGCTATTCCGGCTCTCTACCGGCATGTGGAAGGCAATGTCTTGGCCTCGCTGGACAGGGCGGTCAGCGGTAAGGTGCATATTACCGCTGACTCATGGTCCAGCAGGCATGGACAGGGACGTTACCTTTCTTTCACGGCCCATTGGGTCACTCTTTTGGCAGCTGGGAAGGATGCAGGACAAGGTGCAGTAGTGTTGGAGGTTGTTCCACCGCCACGCCTCCAAAATGCTACTACTGGTTGTGACACACCTCTCTCCTCCATCCCCTCCTCTTCTTCTTCCTCCATGGCCTCTTCCTGTGGTTTGTCCTATGAACCAGCGGTGCTCCGTAGCCGTTCACGGGGCTACGCAAGTACGCAGGCAAAAAGATGCCATGCCGTGCTTGCGCTGGTGTGTTTGGGGGACAGAAGCCACACTGGGGCAGAGGTCCTGTCTGCTCTGCAGGGCCAGGCCGAGAGGTGGTTGACGCCACGCCAGCTTAAGCCAGGAATGGTGGTTTGCGACAATGGCACCAACCTCCTCTCTGCCCTCCGACAGGGACAACTGACCCATGTGCCCTGTGTGGCTCACGTCCTTAACCTGGTGGTGCAGCGGTTCTTGGGCAGGTACCCGGGCTTACAGGATGTCCTGAGGCAGGCCAGGAAAGTCTGTGTGCATTTCCGCAGATCTTATAATGCCGGTGCTCGCCTGGCTGAGCTGCAAAAGGAGTTGAACCTGCCCAAGAACCGCCTTATATGTGACATGCCCACCAGGTGGAACTCAACGTTGGCCATGCTGCAGCGGCTGCACACGCAGCAGAGGGCCATCAATGAGTACCTGTGCGACTACGGCACCAGGACAGGGTCAGGGGACCTTGGTTTTTTTTCTCCACGCCAGTGGGGCATGATCAGGGATGCATGCACTGTCCTGGCACCATTTGAGGAGGCCACGAGGATGGTGAGCAGTGACAGTGCATGCATCAGTGACACTGTACCTCTTGTCCACCTGTTGGAGCACACGCTGCGTGGAATAATGGACAGGGCACTTGAGGCAGAACAGAGGCAGGAAGAGGAGGACTTCCTTGCCTCTCAAGGCCCCCTTTACCCAGACAGTGTTCCTTCTGTCCCACCCATCGCACAGGAAGAGGAGGAGGAGGAGGAGGAGGAGGAGGATTGTGTCAGCATGGAGGTGGAGGCTGGCACTCAGCATCATCAGCAGCAGTCTTTTAGGGATGATTTACAGTCCCAAGAAACCAGTGGACTTGTACGTGGCTGGGAGGAGGTGGCTGCGGATCATGTCGTCCTTAGTGACCCAGAGGACTCCGGAGCGAATGCCTCAGCAAACCTACGCTGCATGGCCTCCCTGATCCTGCAAAGTCTGCGGAAGGATCCTCGTATTCTTCGGATCAAGGAGAGGGACCATTACTGGCTGGCCACTCTCCTTGATCCACGGTACAAGGGTAAGGTTGCGGATCTTATGTTACCGTCGCAGAGGGAGCAGAGGATGAGACAACTCCGGGAGGCCTTGCAGAAAGGTCTGTGCAACGCGTTCCCAGAGACTGGGAGGTTACAAACTCCTGGTCCTGGACAACGAGTTGCTGAGGCTTCGGCCAGTCAAAGAAGGAGCGGTGGGGAAGGTGGCCGTCTGACCGATGCGTTCAGACAATTCTTTAGTCCGCAGCCCCAAAGTATGATCGGTTCCAGCAACCATCGCCAGCGTCTGATAAACATGGTGCAGGAATATATAGGGGCAAGGTCAGACTTGGACACCTTCCCCACCGAAAATCCTCTGGCTTACTGGGTCTTGAGGATGGATCACTGGCCAGAGCTTGCACAGTATGCAATTGAGCTACTGGCCTGTCCTGCATCCAGCGTTCTTTCGGAACGCACATTCAGTGCTGCTGGAGGATTTGTCACGGATCACAGGGTGCGCCTGTCCACCGACTCGGTTGATCGACTGACTTTCATCAAGATGAACCAGTCTTGGATCACCACCAGCTACCACACACCTGATGCTGATATAACAGACTAATTGATTTTAACATGTCACATCCCTTCAAGACTGATGCTGATGCTGAGTGCCTGTGCTGTTATGTTGACTGGCTATCCTCCTCCTCCGAGTCCTCAATGATACGATTGATGATGATAGCTTGGAAGATCATTTTTGTTTATGGGTGCCGCCACCAGTGGCTAAGGCCCAATTTTTCAGCCCCTGTTTTACAGGGGCGTGTAATTACAATTTTTTTAGCAATAATTTGCCATAGGGCTCATTGCTGTGCTCCAAGTACAGTATCTGTGAGGGGTTGGAGTGTTGTGGCACCAGTGCCTAAGGCCCAATTTTTCAGCCCCTGTTTAACAGGGGCGTGTCATTACAATTTTTGAAGCAATACTTTGCAACAGGGCTCATTGCTGTGCTCCAAGTACAGTATCTGTGAGGGGTTGTAGTGTTGTGCCACCAGTGCCTAAGGCCCAATTTTTCAGCCCCTGTTCAACAGGGGCATGCAATTACAATTCTTGATCTAATAATTCACAGCAGGGCCCATTGCTGCACCCACCAAGAGTAACTCTGAGGGCTTACAGTGTTGTGGCAACGCCACCACCACCACCACCACGAAAGGCCCAATTTTTCAGCCCCTGTTCAAAAGGGGCATGTAATTACAATTCTTGATCTAATAATTCACAGCAGGGCCCATTCCTGCACCCACCAAGAGTAACTCTGAGGGCTTACAGTGTTGTGGCAACGCCACCACCACCACGAAAGGCCCAATTTTTCAGCCCCTGTTCAAAAGGGGCATGTAATTACAATTCTTGATCTAATAATTCACAGCAGGGCCCATTCCTGCACCCACCAAGAGTAACTCTGAGGGCTTACAGTGTTGTGGCAACGCCACCACCACCACGAAAGGCCCAATTTTTCAGCCCCTGTTCAAAAGGGGCATGTAATTACAATTCTTGATCTAATAATTCACAGCAGGGCCCATTGCTGCACCCACCAAGAGTAACTCTGAGGGCTTACAGTGTTGTGGCAACGCCACCACCACCACCACCACGAAAGGCCCAATTTTTCAGCCCCTGTTCAAAAGGGGCATGTAATTACAATTCTTGATCTAATAATTCACAGCAGGGCCCATTCCTGCACCCACCAAGAGTAACTCTGAGGGCTTACAGTGTTGTGGCAACGCCACCACCACCACCACCACGAAAGGCCCAATTTTTCAGCCCCTGTTCAAAAGGGGCATGTAATTACAATTCTTGATCTAATAATTCACAGCAGGGCCCATTCCTGCACCCACCAAGAGTAACTCTGAGGGCTTACAGTGTTGTGGCAACGCCACCACCACCACCACCACGAAAGGCCCAATTTTTCAGCCCCTGTTCAAAAGGGGCATGTAATTACAATTCTTGATCTAATAATTCACAGCAGGGCCCATTCCTGCACCCACCAAGAGTAACTCTGACGGCTTACAGTGTTGTGGCAACACCACCACCACCACCACCACCACGAAAGGCCCAATTTTTCAGCCCCTGTTCAACAGGGGCATGCAATTACAATTCTTGATCTAATAATTCACAGCAGGGCCCATTGCTGCACCCACGAAGAGTAACTGTCAGGGCTTACAGTGTTGTGGCACCAGCACCACCATCAAAGGCCCAATTTTTACTACCACTGTTCAACAATTATATGTAATTAAAATTCCTGATATAATAGTTGACAGCAGGGCGTTCCAGCACCAACCAAGAGTAACTGTGAGTGCTTACAGTGTTGTGCCAACACCAACAACTAAGGGGCCTATTTCTGCAGAGTATATACGGCAGGTCCCTACTTTCAAACATCCAACTTACAAACGACTCCTACTTGCAAACGCAAGAAGACAACAGGAAGTGAGAGGAAATCTACCACTAGGAAGGAAAATTCTCTCCTGTAAGAATAAATATGGGAGAAAGGTGTCTCCTCTGTACTGATGCTTTATCAGCAATCCTTGTTTCAAGAAAAACACCACATTTCAAAAACAGTTGTCATTGGGACGGAAAGTGAGGTGAAATGTTCTGAACAGGGGCACAGACAGCAAAACAAATGTTACAGGGGTGATAACCCTTACCCTTCCAAAAAGTTTAAAAATAGATTTTTGGGCTGGAGCTACACTTCAACAATGTACCTGTTCAAAATTACAAACAGATTCTACATAAGAACAAACCTACAGTCCCTGTCTTGTATGCACCGCCTGTATACGGCTGTTCAGAGTATATAGGGCCTTTTTTATTTTATGTGCAGGGTTCCCCTTAATATCCATACAAGACCCAAAGGGGCTGGTAATGGGCTGGGGTATAATGGGGGGGGGGGTCATGGGGTAGCTATGCCATTTTTCTTAAAGAATTTCATCCATATTACCGGGACCAGACATTACATTAAAGCCGCAAGCAGTTTTAAATGGCTTTTTTTTCCTTTAGAAGTGTCATTTTGTGCAGGGACAGTTCTAAACACAGGAAACACGTGGCACTTCACAGGCATACTTTAGACACCCCCCAGGTACGATATTTAAAGGAATATTTGACTTTTTTTTTTCACTTTATGCATCATTAAAATGACTGCTCCCGAAAAACGACCGTTTTTAAAACTTCTTTTTGCATTGATACATGTCCCCTGGTGCAGAACCCGGGTTCCCAAACCCTTTTTAGGACAATAACATGCATAATAGTTGTTATAATTAGCACTTTAGAATTCGAACGTTCGCATCCATTGTATTTAATAGGGTTCTATTGTTCGTACGAACTTTCGGTCCGTTCGCGGGTTCTGGTGCGAACCGAACCCGGGGGTGTTCGGCTCATCACTAGTCAGGAGACGGATTAACCGGCCTATGAACTGGAGCTACCAGAATCATTCCAGATCCACCCGGTTTTTCATGTTGCCTTACTCAAGCCTACTGTTCCTGATCCCTTCTCGGGACGTGACACCGGCCCTCCTGAACCAATCTTGGTTGACGGTGAAGAGGAGTTTGAGGTGGAATCCATCATGGATTGTAGAAAAAGGCGCAACCAAGTCCAATTTCTTGTAAAATGGAAGGGATATGGCCCTGAGGAGAACTCATGGGAACCTGAGTGCAACATCCATGCCAAAAGATTGGTTCAGTCCTTCAAAGACTCCCATCCAGTTAAGATGGCCCAGTTGGGCATCCGGAGGCTGCCCGTTGGAGGGGGGCAATGTCATGATGGGCAATCTCACCTGCAAGCTGGCGACGCGGCGGCGCGCGCGGGTACGCGCCTGCGCAATAGCGGCGAGTCGGCGTTAGCGCGTGCGCACATGCGCGGTAGCGGCGCGCATCAGTGCGCGCGGGAGCACGCAGTGACACGTTCTGGCGCCAATCTGGGGCTATTTGAAGGGGCTTGTGCTGGGGCTCCTTGCTGTCCAGTCTACAGCGTTTCCTAGACCCACCTGCTATCTGCTATTACCCTACCGATCTGTTCCTGTGACCCGGCTTGTTCCTGACGCTTCTTGCCTTCTGCCTGCCCGCTGACCCCCGGCTTGTTGACCTTGCTTCCGCCTGCCCCTTCTGCTACCTGCTGCCTGCCCGTTGCCAACCCGGACTGTCTAACGACTCTGCCTTTGCCTCTTGCACTGCACCTGATCTGCCTGCCAGTGGATTACCCGGCCAGTTTGAACCTGCCAGTGCCCGGTACTACAAGACACCTCCCCGCTGTCTGCCGTTCGTCTCCTCGGTTCCCTGTGTGCCAAGCCTGCCTGCCGTCCAGCTTCCCTGCTGCCGCTGAAACCTGCACAGAGCTTCCTAGGTCCAGCTCCACCTCTGCACCAGTGTTCCTGACAGGCACTTGTGCGACTCCGCACTCCCGAGCTCCCTGTTCCCATCATCAGGGGTTCCGGAGTAGGAGGTGCAAAAGAGGCCGCTCCCTGCATCCCAGGCTCATCACCAGGTACGTGACAAAAGACCACTATCAGAGTGCTTATCATTTTGCTGCTGCCCACTACATTTTTTCAGTCAGCATGCTGGGAGTGGGTCAGGCCCTTGACCAATTTGTTCAATCTACCTGCACTGGAGATCATGGACCTAGTTGTTCTGTTTCTCAGTGGTGTGTGCAACACTGAACAGAATTACAAATCGTTGACAGGTAAGATAGTTAACATACACAAATGTAATAGCTAGTTACCAGGACTATAACTCAGGGACGTGCGGTGAGATCAGTGACTGGTGAGGCACTGGCTAGTATCAGAGCCAGATACACACAGGTTACATACACCGCGAACATTAGTGCGAGAGCAATAATTCTAGCACTATGGAGATTTTTAAGTACTGAAGTTTGGCGCCATTCCCCAAGTGTGGGCAATTTTAAAGCATGACATGTTAGGTATCTATTTACTCGGCGTGACATCATCTGTCACATTATACAAACACATCAGGCTAACGTTAGTGGTTTTGTTTTTTTATTCATCAAACTGTTTCTTTCCAAAAAAAACGTGTTTGAAAATTGCTGCGCAAATACTGTGTGACATAAAAAGTTGCAACGACCACCATTTTATTCTCTAGGGTGTCTGCTAAAACAATATATATATATATATATATATATATATATATATATATATATATATTGTGACAGCAGGAAGGTAAAGTCACCTGGTTGCATCCAGGGGGGTAGGTATATTTCTCCCAGATTCAGGCTTTATGCCGACTTATACAACTAGGGAGAGAGTTGATGAAGCCCAGCTGAGGCTAGTGGGCTCATGGATGATTCATACCTCTAGGGAGAGTGCTGGGCGTCGTGCAGGCAGGGAGTTGATGAGACCAGCTGAAGCTTGTCAGCTCGTTTAAGGCCTCTATAAAAACTCCCAGCTTCATTAGGTGTTTGCTCATGCCTGGAACCAGACCTGTGTGGACTGTCTAGGGAGAGTGAACCCCTGTGCGGTGAGACAAAGCCTGTGTGGCTATTTGTTTGGACATTTACTAAACCAGGGACTTAGGGACTAGGACAGCACCAGGCTGATCCCAGTTGTTAGTTAGGAAACCTGCATGTTTAGTCAGAGGTCAAGCTGACCAGGGTTTATTTTGTTTATGTTTCTTTTTGCTTTGCTGTGTTTTTTGTCACTGTAAATAGAGAAATAAACCGCACCTTTTTGATCTTGAAAACCACAACCTCCGTCTGCTGGGCCTGTTTTTGTGTGGGGAGCCCATCCAGGGGATCACACACACCCGCTGCCGAGCTAACCCCCTCACAGTTGGTGGAGAACCAGTGGCAGTTTTTTTTTAAGCCAGCATGGAGGAGATACTGAAACAGCTGGCTCTAGCAAATGCCAATCAACAGCAGACAAATGCAGGTTTGCAAAAGAGCCTTGCAGCTCAACAACAGAGCTTCGCAGCCCAGCAGCAAGCTCATCAACAGAGCCTTGCAGCCCAGCAGCAATCTGAGGCCCGCTTCATAGACCTGTTACAGAAGCAAGAGCAGAGACTACAACAAATGTAAGCAGTAATGCAGCAACGTCCGCAGACCAGTGAGGAAAGCCGTCCCACTAATACCGCGTCCTTTGGGGTGAGTCGTTTATTGACAAAAATGACTGGAGAGGATGATCCAGAGGTATTTTTGACCACATTTGAAAGGACTGCTGAAAGAGAAAAGTGGCCTGAGGAGCAGTGGGCTGGACTGGTGGCTCCTCTGTTAACTGGTGAATCGCAGAAGGCTTACTATGACCTAGAGCCTGACCAAGCAAAAGACTATGTGATGCTAAAAGCTGAAATATTGGCAAGGCTGGGTGTCACCCTGGCTGTCCGGGCTCAGCGTGTGCATAACTGGACTTTCCAGCTTGGAAAACCCCCCAGGTCTCAAATGTATGATCTCATTCACCTGAGCAGGAAGTGGCTACAGCCAGAACTCCTCTGAGAGTGGTGAGGACTCTCCAGAATTTCCCTTGTCAGTATTGGCAGGCGAGACTCAAGAAACTGGAGAGGAGCCCACCTCCTCAGACGAAAACCTACCGACTGTGGAGTTTTCTGATCTTGAGGTTCACAGGGAAAATTTTGCCACAGAACAGTTAAAAGACCCCGCCCTAATAAAGGCACGGGAAAACGTAGTGGAAATAGATGGCGAGTTAGTGAACCCAGATAATACCTGCACTTACCCATACTTCAGCGTAGAGAAGGACCTACTGTATCGGGTGGCAAAAAGGGCAGAAGAAACCGTTGAGCAGCTTGTGGTGCCCAAACCTTACAGGAAGTTGGTGTTGGAGTTGGCCCATGGGCACATTCTTGGAGGTCATCTGGGGACAGAGAAAACCCGAGAGAGGGTATTACAGAGATTCTATTGGCCTGGGGTGATGAAGGACATAGAAAATTATTGTTCCTCCTGCCCTGTGTGTCAGAGGTCGGCCCCGATGCCACATTTCCGTAGCCCGCTGGTCCCTCTACCCATCATTGAGGTCCCGTTTGAGAGGATCGCAATGGATTTGGTAGGTCCTATAATCAAGTCCGCTAGGGGGCACCAGTACATATTAGTTATAATGGACTATGCCACCCGTTATCCAGAAGCGATCCCTCTCCGAAATACCTCGGCCAAAACCATAGCCAAAGAGCTATCTCTTGTTTTTAGCCGGGTGGGTATTTGTAAAGAACTGCTTACGGACCAAGGTACACCCTTTATGTCCCGGGTTATGAAAGAGCTGTGTAAATTGTTCAAAGTGACGCAATTGCGTACGTCTGTGTATCACCCCCAAACCGATGGGCTGGTTGAAAGATTCAACAAAACCCTAAAACAAATGTTGAAGAAAGTGGTGGATAGAGATGGAAAGGATTGGGACTGTCTACTTCCTTATTTGATGTTTGCTATTAGGGAGGTGCCCCAATCCTCTACGGGATTCTCCCCCTTTGAGTTACTGTATGGGAGACACCCAAGAGGGCTGTTGGATATTGCCAAGGAAACTTGGGAAAGTGAGAGTTCTCCCCACAGGAGTGTGATTGAGCATGTCGCCCTGATGCAAGATCGAATTGCACAGGTAATGCCCATCGTGAAGGAACATTTGGCCCAAGCGCAGTTGGCACAGCAGAGAGTGTACAACCGTGGAGCCAAGACCCGTACCTTTTCCCCGGGGGATAGGATATTGGTACTTGTCCCTACGGTTGAAAGTAAATTCCTTGCCAAATGGCAAGGCCCCTACGAGATAATGGAAAAAGTGAGCGAAGTGAATTACAAGGTCAGACAACCAGGAAGGCGAAAGCCCGAACAGATCTATCACGTTAATCTGTTGAAAGCCTGGAGGGATAGAGAGTCCCTAGTCGCAGAAACGTGGTCACCAGCTCAAACTGGTGGCGTGATTCCGGAGGTTGGAATAGCAGCCACCTTGTCACAACCCCAACAACAGGAGGTTAAGGAGTTTGTGCTTCGCAACAAGGAGGTGTTCTCTGAGCTGCCGGGACAAACATCTGGGGTAGAGCATGATATTATTACCCCGCCCGGTGAAAGGGTGAAGTTAAAACCCTATCGAATCCCAGAGGCCCGACGGGAGGCAATACGGGAGGAAGTACAGAAAATGCTGAACTTAGGGGTGATAGAGGAGTCCCAAAGTGATTGGTCTAGTCCCATTGTGTTGGTGCCTAAACCGGATGGGAGCTGGCGATTTTGTAACGATTTTCGTCAGTTGAACAAAGTTACAAAATTTGACACCTACCCCATGCCACGTATAGATGAGTTGATCGACCGGCTGGGAACAGCCCGATACATGACGACTCTTGACCTCACAAAAGGGTATTGGCAAATTCCCCTGGCCAAGTCGGCCAAAGAGAAAACCGCATTTGTAACCCCAGACGGGGCGTTCCAATATAAGAGAATGCCGTTCGGGTTACAGAATGCTCCGGCCACATTCCAGCGGAAAATGGACCAGATACTGAGGCCCCATCGGAAGTATGCTGCGGCTTACCTGGATGACGTAATTGTCCATAGCACAGATTGGGCCTCACATCTGCCAAAAGTGCAAGCAGTCCTAGACTCTATCCGGGAAGCGGGGTTTACGGCTAACCCCAAGAAGTGTACCATTGGGCAGGAGGAGGCCAAATATCTTGGGTACACCATTGGCAGGGGAGTAATAAAACCCCAACTCAACAAAGTCGAGGCCATCCAGAGTTGGCCACGTCCCAACAGCAAGAAGCAGGTACGAGCCTTTCTGGGAATCGCGGGTTATTATCGGCGCTTCATTCCCCACTTTGCTTCTAAGGCTGTGCCCCTAACCAACCTGACGAAAGGGAAAGGGTCGGTCATGATTAAATGGACCCCCGAGGCTGAGGCAGCATTCCAATTCTTGAAACAAGCCTTATGTAGCCAGCCAGTGTTGTACTCACCCGACTTCTCTAAAGACTTTGTCGTACAAAGTGATGCGTCAGATGTGGGGTTAGGAGCAGTATTGTCCCAGGTCTGGAACGGGGAAGAGCACCCAGTCATTTACCTCAGCAGGAAGTTGAAGTCCCATGAGGTAAATTACGCCACGGTTGAAAAGGAGTGTTTAGCGGTGAAGTGGGCTCTAGATTCCCTTCGGTACTATCTGCTAGGTAGGCACTTTGACATGGTTACGGATCACGCTCCGTTAAAGTGGATGGCTCAAAACAAGGAGACAAATAGAAGAGTAAATAGGTGGTTCCTGGCCCTACAGGAATTCAACTTCACAGTAAAGCATCGCCCTGGCGTTCAAATGGGGAATGTGGATGCTTTGTCTCGAGTACATGAATGCCTGATTGCTGGTATTCCAACCCCAAGGTTAAAACAAGAGGGGGGGGTATGTGACAGCAGGAAGGTAAAGTCACCTGGTTGCATCCAGGGGGGTAGGTATATTTCTCCCAGATTCAGGCTTTATGCCGACTTATACAACTAGGGAGAGAGTTGATGAAGCCCAGCTGAGGCTAGTGGGCTCATGGATGATTCATACCTCTAGGGAGAGTGCTGGGCGTCGTGCAGGCAGGGAGTTGATGAGACCAGCTGAAGCTTGTCAGCTCGTTTAAGGCCTCTATAAAAACTCCCAGCTTCATTAGGTGTTTGCTCATGCCTGGAACCAGACCTGTGTGGACTGTCTAGGGAGAGTGAACCCCTGTGCGGTGAGACAAAGCCTGTGTGGCTATTTGTTTGGACATTTACTAAACCAGGGACTTAGGGACTAGGACAGCACCAGGCTGATCCCAGTTGTTAGTTAGGAAACCTGCATGTTTAGTCAGAGGTCAAGCTGACCAGGGTTTATTTTGTTTATGTTTCTTTTTGCTTTGCTGTGTTTTTTGTCACTGTAAATAGAGAAATAAACCGCACCTTTTTGATCTTGAAAACCACAACCTCCGTCTGCTGGGCCTGTTTTTGTGTGGGGAGCCCATCCAGGGGATCACACACACCCGCTGCCGAGCTAACCCCCTCACAATATATATATATGTGTGTGTTTACATGTTTATATATAATGTTTGGGGGTTCTGAGTCATTTTCCAGCAAAAAAATTATGATTTTTACATGTAGGAGAGAAGTGTAAGAATTGTCATGGGTGGCAAGGGTTTAATTACCATAAGTAGGTAATATAAAAAAATATATTATATATTGTTTTTAGGTAATTTTCTATATTTTCAAAAACTGCACTTAAGCAGGTGGCTTAACGGACAAATCACTGTAGTATGAATTTATAACCTCAAACTAGTAATTTCACAGCAAATTGATAAATAATAAATTATTATCTTATAACATATATCATATCAATATATGATTTAGCTTGAATAAAACAGTTCCTTTTCAGCAGGCAGCAGATACTTATTCTCCTTTTTAACTGTGTGGGAAAAATATGGGATTGTGAGAAAATCTTATACCCATAAACCCATGTTTTTTCCTTGTAGTTAAGAGGGCTAGGCCAGAAGTAGCATTTGTCTTTTAGACACACCCCCTTCTATGACACTGCAGTGAGAGGAGAGCCTCCACTGCAGCATTTTTATTAGACAGCTTGAGCCAATGGTACTTTACCATTGGTCCAAGACTCCAAGCTGCCATTGAGCTCAGTGCCTCTGACAAGTGAAAGGCACTGTGAGCTCATCCTCTCAGTCTGCTGCAAACAGAGCGTGCCAGCTTGTATTTAAACTGGCCGCTCTGACAGCTGCGCAAAGAAGCCCCATATCCCTAGAACCATAGGTCGTATGAGCCCCAGTGGTGGGATAGGACTTCAGCTACTTACCCCCTAAATGTGGGGTCTCTGTGACCCCAGGTCGCAGAGCTACAACCCTCAAAGCTTGATTGTGTTTTTTTATTTTTTTGTTCATGGCAGGTGAGGCTCTGCCTCACGTGCCTCCCCTGACTGCACATCCCTGCTATAAATGTTAAAGTGGTTGTAAATAGGGCTGTTACTGATTAAAATTTTTGTTTTCGATTAATCGATTATTTTTTTTATTGATTAATCGACTAATTTTGATTAATTATAACGCACATACAGATCCAACTACTTTTAGCTGATCTCCTTGCAGGCTGATTCCCAGTGCAGCTACCAACTCCTGGAAAAATGGATAGCAGGATACAAAAAACACACAAAGGCAGCGCTTGATGGGAATAGCATTGTCAGAACATTTGGGGTTAAAAAGAATTACATATAGGCCTTTATATTATGCATATTACGTATTTTTCATATTGTTCATATTCATGTATATTATGAACAAGAGGGAGACCATTTTGTCTCTAAAGTTTAAAATAGCTCACGATATGCTATGAACAACACTTTGGTTTCTACTTTCTCTTTAAGGGGTTAATCCAAACTCACTATCTTTAAAGTTATTCCTGTCTCACAAGAAGGCATTGTTTTTCTGTATCTTTTTCCTAGACCATAAACTCAAAGCTTTTGAACACTTAAGAAAATATACCAGCCTCCCAAGGTGGTAATTCAAAGGTTTGACACTTAGAGATAAGAGTGTTGGTACAGACTAACATAAACTGTGTATTATCGTATTTACATAACGAGACCAAAGGGCTTATTCACAAATAAGCTGTGTACTGTATATCCTAAATAAGGTTTATTTTAAGTATCTTCACAAAGTATCTATACTAGTAATACATGTATAAACCCATGTATGCATATATATAGATTAGTATTAAGGAGTTGTATACATGCTACTATATTAGTGGGGTAGCATTAGAAACTGCTTAAACATACATTCCAGTGGTTAGTTTCAAGGAATTTCCCAAAACATTAACAAATGGCCTGGGTCAGTGTTGATAATAAACATTCACACCTGTAAATCTGAAGTGGTGCCGAGATAGCTGGGATACATGACATGGTTGGCACCATAGGTGTGCGCAGCCTTTGGCAGTAGGGTGTGCACCCCAAAGCTCAAACACACTCTACCAATCACTCACAATGTTCATTCAGAAAGGGAAGGGGTCGGTAAATGGCATATTTACTGGCCCCTTCCCCACTCATCCAAAAACATCCAGAGCAACAACCGGTGGCAGAGGAGGGAAGCTGGCAGTGCTGTGGGGGGAAGGAGGGGGAGCCAGGTCAGTAGGGGGAATCTGTTCTGCACAGGGTGATTAGGGTGTGCCTGGGCACACCTGGCACACCCTGTACGCACGCCTATGGTTGGCACCCTTAGACAATTTAAGTGTGTTTTTCTAAGGTTTGGTCAAAAGGGGGTCATAAATTTGAATTGAACTCAGTGACCCTAATATTAGGAATTATTCCTTATACACCACTGCCCCTACAGGTTAAAAATGACATTGTTCAAGATGGCGTATATTTGGTTGCTAAGACAACCTTCCAAAACAGTTACCTAGTAATAAGATACACACCCACTTTTGGAGTCAGATAAAAGTAGCAGCTGAGATAGCAGGAGAGGACCTTAAGAAGAGAGGAGGGAAGAAAAGAGCTCTTGAAGGAAGACTCGCTGAGGAGATCTCTGAGGGAACAGGTCGCTCTACAGAGAGATCTTAAACGCAAACATGTAGCGATGTTGGAAGGAGTCCAGTTGGACTCATAATGGAAGCTTCTCAAACAGACAGAACTTTAACCTGGTAACGTATTTATTTTGTTTATTTACCTGCTTTGGTAATGGAGTTGTTTTTGCATACACATAACTAAAACCATTTAAATATATATGGCAAAGCAATTTGGAATTGTATTATATTTTAACTGCAGTATAAATTAAATATTATTCCAAATATTAAGGCACATACCCTAATTTGGTTGTCTTTAAAAAGCTAGAGCCAAGTGGTACAATGGTTTTATTATGATATAGGTGTAAAAATTAATTCTCTCTAAATTTAATATAAGACTTGATGTTTTATCAAAGCCGTGTTCCTTATATGACACTTGGTCTGGACACGTTTAAGAAGTGTAATGAGGAGTTCTGTTGGTTTGAGAAAGAAATAGTGCTAAAGTGAACAAAAGAGTGTTTACACCTTCCGTGAAGTAACGGAAAGACATTTCACAAGAGTTACCAAGTTTTAGATGTACAAGTATCATTTAAGTATTGAACTGTGAATATACTTTGTCATATAGAGCTTGCATAGAAATGTATGTAAATATTATCTGAACATAATCCATCATTGATTGTAGAATTATATCCATTCATTGGTTTGATCACGACTTAAACCTGATTTTAATTTGCACTGTACTTTAGTTAATAAATATATATAATATTTTAAGCAATATTCATTTGTGTTACTTGTCTTTATAGCACGGATATAAAGAACTTAGAATTTCTTGTTTGATATTGTAGGAATTGGAAATCCCTGAAAATTAAGATTTGCCTATTTCCATAAATACAATAATTATTTTTATATTTCAGTATAAACATTCTGACATATTTGTAGGCACTATGCTGAGATGCGTCAATGTTTCTGACAGCATTAAAACTTTTATAGTCTTCAAGTAGGTAACAAAATAAATATTGCAGTGGAGATAAAATCGATGTAGCTACATAAACTGTAAAAATGGTGTGAGTAATACCAAACGGTAGCAAAAGCAGTCATAAAAACATGTAGCTAAGTATGATACTGGTAAAAAAATGTGTACAATGATACCACTGCTGAATCCAGATAAGGAGGGGTTACCATCAGTCCGTCGGCATTTAGATGTCCTGTGAAGGTAACTATCACAACTCCCAGTGGATGGCTGTAGAATCCCAGGTAGATAGAGGGAAGTGTAACAGCCCTTGCGTGTGGCAGATAGTAAGGTCCCGCCGGCATGCAGATATGAAGGCAAAGCAAAGGAGCCCTTCAAATGGACACGGCAAGCCCCGCCGGTGTCCGTGACGTCACTTGATCTCCGACGGAACTCCCTGAAGACCCGGAAGCTGGCAGAGAGGTGAGTACCGATCAAAAGAATTTTGATCGATCAAAAAAATTAATCGATTAATCGAGGAAATAATAGTTAATTTCCACAGCCCTAGTTGTAAACCTCTGACAGAAAATATAAACAAAACATATTCCTTAATAGCGTGTACTTGTCTCAATCCAAAGAGCTAAGTGTTATTTCTGTCTGCTGCCTCATTCCTCTGCTACCTTCATGAGTCTTTTCTGATAAGTTTTCCTGATGCAAAGAGAAAAAAAAGATGACAAGGGAGGGAGCTCCAGCATGCAGCCTGTGATTAACAGCCTCAGCTCTATTCCTGTGTGCTGTATGAAGGGGGATGTGTCCCTTCCCTCCAATCAGCTCCCAGAGCTCCCCTTACTGAGCTCTGCAAGGTGTAACGTCAGCTCCCCTGCTTTCTGAAAGCTCAGACGAGCTGTATAAATTCTGGAGTTTGAACTGCTGTAGAGAAGAGAAGACTGCAGAAAAAAGGTACAACCTATGTAGAAGGATTTGTTTTCATGTCTATGTATAACCTGAGGCCAGTCACTTCATTGGGTATATGTAAGAATTTACGACTACTTTAAGGCCCCTTTCACACTTATACGACTTGTCCCGCGATTTGTGATGGCAAAGTAGCATGACAAGTTGTTTCCCATGATTTCCAATGACAACCATTCATACTAGTATGACTTCAAGTCATTCCGACTTCAAAGTAGTCCCTGCACTACTTTGGTCCGATTTTGATGCCACTTACACAGGCATTCCCTGAAATCGCAGCAAAATCGCAGCCGCAAAATCACTTTGAAGTCGCACTAGTGTGAAAGGGGCCTAAGTCTCCAGCAATCTACATTACAGTACATACTATGATGTTAAACATTTTAATGTTTTTAAGCTAGCTTTTACTGTACTCTGTATGAGGAATTAAACCAAACAATCATAAGTGTCAATATTGTCCCGCGATTACAATTTAAAACAAAACATTCTACTACTATAGCATTAAAATATTGTAGTCAATAACAAAGTAAATAAAAAGCAGTTGAATCTATACTTTGACTAAGTAGTTGTAAAATGCAAGCTTACAGAGGACCTTAGGTTTTACATTAGAAATAAGACCATTAAGAGTTTGCCATATTCGCATTCTGATTTACGCTTCTGCTATGCCATGCATTTGGTGTAACAGCAATTAGTCTTAACATATTACTGTATACTGCACATATAAGAATGGGCATTTACAAGTCAGTATAAAATATGATTGTTAAATGTACAGTATTTCACAGTGCATAATACAATCTGCTACTACCGTGCATATACAATTCAGCATAAAATGATTGTTTAATGTATTTCAAAGTGCATAAATACAAGCTGCTAATTAATACCAAGCAAAATTTGTCAAATACAATGTGACACAAAGAAGTAATTTATGACCACTAATCCACAATAATATCTTGGATATTGATAGTTTCACAGAGTAATGCGTTTAAATCCAAAAGTCAATATTGGCTAGTTAATTATCCTGACATTACCAAGGGTTTCATTTACAGAATTAATTTAACAGGAAATAATCATGTATTTTGGGCAATACCAACATTTTAAAACTTTGTTTACAGCCAAGCAAAACCACAGCTATAATGAAATGATTTTGTTCTTAAACTATTTTATATTAAATGTTTCAGAGTTGATCCAGATAAGCAATGTTCTTGCCTACCAAGGCACCTGCTACTTAAGGTGTTAAAAAAAGCTTGGTATTCATTTTTTTTAACCAGAAATCAGCTTTCAAGAAAAAGTGATTGCAATAAATGTAAATGTTAAAATTAAAGTGTTAGAAAATAAATCATAAAGAACTAAATAAAAATAATTTTAAAATTTGTAAAAGCACTGCTATCGCCCAAATGCATGCACATGTCATGCGCGTTTATGTAAACGCAAATTGCGCAACACATGTGAGGTATCAAAGTGACAGCAATAATTCTAGGTCTAATAATTCATGGTTAATTGTAAATGCATAAACCTATAAAAGGCTTTTAAAATGTTGCCTATGGACACGATTTCACAGGTGCATGCAATTTTAAAAGTTGACATGTTTGGTATCTTTTAACTCCATGTAACCCCATCTTTTATATTTAACAATGATAACATTGATAACATTGATAACATTGGGTGTTATATTGTGTATGCGCTAAAATTCATATCAGTATCTATTTTTTTTTTTAAATATGCATTTGATAAGCAGTTGCTTCCAGAAACATTCAATTGTTTGAAGTTTAAAAGTATTCTCCAGCAAAAAAAATTCAGATTGTGTGAAAATTTTTAAATTGACCTAGTAGAAAAGTGGTTAAAAATAATTGTTCTGGAAAATGTTGGAGACTATATTTTCTTTGTAGAAGAAACAGGTATTGCACTAATGCCCTCTGAGTCTGAGAGACAGACAGCCCCTAAAACTATTCAGGTCCAGAATCCTCAGATGCGAATTCCACTGTCTGACCCTCTTCAAGTTCTACCCAGGATTTGCCCTACAATGGGTCCTGTTGTGTCCATGGGACCCATGCGGTGTCAGGTCACCTGAGGCCAGGTGACAGATGCACACCGTTGGGGTCAGGAGTGTACCGCTATGATAGTAGACCCTACAGCTGACTACTGCGGATGGAACCCTGGGTGGTACGGATCCCACAGGGAGCTAGAACATAAGATTCCCCAGGGCGCTGAGTCTAACTCCAGGTAGCGCCCCCCAGGGTCTCCCAGCTCACGCTCACGGTAGGCTATAGGAGGAAGCTACAGGTCGGGGCGACTAGCAGACAAGGATAAACGGAGAACAAGCCAAAGGTCAAGGGTCACAAGCAGGCAGGGATGGTCAAGAAGCACGCCAAAGGTCAGGGTCACAAGCAGGCGGGGATGGTCGGGAACACGCCAAGATCGGTAACAGAGACAAGCGTAGAGCACACAGCAAGCAGGAAACAGGAAACCAAACACACAATATTGCACGGCAAGGCAGGCTTGGAGAACACAGTGTTAAATAGTGGTTCCTGTTGAGGCTAGGGTGGAGCCACACTGAGGAAAGTTTACTTAACCATGCAGGTGTGAGAGAGCAAGCCCTAAGGCTGATACACAGACCAGGTAAGAGACAGACAGGTCATGGAAGTATTACTGCAAGGTCATGACAGGCGGCAAGTTGTGGGGGGAGGCAAAGCAGGGGCGCCGCTACCCACACGATCCACACACTCAGTGAGAGTGTTTCAGGCTGCCTGGCACAGCGCGGTCCCGCACAGACGCGGCACTCTCACTAATTCTGCACCCAATACTTCAGTGACAGCCAGAGCCTGAAGATGAGTGTGGGAGCGAGTCTCCTCCCTTGCTCTGCCCATATGATAGAGCTAGGAGGAGGAACTTTCTCACACAAGCTCCTGAGCAATGGTTGGCACCGGGTGAGTGCAGATCATGGAAGGAGGTAAAGAGGGAAGGGGAGAAGTGTAGAGAGTCAGCATACTGATCAGCCGATCCAGCACCGAGATCCCTCGATCTTCCACTGACACCCCATTCCTGAACAGAGTGATATGGAGGAGAGACAGCCTGGACTGGAGGAGGGAGGGGAGAGGGAGGGACAGTACACAGCACAAGGAAGCTCTGCATATACTACACTAGCATGTCTGTATACCCTAGTAGCCTGTCTATATACCCTAGTAGCCTGTCTATATACCCTATCCTGTCTATATACTACCCTAACCCGTCTATACACTACTCTAGCCTGTCTATATACTCTAGCCTGTCTATACACTACACTATACTGTCTATATACCCTAGCCTGTCTATATACTACACCAGCCTGTCTATATACCCTAGCCTGTCTATATGCTACCCCAGCCTTTCTATATACTACCCTATCCTGTCTATATACTACACTAGCCCTTAACCTAGGTTCACACTTATGTGTTTAGTGCAAAATCTGACTTCCTGATAAATTTAATTTTGGTTTTAATTATCATGATATCAAATAATGGATGTGGGGGCCTTTTGGTGGGCGTGAATTTTTTTTTTGGAGGGGGGGCAGCATTTCAGTCTTGGACCCAGGCAGCACAATGTCTTAGGCCAGCCCTGGTTCTACCCCAACCTCTCCCTCGTCAACATATACCCACTCTTCCGCTACAACTGGATGGGGACCTGGTGAAGGGGAATGCTTCCGCTTTTTACTACCTTAAGCCATGGATGTAAGCATACAGTAGGTGCCGCCGATATTGTGTCAATCTCGGCGATTCTAGCGGCGATATTGACACCCTATGAGCTCCGTCGCGAGAGCCAGCGCCGAGCTGTCTCGTCATCGGGAAAGGAAAAAATGTTCCTTTCACGATGAGCGACACGCATTGCCGATAGGCGGGGATCCGACGCGGATTCCCGCCAATACCAGGCACTGCGTTTGGTATGAATCCTGAGCGGGAACTCCACGCCAATTTTTAAAGAAAAAAACGGCGTGGGTTCCCCCTCCAGGGGCATACCAGGCCCTTGGGTCTGGTCTGGATTTGAAGGGGGAACCCTACGCCGAAAAAACGGCGTGGGGGTCCCCCTCAAGATCCAAACCAGACCCTTATCCGAGCATGCAACCTGGCAGGCCGCAGGGGAAGAGGGGGGGATGAGAGCGGCCCCCCCTCCCTCCTGAACCGTACCAGGCCACATGCCCTCAACATGGGGGGTTTGGTGCTCTGGGGCAGGGGGGCGACCTGCGGCCCCCCCACCCCAGAGCACCCTGCCCCCATGTTGATGAGGACAGGGCCTCTTCCCGACAACCCTGGCCGTTGGTTGTCGGGGTCTGTGGGCGGGGGGCTTATCGGAATCCGGGAGCCCCCTTTAATAAGGGGGCCCCCAGATCCCGGCCCCCCCACCCTATGTGAATGAGTATGGGGTACATCGTACCCCTACCTATTCACCTGGTGGAAAATAAATGGAAATAAAAACACAACACAGTTTTTAAAAGTATTTTATTGCACCGCTCTGGAGGTCTTCTTCCGACTTCGGGGGTCTCCGGTGTCGTCGCCGCGTTCTCCGGTTCTTTCTTCTGCCGGGCCTCCGCTAACTTCTTTTTAGCTCTTTTGCTAACGGAGGCCCGGTCTTCTCCGTCATCTTCTTCTTCTTCTCCCGCTCTCCGGTTCTTCTCCCGCTCTCCGATTCTTTCTTCCGCCGCGCCTCCGCTAACTTCTTTTTAGCTCTTTTGCTAGCAGAGGCCCGGTCTTCTCCGTCGTCTTCTTCTTCTTCTCCCGCTCTCCGGTTCTTCTCCCGCTCTCCGGTTCTTCTCCCGCTCTCCGGTTCTTTCTTCCGCCGGGCCTCCGCTAACTTCTTTTTAGCTCTTTTGCTAGCAGAGGCCCGGTCTTCTCCGTCGCCTCGTCCGGCTCTCTGTTGTCCTTCTGCCGGCCCCTCCACTAACTTCTTGTAGCTCTTTTGCTAGTGGAGGGGCCGGTCTTCTCCGTCGTCGCCGTCGGCGTCTTCTTCCCTCTTCTCCTCCTCGATGTTGACTCGTCGCTTCCTCTCGCAGTAATGGTAAATCTTCGGTCCGCAGAGATTAATATAGGCTTCACATGACGTCACAGTCACATGCTCCGGGGCACATGTGCACATGACGTCACAGTCACATGCTCCAGGGCACATGTGCCCCGGAGCATGTGACTGTGACGTCATGGGACCATGTGACTGTGACGTCATGTGAAGCCTATATAAATCTCTGCGGACCGAAGATTTACCATTACTGCGAGAGGAAGCGACGAGTCAACATCGAGGAGGAGAAGAGGGAAGAAGACGCCGACGGCGACGATGGAGAAGACCGGCCCCTCCACTAGCAAAAGGGCCTAAGACCCAATCTTCACCCATCACAGCAGGCCATGTCATCTGGACCCTCAGGGATTCGATCCCCCTCCAAGGGGTCCACTCCTCTGGACCTGTACAACACCAAATTAAAAGCACCTTGGTGAATAACAACTGCACAGGGTTCCGTATCTGCAGGGTCCAGTGCCATTTGGTCACATTACAGGTAATCCCCGCTTGCACGTCCCATCATAGCAGGGCTCGGGTACCATCCATCTTAGCCTCCAAAGATGTAGGAATGGATCTGAATGACCAATCTCCTGATCCCTGCTGGACTCATTTGAGAAACTGGTATAATCTTGCAGCGAGCTGCACTTCAGTTACCATCACCTTACAGACACTGGTGAAAAAACTGAGGAGCTTCCTGAGTTGGAGGGGTTATATAGGGGAACTTCTTGTCCATTTTTTCTGCCAGGATTCATTCACCTATAGGTGGCGCATAACCCAGGTAGTCCTGATTTACAGCAAAAAACAAGGAGAAGCACACCGCTCCAGGCAGAATTAGGTGCAAGGTAGATCACAGGTGCAGACCTCGGTTTACCACCGTGGAAGACGAATAAAACAAGAAATTAGTCGCACACTGGAACTTATCTTTATTGTCAAAAGGGTCAGACAGATACAGGCAATGGTAGACGCGTTTCACAAGCGATGTGAACAAGCAAGCTATCGCTTGTGAAAGGCGTCTACAATTGCCTGTATCTGTCTGACCCTTTTGACAATAAAGATGACATCAAGATAAGTTGGAGTTCCAGTGTACGACCAATTTCTTGTTTTATTAGTCCTGTTTTACAGCCTGCTCTGTGTCCCGTGTTGTACTCTTAGGCTAGGTTCACACTTCTGCATGTCGCTGCAATTCCTGCACCGCACTGCTCTGCGAAAATGTGAGGGGCTGCCATTCGTTCTGAATGGCATCCCAACACATGTACAATTGCAATGCGTGTGCGGGAACCACAGGGAAATCGCATGGTCAAAAAGACGGTGAAGAGGTGCATGCTTATTTTGTTTTTTAAACGCAGGCACGCTAGCCCATTCATTTGCAAAAATGCATATGTGTGAACCTAGCGAAAGAAATGGATTTTACAGGTGAGTTGCCATTGTCAGGAAAATTGTTAGAAAAGGAAGAAAATGGTTTACATGTGTTTATACAATGATTTTTTGTTGTTGTTGTTTTTTTTTGTTATTATGTCACTATGGCAACATAGTTTAATATCTTTAATAGATTGCATGCTCCTTAATGTTTTATAATTAATATAAGATTATAAAGCAGCATTCTGTCTGATTTTTTTTTTTTATTATTATTTATTTTTCTTTATCGAGGAGACATTTTATATGTACGGTATTTGTCTCAAATGAAAAACTCTTTTTTGTAAAATAATATTTTGAATATTTATTATGAGGAGGTAGCAATAATTTCAAGTTGTTTTCTATTAATTAAATTTATCCAATGTCCTAGTAATATAGTATATGTGACGTGACGTTAAATAATATTAAGGATTATAGTACAGATGTCAGTGAAATAAATAAGTAAAATATCTGAAAAGGGCAATCAAAATCAATCACATATGAATTCTGCTATGTGATAACATGTTTTATTATCTCTATCCATAAGCAAGGTTACTGATTATTAAGATCTACTGAGATAGATATAAAATAGCAACTTTAGTGATTGATTGATAAATACATAATACACCTTTTGCCTTATATTTGCGCATATGTCATACACATGGTATCTCACAACAGGGACCATAAAAAAGAAAAAAGAAAAGGAATTTTATGAAACTGAATTCAGTGAATATATATAGTATACATGTTTATTACCAAACTCTTGTGCTTTTTGTAATTTTAGGAAGCAGTGGTTAAACATCTACCTGAGCTATTTCATTTCGACAAGGACCACCAACATGACTGTTCAGCACTATTTTGAATTATGGTTGGAAGCATTTAATATGGAGTTTAAACCTGTAAAGTTACAAGACAGTTATAGGCTAATTGAGACATAAAGTATGCAATGTGAGGTGTGAGGCTAAAGAATATTCTCATCATGGACAAAGAATTGCACTGCTGAGATTACATGCTTGCCATTCACATTGTGGCTCAATGACTTCAGCAATCCACTGACTGTGAGGCTACAAACAGAGGGAGGTTACAGCTAAGGCATGACGACAAATCTATGGCTTCGCTATGTATCTATTGGCCATCCAGATGTCTGGTCCCCTACCATAAATGTTAGCTGAAAGTTATACTACGAGTTACGTAGTTACATAGTTAGTCTGGTTGAAAAAAGACAACCAGTCAATCTAGTTCAACCAATAGAAGGAGAGAAGAAAAAAAATTACACAATCCTATACTCACAGTTGATCCAGAGGAAGACAAAAAAAAACAGCAAAGCATGATCCAATTTACTACAACCAGGAAAAAAAATCCTTCCTGATCCCCAAAGAGTCGATTGGCTATTCCCTGGATCAACTTTACCTATAAATGTTAGCATCCTGTTATATTATATACATTTAGCAAAGAATCCAGGCCTTTTTTAAAGAAATCTACTGAGCTAGCCAGAGCCAGCTCTGTGAGTGACTGATTTTCCTTTTCCGTACAACTGTGTACCATGTGTAAAACTTGCTATAAGAGACTGAGTTTTGAGTGTGGTCAGTAAGACTTCATAATACAGTGCCTGGACACAGCTGGAGTACTCCACTACAAAAGAGTCAAGAACTTAGTACAGAAAGGCCGGTGAGATATTACAAGATGAACCACATTCAGACAATTGTATAAAGCAGATTTACCTATCAAAATGATCCTTTGTAGCTTGATGATCGATACAATTCAATCAGTGTATTGCAAGATAAGCTGCGTGTCAATCAGCTTGGGATTTGGGATGTCACATGAACTGCATATCATTCAGGGTCTGCAGCTCTGTAACTTTAATCATATACAACAATTGGAACCTTTTCAAATCTCTTCAGTTCTAGTTCTTGCACAACATAAATAGTCTGGTACCTTGAAAGAGTGGGGTGGCTGCCAGTCAGATAGACAATTTTATTTTTTATTTTTTTCTTCCCATTTTGCTATAGGTTGGCATTATCTTTCCCTTTGATGTTTCCTTTCCTCACACAGGTATACAGATAAAATGGTAAATGTGAACCAAGCGGTGGAAACCAAATTCACAGCTGTATTGTAGTTCCATGCAAGGTTACCAATAACTTGCCAATAACTGAATAATACAGCATTCTTACCTACCTAACACCTAAATGTTTTATTAGCATTTAAAATGTTTAAAGATGAAACAACAAAAATTAAGGTTTGAATACATGAATATATCTTATTACAATGTGATGGTTGAATGTAAACGTTTGTATTCTTTTGATTATGCAGTTACTGTTTTACAAGCATATTTAAAGCCCAAACTATTTCTTTTTACTTTGGCTAGAGTAGCAAAGGGTTAAAACCCCTTGTCAACTTTTTTTGCCATGTGTGTGCCTTTGAGAAGCTGTCCCTTCACTTGTTATCCTGTAGACACAACAGAAAGTGTCATGGCAAATGAAAACCATCTTATGCCGCGTACACACGGTCGGAATTTCCAACAACAAATGTTCGATGGGAGCTTTTTGTCGGAAATTCCAACTGTGTGTAGGCTCCATCGGACATTTGCTGTCGGAATTTCCGACAACAAAAATTTGAGAGCTGGTTCTCAAATTTTCTGACAAAATACGTTCTCGTAAATTCTGATCGTGTGTGGACAATTCCGACGCACAAAATTCCACGCATGCTCTGAATCAAGTACGAGACTGAAGCACTCGGTCTGGTAAAACTAGCCTTTGTAATGGAGATAGCACATTCGTCACGCTGTAACGGACTGAAAAGCACGAGGCTGAAAAGCGCGAATCGTCTCTCACCAAACTTCCACTAACACCACTGGTATTGAAATTCCCTTTAATAGTGCCGTCGTACGTCTTGGCGTTCGGAATTTCTGACAACATTTGTGTGACCGTGTGTATGCAAGACAAGTTTGAGCCAACATCCGTCGGAAAAAAATCCACGGTTTTGTTGTCGGAATTTCCGATCGTCTGTACGCGGCATTGGCCATTGGACAATTGTCCAAGATGTTCAATCATATACCAGAAGTGTCACCATTGGAAGATTTCCCCTCTATTCCTTTTCTTTTAGACCTAGGGTAAATGTTTCTTGGGCACAGTTAGAGGCTGTTCAAAAAGCCTGTGCAAATGATCCTTTAGCTGCAATTTCTTAGGCTGGCCATAGATGAGTCTTTTTTTTTTTTTCGCTCAACCAGTGGCTTGAACGAAAAACAAATCAACCAAATCCCCCATCCACACACTAGATGTGAATACTAAAATCCTGATTTAGGTGAAATGGTGCCTCACTGCTCTTGCATCAATCTCTACACTGGCAATCATTATAAGTGTTTCAAAAAAAATAAAAATGTATGTAGCACACAGATCCCCTCCTTTACCTGCCTTGTTCAGCTCGACACACCATGCCACAAGCCCGTACCCTCCTGTGTGAAGAGGTTGAGCGGTGTTGTTGGTGGGTCTCCACAGCCAGGAACTAGAATCCTCCAGAGTATGGTTCTCACCCCTATAAATGACAGAGATAAGTCCTTGTCCCCCCCAGTGACTTGAATGTCCACACCAGCTGCAACTCCAACGTAGAGTTTATTTCTCTTGAATAACAGTCTCTGATAAGTAATGATTGGAGCAAGAAGACAGGACAGCATAAGGTGTGTGAGAGGTCCAGGCACAAACGTAATCACTTCACTGCTCAGCTTCTCAAGCAGACTTAGCCCAGAAGGATAGTCTCCCTAGGTAAGGACTAGCAGCCAAATGGTACTCTAACTTAACCGCTCAGTCTCTGCCACAGACTGGATGAACTTGGTCTCTGCCACAGACCTGGTGAACTTGGGGTTTCGAAGCTAGACCTTTCCGTAAGGAAAAGACATCCCTCCAGAGAGTTACCGGACCCTTCCTTCACCGTGACTTCTCACCGGTCCCTCGGAACAGTTCCTCCCCCGGCCTCCTCGTCTAAGATACGGGTCCCCTCACAAGGTGGCACCCTGGGATTCCTCGATCCTTGATGGGCCCCAGCCGAAGGTGCTGGGCCCAAGGCCTTTGCTGCAGTCCCAGGGCTAAAGGTGCCTGGGACTGATTTACCGACCCCCGCCCCTGGGCCGAAGGTGCCCAGGGCGGACAGGAACACACTCCTGGGGTAGGACCCCCGACCACGACAGAACAGACCGAACCCCGAAACTGCAGCGTCTGCCCCTTTTATATCCTCTCCCAGCATGCACAGCAGGCCTGCCACACCACTGAACAGCTGCTGAGAGGGGACACACAGGGGACACACAAGGCAGAGCACTGTATCAGCGGTTCAACCCTGGCCTACCATGGCAGCGCCACCTGCAGGCCACAGGGAACTACACACCGATACTCTCCCTGCGGACAAAAGTGGTTGATAGAATCCTGACAATTGGGGTGTTTGAGCATAACTACCACTCAAACACTTCCCCTAAATTTAGGACCCCGCTACATGTATATATTGCTCAAAAAAATTAAAACAAAATGTGCAAATAAATCACACTAAATCCACCATACATATGGCTCCACATACAGTATATACAGTACATAAAACCAATGGAGCCTGGTGACGTCACATACTGGAACTGAATATGACAGCCCCTGAGCAGTTCTCTGCAATTCACTGTATAGCGTCAGCATTTTCTCCGTAGTGTGTCGTCTATGTCCACAAGCTAATGTGAGTGTAACTTTGTTTGTTAATAAACTTGGGTTAAAGGAGTTCTGTGCAACAAACGCTTCTCTGTTCTTTTTGAGCACTGTATTGCTGTCTTGACTGGAGGAGAAAATTGAAGGCCCCTTAAACGGGAACAAACCCTGTTATTTGTATTTCAGTGGATCAAAGTTGTATAGAAGGAGTGCTGGCAGTAAATTAACCCTATAGAGGGAAAAGCTTTATATCTCTCATAAGTTTATAAAATAAGGTGAGAGGCTTGTCACACAAGAGGTGGAGCACACATGATAATGCAGTTTGCAGTGGAGCACCATAAAGAATTTGGGGACACTTGCACTGTGAATTTTGCATTCTAAATAAGACAGAATTGTGTTTTGTTTGTTTTTTGGTTATGTATATATATATATTGTGACAGAGCATCCCAGAGAGAGCCTGGGAAAGTCCTATTCAGGGTTTATACATCTCCCAGGCTCCTCTCATATACATTCAGGGATCTCTGAGCCAGGGTCCAGTTCAGGTGTTGGTTCTCTCCCACAGGTTAATTAAAAGCTCACCTGAGCAGACAGCCTTTGCTCAGCCTGGGAAACACAGACAACGTTGGTTTGTGAGAGCAAGAAGGTTGGTAAAACTTGTTACCCTGTGAATGTGGAAGCTGACAAGCGTTAGGCTTGTCCAGCCTGGTAGTGAGGGCCTGTACATACTGTGTAGTTAGAGCCGAGACACGGCTAGGCTTTTGTTTAGCTATTTTTTTCTTCTGTTTGTTTTCAGCACACTGTACAGCACCTGTCATTAGACTTTGTATATAGCACCAATAAACAACACTGTTTTCACTGATCCAATGGACTTGGTATCTGTGCCTGCTCATCCCAGGGAGTTTTTGTACCTACTACCTGTCCCCCAGGTTACATATGGTGGAGAATGCGGGCAACTGTAGTAAGTTACTACTTAAAAGGCCAGTACCTAAAGTGACAACATGGAGGACCTCCTCAAACAAATGGTGTTGGCAAATGCCGTGTTGCAGCAAGCAAATGCTGCACAACAGCAAACTAACGCTGCATGGCAGCAAGCAAACGCTACACAACAGCAAACTAACGCTGAATTGCGGCAAGCAAACGCTGCACAACAGCAAGCCAACGCTATCGCACAGGAGCAAACCAAGGTGCTGTTCCAACAGATTGGTGCTGTACAGGAGCAATCGCAGAGGCTGTTTGAACAGCTTGCCACTGCTGCAAAAGCGGATAGGAAAACCCTTACTGAGGTTTTGGAGACGCTAGCACAGGGGTCACCTGCGATAATGAAGGATATTGGAGACAAGCCCTCAACCATCCATGTGGGTCGCTTTCTTTCAAAGATGACGGCAGATGATGATCCAGAGGCTTTCCTACTAACATTTGAACGGACCGCTGAGAGGGAAGGTTGGCCCCAAACCCAGTGGGCAGGACTGATCGCCCCCTTACTTTCTGGAGAAGCGCAGAAGGCCTACTATGATCTGGAGTCAGCAGAAGCGGGAGATTATGAGAAGGTCAAGCGGGAAATCCTGGCACGACTTGGCGTTACCTTGGCTGTTTGAGCTCAGCGGGTCCACAGCTGGTTCTTCCAAGAAAAGAGGCCCCCAAGATCGCAGATGTTTGATCTGATCCACCTGGTGCGGAAATGGCTACAGCCGGAGTCCCTGTCTGCGCCACAAATAGTGGAGCGTGTGGTCATGGACCAATTCCTGAGGTCACTGCCAATTCCCCTGCAGAAGTGGGTGAGTCAAGGAGACCCCAAGTCAGCAGACAACCTGGTGGAGCTCATTGAGAGGTACTTTGCTGCAGAGAACCTGGTCACCACCCCTACAGCCGCACGGACTTTCCATCCAAAACCACGGTCTCCCCAGGCAACCGGTAAGACTGTTCCAGGGGAAGTGGGTGGTAAGCATGGCAAGGAAATAGGGGGGAGGAATTTTGGTGCCAGGACTGAAGTTTGGCGGCCCAAGCAAGGGAAGCCACTGCCTGTCAGCAAACCAGATTGGGGAAACATCAGGTGTTTTCGTTGCCAAGAACTGGGACATGTTGCAGCAAACTGTCCATTAACAGATGAACCAATGCAGTGTGATCTATCTTTTAGAAGGCAGTCTATGTTTGCTGCCGTTTCATGCGCTGCAGTGCCAAATGTGGGAAAACACATGTGTCAAGTGACTATTAATAATAAGCCTATTACGGCCTTGCTGGACTCAGGAAGTCTAGTTACTTTGGTTACAGCTGAGATGGTTGAAACTGTGAATTTTCATGCAAAAAAAGTTGCTGTGATCTGTGTACATGGGGATACCCGCGAGTATCCAATAGCCACTGTTCAGTTTAAAACTGGCTTAGGTACGGTGACCCATTCGGTCGGACTGGTGCCCCACTTGGTGCACGAGGCTATCATTGGTAGGGACTTCCCTAAGTTTTGGGAACTGTGGGATTGTCCCGACCCAGTCGCAGTACCTAACTCAGTCGCAGAGCCAGAACTCATGGCCATTACTGACCTTGTGAGTTCAGGGGACTCCTCTCAGGGCTCTCCGGGTGATCCTTTCTCAGTTATGGCAGGAGAGCTGGGGGAGCCTGAAGAAGTCCCCACAACCAGTAGAGCTGGACAGCCGTCTGCTGAATCTGAGCCTACGTTAGAGTTTACCGATCTAAATGTGCACAAGGAAAATTTTGGTACGGAACAGAGAAAAGACCCTACCCTTGCCAGGGCCTGGGAAAGTGTGGTGGTGGTTGATGGGGTACCTGTTGAACCGGGGGACGGGCCCTGTTTTCCATATTTCTGCAGCAATGAGGATTTACTGTATCGTGTATGTAAAACTAATGATGAAGTGGTTGAACAGTTGGTAGTCCCTAAGCTATACAGACGGGTGGTGTTGGAACTTGCCTATGGGCATTTGCTAGGAGGCCATTTAGGGGTTGAGAAAACCACTGAAAGGGTGTTGCACAGGTTTTACTGGCCTGGGATATGGAAAAATATCGAGAATTATTGTCAATCCTGTCCTATATGTCAGATGTCAGCCCCCCAACCCCACTTTCGAAGTCCGTTAGTGCCCTTGCCCATTATTGAAGTGCCCTTTGAAAGGATTGCCATGGACCTGGTGGGTCCACTCCCCAAATCTGCCCGCGGTCATCAACATATCCTCGTGATCATGGATTACGCTACCCGTTACCCCGAGGCCGTTCCCTTACGCACTGCATCTGCTAAAAACTTTGCCAAAGAGCTGTTTATGGTGTTCAGTCGGGTTGGCATCCCGAAAGAAGTCCTTACAGACCAAGGTACCCCATTCATGTCACGAATAACTAGGGAGCTCTGCAAGTTATTTAAGGTGACGCAGTTGCGTACCTCAGTGTACCATCCTCAAACGGATGGCTTGGTGGAACGCTTCAATAAGACATTAAAGAGTATGTTAAAAAAGGTTGTTGATAAGGATGGGAAAAACTGGGACTTCCTGATACCTTACTTGATGTTCGCCATCAGGGAAGTTCCCCAGTCCTCTACGGGGTACTCTCCATTTGAGCTGCTTTATGGGAGACACCCTCGGGGACTCTTAGACATAGCCAAGGAAACTTGGGAGGGGGAGCAGACACCTCACAAAAGTGTTATTGAGCATATCGCTCAAATGCAGGATAGGATTGCAGCAATCATGCCGGTAGTAAAAGAACATTTACTGCAGGCCCAAGCCGCCCAACAGAGGATATACAACAGGGGGGCCCAACTTCGTGTTTTCTCACCTGGTGACCGGGTCCTCGTGTTAGTTCCCACTGTTGAGAGCAAATTCCTGGCTAAGTGGCAGGGACCCTTTGAAGTAATTGAAAGAGTTGGGGAGGTCAATTACAAGGTGTATCAACCAGGTAAAAGGAAGCCCGAACAGATTTACCACATAAACCTGTTAAAACCCTGGAAGGATAGACTGGCATTAACTGCCAGGTCTCTCCCGGTAACCCTTAAGGGTACTGAATCCCCTCTGATCCCTGAGGTCACGATTCCAGACACCCTGTCATGTTCCCAGAAACAGGAAGCTAGAGAGTTCCTGATAAGGAATAAAGAGAAATTTTCAGAGTTGCCGGGCACGACTTCAGCAGTTCAGCATGATATTGTTACTGAACCTGGGGTCCGTGTCAAGCTCAAACCATACCGAATTCCCGAAGCTAGAAGAAAGGACATCAGTGAGGAAGTTAAAAGGATGTTGGAGCTAGATGTTATTGAGGAATCCAATAGTGACTGGTCTAGCCCCATTGTATTAGTCCCAAAACCGGATGGCACTTGGAGGTTTTGTAACGACTTCAGGAAGCTTAATGCGGTAACAAAGTTTGACACATACCCAATGCCCAGGGTAGACGAGCTTATAGACCGACTTGGCAAGGCCCGTTATCTGACCACTTTGGACTTGACCAAAGGATATTGGCAAATACCCCTGACTGGTAGGGCCAAAGAAAAGACTGCATTTGTGACCCCGGAGGGGTCGTTTCAGTATAAGAAAATGCCTTTTGGGTTGCAAAATGCCCCTGCAACATTTCAGAGGGCTATGGACAGGACCCTAAGACCTCACCGACAGTATGCTGCAGCCTATCTGGACGACATAGTGGTGCATAGCACTGACTGGGAGTCTCACTTGCCCCGTGTCCAGGCTGTCCTGGATTCCCTTTTCAAAGAAGGGTTTACGGCAAATCCAAAAAAATGTGCCATTGGGCTAGAGGAAGCCAGGTATTTGGGCTACACTATTGGCCGGGGTGTCATAAAGCCCCAGGTGAATAAAATAGAAGCCATCCAGGAGTGGCCACGTCCTGCAAACAAGAAGCAGGTCAGGGCCTTTCTTGGCATTGCGGGGTACTATAGAAGATTCATCCCAAATTTCGCAACTATAGCTGCCCCACTGACAGACCTTACAAAAGGGAAAGCCTCCGTAATGGTGAAATGGTCTCCAGTAGCAGAAGAGTCTTTTCAAGTCCTGAAGAAGGCTCTTTGTGCACAGCCAATCCTATACTCCCCCGATTTCTCCAAAAACTTTTTGGTCCAGACGGATGCATCTGATGTGGGTATCGGGGCAGTACTTTCACAGGTACACAATGGGGAAGAACACCCTGTGGTGTACTTAAGCAGAAAGCTCAATGACCATGAAAAGAAGTACGCAGTCATTGAAAAGGAGTGTCTGGCCATAAAGTGGGCCGTGGACGCGCTCAGGTACTACTTGTTGGGGCGCCAGTTTGAGTTGATAACTGACCATGCTCCCCTGAAATGGATGGCCCAAAAGAAGGAGACTAATAGGCGGGTGAACCGGTGGTTTTTGGCCCTACAAGACTACGCCTTTACAGTAAAACACAGGCCAGGTGTTGAGATGGGGAATGTAGATGCCCTCTCCCGTGTTCACTCCTGTTGGGCTACAGGTGTTCCAACCCTGGGGTTGAAACAAGGGGGGAGGATGTGTGACAGAGCATCCCAGAGAGAGCCTGGGAAAGTCCTATTCGGGGTTTATACATCTCCCAGGCTCCTCTCATATACATTCAGGGATCTCTGAGCCAGGGTCCAGTTCAGGTGTTGGTTCTCTCCCACAGGTTAATTAAAAGCTCACCTGAGCAGACAGCCTTTGCTCAGCCTGGGAAACACAGACAACGTTGGTTTGTGAGAGCAAGAAGGTTGGTAAAACTTGTTACCCTGTGAATGTGGAAGCTGACAAGCGTTAGGCTTGTCCAGCCTGGTAGTGAGGGCCTGTACATACTGTGTAGTTAGAGCCGAGACACGGCTAGGCTTTTGTTTAGCTATTTTTTTCTTCTGTTTGTTTTCAGCACACTGTACAGCACCTGTCATTAGACTTTGTATATAGCACCAATAAACAACACTGTTTTCACTGATCCAATGGACTTGGTATCTGTGCCTGCTCATCCCAGGGAGTTTTTGTACCTACTACCTGTCCCCCAGGTTACAATATATATATATATATATATATATATATATATATATATATATATATATATATGTGGAGCCATACATATGGTGTGATTTACTACAATTTTTTTAAATAATATATGTATTTTTATTTTATCTGAAACACTTCTAATTTTTGCAAGTGTAGATTGATGTGAGAACAGCCTGGTACCATGTATTTTTTAATGTGGGACAGATTGAGGTGATTGCACACAGTTCATATTGTTATTGACGCGGTTTAGGGCAGCGCAGAATTATATTGTTTTCAATGCCCCCCACTAAAAAATTGTATTCTGACAGCGGAGAGACTTCCCTGCTCTCAGAATACACTGATTAGTGCTGCCAGCTATAGCCGGTGGCACTGATTGAGTGGCAAAAATCCAACAGGGTGGTTGTACAGAAGTCGATCGGAAGCAACTTGCCCCTGTTGAACCGGCTAAATTTTGATCCATGTATGGCCAGCTTTAAATACTGTATATTTTGTTGCATGTTATGGTATGCCACCTGTTTTAGTATTATTAGTATTTAATTTTTTATTTTATTTATCTAAGTGTGTAAGAATGTTTTGTAATACATTCTGGCTGATTTACTAAATAAGCTGAGAATCTTCACATAATAAATTATGTGAATAACCTAACTTTAATTATTCAGTCATGTGCAAATAAAAAAAATGGGATTTTGATTTTCACGATTGGATAATTGAAGTGACTATTCACCTGTTAAAGCGGGTAGTAAAGTTTATTTGACAATATAAAATAATGTGCCCCCCCTTGCAGGTTTAAGCCATAATGTACTAGCATGCACAGCATGACAAACTTGCCTACAAACGGAGCCCTCCAGCGATGCGCTGTCAGCGTTCTCCAAGGTCCCCGGCGCTTCCATCTTCATCCGGGCTTCCCATCTCCAAGTGCTTGATTAGCCGGGGTGATTAGAAGGGTCTATTCTGATATAAAAAGCCTTCCTGTCAGCAGATTTGAATAAATTTGAGTTTACTACCACTTTAACATAGCCTAAAGGTCTTTTTTTAAGGTCAGTGTGTCTCAAGCCAAATAATATCTCCTTTGAAATAGTGATTTAGGTGTTTTGGAATCCTGATACACTCCATTCACATCATGTTTAAACCTAACCCTCCTCTGCACTTTGCACACATGGTTACACCCCCACCCTCCCCAGCCCAAGATCTGATTGCTTGAGCCTGGATTGCATGGGGATCAGGACCATGATAATACTCCTAGAGCGCTGCTTGTGATATGGTGTGCAGGTGTAAGATAAAGAACCATCTAGCATAGCTAAGTATACAGTTTAGCATTGTGTTGAGTGTTATTTTATACATATTTAGTTGAGGTTTACACAAAGCAAACATTGTGTTGTATTTGTTACAGCGTGCAATAATTGCCTGTTTTATGTTTTGAAAGGAAAACGGTATTACCAGCTGCTCCCTATTCTGTGCAGGCAATCTACACAGTAAAAATAAACATATTATAAATATGCTCTGAGCATTGCCAATGTATGTATTGTAAACTTATTCTGTTCACCTCTAATAATCTGGGAGGTGGCCAAAAATTAAACACAGCTCGATACCCCGGGTACACTTATTCTACCACTGGGGCTACTGCAGCTTTCAGCACTTAAAAAACGCATAACATGGTCTAAATGTTTCTGACAAAAGAACACTAACGTAAAAGGACTTGTATTGATATTTATTTTAATTTTAAGTGCTTGTGACAGCATGCATAGGAGATTGACTGATTTACTGAGACACTTTGACCTGCAAGTCCAACATTATACAATACTTTTGGAATAAGCCATATTCATTAGTGTAAACCCTTCGGGGGAAAAAGCATAAAACATCGCTGGTATTTGTCAGCCAACAACAATTGCAAAGAAATAATTATATGCAGGACTCCTCACTGCTCAAGGTTTGTGTTTTACACACAGGACAAGCTCTTTTCTGGAATTATTAATTTCACGGTAAAAGTTAGCTACTAAGTATCTTCAAAATTACATTGCCGGTCATTGTTGTATGACAAGTATAGGGCCAGCCATAGACAGTTTGAATCTCGACCAGTTTAGCAGGAACCAGCCGAGATTCAAACCATGTATGGCCAGTCTGAATGTACCTGTTAGAAGTTTTCCCGCTGGTGGCACAGTAGTGCTATGGGCAGAAAGCTGCAGTTTTAGTGTCCACCAGTAGGTGTCTACCAGCAGGTTCTTGTGATCAGCTCTACCTGGCCACACCTGCTGGGAGGGTACTTAAGGGTACTTAAGTTCCAGGAGCAGCCTCAGTGTTTCGGCTGCTCCTGCTTGTATCCTGTTTGTAGTCCTGCTGCCTGACTCTGTAGCCATTATCTCTTGATCTTTTTCTTGCCCTGCATCCAGTATTCTGCTGCCTTGTTCCCATCCCAGTTTTGTTTTCCCCTTTCCCATCTGTTCTCTGCTCTCCCCTGCCTTGTGTGTTTTCTCATTGTACATTTGTATGTATATAGTTAGTTTGTTAGGTTGCTGATTAGGCATTTTGTTATTCAGTTTTGCTTTTCATGCAATCCCATGTATATTGCTGTTGGTGTGTGATTATTGTTGACTGTAAATAAATCTCACTTCAAAGATTTTTTTTACAGTGGTCTGGCCCAGTTTCTTGGTGTAGCAACATATATCTGGTCTCCCAGCTACGGACTCCTGACAGTACCCAAGTTGATTGATCGATCAACTTGGGTACGACCAGTCTGCCAGATTTTACATGCAATTATCGCTAGCTGTTAGCAATAACCACTGAGTTCACCGACCGGGACTGCTCCCCCCCCCCACCCCCAGTCAGAGGAATACAATGTCTCGGCAGGAGGGATTCACCTGTCAACTGTCTGTGTTGATGGGGGGAAATTGAGCTACTTTCTTACCTGTGAATGCAGGAAAGATATTTACTCCGTGTATGGTCTGCATAAGTAACAATGGCCATGTGTTTGTGTGCATTTGAATGAAAGTGAAACCTGACAGCTACTTATAAATGTGAATTCTGGTGATTTTGAAACTCACTGTCTTCGATGTGATCGGTACCATTGTTAAGTACAGGCACAGTGGGCAGTCAGACAACAGTCTGGATGCTGCTGAGATGCTGCAGATGCTCACACTGAAGCTTGTGCATAATGGTGGCCACCAGGTGGAGCACAGGAACTTGCAGGTGCAGGAAGCACAGAAAGAATATATATATATGTAGAGCCCTGCTACTTTTGAACAGGTGCTATGTGTAAATTTAGGGGTATCTGAGCTGCAAATAGCTCAGAGTGATTATGTAAATTTGTTTGGGTTCTGTTCCAGCTTTGGCTGTGTTGTGTGCATTTCCCACTGTGGCCAGTAGGTGTCACTGTTGTCACAGGCCAGTGTGAGAAATACACCGAGCTGAAGTGTATTGGATATTCTTTCCCCAGAAAACAGCCCAATCAGGAGCTTCTTTGTAGCTGGGCATGCTGGGGAAGGATATTTAAGGGTCAGTGCCATGTGCTTTGGGCCCTTCTTGCCTCATGGCCCTCCAGGCCTGAGGCTATGCCGATATGTTGCTGCAAGTAGGCCCAGAAGCCTGTCTGGGGCCTACTTAACTGAAGGTAGTCCTGTGCTGTCTTGCCTGCAGGAAGGAACCACTCAAACTGAGAAGATTCCAGGGGAGGACCTTACTGGAGAGGACCGAGCTGAAGGCTGGTATCTCAGGAAGGGCCTGGTGACTCGTTTTGAAGTCTGTGGCAGAGACTTTGTCCGTGCTTTATACTGGCTGCTAGGTCGGTGTGAGAGGCCTATCCGGTTGTCGCAAGATCCAGACACAGAAAGCTGTTGTCACCTGGAAACAAGAACCCCATTAGTGATCTTCAAAACCAAGGTATCTGAGCTTCCCCTAACCCTCTATCCTTCTACCTGAAGTTGTTTAATAAAGCAATTGAGAAAAAGACTGAAGTGACTGGCAATCACATCTTTCAAAACTATTTAACATAGACTCTTAAGTTCTGGGACAGTGAAATGTGGGGTAACGGCAGGACCCAAAATTAATCCAGCAGCTCCTTCAGGGGTATCGCTACATATATATACACCCACCCACACACACACTTTTTCTAAAGTTTATAGTAACATATCTCAGTGTGACCTGCAGACGTTCCTCAACTGACACGCTCATCGTCCTCATATGGGTGAGCCTGGGTCCCAGACTTTCATGAAGCTCATCAAAAAGGTACCAGTGGACATCCTTGTAAAACTGAAAACTTTATTAGGATATTTTCACAGCTCCACATACATGCTTGAAAAATATCCTGAAGAAAGATGCTGCAACAGCAAAGGATGTGTCCAGTAGCGACAACGGATTTGCTTCTCTTCCAGTTGTCTCCATATTCTCATCCTTCACATCAGAATCAGCAGGATTATTTCATGAACCATGTTGGGATCCATGCTGAATGCAATGAAAAAAGACAGACAGCTCTCTGCTCTCACAGTGCTCACTCACTTACAATGATGCCTGATAATAGATAAATGAGATTTTGTAATGCATTGTGGTTTATTTGGGATAGAAATATAAAACACTAAAACGCACATAAACACTTGTAAAAAACATGGCTAAAAGCTTTTTTTTTTTGTGTTGCATTTTCAAGCAGCAGTTCTGGCATTTTTTTTTGTGTAAATGTACTCTAATAATAAGTTACATCATCTATTAATGGTGTTCCCTCTCTTCCCAGCATAACTAGAAAGGACTAGAGATGAATTTTGCATGATCTTCATTTGATCCTTGTTTGGTATATTGGTTAATTCATCCTTCCCATTCTGTTCTTTAGTCCTGCTACCATAGGCTGTTGCATCTCTTTCTATATAAGGCAAAGGTCATGCTGATGATATGCACATTAATAACTTGTTATACTAACCTCCCAAAATGATTTACCTACCTACTCGAGGACAATAGGCCTCGTATGTTTGTTACTTCAGGAGCAATCTTAGTAGAACTATTTCCGATAGTTATAGGTTGATTGTGAAGGTTTATTTTTTAAGTTGTGTTTTGGACAATTCGTTTTTTCTTACAATCTCTCTTGATTCTTTCAACTTTGTTTTTCATCTACAGATCCACTTCACTGCCTGACTCAATGACTTAAATCTCCATGCAATCTACACAAGCTTGCCTGAGCTACATTCCCCTTCTACTGATGCTCCAAAGTAGGCCCTGTCTAAAGAGATTACTACCTTACAAAAAACATACCATGTCTCCAAAATATATTTTCCATTGCCACCAATGTCAGATCTACAGACAACTCCCTCAACCTCTCAGGGGTCTCGACCAGTCACTAGGTCTCAGTCAGTACTTCAAGATGTGGATAATGAAAACACAGAGGATGTAGAGGTGGAATCAGACTGGCTGTGGTCATCTCAACTACCAGGGCCTTAAACCCCTCCCTTGTACTCACCTGAAACGACTGACACTGGGACTCTCAGACCAGAGGCCCCTGAGTTTGTGCCCCAGAATCTGTTTCCTGAAGAGCTGGAAGATGGAGAAGTTTCTGTGCCAGTGGAAGATCCGGAAGTAATCTCATCCATTGCAGAAGATGATTTGGAAGCTGACATACAGAGAGGGGAAGTAGTAGAAGAAATGGAGTCCAGTGTGCCTGAACAGGATGAAGGAGAGGCTGAGGAAGACGTTGAACCCAGTAAGCCTGAAGCACAGAAGCCCAAAGAGCAAAGAGAGAAAAGAGCTACTCAACCACCCAAGAGACTAACATATGATCAGTTGGGTGAAAGCTCAGAGAAGGCTGGGTTTACCTCAAAAAGGACATCAGACATACCTGATCCTTCCACTCACCATTTAGTGGAGGGCAACCCCAGCTCACCCCCTGGCACATCTGGCTGGGCCATTCCTGTTATGGTGGCCTGTAGACAGGACAACCCCCTTCTCTATACTAACTGGTGGGAGGTTCCTCTGTCAGAATTTTATGAAAGAGCAAACTTGTGTACTTTAACCAGTTTTCTCTCCTCGTGTATTAAACAAAGCTTGTAGCAGGTCACAAGTTTCTGTTGTCTTTGGGGACCAAAGTTTTCAAGTGGGGGGAGTGTGTAGCAAGGTGATACCATTGCAAACATCTTAAAGGACTGCAATCTGTGCTGTGAATAAGTTTGGCTCCCTTCGGTGTTTATTTCATGCTAGTTAGTTGAAAACTTGTTTTGGTTCAGTTATCGAGAGACAAAGACTCCATTACAGTAAGTAGCACAGAGACTACAATGCCCACAAAGCCAATGTGCTACCATAGGGCAGTGCACCGCGCAAAGCCAGATGGGAGGAGCTATTTAAGACAAGCGCGCCAGATATCGCGCTCTCTCTGGACGCCATCTTCAAGCCGGCTGGAGGCCTGTGTTGAGGCCTGTTGTGAGTGTGCCTAGGCCCGAGAAGCTTGGGCCTATTGGGACTGAGAGCGGATCCCTAGCCAGAGAGGGATTCCTGTGGACAGTCTCGCTGATCAGCCGGAGGAGGATTGGTCTGCAGCCCGCAGCATCCAGAGCCTTTTATCCATTGTTATCCAGAGAGTGGCCGGGTGAAGAACCAGGGGCCTCGTGTCACCGAGAGACGGACAATTGAAGGAGGGCTCCAGACTAAGAGGAAAAGCAGCAACACAAGGCCTCATCTGGTGAACGGGCACTTGCCCATCAATTTAGTTAATTGACTGCCAGGAGTGTGACTATCACAAGCTTTACTTGTGCTTGCTGGCGTTTGCATCTCCGCACGTAGAAACTCAACGCCGGGTGGAAATTAGTACCCCTTGTACTGTTAGCTTGTGTGCTTCAATTAGCAGTTTCTTCCCTCACCTTATCTTTTGGACTACAAATGTTTAAGTGCACCAACGTGGCTAGCCGAAGATTAACTGACTCTAAAGCCCTGTACACACGATCGGTTTTACCGATGAAAACAGTCCGATGGACTTTTTTTTCATCGGACAAACCGATCGTGTATGGGCCCCATCGGTCTTTTTTCCATCGGTATAAAAAAAATAGAACATGTTTTACATTTATCCGATGGAAAAAAAAAAACGATAGCAAATTCCGATCGTCTGTGTGGAACTCCATCGGAGAAAAAACCCACGCATGCTCAGAATCAAGTCGACGCATGCTCAGAAGCATAGAACTTAATTTTTCTTGGCTCGTCTGAGTGTTTTATGTCACGGCATTTGGGACGATCGGTTTTTTGACTGATGGTGTGTAGGCAAGACTGACGGTATACACACCGCTCCTTCACCGATCAAAAAATGTGGCTAGCAGGACTTTTGGAGCGGTCCTGCTAGCGCACCGCCTCAGTGTGGAATCCCTTGGGCTTTCACACTGAGACTGCAGGGCAGGAGTTTTTCAGGCGGTATTTAGGCGCTAAAACGCCTGAAAAACTCCTCAGTGTGAAAGGGGCCTTACAGAGTGTTGTGAGGGGATGCTACATTGTGGTAAACATGGCCCTGTTGAAACTATTGAGATGTGTTGCTGATATGAATTTCAAAAAGACCTTATTTTTTTCTTAAAATTGTCAATTTTCTCAGTTTAATCAGTTGATATGCTTTCCATTTTCTTATGTGAATAAAAGATGGGTTTATAAGATTTGCAAATCATTGTATTCTATTTTTATGAAGATTTTACACAGTGTCCCAACTTTTTGGGAATTGGGGTTGTAGTTACTACATAAAAGCTAATTTCTGGATAAATCACACATCTTTAACAAATATCACATAATTAAAATGTTAGTACTCAAAAGATTAATAACACAAACAATATTATCCATACCGAGGACTGCACCTATCCACACTATGATAATGATAACTTATTTAGATGTAACCTAGGGATACAAATATGAATTTCCCAGATAGGGTTGAGTTGAATCATTTCCATTTTTTTTACATAAGACCTAAAATAGGAAATCCTAGTCTTATGCTGCGTACACACGGCCGTTTTTCTCGTTGAGAAAAACGAAATTTTTCCCATTCGACGAGAAAAACGATAGTCTGTGGGCTTTCTGTCGTTTTTTTTTCAACGAGAAAAACGGCATTAAAAATGACGAGAAAAATTAGAACATGTTCTAATTTTTCTCGTCATTTTTTTCGACACACACGGTCGTTTTTTTCGACCAAAAAAAAAATGACATTTAAAACGGCCGTGTGTGGGGGGAACAAGCTGTTCCTCGTTTTTAACGTCGATTTTCTCAATGGTGTTTTCACCGTCGAAAAAATCGATCGTGTGTACGCGGCATTAGTGTGCCATCTGGTGGACAGGTACAGTCAATGCCTAAACCAACATAGGTTAACTAAGAGAAGTAGAAGAATAAATGAAAATCATCACCATCATCGCTCACCACCTAATGGATCACCATCTCGATCTTCCAACAAGACACTCTCTCCCGATCTAAGGTTCTGTCGATCAATCTCCTTGAAAGCCCTTCACACATCTTCTACAGGTCATCAGATAAGCAGCCCTGTGAATCCCTGGGTGCAGCTTCCTTCCCGAATATCTTTATTGGTAATGTATACTTTATTTACTTTAATGAACATAACTTTAATACTTTGCAAAAATTTTCCTCTCACTTCTGAGGGTCACTGTATGTGTATTTCATAATTTCTTGTGTTAAAGTTTGGCATTAGATCCTATTTAAAGATATACTTGCCACTTAGTATTTAAGTTAAGCTCGTGTCAGCGTAAATATTACCATTGACTCCAGCCTTGTATTCTACTGCAGAAGAGTTTGAGGGTAGGGTCTGATGGAGCCGACATTGTTGTCTGCCAGTGGTGAAGGTACCTTCTGAATGAAAAATAAATTATCTAATTTAGCCTAAAATGTATTGCATGGCATAGGTACTAGATGCCATGCAATACATTTTATATATATAAACACAAACTATATTACCAAAAGCATTCGGATGCCTGCCTTTACATGCATGTGTCTGTAGGGTTCAATATTGAGTTGGCCCACTCTTTGCAGCTATACCAGCTTCAACTCTACTGGGAAGGCTCTCTACAAGGTTTAGTAGTGTGTCTACGGGAATGTTTGACCATTCTTCCAGGGAGTGTATTTGTGAGGTCAGGCACTGATGTGGGCGAGAAGGCCTGGCTCGCAGTCTCCACTCTGATTCATCCCAAAGGTGTCCTATCGGGTTGAGGTCAGGCCAGTCAAGTTTCTCCACCCCAAACTTGCTCATCCATGTCTTTATGGACCTTGCTTTGCCCTGACCTCAACCCGATAGAACACCTTTAGGATTAATTAGAGCGGAGACTGTGAGCCAGGCCTTCTCGTCCACATCAGCGCCTGACCTCACAAATGCGCTTCTGGAAGAATGGTCAAACATTCCAATAGACACACTCCTAAACCTTGTGGACAGCCTTCCCAGAAGAGTTTAAGCTGTTATAGCTGCAAAGGGTTTATTGAACCCTACAGACTAAGACTAGGATGCCATTAATATAGTTGTAATATAGTGTATATACTGTGTGTATGTGTGTGTGTATGTATGCATGTGTGTATATATATATATATATATATATATATATACATTAAAACTTGGATTGCGAGCATAATTCGTTCCAGAAACATGCTTGTAATCCAAAGCACTTGTATATCAAATCGAATTTCCCCATAAGAAATAATGGAAACTCAAATGATTCATTCCACAACCATTTATTCATAAGTCCTTCAGTTTATAGTCCATATAAAAGATTAAAGCAATGTGATAGGTTGTGTAACCATAAAATGTCCATCCACAAATGGAAGTCTCCACAAGGGGATTAGACGCAAAATCCTGCAGGAGCTACAGAGTATAAAAGTGTAAGAATATGGTCACATTTAACTGCTTAAGGATCAGCGCACGACTATATACGTTGGCACAATGGCACGGCTGGGCAGATGGACATACCTTTAAGATGCGGCATTGTGGGCGTGCGCGCCCTCCGCAAGCTCTGTGACTCCGACCGCGGGTCTCGTGGACTCGATGTCCGCTGGGATAGCCGCGATCGTCTCACGGAGAGGAAGAACCGGGAAAAGCTAATGTAAACAAGCATTTCCCCATTCTTCCTAGTGACTGGACACTGATCACAGCTCCCACACTTAACCCCTTCAGCGCCCCCTATTGGGTAACCCTTTCACTGCCAGTGTCATTTTTACAGTAATCGGTGCATTTTTATAGCACTGATCGCTGTATCAATGACAATGGTCCCAAAATGGTGTCAAAAGTGTCTGATGTGTCCGCCATAATGTCGCAGTCTCGATAAAAATCGCTGATCGCCGCCCATTACTAGTAAAAAAAATATATTAATAAAAATGCCATAAAACTATCCCCTATTTTGTAGACGCTATAACTTTTGCGCAAACCAATCAATAAACGCTTATTGCGATTTTACCAAAAATATGTAGAAGAATACGTATCGGCCTAAACTGAGGGAAAAAAAAATTATATATATTTTTTGGGGATATTTGTTATAGCAAAAAGTAAAAAATATATATTTTTTCAAAATTGTCGCTCTATTTTTGTTTATAGCGCAAACAATAAAAACCGTAGAGGTGATCAAATATTACCAAAAGAAAGCTCTATTTGTGAGAAAAAAAGGACGCCAATTTTGTTTGGGAGCCACGTTGCATGACCGCACGATTGTCAGTTAAATCGACGCAGTGCCGAATCGCAAAAAGTGCTCTAGTCTTTGGCCAGCCAAATGGTCCGGGGCTTAAGTGGTTAATGAAGGTACAACATTTAGCAACTCACATGGTTGATGAATAAAAGAGGCACATCTAAGTATGTAGGCATCCAGGATAAAGCTGTCCACATAGATTATCCTCCACACCTCCGGCTCTCACCGCTGTCAGTCTGCAATCGTGACCGGGAAGACTACCTTGCAGTAGATCGATCTGAAAGTGAGGCTTGAACCGCTCATGGAGCGCAGCGTTGAAGGGATGACTTCGATGGCGGTGTGGAGGATGGTCTATGTGAACAGCTTTACCCCGGATGCCTGCATACTTAGATGTGCCTGTTTTAACCATCAACCGTGTGAGTTGCTAAATGTTGTACCTTCATTAAATGTAACCATATTGCTACACTTAGAGGTGTCTCTCTTCTTTTTTTATACTCAGTTGTGACATGATGCTACTTGTATATCAAGACATCGCTTGTATATCAAGTAAAAATGTATTAAAAAATTTTGCTCGTCTTGCAAAACGCTCTCAAACCAAGGTAATACAGTAATTTTAAGTGAATTGACAGTGAATGGTTAATTTTATTGCTATGGAAACCATACTTTCATTGATAATTGTATTGTGCTAAGAATTTCTACCCTGAGTTAAAACGGATTTGGGAAATTAATCTAAATCCCTGTGGTTATATCTATTTTATTTTTTGCTGATTAGCACACTGAAAGGCTGGAGCCACTGTCATACATTAATTATTAAATAATCAATATTGCTGAGTTGATTACTTGTGTAAACTTCCTGTCAATACATCTTTTTGCAGTACGTAATACCCATACAAGAACAGAATATTTTCTGATTTACAATCCAGTGCTCAGAAACAATCTGCAAAAATTGGCACTAAAAACATAGTCAGATCATGGTCCAATAGAATCAATTCCGTGGATTGTACCTTCCTCGATAAAACAATGCTATTGGAAACTGAATGATTGGCTCCTTAACCACTTAAGCCCCGGACCATTTTGTAGCTAAAGGACCAGAGGTGATTTCAGAATTTTGCACTGCGCTGCTTTAACTGTAAATTGTGCGGACATGCAATGTTGTACCCAAACCCCCCCCCAAATGACCCCATTTTAGAAAGTAGACACCCCAAGGAAATTGCTGAGAGGCCTGTTGAGCCCATTGAATATTTTTTTTTGTCCCAAGTGATTGAATAATGACAAAAAAAAAAATTACAAAAAGTTGTCACTAAATGATATATTGCTCACACATGCCATGGTTATATGTGGAATTGCACCCCAAAATAAATTTTCTTGCCTCTCCTGAGTATGGGGATACCACATGTGTGGGACTTTTTGGGAGCCTAGCCGCGTACGGGCCCCCGGAAACCAAGCACCGCCTTCAGGATTTCTAAGGGCGCAAATTTTTGATTTCACTCCTCACTACCTATCACAGTTTTGAAGGCCATAAAATGCCAAAATAGCACAAAACCCCCCCAAATGACCCCATTTTAGAAATTAGACACCCCAAGGAAATTGCTGAGAGGCCTGTTGAGCCCATTGAATATTTTTTTTTTTGTCCCAAGTGATTGAATAATGACAAAAAGAAAAAAAAATTACAAAAAGTTGTCACTAAATGATATATTGCTCACACATGCCATGGTTATATGTGGAATTACACCCCAAAATTTTTTTTGCTGCTTCTCCTGAGTACGGGAATACCACATGTGTGGGACTTTTTAGGAGCCTAGCCGCGTACGGGACCCCGAAAACCAAGCACCGCCTTCAGGATTTCTAGGCACAAATTTTTGATTTCACTCCTCACTACCTATCACAGTTTCAAAGGCCATAAAATGCCAAAATAGCACAAAACCCCCCCAAATGACCCCATTTTGGAAAGTAGACACCCCAAGCTATTTGCTGAGAGGCATGGTGAGTATTTTACAGCTCTCATTTGTTTTTGAAAATGAAGAAATAAAATATTTTTTTTTATTTTTATTTTTTTTCAATTTTCAAAACTTTGTGACAAAAAGCGAGATCTGCAAAATACTCACCATACCTCTCAGCAAATAGCTTGGGGTGTCTACTTTCCAAAATGGGGTCATTTGGGGGGGTTTTTGCCATCTGGGCATTCCATGGCCTCCGAAACTGTGATAGGCAGTGAGAAGTGAAATCAAAAATTTACACCCTTAGAAAGCCTGAAGGCGGTGCTTGGTTTTTGGGGTCCCGTACGCGGCTAGGCTCCCAAAAATTCTCACACGTGTGGTATCCCCGTACTCAGGAGAAGCAGCAGAATGTATTTTGGGGTGTAATTCCACATATGCCCATGGCATGTTTGAGCAATATATCATTAAGTGACAACTTTGTGGAAAAAAAAATTGTATTTTTTCCGCAACTTGTGTCAACATATAAAATATTCCATGGACTCGACATGCCTCTCAGTATATAGCTTGGGGTGTCTACTTTCCAAAATGGGGTCATTTGGGGGGGTTTTGAACTGTTCTGGCATTTTATACACAACATTAGGAAGCTTACATCCACTCTTCTAACCACTTGAAGACAAAGCCCTTTTTGACACTTTTTGTTTACATGAAAACATTTTTTTTTTGCAAGAAAATTATGTTGAACCCCCAAACATTATATATATTTTTAAAGCAAAGGCCCTACAGATTAAAATGGTGGGTGTTGCATTTTTTTTTCTACACAGTATTTGCGCAGCGATTTTTCAAACGCATTTTTTGGGGAAAAAATACACTTTTTCTAATTTTAATGCACTAAAACACACTATATTGCCCAAATGTTTGATGAAATAAAAAAGATGATCTTAGGCCGAGTACATAGATACCAAACACGACATGCTTTAAAATTTCGCACAAACGCGCATTGGCGACAAACTACATACATTTTTAAAAGCCTTTACAGGTTACCCCGTTAGATTTACAGAGGAGGTCTACTGCTAAAATTACTGCCCTCGATCTGACCTTCGCGGTGATACCTCACATGCATGGTGCAATTGCTGTTTACATATGACGCCAGACCGACGCTTGGGTTCGCCATTGGGCAAGAGCAGGGCAGGACAGGGTGCTTTTTTCTTTTTTTTTTTTTTTTTCTTTTTTTTCTTATTAATTTTGCTTTTTTCTTTTATTTTTAAATTGTTCCTTCCATATTTTTTTTTTTTATCATTTTTATTGTTATCTCAGGGAATGTAAATATCCCCTATGATAGCAATAGGTAGTGACAGGTACTCTTTTTTGAAAAAACTGGGGTCTTCCAGACCCTAGATCTTTCCTCTGCCCTCAAAGCATCTGATCTGACCACACCAAGATCGGTGTGATAAAATGCTTTCCCAATTTCCCAATGGCGCTTTTTATATCTGGGGGGGCTCATTCCCTCCCACTGCTTGTAAAAGCAGTCCAGAGGCTAATTAGCCACTAGGATTGCTTTTACATGAAAGCCGGCCGCTGGCTGAAAAGAATGATACCAAGATGATACCTAAACCCGCAGGCATCATTCTGGTATAAACATTCAAAGTCCAGCAACATACCAGTACGTTGCTGGTCCTTGTTGGACATGTATTGTAATCTTTTTTTTTCATGCAGCCAGTTGGCTGAACGAAAAAAGAGATTGATCGGTGGGTATGCCCACCATTAGAATACCGCCCTTCATCCACCCACTTCTAATGATGGACATACATGCACCATTTATATATGCCGAAGCATGGGGGCATCCTCCCGCAAAAAAGTTATGCCGCACACACATGGTCGGACTTTTCCACGGGCAAGCCTCCGTCGGAATTTCGACCGTATGTACGCGGCATTAGGAGCAAAATCGCTCCTCCGCTCCTCCGCCCCTGCTGCCCCAATGCTTCGGCATATATGCTTTTTTTTTTAACTGTGGTGGTGAAATCACCTCCTACAGCACTGGAGTCGCAGGGATCAGGCCTGTCTCTGCGAACGCTGCAGTTATGTGTGTTGTGTTTTGTAAGTGACAGTGATCGATCGATACTGCACTTGGGTGGCCTGGGCTGGACGGAGGGGCAAAACGCAGGTGCTAGCTGGTATCTGGGCTGATCCCGCTAACACTGCGTTTTTGGGAACCCTAAACTGCTGGGGACGCTAGTATAGATCTGATCAGATCAGATATTGATCTGATCAGATACTATACCACTAAGGGGGGTGTATGCTTCACGCGTGGGTGTTAGCGTTACTGGCACTAACCTGACGCTGCCTGGGGTGTGACGCAGACCCTCTCTGACGCTAAAACCTAATTGATATCACCCGCCGGCCGATCAGGGGGTTAAACCTTTATTGGGTTATATGTACGGCGGGTGCCCTGACACTATAAAAAGCAAACTAACTAACCAGTGTCACCCGTAACACTTATATGGTGATCACTGGTGAAAGGGTTAACTAGGGGCAATTAGGGGGTTAAAACCTTTATTAGATAATATATGGGGTTACCTGACGCTATAAAAACCTGCGGCGAACCTAAAAAAAAATACTGGCTACCGATCTGCATCACCGACGCTAAGACAGCGATCAGAAAAATGATCGCTTAGCGACAGTGGTGATAGGGGGTGAAAGGGTTACCTGGGGGGCGATCAAGGGGGTTAAACCTTTATTAGATCATTTATGGGGGTACCTGACGCTATAAAAACCTGCGGCGAACCTAAAAAAAATTACTGGCTACCGATCTGCATCACCGACACTAAGACAGCGATCAGAAAAACGATCGCTTAGCGACAGTGGTGATAGGGGGTGAAAGGGTTACCTGGGGGGCGATCAAGGGGGTTAAACCTTTATTAGATAATTTATGGGGGTACCTGACGCTATAAAAACCTGCGGCGAACCTAAAAAAAATACTGGCTACCGATCTGCATCACCGACGCTAAGACAGCGATCAGAAAAATGATCGCTTAGCGACGGCGGTGCTAGGGGTGAAAGGGTTATCTGGGGGGGTGATCAGGGGGTTAAACCTTTATTAGGGGGGGTTAGGGGGCTACACTGGACCTAAAACTAACTTTAGTGACACTTTTACAGTCACAAATGTCACTGATTGCAGTGATCAGTAAATAAATGGTCACTGCAATCAGTGACACTGTGACTGGGGGCTGGGGGTGATCTGGGGGGTGATCTGGGGTGTCTGGGGGGGCCTGGGGGGGCGATTTATGTGCCTATGTGCCTATGTGTCCTGGTGTCAGTGTAGTGTTTTGTGCACTAACCTGGCATCTTCTCCTGTACGGTGCTCGGTATATGTGAGCGCCGCAGGAGAGATGACATCACTTCCTCTGCCTGTGTAAACATTACACAGGCAGGGAAGCTCTCTCATTCGCCGGGAGCGATCGAGAGGGGGTGGCCGGAAACGAACGGCCGTCCCCTCATCCCTGATCGCTCCCAAACGAATAACGGCCGCTCACTGTAAAGAAGGGTCCGATCGGACCCCCTAACTATACAAAGTTTTACAGTCACAAATGTCACTGATTGCAGTGATCAGTAAATAAATGGTCACTGCAATCAGTGACACTGTGACTGGGGGCTGGGGGGTGATCTGGGGGGGCCTGGGGGGGCGATTTGTGTGCCTATGTGCCCTGGTGTCAGTGTAGTGTTAGTGCACTGACCTGTGTGTCTTCTCTTGTATGGCGCTCGGTATATGTGAGCGCCGCATGAGAGATGACATCACTTCCTCCTGCTTCCTCTGCCTGTGTAAACATTACACAGCAGAGGCAGCATTTCCATTCGCCGGGAGCGATCGCGGGTGGGTGGCCGGAATCGAATGGCCGTCCCCTCATGACGGATCGCTCCCCAACGAATACCGACCGCTCACTGTATAGGAGGGGGGTCCGATCGGACCCCCCAACTGTACAAAGGCAATCACGTACACTGTACGTGATTGTGCCTGTCGGTGCCATTCTGCCGACGTACATATACAGTGAGCGGTCGTTAAGTGGTTAAAAATGTATTTGAGAGGTTAAAAAACCTGATCCAGGGGCTTTTTCTCCTTGGCAGTGTCTTGCTGTTTCCCCCCTTGGTATGTTTAAGTTTATGTATGAAAACATAGGTGCGTGGTCATGTTTATGTCTATGCAGAGTGAGGGCACAGTAAGATGCTCCCTGTTCATAATGGGTAACCATAAAGGTCCAATGAAGCAATTTAAAATTTGTAGAGCAGAGGCCTTATGCCGCGTACACGTGATCAGTTTTTCTGATGAAAAAAGACCGATGGACTTTTTTCATCGGACAAACCGATCGTGTGTGGGCCCCATCGGTCTTATTTCCATCGGTATAAAAAAAAAATAGAACATGTTTTAAATTTATCCGATGGAAAAAAAAAAAACGATAGCAAATTCCGATCGTCTGTGTGGAACTCCATCGGAGAAAAAACCCACGCATGCTCAGAATCAAGTCGACGCATGCTCAGAAGCATAGAACTTAATTTTTCTTGGCTCGTCTGAATATTTTATGTCACGGCGTTTGGGACGATCGGTTTTTTGACTGATGGTGTGTAGGCAAGACTGACGGTATACACACCGCTCCTTCACCGATCAAAAAATGTGGCTAGCAGGACTTTTGGAATGGTCCTGCTAGCGCACCGCCTCAGTGTGGAATCCCTTGGGCTTTCACACTGAGACTGCAGGGCAGGAGTTTTTCAGGCGGTATTTAGGCGCTAAAACGCCTGAAAAACTCCTCAGTGTGAAAGGGGCCTTACAGAGTGTTGTGAGGGGATGCTACATTGTGGTAAACATGGCCCTGTTGAAACTATTGAGATGTGTTGCTGATATGAATTTCAAAAAGACCTTATTTTTTTCTTAAAATTGTCAATTTTCTCAGTTTAATCAGTTGATATGCTTTCCATTTTCTAATGTGAATAAAAGATGGGTTTATAAGATTTGCAAATCATTGTATACTATTTTTATGAAGATTTTACACAGTGTCCCAACTTTTTTGGAATTGGGGTTGTAGTTACTACATAAAAGCTAATTTCTGGATAAATCACACATCTTTAACAAATATCACATAATTAAAATGTTAGTACTCAAAAGATTAATAACACAAACAATATTATCCATACCGAGGACTGCACCTATCCACACTATGATAATGATAACTTATTTAGATGTAACCTAGGGATACAAATATGAATTTCCCAGATAGGGTTGAGTTGAATCATTTCCATTTTTTTTACATAAGACCTAAAATAGGAAATCCTAGTCTTATGCTGCGTACACACGGCCATTTTTCTCGAGAAAAACGATAGTCTGTGGGCTTTCTGTCGTTTTTTTCGACGAGAAAAACGGCATTAAAAACGACGAGAAAAATTAGAACATGTTATAATTTTTCTCGTCGTTTTTTTCGACATGTTTTCCGCGGCAGTGTTTCCCATAGGGACACTCTCTCCCGATCTAAGGTTCTGTCGATCAATCTCCTTGAAAGCCCTTCACACATCTTCTACAGGTCATCAGATAAGCAGCCCTGTGAATCCCTGGGTGCAGCTTCCTTCCCGAATATCTTTATTGGTAATGTATACTTTATTTACTTTAATGAACATAACTTTAATACTTTGCAAAAATTTTCCTCTCACTTCTGAGGGTCACTGTATGTGTATTTCATAATTTCTTGTGTTAAAGTATGGCATTAGATCCTATTTAAAGATATACTTGCCACTTAGTATTTAAGTTAAGCTCGTGTCAGCGTAACTATTACCATTGACTCCAGCCTTGTATTCTACTGCAGAAGAGTTTGAGGGTAGGGTCTGATGGAGCCGACATTGTTGTCTGCCAGTGGTGAAGGTACCTTCTGAATGAAAAATAAATTATCTAATTTAGCCTAAGTTCCTAGTACCTATGCCATGCAATACATTTTATATATATAAACACAAACTATATTACCAAAAGCATTCGGATGCCTGCCTTTACATGCATGTGAACTTTAATGGCATCCCAGTCTAAGTCTGTAGGGTTCAATATTGAGTTGGCCCACTCTTTGCAGCTATACCAGCTTCAACTCTACTGGGAAGGCTCTCTACAAGGTTTAGTAGTGTTTGACCATTCTTCCAGGAAGTGTATTTGTGAGGTCAGGCACTGATGTGGGCGAGAAGGCCTGGCTCGCAGTCTCCACTCTGATTCATCCCAAAGGTGTCCTATCGGGTTGAGGTCAGGCCAGTCAAGTTTCTCCACCCCAAACTTGCTCATCCATGTCTTTATGGACCTTGCTTTGCCCTGACCTCAACCCGATAGAACACCTTTAGGATTAATTAGAGCGGAGACTGTGAGCCAGGCCTTCTCGCCCACATCAGCACCTGACCTCACAAATGCGCTTCTGGAAGAATGGTCAAACATTCCAATAGACACACTCCTAAACCTTGTGGACAGCCTTCCCAGAAGAGTTGAAGCTGTTATAGCTGCAAAGGGTTTATTGAACCCTACAGACTAAGACTGGGATGCCATTAATATAGTTGTAATATAGTGTATATACTGTGTGTGTGTGTGTGTGTGTGTGTGTGTGTGTGTGTATGTATGTATGTATGTATGTATGTATGTATGTATGTATGTATATATATATATATATATATATATATATATATATATACACATTAAAACTTGGATTGCGAGCATAATTCGTTCCAGAAACATGCTTGTAATCCAAAGCACTTGTATATCAAATCGAATTTCCCCATAAGAAATAATGGAAACTCAAATGATTCATTCCACAACCATTTATTCATAAATCCTTCAGTTTATAGTCCATATAAAAGATTAAAGGTTGTGTAACCATAAAATGTCCATCCACAAATGGAAGTCTCCACAAGGGGATTAGACGCAAAATCCTGCAGGAGCTACAGAGTATAAAAGTGTAAGAATATGGTCACATTTAACCGCTTAAGGATCAGCGCACGACTATATACGTTGGCACAATGGCACGGCTGGGCAGATGGACGTACCTTTAAGATGCGGCATTGTGGGCGTGCGCGCCCTCCGCAAGCTCCGTGACTCCGACCGCGGGTCTCGTGGACTCGATGTCCGCTGGGATAGCCGCGATCGTCTCACGGAGAGGAAGAACCGGGAAAAGCTAATGTAAACAAGCATTTCCCCATTCTTCCTAGTGACTGGACACTGTTCACAGCTCCCACACGTAACCCCTTCAGCGCCCCCTACTGGGTAACCCCTTCACTGCCAGTGTCATTTTTACAGTGATCGGTGCATTTTTATAGCACTGATCGCTGTATCAATGACAATGGTCCCAAAATGGTGTCAAAAGTGTCTGATGTGTCCGCCATAATGTCGCAGTCTCGATAAAAATCGCTGATCGCCGCCCATTACTAGTAAAAAAAAATTATTAATAAAAATGCCATAAAACTATCCCCTATTTTGTAGACGCTATAACTTTAGCGCAAACCAATCAATAAACGCTTATTGCGATTTTACCAAAAATATGTAGAAGAATACGTATCGGCCTAAACTGAGGGAAAAAAAATGTTATATATATTATTGGGGGATATTTGTTATAGCAAAAAGCAAAAAATATTGTTTTTTTTTCAAAATTGTCACTCTATTTTTGTTTATAGCGCAAAAAATAAAAACCGCAGAGGTGATCAAATTCTACCAAAAGAAAGCTCTATTTGTGGGAAAAAAAGGACGTCAATTTTGTTTGGGAGCCACGTTGCATGACCGCACGATTGTCAGTTAAATTGACGCAGTGCCGAATCGCAAAAAGTGCTCTAGTCTTTGGCCAGCCAAATGGTCCGGGGCTTAAGTGGTTAATGAAGGTACAACATTTAGCAACTCACATGGTTGATGAATAAAAGAGGCACATCTAAGTATGTAGGCATCCAGGATAAAGCTGTCCACATAGATTATCCTCCACACCTCCGGCTCTCACCGCTGTCAGTCTGCAATCGTGACCGGGAAGACTACCTTGCAGTAGATCGATCTGAAAGCGAGGCTTGAACCGCTCATGGAGCGCAGCGTTGAAGGGATGACTTCGATGGCGGTGTGGAGGATGGTCTATGTGAACAGCTTTACCCCGGATGCCTGCATACTTAGATGTGCCTGTTTTAACCATCAACCGTGTGAGTTGCTAAATGTTGTACCTTCATTAAATGTAACCATATTGCTACACTTAGAGGTGTCTCTCTTCTTTTTTTATACTCAGTTGTGACATGATGCTACTTGTATATCAAGACATCGCTTGTATATCAAGTAAAAATGTATTAAAAAATGTTGCTCGTCTTGCAAAATGCTCTCAAACCAAGGTAATACAGTCATTTTAAGTGAATTGACAGTGAATGGTTAATTTTATTGCTATGGAAACCATACTTTCATTGATAATTTTATTGTGCTAAGAATTTCTACCCTGAGTTAAAACGGATTTGGGAAATTAATCTAAATCCCTGTGGTTATATCTATTTTATTTTTTGCTGATTAGCACACTGAAAGGCTGGAGCCACTGTCATACATTAATTATTAAATAATCAATATTGCTGACTTGATTACTTGTGTAAACTTCCTGTCAATACATCTTTTTACAGTACGTAATACCCATACAAGAACAGAATATTTTCTGATTTACAATCCAGTGCTCAGAAACAATCTGCAAAAATTGGCACTAAAAACATAGTCAGATCATGGTCCAATAGAATTGATTCTGTGGATTGTACCCTCCTCGATAAAACAATGCTATTGGAAACTGAATGATTGGCTCCTTAAAAATGTATTTGAGAGGTTAAAAAACCTGATCCAGGGGCTTTTGCTCCTTGGCAGTGTCTTGCTGTTTCCCCCCTTAGTATGTTTAAGTTTATATATGAAAACGTAGGTGCGTGGTCATGTTTATGTCTATGCAGAGTGAGGGCACAGTAAGACGCTCCCTGTTCATAATGGGTAACCATAAAGGTCCAATGAAGCAATTTAAAATCTGTAGAGCAGAGGCCTTATGCCGCGTACACGCGATCAGTTTTTCTGATGAAAAAAGACCGATGGACTTTTTTCATCGGACAAACCGATCGTGTGTGGGCCCCATCGGTCTTTTTTCCATCGATATAAAAAAAAATAGAACATGTTTTAAATTTATCCGATGGAAAAAAAACGATAGCAAATTCTGATCGTCTGTGTGGAACTCCATCGGAGAAAAAACCCACGCATGCTCAGAATCAAGTCGACGCATGCTCAGAAGCATTGAACTTAATTTTTCTCGGCTTGTCAGAGTGTTTTACGTCACCGCGTTTGGGACGGTCGGAATTTTGACTGATGGTGTGTAGGCAAGACTGATGAAAGTCAGCTTCATTGGATTTCCAATGGTAAAATCCATCGTATTTTATTCCATCGGAAATCCGATATTGTGTCCAGGGCATTACAGTAAGGTGACTAGATTTTTTAAATGAAATCCGGGGACATATTTTTTTTTTATTGGCAAATGGTAAACAATTTTTTACCCATATTTCCCTCAAATTATATATGCAGTCAGTGGTGTAGCGTGGGTTGTCAGCGCCCCGGGACAAGGCAAGAAATGTGCACCCCTGCCAGACTTTTAGCACTCCCTGAGTCCCTTCCACTAGTACAGTAGTACTGATCAAATTGATTCCTACACTGACATACCTGACCACTGCACTAACCTATCTGATTCCTACACTAACCACTACACTAACCTATCTGATTCCTACACTGACCACTACACTAACCTACCTGATTCCTACACTGATCTACATGATTCCTATACTGACCACTACACTGACCTACCTGATTCCTACACTGATCTACATGATTCCTATACTGACCACTACACCGACCTACCTGATTCCTGCACTACTCACCCCCCCCCCCATATGAACAGTGTAGATCAGTTGATTTTGCTGGCCTCCATGATAATCCATCGGAGCAGCGCTCCCCAGCACCATGGACTGTTACCGACACCCAGTCGCTCCTTAGTATCCCCTGGCAAGAGCTTCTCCAATAGCCGCCGTACGCTTTGCACCGCCCCTCCCCTCACCTCCGCTGTTCTCACACACACATGAGCCACCCGCATCAGAGGAATCATGGGGGACCGGATGAACCACAGGAGTCACTGGGCGGGGGGGTTAACACAGCACATATTGGGGGGCACAGTAATTATGTTGCTCCCCCCCCAAATGTTGCACCCGGGGCGAGAGTACCAGATGCCCTTCCCATGCCACTGCAATCTGGGGACAAATCTGGGGACAGACTGGCTCCGGGGACAGGGTCCTCAATCTGGGGACTGTCCCCGGAAACCGGGGACGTCTGGTCACCCTACCTTTCAGACTGTAAAGATTTTAGTAAAGTGTATATGAAGCAATTAGGAAAAAGTTGTCTACATAGCACTGTGGAAGAGTTTTCAGAAAAGTTGAATCTTGCCTTAGATTCATGCTATAAATGTGTGACACAGGTTGACCGATTCCTGAACTATCTGTGCTTTTTATACTGTATTTGAATGAACATGCTGACATGCTCCTTCCATTTACAAGGTAAACTTCATATTGCTTCTGTCAAGCTTTTCATGTATTTACCTTCATTTACAGGAGCAATTGAATTACATAAAATAAAAAACGTCACAAACGACGCTCACAGTATAATATTAGCACATCTTACACAAAGCTTATTTCAAGCAACCAATATATCAAATCAATAGAAGCTCAGTGCTTACAGAAGGAAACAAAGGCTTAGATTTTATGTAGTGCTGTATTCATTATTCTTAGAGGAGAGATAAGAGTGTATTGAAATATTTAATATATATTTAATCATATTATATGTTATTGTATCTCTTTAAGAACAAGTGACCATGGAAAAATGTATACACAGACAAAGGGAACCTGTGAACAGGCAAGTCGTCTAAGCTCAGGGCTGCTGAATGCACAAACAAAGCAAGTCCTTCCTTTCCTTTAACATTGTATTAAACTGTCAGGACTACGTTGCTTAGCACATTGGGCACAATAAAATAAATATTATCCCAGAAATTATTTGTTCAAATTCATACCCTAGCACTTTTTAACTTTCAGTGCTGCCGACTCCTGCTTTCATAGTGCTGCTTCCCTGAATTTCCAGTCCCTAAGTTAACCACTTAAGGACGGAGCCTCTTTCTGAGATTTGGTGTTTACACGTTCAAAAAAAATTTTTTTGCTAGAAAATTACTTAGAACCCCCAAACATCATATTTTTTTTTCTAACACCGTAGAGAATAAAATAGCATTGCAATACCTTCGGTAAAACCGTATTTGCGCAGCGGTCTTACAAGCACCCTTTTTTTGGGGGAAAAAATACACTTTTTTTAATAAAAAAATTAGACAACAGTAAAGTTAGCACAATTTTTTTTTTATATTGTGAAAGATAATGTTACACCAAATAAATTGATACCCAACATGTCATGCTTCAAAATTGTGCCCGCTCGTGGAAAGGCGACAAACCTTTACCCTTAAAAATCTCCATAGGCAACGTTTAAAAAATTCTACAGTTTGCATGTTTTAAGTTATAGAGGAGGTCTGGGGCTAGAATTATTGCTTTCGCTCTACCAATCGCGGCGATACCTCACATGTGTGGTTTGAGAACCGTTTTCATATGCACACGCTGCTCAAGTATGCGTTCGCTTCTACACGTGAGTTTGGTGGGACGGGGCGCATTTAAAAAAAAAAATATTTTTTCTTATTTACTTTACCTTTTTATTTTTACACTGTTCTTTTAAAAAAAAAATGTGTTACTTTTATTTCTATTACAAGGAATGTAAACATCCCTTGTAATAGAAGAAAAGCATGACAGGACCTCTTAAATATGAGATCTGGGGTCAAAAAGAATGTCTCTTTAAGAGCTATGGGCGGAAGTGACGTTTTGACGTCGCTTCTGCCCTACAATGGTATGGAGACGGGTGGGGGCCATCTTCCCCTCACTCGTCTCCATACCAAGCCAGGGAGAGGATCCTCTGCCACCGCCAGGGCCGCTGATAGGGCAGTACAACCAGCCCTGTTGTACCGGGCCTGGTCAGCAGGGGGGCCCGAGCAGCTTTGTAGTTAATTTCTAGGTAAAAAAAAAACGAAACAAATTAGATAAATAACTTAATTAACTTGCACCTACTTGGTTGGCAAGGTATATAGTACCTTCCTGGGCCCCATAAGGTTAACAGAGGGGCCCAGGAGGTAAGGGCAGAAGAGGGACTTTTTCTCAATTTTCAGGCGGAGGGATACCAGCCCTGCTCTGCAGAAGTGTACCTTATGCTCACTGTATGCTTTCCATGGTGGATGGATTCAGTTGTAATGCGGCTCCTTTCCTCAGTAAGTGCCGTGCTGCAGCCTGAGGGAGAGACTAATCACTGAGGAGGCAGAGACAGTAGTGCAGAAAGAGTAATCCCGACACTGGTCCACAGGCAAGCAATGCCCCTGCACACACACTGACACATCACACAGGCTGCGGCTCAGGTGAAGTCCCCAGACTCCCCATTGTGTGCTCATGGTCATTATCATTATGATGATCAGAGCACAGCAGGTGCTGGTATGGCTCTGTCAATGTAACATGCTGTTGGGTGATGACTTTCTTAATGTATGGCTGTACTGTGTGTTACAGACTATAACACACAGTACAGCTATAACAAAGTCAGCATCCAACAGCGTGTTACTGTGATAGAGTTTATAAAATTATTATTTTATATGTATGTTATCTCTCTATTATCTACTAAAATATGCGTTTAGAAATTTAGTATAGGTTAAATGACTCTTTAGCCCTGTACACACGATCGGATTGCCTATGATTTTTTAACCGATGGATTTTTCCATCGGAAAACCGATGAAGCTGACTTTCATCAGTCTTGCCTACACACCATCAGTCAAAAATCCGACCGTTCCAAATACGGTGACGTAAAACACTCCGATGAGCCGAGAAAATTAAGTTCAATGCTTCTGAGCATGCGTCAACTTGATTCTGAGCATGCGTGGGTTTTTTATCTGATGGAGTTCCCCACAGGCGATAGTAATTTGCTATCGGTTTTTTAACCATCGGATAAATTTAAAACATGTTCTATTTTTAAACACCGATGGAAAAAAGACCGATGGGGCCCATACACGATCAGTTTGTCCGATGAAAAAAGTCCATCGGACTGTTTTCATCGGTAAAACCTATCGTGTGTACAGGGCTTTATATTCAGCTGCTCATATGGTCTACTGCCGAACCCCTCAGGAATTTAGAGTAATTAGCATCCTTCTGAGAATGTGTTTGCAAGGAACAAGACACAGGGACACACTGGGATATATTTGTACAATAAGAAGCTTATTGATGTTCATATTGGGAACAAGAAAGTTAATGTATGCTAGCTGAGAGTATTATCAAGAGTATATTGTGTGTTTTGGTCAATCTTATTACAACAGTAGTATTTCCCCTTACATAAAATGACAAAATAGATAAATGAGAAACAGATGTCTTGATTCACTCTTCAACTCACTCTTCAATGCCCCCTCCCATCGATACTAAGCTAAAATGGCTGCAGAGTCCTGGAATGTGAAGACACGTGGAAGAAATAGACTTGAGAGGAAGACAACCATATATGGAAACAGCCAATCATATGTATACGTTTGTAATGATGATTGCGTATGTCACTTTGTCTATTTAAACTGAATTTGAATAAAAACTTCCTGTGTGTTGTGTTGTGCCACATATGGGGAAGAAGACACACTGATGCGTCTGCTCTCAGTTTGTAATTCTTGAAGCATGCCCTCATATCACCATAGATACAAACCAGCGGCAGAATAAGGGAAGTTTCTGGTATTGGACCAGAATCAATCTATTACATTACATTGACAGAGCCATACAGCACCATCTGTGATATCATAATGATAATGACCATGAGCACACAATGGGATGCTACTTTACACATGTGATGGGGGGAAGGGACAGTAAAAACATGCAGCCAAGCTGCATTTTTACCACCCCCCAAACCACCCGCCTTTGAGAATTTTTCACCCAAGCTTTGCAATCAGGTCCGCCTGTCAGTTTTTCATGTGGACCTGATTGAAAGCTCCATGTAGGTCTACAGGAGTCCAGATATGAATTGGCCTGTGTGCATTTAGATCCGCCTACTTCTGTGTGCATTCAGGTAAAAAAAAAATGGAAAAGAACATCCTTTTCTATTTTTCCAGACCTAAATGTGACAGATCAGAGGTAGCCTGATGTAAATGGACACAAGCCTGTGGTGTATGCGTACACAAACTGAACGGGCACAGATGTCAAAACACTGACATCTCTCCCATTCAGATCCAGTTATGATTGGTGGGGTGCTGTAAAGCTTCCTGGTGGTATAGCCAAGGTGGGTTCAGACTACGTGGGTTCAGACTACGGTCCAAACACGCCTGAGCTCATTACAGCTAATTAGTTGTCAAAAAAGTTCTAAAATAAGACATCTCTGCTGCTTTATCATAGTGTAGAAAGTTTAGAATAATAATGATTATTAAAGTGGTTGTAAACCCACTTTTGCAACTTGCACCTACAGGTAAGCCTAGATTAAGGCTTACCTGTAGGTGCAAGAAATAGCTCCTAAACCTACACGGTTTAGGAGATATTTGCTAAAACTGACATTGCTCCGTGTCTACAGGGCATGCGCGCCGTAGACAAAGGCGCATTCATGGGGTTAATCCCATTCACAACTTCGGCTAAGTCCCAGCAATGCTTGGGCTTAGCCGAATTTGACGGCTCCCGCGCGCATGCGCGGAGTGACGTCTTCGCCGCTCCGGCCAATCACAGCGCCGGAGTGGCGCTGTGATTGGCTGGAGCGGCGATACCCGTAAGTAACATTCCGACTATCGCCGCAGCGATGGCTGCGACTGAAGAGGGAGACGAGGACGGCTTCGGGGGCCCCAATCTAAGGTAAGTGATGCATAATGAGCTATTATGCTAGTCATATTAGCTCATTATGCCTTTCTCTTACAGGTGGTTTAAAAAAATATATGTTTATAGGGGTTTACAACCACTTTAAAGGTTTACCTTTTGGACATGTTACATGTTTCAGCTCCTGCCACCATTCCCCCAGATTTCGTGACAGCATGGGGTCAGGGGCAGAGCCAGTGGTGGGGTTGTGGGCCGGGCCAAGGAGGCCCCATCAGGTACGCTGTATGGGGCCCCATGATTTCTAACAGCGGCCCTGCCCGCCGCCAATAAGAGTGATCTTGCGGCGAATCTGCCGCAGAGACCACTTTTATCTGAAACCGGACTGCTCACTGAAGAAGAGGATACCGGGGTTATGGTAGCTAGCTTCTGCCATAACAACGATATCCCTCTTCAAAGTGCCGACGTATATCGATGTGAGCCGGTCTGGAAGTGGTTAATAGTGGGAAGTGCAGTATCCAGCCAGTCTGTTAGCTTGGAAAAGGTAGTGGAGAGGAGGAGTGAGGAGTAGGGGAGTGCCTTGCCAACCTAGACTACATAGCTGTGTATTTTTATTGATGGACAGAGTTTAGGGAGATACAACTCTAGTGCCTGCATGCAAGGATGGATTCATAGGATGCTGCAGGAGAAAAAAGCCACCCTGAAAAAGGAATCATGGAGCATTGGTCATGGCACCAGCTTAAATTACAACATAGGCAAGGATTAAAAGATAAAGAAGCTGCATGCTCATAAAGAAGCTGTGATTAAACTTGCTGCTATAGCTGCTTAAATAAATGAGGATTTAAAGCGGAACTATACTCACCTCGGCTCCAGCGACGCGCTGTCCCGAAGCTTCCCATCTGGCCGCTGGTGTCTTCCAGGTGTCAATCACGGCCACTTTCATTGGCAGGGCAGGGATGATGTCACTCCCACGCATACCCAGGACTTCATTCAGATTTGACATTGCCAAATTTGTACAGTGAGCTGCGCGTGCACGGCTCACTGTACAAGGGTGGACAGGCAGGTACGTAACTTTAATGCAAAAGAGACAGAGCATGTCTCTTCTGCATTATAATTCCTGCCTGTTTGCCCATTTTTAATTTTGGCCTAAAGTTCCTCTTTAACCACTTAAGCTCCGGACCAATACGGGCCATTATGACCAAGCCCTTTTTTGCAATTCGGCACTGCGTCGTTTTAACTGACAATTGCGCGCTCATGCGACATGGCTCCCAAACAAAATTGGCGTCCTTTTTTTCCCACAAATAGAGCTTTCTTTTGGTGGTATTTGATCACCTCTGCGGTTTTTATTTTTTACGCTATAAACAAAAATAGAGCGAAAATTTTGAAAAAAATTACATATTTTTTACTTTTTGCTATAATAAATATCCCCCAAAAATATATATAAAAAAAAATAAAATTTCCTCAGTTTAGGCCGATACGTATTCTTCTACATATTTTTGGTAAAAAAAATCGCAATCCGCGTTTATTGATTGGTTTGCGCAAAAATTATAGCGTTTACAAAATAGGGGACAGTTTTAAGGCATTTTTATTAATTTTTTTTTCATGACTGCGACATTATGGCGGACACATCGGACACTTTTGACACATTTTTGGGACCATTGTCATTTTCACAGCAATCAGTGCAATAAAAATGCACTGGTTACTGTGAAAATGACACTGGCAGTGAAGGGGTTAACCACTAGGGGCGCTGAAGGGGTTAAGTGTGCCTAGGGGAGTGTTTACTACTGTGTGAGGGCGTGACTACGACTGACACGTCACCCATCTCTGCTCTGATTACACAGAACGGAGATCGCTGACATTGTCAGTAGAGGAGCGGGAGATGTTGTGTTTACACACACATCTCCCCGCTCCGAGCCTCCGTGAGACGATTGCGGGGATCCCCGCGGCGATCGAGTCCGCGGGACCCGCGGTCCCACTCACGGGGAAGGCAGGGGGGTCGCGAGCGCGCCACCGGCGGCGCGTGCGCGACCCCGACGTCAGCAGTTAAAGGGCCACGTACAGGTACGTGATTGTGCCTGTACGAGCCATTCTTCCGACGTATATATACCGTGAGCGGTCGGCAAGTGGTTAATATCACTTTAAGTACGTCAGCTGATATTTTGCAGCCCTGTTTTATTCTTTTTTTTTTTTTTTACGGTGGTTGTAAAGCTTTTTTTTTTTTGTATTAAAATAACAAACATGTCTATACTTGCATGCTCTGTGCAATGCTTTTGCATAGAGCAGCCCCGATCCTCTTCTTCTGCAGTCCTCCGTCAGCGCTCCAGGCTCCTTCTTTTCATTGGGTGTCCCCACGGAAAGCCGCTTTCCATGGGGGCACCCCTGCGGGCTCACTCCTGAGTCCCACTGCTGCATCTATTGACAGAGACAGTGGGACTCGGCCTCACTCCTCTGTCACATGATTTGATTGATTGCAGAGGGAGCCAATGGCTCCTGCTGCTATCAATCTGTGCAATGAGGAAAGAGACAGCGGCTGGAGCCGTTGGGCTCGTGCACATCGCTGTATCGGATCGGGCTTAGGTAAGAAAAATAATGCATTAAGGTTAAGGTGAAAAACCTTGAAACTTTACAATCACTTAAAGGTTTTACAACCACTTTAAGTTTAATATAGTTCCATGTCGGTCCACTAACTTTGGAGAACAGTCAAGTGTCATTGAAAGTTCATGACTGCTATTCGTATAGGTCTGAAAACCCAGAGACAGTAAGCAGGAGATTTGCTCTGTTGATGTTGAGCACAGCCACAGGAAGGAGTTCAGGTGCTCAGCAAGAACTTACCTACACCTGCCTTCATAGTTGCATGTTTTTTGTCATGTTAGTAATATTCCAACACATGTTCAAATCACATCATCTAGTTCTAAACGAATATGCAGCCGGAAAAAAAAAACTACAAGTTTCAGTGTGGTACCACCAATTGTTAACCATAGCAGAAGATGAAGATTGTTTGAATTGTTATTAGATGCATCTTTGCAAGAAAAAAACGCCTAAAAAAATTAAATACCAAAAAATATTTAGAGGCTATTAAAAATATGTTTATCCTTAGCCTGAGAACCCCTGTACAGGACCATGTCGCTCCCAAGAATGTGTCCTGAACATTCAGTGTTTAACCACTTAAGCTCAGACCATTTTGGTCAAAGACCGGGCCACTTTTTGCGATTCGGCACTGCGTTGCTTTAACTGACAATTGCGCGGTTGTGCGGCACGGCTCCCAAACAAAATTGATGTCCTTTTTTTCCCACAAATAGAGCTTTCTTTTGATGGTATTTGATCACCTCTATAGCCTCTACAAAAGAGGGAATAGTTTTATGGCATTTTTATTAATATTTTTTTTTTTTTACTAGTAATGGCAGCGATCAGCGATTTTTATCGTGACTGCGACATTATGGCGGACACATCGGACACTTTTGACACATTTTCATTTTTACAGCGATCAGTGCTATAAAAATGCACTGATTACTCTGAAAATGACACTGACAGTGAAGGCGTTAACCACCAGGTGGCGCTGTAGTGGTTAAGTGTGCTCTAGGGAGTGATTCTTACTGTAGGGGGATGGGCTGTGTGTGACAAGACAGTGATCACCGCTTCTGATTAAAGGAAGCAGTGATCACTGTCATTGTCACTAGGCAGAGCGGGGAGATGCTTGTTTACATCAGCATCTCCCCATTCTTCCTCACCGTGAGAAGATCGCGGGTATCCCCGTGGCGATCGAGTCCGTGGGACCTGCGGTCGGGATCACGGAGCTCGCGGCAGGGCGCTTCTTTAAAGGGGACATATATATACGTCCTTCTGCCCAGGAGTGCCATTCTGTCAACGTACAAGTGCGTGCGGCAGTTGGCAAGTGTTTAAAAAAGCTCCCAACTCCACAAGCAGAAGTGATCTTGTATTAAAATTGTACAGCCTTTAACGTAGAAGTGATCAGGGTGGCTGTAATGCTGTGGAATAACTTATACAGGGCGACAATGTGCAATAAAATATATACAGTGGGGATCGAAAGTTTGGGCACCCCAGGTAAAAATGTGTATTAATGTGCATAACGAAGCCAAGGAAAAGATGGAAAAATCTCCAAATGGCATCAAATTACAGATTAGACATTCTTATAATATGTCAAAAAAAGTTAGATTTTATTTCCATCATTTACACTTTCAAAGTTAAAGAAAACAAAAAAATGGCGTCTGCAAAAGTTTGGGCACCCTGCAGAGTTAATATCTTGTACTGCCCCCTTTGGCGAGTATCACAGCTTGTAAACGCTTTTTGTAGCCAGCCAAGAGTCTTTCAATTCTTGTTTGAGGTATCTTTGCCCATTCTTCCTTACAAAAGTCTTCCAGTTCTTTGAGATTTCTGGGCTGTCTGTCACGCACTGCTCTTTTAAGGTCTATCCATAGGTTTTCAATAATGTTGAGGTCAGGAGATTGTGAAGGCCATGGCAAAACCTTCAGTTTACGCCTCTTGATGTAATCCCTCGTGGATTTTGAGGTGTGTTTAGGATCATTATCCATTTGTAGAAGCCATCCTCTCTTTAACTTCAGCTTTTTCACAGATGGCATCAAGTTACCATCCAAAATTTGCTGAAATTTTATTGAATCCATTAATCCTTCTACTCGTGAAATGTTCTCTGTGCCACTGGCTGCAATACAACCCCAAAGCATGATTGATCCACCCCCATGCTTAATAGTTGGACAGAGGTTCTTTTCATTAAATTCTGTGCCCTTTCTTTTCCAAACGTACCTTTGCTCATTCCGGCCAAAAAGTTCTATTTTAACCTCATCGGTCCACAGAACTTGTTTCCAAAATGCCTCAGGCTTGTCTATATGTTCATTTGCAAAGTTCAAACGCTGATTTTTGTGGTGAGGACGTAGAAGAGGTTTTCTTCTGATGACTCTTCCATGAAGACCATATTTGTACAAGTATCTCTTTATAGTGGAATAGTGTACCACAACGCCAGTGTCTGCCAGATCTTTCTGGAGGGATTGTGCAGTCAAACGTGGGTTTTGAATTGCTTTTCTCACAATCCTGCGAGCTGTTCTGTCTGATATTTTTCTTGGTCTTCCAGATCTTGCTTTAACTTCCACTGTTCCTGATGACTGCCATTTCTTAATTATATTCCGAACAGAGGATATTGACATCTGAAAACGCTTTGCTATCTTCTTATAGCCTTCTCCAGCTTTGTGAGCGTCAACTATTTTCAGTTTCAGTTTTCTAGACAACTGCTTAGAAGAACCCATGGTGCTGATTGTTAGGGCAAGGTCAGATGAGTCTGGCCATTTAAAACCTTTGAGATTGACATCACCTGGTCTTCCCAGACGATGGTTGAGAACAATCCATGACACTGGCAGATCTCAGCTTTGCAAAGGGGGCAGTGCATGCTATAAATTCTGCAGGGTGCCCAAACTTTTGCAGACGCCATTTTTTTTTCTGTAATTTTGAAAGTGTAAATGATGGAAATAAAATCTAACTTTTTTTGACATATTATAAGAATGTCTAATCTGTAATTTGATGCCTGTTAAATGTTAAATGTCAATAAAATTAACGGAATACCGTTCTTGATGTATTCGTCTGAGACAAAATTTGTGAATCAGCTTGAAAGCAAACCGTGTGTTTTATTATACACACTAAAAATGAAATAATACAGTTACAGTATATTAATTCAATAGCTTCTTAAAGGTTCCAAAATAATATTCAAGTATAAAATAAAGTTCAGTATATCAGATGCCTCATGCTTCTTAAAATGTCCTTAAAATGGCCGATTAACCCTGTGTATGCTGAATAGTCTGTGGGCTGTAGAAATAGATGTTTCCTGAAGCTCTGGCTGGTGAAGAAGAGCGAGCCTAGCTTTCGGCCCAACTTATTTATAGATTTCAAAACTCTTTGTTAAAGTTTGCGCCTAAAAGTAACCACACCTATATGACATTTGAAATATTACCTCCCTTTCACTTCCCAAAATAGGAGGGAGTACAAGTAGAAATAAGAGGACACAATTTCGATAGGAGTAGCTGAACTCCTAATTAGAAACAGAGACAGGAAATGGGGGAAGATGAGGCCAACCTAAATAGTTCTATACATCAGAAAATCTCAGTTTACATAGAAATACCTCAGGATGGAGCATATATCTACATAATCCATCAAAACCCTGACAGTTTCTGGAAACTGAAGCTCAAGTTCAAACAGGTCACATTTGGGATTCATTAAATCAGAAGTCCACCCATTCATCCAGTTAATTTAGAGGAATTCTTTCTTAATGCTATATTTTCCTGGCCAAATTAAATTTTAGATATTAAGAATATAACAATGCCATTTGGAGATTTTTCCATCTTTCCTTGGCTTCGTTATGCACATTAATATACATTTTTACCTGGGGTGCCCAAACTTTCGATCCCCACTGTACCTATGTAAAGTGTAAAATGTCTGGGCTGTCATGCTGAAACGATTGCTTCAGTATTTTCTAAGCCACTGACATAGAACATGTATGCAGATCAGGGGTTCTGACGTCACTCTTAGTTTCTTGATCGGTGTGCTAGTTCTGGCTTAAAGTCGTACTAATTACTTCAGTACAGGGCCCTTTCCCACCCTTCCTGCCAAGGCCAATTTTCAGCTTTCAGCGCTGTTGCATTTTGAATGACAATTGCACGGTCATGCAACCCTGTACCTATATGAAATTGTTATGATTTTTTCACACAAATAGAGCTTTTTTTTGGTGGCATTTAGTCAGTTTGCATACATAAATGAAAAAAGACCAAAAATTGTGAAAGAAACGTGTTTTTCTTTGTTTCCATTATACAATTTTGCAAACAAATAATCTTTCTTCATAAATTTAGGGCAAAATGCATTCTGCTACATTTCTTTGGTAAAAATACAGGGAAAAGGAGGGTAAGCCTGTTTTAAGGCCCCCTTTTTCCTTATGGGAGCGTTACAGGGACTGTTTCAAGCTGATTAAAATCATTGGGGGGTCTGTTATAGGTCAACCAGGTCAGCTGACCTGGAATATTCTAGATTTAGCCCCCCCCCCCATTTTTATTGGATAAAAAAGGTCATATGACCCCATGGAAGCTTCTATAAAAAGGGCTTCCTCCCAGGGTCCATGGCCAGTCGCCTCAGGGAGAAACATCCAGCGGAGCTTGGCCTATAATACTAAGCTATAATACAGCCCGCTGGAGTTTCCCATCAGTGACATGAAGGTCCTTTTGAGGCAACTTTTGGAGCATGCAGAGGCTGAGAAGGGAGAAGACTGGCTGCGGCAGTGCCTCGCCTTACCATCGGATCAAGAAGCCGTCGTGGTGAATGCCAGATCCGCCACGGGGGAGACAGCAGAGCTGACAGATGAAGCTGCCATCCTGCGTGAAGGGGCGATTTCAGAAGAAGAATTTCCGCTTCCAGGTCGGAGTAGCAGCATCATCTCGGAAGGTGGAGCGGATGGTGGAGGGGTAGGCGGAGCAGTAGGCGGGGCTGCAGGCAGAGTGGAAGGCGGACGGCTGAGCAAGAGGCGGCGCATTCTGCGCCGAAGATTCTCTCCTTCTCCGCCCAGGAGTGAGTCAGCAGTCAGAGCCGGCCCATCGTAACAAGCGGCTTCTTGAGCAAGACAGAGCGTTGGGCGGAGCCAGCAGGGCCAGAGGTGTTAGAAGGCTGCCTTGTGTCAGGGGGCCTTCTCCCCAGCAACAGATGACTCTTTCAGTGTCAACAGGATCAGCGCAACAGAGCGGGGAGCCAGCAACACCTGGCAGCTCAGCGGTGTCTGCTCAGCTGGGAGACAATCCAGAGGGGTACAGCATTCCGGTGCTGTGTTCATCTCAGCAGCCAGATTCAGCTGGGAATTCTACAATTTCTGGTGAGTCCCAGCAAGTACGACTGTTGTGTGAATTGTCAGCTTCTCTTTCAAAATTAGTTAAAGAATTGCATTCTAAATCAGCCATTTCATCTCATCCAATGATTGGGTCTTCTGATCCTGCTGCTTCGGTTTGGGTGGTTCTTTACCTCAATGTTCTATTTCTCCTAATACTGAAAAAGAGAATGTGGTTTCTATAAACCATGGTATATGGCATATGGTATTGTCCCTGAGTCTCGTTTAAAAGAAACAATACCCTGTGTATTATCCCCTCTGGGTTTCCACCTTCCTTTAGGCATAAAAGAAAAAATATGGAAGCGTGAATTTGTAGATGTATTATCTCTTTTACTATCTGTCAAAGAATTTATTTTAAAAGTAGAAAAAAAAGATCACAGAAATGAGGAGGATAGACGCAGGCCAGTAGCAAAATCGTTTGCTAATTGGTTACAAGGGACTGTCATGGATATGCAGTAGTGTTTGTCTGCCATCTTACCTTCCTCCTCATGTGTTCATCTAGAGACCAGACCTCCTTCACCTGGCTTCCTTTATAATCTCCTCCCAGCCTGACTCCACCCCAGGCCCTATCACTGAACACTATATTAACCTGTGCACTGCAAGCCTGCTTGGCTGATCAACGTGTTTGTTAGGCATTGTGTGTTTGGGTTCCTGCCTGCCGTGTGCTACGTCTGTCTCTCTGTTACGTTATTGGCTTGTCCCCGACCATCCCTGTCTGCTCGTGACCCTTGACCTTCGGCTCGTTCTTCGTTATCCTTGTCTGCTTGTGGCCCCTGACCTTCGGCTTGTTATTCGGTTCTCTCTATCGTGTGCTGCTGCTTCCCCTTATCCTACGGGGCGTGAGCTAGGAAACTCCAGGGGCCGCGACCTGGTCCCAGCCTGCAGCGTAACATCCTCACCACTAGAGGCCCTGGAGAAGACCAGCTGGGTCTTAGACTCCGCGCCCTGGGGAATCTTGGCTCTCGCTTCCGTTGGGATCCCGGTTGTGCTCCTCTGGTCCCGCTTTCCACAACCACCCAGTTTCCTATCCACAGAAGCCAGCCATAGGGTTCACTACCTCGCGGTGCACTCCTGTCCCCCTACGGTGTGCATCTGTCACCTGGCCACAGGTGATCCTGACAGTTTGATCAGCCATGGACCCGGCTGACATCCCGATCCCCGCGGATGATCCATTGCAGGGCATAGTCCACAGACTTGAAACCCAGGAATCGAATCAGACTCAGGTGATGCGATTCCTCCAGGATCTGGCTTCTCGATTCGAGCAGCTTCAGGCCTCCTTGGGAACCCCGAATCCGCAACCTCAAGTACAACCAGCGGTGGTACCTATCGCACCAGTCGCAGCCACACACTCACTAATACTGCCAGCTCCGTTCCGTTTCTCTGGGGACTCCAAGGCCTGCAGAGGGTTCCTTAGCCAATGCACGATTCATTTTGAGCTTCAGCCTCAAAACTTTCTGTCTGATAGGGCAAAGGTAGCCTATATCATTTCCCTCCTCTCCGGTGAAGCTTTAGCCTGGGCAGCCCCTCTGTGGGAACTGAATGATCCAGTGGTTTCTAGCCTGTCTGGCTTCTTGAAACTTTTTCGGAATATCTTTGAAGAACCGGCTCGTGTCTCTTCAGCGGCCAGCGCCCTTCTACGTCTCCGCCAAGAGTCTGCTTCAGTGGGACAGTACGCCCTTAATTTCCGCATACTGTCGGCTGAGTTGAGCTGGAACAATGAGGCCTTAGTCGCAACCTTTTTGCATGGCCTTTCTGATAGAGTGAAGGATGAATTAGCAGGAAGAACCATCCCCACTGATCTGGACGGAGTTATCTCCTTGTGTAACCAGATCGATATTCGCTTTCAGGAAAGGACCCTAGAAAAGCGGCGCCAGCACTCCTTGGTCCTTAGTCAGCCTGAGCTCCCCTCTCCTCGACCCGTGGAGCATCTCCTGCCAGCTGAGGAACCCATGCAGCTGGGCAGGACCAGGCTATCCCCAGAGGAACGTGCTAGGCGCAGAAATCTAGGCCTGTGTCTCTACTGTGGGGGCAAAGGTCATTTTCGTGACACTTGCTCTCTTTGTCCAGAAAAACGTTTGGGTCCACTTCATCTGGAAAGTGGAGTATTGGACCCAGAAATATCACCTTCCCCTTCTCGTCTTCTGCTTTCTGTGTTCCTTCATGTTGGTGCTTCTTCTCATTCGGTCTCAGCATATCTGGATTCCGGAGCCGCTGGTAATTTCATGGACTGGGAAATCGCATCGTCCATGAGACTTACTCTTTTGCCCCTCACCACGCCATTGGTGGTCTTGGCGATTGATGGTACTGTTCTCCCAGGGGGACCTATCCGCTTCCAGACCCTCCCTGTTAAGATGTCGGTAGGTACACTCCACCAGGAGTGGATATCCTTCCTTATCTTACCCAAGGCCTCAACGCCTATAATTTTGGGTCTCCCATGGTTACAGCTCCATTCTCCTCATGTGGACTGGACTACTGGACAGATCCTGGCTTGGGGTCCCTCCTGTTCCTCGTCCTGCCTACCCAAGGTTGCCCCCTGTGAATCTGAGCCGGTCATTCATTCCAGGTTGCATAACCATTTACATTTCTCTGTCCCTAACCACCCTTGGACGCACAGCCAGGCTAGCTTGTCTACAAGTCCTGCAGTCGCTACGTCTTGCGATGCGATTCAGGTAGTCGCTACACCTGACTCAGCTATTCACTCTGCCTCTGTACTAGTTATGCCAGTCCAGCCCATGCCCAGTGAGCCTCTCACTTTTTCTTGTTCGGGACATTCTGCTTGTCCTTCAGCTATTCAGCTTGACTCCGGCGACATGTCACCTTCTAACCAACCTGACTTCAGGGTTCCACTGACATCTGCCCAGTCTGATGGTCCTGTGCAAGATGACCAGTTCCCCTTTAAGGGTATAGGGGACCCTCCTCAGATTCCTGTTGATCCTCTCATGCCCTTGCTTATTCCTAGAGAGCCTTTGGTCCTCAATAGATCTTCTTGTCATCTCCCTACCTCGTTTTCGGTCTCTGAGGATAATTTTAAGTACGAGGTTAGACAAGTTCTGGATTCTCGGCTCTGCAGAGGCATTCTTCAGTACCTTGTGCATTGGAGAGGTTTTGGTCCTGAGGAGGCGTCTTGGATCGCTGCATCTGATGTCGCTGCACCTCATCTGTTGAGAAGGTTTCATCAGAGATTTCCCTTTAAGCCTGGGTCCAGGCGGGGGAGGGCCCATAAGAGGGAGGGTACTGTCATGGATATGCAGTAGTGTTTGTCTGCCATCTTACCTTCCTCCTCATGTGTTCATCTAGAGACCAGACCTCCTTCACCTGGCTTCCTTTATAATCTCCTCCCAGCCTGACTCCACCCCAGGCCCTATCACTGAACACTATATTAACCTGTGCACTGCAAGCCTGCTTGGCTGATCAACGTGTTTGTTAGGCATTGTGTGTTTGGGTTCCTGCCTGCCGTGTGCTACGTCTGTCTCTCTGTTACGTTATTGGCTTGTCCCCGACCATCCCTGTCTGCTCGTGACCCTTGACCTTCGGCTCGTTCTTCGTTATCCTTGTCTGCTTGTGGCCCCTGACCTTCGGCTTGTTATTCGGTTCTCTCTATCGTGTGCTGCTGCTTCCCCTTATCCTACGGGGCGTGAGCTAGGAAACTCCAGGGGCCGCGACCTGGTCCCAGCCTGCAGCGTAACATCCTCACCACTAGAGGCCCTGGAGAAGACCAGCTGGGTCTTAGACTCCGCGCCCTGGGGAATCTTGGCTCTCGCTTCCGTTGGGATCCCGGTTGTGCTCCTCTGGTCCCGCTTTCCACAACCACCCAGTTTCCTATCCACAGAAGCCAGCCATAGGGTTCACTACCTCGCGGTGCACTCCTGTCCCCCTACGGTGTGCATCTGTCACCTGGCCACAGGTGATCCTGACAGGGACGTGTATATATGCTAGTGTGTTATGCAAAAGATTTCCCACCCCCATCAAATCATTCTCTGCAGCTATTACCTTTTGTACCGCCACCCCCTCCCTTTAGAATGTAAGCTCTACGAGCAGGGCCCTCCTGTCCCTTCTGTATTAAAGAGTACTGTAATTGTGCTACCCCCCTCTACATTGTAAATCACTGGCGCTATATAAATCGCGTATAATAATAATAATAACAATTTCCGGAAAAGAGCCCAGGTATCTTTCAGCATATAGACATTATTCAAGAAGCTTATAGGAATTTTGGTGGTTTCTCTTATGATAAAGCATTCCGCCAAAAATTTGCAGTGCAGTCAGGTTTACTGTGTGGTACTAAAGATGTTGGTCTTTGGCTTAATCTTTTTATTCCTCAAAGGCCAAGATTTTCCAGACCATCAGTAAATCCTACCAGCACTAGTACAAAAATACTTTTTGCTTTCAATGATAGCTTGTGTAGATGGAATCCCAATTGTAAATATATACATGAGTGTGCTTTGTGTGCTGGCACCCATCCAATGTCTGAATGTTTTAGAAAAATGTTATACAATAATCAGCAACAGACTAAAAGGGATCTTTTTCTCAAAAGCAACCACTCCAGTGAGATTACAAAGCATTCTGCCTTGGCTCCAATGTTACCCAAATCAGCAGACGGCAGCTCTACTAATTGAAGGGTTCTCAAAGGGTTTTCTTCTTCCTTCATTTAGAGACTCTGGCTGTGCTATGGTAAAATATGTGATTCTGTTTCTGAACTTCCATATGTAGTTGCAGATAAGTTACAGAAAGAACTCCTTGAAGGCAGAATTTCAGGTCCTTTTGATTCCCTGCCTTTTACGGATTTTCGATTTTGTCCTTTGGGGCTAGTGCCTAAAAAAGAACCCCATTCATATTGCTTACTTCATTATTTATCTTGTCCAGGGGGGTTCTTTGTTTAAATGACCAAATAGACAATAATCTTTCTTCGGTTAATTATACCTCTTTTGATGTTAAAGCGGCCTTTAGATTGCTGCCTATACACCCCAGCTGTTTTAATTCCTTGGGTTTTCATTTTAACTGTAAGTTTTATTTTGACAGATGTCTTCCAATGGGGTGCTCGCTTTCTTGTTTTTATTTTGAATAGTTTTCCACCTTTTTAGAATGAGTTGTTTCGGTTAAGTTGGTTCCCCCTTTTTAATACATTACCTTGATGATTTTCTCTTTATGGGGGCTGCGAATTTCAGGGAATGTATTTCCCTTTTACACTTTTTTTTGTTGATACATGTCTTGAATTTTTAGGTATTGCAATAGATACGTTTGAAAAAGAGTTTAGACTCCCTTTAGAAAAAGTTAAAAAAATTACAAAGCTGCTGTTGTCATTAATTAGAAAAAATAAAATATTGTTAAAAGAAATGCAGTCATTACTAGGTCTTTTAGCATTTGCTACATAGGTATTGCCAATAGGTAGAATTTTTTCCAGAAGACTCAAATAGCTATTTCTGGGTGGAAGAACCCATTTTCACATATAAGATTGACCAATGGCCTGAAAGATGACATGTTGGTTTGGCAAAATATTTTAGTTCATTTTAATGGAAGAACATTATGGCAAGAAGAATTTATTTTAGATAGCGACTTTAGTTTATTCACTGATTCTGCTGGATCCTTTGGCTTTGGAGCTATTTAGGGCACACATTGGTGTTCTGCTCCACGGCCATCTGATTGGATAAGCAAAGGTCTTTGTAAAAATATTGTGTTGCTTGAACTGTTCCATTAATAGTGGCTATTGAGATTTGGGGAGAGCAATTTGTGAATAGAAGGCTCCTTGTTAGCACTGATAACAGGGGTGTCCTGTTTTCTGTTAATTGCCTCTCCTCAAAGTCACAACCTGTTATTTCTCTTCTGCGCTACTTGGTGTATAAGTGTCTTTGTTTAAATATCTGGGTCAAGGCACAATATATTCCAGGTAAGGAGAATACAATGGCAGATGCACTTTCTTGTTCGCAGATGAAACTTTTTTTTCCCTGTTGCCCACGGCAGATTGCCAAGGAACCCCATGCCGCCAACATCTATGGAAAATTGTCTAGTTTATAACTGTATTTAAAAATCGCTAGCTTCTTTATTGTGGTTTGGTTACAAATCTTCTTGGATGTTATGGTTACAATTCTTGAATACTAATAACATGGACATGTTTTCTTGTTCTGAGCATATAGTTTTGCTATTCTTGGAATCTCTGATGAGTAAACAATATTCCTGGTCCCATATCTACAAGACATTGGGGGTGATTTACTAACAACAGTGCGCTGCGCCGGTTCATACCTTAATTGGTGCGCCAGATAAATCCTTAATTGGGCGCGTGAACCGGGGGGCGCACTGTTATAGTAAATAAAAATGTCAGCGGCGCTTGTATCTCTATTCAAAATGAATGGTTCCCTATGGGAGCCCATTGATTTGAATAGAGGTCGCACGGGAAGTCGGATCAAGACGATCCGACTTGCGGGGCGACTCGTGTGCCGGTTGACACAGGGGCAGCGCGACTTTGCGAGGCAACTTGGACACGACTTGAGCGTGAAGCAGACGCTCAAGTCGTGTCCTGGAGGCGACTTGAAGTCGCCTCCAGTACAGCCTCCTTTGCCAGTACCTGCCCGAGAATGTTTCCAGTGCGATCCCATTGCGCTGGTTCTCGGCGATAGGGTACTGCAAGCCTCGCGCTTGCTGTCCCCTGTGTTTGGTATGAATCATGAAGGGGAACTCCATGCCAAATTTTAAATAAAAAAACAGCATGGGTTCCCCTCCAGGAGCATACCAGGCCCTTTGGTCTGGTGTTGATTTTAAGGGAAACCCCCCTACGCCGAAAAAACGGTGTGGGGTCCCCCCAAAATCCATACCAGACCCTTATCCGAGCAAGCAGCCCGGCAGGTCAGGAAAGGGGGGCGAGCGAGCGCCCCCCCCTCCTGAACCGTACCAGGCCGCATGCCCTCAACATGGGGGGTGGGTGCTTTAGGGCAGGGGGCGCACCCTGCCCCCATGTTGATGGGGACAAGGGCATCTTCCCGACAACCCTGGCCGTTGGTTGTCGGGGTCTGCGGGCGGGGGGCTTATTGGAATCCAGGAGCCCCCTTTAATAAGGTGGCCCCCAGATCCCGGCCCCCACACCCTATGTGAATGAGTATGGGGTACATCATACCCCTACCCATTCACCTGGTGGGAAAAATATATAAATAAAAAAACACAACACAGGTTTTTAAAGTAATTTATTAGGCAGCTCCGGGGGTCTTCTTCCGACTTCGGGGGTATGGTTTAGGAGGGGGGGTGCTCTCTCATCCCCTCCTCTTTTCCTGCGGCCTGCCAGGTTGCGTGCTCAGATAAAGGGTCGGGTGTGGATTTTTAGGGGGACTCCATGCTATTTTTTTTAAGTTTGGCACGGAGATCCCCTTAAAGTCCATATCAGACCTGAAGGGCCTGGTACGGATTTTGAGGGGAACCCCTACGTAAATTTGTTTTAAATTTGGCGCGGAGTTCCCCTTAATATCCATACCAGACCTGAAGAGCCTGGTAATGGAATTTGGGGGAACCCCCACACATTTTTTTTTTATCAAAGACTTTCAATGACTTTTCTCTGTATTGCCAGGAGACGACAATTCAATTATAGCCGCGAGTGCTTTTAAATGCCTTTTTTTTTCCTTTAGAAATTTCATTTTGTGCAGGGACTGTCATATAATGTCAAGTTTAGGAGGTGCGCCTGCTCAACTTATGCAAATGCATTTACGTGACTTGGCATTTACGTGACTTGACATTTACTAAGATTTTGCCGGCGCAGTGAACCGGCGCATTTGAATGAGTGAAATTGCCGCGCAGTGCACAACTACACCTCTCGCAGTTATAAACGTAATTGCCAGCGCAGCAGGTTGGTTCAGAAATAGTTACTTTCTCATTCTATTTTTGGGCATATTTGTTACTTGGGCAGTTGTCACTAAACTTCCTCACATCATCGCACATCGCCCCATTATATTGGCACTTCCAGCTTCTTTATATTTTTATTTGAAGATGTGGTGCGCCAGGTCCATATTGGCGCACTGACCGCCTCCTCCCGTGCGCCGAGAACACTATAGTTACTGGCGCAAATGTTTTGTAAATACCAAAACTGCCGTTGCGCACGCAGATGCGCCGATACTCATGGCGCAAACATTTCGTAAATCAGCCCCATTGTCTGGAATCGCCTTTTTTTTTTAAATGAATAATCTGACATCTTGTTTGCGTTTCTTTACAGTTCGTCAAGTGTTGAAAGGATACAAGAAGTGCAATTTTTCCCCTGATGACAGAAGTCCTATCACTCCTGATATTCTTATTTCTTTATGCATGATGTCTAGTTCTATTTGTCTTTCCTTTGTCTTTTTATGATGCTATACGCTGTTTTTACTTTAGCTTTTTTTACAGCATTGCGCATTTCTAAAATGATTTCCGTTAGTAAACAGAACACTACTGGGTTGCTGCAACAGCATGTGATTCTGGAAGAAGGAAAGCTGAAACTTTTTATTCGTTCCAGTAAAACGGATCAGTTGGGCAAGGGTACTTGGCTTTTACCTTTGTGCCCCGGCTCGCCAATATGCTCAGTTATGAGTATGCATACTTACCTATCTAGTCACCCTGATATTGGGAGACTGTTATTTATACATGCAAATGGGTCCCCTTTAACCTTTTCAATTTAATAGTGTTTTAGTCAAATGTTGCAAGTCTTTGCAGTTAAAAGATAATATTAAGATCTCATCACATTCTTTCAGAATTGGAGCTGCTACGGAAGCTGCTAGAATTGGTTTTGATTATAGGGACATAAAAACATTGGGCAGATGGAAATCTGAGTTATATAAGTTATATGTTCATCCTAACGATTTTATTTGATTGTTTTTAGGTCGCCCGAGAGTGGTCTTCCTGATTAGACACTCGTTCATTTATTGGGCGCACAAGAGAACTGCATCCCGTTCATACTCCACTAATTTAGGATTGGATCCTTTGCTTCAAGTTTATTGGTTTGGGAGACGGGGTATGTTGTGGGAGGAATTGTTATTTGAACTTGGTAGGCTTCTGTTAGTCTGGCCAGCCCCTGATATTCTATTAATACTTTGGGTGGAAAGCAACAGAAAACTTTAGATTTAATTTTGAACATCCAGCATGCTATTCATCAAATTAAACTTTCTTACCCAGATATAGTGATAATATTATCAGAGATTATACCACATTTACGGTGGTTTGAATCTTTGATGCTTAAATCATTGGGAAAAGTGGGTTAATAAAGCCATGGAAAAATGTATGTACCCAGTCTATGGTTTGTCTTTTAGACATACAGACTTGGAATGTGGACTTCCCGGTCTATACCGGGATGATGGGGTCCATTTGTCGGAAATTGGCCTGGACATACTAAATTTAGAATTTCACATTTGTATCGAACTGGCCGCAGGCTTTTGGGGTGGTGTGACAGGTGGGGTGTCCTATGACACCCACCTGTCGGTTGGGGACAGTTGTTAAAAAATAAAATATAAAAAATTTAAGGCCCCCCTTTTTCTTATGGGATCGTGACAGGGACAGTTTCAAGGCTTCCTGCTGATTAAAAATCAGTGGGGGGGGTCTGTGATGGGTCAGCCTGCTCAGCTGACCTGGAATATTCTAGATTTAGGGTCCCCCCCATTTTTATTGGATAAAAAATGTCATATGACCCCATGGAATCTTCTGGAATTCCAGGGGTCCCCTATAAAAAGGGCTTCCTCCCAGGGTCTGTGGCCAGTCGCCTGAGGGAGAAACATCCAGTGGAGCTTTCCACCCAACCCCCCCTTTTTTCGTTGCGACTTTATAAGATGTTTAAAAATAAATAAATACTTTGAATGACAATTGCACGGTCATGCTACACTGTAACCATGTGAATTTTTTATAATTTTCTTCACACAAATAGAGATGATATTTCTTTTGGTGGTATTTAATCACTCCTAGATTTTTAATTTTTTCCCCAAAAAAATAAAAAGACCAAAAATGTAAAAAAAAAAAAAATTCAGTTTCTGTCAGTAAATTTTGCAAATATCAAATTTTTGTCCTTCACTGATGGGTACTGATGAGGCAGCACTGATGGGCACTGACATGGACGTTCACTGTATTGTTCATTTCAGCACAAGAGACTCCAAGAGACTCCATTTTGTTTGCACTGTTGAAATGTGTTCTGTAACCTTCACCTAACACACAGACACATCTTCTGCTAGAAGCTCTCTCTGTCTCTACTCCCCCCTCCCCTCTCAAGGTCTTACTTTTGCAATTGTTCTATTCGCCAGCTTTTAATTATATATTTCTATTTGTTAGCTTTCTATAACATATTTATATTTGTTAGTTTTTAATAAAATCTCACACCACCCCTTTCTTAGCTATGTATAAAATAACATGTAAAAATAAATATTGGCACTGAATGGACATTTTAGTGATTGCGTCCTGTGAATCTGTTCCTGCAGCTGCAGTATTAACTTCTGTTTTTAGAGTCCCAATCAGAAATAATTCCAGAACAGTTTAACGAGTCATTTTAGGAGTTTTGGCAGAGTCTCCAGAAGGAACCGCGCTTTGATCGGGATCATCGGGAACACAGACCTCTAAATGCCAGCTAGGTAAGGTGTCCTTAACCACTTCAGCCCGGACCATTTCGCTGGTCAAAGACCAGGCCACTTTTTGTGATTCGGCACTGCGTTGTTTTAACTTACAATTGCGCGGTCGTGCGGCGTGGCTCCCAAACAAAATTGACGTCCTTTTTTTCTCACAAATTGAGCTTTCTTTTGGTGGTATTTGATCACCTCTGCGGTTTTTATTTTTTGCGCCATCAACAAAAATAGAGCGACAATTTTGAAAAAAATTCAATATTTTTTACTTTTTGCTATAATAAATATCCCCAAAAAATATATAAAATGTTTTTTTTTTCCTCAGTTTAGGCCGATACGTATTCTTCTACATATTTTTGGTAAAAAGAAAATCGCAATAATTTTTTGTTGATTGATTTGCGCAAAAATTATAGCGTCTACAAAATAGGGGATAGTTTTATGGCATTTTTATTAATATTTTTTTTTTTTACTAGTAATGGCGGCGATCAGCGATTTTTATCGTGACTGCAACATTATGGCGGACACATCGGACACTTTTGAAACCTTTTTGTGACCATTGTCATTTTAACAGCGATCAGTGCTAAAAAAATTACATTAAATCCACGGGTCCCGCGGGCACGGTCACGGAGCTCGCGGCAGGGGCGCGCATTAAAGTGACGTATATATATATACGTTACTCTGCCCAACCGTGCCATTCTGCCAACGTATATGTACAGGAGCCAGTCGTTAACCAGTTAATGAGTGTTTTGTCTATTGTCATAAACCCTTTCTATCCACATAGATAAGTGGAGACTATTCTTGTAAATCTGCAGATTTGCTGTACTATTTGTTTTAGAGGCAAGAGGGTATAGGCTGTAGAGAAGACTGTCCAGTCATTATGGGAATTAAATTAAATAAGGGAATGAAGGGTGAGAGGCCTTCAGATAATGCCCAGCGCAAGATAAGCGTTAGAGAATATATGAACCGAAGGTACGGTTCCGCTTATACTGAGCCCCTAGATAAATGGATAGAATGGACAAAGGGAACAGCTAAACCTTTAAAATCTGAAGGGACTTTTGATTTACAAATATGGCAAACTTTTCTGCACAATTATGGCCCACCACTGTGCAGTGAAGGAACATGGAGAATAGCTTGCACATGGGAGACAGAAGCTAAAGTAGCAAATCATAATGGCTTTGGAGATGTTTAATAAAAGTACTGCCCAAATTTACTACGTTTGGCCAGAAGACTCTGTACAGAAGGACTCCCCACCTTATGTGGCTGCCAGTTTGGCTTTAAGGGGTCCATCCACAAAAGCACAAAAATTAGATTACATGGAACAAACAAAAGATGAGCTGGGCAATATAGTAGAGAGCAGAGGTTTAACAGCCCCATATCAACCTACAAAGAGGAATTTGGCTCGTATCCTAGAAACAGATGATTGACATAAATCAAAAGGCACATATGCAAAACTAGATCTCTCTGAACTTAAGGCTTTGGCCAGAGAAAGAGAGATAGAATCTGAACTTCCGGAGCAAACCATAATTTCCATATTGTGGCAGCAATATGAAGAGAGAAGGAAGGGAGACGCCACCCCTTCTGCCCCTGTCACAGAGCAATCTGTTGCAGTTTATCCTGTCAGAACCCAACTCGTTTTTGAAGGTAATGCTGTTGACAGTAAGTCTCAAATTAAATGGCATGTACCTTTTAGTCCCCAAGAAATGAGAGCCATATCAGAGGGATTGGGAGACCCTAAAAAGAATCCAATTGGGTTTGCAAACAAACTTAGTGCTGCACAGGAAGCATGTGAGGCTTCTGCTACTGACATTCATAAGCTTCTTATTAAAGCAGTGGGAAGCAACATGTCTGGCTATATACTTAAAGAATGTGGTGTAGACATCAAAAATCTAAATAAGATGGCTAGTGGACGAAAGGTTTGTTAAAATTAAAGGAAAAATCACCCCAAATATATGGACAAACCAGACATGCTGAATTTATGAATGCTAAGCAAGGGAAAGAGGAAGCAGCAGGTGCTTATTGGAGGCAGTTAAGAGGAAGGAAAGAGGAAGCATGCCTTAAAATAGAGGAAGAGAAGGTCAGAGAAACTGCAAGTCCATCTACACAATTGGTGAAACAAAGGTTTCTTGATAGTTTAATACCCCAGTTGAAAGAAAGGTTGTTCACAGCAAGGCCTGAGGCAGGCAATATGTCCATTTGAGACCTCCTGCCTACCCTGTTATCCATAGAAAACAGGATTAACCAAAAAGACAGCAAACCCAAGGTTATGCACATGGGAAAGCAGAGAGAAAGAGGAAGAGGCAAAGGCAATTTCAGAAATCATGGCAATCGGGGACCAATTTAAATGCTACAATTGTAATGGGGAAGGACACATAGCCAAATGCTGCCATCTTCCTGACCGTAGAGTGGAAAGGAGCTTAGAGGCACCTCATGCTGATCACTAGGCTTGTGCAATTCGTTTCGTAACGAATCAAAATTCGTCCGAATTTAGCAACTTTCGGACATTCGGAAGCATTCGAATTTCCGAACAGAGCAATTACGAATAAAACCGAATCCGAAATAAATTATACCGCAAAATAGCGAATGCCCGAAGGTCTTCGGCATAATTCGTTATGAAAAAAGTTACGAATGTACGAATCCATTCGAAGCACAATAACACTCACTCTGCTCTCTGCTTCTCCCTCACCATGCTGAACTCCCTCTCAAAATGGTGTACAGGGGGCGGAGGCTATAGCCGCATGAAAAAACGAAAGTAAAATACGAGATTTCAAATCCATTCGAAGCACAATAACACTCACTCTGCTCTGCTCTCTGCTTCTCCCTCACCGTGCTGAACCCTCTCAAAATGGTGTACAGGGGCGGAGCCTAGAGCCGCATGTAAAAAACGAAAGTAAAATACGAGATTTCGAATCGTTACAAATAACCGCTATGTATTTAGAAAAGTACAAATCCATTCGAAGCACATTAGGCATAATAGTCAGCGTCGTTGTGAGAGAGACACGGAAAATTACGAATCAATGAACCCAAAAAAAGTTACGAAAGTAGGAGTTGTGTCCAGAATCAACGAAAAACAACGTACTCTACCGAAAGTACGAATTATAAAGCAACAAAAAATTCAACGAAAAATGTCGCTTGCAAAAATACGAATGAGTCCGAACACGAAAAATCCCGTCTAGCAAAATTACGAATGATTACGAATCAACAGGACCGGAAAGAAACGAACCGAAACGGAACAAATTTTTCCGTTGTGCACAAGTCTACTGATCACAGTTCTCTGCCAAAAGCAGTGGATCAGGCATAGGAAAATGGCATGCCAGTATCAATTTATGTTAAATAGGGGAGACAATGGTCCAGAGGCCAGAGTAAAAGTATTTTTACAAGAACTCCCCAATCCTGGAGGAGAAACCAAATTAACCTGTTTAATAGATACTGGTGCAAGCCAAAGTGTTTTTTAATATTGAGGACTTACCTCCAGAATTATTATCTACAAATTCTCAGGCTAGGACAGCAAACAGAAATTGTCAATAAAGTGTTAAGCCTCGTACACACGGCCGAGAATCTCGTCAGGAAAAACACGTCGTTTTTCTTGACGAGATTCTTGGACAAGAAACTTGTCCCGGCAGAGTGTACAGACGCTCCATTCAAAGAACCCGCGGTTCTTTGAATGGAGCGAACGCGGTGACGTCATTGACTACGACGAGCGTGCGCTCGTCACATTCAATGCCGTCGCCGCCATCTTGCTACACCCTACCTTTGCCTAGGAAGCAACCGCGCATGCGTCAAAGTCAATTCGAGCATGTGCGGGGTTCCACGGTGACAGGCAAGTGTACACACACACACTTTTCTCGTCGAGAAACAGGCCGACGAGAATCTCGATGAGAAAATAGAGAGCAGGTTCTCTATTTTTCTTGTCGAGATTCTGGTCAGTTTTCTCGACGAGAAACCATACACACGAACGATTTTCTCGGCAAGAAAGCTCTCTCTGCAGTTTTCTTGTCGTTTCTTGCCGAGAAACTCGTTCGTGTGCACGAGGCTTCAGTTTCAGACACAGTTCCTACTAATCTTTTGGGACCTGACAGATTGAACCAAATTTTAGCAAACATAGACTACACTCCTACAGGAGTCCAAGTGGTCAGTAGTCTGTCAGGAGAAGTTTTAAATTCTGCCCGTGGAGTATTTTTAATCCAAGACTCCACTCCGCCATTTCCACCAGAATTGTAAGTGATTCCCGCTGAATTATGGGACACCAGCAAATATGATGTAGGTCTGCTGGACTGCACCCCAGTGATGATAAAAATTAAACCAGGAGCCCATCTCCCACAGTTTAAACGGTACCCACTGAGTATTGCTCAGACTGAGGGGATAAAGGAGCAGATTACTCAACTGAAAGCAGCACGGTTGTTGTACCAATTAAGTTCCAAGCCAATAGACCCCTGTTCCCAATTGCAAAGAAGCCAGACAAGAAGAGTGGGCAAGTAACATACCATATGGTGCATGATTTGAGAGCCATTGACAATATAATTGAGGCAGATACCCTAATCGTGCCCAAACCCGCACTTTACTAAGTGGAATACCTGCCTCCAGCACCTGCTTTACAGTGATTGATCTTGCAAATGTTTTCTTTTCTGTGCCCCTGCACCCAGATTGCTGGCACCTTTTTTCATTTACCCATGATGCCCAAAAGTTAGCATGGACAAGATTGCCCCAAGGCTGTGCGAGTAGCCCCTCTGAATATAATACTGCGTTAAAGCAAGTATTGGACCAATGGTCCCCCTCACACCCAAGCACAATTTTGCTTCAGTACATAGGTGATTTGCTTATTTTTTCTGATACAAAGGACATTTGTAGCAGAGAAACAGTAAGGCCCAGTTCACACAGGGGCGACTCGTCAGGCGACTCGGTCGCCTGACGAGTCGCGTCCCACGCTGTTCAATGGAACCGTTCTAATAGGAGCGACTCAGGTCGCTCCGACTTAGAAAAAGGTTCCTGTACTACTTTTGGGGGCGACCCTAGGCGACCTGCATTGACTTCTATACAGAAGTCTTTATGCAAATCACCTCGGCGGGCGTCTCAAGTCGTCTTGAGATTGCGCCGCCGAGGTCGCACCCCGAAGTCGTGCCGCGTCGTGCCGCCCCTGTGTGAATGAGGCCTTAGCCTTCTCATGTTTCTCTATAACAGTAACAACAAAATTAGCAAAGATAAGCTACAATACTGCCAAGAGAAAATGATCTTCCTGGGTCACTGCATTTCGCATTTTACATCGAATCCCTCACCTAACCCCAGATCGAGTTAAAACTCTACAAGAATTTGGCGAGTTTTTTGAAGTTGTAATTTTTTATCACAATTTTTTGGAAAATTACTTTTGTTTTTTGTTTTTTTTACATACTGTCACCAGTGCAGTACAATGTCATCATATAACTGGTGTGGTGGTGATCAGAGATATTGACAAGTGACAGTATGTAAAAAAAAAATATTTTCTTTCTTTTTTCTTATATATATATATTTTTTTTAAAATGCTTTTTTTTAACACACTAGCCAGAGCAATACAGTGTTATTATAGTAACACTGTACTACTCTGGGAAAGTGATCATGATTTTTTTTTATTTTTGTGCACATTATGATTGCTTATACCAGTGAATTTCACTGTTATAAGCAACCATTTTTACTGAATGAAATTGATTCATTCAGTGTTTACATTTGTGGTTAGCTGTGATTGGCCACAGCTAATCACATAGTACAGATGGGCTGTGATTGGCCCTGTCTGTACCATGTGGTCACCGTGAACAATCACAGAGATCAACACAATTGTACACAATGAATGGCATGAATCAAAGCCATTCATTGTGTACAATTGTCATGTGATCTGCTGTGATTGGTCACAGTGATCACATGGTACCGGCAGCGGCTGGTACACTGGTCAGTCATTCACTGTGTCCGGTGGACAAAGCAGGTGACAGATCGTGCAGCTGCACAGGCCGTGGGGAACGCGCGAGCCGCGCTCCGGTTGGATGTCAAATGATGGCTGCATTCGTTTTCTTTCTATGCTTTTTTTTATTTTCACCTGGTGATCCAGCCAGTAAGTCTGTTGTTTTTCAACACAAAAAGCTGTTCTGCAGATGTAGCAGTAGGAGATATGAGACAAATAATTTACCACTGACAGAGGTGCTTACAATGACAAGCTTTTATTTATTAATGCAAAATCTTTTTTTTTTTATTTCAATACATTCTTATTAGTGATTTTTCATAGTTAACAAAAACTACAAGGTAAGAGATATACACAGTAACCAATGCACATTTACAATTTCCATTTGTAATAAGATTTAATGCAAAATCTTTATCCCAAAAGGAACACAACTGTCTGCTGTAACTGCTTATAAAGTGGTAGCTGGCGTTCAGCTTCAGTTTCTTTAGGCTACTTTTACACTGAACACCGCCCCGCACTAGCGGTAAAATGCAGCTCATTTTAGCGGCACTTTATAAGCGCTGTGCGGGCGGTAGCGGGCACTTTTAACACCAAAGAAGGGGTTAACAAGGGTTAAAAGCATCCGAAAAGCATCGCTCCCGAAGCGCTTTGCAGGCACTTTCGGCAGTTCTGCCCATTGATTTTAATAGGCAGGGCATTTTGGGAGCGGTGTGTACACTAAAAGATGCTGCTTGCAGGATTTTTTTTCCCATCCTGCAAGCGCACCACCCCAGTGTGAAAGCACTCGGGCTTTCACACTGGGGTGGCTTGAGAGGCGCTTTTCAGATGCTTTACAGGCGCTATTTTTAGCGCTAAAATGCCTGAAAAGCGCCTTAGTGTAAAAGTGGCCTTAGTGTATTTAAATCTGCTACTCCATCTAACTCCCCCTTCCCCAGATTAACAATTCTGCTGTCCAAAGGTGCCCCTGTGCTCCTTCATCCAGAGTGTAGGGACCCTATACAGGAGGAGTACTACTGGCCAGACCAACAAGTGAAAACAGAGGGGAAAAAAAGCCTAAAACAATAAACTAACACAGCCAACACATCCAAAGATTGGTAAGCTGCAATATGTTACATTTTTGGTTTTGGGTTTAATACTCCTTTATTGACTAGGACAGGAATTGAAGCCATGGCTCAGTATGACAGCCAGGCAACTAGCATTTAGATGTAAGTCAGCAAAGGCAGTCTACTGTAGGTATTTCTCTAAGAACTTTCTTTAAAATTACGGTAAATGATATGGTCCAGAAATATTTAGACAGAATAAAGGTGGATAAAGTACCAGGACCAGATAGCATCCACCCACGGATCCTAAAAGAATTGAGCTCTGTCTTTTCAAAGCCATTAGCTTTAACTGACAATTGCGCTGTCATGCGACGCTATACCCAAACAAAATTGACGTCCCTTTTTTACCACAAATAGAGCTTTCTTTTGGTGGTATTTGATCATCTCTGTGATTTTAATTTTTGGCGCTATAAACAAAAAAAAGCATCAATTTTGAAAAAAAAAACAATATTTTGTACTTTTTGCTATAATAAATATCCCCAGTTTTTTTAAATAAGCTCATTTTTTCTCAGTTTAGGCCGATATGTATTCTACTACATATTTGTTGTAATAAAAATCTCAATAAGCGTATATTGATTGGTTTGCGCAAAAGTTATAGTGTCTACAAAATAGGGGATAGATTTATGGCAATTTTTATATAATTTTGATTTTTTTTATTAGTAATGGCGGCGACCTGCAATTTGTATCATGACTGCAACATTATGGCGGACACATCGGACACTTTTGATGCTATTTTGGGACCATTGTCCTCTATACAGCGATCAGTGCTATAAAAATGCACTGATTACTGTGTAAATGACACTGGCAGGGAAGGGGTTAAACACTAGGGGGTGATGAAGGGGTTAAGTGTGTCCTAGGGAGTGATTCTAACTGTGGGGGGGCTGGGCTACAAGTGACACGACAGTGATCACTGCTCCCGATGACAGGGAGCAGTAAATCACTGTCCTGTCACTAGGCAGAACAGGGAAATGCATGGTTTAGATAGGCATCTCCCGTCCTGCCTCTCAGTGACACGATCGCGGGCCGCCAGCGAACATCGAGTTCACGGGGCCTACGGGCAGGGTCACGGAGAGCGCGGCGGCGCGGCTTCTTAAAGGGAACGTACAGGTACGTCCATTTGCCCACCGCTGCCATTCTTCCGACATATATCGGCATGCAGCGGTCGGCAAGTGATTAATGATGGGAATAGTACCACTGGATTGGCGTAGGGCCAATGTGGTGCCCATATTTAAAAAGGGAACAAAATCTTTACCAAGTAACTATAGACCTGTTAGTTTACCTTCTATAGTTGGGAAGAAACTGGAGATTTAAATAATAAAAGACCACATAGACGAGTTCTTGCTGGAAAAAAATATTTTAAGCAACAGACCGCATGGATTCATAAAAGACAGAAGTTGTCAGACAAACCTGATTTCTTTATATGAAGAGGTAAGTAAAACCTTGGACAGAGGGGTGGCGGTGGCCGTGGTATACTTGGATTTTGCAAAAGCATTCGATACAGTTCCCCACATACGACTAATATGTAAGGTGAAGTCTACAGGCTTGGAAATATCAGTTTGTAAATGGATAGAAAACTGGCTAAAAGACAGAATTCAGAGAGTAGTGGTTAATGATTCTTACTCTTAATGGTCTAAGGTTATCAGTGGTGTACTCCAAGGTTCAGTGTTGGGACCCTTACTTTTTAATATTTTTATAAATAATATAGGGTCTGGGATTAAAAGTACCATTTCAGTCTTTGCAGATGACACTAAGCTATGCAGTGGAATAACGTCCTTACAGGATGTCTCCAATTTACAAGCCGCCCTCAAAGCACTGTCTAATTGGGCACCTATGTGGCAGATGAGGTTTAATGTTGATAAACATAAAGTTATGCACTTGGGGGGCTAAGAATTTGCATGCATCATACATACTAGGGGGAGTACAACTGGGGGAATCCATAGTGGAGAAGGATCTGGGGGTTTTGGTAGATCATAAGCTCAATAATAACATGCAATGCCAAGCTGTGGTTTCCAAGTCCTTTCTTGTATTAGGAGAGGTATGGATTCTAGAGAGCGAGATATCATTTTGCCCCTGTACAAATCATTAGTAAGACCTCACCTGGAATACGCAGTTCAGTTTTGGGCACCAGTTCTCAAAAACGATATCGGGGAACTGGAGAAAGTGCAAAGAAGGGCAACCAAACTGATAAGAGGCATGGAGGAACTCAGCTATGAAGACAGATTAGAGGAACTGAATTTATTCTCTCTTGAGAAGAGGAGATTAAGGGGGGATAGGATCAACATGTACAAATAAATAAGGGGTCCATATAGTGAACTTGGTGTTGAGTTATTCCCTTTACGGTCAACAGAGAGGACAAGGGGGCACTCTTTACGTCTAGAGGAAAAGAATGTGGAATAGACTCCCTCCAGAGGTGGTTCTGGCCAGCTCAGTAGATTGCTTTAAGAAAGGCCTGGATTATTTCCTAAATGTACATAATATAACTGGGTACTGACATTTATAGGTAAAGTTGATTCAGGGAAAATCCGATTGCCTCTCAGGGATCAGGAAGGAATTTTTTTCCCTTGCTGCAGCAAATTGTATTATGCTTTGCTGGGGTTTTTCGCCTTCCTCTGGATCAACTGTGGGTATAGGATTTAGTATACGGGAGTGTATGATATTATTTTTTATTTTATTTATTTTTATGGTTGAACTAGATGGACTTGTGTCTTTTTTCAGCCTGACTAACTATGTAACTATGTAACTATGTAGGTAAGACATTCACCTATATATCTATCCCAAGGTGGGTACTTTCTTGTTAGGAATCTCCTGCTAATTTTAAAAACGAATGTCTTGTTTCACTTTTATGTGGCTCAGCCAAGGATAATAACCTTTGCTGTAAGCTGCTGTCATCTAACTCCTCACTGATGTGAATTCCAAGGCATGGCTAATTGTGACATGCCTGCCCCCGAATGCTAGTATCAGCTGTGGGAGTCGGACAATGACAGCCTCCAGCACAGGTGGAAACAGATAACTAGGAACGTGATTAAATCAAATAGCCCTTCACTAAACCAGTATGAAATGCAATTGAGCATTCATAAAATCGAAATATCTGTGGATTTTTCTTTTATTATAAATACAAAAAAATAAGGGATTTATTCCTCATTTTAGAACAGTGGGGCCCTGCAGATCAATTCTCTGTGCTCCTGTATCAACTGTGCATAACTACTGGTTTATAGCACAAATATAGCCTAGTTATATAAAGATATTTAATAAGAATTAATAAAGTTGTTTCTGGGTATTGACTAGGGAAGCTGACACATTATAGCAGGCCGTAAGATCAATCAGCTGCGGTCATATTTAGACACTGCTATTAGTCAAACATGGCCATTTGGCCATATCAGGTCAATGATATTAACATCATCCACACCCCTTACGTGAGGTTGCAGGGCCAGGAATTCCCTGGCCACCGCTAATTGGGCTAGCAGTCATGTGACAGCTTCCTGCAGGTTTGGCTCAAACCTTAGCTCATAAAGTAGTGTTAAAGGAGAAGTATGGGTTTCCAGGTTTTTTAGGATTCATACTTACCTCAGTGGATGGAGCATCAGACCAATGCTCCATCTGTCCCCTACCGTCTGTGCACTGAGAACCGAGCCACCGAACATCGCTGCTGGCTCGGTTCTCACAGATCCCAGAGAGGAAAGCTGCTGACTGTTAGTCAGCTTCTTTCCTCTCTGATTCTCCATGCTCATTGGAGAGCTGAGCAGTGGAGGGGCGGGGAGAGGCTGTCTCAGCGGCTCGCTGATATGCTGAGACTGCCATCAATCAGGGCAGCTGGCGGATCCCGACTTGGGAAGTCGAGATGACGCGCTGCCCCGACTGATGGCAGTGACGGACTTCAGACCGCTCTCCGCTGAAAACGGGTCACAGGAGTGCAAAACAAATTGCACTCCTGTGACCCTTAGGAGAAGCCCAGCCTAAAAAGCTCAGGCTGGACTTCTCCTTTAACCACCATATGTGCAGTGCATGGAAATCATATCTTCCCTGGAGTATTACCTAGAGACGAATGATAATATAAAAATGGACAGGTTATGGTAAGGTGCTGTGAAAAAATGTGGCAACCACCCTTAGTTTATACCTCCTTCTCTTGGCTCATGCTAGGTGCTGTTTAGAAGCCTAGAAATTGCACCTGTAAAGCGCCTGAAAACTGCCTCCCATTCTCTGCAATAGGTGCTTTCACACTGGGGTGGTGCGCTTGCGAAACGTTCGGAAAAGTCCTGCAAGCAGCATCTTTGGGGCGTGTTGGGAACACTGTATACAGCGCTCCCAAAATGCCCCTGCCCATTGCAATGAATAGGCAGCGCTTCCAAAGCACTGCAACACGGGAGTTTTTAACCCCTTCTTTGGGGTTAAAAGCGCCCCGTTAGCGGCCGAAAAGCGGCACTAAAGCTCCGCTTTAACAGTGGTAAAGCACAGCTAAAACGAGCATTGTTTTACCACGAACGCGGCTGCGGCCCCAGTGTGAAAGGGTTCTTACTTTTACTCTGCCTGTTCTTCTTCAAGGTAGGCTCAAACAAAGTATTAGTTCCATACCTATAGTCTGTTTTGTAGTCTGTTTTATTTTATTAAAATCATTTAAGGGGTTCCCATTGACATAGCATAACTACAATTTTTTATTTTTATTTTAAATGCTAGTTAAACTTTTTTACTTTCTCACTACATTTACTTGTATTGTTTAGGAGTGAGCTATTAAGTAATGATTAACATAATTAACCCAGTCTGTACTGTGTTCACAGTTCTTCATTATCAGCTGTAAATTAAATTTGAATGCTGTCTACCCTAACTAAGAATTAAAGATGTAGAAACTGCCCTCCTGCATTGTATCTTAATGAGGATTAGCGCAGTCTTGTGTGGGAAAAAAACACTGTAAAGCCTGGTACACACTATTGTTTTTTGTGAACGGAAAAACTGTCAGCTCCAGTCGGAGCAGCCATACTAACTTTGCATAGTTATTGTGTTCTGACAGGGGAATGGCCCCGCCATTGGCTAAGAGTGCTGTTTGGGAGTCGGACGGCTGCCGGTTTTTCAGCATGCACGGCTGACAGAAGCCGACCAAGAAGCCGGCTTCTGTTGGACAGACCGACATACACATGGTCCGAATGTAGGTAGTTTTTAGGTTTAGGCCTGAAATTCGTCCCTTGTGTACCCGGCTTAAGACTTTCCAGAAATTTTTAAACCCGCCATAGACAGGCTGTGCAGGGCGGGGGATCCCATTTCACTGCAGCTCCTACGTGGGGTGTGCTGCACACACAATAGGGAAGACTGGCCTGGACCACAACCACAAACAGTGCAAAACATTGTATAAACAGAGATCACACGAAGAATAACAATAAACAGAAATCATACACAAAAATAACATCAAGGCCTAATAAAAATGTTACACCTGGTAATAGACTTAACATTTGATACAAACAGTTGGATAGTATTCATATATGGTATGTATAAATTAGTAAGGAAGGTTAACGATAAATATCAAGTTGGGGTCTGGATAATCCCGCCACTCCACAGTCTCTGATTTCTGTTTGTTCACATAATAGTGCACATCGTCCCCTCCTGGATGGGACAGCACCACCTTGCCCATAGTTCCACTCGATGAAACAGCTCCTACATTTACGCGAAAGGGCAGTGTCCCCAGCCAAAGACCGATTGCTTGGTGTTCCCACACTGCCATCTTATAGATCTTCAGCCATTCCAGTACAATGAGTTTAAACAAAGCCTTCGGCACATAGGGGAACTCCAGACATAAAGATCATGCACGTGGCAGACCAGATAGCAATGGAGGTGGGACATCCATGTCAAATACCCATGCTCCTTACCAGGAGGCAGACAACGAGGCACCTTACTTGAGGCAACAGTCCCCTTTGGCTCCTCTCCGCCATCAGACTCATCCACCACGGTTGTAATAGCATATACAATATATAACTGCATATGGGTTAGGCACTCTCTAATAATGTGCTTTATCTTTGCCTCCCCAATGAGGAAACAAAGCCCCCCTCCATAAAGCTCTTGAAGTCTCCTCAACCTCTGTGACGGTGGCCTCTATACTCTGTTTCCTCTACGACATTCAAACCCAGAGGGTCTTTCGCTGGCTTGCCCAGTTGCTCACTTCCAGTATCAAATACAGCCCTGGACCACCACAGCATCGCTCAACCTGAGATTCTGCACCTGGGGTAACGCCTTCTTAATATCCTCTAATGCAAGCTCAGTCCCAGTGACATTGGGGAAACCAGGCCACCATTCACCAACAGTATAAGGAGAAGGGATTTCAGAACTTGGAGAGCTGGAGTTTTCCTCCACACCAATCAGAGAGGGTGACACATTTTCCACAGGCGGTGATGTGCCCTATCCTGCCAACTACGACAAAAGTGCTCTTGCCATACTGCCCAGGATCATTGTTCCACTTCTTCTTCAAATAGGGTATGGAAACACCTACAAAACTTCACCATCTTGTTACCCACATTCTCCTGGCCTGAGGCCTACCTGTACAGATCAACAAATTTCCACACCAAAAGCTTTTTAATGGTTTTACTGTAATCAACAAGCTTCACAATCTATGTAGCAGTTTCTCCACTTCCACATTCCACATTTCCACTACAAAATAAAACCACGGAACTGAAACTCAGAAAGCCCAGCTAGTTTCCCAAATTCTCCACTGTGAGTATTTGACCTTGAGTTTATCTTATCTTTATCTCTCCTCTTCAGACTTCAAACCTACATGGTATAAATCAGAGGTAGCCTGTTCCAGTGTTCCTTCTGCCCAGGGTTTCACCTACACAAAACGGTGAAATATAAAAGGACATATACTCCACCAATAACTGCACCCAGGGGTGAGGTCTCACTAAAAGGGGTACCAATACCTCTGTGGTGGTGCAGAACTTTTCCTGTCCCTTCATAGCTCCTTGACAGGTATATTAGTCAGTGAGGCTGTCCATCATACTGATGATCGAATAGAAACAGGGTGGGGGGCACAGAGAATACTGTAGCAGCGAGGTCTCACACTGCACTGAAGTTCTGGAGCATTGCTTGTCAGAACCAGCTGGGACTTGTCCATGATAGGAAGGTTTAGGAGGATGCTGTAGGTATCTACAGGCACCTCTGGGTCCCCTTGCTTAAGACCTGCAGGATCTTTTTCGTTTATTAACTGATATATATATAGCGCTGGGCTCTTTAAAAAAAATCCCAGCAGTACTGACAAAATAAACACAGAAAGGACATTTTTTTCTCCTCTCTTGTGATGGACAGCTACAGGGAGAGAGGGGACTGGACTGTGCCCTGATTGGCTGTTGCTACAGCTGACCCTGCCCCTAGCAACTCTGAAAAAGGAGGACTCCTGATTAGCTGCCTAAGCCAGGCTGGTTCCCAATTGGCTGGGGGACGTTTTTCAGCCTCTAACTACTGAGAGAAGCAGGAAATCCATGTGGGATCTGATGAGAGGAGTCTGGGACCCGTTTTAGAGAGCCTGGGAACTACTTGGGGAACAGGAGTGCCTGGCCAGTACAATATATCCCCGGGAAGTGTTCTATGAGGAGAGAAACAGAATTGAGTACTTCCTGTTACTGTTATTACAGAGCCTGGGAGCTGAACTGTGCTGTGTGTGTCCAGACAGTGTTAGCCTGGAAGTTTGTGGTACAGGGCTCAGGGCTACAAAAATCCACAGGACTGTGTTTGTGACCTGCTGACCACATGCAGTTGCCAGAGGATCTATTCTGCCAGGAAAAGTGTTCTGAACCTGAATCGCATGCAAAACTGTGTGCAGGGACCAGGCTGTGGGCTGTTGCTATGCTGAACACTACTTAATGCAGTGAGGGAGGAGAGACTGTGCTTCTATTCCAGTGCATTCCAGTTGCTCCCAGTGACCACGTGTTCCAGCTACCTGCTAAAGCTGCAAAGAGCTAGCTCAAGAGGAAGGACCCTTTCCCCAGTCACAGAGGAACCCCTCAGGACTTGAATCAGTCATCAATGGTGAGAGGTTTCCAGGCACCATCTTGTTTACTTTAGTGAATACTCCCATGTAAGGGCCCCACCGCCGGCAGACTCTCTACATAGTCCCACTGGCCAGTGGTTAGGCATGACAACTTTGCATTAGGTAGTAGGTAGGCTGTATTGCCTTTGATAAATGCCATTTGTATTGCTGTACTGTTTGGATTGTAATTATTCTGCAATTAAAAGCCAGTATCGCTCACTAGCACCTGCCTAGTGCACGTTTGTGCACCAGTTGCTTCCCAGGCAGATGTGGTGAACGAACAGTGACACCCTGTGAATGGTGTCACTTAACAAGGTGCCTACATTGCTATATTGCTAATTTTTTTATTATTTAACCCATTCCTTTCTAGGGCTTTGCCACTAAATAAAGCCCATTTAAACCTTTGAGGTGTGTCAGTGTTCTCGGGTCCAGGAAAGGGGTGAGTCATCACTAGGGATTAGCTTCGAGTTTGAGTCAAACTCATGTTCGACTCGAACATTGCCTGTTCGCCCGTTCGCCGAACAGCGAACAATTTGGGGTGTTCGTGGCAAATTTGAAAAGTCTATGGGAGAAATCTAAAGTGCTAATTTTAAAGGCTTATATGCAAGTTATTGTCATTAAAAGTGTTTGGGGACCTGGGTCCTGCCCCAGGGGACATGTATCAATGCAAAAAAAAGTTTTTAAAACGGCAGTTTTTTCGGGAGCAGTGATTTTAATAATGCTTAAAGTGAAACAATAAAAGTGAAATATTCCTTTAAATTTCATACCTAGGGTGTGTGTATAGTATGCATGTAAAGTCGCGCTTGTTTCCCGTGCTTAGAACTGTCCCTGCACAAAGTGTCATTTCTGAAGGAAAAAAAGTCATTTAAAACTCACTCGCGGCTATAATGAATTGTCGGCTCCCGGCAATACAAAAAACAAAAAAAATACCAGCGGCTCCTGCAGGGGTGGCGCTAGTTATATATATATATATAAACATTCCAGCGATGAAATCCAGTGTCCCGCGGCGATCCGATGTCCAGCGCTGTCCACGCGAAACGTCATTGGCTGAGCCTGAGCGGACCTGATGGGGAACTTCCTCCGCAGTGTATTAAATGAATAGGCCCCTTCTAAAGTTCCCCATCAGGACCGCTCAGCCAATGATGTAGGTGTAAGGCTAAGCGGACCAGATGCGGAATGTGAGAAGGGGCGGGTCTATTCATTTATTACACTGCAGAGGCAGTTCCCCATCAGGTCCGCTCAGCCAATGACGTAGGCGGGGTCTGACATACGAGGGGGCGGACCTGATGGGGAACTTCCTCCACAGTGTAATAAATGAATAGACCCGCCCCTTCTCACGTTCCGCATCTGGTCCGCTTAGCCTTACACATACGTCATTGGCTGAGCGGACCTGATTGGGAACTTTAGAAGGGGTGGGTCTATTCATTTAATACACTGCTGAGGAAGTTCCCCATCAGGTCCACTCAGGCTCAGCCAATGACGTTTTTTTATTTTTAATAAAGGTCTTTTCCAAGGTGTCTGTGTGTTTTTTTTTTTTTAAATTTACACTTTCTTCGTGAAATGGTAGGGGTACAATGTACCCCTTACCAATTCACATAGGGGGGGCTGGGATCTGGGGGTCCCCTTTGTTAAAGGGGTCTTACAGATTCTGATAAGCCCCCTGCCCGCAGACCCCCACAACCACCGGGCAAGGGTTGTGGGGATGAGGCCCTTGTCCCCATCAACATTGGGACATCCTCCCCATGTTGAGGGCATGTGGCCTGGTATGGTTCAGGAGGGGGGGCCACTCTCTCGTCCCCCCCTCTTTTCCTGTGGCCTGCCAGGTTGCGTGCTCGGATAAAGGGTCTGGTATGGATTTTTGGGGGAACTCCACGCCATTTTTTTTTTACATTTGGGGTGGAGTTCCCCTTAAAATCCATACCAGACCTGAAGGGCCTGGTATGGATATTTGGGGGAACCCCACGCATTTTTTTTTTAAATTTGCGGCAGGGTTCCCCTTAATATCCATACCAGACCTGAAGGGCCTGGTAATTTAATTTAGGGGGACCCCCACGCTTTTTTTTTTTATCAATGACTTTTCTATGTATTGCCGGGAGCCGACAATTCATTATAGCCGCGAGTGAGTTTTAAATGACTTTTTTTCCTTCAGAAATGACACTTTGTGCAGGGATAGTTCTAAGCACGGGAAACAAGCGCGACTTTACATGCATACTATACACACACCCTAGGTACGAAAGTTAAAGGAATATTTAACTTTTATTGTTTCACTTTAAGCATTATTAAAGTCACTGCTCCCGAAAAAACGACCGTTTTTAAAACTTTTTTTGCATTGATACATGTCCCCCGGGGCAGGACCCGGGGCAGGACCCTGGGGCAGGACCCGGGTCCCCAAACACTTTTTAGGACAATAACTTGCATATTAGCCTTTATAATTAGCACTTTTGATTTCGAACGTTCGAGTCCATTGTATTTAATAGGGTTCTAAAGTTCACGCGAACATTCTGGCTGTTCGCAGGTTCTGGTGCGAACCGAACAGGGGGGTGTTCGGCTCATCCCTAGTCATCACAGGTGCAGGGCAGAAGGGACCCAATAAAAAAAATACCAGCGGCTCCTGCTGGGGTGGCGCTAGTTATATATATATATATATATATATATATATATACATATGCTTGCTGCTTTTTTTTTTATATGTATTACACATTTTGTGGCAAAAAACATGTTACTTTATCAAATTAGTGAATTAATACAAGTTTAAGAGCTTCTTTTACGTATTTATTATTATGCTATCAATGTTTTAATGTGATTTGAACAATAAACAACCATTGCATCTATGTTTAGGCACATACTGTATATTTAAACAGGGTTTCTGAAGTGCAAAACTGCTTAAAGTTGCTAAATGTCTTCATATTGTAGCACTGTAGAAGCAATTTTAGATAAACAAGAAATGAATAGACTCTTTGCACTTCCCAGCTTTATTGTCTTTTTAATTATACTTCACACTAGATGTTTCAATAAGAAATGTCATTGAAATTGTATGTTTTGCTCCTGTCATATCTTGTATAAGACTAGTGTTTCAGCTTTATGCATGTGTCCCATTAGAAGGCGTTTACTATAGTTACAAGTTCTTGATGAAAAATGACAGTAAAATGAAATACAGCAGCATAGACTGAATTGTTGTGGAATATATATCCAGACTCCCTAAAACAGCCCTTTCACATGTTAGAAAAATCATACAACACACTGAAATGCTGCATAATTCACATTTACTGTCCACTGTTCATGCTGTCATTGCGGCGTAATCAACAGTGGTAAATCTGGTGTGTGTTGTAATGCAGACTGCATTGTATTGTTATCACAAATTACAGTGTTTCCTTTTATTCCTCCAACCTATATGTTATTCTTAAGCACTGCAGCACATTGCAATATATTATGGAACCGTGAAACACAATGCTACATATCCTATTTTTTTTTTCACAGCTGCATTGATGCGAACTGAAGCCATAGGAAATAAGACAAATTGCCTTTTTCACCGGTCAGCTTATTTGATACTGGGGCCACAATTGCAACCAATTACATCACTACATACTATTCAATGAATGTAATGCTGCGGAAAGCTGTCAGAGACTGCAGACATTCAACAGGGGATGGTCTGAGACTACAAGCAGGCTAAAAGAGATGGATATCACAAACTGTAGCGCCTTCACGCATTACAGGTAAAGCATAACTTTCACATAAACAGTCCTTCAAAATAAAGAAAGTAAAAAAAAAGTCTTGGTTATAATCTTGCTGTCTCAGTGGGACTTTCACTATCCAGCGAGGAAGAAGACCACCACTTGTGACTGAAAGAATATACCGCACTCGCCAACTCCAACAGCTGACAGTGCAGCAAATAGCGCATTTTAAGCAGAGATCAGCATCCCTCTATGGCCATCCAGTTCTATTTATCCATCCACCCTTGGTCTTCTCACTGCAGCTGTGGCTCTACACCACTAGGGGGAGTAGGAATGCCACCATGCCACTGTATGGTGAGAGAGTGCTCACCGCAAGGAGCCAGGCACCAAAAAGGGGCCAACTCAAGGCAAAACTCAAAGTCCATAAAACACATCCAGATGCTAGGGACATAAAAATAGCAGTAGTACACTTACTTAGATAGCCACCAGATCCGAGATCGGACAATGGCGAAATTACGTCAGCGTATAGACCAGGCTGTTGCTCAGAAACTTCTTGAAGTTAGGGTTAGGATCTACACAGGTGACTTCACATCCTCCAGGATAGAACTGAAAGTTTGCACCTGGTGCCACAGCCCAGCCCGGCTCCAGAACTGTGAGTTCCCCAGTAGGGCCTCTGAAGTCATTCAAGTTGTTAAAGAGCTCCTACTTGTGCTCTGCCATGTATTTGTCAAAGTTCTTGGTGACTTTTTCCATAAGGGCTTTGAGAAAACTGATTGATGATGGGTAAGGCTGTACATGTGAATAGAGGCATAGGCTGCAGGTTGTGGTAGAGCCATTGAGGCATACTGTGCATTCATCCATCCTTTTGGCTGGGGCTCAACCTTCCACCCATCCACCCATTTCTACACCAGGCTTTGAGTGGAATAAGAGGCAATCATTCATCCATCAATGAAGGGATTTGTCTGATTTGAGGTCAAATGATCTGGTAAGCAGCTTTGAATTATTTGGTGGCATCCACTGTGGAGAGCAGCTTTCAAGATCACCTGGGTCATCTTCTTTGCACATTTATTTGTAATTTTTTGGCTATTTTAATTTATTATTGCTTATTTGGACTTTATTAAATGGGATCTTTAATTTATTTGCACTTTAAGATATGGTATGCATCTTTAGGTTTTGAATCAATTATGATGCACGGATATGAAATATCTTTGAGTTTAAAGTAATCTATTGTATGATAGCACGTTTTATTTATTTTGTTTTTCCTTATATTAAATGTGATGGTATGATGAGTGCGGCAGTCATTAGTCATCCATGGCGATTTTATCTCACAGTGTGAGGCACATTTTAATTGTATTTTGTATTACGGTATAGTGACACTTCAGTGCAAAATGTCTGTTTTATCTATGATATAAAAGGTGTTGGAGAATGAGGGCGTGATTTCAGAGACATTTGTAGACTGGAGTCAGTTACATTAGATGGCAGTGATCACCTAGGAGAGGGAGATTGAGAGGTACCGCAGACCGGAAGTACCCGGACTAACAGTAAGACGGCGATCGCGCCGCTTGAGCGATATATGCTTGCTTTGTTCTTTTGGCATGTACGAGCATTATTATTTTGAATAAACTCCCCTATTTTTAATATTACTACACTATTAGAGACTCTCTCTCTCTCTCCCCATCCCGGAGCCAATACCCCATTGGAACCGATCCCCCGTTTCTCCCCTCCCCTTTAGGATTACCATACCAACAGTATCGGTGGAGGTGAGAAGGAGAAAGACACATACATAAACGCTGGAGGGATCAATGTAGAGGAGAGAGAGTATACAGATTTTGCCTACACTTATACATCTGGAGGTGAGAGTCCTGTGAGACCTTAGTTTGTAGATATTCACATTTCATCTATATATCAGGACATTTGCACATCTGTTTACCGCATTCCAGCAAGGAAAACTTGTTTGAGAGACTATATGCTTACAATTAATATTTTTCACCCATATATTTATTTTTCATCTATGATTATTTTCCCACACTGGAATATTGATATCACTTTGGATTATTTGATTTATTAATCTATTTATGTTCACTTGTATATTTATACATTCACGTGTTTTATATTGCACAGGCACTTTATTTACAGGGTTTTCATTATTTTCTCTGTATGCCTATATGCACTATTTATAGACACCAGTGACATTTTCTTTTATGGTTCGATAAATTTTTTAATCATTTATGCACATTTCGTTTCACTATTTTGGTGTGTTAGCAACCAGCGCGGAAACATTTCCTTTAATTTAAGATACAGTAAAACCTTTGATTGAGAGTAACTTGGTTTGAGAGTGTTTTGCAAGACAAGCTAATTTTTTTTTTATACATTTTGACTCGATAAACAAGCGATGTCCTCATATACTGTACAAGTAGCGTCATGTCACAACTGAGTATAAAACAGAAGAGAGGCGCCTCCAAGTGTAGCAATATGGTTACATTTAATGAAGGTACACCATTTAGCAACTCACATGGTTGATGATTAAAACAGGCACATCTAAGTATGCAGGCATCCGGGGTAAAGCTGTCCACATAGACCATCCTCCGCACCGCTATCAATGTCATCCATTCCGCGCTGCACTCCAAAAGCGCTTTTAATCTTCGCTTTCAGATCGCTCTACTGCAGTGCAGGGTAGTCTTCCTGGTCACAATTGCAGAATGACAGCGTTGAGAGCCAGCGGTGCGGAGGATGGTCTATGTGGACAGCTTTACCGCGGATACCTGCATACTTAGATGTGCCTCTTTTAATCATCAACCACGTGAGTTTCTAAATGTTGTACCTTCATTAAATATAACCATATTGCTACACTTAGAAGCGCCTCTCTTCTCTTTTATACTCTGTAGCTCTGGCTGGATTTTGCTTTGAATCCCCTTGTGGAGGCTTCCATTTGTGGATGGACATTTTATGGTTACACAACCTGATCACATTGGTATAATCCTGCAGCCTTCTTATTTATTGTAACAACAAACAGACTGGTCAGCAATGGCTCTAGTATCTTCTGCAAGTAAATTTTATTTTGATATGTATTCAGGGTAGAATAAATTGCACAAATAGGATCAGTAATGTGCAGAAGGGAGTTACCAATGCCAAATGGCCAGGTTATAGATTATTGTTGTCAGCTAATAAATGGTTTGTGGTTGCTATGGGTTACTGCACTTTGCACATTATAATAGCTCTGTGTCAGATTGTATGATTTATACTTCAGGGCATATACATTTTCTGTTTTTCTTCCTTGACAACTCAGGGAAGCTACACCTGATTAGACACAGTTAGCTGGGAAAGTGAACTGCAGCCAGTTGAGAGACCTTCACTGTCAAAACCAGCATGTAGGCAACTGAACCAGAGCCTAATGACCTACAGCTTCAACAAAAGACCCAAACACTATGGGGAGTTCATTCTCAAATGCTACCAGAGTACTGCATTTCTCAGTGGTGGCTGGTGAAGTTTTAGGATGGGGGGGGGGGGCGCCAGACCCGCCCTTCCTTTTTGACCCCTCCCACTTGGCAAAAATGGGCATGGCTTCAGCGAAATAGTGGGTGTGACTTAAAGGGGTGTGGCTCTAAGGGGGTGTGGTTAGCGTCTGAGATGATGGAGGGAGAGAGGGAGAGAGAGATCAGACTTAACAATAGAAATATGTGTATTCCAGAAAGTTTAACAATCAGCAGATAAAGATACTTCAAACACCTGATGTTAGCGCTTCAATCATCCCGGCAACATGGTTGTTATGGTGTCAGGATGATTGAAGCGCATTATTTCTATTATTACATTGCAATATAAAATGAAATCATTCAACTCACCATAATGCAGAATCAGTGGAAGCCCTGAGCGTCTCACCTGCCACGTCCCATGCCACCAGATGCCATCAGGTGCCCCAGCAGAGTCCGTCCTTACATCAGGTGCCCCCAGCGGAGTCCGTCCTTACATCAGGTGCCGCCCTGAGCATAGTCCCTCCTTACATCAGTGGCCCCCAGAAGAGTCCCTCCTTACATCTGGTGCCCCCAGCAGAGTCCCTCCTTACATCAGGAGCCCCCAGCAGAGTCCCTCCTTACATCAGGTGCCCCCAGCAGAGTGCCTCCTTACACCAGGTGCCCCCAGCAGAGTCCCTCCTTACATCAGGTGCCCCAGCAGAGTCCCTCCTTACATCAGATGCCCCCAGCAGAGCCCCTCCTTACATCAGGTGCCCCCAGCAGAATCCCTCCTTACATAAGGTGCCCCCAGCAGAGTCCCTCCTTACATCAGGTGCCCCCAGCAGAGTCCCCCTCCTCACATCTGTGTTTCCATCAGCGGAGCCCCTCCTCACATCTGTGTCCCCATCAGCGGAGCCCCTCCTCACATCTGTGTCCCCATCAGCGGAGCCCCTCCTCACATCTGTGTCCCCTTCAGCGGAGCCCCTCCTCACATCTGTGTCCCCTTCAGCGGAGCCCCTCCTCACATCAGTGTCCCCATCAGCGGAGCCCCTCCTCGCATCAGTTTCCCCATCAGAGGAGCCCCTCCTCACATGAGTGTCCCCATCAGCGGAGCACCTCCTCACATCAGTGTCCCCATCAGCGGAGCCCCTTCTTACATCAGTGTCCCCATTAGCGGAGCCCCTCCTCACATCAATGTCCCCATCAGCAGAGCCCCTCCTCACATCAGTGTCCCCATCAGCGGAGCCTCTCCTCACATCAGTGTCCCCATCAGCGGAGCCCCTCCTCACATCAGTGTCCCCATCTGCGGAGCCCCTCCTCACATCAGTGTCCCCATCAGCGAAGCCCCTCCTCACATCAGTGTCCTCATCAGCGGAGTCCCTCCTCACATCAGTGTCCCCATCAGCAGAGCCCCTCCTTACATCTCAGTGTCCCCATCAGCGGAGTCCCTCCTTACATCAGATTCAGTGTCCCCATCAGCAGCTGAGTCCTCCTCACATGTGTCCCCATCAGCGGAGTCCCTCCTTACATCAGATTCAGTGTCCCCCAGCGGCTGAGTCCTCCTCACATGTGTCCCCTACGTTACATTCCTTGTTACATCTCCTTCATGCTGCGTCTTGTTACATCTCCTTCAGCGGCAGCTAGTTCTTGGCTTTCTCTGTGTGTTCAGTGGAGAGGGGAGGGGCCTCCCCTCTCCACTTAACACAAGGGGATTAGTCCTCACGGCGGCACCGGCGGCCATATTTTTGGAGCACGCCGGAAGTGACGTCTGGTCTCACAGACTCACACTGTGAGAACAAAGCACCCGGCCGTAGTGATACACTACAGGCGCCGGGTGGATGCTGATCGGTGCAATGGACTGCGCCACATAGCAGTTCCAAACCCGGCAAATGAAGCGCCTCATCTGCAATCTCGTGATGTCCGGCGCCCAAACACAGTGCACTTAAGGACCTTATTTTTTTTTGAAATCACCATGTTTAAAAAAAAAAATTTTTGTGTTTTTTTTTTTTTGGACTGCCTGGGGGGGGGGGGGGCGGCGCCCGGGCACCCCCTATAGACGGGCCGCCACTAGAGTGTCCCCTTGTCCTTAGATGTTCACCTGTGTTAACCTGGACTTCACTGAGTAGGATGCTGTTTATGAGGACAATCGCTGGTAGCTGTTTGTGTTCTAAACTGTGTTTACTGAAGTAGTGATTCTCATCTAGACTTTCTTTTTATATAGAGTCAGTGGAGTTCATGTTCGTGACACTTTCATGAACAGATTCTGTAGTGTAAACATGTTCTTTCAACTAAACCCCTGTTTTTAAATGCACTGTTAGACAGGTGATTTTGGTTGGTTGCTGATTGGTTGGTAAGTTGAGCTTGGGTTTTGTTTGTCTTTTTGTGTTTTTGTTTACATGCGATTCGCCCATCCAATGCTCTTTGCTGTGAAGACCAGTCATAGATAAGGGCAGTGACATTTGTTTTTGTATTGTTGGCATTTATTGTCATTGTGGTCAGGCAACGCACTAACACCTTTGCTTCTATGTGCTGGGTGTTTAGTGTGCTCCTGCCCCTTTAAGGAGGGTGGGGCTCCCTCCAGTCATCTGCCCTTCATCTATCCATCAGCATACATGTGCTTCCACTGAGGAGACCTTACATTTTAGAGTTAGGACTGCAGCACACAGGGAGCCTTGATGCGGCCTGCAGCTTACACATGTATTTGCAAATGCGTGCAACTAAACCCCTGTTTTTAAACGCACTGTGATGCCCCATACACACGATCATTTTTCATGCCGTTAAAAATGCCATTAAAAAAAATGGCCATTAAAAATGATCGTGTGTATGCTCCAGAGCATTTTTAACGACGTGAAAAACGGGCATTAAAAATTTCGAACATGCTCTCTTTTTTCACGTCGTTTTTCATGTCGTTTTTTTTAACGACGTGAAAAACGATAGTGTGTATGCTTTAACGACGTGAAAAAAAATGCGCATGCTCAGAATCAAGTATGAGACTGGAGCGCTCGTTCTGGTAAAACTAGCGTTCGTAATGGAGATAGCACATTCGTCACACTGTAACGGACTGAAAAGCACTAGACTGAAAAGAGCGAATCGTCGCTCAACAAACTTTACTAACATGAAGGGTGGCGCCATTCGAACGGAACTTCCCCTTTATAGTGCCGTCGTACGTGGTGTACGTCACTGCGCTTTGCTTGAACATTTTTTAAAATGATGGTGTGTACGCAAGACAGGCTTGAGAGGAAACAAGAAAAAAAATGACGAGAAAAACGTCAGTTTTAAAAATGACATTAAAAATGATCGTGTGTACGGGGCATGAGACAGGTGATTTCGGTTGGTTGCTGATTGGTTGGTAAGTTGAGCTTGGGTTTTGTTTGTCTTTTTGTGTTTTTGTTTACATGCGATTCGCCCATCCAATGCTCCTTGCTGTGAAGACCAGTCATAGATAAGGGCAGTGACATATTTTTTTTTTTAAACATGTTCTTTGCCATCCTGGACCTGTTCTGCATTATTCCGCAGTGTATGCATGTTATTTACCATCCTGAAGCTGTTTGCATTATTCTGGAGTATGTCAATGTTCTTTGTCATCCTAAACCTGTTCTGCATTAGTCTGCAGTTTATGCATGTTGTTTTCAATTCCAAGCCTTTTTTGCATTATTGCTTCTAACTTTGCACCTGTTTAGTAAACTGCAAGTTACAGTTATTCTCTGTCTGATCTATTGATTGATTACCTATTCTGTTAAATTGTTATTTATGTAAATATAACATTATATACATTACCTCCCTAATTTTGATGATAATATTACTCTAATGCCCCATACACACGATCGTTTTTCATGCCGTTAAAAATGCTATTTTAAAAAATGGCCATTAAAAATGATCGTATGTAGGCTCCAGAGCATTTTTAACGACGTGAAAAACGGCCATTAAAAATTCCGGACATGCTCTCTTTTTTCATGTCGTTTTTTTTAACGACGTGAAAAACGATAGTGTGTATGCTTTCACGACGTGAAAAAAAACGCGCATGCTCAGAATCAAGTATGAGACGGGAGCGCTCGTTCTGGTAAAACTAGCGTTCGTAATGGAGATAGCACATTCATTACACAGTAACGGACTGAAAAGCGCGAATCGTCGCTCAACAAACTTTACTAACATGAAGGGTGGCGCCATTCGAACGGAACTTCCCCTTTATAGTGCCGTCGTACGTGTTGAACGTCACTGCGCTTTGCTTGATCGTTTTTTTTAATGATGGTGTGTACGCAAGGCAGGCTTGAGAGGAAACATGAAAAAAAACGAGGAGAAAAACGTCGGTTTAAAAAATGACAGTAAAAACGATCGTGTGTACGGGGCATAAGCTTGGAAACTTCTGTAAACTGGTAGTTACACTTAGTACACTTAGCACAAAAGCAAATCCTTAACAAACACAAATACTGTACAGGTAAAATGGTGAACTCTTGTACGGAATAAAATGGTGAACTCCTATTTGGTTTACAAAAACTTTGGCAATAGGAAACTAATATGGCAATTACAGCTGATGTTTTTAAACTTGATCCCTGATAATTAGACAAAACACTTATTATGTTCTTGGCAATGGCTAATACGTTATTAATTTTCACTTTGGGATCTTTTAGATGAAAGTTTTTTTTATGCTAGAACCTGGTCTTTCAAATACCTGAAATGCATATTATACAGTATACTGGAATAATTCCTGGTAATTTTTTACTGAGTAAGAACTGTCATACATCAATGTCACATTTTTTCCCTGCATCAACAGAAACAGAATACACTTTACTATATACTGCATGTATATAGATATAAATAAATAAATATATATATATATATATATATATATATATATATATGTGTGTGTGTATATATATATATATATATATATATGTGTGTATATATATATATATATATATATATATATATATATACACACATATACACACTGTGTATATATGAAGTATTTTGGCAAGCTTTGTTTCACATTTAGAAATTTAGACAGACGTCTAGTTTTCCCTAGGCTGGTATAATTTTCAAAAATTCAAGCTAAATGGAAAGGTCTACAGAAAGGGATACAATAACTGTATACCTAACAATATAAAATTAAATGTTTCATAATCCCTCTGTGCACCTAGCCTGAATGACAGTGACGCATGATCGTTCATTTACAGCTACAAATGTGTCCAATGTAATATAATGTCCAAGCTACCATGCTGTATTACTTGGAATTAGTTTAATCTCCATTTATACTGTGTATGGGCTACTCAAAAAAGATATTGCATGGCTTGTTAATCTGATTAAGAGACCACCCACATACAATATGTGTTTCCAAAATTAATAATTAATCAACCTAGCACTAGATGGTGGGTCACCTGGGAATTCAGATACAGAGGCACTATTCCAGTAATGAATGCTTCTACCTTAATACTCGGAAATTACTCAAAGAACAGCAATGAAACATTTCAGAAGAAATATATGTGACAATATATTTTATGTTATTTTTTTTTCCAATGTTGAATCCACTTAAAGTGCGTTGACTTTTTACAATTTTTTGTCTAACTAGAAGAACAATTTCACTTGTGGCTCATTATATATTTTTCAGCACCAGCACAAACACCTAATCTATTCACAGTGATTAATGCAATTACATTTTTCAACAGCTATTCTCCATTTAATCATTATAAAGGGCACAGGGTCATCCTAGTTAAATAATAGGCAGTTTAAAGGCCAACTCCATTATAGAATTAATCCCCCACTGCCTCTCGCTGATCTCTGGCTAAAAAAAAAAAAACATTCTAAATCGCCATTTTCACTTATTTTAAAGTAAAAATTACAGTCCTGGGAGCAGACAGACATGCAGTGTCTCTTCTTCAATAAAAGAATCCTACCTGCCTACCCACAGTCTTCTTCAGAATGTTTACTGAGCTGCACAAGAACTGCTCAGTTTACATTACAGCACAGTAAGTGCATGCCAGGATGACTGTACTCTTGCACATGCACGGAAGTGACATCATCCGACGCCGACCAATGAAGATGGCTGCAGCTCAACACCTGGAAGAAGCTGGGTAGAAGATGCTGGCATTGGACCATTGAAAGAAAACAAAGTATTGCAGAATTTAGCCCTGATTTAAGCTACAGTCACACAATCATTCAGTACAAAAGCCCTGTACACACGATCGGATATCCTATGGATTTTCGTCCAATGGATTCTTTTCATCAGACAAACCGATCGTGTATGGGACCCATCGGTCTTTTTTCCATCGGTTTTTAAAAATAGAACATGTTTTAAATTTTTCCAATGGATAAAAAACCGATCGAAAACTCTGATCGTCAATGGGCAAGTCCATCGGTTAAAAAACCCACGCATGCTCAGAATCAAGTCGACGCATGCTCAGAAGCATTAAACTTAATTTTTCTCGGCTCATCGGAGTGTTTTACGTCACCGCGTTTGGAACGATCGGTTTTTTGACTGATGGTGTGTGGGCAAGACTGATGGAAAACAGTTTCATCAGATATCCGATGGACAAATCCATCGGATGAAAATCCATAAGATATCCGATCGTGTGTACAGGGCTTAAGTCCTTCTCCAATGTTTTTTTTGGGGGGGGATTGGTACTTTATCAGGGTGTCCATGTCAATGCCTGCATGACATGAACAATTCCCAATCGCTGGCCAGCTGAGGGGTTCTCTCAGGGTCCAGAAGACTATTGACCTCAAACTGAGGGGAGTCAAGGGGACCAGTCAGCAAGGGTATCAGGAAACTGGATGGGGGTATAACTGGCTTCACCAGTTAAGGAGAACCTAACACTTGGCAGGATGGGTTAGAGGGGGGTTAGAGGCAGGGATAGAAAAAATAATAGATTTTATCCAGAGTTGGCTTTTGTCTATTCTTTTTTTATTTTAAGGAATATTTCCAAGAACGCAGAATACAGAGGATATTCATGAAAAAAAGTCCCCTTCGATACATAATGACACAATCAGATAAGTAAAGCATCCAAGAGCACATATACTGTATATATGTTCAAGTGTATACCAGTACAAGTGTATACCAGTTTGGATAGAACTAATCAAGTTGGCCAATAAGAGCTCAAACTATCACGTACATCATAGCAATATACGGTACTCTGTATGCAGAAAAAGGAAAACAGAAAAAAAAAAGAGAGAGAGAAAAGGGGGAGAAAAAAAGGGGGGTAGAAGTTGGGATTGAGTGAGAGGGGGAGAAAAAGACACAAAACAAAAAAGGGGGTCCCACCTCACTGAGCCTCCAGGGGTACCAACACCACCTCACTCATGTCAAATCCAACAAAGATATGCAGGCTGAGGAGTACACCAAGTTGTGCCAGTAGAGTTGAGTTTTAATTTAAAACTGACAGTGTCAACTGTACGTGACTGTGCAACAGTGGTGATTGTGACTATTGTTACCTTATTCCTTGTTTTATTACTGATGTGAAATCATAGTTACCTTTAGGCCTTAAGCACACTGGACATTTGGGCATCTCTCCTAGACGCTTTTCCTCCTGGCAGCAGCGTTTTGGCAGAAATAAAGCTTGACGCTTGTAAACGCGTGTTACCCCTATTCATTGCGTCAAGTGCTTCATTTCATTGGCCAGAATAATTTACTGAATTTATAAAAATTTTATTAACACTCAAGTGCTAAATGCGTCTAGTGTTTTATACTCGTTTTTATGTGTCATGCATTTTTTCTGTCAAAATGCCTGTTGGCAATGGGGGATTTTCTAAACTCCTCTAAATGCCTACGTGAGCAGGGACACATGAGCTAACATGCAGGGGCGTTTAGGGGCAGAAAAAAAAAAACACGTGACGCCCCCTAAGAGCAGCTGTAAAAACGTTCAGTGTGCATGAGGCCTTGGAATCGTTTAAATAACTTTTTCAACCTTGTGTTAAATGTGAAGAGAGATTCGCTCTACAAGAAGATATTCGCTTTTTTTTTAGTTTCCCTTTAAGAAATTTGCAGTGTTTAAAGTTACGTGTGGTCATAAGGCTTCAAGCTACACAAGAGCTTTTCCGGTCAGTAAGTAGATGCATTCCTACTGACTGCTATACCAAGATGTACAGACCTCAGTCAGAAACTTACATAGTGAGGTTCTCAATAAAAAGTGACAGGTGATGTGTGAAAAGCCCTCTGAATCACCTTGCCCCAAGACTGGAAAGCATGACCTGTTTGCAGAAAAGGAGGATAAATGTTTTTAGGCAGTATAGAAAGGAAAGAGCATTTCACTGTTTTTCTCACAGGTGAATTCTCTGTAGCATTAAAGTTAACTAAAAAGTCTACATAAGTGCTTCTGAAGATGTTAACGTATTCTCAGTTGAAAAGAACCATATAAATGAACGTGACCGAGGAAAAAAACAAGTGACCTTACATGCTATGGTTCACATGCATGATAGATGTTTAGTGCTCTACCAGAGGGGTTTAAATTGTGACAGTGCTTTTTTTAAAGGATATTTTTACGTTGCTTATTTTTCAACTCGAAGAAACAGCTTTTACTCTTGAATTAACCACTTGCTCGATGGGCACTTATACCCCCTTCCTGCCCAGGCCGATTTTCAGCTTTCAGCGCTGTCGCACTTTGAATGACAATTGAGCGGTCATGCAACACTGTACCCAAACAACATTTTTATAATTTTTTTCACATAAATAGAGCTTTCTTTTGGTGGTATTTGATCACCACTGGGTTTTTTATTTTTTGCCAAAGAAGCAAAAACAGCCCGAAAATCTTGAAAAAAAAAAAAATCATATTTGTTATACAATTTTGCAAACAGGTAATTTTTCTCCTTCACTGATGTGCGCTGGTGAGGCTGCACTAATGGACACTAATAGGCTGCACTGATAGGCACTGATGAGGCGGCACTGATGAAGCTGCACTAATGGGCACTGATGAGGCAGCACTGGTGGGCACTAATGAGGTGACACTGGTGGGCACTGATGAGGCAGCACTGGTGGGCACTGATGAGGCAGCACTGGTGGGCACTCATAGGTGGCACGGAAAGACACTGGTAGGAGGCACTGATAGGCAGCACTGATAGGTGACACTGATGGTGAGGCACTGATGTACACTGATTGGCAGCACTGATAGGTGGCACTGGTGGGCACTGATTAGCAGCACTGGTGGGCACTGATTAGCAGCACTGGTGGGCACTGATTAGCAGCACTGGTGGGCACAGATTGGGCTCAATTTCCCTGTAACAGAAGCCGGTTATTGTTTTCTAATCCCCTCACGTTGATCGTGAGGAGAAGAAAAGCCGATAACTGGCTTCTGTTTACTTCCGTAAACAGCTGTCATTGGCTGACAGCTGATCATATGGTAAAGGGCGTTGTAAATGGCCCTTTATCTTGTTCTGTGATCAGCCGAGTCCGAAGGCTCGGCTAATCTCGTGCACTGCACGATGCTCGTGCACTGCAGGGGGAAGTGAGTGGCGCGTGAGCCGGGGGATGTCTATGGATGCCCTCCTGGCACTGAAAGCCTGCGCTGTAGTCGTCTATAGATGTTTTTTTTTTCTTTTACGTCAAAGTGTCAAAATTTATATACTTTTTGACCCCAGATCTCTCAATAAAGAGGACCTGTCATGCTTATTTCTAATACAAGGGATGTTTATAAAAGTGATTAAAAAAAAGGAATATATAAAGGGACAGTGTAAAAATAAAAAATAAAAGTAAAGTAAATAAGAGAAAAAAAAATGAAAGTGCCCAATCCCTCCGTGCTCGCGCACAGAAGCGAACGCATACATGTGAGGTATCGTCACGATCAGCAAGAGCAATAATTCTAGCACTAGACATCCTCTGCAACTAAACAGGTAACCTGTAAAAATGTTTAAAGAGTCACCTATGGTGATTTTTAAATACCGTAGTTTGTCGCCATTCCAAGAGTGTGCTTGATTTTAAAGCATGACATGTTAGGTATCTATTTACTCAGCTAACATCATCTTTCACATTATACAAAAAATTGGGCTGACTTTAGTTTTTTTTATTTTAATTCATTAAAGTGTATTTTTTTCCCCAAAAATGCATTTGATAGACCGCTGCAAAAATACAGTGTGACATAAAATATTGCAACAATCACCATTTTATTCTATGAGGTCTCTGTTAAAAATATACAGTAAAACCTTGGATTTCGAGCATAATTCGTTTCAGAAACATGCTTGTAATTCAAAGCACTTGTAAACTCAGATGATACGTTCCACAACCATTTATTCATAGGTCTTTCCGTTTATAGTCCATATAAGTAATTTTCTAGCAAAAAATACTAATTTAAACTTGTAAACAAAAAGTTCCAGAAAAGGCTTGGTCAGCAAGTGGATAGAGAATACATTCCGGGTGGACAAATGTTAGATTAAATCATTCATTATTTATTAATACTATAAAACAATGAATTAATCAATAATAATTAACAAATTATAATTAATAATTATTGATAATTAATAAATATTGAGAGATTTTTACTTGCTTTGGAAGGTTTGCATGGCTGACAAATTCACATTACAGACACGGAAAAGGTCGGAACTCCCCACTTCGAGGCCCCAGAGGTAAGTAAAAGACCATTCTCATGCACAAGGCAAAGAGAACTTGTATACACATGGCTATAAGGTCAGTAAACAGGGGGGATTGTGCAGAAATTTACCTCTGGAGGTTAAATGATTGTACTGGAGAGGAAGACTGCTGCTTCCCCCCATGTCATTTGCAGTGCAGTGACCATCATGTGATGTATTGTGCCCACCATGTGCAGTGCCGTGACCACCATGTGATGTATTGTGCCCAGCATGTCAGGTAATGTGCCCACCATGTCAGGTAATGTGCCCACCATATTAGGTAATGTGCCCACCATGTCAGGTAATGTGCCCACCATGTGCCGTGCAAAACCCACCATGTCATGTACTGTAACTGTGCCCACCATGTGATGTATTGTAACTGTGCCCACCATGTGATGTATAGGGATGAGCTTCGAGTTCGAGTCGAACTCATGTTCGACTCGAACATTGCCTGTTCGCCCGTTCGCCGAACAGCGAACAAATTGGGGTGTTCGCGGCAAATTCGAAAAATCTATGGGAGAAATCTAAAGTGCTAATTATAAAGGCTTATATGCAAGTTATTGTCCTAAAAAGTGTTTGGGGACCGGGGTCCTGCCCCAGGGGACATGTATCAATGCAAAAAGAAGTTTTAAAAACGGCCGTTTTTTCGGGAGCAGTGATTTTAATAATGCTTAAAATGAAAAAATAAAAGTGAAATATTCCTTTAAATTTCGTACCTGGGGGGTGTGTATGATATGCATGTAAAGTGGCGCATGTTTCCCGTGCTTAGAACTGTCCCTGCAAAAAATTTCATTTTTGAAAGAAAAAAATGCATTTAAAACTGACTCGCGGCTATTAATGAATTGTCGGCTCCCGGCAATACATACAAAAGTCATTGATAAAAAAAAAAAAAAAGTGTGGGGGTTCCCCAGAATTCAATTACCAGGCCCTTCAGGTCTGGAATGGATATTAAGGGGAACCCCGCCGCAAATTAAAAAAAAAATTGACGTGGGGTTCCCCCAAATATCCATTCCAGGCCCTTCAGATCTGGCATGGATTTTAAGGGGAACTCCACCCCAAATTTAAAAAAAAAATGGCGTGGAGTCCCCCTAAAAATCCATACCAGACCCCTTATCCGAGCACGCAACCTGGCCGGCCGCAGGGGAAAAGGGGGGGACGAGAGAGCGGCCCCCCCTCCCTCCTGAACCGTACCAGGCCACATGCCCTCAACATGGGGAGGATGTCCCCATGTTGATGGGGACAAGGGCCTCATCCCCACAACCCTTGCCCGGTGGTTGTGGGGGTCTGCGGGCGGGGGGCTTATCGGAATCTGGAAGACCCCTTTAACAAAGGGGACCCCCAGATACCGCCCCCCCCTATGTGAATTGGTAAGGGGTACATTGTACCCCTACCATTTCACGAAGAAAGCGTAAAAAAATGTTTAAAAAAAACACACAAACACGTTGAAAAAGTCCTTTATTTAAAAAAAAAAAAAAAAAAAACATTCCAGCGGTGAAATCCAGTGTCCCGCGGCGATCCCGATGTCCAGCGCTGTCCTTCATTGGTTGTGCCTGAGCGGACCTGATGGGGAACTCCCTCTCAGTATTTTAAATGTATAGACCCGCCCCTTCTAAAGTTCCCCATCAGGTCCGCTCAGCGGACCAGATGCTGAACATGAGAAGGGGCGGGTCTATACATGTATTACCAAAGTGAGAGCAGTTCCCCATCAGGTCCGCCCCCTCGGTATGTCGGACCCGCCTACGTCATTGGCTTAAATTTACATAGTGAAGGAAGTTCCCCGCTCAAGCCAATGACGTAGGCGGGTCCGACATACCGAGGGGGCGGACCTGATGGGGAACTGCTCTCACTTTGGTAATACATGTATAGACCCGCCCCTTCTCATGTTCCGCATCTGGTCCGCTGAGCGGACCTGATGGGGAACTTTAGAAGGGGCGGGTCTATACATTTAAAATACTGAGAGGGAGTTCCCCATCAGGTCCGCTCAGGCACAACCAATGAAGGACAGCGCTGGACATCGGGATCGCCGCGGGACACTGGATTTCACCGCTGGAATGTTTTTTTTTTTTTGTTTTTTTTTAATAAAGGACTTTTTCAAGGTGTTTGTGTGTTTTTTTAAACATTTTTTTACGCTTTCTTCGTGAAATGGTAGGGGTACAATGTACCCCTTACCAATTCACATAGGGGGGGGGCGGGATCTGGGGGTCCCCTTTGTTAAAGGGGTCTTCCAGATTCCGATAAGCCCCCCGCCCGCAGACCCCCACAACCACCGGGCAAGGGTTGTGGGGATGAGGCCCTTGTCCCCATCAACATGGGGACATCCTCCCCATGTTGAGGGCATGTGGATTGGTACGGTTCAGGAGGGAGGGGGGGCCGCTCTATCGTCCCCCCCTTTTCCCCTGCGGCCGGCCAGGTTGCGTGCTCGGATAAGGGGTCTGGTATGGATTTTTAGGGGGACTCCACGCCATTTTTTTTTTAAATTTGGGGTGGAGTTCCCCTTAAAATCCATGCCAGATCTGAAGGGCCTGGAATGGATATTTGGGGGAACCCCACGTCAATTTTTTTTTTTAATTTGCGGCGGGGTTCCCCTTAATATCCATTCCAGACCTGAAGGGCCTGGTAATTGAATTCTGGGGAACCCCCACGCTTTTTTTTTTTTTTTATCAATGACTTTTGTATGTATTGCCGGAGCCGACAATTCATTAATAGCCGCGAGTCGGTTTTAAATGCATTTTTTTCTTTCAAAAATGACATTTTTTGCAAGGACAGTTCTAAGCACGGGAAACATGCGCCACTTCACATGCATATCATACACACCCCCCAGGTATGAAATTTAAAGGAATATTTCACTTTTATTTTTTCATTTTAAGCATTATTAAAATCACTGCTCCCGAAAAAACGGCCGTTTTTAAAACTTCTTTTTGCATTGATACATGTCCCCTGGGGCAGGACCCGGGTCCCCAAACACTTTTTAGGACAATAACTTGCATATTAGCCTTTATAATTAACACTTTAGATTTTGAACGTTCGAGTCCATTGTATTTAATTTGTCTGTTCGCAGGTTCTGGTGCGAACCGAACAGGGGGGTGTTCGACTCATCCCTGGTGATGTACTGTGCTCACATGTGGTGTGATGTGCCCACCATGTAATGTACAGTGCCCACCATGTAATGTGCTGTGCCCACCATGTAATGCAGAGTGGTCTGCCTCTGTGTAATGTGCTGTGCCCACCATGTCATCTGCTGTGCTGTACAGTGCCCACCATGTAATGCAGAGTAGTGTGCCCCCTGTGTAATGTGCTGTGCCCGCTATGTCCTCTGCTGTGCTGTACAGTGCCCACCATGTAATGCGGAGTGGTGTGCCCTCCATGTAATGTGCTGTGCCCACCATGTCATGTGCTGTGCTGTAAAGTTCCCACCATGTAGTGCGGAGTAGTGTGCCCTCTGTGTAATATGCTGTGCTGTAATATGCTGTGCCCACCCTGTCATGCGCTGTGCTGTAAAGTGCCCACCATGTAATGCGGAGTAGTGTGCCCTCTGTGTAATATGCTGTGCCCACCATGTCATATGCTGTGCTGTAAAGTTTCCACCATGTAATGCGGAGTAGTGTGCCCTCTGTGTAATCTGCTGTGCCCACCATGTCATCTGCTGTGCTGTACAGTGCACACCATGTAATGCGGAGTAGTGTGCCTCTGTGTAATGTGCTGTGCTCACCATATCATGTGCTGTGCTCACCATGTCCTCTGCTGTGCTGTACTGTGCCCACTATGTAATGCAGAGTAGTGTGCCCTCTGTGTAATGGGCTGTGCCCACCATGTCAGGTGCTGGGCTGTACAGTGCCCACCATGTAATGCGGAGTAGTGTGCCCTCTGTGCAATGTGCTGTGCCCACCATGTCATCTGCTGTGCTGTACAGTTCCCACCATGTAATGTGGAGTAGTGTGCCCTCTGTGTAATGTGCTGTGCCTACCATGTCATGTGTTGTGCTGTACAGTGCCCACCATGTAATGCGGAGTAGTGTGCCCTCTGTGCAATGTGCTGTGCCCACCATGTCATCTGCTGTGCTGTACAGTGCTCACCATGTAATGCAGAGTAGTGTGCCCTCTGTGTAATGTGCTGTGCCCACCATGTCATGTGTTGTGGTGTACTCATATGTAATGTGGTGTGGTGTAGTGTGCCCACATGTGGTGTGGTGTGCCCACTGTGTCATAAGCTGTGCCCACCATGTAATGCAGAGTGGTGAAAAAAAGGTAAGAGTAGGAAGACTAAGTAAAGGGGGATCTATTCTATGGGGGACCTGCCCTGGCCTGCTCTAAAGGAGGATCTATATGGGGGACCCTGGCCTGGCCTGCGCTTTATGTGATCATGACTAAGCCCCTCCCATTCATGACATTATTTAAAGGGGCAGTGAATGGGTGACCTTAAAATTATGACCCCCCCTGAAAAAAGTTCTGCGGACGCCCATGCTTATTAGTATCCTCTATATCACTTTCCTCTTAAAGGGGTTGTAAAAGTTCATGTTTTTTCACCTTAATGCATCCTATGCATTAAGGTGAAAAAACATCAGACGATTACCACCCCCCCCCCCCTCAGCCCCCCATTTTATTTACCTGAGCCCTGGAAAGTCCCTCGTCGTGAACGCACTCGATCGTTGCCTGGGCTTCTCGGCTCTTCATTGGATAGATTGATAGCAGCGCAGCCATTGGCGCATGCTGCTGTCAATCAAATCCAATGACGTGGGCGCCAGGGGGCGGGGCCGAGTCCTGCAATTGGTGGCTATGGACGCCAAATGCAGGACCCGGGAGTGTGCCTACAATGTAACCCCCTTGGGAGAGCGCATCCCAGAGGGGGTTATCTTAAGCGGGGAGGAGCCGAGAGAGCCGCCAATGGACCCCAGAACAGGTGGATTGGGGCCACTCTGTGCAAAATGAACTGCACAGTGGAGGTAAGTATAATATGTTTGTTATTTTAAAAAAAAAATCGAAACTTTACAACCACTTTAAACATTATACTCATCCTCATGTTTATCATCCCTATCATTATTATCAATATTGTCATCATCATCATCTGTATCACCCTCACCATCACTTTTCTCACTTTCCCCATTACTTTACATTATCATTGTCATTTCTGTATCATCATCCCCATCATTTTCTTTAAAAAAAAAAAAATTAAAACTGCGTAAATACTTTTTTTCCTCTAGAGTAATATTTACTAATTTACAGGTTTGATTCTATTGCATCTGTGTTGGAAGTATTAAAATAATGAAGGCTCTGCTGTCTACATCTTGTTCCTAAAGTCCAGGGTTCTGCAGATCCAATACTCTGTCTTAAGCCTCGTACACATGGCCGATTTTCTCGCCGCAAAAAAAAACTTTGTTTTTCTCGACGGGTTTCTTGTCAAACTTGACGAGATTCTTGTGAAGCTTTCCTTGCATACACACTGTCATTCCAAAATCTTGTCGGTCTAAAAACGCGGTGATGTACAACACGTACGACGGCAGTATAAAGGGGGAGTTCCATTCTCATGGGCTGCTTTTGCTAATCTCGTGTTGCCGCGTGTTTGTTAAAGTTTGGGAAGAGACGATTTGCGCTTTTCAGACTTCGTGCTTTCAGTTCGTTTTCTGCGGCTCAGTTGGTGCTTGTGGGTTCGTATCTTGTCTTTCAGGGCGAGTAGTCAGGTCGTATCTGTTTTTCAGTGCGTTCTTGTCCACTCGTTTCTGATTTTCAGGTCGTTCTTCATAGGCCTTGCTGTACTTCAGTGCGTTCTGTTTAGTTCGTTCTGATCAGACGACCGTTTTTTAGCCATGTTGCTGATACGATCTCATCGTAGAGATCGTGTTGTGCATCGACTTTGTGTTTCTGTTGGTCTTCTTGTCTTGGACCAAGACGAGTCTATGAACAGGGTGAGGAGGAGTTCATGGACCAAGAATTGGTTGCTGCAGCGGGACCAATTCTCTCACATGCCTCTGCTGCGGGAGATCGTGGAGAATAATCCTGAGGACTACAGGAATTTTCTTCGGATGTCTGACCCCGTTTTTCAGCATCTGTTGGCTTTGGTGTCCCCCTATATCACCAGGCAGGACACCGTTATGCGGGAAGCCATCAGTGCTGAGCAGAGGCTCATCACCACGTTACGCTACCTGGCGACAGGGAGAAGTCTGCAGGACCTGAAGTTCCTCACAGGCATCTCCCCCCAGGCTCTGGGCGTCATAATCCCAGAGACCTGTTCTGCCATCATCCAAGTCCTGCAGGATGACTATATGAGGGTAAGTTTTCGCATTTAATATCACATTCTATCTATTTCATGTATGATAATGTATTGTATTTCTTTCATCCTTCCCTAATTAGCATGATTGTAATATGCTGAGAATGTCCCCTTTGTCCCCATGCATGCTGTAATTGTTTAACCACTTAACGACCGCTCACTGTATATATACGTCGGCAGAATGGCACGGACAGGCACAATCACGTACCTGTACGTGACTGCCGTTGTATAGTTGGGGGGTCCCATCGGACCCCCTTCTATACAGTGAGCGGTGGTTATCGTTCCGGGAGCGATCCGTGATGAGGGGACGGCCATTCGTTTCCGGCCACCCCCTCGCGATCGCTCCCGGCGAATGAGAATCTTCCTCTGCCTGTGTAATGTAAACACAGGCAGAGGAAGTGATGTCATCTCTCCATGCGGCGGTCTTTTCGATCCGGCGCGAGGAGAGAAGACATCTCACAGTAAGTGCACCAACACAACACTGACACCAGTACACGTAGGCACACTTACACCCCCCAGTCACCCCCAGATCACCCCCCAGATCACCCCCAGTACCCCCAGTCACAGTGCACCGTTTGCAGTGGTCATTTTTTTTACTGATCACTGCAATCAGTGTCATTTGTGACAGTAAAAAGTTGCAGGGCAGTTAGGTTTAGGCTCCTTTAGGTCCAGGGTAGCCCCCTAACCCCCCCTAATAAGGGTTTAACCCCTTGATCGCCCCCCAGGTAACCCTTTCACCCCCTAACGCCAGCGTCACTAAGCGATCATATTTCCGATCGCTGTATTTAGTGCCGGCGGTGCCCTAGATAGCCAGTTATTTATTTTTAGGTTCGCCGCAGGTTTTTATAGCGTCAGGTACCCCCATATATTATTTTAACCCCCTGATTGCCCCTAGAGTTAACCCTTTCACCAGTGATCACCGTATAAGTGTCACTGGTGACACTGGTAAGCCAGTTAGTTATTTAGTTATTTAGGTTACCCGTCAGGTTTTTATATAGCGTCAGGTACCCCCATATATAACCTAATAAAGGTTTTAACCCCCTGATTGCCCCTAGTTAACCCTTTCACCAGTGATCACCATATACGTTTTACGGGTGACGCTGGTTGGTTAGTTTGCTTTTTATAGCATCAGGGCACCCGCCGTATATATAACCCAATAAAGGTTTAACCCCCTGATCGCCCGGCCGCTGATATCAATTAGGTTTTAGCGCCAGAGAGGGTCTGCGTTGCCCCAGGCAGCGTTAGGTTAGTGCCAGTAACGCTAACACCCACGCGCAAAGCATACACCTCCCTTAGTGGTATAGTATCTGAACAGATCAATATCTGATCTGATCAGATCCTTACTAGCGTCCCCAGTGGTTTAGGGTTCCCAAAAACGCAGTGTTAGCGGGATCAGCCCAGATACCTGCTAGCACCTGCGTTTAGCCCCTCCGCCCAGCCCACCCAAGTGCAGTATCGATCGATCACTGTAACTTACCAAACACAACACACATAACTGCAGCGTTCGCAGAGACAGTCATGATCCCTGCGATCGCTAACAGTTTTTTTTTAAGCGTTTGATACATTTGCTGACAGTCAGGTGCTTTTTTACCTGTGAATCTTACTAGTGTACCCCTAAATTTAGAGCCCAAAATGGCAAATCGAAGGTACACTAGTAAAGAGGCCTACGAGATTCTGAGCATGACAGATAGTGAAGAGGAGGTCACGCATCTGTCAGATTCAGGCTCAGAATATCTTCCCGTAGAAGACAGTGAAGTCAGCGGCTCCATGTCAGATAGCTCTGACGACGAAGATGAGGTCCCTGCTAAGGTCCGGCGTACCCGATCCCGATCTTCTGAGGTTGTTGAGGAGCAAGAACCGCAGGGCTCTCGTATCATGGATCAGAGTAGTACTAGCGCCGCTATTCCTTCTGGTGAATTGGCAAGCACCAGCGGCCTAGTACAGCCTGGGCGTACATCCAGCACTGCAGTATCGCGTGGTGACGTGGCGAGTCCCATAAGTGCAGTTCAAACTGGCGAGGTGGCAAGCACAAGTAGTGTCCCGCTGCCACCAAGAAGAAGACAAAGGCAGGCCCGTCGTGCCCATAGTGCCCTTTTCTGCAGAATTTGCCTATCCTGATTGGGTCCCCACCACTTCTGCAGAACCCGAACTTCCGCCATTCACTGCCCAACCCGGTATTCAGGTGGAAACAGCTGATTTTATGCCAATTGATTTTTATTCGCTGTTTTTCACGGAAGATCTCTATAGATCTATTGTGGACCAGAGTAATTTATATGCTGGTCAATTCATCGCCGCTAATCCCCAGTTGCCTTCCATTGCCAAAGATTGGAAACCAATTGCGGTTTCCAAATTTAAGACCTTTCTGGGCCTTTCCCTCAACATGGGCACACATAAATTCCCGTTATTGCGTGCTTATTGGTCCACGCACCCAATTGACCACAGGACCGTATTCTCGGCCTCCATGCCCAGGAAACGATACGACCAGATCTTGCAGTTCATGCATTTCAACAACAATGATTTTTGTTGTCCACGTGGAGACCCTGAATATGACCGGCTCTACAAAATTCGACCCCTCATAAACCACTTCAACGAACGTTTTGCAGCCTTGTTTATTCCCGATCAAGTTGTCAGCGTTGATGAGTCCCTGATTAAATTTTCTGCCCGCTTGTCTTTCAAGCAGTACCTTCCCAGCAAGCGTGCCAGATACGGGGTCAAGCTCTATAAGTTCTGTGACAGGGCAACAGGCTATGTATGGAGCTTTACGGTTTATGAGGGAAAAGATAGTCAGGTTGAGCCAGTCAACTGCCCAGATTACATGGGGAGCGCTGGCAAGATAGTTTGGAACTTGGTGTCACCCTTATTCGGAAAGGGGTACCACTTGTATGTGGACAATTATTACACGAGCGTGCCACTGTTTAGTCACTTGTTTGATCATCAGATTGGAGCATGTGGCACCGTGCGACCTAATCGCCGGGGATTTCCCCAGAGGCTTGTAGATTCCCGTCTTAGGCTGGGGGAGAGAGCCTGCTTGAAGTGTAATAACTTGCTCGCTGTGAAGTGGAGGGATAATAAGAATGTTTTCCTTCTTACCTCCCTTCATGCAGACACGACAGTCCAAATTCGTACGGCGACTGGTGTTGTGGAGAAACCCCTCTGTGTCCACGAATATAACCAAAGTATGGGAGGGGTGGACCTCAACGATCAGTTGTTGGCGCTGTATCTAATTGACCATAAGGCGAGACGCTGGTACAAAAAAGTGTCTCTATCATTATTCCAATTGGCTTTGCTGAATGCTCATGTGCTATACAGAGCTTCAGGCAGGACGTTATCTCTCCTAAAATTCCAGGATGAGATAGTCACAGAACTCCTGTATCCAGGCGGTTCTGCACCTCACCATCCCCAACCAAATGCAGTAAGCCGGCTGCATGAGAGGCATTATCCGTATGTCCTCGAGAGTACCCCTACCCAACGAGCCCCCCAAAAAATATGTCGTGTCTGTAGCAAGTGCGGATTTAGGCGTGACACCCGTTATTTTTTTTCACGCTGTCCTGACAATCCCGGTCTTTGCATTGGTAAATGTTTTGAACGCTTCCACTCAAAAGTGAAGTTTTAGCGTAGGGTACAGCATTACACAGAACAGGACACACTTACACAGGGTCTCCCAAGATGCCATCGCATTTTGAGAGACCTAAACCATTACAGTTGTTAAAGTTACAAAAAAAAAGTGTAAAAAAAAAAAAAACACAAAAAAAAAAATAGTTGTCGTTTTATTGTTCTCTCTCTCTCTCTATTTTCTCTCTATTGTTCTGCTCTTTTTTACTGTATTCTATTCTGCAATGTTTTATCATGCTTGCTTTTCAGGTATGTAATTTTTTGTTTTCAGGTGCACCATTCAGCTGCAGCGAGGAATTATTTATCTTGACAGCAACAGCGTTTGCTCCCACGATACATAAAGCCGTGACTCCAGTGCTGTAGGAGGTGATTTCACCACCACAGTTAAAAAAAAGAGCATATATGCGGAAGCTCAGGGGCGGAGGAGCGATTTTGCTCCTAATGCCGCGTACATACGGTCGAAATTCCGACGGAGGCTTGCCCGTGGAAAAGTCCGACCGTGTGTACGCGGCATAACTTTTTTGCGGGAGTATGCCCCCATGCTTCGGCATATATATATTTTAGGCACAGGTTGCGTTAAAAAAATGTTTTATTTTTTACTAGTTTTTTTTTGGTATTTGCTTTGCAGGTATGGTATGGTAAGGTCTTACTGTTATACTGTAATGTTACTTTGTTTTAATGTTAAACATCATTTGCTTAGCAGGTACGCCATTCAGTTGCAGCGTGGATCTATTTATCTTGACAGCAACAGCGTTTGCTCCCACGATATATAAAGCCGTGACTCAAACGCTGTAGGAGGTGATTTCACCACCACAGTTGAAAAAAAGAGCATATATGCCGAAGCATGGGGGCAGCAGGGGCGGAGGAGCGATTTTGCTCCTAATGCCGTGTACATACGGTTGAAATTCCGACAGAGGCTTGCCCGTGGAAAAGTCTGACCGTGTGTACGCAGCATAACTTTTTATGCCGCGTACATACGGTCGAAATTCCGACGGAGGCTTGTCCGTGGAATAGTCTGACCGTGTGTACGCAGCATAACCTTTTATGCCACGTACATACGAACGAAATTCCAATGGAGGCTTGCTCGTGGAAAAGTCAGACCGTGTGTACGCGGCATAACTTTTTTGCAGGAGGATGCCCCCATGCTTCGGCATATATATATTTTAGGCACAGGTTGCGTTTAAAAAAATGTTTTATTTTTTACTAGGTTTTTTTTTGGTATTTGCTTTGCAGGTATGGTATGGTAAGGTCTTATGCCGCGTACACACGATCATTATTCACGGCGGTTAAAAAACCGCCGTGAATAATGTCATTAAAAACGAGGGAACAGCTTGTTCCCCACACACGGTCGTTTTTTTCTCTTGTCGAGAAAAACGACCGTCTGTGGGCTCCGCGGCAGTGTTTCCCTATGGGAAACACTGCCGCGGAAAACATGTCGAAAAAAACGACGAGCAAATTTAGAACATGTTCTAATTTTTCTCGTTGTTTTTAATGCCGTTATTCTCGTCGAAAAAAAACAACAGAAAGCCCACAGACTATCGTTTTTCTCGTCGAATGGGAAAAATTGCGTTTTTCCCGACGGGAAAAACGGCCGTGTGTACGCGACATAACTGTTATACTGTAATGTTACTTTGTTTTAATGTTAAACATCATTTGCTTAGCAGGTACACCATTCAGTTGCAGCGTGGATCTATTTATCTTGACAGCAACAGCGTTTGCTCCCACGATACATAAAGCCGTGACTCAAACGCTGTAGGAGGTGATTTCACCACCACAGTTAAAAAAAGAGCATATATGCCGAAGCATGGGGGCAGCAGGGGCGGAGGAGCGATTTTTCTCCTAATGCCGTGTACATACGGTCGAAATTCCGACGGAGGCTTGCCCGTGGAAATGTCCGACCGTGTGTACGCGGCATAACTTTTTTGCGGGAGGATGCCCCCATGCTTCGGGATATATAAATGGTGCATGTATGTCCATCATTAGAAGTGGGTGAATGAAGGGAGGTATTCTAATGGTGGGCATACCCACCGATCAATCTCTTTTTTTCATTCAGCCAACAGGCTGCATGAAAAAAAAGATTACAATACATGTCCAACAAGGACCAGCAACGTACTGGTATGTTGCTGGATTTTGAATGTTTATACCAGAATGATGCCTGCAGGTTTAGGTAACATCTTGGTATCATTCTTTTCAGCCAGCGGCCGGCTTTCATGTAAAAGCAATCCTAGCAGATAATTAGCCTCTAGACTGCTTTTACAAGCAGTGGGAGGGAATCCCCCCCCGGATATAAACGGCGCCATTGGGAAATTGGGAAAGCATTTTATCACACCGATCTTGGTGTGGTCAGATGCTTTGAGGGCAGAGGAAAGATCTAGGGTCTAACCCCCCAATTTTTTTCAAAAAAAGAGTACCTGTCACTACTTATTGCTATCATAGGGGATATTTACATTCCCTGAGATAACAATAAAAATGGTAAAAAAAATAAAAAATATGGAAGGAACAGTTTAAAAATAAAATAAAAAAGCAAAATAAATAATAAAAAAAAAAATCACCCCTGTCCCCCCCTGCTCTTGCGCAAAGGCGAACGCAAGCGTCGGTCTAGCGTCATATGTAAACAGCAATTGCACCATGCATGTGAGGTATCACCGCGAAGGTCAGATCGAGGGCAGTAATTTTAGCAGTAGACCTCCTCTGTAAATCTAATGTGGTAACCTGTAAAGACTTTTAAAGGCTTTTAAAAATGTATGTTGTTTGTCACCGCTGCGCGTTTGTGCGCAATTTTAAAGCATGTCGTGTTTGGTATCCATGTACTCGGCCTAAGATCATCTTTTTTATTTCATCAAACATTTAGGCAAGATAGTGTGTTTTAGTGCATTAAAAATAAAAAAGTGTGCTTTTTCCCCAAAAAATGCGTTTGAAAAATCGCTGCGTAAATACTGTGTGGAAAAAAAAATGCAACACCCACTATTTTAATCTGTAGGGCTTTTGCTTTAAAAAAAATTATAATTTTTGGGGGTTCAACTTAATTTTCTTGCAAAAAAAAAAATATATGTTTTCATGTAAACAAAAAGTGTCAGAAAGGGCTTTGTCTTCAAGTGGTTAGAAGAGTGGATGATGTGTGACATAAGCTTCCTAATGTTGTGCATAAAATGCCAGAACAGTTCAACCCCCCCCCCCCCAAATGACCCCATTTTGGAAAGTAGACACCCCAAGCTATTTGCTGAGAGGCATGTTGAGCCCATTGAATATTATTTTTTTTTTGTCCCAAGTGATTGAATAATGACAAAAAGAAAAAAAAATGTACAAAAAGTTGTCACTAAATGATATATTGTTTAAACATGCCATGGTTATATGTGGAATTGCACCCCAAAATACATTCTGTTGCTTCTCCTGAGTACGGGGATACCACATGTGTGAGACATTTTGGGAGCCTAGCCGCGTACAGGACCCCGAAAACCAAGCACCGCCTTCAGGCTTTCTAAGGGTGTAAATTTTTGATTTCACTCCTCACTGCCTATCACAGTTTGCTGAGAGGTATGTTGAGTATTTTGCAGATCTCGCTTTTTGTCACAAAGTTTTGAAAATTGAAAAAAGAAAAAAAAAATGTACTTTCTTCATTTTCAAAAACAAATGAGAGCTGTAAAATACTCACCATGCCTCTCAGCAAATAGCTTGGGGTGTCTACTTTCCAAAATGGGGTCATTTGTGGGGGTTTTGTGCTATCTTGGCATTTTATGGCCTTCAAAACTGTGATAGGTAGTGAGGAGTGAAATCAAAAATTTACGCCCTTAGAAATCCTGAAGGCGGTGCTTGGTTTTCGGGGGCCCCGTACGCGGCTAGGCTCTCAAAAAGTCCCACACATGTGGTATCCCCGTACTCGGGAGAAGCAGAAAAATTTATTTTGGGGTGCAATTCCACATATAACCATGGCATGTGTGAGCAATATATCATTTAGTGACAACTTCTTGTACATTTTTTTTTTCTTTTTGTCATTCAATCACTTGGGACAACAAAAAAAATATTCAATGGGCTCAACATGCCTCTCAGCAAATAGCTTGGGGTGTATACTTTCCAAAATGGGATCATTTGGGGGGGTTTTGTGCTATCTTGGCATTTTATGGCCTTCAAAACTGTGATAGGTAGTGAGGAGTGAAATCAAAAATTTATGCCCTTAGAAATCTTGAAGGCGGTGCTTGGTTTTTGGGGTCCCGTACGTGGCTAGGCTTCCAAAAAGTCCCACACATGTGGTATCCCCGTACTCAGGAGAAGCAGCAGAATGTATTTTGGGGTGTAATTTCACATATGCCCATGGCATGTGTGAGCAATATATCATTTAGTGACAACTTTGTGCAAAAAAAAAAAAGTTTGTCATATTCCCGCAACTTGTGGCAAAATATAAAATATTCCATGGACTCAACATGCCTCTCAGTAAATAGCTTGGGGTGTCTAATTTTCAAAATGGGGTCATTTGGGGGGGTTTTGTTCTATTTTGGCATTTTATGGCCTTCGAAACTGTGATAGGTAGTGAGGAGTGAAATCAAAAATTTGCGCCCTTAGAAATTTTGAAGGAGGTGCTTGGTTTTTGGGGCCCCGTACGGGGCTAGGCTCTCAAAAAGTCCCACACATGTGGTATCCCCGTACTCAGGAGAAGCAGCAAAATGTATTTCCACATATAACTATGGCATGTTTGAGCAATATATCATTTAGTGACAACTTTTTGTACATTTTTTTTTTATTTAGTCATTGTCCAATCACTTGGGACAAAAAAAAAATATTCAATGGGCTCAACATGCCTCTCAGCAATTTCCTTGGGGTGTCTACTTTCCAAAATGGGTTCATTTGGGGGGGTTTTGTACTGCCCTGCCATTTTAGCACCTCAAGAAATGAGATAGGCAGTCATAAATTAAAAGCTGTGTAAATTCCAGAAAATGTACCCTAGTTTATAGACGCTATAACTTTTGCGCAAACCAATAAATATACGCTTATTGACATTTTTTTTACTAAAGACATGTGGCTGAATACATTTTGGCCTAAAATTTAGTTTATTCGATTTTACTTATAACAAAAAGTAGAAAATATCTTTTTTTTTCAAAATTTTCAGTCTTTTTCCGTTTATATCGCAAAAAAAATAATCTCAGAGGCAATCAAATACCATTAAAAGAAAGCTCTATTTGTGGGAAGAAAAGGACGCAAATTTCGTTTGGGTACAACATTGCATGTCCGCACAATTTCCAGTTAAAGCAGTGCAGTGCCAAATTCTGAAAACACCTCTGGTCTTTAAGCTGCATAATGGTCCGGGGCTTAAGTGGTTAAGTCTTTTTTTGGCCTACGTGCATTTTTCCCTTCACTTACCTCTCCAGCATGCTCTCCTGGGCCCAAACACATCTAGCCTAGTCTGTTAACAATGTATTTTTTCATCTCCATTGTAATCCCCCCCCTCAAATGGTATCAACATTTTCCAGAATGTGATTTTTGGGGGGTCCCAAACTCATCTAGCCCCCCCAAAGAAAAACAATGGGCCATCAGAGGGGGGTGAGCAATGTGAGAATTGTGCATTTTATTTTCAATTTTCAATAATCCTTAACCAAAATGTTATACTTATGTTGGCCATGAATGTTTTTGTATAATCTGCTTGCAATGTTATTTGCAAAAGTACTAATATTTTTGTATCTTGTTTGATTCCCCAGCTTCCTTCCACACCACAGGAATGGCAGACTGTGGCATTGGAGTTTGCCAGGCGGTGGGACTTCCCCAACTGCGGTGGAGCCATTGACGGGAAGCACGTCCGCATCGTGTCACCACCCCGTTAAGGGCTCCTTTTTTTATAACTACAAGGGGTTTCATAGTATCTTGCTGATGGCGGTGGTGTCAGCACAGTATGAATTCCTCTATGTGGATGTGGGGAAGAATGGCCGGATGTCCGATGGGGGAGCCTTCGCACAGACGGAGTTTTCTCTTCGTCTACAGACTGATGACCTTGCATTGCCAACGGATGCAGGGAATGTGGAAGGACTCCCCTTTGTCTTTTTGGCTGATGAAGCCTTTGGCCTGGGTCGGCATCTCATGAGGCCTTTCCCCCAGAGGACCCTCACCCCGGAGAGGAGGGTCTTCAACTACCGGCTGGCCAGAGCCCAAAGAGTTGTGGAGAATGCCTTCGGGATAATGGCCAGCCGGTTCCGTCTATTTTTAACTAGTATTAACATGGCGGAGTACAAATTGAACTATATAATTTTTTGTTGCTGTGTTCTGCAAAAAAATTTGCGCAAGAAATCTACTACTTATATGGCCACAGTTGGGCCCGAGGCCGGACTTGCTGCAGACAATGCCCTGCCGGGCCTCGAACATGTCCATGCTGGCTTGCCCCCCCCCCCCAAAGTGCCCGTGCAATCCGGTAGAACTATGTGGACTATTTCATGGGTAGGGGGCCATTCCAATGCCAGACAATCTTTCATAGTTTTTTATATTTACCATAAAAAAAAAAATATCTGAACTTTCATTTTGTAGTTTTGATTTGTTTATATTTTAGCTGTCTGCTACTTTTTCAAAGTGTACTTGTAGTGCCAAGTGTATTTTCCTTAGTAAACACAAAACATTTCACTGCTAACAACAAAACTAAACCCAAAAAAGGTTATAGTGGTTCAAAAAAAGAGCAGCCACACTGTTTTTTTCTTGTATTTTACTCTGTGCACAATCACACATATGGTCTTTTGAACATTTTTTCTGTCTCTACATTTTTGCAACACATTTTTTGGTTTTCACCTAACATGGCAATTTTTTGGGAAAAGGAAATTACAAAAACTCTCCTCAACATACCTTAAAATCCAACAATGTAAACCTCTAGTCTAGGCAAGATCTCAGAGCTTCTTTTTTTAAACAAATGTCTATCTGCCCTTCATTAAAGATGGAGTGTTGTCACCCCTGAACAAGACAAAATTTGAAGATGCACACAATTTTAGGGTGGGTAAAATAGGTTATTTTCTTCCTCATCCCTATTGTCAACATGTGCTACCCGGCATCATGGGGGATCAATCAACATGTTTTGGGGGGGCAACCCCTTCTTCCTTTCACCTACTTGAGTTGTGAGGAAGAGGTTGCACCCCCAAAACACGTACATGGAGATCCCGTGATGGCAGATAGCACATGTTAACCCACTGTGTGCATCTTCAAAATTTGAGTTTGAGAAAAAGTGATAAAAAAGTGAAAAAATACTTTGAAAAAAAAAGGGGGGTTTATTCAATTCGCCCCAAAACATCAATGATGTCCTTAAATGTATTCTCCATAGCATTCATCCTTTTCTTCATGAAGTCCAGTTGAGTACTACAATCCATTATTTGTTGGATGAGTCTTTGTGCACTATCACTGGAGAATCGTGGAATTTCAGTAACATGTTCATCCCCTAAAATAAAAATAAAATAATAAAAATCTCCAGCCCTACATCTCTTACCTGAAGCTGTGGTGACAGATACTGACCTGTTGTAGTGACAAGTTCCACCACCTCTCCTTTATCCAATTCTACTTCCTCCACATCCTCAGGTTGGGCTTATTGGAGAGGTTGGGGTTCTTTAGAATGTGTGGGGTTCCTGGGCTCCGAGGAGTGGTGTCCTCCCAGTCTTCTCTCCCCTATGAGAATCAAACAAATGGTACACTTAACACACACATATATGAAGTCATAACTAGGAATATGAAACATTGCTTGCAGGTGGGGTACACTTTTTTTTTTGGCACAGTTCCAAGCTGAAGACCAGATTTTAGAACTTAACAAAGCTGGAATACTGACCTTTTTGTGACAATTTTCTCACCCTCCCCCCCAGTACCCACTGTAGCACCTGTGTGGGACACCCTAAAAAGGTTGTTCTGGCGGCCCACACTATAGTGCTCCTGTGAGTGCAGATGTGTAAACAACTGCTGAGTGTCCTCTCCTTTACATTGATTCAAGTTTGCATTTCATTCTAGTTACAAACACACGATCTAGACAACAATGTCATAACATTTATGGAATCTAAACAGCCATTTTTTCAAAAAATTAAAACACAGATATTGACAATTCATTGTATGTAGTGTGCAAACGATGTGTCTGTATCGACCGATTACTGTGCCCACTAAATTGTAGAAGATGTCATTTTAGAATGTAAAATATAAAAAAACAACAACATGGAGCAACATGCAAGTTGTGAAATACAACAATAGGGACACAGGAGAAGTACTTACTTTTTTTAAGCATTCTGTTAATGCGCCTTAACTGCTCCGGCTCCCTCAGTTTGAGGTCAGACCACCTCTTTCTGAGCTGCTCCTTTGATCTTTTCACACCGAAATTCTTCTTCAGACTTTTCACTACTTGCTTCATAATTTTGTCCTTCCGAAGATTAGGGTGGGCATACAGCCCATGCTTTGCATCATAATCAGAATTGTTCAATATGGCCACCATCTCCGCCATCTCCTCAAAGGACATATTGGAGGCCTTGTAATGCCTCCTTGTTCGTGACGTTTCCCGCTCTGGGCTTGTCTCCTCATTAGAATTCTCTGAATTCACAGACACCTGCTGTGACTCCGCCATGTTGCCTGCGCGCCGAAAGAGAAGGGGCGGGGAAACATTGAGAAAGAACGTCATGGGCGGGCGACGTGTGTCACGCATGCGTAGTGTATATAAAGCTAACACACATGTGACGTACCTACGTTCTGTGCGGAGGAAGGAGTTAAGAGCGCCGAACGTAAGACCGAAGGTATGATTTATTACTTGGTACATCAGTGGCCTATACTGCATAGAGATTGAAGAGGCATATATGGGCATAAAGATTGCTCGAGTTTAGAGTGTGATTGACATTTGTATTTTTGTCTGGTGTTTTGTCTTGCAGAAAAAATTAATGCTTTTCTCGAAAAAGAATTCCTGTCTGAGTTTATTGATCGCTTAAGAGAGCAGCCCGCTCTGTGGGAGACAAAAAAATCCACAGCACAAAAAAAAGGGGTAAGGAAAGCAGCGCTGGAGAGCCTGCTCCCATTTGTGCACACCAGGATGCCCAATGCAACCATTGAGCAGCTGGACACCAAAATTGGGACCTTGAGAGGCACATATAGGACTGCGCGCAATCGGGTCCTGGCTTCTCAGAAGTCAGGAGCAGCAGCAGGGGAGGTATATGTCCCACATTTGTGGTACTACGACAGGTTGGCCTTTCTGAATGACCACATTACACCGAGGGAATCACTTTCCAGCCTTCCCTCCAGCCTTCCCTCCAGCCTTCCCTCCAGCCAAGATGATCCTTCTCAGGATCTGGAGGAGCCTTCCATCTTGGATGAAGACCCAGATCTGTCCGTCTGGAGCCAGGTATAGCATTTTCTAAAAAAAAATTGTGAAAAAATTAATGATGTAAAATAGATGTTAAGATGTGAACAAATTTAGTCAATCAAGAAAAAGTGTTTGACATAGCAATAGACAGTAGTGGGCAAAAAAGTTTGGGAGATGAATGCAAAATGATGGGGGCATAATGAGAGTAATAAAAAGAAAATTCGAATTATTTGCAACAGTCAATGAGCTGAACATTGTGGGGGTTCTTTACTAAAAGCAAATCCACATTGCACTACAAGTTCAAACTACAAGTGCAAAGTGCAATAAAAATTGCACTGAAAGTGCACTTGGAAGTAAAGTCGCTGTAAATCTGAGGGGTAGATCTGAAATGAGGGGAAGCTCAGCTGATTTTATTATCCAATCATGTGCAAGCTAAATTTCAGATTTTTCTTTGCCTTGCATGTCCCCCTCAGATCTACAGCAACTGCACTTCCAAGTACACTTCCAATGCAATTTCTAGTTCACTTGTAGTTTGCACTTGTAGTGCAAAGTGGATTTGCCTTTACTAAATAACCCCCTGTGTGTGATTGATGAAACAAAACTCTAAAATATGTCCCTTTTTTTACACAGGAAGAGGTCAGCAAGGGTGAGAGGTCAGAAAATGTCAGGCAGGAGGAGGCTGGGGTTAGTGGCAGAGAGGAGGTGGCTGGTCCAAGTGGCAGAGAGGAGGAGGCTGGTCCAAGAAGTAGGACAAGGTGTCGGGTGCCTCCAATCCGCATGCCACCAAGAAGGGCCAGGAGGGATAGGGCTGTGAGTGTGGCAGCACTGGCCCTCATTAAAGAGGCACATGCCACCCTCCAGCAGCCCCCAACCCCTGATGAGGGCTATGTGGCATTGGTCGGCATGAAAATGGCCCAGATGCAAACAGAACAACGTCTACTTTGTGAGGCCCTGCTCATGTCACTTTTAAATGGGGGGTTGAGGGGCAGACTCACTGAGAACACTGTAATTTGTGACCACGGCCATCCTCCTGCACCTCTTCTTCTCCACCTCCACCTCCTTTTTCACAACCTCCTCCTTCTTCTTCTTCTCCTCCACCTCCTTCTTCTTCTCCTCCACCTCCTTCTTCTCCACCTCCACCTCCTTCTTCTCCTCCACCTCCTTCTTCTCCTCCTCCACCTCCTTCTCCACCTCCACCTCCTTCTTCTCCACCTCCTTCTTCTCCACCTCCACCTCCTCCTCCTGACATGAGTACACCTCCAGAGGCACAGCCTCCAGCCAGGCGGACAAGGAAGGCTGCAGAGAAGGCTGCAGGGAAGCCTACCAAGAAGGCTGCAGGGAAGCGGAGCAAGAAGACCAGGAAGTGATTCCCTTGCTGCAATGTGGTCTGACAGAAGGCAGCCTGTTGTAGTTCCACATACTTGGGACATGTATCTAACCTGCTGCTGTTCCTGACCTCTGGGAGTCCAAGACCAGATTGGGCTCACAAATGTATGTGCTTCTCAAGGTCCCAATTTTGGTGTCCACACAGTTGCACAAATTGCAGCAGGCTCTCCAGCGCTGCCTTCTAGTTTGTTTATTCTTATTTTGTATCCCAGAATAAATGGCATTTTTTTTTACAGTTAATACTTGCCTATGTGTTTTTGTTAAAGCTAAATATTTAGCTGGTGAGTAGGCAGGTAATTTTCTACAATTAGAAAGCTAGATTTTAAATGTGACAGATAACACCACAAAATATCCTTGAAGGACAAAAAATAGAAGATAATTTTTTTCAAATTGTGTTAAATTTACACCGGAGAAAGAAAAAAAGGAGATCACTAGAAATTAAATAAGATTTTAAAATGCATATCAGAAAAAATTATTCCAAATTTAAAAAAAAAAAAAAAATATGACATCTTGCTCGAGAAAATAAAATAACATATTCATGAGATCTGCATTCAGAAATGTTGCACAAAGTTAGTCAGAAATCTGTGTGAATATCTGCAGCCAAAAACGTTCATAATTGTTCATCATTGTACCATTCTAAAGAATATTTTAATGTGCAGCATTTAAACGATGCAAAATTTGTTAACGCGTGACGAATGTGCTATCTCCATTACGAACGCTAGTTTTACAAGAAGGTGCGCTCCCGTCTCATACTTGATCCTGACCATGCACGGTTTTTGAAGACTCGGAAAAGCATACACACGAACGGTTTTCTCGTCCAAAAACAGTCTGACGAGAATCACGGCGAGAAAAAATAAGACTCCGACGAGAAAAAGGTCTTCTTTTTTCTCGTCGAGATTTTGGCCAGTTTTCTCGACGAGAAAGCATACACACAAACGGTTTTCTCGGCAAGAAAGCTCTCCCAACAGTTTTCTTGTTGTTTCTTGCCGATGAAAACCGGTCGTGTGTACGCGGCTTTAGTGCTATTTTTTTAGTGCTGTTTTAGCAAAGCAGCTGATATTGGAGGCAGCAGCAGTTCTCGTGGCTGTGAAGCTGGTGCCGTCAGCTGTCAGTGCCTGGGTCTAACACTCTGAACTAATCAGCCTCTGAGCTTCAAATACTTATTCAAAATACTGAGATGCTTCCATAAGATATCTCAGTGACACACCATTAGTGTTGGCAGCCATTATGCAGCAGGGCAAAGCTGCATCTTTATTTTCCTGCAACAACAGATCACTGCAGAAAGGATCTTCTGCTTGCTTATACCAAAGGGAAACATTTCACAATGGTAAGTGATCTTTTGGCGCAGAGGAATATTGAGGCGCTTGAACGGGTACAGGTCACAAAGTCATTCCAATATGGGCAAACACATTCAAGATGTTTGTGATCCAAAACCTGTGGAAATGGTGCCATCAAACTAATTGCTGTCCAGACAAACAACTCAACCTACACTAATGGTATACTCAAATAGATTGTTTCCTGGGTACATTGTAATTGTAAGATTTACAAGCTCTGGAAACTGTAAGATAAACTTTGACTTAGGATTTACCAATCCACTACAGTGCATAGCCTTATAGGACACAGACGGATGTTGATTTGATTTTACAGTCTTGCGATAACAAGAGGCACATTGTATGAGCTGACCAAGGCAGCAGTACACAATCACAGGATTACAAAAGAGCATCACAGTAGTCTGCTGGGTGCCAGTGATGTTGAATACAAGATGGCATCACCCAGCGGCAAACAGACAGACCTTATCTAGGATCAAAAGGATAGAATCTTGGAAGAACATCCAAGTTTAAGTGAAGGCGCATTATAAAATTGCATACAGAAACTAGAAAGAAAAAAGGAATGATTGGGGACTGTGCCTCCATAAAATGCATAAAGTTTTAGGATGGCAAACATTCCTAAACAAAAAAAAAACATCCTGGACATGAAGATGAAAGAGAGGGAGACTTTGAGACCAAAGCAGTTTAAGGAATTTCCACATGACAGTGCAGTATGCCAGAAAACACCACTGCCTTTCAAATTGCCTCTGAATTGAGAGCATGCTACAGCTAAGAGTGCCAACCATGTCTTACCATGAGTCTAACATAGGTCAGACATACGCAGTTTACAAGCCCTGCAACAGTCAGCCAAAAGCAGGGTGACACATCACCTGCTACTACTAATCAAAGGGATCACAGCAGTTGAGATTTTGCTTTAGCAATTCTATGCTCAGGGGAAGAAGCTGTACAACTATGAACAATTGGGTACAAAAGGCCGAACCATTTAGCCCCCTTGCCCAAGACCTGGGTAAATTAGAAGTGCACTTGTCTGGGTACATTGACAACTTCACATAGAAATAATATACAGGTACGTTGCTTTGCCCAGCCAAGCCATTCTGCCGACGTATATGTTCGTTAGGCAGTCGTCAAGTGGTTAGGGTGAGTCATTTTAAGTACAGCTTGGTCCTGTTCCTGTTCCCAGCCTGTGTCGGGATGCGCCTTATTAGTACTCGCCGCTAGATCACTTTTAAAAGCAACGAGGTAGCCTCTGCTCATCTCTATGGCCTGGGATCTCCAGAGAAACATTATGATGTCACCTCTGCTTCCAGTCCAATGTAAAAAAAAAGCACTGAAACAATGTTTTTTTTAAATCTAATTGTATAGGAGGAGAATATTATTATTATTATTATTATTATACAGGATTTATATAGTGCCGACAGTTTGAGCAGCGCTTTACAACATGAGGGCAGGCAGTACAATTACAATACAATTCAATACAGGAGGAATCAGAGGGCCCTGCTCATTCAAGCTTACAATCTAGGAGGGAGGGTCAAGTGGTATGAAAGGGTAATAACTGTGGGGGTTGAGCTGATGAAGAAAATTAAAGTACAGTTGTTAGGTGGAGGCAGAGTAGGCTTCTGCGTAGAGAAATGTTTTCAGGGATCGCTTAAAAGTAGATAGATTTGGAGATTGTCTGACAGAATAGGGTAGGGTATTCCAGAGGATGGGAGAGGCTTGGGAGAAGTCCTGGAGGCGAATATATGAGGAGGTGATGAGGGAGCTAGAGAGCAGGAGGTCTTGGGAGAAACGAAGAAGACTATTATGTTGGTATTTTGAGACTAGGCTAGTGATGTAGCCGGGGGCAGAGTTGTGGAGGGCTTATTGACCCCAGATGAATCCATAAAGAGTACCTGCCATGTCTTATTTCTATCACAAGGGATGTTTACAATTCTTATGACAGCAATAAAAGTGATTAAACTTTTTTTAAAGGGACAGGTATTTGTCAGGGACAGGAATGGTATTTTTTAAAAATACAAAAAAAGTAATAAAATAAAGAAATCATTTTTATTTTTATAGCGCTCCTGTCTCCTGTGCTCACGCGCAGTGGTGAACATATACGTAGGTCACGGCCACATATGTAAACGTGTTCGAATCACACATGAGGTATCGCCACGAATGTCAGAGCGAGAGCAAAAATTCTAGCACTAGACCTCCTCTGTAACTCTAAACAGGTAACATGTAAAAAAAATGTAAAGAGCCACCTATGGGGAAATACAAGTAGTGTCATGTCACAAATGAGTATAAAAGAGAAGAAAGGTGCCTCTAAAGCCCCATACACACGGTCGGACTTCCATCAGACTTTTCTGTGTTTTTTTGTCCGAACAGAGTTGGCTGGGCACACCCATAGCATACACACGGCAGGACTTTTCTGCAAACTTTCCCAAAACTTTTTCCAACATCACGTGGTTTTCTGTACACACGGTCGGACTTTGCTCCATCAGACTTTTATTGGCCAAAAGTTTGTCCGTTTGCAGACCCAACTTTTGTCCGATGAAAAAAAAAAAAAAAAGTTTGTCCGAACGAGCGTACACACGGTCGGATTGTTGGTCCAACTTGCTCAAAATGAAGTCTGTTGGCCAAAAGTCCGACCGTGTGTACGGGGCTTAAAGCCCCGTACACACGGTCGGACTTTTTGCCAACAAACTTAAAAATGAGCAAGTTTGACAAAAAATCCGACCGTGTGTACGCTCCATCGGACAAACTTTTTTGGTTTTCATCAGACAAATGTTCGGTCTGCAACCAACAATAGCAGAAATTGACCAAAGGGTGGCGGTAAAGAGCAGAAAAGAGCAGAAAAACCACGTGATGTTGGAAAAGTTTGGGGAAAGTTTGCAGAAAAGTCTTGCCGTGTGTATGCTATGGGTGTGCCCGATCAACTCCCTTCGGACAAAAATCCACAGAAAAGTTTGTTTGAAGTCCGACCGTATGTACGAGGCTTAAGTGTAGCAATATGGTTACATTTAATGAAGGTACAACATTTAGTAACGCTCATGGTTGATGATTAAAACAGGCACATCTAAAGCCTCGTACACACGGTCGGACTTCAAACAAACTTTTCTGTGGATTTTTGTGCGGGGGATGGTCTGTGTAGACAGCTTTACCACCGGATGCCTGTGCCAATGCGCCTCTTTTAATCATCAACCATGTGAGTTGCTAAATGTTGTACCTTCATTAAATGTAACCATATTGCTACACTTAGAGGCGCCTCTCTTCCCGAAGAAAGACAGGTGAAGATGGGAGCCCCTGCAGTGCTGTATTCTTGGCACGGGAGGGCTTAGTTTTAAGGTAAGTTTAATATAATGTGCTAGTATGCAATGCATACTAGCACATTATGCCATTACCTTGCAGGTTACCGGAAAAAAAAGGCCAGCGGTTTACAACCACTTTAAATACTATGTATAAACCGGGTGTGAAACTGAATAAAACATTAAAGCTATGATTTGTTTGTGTTATTATTTCATTTCAAATATAATTAAAAAATAAACATAACCTTCAATCCTCCCAGTGTCTTCAATTTCTGTGCTAAACCATACAATGATACAAAACCACAATTAATTGTTCCATACTGTCTTCAGAGTGTTAGGCTAGGTTCACATCTATGCGGGTGGTTCCCACTGTTCCTGCAGCCGCAACCACCCACACAGAAAGACACGCTGGATGCATGCGGGTGCCATTAATCCTAATGGCATGCCACACAGGCTGGAAATTGCACCCGCACCGGGAACTGCACTGCTCCCGCGGTTCCCATGCGGGCTGTGATTTCTAAAATGCTGCAGGGACCTCCTCCCTGCATTTTAGGAGGCATGGCAGCCCAATCAAATGGATAGGCAGCTGTGCACGCACAAAACACAGCTTGCAGAGCTGCATTTGTCTGAACCTAGTGTCAGGCTTCAATCCTTACTGTGTATTCAATTTCTGTGCTAAACCATACAATGATACAAAACCATAGATTATTGTTCTGTACTGTCTGCAGAGTATTAGGCTAGGTTCATATCTGTGTGGGTGGTTCCCACTGCATTTCCGCATCTGTCTACACAGCCGCAACCATCCACACAGAAAAATGCACTGGATACGCATGAGTGCCATTAATCCTAATGGCACGCTGCACGCACTGGAAATCACACCCGCACTTGGAACCGCACTGCAATTGTGATTCCTATGCAGCACGTAAAATTCTGCAGGGACCTTCTCCCTGCGTTTCAGGAGGCACGGCAGCACAATCAAATGAATGGCTTGCTGTGCCCACGTATGTGTGAACCTAGCGTCAGTCTTTAATCCTTACTAATAGGGAGATTTACTAAAACTAGTGCACACTGAATATGGTGCAGCTGTGCATTGCAAACACTCAGATTTTACGTTTTAGCCCTGCAGCTTCAAAGTCGTGCGACATCCCTGAGCGACTTCATCGCGGCTTGCATATGACTTCTTTAACATAAGTCAATGCGAGTCGTGGTAAAGTCGCACCTAAAGTAGTGCCAGAACCTTTTCCTAAGTTGGAGCAACTTGAGTCGCACCAATTAGAACAGTTCCGTTGCCATTAATGGGGCACGACTAGTTGCGGCAGTGTGAACCAGGGCTTATTATCAAAGATTAATTGAACAAGCTAAGATTATAAGCGGATTGGTTACTATGCACAGCAGCACCAGATTCTGTGTCTTCAATTGCTGTGCAAAACCATACAAGCTGTGCAAAACCGAAGATTATCTCTCCATACTATCTGCAGAGCATTACTCCTAAATTAATAATCAGGTGTAATGCTGCATCCTATATTAAAATAATCATCAATTGTGCAAACTACAAGATGTTATTCAGCAAGATCTGCAGAATATTTCTATTATGTGTCCAATATTGTATCATACAAAAACTGCAGACTATGGTTCCATAAATTCTCACAAGGATAATACATTTAATAAAGGATATTAAAATTATTAAATGTCCTTATTCCCTGTACAGAAACAATTTGTTCAAACTGCAGAGTATTCCTTTGTGGGATCTAAAGAATATTACTCTCGTGCCCCAAATGTTCGTTCATGCCATTGATGTGCAAAAATGTAATTGTGAGTAAACATGCCAAAAAGTGCCTCTCCACGTGCCCCAAGGTGCCCGCACTCACCAGGTAATAGGGCCCCTTAAACTAATAAGAAGGTTTGACAGCGCTATATGTTCTCTTCCAATGCTGCAACTTCAGCTGAACTCGCACGATTTCACTCTCGCTGGAAGTCCCGATTTCAGCCGCGATTACAAAGACATCTGACACAGATGTCAGTGTAAATCGCGGCCAAAATCGCAAAAAGTAGTACAGAAACTACTTTTTGAAATCAGTGCAACGCCGCAGATGCGGCGTCGCACCGATTAGGACGGTGCCATTGCCGGCAATTTGCGGCAAATATCGCCGATTTGACATGCGATTTGACATGTCAAATCGCATGTCAAATCGCACCAGTGTGAACCAGGGCTTAATCCGCTTTTCCATTCTCCCCTCCTTTCAGTTCCAGTCCACTATATCAAGCACCATAAAAAAAAAATAATATCCACATATAGTGTTAAAGTTTCCAGCACACTTCACTATATGCACTCAAAGAAAATCACCATAGATTTGCCTTTTTGGTAGCAAGGTCCCAGGCCTTCTTTGGTCTAATGAGAACCTCCTGGGCCAGAGATAGCTGACACCCTTCTGTATATGGTATGTTGTGAGGCATGGTGGGTGCAAGATGATTAACGTCATTGGGCGTCAGACACTTATTGAATGCAAAAGAGTGTTTATTTCTCTTAAATAACTTTTGGGGGAAAGAGGGTTAGGGCCAGGACACCCTTAGATAGTTGCAATTGGCAGACTCCGAGACTTCAATAGGAGGACAGCCATGCAGGGAAAGGCATCCAGCAAAACGCCACATCTGCATGTGCAGGAACGCTGTCTCCTATGGCAACAGTCTTTAACAGTTCCTAACACAAAACGTAGCTGTTCCTTTCACTTTCACTACAATCACTTCTTGTAGTTCTTCAGCCCACTGAGCTCCCGGTCTCTCAGTAGACCCGCTGATTCACTGCCATCACTGAATCCCTTGAGCTCCTCCAATCTTCAAAGTGGTATCTTCCTTAAGCGTCACCCCCGCTTCTCTGCTGGGTCCCTAGCTTGGCAGTCAAGATGCCTCTTAAGCTTCACCCCACTGGCCCGCTCGGTCCCTGGCTTTACACACAAGGCTGCTCTGCATGCATCACCTCCACTGGCTGGGTCCCTGGCTTGATATCCAATGAAGTTTCCTGATTCTTCACCGTCCCCAGTTGGTGAGAATACTACTTTGGTACTTGCTTCAGTTACTCACTGTGGTCCCTGGTAATTAGGTGGTTGGTCCCTTAGTGGCGACAGCTTCCCTTCTTCCTTCGACCACGACAGGTTCTCCGGCCGGCAGAACCATCACTCTTGGTTGGACTGCAAGCCGCTGCGCTGCTCTCCTGCTTCTGGATAGGCCCTCGGACAGCTTAGCAGCCAGATGTGCCCGGGATAGGCCCAATCTCCGGCCTAGCAGCCCGGGCAATACAACACACATCCACAAGACAGCTGTCCAGGTGGCACAGAACACAGATCACTTGATCTCACCGGTATATATAGGCTCTCCCAGCAGGCCAAGGGATCCAAGAAAACTCCTGCCCATTGGCTGAGACACCCCACATACCCATAACCTGGCCTCGTGTTGTCCTTCTCATATCTAGTACCACCACCCGGCCACCTAGTGGTAGAAGAGAAAAGTGCAACAAGGCCAAACTTGTTCAATAGAAAATCAATAGATTAGAAATCAATAGATTGTTAGAAATCAATAGATCTCTAACAATCAACCAGGACAACTACTCCTGGCAAGTAAATTGGTGAGGAGCAACCCTGCCTAAATTCCAGGGTGCTACATTTACTATTAATCAAACACTACCTGGTTTCCAGGATGGCCATGCAGTTCACTGAGCGAAAGTGATGTCACAGATGAAGCCCCAGAGATTTATCTGGGGAGGGGAGAGAAGTGGATCAAAGGTGCCAAAGTAGGAGGTGCTTCTTTGAAGGAAAACAAATAGCGCTGTCAGGCCTTCTCAAAAAGTTAAGGGGTCTTATTATCTGGTGAGTGCAGCACATTGGGGCATGTTGAGAGGCACTTTTTGGCTTGTTTTCTCACAATTGCACCTTTGCACAACAGTGCCGTGAAGGTACATTTGGGACACAGTTGTGGGTTTTTGCATAGCAATTGAAGACACACTAAGGATTGAAGAGCAATACTTTGCAGATAGTATGGATGGATCAAATAATCTGTGGTTTTGTATAGTTGCATAGTTTAGCACAGAAATCGAAGAAACGGTTTATATTTATTTTTTCATTATATTTGAAGAATAAAATAATAACACAAATAAATCATAAGTTTTCCTTAAAAAAAAAAAAAAAAAAAAAATGATTCAGTTTTACACCTGGTTTATACATAGTTTTTAATGTATAGCGCAGCACCTTTTTTTCACTTGCAATGTGTGAGGAAGGATTGAGGGCTACTATTCTCAGTGATGTGTTAGATCTTGGAATATGTACCTAATGTCATACTGCCACCATCTGGATAAAAATAGTACATGTCTTAGATCTGCTGTAAAGTTTGCTGTTGGCATGTCCAATCTCATCTAACCCTGCAGGAATTTGTGCGTCACACCAGGTAACCATTAACCCTTTCATTGTCATAGCCATTTTTCTTTTTTTGTGCACTTGATAAAGTGCACATTTTAGGCATGAAGATTACTTAAACTCCCCAAAAAATATTATATATTTTCTATTTTTTGATAACAGGGAATACTGTAGAATAAAATGATGGCAATTGCATTTTTTACATAAATATTGTGCTACAGTTTATCAAATCTATATTTGCAGTAAAAATACAGTCAAATTAGTTTTAGTGCATGCAATTCCAACATATTACCCAATTTTTTGATAACATGGCAACAAACTAAATTGTCCATATGTGAAGGCTTTACAGGTCATAACAGTTTACGTTAACAGCAAATGATGGCCCTGGATGCTTGCTCTCAATCCAGCAAACGCAGATATTCCTAATTTTTGTAGCAAAATCAATCAAGCCTTATACACGTGTTCTAAACTACAGTTCTGAAGGTGATTTATCTGCTTTAAAAAAAAATGCCTGTAACCTCCACTGTCTCTAACCCACTATAAACGACTGAGTGTACATGTACACGTAAGATAAGATTGAGGAGAGTTCAGGGGCTGCTGAAAAAAAAAAACCACCCAACTGCTCCCAATGTGAGTTTAGCAGCTGCAGTGTACATGAGGCCTTAAACAATGGTTTTGGTGTTTTTATTACTATTATTTTTTTTTTTATTAAGCTTTAATCTTTTATTTTTTTAACTTACCGTAAATTAACTGCTATCACAAGGGGGCTGACAAGGATACTTTATTAAAGTGAATGTAAGGGGACTTTTTTTTTTTAACCACTTGCCTACTGGGCACTTAAACCCCCCTCCTGCCCAGACCAATTTTCAGCTTTCAGTGATCTCACACTTTGAATGACAATTACTCAGCCATGCAACACTGTGCCCAAATACATTTTTGGTACTTTTTTCATACAAATAGAGCTTTCTTTTGGTGGTATTTAATAGGGTTGCACCGATAACACTTTTTAAAGACCGAGTACAAGTACTGATTCTTTTTTACCTTACCAATCGCTTCTCCTCTCGGGTCTCAGGATCCATTTCCTGATTGGCCGGGAGGAGAATCAGGAAGACAATAGTGAATATTAATTTGCTATTGTCACACAACTGGGTGGGCTCAGGGTGCAGTGCTCTGCGCCCCGAGCCCACCCTTTTTTTAAGCCAATTAGAACCTCTGCCTCTAATCACGTGCTTCTAAAAAAAACAAAAGAACGATTGGAATCCATGCGTCTGGCACACTGCATGTAGATTAGGGGCTGAGTGCATGGATTAGGGGGATGGCCCCTGCGCCCCTAATGGACCGGCCAGATTGCTGGAGGACTCATCTATAGTGGTTTCATAGTTTTCTCTAAGTTTCTGTGTTGGTATTATTGTTTGTTTGGGTCCTACACTTTGTTCTGTGATATCTTATGTAGCACCGGCTTAGTATTGCCTCTGTAATATATGCAGAGTATTGCTCTCTGAAACATTGCATTGCATTTTCGGGCTAAACTGATAGCAGGAGGAAAGCTGCAGGATTGAAGGCAGATTGGGCCCTGCTGTAGCTAAGAAGGAAGCCCACCCCTAACAACAAAAACAAGGAAGGACAGGATTGGATAGCAGCCCAGAAGAGCTGTGATTGGGGGAGAGAGAGGAGGACACAGGAGGAGAGACAGACTGGCATTGTGTGAGCCAGCCAGAAAAAACGTCCCATGTGCTTGTCTCCTGAGCACTTTCAGAGCCTGTCTGTGGCACTCCAAAAGGGAGGTGCACACTTGAGAGGGGAGTTTGCAGTGTGTTATTCTGCCTGATTACTGAAGATGTGCTAACAGTGCAGTGAAATCTAGAGACGAATTTCAGTACTGCAGGAATCATCATCATTATCCTGTTTTGGAGGTTTCTATGGCATGTGTTGCTCCCATCCCCATCCAGTCGACTGAGACAGCAATCAATCTACCAATTGCTGGAAGGAAGATATATCAAGTGCATCTAAAGGTGAGAGATCTTCTGCCATCCTTGTGTAAGTGGATCTTGCTTAATCTATTTACCGCTAATGTAGCTCTATCTGAAGGTGGGTCATCACATCTGTTAATCTTTGTTATGCCTAGTACACACGAGCGGGATTTCCGGCAGGAAAAGTTCAGTCGGAAATCCAGAGGGGAAAGCCGAGAACCTGCTCTGTAACTTTCCCCCGTACACACGGCCGGTTTTCCCACCGGGAAAACTCAGATGAGAGCTTTGGTCGGGAATGCCGACCGTGTGTATGCTCCATCGCAGTTTTTCCCATAGGAAAACTGCCAAAAACTGCTGGGAAAAAGTCTGCCAGGAATCCCGGAGGGAAAAAGAGAGCAGGTTCTCTTTGTTGTCCGGCGGTTTTTGGCAGTTTTCCTGTCTGAAAAACTGTGAGGAAGTATACACACGGCCGGGATTCCTGGCCAAGAGCTCTCCTTGCAGTTTTCCCATCGGGAAAACTGGCCGTGTGTACGAGGCTTTACCCTGTGACTCTTTGCGAAGATACCCCTTTCCATCCTGTGGATTACAAATATTAGTACTAGTTAGTATTAGTACTCAAACACAGGATTTAAAGGGCCCCAACACTGGCAGACTCTGTGTGTGTTTGTGTGAATAGAATTCCCACTGGCCAGTGGTTAGCTAGAACCTACAAGACCTAGATAGGATCTTACAGTTAGTAACATCACTTTTGGGAAATTGCTGAACATTATTTTTGTATTTTATTGTACAGTTTCGTTCACCACTCGTTCAGTGTATTTCAGGCAAGGCCTCCCACTGGCGGTTAAAGTGAACGAACACCAATCCTGTTTTCATTTATTGAATATTATATCATTGCATTTAATATTGGTATTCTGTTAATCAGTTTATCTCTTTTCAGGGCTTACTGCTAGTTCTAATAAAGCCCAGCTAAAAGTTTAAACAGTGTTTTGGTGTTACTTGGATCCAGGTGAGGGTGAGCCATCAGTGAGTGTGGGACAGAAGACCCCTATATTACAGCGGCCCTTGCGGGGGTAGCACTACACTTACATACAACTGTAACAGCACAGTAATTATGTAGGATGCTAGTAAGTGTTCTTATGTGATATGTATGTGTTTAAACCATTTTTTGTTACACAAGATGAAAATTAGTGAGTTCATTATACCAGACGAGGTATACAGTTTCAGTAATGACAATGTGGTCAGGCTTTTTGCATCACACTACAAAGCAAGAATATAATATAGGATCTTACTCTTTTCATAGTCATAATAGGGAGAATAGGTGTAATCATATGACCAGTGTGCCTGAAACTCTGCTGAATGACATCCTAGTTGTAGGGCATCATATTGCTTGGGACAATTACCAGCACAGACATTGTATTGGATGTCTTCATAATGAATGATCATGAGAGATTTGTTTCTCTGTGAATAAGAACTCAAAACGATCTTATTAACATAAGATTGTATGCAGAAGAATTACATAAATATTATTTAACTGGAAAAAATATATATGGGTCAAACAGATCAGACAACTGAGACTACAGTATGTCAGTAAGGATTTGTACTAGATTTAGGTATTACAGCAAAGACATTAATACTAGATATATTAGCTACCTACTAGATTTTGGCTACCTTTTGTTCATTCATGTGCTGTACATATTCTTCAATGTACTAAAAATCTGTTTATTGTTCATATCCTATTTACAACAAACTGATAATGTGCTCATAAATGTGGCACTGCTATTAACTGAAGTAAAATTGTGTTGAATTTAACTTCAGTGTCTTATTAAAAAGTTAAACTGCCTGTGGATGGTGCCAAGTCAGCAGGTGACCATACTGTCCAGACAGAATGGGTCTAAGGATGTATGTCAATGCATAACTTGGCATTAGAAACAGAACGCACACTCTCATCTCAATAATAATAAAAACATACAGTAAGTATTACACAATTACTATAAGGAACTTTCATTGTAAAATGTACAAATACAGTTCAAGATAGAAACTTTGGCTAAAAGTCATGCCTCTGGATAGTCAAATTGTGCTCACGCATTTGATCATCCTCTGAAATCTATTGGGACCTAAAGATTTGTATTGGGAATAACATCTGTGATTATGTTAGCCCACCAAACTCCATTCTACTTGTCCCCTGATGATGTCTGTTAACGACAAAACACGCAGGGCAGAGTTTAGTGGGTTGATGACATCACTCACATCGGGGGCAGTGTGATTTGAGTTCTATACCCCTTTTTTAGCTGTTTTACTGTGTTCTATTAAACCCTGCTATACAGATTTGCACTGTCTCTTTTCTCATGCGCTTTTGACCTTTCTGAGGAGAAGGCCCAGGCTTCTGGTACAGTGCCTTCAAAAAGTATTTATACCCCTTGAAATTGTCCACATTTTGTCATGTTACAACCAAACATGTAAATGTATTTTATTGGGATTTTATGTGATAGACCAACACAAAGTGGCATATAAATGTGATGTGGAAGGAAAATGATAAATGTTTTTTTTTTTTTTTTTTACAAATAAATACGTGAAAAGTGTGGCGTGCATTTGTATTCTAGTGGAACCAACTGCCTTCAGAAGTCACCTAATTATTAAATAGAGTCCGCCTGTGTGTAATTTAATCTCAGTATAAATACAGCTGTTCTGTGAAGCCCTCAGAGGTTTGTTAGAGAACCTTGGTGAACAAACAGCATCATAAAGGCCAAGGAACACACCAGACTGGTCAGGGATAAAGTTGTGGAGAAGCAGGGTTAGGTTATAAAAAAAATATCCCAAGCTTTGAACATCTCACAGAGCACTGTTCAATCCATCATCTGAAAATGGAAAGAGTATGGCACAACTGCAAACCTACCAAGAAATGGCCATCCACCTAAACTGACAGGCCGGGCAAGGAGAGCATTAATCAGAGAAGCAGCCAAAAGGTCCATGGTAACTCTGGAGGAGCTGCAGAAATCCACAGCTCAGGTGGGAGAATCTGACCACAGGACAACTATTATGCCGCATACACACAATCGTTTTTAACCACTTAACGACCGCCCACTGTAAATATACGTCAGCAGAATGGCACCGACAGGCAGAATCACGTATATGTACGTGATTGCCTTTGTATAGTTGGGGGGTCCGATCGGACCCCCCTTCTTTACAGTGGGTGGTCGTTTTACCTTCGGGAGCGATCCGGCATGAGGGGACGGCCGTTCGATTCCGGCCACCCCCTCTCGATCGCTCCCGGCGAATGAGAGAGCTTCCCCTGCCTGCCAGGAAGGAGGAAGTGATGTCATCTCTCCTGGGGCGCTCACATATACCGAGCGCCGTACAGGAGAAGATGCAGGTTAGTACACAAAACAGCACACTGACACCAGGACACATAGGCACATAAATCGCCCCCCCAGGCCCCCCCAGACACCCCCAGATCACCCCCCAGCCCCCAGTCACAGTGTCACTGATTGCAGTGACCATTTATTTAGTGATCACTGCAATCAGTGACATTTGTGACTGTAAAAGTGTCACTACATTTAGTTTTAGGTCCAGTGTAGCCCCCTAACCCCCCCTAATAAAGGTTTAACCCCCTGATCACCCCCAGATAACCCTTTCACCCCCTATCACCACTGTCACTAAGCAATCATTTTTCTGATCGATGTCTTAGCGTCGGTGATGCTGATCGGTAGCCAGTAATTTTTTTTAGGTTCGCCGCAGGTTTTTATAGTGTCGGGTACCCCCATATATTACCTAATGAAGGTTTAACCCCCTTGATCGCCCCCCCAGGTAACCCTTTCACCCCCTATCACCACTGTCACTAAGTTATAATTTTTCTGATCGATGTCTTAGCGTCGGCGATGCTGATCGGTAGCCAGTAATTTTTTTTAGGTTCGCCGCAGGTTTTTATAGCGTCGGGTACCCCCATATATTACCTAATAAAGGTTTAACCCCCTTGATTGCCCCCCCAGGTAACCCTTTCACCCCTATCACCACTGTCACTAAGCGATAATTTTTCTGATCGATGTCTTAGCGTCGGCGATGCTGATCGGTAGCCAGTAATTTTTTTTAGGTTCGCCGCAGCTTTTTATAGCGTTGGGTACCCCCATATATTACCTAATAAAGGTGTAACCCCCTTGATCACCCCCCAGGTAACCCTTTCACCCCCTAGCACCGCCGTCACTATGCGATCATTTTTCTGATCGATGTCTTAGCGTCGGTGATGCTGATCGGTAGCCAGTAATTTTTTTTAGGTTCGCCGCAGGTTTTTATAGCGTCAGGTACCCCCATATATTATCTAATAAAGGTTTAACCCCCTGATCGCCCCCCAGGTAACCCTTTCACCCCCTATCACTACTGTCGCTAAGCAATCGTTTTTATGATCATTGTCTTACTGTCGGTGATGCCGATAGGTAGCCAGTCATTTTTTTTTAGGTTCGCCGTCAGGTTTTTATATAGCGTCAGGTACCCCCATATATTACCTAATAAAGGTTTTAACCCCCTAATTGCCCCTAGTTAACCCTTTCACCAGTGATCATCATATAAGTGTTACGGGTGACGCTGGTTAGTTAGTTTGCTTTTTATAGTGTCAGGGCACCCGCCGTATATAACCCAATAAAGGTTTAACCCCCTGATCGCCCGGCGGGTGATATCAATTAGGTTTTAGCGTCAGAGAGGGTCTGAGTCACACCCCAGGCAGCGTCAGGTTAGTGCCAGTAACGCTAACACCCACGCGTGAAGCATACACCCCCCTTAGTGGTATAGTATCTGAACAGATCAATATCTGATCTGATCAGATCTATACTAGCGTCCCCAGCAGTTTAGGGTTCCCAAAAACGCAGTGTTAGCGGGATCAGCCCAGATACCTGCTGGCACCTGCGTTTTGCCCCTCCGTCCAGCCCAGGCCACCCAAGTGCAGTATCGATCGATCACTGTCACTTACAAAACAAAAACACACATAACTGCAGCGTTCGCAGAGACAGGCCTGATCCCTGCGACTCCAGTGCTGTAGGAGGTGATTGCCGAAGCATTGGGGTAGCAGGGGCGGAGGAGTGATTTTGCTCCTAATGCCGCGTATATACGGTCGAAATTCCGACGGAGGCTTGCCCGTGGAAAAGTCTGACCATGTGTACGCGGCATAACTTTTGCGAGAAGATGCCCCCATGCTTCGGCATATATAAATGGTGCATGTATGCCCATCATTAGAAGTGGGTGGATGAAGGGCGGTATTCTAATGGTGGGCATACCCACCGATCAATCTTTTTTTTTCGTTCAGCCAACAGGCTGCATGAAAAAAAAGATTACAATACATGTCCAACAAGGACCAGCAACGTACTGGTATGTTGCTGGACTTTGAATGTTTATACCAGAATGATGCCTGCGGGCTTAGGTATCATCTTGGTATCATTCTTTTCAGGCAGCGGCCGGCTTTCATGTAAAAGCAATCCTAGTGGCTAATTAGCCTCTGGACTGCTTTTACAAGCAGTGGGAGGGAATGTCCCCCCCCCCCCGGATATAAAAAGCGCCATTGGGAAATTGGGAAAGCATTTTATCACACCGATCTTGGTGTGGTCAGATGCTTTGAGGGCAGAGGAAAGATCTAGGGTCCAATAGACCCCAGTTTTTTCAAAAAAGAGTACCTGGCATTACCTATTGCTATCATAGGGGATATTTACATTCCCTGAGATAACAATAAAAGTGATAAAAATAAATAAATATGGAAGCAACAGTTTAAAAATAAAATAAAAAAGCAAAATTAATAATAAAAAAAAAAAAAAAAAAAAAGCACCCCTGTCCTGCCCTGCTCTTGCCCAATGGCGAACGCAAGCGTCGGTCTGGTGTCATATGTAAACAGCAATTGCACCATGCATGTGAGGTATCACCGCGAAGGTCAGATCGAGGGCAGTAATTTTAGCAGTAGACCTCCTCTGTAAATCTAACGGGGTAACCTGTAAATGCTTTTAAAGGCTTTTAAAAATGTATGTAGTTTGTCGCCAATGCGCGTTTGTGCGAAATTTTAAAGCATGTCGTGTTTGGTATCTATGTACTCGGCCTAAAATCATCTTTTTTATTTCATCAAACATTTGGGCAATATAGTGTGTTTTAGTGCATTAAAATTAAAAAAAGTGTATTTTTTCCCAAAAAAATGCGTTTGAAAAATCGCTGCGCAAATACTGTGTAGAAAAAAAAATGCAACACCCACCATTTTATTCTGTAGGGCCTTTGCTTTAAAAATATATATAATGTTTGGGGGTTCAACATAATTTTCTTGCAAAAAAAAATATGTTTTCATGTAAACAAAAAGTGTCAAAAAGGGCTTTGTCTTCAAGTGGTTAGAAGAGTGGATGTAAGCTTCCTAATGTTGTGTATAAAATGCCAGAACAGTTCAAAACCCCCCCAAATGACCCCATTTTGGAAAGTAGACACCCCAAGCTATATACTGAGAGGCATGTCGAGTCCATGGAATATTTTATATGTTGACACAAGTTGCGGAAAAAATACAATTTTTTTTTATTTTTTTTTGCACAAAGTTGTCACTAAATGATATATTGCTCAAACATGCCATGGGCATATGTGGAATTACACCCCAAAATACATTCTGTTGCTTCTCCTGAGTACGGGGATACCACATGTGTGAGACTTTTTGGGAGCCTAGCCGCGTACGGGACCCCAAAAACCAAGCACCGCCTTCAGGCTTTCTAAGGGTGTCAATTTTTGATTTCACTTCTCACTGCCTATCACAGTTTCAGAGGCCATGGAATGCCCAGATGGCACAAACCCCCCCAAATGACCCCATTTTGGAAAGTAGACACCCCAAGCTATTTGCTGAGAGGTATTGTGAGTATTTTGCAGATCTCGCTTTTTGTCACAAAGTTTTGAAAATTGAAAAAAAAAAGAAAAAAAAAGAAAAAATGTTCTTTCTTCATTTTCAAAAACAAATGAGAGCTGTAAAATACTCACCATGCCTCTCAGCAAACAGCTTGGGGTGTCTACTTTCCAAAATGGGGTCATTTGGGGGGGTTTTGTGCTATTTTGGCATTTTATGGCCTTCAAAACTGTGATAGGTAGTGAGGAGTGAAATCAAAAATTTGCGCCCTTAGAAATCCTGGAGGCGGTGCTTGGTTTCCGGGGTCCCGTACGTGGCTAGGCTCCTAAAAAGTCCCACACATGTGGTATCCCCGTACTCAGGATAAGCAGCAGAATGTATTTTGGGGTGTAATTCCACATATAACCATGGCATGTGTGAGCAATATATCATTTAGTGACAACTTTTTGTAATTTTTTTTTTTTTTTGTCATTATTCAATCACTTGGGACAAAAAAAAAAAATATTCAAATGGGCTCAACAGGCCTCTCAGCAATTTCCTTGGGGTGTCTACTTTCTAAAATGGGGTCATTTGGGGGGGTTTTGTGCTATTTTGGCATTTTATGGCCTTCAAAACTGTGATAGGTAGTGAGGAGTGAAATCAAACATTTGCAACCTTAGAAATCCTGAAGGCGGTGCTTGGTTTCCGGGGTCCCGTACGTGGCTAGGCTCCTAAAAAGTCCCACACATGTGGTATCCCCGTACTCAGGAGAAGCAGCAGAATGTATTTTGGGGTGCAATTCCACATATAACCATGGCATGTGTGAGCAATATATCATTTAGTGACAACTTTTTGTAATTTTTTTTTTTTTTGTCATTATTCAATCACTTGGGACAAAAAAAAAAAATATTCAATGGGCTCAACATGCCTCTCAGCAATTTCCTTGGGGTGTCTACTTTCTAAAATGGGGTCATTTGGGGGGGGGGGTTTGTACTGCCCTGTCATTTTAGCACCTCAAGAAATGAGATAGGCAGTCATAAATTAAAAGCTGTGTAAATTCCAGAAAATGTACCCTAGTTTGTAAACGCTATAACTTTTGCGCAAACCGATAAATATACGCTTATTGACATTTTTTTTACTAAAGACATGTGGCTGAATACATTTTGGCCTAAATGTATGACTAAAATTGAGTTTATTCGATTTTTCTTATAACAAAAAGTAGAAAATATCATTTTTTTTCAAAATTTTCGGTCTTTTTCCGTTTATATCGCAAAAAATAAAAATCGCAGAGGCAATCAAATACCATTAAAAGAAAGCTCTATTTGTGGGAAGAAAAGGACGTAAATTTCGTTTGGGTACAACATTGCATGTCCGCACAATTTACAGTTAAAGCAGCGCAGTGCAAAATTCTGAATTCACCTCTGGTCCTTTAGCTACCAAATGGTCCGGGGCTTAAGTGGTTAATGTCATTTTCAAAAACGAAATTTTTCTCGACGTGATTTTTCTTGTTTCCTCTCAAGCCTGTCTTGCATACACACATTCATTAAAAAAAATGCTTGAGCAAAGCGCAGTAACGTAGAACACGTACGACGGCACTATAAAGGGGAAGTTCCGTTTGAATGGCGCCACCCTTCATGTTAGTAAAGTTTGTTGAGCAAAGATTCGCGCTTTTCAGCCTCATGCTTTTCAGTCCGTTACAGCGTGATGAATGTGCTATCTCCATTATGAATGCTAGTTTTACCAGAACGAGCGCTCCCGTCTCATACTTGATTCTGAACATGCGCGTTTTTTTTCCCCTCGTAAAAGCATACACACTACCGTTTTTCACGACGGGAAAAAAAATGACATGAAAAACTACGTGAAAAAATAGAGCAGGTTCTAAATTTTTTTAGGCCGTTTTTCACGTCGTTAAAAATGCTCTAGAGCCTACACACGATCGTTTTTAATGCCCAAGTTAAAAAATAGCATTTTTAACAACGTGAAAAACGATCGTGTGTTAGTCATGCACTCCACAAATCTGGCCTTTATGGAAGAGTGGCAATAAGAAAACTATTGTTGAAAGAAAGCAATAAGAAGTCCGTTTGCAGTTTGCGAGAAGCCATGTGGGGGACACAGCAAACACGTGGAAGAAGGTGCTCTGGTCAGATGAGACCAAAATTTTACTTTTTGGCCTAAACCAAAACGCTATGTGTGGCTGAAAACTAACACTGCACATCACCCCGAACAAACCAGCCCCAATGTGAAACATGGTGGTGGCAGCATCATATTGTGGGGATGCTTTTCTTCAGCAGGGACAGTGAAGCTGGTCAGAGTTGATGTGAAGATGGATAAAGCCAAATACAGGGAAATCTTGGAAGAAAATCTGTTAGAGTCTGCAAAAGACTTAAGACTGGGGCGAAGGTTCACCTTCCAGCAGGACAATGACCCTAAACATACAGCCAGAGCTACAATGGAATGGTTTAGATCAAAGCATATTCATGTGTTAGAATGGCCCAGTCAAAGTCCAGACCCAAATCCAATTGAGAATCTGTGGCAAGACTTGAAAATTGCTGTCCACAGACGCTCTCCGTCCAATCTGACAGAGCTTGAGCTATTTTGCAAAGAAGAATGAGCAAAAATGTCACTCTCTAGATGTGCAAAGCTAGTAGAGACTCCCGAATCCCCAAAAAGACTTGCAGCTGTAATTGCAGAGAAAGGTGGTTCTACAAAGTATTGACTCAGGGGGGCTGAATACAAATGCACACAACACTTTTCACATATTTATTTGTTAAAAAAGTTGAAAAACATTTATCATTTCCCTTCCACTTCACAATTATGTGCCACTTTGTGTTGGTCTATAAAATCCCAATAAAATACATTTACGTTTTTGGTTGTAACATGACAAAATGTGGAAAATGTAAAGGGGTATGAATACTTTTTCAAGGCACTGTTATGCCTTGTACACACAATCGGACTTTTGCCCGTGCAAAAGTCCGCCGTGAGTCCGTCGGAAGTCCGACGGAAAGAAAGAGAACAGGTTCTCTATCTAAGGTTCGTCGGACTTCCAACAAAAAAGTCAGATGGAGGCTACACACGGCCAGACTTTCCGAGAAAAAAAGCCTGTCTGACTTTTTTTCTCGGAAAAAACGGTCGTGTGTACGAGGCATAAGTGATGTTTACTTCCTTGGAGATGGTGGAATCACTGAAGTTTTCATGAGTGTTTACATGTTTTACTTATTTTTGGACTTTTAATGTTTGCACCTTACCTGAATTTCCTTTTTGGGACTTTTTCTACTTTGATGCAATTATCCATTCACTGTGGAATTGCTTTGCTTTTGTGTTTATCATTTTTATTATATTGCACTGCTAAGTTATTTAAAGGGGGAAGTGAAACACTATATTTTGCTCTATTCTAGGTATGTTTTGTATTTTGTATTATTTTATTTTGGCGAATGCTCTATCTTCCTATGTTTTATTCAACCTAGAGCATAACCATTGTTTAGTTTAACCACATTAATACAGGGCACCTTCACCCCCTTCCTGCCCAGGCCAATTTTTAGCTTTTAGCGCTGTCGCACTTCGAATGATAATTGTGCAATCATGCAACACTGTACCAAAATGACATTTTTTTCACACAAATAGAGCTTTATTTTGGTGATACTTAATCACCACTGGGTTTTAAATTTTTTGCTAAATAAACTAAAAATGCCAAAACTTTTCTGTTAAATTTTTTTGCAAATAAATAATCCTTTATCATGAATTTAGGCCAAACTGTATTCTGCTACATTTCTTTGGTGAAAATAACCCAAATCAGTGTTTATTATTTAGTTTGCAGGAAAGTTATATAGTCCACAAACTATGGTATATACTGTATATCTGAAAAATTATCAATCCTGATGTACTGGCGGTTTATCTCATTTCATGAAGCTCGAAAATGATGGGACAGTACAGATATCCCCCAAATGACCCTTTTTTGGAAAGTAGACAGCCCAAGCTATTTTAATCAGAAAAAAAAAAAAGATTTTATTTTGTTGACAAAAGAAAACTAATCGCATACACAGACATTTGGGTTACAGGCAGCTCATGTAGAGAATATACAAGAAGTAATAGGGCTCTTTCACACGGGGCGGATCCGTGCAGATCCGCCCCGTGAAGCTCCGCTTGCTCAGCGGGGATCGCTCCGTTGATCCCCGCTGAGCCGACGGATGACTGGGCGGTCCCCGCACACTGTGCAGGAACCGCCCTGTCAGAGCGCCGCTCTCCCCTATGGGGAATCGGATGATGACGGACCGTAGAGTCCGTTGTCATCCGATCCGCTCCGCCGACGGAAGGAAAAATAGGGTTTTCCTCCGTCACACTTTGGCGGAGCGGAGCGGATGTCAGCGGACATGTCTCCGCTGACATCCGTGCCTCCATAAGGCTACATGGAGGATCCGTTTCAGGTCCGCCTAAAAAACTGACAGGCGGACCTGAACGGACCTCCGTGTGAAAGGGGCCTTACAAATTACAATACATAACAAATGCCCCCAAATCTGTGTATTATACCGTCAAATGTATCTTCAGTACCATTCAAGGAAAATTTGAGTAGAAAGAAAGAAAAAACAGAATATATCAAACAACAATTAACCTAAATGAGCAATACAACTGGTGTGCACTTTCCTCCCAGACAAACAGAACAGATATTCCATATATATGCCTTTCTCAATGTATCACACTCAAAATTACTATTGACCCCAGCAGGCCCCCAAATCGTACAGTGACATTACCCCCTACTTTCTGCTATGCCACTAACAATCTGTCAAGGACATGTTGCGGAGGAGCAACTCCTGGGGACTCCAGCCACTCCTGCCATATTTTGGTAAATTTGCTTGGTACTTTCCTGTGCTGATATGTGTTTTTTTCCCTAATGAGTATCTTAATAACTTCTTGAATCCATTGGTGGGATGTGGGGGCATGGGGGGAGATCCAATACCTTGCAATTGTTTTCCTTGCTAAATACAACAGCCTCAGTATCGCTATGTTTGTAGTAGAGGGGTATAAGTCCTCCTCTAAACCGCCAAGTAGGCAAGTGACTGGGACAAGTTGCAGCTGCGTATTATAGGTATGGTTAACAATTCCCAGCACCTCCTGCCAATATCGTACCAGTTTGGGACATCTCCACAACATATGGGTTAAAGTTCCTTGGTGTAACTGGCATTTTGGACACAAAGGGGAGTCCCTTCTATCCCACTTATGTAACTGCAATGGTGTCCTATAAGAGTGATGAAGGATAAACAAATGTGTTAGCTTTTGGGCAGCTGACACAGACACCAGCAGGCCTGCTGTCAATATTGGGTCCCACCTATCCCCATCTATAGGACCTATATCAGCTTCCCATTTTTCTCCACAGGGAAGTATGTCAGGAGTAGGGATGAGCTTCGTGTTCGAGTCGAACATACGTTCGACTCGAACATCGGCTGTTCGATCGTTCGACGAAGATCGAACGATTTGGGCCGTTCGCGCCAAATTCGAGTGACGCGAACGGCCCACAATGCACTACGCCATCGCAGTGTCATCCAGACGCTGTGATTGGCCAAGCATGCACTTTGACCCCGCATGCTTGGCCAATCACAGCGCCGGCAGCGAGGAGAGCAATGATTGGCCACAGGCAGGATGCCTGCGGCCAATTATTGCTGAGGGTGTTTAGTACACGCCCCACACTATAAAAGGCCGCCAGCACGGCGGCCTAGTGTAGTGTGTTCCGGAGCAGGGAAAGAGAAGCATAGGCAGGAACAGTGACATTTATTTTTATCTTGCTTAACCTGGATTCCTTTAGTTTAGGGAAAGAGAAGGATAGGTAGGGAGAGTGTCAGTGTGTTTTACTGTGCGAATCCTTGTTTCTAGGGACAGGGAAGGACAGTGAGGGAATTCTCCTTGTGCTATAGTGTGCTTTAAAAAAACATTTTTTCTAGGGACAGAAAACTATAGGTAGGGAGAGTGTCAGTGTGTTTTACTGTGCGAATCCTTGTTTCTAGGGACAGGGAAGGACAGTGAGGGAATTCTCCTTGTGCTATAGTGTGCTTTAAAAAAACATTTTTTCTAGGGACAGAAAACTATAGGTAGGAAGAGTGTCAGTTTCTTTCACTGTGATAATCCTTGTTTCTAGGGACAAAGAAGGAAAGTGAGGGAAATTCTCCTTGTGCTATAGTGTGCTTTAAAAAAACATTTTTTCTAGGGACAGAAAACTATAGGTAGGGAGAGTGTCAGTGTGTTTTACTGTGCGAATCCTTGTTTCTAGGGACAGGGAAGGACAGTGAGGGAATTCTCCTTGTGCTATAGTGTGCTTTAAAAAAACTTTTTTTCTAGGGACAGAAAACTATAGGTAGGGAGAGTGTCAGTGTGTTTTACTGTGCGAATCCTTGTTTCTAGGGACAGGGAAGGACAGTGAGGGAATTCTCCTTGTGCTATAGTGTGCTTTAAAAAAACATTTTTTCTAGGGACAGAAAACTATAGGTAGGAAGAGTGTCAGTTTCTTTCACTGTGATAATCCTTGTTTCTAGGGACAAAGAAGGAAAGTGAGGGAAATTCTCCTTGTGCTATAGTGTGCTTTAAAAAAACATTTCTTCTAGGGACAGAAAACTATAGGTAGGGAGAGTGTCAGTGTCTTTTACTGTGCGAATCCTTGTTTCTAGGGACAGGGAAGGACAGTGAGGGAATTCTCCTTGTGCTATAGTGTGCTTTAAAAAAACATTTTTTCTAGGGACAGAAAACTATAGGTAGGGAGAGTGTCAGTGTGTTTTACTGTGCGAATCCTTGTTTCTAGGGACAGGGAAGGACAGTGAGGGAATTCTCCTTGTGCTATAGTGTGCTTTAAAAAAACATTTTTTCTAGGGACAGAAAACTATAGGTAGGGAGAGTGTCAGTGTGTTTTACTGTGCGAATCCTTGTTTCTAGGGACAGGGAAGGACAGTGAGGGAATTCTCCTTGTGCTATAGTGTGCTTTAAAAAAACATTTTTTCTAGGGACAGAAAACTATAGGTAGGAAGAGTGTCAGTTTCTTTCACTGTGATAATCCTTGTTTCTAGGGACAAAGAAGGAAAGTGAGGGAAATTCTCCTTGTGCTATAGTGTGCTTTAAAAAAACTTTTTTTCTAGGGACAGAAAACTATAGGTAGGGAGAGTGTCAGTGTGTTTTACTGTGCGAATCCTTGTTTCTAGGGACAGGGAAGGACAGTGAGGGAATTCTCCTTGTGCTATAGTGTGCTTTAAAAAAACATTTTTTTCTAGGGACAGAAAACTATAGGTAGGGAGAGTGTCAGTGTGTTTTACTGTGCGAATCCTTGTTTCTAGGCACAGGGAAGGACAGTGAGGGAATTCTCCTTGTGCTATAGTGTGCTTTAAAAAAACATTTTTTCTAGGGACAGAAAACTATAGGTAGGAAGAGTGTCAGTTTCTTTCACTGTGATAATCCTTGTTTCTAGGGACAAAGAAGGAAAGTGAGGGAAATTCTCCTTGTGCTATAGTGTGCTTTAAAAAAACATTTTTTCTAGGGACAGAAAACTATAGGTAGGGAGAGTGTCAGTGTGTTTTACTGTGTGAATCCTTGTTTCTAGGGACAGGGAAGGACAGTGAGGGAATTCTCCTTGTGCTATAGTGTGCTTTAAAAAAACATTTTTTCTAGGGACAGAAAACTATAGGTAGGGAGAGTGTCAGTGTGTTTTACTGTGCGAATCCTTGTTTCTAGGGACAGGGAAGGACAGTGAGGGAATTCTCCTTGTGCTATAGTGTGCTTTAAAAAAACATTTTTTCTAGGGACAGAAAACTATAGGTAGGAAGAGTGTCAGTTTCTTTCACTGTGATAATCCTTGTTTCTAGGGACAAAGAAGGAAAGTGAGGGAAATTCTCCTTGTGCTATAGTGTGCTTTAAAAAAACATTTTTTCTAGGGACAGAAAACTATAGGTAGGGAGAGTGTCAGTGTGTTTTACTGTGCGAATCCTTGTTTCTAGGGACAGGGAAGGACAGTGAGGGAATTCTCCTTGTGCTATAGTGTGCTTTAAAAAAACATTTTTTCTAGGGACAGAAAACTATAGGTAGGGAGAGTGTCAGTGTGTTTTACTGTGCGAATCCTTGTTTCTAGGGACAGGGAAGGACAGTGAGGGAATTCTCCTTGTGCTATAGTGTGCTTTAAAAAAACATTTTTTCTAGGGACAGAAAACTATAGGTAGGAAGAGTGTCAGTTTCTTTCACTGTGATAATCCTTGTTTCTAGGGACAAAGAAGGAAAGTGAGGGAAATTCTCCTTGTGCTATAGTGTGCTTTAAAAAAACATTTTTTCTAGGGACAGAAAACTATAGGTAGGGAGAGTGTCAGTGTCTTTTACTGTGCGAATCCTTGTTTCTAGGGACAGGGAAGGACAGTGAGGGAATTCTCCTTGTGCTATAGTGTGCTTTAAAAAAACATTTTTTCTAGGGACAGAAAACTATAGGTAGGGAGAGTGTCAGTGTGTTTTACTGTGCGAATCCTTGTTTCTAGGGACAGGGAAGGACAGTGAGGGAATTCTCCTTGTGCTATAGTGTGCTTTAAAAAAACATTTTTTCTAGGGACAGAAAACTATAGGTAGGGAGAGTGTCAGTGTGTTTTACTGGGCGAATCCTTGTTTCTAGGGACAGGGAAGGACAGTGAGGGAATTCTCCTTGTGCTATAGTGTGCTTTAAAAAAACATTTTTTCTAGGGACAGAAAACTATAGGTAGGGAGAGTGTCAGTGTGTTTTACTGTACGAATCCTTGTTTCTAGGGACAGGGAAGGACAGTGAGGGAATTCTCCTTGTGCTATAGTGTGCTTTAAAAAAACATTTTTTCTAGGGACAGAAAACTATAGGTAGGAAGAGTGTCAGTTTCTTTCACTGTGATAATCCTTGTTTCTAGGGACAAAGAAGGAAAGTGAGGGAAATTCTCCTTGTGCTATAGTGTGCTTTAAAAAAACATTTTTTCTAGGGACAGAAAACTATAGGTAGGGAGAGTGTCAGTGTCTTTTACTGTGCGAATCCTTGTTTCTAGGGACAGGGAAGGACAGTGAGGGAATTCTCCTTGTGCTATAGTGTGCTTTAAAAAAACATTTTTTCTAGGGACAGAAAACTATAGGTAGGGAGAGTGTCAGTGTGTTTTACTGTGCGAATCCTTGTTTCTAGGGACAGGGAAGGACAGTGAGGGAATTCTCCTTGTGCTATAGTGTGCTTTAAAAAAACATTTTTTCTAGGGACAGAAAACTATAGGTAGGGAGAGTGTCAGTGTGTTTTACTGTGCGAATCCTTGTTTCTAGGGACAGGGAAGGACAGTGAGGGAATTCTCCTTGTGCTATAGTGTGCTTTAAAAAAACATTTTTTCTAGGGACAGAAAACTATAGGTAGGAAGAGTGTCAGTTTCTTTCACTGTGATAATCCTTGTTTCTAGGGACAAAGAAGGAAAGTGAGGGAAATTCTCCTTGTGCTATAGTGTGCTTTAAAAAAACATTTTTTCTAGGGACAGAAAACTATAGGTAGGGAGAGTGTCAGTGTGTTTTACTGTGCGAATCCTTGTTTCTAGGGACAGGGAAGGACAGTGAAGGACAGTGAGGGAATTCTCCTTGTGCTATAGTGTGCTTTTAAAAAACATTTTTTCTAGGGACAGAAAACTATAGGTAGGGAGAGTGTCAGTGTGTTTTACTGTGCGAATCCTTGTTTCTAGGGACAGGGAAGGACAGTGAGGGAATTCTCCTTGTGCTATAGTGTGCTTTAAAAAAACATTTTTTCTAGGGACAGAAAACTATAGGTAGGAAGAGTGTCAGTTTCTTTCACTGTGATAATCCTTGTTTCTAGGGACAAAGAAGGAAAGTGAGGGAAATTCTCCTTGTGCTATAGTGTGCTTTAAAAAAACATTTTTTCTAGGGACAGAAAACTATAGGTAGGGAGAGTGTCAGTGTCTTTTACTGTGCGAATCCTTGTTTCTAGGGACAGGGAAGGACAGTGAGGGAATTCTCCTTGTGCTATAGTGTGCTTTAAAAAAACATTTTTTCTAGGGACAGAAAACTATAGGTAGGGAGAGTGTCAGTGTGTTTTACTGTGCAAATCCTTGTTTCTAGGGACAGGGAAGGACAGTGAGGGAATTCTCCTTGTGCTATAGTGTGCTTTAAAAAAACATTTTTTTTAGGGACAGAAAACTATAGGTAGGGAGAGTGTCAGTGTGTTTTACTGTGCGAATCCTTGTTTCTAGGGACAGGGAAGGACAGTGAGGGAATTCTCCTTGTGCTATAGTGTGCTTTAAAAAAACATTTTTTCTAGGGACAGAAAACTATAGGTAGGAAGAGTGTCAGTTTCTTTCGCTGTGATAATCCTTGTTTCTAGGGACAAAGAAGGAAAGTGAGGGAAATTCTCCTTGTGCTATAGTGTGCTTTAAAAAAACATTTTTTCTAGGGACAGAAAACTATAGGTAGGGAGAGTGTCAGTGTGTTTTACTGTGCGAATCCTTGTTTCTAGGGACAGGGAAGGACAGTGAGGGAATTCTCCTTGTGCTATAGTGTGCTTTAAAAAAACATTTTTTCTAGGGACAGAAAACTATAGGTAGGGAGAGTGTCAGTGTGTTTTACTGTGCGAATCCTTGTTTCTAGGGACAGAGAAGGACAGTGAGGGAATTCTCCTTGTGCTATAGTGTGCTTTAAAAAAACATTTTTTCTAGGGACAGAAAACTATAGGTAGGAAGAGTGTCAGTTTCTTTCACTGTGATAATCCTTGTTTCTAGGGACAAAGAAGGAAAGTGAGGGAAATTCTCCTTGTGCTATAGTGTGCTTTAAAAAAAAAATTTTCTAGGGACAGAAAACTATAGGTAGGGAGAGTGTCAGTGTCTTTTACTGTGTGAATCCTTGTTTCTAGGGACAGGGAAGGACAGTGAGGGAATTCTCCTTGTGCTATAGTGTGCTTTAAAAAAACATTTTTTCCAGGGACAGAAAACTATAGGTAGGGAGAGTGTCAGTGTGTTTTACTGTGCGAATCCTTGTTTCTAGGGACAGGGAAGGACAGTGAGGGAATTCTCCTTGTGCTATAGTGTGCTTTAAAAAAACATTTTTTCTAGGGACAGAAAACTATAGGTAGGGAGAGTGTCAGTGTGTTTTACTGTGCGAATCCTTGTTTCTAGGGACAGGGAAGGACAGTGAGGGAATTCTCCTTGTGCTATAGTGTGCTTTAAAAAAACATTTTTTCTAGGGACAGAAAACTATAGGTAGGGAGAGTGTCAGTGTGTTTTACTGTGCGAATCCTTGTTTCTAGGGACAGGGAAGGACAGTGAGGGAATTCTCCTTGTGCTATAGTGTGCTTTAAAAAAACATTTTTTCTAGGGACAGAAAACTATAGGTAGGGAGAGTGTCAGTGTGTTTTACTGTGCGAATCCTTGTTTCTAGGGACAGGGAAGGACAGTGAGGGAATTCTCCTTGTGCTATAGTGTGCTTTAAAAAAACATTTTTTCTAGGGACAGAAAACTATAGGTAGGGAGAGTGTCAGTGTCTTTTACTGTGTGAATCCTTGTTTCTAGGGACAGGGAAGGACAGTGAGGGAATTCTCCTTGTGCTATAGTGTGCTTTAAAAAAACATTTTTTCTAGGGACAGAAAACTATAGGTAGGAAGAGTGTCAGTTTCTTTCACTGTGATAATCCTTGTTTCTAGGGACAAAGAAGGAAAGTGAGGGAAATTCTCCTTGTGCTATAGTGTGCTTTAAAAAAACATTTTTTCTAGGGACAGAAAACTATAGGTAGGGAGAGTGTCAGTGTCTTTTACTGTGCAAATCCTTGTTTCTAGGGACAGGGAAGGACAGTGAGGGAATTCTCCTTGTGCTATAGTGTGCTTTAAAAAAACATTTTTTCTAGGGACAGAAAACTATAGGTAGGGAGAGTGTCAGTGTGTTTTACTGTGCGAATCCTTGTTTCTAGGGACAGGGAAGGACAGTGAGGGAATTCTCCTTGTGCTATAGTGTGCTTTAAAAAAACATTTTTTCTAGGGACAGAAAACTATAGGTAGGGAGAGTGTCAGTGTGTTTTACTGTGCGAATCCTTGTTTCTAGGGACAGGGAAGGACAGTGAGGGAATTCTCCTTGTGCTATAGTGTGCTTTAAAAAAACATTTTTTCTAGGGACAGAAAACTATAGGTAGGAAGAGTGTCAGTTTCTTTCACTGTGATAATCCTTGTTTCTAGGGACAAAGAAGGAAAGTGAGGGAAATTCTCCTTGTGCAATAGTGTGCTTTAAAAAAACATTTTTTCTAGGGACAGAAAACTATAGGTAGGGAGAGTGTCAGTTTCTTTCACTGTGATAATCCTTGTTTCTAGGGACAAAGAAGGAAAGTGAGGGAAATTCTCCTTGTGCAATAGTGTGCTTTAAAAAAACATTTTTTCTAGGGACAGAAAACTATAGGTAGGGAGAGTGTCAGTGTCTTTTACTGTGCGAATCCTTGTTTCTAGGGACAGGGAAGGACAGTGAGGGAATTCTCCTTGTGCTATAGTGTGCTTTAAAAAAACATTTTTTCTAGGGACAGAAAACTATAGGTAGGGAGAGTGTCAGTGTGTTTTACTGTGCGAATCCTTGTTTCTAGGGACAGGGAAGGACAGTGAGGGAATTCTCCTTGTGCTATAGTGTGCTTTAAAAAAACATTTTTTCTAGGGACAGAAAACTATAGGTAGGAAGAGTGTCAGTTTCTTTCACTGTGATAATCCTTGTTTCTAGGGACAAAGAAGGAAAGTGAGGGAAATTCTCCTTGTGCTATAGTGTGCTTTAAAAAAACATTTTTTCTAGGGACAGAAAACTATAGGTAGGAAGAGTGTCAGTTTCTTTCACTGTGATAATCCTTGTTTCTAGGGACAAAGAAGGAAAGTGAGGGAAATTCTCCTTGTGCTATAGTGTGCTTTAAAAAAACATTTTTTCTAGGGACAGAAAACTATAGGTAGGGAGAGTGTCAGTGTCTTTTACTGTGCGAATCCTTGTTTCTAGGCACAGGGAAGGACAGTGAGGGAATTCTCCTTGTGCTATAGTGTGCTTTAAAAAAACATTTTTTCTAGGGACAGAAAACTATAGGTAGGGAGAGTGTCAGTGTGTTTTACTGTGCGAATCCTTGTTTCTAGGCACAGGGAAGGACAGTGAGTGAATTCTCCTTGTGCTATAGTGTGCTTTAAAAAAACATTTTTTCTAGGGACAGAAAACTATAGGTAGGGAGAGTGTCAGTGTCTTTTACTGTGCGAATCCTTGTTTCTAGGGACAGGGAAGGACAGTGAGGGAATTCTCCTTGTGCTATAGTGTGCTTTAAAAAAACATTTTTTCTAGGGACAGAAAACTATAGGTAGGGAGAGTGTCAGTGTGTTTTACTGTGCAAATCCTTGTTTCTAGGGACAGGGAAGGACAGTGAGGGAATTCTCCTTGTGCTATAGTGTGCTTTAAAAAAACATTTTTTTTAGGGACAGAAAACTATAGGTAGGGAGAGTGTCAGTGTGTTTTACTGTGCGAATCCTTGTTTCTAGGGACAGGGAAGGACAGTGAGGGAATTCTCCTTGTGCTATAGTGTGCTTTAAAAAAACATTTTTTCTAGGGACAGAAAACTATAGGTAGGAAGAGTGTCAGTTTCTTTCGCTGTGATAATCCTTGTTTCTAGGGACAAAGAAGGAAAGTGAGGGAAATTCTCCTTGTGCTATAGTGTGCTTTAAAAAAACATTTTTTCTAGGGACAGAAAACTATAGGTAGGGAGAGTGTCAGTGTGTTTTACTGTGCGAATCCTTGTTTCTAGGGACAGGGAAGGACAGTGAGGGAATTCTCCTTGTGCTATAGTGTGCTTTAAAAAAACATTTTTTCTAGGGACAGAAAACTATAGGTAGGGAGAGTGTCAGTGTGTTTTACTGTGCGAATCCTTGTTTCTAGGGACAGAGAAGGACAGTGAGGGAATTCTCCTTGTGCTATAGTGTGCTTTAAAAAAACATTTTTTCTAGGGACAGAAAACTATAGGTAGGAAGAGTGTCAGTTTCTTTCACTGTGATAATCCTTGTTTCTAGGGACAAAGAAGGAAAGTGAGGGAAATTCTCCTTGTGCTATAGTGTGCTTTAAAAAAAAATTTTTCTAGGGACAGAAAACTATAGGTAGGGAGAGTGTCAGTGTCTTTTACTGTGTGAATCCTTGTTTCTAGGGACAGGGAAGGACAGTGAGGGAATTCTCCTTGTGCTATAGTGTGCTTTAAAAAAACATTTTTTCCAGGGACAGAAAACTATAGGTAGGGAGAGTGTCAGTGTGTTTTACTGTGCGAATCCTTGTTTCTAGGGACAGGGAAGGACAGTGAGGGAATTCTCCTTGTGCTATAGTGTGCTTTAAAAAAACATTTTTTCTAGGGACAGAAAACTATAGGTAGGGAGAGTGTCAGTGTGTTTTACTGTGCGAATCCTTGTTTCTAGGGACAGGGAAGGACAGTGAGGGAATTCTCCTTGTGCTATAGTGTGCTTTAAAAAAACATTTTTTCTAGGGACAGAAAACTATAGGTAGGGAGAGTGTCAGTGTGTTTTACTGTGCGAATCCTTGTTTCTAGGGACAGGGAAGGACAGTGAGGGAATTCTCCTTGTGCTATAGTGTGCTTTAAAAAAACATTTTTTCTAGGGACAGAAAACTATAGGTAGGGAGAGTGTCAGTGTGTTTTACTGTGCGAATCCTTGTTTCTAGGGACAGGGAAGGACAGTGAGGGAATTCTCCTTGTGCTATAGTGTGCTTTAAAAAAACATTTTTTCTAGGGACAGAAAACTATAGGTAGGGAGAGTGTCAGTGTCTTTTACTGTGTGAATCCTTGTTTCTAGGGACAGGGAAGGACAGTGAGGGAATTCTCCTTGTGCTATAGTGTGCTTTAAAAAAACATTTTTTCTAGGGACAGAAAACTATAGGTAGGAAGAGTGTCAGTTTCTTTCACTGTGATAATCCTTGTTTCTAGGGACAAAGAAGGAAAGTGAGGGAAATTCTCCTTGTGCTATAGTGTGCTTTAAAAAAACATTTTTTCTAGGGACAGAAAACTATAGGTAGGGAGAGTGTCAGTGTCTTTTACTGTGCAAATCCTTGTTTCTAGGGACAGGGAAGGACAGTGAGGGAATTCTCCTTGTGCTATAGTGTGCTTTAAAAAAACATTTTTTCTAGGGACAGAAAACTATAGGTAGGGAGAGTGTCAGTGTGTTTTACTGTGCGAATCCTTGTTTCTAGGGACAGGGAAGGACAGTGAGGGAATTCTCCTTGTGCTATAGTGTGCTTTAAAAAAACATTTTTTCTAGGGACAGAAAACTATAGGTAGGGAGAGTGTCAGTGTGTTTTACTGTGCGAATCCTTGTTTCTAGGGACAGGGAAGGACAGTGAGGGAATTCTCCTTGTGCTATAGTGTGCTTTAAAAAAACATTTTTTCTAGGGACAGAAAACTATAGGTAGGAAGAGTGTCAGTTTCTTTCACTGTGATAATCCTTGTTTCTAGGGACAAAGAAGGAAAGTGAGGGAAATTCTCCTTGTGCAATAGTGTGCTTTAAAAAAACATTTTTTCTAGGGACAGAAAACTATAGGTAGGGAGAGTGTCAGTTTCTTTCACTGTGATAATCCTTGTTTCTAGGGACAAAGAAGGAAAGTGAGGGAAATTCTCCTTGTGCAATAGTGTGCTTTAAAAAAACATTTTTTCTAGGGACAGAAAACTATAGGTAGGGAGAGTGTCAGTGTCTTTTACTGTGCGAATCCTTGTTTCTAGGGACAGGGAAGGACAGTGAGGGAATTCTCCTTGTGCTATAGTGTGCTTTAAAAAAACATTTTTTCTAGGGACAGAAAACTATAGGTAGGGAGAGTGTCAGTGTGTTTTACTGTGCGAATCCTTGTTTCTAGGGACAGGGAAGGACAGTGAGGGAATTCTCCTTGTGCTATAGTGTGCTTTAAAAAAACATTTTTTCTAGGGACAGAAAACTATAGGTAGGAAGAGTGTCAGTTTCTTTCACTGTGATAATCCTTGTTTCTAGGGACAAAGAAGGAAAGTGAGGGAAATTCTCCTTGTGCTATAGTGTGCTTTAAAAAAACATTTTTTCTAGGGACAGAAAACTATAGGTAGGGAGAGTGTCAGTGTGTTTTACTGTGTGAATCCTTGTTTCTAGGGACAGGGAAGGACAGTGAGGGAATTCTCCTTGTGCTATAGTGTGCTTTAAAAAAACATTTTTTCTAGGGACAGAAAACTATAGGTAGGGAGAGTGTCAGTGTGTTTTACTGTGCGAATCCTTGTTTCTAGGGACAGGGAAGGACAGTGAGGGAATTCTCCTTGTGCTATAGTGTGCTTTAAAAAAACATTTTTTCTAGGGACAGAAAACTATAGGTAGGGAGAGTGTCAGTGTGTTTTACTGTGCGAATCCTTGTTTCTAGGGACAGGGAAGGACAGTGAGGGAATTCTCCTTGTGCTATAGTGTGCTTTAAAAAAACATTTTTTCTAGGGACAGAAAACTATAGGTAGGAAGAGTGTCAGTTTCTTTCACTGTGATAATCCTTGTTTCTAGGGACAAAGAAGGAAAGTGAGGGAAATTCTCCTTGTGCTATAGTGTGCTTTAAAAAAACATTTTTTCTAGGGACAGAAAACTATAGGTAGGGAGAGTGTCAGTGTCTTTTACTGTGCGAATCCTTGTTTCTAGGCACAGGGAAGGACAGTGAGGGAATTCTCCTTGTGCTATAGTGTGCTTTAAAAAAACATTTTTCTAGGGACAGAAAACTATAGGTAGGGAGAGTGTCAGTGTGTTTTACTGTGCGAATCCTTGTTTCTAGGCACAGGGAAGGACAGTGAGTGAATTCTCCTTGTGCTATAGTGTGCTTTAAAAAAACATTTTTTCTAGGGACAGAAAACTATAGGTAGGAAGAGTGTCAGTTTCTTTTACTGTGATAATCCTTGTTTCTAGGGACAAAGAAGGAAAGTGAGGGAAATTCTCCTTGTGCTATAGTGTGCTTTAAAAAAACATTTTTTCTAGGGACAGAAAACTATAGGTAGGGAGAGTGTCAGTGTGTTTTACTGTGCGAATCCTTGTTTCTAGGGACAGGGAAGGACAGTGAGGGAATTCTCCTTGTGCTATAGTGTGCTTTAAAAAAACATTTTTTCTAGGGACAGAAAACTATAGGTAGGGAGAGTGTCAGTGTGTTTTACTGTGCGAATCCTTGTTTCTAGGGACAGGGAAGGACAGTAAGGGAATTCTCCTTGTGCTATAGTGTGCTTTAAAAAAACATTTTTTCTAGGGACAGAAAACTATAGGTAGGGAGAGTGTCAGTGTGTTTTACTGTGTGAATCCTTGTTTCTAGGGACAGGGAAGGACAGTGAGGGAATTCTCCTTGTGCTATAGTGTGCTTTAAAAAAACATTTTTTCTAGGGACAGAAAACTATAGATAGGAAGAGTGTCAGTTTCTTTCACTGTGATAATCCTTGTTTCTAGGGACAAAGAAGGAAAGTGAGGGAAATTCTCCTTGTGCTATAGTGTGCTTTAAAAAAACATTTTTTCTAGGGACAGAAAACTATAGGTAGGGAGAGTGTCAGTGTGTTTTACTGTGCGAATCCTTGTTTCTAGGGACAGGGAAGGACAGTGAGGGAATTCTCCTTGTGCTATAGTGTGCTTTAAAAAAACATTTTTTCTAGGGACAGAAAACTATAGGTAGGGAGAGTGTCAGTGTGTTTTACTGTGCGAATCCTTGTTTCTAGGGACAGGGAAGGACAGTGAGGGAATTCTCCTTGTGCTATAGTGTGCTTTAAAAAAACATTTTTTCTAGGGACAGAAAACTATAGGTAGGAAGAGTGTCAGTTTCTTTCACTGTGATAATCCTTGTTTCTAGGGACAAAGAAGGAAAGTGAGGGAAATTCTCCTTGTGCTATAGTGTGCTTTAAAAAAACATTTTTTCTAGGGACAGAAAACTATAGGTAGGGAGAGTGTCAGTGTCTTTTACTGTGCGAATCCTTGTTTCTAGGGACAGGGAAGGACAGTGAGGGAATTCTCCTTGTGCTATAGTGTGCTTTAAAAAAACATTTTTTCTAGGGACAGAAAACTATAGGTAGGGAGAGTGTCAGTGTGTTTTACTGTGCGAATCCTTGTTTCTAGGGACAGGGAAGGACAGTAAGGGAATTCTCCTTGTGCTATAGTGTGCTTTAAAAAAACATTTTTTCTAGGGACAGAAAACTATAGGTAGGGAGAGTGTCAGTGTGTTTTACTGTGCAAATCCTTGTTTCTAGGGACAGGGAAGGACAGTGAGGGAATTCTCCTTGTGCTATAGTGTGCTTTAAAAAAACATTTTTTCTAGGGACAGAAAACTATAGGTAGTAAGAGTGTCAGTTTCTTTCACTGTGATAATCCTTGTTTCTAGGGACAAAGAAGGAAAGTGAGGGAAATTCTCCTTGTGCTATAGTGTGCTTTAAAAAAACATTTTTTCTAGGGACAGAAAACTATAGGTAGGGAGAGTGTCAGTGTGTTTTACTGTGCGAATCCTTGTTTCTAGGGACAGGGAAGGGCAGTGAGGGAATTCTCCTTGTGCTATAGTGTGCTTTTAAAAAACATTTTTTCTAGGGACAGAAAACTATAGGTAGGGAGAGTGTCAGTGTGTTTTACTGTGCGAATCCTTGTTTCTAGGGACAGGGAAGGACAGTGAGGGAATTCTCCTTGTGCTATAGTGTGCTTTAAAAAAACATTTTTTCTAGGGACAGAAAACTATAGGTAGGAAGAGTGTCAGTTTCTTTCACTGTGATAATCCTTGTTTCTAGGGACAAAGAAGGAAAGTGAGGGAAATTCTCCTTGTGCTATAGTGTGCTTTAAAAAAACATTTTTTCTAGGGACAGAAAACTATAGGTAGGGAGAGTGTCAGTGTCTTTTACTGTGCGAATCCTTTTTTCTAGGGACAGGGAAGGACAGTGAGGGAATTCTCCTTGTGCTATAGTGTGCTTTAAAAAAACATTTTTTCTAGGGACAGAAAACTATAGGTAGCGAGAGTGTCAGTGTGTTTTACTGTGTGAATCCTTGTTTCTAGGGACAGGGAAGGACAGTGAGGGAATTCTCCTTGTGCTATAGTGTGCTTTAAAAAAACATTTTTTCTAGGGACAGAAAACTATAGGTAGGAAGAGTGTCAGTTTCTTTCACTGTGATAATCCTTGTTTCTAGGGACAAAGAAGGAAAGTGAGGGAAATTCTCCTTGTGCTATAGTGTGCTTTAAAAAAACATTTTTTCTAGGGACAGAAAACTATAGGTAGGGAGAGTGTCAGTGTGTTTTACTGTGCGAATCCTTGTTTCTAGGGACAGGGAAGGACAGTGAGGGAATTCTCCTTGTGCTATAGTGTGCTTTAAAAAAACATTTTTTCTAGGGACAGAAAACTATAGGTAGGGAGAGTGTCAGTGTGTTTTACTGTGCGAATCCTTGTTTCTAGGGACAGGGAAGGACAGTGAGGGAATTCTCCTTGTGCTATAGTGTGCTTTAAAAAAACATTTTTTCTAGGGACAGAAAACTATAGGTAGGAAGAGTGTCAGTTTCTTTCACTGTGATAATCCTTGTTTCTAGGGACAAAGAAGGAAAGTGAGGGAAATTCTCCTTGTGCTATAGTGTGCTTTAAAAAAACATTTTTTCTAGGGACAGAAAACTATAGGTAGGGAGAGTGTCAGTGTCTTTTACTGTGTGAATCCTTGTTTCTAGGGACAGGGAAGGACAGTGAGGGAATTCTCCTTGTGCTATAGTGTGCTTTAAAAAAACATTTTTTCCAGGGACAGAAAACTATAGGTAGGGAGAGTGTCAGTGTGTTTTACTGTGCGAATCCTTGTTTCTAGGGACAGGGAAGGACAGTGAGGGAATTCTCCTTGTGCTATAGTGTGCTTTAAAAAAACATTTTTTCTAGGGACAGAAAACTATAGGTAGGGAGAGTGTCAGTGTGTTTTACTGTGCGAATCCTTGTTTCTAGGGACAGGGAAGGACAGTGAGGGAATTCTCCTTGTGCTATAGTGTGCTTTAAAAAAACATTTTTTCTAGGGACAGAAAACTATAGGTAGGAAGAGTGTCAGTTTCTTTCACTGTGATAATCCTTGTTTCTAGGGACAAAGAAGGAAAGTGAGGGAAATTCTCCTTGTGCTATAGTGTGCTTTAAAAAAAACATTTTTTCTAGGGACAGAAAACTATAGGTAGGGAGAGTGTCAGTGTGTTTTACTGTGCGAATCCTTGTTTCTAGGGACAGGGAAGGACAGTGAGGGAATTCTCCTTGTGCTATAGTGTGCTTTAAAAAAACATTTTTTCTAGGGACAGAAAACTATAGGTAGGGAGAGTGTCAGTGTGTTTTACTGTGCGAATCCTTGTTTCTAGGGACAGGGAAGGACAGTGAGGGAATTCTCCTTGTGCTATAGTGTGCTTTAAAAAAACATTTTTTCTAGGGACAGAAAACTATAGGTAGGGAGAGTGTCAGTGTGTTTTACTGTGCGAATCCTTGTTTCTAGGGACAGGGAAGGACAGTGAGGGAATTCTCCTTGTGCTATAGTGTGCTTTAAAAAAACATTTTTTCTAGGGACAGAAAACTATAGGTAGGGAGAGTGTCAGTGTGTTTTACTGTGCGAATCCTTGTTTCTAGGGATAGGGAAGGACAGTGAGGGAATTCTCCTTGTGCTATAGTGTGCTTTAAAAAAACATTTTTTCTAGGGACAGAAAACTATAGGTAGTGAGAGTGTCAGTGTGTTTTACTGTGCGAATCCTTGTTTCTAGGGACAGGGAAGGACAGTGAGGGAATTCTCCTTGTGCTATAGTGTGCTTTAAAAAAACATTTTTTCTAGGGACAGAAAACTATAGGTAGGAAGAGTGTCAGTTTCTTTCACTGTGATAATCCTTGTTTCTAGGGACAAAGAAGGAAAGTGAGGGAAATTCTCCTTGTGCTATAGTGTGCTTTAAAAAAAACATTTTTTCTAGGGACAGAAAACTATAGGTAGGGAGAGTGTCAGTGTGTTTTACTGTGCGAATCCTTGTTTCTAGGGACAGGGAAGGACAGTGAGGGAATTCTCCTTGTGCTATAGTGTGCTTTAAAAAAACATTTTTTCTAGGGACAGAAAACTATAGGTAGGGAGAGTGTCAGTGTGTTTTACTGTGCGAATCCTTGTTTCTAGGGACAGGGAAGGACAGTGAGGGAATTCTCCTTGTGCTATAGTGTGCTTTAAAAAAACATTTTTTCTAGGGACCGAAAACTATAGGTAGGAAGAGTGTCAGTTTCTTTCACTGTGATAATCCTTGTTTCTAGGGACAAAGAAGGAAAGTGAGGGAAATTCTCCTTGTGCTATAGTGTGCTTTAAAAAAACATTTTTTCTAGGGACAGAAAACTATAGGTAGGGAGAGTGTCAGTGTCTTTTACTGTGCGAATCCTTGTTTCTAGGGACAGGGAAGGACAGTGAGGGAATTCTCCTTGTGCTATAGTGTGCTTTAAAAAAACATTTTTTCTAGGGACAGAAAACTATAGGTAGGGAGAGTGTCAGTGTGTTTTACTGTGTGAATCCTTGTTTCTAGGGACAGGGAAGGACAGTGAGGGAATTCTCCTTGTGCTATAGTGTGCTTTAAAAAAACATTTTTTCTAGGGACAGAAAACTATAGGTAGGGAGAGTGTCAGTGTGTTTTACTGTGCGAATCCTTGTTTCTAGGGACAGGGAAGGACAGTGAGGGAATTCTCCTTGTGCTATAGTGTGCTTTAAAAAAACATTTTTTCTAGGGACAGAAAACTATAGGTAGGAAGAGTGTCAGTTTCTTTCACTGTGATAATCCTTGTTTCTAGGGACAAAGAAGGAAAGTGAGGGAAATTCTCCTTGTGCTATAGTGTGCTTTAAAAAAACATTTTTTCTAGGGACAGAAAACTATAGGTAGGGAGAGTGTCAGTGTGTTTTACTGTGCGAATCCTTGTTTCTAGGGACAGGGAAGGACAGTGAGGGAATTCTCCTTGTGCTATAGTGTGCTTTAAAAAAACATTTTTTCTAGGGACAGAAAACTATAGGTAGGGAGAGTGTCAGTGTGTTTTACTGTGTGAATCCTTGTTTCTAGGGACAGGGAAGGACAGTGAGGGAATTCTCCTTGTGCTATAGTGTGCTTTAAAAAAACATTTTTTCTAGGGACAGAAAACTATAGGTAGGAAGAGTGTCAGTTTCTTTCACTGTGATAATCCTTGTTTCTAGGGACAAAGAAGGAAAGTGAGGGAAATTCTCCTTGTGCTATAGTGTGCTTTAAAAAAACATTTTTTCTAGGGACAGAAAACTATAGGTAGGGAGAGTGTCAGTGTGTTTTACTGTGCGAATCCTTGTTTCTAGGGACAGGGAAGGACAGTGAGGGAATTCTCCTTGTGCTATAGTGTGCTTTAAAAAAACATTTTTTCTAGGGACAGAAAACTATAGGTAGGGAGAGTGTCAGTGTGTTTTACTGTGTGAATCCTTGTTTCTAGGGACAGGGAAGGACAGTGAGGGAATTCTCCTTGTGCTATAGTGTGCTTTAAAAAAACATTTTTTCTAGGGACAGAAAACTATAGGTAGGAAGAGTGTCAGTTTCTTTCACTGTGATAATCCTTGTTTCTAGGGACAAAGAAGGAAAGTGAGGGAAATTCTCCTTGTGCTATAGTGTGCTTTAAAAAAACATTTTTTCTAGGGACAGAAAACTATAGGTAGGGAGAGTGTCAGTGTGTTTTACTGTGCGAATCCTTGTTTCTAGGGACAGGGAAGGACAGTGAGGGAATTCTCCTTGTGCTATAGTGTGCTTTAAAAAAACATTTTTTCTAGGGACAGAAAACTATAGGTAGGGAGAGTGTCAGTGTGTTTTACTGTGCGAATCCTTGTTTCTAGGGACAGGGAAGGACAGTGAGGGAATTCTCCTTGTGCTATAGTGTGCTTTAAAAAAACATTTTTTCTAGGGACAGAAAACTATAGGTAGGGAGAGTGTCAGTGTGTTTTACTGTGCGAATCCTTGTTTCTAGGGACAGGGAAGGACAGTGAGGGAATTCTCCTTGTGCTATAGTGTGCTTTAAAAAAACTTTTTTTCTAGGGACAGAAAACTATAGGTAGGAAGAGTGTCAGTTTCTTTCACTGTGATAATCCTTGTTTCTAGGGACAAAGAAGGAAAGTGAGGGGAATTCTCCTTGTGCTATAGTGTGCTTTAAAAAAACATTTTTTCTAGGGACAGAAAACTATAGGTAGGGAGAGTGTCAGTGTGTTTTACTGTGCGAATCCTTGTTTCTAGGGACAGGGAAGGACAGTGAGGGAATTCTCCTTGTGCTATAGTGTGCTTTAAAAAAACATTTTTTCTAGGGACAGAAAACTATAGGTAGGGAGAGTGTCAGTGTGTTTTACTGTGCGAATCCTTGTTTCTAGGGACAGGGAAGGACAGTGAGGGAATTCTCCTTGTGCTATAGTGTGCTTTAAAAAAACATTTTTTCTAGGGACAGAAAACTATAGGTAGGGAGAGTGTCAGTGTGTTTTACTGTGCGAATCCTTGTTTCTAGGGACAGGGAAGGACAGTGAGGGAATTCTCCTTGTGCTATAGTGTGCTTTAAAAAAACATTTTTTCTAGGGACAGAAAACTATAGGTAGGAAGAGTGTCAGTTTCTTTCACTGTGATAATCCTTGTTTCTAGGGACAAAGAAGGAAAGTGAGGGGAATTCTCCTTGTGCTATAGTGTGCTTTAAAAAAACATTTTTTCTAGGGACAGAAAACTATAGGTAGGGAGAGTGTCAGTGTGTTTTACTGTGCGAATCCTTGTTTCTAGGGACAGGGAAGGACAGTGAGGGAATTCTCCTTGTGCTATAGTGTGCTTTAAAAAAACATTTTTTCTAGGGACAGAAAACTATAGGTAGGGAGAGTGTCAGTGTGTTTTACTGTGCGAATCCTTGTTTCTAGGGACAGGGAAGGACAGTGAGGGAATTCTCCTTGTGCTATAGTGTGCTTTAAAAAAACATTTTTTCTAGTGACAGAAAACTATAGGTAGGGAGAGTGTCAGTGTGTTTTACTGTGCGAATCCTTGTTTCTAGGGACAGGGAAGGACAGTGAGGGAATTCTCCTTGTGCTATAGTGTGCTTTAAAAAAACATTTTTTCTAGGGACAGAAAACTATAGGTAGGAAGAGTGTCAGTTTCTTTCACTGTGATAATCCTTGTTTCTAGGGACAAAGAAGGAAAGTGAGGGAAATTCTCCTTGTGCTATAGTGTGCTTTAAAAAAACATTTTTTCTAGGGACAGAAAACTATAGGTAGGGAGAGTGTCAGTGTGTTTTACTGTGCGAATCCTTGTTTCTAGGGACAGGGAAGGACAGTGAGGGAATTCTCCTTGTGCTATAGTGTGCTTTAAAAAAACATTTTTTCTAGGGACAGAAAACTATAGGTAGGGAGAGTGTCAGTGTGTTTTACTGTGCGAATCCTTGTTTCTAGGGACAGGGAAGGACAGTGAGGGAATTCTCCTTGTGCTATAGTGTGCTTTAAAAAAACATTTTTTCTAGGGACAGAAAACTATAGGTAGGAAGAGTGTCAGTTTCTTTCACTGTGATAATCCTTGTTTCTAGGGACAAAGAAGGAAAGTGAGGGAAATTCTCCTTGTGCTATAGTGTGCTTTAAAAAAACATTTTTTCTAGGGACAGAAAACTATAGGTAGGGAGAGTGTCAGTGTCTTTTACTGTGCGAATCCTTGTTTCTAGGGACAGGGAAGGACAGTGAGGGAATTCTCCTTGTGCTATAGTGTGCTTTAAAAAAACATTTTTTCTAGGGACAGAAAACTATAGGTAGGGAGAGTGTCAGTGTGTTTTACTGTGTGAATCCTTGTTTCTAGGGACAGGGAAGGACAGTGAGGGAATTCTCCTTGTGCTATAGTGTGCTTTAAAAAAACATTTTTTCTAGGGACAGAAAACTATAGGTAGGGAGAGTGTCAGTGTGTTTTACTGTGCGAATCCTTGTTTCTAGGGACAGGGAAGGACAGTGAGGGAATTCTCCTTGTGCTATAGTGTGCTTTAAAAAAACATTTTTTCTAGGGACAGAAAACTATAGGTAGGAAGAGTGTCAGTTTCTTTCACTGTGATAATCCTTGTTTCTAGGGACAAAGAAGGAAAGTGAGGGAAATTCTCCTTGTGCTATAGTGTGCTTTAAAAAAACATTTTTTCTAGGGACAGAAAACTATAGGTAGGGAGAGTGTCAGTGTGTTTTACTGTGCGAATCCTTGTTTCTAGGGACAGGGAAGGACAGTGAGGGAATTCTCCTTGTGCTATAGTGTGCTTTAAAAAAACATTTTTTCTAGGGACAGAAAACTATAGGTAGGGAGAGTGTCAGTGTGTTTTACTGTGTGAATCCTTGTTTCTAGGGACAGGGAAGGACAGTGAGGGAATTCTCCTTGTGCTATAGTGTGCTTTAAAAAAACATTTTTTCTAGGGACAGAAAACTATAGGTAGGAAGAGTGTCAGTTTCTTTCACTGTGATAATCCTTGTTTCTAGGGACAAAGAAGGAAAGTGAGGGAAATTCTCCTTGTGCTATAGTGTGCTTTAAAAAAACATTTTTTCTAGGGACAGAAAACTATAGGTAGGGAGAGTGTCAGTGTGTTTTACTGTGCGAATCCTTGTTTCTAGGGACAGGGAAGGACAGTGAGGGAATTCTCCTTGTGCTATAGTGTGCTTTAAAAAAACATTTTTTCTAGGGACAGAAAACTATAGGTAGGGAGAGTGTCAGTGTGTTTTACTGTGCGAATCCTTGTTTCTAGGGACAGGGAAGGACAGTGAGGGAATTCTCCTTGTGCTATAGTGTGCTTTAAAAAAACATTTTTTCTAGGGACAGAAAACTATAGGTAGGGAGAGTGTCAGTGTGTTTTACTGTGCGAATCCTTGTTTCTAGGGACAGGGAAGGACAGTGAGGGAATTCTCCTTGTGCTATAGTGTGCTTTAAAAAAACATTTTTTCTAGGGACAGAAAACTATAGGTAGGGAGAGTGTCAGTGTGTTTTACTGTGTGAATCCTTGTTTCTAGGGACAGGGAAGGACAGTGAGGGAATTCTCCTTGTGCTATAGTGTGCTTCAAAAAAACATTTTTTCTAGGGACAGAAAACTATAGGTAGGAAGAGTGTCAGTTTCTTTCACTGTGATAATCCTTGTTTCTATGGACAAAGAAGGAAAGTGAGGGAAATTCTCCTTGTGCTATAGTGTGCTTTAAAAAAACATTTTTTCTAGGGACAGAAAACTATAGGTAGGGAGAGTGTCAGTGTGTTTTACTGTGCGAATCCTTGTTTCTAGGGACAGGGAAGGACAGTGAGGGAATTCTCCTTGTGCTATAGTGTGCTTTAAAAAAACATTTTTTCTAGGGACAGAAAACTATAGGTAGGGAGAGTGTCAGTGTGTTTTACTGTGCGAATCCTTGTTTCTAGGGACAGGGAAGGACAGTGAGGGAATTCTCCTTGTGCTATAGTGTGCTTTAAAAAAACATTTTTTCTAGGGACAGAAAACTATAGGTAGGGAGAGTGTCAGTGTGTTTTACTGTGCGAATCCTTGTTTCTAGGGACAGGGAAGGACAGTGAGGGAATTCTCCTTGTGCTATAGTGTGCTTTAAAAAAACATTTTTTCTAGGGACAGAAAACTATAGGTAGGGAGAGTGTCAGTGTGTTTTACTGTGCGAATCCTTGTTTCTAGGGACAGGGAAGGACAGTGAGGGAATTCTCCTTGTGCTATAGCGTGCTTTAAAAAAACATTTTTTCTAGGGACAGAAAACTATAGGTAGGAAGAGTGTCAGTTTCTTTCACTGTGATAATCCTTGTTTCTAGGGACAGGGAAGGACAGTGAGGAAAATTCTCCTTGTGCTATAGTGTGCTTTAAAAAAACATTTTTTCTAGGGACAGAAAACTATAGGTAGGGAGAGTGTCAGTGTGTTTTACTGTGCGAATCCTTGTTTCTAGGGACAGGGAAGGACAGTGAGGGAATTCTCCTTGTGCTATAGTGTGCTTTAAAAAAACATTTTTTCTAGGGACAGAAAACTATAGGTAGGAAGAGTGTCAGTTTATTTCACTGTGATAATCCTTGTTTCTAGGGACAAAGAAGGAAAGTGAGGGAAATTCTCCTTGTGCTATAGTGTGCTTTAAAAAAACATTTTTTCTAGGGACAGAAAACTATAGGTAGGGAGAGTGTCAGTGTGTTTTACTGTGCGAATCCTTGTTTCTAGGGACAGGGAAGGACAGTGAGGGAATTCTCCTTGTGCTATAGTGTGCTTTAAAAAAACATTTTTTCTAGGGACAGAAAACTATAGGTAGGGAGAGTGTCAGTGTGTTTTACTGTGCGAATCCTTGTTTCTAGGGACAGGGAAGGACAGTGAGGGAATTCTCCTTGTGCTATAGTGTGCTTTAAAAAAACATTTTTTCTAGGGACAGAAAACTATAGGTAGGGAGAGTGTCAGTGTGTTTTACTGTGCGAATCCTTGTTTCTAGGGACAGGGAAGGACAGTGAGGGAATTCTCCTTGTGCTATAGTGTGCTTTAAAAAAACATTTTTTCTAGGGACAGAAAACTATAGGTAGGGAGAGTGTCAGTGTGTTTTACTGTGCGAATCCTTGTTTCTAGGGACAGGGAAGGACAGTGAGGGAATTCTCCTTGTGCTATAGTGTGCTTTAAAAAAACATTTTTTCTAGGGACAGAAAACTATAGGTAGGAAGAGTGTCAGTTTCTTTCACTGTGATAATCCTTGTTTCTAGGGACAGGGAAGGACAGTGAGGAAAATTCTCCTTGTGCTATAGTGTGCTTTAAAAAAACATTTTTTCTAGGGACAGAAAACTATAGGTAGGGAGAGTGTCAGTGTGTTTTACTGTGCGAATCCTTGTTTCTAGGGACAGGGAAGGACAGTGAGGGAATTCTCCTTGTGCTATAGTGTGCTTTAAAAAAACATTTTTTCTAGGGACAGAAAACTATAGGTAGGGAGAGTGTCAGTGTGTTTTACTGTGCGAATCCTTGTTTCTAGGGACAGGGAAGGACAGTGAGGGAATTCTCCTTGTGCTATAGTGTGCTTTAAAAAAACATTTTTTCTAGGGACAGAAAACTATAGGTAGGAAGAGTGTCAGTTTATTTCACTGTGATAATCCTTGTTTCTAGGGACAAAGAAGGAAAGTGAGGGAAATTCTCCTTGTGCTATAGTGTGCTTTAAAAAAACATTTTTTCTGGGGACAGAAAACTATAGGTAGGGAGAGTGTCAGTGTGTTTTACTGTGCGAATCCTTGTTTCTAGGGACAGGGAAGGACAGTGAGGGAATTCTCCTTGTGCTATAGTGTGCTTTAAAAAAACATTTTTTCTAGGGACAGAAAACTATAGGTAGGGAGAGTGTCAGTGTGTTTTACTGTGCGAATCCTTGTTTCTAGGGACAGGGAAGGACAGTGAGGGAATTCTCCTTGTGCTATAGTGTGCTTTAAAAAAACATTTTTTCTAGGGACAGAAAACTATACGTAGGGAGAGTGTCAGTGTGTTTTACTGTGCGAATCCTTGTTTCTAGGGACAGGGAAGGACAGTGAGGGAATTCTCCTTGTGCTATAGTGTGCTTTAAAAAAACATTTTTTCTAGGGACAGAAAACTATAGGTAGGGAGAGTGTCAGTGTGTTTTACTGTGCGAATCCTTGTTTCTAGGGACAGGGAAGGACAGTGAGGGAATTCTCCTTGTGCTATAGTGTGCTTTAAAAAAACATTTTTTCTAGGGACAGAAAACTATAGGTAGGAAGAGTGTCAGTTTCTTTCACTGTGATAATCCTTGTTTCTAGGGACAGGGAAGGACAGTGAGGAAAATTCTCCTTGTGCTATAGTGTGCTTTAAAAAAACATTTTTTCTAGGGACAGAAAACTATAGGTAGGAAGAGTGTCAGTTTTTTTCACTGTGATAATCCTTGTTTCTAGGGACAGGGAAGGACAGTGAGGAAAATTCTCCTTGTGCTATAGTGTGCTTTAAAAAAACATTTTTTCTAGGGACAGAAAACTATAGGTAGGGAGAATGTCAGTGTGTTTTACTGTGCGAATCCTTGTTTCTAGGGACAGGGAAGGACAGTGAGGGAATTCTCCTTGTGCTATAGTGTGCTTTAAAAAAACTTTTGTTCTAGGGACAGAAAACTATAGGTAGGAAGAGTGTCAGTTTCTTTCACTGTGATAATCCTTGTTTCTAGGGACAAAGAAGGAAAGTGAGGGAAATTCTCCTTGTGCTATAGTGTGCTTTAAAAAAAAAAAAATTCTAGGGACAGAAAACTATAGGTAGGAAGAGTGTCAGTTTCTTTCACTGTGATAATCCTTGTTTCTAGGGACAGGGAAGGAAAGTGAGGGAAATTCTCCTTGTGCTATAGTGTGCTTTAAAAAAACATTTTTTCTAGGGACAGAAAACTATAGGTAGGAAGAGTGTCAGTTTCTTTCACTGTGATAATCCTTGTTTCTAGGGACAGGGAAGGACAGTGAGGGAAATTCTCCTTGTGCTATAGTGTGCTAAAGCATTCCTCATCAACCATCTTTGAAATCCTTGTTTTTTTGGACAGTCAGGGAAATTGTCGTTGTGCTATTCTGTGCAAAAGCAATTATCCTCAACCATATTTAGAAATCCTTAAGTAAAGGGACAGAGAAGGACACCTGAAGGTAGCCCTTATTGCTTTTTTCCCATCTCCCTGCAGGCCATCTATTAGAATGTCTGGAAGGCAAACAAGGAGAGGCAGACAGTCAGGAGGCAATAAAAGAGGGCAAGCAGGCTCTGTGTCTGGGGGCAACAGTGCTGGTCGTGGACGCGGTGCATTGTCATCAGCACATGGCCATGGGACACGCTTGTCCTTCTTTTCGGCAGCTGGACATGTTGAGCCACATCATGCCGAAGACTTGGTAGAGTGGATGACCAAGCCCTCCTCCTCCTCCTCATCCTCTCTCACCCAGGCTCAGGGTACTGGAAAAGCAGCTGCCAAAGCGTCCTCTTCCCTGGTATCAATGTCAGACTCATCATCAGTCACTCCTTCCCTAGACCCACCATGTCCTCCTCCTGAGGAGTCCCCCGAACTGTTTGAGCACAGTGTTGGGTACATGCTCCAGGAGGATGCCCATCGTTTCGAAGGGTCTGATGATGAAACCCAGCTACAGGAAGGCAGTAGCGTGAGAGCAGACAGAGGGGATGCTCAAGAAGGACACCAATCTGGCAGTCATGTTCCAGCAGCTGCAGCATACTGCCAGATTGGCTCCAGTGATGAGGAGGGAGGGGATGATGAGGTCACTGACTCCACGTGGGTGCCTAATAGGAGAGAGGAGGAGGAGGAGGATGAGGAGGAGGCACATCTCCAACGAGGCAGGATGCCCCTTGGTGGCCAGCGTAAGGGCAGTACACCGACGGAATCACACCGCAGAGCTCCGCCTGTGCAGGGCGCTGCCTCTGCCCGTCATTCAAAAAGTTCTTTGGTGTGGGCCTTTTTTGAGGCTAGTGCATCAGATCGCACAGCTGCTGTTTGCAACATATGTCTCAAGCGTATATCGCGTGGCCAAAACATCAGCCGCTTGGGTACCACATGCCTGACCAGACATATGTTGACCTGCCATGCAGCTCGTTGGCAAGCCTACCTCAAAGACCCACACCAAAGAACAAAGCGGACCTCTCCTTGCACCGCATCAGCTGGGATCTCCAACCCCACTATAACTTCAGTCCTCTCTGAAACATGCACTGAGAGGAATGAAGGTGTAGAATTAGGTGTGTCACAGCCAAGTACTTGCGGCCACTCTGCTAGCAGTACACCGACGTCCGATTCTAGCAGGCAAATTTCCCTGCCCCAGCTGCTGGACCGTCGAAAGAAGTTCACTCCCAGCCATCCACATGCCCAGCGGTTGAATGCTAGCTTGGCTAAATTGCTAGCGCTTCAACTGCTGCCTTTTCAGTTGGTAGACTCGGCCCCCTTCCGTGAGTTTGTGCAATGTGCGGTTCCTCAGTGGCAGGTTCCCAAACGCCACTTTTTCTCACGGAAGGCTATTCCGGCTCTCTACCGGCATGTGGAAGGCAATGTCTTGGCCTCGCTGGACAGGGCGGTCAGCGGTAAGGTGCATATTACCGCTGACTCATGGTCCAGCAGGCATGGACAGGGACGTTACCTTTCTTTCACGGCCCATTGGGTCACTCTTTTGGCAGCTGGGAAGGATGCAGGACAAGGTGCAGTAGTGTTGGAGGTTGTTCCACCGCCACGCCTCCAAAATGCTACTACTGGTTGTGACACACCTCTCTCCTCCACCCCCTCCTCTTCTTCTTCCTCCATGGCCTCTTCCTGTGGTTTGTCCTCGGAACCAGCGGTGCTCCGTAGGCGTTCAAGGGGCTACGCAAGTACGCAGGCAAAAAGATGCCATGCCGTGCTTGCGCTGGTGTGTTTGGGGGACAGAAGCCACACTGGGGCAGAGGTCCTGTCTGCTCTGCAGGGCCAGGCCGAGAGGTGGTTGACGCCACGCCAGCTTAAGCCAGGAATGGTGGTTTGCGACAATGGCACCAACCTCCTCTCCGCCCTCCGACAGGGACAACTGACCCATGTGCCCTGTGTGGCTCACGTCCTTAACCTGGTGGTGCAGCGGTTCTTGGGCAGGTACCCGGGCTTACAGGATGTCCTGAGGCAGGCCAGGAAAGTCTGTGTGCATTTCCGCAGATCTTATAATGCCAGTGCTCGCCTGGCTGAGCTGCAAAAGGAGTTGAACCTGCCCAAGAACCGCCTTATATGTGACATGCCCACCAGGTGGAACTCAACGTTGGCCATGCTGCAGCGGCTGCACACGCAGCAGAGGGCCATCAATGAGTACCTGTGCGACTACGGCACCAGGACAGGGTCAGGGGAGCTTGGTTTTTTTTCTCCACGCCAGTGGGGCATGATCAGGGATGCATGCACTGTCCTGGCACCATTTGAGGAGGCCACGAGGATGGTGAGCAGTGACAGTGCATGCATCAGTGACACTGTACCTCTTGTCCACCTGTTGGAGCACACGCTGCGTGGAATAATGGACAGGGCACTTGAGGCAGAACAGAGGCAGGAAGAGGAGGACTTCCTTGCCTCTCAAGGCCCCCTTTACCCAGACAGTGTTCCTTCTGTCCCACCCATCGCACAGGAAGAGGAGGAGGAGGAGGAGGAGGAGGAGGAGGATTGTGTCAGCATGGAGGTGGAGGCTGGCACTCAGCATCATCAGCAGCAGTCTTTTAGGGATGATTTACAGTCCCAAGAAACCAGTGGACTTGTACGTGGCTGGGAGGAGGTGGCTGCGGATCATGTCGTCCTTAGTGACCCAGAGGACTCTGGAGCGAATGCCTCAGCAAACCTACGCTGCATGGCCTCCCTGATCCTGCAAAGTCTGCGGAAGGATCCTCGTATTCTTCGGATCAAGGAGAGGGACCATTACTGGCTGGCCACTCTCCTTGATCCACGGTACAAGGGTAAGGTTGCGGACCTTATGTTACCGTCGCAGAGGGAGCAGAGGATGAGACAACTCCGGGAGGCCTTGCAGAAAGGTCTGTGCAACGCGTTCCCAGAGACTGGGAGGTTACAAACTCCTGGTCCTGGACAACGAGTTGCTGAGGCTTCGGCCAGTCAAAGAAGGAGCGGTGGGGAAGGTGGCCGTCTGACCGATGCGTTCAGACAATTCTTTAGTCCGCAGCCCCAAAGTATGATCGGTTCCAGCAACCATCGCCAGCGTCTGATAAACATGGTGCAGGAATATCTAGGGGCAAGGTCAGACTTGGACACCTTCCCCACCGAAAATCCTCTGGCTTACTGGGTCTTGAGGATGGATCACTGGCCAGAGCTTGCACAGTATGCAATTGAGCTACTGGCCTGTCCTGCATCCAGCGTTCTTTCGGAACGCACATTCAGTGCTGCTGGAGGATTTGTCACGGATCACAGGGTGCGCCTGTCCACCGACTCGGTTGATCGACTGACTTTCATCAAGATGAACCAGTCTTGGATCACCACCAGCTACCACACACCTGATGCTGATATAACAGACTAATTGATTTTAACATGTCACATCCCTTCAAGACTGATGCTGATGCTGAGTGCCTGTGCTGTTATGTTGACTGGCTATCCTCCTCCTCCGAGTCCTCAATGATACGATTGATGATGATAGCTTGGAAGATCATTTTTGTTTATGGGTGCCGCCACCAGTGGCTAAGGCCCAATTTTTCAGCCCCTGTTTTACAGGGGCGTGTAATTACAATTTTTTTAGCAATAATTTGCCATAGGGCTCATTGCTGTGCTCCAAGTACAGTATCTGTGAGGGGTTGGAGTGTTGTGGCACCAGTGCCTAAGGCCCAATTTTTCAGCCCCTGTTTAACAGGGGCGTGTCATTACAATTTTTGAAGCAATACTTTGCAACAGGGCTCATTGCTGTGCTCCAAGTACAGTATCTGTGAGGGGTTGTAGTGTTGTGCCACCAGTGCCTAAGGCCCAATTTTTCAGCCCCTGTTCAACAGGGGCATGCAATTACAATTCTTGATCTAATAATTCACAGCAGGGCCCATTGCTGCACCCACCAAGAGTAACTCTGAGGGCTTACAGTGTTGTGGCAACGCCACCACCACCACCACCACGAAAGGCCCAATTTTTCAGCCCCTGTTCAAAAGGGGCATGTAATTACAATTCTTGATCTAATAATTCACAGCAGGGCCCATTGCTGCACCCACCAAGAGTAACTCTGAGGGCTTACAGTGTTGTGGCAACACCACCACCACCACCACGAAAGGCCCAATTTTTCAGCCCCTGTTCAACAGGGGCATGCAATTACAATTCTTGATCTAATAATTCACAGCAGGGCCCATTGCTGCACCCACCAAGAGTAACTCTGAGGGCTTACAGTGTTGTGGCAACGCCACCACCACCACCACCACCACGAAAGGCCCAATTTTTCAGCCCCTGTTCAAAAGGGGCATGTAATTACAATTCTTGATCTAATAATTCACAGCAGGGCCCATTGCTGCACCCACCAAGAGTAACTCTGAGGGCTTACAGTGTTGTGGCAAAGCCACCACCACCACCACCACGAAAGGCCCAATTTTTCAGCCCCTGTTCAAAAGGGGCATGTAATTACAATTATTGATCTAATAATTCACAGCAGGGCCCATTGCTGCACCCACCAAGAGTAACTCTGAGGGCTTACAGTGTTGTGGCAACACCACCACCACCACCACCACCACCACCACGAAAGGCCCAATTTTTCAGCCCCTGTTCAACAGGGGCATGCAATTACAATTCTTGATCTAATAATTCACAGCAGGGCCCATTGCTGCACCCACCAAGAGTAACTCTGAGGGCTTACAGTGTTGTGGCAATGCCACCACCACCACCACCACGAAAGGCCCAATTTTTCAGCCCCTGTTCAAAAGGGGCATGTAATTACAATTCTTGATCTAATAATTCACAGCAGGGCCCATTCCTGCACCCACCAAGAGTAACTCTGAGGGCTTACAGTGTTGTGGCAACACCACCACCACCACCACCACCACGAAAGGCCCAATTTTTCAGCCCCTGTTCAACAGGGGCATGCAATTACAATTCTTGATCTAATAATTCACAGCAGGGCCCATTGCTGCACCCACCAAGAGTAACTGTCAGGGCTTACAGTGTTGTGGCACCAGCACCACCATCAAAGGCCCAATTTTTACTACCACTGTTCAACAATTATATGTAATTAAAATTCCTGATATAATAGTTGACAGCAGGGCGTTCCAGCACCAACCAAGAGTAACTGTGAGTGCTTACAGTGTTGTGCCAACACCAACAACTAAGGGGCCTATTTCTGCAGAGTATATACGACAGGTCCCTACTTTCAAACATCCAACTTACAAACGACTCCTACTTGCAAACACAAGAAGACAACAGGAAGTGAGAGGAAATCTACCACTAGGAAGGAAAATTCTCTCCTGTAAGAATAAATATGGGAGAAAGGTGTCTCCTCTGTACTGATGCTTTATCAGCAATCCTTGTTTCAAGAAAAACACCACATTTCAAAAACAGTTGTCATTGGGACGGAAAGTGAGGTGAAATGTTCTGAACAGGGGCACAGACAGCAAAACAAATGTTACAGGGGTGATAACCCTTACCTATGTTTTCCAAAAAGTTTAAAAATAGATTTTTGGGCTGGAGCTACACTTCAACAATGTACCTGTTCAAAATTACAAACAGATTCTACATAAGAACAAACCTACAGTCCCTGTCTTGTATGCACCGCCTGTATACGGCTGTTCAGAGTATATAGGGCCTTTTTTATTTTATGTGCGGGGTTCCCCTTAATATCCATACAAGACCTAAAGGGGCTGGTAATGGGCTGGGGTAGGGGGGGGGGGGGTCATGGGGTAGCTATGCCATTTTTCTTAAAGATTTTCATCCATATTACCGGGACCAGACATTACATTAAAGCCGCAAGCAGTTTTAAATGGCTTTTTTTTCCTTTAGAAGTGTCATTTTGTGCAGGGACAGTTCTAAACACGGGAAACACGTGGCACTTCACAGGCATACTTTAGACACCCCCCAGGTACGATATTTAAAGGAATATTTGACTTTTTTTTTTTCACTTTATGCATCATTAAAATGACTGCTCCCGAAAAACGACCGTTTTTAAAACTTCTTTTTGCATTGATACATGTCCCCTGGTGCACAACCCGGGTTCCCAAACCCTTTTTAGGACAATAACATGCATAATAGTTGTTATAATTAGCACTTCAGAATGCGAACGTTCGCATCCATTGTATTTAATAGGGTTCTAATGTTCGTATGAACTTTCGGTCCGTTCACGGGTTCTGGTGCGAACCGAACCCGGGGGTGTTCGGCTCATCACTAGTCAGGAGCTTGGATATAGGTAAGTAAACAGGCGTGGATGTGGGAGATAATTCCTTTCTTATCTGTGGCAGTGAATATAGATTGAAGAAAATCTGAGTCCTCCAATCGCAGGGCTGAACGCCTACTCTGAATGTCGTAATTGTAAGAACATAAAGTATTGGTTATGCAAAAGGAGGAACTCTTCCCGTGGGTTGATCAAAAGATTTCAAATCTAACCCATCATATAATTGTATGAGGTATTTGACTCCAGCTTCTATCCACACAACCCTATTGGGAAGTTTACTTAGTTTGGGGTAGGCATGATTATTCCAAATGGGAGTTGACTCCATAAAGCCCTCTATACCTACCCAGTCTACTTTTCAGTTCTGTCCAGAGTTTCAGAATAAGCTTTACCGTGGGGCAGTGCGGTGCCATATCTGGAAGTCTCTGTTCTATCTGAGACATTGCAGAGTAATCCACAAGTGAAGTGATCAACAGAGTTGTAGAGGGGTCTAACATATTTGGTATATCCCACCCAGTTAAATAAAAAATATGTAAGGGCATGTGGTACGGCTAGTCCGCCCTGATCCTTAGGGTCTTGTAGGGCAGTCAGTTTAATCCTAGCCACTCAGTTTTTCCATAATAATGCTTGATATAACGAGACCACTCGTTGAAGCCAGTATTAAGGTATCCAAACAGGGGCATTATGGAGGATATACAACAGCTAGGGAGCCCAAACCATTTTAATTAGGTTGGCCCTACCCATCACTGAAATAGGTAATTTGCACCAAGTTTATGTTTAAACTTTGTAAGATGGGTTTCAGGTTTAAGGTTATATAGTCATTGACATTGGCAGTCACCATTATACTCAAGTATTTGAAGGATTGTACTATCTCCACCTGTGATGCTGATGCTGGGAGGGGTGTTGTCAATGGGTCTAACAATAAGAGAGAGGATGTATGCCAATTTATAGCAAATCCAGATAACTCCCCAAACTGTTCAATGAGTCTCATGACTGTTTCCAAAGATCCAGTAGTATCCCCCAGGTATACTAATGTGTCGTCGACATAAAGGGAGAGCTTATCTTCCCTCTCAGCACATCGAAACCCCACTATATCAGGGGATGCCCTCACCCTGGCCGCCAGAGGTTCCAGCGCCATGGCGAATAGTAATGGTGAAAGGGGGCAACCCTTTCTAGTCCCCCTATGTAGAGGAAAGGGATCAGAAAGGGTCCCATTAATCAGACATGGGAGCATATGCTCCAGGCGCCGCATTGAGAGGGGCGCTGCTGCTAACAGGAGTAGTATTGATAATGCATTTCATCTATAGGCATCTTTCAGGACACCCAAGGTCACCTTACACAGATAACAACAACGCAAAAAAAATCCATTACATAACCATTATATTACAAAAACAAATCAATTAAGTCAGACAGAGTATGCTAGTTTAAAAAGATGAGTTTTTGAAACGTGATTTGAACATGTGTAGGAAATCAATATTGTGGATGTCAGGTGGCAGGGTGTTCCAAAGTCGGGGGGCAGAGCAGCTAAAGGCTCTCAAACCCATAGTGGTCAGGTGGACAGATGGAACATTGAGATAAATGGAAGAAGAAGATCTGAGAGTGCGGGAGGGTCTATCGATATGTTGAAATGTAAGGAGGAGGAGCGAGGTTATGAATGACCATAGGTGTGCGTACAGGGTGTGCCAGGTAATCACCACGTGTGGCGCAGATTCTTCCTTTTTAGATCCCTGATATTTCACCAAAGCCACCTAATGGGGCTCCTAAAACAACTGTAAAAAAAAATAACAGAAATAATAACTACTGACACCGTCCACTGCCATACTGACACCAATCTCTGCCCTAATGACACCGTTCGCTGCTCTACTGACACGTCAGTATATATAAACCCTTGTCCCCCAACTTAGCACCAGGACCCCCATCTCCCATGACTGAGCACCTGTGCCCCCTTGTCCTCCCACTGAGCATTGGTACCCCCATCCCCCCCTTTGAGCACCAGTGCCCCCCTTGTCTCCCCACTGAGCACCAGTGTCCTCCTTGCCTCCCCACTGAGCACCAGTGCCTCCTTGTTCTCCCACTGAGCATCAGTGCCCCCCTGTCCCCCATTGAGCACCAGTGTGACCTACTCTCCCACTGAGCACCAGTGCCCTCCTTGGTACCAATCACACAATGTGTTCATTCATACTGAAGCATAATAAACTCTGTTAATCTTTGCCTTGGGTGAAAGAATGTCTAGCTTTGCCACTGAATTAGATGGATGGAGGAATCACCCCCACCAGCATATCATATTCCGACAGCAGCACTAGACTACTGATCTGTCAGGGCTGGATTCAGCCCTTCCTTCTCTGTGCTGTCAGCTCAGCTGTCAGCTAATTGCCAGCTCCATCTCTCCACAGTGATCCACCTGTTGATGATCCGCTCGTCAGCTTTGCCTACTTAGGCCCTTTTCACATGGGACGGATCCGTAAAGATCCGCCCTGTGAACCTCCGCTTGCTCAGCGGGGATCGCTCCGCTGATCCCCGCTGAGTCGGCGGATGACAGGGCGGTCCCTGCACACTGTGCAGGGACCGCCTTGTCAGATCTCTGCTCTCCCCTATGGGGGGATCGGAAGAACACGGACCGTCTGTCCGTGTTCATCCGATCCGCTCTGCAGACGGATAGAAAAATAGGATTTTCCTCCGTCTGCAGAATCGGAGGATTGCGGACACGGATGAGATCGGGTGTCGACGGATGTTAATCCGCCGACACCCGCAATCTCATAGGGACTTATGTATGTCCTTTTTTCATCCGTAAACGGATGGATGAAAAAGCGGACATATGGTCCGCATGTGTGAAAGGGGCCTTAAGGACTTCCAGTTCATTTGATCTTCGCCTTCGCCTGTGTTAACATCACAAGAGACTTTCTCCTGCGTTCCAGTTGAAGACCTGCTTGACTGCTGTCCCCTCTGGCTACGGATCCTGCTTGCTGTTCTATTACCTTTATCGCTGGCTCTTGGACTTTGGCTTGGCTGACTACCCGATCCGGTTACTGTACCCTGGCTATGTTTTGACTACGCTTACTCTGTTTACCTTTTTATTATTTATTATTAAACTAGTGTCATTTAACTGCACTTCTGTCTCGGTCTGATTCATGGTTTCTGACAGTAGGCGAAGGCCATGAATTCAAAAGATGCAGCCAATCCACTTGTTAATAATATTTTTTCCAGATTGCATGACCTGGATCACCGCATGGATCAGTTTGCCACGGCGATACAGACGCTCCTGAGTCGCACGGCTCGTCTAGAGTCACCCACTGTGGCCGCTCCGGTAGTCCCTGTGCAGGCAGGCCCTGCTGCTGCTCCACTCTCTGTGCAGGCACCCGCCTCGAGTATTACCTCTATTAGAGGTATGTCTGGTTCCGCCCCGCTTCCCCAGCGATTTGGGGGCGATCCAATCCAATGCAGAGGTTTTCTCTTTTTTTTTTTTTTTTAATTCTCAATTTTTATTTTCTTAATACAGGGTATACAGATACAGCGTTCCCTTTTAAAGAAATCATATAAAGCAATATCAATAATCAATCTGTCAAATTCCTTATTTTTCTATAGTCTTATGATCTATTCTTCCTATTGTCCCTCTACTTTCCTTTCCCGCTGCATCTCCTACTTCTTTTGACCCTGCTATCCTTTCCTATTTCCCCTATTCTCCCCCCCTTCCCCTTCTCTCGACCTCCCCCTTCTCCCTTCTTTACCCCTGCTTTACGCAAACAGATAAAGCTAAAAAAAAAAAAAAAAAATTAAAAATAATTCAAATAATAAAAAATTGGAAACCACGTATTCTTTAGCTGGATATGAAACTTCTCTGAAGTCCCTTACTCTAATTTCACGTCAACCTAGTTTTTATTTTTACTCTCCTAATAGTTTCTTCCCTTCCTCTGTTTTTACAAATTGCTCCCATGGTGCCCATATATCTTGTACTTGTTTTTTTCCCTCCAACGTTGTCGGTAAGTATTTCTCCATTATTCCTACCCTTCTAACTTTATTTAACCTTATTGAAATCGTAGGGGCTGTAGGATCTTTCCATTTCATCGCAATACAACTTTTCGCCGCGTTTACCAAATGACACAAGACTGAATTTATATATTTTTTCGGTGGGATTTGTGTATGATGTAGCAGGAAGAAAGCTGTTTTTTCTGCAATCTGATGTTCAGTAAATATTTGAGTAATTCTCTGTACAGTTTGCCAAAATTGTCTAATTACAGGACATGCCCAGAATATATGTATCATAGTCCCTTTTTCATCACATCCTCTCCAGCACCTGTCATATATTTCAGGAAAACATTTGTTCAAGGCCAATGGCGTATAATACCAGCGTGTTAACATTTTATAGTTTGATTCCTGTGTTTTCGTACACCTTGAAGATTTTAAAGACAAATCTGTAATTTTCTGGCATTGTGCTGGAGAGAAAATTTGGCCTAAGTCTCTTTCCCATTTGGTAAGACAGTCCATTTTAAAATCCTCTGAAGGTGTGGTCAAGATTATGTATATTCTAGAGATTAGGTGGTATAGGGGTTCCTCTCCTTCACAGTACTCCTCACATTTAGTTTGTGTTCGCCTATATCTTTCTGCGGGTCCCAATGTCTCCAAATAGTGTCTGACCTGTCTCCCTTGCCATATAGGTATTTCATATTGCCCTCCTCGTTGTGTTAATGCACCAATTGATACCCATCCTCTGTCTCCCAGAAAATGTGAGGCTTGAAATCTTCCCTTTTCTCTCAGTTTCCTAAATATTTGTGAGTTCATGCCTGGTGGAAACTCTAGGTTTCCTAAAATCGGAAACAGAGGGGAGTTTTTGGTGGAAAATTTAGGATTCTGATTTACTTTATTTCCTATTCGTAAGGTTTCTCCTATTGTAGGGTGATTTTTTACTTGTGGTGGCAGGGTTGTATAGCACCATAGAGCTCTTTTTAGAGGAACTAAGCACATTTTCTGCTCTATGGTTACCCACAATTTATAGTCCCCATGTCTACTCCAGTCTACTATCCTGCCAAGTTGAACCGCCTGGTAGTATTTATACATATCTGGTGCCGATATGCGGCAGAGGTTTTCTCAACCAGGTTGAGATATATTTTGAGATGCTGCCCCTGGCGTTTCCCACGGACAGAAGCAAAGTAGGTTTTGTGATATCTTTGCTTTCTGAGAGAGCCTTGGCCTGGGCAAACCCTCTATGGGAGACGCAAAAACCCATGGTCCTGAGTTACCCAGAATTTGTGGCTTCCTTCAAAAGGGTTTTTGACGTTCCCACACGCTCCGCTTCTGCTGCCAAGAGCCTCATGTCCATCAAACAGAGTATGAGAACTGTTGCCGATTACACCATTGAATTCCGTACTCTGGCAGCGGAGGTTGCTTGGAACAATGAGGCTCTCGTGGCTGATTTCTCTCATGGTCTCTCGGATAACATCAAGGATGAGATAGCAGCCCAAGATATACCCACTGAGCTGGAAAAGTTGATCACATTTGCCATCCTCATTGACTCCAGACTCAGAGAAAGACCCTCTGTTAAGGAGCGCTTGCGGAAGCCTCCTGTACATTTGTCTCCGAGCTTTGCAGTCCCACCCTTGCCTCCCTCACCTCCCATGCCTCCTGGTACCGAGTCAGTCTGTGAAGATGAACCCATGCACTTGGGCTTCACGCGTCTCTCTGCGGATGAGAGAGCCCTTAGGAGGAGGGAGAGATTGTGCCTTTATTGTGGCCAGGCCGGTCACTTTTTGAAGTCTTGTCCTACCCGTCCAGGGAATGCCCGAACCTTGAGGTCCTGTCACGGACAGACCTTAGGTGGCGTTGTTTCGTCTCCAGTTGCCCAGAAGGATAAGCCCCTGGTTTTGGTTACCCTGTCTTGGGCTGAGTCATCCATAGAGATACAGGCTCTAAACGACTCCGGGGCTGCAGGCCTGTTCATTGATGCTGCCTTTGTGTCTAAGCACTCGATTCCGCTGCAGCTGCGTGACACTCCACTTGCCATTGAGGCTCTTGACGGGAGACCTCTACAGCTTGCCCATGTGACTCATGAGAATGTTCCGTTGTCCATGGCCGTAGGGGCTCTTCACCATGAGATGATCCAATTCCAAGTTATTTCCTCACCTTAGTTTCCACTGGTTATTGGTTATCCTTGGTTACAGAGGCACAATCCGTCTTTTGATTGGCTCCATGCTGAGGTTCTATCCTGGTCATCACAGTGCAGTGAGAGATGCTTCCAGAAGGTAGCCTCCTCACCGGTCGTATGATTGCGCAATTGACCTTCAACCTGGTGCCATTCCCCCTCTTGGCCGGGTTTACCCTTTGTCGGTCTTAGAAGATAAGGCCATGGAGGAGTATGTTGCAGACGCACTTTCTCAAGGTTTCATCCGCAAGTCCTCGTCTCCTGCTGGTGCTGGTTTCTTTTTTGTGAAGAAGAGTGGTGAACTGAGACCTTCTATCGACTATAGGGGTCTCAATCGTTTTACCATTAAGAATGCCTAGCCGATCCCGTTGATTACGGAGTTATTTGACCGCCCCAAGGGAGCAACGGTCTTCACGAAGCTTGATTTGAGAGGGGCATACAATCTCGTCAGGATTAAGGAGGGCGACGAGTGGAAAACTGCGTTTAATACCAGAACAGATCATTATGAGTATCTCGTAATGCCTTTTGGCCTCTGTAACGCTCTGGCAGTTTTCCAGGAGTTTATTAACGATGTCCTCCAAGACTTGTTGCAGTTATGTGTGGTGGTTTATCTCAACGATATCCTCATATTTTCCAAGTTCCTGGAGAACCACCACACAGATGTTTGTCGAGTGCTTCAGAAACTTATGTCGCTTACACACGGCCGTTTTTAATGTCATTGAAAATAACAACGTTTTTCTCAACGTGATTCTTCTCAAGCCTGCCTTGCCTACACACTATCGTGAAAAAAAATGCTCGAGCAAAGCGCAGTGACGCACAAGTACGACGGCACTATAAAGGGGAAGTTCCATTCGGATGGGGCCACCCTTTGGCCTGCTTTTGCTGATCCTCGTGTTAGTAAAGTTTGGTGAGAGCCGATTTGCACTTTTCAGCCTCGTGCTCTTCAGTCCGTTACAGCGTGACAAATGTGCTATCTCCATAACAAACGCTAGTTTTACCAGAACGAGCGCTCTCGTCTCATACTTGATTCTGAGGATGCACGTTTTTTTCCCCCTCGTAAAAGCATACACACTACCGTTTTTCACGACGTTAAAAAGAACGACGTGAAAAACTACGTGAAGAAATAAAGCAGGTTCTAATTTTTTTGAGGCCATTTTTCACATCGTTAAAAATGCTCTGGAGCCTACACGCGATTGTTTTTAATGACCAATTTAAAAAATTGCATTTTTCTCGTCATGAAAAACGGTCATGTGTACGCAGCATAAGAGACAACAATCTCTATTGTATACTGGAGAAGTGCGAATTCCATCGTGAACAGGTTAAATTCCTGGGTTATGTAATTTCCACGACTGGTTTTTCGATGGACCCAGAGAAACTTTCTGCAGTCCAACAGTGGCCTTGACCCGTGGGTTTTTCGTCCTCTGCAGCGCTTTCTTGGCTTCGCCAACTATTATCGGAAGTTTATTCGTAACTTCTCGTCTCTGGTCAAGCCCCTGACTGATATAACGAGAAAGGACGGTAACCCACAGAGTTGGTCCCCAGAGTCCATTAAGGCTTTTGAGAGTCTTAAGACTACCTTTGTTTCTGCTCCTGTGTTGGCACATCCTGATACCACGTTGCCTTTTATCCTTGAAGTCGATGCTTCTGAGACTGGAGTTGGCGCCCTTCTGTCTCAATGTCCTAGCTCTGACAGCGCTATGCATCCGTGTGGCTACTTTTCCAAGAAATTGTCACCTGCGGAGTGCAATTACGAGATCGGTGACAGAGAGCTTTTGGCGATCATTTTAGCCCTGAAAGAATGGAGACATCTCCTCGAAGGTACCACTGTGCCGGTTCTCATTCTTACTGACCATAAGAATCTCAGATTCTTGGCTGAGGCTAAGCGCCTCTCTCCCAGAAGGGCACGATGGGCTCTTTTCTTGTCGAGTTTCAATTACATTGTCTCATTCTTACCAGGTACTAAGAATGTAAGGGCTGACGCCTTGTCACGACAATTTTCCTCCACTTCCAAGATGGAGTCGGTCCGGTTCCTGTGATTCCTCCTGATCGTATTCTGGCTACGGTTCGCACCAGTCTCACTTCTCCTTTGGGTGACAAAATTCTGGCTGCTCAGGTTGATGCCCCTCCTGAGAAACCTTGTGACCGATGCTTTGTTCCCGAGAGTCTTCATACTGCCGTGCTCCAGACTTACCATTCTCCCAAGGCTGCTGGCCACCCTGGGAAGAATCAACTATTTTGGGCCATTTCTCAACAGTTCTGGTGGCCTAGTCTACGTGCCGATGTAGCCGCCTTCGTAGCTGCCTGTTCTGTGTATGCTCAGAGTAAGACTTCACGACACCTTCCAGTGGGCCTCCTACAACCCATACCCAATGGTGAGAGGTCCTGGACCCACCTGTCTATGGATTTCATTGTGGAGTTACCCAACTCCCAGGGCAACACAGTTATCCTTATGGTGGTAGACCGGTTCTCGAAAATGTTTCACTGTATTCCACTTAAGAAATTGCCTACGTCTAAGGAACTGCCTTCCATATTTGCTCGGGAGATCTTTCGTTTACATGGCCTACCCAAGGTCATTGTCTCTGACAGGGGAAGTCAGTTTGTGTCCCGTTCTGGCGAGCCTTTTGTGCACAGTTGGGAATTCAGCTTGCTTTCTCCTCTGCGTATCACCCACAGTCAGCCCTCTTACCATGGGCGGAGTTTGCTCACAATAGCGCTCTGAATTCCGCTTCCCGTTTGTCCCCGTTTATGGCGAATTATGGTTTCCAACCTTCCATGTTGCCTGACTCGTTTGTTCCTCAGAGTATTCCTGCGTTAGAGGAACATCTCCGTGGTCTTTGTTCCACTTGGGTACAAGTCCAGAAGGCTTTGCGATAGGCTAACGAGAGGTACAGATTCCATGCTGACCGCAGACGCCTGCCTGCACCTTCCTACCAGGTCGGGGACAGGCTCTGGCAGCCATCTCGCAACCTCCGACTTCATGTTCCTTCTCTGAAGTTCGCACTTCGGTTTATTGGGCCTTTCTGTATTCTTCGCAGGATAAACCCAGTGGCTTGCGCGTAGGACCTTCCTTCCAGTATGCGTATCTCTAATGTGTTTCATGTCTCCTTATTGAAACCTTTGGTCTGCAACCGTTTTACTACCTCGGTGCCACGTCCTCACCCTATACAGGTTGAGAACCATGAGGAGTATGAAGTACAGTCCATTGTTGACTCCCGTAGGTTCCGTGGGCGCCTACAATACCTGGTGCATTGGAAGGGGTACGGTCCGGAAGAACGCTCTTGGGTCCCATCCTCGGACGTACATGCCTGTGTCTTCCTCCGTGATTTCCATAGACGTTTTCCCCCGGTGGTCCTCTGAGAGGGAGGGGTCATTGAGGAGGGGGTACTGTCAGGGCTGGGTTCAGCCTTTCCTTCTCTGTGCTGGCAGCTCAGCTGTCAGCTAATTGCCAGCTCCATCTCTCCACAGTGATCCACCTGTTGATGATCCACTCGTCAGCTTTGCCTACTTAAGGACTTCCAGTTCATTTGATCTTTGCCTTTGCCTGTGTTAACATCACAAGAGACTTTCTCCTGCGTTCCAGTTGAAGACCTGCTTGACTGCTGTCCCCTCTGGCTATGGATCCTGCTTGCTGTTCTATTACCTTTATCGCTGGCTCTTGGACTTTGGCTTGGCTGACTACCCGATTCATTTACTGTACCCTGGCTATGTTTTGACTACGCTTACTCTGTTTACCTTTTTATTATTAAACTAGTGTGATTTAACTGCACTTCTGTCTCGGTCTGATTCATGGTTTCTGATATGATCAGAATACACTGATCAGTAGCTGCAGCTAATTTCTTGCAACCACTGATCAATGAAAATGTTTCCAACATGTTCCTTCAACAGAAGTCGATCAAACAGTCGACTTTTGTGACGAGGACAGCCACACACTGAGCAAAATTTGTCAGTTTCCTGCTGAAGTCGCTGAATTTGGATCAGTGTATGGCCAACTTAAAGGAGAAGTCTAGCCTCAGCTTGTTAGGCTGGACTTCTCCTATGGGACTCCTGTGACCTGTTTTCAGCGGAGAGCGTTCTGAAGTCCGCTCTCCGCTGACGTCACTGCAATCAGTCGAGGCAGCGCATCATCCCGACTTCCGAAGTCTGGATCCGCAAGCTACCTTGACTGATGGCAGTCTCAGCAGCTCAGCGAGCCGCTGAGATGGCCGCTCCCCACCCCTCCACAGCTCAGCGCTCCAACAAGCGTGGAGGAGCAGAGCTGACAGTCAGCAGCTCTTTTCTTTGGGGAGGAGTGAGAACCGAGGCATCGGCGGTGTTCGGTGGCTCGGTTCTCAGTGCAGAGATGCCAGGGGACAACTGCAGCATTGGTCTGATGCTGCATCCACTTAGGTAAGTATGAATAGGAAAAAAAAAAACATACTTCTCTTTTAACACACACAGTGTTGTGTTCAGTGTCGGGTTTAGAAGAACATAACATACATAGTGCAGGGGTCAGGAATATTGAGTATGCACAGTTCAGAGGTCAGGAGTATGTAATGCACAAATTTCTTGGGTCTGGCGGGTGTAATGTGCAGAGTAAAGGGGTCAGGAATAACCTCCTAGCACAAATATTGAGTACAAAATTAAAATGCATGTACACAAATGCTAGAAGTCTGCTTAAAAGAGAAGTATGGGATTTTTTTTTTAACCCATAATCATACTTACCTAGGTGGATGCAGCATCAGTCCGATGCTGCATCTGTCCCCCGCTGCCTCTTCACTGACAACCGAGCAACCAAAAACCACTGATGGCTCAGTTCTCTCACCTCCCCGAGGGGAGAGCTGCTGCCTGTCAATCAGAAACTCTCCTGTTCTGCTCCTCCACACTCACTGGAGCTGTGGAGGGGTGGGGAGCGGCTGTCTCAGGGGGGAGCTGAGAGGTTGAGACGCCTATCAGTCCAGGCACCAGGCGGATCCAGACTTCAGGATGACACGGTGCCTGGATTGATTTTGGTGACGTCAGCAGAGAGCGGACTTTAGACCGTTCTCTGCTGAAAACGGGTCACAGGAGTGCAAAACGAATTGCACTCCTGTAAACCATAGGACAGGCCCAGCCGAATGAGCTCAGGCTGGACTTCTTTTTTTAATAAAATAGGAGAACTAGAACTTCTGATACATGACAAGGATTTTTAATTTTTGAAATGTCAGAAACCCAGTTTCACAGCTCATCTGACTGGTTTGCCACTGTCATGGGGTACTCCCTGTATCAGAGGGAAAGGGTAGGTAGAAGAGGACGAGCGGTGTGCTTATCTGCGAAGAGCAATTTGATGGGGAATATGACATTGCTAATGGGGCTGGTGAGAAAGTGTTGTCTTTTAGGCTACAGCTTTAAAGTTACAAAACAAACATTAAATTGCTTGTGGGTGTATGCTTTAGGCCCGTAACAACAAGGAGGGGACTAGGGGTGTACCGAATGGAAATTTTGGTGCTGAAACCGAAAATGCAGGATGCACTTACCAAAACCGAAAATTACAGTTTTTAAAAAATATTTACCGTATATACTCGAGTATAAGCCGACCCGAGTATAAGCCGAGGTACCTAATGTTACCACAAAAAACTGGGAAAACGTACTGACTCGAGTATAAGTCGAGGGTCAACAATGCCCATTTGCACGCCTCACTGTGCCCATTGCAACTTCACTAAGCCCATTGTCACTGTCCATTGCCACCTTACTGTGCCCATCCTCACTGTTCCCATCCTTACTGTGCCCATCCTCACTGTTCCTCACTGTTCCCATCCTCACTGTTCCTCACCTCACTGTTCCTATCCTCACTGTTCCTATCCTCACTGTTCCTATCCTCACTGTTCCCTAGCTCACTGTTTAAATTGAACATTGTACGGTAAATTGTACCTGAAAAAAAATTGAGAGGCTGCGGCATCCATCGTTTAAAACTCGCGGTCTCTTCCTCTTCCCTTCCGTGATAGGTGTTTTCTAAGCACACAGTTCCGCCTATCACGAACGTTCTCTCATCCTCAGTTTCCCAGCAGACGTCTGTGATTGGCGGAACACTGAACACAGTGTCTGCTGGGATGGGTGAGGATGAGAGAACGTTCGTGATAGGCGATTCTCAGCAGACACTCTCCGCCTATCACGGAAGGGATCAGGAAGAGACCGCGAGATTTAAACGATGGACGCCGCAGCCTCTCAACTTTTTTTCAGGTACAATTTACAATGTTAAATTTCGCTGACTCGAGTATAAGCCGAGGGGGGACTTTCAGCCCAAAAAAAAGGGCTGAAAATCTCGGCTTATACTCGAGTATATACGGTATATTTTTATATATAATTGTATTGTATATTCAACTTTTTAATTAATATCATAATTGTAAATTAATATGAATTTATTGTTGGCCATTATTGGCACCTTTAGTGCAAGCAGTGGTGGCTGGTGCTCAATTTTTTTTGGGGGGGGCGCAAACAAACTGAAATAATTTTGAAAAAAAAACATCAATTGCCGCCACTGTGCCATCAAACGCAGCCACTGTGCTCATCAGACGCAGCCACTGTGCCCATCAAACGCAGCCACTGTACCCATCAAACGCTGCCACTGTGCCCAAACGCAGCCACTGTGCCCATCAAACGCAGCCACTGTGCCAACAAACGCATCCACTGTGCAATCAAATGCTGCCACTGTGCCCATCAAACGCTGCCAGGGTGCCCATCAAATGCTGACAGTGTGCCCATCATATGCTGCCACTGTGCCAAATGCTGCCAGGGTGCCCATTAAATGCTCCAAGTGTGCCCATCATATGCTGCCACTGTGCCAAATGCTGTCAGTGTGCCCATCAAATGTTGCCAGTGTGCCAAATGCTGCCAGTGTCCCCATCAAATGCTGCCAGTGTGCCCATTAAATGCTTCCAGGGTGCCCATCAAATGCTGCCAGTGTGCCCATTAAATGCTTCCAGGGTGCCCATCGTATGCTGCCACTGTGCCAAATGCTGCCAGTGTCCCCATCAAATGCTGCCAGTGTGCCCTTTAAATGCTGCCAGTGTCCCCATTAAATGCTGCCAGTGTGACACCCGCCCGCCATCTGCCCGGCACTTACCCTGTCTTGGTGGGGCAGCGGGTGACAGCGACGAGCAGGGTCCTTAATGTCTCCTGCGGGGCTGGGCACTTCTCCACACCATCCTCTTGTCCCGTCAGGCGTCGAATAGCGGCGCCTGTTGTTTCAGCCAATCAGGTGACAGGGTAACCAGACCCAGTGCACCTAACCCTAACACAAGATTGAGTAATCAGCAAACGCACAGCAGTTACCCTTTTGGAAGCCTATTAGAGACCACAGGCTCTAATCAGGAAGCCTATTAGAGCCTATGGCTCTAATCAGGAGCTTCCAAAACACACCCGCCGCTGTAATTCATATGCCCGACGCCTGACAAGGGGCCGGGCACATGAATAGGGGGCAGCAGCGGCGACCATAGATAGATTCATGCAATGCATAAATATTTCTATGTGAGAGAGCAGGAGAGGGGGGCGAGCAGGAGAGGGGGGCGGCGCTCCTGCGCCCTTTATGGACGCACTGCCACTGAGTGCAAGAAAGGTCAAGAAAAATGCAGTCTGCAGTCTCTAACCATCTCTTGTATCATGTGCTCAGTCTCTAACCATCTCTTGTATCATGTCCTCAGTCTCTAACTATCTCTTGTATCATGTCCTCAGTCTCTAACCATCTCTTGTATCATGTCTGTAATCTCTTACTTAAAATTAAACACAAAATTTCCATTCGGCGCACCTCTAGCAGACATGATACAGGAGATGGTCAGAGACTGCAGACATGATACAGGAGATCAATGCAGCCTCACCAGTGTCCATCAAATGCAGCCTCAACAGTGCCTGTCAGATGCAGCCTACCAGTCAGATGCAGCCTACCAGTCAGATGCAGCCTTGCCAGTGCCTGTCAGATGCAGCCTTCCAGTGCCAGTCAGATGCAGCCTCCCAGTGCCAGTCAGATGCAGCCTACCTACCCAATTTAGATGCAGCCTGCCTGTGCCAGTCAGATGCAGCCTGCCTGTGCCTGTCAGATGCAGCCTCCCAGTGCCGCTGGCACAGCTACAGCCAGTAGAGAGAGACATCAGCTTCAGCAGTGGCAGGGGATCGTGGCATTGGAAAGGGGCGCCCCACAAGAGATGGAGGGCAAATGCCTTGGGTGCCCGATGCTAGTGACATCACTGATCAGGGTTCTCAGCAGAGATCATCAGCATTGTGGGACAGATCAGAAATGCATGATACTCCTGTTAAAGTAAGTTCAATAAAATAGTAAACATGAATAAAGATATTTTGTTAGAGGAAGGGAATGCAGTATGGATGGCTGTCCACAAAACTTCCCTTTGTAATGTATCAGGAAAACTTATATTATTGGTACTACACACCTGTCTTCCTACACATCCTCAACCCCAACATACCAAATTGCTGCTTGAGGTGCCTCAACCAACCAGGAACACTCTATCACATATTTTGGACGTGCCCAAAGATAAGGCAATTTTTGCAAAGAGTAGAATCTATCATCTTCACTTTTTAACATATTAAAATTCCACTTGATCCATCCACATACTACTTGGGTCTTCCCCATCTAGGTCTGTACAGGACAGATTGAGCTTTTTCAATTCCAACAATCAAGGGGCCGATATCCCATTCAGTCAAATCTATCCTCTCTCTGAACCTGAACTGGAAGCTTTGCGCAAATATAATGATGAAAGTCTGGAAAAAGGGTTTATCCGGTTCTCTACCTCACCAGCAGGTGACGGCATCTTCTTCGTTGAGAAGAAGGATCACACTTTGAGACCCTGTGTAGATTATTGAGACCTTAATACAGTCACTGTCAATAATCGATACCCACTACCCCTGATTCCTGAGCTGTTTCAGAGGTTGCGGGGAACCTCAAACTAAATCTAAGAGGTGCTTATAACTTCAGGGAAGGAGATGAATGGAAGACAGCTTTAAGGACACACTTTGGGCATTTTGAGTACTTAGTCACGCCATTCAGACTCTGCAATGCTCCAGCTACGTTCCAGCACCTTGTAAATTATATTTTTCGATATTACCTTGATCTGTTTATCATTGATTATCTAGATGACATCCTTATCTTCTCTGAAACTGTGGAAATACATCGTACCCATGTGATGAAAGTGTTGGGCAGACTCTGTGAACATCACCTCTATGCAAAGGCTGAGAAATATAACTTTGAAAAACAAACCATTCAGTTTTTAGGACTAGTCATTTCCACTGATGGTATTTCCATGGACCCCCAGAAAGTTGCTGCTGTCATGGAATGGCCAGCCCCTACAGACAGGAAAGCTGTACAGTAGGCTTGTGCAATTCGTTTCGTAACAAATCGAAATTCGTCCGAATTTAGCAACTTTCGGACATTCGGAAGCATTCGAATTTCCGAACAAAGCAATTACGAATAAAAGCGAATCCAAAATAAATTATACCGCAAAATAGCGAATGCCCGAATGTCTTCGGCATAATTCGTTATGAAAAAAGTTACGAATGTACGAATCCATACGAAGCACAATAACACTCACTCTGCTCTCTGCTTCTCCCTCACCATGCTGAACTCCCTCTCAAAATGGTGTACAGGGGCGGAGGCTATAGCCGCATGTAAAAAACGAAAGTAAAATACGAGATTTCTAATCCATTCGAAGCACAATAACACTCTGCTCTGCTCTCTGCTTCTCCCTCACCGTGCTGAACCCTCTCAAAATGGTGTACAGGGGCGGAGGCTATAGCCGCATGTAAAAAACGAAAGTAAAATACGAGATTTCGAATTGTTACAAATAACCGCTATGTATTTAAAAAAGTACAAATCCATTAGAAGCACATTAGGCATAATAGGCAGCGTCGTTGTGAGAGAGAGACGGAAAATTACGAATCAACGAACCCAAAAAAAGTTACGAAAGTAGGAGTTGTGTCCAGAATCAACGAAAAACAACGTACTCTACCGAAAGTACGGATTATAAATCAACTACAAATTCAACGAAAAATGATGCTTGCGAAAATACGAATTAGTCCGAACACGAAAAATCCCGTCTAGGAAAATTACGAATGATTACGAATCAACAGGACCGAAAAGAAACAAACCGAAACTAAACAAATTTTTCCGTTGTGCACAAGAAACGAACCGAAACGAAACAAATTTTTCCGTTGTGCACAAGTCTACTGTACAGCGGTTTGTGGGGTTTGCTAATTTTTAAAGGAAATTTATCAAGAACTTTTCTGGCATTATCACCCCCATTACGCAACTGACTAAACTGCGTGTTCCTTTCCGATGGGTCCCAGAAGCACAAGTAGCTTTCGAATAGTTAAAAGCCTAGTTCCCCTCGGCCCCAATCCTGAACAATCCCGACCCATCCTTGGCCTATGTATTAGAGGTATACGCCTCTGAAAGTGCAGTAGGGGCTATATTATCACAACGTCAGGGTCCTAAATCATTACTTCATCCCATAGCCCTTTTCTCCAAGAAATTGAATCCGTCTGAGAGGAACTACGACGTTGGAGATCGAGAGTTGTTGGCCATTAAGGCTGCACTTGAAGAATGGTGCTATCTCTTGGAAGGTGCCTCTCACCCTATCCTTATCTTCACCAACCACAAGAATTTAGAATATTTGAGAACAGCTAGATGACTAAGGCCTTGGCAGGCAAGGTGGGCACTGTTTTTCTTTTGTTTCATGTTCCATAGTACCTATCGCCCTGGATATAAGAATGGTAAACCAGATGCGCTGTCATGCATGTTCCATGGCTCAGTCCTACCCTCGGAACCTGACACTATCTTACCGGCCAAGAATTTCCTCCTTCTTCAGCCAGATCTGATGTCACAAATAAAGGCAGATGTGGTAAATCAGCCACCCCCTCAAAACGTATCTCTTCAATTAAGGGATGGTCTTTACTTTCAAAACAAGCAAATCTTTGTCCCTGAACAACTTAGGGTTGCTGTCCTTAAACGATGTCATGACCACCCCTTGGCGGGTCACTTTGGAATCCAAAAAACTACAGACTTGATCTCTCGTTTTTTCTGGTGGCCAAACTTGATACAGGACTGCAATAAATATGTGAAATCTTGTTTAACATGCCTACAAAGTAAATCTGATCGAGCCAAAACTTGGGGTCTACTGGAGTCTCTTCCTGTACCTTAAAAACCATAGAGTATGATATCTATGGATTCCATTGTAGAACTTCCCCTGTCAGAGGACTTTACTACTATATATTTGTATATTTGTCGTGGTTGATCATCTGACCAAGATGGCACATTTTGTACCTTTACAAGGAACTCCTTCTGCCACTGAGACTACCTCTACTTTTATCAAACAAATTGTAAAACTGCATGGTATTCCTTAAGCATTGTCTCTGACCGAGGGGTGCAATTCACCTCTAGATTTTGGAGGGTTTTATGTGAAGCTTTAAACATTGAACTCCGTCTGTCCACTGCATATCATCCTCAAACAAACGGACAGATGGAAAAGACTAACCAAACCCTTGAGCAGTACTTGCGGTGCTTTTCTTCTTTCACACAGGATTATTGACTGTCTCTTCTCCCACTGGCAGAGTTTGCATACAATAATTCCATTCATTCAGCCACCAAACAGTCACCCTTTTTTGCTAACTATGGGTATCATCCTTCCTTTTTTTCTGAGCTGTCTGTGGAATCTTCTGTACCTGCTGTACAGGACAGATTGAGCTTTTTCAATTCCAACAATCAGTTGCTACAGGACACCATTTTTAAGGCCCAGGCAAACAATAAAAAAAAGAGAAGAGGCAGAGAGAGAGAGAGAGGAGGAAGGGGAGAGAAGGGAGGAAAAGAACAACAAAGAAGGGGATGACAACGCGATGGATGCGAGGACGTGACGCTCGCATCAGAGGGAGGGGCCTGACCGTGCGGCCGTAGGAGGTGAGAGGAGCGTCCCGGCTTGAGCCATGGCTACACTGCAGCGTGAGAGGCTGCTAAGCCACAGATGACGCCCCAGCTGCTCTCACTTACACCAAGGAAAACAAACCAGCCAACGGATACCGCAAGCAAGCAAGGTTCCAGAACATAGGCAAAGGCTGGAGGTTTGAATCCCGTATCAGCGGTCCTCCCGCGGGCCTCCCCCCCCCGGGGGCTGAGTCCGCCCCTCCTCAGCCATCAGCTACCAGCAAATAACAGCACAGATGCCATAGGATCCAGCGTGAGGGGCTAGGTGAGAGTTCCATATCTGGCGACTAATTTCTGAAGAAAGCAAGGTAAACTTGATTTGAACTTTGAAGCTTACAGCTGTGAAATGACAAAAGGACTGCAGACAGGTACATTGATTTGAGCATTCAAAAATTATCTGTGTTACCTCTTACAGTGGTCATATTGTGTCCTATTGTGCTTCAGGCTGGTAAAATTACGTTATGATATACAATTTGATTGTCACAAAGAGATGTATGCTTATCTCCATTGACTGGATGATTTACCCCCCCCGGGCTGCACGGTCAATAGGCTGTATTAAATCAGCTCCCAAAGACAAAAGCAGGCATCCTCCTGCACCGCGAGTTTACTTAAATAAAGTACTGTTTCTGGACTTTTTTGGCAGACTCACCTAGCCCCTGAGCCGGGACTGAATACAGAGACACTATAATCAACTAAAACCCAGAAGAATGGCAAGACACCCGTAGGGTACTGTACCTGTGAGCCTCTGGCTAGCCGGCAGTGCACCCCCCTGAAAATATACAGCAATTGGTCGTAACATACCCAGAGGCATCCTCCTGCACCGCGAATTTACTTCTGTATGGACCCGGCTGTTGATAGTACATCCCGTGCACAGGAGATGAACAATGCTCCGTTTACAAAAACTCAAACAGAAAATGCATCTGTGTCAAATCATTGACGCATGGTGGGTTCAACATCCTAAGACACAAGACTATATATTTTACTCCCCTGTGCACAGGACATACTCTAGGATAGATTATATTTTGGTAGACCACAAGTACCTGGACAATGTCATTGATACGAAGATAGAAATTACCACGCTATCAGACCATGCCCCTGTGAGAATGAAATTGAGTGTTCCCGGGTATCAGACACAACCATATACATGACAAATGAATGAAGAACTCTTGCATGACAAGGAGGTAGAAGAAATAGTGAGAAAAGAAATTGAACAATATTTTTGAACAAATGACACTAAAGAGATATCGGGGGCCACTCTCTGGGAGGCCAATAAAGCCTACATGAGGGGTATATTTATTGCCATAGGGCCTGGGAAGAAAAAAGCGAGACAAAAAAAATTCAAACGTTAATTGAAGAAATACATAGAGCAGAACAGGATCATAAAAAACAACAGGGCATACAGTTGGAGTTATTTCAAACATTGGTAATTAAGAGAGATGAATTAAAGGACTTAATGGAACAAGAGACAAAAAGGACATATAATAGAATTGCTAAAGAAAGATATCAGTGGGGGAATAAAGCAGGTAAACATCTAGCGAGAATATTACAAAAGAAAAAATCTGTAAACTATATAGAAAAAATTCAAAAGAAGAATGGGGAAATGGCACACACGACCAAGGAGATAGCAGAAATTTTTAAAACCTATTATGAGACTATGTACACAGTAAACCAGAAGGCAGATCAGGTAAACATTAAAATTTACAAAATAAATGACTTTCTAAAAGAGGCTGGATTATCTAAAATATCTGAAAGCGAAAGGCAAATATTAGACAAACACATAACAGAGGAGGAAATAAATGGTGCGCTGAAAGAGTCGGCCCCAGGGAAAAGCCCCGGACCCGACGGGTTTACGATGCACTATTTAAAAAAATACAAAGAGATCCTAACCCCAAGGCTATGTCAGTATATGAATGGATTAGGGGTAGAATATAATATGAGTAGCGAGGCCCTCCTTGCATCGATAACAGTTATTCCGAAGGAGGGGAAGGATGGCACCTTATGTTCAAGCTACAGGCCTATATCGCTGCTTAACGCAGATACAAAACTGTATGCTAAAATTCTTGCAGGACGGATGAAAGCCGTGATGACCACCTTGGTCCATCCCAACCAGGTGGGGTTCATCCCAGGAAGAGAGGGGAGGGACAACGGGGTGAGAGTGTTGCTTCTCCTCAAGCAAATAAAAAAAAGTCCCCAGGTCTATTCCTGTCAATTGATTCTGAAAAAGCATTTGACAGGGTAGACTGGGGACTCATATTAAAAACATTGGAAACCATGGGTGTTGGCCCAAGAATGATTCAATGGATCAAAGTACTGTACCACCACCCAACGGCATATATAAAGATCAATGGTGTGCCATCCCCCTCCTTCGAGATCAAAAACGGGACGAGACAGGGGTGCCCCCTTTCCCCCCTTTTGTTTGTACTGTCCTTAGAACCACTCCTTGTATCGATCCGAAATAACCCCGATATAAGCGGCATTAGGGCAGGTGAGGAAGAACACAAGTTGGCAGCTTTTGCCGATGATGTGTTATTCTATATAACAAACCTGAGGATCACAATGCTAAATTTATTAAAAACATTAAAACAATATGGAGATGTAGCAAATTTCAAAATAAACTTAAATAAGTCAGAGATCCTGAACATCAATCTAAATAAACAGGAAGCAGCGGCGCTGCAGAAGGAATTTCAATTCCCATGGAAAAAAGAGCTAAAGTATTTAGGAATAAAATTAGCTAATTCTATGAAGAAAATATATAAAATCAATTATATACCTTTGTTGGACGAACTAAAAAATTAAATAAAGAGAATAATGTATAGACCCCTATCCTGGATAGGGAGGATAAGCACCTTGAAGATGGTATTGCTACCGAAGATTCTATATAAGTTCAAAATGTTGCCGATGGCACTGTCGCAATCCTATTTTAATGTGCTAACAAACATAATAAGGAAATTTATTTGGCAAAATAAAAAAGCTAGAATCTCACGTATTAAAACAAGGAAAAAAACAAGGGGGGCTGGCGGTTCCTGACATTAAAAAACATTACAATGCAGTGGTGCTATCGAGAGTAGTAGAGTGGACTAAGGGACAAAATGATAAAAGGTGGGTTAGGTTAGAGAATATAATGAGCAACGCATGATTGAGAAGTATAATTTGGAATCCTTCCACAATATAGAACAACAGATGGGAATACTCACGCACTGACACGAAACGCATTCAAAATTTGGGATGGGATCCACAAATTAAGCAAGGGGAAATTTAACTCACCCCAGATCTCACTGAAAGAAAATTACTATTTTTTACCGGGTAAAAATGAAATAGGTGGAAATTGGATAATTAGTGAAAATGCACAATTAAGAGATAAAGTTAAAAAGGGGAAAATTATAACACTTCATGAATTGAAGCACAACACAGAATTATTGGTGATAAACGAATGGCGCTATATCCAGTTGAGGCATTTCATTGACCAACTACCCCAACCAATAAGATCAGATGACGAATTAACTCCATTGGAACGCCTGTATATGGCAGATAACACAAGAAATAGTATATCCCGGATATACAAAATATTATTGGCCATGGAACAACTGGAGATCCCGCCATTCATAAATAAGTGGGAAAAGGAATTGGGGTCACAAATAGATAAAGTCACTGTTAGCAAGATTTTGAAACTAACCCACAGCTCTGCGATAGACACCAGAATGGCCGAAATGAACTATAAATTTTTTATAAGGTGGTATGCTACACCTGATAAAATCAGTAGGTACCAACCGGGAAAATCGGCGGAATGTTGGCGAGGATGTAAGGCAGTAGGAACGATGGGAGGGAGTGCCCAAAAATAAAGAAATACTGGAGAGGGATCCTGCAGTTAATAAAAGTAATCACTAAAAAAGAAATACCAGAGGACCCGTGGACAGTGTTGTTTCATGGGGGGGGAAGGATCAGTCAAACAATAAAAAAACTCATTAATCCCACACCTATTGAACGCGTCGAAAAGACTTATCTTCAAAAACTGGCAGGCAGTGGAAAGCCCTTCAACTCGAGAATGGATAAATATGGTTGAAGAAACACATAATATGGAATGCCTGAGGCAGAGTCTAGAAGAAAAAAGCACGGAGTTAATAGATAAGTGGGAGGATTGGAAAAATAGGATTTTTATAACAGCTTACCTGTAAAATCCTTTTCTTGGAGTACATCACGGGACACAGAGCGGCATAGTCATTACTATGTGGGTTATATAGATACCTTCAGGTGCTGGCACTGGCAACTTCCAAAACTGGAAGTACCCTCCCCTATATAAGCCCCTCCCATCCGGGAGTACCTCAGTTTTGTAGCAAAGCAATAAGTGTCCCCAAAAGAGGGGTGGGAGCTCTGTGTCCCGTGATGTACTCCAAGAAAAGGATTTTACAGGTAAGCTGTTATAAAAATCCTATTTTCTTTCTCGTACATCACGGGACACAGAGCGGCATAGTCATTTCTATGTGGGATGTCCTAAAGCAATGCCCAATGAGGGGGGGGATACACCATACATAAGCTGAGCGCTATCAGACATGAGGATCTTTTGCGGCCTGCAACACACTGCGCCCAAAGGCGACATCCTCCTGACTTCTAACGTCCACCTGGTAGAACCTAGTAAACGTGTGTACTGAAGACCATGTTGCGGCCTTACAGATTTGAGCCAGGGAGGCCTGGTGATGCACTGCCCATGAAGTTCCAACTGCTCTCGTGGAGTGCGCCCTAACTTTGAACGGAGGCGGTCTCCTTCTCAAGCCATAGGCTTGCATTATGACCTGTCGAATCCACTTGGCTAAAGTAGATTTTGACGCTGCCTGACCCCTTCTGGGGCCTTCCGGCAGAATAAACAAAGTATCCGTTCTGCGAATCTGAGCAGTGGCTTTTAGATAAGCTTTAACTGCTCTTACTACATCCAAAGAATGTAATAATTTTTCCTCTACTGAACTAGGTTTGGGGAAAAAAGAAGGAAGAACCACATCTTGGTTCAAATGAAACCTCGATGCCACCTTAGGAAGAAAGGCTGGATGAGGACGTAACACTACTCTGTCCTTATGGATAACCAGATATGGCTCCCTACAGGACATAGCGGCTAATTCCGACACTCTTTTAGCCGAACAAATGGCTACTAGAAAAATCAATTTCCTGGTGAGAAGAACCAAGGAAATATGCTGTAATGGTTCAAATGGTTGTTTCTGTAGAACCGACAGAACCAGGTTTAAGTCCCATGGACATATGGGAATATTAACCAGAGGGCTAATACGCATCACTCCTTGTATAAAGGCTTTGACTAGTGAATGCGAAGCCAAGGGCCTCTGAAAAAATATTGACAAGGCCGAAATCTGACCCTTGATAGTACTCAAGGCAAGCTTCCTATCTAGAGCCCACTGTAGGAAGTCCAGAATCCTACCTATTACGTACTTTCGTGGATGCCATTTCTTGGCCTCACACAAGGCGATGTACGCCTTCCAGATTCTATAGTAGATCTGCCTGGATACCGGCTTCCTGGCATTGATCATGGTAGATACCACAGGATTAGAGAGACCTCTCTTTTTTAGAATGTGGGCTTCAATAGCCAGGCCGTCAAACCTAGGGCTGGTAAGGAAGGGTGGTATATCGGTCCTTGCGAAAGCAGGTCCGGACGATGTGGGAGGGTCCAAGGACTCCCCACAGACATTTTTACAATCTCCGCGTACCACGCTCTTCGGGGCCACGCTGGAGCCACCAGAATCACTGGTTTCTTTTCTACCCTGATTCTGCGGAGTAATCGAGGTAACAATTGTGGCGGTGGGAATGCATATATCAGCTTGAACTGATCCCAAGGGAACACTAGGGCATCCGAGCCGCAAGCTAGGGGATCCCTTGTCCAAGAGACAAACCTGTCCACCTTTGCGTTGAATCTGGATGCTAGCAGATCTACATCCGGTGTTCCCCACCGCTGACATATTGTCCGAAAAACCTCGGGGTGAAGGGACCATTCCCCTGGGCATAATTGTTGGCGACTTAGAAAGTCCGCCTTCCAATTCTCCACTCCTGGAATGAATACCGCGGATATGGCTGGGACATATCTTTCTGCCCATTTCAGGATGCAATTTACTTCCCTCTGGGCTGCACGACTCCTGGTGCCACCCTGATGATTGATATATGCCACTGCCGTGGCATTGTCTGATTGAATTCTGACAGGGGACCCTTGGAGTTTGGATGTCCAAGCTACTAGGGCATACCGGGCTGCTCGTATCTCTAAGAGATTGATGGGCAGGGCCTTTTCCGCATCCGACCATCTGCCCTGGAGAGACCATTGCTCCAGTACTGCTCCCCAGCCTATAAGGCTGGCATCTGTAGTGACCACCTTCCAAGAAATCGGACTGAAGGATTTCCCTTTTTCCAGATTCTGGGGAACCAACCACCAACGGAGGCTCTTGTGAACGGAAGGGGACAAGGACATTGGTAAGTCTAGGGCCTGAACTTTCTTGTTCCAGGCTGACAGTATGGCCCTTTGCAAATTCCTTGAATGGAATTGACCGTAGGGTACTGCTTCGAATGATGCCACCATTTTTCCCAGCAGCCTCATGCACGGGCGTATGGACGGCTGTCTTTTTGTACCCACTAAGTGGATCAAATCTCTCAAAGACAACACCTTTTTTCGAGGCAAGAATATTTTCCTCTGGCCTGAATCTAGTCTTAGCCCCAAGTATTCCAGACTTTTAACTGGTTTTAGGGCTGACTTGTCTCGGTTGATAATCCAACCGTGAGATTCCAGATACTTGATTGTCTTGTGAACGACCACTTCTAGTTTTTTCACTGAGTGGTCTATCAGCAACAAGTCGTCTAGATATGCCATTATCGTTACACCTTGCGTTCTTAGATTGGCCAATAATGGGGCCAGAATTTTTGTGAACACTCGTGGTGCTGTGGCCAGACCGAAGGGTAAGGCTCTGAACTGAAAATGGCGCCCTTCTACTGCAAAGCGTAGAAATTTTTGGTGGACTGGAAAGATGGGAATGTGCAAATAAGCATCTTTGATGTCGATCGAGGCTAACCATTCCTCCCCTTGTAGGGCAGTGGCCACCGATCGGATCGACTCCATCCGGAAAGTCCTGATATGCAGGAATTTGTTTAGCCCTTTTAGATTTAATATGGGCCTCACGTCCCCGTTTGGCTTCGGGACTGTAAAGAGGTTTGAGTAAAACCCGAACCCCCATTCTTCCAGGGGAACCTCCATAATTACTCCTTGGAGCAATAGTTGTTCTAGTGCCAACAGGAGGGACTCTCTCTTCCGGGGATCCCTTGGCACGTTTGACCTCATAAAATGGGAAGGAGGAGAGTCTTTTAACTCCAATCTGTATCCCAGACTTACTGCGGAGAGCACCCATCTGTCTCTGATCGTGTCCCGCCAGGTCTCTGCGAACAACTGGAGTCTTCCCCCCACCCGATTGAGTGGGGGCAACCCTTCATGCATTTGACTTTGGGGGAGGTTTTGTACCTCTCCTGACCCAGGGTTTTTTATTACCCTGCGACTGTCCCTGATTTTTACCCCCGGGATTTGACCGAGGAGGCCGTCGGAACTGTTTCACAGCCGATGCCCCAGGGACTGGAGAAGCAGGCCTCTTAAAAGAGGGACCTCTAACTCTGTTTTTAACCGGCAAGAGTGTACTTTTACCGTTGGAAATTTTCTGGATATATTTGTCCAGGTCTTCCCCGAATAAGCGTTCACCATGAAATGGGAAGCTAACCAGCAATTTTTTACAGGGAGCTTCAGCAGACCAGTTTTTGAGCCATAGAAGCCTGCGCATATGTACTACAGACAGCGTAAGGCGGGAGGCCTGATGGATTGAATCCTTTATGGCGTCAACTGCAAAGCATAAGGCTCTAGGTAGATCAGCTAGGGCAAGGGCCTGCTGATCTGGCAAGTCCCTTAAGACCTGTTTCAACTGATCCTTCACTGCTTGGCAGACCCCAATAGCTGCCACTGCTGGTTGTGTCACCAAGCCTGCTGTAGAAAAAGCAGATTTTAATAAGGACTCCAATTTTTTATCTATTGGGTCCTTGAACATTTGGACATTATCCACTGCACATGTCAGTGATTTATTCACACAAGAGATGGCTGCGTTCACTGTAGGGACCCTCCATTTTTTGATGAACTTATCCTCCATGGGATAGACCACCGGAAATCTCTTGGGTGGAGTAAATATTTTATCAGGATGTTCCCAATCCTGGTACATGAGCCCTTCCAATAAAGGGTGAAGTGGAAAGGAACAGACAGTCTGGGGAGCTTTTAGCGACCCCAGCGAGGAGACAGTAGTGGTTGATGGTTCCGCAAGGTGCATTTTAAATGCTCCGCTAACAGGTACTCTGAAGGAGGAGACGGAGATCGGGCGTGCTTTCCCTGTGACAGGGAGGCAGCGATTAATGTTGACAATCTCTCTTCTAATCCTCCCAGAGCTGAGGAAAAAACCTCCTCTGTTACATACACAGGAGCAGGTGAACTGAGGACAGCCACAGTACCAGGTACTCCTGCGGGGTCTCTACGGTCACTAACCTCTGAATTTTCAGGGGAGACTGGTGCAGCAGAAGCATGCCCAAGATCCTCAGAGCCCGATGGAGACCCCTTTCGCTTCCTGGAAGATTTAGTTCCGGAGCTTCTGGACGGCATATTCCTAAGCCCAAAGCTGAGGTATTCCAGCCGTAATACACCACTTTTACTGAGAATAGTCTAGCACAATTGCTGCTATATAACAGTTGGTGTCTACTAAAGTGCCTTTCTAGGGGATGCCTGCATCAACCGCCTCTGTGTGCCTTTTTACTGTTGCTAGCTCTGTCTGTGCACTTCAATAGCCAGCTGTGATTGCCTTTAAACATGCTGGACGCCCGCACATGCGCAGTAGCGCCGCGGCGCACACCGAGCGTCATCCACCCGCTCTGCCCCTTTTTCCAGATCGCCTCTATATAGAGAGGCGCGTGCACGCGCGCGGGCACGTGCGCCTTCGGCGCCTTTTTTGAAAAAATAAGGAGCTAGATGGGAGCCAGGGTCCCTGCCGCAGGGCCCGGGGATGGATGAGCGCAGCAACAGGGCAGAGGAGACAGCTTCCCAAAGAGAACTTACCAACTGCCTGGATTTGACCTCGGAAGAAAAAAATCCACATTACAAGAAAAAGAACCATAGCGGCCTCTAGTGTTTAACACAGGTACCGCGGTCTTACATTTTTTTTTTTTTTTTTCATGCCTACTATTAAAATTTTTACATTTTCTCAGTAGTAACAGGCATGCACAGAATATTAGCGGGAATACCTTAGGTAACAGGCAGAAAGACAAAATAGGCTTGGGGGTCCCCCAATAGAACCAAGTTCCTGAGGGCCCCCACTTACCTTTTCCTCGCCGCAGGACTCTGTTTGGTCCACAGAAGCCCAAACTTCACCTATCACGGCAGGCATTGTAATTAAACCTTCAGGGACCGGGTTCCCAAGGATTCCACTCCCCTGGACCTGTATAGCACCCTGCACAGAAAACATCTTGGTCGTGGGTATGACCAGAGCTCTGGATCCCAGGGTCCAGCCCTCCTAAGAGAGGCATTACAGGCAAAACCTTGCTCTTCTCTTGCAAGGCCCGGGTACCGACCGTTTAGCTATGAAGCTTTTTTGGTCGGATCCGGAATAGCTTACTGAGGCCCAAAAGAACCTGTACGCAAGCTCAGTGAAAAACACATGTTACTTCTTGGCCAACACCTTAGACACTGGCAAAAAACTGAGGTACTCCCGGATGGGAGGGGCTTATATAGGGGAGGGTACTTATGGTTTTGGAAGTTGCCAGTGCCAGCACCTGAAGGTATCTATATAACCCACATAGTAATGACTATGCCGCTCTGTGTCCCGTGATGTACGAGAAAGAAATGTTTAAAAAGACACAGAGGTATATGGAGGTAATTAGTCCTTAGACTAAAGCCTCGTACACACGACCGAGTTTCTCGGCAAGAACCAGCAAGAAACTTGCTGGCAGAGATTTCTTGCCGAGAAATTTGTTCGTGTGTATGGTTTCTCGTCAAGAAAACCGACTAGAATCTCGATGAGAAAATAGAGAACCTGCTCTCTATTTTCTCGTCAAGATTCTCGTCAGCCTGTTTCTCAACGAGAAAATTGTGTGTGTGTACACTTACCTGTCCTCCGGGAAGCCCGCGCATGCTCGAAATGACTTCGACGCATGCGCGGTAGCTTCCTAGGCATAGGATAGGGTGTACAAAGATGGCGGCGATGGCATCAAATGTGACGAGCGCATGCTCGTCGTATTCAATTACGTCACCGCGTTCGCTCCATTCAAAGAACCGCGGGTTCTTTGAAATGAGCGTGTGTACACTCGGCCGGGACAAGTTTCTTGTCCAAGGATCTCGTCTAAAAAAACTACGTGTTTTTTACGACGAGATTCTCGGCCGTGTGTACGAGGCTTGAGGGAACATTTCTGCAGCGGGGGTAAATGAGCAATGTGAAATATGTTAAAGGATAAAGTGCATAAGTTGGGAGGTACGAGGGCGGGTGGGATGGGGAGGGGGGGAGAGGTGATGGGGGGGGGGTGGAAAGAGAGTGGGGGAATTGCACTAGGGAGGTAAACAGGTTTTAAGGGACTGTTTTATACACTGTTTTGTATGCTTGTATAACCTGAAAAAAACAATAAATTAAAGAATTAAAAAAAAAACAAGAGAAGAGGCAACTTGAATCTAGATCCGGGGGACAAAGTCTGGTTATCTACAGTAAACTTGAAATTAAAGGGGTTGTAAAGGTTCGTTTTTTGTTTTCAAAATAGGTTCCTTTAACCTACTGCATTGTTGGTTAACTTATATTTATTTCCTTCGATTTCCCTTCTAAATGTTTTTTTTTCTTTGTCTGAATTTCTCACTTCCTGTAAGCTTGCCCCCATCATCTGAGCTGTTCTGGCTGGTGGTTAGTCAGCATGCTTGCCCCCTTCCTTGGGACTACATCCCTGCAGGCAGACGCTGTGAACATTCACAGCATCTCCCCGCAGGGATGTAGTCCCAAGGGAGGGGGCGATTATGCTGACTAACCCCCAGCGAGATAGGCTAGGATGATGGGGGCCAGCTTACTGGGGAGGAACAGGAAGTGAGAAATTCAGACAAAGAAAAAAAACATTTAGAAGGGAAATCGAAGGAAAAGGTAAGTGAACCAACAATGCACTAGCTTAAAGGAACCTATTTAGAAAATAAAAAACAAACCTTTACAACCCCTTCAAGATGTCCCTCAAAGAAACTTGGCCCGAGATACCTTGGGCCTTTTCTGGTCAAGAGAAAAATTAATGCTGTGGCCTTTGAGCTAGTGTTACCACAGAATCTGAAGATTCACCCTGTATTTCACTTCTCTTTACTAAAACCGACTGTGCCAAATCCCTTTCCAAACCGGGATCCAGAAACCCCTTCTCCACTGTTCGTTGAGGGAAATGAGGAAAACGAAGTTGAAGCTGTACTGGATTGTAGAATCAAAACTGGCCAAACGCAATTCCTTATCAAGTGGAAGGGCTACGGCCCAGAAGAGAATCTTTGGGAACCAACTTCAAATGTGCATTCCCCACGAATGGTGTGAGCCTTTTTTCAGCATCATCCAGAAAATAAGCCCCTGAAGGGCATCTGGAGGCTGCCCATAAGGAGGGGGCAATGTAAGAGAACTGTTGTATCGCATCGTGCGCGTGCATGCGCGCATATGAAACCCTGATCGCAGGTGCACCAATGCGCGTGCACAAAGAAAATGTGCGTGCTTGCGGGAGCACGTCCACAGTCCCCTTTGGTGCCAGACGGCCTTTTTAAATGGTGCTCTGACCCTTGCTCAACGCTGACTGATCTTCAGCTGTTTCCCTGTGTCATGCCTGTATCCTGCTTACTCTCTGTTGCTGACCTGGCTTACAACTGACCTACCTTTTGGATTCCATTTATACTGCTGATTACTGGTTCCTGATTCTGGCTTACTCCTGATGTTGCTTCTGTCTGATGCCCTGGTACCTCGCTGCCCGCTCGCTGCTGACTCTGGCTGATTCTCTGACTTCGCTCCTGTTTCCTTTCTGGCTCCACGCTACCTCTGAGTACCTGAGCTGGCTTCCTCTCATCCAAGCTCCATTGGACACAGAACACTCCTGCAACCAGTCTGCTGGAAGTCTCAGCAAGCCACATATCCAGAACCCGCAAGCCTGGTGGAGTTCCCCTTTAATCTCGGTTGATATAAGCAGAGCCGGTACAAGCGGGGGGGGGCGGAAGGGGCGGATGCCCTGGGCGGTATAATTTATTGGGGGTGGGGGGGGCGCAGTGAAGTGGCCTTCTCAGGGCTTTCTGCTCCAACCTGTCATTACAAACTAGCGCTGCGCAGCCCTCGCATCCTTCGGCTCCCAGCGCGGCAATGTACATCTGCCTGTGTTGATGCAGGAGGCAGCTTCCGTCCCCACCTTTACAATGTAGCACGGAGGAGCCCTGAAACTCCGCCCCAGCTACAGCTCCTCGATCACCTGCAAAAAAAAAGCCTGCGCATACCATATGGTCTGGACTGGAGCACTGGTGGTGGAAGAGGTGGGGGAGAGGGGAAAGGAGAGAGAGAGAGCGCGCTCCGCAGAGACTGAACTGTGAAAGTGTGTGAGAGGATTTGAGCATGAAGAAGAACTGGGAAAACGTATGTGTGGACTGTGGAGGGGCAGAGAGGAGGGCTCTGAAAGGGGGGGATTTGTGCAGAGAGGAGGGCTGGGAAAGTGGGGGGATGTGTACAGAGAGGAGGGCTGGGAAAGTGGGGGGATTTGTGCAGAGAGGAGGGCTGGGAAAGTGGGGGGATTTGTGCAGAGAGGAGGGCTGGGAAAGTGATGGGATTTGTGCAGAGAGGAGGGCTCGGAAAGTGGGGGGATGTGTGCAGAGAGGAGGGCTGGGAAAGTTGGGGGGATTTATGCAGAGAGGAGGGCTGGGAAAGTTGGGGGGATTTGTGCAGAGAGGAGGGCTGGGAAAGTGGGGGGATGTGTACAGAAAGGAGGGCTGGGAAAGTGGGAGGATTTGTGCAGAGAGGAGGGCTGGGAAAGTGGGGGGATTTGTGCAGAGAGGAGGCCTGGGAAAGTGGGGGGATTTGTGCAGAGAGGAGGGCTGGGAAAGTGGGGGAATTTGTGCAGAGAGGAGGGCTGGGAAAGTGGGGGGATGTGTGCAGAGAGGAGGGCTGGGAAAGTGGGGGGATTTGTGCAGAGAGGAGGGCTGGGAAAGTGGGGGGATTTGTGCAGAGAGGAGGGCTGGGAAAGTGGGGGGATTTGTGCAGAGAGTAGGGCTGGGAAAATGGGGGGATGTGTGCAGAGAGGAGGGCTGGGAAACTTGGGGGGATTTGTGCAGAGAGGAGGGCTGGGAAAGTTGGGGGGATTTGTGCAGAGAGGAGGGCTGGGAAAGTGGGGGGATGTGTACAGAGAGGAGGGCTGGGAAAATGGGGGGATTTGTGCAGAGAGGAGGGCTGGGAAAGTGGGGGGATGTGTGCAGAGAGGAGGGCTGGGAAAGTGGGGGGATTTGTGCAGAGAGGAGGGCTGGGAAAGTGGGGGAATTTGTGCAGAGAGGAGGGCTGGGAAAGTGGGGGGATTTGTGCAGAGAGGAGGGCTGGGAAAGTGGGGGGATGTGTGCAGAGAGGAGGGCTGGAAAAGTGGGGGGATTTGTGCAGAGAGGAGGGCTGGGAAAGTGGGGGAATTTGTGCAGAGAGGAGGGCTGGGAAAGTGGGGGGATTTGTGCAGAGAGGAGGGCTGGGAAAGTGGGGGGGATTTGTGCAGACAGGAGGGCTGGGAAAGTTGGGGAATTTGTTCAGAGAGGAGGGCTGGGAAAGTGGGGGGATGTGTGCAGAGAGGAGGGCTGGGAAAGTGGGGGGATTTGTGCAGAGAGGAGGGCTGGGAAAGTGGGGGGATTTGTGCAGAGAGGAGGGCTGGGAAAGTGGGGGGATTTGTGCAGAGAGGAGGGCTGGGAAAGTGGGGGGATTTGTGCAGAGAGGAGGGCTGGGAAAGTGGGGGGATTTGTACATATAATTTGTACTCAGAGTCTCTGGGTGAGACATGGGTAACGAACGTGGAGAATGACATGTGAACAAGACCTGGAGTGTGCCAAAGGTCACGTGGTCGGTATGCCTAAAAGGGGGCATACCCAAACAAGACATGATAAAGGAGAAATCAAAAGGGGCCGGGAGGGTGGGGAAACAAGAAGGGTCCGGCCGTGGGAGTAAGGAGGAGGAGGGAGGGTTTAAATACCCCCCGACTCCTCCTACAAACTCAGGCCAGCCTACGGCCGGCCTTCCCATTTGTACTCAGAGTCTCTGCGTGAGACATGGGTAACGAACGTGGAGAATGACATGTGAACAAGACCTGGAGTGTGCCAAAGGTCACGTGGTCGGTATGCCTAAAAGGGGCCAAAAAGAGGACACTAGAGTGAGTAGTAACAGATTTTATTGCCGTAACAAAACATCAATCAGTCAGTCAGATGCATGAACGCACGAGCCATCTCCACCTGAGGATCCGGTATGTATCTGCTGAAACAAGTTGAATTCCACCTCCCCAACTTCCTGATGACATGAGCAGGGATCCCCTGGCGTGAAGCCGCAGAGGCCGCCCCAATCCTAAATGAGTGCCCCGACAGACTAGCCGGGTTCAAACCCAGGTTGAACCACAACGTGCGGCAGTGTTTGGAGAACTGTGATGCTGTGAGGGGAGCCACCGGGAAAGGAAGCAAGGGACTGTCCCTGGGTTTGTCGCCGATCAGCGCCATGAGCTGATCCAACACCAACACCGGGCACCACGCACCGCCGGTCTTGAAAAACGAAACATCCGTGCCAGCCCCGAACTGCTGAGTCTTGCAGGCTGATAGGTGTAAAATGTAACGGTTCGGATGCCTGACCAGTTGTCCTCTCGTGAGGGTCCGGGAACCAGGCCCGGAACGGGAAAACTCACCTGGCCTGAGGAACCCAAAGAAAGCCAGGTAAATGGCAGCCTTGAGCACCATGCTGAGAAGCCTCCCAAAAGGCAGTGCATCCAGCAAACCAGACATACTCCGGAAAATATGCCCCGTGACCGGGAGTCTGCAGATGGTGGTCGGAGAACAACTCCTCCGGATGCCCCTCAAAACAGCCTTGATGGCATGGGCAGAGAAAATGGAGAGCCGATTTGGATCCTGCAAGGACAAATGGTGCTGAACCCCGGCAAGATATGTTTTGATGGTGCCATGAGACAACCTGAGTTTGGTATGACAGTAAGCAACAAAAGCCAACAAGTAACGGACATCAGGGCAGTTATCACACGGGTGCTGTGCCTGGAAAACCTGAAAGGACTTCCAAGCTGAGGTGTAAGCCTTCCTAGTGTTGACCGACAATGACGCCCCGACTAAGGCTGCCGCCTCCAGCCAATGGGAGTTTAATCCAGCATCAGAAGGGAAGCCTGTGGGGACGGTGTGGCACATGCGTCGGCATTCGGGACCTGCTGGTAAAATGACGGAAAGTTAAGCCGGGACAGCGCATCAGCCGCCACATTGTCCACCCCACTGATGAACTTACACTGGATGTGAAAATGATATTGCAGGGATAACCAAATTAACCTACGAACGAAAGACATGATGACCAAGGACCGTGATCTGCCTTTGGTGATAATCTCCACGGCTGCTTGATTGTCCGTGGAGAAAACCACCGTCTGCCCTGACCACGAACTACCCCAAACCCAAGCTGCAGCCACTATGGGAAAAATTTCAAATAAGGCAGATGAATCAGTGAAACCTGGGATGGCCAACATGTCATCTGGCCAAGGCCCTGCCAACCAGTGGGTGCCAAAAATGGCCGCATAGCCCACAGTGGCTGCCGCGTCAGTTCCAACCTGAGGGGAGGAACTGGACTCCGCCGGAATGAACATGGTGACCCCATTCCAACACCGGAGGTACTCGTCCCACATGCGAAGGTCAGCCAACGCCGCAGCATCCAGCTTGACCCGTGAATCTGAATCCGGGGCTGCTGGCAACAATGCCAATAACCTGGAAATGAAGGATCTCCCCTGCGGAATGATCTGCATGGCGAAATTCAACATGCCCAAGAGAGACAACAATTCCACCCTGGTACAGACCTGCGAGACTGAAAAGGCATGGATACACTCCCTGATCCTGGTGAGTTTGTCTGCCGGAAGCTTGGCCAGCAAGGATTCGGTGTCCAGGACAATCCCCAAAAAGGTGAGTGCTGATGTCGGGCCCTCCAACTTCTTGGTTGCCAGAGGCACGTTGAGTGCCGAAAAAACCGCCAGCAACTTCTGCAAATCAGTGGGGATTTGCTGAGGACTCTCAATGAGGAGGAAGTCATCCAGATAATGAATGACCTCATGACAATGCTCTACATGGATGAGAATCCATTCAAGAGCTTGGGCAAAAACATCAAACAACCATGGACTACTCTTGGACCCGAAAGTGAGTCTGGTGGCAAAATAGTACAAACCTCTCCACTTTACCCCATGCCACTGCCAGAGTGACGGCATGATCGGGAGGAGTTTGAAAGCATCAGCTATTTCTGCCTTGGACAGCCAAGCCCCCCGTCCCACCTTGATGATCTGTTGGATGGCCTGGTCTACAGAAGCATATCTCAAGGAAAACTCCTCAGACGGGATTAACGAATTAAGACTAGGCACAGCGGAGCAATGAGGGGCGGACAAGTCGTAAATCAATCTTAATTTATTAGAAAACTTCCCCTTGACCAACCCCAGCGGATTGACCCTCCAACACTGAAATGGAGACATGGAAAAAGGACCAATGACAAACCCCTTGTCAAGTTCGGACTGGAGTAAGGTGTCCACCGCCCCCACATCCACTTCACAAGACCTAAGGTTGGGACTCTCGAATGTGACCAACGGCAAGGTGATGAACCCGGTGTGGAAGCCCCGTGTGAAACCTTCCACCAAAAAGGGGCATAGCTCAGTGGAAGGGTGAGAGGACAAGCAGTCCTGCAAAAACCCAATGTTGACGCGGCTCAGTCAGCTGTGCTTGCCTTGCCTAAGCGAACCGGATGATTTAGGATGGGCCCTGAAACAGCCTGAGCAGATGTGCAACAACCGGCACTGACTATAATTACACACACCATGGTTAAAATTGTTACAAATAGGTGACCTCCCCAGATACTGGATGGGCCGACCCAATTTGTCCACGGTAGCCGCCTGGGTAGGTGCTGGTAGTGAAGCAGGGAAGGCTCTGGAAGTGCCTGGCAGAACCGGAGGTTCCGCATTGGGGCACCAGTAAGCCGTGTGTGACGATGACTGGCAGGTGGCGCAGACTGGTGACCTCAACCCCGCAAAATTACGGCAGAACAGCTCCGTATCTACGCTGCCCCAGGCTGCCACTACCTGATGCTGGGCCAACAAGGCGGCGGCTTTGGCGGAGAATGATCGGTGGTAATCATAAAACGCCGTACCCCCAAACTTGTGACCCAACTCCACCACCGCATAAAGATAGTGGTCCAGCTCCTCTCTCCTATGGGGACTCGCCGAGCAGATGATGTCTCTGAACAAGCTGAACGCCAACACGAACTCGGGGATAGAGAGCTTGCGGTTCAACCTGTGGTCCCTGGACTTGATGATGACAGAAACGTCCCCACAGGCATACGACTTATTGTCAGCCACATCGTGAGTGGCTATCAATAAGGATGCCAGGTTGACATCCTTCCCATCAAGGATGTCTTTCCGGATGTTCCCTGGAATGAAATGGGCTTGGGTGACGGAAGGGACACTGGTACTGGTACCTGATAATGAAGGCCCAGGAACCACAGGGACCTCGGGCCCTGCCGCGACCCCAGGGACAACCAGATCCACCACAGCAGGAACAGGATCAGCCTCCAGAACCTCCACTCTGGCCCTTAAATCTTGAAAAGAGCCTGCCAGAGAGCTGAGGGTGGAGTGGATCTGAGTTAGGGATGCGGCCATGGCACGCAGGGTGACCTGCTCCGCATCAGAACTCGCCAAGGAGGGGAACAAAAGTCTAAAAAGTTCTGCTTTGCAAGCTGAAGCCGAGTGAGAGATGCCCCTGAGCCGCAACTCCGCGATCAACCTCTGAACCGTCCAGGACCTCAAGGAAGGTGTGCCGCCCTGCACTGACCCCTTCGCTGAAGAAGGGGAAACGGAGGCGAAATCCTCAATGTCCGCTGCCTGAGACATGACCTAAAACAATCGAAACAAATGAAAACAGCCTGGCAGAACTCACCACAGACCAACCACGCCGACTCCCCAACACCCAACACCCAACCTCCTCTTTAAACCTAACCAACCCTAACCTGGCCCAGAATGATCACCCCCCTCCCCCCCCCCCCCGACTAAGAGGGCCGAGTCACCTGCGGTCGCAGATAAATTAAAAACGCACACTCAGGCCCCCCAGAACCTGAAACGTGACAGGTCTAATGATTAAAAGAAATAACAGATACCACCAATTTAAAAACGAGAGATTGAGCCAACGGGTGAGGAGACTTGCCCCAAGTCAATTAAAAATGAACAACTCAACCCGCTAAGACCTAACGAAATAGGTAACCATAGTGGCGATTGCCCCTCAAGTGAAAACGAGAAAAGGAGAGCCTGACGCCTAGAACCCGGACTTACCTGCACTGGGAATTCTCAACCCAACGAGAAACCTTGCGTCTGGCGCCTAGCAGCCCTGAAATAAAACGAACGAATTGGAACTGAAAGCGAATCAGAACCCCAGGACGAGGACCAAAGTCACAGATGAAGCCCAGCAAACAGAAACCCCCCTACGAGACCTGAAAACGTGTCAGGCCATGCATGAACGTACCATGTAACGCATGGAAGAGAAACAACGTAAAACCCAAACGGTTGAGGAGGCTTGCCACTGACCAAGTCAATTAAAAACGAACATCTCAAACCGTTGACACCCACAAACGTGGTGGGTGACCCCGCAGTGGAACTATAACCCTCCCCCCCTCTCTGACCAGCCACCAAGACCCGACACGGAAATGCATGACACTTACTGAAACAACCTGAAAAGGAAAACACAGACTCTGATGCAAACGTAAAACTCGTTAACGTCCTAAAAGGGGAGAAAAAGAAACGACAGATACATGCATCAAATGACTGTGGAGGAAAATGACAGGAACCGCACATGTGAGCTTCCCCCACATGCCCCAAAGACAACCCTGCCACCCCAAATCAAACGCAGGGAAATGTCACGTGACGCAGCCTAGTGCAGAAATTGCACCGTGTGTGGGCATGATGTGCAAACGCCCCCCCTCCCTACAAAAGTGACATGTGCTGCAGCAACCAACCAACCTGCCAGAAGGCATGAAGCAGGCAGTACACCCCCCCTGCAACATGAGCTGCAGCAACACACCCCCCCCCTGCAAAACAAAGAAAAGCAGCTGCAAAACAACCCCCTCTTGACAATGACCTGATGCAGCAACCATCACCCCCCCGGACGACATGCTGTGTAGCAAACAAAAACACACCCCCCCTCCTACCATCGATCTGATGCTGCCGCACACACCACCCCCCCTCCCCACCGATACCTGTACCGCCAACGAGGTGACACCGAGGGCCTGCAACGATCTGCCGAGCGGAGATAAAGCGAGGAGACGACCCCTTCTGAAAACGGCCGAGCGGAGCGAGGAGGCGATTCCTATCGCTGTAAGCCGAGCCGAGCTGGTGAAAGAAGCGCCGAGTCCTTGGAGCCTCGTGGAGCACGAAGCCGGCGCCTGAAGATGACGTTACACACAGTGTCGTCGCATAAACAAACAAGAAGGGTCCGGCCATGGGAGTAAGGAGGAGGAGGGAGGGTTTAAATACCCCCCGACTCCTCCTACAAACTCAGGCCAGCCTACGGCCGGCCTTCCCATTAAAATGTGTGAGTGAACTCTGTTTCTATCGCATTAAACCTAATTGAATTTGTATTGTTTTAAGTATATTCTTGTTTTGAAACGACATTGATTCTTTCATTCTTTCTTAAAAACGGGGGGGGGGGGGCGCAGTTTGCCATCTTCGCCCTGGGCACCAAATGGCCTTGTCCCAGCACTGGATATAAGCAGCATCTTCACAGTTCCTGACCTAATGTTCTGCCTGAATCACAGAGCCCACAACTTCTGCCACAAGCTCTGCAACCAACATCTCGTGTTCCTCCTGTCCCTTGCCACCCTCTGTTCCACTCTCAGTGGGGCCTGGGCTGGAGATACAAGGGAGGCCGACCTCGTCATTTCAGGCTCTTACAAGGTACGTGACACAGTCTCAGGATTTCTGTTAGTATAGTCTCCCGCTGGCAGGTGAATATCCAGACAGAGGTGCTCTATTTCTAACTCCCTCTGTGCCAAGATAAAGAACTTTCCTGTTCAGTTTAATAAAAATCCTCTCTCCACTCCTCCTACTGCACAGTGCCTATAAGGAGTCTATTTGTCCCATCATAATGGCTGCCATGTCAAATTAGAACTCCCAGGATTTTCAGCGCTCTACAAAGAAGTCTATGGGCTTGCTTGACGTTAGCTCTCTCCGGGCTGGCTGGAGGAGAATGGTGCAGTATAACATCAGTCTCTCAGTAGAGGGATAGAAGAATAAGACAGGGGGTCATTTACTAAAACTGGAGCATGCAAAATCTGGTGCAGCTATGCATAGTAGACAATCATCTTGTAACTTCAGCTTGTTCAAATAAAGGATGAGTTCATTTTAAAAAAAATTGTTAATGCATATTTTTTACATTTTTTTTTTTTTGACCCTGTAAAGCAAAGCAAATACACTGACAGGAAGAATCGATGAACTGCGTGGAGCGGCGTGGAGGTTAATTAAGAACTACAAGTCGACAGCAGCAAAGGTTGTCTAGGCTTGTATTTCATTCACACACAGAGCTGTGTAAATGAATAACGCAACTGTGTGGGCGGAGCCCCGCATGGCCATGCTGATTTCAAAATTAGCTAGTATGGGGCACTTCTCCCCGTACTGCTGTCACAGGGAGTGCGGGGATCGGGCAGCGGCTGGAGCATTGGGAACGGGTGGAACATGGAACATGTTCCCAAAGTGAACTTAAGCCCTGTACACACGATCGGTTTTACCGATGAAAACCGTCCGATGGATTGTTTTCATCAGACAAACCGATTATGTATGGGACCCATCGGTCTTTTTTCCATCAGTTTTAAAAAATAGAACTTGTTTTAAAATTTTCCGATGGATCAAAAACCGATGGTAAATTCCGATCGTCTATGGTCAAATCCATCGGTTAAAAAACCCACGCATGCTCAGAATCAAGTCGACACATGCTCAGAAGCATTGAACTTCATTTTTCTCGGCTCATCGGAGTGTTTTACGTCACCGCGTTTGGAACGGTCGGTTTTTTGACTGATGGTGTGTGGGCAAGACTGATGGAAGTCAGCTTCATCGGTTTTCCGTAGGAAAAATCCATTGGTTTAAAAACCATAGGAAATCCGATCGTGTGTACAGGGCTTTATACTTTAAGCTTTGACCCAAAAAAATGGAAGCTGATTGGTTTCTATGCAGAGCTGCACCAGATTCCGCACTCTCCAGTTTTAGTAAATCAACCCCAATGTCTTGCTCTGCATATTGCTGTAGCCCAGCACCTGGCTACACTTTTAACATTCGATTTTTAAGCAAATGGACTTTTCTGATGGAAAAATAGGATTTTTTACTCACCGTAAAATCCTTTTCTCTGAGTCCATGGACCGACACAGCTTCTCTATTGACAAAGTGGGTATTATCCGTTAATTAGGAGTGACTAGGCAGAAAAACTTGTAAAAAGTGTTGCATCACACCTTCTACAGTACCGCCCAGGGGGCGGACCCTCTGGGTATACCCTCTCAGTCTGCACATCGCAGATCAGTTCGTCAAAAAGCAGTACAAACTTAAAAGGAGGGGTGGGTGCTGTGTCGGTCCATGGACTCAGAGAAAAGGATTTTACGGTGAGTAAAAAATCCTATTTACTCTTTCGTCCATGGACCGACACAGCTTCTCTATTGACAAAGTGGGACGTCCCAAAGCAGTGTCAGAGAAAAAACGAGGGGTGGTAACAGCATAAAAACAAACTTCACCCCAAAACACAAAACAGCACTCCTCCAACGGAGGAGTTGCAACTCTAAACAGCCGCCTGCAAAACCTTGCGGCCGAAAGAGGCATCCGAAGATGCACCTACATCAACTTTGTAGAATTTTGTGAAAGTGTGAGCGGACGACCAAGTCGCCGCTTTACATAGTTGGGAAACAGACGCTTGATGTCGGAAAGCCCAAGAGGCACCTATTGCCCTGGTCAAATGCGCCGTGACAGGAAAGGGGGGCGCCTGACCCTTTAAGGCGTAAGCCTGGATTACTATCTGTCGGATCCACCTAGAGATGGTGGCCGATGAGACTGCTTGGCCCTTCTTGGGACCAGCCACCGAAACAAACAGTGAGTCTGACTTCCGGAACAGGGAAGTAGCAGATATGTATACTCTCAAAGCTCGGACAACGTCCAAGGAATGCAACGCCGACTCCTTAGGATTCGACGGCTGAGGACACAAGGATGGAAGTACAATGTCTTCGTTGAGATGAAAAGCCGAAACGACTTTCGGAAGAAAGGAAGGCTGCGGCCGCAGCACCACCTTATCCTTGTGGAAAATCAAATAGGGAGCCTTGCAGGACAGGGCTGCCAGCTCAGAGACTCGTCTAACTGACGTAACAGCCACCAAAAAGACCACCTTCTGAGAAAGTGTCAACAGGGGAATATCTCTAATATTCTCAAACGGTGCCTTCTGAAGCACCGAGAGGACCAGGTTCAAGTCCCACGGAGGTAACGGGGGCCGGACCGGAGGGGCCACATGTCGAACCCCCTGCACAAATGTACTCACGAGAGAGTGAGTCGCCAGGGGTCGCTGAAAAAAGACAGCCAGGGCAGATATCTGTCCCTTAATCGTACTTAGGGCAAGCCTTTGGTCTACCCCATGCTGTAAAAACAGCAGGATTCTGGAAACCAAATAGGTACGTGGATGCCATTTCATTTCCTCACACATGGAGATGTAGGCCCTCCAAGTGCGGTGATAGACCTTCCTAGAGGACGGTTTCCGAGCACTTCTCATAGTAGAGATTACTGAGTCTGACAGGCCCCGATCTCTCAGTACCTGGTTCTCAACAGCCATGCCGTTAAAGCCAATGACTGTAAAGCAGGATGGAATATGGGACCTTGCGATAGCAGGTCCTTCCGTAGTGGTAGGCGCCAGGGGACGTCTGCTACCAGACGTACTAGATCGGCGTACCAAGGACGCTGAGGCCAATCTGGAGCGATTAGGATCATTGGAATTCCCTCTGCCTCCACTCTGCGGAGCAGAAGAGGAAGAAGCCTTAAGGGAGGGAAGGCATAGATTAGCCGATACTGACCCCACGATGCTACCAACGCGTCCGTTGCGTCTGCCCATGGGTCTCTTGACCGGGCCACAAACCTCAATACCTTCCGATTGAGTCGGGAAGCCAGAAGATCTACGTCTGGTGTGCCCCATCTTTGGCAGAGGAGTTGGAACACCTCCGGGTGTAAGGACCATTCTCCCTGGTCCAGCATCTGGCGGCTCAGGTAGTCCGCCTGCCAGTTTTCCACACCCGGAATGTACACGGCCGACAGTGCCGGTACGCTCCTCTCTGCCCACTTCAGGATGCGAGCGATCTCCGATGCTGCAGCTGAGCTTCTTGTTCCTCCTTGATGATTGACATATGCCACTGCTGTGGCGTTGTCTGACTGGATCCTGACTGGACGCCCTTGCAGTCTCTGAGACCATTTGAAGAGGCACAGCTTGATCGCCCGGATCTCCAGGACATTGATCGGCAGGAGGGCTTCCTCTGGGGTCCAGCGACCTTGCGCCGACTGGACACCCCAGACTCCCCCCCAACCTGTAAGGCTGGCGTCCGTCGTGATCACTATCCAGTAAACCGGAAGAAATGACTTCCCGGCCATTAGAGCCGGTGCTGTCAGCCACCATACCAGGGATCTCCTGACTAGGTGGCTCACTCGGATTTGATAATCCAGAGATGAAGGGCATCTGTTCCATCTGGACAGAACTTCCTTCTGTAACACTCGAGTGTGGTATTGAGCATATGGGACCGCCTCGAAGGAGGCTACCATGAGGCCCAACACTCGCATGCAAAAACGGAGTGACGACCAATTCCTGGAAGTCAGCTGCCGTACTGCAGCCCGGAGGGTCTGCAACTTCTCCACCGGGAGGAATACCTTTGCCTCTGAGGAATCCAGAATCAACCCCAGGTACACTAGGCGTTGAGTGGGCACCAATACTGACTTTTGCGTGTTTAGTATCCAACCACAGTCTCGAAGAGTCTGACAGGTAATGGACACGCTTACCTCTAATTCTGAGCTTGAAGGGGCCTTCAGCAGAAGGTCGTCCAAGTAACCTGTGATAGCGATACCCCGCTGTCTTAGAAGTGCCAGAATCGGAGCGAGCACCTTGGTGAACGTCCTGGGTGCTGAGGCAAGGCCAAACGGGAGGGCCACAAACTGGTAGTGGTTCTTCCCGATAGCAAATCGCAGAAACCTCTGGTGTCTGGAGTATATGGGGACATGCAGGTATGCGTCCTTGATGTCCAAGGAGGCCAGAGAGTCCCCCGGATGGAGAGCCGTGACTACGGATCGAACCGACTCCATCCGAAATCTTTGTACCTTCACAAAGCAATTGAGGGCTCTGAGATCCAAGATTGGACGAACCCCCTCCTTCTTTGGCACAATGAACAGATTTGAGTAAAAACCGTGACCCCGTTCCTGTTCTGGAACTGGAATAACTACCCCGCGTTCCAGTAGACCCTGGACCGCCCCATACAGGGCCTCCCGACGGGTCGGTAGTAGCTGGAGATTGGAGGTGATGAATCTGTCTGGTGGACAAGAGAGAAATTCTATCTTGTAGCCTGAGGAGATTACTTCGCAAACCCACCTGTCGGAGACTAGAGCAGTCCACTGAGTCGCGAATTTGCGAAGACGTCCCCCCACCCGAGAGCTGGGTGGGGGCGGACCTTCATGTGGACGCAGATTTGTCCGCAGGCTTGTTGGGTCTGCGGGACCAAGGACGCTTTTGTCCTTGGGCAGGCGCTTTATCGGCCTGGGGTCTTTTCCCTGTCGCCTTAAGGGGGCGAAAAAAACGCTTACGTGCAGTAAAGGAGGGCCCTTGCCCTTGGCGTGGTCCCTTACCCTTGCTAGTTTGGGGAAGCAAAGTGCTTTTACCTCCTGTGGCATCCTTGATGATGTCATCCAGAGAAGCCCCAAAAAGTCTGTCGCCCTTAAAAGGCAGATCCAATAGGGCTTTCTTGGAAGTCTGGTCCGCAGACCAGCCCTTTAGCCAGATCAGGCGGCGTATTGCTACTGCATAAACCGAAGCTCTTGACAGCAGGGGAATAGTATCCATGTCTGACTCGCAGACAAACTTAAGGCCCTGGACCAACTGGTCGGCCAAAGTTATCTCATTAGGAGGAGCATCTCGCTCCTTTAACCCCTGGAGTAGCAATTTTGCCCATTCAGTAAGTGTCTGAGACACTCGGGCCCCCGCCAATGCCGGGCGTACTGCCGAGCCTACCACTGAGTATAGGTAGCGAGCGAGTGCTTCAGCCTTCTTATCCACAGGGTCCTTGAAAACAGGAGCCCCTTCTACTGGAATAGTGGTGGCTCTATTAAGTCTGGACACCGAAGGGTCCACTATAGGGGGAGAGGTCCATATCTTCAGAAAACTCTCCTCAAAGGAGTACCGTACAGCAAACCTCTTTGGGGCTGTAAAGACCCTCAGTGGGTTCTCCCATTCCTTGTATAAGAGTTTGTCAAAATAAGACACACAAGGGAACACCTTAGCAGTGCGGGCAGGTTTACGAAACCCAAAGGGGACTGGAGTATCTGCTACTTCTTCAGTCCTTTCCAACTTTAGTGTATCCCGCACTGCAGTAATAAGGTCAGATACCAAAGCCGTCTCGCGTACTGACCTGGACTTGGAGTCCTCCTCACTGTCCGATCGGTCACGGTCTGCAGTCTCTGATGCATCAGAATCTGGGCCATGAGCCGTAGCTGGACCTGGTTCTGCATCAGAAATATCCCCAGAAGATTGCAGGGGACGGGGGCGTTTATTACCCCCTGTATTCCCGTGTGCTGCTTCCACCCTGGCAGCAAACGCCTCTAGGATTGCCGACATAGCGTCCATAGACACCTCAGGGACACCAGCTGCTAAATCTGGTGTTTCAGGGGAGAAGACCTCTGGCTCAGATGCCATGCTGACCACACGCTGACACTCACAGGGCTCCAGGCAAGATATCAATAGGCCACCCTCCTGTGCTGCAGAGATGCTGGGTTACCCAGAGGACTCACCACCCTGGATAGGTACTGCTTTGCTGCGCCTGTGATGCTGTCCCCTTGCTGCTGTGTCAGTCTGCTTCTTTTATCAGCACTTCCTGTGTGAATTTTCGCGCCAGTGTAATGCACCCTAGAGGCCGGAGGCTCTCGCAAAATGGTTGCCAAAAACGTCTGTATGGAAGATAATGTGGGCTCTAAGAAAATGGCCGCCGACAGAAGATAGAGGTCAGGCAGCCATAGCCCACAAAAAGATGGCCGCCGAACGGCAATATCTGCATACAGGGTGGACAAACATGGCCGCCGATCACCTGATAGGGGCCAGTGGGTGTGGCCGAACCACAGGAAGATGGCCGCCAGGCAGTTACAAGAGGCCAAACTTGGCATGGACCACCTCAAAATGGCCGCCGACAGCATGGAGACACAGAAACACAGGTAAGCAAAAAATGACATTTCTTTTAAATGTTAGTTACAGCCAGCCTCGCTCCAGTGGGACCCCCTAGGTGACCCCCAGCACCCAGCAACCTTTAGCTAGAAGCCCAGGGAGGAGGGAAAGGCAGGGAGAGAGGGAAGAAAGGGGCCACAACCACTTACTTGATCTCTCCAGGAATGTCCAGCTAAATCACCCAGCCGAGGCAGGGGAGTTTTACTTACCTATCCTGCATGTATTCTGCTGGAAGACATTCCAAACAGATCATCGTCCGCGCACGGAAGGTGACTGTTGGCCAGGCATGCTGTGATTGGACCCAGAAGGGACGATCATATGTATGCCCTGGAGCATGACGCTCACCGGACAGGCTGCTGCGACTCGGCCGTAAGGTCAGCCGAAGCTGAGCGGTCCGATGCAAGCCTTGGAGCGTAAGCTCACCGGCCAGGCTGCTGCGACTCGGCCGTAAGGTCAGCCGAAGCTGAGCGGTCCGATGCAGGCCCCGGAGCGTAGGCTCACCGGCCACCCGTGGAGCGACGGGCATGTCGTGGAAAACCCAGCACGTAGCTAGGGTCGGCACACGCTCGATGGCCGAAACTGGGGAGACTACAAGGATCGAGGATCCAGCCTGTCACCCAGTCGGCAGTTGATCGAAGATCGCAGGAAACAACAAATGTAGCAAAAAAAATTAAAATAAAAAATATATATATATATCTTTTTTCCCCGGACCAATGGGCCCGAAGGGAGCCATGTCCTACTCCTTGCTAGACAGAAAAAAACTGATCTGCGATGTGCAGACTGAGAGGGTATACCCAGAGGGTCCGCCCCCTGGGCGGTACTGTAGAAGGTGTGATGCAACACTTTTTACAAGTTTTTCTGCCTAGTCACTCCTAATTAACGGATAATACCCACTTTGTCAATAGAGAAGCTGTGTCGGTCCATGGACGAAAGAGTAACCCCATACACTACCAGAAAATTGTTCTTCAAGAAGAAATTTCCATCCTGCTTCTTTACATTTTCTCGTCACTACGGTCGAAAGTGAACAATCACAAACATTTAGGAAATCAAACAAACGTTCCTGAGAGCCCATTCACACAGGGGCGTCTTTGGATCCGACTCCAAATCGCCCCAGGTCGCCCCTAGTCGCCTCAGGTCGCGCTGGCTGAAGAAATCAATGTAAGTTAATGGAGCCGTCTTTATGCACACTACTGCAGTCGCTCCGACTTCAAAAAAGGTCCCTGTACTACTTCAATCCGACTCCTAGGCGACCTGTAACCATTCATTTCAATGGGAGTCGCCTCTCACTGTCTTAACCACTTAAGCCCCGGACCATTTGGTAGCTAAAGGACCAGAGGTGAATTCAGAATTTTGCACTGCGCTGCTTTAACTGTAAATTGTGCGGACATGCAATGTTGTACCCAAACGAAATTTGCGTCCTTTTCTTCCCACAAATAGAGCTTTCTTTTAATGGTATTTGATTGCCTCTGCGATTTTTATTTTTTGCGATATAAACGGAAAAAGACCGAAAATTTTGAAAAAAAATGATATTTTCTACTTTTTGTTATAAGAAAAATCGAATAAACTCAATTGTAGTCATACATTTAGGCCAAAATGTATTCAGCCACATGTTTTTAGTAAAAAAAATGTCAATAAGCGTATATTTATTGGTTTGCGCAAAAGTTATAGAGTTTACAAACTAGGGTACATTTTCTGAAATTTACACAGCTTTAAATTTATGACTGCCTATCTCATTTCTTGAGGTGCTAAAATGACAGGGCAGTACAAAACCCCCCCAAATTACCCCATTTTGGAAAGTAGACACCCCAAGGAAATTGCTGAGAGGCATGTTGAGCCCATTGAATTTTTTTTTTTTTGTCCCAAGTGATTGAATAATGACAAAAAAAAAAAAAAAAAATTACAAAAAGTTGCCACTAAATGATATATTGCTCACACATGCCATGGTTATATGTGGAATTTCACCCCAAAATACATTTTGCTGCTTCTCCTGAGTACGGGGATACCACATGTGTGGGACTTTTTGGGAGCCTAGCCACGTACGGGACCCCGGAAACCAAGCACCGCCTTCAGGATTTCTAAGGGCGCAAATTTTTGATTTCACTCCTCACTACCTATCACAGTTTCGAAGGCCATAAAATGCCAAAATAGCACAAAACCCCCCCAAATGACCCCATTTTAGAACGTAGACACCCCAAGGAAATTGCTGAGAGGCCTGTTGAGCCCATTGAATATATTTTTTTTGTCCCAAGTGATTGAATAATGACGAAAAAAAAAAAAAATTACAAAAAGTTGTCACTAAATGATATGTTGCTCACACATGCCATGGTTATATGTGGAATTACACCCCAAAATAAATTTTTCTGCTTCTCCTGAGTACAGGGATACCACATGTGTGGGACTTTTTAGGAGCCTAGCCGCGTACGGGACCCCGAAAACCAAGCACCGCCTTCAGGATTTCTAGGCACAAATTTTTGATTTCACTCCTCACTACCTATCACAGTTTCGAAGGCCATAAAATGCGAAAATCGCACAAAACCCCCCCAAATGACCCCATTTTGGAATATAGACACCCCAAGCTATTTGCTGAGAGGAATGGCGAGTATTTTACAGCTCTCATTTGTTTTTGAAAATGAAGAAAGAAAATATATATATATATATATATTTTTTTTTTTCAATTTTCAAAACTTTGTGACAAAAAGCGAGATCTGCAAAATACTCACAATACCTCTCAGCAAATAGCTTGGGGTGTCTACTTTCCAAAATGGGGTCATTTGGGGGGGTTTTGTGCTATCTGGGCATTCCATGGCTTCCGAAACTGTGATAGGCAGTGAGAAGTGAAATCAAAAATTTACACCCTTAGAAAGCCTGAAGGCGGTGCTTGGTTTTTGGGGTCCCGTACGTGGCTAGGCTCCCAAAAAGTCTCACACATGTGGTATCCCCGTACTCAGGAGAAGCAACAGAATGTATTTTGGGGTGTAATTCCACATATGCCCATGGCATGTTTGAGCAATATATCATTTAGTGACAACTTTGTGCAAAAAAAAAAAAAAAAAATCGTATTTCCACAACTTGTGTCGACATATAAAATATTCCATGGACTCGACATGCCTCTCAGTATATAGCTTGGGGTGTCTACTTTCCAAAATGGGGTCATTTGGGGGGGTTTTGAACTGTTCTGGCATTTTATACACAACATTAGGAAGCTTACATCCACTCTTCTAACCACTTGAAGACAAAGCCCTTTTTGACACTTTTTGTTTACATGAAAACATTTTTTTTTTTGCAAGAAAATTATGTTGAACCCCCAAACATTATATATATTTTTAAAGCAAAGGCCCTACAGATTAAAATGGTGGGTGTTGCATTTTTGTTTTCTACACAGTATTTGCGCAGCGATTTTTCAAACGCATTTTTTGGGTTAAAAAATACACTTTTTTAATTTTAATGCACTAAAACACACTATATTGCCCAAATGTTTGATGAAATAAAAAAGATGATCTTAGGCCGAGTACATAGCTACCAAACACGACATGCTTTAAAATTTCGCACAAACGCGCATTGGCGACAAACTACATACATTTTTAAAAGCCTTTAAAAGCCTTTACAGGTTACCCCAGTAGATTTACAGAGGAGGTCTACTGCTAAAATGATTGCCCTCGATCTGACCTTCGCGGTGATACCTCACATGCATGGTGCAATTGCTGTTTACATATGACGCCAGACCGACGCTTGCGTTCGCCATTGGGCAAGAGCAGGGCAGGACAGGGGTGCTTTTTTTTTTCTTTTTTTTTTTATTATTAATTTTGCTTTTTTATTTTATTTTTAAATTGTTCCTTCCAAGTATTTTTTTTTTTTTATCATTTTTATTGTTATCTCAGGGAATGTAAATATCCCCTATGATAGCAATAGGTAGTGACAGGTACTCTTTTTTTGAAAAAACTGGGGTCTTCTAGACCCTAGATTTTTCCTCTGCCCTCAAAGCATCTGACCACACCAAGATCGGTGTGATAAAATGCTTTCCCAATTTCCCAATGGCGCTTTTTATATCCGGGGGGGGGGGCATTCCCTCCCACTGCTTGTAAAAGCAGTCCAGAGGCTAATTAGCCGCTAGGATTGCTTTTACATGAAAGCCGGCCGCAGGCTGAAAAGAATGATACCAAGATGATACCTAAACCCGCAGGCATCATTCTGGTATAAACATTCAAAGTCCAGCAACATACCAGTACGTTGCTGGTCCTTGTTGGACATGTATTGTAATCTTTTTTTTTCATGCAGCCAGTTGGCTGAACGAAAAAAGAGCTAGATCGGTGGGTATGCCCACCATTAGAATACCGCCCTTCATCCACCCACTTCCAATGATGGGCATACACGCACCATTTATATATGCCGAAGCATGGGGGCATCCTCCCGCAAAAAAGTTATGCCGCACACACATGGTCGGACTTTTCCACGGGCAAGCCTCCGTCGGAATTTCGACCGCATGTACGCGGCATTAGGAGCAAAATCGCTCCTCCGCCCCTGCTGCCCCAATGCTTCGGCATATTTGCTTTTTTTTTTTAACTGTGGTGGTGAAATCACCTCCTACAGCACTGGAGTCGCAGGGATCAGGCCTGTCTCTGCGAACGCTGCAGTTATGTGTGTTTTTGTTTTGTAAGTGACAGTGATCGATCGATACTGCACTTGGGTGGCCTGGGCTGGACGGAGGGGCAAAACGCAGGTGCCAGCAGGTATCTGGGCTGATCCCGCTAACACTGCGTTTTTGGGAACCCTAAACTGCTGGGGACGCTAGTATAGATCTGATCAGATCAGATATTGATCTGTTCAGATACTATACCACTAAGGGGGGTGTATGCTTCACGCGTGGGTGTTAGCGTTACTGGCACTAACCTGACGCTGCCTGGGGTGTGACTCAGACCCTCTCTGACGCTAAAACCTAATTGATATCACCCGCCGGGCGATCAGGGGGTTAAACCTTTATTGGGTTATATACACGGCGGGTGCCCTGACACTATAAAAAGCAAACTAACTAACCAGCGTCACCCATAACACTTATATGGTGATCACTGGTGAAAGGGTTAACTAGGGGCAATCAGGGGGTTAAAACCTTTATTAGATAATATATGGGGGTACCTGACGCTATAAAAACCTGCGGCGAACCTAAAAAAAATTACCAGCTACCGATCTGCATCACCGACACTAAGACAGCGTTTAGAAAAACGATCGCTTAGCAACAGTGGTGATGGGGGTGAAAGGGTTACCTGGGGGGCGATCAAGGGGGTTAAACCTTTATTAGATAATATATTGGGGTACCTGACGCTATAAAAACATGCGGCGAACCTAAAAAAAATTACTGGCTACCGATCTGCATCACCGACACTAAGACAGCGTTTAGAAAAACGATCGCTTAGTGACAGTGGTGATAGGGGGTGAAAGGGTTACCTGGGGGGCGATCAAGGGGGTTAAACCTTTATTAGATAATATATTGGGGTACCTGACGCTATAAAAACCTGCGGCGAACCTAAAAAAAATTACCAGCTACCGATCTGCATCACCGACACTAAGACAGCGTTTAGAAAAACGATCGCTTAGCGACAGTGGTGATGGGGGTGAAAGGGTTACCCTGGGGGGCGATCAAGGGGGTTAAACCTTTATTAGATAATATATTGGGGTACCTGACGCTATAAAAACATGCGGCGAAGCAAAAAAAAATTACTGGCTACCGATCTGCATCACCGACACTAAGACAGCGTTTAGAAAAACAATTGCTTAGCGACAGTGGTGATAGGGGGTGAAACTGTTACCTGGGGGGCGATCAAGGGGGCTAAACCTTTATTAGATAATATATTGGGGTACCTGACGCTATAAAAACCTGCGGCGAACCTAAAAAAAATTACTGGCTACCGATCTGCATCACAGACACTAAGACAGCGTTTAGAAAAACGATCGCTTAGTGACAGTGGTGATAGGGGGTGAAAGGGTTACCTGGGGGGCGATCAAGGGGGTTAAACCTTTATTAGATAATATATTGGGGTACCTGACGCTATAAAAACATGCGGCGAACCTAAAAAAAATTACTGGCTGCCGATCGGCATCACTGACGCTAAGACAGCGATCAGAAAAATGATCGCTTAGCGACAGTGGTGATAGGGGGTGAAAGGGTTATCTGGGGGTGATCAGGGGGTTAAACCTTTATTAGGGGGGGTTAGGGGGCTACACTGGACCTAAGACTAAACTTTGGTGACACTTTTACAGTCACAAATGTCACTGATTGCAGTGATCACTAAATAAATGGTCACTGCAATCAGTGACACTGTGACTGGGGGCTGGGGGGGTGATCTGGGGGGTGATCTGGGGTGTCTGGGGGGGCGATTTATGTCCCTATGTGTCCTGGTGTCAGTGTAGTGTTGTGTGCACTGACCTGATGTCTTCTCTTGTACGGCGCTCGGTATATGTGAGCGCCGCACCAGAGATGACATCACTTCCTCCTGCTCCCTCTGTCTGACACAGACAGAGGGGGCATTTCCATTCGCCGGGAGCGATCGCGAGGGGGTGGCCAGAAACTAATGGCTGCCCCCTCATCCCGGAACGCTCCCGGACACTTAGCCACCGCTCACTGTATAGGAGGGGGGTCCGATTGGACCCCCCAACTATACAAATGCAATCACGTACACTCTACGTGATTGTGCCTGTCGGTGCCATTCTGCCGACGTATATATACAGTGAGCGGTCGTTAAGTGGTTAATAGGAGCAACTCTCCAGGAAGAAAACATACATTTCTCAGGCAAACCTCTCCCTCCCCCCTCCCTCCCACAGAGCTGATTCTTGTTTGATTGGCCACTGGAATGTCTCCTGTCCTGCAGGCAACTTGGAGTTGCCTTGTAAGTAGCTCCAGGTCGCGCTGTGATTCATTCTCAAGTCGTGTCTGAGTTGCCTCATAAAATCGCGCTGGAAGTCGTGTTGCCCCTGTGTGAATGGGCTCTAAGGGGTTAGTTTACCCAAAAATTTATGGAAGAAGCACCTGTGGATAAATGAAACTGCAGCTTTGACTAAAGTTAAATATTGCCCTTTCTATAGGTGTATACTGTAGACCATCTACATACCTCCTAAAGCCCAGCTGAAAAAATTCCCAGAGATGACATCCCCCCATTCTGTCATGTTGCTAGGATGTTGCTATAGGGCTCTCCCAGCGCCAGTAATGCTGGAGATTAGCAGCAGCAGCTGGGTATGTCTTAGCAATGTCCTAGCTTAAAGACAAGATGGGAGGTGCCATTTCTGGGCGTTCTTCAGCCAGGCTTCAGGAGGTACGTAAACAGCCCATAGCAAAGACATTATTTAACTTTGGTCAAAGCTGCACAGTTTCTTTTCATCCACAGGTGTCCCTTACATAGATACAAGAAAGGGGGAAATGTATAACCAATACACTGGGACTTTAAATGAGGTGCATAAGGGGAGATTCGCCCCCATCCCTAATCTGGAAAAAGAATAAAAGGTTTGGGACTTTAAATGAGGTAGTTAATAACACAATTGTAAAAAGTAATAGACACATTTATTAACATTGGTAATGAAGACCCATAACAACAAGTAGGTACATAGAGGATAAAATCCTGAACATGCAGAGCACAGCAAATTAGCAAGATGAAATATAGATACATGTAACATAGAACCGTATAGGACAGTATATACTATGTCAAAAAACACATATACAATATAGGTAGGTATGGTAGGGTAACCATAGTAGATGGAAATGAAATATGGTGATGCCATGTATAGGGTGGAGGCTGCATCCTGTAAAGCTCTACGCGTTTCGTCGGTGGATTTGACTCGTCAGGAGCGGATGCTGCATAGTATCCCATTATAAGTTCAACCTGGGCGGTACTGGTGTGGGAAGGTCACCATATGTGCATCTCCCGGGAGCTGAAGTATTGGGATCTGCAGGAACACCAGGCCACACACATGAGCATCCTGGCTGACTGAATTTCATTTGAAAATTTTTGTTTTAACCAGTTGTCTACCGCCCACCGTCAAATGACGGCGGGCGGAAGACTCTCTTGTTCTGACAGGATGTCATATGACGTCCTGCCTTTAAAAGCAGCTAGGGGGGGGCGCGCGCCGCCGCGTTGCTGGGGACCCGATGCGCGTGCCCGGCGGCCGCGATGGCCGCCGGGCACCCGCGATTGCCCAGTAACCGAGCAGGACAGTGGATCTGTGTGTGTAAACACACAGATCCATGTCCTGTCAGGGAGAGGGGACCGATGGTGTGTCCCTTGTACATAGGGACAACCATCGGTCACCTCCCCCAGTCAGTCCCGTCCCCCCACAGTTAGAACACATCTAGGAAACACATTTAACCCCTTCCTCGCCCTAGTGTTAACCCCTTCCCTGCCAGTCACATTTATACAGTAATCAATGAATTTTTATAGCAGGGATCGCTGTATAAATGTGAATGGTCCCAAAACTGTGTCAAAAGTGTCCGATGTGTCTGCCGCAATATCACAGTCACAATAAACATCGCAGATCGCCGCCATTACTAGTAAAAAAAAAAAAAATGCTATAAATCTATCCCCTATTTTGTAGACGCTATAACTTTTGCGCAAACCAATCAATATACGCTTATTGCGATTTTTTTTTACCAAAAATATGTAGAAGAATATGTATCAGCCTAAACTGAGGAAAATGTAAAAAAATAAATAAAAAAAAATTGATATTTATTATAGCAAAAAGTAAAAAATTAGTTTTTTTTCAAAACTTGACGCTCTTCTTTTGTTTATAGCGCAAAAAATTAAAACCGCAGAGGTGATCAAATTCCACCAAAAGAAAGGTCAATTTATGGGAAAAAAAGGACGCAAATTTCATTTGGGAGCCACGTCGCACGACCGCGCAATTGTCATTCAAAGTGTGACAGCGCTGAATGCTGAAAAATGGCTTGGGCAGGAAGGGGGTTTTCGTGCCCGGTAGGCAAGTGGTTAAAGAGTCAGTTCACTTTTACCAAAAACTGTCTGTGTGCTGATAGACAGTTTTTGGTAAAGGTGAACTGACTCTTTAACCCCTTGCCGATCAGCGCATGACGATTTACGTTGGCACAATGGCACGGCTGGGCAAATGGGCATACCTGTATGTCCCCTTTGAATTGCGGCATTGTGGGCCTTTGGCATGCGTCGTAAGCGCGCTCGTGGGTCCCGCGTGCTCGATGTCCGCCGGTGGGGCCCGCGATCGTGTCACGGAGCGGCAGAACATGGAGATTCCTATGTAAACAAGGCATTTCCCTGTTCTTCCAAACAACATGACAGGGATCTACTGCTCCCTGTCATCGGGAGCAGTGATCTCTGTCATGTTCTAGTGAGACCATCCCCCCTACAGTTAGAATCACTCCCTAGGACACAATTAACCCCTTGATCGCCCATAATGTTTAACCCCTTTCCTGCCAGTGTCATTTACACAGTCATCAGTGCATTTTTATAGCACTGATCGCTGTAAAAATGACAATGGTCCCAAAATAGTGTCAAAAGTGTCCCATGTATCCGCCATAATTTGCCAGTCACGATAAAAATCGCAGATCGCCGCTATTACTAAAAAAAAAAAAATAATAATAATAAAAATGCCATAAATCTATCCCCTATTTTGTAGACGGTATAACTTTTGTGCAAAACAAACAATATCCGCTTATTGTGATTTTTTTTTACCAAAAATATGTAGAAGAATACGTATCGGCCTAAACTGAGAAAGAAATTTGTTTTTTTATATATTTTTTGGAGATATTTATTATAACAAAAAATTAAAAAATATTGCTTTTTTTTTCAAAATTTACGCTCTTTTTTTGTTTAAAGCGCAAAAAATAAAAACCGCAGAGGTGATCAAATACCACCAAAAGAAAGCTCTCGGAGACCAAGCATGTTGGTCTGGTAATAGTGGTCCTGTTTGATAATAAAACTTAAAATTGATTTCATAGTTCATCAGTTCCCACCCGGCCTATAGCAGACTGACAGCCGGGCGGACGCAGCGCATCACCACCCCATTCGTTCGGTCAAACTCCCCCCCTCGCTCGGTCGATCAGCAAACATACCCCCTGTCGCTCGCCCCCCCAATAAGCCCCGCACTTACCGCATCCATGTCGCTGGCAGCTTTGGTGGCTTCCCTCCTGCTCCCAGCCAATACGGTAATTTCTCCTCTCAGCCAACTGGGTCTTAAAGTGGAAGTAAACCCAATGATTTGATAGTTTCACAAAACAGTTACATTCCCGGCATGCCGGAAATGTTAACTGTCACATTGGCTGTGCTCTCAACCAAACTGTCACATCACCCAATGGCTGGTGTCATAACTGATCACATGTGCAGCATCATGGCAGTTGAAGATTAAACAGAGGCCAAGATGGCAGCTTCCTTGGCAGAAAATGATAGGAGGGTTTACTTCCACTTTAAGACCCGCTTCCCGATAGGCCGGGAGGAATAGCAAGAAGACAATAGCGAATATTCGTTCGCTATTGTCACACAACTGGGTGGGGTCAGGGTGCAGTGCTCTGTGCCCCAAGCCCACCCTTTTTTGAAGCCAATTAAAACATCAGGCTCTAATCACGTGCGGGTGGTTTGTTTGCAACCCCCCAAAAAAAAAATAGAGCACCAGCTGCCACTGGTGGCAACCCTACTGCAGGCAGATCCCAGGCACATGAGAATGCCAGGAGTTAAATGCCCAGTGTACAGGACAAGGCATTTACGCTAGGGTGACCAGACATCCCCGGTTTCAGGGGACAGTCCCCGGATTGAGGACACTGTCCCCGGACCAAGTCTGTCCCCGGTTTTGTCCCCGGATTGGATTTGAACAGGGGCTGGGGCAATATCAAAGACAGTCAGTGCAGAATAAAAAAAAAACAATCTGAATTACACCCCCCCCCCTCGCTCCGCTGCTCCTACTAGCTTAGGGGGGTGTATTTTTTCCATTATCTGTGCCCCTTTCTGATGATCATGTGCTGGTCGGAGCGGAGGGAATATTTCTTCAGTTTCGGGTGCATGCCCATTTATCTCCGCTCGTATGTTCTTCTGCCTTGGCTCAAGTCCCTGCCAGCCTGCTTATCTCCTTGCCTTCCCCGGCGGAGTGATCTTCCTCCGCTCCCCACCCAGTAGTAGCCGGTGCCCGGAGAGTAAGACTTGACAGGCTGTGAGGCGGGCGGCGGCGGCGATGGGCAAGAGAGTCGCTGATTGCCGCCAATACTAGTACAAAAAAAAAATATGTCCCCGGATTTCATTTAAAAAATCTGGTCACCTTAATTTACGCAGCACTTTACACATTTTACATTCACATCAGTCCCTGCCCTTGGGGAATTTCCAATGTGAGGTCCCTTGAAGGCTGGACACTACACCTGTGCCTCTCTGGTACATGCACAGGGAATAACTGCCCAGTTTACTTGTCTAGAAACATTTCCTCACATGCAGTTTACATTGCAGGACATGCTTAGTGCCTATCACAAGCATATCAGTCTCCATAAGTTCACACTTTGGTGAGCTCAGTGCTGGCATGGACACATCTATAAGAACACTCTGCACCCATTGGCCCAGTCTTCTCAGCCAAATAGGTGACCTCACCTGTGGAGATGTACACAATGGAAACCTAGAATTAAACGTCTGGCATTTTTTTTTTTTTTTAAACAAGCTTTATTTAACTGGACACTATGCAGCTTATCATAAACACATGTCTATGGCTGACGTAAACTAACAGAGCGGCACAGCTTAGCGTCACTAGGAGAGCGCTTATCAAGCTCTCGCCATGACATCGCGCTGAACACGCGACCATATATGTCACCACACTACTGCACATGCGCGGAGACTAGTGCCATTTTTTTTCTTCCCCCTTCCTGTAGCAAGCTGCTCGTGAAGTGTGCATTCGTACTACGCATGTGCCGTTTCCTGGCCGGGCAGGAACTCTCGCTTGTACCCTTACTCCAGAGCTTTCCAACCCTCCCACCTCCCTCCTGCACTGTCTGAGACGCCGGGTTCCATGTCCCCGGGTACGAGCTCGGGCACGGAACGCGGTCCGGCCTGGGATGGTCAGAAACAGAGTGCATCGGCTGCTGACTGCAATCAATAGGAGGATGATGAAGCTGCTCATTGCACTCGCCTTGATCGCCTATGTTGCCTGTGAGTGCCCATTCATTTGTGCCATGGCTGTGTGTGGTGGGTAGAGGGGGGTGCTGGGTGATAGTGGGGTGCAGAGTGCTCCTCATCTTTGGCACAGCTCTGAGGTGTAGTGTTACCCCCAGGGTCTGCTGAGCTGCAATGGGTGCTCCTGCCCCCCCAGTCATGCCAGGCTCAGTGGTGGGGGTATGTGTGTGGCACAGGCCTGGCAGGAGGTATTGTCCCATGCATAGCACCCAGCTATATAGACAGGGCAGTGTGATCCCAGCTCACCTCACTGTGCACATGATGACGTCCCAGGCTGAGTACAAAGCACCCCTTTTCTTCCCACTCTCCTTTCTCCCTCCACTCATTAAACAGCGGGATGTGCCAAGCTGGAAGTTTTCTAAGTCACCGCCACACTGAGCAGGCATTTTCAGCACCTCGCTCTTCCCACAACTTCATGGGATTCTGCAGATTATGGATGCTGCTGTCCTACTGTAGTTATGGACCGCTTTTATTATATTCTTTCTCTCTCTCTCTCTCTGTGTATGTATGTATGTGTGTGTATGTGTATGTATGTATGTATATATATATATATATATATGCGCATTGGAGGGGTTTGTTTTTTTCCTCTTTTATATCTATGAGAGGCTGCACTGCAAAGATTACTTAACCAATTGCCACCCAAAACAATTCTGGCATTCCTCTTCTAGATATAGATATTTTTTTAGCAGAAACCCTAGGGAATAAAATAGCAGTCGTCGCAACTTTTTATGTCACACAGTATTTGCGCAGCAATTTTTCAAACACAATTTTGTTTTTTAGGGTGGAAAAAAACACTTTCATTAATTTAAAAAAAAGAAAAATTGAACCCAATGTTTGTTCACATTATGCAACAGTGATGTTACGCCGAGTAAATAGATACCAAACAAACATGTCATTCTATTAAATTGGGCACACTTGTAGAATTGCGCCAAACTTTGGTACTTAAAAAATCTCCGTAGGTGATGCTTTAAACATTTTTACAGGATACATGTCTAGAGTTACAGAGGAGGTCTAGTGCTAGAATTATTGCTCTCACTCTAATGATCAAAGTGATACCTCACGTGGGGTTTGAATGCTGTTTACATATGCGGGTGCAACCTACGTATGCGTTCGCTTTTGTGTGTGAACAAGAAGGGACGGAGAAGCGCTTTTAAATGTATTTTATTTTTTTACACTTTCCCTTTTTTTTTTTTTTTTTTTTTTTTTTTATTTAATTTTTTGATCACTTTTATTCCTCTTACATGGAACGTAAAAATCCCTTGTATTAGGAATAGGGCATGACAGGTCCTCTTCACGAAGAGATCTGGGGTCTATAAGTCCCCACATCTCTTCTATGGTTGAGATGACAAAAAAAATCGATTAGTGTTGACATCTGCCAGAGTATGATGTCGCTTCTGGCCTCCGATGGTTAGAGATGGCCAGAGACCATCTGGTCCACGGCCAGCTCTATGGTAAACCTCCGGCAGATTCGTTTTCCGGCTCCACAATTGCACGGGAGATACCGGAGAAGCCCTGGAGGGCGGCGGGAGGGGATGTAAAAGCAATCAAGCCAATGATGGCTTTTGCATTTCAGGGAATTGCTGACTTGAAGAAAAAAAAAGATATCTGTCTGATTCCTGTAGCTGCTGGCATCATTCATATATCTCCATTTCAAGTCCCCAATGTCTCATGACGTCAACCCGGGGGAAGTGGTTAAAGAGGACCCCCCCCTGCAAGAAAATGACAGTCATTTTATTTTATATTGTATTGGAGTTAATTTACTAAAACTGGAGCGTGCAAAATCTGGTGCAGCTCTGCATAGAAACCAATCGGCTTCCACCTTGCCTCACACTAAATGCAGGATTGAAATTGTGTGAGTTCAGATGAACTCGCATTATTTCAAACCTGCATTTCAGTCTGACTTCGGAGGCGATTTGAGACATCTGTGCGGGTTCATTCACAGATGTCTATTGAAATCACTCCCGAAGTCGCCAAAAGTAGTGCAGAAACTACTTTTGGGAATCGGACGGTGCTGGCAATAGGCTCCGATTTGACATGGTCAAAATGGCCTAGTGTGAATGAGAGCTCCAGGTTTTTTTTGTCAAAGCTTAATAGAACAAGCTGATTGGCTACCATGTACAGCTGCACCAGATTTTGCACTCTCCGGTTTTTAGTAAATCCACCCCATTGTATATAGCAAAGTACATTTCCTGACGCCAACATGGCAGCATACGAACACATGTATGGTGTCGTGGATTGGTGTCAGAAAAGGAAAATTACGGTAAGCACTTTTGTGTTAAATATTTTTATTAATCTTTTCCCACATTACATACATAACAATACAAACATATTTATATACACCTAACACACATATACTGTCTCAATGAATACCCCTACATTAAAATGAACTAAAAGCATTAATAGTAATTTATACTGAGAGATCTGCTTATCCTGAAGGAGATATATCCAACTATATGGCCTTCCTATTCTAAATCCACTAGTTAGAGGAGTCAGTGCAAATAGGGAAGAGGGGGAGAAAAAGGTGAAGAAGAGACAGGTCGAAAGGAAAAAAGAAAGTGAAGGATTCCTAGTGAAAGTGGATTATAAAAAACAACTAAGTCAAGTGATAAATAATATGTGTAATGTATATTAATTTAAGGGGGCACATACACATATACACAAAAAAAAAAAAAAAACACAGAAAGGGGAAGGAGGGTAAGAGGGGAAAACAGTGAAGGGGCTACTCCCTCCCACCCAGATCCCCAATCCCCCTCCATAAAAAAACCTCTGATTCCCTAAACTCTCTCCATCCTCTCCAAATCTTATCATACCTTGACCAACACTCATTATGGATTGACAGCAGCTCCTCCATCAATCCAATTCTGTCTCTCTCTTAACCATTCTCCCATTGATGGAGCTTTTTTTTTTTCTTTCCAGTTCTTCGGTATTAATGCTTTAGCTCCATTCAATAGGTATGGCACCAGAGTCATTCTATATTTTTTTTTCCTTGTCATCCCCGTATTATGAAACAGGCAGTGCCAGGAATCTTGTTTCACCTCAAATCCACTAATCTTCTTTATCATACTTAATATCTCTCTCCAGTATACCTGTATCAGGGGGCAGTGCCACCATATATGGGCATGTGTTCCCTCCATCCCACACTCTCCAACATAAGGGTGACATCTCCTTGTTTATTCTATGGAGTTTCATTGGGACGTAATACCATTTTGTTAGGAGCTTATAGTTTATTTATTTTACCTTTGCATCTATTGATGTAGAATGGACATAGTCGAGTAGCTGTCCCTTCTTTCCCTCTAGTATAGTTTAATTCTAATTCCCAACTTTCTAGTATTTTTAATGTCTCAAGTCCCCTTGTAGGTGTCAATACCATGTATATGTTCGATATCCCCTGTCTTCCTATCCCCCCCCCCTCTCTTAGTTTTTCCCATGGGTTCAACTCACTCATAGCTCGCAGGGGTTTCGGTAGTGTATTCAACACTTTGTTAACTTTGTCTATCTCCAATTGTCCCCTGGAGTGGGTCTGTATTTTTCTTGTAACTCTAGGATTGGGCACAGAGTGTTCCCTTTCAAAACATCCTTGAATTTTAGTGTATCTGAAGTTGCCCATCCCAGGTACACACTGCCTCCCCGTCCTGGCAGGAAGTAGTCCGTACCCGTGAGGGGCAACAGCGGGCTATTATAAAGCCACTTTTTTGTTTTACACACTCTATCCCATATTCTAAAGGTTTCTTTTGTTATTGATGGTATCTCTTGAGTCAGGCCTCTATATTGTTTTGGGATCCATATTCTCTTCCCTAACTCATTTTTACTCAGGTTCTCTTCTACTTCTACCCATTTTTTTTGTCCATCCCCCTGAAACCAGTTGGTTATCCTCTTTAATACTGCTGCTTCATAATATCTTTTAAAATCTGGTAGATGTAGTCCTCCCTCATGTCTAGGTCCAGTCAGAATCTCGGCTGATATACGGGACTTCTTTTCATATGAATCTCCTTATTTTCCCCAGTGTTCTGAAATGTACAGTGCCTTGCGAAAGTATTTGGCCCCCTTGAACTTTTCATCCTTTTGCCACATTTCAGGCTTCAAACATAAAGATATAAAATTTTAATTTTTTGTGAAGAATCACCAACAAGTGGGACACAATTGTGAAGTGGAACGAAATCTATTGGATTTTTGAATCTTTTTTTTAACTAAGAAAAAAAATGAAAAGTGGGGCGTGCAAAATTTTTCGGCCCCCTTGCGTTAATACTTTGTAGAGCCACCTTTTGCTGCGATTACAGCTGCAAGTCGCTTGGGGTATGTCTCTATCAGTTTTGCACATCGAGAGACTGAAATTCTTGCCCATTCTTCCTTGCAAAACAGCTCGAGCTCAGTGAGGTTGGATGGAGAGCGTTTGTGAACAGCAGTTTTCAGCTCTTTCCACAGATTCTCGATTGGATTCAGGTCTGGACTTTGACTTGGCCATTCTAACACCTGGATACGTTTATTTGTGAACCATTCCTTTGTAGATTTTGCTGTATGTTTGGGATCATTGTCTTGTTGGAAGATAAATCTCCGTCCCAGTCTCAGGTCTTTTGCAGACTCCAACAGGTTTTCATCCAGAATGGTCCTGTATTTGGCTGCATCCATCTTCCCCTCAATTTTAATCATCTTCCCTGTCCCTGCTGAAGAAAAGCAGGCCCAAACCATGATGCTACCACCACCATGTTTGACAGTGGGGATGGTGTGTTGAGGGTGATGAGCTGTGTTGCTTTTACGCCAAACATATCGAAAAGTTCGATTTTGGTTTCATCGGACCAGAGCACCTTCTTCCACATGTTTGGTGTGTCTCCCAGGTGGCTTGTGGCAAACTTTAGACGAGACTTTTTATGGATATCTTTGAGAAATGGCTTTCTTCTTGCCACTCTTCCATAAAGGCCAGATTTGTGCAGTGTACGACTGATTGTTGTCCTGTGGACAGACTCTCCCACCTCAGCTGTAGTTCTCTGCAGTTCATCCAGAGTGATCATGGGCCTCTTGGCTGCATCTCTGATCAGTCTTCTCCTTGTCTGAGCTGAAAGTTTAGAGGGACAGCCAGGTCTTGGTAGATTTGCAGTGGTCTGATACTTCTTCCATTTCAAAATGATCGCTTGCACAGTGCTCCTTGGGATGTTTAAAGCTTGGGAAATCTTTTTGTATCCAAATCCGGCTTTAAACTTCTCCAACAGTATTACGGACCTGCCTGGTGTGTTCCTTGGTCTTCATGATGCTCTCTGCGCTTTCAACAGAACCCTGAGACTATCAGAGCAGGTGCATTTATACAGAGACTTGATTACACACAGGTGGATTCTATTTATCACCATCAGTCATTTAGGACAACATTGGATCATTAAGAGATCCTCGCTGAACTTCTGGAGTGAGTTTGCTGCACTGAAAGTAAAGGGGCCGAATAATTTTGCACGCACCACTTTTCAGTTTTTTATTTGCTAAAAAAGTTTAAAATATCCAATAGATTTCGTTCCACTTCACAATTGTGTCCCACTTGTTGGTGATTCTTCACAAAAACTTAAAATGTTATATCTTTATGTTTGAAGCCTGAAATGTGGCAAAAGGATGAAAAGTTCAAGGGGGCCGAATACTTTCGCAAGGCACTGTATGTCTGGAATCTTTATCGGAAGCGTTTGAAAAATGTACAAAGCTTTAGGCAATATCATCATCTTTATAATGTTTATTCTACCCAGACAAGATATTTTTTCTATCAGATACCCCTTCAATTCTAGTTTTATTTTATTTAATAAGGGAATATAGTTATCTTCATATAGGTCCCTTTCTATGTTGGACAGAGAGATCCCTAGGTACCTTATCCCCCTCTGCTTCCATGTAAATGGGTATAGAGCCCCAAGGTCCCTGCGTTATTTCGGGCTCAAAGATATACTTAATATCTCAGTTTTCTCTTTTATTAATTTTTAAGTTTGAAATCTCTCCGTACTTTTCATATTCTATAATCTTTGGTAATGTCTGCCTTGGGTTTCAGACATAGAGCATCATATCGTCCGCGAATGCAGAGATCTTATGTTCCCTCCCCCCTACCTTAATTTCCTCAATCTCCTGATTAATTTGTATAGTTGTTAATAGTGGCTCTAATGAGAGGACCAAAAGGAGTGAGAGTGGGCATCCCTGTCGGGTCCCGTTAAAAAGTGGGAACCTATCCGAAAGGGTTCCGTTTACCCGCACCTGTGCCGAGGGTTTAGAGTACAGTGCTCCTATCCATCTAAGCCAGGGGTCCTCAAACTTTTTAAACAGGGGGCCAGTTTACGGTCCCTCAGACTGTTGGGGGGCCGGACTAGTTTGAAAAAAATATAAACTAACTCCCCTCCCGTCACAGACTCCCCTCCCGTCACAGACTCCCCTCCCGTCACAGACTCCCCTCCCGTCACAGACTCCCCTCCCGTCACAGACTCCCCTCCCGTCACAGACTCCCCTCCCGTCACAGACTCCCCTCCCGTCACAGACTCCCCTCCCGTCACAGACTCCCCTCCCGTCACAGACTCCCCTCCCGTCACAGACTCCCCTCCCGTCACAGACTCCCCTCCCGTCACAGACTCCCCTCCCGTCACAGACTCCCCTCCCGTCACAGACTCCCCTCCCGTCACAGACTCCCCTCCCGTCACAGACTCCCCTCCCGTCACAGACTCCCCTCCCGTCACAGACTCCCCTCCCGTCACAGACTCCCCTCCCCCTCCCCCAGCTTTGCGTCTTGTGTGAATAAGGTAGGGGATGGGGGAGTGCTGCGGAGGGGGAAGTGCTGCAATCTTATTAAAGGGGCAGTACGTGCCGCGGGCCGGCTAAATCGCCTTGGCGGGCCATATGCGGCCCGCGGGCCATAGTTTGAGGACCCCTGATCTAAGCATATTAGGCCCTAGTCCTATGTGTCTCATTGTTGCTAGCATAAATTCCCAGTCTAATCTGTCGAAAGCCTTTTCGGCGTCTACCGACAGAAATAGTACTGGTATTTTATTCTTTTTGGCTTTTTGTATCAAAAATACCGCTCTTAGGACATTGTCCCTTGTCTCCTGCTTGATCATTTTCTATCAACCCTGACATGAGAGGTCTTAATCTCTCTGCCAGAATTTTCACATAGATCTTTATGTCGACATTAAAGCGGAGGTTCTGTGGTCCATAAATTTTTTTTTTTTTATAGGCATTCTATGCAAAAAACGTATGCATTTTAATAACTCACGTCTCCGGCGCTTTAAAACATCCCCCGTCCGTTTTGTGATAAAAAAAGAGTTTATAAAACTCTTCCTGTTATTCCCATTTTGCTTGTGGGCATCTTGAAGCCCACAAGCATATTCTTCCGGGTAGCGATGAATGCTTGTCTCCCGGCATTCATCGCTGTATCTCGCGCATGCGCAGTGTTGACGGCGAGCAGCGCCGTCAACACTTCCTGGTTGCCATCACAACGGGCAAAATACAACTGCATGCTCTTACCCTTATTTAAAATGGCGGAATTAGATCCGCCCTCGTCACGTGACCGGGTAGACGAGTCACGTGACGATTAAATTTGCAAGGAAGGCGTTACTATATTACTCCTGGGAAGCAGGCCAGTTTGCTCCCAGGAGACATTGCAGCACTAATGCACAGCAAAGGACACGCCTACTCCCGCGGGAGGAAATCCCGGAAGTAGGAACGAAGAAATAAGAATAAATGAAAACTGCACATAACAAAAAAAAGGTTAGTCTTTTATTTATCTTCATGGTAATAGGGACTGTTGACAGCAAACTTTCAAATGAGGGTGAACCTCCGCTTTAATCAGAGATATGGGCCTATAGCTGGCACATAGTGAGGGGTCTTTATCTTCCTTCTCTATAAGAGTTATGTGGGCTCCTAGAGCAGTGTTTCTCAACTCCAGTCCTCAAGGCGCCCCAATAGGTCATGTTTTCAGGCTTTCCATTATTTTGCACAGGTGATTTGATCAGTTTCACTGCCTTGGTAATTACCACAGCCAATTCATCTGAGGGAAATCCTGAAAACATGACCTGTTGGGGCGCCTTGAGGACTGGAGTTGAGAAACACTGTCCTAGAGCTTCCTCACGCATTATCATACCTCCTCCTATAGAGTTCATATGCTCCTGGAAGTACGGTATCAGGATTTCCCCATATCTCTAACAGTATAATGAGGTGTACCCATCTGGGCCAGGACTCTTTCCCATTTTTATGTTTTTAATTACTTGACTTATTTCCTCCTTTGATATTTCCTTATCTATTTTATTACTTCTTCTGCTATTACCCGGAACTCAACCCTTTCTAGATATTATTTAATTTTCCCTCTTCTACTCTGTATTTCTGTTAAACCCTGTTCTTTATTTACTTTATATAGATTTTGATAGTATTCTTGGAAGATATTTATTATATCTTTAGTGGAGTGCCTCATATCTCCTTTCTTATCTTTCATTTTTGAGATAAAGTTCTGTGTATTTCTGGGTTTAATTATCCTTGCTAGAAATTTCCCAGGTTTATTCCCCATAGCATAAAATTTCTTACTTGTATTATTAAGTACCCATTTAGTTTCTTGATCCAATAGATCCCTTAGCTTTTCTCTCTTCCCTGTCAGCAGTGTCCGTGTTTGTTCTTCCTATCTATCTTTGTGTTTCTGTTCTAAAATCTGGATTTCTTCTAGTAGGGTTTGTTTCTGGGCCTGCCTGACTTTCTTCCTCTTGGCCTTTTCTGCTATCATCCTTCCTCTCATATAGACTTGGTTTCCCACAAAATCAATGGGAGGACATTTTCTACATTATTTTCTTTAAAAAAGAGACGCATATCCTTTTCCAGGTCATCAGCTACCTTTATGTCATTTAAGAGGGTTTCATCTATTCTCCAGACTCTCTGGCCTGCTGAGCGTTCCCCTATATCCTGGGTCATCTCCACCGGAGCATGGTCAGAGAGCAATATTGATTTTATTACAACCCTTCTCAATCCCTCAAGTAGCCTGTGATCTAGCAGGATATGGTCTATCCTAGAGTATTACCTGTGTACAGATGAATAGTATGTAAAATCCTTATCTCTTGGATGTAATATTCTCCAAGCCTCTACTAGGTGCATTTTGATATAATTAATGTTTAATTGCTCTAAGATATTTTTCCAAGTCATCTTCCAGGACGGCTTACAGAGAGATAGGCTCCTCCCACCTAGAACAGGAAACACATGATCCACATCATAAAAGTCTTACTCATGCATTAGCACCTCAGTATTTGTGTTTCCTCAGGCTAGACAGGCACTATCCAAGGGATGTTTGTTATTTTTTTGGGCCTTCGTGCCAGGCGGCAGGGGCCCCCCCGACGTCCATACCCAGTCAACAGGGGTAGTTCCCCTGGGGTATGAGTCAGTTTGGGGCCACCCAGGAGACCCGAAACAGGGGTCATGGGTGATGGTATGGGACCCCACCTCCCAAGTCGGGTGTATCCTCAGCGAGGTTACCTGTGAGGGTGGAGGAGGTGATCCAGTGGGTCCAGCCGCGGCACAGCAGGGTATCCTCCTGGCGGAGGCTCGGGCAGCCGTAGAGCCGGTATCCTTCCCGGACAGATGGATCTACAGAGGGGAGTCTCTAGCTCCAGGACAGCATGGAGCTGGGCGCACAGCTAGTGTGTCACTTCCGGCGCAGAAAACAGGAAGTGACACGACAGGAAGTCCCGCGGCGGCCATCTTGGTACACCCATTTGGAAGCCTAGTTGAAAATAACAGGCGTGCTGTGCCGTGGGGCGGCGTCGGATCCACAGCGCCGCTCCGGACCTCCACTCCTCTCATATTTAAGGGACCCGGACCTAAAGATGGCGCCGCGCAACATGGAAGGACCCAGAGACGCAGATCTGGAGGCGCCATCGGTCGCATCGGGCCCTAAGGTAAGAAAATAAGGGGCAGACCGCTTCTTTCCTTTTCTTACCCTCCTGTGGGGGCGGCACAGGGGGAGTCTGTTTATTCCAGAGACCGTTTGTTTCTCCTATGCTGATGGTGGCAGACGTCACATATTCTAGCATAGGCTCTGGTGGTGGGTACTTCTCATAATTCTTAGACTAGAATAAGAGAGTCCACGTGGTGTTTCTGGTTTGGGTGTTTACTTCAGTGTAAGTAATATGCAGGCGCTTGTCATTTACTGTATTACAGGACAGGACCCACGAGCCCAGAGATAAAACAGAAACACCTAGAAAAAGATGCCCAATATGTACCAGGAAGTTGCAAATTGGGTGGAAAGAGAATGCTTGTCAGGACTGCATAGACAGACTTATCAAGGGAGAAACAGGCCCTGTTCTCAAAGGCTTTATGGACTCATTAAAGTCAGGGATGAAACAGACGTTTCAGTCCTTTAAGCCCACACAGCAAGAGACACTTGCTGAACCCAGCCCAGGTACTTCAGGCACCAGTACTACCGTGAGGCCAGAAGTTAGGGCCCAGGTACGGGCAGTCCACCAGCATCGAGTCCTGGAGGACGGGGAGGACAACTCAGGCTCAGCCTCAGACCCTGAGGAGATAGACCCGAGCGAGGAAGGGCCAGAAAAGATGCAAAAATTCCTTTTTCCTTCAGAGGAGACAGAGGAGCTCCTGAAAGCAATCTACGACACCCTGGAACTGGAGTCCCCAGAGAACCAGGAGTTGTCAGTGCATGACCTCCTATATGAAAGCTTTCAGCCTAGACAGGGCAGAACCTTTCCGGTGCATGGATCCCTAAGGGAGACCATACTTCATGAATGGAGGAAGCCGGAGAAAGCAGTATTCTTCCCTAAAAATTTAAAGAGAAGGTTCCCCTTTAAGGAAGAGGATACAAAGCTGTGGGATAGATGTCCCAGACTGGACGCTTCCATAGCCAAGGTCTCTAGAGCTTCAGAACTTTCCTTTGAGGATACAGGTATCCTGAAGGACCCAATGGACAGGAAGGCGGAGGGCTATTTAAAAAGGGAGTGGGAAGCTTGCTCCGCCAACTTTAGACCCGCACTAGCCACCACATGCGTGGCGCGTACACTTGACTTATGGCTTAAACAGCTCCGCACTCTTCTGGAGTCAGACACTCTTGGGAAGAGATTCTGGATGCTTTACCCACGCTAAGTAAGGCAGTGGCCTATATAGCGGATGCATCCACGGAGTCGGTCACATTCTCGGCCAGATCCACAGCCTTGGTTAATGAAGCCAGGAGGGCTATCTGGCTGAAGACCTGGGGAGGAGACTCTGTCTCAAAGACAAGACTCTGTTCCCTCCCGTTTGATGGAGATCTGCTCTTTGGAAAGGAGCTGGAATCCGTCCTAGAGAGGTCGGCCGATAAAAAGAAAGGGTTCCCTTCCACAGTGGCAGACCATCTCCAGCAGCCGTTTTATCCTAGATCTGATCGCATCAGGGTACAGGATAGAACTTTTAGGCTGCCCCCCTCAAAAACTTTTCATAACAAGTCTCCCAAGAGACGCGGAAAAAGCCACAGCTATGTCTTCCCTCCTGCAGAGTATGCTGGAAGAGAAGGTGATAAGCTTCATCCCCCCATCTCTAAGGAAAGAGGGATTCTACTCTCAAGTTTTTCTGATAAAGAAATCATCAGGAAAATTTCGACTGATTCTAAATCTGAGACAAGTAAACATGTACGTAAAGTACAGACGTTTCAAGATGGAATCAATCTACTCCACCAGAGAGCTGTTAACCCCTGGGGTCTTCATGGTCTCATTGGACCTAGGGGACGCCTATCTTCACGTCCCTATTCGAGAGGAGTCCCAACAATTTCTTAGATTTGCAGTAAGAAAAGGGTTCAGAACCCTCTATTTTCAATTCAATGCTCTGCCCTTCGGACTAGCGTCAGCTCCACGCATTTTTACGAAGATACTGGCAGAAGCGCTAGGGACTCTGAGATCAGAGGGAATTCAGATTATCCCCTATCTGGACGACCTACTGTTTTTTTGCAGACTCAGCAGAAGTAGTCAGACGGAACCTGAGCAGAACTACCAGACACCTTCAGCAACTAGGGTGGCTGGTAAATCAGGAGAAGTCACAATTAGTACCTACTCAGAGCATTGTATACCTAGGATACCTGATAGACTCAAGGAAGTCCAAGATATTCCTGACAAAGGAAAAGGTAGAGACAATTTTGACAGAGGTGAGGAACCTCTGCACTTGTTCAAGGACCTCAATTCAGAGTATGAGGGTCCTTGGGTTAATGACAGCGGCCATCCCAGGAGTCCAGTGGGCTCAGTTCCATACTCGAGCGCTTCAGGCGTTCATGCTTTCTCTCTGGGATGGACAAACAAATTCACTTCAGAGACAGACGGAAATTCCGCAGGAAGTAAAGCTCTCAATAGAATGGTGGTTGATCCCTGCAAACCTCTCGGCTGGCCGACTCTGGTCCCAACACTGTCCTCTGGCAGTCACCACGGACGCCAGCGGGCAGGGCTGGGGGGCCCATTCAGGCACTCTGATAGCCCAGGGGCTCTGGAACCGGCAGGAAGCCGGCCTCTCCTCCAATGCGAGGGAGATGAAAGCGGTTCTAAAGGCCCTAGTAGCCTTTTGCCCATCCCTAAGGGGAAGACATGTGCAGGTCCTTTCGGACAACATTACCACGGTTTGTTACCTCAACAAGCAAGGGGGTACGAGAGTCCCGTGTCTGATGAGGATAGCAAGAGAGATCCTTCAATGGGCAGAAGAAAACCTGTTATCCCTATCTTCCATTCACCTAAAAGGGGAATTAAATTCTCTGGCAGATGCCCTAGGCAGAGAGACGCTGTCTTCGACAGAATGGTGCTTGAATCGAACAGTGTTCGAAGAAATAGTGCAGAAGTGGGGAGACCCACAGATAGACCTTTTTGCTACAAGACACAACAGGCAGGTGAAACAGTTCTATTCCCTACAGAGAGATCTTCTCAGTCGGGGCCTAGATGCCCTATCCCAGTCTTGGGAGGCAGATCTGGTATACGCATTTCCACCGTTTGCCCTCATTCCGAGGATTATCCGGAAGATAAAAGGGTCCAACACAAGGGTCATCCTGATCGCGCCATTTTGGCTGAGGAGGTCTTGGTTCTCAGGTCTTCTAAGACTCAGCATTGCAGAACCTTGGAGACTACCTTACAGGTCGGACCTCTTATACCAGGGAGAAGCGAATCATCCAGAACTGAGCTCTCTTTCTCTGACGGCTTGGCTTCTGAAAGGGAGCTGTTAGAGCTGAGAGGGTTATCGGCCAAGGTAATCGATACCATTCTTAGCAGCCGAAAGCCGTCCACTAACACAATTTATAATAAAATTTGGAAGAGATTTGGGGACTGGCGCAGACTCGACAACAGAGTGTCAGGTGCCATGGTCCCGGCGGTTCTAGATTTCCTCCAAGCCGGAGCAGATCTAAACCTTGCAGTTAGTACTCTTAAGGTTCAGGTGGCCGCCCTGTCCAACTTTTTAAATCAGACTGTCAGAAGAACCACTGATCAAAAGATTTCTTGTGTCCATCAGCCGGAAATGAGTCCCCAAAGCAAGGAGGTTCCCTCCCTGGGACTTATCAACAGTATTACAGGGTCTCGGTAGGGCACCATTTGAACCTATAGATGAACTACCCATAAAACTGTTAACCCTGAAGACAGTAGTTTTGGTGGCCCTAGTCTCGGCTAGGAGAGTCAGTGAGATCCAGGCACTTTCAGTGATTGAGCCTTTCTGCACCATTTTACAAGACAAAATTATCCTCTCGCTTGACCCAGCTTTTCTCCCCAAGGTATCGTCTAACTTCCATAGGTCAGAAGAAATAGTGATACCATCATTCTGCGGAAATCCAAAGAATGAGAAGGAAGCAGGATTTAATAAAATAGACGTCAGGAGATGCCTGATTGCCTACAATAGAGCACACCAAGGAGTGGTGACGCTCCACCAGCTTGTTTGTTTTATTCGCAGGTCCTAACAAGGGGAAAGAGGCATCCAAAGGTACCATCGCCAGGTGGATGAAGTCGGCCATGGCGGAGGCATACAAGGCAGTCTCCCGCACACCTCCATTAGGTATAAATGCTCACTCCACAAGAGCGGTTTCTACTTCTTGGGCTGAAAGGGCAGGAGCATCTCCCCTCCAGATCTGCAAGGCCGCAACCTGGTCCAGTTTCCAGACTTTTGTGAAGCATTACAGACTGGACCTGCTTGCCAGCCAGGACCAGTCTTTCGGCAGGAAAGTGCTACAGGCTGTGGTCCCGCCCTGATCAGGTAGTACTATATTGTCCTCTCTGTAAGCCGTCCTGGAAGATGACTTGGAAAAACAGTGTTATTACCTGTTAACTACTTTTTCCAGGAATCTTCCAGGACGGCGTCAGTTCCCTCCCTTTTTATGAGGTGAGTAGCAATGTAAAGCATATATAAGGATAGAGCTACGCTGATCCAGGTTTAATGATTCTGAGGCCTTCGGTTATTTGTTAAATACTGAGGTGCTAATGCATGAGTAAGACTTTTATGATGTGGATCATGTGTTTCCTGTTCTAGGTGGGAGGAGCCTATCTCTCTCTGTAAGCCGTCCTGGAAGATTCCTGGAAAAAGTAGTTAACAGGTAATAACACTGTTTTCCTTCTGACCTTAGCGATATAGGTTGGGTATCTACTGCAGGGTCAAAGACAAAATTTAAGATCCCCTGCTAATATCGCCTTCCCTTCTCTAAAGCCCTCCAATCTATTCAAGATTTTTCTCAAATACACTGCTGGGCGAACATTAGGGCAGTATATGTTTACCAGAGTATATTTCACATTAAATAGAAAACCTTTAACAAAAATATATCTTCCCTCAGGGTCTGTTTCCATAGCTTTTAATAGGAATCGCATGTTCCTATCAAACCCAATCGCAGTTCCTTTTTGATCTTTTGTTGGGTGAGTAGCTATGTATCCAGGTTGGGAAATCTTTTGAGATCAGTCTAGTCTTGGATGTAAACTTTAGATGAGTTTCTTGTAGGAACACTATATTAGCTGACATGCCATTCATCTCCTGCAGTATCTGATATCGTTTATTTGGGCTGTTTAACCCTCGCACGTTATACATGACTATTTTCATAGCTGCCATATTCTATTCTTTGATTCCTTTAAACTATACCAATAGCAAAATATCAGACACCAGCAGGTGAGAAGGGACCTCAGATACTCTTCTTCTTTCAAGGAGATCTCCTCAGACCTTAATTGCATATAATATATCCTTACTTTCAGAGGGTATCGCTCTAGACCTACTGTCCATATCGTACTGTCTAGCTCCATTTTTAACAATCCATTTAGGGTACATTGAGACCACATAAATCCCCATCCCCCTCCCTTTCCCTCCCCAATCACATTGAATATCAATGTTATATTCCCCCCAGGCTAGCTCCTGTTGCCAGTACCTAAGTCTGGCTGAACTTCCCTCCTGGGGGCTGTAAATGCCCGCGTGGACCCCCGGCTCTCCCCCCCCCCCCTCTTGAGGGTGGCTCCGGGGGCGCAGGCGGACACCGCCAGGTCCTCCACATCCCCATTCCCCGAGCAAGGCTGTTACTCTACAACCTATCCTGTTCCTGCTTGATCCTATGTCACAAGCTTCCTCTTAAACCGCCCAGCCTATCTCCTCCCAAGGGTCTACTGCCTGTTTTATCCATATTGTTAAACCCCCCGTACTCTATTCCTTGGCTAATTTTGGGGCTTCTCTCATCCTAGGGGTTTTCTTTTTAAGTTTCCTTTTCCCTTTCTCCTTTTCTTTTCCAATTATATCCATCTTATCCTGCGCCACATACTCTCCATAAAATTCCCCTTAACTTTTTATTTGTTTCTTCAACGTTATTCCCTCTCGTAAATTTTATTATAGGTTTATTTGTTAGTTATTTGTTTCTTTATTCCGGGTTCGCACGGTCATTAAATTCCTGGAAAAGTCATGGGATTTTGACATGGCACTTTCCAGGCCTGGGAAAGTTTTGGAAAATGACTGAACCCCACTAAGTTTTTTGGAAAAGTCATGGAATTTTGAGTAGTGGTGCCAACAGATCGTAAGCGATCTGTGACCCGAACGTGTCATCCTGTTCGCATCGGCACACGGCGCGATCCGCGGAGTGCTCTGGAGCCTCGGCCATTAGGAAAGACCGTGGCTTTGGCCTAGCTCTGGAGCCGCGGCCATCTTGGTACACCCGGCCGCGGCCTATTAACGGCTTAGCGGCAAGCTGACGTCAGCAGGAACAATAAGCAGCATACGGAACAAAGCCGCCTCCCCCTCCTCTCTGTTTACATCCACAGAGGAGGAGGAGCCCGCACTCGAGGGACTCGCACCACGCCGTGTATTGCTGTTCTGAGGTTTGTAAGGGGGGGTGTTTGTACTGGGGGGGTGTCTGCCTGCACTACTGGGGGTGTCTGTACTGTACTTACGTCAGTGCTACAGTTTGAATTTTATTTGCGTGAAGTTAAGTCATGGATTGTGGAAACTAACTAGTGTTTGGTGATTGTATATAGTGTATACCACATTTACCACTGACTAATGCAGAGTTGCAATGCAAGGAGATCAGCTAAAAGTAGTTGGATCTGTATGTGCGTTTTATAATTAATCAAAATTAGTCGATTAATCGATTTAAAAAAAAAAAACGATTAATCAAACGCAAACATTTTAATCCGTAACGGCCCTAATTTATTTTAGTAAAAATATGCTGGGTGTGACATGGATTTTCTTCTTATTTAACGTGTTTCATGAAATGTCTACATTAGGTCATGGAAAAGTCATGGAATTTTATTGGTAAAAATGTGTATGAACCCTGTTTATTGCTCATCTAAGTTACGTATTTTGTTACTATATATTTACAAATATTTTACCCTAAAATAGACCCCCACCCTACTTATGTGTAATTTACAGAAGCATCCATATAAATTTTAGTTAAGGTGCCTAGTGAACACAGTTGTGTATATATAATTATGCCAATAGGTGTGCAAATTTACATATAATATACCAATCAAAAACCAAAAGGAAAAAAGAAATAATGAAAAAAAATACTGAAGATTATATATACAATTGTCCAAGTATACACATAAATAAAAAATAAATTGCGGGTGAGGTGCACAAAGTGCTTAAAAAAAAAAGAAAACATTTCCCAGTATAGTCCAAAATAGTCCCCGAAAAAGGGGGAGAAGAGTCAATTTATATCCGGTAAGTGTCCAATTGCCTATTTTTATTTTAAGGTGGGGAGGATATGCAGGAGTATGCTGATTTAGATGTTAAGTTACAAAAAAAAGGGGGGGGGGGATATTGCAGGTAAAGTACATGGGAAATCCATGATGCAGGGTTGCAGCGGGTATCTCCGAATAGTGTCAGGTAGATGTACAGCTTCAGTTATAAATGTTAATGACAGTTAAAGCGGTTGTATACCCGCTATTTTTTTTATTTATTTTTTACACCTGTAAAGGAAAATGCATAATGAGCTTGTATGCACAGCATACAAGCTCATTATGAAATACTTACCTTAGAACGAGGCGTCGGGAACTTACCTGGTCCACGCCGAGGGAGATGTCATCTTGCCTCGGCATGTCTTCCGGGTATCGCGGCTCCAGCGCTGTGAGTGGCTGGAGCCGCGATGTCTCACTCCCCCGCATGCGCGCGGGAGACTTCGTTCCGGCGAGGCTTCAGCCCGAGAATCCCCTGTGCGCCGCTGCTGTCAGCGGCGCATTGCGAGGGGAATATCTCCTAAACCGTAAAGGTTTAGGAGATATTTCTTTTACCTACAGGTAAGCCTTAGTATAGGCTTACCTGTAGGTAAAAGTTTAAAAAATTACTTTACAACAGCTTTAATTTTTCCGCATATCTATTTTCCAGGGCCCTAGTTTCCCAACACCAGGCACACCAGCATGCAAACAGGAACTCCACCTGTGCCTGCACACAGCCCAATCATCCGGAATAAGAACTTTTTCTACACAGGATTCTATCTAAAACTTCCTGCATCCTTATATTCACGTTAGGATGCTACATACTGCTTTATACTGGACCCGGCTGATAGAGGGAAAAGGAAGGGAGTCTTTCCAGCTTTTTTTTTTCCCCCTATTATTTAGGCTACTCTTAACATAATAGTCCTACCAGCTCCTTGGTCCCATGATATTGACATCAGTGTCCGTTTGACAGCACTGTAAGGCAGATGAGGGGGCTTGATTCAGGCTCCGGGCTCCACAGCGTTCTCACCAGATGCGAGGGAGGGGGGGCTCATATCTTCGTCCGCCTCACTCTCACTTCGGCTCCCTTTCTCTCTCCATCCCTGGCCGCTCTCACCTCCGTTCACCGGCACGCCGGGGCCCCAAGAGGCAGACGACCCAAGCCGCTGCATCCCGGAGTCCTCGCCACCGGCAGCCCGCGTCACTTGTCTCTCCTCCGTCCTCCACACAGCTCCCTGTGAGGTCCGCCTAGGGGCGGTGCCAACCATCTCAGCGCTGGGCAGGGACAAACAGGCACCCCGATCAGGGGCCAGGTAGATCCAAGCTCCGCAGGTATCCAGGGAGGTTGCTCGGGCATACCTGCATTAATTCATGCTGGCAGCTCGCTCGGGGATGGTACACGGGAGGCCTCGGCGTTCAGCAGCTACTCGGCGCCATGTTGCATGGCTCCTCCCCAATTACGATAAGCACTAGATAGAATTTTCTGTTTTCCTGACGTCAACATGGAAGCATACATGCGTTTTGTATGCTGCTTCGGATTGGCGTCAGGAAAGTAAAATTTATGTTAAGTATTTGATAAAATTTTCCTTTTCTCTTATCGTCCATGGACTGACACAGCTGGATACTGTAAACGTGTGGGTATATGTCCCTGCTCGCAGGAGAAGATCTAGGCAGAATGTTAGATGTTAAAACATTCTAGAACAAACCAGAGCTGAACAGCCCCGCCCAGGGGGGCGGTCCCTCCGGACATTACCCTCCCACCTGCAGCTAGCAGACCTCAGTTTTTTTTCTGCCTAGCAGAAGGAGAAGACGTGGCTCTCTCAGGAGCCAGTCTCCTGGAAGATTTTACTTTTAAATTTTATTCCTTTGGGAATTGTATTTTATTTTTGAGACCTTCAATCAACTGTCGGCTGGGCAACAGGTTGGGTACACTGGTATCCTCGTAGTCTTCCCTGTCCGACCATCGAGCGTGCTGATCCTCGCCTTGCGTGCGTGAGACTCAGTTCACGACATACCCCATGACTCCAGGGGTGGCCGGGTTGCTTTCATGCTCCCGCGGTCCTCTCAAGATTGAACAGTACTTGACTGACTGTATCTCTCGCGGTGGACCGGGCCGACAGCTACGCAGTACGACTCTGTGATAGGTCTGTCTGAAACAAGCCAGTGGGTCCCTGAAAGGGACGGGTAAGTAGTCTCTCCTACTGCAGGTGAGTACATGCTGGCTGTGTTTCTGTGTGTGGGGGTTTCTCCCTGTCTCCCCCCTGTTATGCTGCTCTCTGCACCCTGTACTGGTGCTGTGCTGTGGGGTGCTTGGGGGTCACTCTGGCCTGGCTGGGCGCTCATGTCTGCAGTTTTTTCTGGTGTGTGAGGTGATTATTGCGTGCGCCATTGGCGCGCATTAGAGCTTTGAATTTCGCGCTCGGTGGCCATCTTGGCGTTCAGTGGCGCAGTTATAGCTGCAGCCGGCGGCCATTTTCTTGTGGCCGCCGCACATTTATTTCTGGCGGCGGCGCGAATCCCCTCACAATCTCCTCACAGACTGAGCGGTCCTTAAGGGTTGGTGGGTCCTCCCGGGTATCCCCTCCTCAGTGTAGCCAGTGGGTGGACTGTATATTCACTGTATAGTGTATAAGGTCTCAGAGGGTGGCGTTATGGAGTCTGATACACCTGCTCTCCACACTTGCCTGGGGCAACTGGCAGTGCTGCACAGTTAAACATGTTTATATGTTTCCTGCACCTGCGGTCCTTATGGACCAGTTGTCAGCAGTCCTGGAATAATTCCTGTCAGAATGGAAGCGGTGTGCGAGCAAAAGGAGCTATAAGCCCCCTCCCCCCACAAAAATCTTTACTGAAGGGGTGCTCTGAGTCAGCTATGGGACTAGCTACTATGCTCAGGACCCGACCTCTGAATATTTAATGTTTATGAACAGGACATTCCCTTGTGAGGAAGACTCCAGTTCTGTGTCAGTGAATGACAGGGTGCTTGTAAGTGATCTCATTGATGTGAGAAACACTCTCAGGCTGGAATTGCTGTGACAAGCTTTTCTTTTACAGTTTCCTCACTGTTTTCCTCACACTGCCTCAAGAGCAGCATGGATGAGGGAGGACTTTATTCATTTATGTCTGTAGTCCCTGTGAGCCTTATGTGTGATACCTGAGGTAACATTTCCCGCCATTTCCTGGGGAATGATTTGAGCTCTGACAGACACACGGTCTGAGGATCAGAGGTTACCTGTTACCTGCATGCTGCTTCGGCAGCACAGTCAAGCAGGTTGGAATGATACAGAGAAGATTATGCGCCTCTGCGCCATAATTTAACTCATCCTATACCTCTACACTGCATACATTCACAGTGTATGTATGTGTTATTGGTCTCTGTGTCTGCGTGGCTGTCCCCACGTTCCAATGCTGTGTTTCAGTGCCATACATGATATAAACGTACAAAATATGTTTATGCACGACTCCAGATACATTCACAGTATATGTATGTATTATACTCTCTGGGTTGGCGGGGGCTCCGGTGTCCTCCCGCACTCTCTTGGTATGTGCGCTTCAGCTCTCTGCACAGTATAGACATGTTCAATATGTTTATTGCACATATTATACATGTTTACAGTATGGGTATACTGTTTGCGTGGGGTTCCTCCGGGTACTCCGGTTTCCCCCCACGCTCCAATGGAAATGCACAGCATAAACATGTGCAATATGTTGATTCACATGCTATCATTCCTACACGGTATCTGTGTGCTGTCTGCGTGGAGTTCTTCCGAGTGTTCCGGTTTCCTCCCACGCGCTGACGGTATGTGCACCTTTGGCCTTCTGCACAGTTAAACATGTTCAATGTTTATCACGCATGCTATAATACCTACACGGTATGTGTAGGCAGTCTGTGTGGTTTTCCTTCGGGTACTCCGGTTTCCTCCCACACTCCATTGGTATGGGTGCTTCGGCGCTATGCACAGTCTAAATTTGTGCGATTGGATATCCACATACTAACATACCTACCCGGTATGTCTTGCACTCTGCGCGGGTTTCCGCCCACGCTACATGACATGCATGCCTTTGGTGCAATACACAATGTAAGCATACACTATGTTTATACACTACACTAAATACATTCACAGTAGTTGTAGGTATTGCATTCTCTGAGTATGCGTGGGGTACTTCAGTACCTCCCACGCGCCAACGGTGTGCGCGCCTTCAATGCTATGCACACATGAGCTTGTGCAAAATGTTTAGCACACACACTATAATACCTACACGGTATGCGTATGCAGTCTGCGTGGGTTTCCGCCCACGCTACATGACATGCATGCCTTTGGCGCAATACACGGTGTAAACATACACATTATGTCTATACACTACACTAAATACATTTACAGTAGCTGTAGGTATTGCATTCTCTGAGTATGCGTGGGGTACTTCGGTTCCTCCCACGCGCCAACAGTGTGCGCGCCTTCGGTGCTATGCACACATGGGCTTGTGCAAAATGTTTAGCACACACACTATAATACCTACACGGTATGCGCATGCAGTCTGCATGGGTTTCATCCGGGTGCTCAGGTTTCTCCCCTGCGTTCCAATGGTGTGCACATTCTCGGCGCTATGCACAGTATAAACATGTGCAATTTGTTAATTCGCAGGCTAACATACCTACACAGTTGTGTACGCAATCTGCGTTGCTGGTTTACGTCCGGGCCCCGATGATGTGCGCGCCTTCGTCGCTGGCACAGTATATACGTGTTTAATAGGTTTATCCACAAATACTAAACTACATACGCCGTATGTGGTGGTATTATGCTCTTTGTGACTGGGTGGGTTTCCTCCCACACTCTCCATTTGTGCGTTTGACGCAATACATTGTGCAAAACACATAGTTTATACTATCAGCACCTATCCATGGGTAGCTGCTGGATGGAGCATTGTCACAAGGATCCCTGGTTTCAGGGGTATCACTTTCCACCTGCTTTCAGTGGTGATCAGAAGCGCTGGCTTGGACTGTGTTCGCCAGGTTGGGGTTAGCGTTACGCCCATTAGTGGCTGCGTCTCTGGCATTTTTTATAGCTCAAGGACTGGGCAAAAGCCTCTGCTTCATCCATCAGTCGTCTAGCAGGTGCACTACAACTGCTTTAGCCTTTAGGGTCTCTGTGCCCGGGGTGGGTTTGCGCCACCTGTGGAGGCTGAGGTACTAGTCCTCTGACCGAGTTTCTAGGGAAGTTCCGTCAAGTTGCCTTTATTGGCCAACATTTGAGGCACCCTGTACACTGGGGCCTCCCTTCTCCGATACATTGCGGAGTCTCTTTGGGATTTTCATACATCTCGCTGCAAGATGGTCCTGTCGGCCGTGTGCATTGCAGGCAAAGGGTCCTTGCATCCGGAGGTGTTTCCACCTTCTTTACCAGAGGTGGGGCACCGGAAGTGGACCTTGTGGCCTCTCGACTCACTCGCAAGGTGGCAAGATCGTGGTCAGGTCCAGGGACCCCTGGTCGGACGCGTTGGAAGCCCGTGGGGGCAGTATCACCTGATATATGCTTACCCTCCGCTACTGTTGTTGCCTCGCCGGCTTCGCAGAGTAGGGGCTGAGGCCATTCCTGTGCTCCGGAATGGCGACATTGGTACGCCGATCTACTTCGGCTAGTTGCAGACATTCCTGGCGACGGCCTATTGGGGTGGACCTTCTGTCTCATGATCCCATACTTCATCCTGCTTTACAGTCCTTGGCTTTAATGGCATGGCTGTTTAAAGCCAGGTGCTGAAGGACCGAGTTCTCTCGTATTTGGTCATCTCTTCTATGTTGTTAACACAGGAATCTTCCTCCAGAAATATATCTCACCGTACCTGGAAGGCTTACATCGCTATGTGCGAGGAACTTGAGTGGCATCTTCGGATGTATTCCGTTCCCAGGATTTTGCTGTTCTTACAGCGTGGTGTGACCCAAAAGCTGGCCTTGCATACCTTTTTTTTTGAGGGTCGGATTTCGGCCCGGGCTGTCTTTTTTTTTTTTGTTTTTTTTTTTGTTTTTGACTGCTACCGGGCCATTCCTTGATTAGCACCTTTTTGTGCAGGGGGTTCGCCATGTGATCCCCCCGGTCAAGCCTCCTCTCCCTACTTGGGATCTGATTTTGATGCATCTCGGTTCTCCAAGAACATCCCTTTGAGAATATCGGAGAGATTCCTCTCTTGACCTTGTCCCAGAAGTTGGCCTTGGTGGCCATTGCTTCGGTTAGACGGGTGTCTGAGTTGGCGGCCTTGTCCGGCAAGTCGCCTTACTTGGTCCTCCATAAGGATATGTTGGTGTTGCGCCCACGACCATCCTTCTTTTCTAAGGATGGTCTTGGCCTTTCACCTTAAGAAGGACATTGTTCTTCCGTCCTTGTGTCCTCACCCATCGCATCCCTGAGAGTTTGCGCTTCATACATTAAGATGGGTACAAGCCTTACGAGTGTACCTGTCTGCTACTGTTTCCATTTGGAAATCTGTGTCTGGTCCAAAACAGGGCCGAGCGGTGTCGTCTGCCACCGTCTTTAGGTGGATCAGGCAGACCGTCATACAGGCCTATGCCCTTAAGGGGCGGACGCCTCCCTTTCCGGTTACGGCGCATTCCACCAAGGCAATTGGTGCTTCCTGGGCCTTCCGACATAAAGCGTCGGTTGCACAAGTGTGCAAGGCGACGACCTGGTCGTCCGTTCATACCTTTTCAAGATTTTATAAGGTTGATGTGGCTACATCTTCGGATGCTCCCTTCGGCCGCAAAGCATTGCAGGCCGCTGTTTAATGTTGCAACTCCTCCGTTGAGGAGCTCTGCTTGTTTGGAGTGAAGTTTTGGTTGTTCCTTTGCTACCGCTCCCACCCTTCTGATACTGATTTGGGACGTCCCACACGTTTACAGTATCCAGCTGTGTCAGTCCATGGACGATAAGAGAAAATAGGATTTTTGTACTCACCGTAAAATAAATTTCTCTGACGTCCATGGACTGACACAGGACACAGCACCCACCCTTCCTTTTTAAGGTTTGTACTGCTTTGTTACGAACTGAGGTCTGCTAGCTGCAGGTGGGAGGGTAATGTCCGGAGGGACCGCCCCCCTGGGCGGGGCTGTTCAGCTCTGGTTTGTTCTAGAATGTTTTAACATCTAACATTCTGCCTAGATCTTCTCCTGCGAGCAGGGACATATACCCACACGTTTACAGTATCCAGCTGTGTCAGTCCATGGACGTCAGAGAAATGGATTTTACGGTGAGTACAAAAATCCTATTTTTTTTTTTCTTGTGTCCTTATTGCCTTTTAATTTCTATAGATCTCTTTTAGGGCCACTTCACACCACATGCAGTCCAGTGCGGGGTTTTTTTTTTTTCCCCCTCATGTTTTTTTCATCAAAAACACTTGGGTAGTAGGTCATATGGTTTCCAATGGCGCATGCTGCATTTTTCCTGTACTGGAATGCGGTAAAATGCATAAGCGCACTGGAAGGCATCACAAATGCATCAGGCCCCAGTACAGTGGGAGAAAAAAAACAGGAAGTGCCAGCTCACACCACATGCAGTCCAGTGCGTTTTTTTGTTCTGCATCAAAAATGCATTGAAAGAAGGCTATATGGTTTCCAATGGCATGTTTAACACCAGTGCAGTCAGTTCCAGAAAAAAAAAGTAGAACATGCTGTATTTTTCTTGGACTGTACTAGACCGCAGTAAAACTCATCAAAAAATGCACTGGAATGTATCAAAAAATGCACCAGACCCCAGTACAGTGGAAAAAAAAATGCATCCAGAATGGCTCTGGAGCGTGCCTTTGTGGTGTAAACAAGCCCAAAAAAAGCACCTGGAATGCATACGGAAACGCATCAAAAATGCACCGAACGTGACAGACGCATTAAAAACACGCATCCAGAACAGATCTGGAGTGTGTTTTTGTGGTGTGAACACTATGGGGTTGATTTACTAAAGGCAAATAGTCTGTGCCCTAAAAGTGCAGTCGCTGTAGATCTGAGAGGAGCATGCAAGGAAGAAAAAAAAAAGCATTTTTGCTTGCACATGATTGGATGATAGAAATCAGCAGAGCTTTCCCTCATTTCAGAGCTTCCCCACAGATCTAGCGCAACTGCACTTGCGGTACACAGTATATTTGTCTTCAGTAAATCAACCTCTATGTGTAGTGAAGCATTGTAAAACCAGAGGTGTTCTTTTGGTGCCGAGCAGCTGCACCTGTGATGGGCTCATCAAAATTGCTGACTATGCCTGCCCTTTTTGCCCCCCCTCTATTTATAGAAGACATACTATTATTTCCTGCAGCAAAAGGTGCTTAATGAATAGAGGAGGTTGACCCTCCATTTATCCACCTATCCTCCATTCATAGACCTCTTTTAATTGCTTAAAGTGATAGTATGGCTTCTGTGAATTGAGGGGGGTGGCAAGTCCAGGCAAAGTCAGCACTTTTGACTAGGGCCTGTGTCGCAAGTGAAGCCGCTCCTATTCACCCTCTCGGCACCAGAAGATTACCATGGGGAGGTTTAGAGGATGGAAGATTTCAAAGAAAAGAGTGACCAACACAAGGGAAACTGCTGTTTATCCAGCCAGAAATTTTGTAAACCGATCACCGTCTGTACACTCTTCTGGACTGTTAAAAGTTAGCATTGTTCCCTGCTATATCCATGGACTACAAAACATCTCTCTATGGCGAAGTGTTATAAAGTCCTAACACACTTAGAGCAGTGTTGTCACCCTAGTATCTAAATACAGTAGAGTTGTCAGCCTAGGACAGTGATGGCAAACCTTCGGACCCCAGATGTTTTGGAACTACATTTCCCATAATGCTCATGCCCTCTGCAGTGTAGTTGAGCATCATGGGAAATAGTTTCAAAGCATCTGGGGTGCCAAGGTTCGCCATCACCGGCCTAGGACAAGAAGAGTGTTCCTGGCAGAATCACCAGTTTGAAAATAAAGAAAAAAAAATTCAGCCACCACATCTAAGGAAAGGTAAATAATTGAAATACAATTAATATTTGTTCTTGAGTTAGATAGAGATATATATATATATATATATATATATATATATATATATATATATATATCTCTATCTATCTATTATATTTTTTATTATTATTAATTATCTCTGTCTCTTAACACACAACGAGAATATCAGATATCAGACGAATGATCGTGCTTTTTTTTGTTTTCTTACATGCTAGCCTCATATCGAAAATGAAGAGGTTACTTGTTGCAAACATTTTCGTTCGACAGAACACAACTTCGCAAGTGATTTAATGTATTCTTTAGTTTCTGAGCATGTGTGGATTTCCCTTATGATATTTATCGGATTAAAACTGTACTAATTAAACAAATATCGTATGTTTGGGTATTGTACGAGAAAAATGTTTGTTTGTCCCCTCGGATAATTTTGCATGAACGGTCGCGACCAGCTCTCGAAAGCTGTGATCTAATGATCAGACTATGATACGATCACTTTGAAAGCGGTATTTCTCATCCAATTTTCTGATCATGTGTACTAGACATTACAAAATAAAGGGCGACAGTTCAGTAACAATACAAGGGAGCTAGAGAGCAGGAGGTCTTGGAAGGAGTGGAGAGGACAGTTTGGGTGATATATTGAGACAAGATTGGTGATGTAGCTTGGGGCAGAGTTGTGAATGGCTTTGTATGTTACCATTTTTAATTGTATTCATTGGGCAATCAGAAGCCAGTGGAGGGATTGGCAGAGAGGAGTGGTGGACACTGAGCAGTTGGTAAGGAGAATGAGTCTGGCAGCAACATACTAAGTAGACTGAAGGGTGAATAGCCTGCGTAGAGGTAGGCCTATGAGGAGAGAGTTTCAAAAGTCAGGGCAAGAGATAATGAGGGAGTGAATGAGTTGCTTGGTGGTTTCATTGGTTAAAAATGGGTGTATTTTGTAGATTTTGCTGAGGTAAAGTCTACAAGATGTGGGCAGTGATTGGATTTGGGGCTAAAAGTTTGTATTATTGAAAGTGGTGAGATGTCCATAGTAATAACTCATTAACTGACATAGTAATGCAGAAGAGAAAGACAGGTGTCACCAGCATAGAGATGGTATTGGAAGGCGTAGGAGTTAACAAGTGACCAAGGGAGGAGGTGTTGATGGAGAAGAGAAGGGTTCCAAGGACTGAACCTTAGGGGATCCCTATACAGAAAGAGGAAGTGAAGTGGAGGAGACAGAGTTGTAGGCAATACTGAAGGAACACTGATGGGTAGAAGAACCAGGAAAGAACAGAGTCTTGGGGGGGGGGGGGGCAAGGGAGTGGAGTTTTTTTGAGGAAGAGGAGCGGGTGGTCAGCAGTATCAAAGGCAGCAGAGAGGTCTTCTAGTGACCGTATAGATTAGTGTCCATTGGTGTTAGTAAATCGTTAGGGAGTTTTAGTGGGGGCAGTTTCTGTGGAGTGTTGTGAGCGAAAGCCAAACTGTAAGGGGTCAAGTAGACCTGTAGAGCAGGTTTAAACGCCAGTACCCAGAACGGCTCAGTTCCCCAAATAAAAGGGAGCAAAACTTTCTGGGATAACCAGTAAGAGCATGTGGGCAGTAAGCACTTGCAGAGAAAACCTAAACAATGTATTTCAGGAATCCATCAAAGTAGTCTCAATTATGAAGGGATGCCATTTATTACTGTTTGTACCGTGTGAAGTTTGAGGATCTAATGGTATCTCTGCTCACTTTCTACCAGAATGGCACTCTGTACATAAAGTAGAGAGATTATTTGCATTGATCTCTGAATCCCACTTAATTTTTTTATCCTTGGTTTTGTTTTGCTCTTAATTAAGTCATCATAGAGCAAAAGAGGAGTGAAGGAAAGAGTAGTATGTGCGGGAGGGCTTAGCCAACCTGTTGCTTTAAAAAGTAGTTTTCTCTTATCCATGGACTGACACGGTGTCTCTTTACACTTTACACATGGGTTTATGTCCCTGCTTGCGGAAGAAGACCTAGGCAGAATGTGAGATGTTATACATACATTCTAAAAGCCAGAGCTGAACAGCCCCACCCAGGGGGCGGTCCCTCCGGACATAACCCTCCCACTACAGTCAGCAGACTTCAGTTTTTTTCTGCCTAGCAGAAGGAGAAGACGTGGCTCTCTCAGGAGCCAGTCTCCTGACCTATTTTTATTCCTTTTCTGGAATTCTTTTTATTTTATTTTTGAGAATTTTCTATCAACTGTCGGCTGGGCAACAGGTTGGGTACAAGATATCCTCGTAGTCTTCCCTGTCCGACCATCGAGCGTACTGATCCTCGCCTTGTGTGCGTGAGACTCAGTTCACGACAGGCCCCATGACTCCAGGGGTGGCCGGGTTTGCTTTCATGCTCCCACGGTCCTCTCAAGACTGAACAGTTCCTGACTGACTGTATCTTTCGCGGTGGACCGGGCCGACAGCTACTCAGTACTGCACTGTGATAGTCCTGTCAGAAACACACCAGTGGGTCCCTCAGGGGACGGGTAAGTAGTCTCTCCTGCCTGCAGGTGAGTACAAAAGGCTGTGTGTTTCTCTGTGGGGGATTTTCCCTGTCTCCCCCTGTATTTCATTGTCACTCTCTGTCACCATTGCTGGCGCTGTGCTGTGTGGGGTGCCTGGGGGTCACACTGTTCTTGGAGGGGCTCATGCTGGTCTGCAGATATGCTTGGGGCCTTTTTTTGTGTGTTTTGGGGCCTGAGTGGCGCTGTGTGTGTGTGCTGTTTTTTTTTTTTTTTTTTTTTTTCACTTTTGCTGAGTCATGGCGGCCATCTTGCTGCGGATCGCCTCAGTGAAGTGCGGAGGCCATTTTCTTGTAGCCCGTGCGCTCTTCAGCACTAGTTTTGGCCTCTAGCGCTGCTGTAACAGCGCAAATCTCCTCACAATCTCCTCACAGCTCACCAGCGCTGACACAGCGCGGTACAGACAGCGGAACTGAGCGGTCCCTGGTCCGGTTTGGTGAGTCCCCTGGGCGCCCCCTCCTCAGTCAGCACAGCCTGTGGGTGGACTTTTTATCTGAGAGTCTGAGGGGGGCAATATGGAGTCTCTGTCACCAGCTTCCCCTAAATGTCAGTGGACAACAGGCAGTGCTTCAGCACCTGCGGTCCCTAGGGACCAGTTGTGGGCAGTCCTGGAATCATTTCTGACCAGGATGGGAGCTGTGTGCAAGCGCAAGGGAGCAAAAAAGCGCCCTCTCCCCACTTTACTTCATGAGGGCAGTGCGCCGATTCAGATATGGGCCTAGCCAGTACCGCTCAGGACCCTAGTTCTGAATGTATTGGATGGTTTTGAACAGGACATTCCTTATGAGGAAAACTCCAGTTCTGAGTCAGTAAATGACAGGGCGCTTGTTAGTGTACTCATGACTGCGGTGAGGGACACTCTCAAGCTAAAATGCTGCGGATGCAGAACCTCAGGCGGATACAGTCTCCTTTGGTTCTTTTAAGGCCAGGCCTTCTAAAGAGGTTTTTCCATATGTACTTTCTTTGACCAGCTCATTGATAAGGTCTGGGAGAAGCCGCAGAATTTTTTTTTTTTATGGTCCCGCGGCGTTTGTCTATCAGATACCCCTTGAAGATGCCCTACTTAAAAAGTGGGCTTCTCCCCCAGGGTCGACCCTCCAGTCGCCCGGTTGAACAAGGCCATCACTCTCCCGATGGAGGGGACTCCTGCATTTGAGGACCCCACTGACAGGAGGTCAGAAGTGGTGAGCAGAGCCATGTTTGCCTTGTTGAGATCCGCCCTACGGCCTGTGGTAGCGGCGACCCTTGTGTCTTAAACACTTACAGGTTGGGCAAAAATGTTGCACCTAGCTGTACAGGAGCATAATCTTCCTCCAGACACAGTTGCTCTGGCCCACCAACTGGTTCAGGGCCTGGTTTATGTGTGCGACGCCACGTTGGACACGGCCCCTTTAATATCCAGGGCCTCTGTCTCGGCGGTGGTATTGCGTCGTCTTATCTGGTTGAAGTGCTGGTCTGATGACCTAGCCTTAGGAAGCTCCTGACGGATCTACCATTTAAAGGTGGTAGATCTTTCGGTGCTGCTCTGGATGACATTGTCATGGATGTCATGGGAGGTAAAAGCACTCTTCTTCCTTAGACTAGCAAGGGTGAGGAGGCCCGCCGCAAACAGGGGCCTTCCTTTCCAGCAAAACAGGGTTTTTTCGTCAGTCAGAGTCCACGGGTAGGCCCTCTTAGACTGACGGCAGTGCGGCTGGTGGGCACAAGTGCCCCTGGGTGCGTAAGCCGAACAAGTGGCTCCCAAGCCCGCCTCCACGTGTAGTCTTGCCTCCGCCCGACTCTGGGATGGGGGGACGACTTCGCAGGTCACGAATCGGTGGTCCTCCCGAATCTCCGACCTGGTGGGTGTGCGAGGTGGTCACCTCAGGATACAGGATAGTATTCCGATCCTGGCCCCCAGACAGATTCTTTCCCTCAAATCTTCCTCTCCTTCCTACCTGTCGGGCAGCCCTCTTGGGGGCTGTACAGAATTTGATCAGGTCCGGAGTGATTGTGCCCGTTCCGTCACAGGAGAGTTTTCAGGGATTCTACTCGAATCGGTTTGTCGTCCCAAAAATAGGACGTGGTTCGACCTATCCTGGACCTCAAGGCCCTGAATGCCTTCGAGAAGTTGCAGAAATTCCGCATGGAATCCATTCGCACGGTGATCGCTACACTCCACCAAAGGGATTTTCTTCTGGCGTCCTTGGACTTCAAGGACGCCTACTTGCATGTTCCGATCTGCGTAAGTCACCAGAAGTTTCTGCGCTTTGCGATCAGCGAAGTCCACTATCGATTGTGGCTCTTTCTTTCGGCCTAGCCTCGGCACCAAGGGTGTTCACCAAGGTGCTTGCTCCGGTTCTAGCCTTCTGTTACAGCGAGGTATTGCTGTCGTGGGCTATCTGGACGATCTTCTGCTAAGAGCAGAAAGTGTATCAGACTTAGAGGAAAGGTGACTATCGTCAATTAGACCCTCAGGGACTCGGGTGGTTCCTGAACATTCAGGAGTCAGTCCTGGTCCCGACTCAGTGTCTGGAGTATCTAGTTCTGATTCTGGACTCCTTGGAGGCAAAGGTATCCTACCTCTGGAGAAGTTGCTGAAACTTCAGTCTGCGGTGCGGGTGCTGACATCCCAAAAATGGTTGTCAATCTTGTTTTTTGCATGAGAGTCCCGGGACTCGTGGTGGCCTCCTTCGCGGCCGTTCCGTATGCCCAATCACACACCAGGGCATTGCAGAAGGAGATCTTGTCCACCTGGGACAAATCCCCATTGTCCTTGGATCTTCAGATCCAGGTGATTCACATGGTCAGGGCGCCCCTGACATGGTGGTTGAGATCCTCGGCTCTTCGGTCCGGAAAGTCGTTCCCCTCCCATCCAATGGACGGTTCTCACGACGGACACCAGCCTGACGGGCTGGGGTAGAGTCTGGGGAGTCCTGTTGGCTCAGGCCTTGGACTCCGGACGAGCCCGTTTACCAATCACTGTTCTGGAAATACGGGCCATCGGACTGTGTCTCTCCTCAGGTCGGAGAGAGTACGGGGTCGCTCCATCGGGAGCCAGTCGGAAACCGCCACGGTGGTGGCGTATGTAAACCATCAAGGGGGAACTCGGAGCTCAGCTGCGGCTTCCGAGGTAGTCCGTATCCTGAAGTGGGCCGGAGGAAACGTGCCGGCTCTGTAGGCCATTTTACATTCTGGGCACAGACAATGGGCAAGCGGACTATCTGAGTCGCCAATCGCCGGACCAAGAAGAGTGGTCCTTGCATATTTCAACTCCTTTACCGACGGTGGGGCACGCCGGATGTGGACCTGATGGCCCCTCGACTCAATCGCAAGGGTCGAGGTTGTGGCCTGATCCAGGGATCCTTGGGCGATGCCTCGGATGCGTTGGTGGCCCCATAGGGTCCTTATCGCCTGATATAAACTCCGGCGATCCTAATTGTTCCGGATTGGCCTCAACATCACTGGTACGCTGATCTGGTACGTCTCGTCGCGGACGTTCCCTGGCGGTTGCCGATGAGGGAGGACCTTCAGTCTCAAGGTCCTATGTTTCATCCGGCTTACAGTCTCTGGCTTTAACGGCAGGGCTGTTAAAAGCCAGGTGTTGAGGGACCGAGGTCTCTCGGACTCGCTCATTTGACCATGTTAAAGACATGGAAGTCTTCCTCCAGGCAGATCTATCACCGTGCCTTGAAAGCTTATATCGCCATATGCGAAGCGCTGGACTGGCGTCCTCGGACGTATTCCGTCCCCAGAATCCTGCATCCTCTGCAGTGTGGAGTGACCCAAAAGCTTGCTTTGAGTACCATCAAGTATCAGATTTCGGCCTTGGCCGTCTTCTTTCAGCGACCTCTAGCGGGTAATTTCTTGGTTAGCACCTTGTGTTGGGGGTTCGCCATGTGCTCCCTCCTGTCTAGCCTCCTTTCCCACCGTGGGATCTGAATTTGGTACTCTCGGTCCTCCAGGAACCTCCTTTTGGGAATATCCGGGATATTCCCCTCTTGTCTTGTCTCAGAAGGTGGCCTTTTAGTGGCAATCACTTCTGTTTGACGGGTGTCTGAGTTGGCGGCTTTGTCCTGCAAGTCGCCATATTTAGTCATCCATAAGGATAAGGCGGTGTTGCATCCGCGACCTTCCTTTTTTGCCAAAGGTGGGGTCGACCTTTCACCTACATGAGGGCATTGTCCTCCCGTCTTTGTGTCCTCACCCATCGCATCCCAGAGAGTTTGCGCTGCACATATTGGATGTGGTACGAGCCTTACGGGTGTACCTGTCTGCTAATGCTTCTATTCGGAAGTCCGACTCACTGTTTGTGACTGTCTCTGGTCCATAACAGGGCCAAGCGGTTTCGTCTGCCATCATTTCTAGGGGAATCAGACAAACCGTCATTCAAGCCTATGCTCTCAAAGGGCGGACGCCTCCCTTTCCGGTTACGGCGCATTCCACCAGGGCAATTGGTGCTTCCTGGGTTTTCCGACATCAAGCGTCGGTTGCACGAGTGTGCAAGGCGGCGACCTGGTCGTCTGTTCATGCCTTTTAAGTTTTATAAGGTTAATGTGGCTGCATCTTCGGATGCTTCCTTCGGCCGCAGGGTGCTGCAGGCCGCTGTTTAAAGTTGTAACTCCTCCGTTGAGGAGCTCTGCCTTCTTGGAGTGAAGTTTTTGGTTTTTCCATTTATACTGCTCCCATCCCTCTTGACACTGCTTTGGGACATCCCACGTGTAAAGTGTAAAGAGACACCGTGTCAGTCCATGGATGATAAGAGAAAATAGGATTTTTTGTACTCACCGTAAAATCCTTTTCTCTGACATCCATGGACTGACACGGCACCCACCCTTCCTTTTTAAGTTTTTGTACTGCTTTGTTACGAACTGAAGTCTGCTGACTGTAGTGGGAGGGTTATGTCCGGAGGGACCGCCCCCTGGGTGGGGCTGTTCAGCTCTGGCTTTTAGAATGTATGTATAACATCTCACATTCTGCCTAGGTCTTCTCCTGCAAGCAGGGACATAAACCCACGTGTAAAGTGTAAAGAGACACCGTGTCAGTCCATGGATGTCAGAGAAAAGGATTTTACGGTGAGTACAAAAAATCCTTTTTTTTTTTTTTAAACCATCCACCATTTGAAATGCACCCAATTTACTTTCATGTGAAAAATGTCTTTAGAAACATAAATCAGAAATGAAGGATGGGATTTGGTAGCTTGTAATGAATCGGTGTGTTACGGATACAAGTCCTGTTCCCAGTAACGGGTAATTGTTTGTTGCCCCATACCGTAACGCTGCACAGCACTTGTGACATTAAAGTGGAACTTCACTCTCAGTAAACATGGACTATTTCTAATCCGTATGCTGCTAGCATTAGTAAACCGATAGGAAGGAAAGTATATCATATTTACTTTACTTTTTGCATTTCTTCAGTCGCTTTCTGGTTTCCAGGCCTAGCAAATGATGTCATACATCCCAGGAGTCTTCAGCTGAGCTAAGAGCAGCTGGATTCCAGGAAGTGAGTGCTACATGAATTATCTGCCCTTAAAGTGGAGCTCCACCCTAAATACCAACTTTTGCTATTTGGAACCCTCCCCCCCCCCCCTCCGGTGTCACAATTGACACCTTTCAGGGGGGAGGGGGGTGAAGATACCTGTCTAAGACAGGTATTTTCACCCACTTCCGGGAGTCCTCTCTCTGGGAATCTGCGGGAGTGACGTCACTTCCCCCAGACTTCCCGTAGTGTTCTGGGAGACACTCGGCTCCCAGAACACAGGAGGACGAATCAGAACGGCGCAGCGCGACTCACGCATGCGCCGTAGGGAACCGGGCATGAAGCCGCAGGGCTTCACTTCCTGGTTCCCTCAGCGAGGATGGCGGAGGGAGCAGCAGAGCGACGAGCGATCGCTCGTCCTCTGCTGCGGACGTCGCTGGACTCCAGGACAGGTAAGTGTCCAAATATTAAAAGCCAGCAGCTGCTGTAGCTGTAGCTGCTGGCTTTTAATTTTTTTTTTTCTGGCGGAGCTCCCCTTTAAGCCTCATACACACTGTTAGATTTTCTTCAGATTTACCAAAACCATATAATATGAGGTCAAACCTTAAGAGTTTCAATTTGTCTGTGATTAGGCAAGCCCATGCACTACATGGTTTTGGTAAATCTGAGGACAAAAATCTGCGTATGGGGTCTTACTCAAGATGGCCACTGCCAGAAATGCCAGGGGGGTGTTTTTCAAAATGATTTCTCAGCAAAATAAAGCATGGATGGGTGGAGGAGATTTCTTTGAATATTAAAAATAATTTATATAGCTTTTTTTGGTTTGTGATGCTCAGATACAGTTTCATATGTGTTTTTTTTTTTTTTTCTTTCTAGCTGTTTGGGGAAACTTTGTCAACATGAGGTAAGAATTTAAAAACATTTTGGATTTGGTAATGTAAATTGCTGGCAGAAAACTGGTTACAAGAATGTGCCCCTAGTTATGCCTATCATGTGAGGTTTTTATATCTAAATTATTTTAGAAATAAATGGGTCATTGTCACAGTAATAAAACTATAAAAAATCTCCTCCTGTTAAAGAAGTGGTATACTTATTTTCTCCTACTGCCCACATCACCATTTTTTGCTTTAGCTCTAAGAGCTACAGTGCCTGGAGAATCCTCTGCCATGCAATGATGCCCTGGCCCCCTGCAGATTGCTGTAGTTGCTTCCACCAGCTACTGCAGGGGTAGGCAACCTGAGGCCCTCCAGCTGTTGCAGAACTACAAGTCCCATCACACCTCTGGGAGTAATTGTAACTGCCAGCCTTGCAATGCCTCATGGGAAATGTAGTTCCACAACAGCTGGAGGGCCCCAGGTTGCCTACCCCTGAGCTACTGTGTCCTAAAATTATGCTCTGGTCACCTAAGTGCTGTAGTTCCTTCCACCAACCACTACATTTCTACTGTGTCCCACAATATTGTCTTGGTCCCCAGGCGAGTGCTGGAAGTTTTTCAACCAGCCACTACTGTCCCGAAATAATGCCCTGGTCACCTTCTGAGTTTTGTAATTCATTCCACCAGCCACTACATCACTACTGGGTCCTGCAATGATGACCTGGTCCCCTGCCCAGTTCTGTTGTCCCATTTTCTGAAGCCTATGCCTCTACTATATCCTGCAGTAGACTGCCAGATGCTGTGATTCTGTCCTGCAGTAATGTAGGAACTGGCAGGAGATACCAAAGCACCCAGGGAGGAGCCAAGGATCCAAAACACCCCAAGTATTTTGGATGAAGAGGATTCTCTGGGCTCTTGGCAGGGTCGCTATAATAAGGCATATTTCATTCACAGACTGGTATTTCTGAATTCTAATTGTATGTAGTTGGCTAGTTCACTGTGAACTGGAGGCTTATGCTGTACAAACTGCCTACCTTTTTCATGTTTGTGAAATGTGACATATCTGGTGGACAATTTATTTTTTATTTTGTCCCCCTCATAACAGCTAGCGCTACAGTGTACAAGAAACCTGTGCTAAAATTACTTGAAACCCCAGGCAAATGGCTGAATACATAGTTATAATACATATACAGTATGGTTACTGTTTTAGGTGTCAGGATTTGTAATTCCTATCTATACATTTTCCACATGCCATACAGTTCACCTTTCTGAGCATGTTTCAAGTTGCACCCATATTTAGGGTTTAGCATGTAACATGCATGGTTGGCGTGCACAGTCCCCAGCCCTCAAACCACCCCTTACAGCATGGGTGCCCAACCGGCCTGCCACCACCTGCTCTGGGATGGCGGGTCGGCAAGCCCAGATTGCGGATTTCCGACCCGCCATCCCCGAGCATCAGCGAGACGATCCGAGCCGGCGTTGGAGGAAGCATATACGGCTGCTGTAGAGAGCAGAGCCGATGCTTCCTGTATAGTGCCGGCTTCTGTCTCAGGCGAAGTGATACCAAATGTGCTATGCCTGTGACCGTTCCCAGCGCGATACAGGAAACATTGGGTCTGCTCTCTACAGCAGCCGTATGCTTCCTCCAGCGCCGCTCCTGTCACACTGATGGCAGGTATGGTGGATCAAGAATCAGCCACCAGTACCCAGAAATACCAGACAGCAGTACCCAGAAATACCAGACAGCAGTACCCAGAAATACCAGCCGGCGGTGCCCAGAAGCGCCAGCCGGCGGTGCCCAGAAGCGCCAGCCGGCGGTGCCCAGAAGCGCCAGCCGGCGGTGCCCAGAAGCGCCAGCCGGCGGTGCCCAGAAGCGCCAGCCGGCGGTGCCCAGAAGCGCCAGCCGGCGGGACCCACCAGTCGTACCTGCCCCGAAAGACAGCCAGCAGCAGCCACCAGCCATCCCTGTGGAATCCTAAAGAAGTGAAGATTGAGGTCAGTTAAGGTGCAGGTAAACCACAGTGCATCAGTGTGAAAGCAGCTTTGGGCTCCGTTCACGTGATCACCTCCTATAGAGCAGCAGATTTAAACTGACCTGCGTCCTTTTACACCCGCCTATCTCCAATCCAATCTGCTTAAAAAAACAAGGGAATCCGTCCCCTTCTGTCTGGGCGGATCAGAGAGCCCATAGAGTAGAGCGGGCTGTGTCCCGGTCTGCTCTGCATATGCAGACCTGTCATCTGCCCACTCTACTCATTGTGGCCCACGACCAGCTGCCAAGTCGCTAAAGTGAGTGAGTAACTTGTATAGCGCAGCAAATGCGAATTAAATCGCCTCAAGGCGCTTTGCATCCAGTGTCGTCCTGATCCTTCAGAAGAGGTGGGTCTTTAGTTTTTTCCTGAAGGCCCGATGGTTTTCTTCCATGCGGATGTTTGTGGGTAGCGCATTCCATAGCCTTGGTCCTTGGACAGCAAACCTTCATTCTCCCTTAGCTTTGTAGCGAGTCTTGGGGATGTAAAGGAGGTTTTGGTTAGTTGATCGGAGGTCGCGAGTAGTGGTGTAGTGTTTTATTTTTTGTTTCCTTGTGTGCATTTGTGAGTGAGGCAGAGGGTCTGGAATGTGACCCGATCCTTTACGGATAGCCAATGGAGGCTTCTCAGGGACTGTGCGATTGATTCCCAGTTTTTTTTCCGTTACCAGTCTGGCCGCTGTGTTTTGGATGACTTGTAGACGTGTAATCTGATATTTTGGTAGTCCTGGGTAAAGGGAGTTTGTGTAGTCAAGTCGGGAATTGGTGATGGTTCCGACTACTACTGCTCTGTCTTTTTTTCCGGGATGAAGGGGATAAGTCTTCATAGCAGGCGGAGAAGGTGGTGAGATCCGCTGACTACTGATTCTATTTGTGCGTCCATAGTCATGTCTGAGTCAAGGATGACTCCAAGGCTTTTAACTTTGGTGTTCGGGGTTATGTTTTGTCCAAGGATGGAGGGTAGTGTCCATGTGGTCCTAGAGTTTTTCTTTCCGTTAGCGTGGAAAATGAGCAGTTCTGTTTTGGATCCATTAATCTTGAGCAAGCTCTCTGTCATCCAATTGTCGATCAATGTAAGGCATTTTTCCAGCCCGTAGTATTGATCTTTTTTTGTTGTTGATGCGAAAGTAAAGTGTCATCTGCATAGGAGTGGTAGCACAGGTCCTGTTCACTGATGATTTTGAGGAGTGGCCGGAGGTATTTGTTGAAGAGTACCGGTGACAGGGGTGATCCTTGAGGGACTCCGCATGTATTTGTGCGTGGTGCCGAGGTGAAGGCTCCCAGTTTCACTGTCTGGGATCGATTTTCTAGGAAGGATGCGAACCATGGTAGGTCTGAGTCTGCGACTCCTGCTACTTCGGTGAGGCGCGTGAGCAGAATTTTGTGATCTACTGTGGCAAAGGCTGCACTGAGGTCCAGCAGCACCAGGAGACTCGATTCTCCGTCATCTGCTGCTTCGGGTGTGTCGTCCCATATTTTGAGAAGTGCTGTTTCCGTCCCGTGGCCTGGGCGGAACCCCGATTTGTAATGGGTCCAGGAGTTTGTGGGTATCCAAATGAAGTTGTAGCTGTTACTACTTTCTCGATGATCTTGGAGAAGGTGTTCAGGCTTGTTACCGGTCTTCTAAGGTTTGGGTCTTTAGGGTCGAGGTTGGGTTTCTTTAGAAGGGGTTTAATTATTCCTTGCTTGAGGGACGTCGGCACAATACCTTCTTTGAACGATTGATTTATGAAGTGTTATGGGTAGGGCTGGGCGATTTTTTTTTTTTTTTTTTTTTTTTTTTTTTTTTTATATTAAAGTGCATCAACAAACAAAATTGCAAAGGCAAACCCTTTCTCTAACTGCAAAGTCAGTGTGCAACAAACACACAATATATTCCAGCGCTCATGGAACATACATTAACTATTAAACTCTTGAAACGCTGTGTGTGATTCCTTCTGTCCCAGCCTTGCTGCGATCCTTTTGGGTTGGAGGGCCCTCCACACGCTGGTCTGCCTGTTGTCCATCATTCAAGGTACTGTGCTCACACGGAGATCATGCCACAGGCTTTGTTTTGACTTTTTTAACCCCTCCTTGCTCCACGGATGTCACTGCAAGTTTAACAAGGATTGTCACCACTGGCAACTGGAGAGTTGAGATTCATTTGCCCTCTGCACATTTGGGATTGGATCCCTCTCTTTATTGTGATAAATGGACTAAGCTTTTTTATCAATTCTTCAAGAGTTTTCAATAGTTAATAATGTATGTTCCATGAGCGCTGGATTATATTGTGTGCATGTTGTGTATTTTGTACTTCTGGGTACGGATTTTTTCTTGCTGCGCTGGATCCTGTTTTCTCCCCCTTTTTGGATACTTTGTACTTCCCAAAATATTTGGTATTTTTTTCTTGTTATTATTATCATCCATTATATTTTTTTCTTTATCCACCAATTTAGCGCTTGTGACCTTTTGTTGTTTTTTGCAGTGTGCAACAAAGATTGTTAAACATCCAAATTATTAATACTGTATTTGGATTTAGCTAATAAAACAAAAAATCCTGAGGTTACTCTTAGTTGAATTGAACTGTGTCCATGTCTCACTGTGCCCGTGTCTCACTGTGCCCGTGCTTCACTGTGCCCATGCTTCAATTACTGTGCCCGTACCTGATGCAGATTTTCATGGTATACGGATTTTACTGCTACACCGGTGGCCATTCCAGTATTCAAAAGCCGCGCCTCCTCCTCGTCTGTGATAGGCGGAACACTCCATTTCCCAGCATTCAGTGTTCTGCCTATCATGGTCATCCTCATAACACAGACGAGGATGAGAGGATGTCTGTGATAGGCTGAATACTGCCTGCTGTGAAATTGAGTGTTCCGCCTATCACAGACGACGAGGACTCGGGAGGCGCGGCTTTTGAACACTGCAATGGCCACCGTCTGTCTGCATGACACGCTGATCAGGTAGGCAGACGGCGGCTGCAGCGAGTAGATGTAATTGGGATAACGCTGCCCAGTGCTATTCCGTATATGCCCCCTGCAGTCCTGCTATGGAAACTTTGAAGGGAAAAATGTTTTTTTTTTTTTTTTTTTTAAATCTAAAAAAAAAACGATTTTCTTCAAAACTGAATCGATTTGAGCTCAAAACTCGATTCAAGATTAAAATCGATTTTTTTTCCCAGCCCTAGTTATGGGGGGTGCCAAGATGTCGGTACATTCTTTCAGTAGTTTTGCCGGAATGATGTCGTTCGGTGAAGTGCTATCTCGGAGGCTTCTGATGTTTTTGGTGTTGTCGATTGTAATTGGGACCAGAGTAAATTTTGTGGTTGCACTTTATTTATATGCTTATTTTCTTCCTTTTTGGCCGAGTGTGGTTGTTGGATTTTTTTCTGCTGGATTGTTTCCCAAATGTTGTCGATTTAAAAAAATTGGATAGTTCATTACAGAATTCCTGTGTTTCGTTTACTGAAGACTCCAGGCAAGTGGGATTCATGGTCTGAGCCACTCATTCTGAAGAGTTCGCGGGGACGGTTTAGGGCTTTTACGATGGTATTAGAGAAAAGGTATTTTTTTTTTTTTGCTTTGAAGTGGCCCTCGCTCTTCAAAAGGTTGGGCACCCCTGCCTTAGTTTTGGGGTGATTTGAAATCAGTGGGTCTGTGTGTGGCTATTCCCACATAGTCGCGCCATTCACTCACAAGAATCTGACAAAGCTGCCACTGCAGCAGTGGGACTGTAGTTAATAATAGACAACTTCTGTGATTGTCACCACACTTGTAGTTCATTGACATTTCTTCAACCCTGTAAGTGAAGGCTGCTGGAATAGTGATCCACTAATTGCAGTTAGTGCGTTCCAGGCTCCTGCACAGAAAATAATAAATGCTATTTATTTGATATAGGTGCATTTATTATTCCTGCAAAAGATGGGCCTAGCCTTTAGGGCCAGTTCACACCAGACGCAGTTCCGTGTGCTTTTTATTTTCTGCACAAAATGCATGCACAGTGTTTTTCCATGTATTCCAATGGCTCTAGTTAGCTCTACTTCTCACCATGCAGTCAGTTTCTGCACCGAAAACTGACCAAAAACTGACTGCATGGTGTGAACTAGAGCCAACAAGAGCCATTGGAATACATGGAAAACACTGCATGCATTTTTAGTGCAGAAAAAATGCGCACAAAACTGTACGGAACTGCATCTGGTGTGAACTGGTTCATCAATCTGGCTTCCTGTATCAGATCCATCTTCCTCAGTAGATAGCAAATCGGCATTCTCGCCTCTGTCCAGCAAGGAGGGAACCGACCCTGTAAGTAATTGTAAACCTCAAAGCAGGGGAGTGATTTTTTACGGACTACCCTGAGGTGCCTGTGAAGGTTCTCATTTATTCAGGTCATAGTATGGCTAATAGAGGTCACATTCAGCTGGACTTGTTCTGCAATGCTGAAATCGTTTTAAAAATATTAAACGAACAAGTCCAGTTGATTCTGTCTACTACTAGTTATACCATGGCCTGGCTGACCGAAAATCTTCACCTACACCTTTGGTGGTAAGGTGACTCTCCTACTTTTGTGGTTTACAGATACTGCTTGCAGATGGAGAAGCCTATTTTGCCTCCACCCAAACTTTTTTTTTTTCCTCTCCAGCGTCTCATTCCACAGTTACCCTTTTGTAAGGTACATGTAAAGCACTGTGCAAACTGCTGGCGCCATATAAATGCTGTATAATAGTAATACAGATTTGGCTCCCTCGTTTTTACTGGACCGAGGTGATGATGGTGATTTGCTGTCTATTGAGGAAGATGGCGGTAAATGGGGGAGACGATGTGAAACCAAATTGCAGAACCAGGAAGGTTAAGGCTTGAGTCCACCCTTTGCAAATAAATGCACCAATATTTAGCGGCAGCAGACAAGACTTTTAGTGAAAGCCATACTGTCTGGCATGACTGAAAATATAATAATGAATATACAATTGATATACATCTCAAGAACATTAACATGTTTACTTGGAGTTCTGCTTTAATTTAGTCGGGAACTGTCCCATGTCATGTACTAGAACTTCAGACAATAGCAGAAATGTAAAATGTTTATTTTCAGCCTAGGTTCACATTGATGTGGAAAATGCAGAAAATCCTGTGCGTTTCCCGCACCGCATTGAAATCTCACGGCGTCCTTGCTATCTGCTACAGGTGTCAATGTAAAATTAACGACACCCCGAAACAGCTCAAAATGCAGTGTGATTGCCAGAATTGGATCACATGGATGTGAACACCCATGCAAAGCGATTCAGGTGCGGCAAAAGTAAAGGGGTCCTGCACCATTTTGATGCAGTGCGATTTGAGCCATACAAAATGGCTCAAATCACACCACACAGACATGGCATGTTATTTGCACAGAAATGCGGTGAGATTCCTGTGTGAATCATATTCGGCGTCCCACACCGCACAAGTGTGAGCCTAGGCTAAATGTGAGGCTTGGGTTATTTTTTATTTTCTTATGGTAACCTCTCCAAATCGGAATTCTTATTCTCCTCAGCAGGTCACTCCAAGAAAATGGAGAGCAGAAAATGGAAATGAAAATAGAAGAGGTTTGTTATCTTTTTTTACAGTAAATATCTTACAACATAAACTGGGTCTTGAAGCCCAGCTTTTCTGCCTGTGTTTCCATTGTGTGGCGAGGGAATTTTCTCTCGCTTCCTGTACTGCCTGACACTTGGGAAGTAGGCAGTGGAAGCCTCCCAAATGAGACTATAAAAAATTTGAATACTTGCACTGATACTAAACCTTTTTCACATTATTAAGAAATGGGGTGTTTTCTTACCAGAAGTTGTCTCCAAATGCCTGTGTATTGTAGTTCTCGTTCGGCTGATACATTTCCACTTTACAGAAACGATCTGTAATTAGAATTGAGTCTTCCAAACTCAATTTTATCTGAACTTTAAATGTCGTGCTTTTTTGTAGTCTGACAAAACACCCGTACATCAAAGGTGTAGGATGCTGGTGACATCTATCCCTCATTAATTCTGACTTAAATTATTTGGATTCTCCTGTAAATTCTGCTTACATTAGCTGCACTAATACAAATGCAATTTAAAAGTTTCTCACCAGAGTGCTATACAGTTGTGTTAATTTGTGACCGAATATAACATGGCCCTTTTATACTTTTGAATCTTATTTTTGTGTCTGTTCCTGACTGCTTTCTGTTCTAGTATTTCAGTGTGTAATGCACAGCAGCTCAGGTAGAATTTTGGGAGAGCAAAATATGTCCTTAATGTGGATGTAAACCCTCCATACACCCAAGGAAGTGAACAGCCTCAGATGATACACAGGGATGAACCAAATCTCCCTACATAGATTTTACATCCATATCTGCTGTCTTCACATTTATATACTGTTTAGAAAGTTCAGATCGTGTTAGGAAATTTTCTCCTTGTTTGACACAGAGTGTGATGTCTGAGCATACAGCCAATATAGCTAAAATTGCTGATTGGAGGAAAGGTGCACACACCCCCTCTCATCATAGGCAGAGACTCTCTGAGGTGTTTTGTAACAGGGCCAGCTCCCTGCTAATATATTTTAGGCTTTTATCTGATGTGTCTGAGAATATGTCCAGTTATCAGGCTGATAAGAGGAGCTGTTCAGAAGAGAGCTGCAGGACTTGGCTCTTTGAAGAGATAACAAAATACTGCAGATATATGTGCCTAGCTCAAATTTTATGAATTGGGTTTACATCCACTTTAATATGAATTGATGGGATATTTTCACAGCTACTCAGCAATGCACGATCACTGCTGAATGAAAAACTTACACCTGCAAAAATTATGTATTTTTTAGGGCCGAAACAACTAATCGATTAGTTGTTGATTAATCGATTATGAAATTGATTACTATTTTCATAATCGATTAATCGGCCAGTAACATAATGGGGTTAAAAAAAAAACTAAAATGAGGCCTTTATAGTACAAAAAGCAAATCGCTACCCAAAATAATACTTTCACTGTCCCACAGTAAAAAATGAACCCCCTTACAGTAGATTATTTGCTCTTTTTGTACTAATTTTAGTTTTTTTTTTAAGCCCATTATTATGTTACTAAACATCTCAGGCCTGGGTCACACCTCTGTTTTTTTGGTGCTTTTTGCAGAAACGCACTACAGTTCATTCACATGGTTTCTATGGGACACGTTCACATCCATGATTTTTTTCAGCTGCTGCATATTTGGAAATGCCAAGGACTTTTTTTAACGCAAAACGGTGCTATTTTGTTTTTTTGGTTCAATATACTTCAATGGAGAAGCTGCAGAAAAGCATGTAATAATGTGTTTTTGCGGCAATTTGTGTTTTTTTAATCTGCCCAACAACAAATTGGCCAAAAAAAATGTAAAAATGAAAATGGCAGCAAAATTACTTTTTTTTTTTAGGTGATTAATCGAAACAATCGGGCAACTAATCGATTATGAAAATAATCATTAGTTGCAGCCCTAGTATTTTTTTAAATGGTTTATGGATTTGCTTTAGCTGTTTATTACAAGTGGCTTAACAAATAGAACATCTTATCACAAAGATTAGTTATTCCTGTTCATTTACTTTAGCAGTTACAATGTTGCATCAAAAGGATATTTTTTGAGCAGGAAGTAAATATGCCATTGTATTAAAGTATACCTAAAGGCAACACACTTTTTAGTTTTGGATAGGTTGGAGGGGAATTTGAATGCTCGTCCGTTTTTTTTTTTTTTTGCTTCATGTGCCCCCATTAGGGAGATTCATCTTCTCTATTTGTCCTGTTTACCATTAGCATTGAAAGTAAACGTAAAATCGAATCCCAAATTTTGGGTTGTCTCCGGAAATGTAATAGTGGGGAAATCTTCCAATGGGGACACTGGTTTTGATGACCTGGGGGTCCCCAAGGGATTCTTTAATTTGCAGGGATTTCCTCCCACTTCCTAATTCAGCTATTGGACAGGAAATCTCTGTAATGGGACACAGATGGCAAAAAATAATCTGACAAGGGGTTATAACCCTCCCTTACTCTATTCAAAATGGGGGGGGGGGGGAATGTTTTGCCTATAGTTCTAATTTAAAAGCTGTTTGTAACTGTTATATATTTAAAACAAATGTCTTTTTAATGATACAATCAATATCTGCTGCAAAGGAAATAAAATTGTGAGATTCTTTAGGAAGCTACCATTCAATGATTTACTGTCCCTATTTTAATCCTGGATGGTAAAGCTGAACTTGCTCAGCATCCCTTTAAACTATGACCGCTTCCATCTCAGGTATCATATATATATATGTATAATTTAACCACATAACTGGTTTCCCTTTAATGGAGACGAATAGCCAAAGATTTTTTTTTTTTTTTGGTCATATTTCTCTGATGAATCAGAGTGCAGTGTGACCCGTTTACCATATGGTCGGGATCCACCCAGATACCTTGACCAGCACCTAGCTCAGCCTCTTAGCAATTTGCTGAGAGCCTGAGCCAGCCCTCCAGTGAGCTCTGGACAAGAGAGCAGAGAGTGACAATCTTGGCTCTCTGCTCAGAGTGGTGGTGGAGAACTGAGTGATCAGCAGTGTTTGATTGCTCAGTTTTCACTGCATAGCCCTCAGGGAACAGATGCATCATTGGATCAATGCTACATCTACAGCTTCATGCCCACCTAGGCGTTTTTGAGCTGTAAAGAGCATAGGCGTTTGTAAGCTGTAAAAAAAACCCAGGACCAGTGCGTTCCTCAGCGTCAGAATTAGGCAGGAAAAAACGCGAGCGTCAAACGCGCACTAACCCGCGGTCGCGTTTTTAGCTCCGACATAATTTTTTTTTTTTTTATTAAAAAAAAAAAAAAAATTATTTACAATAACATGGACAGGCGTTTTTAAGCTCTAAAAAACGCAGCTGTAAAAACGCCAGTGGGCATGAGGCCTTAATGTTTGTTTCTCTTATTGTCTATGGACTGACACAGCGCTAATACTGAAACACGTGGGTATATGTCCCTGCTCGCAGGAGAAGATCTAGGCAGAATGTTAGAAACATACATTCTAGAAAAAACCAGAGCTGAACAGCCCCGCCCAGGGGGCGGTCCCTCCAGACATAACCCTCCTACCTGCAGCCCCAGTTTTTTCTGCCTAGCAGAAGAAGACGTGGCTCTCTCAGGAGCCAGTCTCCTGGAAGATTTTATTTTTATTCCTTTGGAAATTTTATTTTTGAGACCTTCAATCAACTGTCGGCTGAGCAACAGGTTGGTTACACTGGTATCCTCGTAGTCTTCCCTGTCCGACCATCGAGCGTGCTCGTCCTCGCCTTGTGTGCGTGAGACTCGGTTCACGACATGCCCATGACTCCAGGGGTGGCCGGGTGGCTTTTATGCTCCCGCGGTCCTCACAAGATTGAACAGTACCTGCTGCATCTTTCTCGGTGGACCAGGCCGACAGCTACTCAGTACTTCTAGGTACTAGGTCTGTCTGAAACAAGCCAGTGGGTCCCTATGGGATGGGTAAGTAGACTCTCCTGCTTCAGGTGAGTACATGCTAGCTGTGTTTCTCTGTCTGGGGGTTTTTTCCCTGTCTCCCCCCTGTTATGCTGCTCTCTGCACCCTGTACTGGCGCTGTGCTGTGTGGGGGTACTTGGGGGTCACTCTGGCCTGGCGGGGTCGCTCATATCTGTGTGCTGGGGCTGTGAGGTGTGAGTGTTTGGAGAAGCCATTAGCTGGCATGGCTATAGCTGTTTAAGCTGCGCTCGGCGGGCATCTTGCCGCGGATCAATGGCGCTGCTTACACGGGGCCATTTGCTTGAAGCCGCAGCTCTTTTACTTTCGGTTTTGGCCTCTGTCGCCGCTCCTGCGGCGCAAATCTCCTCACACTCTCCTCAGACTTCACTCGCGCTGGCAACGCGGTGACATACAGCAGAGCTGAGCGGTCCTTAAAAGGGTTGGTGAGTCCTCTGGGTATCTCAGCCTCAGCACAGCCAGTGGGTGGACTGTATTATTCACTTTATAGTGTATAAGGTCTCAGAGGGTGGCAAATATGGAGTCTGATTCACCTGCTTCCCCACTCTTGTCAGAGGCAACTGGCAGTACTCCAGCACCTGCGGTCCCTATGGACCAGTTGTCGGCAGTCCTGGAAAAACTTCTCGTCAGGATGGAAGCGGTGTGCGAGCACAAGGGAGCTATAAAGCGCCCTCTCCCTACACAATCTCACACAGGGGAGTGCTCTTATTCAGATATGGGCCTAGCTGCTGCTGCTCAGGACCCTAGCTCTAAATATTTTAATGTTTTTGAACAGGACATTCCTTGTGAGGAAGACTCCAGTTCTGAGTCAGTAAATGACAGGGCGCTTGTACGTGAACTCATTGATGCTGTGAGGGACACTCTCAAGCTGGATGCTGTGGCTGAGGTACCTCAGGCGGACACTTTCTCCTTTTGGTTCTTTTCAAGCTTTTCTTTTACACAGCTTCCTCACTGTTTCCTCACACGCTGCGTCGAGAGCAGCATGGATGATACAGTGGTACACAGTGTCGTCCCCCCCCCCCCCCCTGGTCGGTGCAGCATGGTGGGGGGGACACTTTATTCATTTATTTCTATAGTCCTTGTGAGCCTTCTGTGTGATGTGTCTGCACCTGTGGTTTGCCGCAATTTCATGGGGAACGCTCTGACAGGACCTTTTACCTGCATACTGCTTCGGCAGCACATTTAAGCAGGTTGGAATGATACAGAGAAGATTCTGCGCCTCTGCGCCATAATTAAAACGTATCTTATAACTCTACACTGGATACATTCACAGTGTATGTATGTGTTATTGATCTCTGTGTCTGCGTGGGTTTCCTCCCACGTTCCAATGCTGTGTCTTCAGTGCCATACACGATATAAACATGCACGATATAAACATGCACTACTCTAAATACATTCACGGTATATGTATGTATTATACTCTCTGGGTCGGCGTGGGGGTGCTCCGGTGTCCTCTCACGCCTTTGGCTCTCTGCACAGTTTAAACATGTTCCATATGTTTATCACGCATACTATAATATTTACGCGGTATGTGTATGCAGTCTGAAACTTGTGCGATTTGATTATCCACATGCTAACATACCTACACGCTATGTGGGTTTCCTCCAGGTCCTCCGGTTTCCGCCCACGCTACATGACATGCGCGCCTTTGGTGCCATACACAGTATAAACATACACATTATGTTTATACACAACACTAAATACATTCACAGTAGATGTATGTATTGTATTCTCTGGGTCTGCGTGGGGTTCCTCCGGGTACTCCGGTTTCCTCCCACGCGCCAACGGTGTGAATGCCTTTGGCGCTATGCACACATACATAGGGCAGGGCGATTTCCCCCCCCAAAAAAAATCAGCGATTTTCTTGAGTTTTTTATAAATAAAAAAAAAAAAAAAGATATTCGATTTTTTTTTTTTATTATATTGAAGTGCATCAACAAACAAAATTGCAAAAAAGGCAAACCCTTTCTCTAACTGCAAAGTCAGTGTGCAACAAAGATTGTTAAACATCCAAATTATTAATACTGTATTTGGATTTAGCTAATAAAACAACAAAAAATCTTGGTTACTCTTAATTGAATTGAACTGTGCCCAATGCCTCACTGTGCCCAATGCCTCACTGTGCCCGTGCTTCAATCACTGTGCCCGTACCTGATGCAGATTTTCATGGGATACGGATTTTACTGCTACACCGACGGCCATTCCAGTATTCAAAAGCCGCGCCTCCTCCTCGTCTGTGATAGGCGGAACACTCAATTTCCCAGCATTCAGTGTTCCGCCTATCATGGACATCCGCTCATCCTCATAACACAGACGAGGATGAGAGGATGTTTGTGATAGGCGGAACACTCAATTTCACAGCAGGCAGTGTTCAGCCTATCACAGACGACGAGGACTCGGGAGGCGCGGCTTTTGAACACTGCAATAGCCGCCGTCTGTCTGCATGACACGCTGATCAGGTAGGCAGACGGCGGCTTGCGGTTAGTTAGTGTTACATTACATCTACTCGCTGCGGCGAGTAGATGTAATTGGGGTAACGCCGCCCAGTGCCATTCCGGATACGCCCCCTGCAGCCCTACTACGGAAACTTTGAAGGAAAAAAAAATCGATTTTCTTCAAATCTGAATCGATTTGAACTCGAAACTCGATTCAAGATTAAAATCGATTTTTTTTCCCAGCCCTACACATACATGTTCAAAATGTTTACCACACATACTATAGTACCTACACGGTATGCGGTCTGCGTGGGTTTCATCCGGGTGCTCCGGTTTTTCCCCCGCGCTCCTATGGTGTGCGCATTTTCAGCGCTATGCACAGCATAAACATGTGCAATTTCTTTATTCACATGCTAACATGCCTACACGGTTGTGTACGCAGTCTGCGTGGCTGGTTTCCGCCTACGCCCCAATGAGGTGCGCGCCTTCGTCGCTGGCACAGTATAAACGTGTTTAATATGTTTATCCACACTTACTAAACTACATACGCTGTATGTGGTTGTACTATGCTCTTTGTGGCTGAGGGGGTTTCCTCCCACGCTCTAATTGCGCATTTTGACGCAATACACAGTATAAACAATGTGTTTGTACAATCAGCACTTATCGAGTAGCTGCTGGATGGAGCATTGTCATAGGGATCCCTGGTATCAGGGGTATCACCTTCTACCTGCCCTTCGGTGGTGATCGGAAGCGCTGGCTTGGACTGTGTTCGCCATGCTGAGGTTAGCGTTCCGCCCGGTAGTGGCTGTGCCTCTGGCGTTCCTGAAGCTCAATGACTGGGCAAAAGCCTCTGCTTCATCTATCAGTCGACCAGCAGGTGCACTGCAACTGCTTTAGCCTCTAGGGCAGTAATGGCGAACCTTTGCACCCCAGATGTTTTGGAACTACATTTCCCATGACGCTCCACTACACTGCAGAGTGCATGAGCATCATGGGAAATGTAGTTCCAAAACATCTGGGGTGCCAAGGTTTGCCATCACTGCTCTAGGGTCTCTGTGTCCGGGGTGGGTCTGCGCCACCTGTAGAGGCTGAGTTACTGGTCCACTGACAGAGTTTCTAGGGAAGCTCTGTCAGGTTTCCTTTCTTGGCCAACAATTGAGGCACCCCGTAAGCTGGGGCCTCCCTTCTCCGATACATTGCGGGGTCTCCTTGGGTTTATCATACCCATCCTGCTGCAGGACGGTCCTGTCGGCCGTGTGCATTCCAGGGGAAGGGTCCTTGCATCCGGAGGTGTTTTCACCTCCTTTACCGGAGGTGGGGCACCGGATGTGGACCTTTTGGCCTCTCGACTCACTCGCAAGATGTAAAGATTCGTGACCAGGTCCAGGGATCCCTGGGCAGACGCGTCAGACGCGTTGGTGGCCCGCGGGGGCAGTATCGCCTGATGTATGCTTACCCTCTGCTACTGTTGTTGCCTCGCCTGCTTCGCAGAGTAGTAGTCGAGGCCATTCTGGTGATCCTCATTGCTCCGGGACGGCGACATTGGTACGCTGATCTAGTTCGGCTAGTCGCAGACGTTCCTTGGTGACTGCCTATTTGGGTGGACCTTCTGTCTCATGGTCCCATACGTCATCCTGCTTTACAGTCCTTGGCTTTGGCACGGCTGTTAAAGCCAGGTGCTGAGGGACCTAGGTCTCTCGGATTCGGTCATCTCATCTATGTTGTGGGCACGGAAATCTTCCTCCAGAAAGATCTATCACCGTACCTGGAAGGCTTAGATCGCTATGTGCGAGGAGCTTGATGGCATCCACGGACGTATTCCGTTCCCAAGATTTTGCTGTTCTTACAGCGTGGTGTGACCCAAAAGCTGGCCTTGCATACCATCGAGGGTCGGCTTTCGGCCGGGGCTGTCTTTTTCAACGACCGCTAGCGGGCCATTCCTTGATTAGCACCTTTGTGCAGGGGGTTCGCCATGTGATTTCCCCCCCCCCCCTGTCAAGCCTCCTCCCCCTCCTTGGGATCTGAATTTGGTGCTCTCGGTTCTCCAAGAACATCCCTTTTGAAAATATCAGGGAGATTCCTCTTTTGACCTTGTCCTGGAAGGTGGCTTCATTTAGTGGCCATTACTTCTGTTCGACGGGTGTCTGAGTTGGTGGCCTTGTCCCGCACGTCGCCTTACTTGGTCCTTCATAAGGAAAAGATGGTGTTGCGCCCACGACAGTCTTTCTTTCAAGGTGGTCTCGGCCTTTCACCTTAATGAGGACATTGTTGTTCCGTCCTTGTGTCATCACCCATCGCATCCCTGAGAGTTTGCGCTTCATTCATTGGATGTGGTACGAGCCTTACGGGTGTACCTGTCTGCTACTGTTTCCATTCGGAGGTCTGACTCGCTGTTTGTTTGTGTCTGTCTCTGGTCCAAAACAGGGCCAAGCGGTGTCTGCCACCTTTTCTAGGGGGATCAGACAGACTGTTATACAGGCCTATGCCCTTAAGGGGCGGGCGCCTCCCTTTTCCGGTTACGGCGCATTCCACCAGGGCCATTGGTGCTTCCTGGGCTTTCCGACACCAAGCGTTGGTTGCACATGTGTGCAAGGCGGCAACCTGGCCGTACATTCATACCTTTTCTAAGTTCTATAAGGTTGATGTGGCTGCATCTTCGGATGCTTCCTTCGGCCGCAAGGGTTGCAGGACACGGTTTAAAGTTGCAACTCCTCCGTTGAGGAGTTCTGCTTGTTTGGAGTGGAGTTTGGTTTTTCCTTTACTACTGCTCCCACCCTTTTCTGATACTGCTTTGGGACGTCCCACGTGTTTCAGTATTAGAGCTGTGTCAGTCCATGGACGATAAGAGAAAATAGGATTTTTGTACTCACCGTGAAATCCTTTTCTCTGACGTCCATGGACTGACACAGCACCCACCCTTCTTTAACTGCTTTGTTACGAACTGAAGCTGCAGGTAGGAGGGTTATGTCTGGAGGGACCACCCCCTGGGCGGGGCTGTAAAGCTCTGGTTTTTTTTCTAGAATGTATGTTTCTAACATTCTGCCTAGATCTTCTCCTGCGAGCAGGGACATATACCCACGTGTTTCAGTATTAGAGCTGTGTCAGTCCATGGACGTCAGAGAAAAGGATTTTATGGTGAGTACAAAAATCAAATTTTTTTCAGAAAGCCATACTTCTCTTTTTATATACCAATACACAAAGGTTTTTGATTCTTCCACAGAAGACAACTGGACCCTTGACAATACTATTTTCACCTGGCATGCACATACACAGTCAGATTGTTGCAGGATTGTACCAAAATCATTCAAAATTTGTTTGTATATGGGTATCTTGTTCTATTCTGCCAAACTATAATGTTGCTGAACATTGTTATTACTGTATTTAATCAAAGCCAACTGACTACATTCTTCAAAATGAATGTCTTCTCTGTCCATACAGGTGATCGCACCTTTAAGAGAAAAGATAAGGGATTTAGAAAAAAGGTAAGTACTGTCATGTAAAAAAAAAAAAAAAACTTCATTGTTGTAATAAATAAAAAAATCAATACTTTTCTATTAAAAATGTTATCTGAGTAATGGTTCTGAGATCATTAGTGGGTATAGCTAACTCAGGTCGCATAGAAAAAAAGGTTGGGGACCCCCTTCACTTATGCCTGCGTATGTGCTCATACTGGCGAGCGTTTTTTTTTTTCTTTTAACTCCTGTTTACGTTCAACTTCAGCGGTTACGTAGACTCCATGGACAGGAAGAAAAAAATCATATCAATTTGTTATTTCGTTCAAGATCCTAAGTAAACTGGCGAACGTGTTTCAGTGAAATGGGCATCTAAGAAAATCAACAAATGCCAGGGATACCAGCAAAGTCACAATGTGACCTTACAAACGCTTTAATTTGCAGAGATTTCTTCTTACTTCCTCTTTGGCTATGGGACAGGAAGTCGAGGGAAATCTCTGCAATGGGACATAGATGGCGAAAGAAAATAATCTGACGGGTTATACCCCTCCCTTGCTCTATCCAAAATTGAAAAAAAGTTTTGCCAATAGTTCTACTTTAAACCAGTGGTTATCAACCCTGTCCTCAGGTACCCCCAACAGGCCATGTTTGCAGGTTTTCCTTCATCTTGCACAGGTGCTTTAAATCCGAGTTAATGGTTTGGTATTTTAGACAGCTATTTTATCTAAGAGAAATTCCCAAAACAATGGCCTGTTTGGGGTACTTGAGGACAGGGTTGAGAACCACTGCTTTAAGGCCTTTAATAATCCCCCTCCTTACAGGTAGCTAAAAAAAAAAAAGCATTGGTGTCAGTCATTATCTGAGAGGCAAAAGTTGCTCATTCCTTTAAAGTGGATGTAAACGATCACATATACCCAGTAAAGTGAACAGCCTCAGACGATACACAGAGATGAAGCAAATCTCCCTGCATGAGTTTTACATGTACAGTATTTCACAAGCGAGTACACCCCTCACATTTTTGTAAATATTTTATTATGTTTATGTGAGACAACTGAAGAAATGACACTTTTCTACAATGTAAAGTAGTGAGTACAGCTTGTATAACAGTGTAAATTTGCTGTCCCCTCAAAATAACACGCATCCATTAAAGTGGTTGTAAACCCACTTTTCAAAAAATAAAAAAACGCCTGCAAGACAAAGGTATAATGAGCTAGTATGCATAGCATACTAGGTCATTATGTAATACTCACCTGGGATCGAAGCCCCCGCTGGGTGCCCGACACGGCACCGGCCGGCGACATGTCATCCCGGAGTTACTTCCAGGTATCGCAGCTCCGGCGCTGTGATTGGCCAGAGCTGCACAATTGCCATTTGTAAAGTGCGCCTGCGCCGTAGACATCGGCGCCCATCTCTATTGTAAATATCTCCTAAACCGTGGAGGTTTAGGAGATATTTCGAGCACCAACAGGTAAGCCTTAATCTAGGCTTACCTGTAGGTAAAAGTGGTTGTACAGGCTGTACAACCACTTTAAATGTCTAAACCGCTGGCAACAAAAGTGAGTAAAGCCCTAAGTGAATGTCCAAATTGTCCCCAAAGTGTTAATATTTTGTGTGGCCACCATTATTTTCCAGCACTGCCTTAACTCTCTTGGGCATGGAGTTCGCCAGAGCTTCACAGGTTGCCACTGGAGTCCTCTTCTCCTCCATGACAACATCACAGAGCTGGTGGATGTTAGAGACTTTGCGCTTCTCCACCTTCCATTTTTGAGGATGCCCCACAGATGCTCAATAGGGTTTAGGTCTGGAGACCTGCTTGGCCAGGGTGTAAACGGACACATGTTTTACATCCGCCCTTCCATAGAGGTGGGCCATCGGTTGGGCACCCCTGCTTTAAGGTGCTGCATTTAGATTTCCTTATGTTAAAATGGATATGAGGTTTGTGTTTTAAACTGTGGAGCTGCAACCACTTCTTGATTTTTATCTACAGTCGTGGAAGTCGAACATTTCTTTACTACTTTGACTATCCAGAACACCAATATAATCTTTCTTTTTATTATAGCTTCACACAGAAATACCCTCCTGTGAAATTCTTATCAGAAAAAGATCGAAAGAGAATTTTGGTAAGTGCAACTAGATAAACGTCTGTATGTGGTGCAGCTGTGTTACTTGCCGCACTAATTCGTGTTTCGTGTAACACCGGCTAGGGGGTATTTTAGAAAAATTTTACGTGTTTTTTTTTAATCTCCAGGTTCTCTCTGTAGGAACTGATGTTTGGGTTGGCTGTGAAGTTTAACTGAGTATTCTCTTTGCAGATAACAGGAGGTGCGGGATTTGTAGGGTCACATCTTACAGACAAATTGATGATGGATGGACATGAAGTCACTGTCGTCGACAACTTTTTCACAGGCCGTAAAAGAAATGTGGAGCACTGGATCGGTCATGAGAATTTCGAGCTTATTAATCATGATGTGGTTGAACCACTTTACATTGAAGGTAACAAGTGCTCTTTGCTAGCATGCAGACACTTTGAGGACTAACCTTTTTGTAGTTGGCCATAGATGGTCTGAACATGAACAACGTGCTTTTACCCAGTTAAGCTCTCACACCTTTTTTACACCCTATGGACCAGACCAGCCTTTTTCAACCAGGGTGCCTTGAAGTTTCTTCAGGGGGTGCCTTGGCAAAATCCCTAAAAATTGCACAATGTATACAAGCCCGCCTTTTAGTTACACAAAGTCGCAGGTTTTTATTGTGCACCATTTCACCCATCAGTGGTGTTTGCAAGGCATCCTTGTTTGAACCTCCCCTTCCCCTCTCAATCAACACTGGGTTCACGTCAGCTGAGTGATGTAGAGAAACTGAGGAAGGAACACTGGAGTACTAGTGTGCAAAAGTGTATTTGCTTTGGAACAATAAATCCCCTCTAATGTTGGGTGTTCTATGTGTGTCGCTGCTGCAATATGTAAAACTATTAGAATAATTTCTCTTATCGTCCATGGACCGACGCAGCTCTCATACTGATTACATGTGGGTATATGTCCCTGCTCGCAGGAGAAGACCTAGGCAGAATGTTAGAGGTTAAAACATTCTAGAACAAGCCAGAGCTGAACAGCCCCGCCCAGGGGGGCGGTCCCTCCGGACATTACCCTTCCACCTGCAGCTAACAGCCTCAGTTTTTTTCTGCCTAGCAGAAGGAGAAGACATGGCTCTCTCAGGAGCCAGTCTCCTGGAAGATTTTACTTTTAAATGTTATTCCTTTGGGAATTGTATTTTTGAGACCTTCAATCAACTGTCGGCTGGGCAACAGGTTGGGTACACTGGTATCCTCGTAGTCTTCCCTGTCCGACCATCGAGCGCGCTGATCCTCGCCTTGTGTGCGTGAGACTCAGTTCACGACATACCCCATGGCTCCAGGGGTGGCCGGGTTGCTTTCATGCTCCTGCGGTCCTCTCAAGATCGAACAGTACCTACTGTATCTTTCGCGGTGGACCGGGCCGACAGCTACGCAGTACGACTCTGTGATAGGTCTGTCTGAAACAAGCCAGTGGGTCCCTCTATTGGCACCGGGGGTATTCTCCAAGGTGCTTGCGGGACGGGTAAGTAGTCTCTCCTGCTGCAAGGTGAGTACATGCTGGCTGTGTTTCTGTGTGTGGGGCGTTCTCCCTGTCTCCCCCCTGTTATGCTGCTCTCTGCACCCTGTTGTGCTGTGTGGGGATGCTTGGGGGGGTCACTCTGCCCTGGGGGGGCCGCTCCATGACTGTTATTTTGCTTGGGAAGTGTTCTGGGAGACTGGCTGTGTTTTTTTCTTTATCGTACACCACGGGACACAGAGCTAGTCATTACATAATGGGTTAAGGGTCACCAGCGGTGATTGGACACTGGCACAACCAATGGAAGACAGTTCCCCTCCATATAACCCCTCCCATCAGGGAAGTACCTCAGTTTTTTCGCCAGTGTCGAAAGGTGTTGGACGCGTTAGGAGGTGCTAAAGGAAAGCTCTACCAAAGAGACCCTCTGGGGGTAAAAGAGCTATGCTTTCGGATCCATCCAAGACGCCTACAAATGAGCTGAATCTGGATGGGATCCGGGCCTCATCCATGAGGCGTCGCCTGTAATGTCTCTCTTCGGAGGACTGGGCTCTAAGATCCAGCACTTTCGCTATTTCGCTATAAAGTCCTGGTAAGAGTCTTGTACAAGGCCCAGGGGAGAGGTATCCTTTAAATAGGAACCCATATCCCTGAAGGTTGGCACACATAGCCCACCGTGAAGGGTAAAGTTTGGTATCTGTCTGAAATCTTTCAGCAGAAAAACCTGCGGCGTGGATAAGGTGAGATTAGAAGGTCCATAACTAGGTTGGGACCTTTTTCAAAAAATGGATGTCTTTTTTTCCACCACTGGGGGGAGTAAAGAGCTGAATATACTCACCTCACTCTGTTCAGTGTCGGCTTCGGCGAAGTACACTGCTCGTCACCTCCGCTGCTGAGCTTGCTGGGGCACCCCGATCCTCCTTTCGGTGGCCGACCAGACACCTGCAGATGCAGGTAAGTGGGAACAAGGGCTGATGAGAGTCCTCTCTCACTATGGCCACCGCCATAGCGCTAAGGGCCGCGCGCGCGAGCGCGCTTTATCGGAGGGGGGGGGGCGAAGGCGTGCGCGGGCACGTGGCGCGCGCAGGCACAGAAACAGCGCCAAATTTAAAAGACTGTCAGTGTGAGAAGCACTGCAGCAGCAAGCAAGCTCGTTAGTTCTCTTGTTCCTGGCAGAGAAACACAGCAGCTATACAGGGACGTAAGACTCCATGTGGTTGGATTGGGTACTTCCTAGAAGACATCCATGTTATGCATAGTTATGTGTTAAAAGTTGCATACTTAATGTATTTGCTAAACTGAGCACGGTAGTATATGCATTTAGGTACCTTGTATTTTGTCTAAACAGCCTTCCAGGGGAAGTAATACGGACAAAAAGAGATAAGAAAGCACCACCGCCTGAGAGGAGGCTCTAGCTGTGCTGACTCGGTACCTTCCTCTCCTGTGTTGCCAAATGCACCTGTACAGGATGAGCCATTACCTCTGTCAGGTATGGCGGCTTCCCCAGTGAAGCCTGGGCCTGTATATGTCACTGAGGACACTTTATCAGCTGCCCTAAATAATCTGGAGGAAAAAATTGCTACCTTAATCGCTAAGTCCTCTAAAAAGGACAATAAGCGAAGCAGGTCTCTTCCAGTATTGGACCTCCCTTCAGAAGTACCTGAGGGAGGATGAGGAGCCAGATTTTAAGGTCACAGGTACAATGCTATAGCAGTGCATTTAAGTTAACCTCTGCGGAGGTAACGGAATTACCTGTCTCCTCCCTAGGGTCATTAAGATCCCTGCAAGGTGCATGCTCCTTCCCGGTTCATCAGTTACTAGAGGATCTAATATACGCAAACTGGCAACATCCAGATAAGCGTTTCTCACCTCCAAAAAGGTTTAACATTCTTTATCCTATGGGGGAAATTTTTTTAAAGAAATGGAGCCTGTCTGCGGTAGTTGCGGCTATTTCTTGTGTAAATAAAAACCTGACATGTCCGGTGGATAATGTACAAGGGTTTAAAAGATCCTTCTGAGAGGAAGTTGAAATCCTCCTTCCTTTTGGCCGGCTCAATTACCCAACCTGCAGTAGCAGCAGTCGGTATGTGTCAGGTCATCAGCCAACAGGTAAAGCAGGGGCTGAAGGAACTGCCTTCAGAGCAGGCTAGAAATTGGGAAAATTTACCTAAAGCCTTATGCTTCACAGTGGATGCCATGAGAGATTCTATCATACAGGCATCACGCCTTACACTCCAGCTGGTACAGATGCGCAGAGTACTTTGGCTTAAGCATTGGTCAGCGGAAACCCCATGCAAAAAGCTGTTGGCAAGTTCCCGTACCATGGCGAACGCCTATTTGGGGAAGATTTAGAAAAATATATACAGAAGATATCAAGTGGTAAAACGACTTTTACCTGAGAGAAAAACAAGAGATCTTGTTTTAAATGCTCTCTCTCCCCAGCTCCCGGGAAATCTGACTCCAACCAGTGGCGGCGGCCTGTTTTAGCCGCCCACAAAAGCCAAGGGGCAAGCTCAGAAGAACAAGAAGCCGTGGGGTGCAAGAGCTAATAAGCAAGCCCCCAAAGCCTCTCAGTGAAGGGGCGCCCCCGCTCGGCCGAGTGGGAGGAAGGCTTTATCAGTTCTGAGCGACTTGGGGGTCAGAAATCCAGGACAATTGGGTAGTATCCACAATATCCTCAGGGTACAAACTGGAATTTCGAGAGATCCCACCTTCTCAATTCCGAGGTTCAAGACTCTCCAAGGATCCACAAAAAAGAGAATCCTTCTTCAAAGGTTTGAATCACTTAATGGCTCAAGGGGTAGTTACAGACGTACCCCAAAAAGAGCGAGGTGCAGGTTTTTACTCAAACCTCTTTGTGATTCCAAAGCCAAATGGAGATGTCAGACCCATCCTGGATCTAAAATCCCTAAATCGGTTCCTGAACGATCGCCATTTTCGAATGGAAACGATCCGATCCGTGGCCGCCACTTTAAAGGGCGGAAAATTCATGGCGCCCATAGATATCAAGGACGCACATTTACACATACCCATCCTCCCCGCTCACCAAAGATTCCTAAGGTTTGCGGTAGAAGATCGCCACTTTCAATTTGTGGCTCTGCCGTTTGGTGTAGCCACCGCGCCCATAGTATTCACAAAGGTGCTAGCTCCTCTGTTAGCAAACCTAAGAACACGGGGCATTGCGGTAACAGCCTATCTGGACGATCTACTAGTAATAGATCAGTCAAAGGAGGGATTGGGTCACGCTGTACACACTACAGTAGGATACCTGGAGCATTTAGGATGGATTATAAATTTACAAAAATCCTCTCTCCAGGCCCAAAGAAGGATAGTGTACCTGGGCATGATCATAGATACAGCCCAAAACGGGGTATACCTGCCAGAACCGAAGATACAGTCTCTGAAAGACCTGATCCACAAGGTCAAAGCAAACAAGAGGCCGTCTATTCGCCTTTGCATGAGACTATTGGGAAAGATGGTAGCCTCCTTCGAGGCGGTCCCTTACGCCCAGTTTCATTCGAGACTACTTCAAGGCAATATTTTAGCTTCCTGGAACAGGAAGAGCCAAGCTCTGGATATACCCATGCGCCTGTCCTCACAAGTACGCCACAGCTTCGATTGGTGGCTAGAAGCCAGGAATTTACGGAAGGCAAAGTCCTTCCTCCCAGTGGCCTGGAAGGTGGTATCTAGGGATGCCAGCCTATCGGGCTGGGGTGCAGTATTCGAGGAGGCTTCTACCCAGGGAACCTGGGCCAAGACTCAGGGGATCCTGCCCATCAATGTGCTAGAGATCCGGGCGGTATATCTAGCCCTCAAAACCTGGACATACAGGTTACAGGGCTACCCAGTTCGGGTTCAATCCGACAATGCTACTGCAGTAGCTTACATCAATCACCAAGGAGGCACCCGCAGTCGGGCAGCCCAAAGAGAGGTGAACCGGATCCTGGCATGGGCAGAAGAGCATGTACCTTGCCTTTCTGCAATCTTCATTCCAGGGATAGAAAATTGGCAAGCAGACTACCTGAGTCGTCAGCAGCTGCTACCAGGAGAGTGGTCTCTTCACCCCGAGATCTTTCAGGCCATATGTCTGAGATGGGGAAACCCAGATGTAGACCTGCTAGCTGCCAGGTTCAACAAGAAATTGGACAACTTTGTGTCCAGAACGAGAGATCCTCTAGCCTGCGGGACAGACGCTCTAATAATACAGACGCTCTAATAACTCCATGGAATCAGTTCTCACTGATCTATGCATTCCCTCCGATCCCTCTTCTACAAAGACTGCTTCGCAGGATCAAGGAGGAGGGAATACCAGTAATCCTAGTGGCCCCAAACTGGCCCAGGAGGCCTTGGTACGCCGAGATTGTAAAAATGGCGATAGGAAGGCCCTGGAAGTTTCCACTTCGACACGACCTGCTGTCACAGGGTCCAGTATTCCACCCTTCCTTACAAAGGCTAAAGTTGACGGCCTGGCTGCTGAGACCCACATTTTGAAAAAGAGAGGGGTCTCTGGTCCGGCTCTTTCTACGCTCATTAATGCTAGAAAGCCAGCCTCCAGACTCATCTATCAGAGTCTGGAGAGCATACGTTTCCTGGTGTGAATCCAGATGTTGGAATCCTCAGAAATATGAAATAAGTAGGATTCTTGCTTTTTGCCAGTTAGGAGTGGATATGAATTTAGCCCTTAGCACCATCAAAGGGCAAATATCGGCTCTATCAGTCTTCTTTCAGAGACCATTGGCATCTCACTCCCTAGTTCAGACATTCATTAAGGGGGTACTGAGGATAAATCCTCCAGTTAGGACTCCCTTGTGTCCATGGGATTTGAATTTGGTATTGTCAGTGTTGCAAAAGCAACCTTTTGAACCTATTCGCCATATTCCTTTAATTATATTGAGTAGGAAGTTGGCCTTTCTGATTGCTATAGCTTCTGCTAGGAGAGTATCAGAGCTAGCAGCTCTTTCTTGTAAAGAGCCTAATCTAATTTGTCACAAGGACAAAATCGTACTACGACCCCATCCGGCTTTTCTACCTAAGGTGGTGTCGGCTTTTCACTTGAATCAAGACATTGTTCTGCCTTCCTTTTTTCCAAACCCGCGGACGGCGGGGGAAAAATTATTACACTCTCTAGATCTAGTGAGAGCGGTAAGGGTGTATCTGCAAGCAACCGCTCAGATACGTAAAACAGATGTTTTGTTTATTTTACCAGATGGGCCCAAGAAGGGCCAAGCGGTATCAAAATCCACCATTTCCAGGTGGATTAGACAAGTAATTGTTCAAGCTTATGGTTTAAAGAACAGGACTCCTTTTCCTGTTAAGGTGCACTCTACCAGGGCGATAAGTGCTTCATGGGCAGTGCACCACCAGGCTTCGATGGCTCAGATCTGTAAAGCTGCAACTTGGTCTTCAGTCCATACATTTTCCAAATTCTATCAAATAGATGTGAAAGGACATGAGGATTCCGCCTTTGGGCGAAGTGTGCTGCAGGCAGCAGTATAGGGCTTCTGGTCCGCAAGCGGCCTGTTTTGATCTGTGTCTCCCCCCCTTCATATGAGCATTGCTCTGGGACGTCCCATTATGTAATGACTAGCTCTGTGTCCCGTGGTGTACGATAAAGAAAATAGGATTTTTATAACAGCTTACCTGTAAAATCCTTTTCTTGGAGTACACCACGGGACACAGAGGTCCCCCCCTTCTTATGGGAACCTTACTGCTTTGCTACAAAACTGAGGTACTTCCCTGATGGGAGGGGTTATATGGAGGGGAACTGTCTTCCATTGGTTGTGCCAGTGTCCAATCACCGCTGGTGACCCTTAACCCATTATGTAATGACTAGCTCTGTGTCCCGTGGTGTACTCCAAGAAAAGGATTTTACAGGTAAGCTGTTATAAAAATCCTATTTTTCTGTGCGCCATTTGCCCAATGTTTTATTTTAAAAAAGTGCGCCATTGGCGGCCATTTTGCCGGGGCTTAATACAGTTATACTGGTGCCCGGCGGCCATATTCTTGTAGCCGCGGCACTTTTAGTTTCGTTTTCAGCCTCTAGCAGCGCTGCTGAACGGCACGAAATGCACACATCCTCAGATTCTTCACCTCAGGCTGCTACAGCGCGAGTCATACAGCGCTACAGCGCGACTCATACAGCGCGGCTCATACAGCGGTACCGAGCGGTCCCTAGGGGTGGCGAGTACTCCAGGTATCCCCTCCTCAGCCCCAGCACGGCCTGTGGGTGGGCTGTATTATTCACTGTAATGGTGAATAAGGTCTCAGAGGGTGGCAATATTGGAGTCTGGTTCACCTGTTTCTTCACACTGTTAGAGACAACTGGCAGTGCTCCTGCACCTGCGGTCCTTAGGGACCAGTTGTCGGCAGTCCTGGAATCCTTAATCTGACCAGGAGGAAGCAGTGTGTGAGCGCAAGGGAGCGAAAAAGCCCCGCTCCCCACTTTTTATCCACCAACCAAAAAAAAAGGGGGGTGTGCGCTGATTCAGATATGGGCCTAGCCACTACCGCTCAGGACCCTAGCTTTGAATATATTTGATGGTTTTGAACAGGACATTCCTGGCAAGGAAGACTCCCGTTCTGTGTCCGTAAATGACAGGGCGCTTGTTTTGTGAACTCATTGATGCAGTGAGGGACACTCGCAAGCTAAATGCTGCGGATGTAGAACCTCAGGTGGACAGTCTCCTCTGGTTCCTTAGGGCCAGGCCTTCTAAAAAGGTTTTTCTCTTGTCATCCATGGACTGACACAGCGTGTCTTATACACCTTTACACATGGGTTATGTCCCTGCTTGCAGGAGAAGACCTAGGCAGAATGTGAGATGTTATACATACATTCTAAACAGCCAGAGCTGAACAGCCCCGCCCAGGGGGGCGGTCCCTCCGGACATAACCCTCCCACTGCAGTCAGCAGACCTCAGTTTTTTTCTGCCTAGCAGAAGGAGAAGACGTGGCTCTCTCAGGAGCCAGTCTCCTGACCTATTTTTATTCCTTTGGGAATTTTTTTCCTATTTTATTCTTTTGAGATCTTCTATCAACTGTCGGCTGGGCAACAGGTTGGGTACAAGATATCCTCGTAGTCTTCCCTGTCCGACCATCGAGCGTGCTGATCCTCGCCTTGTGTGCGTGAGACTCAGTTCATGACATGCCCCACGACTCCAGGGGTGGCCGGTGGGCTTCCAGCTCCGCGGTCCTCTCAAGATAGAACAGTCCGGCTGTATCTTTCGCGGTGGACCGGGCCGACAGCTACTCAGTACCGCACTGTGATAGTTCTGTCAGAAACACACCAGCGGGTCCCTCAGGGGACGGGTAAGTAGTCTCTCCTGGCTGCAGGTGAGTACATGCTGTGTGTTTCTTGTGTGGGGGGATTTCCCTGTCTCCCCCTGTGTTTTTTAATGTCACTCTCTGTTCACTAGTGCTGGCGCTGTACTGTGGGGGGTGCCTGGGGGCCATATTGTCCTGGGGGGGGGCTCATGCTGCTCTGCATTCGCTGGGGCTGTTTTGTTTTTGGATGTGAGGGGCCTGGGCGCCGTTCTGCGCCATGTTTTTGTGTGTGTGTGCTGATTTTTACATTGGCGGCCATCTTGCCGGGGCCCGCCGGAGCACATTGCTGCGGCCATTTTCTTGTAGCCGCATGTTTTTCTGGCACTAGTTTGGCCTCTAGCGCCGCTGGGAACGGCGCGAATCTCCTCACACTCTCTCCTCTCAGCTCACTCACGCTGAGCAGCGCGGCGCAGTGAGACAGAGCGGCGGAACCGAGCGGTCCTGGTCAGGTTGATGGGTTCCCTGGGCATTCCCCTACTTCAGTCAGCACAGCCTGTGGGTGGTCTGAGAGGGACATTATGGAGTCAGTCACCAGCTTCCCCTCACATGCCAGAGGCAGCAGCCAGTGCTCCAGCACCTGCGGTCCCTATGGACCAGTTGTCGGCAGTCCTGGAATCATTTCTGACCAGGATGGAAGCTGTGTGTGAGCACAAGGGAGCAAAAAAGCGCCCTCTCCCCACTTTATCTCCACAAGGGGAGTGCTCTGATTCAGATATGGGCCTAGCTATTGCTGCTCAGGACCCTAGCTCTGAATATTTGGATGGTTTTGAACGGGACATTCCTTGTGAGGAAGACTCCAGTTCTGAGTCAGTAAATGACAGGGCGCTTGTTAGTGAACTCATTGATGCTGTGAGGGACACTCTCAAGCTAAATGCTGCGACCGCAGAACCTCAGGCGGTTACAGTCTCCTTTGGTTCTTTTAAGACCAAGCCTTCTAAAAAGGTTTTTCCATGTGCACCTTTCTTTGACCAATTCATTGACCAGGTCTGGGAAAAGCCGCAGAAGACTTTTATGGTCCCGCGGCGTTTGTCTATTAGATACCCCTTTGAAGACGCCCTGCTTAAAAAGTGGGCTTCTCCCCCGGTGGTCGACCCTCCAGTCGCCCGTTTAAACAAGGCCACCACTCTCCCGATGGAGGGGACTCCTGCGTTTAAGGACCCCACTGACAGGAGGTCAGAAGTGGGGAGTAGAGCCATGTTCGCCTTGTTGGGATCCGCCCTACGGCCCGTAGTAGCGGCGACCCTTGTGTCTCAGACACTCACGGAATGGGCAAAAATTTTGCACCAAACTGTGCGGGAGTATAACCTTCCTCCAGACACTATTGCTCTGGCCCACCAGATGGTGCAGGGTCTGATATGTGTGCGACGCCACGTTGGACGCGGCCCCTTTAATATCCAGGGCCTCTGTCTCGGCGGTGGTATTGCGTCGTCTCATCTGGTTGAAATGCTGGTCTGCTGACCTAGCCTCTAAGAAGCTGCTGACGGATCTACCTTTTAAGGGTGGTAGACTTTTTGGTGCTGCTCTGGATGACATCATCAAGGATGTCACGGGAGGTAAAAGCACTCTCCTTCCTCAAACTATCAAGGGTAAGGAGGCCCGACGTAAACCGGGTCCTTCCTTTCCAGCAAAAAAGGGTTTTTTTCGTCCGTCAGAGTCCACGGGTAAGCCATCCCAGACTGACAACAGTGCGGCTGGCGGGCACAAGCGCCCCAGGGTGCGTAAGCCGAACAAGCCGGCTCCCAAGCCCGCCTCCGCGTGAAGTCTTGCCCCCGCCCGTCTCTGGGGTGGGGGGACGACTTCGCAGGTTCACGGATCGGTGGACCTCCCAGATCTCCGACCGGTGGGTGTGCGAGGTGGTCACCTCAGGATACAGAATAGAGTTCCGCTCCTGGCCCCCAGACAGATTCTTTCCCTCAAATCTCCCTCTCCTTCCTGCCCGTCGGGCAGCCCTCTTGGGGGCTGTACAGGATTTGATCGGGTCCGGAGTAATTGTGCCGGTTCCGTCCCAGGAGAGGTTTCAGGGGTTCTACTCGAATCTGTTTGTTTGTTCCAAAAAAGGACGGGGTTCGGCCAATCCTGGACCTCAAGGCCCTGAATGCCTTCGTGAAGGTGCAAAAATTCCGCATGGAATCCATTCGCACGGTGGTCGCTACACTCCATCAAGGGGATTTTCTGGCATCCTTGGACATCAAGGACGCCTACTTGCATGTTCCGATCTGCGCAAGCCACCAGAAGTTTCTGCGATTTGCGGTCGGCGAAGTCCACTATCAATTTGTGGCTCTTCCCTTCGGCCTAGCCTCGGCACCGAGGGTGTTCACCAAGGTGCTTGCTCCGGTCCTAGCTTTGCTGAGACAGCGAGGCATTGCTATCGTGGGCTATCTGGACGATTTCCTTCTAAGAGCAGACAGTGGCTCAGAATTGGAAGAAAGTGTGACTATCGTCAGTCAGACCCTCAGGGAGTTTGGGTGGCTCCTGAACGTTCAGAAGTCGGTTCTAGTCCCGACTCAGCGTCTGGAGTATCTAGGTCTGATTCTGGACTCCTTGGAGGCAAGAGTCTTCCTACCTCCAGACAAACTACTGACACTTCAGTCTGCAGTACGGGTGCTGACGTCCCGAAAATGGTCGTCAATCCGCTTTTGCATGAGAGTCCTGGGACTCATGGTGGCCTCCTTCGAGGCCGTTCCTTATGCCCAAGCGCACACCAGGGCTTTACAGAAAGATCTTGTCCACTTGGGACAAATCCCCGTTGTCCTTGGATCTTCAGATCCAGGTGAGTCACCTGGTCAGGGCGTCCCTGACGTGGTGGTTTAGGTCCCCGGCTCTTCGGTCCGGGAAGTCGTTCCTCCCCATCCAATGGACGGTGATCACGACGGACGCCAGCCTGATGGGCTGGGGGGGAGTCTGGGGAGTCCTGTCGGCCCAAGGGCTTTGGACTCCGGACGAAGCCCTCTTACCGATCAATGTGCTGGAGATACGGGCTATCAGACTGTGCCTCTCCTCATGGTCGGAGAAACTACAGGGTCACTCCATCAGGATCCAATCGGACAACGCCACAGCAGTGGCGTATGTCAACCATCAAGGGGGGACTCGGAGCTCAGCTGCGGCTTCCGAGGTCGCCCGCATCCTGAGGTGGGCCGAAAGAAGCGTGCCGGCTCTGTCGGCCGTCTACATTCCGGGCGTAGACAATTGGCAGGCGGACTATCTAAGTCGCCAGACGCTGGACCAGGGAGAGTGGTCCTTGCACCCGGAGGTCTTTCAACTCCTTTGCAGACGGTGGGGCATGCCGGATGTGGACCTGATGGCCTCTCGACTCAATCGCAAGGTGTCGAGGTTTGTGGCCAGATCCAGGGATCCCTGGGCGGATGCCTCGGATGCGTTGGTGGCCCCATGGGGTCAGTATCACCTGATATACGTTTATCCTCCGCTGCAGTTGCTCCCTCACCTGCTCCACAGGGTAGCGACCGAGGGAATTCCAGTGATCCTCATTGCTCCGGATTGGCCTCGGCGTCACTGGTACGCCGATCTGTTACGTCTCGTCGCAGACGTTCCCTGGCGGTTACCAATACGGGGGGACCTTCTATCTCAAGGTCCTATATTTCATCCTGCTTTACAGTCTCTGGTTTTAACGGCATGGTTATTGAAAGCCAGGTGCTGAGAGACCGAGGTCTCTCGGATTCGGTCATTTCGACCATGTTAAGGACACGGAAGTCTTCCTCCAGAAAGATCTATCACCGTACTTGGAGAGCTTACATCGCCATGTGCGAAGAGCTGGACTGGCGCCCACGAACGTATTCCGTTCCCAGAATCCTGCATTTTCTGCAGCGTGGCGTGACCCAAAAGCTCGCTTTGAGTACCATTAAGGGTCAGATTTCGGCCTTGGCCATTTTCTTTCAGCGACCGCTGGCGGGTCATCCCTTGGTTAGCACCTTTGTGCAGGGGGTTCGCCATGTGCTCCCCCCTGTCAAGCCTCCTCTCCCCCCGTGGGATCTGAATTTGGTGCTCTCAGTCCTCCAGGAACCTCCCTTTGAAAATATTAGAGATATTCCCCTCTTGACTTTGTCTCAGAAGGTGGCCTTCTTGGTGGCCATTACTTCCATTAGACGAGTGTCTGAATTGGCGGCCTTGTCCTGCAAGTCGCCCTTTTTGGTCATCCATAAGGATAAGGCGGTGTTACGTCCGCGACCTTCCTTTCTGCCAAAGGTGGTCTCGGCCTTCCACTTAAACGAGGACATTGTCCTCCCGTCCTTGTGTCCTCACCCATCGCATCCCAGAGAGTTTGCGCTTCACACTTTGGATGTGGTACGAGCCTTGCGGGTGTACCTGTCTGCTACTGCTTCTATTCGGAAGTCTGACTCACTATTTGTGGCTGTCTCTGGTCCAAAACAGGGCCAAGCGGTTTCGTCTGCCACCATTTCTAGGTGGATCAGACAAACCGTCATTCAAGCTTATGCTCTCAAGGGGCGGCCGCCTCCCTTTCCGGTTACGGCACATTCCACCAGGGCAATTGGTGCTTCCTGGGCTTTCCGACATCAAGCGTCGGTTGCACAAGTGTGCAAGGCGGCGACCTGGTCGTCTGTTCATACCTTTTCTAAGTTTTTTATAAGGTTGATGTGGCTGCATCTTCGGATGCTTCCTTTGGCCGCAAGGTGTTGCAGGCCGCTGTTTGATGTTGCAACTCCTCCGTTGAGGAGCTCTGCCTTGTTTGGAGTGAAGTTTTTGGTTTTCCATTTATACTGCTCCCATCCCTCTTGACACTGCTTTGGGACATCCCATGTGTAAAGGTGTATGACACGCTGTGTCAGTCCATGGATGACAAGAGAAAATAGGATTTTTGTACTCACCGTAAAATCCGTTTCTCTGGCATCCATGGACTGACACAGCACCCACCCTTCTTTTTAAGTTTGTACTGCTTTGTTACGAACTGAGGTCTGCTGACTGCAGTGGGAGGGTTATGTCCGGAGGGACCACCCCCCTGGGCGGGGCTGTTCAGCTCTGGCTGTTTAGAATGTATGTATAAAATCTCACATTCTGCCTAGGTCTTCTCCTGCAAGCAGGGACATAACCCATGTGTAAAGGTGTATAAGACACGCTGTGTCGGTCCATGGATGCCAGAGAAATGGATTTTACGGTGAGTACAAAAATCCTATTTTTTTCCATATGTTCCTTTTCTTTGACCAGCTCATTGATAAGGTCGGGGGAAAAAGCCGCAGAAGACTTTTATGGTCCCGTGGCGTTTGTCTATCAGATACCCCTTGAAGATGCCCTACTTAAAACGTGGGCTTCTCCCCCAATGGTCGACATTGCAGTCGCCCGGTTGAACAAGGCCACCATTCTCCCGGTGGAGGGGGCTCCTGCATTTAAGGACCCCACTCACAGGAGGTCAGAAGTGGTGAGTAGAGCCATGTTTGCCTTGTTGGGGTCCGCCCTACGGCTTGTGGTAGCGGCGACCCTTGTGTCTCCAACACTTACGGGATGGGCAAAAAAAAATGTTTGCACCAAACTGTACAGGAGCATGATCTTCTTCCAGACACTATTGCTCTGGCCCGCAGATGGTGCAGGGCCGGGTTTATGTGGCGACGCCACGTTTGACGCGGCCCCTTATAACTCAGGGCCTCTGTCTTGATGGTGGTATTGCGTTGTCTGATCTGGTTGAAATGCTGGTCTGCTGACCTAGCTTCTAAAAAGCCTCTGAAGGGTTTACCATTTAAAGATGATGGGCTTTTCGGTGCTGCACTGGATGACATCATCAAGGATGTCACGGGAGGTAAGAGCACTGTTCTTCCTCAAGCTAGCAAGGGTAAGGAGGCCGCCGTAAGCAGGGTCCTTCCTTTCCAGCAAAAGAGTTTTTTTCATCAGTCAACGGGGAGGCCCTCCCAGACTGACAGCGGTACGGCTGGTGGACACGTGCGCCCCTGGGTGCGTATGCCGAAGAAGCCGGCTCCCTAGCCCGCCTCCGCGTGAAGTCTTGCCCCAACCCGACTCTGGGGTAGGAGGGGAAGACTTTGCAGGTCCACGGATCAATGGACCTCCTGGATCTCCTACCGGTGGGTGTGCGAGGTGATCACCTCAGGTTACAGGATAGGTTCCGTTCCTAATACCAGACAGATTCTTCCCTCGATTCTTCCCCTCTTTCCTGCCCGTCGGGCGGCCCTATGGGGCCTATCCAGGTTTGTGGTCCGGAGTGATTGTGCCGGTTCCGTCAGAAGTTTCAGGGATTCTACTCGAATTCGTTTGTCGTCCCAAAAAAGGGACGGGGTTCGGCTTATCTTGGACCTCCAGGTCCTGAATGCCTTCGTGATAGTGCAAAAGTTCCGCATGGAATCCATTCGCACGGTGGTCAGTACACTCCGTCAAGGGGATTTTCTGGCGACCTTGGACATCAAGAACGCCTACTTGCATGTTCCGATCTGCGCTTGCAATCGGCGAAGTCCACTATCAATTTGTGGCTCGTCCTTTCGGCCTAGCCTCGGCACCGAGGGTGTTCACCAAGGTGCTTGTGCCGGTTCTAGCTTACTGAGACAGCAAGGCATTGGACGATCTTCTCTGAGCAGGAAATGGCTCAGAATTAGAAGACAGGGTGACTATTGTCAGTCAGACCCTCTGGGACTTCGGGTGGCTCCTAAACATTCAGGAGTCAGTCCGGGTCCCGACTCGAGATTTGAAGTATCTCGATCTGATTCTGGACTCCTTGGAGGCAAAGGTATTCCTACCTCTGGGGAAGCTACTGACGCTTCAGTCTGCAGTGCGGATGCTGACATCCCAAAAAATGGTCGTCAATCCGTTTTTGCATGGGAGTCCTGGGACTCATGGTGACCTCTTTTTTCGAGGCCGTTCTGTATGCCCAATCACACACCAGGGCATTGCAGAAGGAGATCTTGTTCCCTTGGGACAAATCCCCGTTGTCTTTGGATTTTCCGATCCAGGTGAGCCACCTGGTCAGGGCGTCTCTGACAAGGTGGTTTAAGTCCCTCGGCTCTTCGGTCCGGGAAGTCGTTCCTCCCCGTCCAATGGACGGTGTTCACTACGGACACCAGCCTGAAGGGCTGGGGTGTAGTCTAGGGAGTCCTGTTGGCCCAAGGGCTTGGACTCCGGACGAAGCCCGTTTGCCGAACAATGTTCTGAAAATACGGGCCATCAGACTGTGCCTCTCCTCGTGGTCTGAGAGATTGCAGGATCGCTCTATTAGGATCCAGTCGGACAAAGTCACGGTGGTGGCGTATGTCGACCATCAAGGGGGGACTCAAGCTCAGCTGCGGCTTCTGAGGTCCCCCGTACCCTGAAGTGGGCAAAATGAAGCGTGCTGGCTCTGTCGGCCGTTTACATTCCAGGCATAGAACTGGCAGACTATTTTGAGTCGCCAGACGTTGGACCAGGGAGAGTGGTCCTTGCACCCAGAGGCATTTCAACTCCTTGCCACACAAACGGTGGGGCACGCCGGAGGTGGACCCGATGGCCTGTCGATTTGTGGTCAGATCCAGGGATCCTTGGGCGGATGCCTCAGAGGCGTCAGTGTCCCATGGGGTCATTATCACCTGATATACGTTTATCCTCCGGCAGTTGCTCCCTCGCCTGCTGCGCAGGGTGGCGACCGAGGGAATTCCGGTGATCCTCATTGCTCCGGATTGACCTCGGCTTCACTGGTACGCCGATCTGGTACGCCTCGTCGCGGCCATTCCCTGATGTTTGCCAATAAGGGAGGACTTTCTGTCTCAGTCATATATTTCATCCTGCCTTTGCAGTCTCTGGCCTTGTAGGCAGGGCTGTTAAAAGCCAGGTGTTGAGAGACCGAGGTCTCTCGGACTCGGTCATTTCGTCCATATTAAGGACACGGAAGTCTTCCTCCAGAACTATCTCTGTACCTGGAAAGCTTACATCGCCATGTGCGAAGAGCTGGGCTGACATCCTCGGACGTATTCCGTCCCTAAAAAGCCTGAGTTTCCTACAGCATGGAGTGGCCCAAAGGCTCGCTTTGAGTATCATTAAGGGTCAGATTTCGGCCTTGGCTGTCTTCTTTCGGCGACCACTAGCGGTTCATTCCTTGGTTGGCACCCTTGTGCAGGGGGTTCGCCATGGGCTCCCTCCTGTCAAGTCTCCTCTCCCCCCGTGGGATCGGAATTGGTACTCTCGGTTCTCCAGGAACCTTCTTTTCAGAATATCAGGGATATTCCCCTCTTCACTTTGTCTCAGAGGGTGGCCCTTTTTAGTGGCGATCACTGATGTTAGACGAGTATTTGAATTAGGCGACCTTGTACGGCAAGTCGCCGTATTTAGTCATCCATAAGGATAAGGGGGTGTTGCATCTGCGACTTTCTCTTGTCAAGGGTGATCTCGTCTTTTCACCTAAATGAGGACATTGTCCTCCCGTCCTAGTGTCCTCGCCCATCGCATCCCAGAGTGTGCGCGGCACACTTTGGATGTGGTACGAGCCTTGCGGGTGTGCTTGTCTACTGCTTCTATTAGGAAGTCTACTCTCTGTTTGACTGGCTCTGGTCAGAAACCGGGCCAAGCGGCTTTGTCTGCCACCATTTTCTAGGTGGATCGGACAAAACCGTCTTTCAAGCCTATGCTCTCATAGGGCGGGCGCCTCCCTTCCCGGTTACGGCGCATTCCACCAGGGCAATGGTGCTTCCTGGGTTTTCCGACATCAAGCGTCAGTTGCACAAGTGTGCAAGGCGGCGACCTGGTCGTCCGTTCATACCTTTTCAAAGTTCTACAAGGTTGATGTGGCTGCATCTTCGGATGCTTCCTTCGGCCGCAAAGTGTTGCAGGCTGCTGTCTAATGTTGCAACTCCTCCGTTGAGGGGCTCTGCTGGTTTGGAGTGAAGTTTTGGTTGTTCTTTACTTTTTTTGCTCCCACCCCTTTCTTATACTACTTTGGGACGTCCCACATGTAATCAGTATGAGAGCTACGTCTGTCCATGGACGATAAGAGAAAATAGGATTTTTGTACTCACCGTAAAATCCGTTTCTCTGACGTCCATGGACCGACGCAGCACCCACCCTTCCTTTTAAGTTTGTACTGCTTTGTTACGAACTGAGGCTGATAGCTGCAGGTGGAAGGGTAATGTCCGGAGGGACCGCCCCCCTGGGCGGGGCTGTTCAGCTCTGGCTTGTTCTAGAATGTTTTAACCTCTAACATTCTGCCTAGGTCTTCTCCTGCGAGCAGGGACATATACCCACGTGTAATCAGTATGAGAGCTGCGTCGGTCCATGGACGTCAGAGAAACGGATTTTACGGTGAGTACAAAAATCCTATTTTTTTTTTTTTTACATTTTAGAATGGGGTGTCTTGTGTCTGTCCATAATTTTAAAGGGTGCCTTGACTGAAAAAAGGTTGAAACACTACCACACCATATTTTTCATGTTTCTGCTATGTGTCTATTTATGAGTCTATAACTTTGTAATCACTTATGATACAGGATTGATATATCGTTTTTTGGGGGACAAACAAGGGTTTCTTGTGTTCCTACGGCTTTCTGAGAATTATTATTTTATTTGTATTTTAAAGTGGACCTTCAGTAATTTTTCAACTTTCCATCTATTAAATCTGTTGCCTTTTGTTTGAACTTTGGATAGTAAATGTTTTATTTTTTTCTGCCAGTAAATACTTTATACAGCCCACCCCCTGTTTCTTGTCTGGTAAAAAGCCTAGGCTTATGACATCATGCACAGCTCTCCCTCTCACTCTCCTGAGAGTTTGCAAGGAAGGGAGAGGGGATGAGGGCTGCAGAGCTGGAGATGTGTATCTGTGTAAATACAGGAAGCGGCTTTAGCTGCCCAGGTAAAATGGTTGCAGCCAGACTCGGTGAAGGGAGATTTCTGCAGCATATTTGACAGGTACAGAATCTCAGTATATATAAAATATGCAAAGTGGTTGGAGGGAAGCTTCAGAATGGCAAAGATGATTATATTAAAAGTTATATGAGCAGATTTCTGTTCCTCTTTAAAAGAGAAGTATGTTTGTTTTTGTTTTTTTGGGGGTGGGGGTTTTCCTAGAATCATACTTGCCTAGGTGGATTCTGCATCAGGCCCCCCGGCGCCTCTGCACTGAGAACCGAGCGATCGAACATTGCAGATGGCTCAGTTCTCTTGGCTCTCCACTCTGCCCCCCCCCCCCTGCTTACTGGAGAGCTAAGCTGTGGAGGGGCGGGGAGCGGCCATCTCAGCCTCTCAGCAACTCAGAGAGGCTGAGACGTGCATCAGTCCAGGCACCTGGCGGATCCAGACTTTAGTGTCGGAATGGCTTGGTGCCTGGACTGTTTTCTGTGACTTCAGCAGTCACGGGAGTGATGGGAATTTCACTCCTGTGACCCATAGGAGAAGCCCAGCCAAACGAGCTTTGGCTGAACTTTTCCTTTTTAAAGGGGGGGGGGGGGGGTTACAAATTTTGAAAATCTTCTTTTTTTAAGGTTTTGAACACAAGTACCATTAATGTGTGTAAAACTTTTACATTTTATTCTGCTTGTTCTATTTAGTGCAACACTATAATTGCATTTTTGGTATAAAGCATGTTAACGTTATTTAGAAAATCGTTTTTGTTTTTACATTTGTGCATATAATTTTCCTTAATGCATCAGTAATTTAAAGTTCTTGTCGATGTAAAATAAAACCGATATACCCAAAACCACATATTTTAACAGGAAACCCTTGGGCTCCGTTCACACCTGAGCATATTGTTTTCAGGCAGAAAGTCACGTGATTTTTACCACAATTTTGTACAGCTTTAAAGGTCATCAATGTAAAAGAATGAACGCCTGTAATCTGCCAAAAAAGAAGCTCCTGTACTTTTTTGAGCAAACAGGGTTTTGCTTTAGGCGACAGAACGCTCAGATGTGAACAGGGGCCATTGAAATGAATAGGATTTATCTTGTTGGACGTTTTTAGATCTGAGGCTTGGAGCATAAAAAGCCCCAAAAATGCCTAGGTATAAACAGAGCCTGAAACCGGTTGTAAACCGCTGGACATTTTTTATTTATTTTTTTGCTTACCTGAAAAGTATGCATCGCGTACTAGCACATGTGAAACTCTGGCTCTGTGACTGCCGATGACGCCGTTCTTTTTAGAGCGCGTGCGCCAATGATGTCTCTGGCTGCATGTACAATGACGATCTCCTAAATGGTGCATGTTTAGGAGATCTTTACATGACCTATAGGTAAAATCAAATGTTGGAAGTTTACTGCCACTTTAAAGGTAATGTATATACAGTGGAACCTTGGATTACGAGCATAAGCCGTTCCAGGAGAATGCTTGTAATCCAAAGCACTCGCATATCAAAGCAAGTTTCCCCAAAGAACTCAATGGAAACAGATAATTTGTTCCACATTGACTTCTATAGCATGCAATACTGCATGTGGCCAGTGGGGGGGGGCGCGCCGGAGAGACTCGGAAACCGCTCCGCTGCACTTAGAAACACTAGGACGGAGTTTTTTTCCTAGTGTTTCCGAGAACGGCTGTGTCACCGGCCAAATGCGGTACTGCACACCGCAGGGGCTTGAATCCTGCTCGTGTTGTGAGACAACACTCGCAAACTGAGTCAGGATTTTTTTTAAAATTGCTCGTATTGCGAAACGCTCGTTAACCGCATTACTTGCAATCCGAGGTCCCACTGTATGTGCTTTAAAATTCTATTTTATTTATTTTTTCCAACAAATATTTTAAAATGGGGGAAAAATGGAGCAGAAGATGAAACTATTAAATAGTGCTTATACTAGGTGATCTACTGAAATTAATAGACTAAATCGTGAAATAAGGGTTAACTAATTCCCTGTATACACAATAGACATTCTTCTGTGTTAAAGTGGTTGCAAACCACGTAGACAATTTTTTTTTTTTTTCCTTACCTGCAAGACAAAGCTATAATGAGCTAGCATACTAGCTCATTATGTACCACTTACCTTCGATCAGGGCCCCCGAAGTCGTCCGTGTCCCTCCTCTAGCCGCATCCATCGCTGCGGCGATAGCCGGAATGTTACTTCTGGGTATCGCCGCTGCAGCCAGTCACAGCGCCGCTCCGGCGCTGTGATTGGCCGGAGCGGCGAAGACGTGACTCTGCGCATGCTCTGTCGAATTCGGCAACGTCGTCGAATGTTGCGACCTAGCCGAATTTGTGAATGGGGTGACGTCAGCGTCGCCGCATTTACATACAAATATCTCCTTAACCGTGTAGATTAAGGAGATATTTCATGCACCTACAGGTAAGCCTTAATCTAGGCTTACCTGTAGGTCTTTGTTTAAAAAGTGGGTTTACAACCACTTTAACTGCAGCACTCTCTCAGGTTGCTGTCTTAACAGGGAACTGAGGACATAAGACAGCTACTATGTTGTTGTTTACAAATGTTACACTGAGTGATCACTGTGATTGATTGGCTGTCACAGTGATCATTCAGTGAGGAAGGCTTCAGATCATAGGATTTTAAGCTCCTCTTTCTACAGACACCAGGTCTCAAGGGGCTCTGCACAGGAACGAGTAGGTGAGAAGGGAACTACAGGAGACTCCTTGTGCACAGAGGAAGGCATTCTATGGACTTGTTTAACACGCCAAAGATGGGCAACTGGTTAACAGTCATCAGGGAAGCACCTCTGACACGATGTAAAGTCCTGCTCCTCTACTCCACACAAACACATTGTGCAACAGATCGTAGTAAGCCAGTTATGGGGAAACAATCAGTTGCAGAGCCTACAGACAAGACTGATGACTAACTCTTTGCCTTACGCTTTACTTTTTTGTCAGAGTAGAGACACTCTTTTAAAAAGATCTCTGCTAATGTTACAAAGTATAAATGATTGGACGTTTTTACAGCAGCTGTTTTTGGCAGTAGACGTTTTTTTCTACAGCCATTAAACTCTCCATGTTATCCTATGTGTCCATGTACACATATGCTGTTATCAGCAATTTGAGCAGTAAAAAAAAAAAAAACTAGTGGGTTCTGAGACGCTTTTCAACTGTAAAAAACGTTGATAAACGCTCAAACGTCGCTCACCAGCGTTTTTGAATGTTTTTGATCCATTAAAAAAAAAAAAACGCTGACGCAGAAAAAAACTATTGCAAAAAGTTGAACAATTCACTTCAAAGCTACTGGCGTTTTTATAACGTTATTTTAACGTCCAGTGTGCATGAGGCCTTACTGTTAAGATAATATTTATGGTATGTTCCTGAAAACAGTGAAGCTAATTTTGTTAAATCTTACTCCTTTAATGTCTTTCGTGTCGTCCTGCAACAGTGACACGGATCTTGGAATAATTGATTTTATGTTTGTTACATACAAATGCTATTTTCCAGTCACGGTTCAATGAACTTGCTGTTTAATACTTGGCAGTCTTGTCGTAAACTGACAACTATCATTCTCGACATTTTCTTTTAACTCCAGCAAAAATCAACCTTTTGATTTACATGGAAAACCATTTTTGTGTTTTTGTTTTTATCCCTTTTTATATTGTGTAAACTGGTATTATAAAAGAAATGCTCATACCTTCAAATTTTTTCTCTAGACCCCACAAACTTGGAACACTCTTATAAAAATTCTGACTTGAGCTGATAAATCTACACCTGTCTAGGTCTGAAAGATTGCCATTGATAGCAATGTAATTAATATTACATTAATGGACCAATCAAGAGATGTGTGTCAATCAATAGAGTGACAAGCAAGTTAATTTTCAACTTGTGGAATTAAATTTAGAATTTGCAATAATGTAATCCTAATTTGTAGAAAGCCAGACACATGGTATGTCAAGATGTGTAAATCTCTATAGCTTAGCCTATATATCGGGCATCTCTAAATGGTGGCCTGCGGTACGGCCCGCATCACTGTTCCAACCGCCCTGCCACGGTTCTGCCATTTTTCGCCTCAGCCACTGTCAATGCTGTGAGTATCACAGCAGAGCGGAGAGGCAGGCTAGATGACCGGGAGGCACAGCTGCTTTGAATGGAGCGCGAGTGCAGAAGCTGCCAGAGTTTAAATTTTGAAGTTAACCAACCAGTGATTCATTGTTAGAATGCAGGGCGGGTCCCAGCAACCAATCCCCTGCTGGTTAACTTTAACTGCAGCAGCTGCCGATCCCACCCTTCATCCAGAGCTGTCTTTACTCTCGCTCTCTGCCCCAGTAAGTTAGGAGAATGAAGGAACAGAGCGGCAGGGGCAGCATTGTGAATGAGGGGAGGGGGCAGAGCTGCAGGGGCTTTAATGTGGTGGCCAGGGGATCAAAGCTGCAGGGGCTGTAATGGGGCGGGGGGGGACAGAGCTGCGGGCAGCTGTAATGTGAATATGGGGGGGGCAGAGCTGCAAGGGCTGTAATGTGAATCTGGGGGTGGGGAATAGAACTGCGGGAGCTGTAATGTGAATATATGGGGAGGCAGAGCTGAGGAGGCCGTAATGGGAAGAGGGAGCAGAACTGCGGGGGCTTTTTGGGGGGGCAGTGCTGCAGGGGCTTTTTGGGGGGGGCAGTGCTTCAGGAGCAGTAATGTGAATGGGAAGGCAGAGCTACAGGGGCTTTGGGGGGGGGCATAGCTGCGGGAACTGTAATGTGAAAAGGGGGGGCAGAGCTGCAAGGGCTGCAATGTGAAGGGGGTAGAGCCACGGGGAGCTGTGATGGGAAGGGGGACAGAAAACAGCTGTGGGAAGGGGATGCTATGAAGGAAGGCAGGACACCACTGTGAAGGGGGCAGAGGATAGGGACGTGAGAAGGGAATGGTGATATAAAAAAAAGAGGGGCTGTTTTGTGAAGGAACGGAGTCATCTCACAAACTTGCAATTTGGACCTCTGCTAGCAGAATTATTTTTCTGATAAGACCTCCATGAATTTTACCCCTGCTATATATTATGCCCTATGTCATACAGGCAGCTAGATCCTGTAGAAATCTTCACTGCAGGAATGCCACGTCCGCTTCCAGTGCTGGGGAGGTTTAGCTTTGGGTCTTCTGTGAAGCTGCTGTGAAAGTTCCTGACGAGGACCCACAACCTCCAATTCCATTGAGAAACATTGCTTTCACTGCCATTTACTTGGGCGATTAGTACATCTTGCAATTTCAAACAGCTTGAATCTGCGAATTCTTGCAAATGAAGTGGCAAGTCAATGTGAAGAGCAGTTGATCGGTTGGCCCATACAGTGCAATGACAGGCTGATGGCAGTAGCAGGCGTTTATGACTGTTCGCACAGCCAGCGATTTACCCGAGTAATCGTGGCTGAACACAATTGCCCTTGGGAATGAAGCCTAACACAATCTTTAAACGTGGAGAGAATCTTGTGGCTCATCAGACTCTAACCCCATTCACAGATCCTGTTACAGGCAGTGAAAACAGTGAAAACGTTTGTCAATGAAGCAGGAGGCTGGTCCTCATCTGAACTTTTTACAGAAGCTACACAGAAGACCCAATGCTATTCACTCCCACAGTGCCAGAAGTTCAAGCAGGAAGAGAACGGCATCCCTGCAGGAAACTTTTCTACAGGATCCAGCTGCTTGCATGATGTAAAACATACTTCATTACAGGTTCACTAAAGCTATAGAATGTGTTGTTTATTTTTTATAGTGTTTTTTTGTTTTTTTTGGCTATACTTCAGCTTCAATTGTTTTATTCATTGTTGTGCGAGACTAGAAACCTGTTCCTTGCCTTCTCCTTTTTGGAACAAAAATTGAAAAAAAAAAATTTGATTGGATTTCAGAGTTTTTGAGCATTTCTTAACAATTAATCGTGCAGGTCTAACGGCCTAAAAGTTTTTGTACAAATTTCACATGACTTCATACAGACCACCAAGTACAGCCTTTGACTTTTTATGCTGTCCAGCCATAGATACCAAACTGATTCTAATTGTGCAGGGTAAGGATTTTCACCAAATTACAGAACCAGGTTACTTGCAGCCAGAGAGCTTTATAGATTTGTTTAGCTGTGATGTAACTGGATAATGTTAGATTAAGGAACTACCTGGGCAGGTTTGATGTGCTTTCTGTATGTAGTTTCACTGAATTCATAAGAATTTTTTGTTCTTTCTCCTGCAGTGGACCAGATTTACCACTTAGCTTCACCAGCTTCTCCTCCAAACTATATGTATAACCCCATCAAGACACTAAAAACCAACACCATTGGGACACTAAACATGTTGGGTGAGTGTAATGGCACATCTGATTTTTTTTTTTTTTGTAAATTGGCAAACCTGCTTAAGAATTTCCATCAAAACTCCAACTAAAGCATTTATAGTTTTTCTTTTAGAGCTGTAAAGTGTTAGAACCTCTGTCTGGTATTTATTGTCAAGAGATTTCCTCACATTCGGTTTCTTGCACAGTAAGAGGAGTTCCATATTTGGGCATTAAAATTTTGGTTGGGAGTTTTAAGCTCTGTATTCTTCATTCTTTGCATTTATAGATATTTCAGAATTTAAAGAAAGATCTTGCTTGTTTTCTAGGATTAGCAAAACGCGTTGGTGCTCGCCTTTTACTGGCTTCCACTTCAGAGGTCTATGGAGGTAATGTTTTTGGGTTTTGATTTTATTGGCCATTTCTGTGTTTTTTTTTTTTGTTTTTTTTCCTTTTTTTTCTTTCTGTGGTAGTAAACCTGCAGCTGCTGGGGGGAAAAAATTTTCCCTGCAAGGCAATGTCATAATGTGCTAGTATGCTTCTCATACTAGCGCATTATGAAAAAATTACCTTCGAACCGATTCCTCCAGCGCCGCAATGTCACTGCTGAGGGCTGACATCTTCCCCCGGTCTTCCTTCTGTGTTTGGGGCCTCCAGCTACATGAGTAGCAGGGGAGCATGCATGCGGGAGCTCCTGTTTACGGCATGAGCTCTGAAGGTCCAGTACTGTAAGCCGGACCTTCAGAGCACATGCACTGTTGATGTCATCGGCTGCATGCACTTTGAATATAACAGTGCAAGTTTAGGAGATTTTCACAGTACCCACAGGTAATTTATATATTATAGGCCTACCTGTAGGTACAAGTGGTGTAACAGAGTTTACTACTAATTTAATGTAACTTTCAAAGTTCTTAAAATATTTTTGGTAACAGTCTCTTCGCACACCTTAACGTCAATTGGTAGTCACACCAGTACAGTTGGATTGATGTTTCCAAATTATGTTGTGCAAAATGGTTTGAATTCCAAGGAATTTATATTTGAAATTGCGTGTAGTTTCCCCCATTTACAAGGCAGCAGGGAATTTTTGTGTCTGCTGTGTACAGAAGCCCCTGTGAGCCTGAGCAGTGCAGGCACAAGCATGCCCCATTCTCTCATCTACAACAATATTTACAGATCATGTAGTGGGTGTTTACTGAGTTGTCAGAACATGTTTTCCCAAATCCCTCACCCAAAATAGTGCCCAACCATCTGCCAGACAGCTTGACAAGTAGATAATACTTGAACAACTATTGAAGCCAAGAAAGGTACATGATTAACATAGGGATGACAGAAAAAGCACTAGTCCAGTTGCATTATATTTTCAAAAAGGCTACAGGTCACTTTAAATTTCCAGATCTTTGACAAAAATGTAAAATCTTTAATCTTTCTGCCCTCTATCATATTAAAAGTAGGAAAAGTGACCTGAACGACCAAGGATAAGTTCACCTTTCGTAACACGTTACACTCATATTCAGGGTGTAACATGTACAAAAGGACCGACCCCCACCCCCCGTATTGACAGCTAGCAGGGTATTTTCTCCCCCCGTTGTCGCAAGTAAAAAAACAAAACAAAAAATGGCTGTTTGATGCTCCGGCCACCCAGCCACGTCACTCCTACACAGTATTCTGGGGGGGTTTTAGCTTTCAATGAACTACTGTGGCACTGTTGAGTGCTGTGGTAGTTCATTGATTCTTCCTGTCAGTATCTGTCTGCCTGTACGAGTACACAGATACACTGAGAAGTCTGCATGGCACTGGCAATCTGTTGATCACTGGTGCAATGCTTTCCAGAAACAGAAAATAGTAAATTCACCTTTTTGTTTTAGTATGAAAAAATTAATAAATTCTATCCATTAGAAATACCATGCTACATTATAATATGTAATATGTGGACATTCCAGTCTCTACCATTTGTGGTGTACGGTAACAGACGCTTAGCAATATCGTTTTATGATGGCATAAATATTTATCTAGCATATCTACATACTGACTTGTATTTGCAGATCCTGAAGTACATCCTCAAAATGAAGACTACTGGGGACACGTGAACCCCATTGGTCCTCGTGCCTGTTATGACGAAGGGAAGAGAGTGGCAGAAACTATGTGCTATGCTTACATGAAACAGGTTAGCTGTTTGTTGGTTCTGTGTAAAACTTAAAAATGGAACTAAATTCAAAAAGTGGAGATTTACTGTGTGTTTCTGAACATTAAGAAATGTTAGTTTGGTCTAAACATTACCCTGAAAAATATATATTTTTGTCTTCAGTTTCTCTTGGAAAATAGAGATACTCTCTAATCCATAAAGGGTACCTAGGCACTTCTGTGCCTACAGTATCAAAGCTGTATATCTGCACTGTGAATCTAGGGCACTGCTGGTCTCATGAGATTTGAAGTAATGTTTGGTAATGTCCCTTCTATTCTGCTCACTTTTTATATTAGAGACTCTGATATGAGGAAGCAAAGTCTTGCCTGTATTCAGATGGCCTCCTCCATACATAAACACAGTGCAGAACAAGGCATCGTAAGTCACTAATGGCAGGAAAAACAGCTGCAGGGAGACCGCAGGCAATACTGGTGACTTGTTTTGACTGCCTGTTCTGGGCACAGCTTCCAGGGTTAAATTTTTCTCTTAAAGCCTTTTGTGCCCTAGTGTCATTAAAGTCTAGACGCCTTAAAGCCGTAGTATACCGCAGCCTTTTAAAAAAAAAAAAAAAAAAAAAAAATCCTGTAAGACAATGGCAGAATGTAGACCTCCAGCGGTGTGCTGTCACCATTGACAGGGCTTCCATCTTCACTCCGTCCTCCTTCTGGGTTCGCGGGCTACGGCTGTCTGACTGTCCGAGCTGCGATGAAGTCACGGCTGCGGCACAGAGCTCTGAAGAGACGGCACGGGTATATGCCGCCCCTTCAGAGCGCATGCAACAGTGACGTCACCGGCTGCATGCATTGTGAAAATCTAAACAGTGCAGGTTTAGGAGATATTCACTGTACCTTCAGGTAAGCCTTATTATACGCTTACCTGTAGGTACAAGTTAAATAAAGACTTCCACTATAAAGGGACACTAAAGGTTCCCGTTTAAAAAATAAATAAAAATGAAATGACAAACATGTTATACTTACCTCCACTGTGCAGCTCGTTTTGCACACAGTGGCCCCCGATTCTGGTCTTCTGGGCTCCCTCAGCGGCTGTCTCGGCTCCTCCCGGAATCAGCTAACCCCCCTTCATGGGAAGCGCTCTCCCATGGGGGTTAGCTTGCGGGCGCGCACCCATGATACAGCCAGCGGCCAGAGCCTTTTTGCAATTCGGCACTGCGTCGCTTTAACTGATAATTGCGCGGTCGTGCGACATGGCTCCCAAACAAAATTGACGTGTTTTTTTTTTTTTTTTTTCTACAAATAGAGCTTTCTTTTGGTGGTATTTGATCGCCTCTGCGGTTTTTTTTTTTTTTTGCGCTATGAACAAAATTAAAGCGACAATTTTGAAGAAAAAGCAATATTTTTTGCTATAATAAATATCCCCAAAAAATATATTAAAAAAAACATTTTTTTCCCTCAGTTTAGGCCGATACGTATTCTTCTACATATTCTTGGTAAAAAAAAACGCAATAAGCGTTTATTGATCCGTTTGCGCAAAAGTTATAGCGTCTACAAAATAGGGGATAGTTTTATGGCATTTTTATTATTATTATTATTTTTATTTTTTTTTTTTACTATCATCGTGACTGCGACATTATGGCGGACACATCGGACACTTTTAACACATTTTTGGGACCATTGTCATTTTTACAGCGATCGGTGCTATAAAAATGCACTGAATTCTGTGAAAATGACACTGGCAGTGAAGGGGTTAACCACTAGGTGGCGCTGTAGGGGTTAAGTCAGTACTAGGGAGTTATTCTTACTGTTAGGGGGCGTGGCTACACGTGACACGTCACTGATGACCGATCACGGGGAACAGCCATCAGTGACAGTGTCACTAGGCAGAATAGGGGAATGTTTTGTTTACAAAGGCATCCCCCTGTTCTGCCTTTATCGACCGCAAACGCGGGCCGCCCGGGAACATCGAGTTCCAGGGACCTGCGAACACGCTCACGAGGCACGCAGCGGGCGCGCCCTCTGTGCGGCAAATTTAAAGGGACGTACAGGTACGCCCATGTGCCTGCCCGTGCCATTCTGTCGACTTACTTCTGCGTGCGGCGGTCGGCAAGTGGTTAATAACAATTTTTTGAAATATATAAGACTTTTTTGTTTGAAACCATTTATTTTAATATAAACCATGACTTTTTTTTTTTAAATAGATTGATGAATGGGGGAATTTTTCTAACTATCATATAGTTATAGATGTATATTCAGGGTGGATAAAAATCTTTTTTACTCTTTCGTCCATGGACCGACACAGCTTCTCTATTGACAAAGTGGGTATTATCCGTTAATTAGGAGTGACTAGGCAGAAAAACTTGTAAAAAGTGTTGCATCACACCTTCTACAGTCCCGCCCAGGGGGCGGACCCCCGAGTATATCCTCTGTCTGCATATCGCAGATCAGTTTTTTTCTGTCTAGCAAGGAGTAGGACATGGCTCCCTTCGGGTCCATTGATCCGGGGAAAAAAAGATAGATAGATAGAGATTATATATATATATATATATATTCTCTCTATTATTTTTTTTTGCTACATTTGTTTCCTGCAATCTTCGATCAACTGCCGACTGGGTGACAGGCTGGATCCTTGTAGTCTCCACAGTTTCGGCCATCGAGCGTGTGCCGACCCTAGCTATGCGCTGGGTTTTCCACGACATGCCCTACGCTCCAGGGCCTGCATCGGACCGCTCAGCTTCGGCTGACCTTACGGCCGAGTCGCAGCAGCCTGGCCGGTGAGCTTGCGCTCCAAGGCTTGCATCGGACCGCTCAGCTTCGGCTGACCTTACGGCCGAGTCGCAGCAGCCTGGCCGGTGAGCTTACGCTCCAAGGCTTGCATCGGACCGCTCAGCTTCGGCTGATCTTACGGCCGAGTCGCAGCAGCCTGTCCGGTGAGCGTCACGCTCCAGGGCATACATATGATCGTCCCTTTTGGGTCCAATCACAGCATGCCTGGCCAACAGTCACCTTCCGTGCGCGGACGATGATCTGTTTGGAATGTCTTCCAGCATAATACATGCAAGATAGGTAAGTAAAACTCCCCTGCCTCGGCTGGGTGATTTAGCTGGACATTCCTGGAGAGATCAAGTAAGTGGTTGTGGCACCTTTCTCCCCTCTCTCCCTGCCTTTCCCTCCTCCCTGGGCTTCTAGCTAAAGGTTGCTGGGGGTCACCTAAGGGGTTCCACTGGAGCGGGGCTGGCTGTAACTAACATTTAAAAGAAATGTCATTTGTGTGTGTGTGTGTGTGTGCTTCCTCCTCCATGCTTTCGGCGGCCATTTTGAGGTGGTCCATGCCGAGTTCGGCCTCTTGTGACTGCCCGGCGGCCATCTTCCTGTGGTTCGGCCACACCCACTGGCCCCTATCAGCTGATCGGCGGCCATGTTTGTCCACCCTGTATGTAGATATTGCCATTCGGCGGCCATCTTTTTGTGGGCTACGGCTGCTTGACCTCTATCTTCGGTCGGCGGCCATTTTCTTAGAGCCCACATTATCTTCCATGCAGACGTTTTTGGCAACCATTTTGCGAGAGCCTCTGGATTCTAGGGTGCATTACACTGGCGCGAAAATTCACACAGGAAGTGCTGATAAAAGAAGCAGATTGACACAGCAGCAGTGGGACAGCATCACAGGCGCAGCATAGCAGTACCGGTCCAGGGTGGTGAGTCCTCTGGGTAACCCAGCATCTCTGCAGCGCAGGAGGGTGGCCTATTGATATCTTGCCTGGAGCCCTGTGATTGTCAGCGTGTGGTCAGCATGGCATCTGAGCCAGATGTCTTCTCCCCTGAAACACCAGATTTAGCAGCTGGTGCCCCTGAGGTGTCTATGAACGCTAAGACGGCAATCCTAGAGGCGTTTGCTGCCAGGGTGGAAGCAGCACATGGGAATACAGGGGGTAGTAAACGCCCCGTCCCCTGCAAGCTTCTGGGGATAATTCTGATGCAGAACCAGGTCCAGCTACGGCTCCGGGCCCAGATTCTGAAGCATCAGAGACTGCAGACCGTGACCGGACAGTGAGGATGACTCCAAGTCCAGGTCAGTACGCGAGACGGCTTGGTATCTGACCTTATTACTGCAGTGCGGGATACGCTTAAGTTGGAAAATACTGCAGAAGCAGCAGAGACTCCGGTCCACTTGGGTTTCATAGACCTGCCCGCGCTGCTAAGGTGTTCCCTTGTGTGTCTTTTGATAAACTCTTATACAAGGAATGGGAGAACCCACTGAGGGTCTTTACAGCCCCAAAGAGGTTTGCGGTACGGTACCCCTTTGAGGAGAGTTTTCTGAAGAGATGGACCTCTCCCCCTATAGTGGACCCTCCGGTGTCCAGACTTAATAGAGCCACCACAATTCCTGTAGAAGGGGCTCCTGTTTTAAAGGACCCTGTGGATAAGAAGGCTGAAGCACTCGCTTGCTACCTATACTCGGTGGTAGGCTCTGCAGTACGCCCGGCATTGGCGGGGGCCCTGGTGTCTCAGACACTTACTGAATGGGCAAGATTGCTACTCCAGGGTTGAAGGAGCGAGATGCTCCTCCTGATGAGATAACACTGGCCGACCAGTTGGTCCAGGGCCTTAGGTTTGTCTGCGAGTCAGACATGGATACTATTCCCCTGCTGTCTAAAGCTTCGGTTTATGCAGTAGCAATACGCCGCCTGATCTGGCTAAAGGGCTGGTCTGCGGACCAGACCTCCAAGAAAGCCCTGTTGGATCTGCCTTTTAAGGGCGACAGACTTTTTGGGGCCTCTATGGATGACATCATCAAGGATGCCACAGGAGGTAAAAGCACTTTGCTTCCTCAAACTAGCAAGGGTAGGGGCCACGCCAAGGGCAAGGGCCCTCCTTTACTGCACGCAAGCGGTTTTTTCGTCCCCCTAGGGCGACAGGGAAAAGACCCCAGACCGATAAGGCGCCTACCCAAGGACAAAAGCGTCCTTGGTCCCGCAGACCCAACAAGCCTGCGGACTAATGTGTCCGCATGAAGGTCCGCCCCCACCCAGCTCTCGGGTGGGGGGGACGTCTTCGCAAATTCGCGACTCAGTGGACAGCTCTAGTCTCCGACAGGTGGGTTTGCGAAGTAATCTCCTCAGGCTACAAGATAGAATTTCTCTCTTGTCCACCGGACAGATTCATCACCTCCAATCTCCAGCTACTACCGACCCATCGGGAGGCCCTGTATGGGGCGGTCCAGGGTCTACTGGAACGCGAGGTAGTTATTCCAGTTCCAGAACAGGAACGGGGTCAGGGTTTTTACTCAAATCTGTTCATTGTGCCGAAGAAGGATGGGGTTCATCCAATCTTGGATCTCTTGTGAAGGTACAAAGATTTCGGATGGAGTCGGTTCGATCTGTAGTCACGGCTCTCCATCTGGGGGACTTTCTGGCCTCCTTGGACATCAAGGACACATACCTGCATGTCCCCATATACTCCAGACACCAGAAGTCTCTGTGATTTGCTGTCGGGAAGAACCACTACCAGTTTGTGGCCCTCCCGTTTGGCCTTGCCTCAGCACCCAGGACGTTCACCAAGGTGCTCGCTCCGATTCTGGCACTTCTAAGACAGCGGGGTATCGCTATCATGTACTACTTGGACGACCTTCTACTGAAGGCGCCTTCAAGCTCAGAATTTAGAGGTAAGCGTGTCCATTACCTGTCAGACTCTTCGAGACTGTGGTTAGATACTAAACACGCAAAGGTTAGTATGGTGCCCACTCAATGCCTAGTGTACCTGGGGTTGATTCTGGATTCCTCAGAGGCAAAGGTATTCCTCCCTGTGGAGAAGTTGCAGACCCTTCGGGGCTGCAGTACGGCAGCTGACTTCCAGGAATTGGTCGTCACTCCGTTTTGGCATGCGAGTGTTGGGCCTCATGGTAGCCTCCTTCGAGGCGGTCCCATATGCTCAATACCACACGAGTGTTACAGAAGGAAGTTCTGTCCAGATGGAACAGATGTCCATCATCTCTGGATTATCAAATCGAGTGAGCCACCTAGTCAGGAGATCCCTGGTATGGTGGCTGACAGCACCGGCTCTAATGGCCGGGAAGTCATTTCTTCCAGTTTACTGGATAGTGATCACGACGGACGCCAGCCTTACAGGTTGGGGGGAGTCTGGGGTGTTCAGTCGGCGCAAGGTCGCTGGACCCCAGAGAAAGCCCTCCTGCCGATCAATGTCCTGGAAATCCGGGCGATCAGGCTGTGCCTCTTCAAATGGTCTCAGAGGCTGCAAGGGCGTCCAGTCAGGATCCAGTCAGACAACGCCACAGCGGTGGCATATGTCAATCATCAAGGAGGAACAAGAAGCTCAGCTGCAGCATCGGAGGTTGCTCGCATCCTGAAGTGGGCAGAGAAGAGCGTACCGGCACTTTCGGCCGTTTACATTCCGGGTGTGGAAAACTGGCAGGCGGACTACCTGAGCCGCCAGATGCTGGACCAGGGAGAATGGTCCTTACACCCGGAGGTGTTCCAACTCCTCTGCCAAAGGTGGGGCACACCAGACGTAGATCTTCTGGCTTCCCGACTCAATCGGAAGGTATTGAGGTTTGTGGCCCGGTCAAGAGACCCATGGGCAGACGCAACGGACGCGTTGGTAGCATCGTGGGGTCAGTATCGGCTAATCTATGCCTTCCCTCCCTTAAGGCTTCTTCCTCTTCTGCTCCACTGAGTGGAGGCAGAGGGAATTCCAATGATCCTAATCGCTCCAGATTGGCCTCAGCGTCCTTGGTACGCCGATCTAGTACGTCTGGTAGCAGACGTCCCCTGGCGCCTACCACTACGGAAGGACCTGCTATCGCAAGGTCCCATATTCCATCCTGCTTTACAGTCATTGGCTTTAACGGCATGGCTGTTGAGAACCAGGTACTGAGAGACCGGGACCTGTCAGACTCAGTAATCTCTACTATGAGAAGTGCTCAAAAACCGTCCTCTAGGAAGGTTTATCACCGCACTTGGAGGGCCTACATCTCCATGTGTGAGGAAATGAAATGGCATCCGCGTACCTATTTGGTTTCCAGAATCCTGCTGTTTTTACAGCATGGGGTGGACCAAAGGCTTGCCCTAAGTACGATTAAGGGACAGATATCTGCCCTGGCTGTCTTTTCAGCGACCCCTGGCGACTCACTCTCTCGTGAGTACATTTGTGCAAGGGGTTCAACATGTGGCCCCTCCGGTCCGTCCCCCGTTACCTCCGTGGGACCTGAACCTGGTCCTCTCGGTGCTTCAGAAGGCACCGTTTGAGAATATTAGAGATATTCCCCTGTTGACACTTTCTCAGAAAGTGGTCCTTTTGGTGGCTGTTACGTCAGTTAGACGAGTCTCTGAGCTGGCATCCTTGTCCTGCAAGGCTCCCTATTTGATTTTCCACAAGGATAAGGTGGTGCTGCGGCCGCAGCCTTCCTTTCTTCCGAAAGTTGTTTCGGCTTTTCATCTCAACGAAGACATTGTACTTCCATCCGTCGAATCCTAAGGAGTCGGCGTTGCATTCCTTGGACATTGTCCGAGCTTTGAGAGTATACTTATCTGCTACTTCCCTGTTCCGGAAGTCAGACTCACTGTTTGTTTCGGTGGCTGGTCCCAAGAAGGGCCAAGTAGTCTCATCGGCCACCATCTCTAGGTGGATCCGACAGATAGTAATCCCAGGCTTACGCCTTAAAGGGTCAAGCGCCCCCCTTTCCGGTCACGGCGCATTCAACCAGGGCAAGAGGTGCCTCTTGGGCTTTCCGACATCAAGCGTCTGTTTCCCAATTATTATGTAAAGCGGCGACTTGGTCGTCCGCTCACACTTTCACAAAATTCTACAAAGTTGATGTAGGTGCATCTTCGGATGCCTCTTTTCGGCCGCAAGGTTTTACAAGCGGCTGTTTAGAGTTGCAGCTCCTCCGTTGGAGTGCTGTTTTGTGTTTTGGGGTGAAGTTTATTTTATGCTGTTACCACCCCTCGTTTTTTCTCTTGACACTGCTTTGGGACGTCCCACTTTGTCAATAGAGAAGCTGTGTCGGTCCATGGACGAAAGAGTAAATAGGATTTTTTTACTCACCGTAAAATCCCTTTCTCTGAGTCCATGGACCGACACAGCACCCACCCCTCCTAAGTTTGTACTGCTTTTTGACGAACTGATCTGCGATATGCAGACTGAGAGGATATACCCGGGGGGTCCGCCCCCTGGGCGGGACTGTAGAAGGTGTGATGCAACACTTTTTACAAGTTTTTCTGCCTAGTCACTCCTAATTAACGGATAATACCCACTTTGTCAATAGAGAAGCTGTGTCGGTCCATGGACTCAGAGAAAAGGATTTTACGGTGAGTAAAAAATCCTATTTTTTTTTTTTTTTTTTATCGAATTGTTTTGATTTTTATCAAATTTATTTTAATAAAATGCTTTTGAAGTAAGGCTCGGTTCACACTGATGCGAGTTCATACCGAATGTGATGCATCAAAACCATTCTAAATTGGCATGTCATCCATCAAGTCATTGTTTTCAATGACGGTCGTTCACATACATGCGTTGCGATTCCTCTACGAATGCAATGCGATAAAGGGTCTTGTGCGAGTTTACAGCGTTGCGAATTTAGTCTCCATAGACATCAATGTAAATCGCTAGAATCTCATTGATGGTTCACATATGTGCGAATTTCATCACACTACTCTCCACAAAAAACATTTTTTTTTTATTTTTTTTACATTATTTCATCGGCTAGAACATTAATCGTAGCTATGTCCAACTCCTGAAATTTGCGGTAAATTTGCACCTCACACAGGACAAAAACGAAACAAATTCACAGCGCAGCAGTGTGAACCGGGCCTAAATGTCTAAAGATAGTGTTCTGTTTAAGATACATTAATAATTTAGTTTATTCAGCATTAAATGTAGCTTATTTATGTAGCATGAGGCTGTAAATTCTGCAATATTTCGATTTTTGGTAAAGTCATTCAATGGATGCAAGCTGGGATAACATGCCATTGATGCATTCACACACTTTCACAGTAACCATGAGATAAAACAAAGTTAAGGAATATTCCTCTATCCCATTGTTTTGCAAATCTATGTACACTACAAACTGTATAATTGAATAAGTTCTGATATTGCTGTTTTTTAATAACCTGACAGATTATTATTCTAAATGGGAAACCTTCATTTCTCTTTCGTCCATGGACGGACACAGCTCCTTTATTCTTGACAGTAGGGTTATATGCCGTCTATTAGAGGACTAGGCAGACATGTTAAACAGTTAAAAACATATAACTACCACAAAGCTGAACAGTATTGCCCAAGGGGCGGTCCCTCTGGTTATAACCCCTCACCCTGCACTCAGCAGCTCCAGTTTTTTTTCTGTCTAGCATAGGAGAAGGACCTAGCTCCCTATGGGGACCATTGGTCCTGGAGATTCTTTTAATATTTTCTACTTTTTTGATCCTGAGATCTACTATCAACTGCCGGCTGGGTGACAGGCTGGATAATATAGATCCTTGTAGTCTCCCCAGTCCGGCCATCGAGCGCGAGCAGACCTTTAGCTACGCGCTGGGTTGGCCACGACATACCCCGTTTGCTCCAGGGGTGGCCGGTGAGTTATATGCGCCGGGGCACACCTGACCGGGCTACTGCTGTCTGAGTCACAGTGGGCCGTGGCCAACAGCCACTCCGTACTGCTCGGGTGATGGGTCTGTCCGGAATGCGTCCTGCAGTCCTCGCAGGACGGGTAAGTAGGGTTCCACCTGTTTCGGCAGGATGGAACAGCTAGGCATTCCTGGGGAGGTCGACTAGGGGGTCTCTCACTCTCCCTTTCTTCTCTCCCTGTCCCTTCCCCCCCTCCTCATGCATCTGGCTGGGCCTGCTGTGTACATGACCGGAGGTCCTCCGGGGGGGCTCTGGGTCCTGGCTGGGGGCTGCGCTGGGTGTCCTAGGTCTGCTCTCTGTGGTGGGGTGTTGTCTGTCTGCCATGTGTTGGGGGCCTCCGTGCGGAGGCCCAGCATGTTCGTGGCCTTTTCTTTACCTCAGAAGTGATCGGCAGCCATTTTGGGTGAGCGGCGCCATTTTCTTGTAGCTGCGCTGTAATACAGATGGCGGCCATTTTCTTGTAGCTCGCGGCCATTATCTTGTGGTTTTGACTTCTAGCGCTGGAAATGTCTTTCTGAACAGCACAGAACACCTCAGACGCAGGACAGCACCTCAGCACAGGCTGTGCAGGAGAGAGAGCGGACAGCAGCGCTGTGCAGTACCTGGGTCAGGGTGGTGAGTCCTCTGGGGGGGCCCCTCGGTCTGTAGCAGCTAGGAGGGTGGACCTTTTATGTACCTTGCCTTTAGTCCCTAAGTGGCTGTCAGGCGAGTATGGGTCAGCATGGCGTCAGAAGCTGGCGCTTCTACCCCAGACATCCCTGTGGTAGCAACCGGTGCCCCTGCACCTATGGACGCTTTGTCGACGGTCCTGGAATCATTTGTTGCCAGGGTGGAGGGGGTGTGCGGGCGAAAGGGGGGTAAAAAATGCCCCCTCCCCGCACCATTTTCTGGGGAAAGCTCTGATTCAGACTCGGGCCTGGCTGTGGCACACGGCCCCTGTTCTGACGTGCCAGAGGATGCGGACCAGGACCATTAGGACAGTGAGGAAGACTCCGTGTCTGGGTCAGCGCAGGAGAAAGTGCTTGTTGGAGCATTTATCACTGCAGTGCGGGAGACCCTGAAATTGGAGGGTACGGCGGGGACATCTACTGAGGTGTCGGTCCCTTTTGGGTCCCACAAGCCGACCCGCACTGCTAAGGTTTTTCCCTACCTAACTTATTTTGATACGTTTTTATATACAAAGAATGGGAACGACCGCAGAGGGCCTTTTCGGTCCCAAAACACATGGCGGTCCGTTACCCATTTGAGGAGAGCCTCCTGAAAAAATGGACATCTCCCCCAATTGTGGACCCCCCCCCGGTATCTAGGTTAAACAAGGTAACCATGATTCCGGTAGAGGGGACCCCTGCCTTTTTAAGGACCCTGCAGACAGGCAGGCCGAGGCGATGGCCCGGTTCATGTTCACAGTGGTGGGGTCAGCATTACGGCCTGTATTGGCCACGGCCCTGGTGTCAGACGCTTACCAAATGGGCAAAATTGTTGCACCACGAGTTGGTAGAGCAACAGGCTTCCACGGACTGGCCGACCAGTTGGTTAAGTGTGTCTGCGATGCGGCCTTAGATACAGCTCCCTTGCTTTCCAGAGCCTCAGTGTCTACTGTGGTGCTCCGTCGCCTGATTTGGCTAAAATGCTGGTCCGCGGACCAGACTTCCAAAAAAGCTCTGGCGGATTTGCCCTTCCAGGGAGAGAGGCTATTTGGAGCCTCGCTGGATGACATTATTAAGAATGTCACTGGGGGTAAGAGCACGCTGCTCCCACAATCCAGAAAAGTTAAGGAGCCGCACCGTAGGCCAGGGCCCTCCTTTCCCGCTCAGAAGCGTTTTTTTCCATCAGTCCGAGCCCGCAGGTAAGTGTTCCTATGCCGACAAATGGCCAGCTGAGGGACAGAAGCATCCCTGGTTTCGCAAGCCGAACAAATCTGCGAAAGCATGAAAGTTTGCCCCCGCCCGACTCTCTCAGGTACGGGGTCGCCTTCACGAGTTTGCAGCTTGGTGGGCCTCCCTGCTTTCCGACCAGTGGGTTTGCAAAGTGGTCTCATCAAGGTACAAGAGTTTCTTTCTTGTCCACCTAACAGTTTTTTTTTTTTCCCTCCAAACCATCATCCATGGACTTGACATGCCTCTCGGCAAATAGCTTGGGGTGTCTACTTTCCAAAATGGGGTCATTTGGGGGGGTTTTGAACTGTCCTGGCATTTTATACACAACATTAGGAAGCTTACATCCACTCTTCTAACCACTTGAAGACAAAGCCCTTTCTGACACTTTTTGTTTACATGAAAACATTTTTTTTTGCAAGAAAACTTACGTTGAACCCCCAAACATTATATATTTTTTTAAAGCAAAGGCCCTACAGATTAAAATGGTGGGTGTTGCATTTTTTTTCCCCCACACAGTATTTGCGCAGCGATTTTTCAAACAAATTTTTTTCGGAAGAAATGCACTTTTTTTTTTTTTTTTTTTTTTTTTTATTTCAATGCACTAAAACACACTATATTGCCCAAATGTTTGAGGAAATAAAAAAGATGATCTTAGGCCGAGTACATGGATATCAAACACGACATGCTTTAAAATTTCGCAGAAACGCGCAGTGGCGACAAACTACATACATTTTTAAAAGCCTTTACAGGTTACCACATTAGATTTACAGAGGAGGTCTACTGCTAAAATTACTGCCCTCGATCTGACCTTCGCGGTGATACCTCACATGCATGATGCAATTGCTGTTTACATGTGACGCTTGCGTTCGCCTTTGCGCAAGAGCAGGGCGGGACAGGGGTGCTTTTTTTTTTTTTTTTTTTTTTTTTTTTTATATTTTGCTTTTTTATTTTATTTTTAAACTGTTCCTTCCATATATTTTTTTTTATCATTTTTATTATCTCAGGGAATGTAAATATCCCCTATGATAGCAATAGGTAGTGACAGGTACTCCTTTTTTTGAAAAAAATGGGGTCTATTAGACCCTAGATCTTTCCTCTGCCCTCAAAGCATCTGACCACACCAAGTTCGGTGTGATAAAATGCTTTCCCAATTTCCCAATGGCGCTTTTTATATCCGGGGGGGGTCAGTCCCTCCCACTGCTTGTAAAAGCAGTCCAGAGGCTAGTTAGCCGCTAGGATTGCTTTTACATGAAAGCCGGCCGCTGGCTGAAAAGAATGATACCAAGATGATACCTAAACCCGCAGGCATCATTCTGGTATAACCATTCAAAGTCCAGCAACATACCAGTACATTGCTGGTCCTTGTTGGACATGTATTGTAATCTTTTTTTTTTTTTTCATGCAGCCTGTTGGCTGAACGAAAAAAAGAGATTGATCGGTGGGTATGCCCACCATCAGAATACCTCCCTTCATTCACCCACTTCTAATGATGGGCATACATGCACCATTTATATATGCCGAAGCATGGGGGCATCCTCCCGCAAAAGTTATGCTGCGTACACACGGTCAGACTTTTCCACGGGCAAGCCTCCGTCGGAATTTCGACCATATGGACGAGGCATTAGGAGCAAAATTTCTCGTCCGCCCCTGCTGCCCCCATGCTTCGGCATATATGCTCTTTTTTTTTTTTTTTTAACTGTGGTGGTGAAATCACCTCCTACAGCACTGGAGTCGCAGGGATCAGACCTGTCTCTGCGAACGCTGCAGTTATGTGTGTTGTGTTTTGTAAGTGACAGTGATCGATCGATACTGCACTTGGGTGGCCTGGGCTGGACGGAGGGGCAAAACGCAAGTGCTAGCAGGTATCTGGGCTGATCCCGCTAACACTGCGTTTTTGGGAACCCTAAACTGCTGGGGACGCTAGTATAGATCTGATCAGATATTGATCTGTTCAGATACTATACCACTAAGGGAGGTGTATGCTTCACGCGTGGGTGTTAGCGCTACTGGCACTAACCTGACACTGCCTGGGGTGTGACGCAGACCCTCTCTGACACTAAAACCTAATCGATATCACCCGCCAGGCGATCAGGAGGTTAAACCTTTATTGGGTTATATACGGCGGGTGCCCTGACACTATAAAAAGCAAACTAACCAGCGTCACCTGTAACACTTATACGGTGATCATTGGTGAAAGGGTTAACTAGGGGCAATCAGGGGGTTAAAACCTTTATTAGGTAAAATATGGGGGTACCTGACGCTATATAAAAACCTGACGGGGAACCTAAATAACGAAATAACTAACTGGCTAACCAGTGTCACCAGTGACACTTATACGGTGATCACTGGTGAAAGGGTTAACTCTAGGGGCAATCGGGGTTAAAACCTTTATTAGATAACATATGGGGGTACCTGACACTATAAAAACCTGGCGGCGAACCTAAAAAAATAACTGACTAGCGGCACCAGCATACCTAATACAGCGATCAGAAAAACGATCGCTTAGTGACACTGGCAAAAGGGGGTGAAAGGGTTACCTGGGGGGCGATCAAGGGGTTAAACTTTTATTAGGTAATATATGGGGGTACCTGACGCTATAAAAACCTGGCAGCGAAGCTATGAAAAAAAATAACTGACTACCTAGCGGCATCACCGACGCTAATACAGCGATCAGAAAAACGGTCACTTAGTGAAAGTGGTGATAGGGGGTGAAAGGGTTACCTGGGGGGCGATCAAGGGGTTAAACCTTTATTAGGGGGGGGGGGTAGGGGGCTACCCTGGACCTAAAGGGACCTACACTAACTGCCCTGACACTTTTACAGTTACAAATGTCACTGTTTGCAGTGATCAGTAAATAAATGATCGCTGCAATCCGTGACACTGTGACTGGGGGGGGGGGAGGCGCGATCGTGTTCCTATGTGTGCTGGTGTCAGTGTAGTGTTTGTGCGCTAACCTGACATCGATACCGACCGCTCACTGTACCGGAGGGGGTTCCGATCGGACCCCCCACCCATACGAAGGCAGTCACGTAGAGGTACGTGATTGTGCCTGTACGTGCCATTTTGCCGAAGTATATATACAGTGGGCGGTCGTTAAGTGGTTAAATTGACAGGACTAATCTGTGTACCACATGAGCACATATTGTAGCCAGCCTGTGGGAGACAGAATTATTATTGGTTGGTAGGGGATCAAATACTTATTTTACTCACTGAACTGCAACTCAATTTATAACATTTGTGTCGTGTTTTTTTTCTTTCTAGATTTTTGGTTGCTATTCTATTATTTAAAATACACCTATGATAAAAGTTAGACCCTTCATTTCTTTGTAAGTGGGCAAACTTACAAAATCTGCAGAGGATCAAATTATTTTCCCCACTGTATTTGAAGAATTTTTGAGGGTTTATCCTATTTTTTGCAATGTGTTCGTTTTAAATTTTTACAGCCTTGATTTCCTTTTTAAAAATTCTTTCAAGTTTTATTGTTTGTAACATTTGAATGAGGGTTCATTCATTCTTATATATTTTTTTTTTTAAAGTGTGGTGCAATCACTGTTTTACATATGCATGTGGGAACTACGTGCTCATGCTTAAAAAATATTTCCTGGTGCCTCCATGGCAGCATACCTGTGATAGAGCTCCGCCTCGACTCCTCCTTCAGGACTAGTGAATAGCATAAATTAAAGGCATAGTCCCTCCCCCAACATTCTCCTTTTCTCTTATCATCCATGGACTGACACGGTGTCTCTTTACACTTTACACGTGGGTTATGTCCCTGCTTGCAGGAGAAGACCTAGGCAGAATGTGAGATGTTATACATACATTCTAAAAGCCAGAGCTGAACAGCCCCACCCAGGGGGCGGTCCCTCCGGGCATAACCCTCCCACTACAGTCAGCAGACTTCAGTTTTTTTCTGCCTAGCAGAAGGAGAAGACGTGGCTCCCTCAGGAGCCAGTCTCCTGACCTATTTTATTCCTTTTTGGAATTCTTTTTTATTTTATTTTTGAGAATCTTCTATCAACTGTCGGCTGGGCAACAGGTTGGGTACAAGATATCCTCGTAGTCTTCCCTGTCCGACCATCGAGCGTGCTGATCCTCGCCTTGTGTGCGTGAGACTCAGTTCACGACAGGCCCCATGACTCCAGGGGTGGCCGGGGTTGCTTTCATGCTCCCACGGTCCTCTCAAGACTGAACAGTTCCTGACTGACTGTATCTTTCGCGGTGGACCGGGCCGACAGCTACTCAGTACTGCACTGTGATAGTCCTGTCAGAAACACCAGTGTGTCCCTCAGGGGACAGGTAAGTAGTCTCTCCTGCCTGCAGGTGAGTACAAAAGGCTGTGTGTTTCTCTGTGGGGGATTTTCCCTGTCTCCCCCTGTATTTTATTGTCGCTCTCTGTCACCATTACTGGCGCTGGCTGTGTGGGGTGCTTGGGGGTCACACTGTTCTTGGGGGGCTCATGCTGGTCTGCAATGTATGCCTTGGGGCTTTTTTGTGTTTTTTTTTTTTTTTTTTGGGGCCTGAGCGCCGAGTGGCGCTGTGCGTGTGTGCTGTTTCATTTTAACTGCGTCATGGCGGCCATCTTGCCGCAGATCGCCTCAGTGAAGTGTGGCGGCCATTTTCTTGTAGCCTGCGTGCTTTTCAGCACTAGTTTGGCCTCTAGCGCTGCTGTAGCAGCGCAAATCTCCTCAGTCTCCTCGCAGCTCACCAGCGCTGACACAGCGCGGTACAGACAGCGGAACTAAGCGGTCCCTGGTCCGGTTTGGTGAGTCCCCTGGGCGCCCCCTCCTCAGTCAGCACAGCCTGTGGGTGGACTTTTTATCTGAGAGAGTCTCAGAGAGGGACAATATGGAGTCTGTGTCACCAGCTTCCCCTAAAAATGTCAGTGGCAACAGGCAGTGCTTCAGCACTGCGGTCCCTATGGACCTGTTGTGGGCAGCCCTGGAATCAATTTCTGACCAGGATGGGAGCTGTGTGCAAGCGCAAGGTGCAAAAAAGGCGCCCTCTCCCCACTTTATCTACTCGAGGGCAGTGCGCTGATTCAGATATGGGCCTAGCCACTATCGATCAGGACCCTAGTTCTGAATGTATGGATGGTTTTGAACAGGACATTCCTTATGAGGGAAACTCCAGTTCTGAGTCAGTAAATGACAGGGCGCTTGTTAGTGTGCTCATGACTGCGGTGAGGGACACTCTCAAGCTCAAATGCTGCGGATGCAGAACCTCAGGCGGATACTGTCTCCTTTGGTTCTTTTAAGGCCAGGCCTTCTAAAGGGGTTTTTTTCCATTGTACTTTCTTTGACCAGCTCATTGATAAGGTCTGGGAAAAGCCGCAGAAGAATTTTTTTATGGCCCCGCGGCGTTTGTCTATCAGATACCCCTTGAAGATGCCCTACTTAAAAAGTGGGCTTCTCCCCCAGTGGTCGACCCTCCAGTCGCCCGGTTGAACAAGGCCATCACTCTCCCGATGGAGGGGACTCCTGCATTTGAGGACCCCACTGACAGGAGGTCAGAAGTGGTGAGCAGAACCATGTTTGCCTTGTTGGGATCCCCCCTACGACCTGTGGTGGCGGCGACCCTTGTGTCTAAAACACTTACAGGTTGGGCAAAAATGTTGCACCTAGCTGTACAGGAGCATATTCTTCCTCCAGACACAGTTGCTCTGGCCCACCAACTGGTTCAGGGCCTGGTTTCTGTGTGCGACGACGCGCTGAACGCGGCCCCTTTAATATCCAGGGCCTCTGTCTCGGCGGTGGTATTGCGTCGTCTTATCTGGTTGAAATGCTGGTCTGCTGACCTAGCCTTAGGAAGCTCCTGACGGATCTACTATTTAAAGGCGGTAGACCTTTCGGTGCTGCTCTGGATGACATCGTCATGGATGTCACGGGAGGTAAACGCACTCTTCTTCCTTAGACTAGCAAGGGTGAGGAGGCCCGCCGCAAACAGGGGCCTTCCTTTCCAGCAAAACGTTTTTTTTTTCGTCAGTCAGAGTCCACAGGTAGGCCCTCTCAGACTGACGGCAGTGCGGCTGGTGGGCACAAGTGCCCCTGGGTGCGTAAGCCAAACAAGCGGCTCCCAAGCCCGCCTCCGCGTGTAGTCTTGCCTCCGCCCGACTCTGGGGTGGGGGGACGACTTCGCAGGTTCACGGATCGGTGGACCTCCCGAATCTCCGACTGGTGGGTGTGCGAGGTGGTCACCTCAGGATATAGGATAGTATTCCGATCCTGGCCCCCACACAGATTCTTTCCCTTGAATCTTCCTCTCCTTCCTACCTGTCGGGCAGCCCTCTTGGGGGCTGTACAGGATTTGATCGGGTCCGGAGTGATTGTGCCGGTTCCGTCACAGGAGAGTTTTCAGGGCTTCTGCTCGAATCTGTTTGTCGTCCCAAGAATAGGACGTGGTTCGACCTATCCTGGACCTGAATGCCTTCGAGAAGGTGCAGAAATTCCGCATGGGATCCATTCGCACGGTGATCGCTACACTCCACCAAAGGGATTTTCTTCTGGCGTCCTTGGACTTCAAGGACGCCTACTTGCATGTTCCGATCTGCGCAAGTCACCAGAAGTTTCTGCGCTTTGCGATCAGCGAAGTCCACTATCGATTGTGGCTCTTCCTTTCGGCCTAGCCTCGGCACCAAGGGTGTTCACCAAGGTGCTTTCTCCGGTTCTAGCCTTCTGTTACAGCGAGGTATTGCTGTCGGTGGCTATCTGGACGGTCTTCTGCTATGAGCAGAAAGTGGCTCAGACTTGGAGGAAAGGTGACTATCGTCAATTAGATCCTCAGGGACTTCGGGTGGTTCCTGAACATTCAGGAGTCAGTCCTGGTCCCGACTCAGTGTCTGGAGTATCTAGTTCTGGTTCTGGACTCCTTGGAGGCAAAGGTATCCTACCTCTGGAGAAGTTGCTGAAACTTCAGTCTGCGGTGCGGGTGCTGACATCCCGAACATGGTTGTCAATCCGTTGTTTGCATGAGAGTCCCGGGACTCCTGGTGGCCTCCTTCGCGGCCATTCCGTATGCCCAATCACACACCAGGGCATTGCAGATGGAGATCTTGTCCACCTGGGACAAATCCCCGTTGTCCTTGGATCTTCGGATCCAGGTGATTCACCTGGTCAGGGCGTCCCTGACATGGTGGTTGGGACCCTCGGCTCTTCGGTCCGGAAAGTCGTTCCCCTCCCATCCAATGGACGGTACTCACGACGGACACCAGCCTGACTGGCTGGGGTGGAGTCTGGGGAGTCCTGTCGGCTCAAGGCCTTGGACTCCAGACGAGCCCGTTTACCAATCACTGTTCTGGAAATACGGGCCATCAGACTGTGTCTCTCCTCAGGTCAGAGAGAGTACGGGGTCGCTCCATCAGGAGCCAGTCGGACAACGCCACGGCGGTGGCGTATGTAAACCATCATGGGGGGACTCGGAGCTCAGCTGCGGCTTCCGAGGTAATCCGTATCCTGAAGTGGGCCGGAAGAAACGTGCCGGCTCTGTAGGGGCGGACTATCTGAGTCGCCAGACGCCGGACCAGGAAGAGTGGTCCTTGCATATTTCAACTCCTTTGCCGACGGTGGGGCACGTCGGATGTGGACCTGATGGCCTCTCTACTCAGTCGCAAGGGTCGAGGTTGTGGCCAGATCCAGGGATCCTTGGGCGATGACTCGGATGCGTTGGTGGCCCCATAGGGTCCTTATCGCCCGATATAAACTCCGGTGATCCTAATTGTTCCGGATTGGCCTCAGCGTCACTGGTACGCTGATCTGGTACGTCTCGTTGCGGACGTTCCCTGGCGGTTGCCGATGAGGGAGGAACTTCAGTCTCAAGGTCCTATGTTTCATCCGGCTTACAGTCTCTGGCTTTAACGGCAGAGCTGTTAAAAGCCAGGTGTTGAGGGACCGAGGTCTCTCGGACTCTGTCATTTTGACCATGTTAAGGACACGGAAGTCTTCCTTCAGGCAGATCTATCACCGTGCCTGGAAAGCTTATATCGCCATATGCAAAGCGCTGGACTGGCGTCCTCGGACGTATTCCGTCCCCAGAATCCTGCGTCCTCTACAGTGTGGAGTGACCCAAAAGCTTGCTTTGAGTACCATCAAGGATCAGATTTCGGCCTTGGCCGTCTTCTTTCAGCGACCTCTAGCGGGTCATTTCTTGGTTAGCACTTTGTGTTGGGGGTTCGCCATGTGCTCCCTCCTGTCAAGCCTTCTCTCCCACCGTGGGATCTGAATTTGGTGCTCTCGGTCCTCCAGGAACCTCCTTTTTGGGAATATCCGGGATATTCCTCTCTTGTCTTGTCTCAGGAGGTGGCCTTTTAGTGGCAATCACTTCTGTTTGATGAGTGTCTGAGTTGGCGGCTTTGTCCTGCAAGTCGCCATATTTAGTCATCCATAAGGATAAGGCGGTGTTGCATCCGCGACCTTCCCTTTTGCCAAAGGTGGTGTCTACCTTTCACCTACATGAGGACATTGTCCTTGTGTCCGCACCCATCGCATCCCAGAGAGTTTGCGCTGCACATATTGGATGTGGTACGAGCCTTACGGGTGTACCTGTCTGCTACTGCTTCTATTCGGAAGTCCGACTCACTGTTTGTGACTGCCCCTGGTCCATAACAGGGCCAAGCGGTTTCGTCTGCCATCATTTTTAGGGGAATTAGACAAACCGTCATTCAAGCCTATGCTCTCAAAGGGCGGACGCCTCCCTTTCCGGTTACGGCGCATTCCACCAGGGCAATTGGTGCTTCCTGGGGTTTCCGACATCAAGCGTCGGTTGCACAAGTGTGCAAGGTGGCGACCTGGTTGTCTGTTCATGCCTTTTTAAGTTTTATAAGGTTAATGTGGCTGCATCTTCGGATGCTTCCTTCGGCCGCAGGGTGCTGCAGGCCGCTGTTTAAAGTTGCGACTCCTCCGTTGAGGAGCTCTGCCTTATTGGAGTGAAGTTTTGGTTTTTCCATTTATACTGCTCCCATCCCTCTTGACACTGCTTTGGGACATCCCACGTGTAAAGTGTAAAGAGACACCGTGTCAGTCCATGGATGAGAAGAGAAAATAGGATTTTTTGTACTCACCGTAAAATCCTTTTCTCTGACATCCATGGACTGACACGGCACCCACCCTTCCTTTTTAAGTTTGTACTGCTTTGTTACGAACTGAAGTCTGCTGACTGTAGTGGGAGGGTTATGCCCGGAGGGACCGCCCCTTTTAGAATGTATGTATAACATCTCACATTCTGCCTAGGTCTTCTCCTGCAAGCAGGGACATAACCCACGTGTAAAGTGTAAAGAGACACCGTGTCAGTCCATGGATGTCAGAGAAAAGGATTTTACGGTGAGTACAAAAAATCCTATTTTTTTCCTCATACCTTCTTGTGCTGGTGAAGAGTAGCAGTATGTCCATACCTCTGCAGTCGGCAGCGTCCGCCGGGTTTAGCCTTTCCCGTGCGCAGTCCCTGTTCTTGGGCCGCTCACAGCGCTGATAAGACTGGGAACCCCTCTGTGGATCTGTTGGGGTCATTTCGCAGAGTTTCCTCACAGGAACGCAGTCTATCACATCCATGATGAATGCAGTGGAAGTCGCAAAAGGATCAGCTCCATCTTCCCAGGCTGGTGGTTTCCATTTTTTATTACAGGCATTTGTGTTTTTCCCCTTTCTTTTCCTCTCTTCCCCTCCCCTTTCCTTTGCTTGTTAGGCGCCTTTAAAATGATTGTTTTACTTTTTTGTTCCTTTAAAACTGTGCAACTGGATAGGGCAGGTGTCTCTGTGCAACAACATTGTGGTGCTTATTTCCGGGTTCGGGGGGGGGGGGGGCTACAGGTGCTCTGTACGTCCCGCCAAGTAGGAGAGTGTCACGGCGCGGTGTCCTTGCCGCCGTCTGCGCATGCGCGATTCGGGAGTGATACAGAGCCGTAGTTTCTCGGCTCTCTGTACTGGGCGACGCTGGATCTTCTGCGCGTGCACATGCATGGTCGCTTGGTTCAGTGTCGGCCATCTTGGATTCTGGAAAGAAGGCTAGATTTGCCCTTTTTTTCAATCCATTCCAGATAGTGGTTTATGGGATTAGCCCACGCACCTTGAGCCTATTTAGGTTCAGATTCAGGGATTGCTGTCAGAGTCTCCTCAGCTGTGCCCTGCTAGGTCTCTCTGATGCTGCTTTGTGGTTGGTACTTTTTATTTTCTCAAAAAAAAAAATGTTGCCGATCAAAAATGTTTGTTTAAAAAATAAAAATAAAAAAAGATGACGATATAAAAATGTTGTTTTAAAAAATAAAATAAAAAATAAAAAAAGATGCCGATATAAAAATGTTTGTTTTAAAAAAAAAAAAAAAGTGACGCCAAAAACTCCTGATTCTTTTCCCTTTCTTACTATATTTCCGGAGCTGATCCTTGTGCCCAACTCCGCAATGAGTCATTCATCTCACAGAAAAGATCCTCACACTTCTATTAGGTATGTGACCAACTATACGTGAGTATAAAAAAATAAAAAAAAAGTGCGCTCACTGGTCTAGCGTGAGTTCCTTACATCGTAGCCCTACCCACTCCAAGGGGTCCCGCTCATCAGGGCGTAGGTCCCATTCTTCACATCGTAGATCAGAGAGGTCAAGATCCAGAGGACATGATCGGTCCCCCTCTCCTAGGACCTATAGCAAGAGAAATGCTGGACATGTGGGGCTACACCGCTACCAGACAGAGTGGTCTGTAAGGACTGTTTTACGGACTATGCGTCCAACCGCGAGCTAGAAAATCAGCATGCTGTAGATCTGCTCAAGCGAACAATGAAAGGACTCCTTCTCTGAGCTTTTGGCTTCGGTCCCCGCTCAACCACTTCAGCAGATATCCCAGGTTCAGGATATAGAACCTAATCTCCCTGGTCCGTCAGCAGTCAGTACACCTCTGCCACCGTCAGGCCGACCAGCTAGAGATTCACCACCTGAAGACTCTTCAGGGGACTCTTGAGAAGAGTCAGAAACTTCTGGCTTCAGTCTCTCCTTGGTAAAGCCATTCATCCAGGCAGTCAAAGCCGCAATCGCCTGGAAAGACGCTGATTAGCCTCCCCAAGAGTCTACAAGCTACTTCCCATTCCTCAAAAGAAAGCTGGTTCTTTTCCCGTTGATGGGCAAGATTAGTCAAGTCATTCAGAAGGAATGGTCAAAGACTGATAAATAAAAAAATAATTTATTTTTTGGGTCGGTTCAATAAACTATATACCTCTTACCAGAGTCGGGAACGCAGTCACTAAACTCCATGCCAGTGGTAGACGCGTTGGTGGTGCGACTCGCAAAAAATATAACTTTGCCAATGGAGGCTTCCGCTTCCTTCAAAGACCCTCTAGACAGGCAAATCGACCTGGAGCTGAAGAGGAGCTACTTGGCCGCAGGAGCAGCGTGTAAGCCAGCTATTGCCCTCACATCAGTATCAAATGCCATAAGATCTTGGACAGAACATTGAGACGGCATTGTCAGGATGTCCCCATGGAGGATATAATTAAAGCCTTGGAAGAGCTTAGATTGTCGGCAGACTTTGTCGGGGTAGCGGCCATTGACACGATCAGGTGCTCGGCAAGATCCATGTTGCATTCAGTAATGGCGAAGAGGGCCTTGTGGCTGAAACCCTGGACGGCTGATTTATCTTCCAAACAAAATTAGTGCAAAATCCCGTTCGATGGTAAAGCCCTATTCGGAGACAAAATGGATAAAGCTATCTCCAAGCTGTCAGGAGGGAAGTCTGGTATGCTTCCACAGGACAGAAGGATGCCAAGATTCAGAGGTGGCTCCTCTAGGTTCCGCCAGTCAAACCCAAGGGATTTTAGGCAGTCGAGACAGCCCAGGGACAACAAAAGACCTTGGAAAGGTACTTGGGGATCCTTTTTGTATAGGAAGATGAAAGCCCTTCCGGCTCCACAGGAGCAGAAGCAGTCTTTTTGACGCCAGAGGAACCCAGGCACTCCCGGTGGGAGCCAGGCTAAAGTCTTTTGTCCCAGTCTGGGCCACCTGCTGCCACGACCCCTGGGTTCTGTCAACGATTCAATGGGGGCACTTTTGGAATTTCTCTTACCCCCCACCTCGGAACTCTTTCAAAGGAACAGAGATTCCATCCTCTCCGCTGAAAGCTCAAGCTCTAAAAAAAACTTCCTAACGTCACTCCAGCTTCAGGGGGCGGCTGTTCCGGTTCCCTTGGCAGGCTTCTACTCCACCCTATTTCTGGTCCCAAAGAGGACAGGTGGGTGGAGGCCTGTGATAGACCTTAAGAGGTTCAGCCGGTATATCTGCCCCGAAAGCTTCAAAATGGAGTCCCTGCAGACGATTATTCAGGCAGTCCAGCCATCAGATTGGATGATTTCGGTTGATCTGCAGGATGCGTACCTACACGTGCCATTTCTACCTGCATTTCAAAAATATCTGAGATTTGCAGTGGGACGGACCCACCTACAGTTTCAAGCCCTGCCTTTCGGTCTGTGCACCTCTCCCAGGGTGTTCACCAGGATACTAATCTGCTTTGGTTCCCCTGGGGGAGAGGGGCTTGAGGATATACCAATACCTGGACGACATCCTCCTCCTAGCAAGCAATCCGGATCAGTTGGTACGTCACCGGGAAATTCTTCTACAGACCCTAAAAAGAGCTAGGGTGGCTGGTGAATTCCGACAAGAGTCAACTAACGCCAACACAGCAGATAATCTATGCGCAACGTTCTACACTCAGGAGGGGACAGTGTCATTACCACCGCCGAAGGCAAGGATTGTCATCCAGAGAATGATCAAAGTTATCCGGAGCCCGTATCTGACGGCTTCACAATGCCTGAGCCTCATTGGCACAATGTCTTCCTGTATACCCATGGTTCCTTCGGCACATTGGCACTTGAGGTATTTCCAGACTGGTTTCTTGGCGCAGTAGAAGAAACGACTATCTCAGACGATCCTGCTGACGGGAAAAATGCGCAGGAGCCTTCACTGGTGGACAGTTCTGGAAAACCTCTCCAAGCCTCATCACCTGGGCTCCCTTCCTTGGATCACAATTGCGTTCGCTTGCAAGCAGACAGGGCTGGAGAGCCCATTGCGGGCAAACCAGAATACAGGGGAGATGGTCATACACCACCCAGGGAGTGGTATCCAACATCTTTGGAGATGAGGGCAGCCTTCTTGGCACTGACCTCTTTGGCACCCCAAATCAGAGGCCAGAGAATACTCCTACGCCTAGACAACAGGGCAGCCGTCGCTTATCTGCAGAAGCAGGGAGGCACTCGCAGCAGGTCACTCCTCAAGGAGGTAGAGCCGATCATGCTCTGGGCGGAGCAGAACCTCCTGGACCTCAGAGCAATGTATCTGCCAGGCAGGTTGAACACGGAAACAGACACGTTATCCAGAAACTTCCTGGACAACGAGTGGGCTCTCCACCCTCATGTCTTCCTTCAGATTGCCAACATATCGGATCCCCCTCAGGTAGATCTGTTCGTCTCCCCGAAGAACGCCAAGCTGGATAGGTTCTTCTCTCGGCTGCCGCACCCACAAGCCGAGGCAGTGGATGCCCTGTCATGTCCCTCGAGGTTCACCACGGCATATGCCTTTCCTCCCAGGCCATTAATATTCAAATTCCTCCTGAGGCTCCTCAGAGAGCCAGTCCAGGTGGTGGCAGTACTTCTGTATTGCGCCTCAGTGTGGGCCCTCCAATCAAGATCCCTCCTTTCCCTCAACTTCTGTCGCAGGGCAGTCTAGTTCATCTAAACCCTCAGAAGTTGAATCTTAGAATCTGGAGGTTGAGAGGCGAAGGTTCGAATCCCTAGGGTGTTCCCCAGGAGTCATAACAACCCTTCTAAAAACCAGGAAGCCTGCAACTAATGCCATATATTCAAAAAACTGGGACAAGTTCTTGTCATTTGCTTCCGGAAATGGATTTGATCCAATCCTTCCCTCTACTTCCCATGTTCTACGATTCCTTCAGACAGGACTTGATCTGAGACTTGGTCTGAGCTCCCTCAAAGTGCAGGTAGCAGTAATCTCTGCCGCAACAAATAAGAGATGGGATGGAGGATCCTTTAGTAGTCACTTACCTCAGAGGTGTATTGAAGATTCACCCTCCTGTCAGACGATCATTTCCTAAGTGGGATCTGTCCCTAGTCCTGGAAGTTCTATCTGACCATTCCTTTGCTCCAGTGGAACAAGTAACAATATGGAACCTGACACTAAAGACGGCTTTCCTGCTAGCCATTACATCTGGCAAAAGGATCTTGGAACTTCACTCTTTAGGGGATAGGTGACGACCACATCTCCTTCTTCCCCGACAGAGTGGAACTTCGCCCCCTTCGGGGGTTCACACCAAAGGTCACTACTCCAAGCCACCTGTTGGAACCCTGGGCACTACCAGTGTTTACAGACACGGATTCAGAGTCTTGTCACGAACTGGATGTATCGAGTGCTCAGGGCCTACCTAGAAGCCACCGGCCCCTTCAGAAATTCTGAGAGACTTTTCATCGTACCGTTCGGTAAATACAGGGGCAAAGAAGCTTCCATCAGAACTCTGGCATCTTGGGCTGTAAAGTTAATCCAGAAAGCCTACAGGGTGAAGAATATGGAGCCTCCATCCCGAGTGAATGCTCATTCTACAAGGGCAGTCTCAGCTTCCTGGGCAGCAAGGGCTAATGTTTCGTTGGAGACGGTGTGCAGGGCTGCCACCAGGTCTTCTCACCATACGTTCCTCAGACACTACCATAATGATCCAGGAGCGCTCGCGACTGAGTTTGGAAGGAGGGCAGTTCAGGCTGCTATGTCCTCTTCTTCTAATTAAACATTTATTGTTAAGCAATTATCCCACCCATGTCGGCTAGTTATTTATCACAGGTATGCTGCCATGGAGGCACCAGGAAAACTGAAAATTGTATCATACTTACCAGTAATTTTCCTTTCCTGGTGCCTATCCATGGCAGCATACGCTCCCACCCTCGGTATTCTATATTACAGAGAATGTTGGGGGAGGGACTATGCCTTTAATTTATGCTATTCACTAGTCCTGAAGGAGGAGTCGAGGCGGAGCTCTATCACAGGTATGCTGCCATGGATAGGCACCAGGAAAGGAAAATTACTGGTAAGTATGATACAATTTTCCGTTTTTGCACTAATACATGTGCCCAGCCAGAAAAAAAATTACATGAGTCGCATCCAATAGACATTAATTGGGTTCAGAGCTACGTTCGGGGTTAAGTAGACTTGCTTTTGAATTCGTTCTTCCCACAAACTGAACACGACCCAATTTGCTCATCCCTAGTAAGGACTCTATTAGAATTCATGCACATGGATGCAGTGGTTTTCTTCAAATCCATAATTTCAAAAAGGAAAAATCTGTGTCCGTGGTCCTGCGTATAGACCATATTTTACACTGTGCACATGTAGATGCTTGTGCTAATGTTTACATTTGTACAGTGTGAATGTACTCTGTACATCTGTACTGCATCCTAGCAACAGAATACTAGGTGGTAGACGCCTGCACTATGCAGCTTCCTCCTATCAGCCATGTATGACCATATTGTCAGGCCTTAGAGCACAAATTGTCTATTGGTTGACACTGTTGCTAACACTGTACTGTAAATGTTCAAACATTACATGCGTACAGAGATCCTGCACAATAGTTGCCATATTTTCATATGGCCGTGTGCATAATACAATTTTTTTTATTCATGCAGAGCATTTGCTGCAAAGTGTTGACCGGATGCTGAGCAATAAGAGGTGACAAGTGATTAGAATTTGCTGTGTGTGGGATAAGAAGCATGACATCAGTATTCATGAAATCATTTGACTGTAACAGGTGCCCAGACCATTATAGCAAATAAGTAATTTAAGCTGTCCAAATTCTGGAATATAGGTTGACATCGCAACACTCGTATTCTGTTTTTAGAGCAAGGTTATCAGTTTCCTTGTGTTTGCTTATGTTTTGATTTATATTGTGAAATATTTTGTTAGCGTAGTTGACCTAAATATGATTTATAAAGACATTTCAGAATTCAGTGGTTCTAAAGGCAGAATGTATTTTTATCTTAGGCTGGTTTCACACTGGGGCGGTGTGTCGGTGGCGGTATAGCGCCGCTATTTCTCTTATCGTCCATGGACTGACACAGCTGGATACTGTAAACGTGTGGGTATATGTCCCTGCTCGCAGGAGAAGATCTAGGCAGAATGTTAGATTGTTAGAAACATACATTCTAGAACAAACCAGAGCTGAACAGCCCCGCCCAGGGGGGGGCGGTCCCTCCGGACATTACCCTCCCACCTGCAGCTAACAGCCTCAGTTTTTTGTGGCTGCATCTTCGGATGCTTCCTTCGGCCGCAAGGTGTTGCAGGCCGCTGTTTGATGTTGCAACTCCTCCGTTGAGGAGCTCTGCCTTGTTTGGAGTGAAGTTTTTGGTTTTCCATTTATACTGCTCCCATCCCTCTTGACACTGCTTTGGGACATCCCACGTGTAAAGTGTGAGAGGCTGTGTCAGTCCATGGACGATAAGAGAAAATAGGATTTTTGTACTCACCGTAAAATCCATTTCTCTGACGTCCATGGACTGACACAGCACCCACCCTTCTTTTTAAGGTTTGTACTGCTTTGTTACGAACTGAGGTCTGCTGACTGCAGTGGGAGGGTTATGTCCGGAGGGACCGCCCCCCTGGGTGGGGCTGTTCAGCTCTGGCTCTTTAGAATGTATGTATAACATTTCACATTCTGCCTAGGTCTTCTCCTGCAAGCAGGGACATAACCCACGTGTAAAGTGTAAGAGAGGCTGTGTCAGTCCATGAACGTCAGAGAAACTGATTTTACGGTGAGTACAAAAATCCTATTTTTTTACCTAAGGTGATCTTTTCTTTACATCTGTGTGGACATTCTCCTCCTTTCCTCTGTAGTGCCCCAAAGCATGAATAGGAAATCGTCATACATTGTCTGCATGTGGTTCAGGCTGTCAGCGTCTACTTGGTAGCCGCGGCCTCCTTTTGCAGTACATTTCCCATTTTGTTCTAACTGGACGTCCTCCTAGACGACACCCTGCTTCTCGCCCCACTATTGCCAGGTGGTTTAGTCAACTCCTTTCCAGGGCCTGTGCCCTTAAAACAATTGTAAACCGTTACATATACCCAGTGAAGTGATTGGTCTCAGGTGATGCAGAGATGAAACAAATAAGCTGTACCTGTTTATCTGCAGTTATCTCTTCTCTACATCCGTTCAAAGTCTGGCATTTTTAAAGCTTGTCTAAGCTGTCCAAAGGGAGTGGAGAGCTGAAGTTGCACTCTACAAAGCTCAGGAGAGCTCTGAGATCTGATTGGAGGGAAGGGACACGCCCCCCTCCACACAGCTCACAGGACCAGAGCTAAGGCTGTCACTCTTCTAGGTATCCCTCCCTTGTCACCATTTTTCTCGGTGACAGGAAAACTTGTCGGCAGTGATCCATGCTGATAGCAGAGGAATGAAGCAGAAGACACAAATGACACTTGGTGCTCTTAACTGAGACAAGTACACACTATAGAGCAGGGGTAGGCAACCTCAGCCCTCCAGCTGTGGCGAAAAAGTCCCATGAGACATTGCAAGACCCTGACAATCACAGGCATGACTCCTAGAGACCGAAGCCCAATGGGATTTTTAGTTTTACCACAGCTGGAGGGCCGAGGTTGCCTATCCCTGCTATTGAGGGTTATGCCTTGTTTATATTTCATGTCTGAGGTTTACAACCACTTTAAGGAAAAGGTTCCTTCCTTTCCCATTCCAAGCTAATTTCATGAAGGCTGTTTCCTGGGCTTTTCGGTATCAAGAATCTGTATCCCATATTTGGAAGATTGCCACCTGTTCCTTTATTCACACATTTTCCAAGTTCTACATTATGAATCTTCAAATTACAAGGTGCTTCAATCTGTTGAGTGTTTTTTGTTTGGGTTCTCTAAACCCTTGTTTTGGTTTCTTGTGGGCCTTTTGGCAGTTCTGTTTGCTATGTTGTTGCCCACCCCTCAGTTTTTTTTGCCTGGGTTACGTCCCATGTTCTATGAATGTCAGTCCTGTACTATATAATTAAGATTAATTAGGAATTTTCACTTACCTGAAAATTCCCTGTCCTGGAGTACAGTACAGCTCTCTCTCCCCTTTTATGTCTTGCTTACTAAAAAAAAAAGTGGGCAAGATTGTATGAGTACGCTTTAGGATCAGCCCTAGCAAAAGTTTTTTCACAAGTGTCCAATCACCTGAAGGTAGCAGCATGGAGCGGTGTGCTTGCAGGGGGGTTAAACTCCTGCAAGCCGCATCTTTGAGGCGCGGTAGGAGCGGTAAAAATACCGCTCCTATAGCGCCCCAGCCCATTGAAATCAATGGGGTAACGCTGCAAAGAGGCATTTTTGCAGGTGTTTTTAACCCTTTCGGCCGCTAGCGGGGGTTAAAATCACCCCGCTAGCGCCCGCAAAACGCGGCAAAAACAACGGTATAGCGGAGCTAAAAATAGCGCCGCTATACCGCCAGCGCATCCAGCGATTTACTGTGAAAGTAGCCTTAGACTATTGCTTAACCCTTTAACCACTGGTAATATTTAAAGTGGTTCTAAAGGCTGAAGGTTTTTTACCTTTTTGAATTCTATGCATGAAGGTAAAAAACGTTTGTGTGCAGCAGCCCTCCCCAATACCTACCTGAGCCCCATCTTGAACAAGCGAAGTGTACGATCGCAGCGGACTCTCTCTCTCATTTTATGAGACAGCAGTAGGAGCCATTGGCTCCCACTGCTGTCAATCACAGCCAGTGGGGCCGAGCTGCAGCTCCGTGTCTAAATGGACACGCAGAGCAGTGGCTCAGGAGCTCGCCTGCTTGGGTGACTTTATTGCTTGCTGTGGGGGCACTCGACAAGAGGGAGGGGCCAGGAGCACAGAAGAGGGACCCGAGAAGAGGAGGATCTGGACTGCTCTGCGCAAAACTACTGCACAGAGCAGGTAAGCATAACATGTGTTTTTTTTTTTTTCTGTTTTTTTTGCTTTTAAAATTTAACTATACAATATGATATATATTGGATGTCCTCTAATGTTTTGAAATATCTGTCACCATATTTTCATTATTTCAATCATACATAAAATAGTATGCCTGACCTCTGCTCCATTTAACCACTTAAGCCCCGGACCATTTCGGGCCATTAGGACCAGGCCTGTTTTTGGGATTCGGCACTGCGCTGCTTTAACTGTAAATTGTGCGGACATGCAATGTTGTACCCAAATGAAATTTGCGTCCTTTTCTTCCCACAAATAGAGCTTTCTTTTAATGGTATTTTATTGCCTCTGCGATTTTTATTTTTTGCGATATAAACAGAAAAAGACCGAAAATTTTGAGAAAAAAAATGATATTTTCTACTTTTTGTTATAAGAAAAATCGAATAAACTCAATTTTAGTCATACATTTAGGCCAAAATGTATTCAGCCACATGTCTTTAGTAAAAAAAATGTCAATAAGCGTATATTTATTGGTTTGCGCAAAAGTTATAGCGTTTACAAACTAGGGTACATTTTCTGAAATTTACACAGCTTTAAATTTATGACTGCCTATCTCATTTCTTGAGGTGCTAAAATGGCAGGGCAGTACAAACCCCCCCCCCCAAATAACCCCATTTTGGAAAGTAGACACCCCAAGGAAATTGCTGAGAGGCATGTTGAGCCCATTGAATATTTTTTTTTTTTTTTGTCCCAAGTGATTGAATAATGACAAAAAAAAAATTACAAAAAGTTGTCACTAAATGATATATTGCTCACACATGCCATGGTTATATGTGGAATTGCACCCCAATTTTTTTTTTTTGGTCATTATTCAATCACTTGGGACAAAAAAAAATATTCAATGGGCTCAACATGCCTCTCAGCAAATAGCTTGAGGTGTCTACTTTACAAAATGGGGTCATTTGGGGGGGTTTTGAACTGTCCTGGCATTTTATGCACAACATTAGGAAGCTTATGTCACACATCATCCACTCTTCTAACCACTTAAAGACAAAGCCCTTTCTGACACTTTTTGTTTACATGAAAAAAAAAATTTTTTTGCAAGAAAATTATGTTGAACCCCCAAACATTATATATTTTTTTAAAGCAAAGGCCCTACAGATTAAAATAGTGGGTGTTGCATTTTTTTTTTCCACACAGTATTTGCGCAGCAATTTTTCAAACGCATTTTTTTGGGGGGAAAACACTTTTTTTATTTTTAATGCACTAAAAAACACTATATTGCCCAAATGTTTGATGAAATAAAAAAGATGATCATAGGCCGAGTACATGGATACCAAACACGACATGCTTTAAAATTGCGCACAAACGCGCAGCGGCGACAAACTACATTCATTTTTAAAAGCCTTTACAGGTTACCACGTTAGATTTACAGAGGAGGTCTACTGCTAAAATGACTGCCCTCGATCTGACCTTCGCGGTGATACCTCACATGCATGATGCAATTGCTGTTTACATATGACGCTAGACCGGCGCTTGCGTTCGCCTTTGCGCAAGAGCAGGGGGGGACAGCGGTGCTTTTTTTTTATTTATTTTTTATTATTTATTTGGCTTTTTTATTTTATTTTTAAACTGTGCCTTCCATATTTTATTTTTTTACCATTTTTATCGTTATCTCAGGGAATGTAAATATCCATGATAGCAATAAGTAGTGACAGGTACTCTTCTTTTTTTTTTTTTTTTTTTAAACAAATTGGGGGGTTAGACCCTAGATCTTTCCTCTGCCCTCAAAGCATCTGACCACACCAAGATCGGTGTGATAAAATGCTTTCCCAATTTCCCAATGGCGCTTTTTATATCCGGGGGGGGGGGACATTCCCTCCCACTGCTTGTAAAAGCAGTCTAGAGGCTAATTATCTGCTAGAATTGCTTTTACATGAAAGCCGGCTGCTGGCTGAAAAGAATGATACCAAGATGATACCTAAACCCGCAGGCATCATTCTGGTATAAACATTCAAAGTCCAGCAACATACCAGTACGTTGCTGGTCCTTGTTGGACATGTATTGTAATCTTTTTTTTCATACAGCCTATTGGCTGAACGAAAAAAAGAGATTGATTGGTGGGTATGCCCACCATTAGAATACCTCCCTTCATCCACCCACTTCTAATGATGGGCATATATGCCGAAGCATGGGGGCATCCTCCCGCAAAAAAGTTATGCCGCGTACACACGGTCAAGCCTTCGTCGGAATTTCGACCGTATGTACGCGGCATAAAAGGTTATGCCGCGTACACACGGTCGGACTTTTCCACGGGCAAGCCTCCGTTGGAATTTCGACCGTATATACGCGGCATTAGGAGCAAAATCGCTCCTCCGCCCCTGCTGCCCCCATGCTTCGGCATATATGCTCTTTTTTTTAACTGTGGTGGTGAAATCCCCTCCTACAGCACTGGAGTCACGGCTTTATGTATCGTGGGAGCAAACGCTGTTGCTGTCAAGATAAATAATTCCGCGCTGCAGTTGAATGGCGCACCTGAAAACAAAAAATTACATACCTGAAAAGCAAGCATGATAAAACATTGCAGAATAGAATACAGTAAAAAAGAGCAGAACAATAGAGAGAAAATAGAGAGAGAGAGAGAACAATAAAACGACAACTATTTTTGGTTTTTTTATTTTATATTTTTTTTGTGTTTTGTTCTTTACGTTTTTTTTTTTTTTCTTTTTTACACTTTTTTTTGTAACTTTACAACTGTAATGGTTCGGGTCTCTCAAAATGTAATGGCATCTTGGGAGACCCTGTGTAAGTGTGTCCTTGTCTGTGAAATGCTGTACCCTACGCTAAAACTTCACTTTTGAGTGGTAGCGTTCAAAACATTCACCTTGGCAAAGACCAGGCTTGTCAGGACAGAGTGGACAAAAACTACGGGTGTCACGCCTAAATCCGCGCTTGCTACAGACACGACATCTTTTTTGGGGGTGGCTTTGGGTAGGGGTACTCGGGAGGACATACGAATAATGCCTCTCATGCATCCGGCTTACTGCATTTGGTTGGGGATGGTGAGGTGCAGAACCGCCTGGATACAGGAGTTCTGTGACTATCTCATTCTGGAATTTTAGAAGAGATAACGTCCCGCCTGAAGCTCTGTATAGCACATGAGCGTTCAGCAAAGCCAATTGGAATAATGATAGACACTTTTTTGTACCAGCGTCTCGCCTTACGGTCAATTAGATACGGCGCCATCAACTGGTTGTTGAGGTCCACCCCTCCCATATTTTGGTTATATTCGTGGACACAGAGGGGTTTCTCCACAACACCAGTCGCCGTACGAATTTGGACTGTCGCGTCTGCATGAAGGGAGGTAAGAAGGAAAACATTCTTATTGGCCCTCCACTTCATAGCGAGCAAGTTATTACACTTCAAGCAGGCTCTCTCCCCCAGCCTAAGACGGGCATCTACAAGCCGCTGGGGAAAGCCCCGGCGATTAGGTCGCACGGTGCCACATGCTCCAATCTGATGATCAAACAAGTGACTAAACAGTGGCACGCTCGTGTAATAATTGTCCACATACAAGTGGTACCCCTTTCCGAATAAGGGTGACACCAAGTTCCACACTATCTTGCCAGCGCTCCCTATGTAATCCGGGCAGTTGACCGACTCAATCTGACTATCTTTTCCCTCATAAACCGTAAAGTTCACTACATAGCCTGTTGCCCTGTCACAGAACTTGTAGAGCTTGACCCCGTATCTGGCACGCTTGCTGGGAAGGTACTGCTTGAAAGACAAGCGGCCAGAAAATTTAATCAGGGACTCATCAACGCAGACAACTTGATCGGGAGTAAACAAGGCTGCAAAACGTTCGTTGAAGTGGTTTATGAGGGGCCGAATTTTATAGAGCCGGTCGTATTCAGGGTCCCCACGTGGACGACAAAGTTCATTGTCGTTGAAGTGCATGAACCGCAAAATCTGCTCGTATCGTGCCCTGGACATGGAGGCAGAGAACACGGGCATGTGGTCAATTGGGTGCGTGGACCAATAAGCACGCAATGACGGAAATTTATGTGTGCCCATGTTGAGGGAAAGGCCCAGAAAGGTCTTAAATTCGGAAACCGTAATTGGTTTCCAATTTTAGGCAACTGGGGGTTAGCGGCGATAAATTGACCAGCATATAAATTACTCTGGTCCACAATAGATCTATAGAGATCTTCCGTGAAAAACAGCGAATAAAAATCAATTGGAATAAAATCAGCTGTTTCCACCTGAATACCGGGTTGGGCAGTGAATGGGGGAAGTACGGGTTCTGCAGAAGTGGTGGGGACCCAATCAGGATAGGCGAATTCTGCAGGAAGGGCAGTATGGGCACGACGGGCCTGCCTTTGTCTTCTTGGTGGCAGCGGGACACTACTTGTGCTTGCCACCTCGCCAGCCTGAACTGCACTTATGGGACTCGCCACGTCACCAAGTGTTACTGCAGTGCTGGATGTACGTCCAGGCTGTACTAGGCCGCTGGTGCTTGCCAGTTCACCAGAAGGAATAGCGGCGCTAGTACTACTCTGCTCCATGATACGAGAGACCTGCGGTTCTTGCTCCTCAACAACCTCAGAAGATCGGGATCGGGTACACCTGACCTTAGCAGGGACCTCAACTTCGTCGTCAGAGCTATCTGACGTGGGGCCGCTGACGTCACTGTCTTCTACGGGAAGATATTCTGAGCCTGAATCTGACAGATACGTGACCTCCTCTTCACTATCTGTCATGCTCAGAATCTCGTAGGCTTCTTTACTAGTGTACCTTCGTCTTGCCATTTTGGGCTCTAAATTTAGGGGTACACTAGTAAGATTCACAGGAAAAAAAGCACCTGACTGTCGTCAGCAAATATATCAAACGCTACAAAAAAACTGTTAGCGATCGCAGGGATCAGGCCTGTCTCTGCGAACGCTGCAGTTATGTGTGTTGTGTTTGGTAAGTGACAGTGATCGATCGATACTGCACTTGGGTGGGCTGGGCTGGGCTGGGCGGAGGGGCTAAACGCAGGCGCTAGCAGGTATCTGGGCTGATCCCGCTAACACTGCGTTTTTGGGAACCCTAAACCGCTGGGGATGCTAGTATAGATCTGATCAGATACTATACCACTAAGGGGGGTGTATGCTTTGCGCGTGGGTGTTAGCGTTACTGGCACTAACCTAACACTGCCTGGGGCGACGCAGACCCTCTCTGGCGCTAAAACCTAATTGATCTCACCCGCCGGGCGATCAGGGGGGTTAAACCTTTATTGGGTTATATACGGCGGGTGCCCTGATGCTATAAAAAGCAAACTAATCAACCAGCGTCACCCGTAACCTTTATATGGTGATCACTGGTGGAAGGGTTAACTAGGGGCAGTCAGGGGGTTAAAACCTTTATTAGGTTAAATATGGGGGTACCCGACGCTATATAAAAACCTGACGGGTAACCTAAATAACTTACTGGCTAACCAGTGACACCAGTGACGCTTATACGGCGATCACTGGTGAAAGGGTTAACTCTAGGGGCAATCAGGGGGTTAAAATAATATATGGGGGTACCTGACACTAATAAAAACCTGCGGCGAACCTAAAAAAAAATAACTGCCTATCTAAAACACCAGCGACACGAATACAGCGATCGGAAAAACAATCGCTTAGTGACGCTGAAGTTAGGGGGTGAAAGGGTTACCTGGGGGGTGATCAAGGGGTTAAACCTTTATTAGGGGGGGTTAGGGGGCTACCCTGGACCTAAAGGGGCCTAATCCTAACTGCCCTGCAACTTTTTACAATTACAGATGACACTAAATGCAGTGATCAGTAAAATAAATGATCACTGCAATCAGTGACACTGTGATTGGGGGCTTTGGGGTGACCTGGGGGGTGATCTGGGGGTGATTTGTGTGCCTATGTGTACCTACGTGTCAGTGGACTGTTGGAGCACTAACCTCTGTCTTCTCTCCTCGGCGCCGGGAACGAAAAGACCGCGGCGAGGGAGATGACATCACTTCCTCCAGCCTGTGTTTACATCACATGGCGGAGGAAGCATTTTCATTGGCCGGGAGCGATCGCGAGGGGGGGGGGCGGAATCCAGCGGCCGCCCCCTCATGCCTGATCGCTCCCGAACACTTAACGGCCGCTCACTGCAGTGAAGGGGGGTCCGGATGGACCCCCCAACTGCACAAAGGCGATCACGTAGATCTACGTGATTCTGCCTGTCGGTGCCATTCTGCCGACGTAAATCGGCGGTGGGCGGTCGTTAAGTGGTTAATGATTTTGACACTTTCTCTTCTGGCAAGTAGTAGGGAACAGGTGGTGTTTGGAACAGATATGCTTGAAGTATTTAATTACACTCTTCATTTTGTTAATGTTTTATTTATGTAAGTGCACCAGGTGTGTGAACAGAAAGGGAGCTTCATTTGTGGCTCTAGGACTTGATGACTTTAAAGTGTCCTTATCCTGGAACTGAATAGTTTTTTTAAATGTGAATTTAAATAACATGCAAGTTATTTAATGTAAAAATTGTTGGATATGTATAAAGCAGTACTCATACCCGTGGAAAAACTGTAGAAGGCATTTTATTCTGCTTGAGTTTTCTGTTTTATTAGCCAGTTAAGGCTAAATGTCTCTTTACAATGCCTCGGTTATCTTGACTGTATACACCATATAATAAACTTCACTTTAATTTTTTTGAAAACCACAATTTATCACTTATATCCTACCTATTTCATATGAACTACCAGTTTTGTTTGTTTTTTCTTCCACTTTAGAAAGCTGATCTAATCCGTCTCCTATCAGTTGTCAAGTTTTTATTTTAATAATTGTCACCATCGTGGGAATTTTCCCTCACTTCCTCCCCAGTGGCCAGGAGGTAACAGGGACAGGAAGTTTTGGGAAATCTCTCTAATAGAGGCAGAAACCACATAAAAAAAATAAAAAAATTGTTTGTAGTAGAGTAGGGAATTTTTTTTTTTTTTTTTTGGTGCATTCATGTTGTGGTATCCCCCATTCAATTGATTTCTTGTTCTGATGTCAATGGGACAGTATGTGAGTGGAAATTTCCCTAGTGGGGTCACAGAAAGCAAATAAAATCTGGCACACAAACGCTTCATTTACAGGCATTTGGGGTTTTTCAGCCTGTAAAAGCAAATCTATGTTCAGGAGAAGAGCTTTTAAGCAGAAAGTGCTTGACGCACATAAACGTTTCTAAGCACTAAGCGTGTTTAGGTGTGTCAAGTGTTCGGGTGTTAATGATTTCTATTTGCCACAATCTTTATTCTGGGCATTGGAATGCATTAGCGCTCAAACGTGCCTAAATGCCTTTTTTGAGGCATGTGTTTTCGACAGCTTTTCTCCTGCCTGGGGCTCTGGTGTTAAGAGGAGAAAAGTAAATGCCAAGTGTTCATGAGGCCTAAAATGCATTGCAATACTATATTTTTATTTTTTGTAAACAAAATGACTTTTGTCCTGCATTTTTTTTTTTTCTTTTTTTTTTTTTTTAACTCTGCAGTGCATTTACACACGCTGTCCAAAAAAAAAATTAGCATGTTCTCTTTTTTTTTTTTTTCTGACAGTTGTTATAACCTTCCCTTACTCTATCCAAAATGAGAAGTTTTGCCTTTTTAGTTCTATTTTAACAACATTATATCATATGAGATGGTGATCATGATGAAATATATTGAAATTAAGCAGCCTTTAATGTGCAAAATGTTTATATATTTCTCTATATATTGGGCTATTTATGACATTCCTCCCTTTCCCTAAACTGTTGTCTTTATTGTTGACAGGAAGGTGTGGAGGTCAGAGTGGCTCGGATATTTAATACATTTGGCCCCCGCATGCACATGAATGATGGAAGAGTCGTCAGTAACTTTATTCTGCAGGCACTTCAGGGAGAACCTTTAACTGTACGTACATTATGAACAGATATGTAAGCTTGTTCATTAAAAAACAAAGCAAAAAAAAAAACACTAGAATCTTACTCAGATTGTAACGTGTGTCTTAAGTTCAGCCCATTCCAGCAGATGCTGCTGTCCACATTTTGCTTTAAAATTGTTCTGCATGCTACAATTTTGTTAACTACTAGATCTGAGTAATGAATAGCATTGTGCAATTGGGTCATAATATTGCAGCTGTCAGTTTGCTGCAGAATGTAAATACAATTAAAAAAAAATGATGGCTTGCTGTGGAAAAATCCACTGTCCCCTTGGTACAATGTGCACCCATTGTAGGGTGACCATCCAAGCAATAAGAGTACTGCTTTTAGGCTACTTTCACACAGGGGCAGGGGGCGCACGTTAGCGGTAAGGCGCCGCTAAATTTAGCTGTAATAGCGGTGCTTTTCTGCTGCTAGCGGACAAATAAAGGGTTAAGACCCCTTCCACACTGGCGTTTTTATGGCACTTTTGGGCTAAAAATAGCGCCTGAAAAACTCCTCCCCCGCAGCCCCAGTGTGAGAGCCCGAGTGCTTTCACACTGGGGCGGTGTGCTTGCAGGATGTTAGAAAAGGTCCTGCAAGCAGCATCTTTCGAGTGTATCCACTCCTGCCATTAGAATTAATGGGTACCGTTGCCAAATTGCTTTGCGGGCACTTTTAACCCTTTGGTCGCTAGTGGGGATTAAAAGCGCCCCGCTAGCGGCTGAAAAGCACCACTATTAAAGCAGTAAAGTGCAGCTAAAATTGGCGGGGCTTTACCACTAATGCCCCTGCCCCAGTGTGTAAGTAGCCGCAAAACGCCACTGCACTTTGCAGGCGCTTTGGCAGCAGTGCCCATTAATTCCAATGGCAGGGGCGGTGGAGGAGCGGCATATACACCACTTTTCCACTGCCCGAAAGATGCTGCTTGCAGCACTTTTCCTAACGTCCTGCAAGCGCACCACCCCAGTGTGAAAGCACTCAGGCTTTCACACTGGGGCTGCAGGCGAGGCGTGTTTTAGGGGCTTTACAGACGTTATTTTTAGCCCAAAAATGCCCCAGTGTGAAAGGGGTCTTAATGGTCCTTCTACATGAAGCCCACGGTTTTACCATTTTGTTGTCAAGTTCAGTCCAGCCACATTGATTAGTTTGGCAGTATTAGATTAAGTCCGTTTGGAAATTTGTTACCTATTTAATGTCCATGTAGTTGCATTACTTCTAATACTGTTACATTTTAAAGATAAATTCACCTTTTTGAACATGTTTTATATGCGACATCCTTATTTAGGGTGAAACATGTTCAGCAACCCCTCCCTCCGCTGGAATGTCTTTCCTGCAACCACGGCAAATCGCATGTAAAATCCAGCAGGCTGGTTATACCCAAGTTGATCGCTCAGTATCAGCCTGGCTACATTCAGCCTATCTATACATGGTTCGAATCTTGGCCGGTTCCTGCTGAACCGGCCAAGATTCAAACTGTCTATGACTGGCCTTAACTCTTCTTGTAAGGGTAACTATAGTGTGCGTAGCATATACGATTGTATCAAAGTCCTTCTTCTTTTTTTTTTTTTTTTTGTAAGACTTCCTAATTTTTAGCTCATCGTTGTTGCAGAGATTTGTAGATTTGCCACTACAATAACTCTGTGCAACTAATTAATAATTCTCAAGATAAGATATCAGTGATACAGGATTTGCATTGTTTGTGTGAGTCAGCCATCTCATAGACTTCTATTGTGGGAAGAAGCATCAAATCACAACAATTTGTAGAGCCTGTGAATATGGTTGCCCTCGTTGCATAAATGATTACAAATTATACACATAAACAGGGTTATTAAAAGTATTATTTACATGAAGGTAAAATCTTACATGTATGTATAAAAAAGAATGTTGAAATAACTATAAATTCAGTTAAACTGGCATTGCTCTAAATGAATTTGAACATAGTTCTTTAACCTACCAACCCATCAGATCAAAGTGGTTGTCCTAGTTTCTGAAGTACATTGTCCCTGCTGTTTTCAGTGGCGTAAGTTAATTTATAGGAAACCTGTCAAAGGGGGAAAACGGAGGCTGCTAATGCTACCATCTCCTCAAAATGCTAGTTGTCTGGCTTTCATGCTGATGCTCATAATTTAACAGTAACCTGGAACAAGAATGCAAACAAAGACTTTGTCAACTTTCCACAACTCCATGCTTGTTCTGGGGCATTGATTAAGAAAGTGGGTTAGTATAACAGCCAGAGAAATTGCATTTTCAGGGGTTGTCGGTCATAGTAGGCATCAGTTTTTCCTAAGACTGCTTTGGTGGGGAAGGAATAAAGCATTTTTGCCCTATTAAGCCCATTATCTAGGTTGTACACTGATCTTGCTATTTTATGTAATGTCTCCCTCTTGTGGTCAAAATGCATGTCAAACTAACCAGATGTGAATGTTGCTATACAAGTGACTCTGGAGTGCTGTGATAATTGTAGTTTTTGTTATAATAGGTATACGGATCAGGATCTCAAACCAGAGCATTTCAGTATGTCAGGTAGGCTTGTTTTACTCATTACCCTTGTTTCTTGTACCATGTGCAGTATTACTCGAACAAAGATTTCAATGCAGTATAATTAACTTAGAAGCTGCATACAGTATAGATATGTTTTTACCCAGGACCTGACAAACTCTACTGCACTTAAACATTAGAGCTGGTTTCTAGCTTTTCTAAAACATGTTTTGAATCAATTTAGTCATAGGTTTGTTAATAAAAAGAACTTGCTGGTTCCCGTGTTGCATGGACGGCTAAATTGTGTAGGAATCCATCCCATTTGTTACTAAATTTCTATTACCAGTACTAGTGTAGTTTTATTAGGAATTGTGGAAGGAAGAATCTGTCAAAATTCAATTTTTTTGAAAGGAGAGTGTTTAAGGCTTGTTCAAATTCAGATGCTCTGAGAAGGCTTGCCCAGTGCAGTCCCAATACACAGACAAGGCCTATGCATTTTTTTTAAAAAACAGTGCAGCTTGGTACATTGCAATCCACTGCATTGTGCTGCAACCAAAAAAAAAAATTTCACTTTTAACAAAAAAAGGGGGGGGAAAAAAGGTTGAAATGCAATGTACTGTTTACAGCAGGGGTGACCAACCTTTTGAAGAGCAAGGGCCACTTAAGCGACATGGTAACAAGTCGCGGGCCACAATGAGCAGATGACAGGTCCAGGTCCACTATGCGTATGCAAAGCTGACAGACACAGCCCACTCTACTCTATGGGCCCTCTCATCTGATCAAATGGAAGGAAACGGATCTACTTCTGTTTTTTTTAGCAGATCGGATTGGAGCTAGGCAGGTGTAAACAGACACAAGTCTGTTTACATCTGCCGCTCCATAGAGGTGAATAGAGGGTCCGATTGTGTCAGACAGATCATGTTAAAGGGGCCTAAGGCTACTTTTACACTGATGGTATGTGATCTACCCACACTGTGGATGCAGCGCAGTGCACCTGTGGCTTTCCTGTAGGTTAGCTGTACTTTGCCATAGAATTCTATCATAGCAGGTGTAGTGCACGTTCTGAAAGTGCACCAAACCCACAGGTAAAACCAGAAGTCTATGGCTCAGTGCAGGTAAACCGCAGGTGCACTGCACTACACTTGCGCATCAGTTTGAAAGCAGCCCAGTAACCACTGCAGAACAGATATGTCCATATATACACTGTGATTTTAGTAATGAACTTGCTGCCCCAGGCATTTGGTATCACTCCACCTATGACAGGAGCCGGTGCTATACCGGAAGCATTGGTTTATATGGCTCTGCTCCGCAGCTGCTTGCTCTACCGCTGGCTTCATTCACAACACTGATGCTCTGGCATGGCGGGTAGGCAACCTGCAATCTGGGCTTACCAACCTGCAATCCAAGAGCAGGATGTCGCGTACCACATTAGAGGGCTCCCTGGGCCACTGGTTGGGCACCCCTGGTTTACAGCATGGTAGTGTGTGGTGTTGATGTGAACAAGCCCTTATATTTTCACTAATTAGTTGGCCCACTTGGAAGGTGCTGCTGACATATGACCCATGTTGGATCAGTTTGTCAGCAGCGAAGGCCTGCAGTTAGCAGGCAATCAGGAGGTGCTCTGCCTTTTCCTGAACGTTTGTTTTAAATAGGCCTTTTATACAGAAATCCCTCTTTTTACAGTGCCACAACAGCATCCATTAAATGTGGTTGCAGCATGGCCCCATTAGCTTCTATTGATACAGTCTGCTCATGTGCCCAACAGTATGTATGGGGGCATCCGGCAGCCATTACCAGGTTTTAAAACCACGCCTTAGCCACCTGCTTTTGCTGTTCCCCCAGTGCTCTTGTCAAAGGGGCCTTGGTAGGTAAAAAAAAGCATTTAGATTTAGTTCTGTTAATGTTTATACGCTGTAGTCCACCAGTATTGTGCGCATGTCATCCACACAGCTTGTTTTGTATAAGTTTGGTACTGCATGGAAGCCCTTTACCACTTTGCAGACATGCTTGCTAAGCTTTCATTCTCTAAAACATTTGTCTTTCCACTGCCCTGGTTATGGCCGTTTGTAATGATTGACTTTCATATAAAATATGATAAATGTTTTTCACACCATACCTTTTTTGTGTGTACATTCAGCGTCCAGTGCTGCTAACCATTTTCCCAATGTATTACCGTTTTGGATCTTGTGCATTTATTCTGATTCTTGGGAAGGGTAGACTAGGCAGGTTATGGGGGTTATTTATGAAAGGCAAATCCACTTTGCACTTGTAGTTTGCACTTTTAGTGCAAAGTGCACTTTGAAGTGCAGTCGCTGTAAATCTGAGGGGAAGCTCTGCTGATTTTATCATCCAATCATGTACAAGCTAAAATGCTGTTTTTTGTTTTCCTTGCATGTCCCCCTCGGATCTACAACAACTGCACTTTCAAGTGCGCTTTGCACTTGTAGCTTGCACTTGTAGTGCAAAGTGGATTTGCCTTTAGTAAATAACCCCCTATGAATCAAAATAATAAACGAAGCATAAATTTATTTTTCCCACAGTCTTTTTTGCTATATGTTTTAGAATGTAAACAGCAGTGCAACTATTGTCTAGAATCCTAAGAAGTATAGCATTCTGTAGGTACTGTATATCCTGGAATTCCACTTCAAGTAAATGGTACTAGTGGTAGTAAAATCTCCTAGGTTTTACCACACTTTTCCTTAGGAATGTTAGTTTTTTTATAGAAGCTATACACTTACATATGCTGTAAAAGCTTCAACAAAATAAAGAATACCGCTTTTTTCTCTTCCAGTGACTTGGTTAATGGACTTGTAGCTTTAATGAACAGTAATGTCAGCAGCCCTGTTAATCTGGTGAGTCCACTTCATCTGTCATGTTTTACTTTATCTGTTCTATGTCACATATGCTCTCAAGTACTGTATGGCTGGTAATTCAATATTTACAGTTCAAATAACAGTTATGCAAACCAGTGCTTTGCATTGGTTGGATCTACATAATTTTTTTAGGCCAATGTAGAATATTTTCCATGCCTGAAAACTATGGCAATAACAAATCTTCTCTAGACTGACAGTTGAGATGCCACAGAAACTTGTAACTAACGTTTTCAATTTGTTGCCTGACACTAGTGCCTGAAGATTTTATCCTGGAGCTTTCATAAGTCATCAAATTGAAATAAGAGCCCTTTCACACTGGGGCGGTGGGGGCATTGGCACTAAAGCGCCGCTATTTTTAGCAGTGCTTTACCGTAGTTTTTGCGGCGCTATTCGGCCGCTAGCGGGGCTCTTTTAACCCCCGCTATTGGCCAAAAAAGGTTAAAACCGCAGACAAAGCGCCGCTGCAGTTCCACGGTGCTGCCCATTGATTTCAATGGGCAGGGGCACTGTAGGAGCGGTGTATACACCGCTCCTACAGCGCCTCAAAGATGCTGCTGGCAGGACTTTTTTTTAGCGTCCTGCCAGCGCACCCCTCTTTTCAGGGCGCTTTGCAGGCGCTATTTTTAGCGTTGTAGCACCTCCAAAGCGCCTCAGTGTGAAAGGGGCGTACATATTCGCCAGCACACCATGGATGGTCCATTTTCGTCCAAAAGTTTTAATGAAAGTGATCACATCACAAAAGAGTGCACTCTTTTGTGATGTGATCACTTTCATTAAAACTTTTGGATGAAAATTGATGATCCATGGTGTGCTGGCGAATATGTACACTTGTTTGATGTTTCCAGGACTCAACTGGTAATCGCTGCAGCACCCACCAGTTTATGAGCCATATCTACCAGGAACGTGTGCGATAGGAATATTGATCAGTGTGAAAGGGGTCTAAATGTTATAAAACAAAAATGTGTTTGTGCGAGATCCAGATAAGTTTGACAGCAAAGTGCCTAATCTTGCATTCAACAGAGCGATGGAGACACTAATAACTGCAATTTGCAATTAATGCTGTAATCTTCCTTCATCTCTTCCACAGGGGAACCCGGAAGAGCACACTATCCTGGAATTTGCCAGATTAATTAAACACCTTGTTGGTGAGTATTCTTTGCCCTTGAGATATCCTGCCAGTTGTTGATTAGATTTGTAATCATGAGGTGGTTAATTAGATGGTGACTTCAGGGACTGTAATTGGAGCCAAGTGCCTGGCGACAGTGCTTGAAAATATCTTGCTCACAAATATCTTCAAGAGCTTTTTAAATTGCTGGCCGTAGTCACTTAGTTAAGCTTTGCAAAATGAAAAATACAATGACTTCTAGCAACCAATAAGATTTCAGTCAGATGAGAGTAAATTCTGATTACTACACTTTTGCCACATTTTAAAGTGATATGAATCCCTCCTAACAAAACAAAAGAATGAATAAATGTAGCTTACTCTTTCGTTCATGGACCGACACAGCTTCTCTATTGACAAAGTGGGTATTATCCGTTAATTAGAAGTGACTAGGCAGAAAACTTGTAAAAAGTGTTGCATCACACACCCTCTACAGCAGTGGTCATCAACCCTGTCCTCAGGGCCCACTAACAGGCCAGGTTTTATGTATTACCTTGGGGAGATGCAGACTAGAATACTGCAATCACTGAGCAGCAAATGATATCACCTGTGATGCATTTCAGTTATCTTGCAAACCTGGCCTGTTAGTGGACCCTGAGGACAGGGTTGATGACCACTGCTCTACAGTACCACCCAGGGGGCGGACCCTCTGGGTATATCCCCTCAGTCTGCATCTCGCAGATCAGTTTTTTTCTGTCTAGCAAGGAGTAGGACATAGCTCCCTTCGGGCCCATGTTGGTCCAGGGGAAAAAATGTTTTTTTCTACATTTTGTTTTTTTGTTTCCTGCAATCTTCGATCAACTGCCGACTGGGTGACAGGCTGGATCCTCGATCCTTGTAGTCCCCCCAGTTTCGGCCATCGAGCGTGTGCCGACCCTAGCTACGCGCTGGGTTTTCCACGACCTACCCGTCGCTCTACGGGTGGCTGGTGAGCTTACACTCCAGGGCCTGCATCGGACCGTTTACCTTCGGCTGATTTTACGGCCGAGTCGCAGTAGCCTGACCGGTGACCTTGCGCTCCATGGCTTGCATCGGACCGCTCAGCTTCGGCTGACCTTACGGCCGAGTCGCAGCAGCCTATCCGGTAAGTGTCGCGCTCCAGGGCATACATATGATTGCTCCTCGGGGTCCAATCACAGCATGCCTGGCCGACAGTCACCTTCCGTGCGCGGATGATCTGTTTTGGAATGTCTTCCAGCATGAGACATGCAGGATAGGCAAGTAGCTCCCCTGCTTCGGCAGGGTGACTTGGCTGGACATTCCAGGAGAGAATCCAGTAAGTGGTTGTGGCCCCTTACTGTCTTCTCTCCCTGCATTCCCTCCTCCCTGGGCTCTGAGCTAAGGTTGCTGGGTGCTGGGGGTCACCTAAGGGGTTCCATCTGGTGCGGGGCTGGCTGTAACTATGCATTTAAAAGATGTAATTTCTGCTTACCTGTGTGTGCTTCTTCCCCCTCCATGCTGTCGGCGGCCATTTTGCGGTGGTCCATGCCTGTTTCGGCCTCTAGTGACTGCCGGGCGGCCATTTTATTGTAGTTTTGCGCCTATATGTATATATCGCCACTTGGCGGCCATTTTCTTGTGGTCCGCATCTGCTTGGCCTCTATCGACTGTTTGGCGGCCATGTTTCCTAGGATTCACGCTGTATGTGTTTACCGCCGCTCGGCGGCCAACTTTTTGGGGTCCGCAGCCGCTTTTGCCTCTATATTTGGCTCGGCGGCCATTTTCTTGGAGCCCACATGTTCCATACAGCCGCTTGGTGGCCATTTTGTGATGGTCTCCGGCCTCTAGGGTGCATAACACTGGCGCAAAAATTTACACAGGAACTGCTGATAAACTATCAGACTGACACAGCAGCAGTGGGATAGCATCACAGGCGCAGCACACGGCAGCATAGCGGTACCGATCCAAGGGTCGTGAGTCCTCTGGGTGACCCAGCATCTCTGATCAGCTAGGAGGGTGGCCTATTGATATCTTGCCTGGAGCCCTGTGGGTGTCAGCGTGTGATCAGCATGGCGTCTGAGCTAGAAGTTTTTCTCTTATCGTCCATGGACTGACACAGCTCTCATACTGTTTACGTGTGGGTATATGTCCCTGCTTGCAGGAGAAGATCTAGGCAGAATGTTAGATGTTATAAACATTCTAGAACAAAACCAGAGCTGAACAGCACTGCCCAGAGGGGCGGTCCCTCTGGTTATAACCCTCCTACCTGCAGCTAGCAGCCTCCGTTTTTTTTCTGCCTAGCAGAAGAAGACGTGGCTCTCTCAGGAGCCAGTCTCCTGGGAGATTTTACTTTTAAAATTTTATTCCTTTGGGAATTTTCTTATTTTATTTTTGAGACCTTCCATCAACTGTCGGCTGGACAACAGGTTGGGTACACTGGTATCCTCGTAGTCTTTCCTATCCGACCATCGAGCGTGCTGATCCTCGCCTTTTGTGCGTGAGACTCAGTTCACGACATGCCCCATGACTCCAGGAGTGGCCGGGTTGCTTTTATGCTCCCGTGGTCCTCTCAAGATTGAGCAGTACCTGTCTGTATCTTTCGCGGTGGACCGGGCCGACAGCTACGCAGTACTACTCTGTGATAGGTCTGTCTGAAACAAGCCAGTGGGTCCCTCTGGGGCGGGTAAGTAGTCTCTCCTGCTGCAGATGAGTACATGCTGGCTGTGTTTCTTTATATGGGGGTTTCTCCCTGTCTCCCCCCTGTTATGCTGCTCTCTGCACCCTGTACTGGTGCTGTGGGGGTGCTTGGGGGTCACTCTGGCCTGACTGGGGGCGCTCATATCTGTGGTGGAGAGGAGCCGTGTTTTGGGACAAAGTGAGAGTGTTGGGGACTTCATTGCGTGCACCAATAGCGCTGTGTGGTGAATTTGAAAAATGCGCTCGGCGGCCATCTTACCGTGGTTTAATGGCGCAGTAATACGTGCGGCCATTTTCTTGAAGCCGCGGCGCGTTCGGTTTCGGCCTCTAGCGGCGCCGCTGCGGCACGAATCTCCTTGCGCGCTTCACTCGCGCTGCAGCGCGGTTTCATACAGCGGAACTGAGCGGTCCTTAAGGGTTGGTGAGTCCTCTGGGAATCCCCTCCTCGGCCTCAGCGCAGCCAGTGGGTGGACTGTACTATTCACTGTAATATGTGTATAGGCTCTCAGAGGGTGGCAGTATGGAGTCTGGTACACCTGCTTCTCCACACTTGTCAGAGGCAACTGGCAGTGCTCCTGCACCTGCGGTCCCTATGGACCAGTTGTTGGCAGTCCTGGAATCATTCCTTGTCAGAATGGAAGCAGTGTGCGAGCGCAAGGGAGCTGTAAAGCGCCCTCTCCCCACACATTCTCCAGTAGGGGAGTGCTTTGTCTCAGATATGGGCCTAGCTACTGCTGCTCAGGACCCTAGCTCTGAGGATTTTAATGTTTTTGAACAAGACATTCCTTTTTGAGGAAGACCCCAGTTCTCTGAACCAATAACTGACAGGGTGCTTGTAAGTGAACTCATTGATGCTGTGAGGGACACTCTCAAGCTGAATGTTGAGACTGAGCAACCTCAGGTGGAAGCTGTTTCCTTTGGTTCCTTTAAAGCCGTCTCTTCAAAAAAGGTTTTTCCATATGTGCCTTTTTTTGATCCTGGACCTCAAGGCCCTGAATGCCTATGTGAAGGCACTAAAATTCTGGATGGAATCCATTCGCACGGTAATTGCGACACTCCACCAAGGGGATTTTTTGGCGTCCTTGGAAATCAAGGACGCTTACTTGCACGTTCCAATCTGCGCAAGTCACCAGAGGTTTCTGCGTTTTGCCGTAGGCGAAGTCCACTATCAGTTCGTGGCTCTTCCCTTCGGCCTAGCATCGGCACCACGGGTTTTCACCACAGTGCTTGCCCCGGTTCTAGCTTTGCTGAGACAGCGAGGAATTGTTATTGTGGGCTATCTGGACGATCTCCTTCTCAGAGCAGAAAATGGCTCAGAATTGAAGGAAAATGTGACAATAGTCAGTCAGACCCTCCGGGACTTCGGGTGGCTTCTGAACATACAGAAGTCGGTTCTAGTCCCGACTCAACGATTGGAGTATTTGGGTCTGATCCTGGACCCTTCGGCAGCGAAGGTGTTTCTACCTTCAGAGAAGTTACTGACACTTCAGTCGGCAGTGCGGGTTCTGACGTCCCGAAGTGGTCGTCAATTTTGTTTCTGCATGAGAGTCCTGGGACTAATGGTGGCTTCCTTCGAGGCGGTTCCGTATGCCCAATCACACACTCAGGCATTGCAGAAGGGAATTCTGTCTGTTTGGGTCAAGTCCCCATTGTCATTGGATCTTCAGATCCAGGTGAGTCGCTCTGTCAAGGCGTCCCTGACGTGGTGGCTGAGATCCCTGGCTCTCCGGGCCGGGAAGTGGTTCCTCCCCATCCAGTGGACGGTGGTCACAACGGACACCAGCCTGACGGGCTGGGGAGGAGTTTGGGAAGTTCTGTCAGCTCAAGGGCTCTGGACTCCGGACAAATCAACGTCCTGGAATTGCGGGCGATCAGACTGTGTCTCTCCACGGGGTCGAAGAGGCCACAGGGCCGCTCGATCAGGATTCAGTCGGACAACGCCATGGCCGTGACGTATGTCAACCATCAGGGCGGCACCCGAGGTCGTCCACATCCTAAGGTGGGCGAAAAGAAGCGTGCCGGCACTGTCGGCCGTATACATTCCGGGCAGGCGGACTATCTGAGTCGCCAGTCCCTGGACCAGGGGGAGTGTTCCTTGCATCCGGAGGTGCTTCAACTCGTTTGTCGGCGGTGGGGCACACCTGATGTGGACCTGATGGCATCTCGACTCAATCGCAAGGTGTCGACGTTTGTGGCCAGGTCCAGGGACCCCTGGGCGGATGCCTCGGACGCGTTGGTGGCCCCGTGGAGTCAGTATCGCTTGATGTATGCTTGCCCTCCGCTGCAGTTGATTCCTCGTCTGCTGCGCAGGGTGGCGGCCGAGGGCATTCCGGTGATCCTCATTGCCCCGGATTGGCCTCGGCGTCACTGTTACGCCGATCTGGTACGTCTCATCGCAGACGTCCCTTGGCGACTGCCCTTGAGGGAGGACCTTCTGTCTCAAGGTCCTATCTTTCATCCTGCTTTTACAGTCTCTGGCTTTAACAGTAATTTCAACCATGCTTAGGGCACGGAAGTCTTCTAGAAAGATCTATCACCGTACCGGGAGAGCTTACATCGCTATGTGCGAAGAGCTAGACTGGCGTCCACGGACGTACTCTGTCCCCAGAATCCTGCGGTTCTTGGAGCATGGTGTGGCCCAAAGAAAGGCTGGCTTTGAGCACAATTAAGGGTCAGATTTCGGCCTTGGCCGTTTTCTTTCAACGACCCCTAGCAGGTCATTCCTTAGTTGGCACTTTTGTGCAGGGGGTTCGCCATGTGGTTCCACCTGCCAAGCCTCCGCTCCCTCCTTGGGATCTGAACTTGGTGCTCTCGGTTCTTCAGGAACCTCCCTTTGAAAATATCAGAGATATTCCTCTTTTAACTTTGTCTCAGAAGGTGGCTTTCTTAGTGGCCTTCACTTCTGTTAGAAGGGTGTCGGAGTTGGCGGCTCTGTCATGCAAGTTGCCTTACCTGGTCCTCCATAAGGATAAGGCGGTGTTGCGACCGCCTTTCCTTCCTAAGGTGGTTTTGGCTTTTCACCTTAATGAGGACATTGTCCTTCCATCCTTGTGCCCTCACCCATCGCATCCTAGAGAGTTTGTGCTTCACAATTTGGATGTGGTGCATGCCTTACGGGTATACCTGGCGGCTACTGCTTCTATTCAGAAGTCTGACTCACTGTGTCTGTCTCTGGCCTGAAACAGGGCCAAGCGGTGTCATCTGCCACCATTTCTAGGTGGATCAGACAGACTGTTATACAGGCCTATGCCATTAAGGGGCGGGCGCCTCCCTTCCTGATTTACGGCGCATTCCACCAGGGCAATTGGTGCTTCCTGGGCTTTCCGACATCAAGCGTCGGTTGCACAAGTGTGCAAGGCGGCGACCTGGTCGTCCGTTCACACCTTTTCAAAATTCTATAAGGTTGATGTGGCTGCATCCTCGGATGCTTCCTTCGGCCGCAAAGTGTTGCAGGCCGCTGTTTAATGCTGCAACTCCTCTGTTGAGGAGCTCTGCTGGTTTGGAGTGAAGTTTTGGTTGTTCCTTTACTATTTGCTCCCACCCTTTTCTTATACTGCTTTGGGACGTCCCACACGTAAACCGTATGAGAGCTGTGTCAGTCCATGGACGATGAGAGAAAATAGTATTTTTGTACTCACCGTAAAATCCGTTTCTCTGACGTCCATGGACTGACACAGCACCCACCCTTTTAAGGTTTGTACTGCTTTGTTACGAACGGAGGCTGCAGGTAGGAGGGTTATGTCCGGAGGGACCGCCCCCCTGGGCGGGGCTGTTCAGCTCTGGTTTTGTTCTAGAATGTTTCTAAGATTCTGCCTAGATCTTCTCCTGCAAGCAGGGACATATACCCACACGTAAACAGTATGAGAGCTGTGTCAGTCCATGGACGTCAGAGAAACAGATTTTATGTTGAGTACAAAAATCCTATTTTTCCCCTGAAACACCAGATTTAGCAGCTGGTGCCCCTGATGTGTCTATGGGCACTGTCGGCAATCCTAGAGGCTTTTGCTGCCAGGGTGGAAGCAGCACACGGGAATACAGGGGGTAGTAAAGGCCCCCGTCCCCTGCAATCTTCTGGGGATAATTCTGATGCAGAACCAGGTCCAGCTATGGCTCATGACCTGGATTATGATGCATCAGAGACTACAGACCGTGACCTGTCGGACAGTGAGAATGCTCCAAGTCCAGGTCAGCACGCAAAAAGGCTTTGGTATCTGACCTATTGCAGTGCGGAGTATAGAGAATGCTGCAGAAGCAGCAGAGACACCGGTTCCCTAAAGCCAGCCCGCACTGCTAAGGTGTTCCTTGTGTGTCTTATATTAATAAGCTCTTGTTCAAGGAGTGGGAAAACCCACTGAGGTTTTTTCCTTTTTCAGCCCTAATTTTTTTTTTTTTTTTTTTTGGGCGCTCCGGTACCCTTTGAGGAGAATTCCTGAAAAGATGGACCTCTCCCCTGATAGTGGACCCCCCTGTGTCCAGACTTAAGTTACCACGATTCCAGTGGAGGGGGCTCCTGTCTTCAGGGACACTCGCTACCTATACACAGTGGGGGGCTCAGAGGTACGTCCAGCATTGGCTGGGGTTTGTCTGATGTTTCAGACACTTACTGAGTAGGCAAGGTACCTACTCCAAGGGTTAAAAGCACGGGAGGCTCCTCCGTATGAGGTAGCTATGGCCGACCAGTTGGTACAGGGCCTTGAGTCTGTCTGCAAGTCAGACATGGATACTATCCCCTTGCTGTCTTGAGCCTCAGTTTATGTAGTGGCACTACGCCACCTGATCTGACTAAGGTGCTGGTCTGCGGACCAATCTTCCAAGAAGGCCCTGTTGGATCTGCCCTGTTAGGGCAACAGACTTTTGGGGCCTCGCTGGATGACATCATTTAGGATGCCACAGGAGGTAAGAGCACATTGCTTTGGCAATCCAAATAAGGGTAAGGAGCCACGCCATAGGCTAGGGGCCCTCCTTCACCGCATACAAGCGGTCCCTTCGTCCGCCTAGTGCAGCAAGTAAACAACCCCAGGCCGATAAAGCTCCTGCTGAGGGACAGAAGCGTCTCTGGGTTTGCAAGCCCAATCTTGCTTGCCGACCGAACAGATATTTCCCTCTTAACCGCCAGCTTCTGCCGACTTGTTGGGAAGCCCTACATGGGGCGGTACAAAACCTGCTGATACGCAGTGTAAACCTTCCTGTCTTAGTACAGGAACGGGTTCTACTCAAATCTGTTCGTAGTACTGGAGAGGGTTCGTCCTATCTTGGATATCAGGACCCTCAACTGCTTTGTAAGAGTACAAAGATTCCGGAAAGGAGCTGGCTCGCTCTGTTGTCGCTGCCCTCCATCCAGGGGATTTTCCGGCATCCTTGATCATCAAGGACGCATGCTGCATGTCTCCAGATGCACCAGGCATCAGATGTCTGCGTTGGCGGCCGGGGAAGACCACTACCAATGGTGGCTCTCCCCTTTTGGCCTGGCATCAGCGCCAAGGGTGTTCACCAAGGTGCTTGCCACTATGCTGGTCCTACTAAGACAGCGTGGCTTCGCTATCATGGACAACTTAAATGATCTTCTGAGGGTCACTTCAAACTTAAATTGAGACGTGAGCGGGTCTATAACCTGTCAGACCCTCCGATACTTGGTTGGGTGCTGAACACTCAGAAGTCAGTATTGGTACCGTCCCAACTCCCAGTATATCTAGGGTTGATTCTGGACTCCTCAGAGGCATACGTTTTGTTTTTTTTCCCTAGGGGAAAGTTGCAGACCCATCGGGTTGCGGTGCGGCAGTTGACAACCCAAGGAGGGGTTGTCATGCCACATTTGCAGGCGAGTCCTGAGCCTTATGGTAGCCTTCTTCGAGGCGGTACCATAGGCACCATTTCACATGCAAGTGTTACAGAGGGTAACTCTGTCCTGAAGGATCAAGTGCCCTTCATCCCTGGATTATCGGATCTGGGTGAGCCACCTAAACAGGGCTTCCCTAGTTGGTGGCCGACTTCACCGGCATTCTGTCTGGGAAGTTGTTCCTTCCTTTTACTGGATAGTGGTCACGGTGGACGCCTGTCTTCCCGGTTGCAGAGGAGTCTGAAGAGCTCAGTCAACCTGGGTCACTGGACTCCGGCGGAATCCCATTGCAGATCATTGACCTGAAGGTCGGGGATCTGGCTTTGCCTCTCCACATGGTCTGAGGCTACAAGGGCGTCCAGTCAGAATCCAGTCTGACAAACACCACAGTTGTGGCGTATGTCAATCATCAAGGAGGAGCAAGCAACTCTGCTGCAGCATCGGAGGTCGCTCGCTTCCTAAGGGGCTTCCTTACCAGAGGGGACACGTGCCAGTCGTATATCTCCTGACTTCTCTATTTAATCGGAAGGTATTGAGGTTGTGGCCAGGTCAAGTGACCCATGGGCAAATACGACAGATGCGTTGATGGCACTGGAGTCAGTACCGACTAATCTATGGCTTCCTCCTCGGAAACTCCTCCCTCATCTGCTTCACAGATTGGAAGCAGGGAGGATCACAATGGTCCCAATTGCTCTGAATTTGGCTTCGGCGTCCTTGGTACGCCGATCTAGTGTGTCTGGGTAGCAGAGGCCTTTTGCCAGCTACCGCTAAGGAAGGACCTGTTGTCGCAAGGTCCAAACGCCATCCTGTTTTACAGTCACTGGCTTGAGGGCATGGCTTGAGAGCCAGGTGCTAAGAGACTGGTACCTGTCAGACTCAGTGATATCTACCATGAGAAGTGCTCGGAAATCATCCCCTAGGAAGATTTACCGTTTCACTTGGGAGACCTACACATCCATTTGTGAGGAAATGAGGTGGCATCCGCGTACTTATTTGGTTCCAGAGTCCTGCTGTTCTCAGCAGGGAACAGGCCAAAAATTCTACTGTTAAGTATAATTAGTGGTGGCTCACTCTCTAGTGAGAACGTTTGTACAGTGGGTTCGGCAGGCGGCCCACCTTCCACACTACCCCCGTGGGGCTTGTGTAGCAGACGTCCTTCTGACGTCTACCAATACGAGAGGACCTGCTGGTGCAGGGTCCCATATGCCATCCTGCTTGCAGGCTTTGGCTTCAACGGCATGGCCTCTAAGTGTCTCAGAAACCACTGTTTTAGAACAGAGAGATTCCCGTGTTGACATTAGAGCTAAGACGGGTTTCTGAGCGGGCAGCCTTGTCAGGCAAGCCTCCATATCTGATCTTCCACAAGGATAAGGGGGTGCGGCGCCCGCAGCCTGCTTTTCTTCCTAGAAGTCGTGTAAGACTTTCCATCTCAAGGGAGACATTGTACTGCCATCCTTGTGTCCTCAGACGTCGATACCTAAGGAGACAACGCTGCATTTTTGGACGTGGTCCAAACTCTGAGAGAATGCTTGTCTGGTACTGCTCTGTTCCAGAATCCAGGGTCACTGTTATTTTTCAGTGGCTGATCCCCAGTAGGGCCCAGCGGTCTCGTCGGCCACCATTCTAGGTGAATCTGACAGATTGTGATCAGGCTTACACCATGAAGGGTCAGGCGCCTCCATTCCGGCGGATTCAACCAGGGCAATAGATGCCTCTTGGTATTACGTCAGTAAGACGGTTTTCTGAGCCGGCAGCCTTGTCATGCAGGGCTCCTCATCTGATCTTCCACAAGGATAGGTGGTGCTGTGTACGCAGCCTTCTTCTTCCTAAGATCTTTTAACCTTTCTTCAAGGAAGACATTGTACTGCAATCCTTGTGTCCTCATCCGTCGAATCCTAAGGAAACGGCGTTGTGTATTTTGGACGCTGTCTGAGCTCTGAGAGCATCAAGCGTCTGTTTTCACCAGGTGTGTAAGGAGGCGACCTGCTCGTCCGTTCACACTTTCACTAAACTTTACAAGTTAAGGTGTGTGCATCTTCGGATGCTTCCTTAGGCCGCAAGATATTGCAGGCGGCTGTTTAGAGTTGCAACTCTTCCATGGAGGAGTGCTGTTTTCTGTTTTGTGTTTGGGGTGAAGTTTTTACTTTTATGCTGTTACCACCCCTCGTTTTTTTCTCTCTGACACTGCTTTGGGACGTCCCACTTTGTCAATAGAGACGCTGTGTTGGTCCATGAACGAAAGAGTAAATAGGATTTTTTTACTCACCATAAAATCCTTTTCTCTTAGTTCATGGACCGACACAGCACCCACCCCTCCTTTTTAAGTTTTTACTGCTTTTTGACAAACTGATCTGCGAGATGCAGACTGAGGGGATATACCCAGAGGGTCCGCCCCCTGGGCGCTACTGTAGAGGGTGTGATGCAACACTTTTTACAAGTTTTCTGCCTAGTCACTCCTAATTAACGGATAATACCCACTTTGTCAATAGAGAAGCTGTGTCGGTCCATGAACTCAATGATTTTACGGTGAGTAAAAAATACTATTTTATACCCTAAGCCACCATTCCTTCCTATTAGTTTTGTGCAGTCTTTACAGCATTACCAGCCCATGAAAGTTTCCACTGTTCAGTTTCCTCCTATTTGAAGTCGTCTTCGTCTCCCAGGTGACACCCCAACATGCATTCGCTGTGTATATGAGACGTGGGTACAGTAGGGAGGGGCACATCAACTCTGTCGTCATCTAATGCATGCGTAGTAGGGGCCACAGCCTTTTTAGTACTCCTGGCCCTGTGCCCAGACGGCATGTGCACAGTTGAGGTCACTGGTGCTGTCTTGCTGGTGCATGCGCAAAAGATGTTCCTGTCTTTCTAAAGTCTGGAGCTGTGACTGTTCAGCACACATGCAGTAAGAGGCCATTGACGTAGTGCCCAGCAAGCACATGCACAGTATTGTGCTTAGATTACAAAGCACAGTACCTTGTATGAACCAGATCTCAGACATGAGGTCTTACTGTGCATATGCAAGAAAGACAGCGCCAGTGACCCTCTACTACGCATGCATCAGCCAGGCACAGCATAGGCCAGTTTTTTTCAACTCCAGTCCTCAAGGCGCACCAACAGGTCATGGTTTCAGGATTTCCATTATTTTGCACAGGTGATTTGATCAGTTTCACTGCCTTAGTAATTACCACAGCCATTTCATCTGAGGGAAAGCCTGAAAACATGACCTGTTGGGCCGCCTTGAGGACTGGAGTTGAGAAACACTGGCATAGGCAATCCTATGGCTGTGAAACATGGCATGCTCACAAAGGGGGAAAAGGCAGCAAAAGGTAAAATTTTGTTTTGTAAAAGAAAAAAAAGGCAGATAAAATGGCTCGGGGCTTGATTTAGGTGAAGGTCAGGATCAGTGTGTTCTAGGTAGGAATTTTTTTTGTCAGTGTGTTTATGTAGGATGAAGGAAAAAGCGGAATGTGCACTATTGTTTGTGTGCCCTACTACGGGTACAAACAAATAAATAATATACCCATATGTGGTATTGTCATGAAAATTAGGGGTTTTCTTTTTTTGGGTGGTTGGTGTGGCAGGCGCAGCACTATGAAGTGCCTTTATGCGCTGTGGCATTAGAAGAATTTTAATTTCTCCGATCTTTTAGTCCAAACAAGACTATCTGTTACTTTATAATTCCTCTAGCGCCGTTCTATGGAAGCAGTAGGTTTAAAGAACACACCAAACTTTGAAGATAACTTCTTTATTTACTTCAGCTTTTCTTATATAACACTGACAATTTAGCAGCAGGAAGTCCATGTACAAACACGTGTTGAATAAAGTATAACAAATGGCGGTTCAACTGTTCAATCTTATAATTCTACATAAAATGGTAGATATATTTCTCTCTTCAGTATCTGTACTTTCACTTTAAATACTTTAGATACTTTATGATCTCTCTGGGACTTGCTCTATATTGCTGTTTGCTATTGCAGTTTGCTCTGATGTTTCGTTTGAAACCTGGTTTGTTTGCTGGTTTGTTGGTTTGAAACCTGGTTTGGTGGAACTACAAGTGAACACATAACTAGTTTCAGTAGACAGTTCTAATCACATTGACAATAGGAACATATATAACTGTATTAAATACCTATTTTGGCCACTTGCTTCCATAAAACTGGACTCTGGATGGATCTGAACTGTCAGATCTACTCTCTGATGTAAAATGAATTCTAACAATGTGCTAGGAGATTTCCTAGACAGAACATAAGTGTAATGCTGGCTGTGATTGGTCAGAGACATTTGCTCAGTGAGATTGGTTGTGATTGGCTAAAACTCCTGATGAGTCACAAAAGCTTAACTCTATGCTTTCTGGTTGCAATTGCTGTGTCATTGCTTATCTTTCTGTATATAATAATAAATCTTAAAAGGCATATTTTTTTCTTTTGCTTCTGTGAACACAATATACAACTGTTATATGACATCCACATATAAAGTCACAGTAAATAACTCTGCTGTTATCTCTCACAAATGAGCATATGCACTGTATTAACATTATTAGCAGGTCTAGCTGTATATATGCATCTAAGCCACAATAGCAACCTAGGACAGGTCTTAGCTGGCCAGCTACAGTTGGTCATGGCAATGACAAAACATTTACAAATAAGTTATTTTTGTTTTTTCATTTTTCTTTTACTATTTATTTATTTTTCTTTTTAATTTTTTTCTACTATTAACGTTTTCCTTTTTTATATTTAAAAAAAAATAGTATTTACCACCAAAATGAAGACCCATTTTATCCTAAAATAAACAAGGTATAATTCACCTGGATATACTAGGTAGTTGTGGTGATGTGTGCAGTTTTACTTTAATCCCTGAATAGTTTTACAACTTCAGGGAGTTTTAAGTACAACTATAGGCAAAACATTTTTTTATTTATTTTTTCTTTTTGCATAGAATAAGGGAACGTTATGACCCCCCCCCGAGGGTTTTTTTTTTTTCTTTTCTGTTTCCACTGTGCCCATTGCGGAGATTTCCCTTCACTTCCTGTCCCATACCCAAAGCCGGAAGTGAGAGGAAATCCCTGCAAATGGATTGCCTTAGGGCCCCCAAGTCACCAGAGCTAGTGTCCCCATTGGAAGATTCCCCCTACTACTTTGTATCTTGTGACAGCCCAAATTTGGGATTTGGTTTACCATTATCATTGAAAGTTAAAGTAGAACAGGAAAAATCAAAAGGGCGAATCTCCCTAACGGGGTCAGACATGTTTTCTCGTCCATCTTGATTCTGTAAAAAAAATGTAAAAAAAAAATGCTTTGCTTTTAGTTGAGGTTTGTTTTACCGTCAGATTAAGGGGTGAAGAAGTGCTCCAAGATTTCTCTAGTTCAACAAAATATTGTCTGCACCTCCTATGTCTCTGCCTTTCATGTAAATAATGACAAAGCCAACTTCTGTGCATAAAACAGCCTTATTGTAGGCCATTTGGTGGTGGGATTGAGACAGCAAGGCTGAAAAGGTACTGATGTGGACGTGGATACAGCAGTGTGCAGAGGCGTACGGCAGCCGAGCACGTGTGTAGGGGCTACAGTGATGAAGCAGTGATGAAGCAGGTATATAGGAGGGTGCAGTGGCAGAAATGATGTGCAGGAGTGGAACAGGTTTTAGGGGTCTTCAGTGACTAAACAGCAAAAAAATGCAGCATGTCCTCAGTGCTTAGTCCTGAGGCATCTATGTTAATAATAACCCTTCAGCACTTGGTACCCAATAAATGTGTTTTAAAATGGAACTGCAGTATTTACAGCCTTTTAAAAAATTGTTGGGTTTATAAGAAGTCAAGTCCAATGTGTATGCCGCCTTGTGGCTTTATCATTTTTTTATATACTATTTATATTTTTACTGAGCTTCGGGAGTATAGCTATCGCTATACTTTCAGTGCCATGACGAGCTGTATTACATGCCTCTCACAGTGGGTTCACATAATACAAAGCCTTACATGATTGAATAAGAGGGCAGAGGAGCTACAAATGACTCAGGATCGATTAAGTCACCAGCTACAAATAATGTGGCTGCTGACATTTAGGAATCAGACAGACATCAGCACAGGAGTCCAGCACTGTCTTCACCCAGGCCCGTTCTTTGCTCCCACTGCCAAAAAGGCAATACCGGGGATCTGAAGACAAGCAAACTGACTTCCTGCTGTTTTCAACTCTACTGCGCATGCATGAGATTGTGCTGCACTTTCAGATTGGTCCCGCAGCCTGGGATGTGCGATGTGTCCCAGGAGGTTGCAGGAAGGAGGGGAATGGGGTAGCAGGTAAAATTGATGTAATTCTCTTCTAGGCCAGTGTTGCAAAAGTGGGAGTGGGTGCCTGTTAGAAAAGGCTGCCCCCCCCCCCCCCCCCCAAATAAGTTAAGGTGGTAGGGGAGAGGTAGTTTTGGCAGTACTTTCACTTTTAAGTGAAGGTCCGCTGCTGCGATTCCTGGAGTTCTTTTTAACCTCTCCGCACCTATTGTGCTGAGTGTGCGTTAATCTCTCATCTGCTAGTTACCAGTGCATGCTTCATTATTCCCCTCATATTAATGCAGTGTACCACACCAAATATTAGTTACGGACTTTGGCACACTGCGATTCTTAACTCGTGTCCCGTTTTTTATTCTTATTTTAAATCATCCCCCACAGACCGTGTTGATGGGAATCCCTCCTGCCAAGCAATTGTCTTCTCTCAGCAGGGGAAGCCGTCCCCGCCCTGAGATGACAGTGATCATTGCTAGCAACTATAGCAACTGCTAGAGATAATCGTAAGAGAATCTGGCAGGCTGGTTGTACCCAAAATGATCCCTCAACTTGATGCATTCAGCCTGCCCATGAACTGTTTGAATCTCAGCCGGTTCCTGCTGAACCGGCTGAGATTTGAACCGTATATTGCCGGCCTAACACAGTCCTTGCTATAACCTGATTAAATTTTGGTGTCTCCTTTTCCACCTCCATTCACACACTTTTTTCAATTTCAGTACTCTTCCCAATACCTTCAAGCTGTAGTGTCACTCACTCCCCACCATGTCCACTGTCCCAGAATAATCTGTATTTAAGCGGACCTGTTTCCTGAACACTGATTTTAAACTGCGTGTAAACCCTTTTTCACAATTAACTTCTCATGTGCTTACTTTTGGTCTGTTAAATTTACAACTGAAAACATTTTGTTAAATCTGTTTATTAAATGCAAAAGTTTTTTTTTTTTAATTATAGGTAAGGGGGAGAGTAGATGGGTCTAAGTAGTTTGGCACTGGGCAGGGCTGACACCACTCATTCCACAGAAATGCTGTATGTCATCCCACAACAGGACCTAGGCGCTGATTACGTTTCAATAAATAAAAAATGTCCTATTGGGGGCAAAGTGCGAGGGGAAAATAAATATTTTTAAGTCTACCGACTCACCTTTAAAGGAGAAGTATGGGATGGGTTAAATAACTAGTAAATATTACATTAGTCACATATCTGCTAATCTTTTTTTCCTACCTTTTTAGTTTTTACAGCATGTGCACATGAACTTTCCTTCTGCTGGCAAAAACAGTCCATTTTTAGTTTGAAAAGTTCTCGGGGGGTGTGTACATCTTCACCAACACACCCCCTGCCTCTGTCCCCCCTCCCCTAAGACGTGGATGTGCTGATAGATAGTGCCGTGTATGAGAATCTACACTATATATTTCTATCAGTCACTTCTCTCACATTAGACTCACTGAAGTGCTGAAATCTCTGCCGACTCTTCTGATCATTGAAACATGCTGCAGAGGAAGAGGGAGGGGGAGGAGTGAGAAGGAAGGGGGAGCAGCTATGCTCTGTGAAGTTTCAGGAACGAGAAGAGGGAGGAGAGCCGACATTAATCAAGCAAAATGACAGGAAAGGGGGGTGGATCCAGAACATTGTTGGGATGATGCTGTATGAAAGAATGTAGAACCTCCCACAGGTATTTAGCTCGATTTTAACTGCTTGAGGCCCGCGCTATAGCCAAATGACGGCTTCAGCGCAGACCTGAAAATCCGGTGCGCGCTGTGATCACCCGAGTCACTGACTCGGGGGATCACCGATCCGAGTAAGGGGCCGATCCTGACCCCTTACCACGTGATCAGCTGTCAGCCAATGACAGCTGATCATGTGATGTAAACAAAGAATCGGTAATCTGCTTTTTTTCTCCTCACGCTGATAGCGTGAGGAGGAAAAAAAGCCGATAACCGGCTCTTTCACAAGGGACATCGGTCCCGAAGAGGAAGGAGGCAGAAGGAGCCTCATCTGTGCCAGATGCCAGTGCCAGCCATTCTGACCATAATTGCTCCCTGCCGGTGCCCACCAGTGCCGTCCCATTGGTGCCCACCAGTGCCGTCCCATTGGTGCCCACCAGTGCCGTCCCATCGGTGCCCACCAGTGCCGCCCCATCGGTGCCCACCAGTGCCGCCCCATCGGTGCCCACCAGTGCCGGAGAAAAGTTACCGGTTTACAAAATTTTAAATATATATATATATATATATATATATATATATATATATATATATATATAATTTTTTTTTTTAAATCAGTCTTTTTATTTTTTAAACAAAAAATAAAAGCCGCAGAGGTGATCAAATACCACTAAAAGAAAGCTCTATTTCAGGAACGAGGTATGCACAGTTTATGCAGGTCCAAAGGTATTTTTCTTCACTTGTAGAGGCTTATAAATGGATGAAACACGGGGAGATGTGTATGTATTACAGAGATGTACAGAATATAGTTTTTTGGGTTTTTTTGCCTTGAAAACACTTTAACCTCTTTTTCTTCTTTGTAAAACCATTTGTGTGAAGTTTGGTTTTCGTGCTGGTGTTCTCTGATTTGTAAATGGGTGCCAAATGCATTGTGGTGCACATTTCTCCTTCCCCATCATTCACCTGTATGTCTATAGCCCTAATTTGTAGTGATTTTTCGCCCCTTGTGAAAAGGCTAGTAACCACCATTTCTGAGCTAGAAGTTTAACTGTTCTTTCTGTTATCGTACATTCGATTCTCCTGTACATAATTTCTGCTGTCATACCCATTCCACAAATTTCTCCTGTACACACTGCCCCATGTCATCCCTAAACTCATCTACAGCACCTACTGCCTATTGTCATATCTTCTGCACTCCTCTACTGCACACACTGCCCATTGTCATACCTTCTGATCTCTCCTGAACATATTTTCCCCTGTAATTCCCTCTGTACCTATCTCCTGCTCATAAATACCACGTTGTAATGCCATCTGCACTCCTCTCTGCACATACTACCAGCTGAACACTATAATATAAATATAAATCTGCACACTACACTGGACACTCTCCTCCTCCCTGTATTGTCCCCTGCCATATACCTTCCAAATTTTTCTTCTGCAGATATTGCCTCCTGTCTTGCATTCCTCGATCTGCTTCTGTACACACTGCCTTCTGTCAAACCCCCTCTACTTCTCATCAGTACATACTGCCTGCTGACATACTCTCCAACACATACTGCCAATGTAATACCCCTTGTACACTTCTATCATACTTGTCACACTCCTCTCCTGAACATACTGCCTGCTTTCATTCCATCCACACTTCTATTTTGCGCATACTACTTACTCCTTGTTGCCCTCCCCTGCACTCCTCTCCTGCACATACTACTTGGTGTCATAGCCTCCAGAATAATCTCCTGCACATACCACCTACCGCACCCATCAGATTCCTCTGCTGCATATGCTGTCCTCGATCATACCCACCACACTTCTCTCCTGAACATACTTCCTTTTGTCATACCCACCACACTTCTATCACACACAAACTACCCTTTGTCACACCCCCTGAACACTTTTCCTGTACATACTAGCTGCTGTCATACCATCTGCACTGCTCTTGTGTTCACACTGTTCACTGTCATGCCCCTCATACTCCACTCCTGCACATACTGCCTACTATCATACCTTCTATACTAGTCTCTTCCCCTGCAAATACTGCCTCCGCCATACCCTCTGCACTCCTCTCCTGCATATACTGCCTGCTATTGCTCAATTTGTACTACTCTCCTGCATATATTGCATGGTGTCCTACCCTCTGCATTCCTCCACTTTATATACTGCCTGCTGCCATACCCTCTGCACTTCTTTTCTACACACAATGCCTGCTGTCATATCTTCCATACCCTTCTCCTGCACATGCACATACTTCATGCTGTCATACCCTCCACAATCTATTCCTGCATATACTGCCTGCTAAGCTTACATTGTTATATTCCCAACCTTTCCTTTTCTGGGTTGGCACACTTGCTACTAGTAATAACAAAAAAGTGAATCTGCAATTACTTTTAGGCCCCATGTACACGAGACGCTGTTATTTGCTGTTAAACGTGCGTTCAGAGGCAGTTGGATGCTTTTTTTCAACTGCCCATGAACCCATTCAATGTTATCCTATGTGTCCATGCACACACTCTCTATTTTGGCGTTTACAAGCAGTTGCGTTTTAACCTAATTTTTCCAGAAGCAAAAAAATGGGTTCAGACGCAAAAGTTTTCCACGTTTCAGACGCTAAACGCGGCACCGGCGTTTTGCCGCGTTTGCGTTTTTAAAGGTGACCTATTTTTTTACATTTGAAATCTCAAAAATGATGGCAAATGATGAAAAACCATTAAAAAAATTTTAATTGCTTGCATTGCACTGTAGACAATCCACAACTTGTGGCAGGTGACATGGCAAGTGGACAATCCACAACTTGTGGCAAGGTGACGTGGCCAGTGGACAATCCACAACTTGTGGCAGGTAACATGGCCAGGTGACGTGGCCGGTGGACAATCCACAAATTGTGGCCAGGGGATGTGGCCAGGTGACGTGGCAAGTGGACAATCCACAACTTGTGGCAGGTAACATGGCCAGGTGACATGGCAGGTGGAAAATCCACAAATTGTGGCAGGTGACGTGGCAAGTAAACAATACACAACTTGTGGCAGGTGACGTGGACAATCCACAAATTGTGGCCAGGTGACGTGGCAGGTGGACAATCCACAAATTGTGGCCAGGTGACGTGGCAGGTGGACAATCCACAAATTGTGGCCAGGTGACGTGGCAGGTGGACAATCCACAAATTGTGGCAGGTGACGTGGCAAGTGGACAATCCACAACTTGTGGCCAGGTGACGTGTCAGGTGGACAATCCACAAATTGTGGCAGGTGACGTGGCCAGGTGATGTGGCAAGTGGACAATCCACAACTTGTGGCCAGGTGACGTATCAGGTGACGTGGCAAGTGGACAATCCACAGCTTGTGGCAGATGATGTGGCAAGTGATACGCTAAATATACGTACACTGCTGCTCTCTCAGCTGCTGGTCTCCCAAAATGGCTGAAATGGTTAAATACTAATTTTTGAGCTTAGGGAGGGTCTTATGATGTTTCATAACTAAACGCCTATAGACGCAAACGCGGTAAAACGCCGCTAAAATCGCGGCAAAACTCGTTTTTAAACACCGGTTTTAGCCTTTAAAAACGTGTGTTCAGCAGAGTTTGCACCGGCGTCTCGTGTGCATGGGGCCTAACAGTTTTCAGAATCTGTTTGTAAAATGTCCATTGAGAATCTCACAATTCACTAATCCCAGTTGTTGGAATTTATCGACTTGCAAATCTCTGTAGATCGCACAAACTGACACAGAAGACTCTCCACTGGGATGAGCAGGGAGCCTTCCCAGCTGGCAGAACACAATGATTACTGCTAGACCGGCCGAGATTTAATCCATCCATGGCTGGCTTTAAAACCTCATAAAATTGGACTTACAAATAAAAGCTTGTGTGTGCTATGCTATGGTCATGCCTTATTACCTGGGTTTGTGGTAATTGACATCTTTTTTGCCCTTGTAGGTAGTGGAGGGGAAATCAACTTTCTTTCTGAAGCTCAAGATGATCCTCAAAGACGAAAGCCAGACATCAGAAAAGCCAAACTTCTGCTTGGTTGGGAACCTGTGGTATGTTTACCTGGAATATATATTTTTCTATTAACATTTTGATATTGTGTCATTCAGTCTATTAGAGGAACTTCACTCTCCCCTTTTCTGGCTTTTTTTTTTTTTTTTTCTTCTTCTTCTTCTTCAACTTGCCTCTTGACTTGAACAGTACAAACAGCCTGTTGGGTTTTTCTCCTGTGATCACTGCTGGTGGCTATAGCCAGGGATCATTGTACTTTGACAGCAGGGAAACCACCCGCTATCAGAATACAATAGCTTAGCGGGAGGCTTCCTCCATCAACACAATCGGTGTCGAAGGAAAGAAAATTGCTTCTCCACCTGATTTCTCTGTGACTGCAGTTGTTTCTGCATAGTCAACAGAGGAAGAGGAGGTTTGTATCCTATCCTTGCTTGAGGAGTTTGTGCATGAGGAGTGTCTGTCTGCAGACATGACTTCTCATTTTAAGGCCTCCCATGAGAGACCCTGGCAAAAGCTTGCAGATGTATGGTGCCCGTATCCTAACCCCAGTGATGGTATGATGCACCAGTATTCCCACTCAGGAGCAGGTGTATGGTATCAGTATCCCTACCCTAGAGTGCATATGCTCCACCAGTATCCCAGTATGTGCATTGCCATGTTTTTGCTGCAGAGTGGATGTATGGCGCCAGCTTCTTCTCCCGAGTGAATGTATTTCTCTCACAGGTTGTTTTTTATAACCTCAATTGTTTGAATGTTATTCAAGATCTGTTCCTGTAAGAAGCATTTCCCCCATTTAGTGAAAAATGGCAAGTGAAATGTAGGTCACATCATAGAAACATGCCGTCATTGACATTCATAAATATGTATGTAGACGTTCCTATACCTGTGGTGAACTTGAGAATTTTGATGCTGCATTTACATACAGCAGGGTTTTCAGCTGAGCACAACATATTTGTCTGCTTTTATCAGCCATTGCAGGCTAACGAGAGACTGACTTCAGTATGCTTTTATACTGCTATTCTTTATGAAATTAAGCAACTCCTTGTCAGTACATGTAGAAATATACAGCGGGTAAAAGGTATTGCACATGACACCATTTGTCTAGGTAAATACATTTCTAAAGGTGCTATTGATATGACATTTCCACCACATGTCGCTAACAACCCATGCAATCCATACATACAAGGAAACAAAACGGTTCAGAAATTAAGTTTATTTATGTGTAATAAAATGGAATGACAAAGGGAAAAGTATTGAACATGCTAGCTGAAATTTATTTAATACGTAGTACAAAATCCTTTGTTGGTAATGACAGCTTGAAGACGCCTCCTGTATGGAGAAACTAGTCGCATGCGTTGCTCAGGTGTGATTTTGGCCCATTCCTCCACACAAACAATCTTCAAATCTTGAAGGTTCTGTGGGCCTCTTCTATGAACTCTGATCTTTAGTTCTTTTCATAGAGTTTCTATTGGATTCAAGTCAGGTGATTGACTGGGACATTCCAACAGCTTTATTTTCTTTCTTTGAAACCAGTTGAGAGTTTCCTTTGCTTTGTGTTTAGGATCATTGTCTTGCTGAAATGTCCACCCTCATTTCATCGAGCGGGTTGAGTTGGCGGTTCAGGGTTTTTTTTCTACTCTTGATAACCAGGGCTCTTCTTGGTTAAGGAAAATATAACAAAAAGAGAAATTGCGGTACTTCCGATTTTGATTACAACGAAAGTTTGATGAATTATTATATGGTTTAAAGACCATATAGCCTGACCCTATTTGTAATAGTAACTGTTACTGGCCAAGAGATTGGCAGGTGTATGTCATATGGATGAGATGTTTGCCTCTTCTTTTTTTTTTTTTTTTTTTTTTTTTCAGCGTTGAATAGAATGGGAACAGTCTGGTTTTATTGCTGTCAATGCCCCTGGGGACATACTCTTGCTTTTTGTCATTGTGACCATTGTCACCAAGACAATGTGAGACAAATTCAAAAAAACTTAGTGATCTTTAGAATATAAATAGGGAAGAATTCTTACAATGGGGACACTGTTCCATTGATATCCAGAGATTATCCCCTTGAGATTTCCTTTTACTACTTGTTTGTCTGGGATAGAAAGGGAACAAAAATCTCTCTAGTTGAACAGACACAAACAAATTTGGCAGGGGTTTAACCATTACATGCTCTATCCAGAACTAAAAAAATGGCTGTACCTATATCTTGCTTACTTGCTTTTAGATTCGCTGTGCTATCTCTTCGAGGCAGAAATTACTAATAAATGTTAGGTGACACAAGTCTTCCCAAGAGCCCTTACTGAGGGTTGAGTCCAAACCTCCACATCTGTATTTTAGACTTGCACTAAGGAGGATCTAATGTTCGCTAAGATCACAATGTGCAGTTGGTATCTATGCTTAAAGTGTTTGTTACCCCAATATTTCATATTCCTGATATATGCATGTTGTACCATATACTTGTGATAAAAAAGTATCTTGTTCTCTACATTGCTTCATTTTGTGTAAAATACCTTGTGATCCTACCAGTCCTCCTCCTTTCCTTTTTTAAACTGACCATGATGGGCATAAAAGCACAGGTGTCTTGGCATGGTAACTTTTCTGACTGTGCTGGAAGAACAGGACTGTGACTGTCCTCCAGTTGCCAAGACATGGCACCCCCCTGCAGTCTCCGCCCCCACCTATTATGCAGCTGAGGACAGAAGTTATGCGATCACTTATACTAGAAGTGGCATTTAAATCTATTACCTAAAATTACCTTTAAATCTTTCAAATTACAATTTTTTTTATGGAATAGAAAAGTTTTTGTATTTTAGCATAGCAATATTTTTAGGGAGACCTAAAGAAAGATCTGGAGGCTCAAAGCACTGGTCTTTTATGAGAATGATAGCTGTTTGGCAGGCATGGTTTTCCACTGGATTTAATATTCAGGAGCAAGCATGCAGGCAGTACTTTCCTACTGTCCCAGAACAAGTAGCAAGGTCATCGTTGGCAGAACAAGTTCTTTAAGACCTGAAACTTATTGTTCTGGTGTTTTTTTTTTCCTGTAGACATTTGTTCATAAAATTGTCAAAATGCCCTCAAAAAGAGCATTTGATAAAAGCTGTAAATCATGAAAATGTATTGGTCCCCTCTCTGCAGGTTCCACTGGAGGAAGGCTTGAACAAAACCATCCACTACTTCAGGAAGGAACTTGAATACCAAGCAAACAATCAGTATATCCCCAAGCCTAAACCTGCAAGGATAAAAAAAAGCAGAATGCGACACAGCTGAACACTCCATAAAAAAAATTAGGATCTCTTGATGGTTTACAAGATGTAATTTTTGTTCTGCCTCTCCCGTTTGTTCCTTTTCTAAGAGAAAAATAGACTTCTGAGAGGGCATCATGAAGAAAAAAAACTGGAATTTCCCTACAAAGCTTGCTTTAAAGGAATGGATGTGCCTAATAACATTGAGAACTGCAGATATTGCCTTGCACTTTTTAAAATTTGTCTTTCTATGTACAGTAGTGTAGAACACATGGAAGTCTCCACATTTTATATATCTTGCTTTGACTGTTTTTGACTACTGTCTCTGGACAGGTCAGTCCTGTTGCCATCGGTGGGGCCAGCTAAGCATCGTCATTCAGTCTTTAAGACCCTGCCAAGTACAACGGGTTCAAATAAATGGTTTCTTTTTGAAGCTAAAATGTTAACAGAAATAAAAAACATTATTTATGTGTAATGATAGTATGATGGGTACTTTTAAACTTTAGATGTATTCTATGCATAAAATGGAGGTAACGATGCCAGTGGAGTCTCTCTGAAATATTATTGATATAAGGTAAATCCCTTGAAGAGTAATGGGATGAAAAATTGAAATTTATGTCCAGAAAGCTTTATTTGTTTGTTTTTTTGGGGTTTTTTGTATGTGTGTTTTTTTTTTTGTTTTTTTTTAAACTGTAAAGATATTTTTTATTTTCCTCATGGTTTCACTGAGCTGTAAATTTGAATTTAAAAGCAGCTATTAAGATTATTTTAAATCACTATTGTGTTGTCATGTGTACTCTTGGATAAAAAATAAAGTATTATGAGTTTATGGTGGTTGAAAATGCTATTTTAATAAAAATATCTACTGTTTGAGGCTTGTTTTACGCCATTTTTTAAAAATGTGGTTTCCCATATGCAGGCATGATCTGACCTCAGCATGGTGCCAGTCAAGGCAAAGTGAGAGGAAAGGAGAACAGTAGTGCATGGAGTACTGTCGGTACTGTTCTCTTTTTTTCCAGGTGGCAGGGCACTTTTAACCCCCGCTAGCGGCCGAAAAAAACCGCCTGCAAAGCGACGCTTTACCGCCAACGCCCCCACCGCCCCAGTGTGAAAGTAGCCTAAAGGTGAACTTACCCTTTAACTTTGCCAAGACCCATAAGAGACATTTTTTTGTGAAAGGAGGGGCTATTTTTGGCGCTATAGCACCTGCAAAGCGCCTCAGTGTGAAAGTAGCCTAACAGAAAAGGGTAAGGTGAACTTGCACTGGACCCCCCCACTCAACCCTCCTGGTCCTGCTGACCTGGAGCGTGGCAATCACCCGCTAGCAGACCTCGTATAGCCGCCTCACCATCCGAGGCTTAGAAATCCCCCGCGGCTTAAGCTCCTAAAGGTACCTCATAAGGAAGTACATATAGGAGCATTCTAATTGGGACCCATGTGACGGCGCCGACCAATCCGAACCCACATAGCCCAGCCTGTCATCGCAGGCAAAGAGGTGAGACAGCCGCAGGGATTTCAAATCCCCGACTAGTAAAGCGGCGATGCGATCAGTTAGAACAGGTGATTGCCGGACTGCAGGTTAGCGGGACCAGGTGTGACGGGGAGAGGATCCAGTGTAAGTTCACCTTACAGATTTTCTGTAAAGGTGAACTTACACTTTAACCGCTTGCCGACCAGCCGCCGTCATACTTTGGCAGGTCGGCATGATCCCGTGAACCGTCGTAGCTGTACGTCGGCCCCTTTTAAGCAGGATATCAGGCGCGCGCCCTTTGCACTGCAGGGGTGCCGATGCGCGTGGCCGGCGGTCGCGGGCACGAGAGGCAGAACAGGGACGTGTGTGTGTGTGTGTGTGTGTGTGTGTGTGTGTGTGTGTGTGTGTGTGTGTGTGTGTGCACACATCCCAGTTCTGTGGAGAGGCAGATCGTGAGTGCCTACTAGCTAGTCATTTCCTCCAGTCGCTCTCATCCCCCTACAGTTAGAACACACACACTAGGGAATACAATTAACCCCTTGATCGCCCCCTAGTGTTAACCCATTCCCTGCCAGTGACATTTAAACAGTAATCAGTGCATTTTTATAGCACTGATCGCTGTTTAATTGTCAATGGTACCAAAAGTGATCACTAGTCACAGCCATTAGTAGTAAAAAAAAAATCCCCTATGTTGTAGACGCTATAACTTTTGCGCAAACCAATAAATATACACTTATTGCATTTTTTTTATTACCAAAAATATGTATAGGAATATATATTGGCCTAAACTGTGGGAAAAAAAATTGCTTTTTTTAAAAAAAACTTGGGGATATTTCTTCTAGCAAAAAGTACAAAATATTTTTTTATTTTAAATTTTTGCTCTTTTTTTTTTTTTTTACTTATAGCACAAAAAATAAAAACCAGAGATTAACACATACCACCAAAAGAAAGCTCTATTTGTGGGGGAAAAAGGACATCAATTTTGTTTGGGTACAGCGTCGCATGACTGCGCAATTGTCAGTTAAAGCGACGCAGTGCCGTATCGCAAAAAAAATGGCCCAGTCATTGAGGGGGAAAGTCTTCCAGGGCTGAAGTGGTTAAAAACAAATCTGCTGAAATGCCTAATATACAGTGTAAGTTGTATACTGAACTGTCTTGAAGTTTTATGGCACTCTGTAATGTATTACCTAAGGATACTCAGATCATCTTTATACTTGACCGCAGATGAGAACAGAGTATCAAAATGATATAAAAACAATGCCGCATTTAAGGTGGTTGTAAACCCACTTTGACAATATGCACCTACAGGTAAGCCTAGATTTAAGGCTTACCTGTAGGTGCATGAAATATCTCCTTAACCTACACGGTTAAGGAGATATTTGCTGAAAAACACAGCCCTGATGACGTCATGCGCACTAGCGGGCCGGCATCATTGCCGGTTTTCTAAATGGGATCTTGCCAGCGCGCGTGCGTGTGACGTCATCGTCGCTCCGGCCAATCACAGCGCTGGATTGGCGATAACAGGAAGAAGCTCAGAGCGGACATGGCGGTGGAGGACTTCGGGGGCTTAGATTTCAGGTAAGTGCCACATAATGAGCTAGTATGCTATGCATACTAGCTCATTATGCCTTTCTCTTGCAGGGGTATTTTTAACTAAAAAAATTGTGGAGGGTTTACTTCCTCTTTAAGACTTCTCTGTCAGATATGTGACAAACCTTTTCTAAAAAATAAAGTCCCTGGAGTGCCAGTAGTCACCCTTTTTGTACCTGTTTTATGTTTTTGGTGTGTTTTTTTTCCTCCAAGGTGCTCAAACTGGTGTGCAGTCCAGTGCGTTTTTTGTTCTGCATCAAAAACGCATGGAAAGTAGGTGATGTGGTTTCCAATGGCAAAGTTCACAACAGTGTGGTTAGTTCTGTAAAAAAAAAAGTATAACGCAGTAAAACGCACTGGAATGCATCAAAAAACGTCCTGGACCTTAGTATAGTGGTAAAACAGAAGAGAAAAGGCCCCTGGAATGCATCTGGAAACGCATCAAAAATGCATGCGCAGCAACGCATTTTGGAAAGGAATTTGGAGTGCGTTTTTTGTGGTGTGAACCTGCCCAGAATCAGTTTTTCCAGGGGGGGGGGAAAAAAAAACTTTTGCTTTTACAGTGAATGTGTTACACTTCCAAATTGTGAGGTACAGTATGGCAAAATATTCTTCCCTGTGTAATCCTGGCATTTTAGGCTGAGGATAGGCTTGCCACATGTATTTTTTATTTACTTGGTAGATATAGGTTTCAGGATACTGTAAAGATGATTTGTATAGGTGAGTCCTACTCATGAATTTTAATGGTCAATGGGGGAAAAAAAAATATTTCATCAGCTGTCCCTTAATTTCAAATGTAAAACTTTTATTAAGGTAACAGAAGAAAAATGTAATGACTGATTTGTATTTATGCATCATAAGTCAATGCCTTTTCTAAAATGGAACTGCATGTATAAACATTATTTAGCACTGCTAAATATAACCATTGAGTGTATGAACCCAAAATCTGTATTGCTGTATACAATCTTTTTAATCTAATTATTTTTTCTCAATCTGTTGCAAAGTTTATCTAGAGATCCTGCCAGTAACAGAACAGCCTTGTTGAGGATGACCATGTTAAGTGTCTGCCTTTCAATTGGCAGGAATGTTGTCAAACTGCTGTGCTTGCTAGGGTCTTGTTACTGGCAGGATCTACAGATTTGAAATGGAAAAAGGATTAGATTAATAAAAGTGTATATAGTGGGGCATAATGCCAAATATACTGGAAAACTGATTTTAAGTCTTGGTACACTTTAAGGTGTTGGCAGGACTACAGCAGGAGAACTCAAAGGGGTATTTCACTTTTTTTTTCTATTCTCCTTAATTGCCAGCTTACTAGATGCCGCTTTTTCTAGTTTTCCATATATTGAAAGTCCTTTTTGTTCTAAACTTTCAACATTTCCAGTGCATTGCTGGATTCTAATAATCGTCATAATTCACTCCAGCTCCATGCCTGAAAGTATATGGATTGCGAGGGCCTATAGCTGCATCTTCGTCATAATGGTGTTGATGAAAGCCACCATAGTATTCGTCACCAGCACGTCCTTGGTTCATCCAGTAAGACATGTCATCTTCATATTTCTGGAATAAAGAGAAAAATCACCCGTGAAGTCTTTGTATGTTATAGTATCTAAATTCAAACTTTGAAAGGTGGTTTAAATCTTCAATACATACCAGTAAATAACCTATTCATTGTGAGTGGATTAATTATTTAAATTGTTTCTAGACTATATACTTCCCAGGAAGTACTACCCCAGAGTCACTATGATGGCCAGTTGTTGGAATAAGCAGCATAAATGGCTTTTTTCCTGTTGCCAATATCTTTTGGGTTACTGACCTGTAACAAGTGTGCATCTAAGAAAAGTCATTTATCGTCTTGTTCTAGATCACTGAATGCACATATTGATTTTTGGAGAATCTGCATGACAGCCCTGCAGCCTTCAACTTTTAAAATCCACTATAGCAACTATTATTCTGTTCCAGATACTCTTGTTATTTCAGGAAAGGAATAGTGCTGTATATATCAGTGTCTCAATACAGTTCAATAGTCCCTGGGTCTTAAAGTGTGTGGCGGAAAAAAGCACCTGCTACTAAACAGCGACCAATCATACTGTCATCCAGCCAGGGCTCATAGATCATTGACCTCTGCTTCCTCCCTTCTCTTTGTATAGCATTGCACTCATCCTGCCTCTCTCATTGTTACTATAACACCAGCTATTCTTGACATAATCAAGCATTTGTCAAAAATGTAAGTGTCAAAAAGTAAAAACCACAATAGACCATTTTTGACAATTCCATTATTAAAAAAATAAAATAAAGTGTCCAGTGATGTCCATTCATCTTCAATCGCGTTGCCCTATGGACCCGGAAAATAGAAAAAAAAAATACAGAAAACTCCCGCCAACTGCTGTCTTTTGCCATTGACAGCTGTTATGTCAGTGGGTGGCCCCGCCCTTGCCTATATAACTGGATGACCCCACCCCCTCTGAAGTCACCTGACAGAAGGAGATGGGGTTACACGGATACGTCACCAGATGGCCCCACCCTTGCCTATATGACAGCTGTCACAGACGAGAGACAGCAGTGGGTGGGAGGCCTCCCATCGAGGTGCGTGATTGAAGATGGACATCATGGGGCGTCCCCCCCCCCTTTTCCTGGCCTGCCAGGCTGCTTGCTCGGATAAGGGTCTGGTATGGATTTTGATGGTGACATTTTGGCATGGAGTTCCCCTTAAAATCTATGCCAGGGCCTGGTATAGATTGGGGACAGGGTTCCACTTAACCACTTCAATGCACTGTATTATATACGCTGCACTGTGTGTGTAATGTATATATAAATGTGGTATATGTGTATATGCACACACACTAACCTGCCTAATCTAGCTCAAGTTTTCTCAATCTCCTCCAGGTATCACCCTACATACAGCCGCCGTGTAAGCAGCCTTATATAGTGTGGGGCGTGGACTTAGCCCCTTGAGCCATGATTGGCCACAGCATGCAGGTCAGGTGCATGCTGTGATCAATCTGCAGCCATCCATGCACTGCGATCTTGCGGCTCTCTAACTTGCCATGAAGGCCCCATATGTTCGGTTCGTCTACGAACAAATGGAACACCCAATGTTCGAGCCAAATTTACATTCGATTCGAACATCGGGACCATCCCTAATTTTAACATGACACCAACATTCATGACAATAAATTTGAAATCTTAGTTTGAAAGGCAGTACTTACAGTTTCATCAAAGCCCAAGTAGAGGAATTGCTGGTACCATTGCTGCACTTCAGGTCGAGACCGGTCCCAAAGCTGCCGTTTGGAACGCTTTAATGTGTTTAAAAACTCATTGGCTTTGTTTCCCTCTACAGCCACAATGGTCTTGGCTGGTTCCTTTGATGCAGCTAGATAAAGTAGAAATAGAAGAGATCGGGGATTTGTATTCTAAATTCCTTAATAGATAATGAGAAGGGACAACGTTACTAGGAAATAGAGAAATATTGTTCCTATCAAACAAGAGTGGATCCTCTTTGGTGGCTTGGGTCTGTCCTATTATGCACGTTGGCAGCATTTGTAATGTCTCTGTAGAACACTTCAGTTTTATGAAAAAGGGTTACTAGCTCAGCCCCTAAACCTCTTCCTTTAGTGCTGTAAACATTGGATCTTCCAAGGCAGAGTAAGTAGTTGAGAGTAGGACCAGTTAAGTCATATGCAAATTAATCTCATTAAAAAAATCCAGAAAAACATGTTACAAATGTTATAAATTGAGTTGCAATTCAGTGAGTAAAATAAGTATTTGATCCCCAAGCAAAACATGACTTAATATTTGGTGGAGAAACCCTTGTTGGCAAGCTCAGAGGTAAGATGTTTCCTTTAGTTGGTTACCAGGTTTGTACACATCCCAGGAGGAATTTTGGTTCACTCTTTTTTTTACAGATCTTCTCTAAATCCTTAAAGTGGATGTAAACCCTCCATACACCCAGTGAAGTGAACAGCCTCAGATGATACACAGAGATGAACCAAATCTCCCTACAGGTTTTACATGTATATCTGCTGTCTTCACATTTATATACTGTTTAGAAAGTTCAGATCATGTTAGGAAATTTTCTCTTCCTGTTTAAAGCGGAGTTCCACCCATAAAAAAAAAATTTGACCAAAAATCCTAAAAATCAGTAAATAAAAAAAAAAAAATTACTTTCCAGAAAGAGCGGTTGCTATGCGGAAGTCCCTAATCTGCCTCTTCATCGTCCGTGGCTGGTCTTCTTCCTCCGTCCTACTCGCGGTGTCTTCTGGTGAATGGGGCGCGCTGCCTTCTGGGAACTGTGTTTATCCCAGAGAGCAGCCGACCCATTGACAAAGCGGCGCGTGGATTGCGCATGCGCAGTAGGAAACTGGCAGTGAAGCCGCATGGCTTCACTGCCTGTTTCCCTTACTGAGGATGGTGGCGCCGGGAGCTGCCAGGATCGAGGGATCGGCCTCAGGGGGGGGGGCTGACATCGCGGGCGAGTAGGACAGGTAAGTGTCTTTATTAAAAGTCAGCAGCTACAGTGTTTGTAGCTGCTGACTTAAAAAAAAAATTGCGCGTGAAATCCCCCTTTAACACAGAGTGTGATGTCTGGGCATATAGCCAAGATAGCTAAAATTGCTGATTGGAGGAAAGGCGCACACCCCCTTCTCCACATAGGCAGAGACTCTCATAGGTGTTTTGTAACAGGGCCAGCTCCCTGTTAATCTATTTATAGCAACCTCCCCAGACAGAAATTTCAGGCTGCTTTTATCTGATGTGTCAGAGAATTTGTCAGAAGTTATCAGGCTGATAACAGAGGAAAGGTTCAAGAAGAGCTAAAGGACTTAGCTCTTTGAAGAGAGATAACAAAATACTGCAGATATATGTGCCCAGCTCAAATTTCATGAATTGGGTTTACATCCACTTTAGGGTTTCTTGGCTGTCGCTTGGCAACTTGAAGTTTCAGCTCCCTCCATAAATTTTCTATAGGATTAAGGTCTGGAGACTGGCTAGGCCACTCCATGGCCTTAATATGCTTCTTGAGCCACTCCTTTGTTGCCTTGGTGGAATGTTTTGGGTCATTGTCATGAGCAAAAAAAAAGTGAAGCCCAAAAAAGTACATGCGCTTCTTTTTGCCAGATTACAAGCATTTTTGGGCCCATAGACATCAATAGAAATGCCTGACTTGAGCAGAAAAATGCTCGGAAAACGCTCAAATAGCAGCTCTCCACCTCTAATTTCTTCTACCTCTCCTCCCCCTAGTCCTTTCTATTGGCTAAACAAAAACGCCTGAAGCTGTAAAACGCTTGTAACACACTACTAAAACGCTTTGAAAAAGCTTGTAAACAGCTGCAAAAAAAAGCTTAAAAAAATGCCTGAAAAATTACAATAAATTGATACGCTCAGGTGTGAATTTAGAGATCTGTAAAGAAGAGTGGACAAAAATCCCTCCTGAGATGTGTGCAAACCTGGTCACCAACTACAAGAAACTTTTTACCACTGTGCTTGCCAACAAGGGTTTCTCCACCAAGTACCAAGTCATGTTTTGCTTGGGGATCAAATACTTATTTCTTTATGGTACATCACGGGACACAGAGCACTATAGTAATTACTATATGGGTTATATGCCCACCTTCAGGTGATGGACACTGGCATAATCAAGACAGGTAGTCCCCTCCCTATATAACCCCTTTCATACAGGGAGTACCTAATGATGTGCTAAAAAGTGCTCCATAGATGGACTGAACAGGGTCAGGGAGCTACACTATCGGATCCATTCAAAGAGCCAAAACAAAGGCTAAAGTGGATGGTACCTGAGCCTCAGTACCGAAGAACGAGGTTTTGCCTGTAACGCTTCTCTTAGGAGAGCTGGGCCCTGGGATCCTTGGTCACATTGCTATACCACAGTTTTGCTCTGGCAGGGCGCCATACAGGTCCAAGGCAGTGGACCCTACATACAGAGAGGACCCCGTCCTTGAAGGTCTGGCATGACACCAACCCGCCTGCATGGGTGAAGATTGGGTCGCTGTGATATTCCAGCAGTACCCTGCAGCAAGGAATGGTGAGTCTGCATTTGTTTGCAGTGTCTCTATTAAAAGAGAGCAATCTGACTGTCTGTTTTCCCGGTGGCCACTGGGAGCAGTGTGCTGTTCTATCATGCTTGTACTCTTGCTCAGGCAGGCTGCTGTTTTTTCCCCAGCCACTAGAGGGAGCAGGTTTGCTCAAAGTCTAGCCTATTGTTTGTTGTAGGCAGGAAGAGGAATGGCGGCCAATACCATGTGCTGACAGGTCGGATAGACCTTGGAGACAGAACAGTGGGTCATGAGTATGTGAGTACTGGCTTGGGAACGGGTACAGACAAGTCATGATTACATGCTGCATATTTTCTGCCTTTCCAAGGGGCATGTACAACTGTAAGTAGTAGATACACCTCTGGATGATTAGCAGTTCACTTTAAAAGTGTCATTATCTGCTTGTGGGCAGAAACCGCATAATATACGTGCTTGCAGTTTTATTGCTTAAATGCATGTTTTTATAATACATGTTTGAAAGGCATGAGCGTAGCCTACAGGTCTAAGTATAGGACCAACTACAGTTGAGCAGGTGTTTGCTTACAAACTTGCTAAATTGCACAGTTGCTAAGCAAAGGCCCAGTATCCTGGTGGTCTGCTCTCCTACACCTTGAAAAACTGAAGTGAGTGAGTAACTTGTATAGCGCTACAAATGCAAACTAAATCGCCTCAAGGTGCTTTTTCTATTCAGTGTCATCCTGATCCTTCAGAAGAGGTGGGTCTTAAGTTTTTTCCTGAGGGCCCGGTGGCTTTCTTCCATGCGGATGTTTGTGGGTAGCGCGTTCCAAAGCCGTGGTCCTTGGACTGCAAATCTTCGCTCTCCCTTCGATTTGTAGCGGGACTTGGGGATGTGGAGGAGGTTTTGGTTAGTTGATCGGAGAATGCGATTGGGTGAGTAGTGTTTTATTTTCTCGCATAAATATTGAGTAGCGTTTCCTTGTGTGCATTTGTGGGTGAGGCAGAGGGTCTTGAAAGTGACCCGATCCTTTACGGTTAGCCAATGAAGGGTCCTCATGGATGGGTTCAGATCCCACATATGGTATCGCCTACTTAAAGCATGCATTGTACTGCTAAAATGCACAGTTGCTAAAATCGCACAGATGCTGATATGCACAGATGCTGATATGCACAGATGCTGATATGCACAGATGCTGATATGCACAGATGCTGACTCGCACAGTGGCTAAAGTCGCACAGTGGCTAAAGTCGCACAGTTGCTAAAAACGCACAGATGCTGAAATACACAGTTGCAGCTTAAACAAACAGTTGCACACGGTTGCTGAAGAGAACTGTTTTTTACCAGTTCACATGTTTGCATTAAGATACATGATTATGTGTGTACAAAATGCATGTTTGGACATGTTTGTGTAAAAAAAAAAAAAAAACACAACACATGTTTATTTGTTGATCACATAAGAACGCGTGATCCTCCTGCTCAATACCTTCTACACCATACTACTCTACCCAAACAAAATTACCAAAAATCATTGTCTATGCATATGGTTAATGCAGCCAGGCTATGCGTCCCTACACATTGGCGTTCAAAGGATATCCCGACCATTCGAGAATGGTTGATCAGAGTCGCTAAGATAGAGGAGATGGAGGAATTGATACACACAGCCCATGACCGCTTACAGAAGTTTAGTTTGACCTGGTCCTGTTGGACGCATTTTAGGACTACGGATTACTATAAGTCCTTCTTCTAGAATGCTGTCCTGAAGTATTTGAAGTAAAAACAGTTCACACAGTAATCTTTCCTGCGTTTTGATCTGGTGCAGGGGCCTGGGACGGAGAGCGGCCCCCACCACCCCCCACCTCACGCTTCTCTTTTCGCCCCACTTCTCTCTATTTTCTATTCTTGACTGCTACCCTCTACCTACCTTTCTTCTCCTTTTACCCCTTTCCCACGCCTATGTCAATGTAAACCTCTTCTCTGTCTGCCCCCCCCCCCCCGATATGATTGTTATTTTTCTCTATTTGTCTTTCCCAATACCGAATTAACCGACCAAAAGATAGCCTGGAGCCTTACTAGGGGCTCCCAATACCTATACAACCAGTGCAGTTTCCGATTTCAGAAGTTTTACCATGACCCCGGATAGGCCTGCTGATATTGGCCTATGGCGGGTCCTTGCACTCTTACACGGGTTTACTTGCTCTCTTTCAGTTACTGGTTATTGCTCTGTGTTAACGTTGGTTAGTCTTGAAATGTCCATGAGCCTGTATGTCTTGTATGTACATGTAACCTTACTTTTCTTTCAATAAAATCATTTATGGAAGAACGCGTGATCGCATAAGGTGACAGGATCGCTTAAGGATACTCTGTCACATAAAAATGCATGCTTTTTTTCATAGTCGCAAAGACCACGCAGAAAGGCTTGATCACATAAAGATGCTTAATCGCATAAAGGTGCTCGATCACCTAAAAATGCTGGATCACATAAGGATGCATGATCATCTAAAGATGCATGGTTGGATAATGAGGCATGTTAATACATGTTTACTTAAATATACATGATTCCTCAGGATCACAGAGGAATACATGTCTGCATAGATACGTGCTGCGTAATGTTGCATAACACATTTCATAAACGCATGCTTGCTTTGCAAAGATGCTTGTTCCATGGCACACGTGCTACGTGAATGCGTGTGTACAGCACACACTTTTCATATTTTGCCTAAAAGCATATTTGTATGGTCTCATACTAAAACCATGAACGCACAATTCCATAAGGGGCATATTGCTTTAATACATGCTGTATACGTGTTTTTCTGGAACTATTTTATAGGACTGCAGAAGTGCCTGAGGGCAGAAGCCTACAAAGCAGAATTCCAAGACTTCTGTGGTTTTCAAGGGCTTGGCAAGAAGAGATCCTTGATGGATGGGTCATCCCTGTGGTAGCCCTAGGCTACTCCCCAAAGACCTAATAAAAAGAAGGTCTTTATTTCTGGCACTGGACCGAGTGATGTTTCAGGGAACCATAGAGACCCCTCAGAAGAGCAGGGTGTGTGGTTATTCAAATCTGTTCACGATACCGAAACCGATTGGAGATGTCAGACCCTTTTGTAGATCTCAAAGATCTGAATCGCTTCCTAAGCATCCGATCTCTCTGCATGGAGTCAATCCGGTCAGACGTATCCTCCCTACGGGGAGGAGAAGTTCTATCATCAATGGACATCAAGATGCATATCTACATGTGCCAATTTTCCCCGCTCATCAGAAGTTTCTGCGTTTTGCAGTGGAACAGCGCCACTTTCAGGTGGCCTTGCCCTTCGGGTTAGCCACCGCTCCCTGGGTATTTACAAAAGTCTTGGCCCCAGTACTAGCAAGACTAAAGCCCCCGTACACACGGTCAGACTTTTGCCCAACAAACTTTGTTTTAAGCAAGTTGGACCAACAATCCGACCGTGTGTACGCTCCATCGGACAAACTTTTTTTCGTTTGGTTTTGTTTTCATCGGACAAAAGTTGGGTCTGCAAACGGACAAACTTTTGCCCAACAAAAGTCAGATGGAGCAAAAGTCCTACCGTGTGTACAGAAAACCATCGGACTTTTGGCCGATGGACAAAACAACTAATGTTAAAATCAACCAACAATAGCAGAAGTTGACCAAAGGGTGGCGGTAAAGAGCAGAAAAGAGCAGAAAAACCATGTGATGTTGCAAAAAGTTTTGGGAAAGTTTGCAGAAAAGTCCTGTGGTGTGTATGCTATGGATGTGCCCGGCCAACTCCGTTCGGACAAAAATCCACGGAAAAGTCTGATGGAAGTCCGACCGTGTGTACGAGGCTTTAGGGGCCAGGGTATAGCAGTAACGGCATTACTAGATGACCTGCTACTGGTAGCTCAGTCAATAGCACGGTTAAACCAGGGGGTGTACAGAACGGTCAGGTATCTGGAACACCTAGGTTGGTTTCTCAACCTGTAGAAATCATCCTACAACCAGTAAAAAGACTGGAGTATTTGGGCTTGGTCATAGATACAGCCCAGGAAAGACTGATTTTGTCCCAGGCAAAAGTCAACGCTATAAGAGAGCTGGTCCAGGTGGTCAGGGCAAGGAAGGGTCCTTCCATTTGCCTTTGCATGAGGTTGCTGGGGAAGATGGTGACTTCATTCAAAGCAATTCCCTATGCCCAGTTTCATTCAAGTAGATAAATGAGGAAAAAGGGAAAGGGGAGGGAGCAAGCTTGCCACTAATTATCGATCTAATATAATTGAATGGATCGATTATGAATCCGTTCACCAAGTAGGGTGTAGTTGCCGTGACCATAATATTGTAAATGTAAAGGGTAAGGGGATTGCGTGTTGGAGAAAGGGGTCACTTAGGGCAACGGATAATTACGATTCTCATGAAAAGATACTCAATAGAGGTACTGTAAAAAATTATTATTTATTTATTAAATATCAATCCATGTGGTACAAAAACGTATAGGAAACAACAGTTGAAGGCGCCTGGCAGAAGTATGTTTCTGCCATAGGTTAAACCCAACACAAGACAAACAAATAACACACAACACTGACACTGTGCTAGTCCGGACGTGCTGGAGCAGCCCATGCAGGTACACCATGTGTGTGTTGTGTTATTTGTTTGTCTTGTGTTGGGTTTAACCTATGGCAGAAACATACTTCTGCCAGGCGCCTTCAACTGTTGTTTCCTATACGTTTTTGTACCACATGATTGATATTTAATAAATAAATAATAATTTTTTACAGTACCTCTATTGAGTATCTTTTCATGAGAATCGTAATTATCTGTTGCCCTAAGTGACCCCTTTCTCCAGCCTGTTTCTCCAACAGACAATCCCCTTACCAGTTTCATTCAAGACTGTTACAATACAGTATTCTGTCTGCTTGGAACAAGAAAACCCAAGTTTTGGATTATCCAATGAATCTGGCCCCAAAAGTGCGCCAGAGTCTCAGTTGGTGGTCGATAACCAAGAATTTACAGAGAGGTAAATCCTTCATTCCGGTTACCTGGAAGGTGGTAACAATGGATGCCGGCCTATAGGTTGGGGAGCAGTCCTAGGAGAGACCACTGTCTAAGGGAAATGGTCAGAGTCCGAGAAAACCTTGCCCATCAACATCCTAGAGATTCGGGCAATACGTTTGGCTTAATGACCTGGACGTTTCAGGTTACGGAATTGTTCCGTCAGGATACAGTCTGACTATACCACAGCAGTGGCCTATATCGATCACCAAGGGGGCACCAGAAGTCATGCAGCCCAGAGGGAGGTGAACCATGTTCTGGCTTAGGCAGAGGAACATGTTCCTTGCCTGTCCGCGGTCTTCATCCCAACAGTTGTTCCCGGGAGAATCGTTCCAATGTTTTTCTGGCCCCCGGACGTAGATCTGTTGGCATCCAGATGCAACAAGAAGTTGGACAACTTTGTGTCAAGAACAAGGGATCCACTCGCACTTGGGAGAGATGCGTTAGTGACCCTGTGAAATCAGTGTTCACTAATTTATGCATTCCCTCCAGTTCAGCTGCTACCGCGGCTTCTTCGCAGGCTCAAGGAGGAAGGGAAGCCGGTAATCCTAGTAGCCCTGGTGTGGCCCAGGAGATCCTGGTATGCAGAGATCATGAGGATGGCAGTAGGGGTTTTGTGGACTCTTCCATCTCGTCCAGACCTGCTATCGCAAGGGCCGGTATTCCATCCTACCTTACAGTCGTTAAATTTGACGGTATGGGTGTTGAAAACCACATCCTAAAGAATCAAGGGCTTTTCGGGTTCAGTGATTACAACCCTGATTAATGCTAGAAAGCCGGCCTCTAGGACCTTTTTATTATAGGATCCGGAGGGCTTATGCCTCCTGGTGTGAAACCAAAGGTTGGCATCCTCAGAAGTATGTCATAGATAGAATTTTTGCCTTTTTACAGTTGGGGGTAGAAATTAAGCTGGCCTTGAGTACGATCAAGGGTCAGATCTCGGCCTTGGCAGTATTTTTCCAAAGGTGGCTTGCTTCGCATCTTTTTTGGTCTGGGCCTTTATACAAGGGGTAACTCGGATAAGTCCGTCAGTCAGGTCACCCTTGTGCCCATGGGATCTGAATCTAGTTCTGTCAGGTTTGCAAAGACAGCCCTTTGAGCCAATATACAATATTCCTTTGCTTCTTTTGACAAAGAAATGGTTGTCCAACCCTTTTGCCTAAGGTAGTGTCAGGTTTTTCATATGAACCAGGATGTTTCCGTACCTTTCGGTTTTTACCAGAACCATGTTCTGCAGATGAGGAGTTTTTACATTCTCTGGATGTGGTAAGGGCAGTTAATTTTTTTATCTGGAAACTGCCCAGATACGGGAAACTGACGCTTTATTTGTGTTGCCAGAAGGCCCCAGAAGAGGGCAGGCAGCATCAAAATTTACCATTTCTAGGTGGATTAGTTGGGTTATTGTTCAGGCTTATGTTTTTAAAGGGGAATATTCCGCCTTTCGTCCTAGAACGCACTCTACCAGGGCAGTCAGTGCTTCTTGGGCAGTGCATCACCAAGCCCCTGGCTCAGATTTGCTAAACCGCAACATTGGTCATCAGTGCATACATTCACAAGTTTCTACCAGGTGGATGTAGATCAGCAAGAGGATGCCGCCTTGGGCGCAGTGTTCTGCAGGCAGCAGTATAGGTCCTCATGTCTGACGGCAGTTTGCTTATTTTGTGTGTCTCCCTCCCCCCAGGTGGCATTGCTTTGGGACATCCCATATAGTAATTACTATAGTGCTCTGTGTCCCGTGATGTACCATAAAGAAAATAGGAGTTTTATAACAGCTTACCTGTAAAATCATTTTCTTTGAAGTACATCACGGGACACAGAGGTCCCTCCCCTCTTATTGGGATATTTATATATATTGCTTTGCTTCAAAAACTGAGGTACTCCTTGTATGGGAGGGGTTATATAGGGAGGGGACTTCCTGTCTTGATTATGCCAGTGTCCATCACCTGAAGGTGGGCGTATAACCCATATAGTAATTACTTTAGTGCTCTGTGTCCCATGATGTACTTCAAAGAAAAGGATCTTACAGGTAAGCTGTTATAAAAATCCTATTTTTACTCACTGAACTGCAACTTAATTTATAGCATTTGTTTCATGTGTTTTTCAGGATTTTTGGTTGATATTCTGTCTCAATCATTTAAAATCCACCTATGATAAAAATGATAGACCCTTAATTTCTTTGTAAGTTGGCAAACTTACAAAATCTGCAGGGGATCAAATAATTATTTTTCCCACTGTAGATGGGAAACTATAAAACAACAAGGAAGATACCTGCACTGTCAGCATTTTAATGGTGACGCTGAACATGATGATAAAAATAATATTTCAGATTCCAAGGACATTAGATTCCTGATTTTAGTCCTAGTCATGCATAACAGTGCTCAATGAAGAGACAAGAAGAACCACAAGTATAATTCATAGCTCACAAGAGACTAAATAATATATAGTAGTGTCCAAAATACTACCACTAGGGATGAGCCCCATGTTCGAGTCAATTGGCGGTGTTCGCGGCAAATTCGAAAGCCGCGGTACACCGTTTAAAAGTCTATGGGAGATGAACATGAAAAAACGAAAGTGCTATTTTTTTTTTTTTTAAGTGCTACTTTTTAAAGGCTTATATGAATGGTATTGTCATAAAAAGTGTTTGTGGACCTGAGTCCTGCCCCAGGGGACATGTATCAATGCAAAAAAAGTTTTAAAAACACCAGTTTTTTCGAGAGAAGTGATTTTATTATTGCTTAAAGTGAAACAATAAAAGTAAAATATTCCTTTAAATTTCGTACCTGGGGGTGTCTATAGTATGCCTGTAAATTGCCGCATTTTTCCCGTGTTTAGAACAGTCCCGCAGCAAAATTACATTTCTAAAGGAAAAAAAGTCATTTAAAACTGATTGCGGCTGTAATGAATTGTCGGGTCTCGGCAATACAGAAAAAAGTAATAAAAAAAAAAACGGCATGGGTTGAATATTAAGGGAAACCCTGCGCCAATTTTTTTTCTGAAAAATGGCGTAAGGGTCCCCCTCAAAATTCATACCAGACCTTTCAGGTCTGGTATGGACTTTAAGGGGAACCCTGCGCCAAAATGTAAAAAAATGGCGTAGCCCCCCCCCCAAAAATCCATACCAGACCCTTATCCGAGCACCCAACCTGGCAGGCCACAGGAAAAGAGGGAGGGACAAGAGAGCGCCCCCCCTCCTGAATCGTACCAGACCACATGCCCTCAACATGGGGGATATGGGTAATTTGGGGCAAGGGGGTCTGCGGGCATGGGACTTATCGGAATCTGGAAGCACCCTTTAAGAAGGAGACCCCCAGATCCCGCCCCCCCATGTGAATTGGTAACGGGTACATTGTACCCATACCATTTCACAAAAAAATGTGTAAAAAATTGTAAAAAAGACAGGAGACACACGGGACAAGTCTTTTATTAAAAAAATAAAAAAGTCCAGCGATGTCCATTCATTTTGCGCCGCCTAAAAAAAACAAAACGCAGCAACAGCTCTGCCTCCATGGGCGGCTCCCGCCGAGTGACGCATCTACCGTTGTGACAGCTGTTATATAGCTGAGGGCAGGGCCACCCAGGGACATAAACGGGTGACCCGCCCCCCTCTGATGCCACGGGGAAACCCCCGTAGTGTCAGAGGGGGGCGGGGTCACATGTATACATCTCCTGTCTTTTTTTAAAAAAATTACACTTTTTGAGGTGAAATGGTAGGGGTACAATGTACCCGTTGCCAATTCACATAGGGGGGGCCGGGATCTGGGGGTCTCCTTGTTAAAGGGGGCTTCCAGATTCCGATAAGCCCCCCGCCCGCAGACCCCCACAACCACCGGGCAAGGGTTGTGGGGATGAGGCCCTTGTCCCCATCAACATGGGGACAAGGTGCTTTGGGGTGGGGGCAGAGCCCCTGCCACCCCAAAGCACCCATCCCCCCATGTTGAGGGCATGTGGCCTGGTACGGTTCAGGAGGGGGGCCGCTCTCTCGTCCCCCCTCTTTTCCTGCGGCCTGCCAGGTTGCGTGCTCGGATAAGGGTCTGGTATAGATTTTTGGGGGACCCCAAGGCAATTTTTTTTTACATTTTGGCGCAGGGTTCACCTTAAAATCCATACCAGATCTGAAGGGTCTGGTATGGATTTTGAGGGGGATCCCTACGCCATTTAAAAAAAAATTGGCGCAGGGTTCCCCTTAATATCCATACCAGACCTGAAGGGCCTGGTATGGAATTTGGAGGGACCCCTACGCAATTTTTTTTTATTTTGGTTCGGGTTCTGCTTAATATTCATACCAGACCCAAAGGGCCTGGTAATGGACTGGGGGGGGAACTCATGCCGTTTTTTTTCAATGACTTTTATCTGTATTGCCGAGACCCGACAATTAATTACAGCCACGAGTAGTTTTAAATTACTTTTTTTCCTTTAGAAATTTAATTTTGCTGTTTTAAACATGGGGAAAATGTGCCACTTTGCAGGCATACTATAGACACCCCCAGGTATGAAATTTAAAGGAATATTTCACTTTTATTGTTTTACTTTAAGCATTATAAAATCACTGCCCCCAAAAAAACTGGTGTTTTTAAAACTTTTTTTTTTGCATTGATACATGTCCCCTGGGGCAGGACCCGGGTCCCCAAACACTTTTTATGACAATCCCATGCATATAAGCCTTTAAAATTAGCACTTTTTGCTTTTCTTGTTCGTGTCCCATAGACTTTAACGGTGTTCGCGTGTTCGAACAAATTGTTTTCCTGTTCGCAAGTTCTGGTGCGAACCGAACCGGGGGGGTGTTCGGCTCATCCTTAACTAACACCACGCTGAGTTCACAATATGGACAATAAAAAGAGTGAAAAGGAAATGAAAGGGAAAAAAAAAGAAAACTCTGTTACAAACTATGCCGTCAATCGGTCCACCCTGTCCTTGCTTTTCCTTTTCTTTAACCACTTCCCATCCCAGCCATCGTCAAATGATGTCCGCAGGAGGGATCTCCTATCCTGGGCGGGGGCGTCATATGACGTCCTCGGCTTCCTGGCCGTCTAGGGGGCGCACGCGATCCATGTCCTGTCAGGTGAGAGGAGACCAATGGTGTGTTCCCAGTACAGAGGAACACCGATCGGTCTCCTCCCCTTGTGAGTCCCCTCCCCCTACGGTTAGAATCACACCCTAGGTAACACATTTAACCCCTTGATAGCTCCCTAGTGTTAACCCTTTCACTGCCAGTGGCATTTATAGAGTAACCAATGCATTTTTATAGCACTGATCGCTGTGTAAATGTGAATGGTTTCAAAATAGTGTCAAAAGTGTCCGATATGTCTGCCGCAATGTCACAGTCACGATAAAAATCACAGATCGCTGCCATTACTAGTAAAAAAAAATAATAATAAAAATGCCATAAATCTATCCCCTATTTTGTAGACGCTATAACTTTTGTACAAACCAATCAAAATACGCTTATTGCGATTTTTTTACCAAAAATATGTAGAAGAATACACAGCGGCCTAAACTGAGGAAAGAATTTGTTTTAAAAAAAATTGGGATATTTATTATAGCAAAAAGTAAAAAATATCGTTTTTTTTTTAAACTTGTCACTCTTCTTTTGTTTATAGCGCAAGAAAAAAAACCTGCAGAGGTGATCAAATACCACCAAAAGAAAGCTCTATTTGTGGGGACAGTGTTGCATGACCGCACAATTGTCATTCAAAGTGTTACAGTGATGAAAACTGAAAATTGGCCTGGGCAGGAAGGGGGTGAAAATGCCCTGTATTGAAGTGGTTAATGAATGCATATGCTTCTCGTTTACTGCTCACATACCTTCTCGTTTCTGTAGCATCATTCGAAGTTTATTCCCACTGGAAACATCTAGAAACAAGGAAAAGAATGTAAGATAATGTTTAACATGCATCAGTTTGTTTTCAAACATAAATAAGCACTTCATTCATATGGACCTTTTTATAAGCATTTTATATGTTTAGCATATATTTCTTGGTGCTTTCCAGTGCTCGAAGAACTACAGGTGTGCATGGGAAAGCACTGGGAAATTTATGCTAAGTATACACAGTAAAGGGCCTAGACTCATCCATATGCATATGCATGAAGCCTTAAGTTGGCCATACATGGGTTTGTTTTAATATTTCAGCCAGTGGGTTGAATGAATAAACGGACCCAATTTCCCCATCCACACATTCAATGCAGATGCAAGAATCCTTCCCATGGGGTCAAGGTATTCTGACAGCAGGAATCCCCCACCATCAAAACACACTGATCAGCACTGTAGTCGATTGGCTGCAAGTGCTGATTACATGGAAATTTTCCAGCAGGACCATTCATGAGAAGTCAATCAAAAGGTAGAAGTGAGAACTGAACCGCACAAATTACGATCCATTCTTTAGTCTAAGGCCGGGTTCACACTGGTACAAACGCTCTGACATTGGGAGCTCATGTCGCATTATGTGTGAAAATCAATGTTTCCCTATAGGAGCCGTCTTAACTGGTCTGACACAAGTTGGTCGGACTTGGAAAATGCTCCCTGTACTACTTTGGTCCGACTTTGATCCTACTTCATCCCATTTAATATCACTGAAGTCGGATCAAAGTCGGATCGCCGTCTTGCCTAATCCGACTTTGGCATGCGACTTGTACTGTGATGATCTTAAGGGGAAAATTAAAAAAAAAAACGGCATGGGTTCCCCCTCTAAGAGCATACCAGGCCCTTCGGTCTGGTATGGATTTTAAGGGGAAACCCCCACGCCGGAAAAACGGCGTGGGGTCCCCCAAAAGTCCATACCAGAACCTTATCCGAGCATGCAGCCTGGCCGGTCAGGAAATGGGGTGGGGACGAGCGAGCACCCCCCCTCCTGAACCGTACCAGGGCGCATGCCCTCAACATGGGGGGGTGCTTTGGGGCAGGTGGTGCCCTGCGCCCCCCACCCCAAAGCACCTTGTCACCATGTTGCTGAGGACAAGGGCCTCTTCCCGACAACCCTGGCCATTGGTTGTTGGGGTCTGCAGGCGGGGGGCTTATTGGAATCTGGGAGCCCCCTATAATTTAAAATACATCTATGATAAAAATTATAGACCCTTCATTACTTTGTAAGTGGGCAAACTTACAAAATCTGCAGGGGATCAAATAATTATTTTCCCCACTGTAAAAGACCTTCAGTGAAAAAAATATGTTCTTCGACATTTGTAATATCACATACTATTTTATTCACATTATTTGAATGTAAATACATTTTCCCCTTGTTGGAAAAAAAAACATCTTTTGCTACAATACTTATCTTCAATCCAAAGCAGTCCCCTGATTAAAATGTCCCCAAACTTCCAGGTTCAGTGATGCCAAGCATCATATAACCCGGAAACCTGAGAATGCATTGTAAAGTTACAGAGAGCAGCACTAAGAAGGAGTACCATGTGCATTAAGTGACTGTCCTGAAGTCATCTGGCAAAGGTAAGTAATAAGTATACAAAAGAAAAAGCATTAAACATTGTGAGGGCTTGAAGGGAGGGACAATATGCTGGCAAGGGAAACTAAGCCTGGAGTAAAATAATACATTTTTCAACAGATTATTTTTGTTTTATTGTTGAATATACCATTTTTGTTCTGCAAAGAATCATTTCATACATGAAAAGCAAAAACGGGTTCTGTAAAGGAAGCATTGCTGAATTAGTTTCTACTCGGACAAAAAGTATTATATGTAGACCTCTTTTATGAAATTAGGCTCAAAAGTGTTTTATAGTTTACTAAGGCTTTTTTTTCTTTGCATTTAAATGTTTACCTGACCCTTTCTGTAAGAATCTAATATATAAAATAAAATACAAGTTGCATTCAATCATATATTCAGTATATAAAATTGACTCACAAAGCAAAACAGGTTTAAATGGAAGCATCCATCCCTTGGCTCATGTGCTACAAAATAATTCCAAGCAGTGAAGCCAAACCTATTCAGCTTCTCTGTAAGTAAAGTCATCAAATAGCTGCATCAATCAAAACCTTCTCACGCAGGAGTTTTGCTGTAACAAATCAAAGAGTAATGGGCAGTATTCTACGGTATCTTCTCAATTATCCTCTTTTTTTTGTTTAATATCATTTATATTATATTAAAATAAATGAATAATAATATTTTTTTTATATAAATGATTACTATTTATATTGATAAGCTTCTGGGTATTAAATACTTATGACATCTGCTGGTATTTGTACAGGTTCAGGTGTACAGTATATGTAACTCTGTAAAAGATAAGTGACAAGGCCATTATAAGGTAAAATACTCCAATACTCACCAGGGCATGTAAGTACAACAAGCAATACAAGGATCAAGCAGGAGAGTCCAAAGCGCTGTTGTAGGAAGGTAAGTAATCCCATCTTGCTGGGGCAGATCCCTTTTTCGCTGTATCTAGAAAAGCATGAGCAATAGTGAGAAACTTTAATAAGTAGGAGGGAATACAGGGGAGGCACGAGAATGAATGTTTTTTTTTTTCAGTAGTAACCTCTTTTTTGTGAAAGGTTACTTCAGGCCATTTAGATGAATGCTGCCAGTAATGAATTTGTACTGTATGACTATCTGGCTGAAAACTCATACAGTGTCTTGTAGTTGTTTTTCTTGGAGTTCTACAGCCGTTCATATAAAGTTTACAAACTGGAAAATTTTGCTTCAAATTAAGTTACCAACATTTGAGTAAACACACACATTTTAATCATTATGCAATTCAAATATTTTTTGGGAAATTAAATAATATTGGCTGTATTTTTATTTATTTTTTTGCAAAAGAAAGGCAGTGATTGAGTGGCTCCCTATGTAATTACGTTTTTTTTTTCCAGTTGTATAATTTCTAGGTGACTTAGTTTGGCCATGCATTATACAAATGTCTTGTACATTTTGCCTTTAGATTTACCAAAACCATATAATATGAGGTCAAACCTAAACACTTTCAATTTGTATGCAATCAGGCAGGCCCTTGCACTACATAGTTGAAGGTAAATCTAAAGGAATTTGAATAAACAAACTGTATAATGTATGGCCAGCTTAAAGCGGAGCTCCACCCAAACATGGAAGCTCCGCTTGTTTGCTTCCTCCGCTCCTCCACTGTAAGTTTACTTTACAAGAAACGGCGGCGGCAGCACCCGAGAGCCAATTGAAAAATCGGCTAGGGTGTCGACATGGGCGGGATCCCTGGAGAGGTAAGTGTCCTAATATTAAAAGTCAGTGGCTACAGTATTTGTAGCTTCTGACTTTTCATTTTTAGGTGGGGGGGAGGGGGGGCTGGAGCTCCGCTTTAAGAGTTTGTTCACTTCTTAATCATCTGTCTGGCCTGTTTCATCACTGAAATTATCCAAATCAGTAAAACGTCAGATTTAGGTGTGTACTTTCTGTAAAATCTGCATAGCAATTCAATTAGATGTACATTTGTTCTGTGCAAATGGGGAAACAAAATGTATTAATCTGTTTCCTGTACTGTAAGAATATTTCCCTTTGACTTAAATCACTAAATACTGTATTTGGCTACTAGGTGTAGCCAAAGTATTTGTCTTTCAATAATACACGTGACACCACTCCGATAACTGTATTGGAGACTCACAAGAGCATCATATGTGGCGATTTTTTTTTAAATGCATTGGGATCCCTTATTCCTGAGCACAGCATAACTGTCATATGGGCTAACTCCCAGTACTCTTCGTCAGCTCAAGGGAAGTCCTAATTTTCCTCTTCCCCTCTTGTTAACGCTGACCTTTGCCAAAATATCTAGCCTAGATTACCTTGTACAAATGCTATTCACTCCTATCCCTTTTCTTTCCCTGCCCCATCAATCTTTACTTTCTTTATTGGCACCTTTTTAATCACACCCCTTTTAGCACCATCTCCTTGAACATACATGCATAACTCAATATACCAGGATTCTCAAAATCTCATGCTTCATCTGGTATGGACAGTGGAATGATTTAGTGGATACCTATTGGGCTCACTTCATTACCCTGTCTTCAAATCTTCAATTGCTTCCTCATATTCCCACAAACACATACAGAATCTCCATAGTGCTCCTTTAAATCCCAAATGTATGTTCCTGTAGAACTAGATAATTGACATTACCATACATAATACCTGATCTTGTGCATTTTTAATGTTAGTGAACATATTTTGTTTTAATATTATGACAGGCCATGAACCCTTCTATTCTCGTCTTGCCTTTATTTTACTTCCTCCTTCCCTTTCACCATAATGTGTTCTCTTAACTTTTCAAAAAAGAAATTGTGAAAAAAAACAAAAACCCTTACAGATGTTCTAATTCATCTCCTCTCTATCCATAACAAAAAAAGTGTTTTGGCTATACAAATACTCAGGGCTTTTTTTCAGCGGGAACGTGGGGGAACGCAGTTCCGGCACCTCCTGGACTGACTGTATGTAATGGCAAGGGGTGCTGGGGTGTACTGCAGGGTATTGATGCTCACTGCTGGGGCTCTATTTTTGCTGGGGAGGTCTATTGTTGCTGGTGGGGGACCTATTGTTGCTGGGGTGGTCTTATGTTGCTGGGGGGTCAGTTGTTGCTGAAAGAGATCTACTGTTGGGGAGGAATCTATTGTTGATGGCAGCCAGAGAGTCTATCAATGCTGGCTGTGCGGAGATCTGTTGATGCTGTCAGGAGACTATTGTTGCTAGTGGGGAAATTTTGTTGTGGGTAGTCCATTGTTGTTAGGGGGATCTATTGTTGCTGGCTGCAGGGGATCTATTTTACTGCTTTTCTTGATATCATTACCAAATTCCGTACAAATTACTTAGCACCACAAAATGATAATGGGTCCTATATTGTCTAAAAGGGGCGGTACTGGGAGGTGGGTAGGGCCGGAGAAAAGGGGTGACTCGGAACGGGGGATTTCCTGCACCTATTGTATGAGAAAAAAAGCCCTGCACATACTTCAATACAGCTATGCTCAGAATAGCATAAATAAAATGAGCATATTTGCTACCATGTCCCTATTTCTGACATGCCTGTTTCATGAAATTTCCAATTTTTGAATAGGAGTATTATCTATCATATTTATCATTAACATTATAAATCTTTAGAAAACTAGAATTATGTCTCTAATCTTTTCTTGTGGTTACAGAATGCTAACTGCCATCTTTCTAGAACTACTACAGTATAAGCAATGAAAATAAAGAACAATCATGCTACACAATTCCATGTATTCTAATGGGATAGCTGGTAGTAAGTGAATTTCTCCTCTCCTGATCAAGGTCATTTCTGATTTTTAATCTTCTGTGTCTGATCTAATCCGTATTCAATTTGTTCACTGCTTTTTTTTTTTTTCTTTTTTTTTTCACCAAAAATCATCAAACTCTGGAAGTCTATTTTATGAGATAGGAGGCTATATCACTGGTTTTCTCAAGTAACTTAATATTGTTTGCAGATAATGAAAGATAAAAACATGTGCCTAAATATAGGTATAAGCATATATACTGTATGTATTTAGTGTATGTGTGCGGATTGTATGAATGGATGATTGTATGAATTTAGCACTGTTGCAAAAAAAATTATTAGAAACTAGGTCAGCCAGGCATTGCAAAGATTAATTGATGCATGAAACCTTGTGCCAACGGGAAAATGGAATTTCCTGACAGACTCCATGGCAGACTACGTGTGGGTTAACCCCGCCTCCTCTCCACAGCTATAGGACCCCTTACCCATAAATTTGAGCTCACCTCCACAGACAGGTGTTCCTTTTTTATCCTCCTCACATGGACCTTCATCATGCAATTCAGTGCGATGTCCAGGATGTGGATTGCTCGGATGGATCGGTACTGCTTGCGGTGCACCCAGGGCCCAGCTATGAGCGGGCGAGTGGTTTCAGGGCTGGAAAATACCCCTATGGTGGAAGGGATGTGGCCCCAGAGTACCGGATCGGATATCGCAGGATTCCTCGGCTGGCAAGGTCTGAAGATTTTGTTTTTCATATCTTCTTCATGGCAGACAAGTTTATGTTTGTTGTCCTGTTTTCCCTGTCTTTTCCTCCTGTGTTGCGGCATGTGGAACGCTTTTTGCGTCCCAGGACGCCATTACTTCCTGGTTCCCGGTCCGCCGCTCTTCTGCGCATGCGTGAACTGCGGTGAAACCGAGGCTTGGTTTCCGCGCATGCGCAATGCGGCGGAGGGGTCAGGGGCCGAGCAGGCGCAGTGCGTCTGGTTTCTTCGGCGCATGCGCGCAGCGGGACCGGCCGTGACGTCATTTCGGCGGTTTATTTAAACCGCTGAAGAGCCCTATACAGGTGGGATAACCTGTGGGCATAGAGCGACAGCCTCCCGGAGCCTCATTACTGCTAGGACGGGGTAAGCACTTCATTTTGCAATGTATGCTTGTTATGCTTAGTGTCTCTTAAAGGGACAGTTTAAAAAAAAAACAAAAAAAAAAAAAAAACACTTTTTTCTTTTCTCATGCTTCTTTGCATTGATTTGCTTATCCTTAGTCTAGGCAGTGTAGTACGGATACCTGTCTCCCTCGTCATGGACTCATCCTCACCGCCATGTGGCCAGCCCTCCCGCACAAGGTATGTGCGGAGTGGGTAGGGGGTTGGTGTCTTTTGTGCCTATCTGGTGGTTGCTAACGGTTACATCCTGCCCACCTCCCCCCCCTCCCTCTGTCTGTATTATCTCTTACAGCCCGGCAACTTCAGTTCATCGGTCACAAGAAAGGGACCTTGCCAGGCCACATCATCACTCATCATCCAGGTCTAGACGCGACACTACGTCTAGGACCCATCGTCATAGGGGACGTTCACATACCCCCTCTAGACATAGGAGATGTTCCCATTCCTCCTCTAGTCACCGCCACCACCACCGCGATGATCGCTCTGACCACAGAGCCTGTTGGGGATGCAAGACCAGAATCCCGGAGGGCAAATCGCTATGCGACCCATGTTATGCCCGAGCGGTTGGTGAGAAAGAGACCGAAAATCAAAACCTTGAGTCTCTTGTGAAACGTGTGGTACAGCAATCTATGAAAGAAATAGTTGCCCCCCCACACAAGGAGCCAGTCCACCACCTTGTCTGGCTCCTTGGCTGACGAGGCCCAGGAGGATCCCGGCCAATTCCAGCCCCATGATTCCTCCCATTATTCCTCGCAAGACGAGATGGAGGGAGATGATTCTGTGATTCCTCCCATGATTCCTCGCAAGACGAGATGGAGGGAGATGATTCTGTGATTCCTCCCATTATTCCTCGCAAGACGAGATGGAGGGAGATGATTCTACGGTGGGATTCGACTACGCTTTAGTCTCTCCGCTGATCAAGGCAGTGAAGGAAACTTTGAAGTTGGAGGATACCACTGCCCCCCCAGAAAAACAAAGAAAACTGTTTAAACAACTGGGGAAAGAACGCTCCAATTTCCCACTTCCCTCTGAGCTGAAAGGAGTGTTTGAGGAAGAATGGAGCAAGGGAGATAAGAAGGTTTCTATGCTAGACTGTATCCCTTTAAATCGGAGGAAGTCAAGCATCTGGAGAATGCTCCCCTCGTAGATGCAGCAGTAATGCGCCTAGCGAAGCATGTCACCCTCCCGCTAGATGACACCGTATCATTTAAAGATGGTCTGGATCGGAAGATCGACCAGGACCTCAAAAGAATATATAGCCTGGCCGGAACGGCATGCAATCCAGCTTTTGCCCTTGCAGTAACCTCCAAAGCAATGGAGGCCTGGGTGGAAAATGTTGACTCCGATCTGAAAGGTGTCTCGGAGGAATTGGCACAAAGTTCAGCAGTGCAAGAACTTAAACTGGCTATTGCCTTTTTGGGAGAAGCTTCAATTGATCTCATCCGCTTGATGGCTAGATCCATGCTATCTTCGGTCACAGCCAAACGAACACTATGGTTGCGCCCCTGGCTTGTTGATCCTGCCTCAAAGCAGGCATGGTGCAAAATTCCTTTTGAAGGAACTTCCTTGTTTGGAAATAAGCTAGATAACGCTATTTCAAAGGCTACAGGCAGAAAGTCGGGATTCCTCCCTCAGGACAAACGTCCGTTTAACCAAAGAAGGCCTCAGCGGAAACGCAGCACAGAGCGTTCAAGAGAGGCACTGGAACTGGAATAGGCAGATATCTTTCCAAAAAATCTGGCAAGAAACAGACGCCCGGTGGGCGCGAGCCAACCAAGTCCTTTTGAGATTGGGCCCGCCCAAGCGGGTCGGTTAGGGGGCTCGCCTACGTTTCTGCCGGCACGTCTGGGTGACCTTGATCTCAGATTATTGGACCATCAAAACGGTCTCAACAGGTCACGCATGGTCCTTCACCAAAGTCCCTCCATGCAGACCAATGCAATCTTCACTGCCTCAATCAGAAGAAAAACAACAAGTTCTTCTTTCATATGTGAATGCCCTGAAAGATCAAGGAGCAGTGGTGCCCGTCCCAAAGGACGAGGAATTCCAGGGGGTATACTTCCCCCTCTTCCTAGTACAAAAGAAGAACGGCTCTTGGCGTCCAGTTATAGATCTCACTTTCCTGAACAGGTACATAAAGCACGAGAAATTCAAGATGGAATCACTCTCATTCATCCAAAAAGTCGTTCAACCAGGCGACTGGTTGATCTCAATAGATGTTAAGGACGCGTATTTTCATGTTCCCGTGGCAGAAGAATTCCACAAATACCTTCGATTTCAGGTCGAACGAGAGCACTTACAATTTATTTGTCTTCCATTCGGACTAACGACCTCTCCAGGGGTCTTTTCCAAGGTACTGTTGGTAATTGTGTCTCTTATCAGAATACAGGGTGTGCGTCTGTATCATTACCTGAACGTTCTGCTACTACTGTCCCAAGACAAGCAGCAGCTGCTGATCAACAAAGATCAAGTGATCTCTACATTGATAGAGTTCAGATGGCTCCTAAACCGAGAGAAAAGTCAGCCAGACCCGGCCCAACGCCTAACCTACCTAGGAGCTCAATTCGACACAGTAGAGAATACCATCTCTCTTCCGGAAGAAAAAATCCCGGTCATTCGGGTAAGAATATCTTTAGCCCTAGACTACTCTAACCTAAGGGCGTCACAGTGCCTGAAGATAATCGGCACGATGGTGGCCACGTTCCCCATGGTCAAATGGGCAATGTGGAGGCTTCGGCCTTTTCAATCAGGATTCCTTCAGCAATGGAAGACAGACGATCGCAATCGGCTGATCAGGACTACTCAGTCAATGAGGAACAGTCTTCTCTGGTGGCTTCAACACAAAAACTTGTTAACATGCCACTCCCTTGCTCCCATCCAATGGATGATTGTTTCATCCGATGCCAGCAATGCGGGCTGGGGAGCACATTGTGGGGCAGAACTGGCTCAGGGCAAATGGGATGCCCATCTCCACATTCCAGGGTCAAACGTTCTGGAATTGCGTGCGGCATGGTGCGCCCTTCAAGCCTTCTCCCACCTTCTGAAAGGGAAGTCGGTCCTACTCAAAATGGACAATACCACCGCCGTGGCATATGTGAAGAGACAAGGGGGCACTCGGAGCCCCACCCTTCTCCAAGAGGTCGAACCTATCATGACCTGGGCTCAGAGGAATCTACAAACTTAACAGCAGTCTTCATTCCAGGGGAACAGAACATTCAAGCGGACTTCCTGTCACGCAGCAACCTAGACAACAACGAATGGTCACTGCATCCACAAACCTTCAAGTGGATCCTATCGTTGGATTTCGATCCAGAAGTGGATCTGTTTGCATCCCCCTGCAATCACAAAGTAGACAGATACTACACTCGAGGTCGGTGCAGTCAAGCCTTCGGAGTAGATGCATTAACAAGCCAATGGAAATTCAACAAGGCATATGCCTTCCCTCCACCTCCGATCATGCAAAAATTCCTGCAGCGGCTCCAGTTGGAGAAAGGCGAAGTGATAACAATAGCACCATACTGGCCGAACAGGCCATGGTTTCCTCTCCTGAATCTGATGAGCTTCAGGGACCCGCTAGAGTCTCTTGGGGTGCTTTAGGGGTAATCTCTACCCTTATGAGCTCCAGAAAGCCTAACATGAACAAAACCTACAACAGAATCTGGACCAGGTTTGTCAGCTTCATGACTTCTGCTGGAAAATCTTTCAGAAATCCTGGAGTTCAAGACGTTTTGAGTTTTCTACAATCAGGCTTGGATCTTCCTTTGTACTCTGAGGGAACTGATTGACAAGTTTCAGCCTTATCTGCATTTTCAGGAACATCATGGGCAACTCATCCCCTGGTTCAACAATCCTTTCAGGGGGCTTTGAGAATCAGGCCTCAGAGGAAACCTAGATTCCCCAAATGGGATCTTCTGCTCGTCCTTGATGCTCTTTCAGCACTCAACAACAAGGATCTTTCTATTAAGGACTTATCAATCAAACTGGCCTTTCTAGTGGCCATTACTTCAGCCAAAAGGGTTTCAGAAATAAGCTTCCTGGGTTGTCAAGAACCCTTTTTGACTTTCTTCCCGGACCGAGTGGTCCTTATTCCCATGCTTGGGTCTAAACCAAAAGTCAAGTCAGTTTTTCACGAGAATCAGGAAATAGTCCTTCCTACTTTCAATTCTCCAGAATCAGCAGATGTTCATCCCTTGGATGTAGGTGAGACTCTGAAAGAATATTTGTGAGTCACTTCATCTTTAAGAAGCTTGAACTACCTGTTCTTGTTACACACTGGTAGCAACAAAGGAAAGAGGGTTTCCTCCAGAACAATAGCAGCCTGGATCGTCCAATCTATTCAACAGGCTTACAGGGCAAAGGGCTTAGCTCCTCCAGAGGCGTGACGGCTCATTCCACCAGAGGCATGGCAGCCTCATGGGCAGCAGCTCGACACGTGGCTCCTGAAGTGATATGCAGGGCAGCCTCGTGGTCTTCTATTCATACATTTATGTCTCATTATTGTATTGAGCCTGCTTCCCTTTCCTCTGTTAATTTTGGTTGAAAAATCCTGTCAGTTGACGGGAAAGATTAAAATATTTTTTTTGAGCAAGCATACCCTCCCGTGTGGATTGGCTAGTTATTTCCCACACGTAGTCTGCCATGGAGTCTGTCAGGAAAACGGAAAATTTATTACCAAATACTTACCGTAATTTTCCTTTCCTGATAGACTCCATGGCATACGGAGTTCCCACCCATGAATTAAAAATATGAGAGTTGAAATTTGAGTCGGCTAGTTACGGAACACCTGTCTGTGGAGGTGAGCTCAAATTTATGGGTAAGGGGTCCTATAGCTGTGGAGAGGAGGCGGGGTTAACCCACACGTAGTCCGCCATGGAGTCTATCAGGAAAGGAAAATTACGGTAAGTATTTGGTAATAAATTTTCCGTTTTAATTTAGGGGACCGGTCCAGAGATGGACGGAACAGTGGTTTGACCCCATTCCAGATGTCATTTGATATCTTGATATATAGAGTACCATTGTGATATGTACAGTACTGTGCAAAAGTTTTTGGCAGGTGTGAAGAAATGCTGTAAAGTAAGAATGCATTCAAAAATATATATTTTAATTGTTTATTTTTAAAAATTTGGCAGGTATTTTGTAGAATGATGTATGATTAACCAATTATTCCAAGCAGGTGCTTGTCATGATTGGTGCGCAGTCATGTTGGAACTGGAAGAGGCCATCCCCAAACTGTTCCTATAAAGTTGGGAGCATGAAAATTTGGGAGCACGAAAATCCAAAATGTCTTTGTATGCTGATGTCTTAAGAGTTCCCTTTATTGGAACCAAGGGGCCAAGCCCAACCCCTGAAAAACAACCCCACACCATAATCCCCCCTCCACCAAATGATTTGGACCAGTGCACAAAGCAAGGTCCATAAAGACATGGATGAGCGAGTTTGGGGTGGAAGAACTTGACTGGCCTGCACAGAGTCCTGACCTCAACCCGATGGAACACCTTTGAGATGAATTAGAGTGGAGACTGCGAGCCAGGCCTACTCATCCACATCAGTGCCTGACCTCAGAAATGCGCTTCTAAAAGAATGGTCAAACATTCTCATAGACACACTCCTAAGCCTTCTGGACAGCCTTCTGAGAAGATTTAAAGCTGTTATAGCTGCAAAGGGTGGGCCAACTCAATATTGAACCCTACAGACTAAGACTGGGATGCCATTAAAGTTAATCTAAAGGCATGTGTCCCAATACTTTTGACAACATAGTCTATTTATGAAAATACATATGTTGGGGCATGTTATATTGCTCAGCACAAGTATTGTCATTGGGAGAATAATATTGATTTGGTTTTAGCACTTAGAGGAGTGCTGCACTGTTTTGTTTATTAATACACAATTCACAAAGCCTTCCTCCTTAACTACAGAGGCGCTGAATGGAGGGGTTTCAGGATGCAGAGTCAGTATAGGAATCACTGACTGCAGCCAGCAAGGTTGCATGGGAAATGTAGTACTTAGAAACTAAAAGTAAACAGCAGAGGAGAAGCTGCTTGCAGGGATTTTTTTTCGGTAAGATTATATTGGATTGTTGAAACAACTATTGTATGTATTGCTATTACAATGCTGATGTTAAAAAATGTAAGTGTATGCTCTGATCACAGATCACCTAAGTGGTTGTAAAGGGACAATGTTTTTTACCTTCATGCATTCTATGCATGAAGGTAAAAAACCTTCTCTGAGCAGAAGACCCCCCTAACACTTACCTGAGCCCCCTCTCGATCCAGCAATGTCCATGTGAGCCTTGCCTCTCTGGGGACTCGCACTCCTGATTGTCTTTTGGCAGCAGTGAGTCAATCAGGAGATAGGGGTGGGGCCGAGCCGTGGCTCCATGTGTGAATGGACACGCAGAGCTGTGGGTCGGGAGCACGCCTGCTTGGGTGCCCCCATAGCAAGCTGCTTGGAGTAGGGATCAGTGCCGGCGTTTGACCCAAGAAGAAGAGAATTGGGGCTGTTTTGTGCAAAACCACTGCACAGAGCAGGTAAGTATAACATGTTTTTTATTTTTAGAAAAAAAAAAGGCTTTAACCACTTCGCGCCCTTCATACGACTAATGACGGCTGCAAAGTGGTTCTATAATGCCAGGAGGCCGTCATTATACGGCCTCCGCTCCTCCGGCCACTGGGGGGTGCGCGAGCGCGTGCCCGGCGCATCACTGAGATGCCGATGCGCGTGCCTGTCGGCCGCGATGTCCGCCAGGTACCCGCGATCGGCCGGTACACAGACAAGGACATGGATCTGTGTGTGTAAACACACAGATCCATGTCCTGTCAGGGAGAGAGGAGACCGATGCTGTGTCCCTTGTACATAGGGACACAGAGCGGTCTCCTCCCCCAGTCAGTCCCCTCCCCCCACAGTAGCAATCACACATTAGGGAACATATTAACCCCTTCCTTGCCCCCTAGTGTTAACCCCTTCTCTGCCAGTCACATTTATACAGTAATCAGTGCAGTTTTATAGCACTAATCGCTGTATAAATGTGAATGGTCCCAAAAATGTGTCAAAAGTGTCCGATTTGTCTGACACAATATCGCAGTCCTGACAAAAATCGCAGATCGCCGCCATTACTAGTAAAAAAAAATTAAAAATGTCAGAATTCTATCCCCTCTTTTGTAGGCGCTATAACTTTTGCGCAAACCAATCACTATACGCTTATTGGGATTTTTTTTAACCAAAAATATGTAGAAGAATACATATCGGCCTAAATTGAGGAAAAAATAGTTTAAAAAAAAAATGGGATATTTATTATAGCAAAAATCCAAAAATATTGTGTTTTTTTTTTTTAAATTGTCGCTATTTTTTGGTTTATAGCGCAAAAATTAAAAACCGCAGAGGTGATCAAATACCACCAAAAGAAAGCTCTATTTGTGGGAAAAAAAGGACGTCAATTTTGTTTGCGAGCCACGTCGCACGACCGCGCAATTGTCATTCAAAGCGACGCAGTGCCGAAAGCTGAAATTTCGCCTGGGCAGGAAGGGGTTTTATGTGCCCAGTAAGCAAGAGGTTAATATCACTTTAAGTTCAAAAGTTTCAGACTTTACGCTGGTTTCAAAGAACAACTGAACTAGGCTACATTCACTCATCTCTAAACAAATAATATATTTAATCTATCAATGCATTTGTAGTCAGGTGTTGCCTGGGCTAAGCAAACAAATTTCACACATGGTTAATGAGCCTTCAAACTAATTTGAAACATATTATAAATATACTTCAAAAAAGCATAATAAACCGGGTAAGATTTTTGTTGGTTGTAGCTACATTTAACAGTATTTTTCTGTTTATTTACTTGTATGTTTACTTGTTGTTGATCATTTAAATAAGGTGGCTAAATTGAACATATTTTAGAATAAACTTGATTTGGTTTGTAATCTTTCACATTTCAAAAAACAAAATGTGCAGTTTATTATTTAAATCCCTTTAGAGACCACGATTCTAAGTTTTGGACATCTGTTATACCAAATTGGAATATGTGTGACTCTTGACTTTATTTTAAGGATTATGAAAAAATAGCAAATACATGGATCTGTTGTAGTTTGTGCTCCTTTTTGCAAACTCAGTCACCCTAAAACAAGCATAATAAACAGAAGAGTGATAGTTGGTATAAAAACATTTATAATTCCACCTGGCAGCACTAGTCTCATTGGTTGGTATCCGAACCATGACACTACCTACATGGAGTTTGCATGTTCTCCCTCCCTCCAAAGACATGCTGCTAGGTAAATTGACTCCTGTCTAAATTGGCCCTAGTATGTGTGTGAATGAATTTGAGTTTGGGGGCCATATATTTTCTCTGCGGTATTTATTTTTTGCGCTATAAACAAAGACCAACAATTGTGAAAAAAAAAAAACAATCTTTTACTTTTTGCTATAAGAATCAGTGGTGTATTTAGGTTTTGTGCTGCCCTAGGCCTGACAAAATTCATGCACCCCCTAATTTAAATACGACCCACCCTTCCTGTCAAAGCCACACCCCTTCCTATTTAAGAGCCGCCCTATAATCTGTAAACCACACCCCTCCCAGACCCCCGCCCCCTCCATCTCCCCCTAGCAGCAAAAATACCCCCTTTCAGCACAAATCCTCCCTCTCATATAACCCCTTCCAGTGAAAATCCCCCTTCTCAGCACAAACCCTTGCCTTAACCTCCCCTTTCCCAGCACAAATCCCCTCTTTTATCACAAACCCTTCCCCATCTCCCCTCCCAGTATAAATCCTCCCCCATCTCCCCCTCCCAGCACAAATTACATCTCTCTGCACAAATCCTTCCCCATCTCCCCCTCCCAGCATAAATCCCCCCTCCTATCACAAATCCTTCCCAATCTCCCCCTCCCAGCACAAATTACATCTCTCTGCACAAATCCTTCCCCATCTCCCCCTCTCAGCATAAATCCCCCCTCCCATCACAAATCCTCCCCCGTCTCCCCCTCCCAGCACAAATTACATTTCTCTGCACAAATCCTCCCCTGTCTCCCCCTCCCAGCACAAATTACATCTCTCGGCACAAATCCTTCCCCATCTCCCCCTCCCAGCACAAATCCCATCTCTCGGCACAAATCCTTCCCCATCCCCCCCTCCCAGCACAAATCCCATCTCTCGGCACAAATCCTTCCCCATCCCCCCCTCCCAGCACAAATCCCATCTCTCTGTACAAATCCTTCCCCATCTCCCCCTCCCAGCACAAATCCTCCCCCATCTCCCCCTTCCAGCATAAATCCTCACGTTCAGAAAAAAAATCCCCCCTCATCTCAAACCTGTGCCTCCTTCTCTCCCCTCCCAGTACAACCCCCCAGCTCTTTCTCCTGTTCTGTAAGAGCAGCCTGCTCTGCTGGGACTTGTAGTGCCCTAGACTACAGGGGATGGAAGAATGGCAGCCTGCTCTGCTGGGACTTGTAGTGCCCTCTGGGGGGCTGAGATATGGCAGCCTCCTATGCTGGGACTTGTAGTGCCCTAGACTACAGGGGATGGAAGAATGGCAGCCCACTCTGCTGGGACTTGTAGTGCCCTCAGTGGCGGAATGAGGATTCCTCAGTCCCCCCACAGTCTAAGGCACTACAAGTCCCAGCAAAAACGGGGCTGCCATATCTCAGCCCCCACAGTGCACTACAAGTCCCAGCAAAAACGGGGCTGCCATATCTCATCCCCCACAGTGCACTACAAGTCCCAGCAAAAACGGGGCTGCCATATCTCAGCCCCCACAGTGCACTACAAGTCCCAGCAAAAACGGGGCTGCCATATCTCATCCCCCGCAGTGCACTACAAGTCCCAGCAAAAACGGGGCTGCCATATCTCATCCCCCGCAGTGCACTACAAGTCCCAGCAAAAACGGGGCTGCCATATCTCATCCCCCACAGTGCACTACAAGTCCCAGAAAAACGGGGGTGCCATATTTCAGCCCCCACAGTGCACTACAAGTCCCAGCAAAAACGGGCTGCCACCAGTCCTCCAAACACAGCACAATGAGACTGCACAGCCTTCCACCCCCTCCCATACACTCGACTCCAGTGCTAAGCATCTCATCAATTTGTACCTGCTTTCTGAGGTGAGGGTTCCCGCCGACGTCGTCCTCCTCCTCTCTCTCTCTCTCGCTCCTCCTCCTCCTCTGGTTACAGAGAAACCCGTCCCCGCCCCGAGCCGGAAAGCAGATGCAATGATGCCGCGGTTACACTATGTATAGCTAGTGACCATCATCGGTTTTCGCTCCTCCCCCCTCCGGCCAAGTACGCGCCCATACTGCCCATCCATGATAGCACTCGGGAGGCTGTATCTGAGTGGGAGGCGGCCGCGGGAAGCTATCTAAGCTGGAGGCGGCCACGGGAAGCTGTGTATGAGTGGGACTAGGGTCGGGGGGGTTTCGTGCAGGGGGGGCGGCTTTTTTGCCGCCCCCCGTAAAGTGCCGCCCTAGGCCAAGACACAGCACTGATAAGAATAGTAATGGCGGTGATCAGCGATTTTTTTTTTTAGCGGGACTGCGACATTATGGCGGACAGATCGGACACATTTGAAATTTTTTGGGACCATTGACATTTATACAGCTATCGGAGCTAAAAAAAAAACAACCCAATTTGATTCATTATAGAAAAGGCTTTTTTAAGTAGTTTTGGCTGTGAAACCTGAATGATTATCAAGCAGTAACAGGGCTAAATTGACCAGTGGGAGTAGAAACCACAACAGATCTGGAAGCTATGGTAAAGTATAGGCTTAAAAACTTAAGCTAAAGCCCTCAACGTTGTACCAATGGGCCAGTGGCCACACAGTTCATAGTAAAGTTTGTAAGCTGCATTTTCAAAAAAGTAGCACAGTGTATTGTCTTAAACTGTTACTAAAATGTAAAAAATCCACTTCAAAACCACAACCATACATTTCAGAGATAGAGCAGTTTTTATCTGAAATAAAAGTTAGAAGTGTTTATTTCAGAGACAATAGCCAAACATCTAGCATAATGGCTGGAGGGTATGTGAGCAGCTTAATTGGGCAGCAATGTAAAATGGAGAGGCAAGGAAATTCTTATCATGAAATTAAATAAGCAGCTTGCTTAGACCACAATGAGCACAATTAAGTAGATTTTATCATTAAATGAAAATTAGGAAGTATTATTTAGAGACAAAAGCCACATTGTATAGTACCTGCACAGTATGTAAGTAGCTTTATTAGGTCACATTGTAAGCAGAAGGTTTTTTTCAGGAAGCAAAAATGAGAGTGAATGACTTCACAGGTAATAACACAGATATTGTACAGTTGCTGCACAGTATGTAAGCAGCTTTATTAGGCCAAAATGTAAGAAGGAAAGGTGAGGCAGTTTTTATCAGGAAATAAAAATTGGAGTATTTATTATCCACAAATATTGTGCATTTGGTGGACAGTAAGTAAGCAGCTTGATTAGAAAACACCGCTAAGCGGACCAGATGTGGAACATGAGAAGGGGCGGGTCTATTCATGTATTACACAGTGAAGGAAGTTCCCATCAGGTCCGCCCCCTCGTAGAGCGGACCTGATGGGGAACTTCCTTCACTGTGTGATACATGAATAGACCCGCCCCTTCTCGCGTTCCGCATCTGGTCCTCTGAGCGGACCTGATGGGGAACTTTAGAAGGGGCGGGTCTATACATTTAAAACACTGCAGAGGAAGTTCCCCATCAGGTCCGCTCAGGCACAACCAATGACGGACAGCGCTGGACATCGGGATCGCCGCGGGACACTGGATTTCATTGCTGGAATGTTTTTTTGTTTTGTTTTTTTAATAAAGGACTTTTCCAAGGTGTTGGTGTGTTTTTATTTACATTTTTTTACACTTTCTTCGTGAAATGGTAGGGGTACAATGTACCACTTACCAATTCACATAGGGGGGGCCGGGATCTGGGGGTCCCCTTTGTTAAAGGGGTCTTCCAGATTCCGATCAGCTCCCTGCCCGCAGACCCCCACAACCACCGGGCAAGGGTTGTGGGGATGAGGCCCTTGTCCCCATCAACATGGGGACATCCTCCCCATGTTGAGGGCATGTGGCCTGGTACGGTTCAGGAGGGGGGGCCGCTCTCTCGTCCCCCCCTCTTTTCCTGCAGCCGGCCAGGTTGCGTGCTCGGATAAGGGTCTGGTATGGATTTTTGGGAGGACTCCGTGCCATTTTTTTTTAAATTTGCGGCGGGGTTCCCCTTAATATCCATTCCAGACCTGAAGGGCCTGGTAATTGAATTTGGGGGAACCCCCACGCTTTTTTTTTTTTTTTAATCAATGACTTTTCTATGTATTGATAAAAGCCGACAATTCATTAATAGCCGCGAGTGAGTTTTAAATGACTTTTTTTCCTTCAGAAATGACATTTTATGCAGAGACAGTTCTAAACACGGGAAACATGCGCGACTTTACATGCATATCATACACACCCCCCAGGTACGAAATTTAAAGGAAAATTTCACTTTTATTTTTTCATTTTAAGCATTATTAAAATCACCGCTCCCGTAAAAACGTCTATTTTTTAAACTTTTTTTTGCATTGATACATGTCCCCTGGGGCAGGACCCGGGTCCCCAAACACTTTTTAGGACAATAAATTGCATTCTCTGCCATTGGAATACAATGATCAAAACTGCAGTCTATAGCCTGTGGCACTGACTGAGCAGGGAAAATCTGACAGGGTGGTTGTACAGAAGTCGATTAGTAGATCAACTTCTGTACAACCGCAGTGCACTTGCATGGATAGAAATAAGGCCTGCTGAACCAGTTAGTTTTTGATCCATGTATGGGCAGCTTAAAGTGATTGTAAAGGTAATGTAAAAAAACAAAACAAATAACAAACATGTTGATACTTACCTGCTCTGTGCAATGGAATTGAGCGACTGCAAACCTCCTCTTTTTGGGTCCCCCGCTGGTGCTCCTGGCCCCTCCCCTCTGTCCAGTGCCTCATGTGAAGCTGCGTCCATTGACACAGACAGCGGGACTCGGCCCCGGCCTCTGCTCCCTCATCACTGGCTTTGATTGACAGCACTGGGAGCCAATGGCTTCCAGTGCCCTAGCAAAGCCAGCGAGACCTGGAAGTGAGGGGAGAGAAGATCTGCAGACGTGCACAGTGCTGGATCGGAAAAGGGCTCAGGTGAGTAAAAGGGGGGGGGTGAGGGGGGATGCTGACACCTAAAATGTTTTTACCTTAATGCAAGGAATGCATAAAGGTAAAAAATGTTTAGTCTTTACAACCACTTTAAGCCTGCCCCATTTCTTCCTCCTTCTGACTGCCAGAACCCCAACATTTCTTGTACTCCTCCTCTGCCTCTTGCTGCCTCTGCCTCACTGGGATGGATGCAGTAGATAAAAAATCACGTTGGCCCTGAGACAGCAGAAAATACTTCTCTTTCTCCTGGTGCTGTGCCTCCTATTACACCAATCCAGTGTGTATTCCAACAGGAACACCTGAGGGATCGTGGTCACTAATGCCTGCCTCCTCACAGCTCGCCATTCTGGTTACCTCTTTGAATGGTGACAGTTGAAAACATGTTGCCACTGATGTGGTGAAAAGAACTCCAGATCCCCAGAGACTATCTATGTCCCATACTCGCACAGATAGCCTGTTGCTGCTGGTCCATCCAATGCAGCATGGCCATTGTTGAGTTCCAGTGTATGGGCGTAAAACATCAGGCTGTTGGCAGGCAGCTTGTGTTGTCACTGCATTTCAACCAGGTGACTGCCTAAAGTAGCTGCATACTTCTCTTACCTGCTGCAGGACATACTGGAAGCCAGTGTAACTAGCAAGGAACCACTGCACCACCAGTTTCAGGACATGTGCTCATCTTAGTAGAAATCTGGTAGAGTCAATACAGAGGCAGGAAATTGGAGCTGGCTGCAAAATCTAATATCAAAGACCATCCAAGTCATTACCGGGATAACAGACAAAATATACTGCGCTGAAGATAACAGAGAACAAACAAGAGAATGGGAACACTATGGCTAACCCAGACACCAACTAGGATCAAAAGGCTAAGCCTACCATAGGCACAGGATGTAGGACCGTGTAGAGGTTTCAGTACCACACTAAATACACACTTTTCAGACAAAAATACACAGTAAAAGTAACCATTTATGTAGGCAGTATCTTAACCTACCTAATGCCGCGTACACACGATCGGAAATTCCGACAAGAAAAGTTCGATGTGAGCTTTTGGTCGGAAATTCCGACCGTGTGTAGGCGACATCGGACATCTTCTGTTGGAATTTCCGACAACAAAAATTTGAGAGCTGGTTCTCAATTTTTCCGACAAGAAAAGTTCTTGTCGGAAATTCCGATCGACTGTATGCAATTCCGACACACAAAAAAACACGCATGCTCTGAATCAAGCAGAAGAGCTGCACTGGCTATTGAACTTCATTTTTCTGGGCTCGTCGTACGTGTTGTACGTCACCGCGTTCTTGACGGTCGGAATTTCCGACAACATTTGTGTGACCGTGTGTATGTAACACAAGATTGAGCCAACATTCCGTCAGAAAAAAATCCACGGTTTTCTTGTCGGAATATCCGATCGTGTGTACGCGGCCTTAGACAAGGCACAAGTAAAGAGAGGGTGTATAATCAGAACAAAGTCAGATACATGTAAACTAGACATAGGAAAAAGCCATAAGGAGATACAGGCTAGCAGAGAGGTAGAATAAATGGATTGCAGGTTGAATCCAGACAGAATATGTGCAGCTCTTTTAGTGCCAACTATAGAGCACATTTCAAAGTGCAATCCTTCCTTAAAATGTTTCTAGTGTATGTTCCTGTTTTTCTGTCTCTTCTTATCCTTTGTTTTACCCAGCAACCCACAAATCTGTAGTATGCTGCTTTAGCAACACCAAGTGATAATATAGAAGGTTCACTCAAATTTTACTACCTTGCTGCTTCAGGTCTGTAAATGATATTGCATATTTCCAGGAGGATGTCATTTACAACCTTCATGACACCCAATTGCTAAGCATTCCTGCTCAAACATGTTGCCCGGGAAATCACAAGTGCATTGCTTGTGTGATTTTGCCTTCACTTGAGTTTTTTTGCACCTGCAAAATGTACTCTTTAGCATATATTTTTTTTAAGTACCGTATATGAGTAGCTATTTGTATTTAGATGCTGATGTATTTAGATGCTGATAATATAAAATGGTAACACTTCAGAGTTCAGAAAACAGCCCATAAACTCCACTGCTGAAAAACGTCTAAAAACTTTGATGTGTGTATGGACACATAGGATAACATAGAGGGGAGTTTATGGGCTGTTAAAAAAAATGTCCAAACTTCCAAAAACGCCTGTTTATGAGCTTCAGTGTGCATGGAGCTTTCAAGATACAACACATGGAATCTTCTATTTACAACTAACAACAGCTACTCACAGAGTATTTTAGACAATCTCTCTTTGTCAATGCTTTTACAAAAGTGAATATTAGAATATTTGTTACTTAGTATGAACCTCTACACCAGCCTCTCTCAACATGTTTACCCAGAGGGAACTCTTGAAATAATTTTCAGGTCTCTGGGAACCATTGCTAAAACCAAAACATTAGCAGACAATGTTAAATATGTTCCTTATGTAGCGGCCTCCTCACTCCCCTCTTTTCTCAGCTCGTCTGTCTCTTGTCTAGGGGTACCTTAGAGGGGAGAGAGCGGGGATACCACGCCTGGCCTTCACCACAGGTGTTAGTGCGGCTTGAGCAAAGTTCCTTCTTTACCTTCGGGTCAGTGTTATGCACCTGGAGTCTCCACCGAGAGTTACCTTGAACGATGTCTGCCAGAAAATGAGCCCCACACCATTAAAGTCCAACACTCCTTTATTCTTCTCAAGTGAACACAATCAGTTGAACTCCCTTGGAGGACAGAACAGAAAAGGAGGTGTGGATGCAAGTAGGCCCAGACACAATGAACTCTCCACTTTCCTTCCTGAAAGTGGGTTGCGGTCTCCGAGCGAGGGGGAATTTCCTTCCAGGCGGTCTCCGATGGGAGGCTCACCTGTCACTGGCAACCTGCTGAACCTGGTCTTCAAGTGAGGAGCTCCCCCCGGTCCATTACACCCTCCGGACTCGGTTCCCAATCCCTGGGCTCCCTAGGATCTCCTTCCCTCGCGGAACTCAGTGTGGGGCACTGAGCTCCAGACCTCCATCCGAGTACCTCACCCCAGGCTAAAGGTGCCTGGGATGGAACACGACCTCCGAACGTCCTCTAGGCCTAGACCCGCCTAGAGAACCATCACAAACCACCGCCCTCAGGCTGAAGGTGCCTGGGACTCCACCCCGTGACAAAGATGGCCGGCCCCTTTATACCCTCTCCCAGCAAGCACGGCGGGTTCCCCGCCCCACCATACCGCTGCCGAGGGAGGACAAAAAGGAGGCACGGCACACAGCAATGATTCAACCCCAGCCCAGGGCGACAGCGCCACCTGCTGGGCTGCAGGGAATTACACATCACTGGTGACTCTGCCAGTGGGAGGTCAGTCACAGCTGGAGGAACCCCTAAAAACCTCTGGAGAAACCCTAGGGTTCCACAAAACCCTGGTTGCGAGTGGCTCAGTAAAGGTAGGAAGATCACTAGTATCATACCTTTTGAAGGGCTCTCAGGATTCTGTTTATTCATAGATTACCTGGTGAGCACCAAACTGGTTCACAACTAACATGTATGTCTTTTATTTAGGTGTTGATATTCATTTTTCATTTGACAAACTGATTGAACTTATTATTAAATTGAAATATTAGTTCTGGGTAGGTCCAGGTAGGGGGAATCTCTTCTCGAGTTCTTCTTACACCTTTCCTGAAAGGCCAACAGTTAGGTTATTCCATGGCTCTGACATAGCCAGTTATTAATTTTTTGCTTGGCTTTCCCCTGTATGAGAAGTCAGTCTACCAACTCCAGCCAAATTTTCCATAACACATATTAAAAAGCAGCTTTGGGATCATGACAGACTGAAACAGCCTAAAGCTGAGCAAGCCAATAATGATCACAGTGGGGGAAGAGCTATATGAAGATATTAAATTACTTCATCTTTTGTTTTCAGGCCCAACTAAAACTATGAACGTACTTAGCCTTAACCAGTTCCCACCCAGGCCAATTCTGACATTTCTCTCCTACATGTAAAAGTCAGTATTCTTTTGCTAGAAAATTACTCAGAACACCCAAACATTATATATGTTTTTTAGCAGAGACCTTAAAGAACAAAACGGTGGGCACTGCAATTTTTTTATGTAACATGGTATTTACGCAGCGATTTTTCAAATGCAATTTTTTGGGAAAAATATGCGATTTAATGAATTTTAATGCAAATTTTGGTAAAGTATAAAAGATTATGTTACACTGAGTAAATAGATACCTTTAAAATTGTGCACGCTCGTGGAATGGTGCCAAACTACGGTACTTAAAAATCTTCATAGGTAACAGTTTAAAAATTACCTGGGTCACCAGTTTAGAGTTACAGAGGACATCTAGCGCTAGAATTATTGCTCTCGCTATAACGTTCATGGGGATACCTCACATGCGTGGTGCGAACACCGTTTACATATGCGGGCATGGCCTATGTATGCGTTCGCTTCTGTGTGAAAGCACAAATGGACAGGGGCCCTTTTTTTTTACACTGTCCCCTTATTTTTTTAATTACTATTCCTATTATAAGAAATGTAAACATCCCTTGTGATAGAAATAAGGCCTGATAGGTCATTTTTAAGGAGACATCTGGGGTAAATAAGACTCCAGATATTTCCTCTACCCTGGAAAGCATGAGATAAAAAACAAAAACAAACATTGATCTCTGCTTTTTAGGGAAAAAAATGGCAGCGTGTACAAAAACTGCCAGGGCCGGAAGTGGCATCATGCCAAGAACTGGTCAGGTGTGCTACAGTGCAGTGAACATAATAATAGGAGGAGACCATTGAGTGACTGAGTGATAAGCCAATCAGTGTGCTGCTTCTTCTTTAACTGTCCAGATACAGGGTGGGTGTAGGAACATGTAAGTGAAAGTGAAATTAATCTCATATATGTATTTCATATATGTATTTCATCTGCATACTGTTTGCCTGGACTTCAACTGTAAATCTGAAGCACTCCACCATTGTGGCATGACTTATTGCAGTTGTGGCAGGGTAAACCTGACAATGAGCAATACTCTAGCATTATTAAACATGTAATGCCGCGTACACACGATCGTGATTCACGGCGGTGAAAACACCGCCGTGAATCACGATAGGAAAAACGAGGGAACGGCTTGTTCCTCCACACACGGACGTTTTCCCCGTCATTTTTTCTCTTGGCGAGAAAAATTACCGTGTGTAGGCTCCGCGGCAGTGTTTCCCTATGGGAAAACTGCAGCGGAAAAAAATGACAGGAATCACGACGAGAAAAATTAGAGCATGTTCTAATTTTTCTCTTCGTGATTAATGCCGTTTTTCTCGTCGGGAAAAACGGCAAAAAGCCCACAGACGATCGTTTTTCTCGTCCAAAGGAAAAAATTTAATTTTTCCCGACGGGAAAAATGATCGTGTGTACGCGGCATAAGGATACATTTTAATTATTTAATAAATGAAGAAAGATCTTTGATGCCAGGTTGGTGATTTTGTAGAAGAAAAGAGTACAGTGGAACCTTGGTTTACGAGTAATGCGGTTAACGAGCATTTTGAAAGACAAGCAACTTTTTTTTTTTTAATCCTGACTCGGTTTGCGAGTGTTGTCTCTCAAAAGAAGCAGAATTCAAGCCAATGGGGTGTGCAGTAACGCATTTGGCCAGAGGTGCAGGGGCGCCGTTGACACTCGGAACGGTTCGGAGCCCTTTGGAAATACTTGGAATCCCTCGGAATTACTCCGTTCCCGACTGTTTCCAAGCCTTTCCGAGATCAGCCGAGCTGTCCCCGAGTATTTCCGAGGCTCTCTGGTGCCCCCCCCCCACCTCTGGCCATATGCGATATTGCATGCCATAGAAGTCAATGTGGAACGAATTATCTTCGTTTCCATTGACTTCTATGGGGAAACTCGCTTTGATATGCGAGTGCTTTGGATTACAAGTATTCTCCTGGAACGGATTATGCTCGTAATCCAAGGTTCCACTGTAGTTATTTTTATGATTTTCAGCTGGAAATTACTTCTGTGGTGGGCTGCAACACATGTCTCTGCAGATACAGTAAATGTTTCCAAGAGAAACTACAAATCATCAGCATTATGTGAACATCACCAGCTACACTGTGTCACCAGTATCGTTTTAAGCTGAGGATTTTGTGACGAGCTGAAAACGCTTTCTAAGAAGCCTTATTCAGAAATATATGCTTAACTTGCTATTAAATGGTGTCACCACTGTCCGTAAGTTTCTATTACCTATCAATAAGAAACCCGAAAATGTATTTTGTGCTGTGTAACTAACTACCCATTATGGCTCTTTGGTGTAATATAATCCATCCTGGGTAATAAGTGTCAATGTAAATGCCTTCCTAAGTTAAGCGAAAAGATTATACAGTTACTCTTCATATATATTATATGTTAACGTAGATACAAAAGGACTGAGACTAAAGCAATGTTCAAGCATTTGCTTAACGTACATTTCACTGAAGTTGTTTCCTTGCCCCTAGCTATGCATTTTTCCCTTCTGTTCATCTCATGAAAGTAAAGTAGTTGCTGCAGGTGTTGCTTGCTGTGCAGTTCCGTCAATGCTAGTCTGCAGTGCAGAATATGACATCCCTGACAGCAGGCCATTAGAGGGAATCTTTCACTCTGACTAAAGGACATCATGATTGTTCAAAAGGTGAATTAATATTCAGCTATACACAAAAAGCAGAACTGAGCATCAGTATAAATACTGGGATGATGCCGTTTTTAAATAGTGTAGATTTGACCTGGTAAAAATGAACATGCATGTTGTTTATAATGAAAAATTACAAATAAACACTTTAAAAAAATAAAAATTTAAATTAACATACATTTATTAAACAATTGTCATATTTAAAAAAATATATAATAATAATGAAATATGTTTACCTAATAAAAATAATAATGTGGTGCAAGAAGATGACTTGCGGCAACCTATAGCAACCAATTAGATACATTTAAATAAAAAAGAATAAATGGTGTAATGGTTGCGGCCAAAGTTTGCCCATTCCATTATTAGATAGTGTTTTTCACAAACAATTTGAGATGTAGAATTATTAAACAATTTCAACTGAACTTTATTAAATCTTGCAATGTCCTATTTTAATTTTAAAAATGTAATTTATTATGAATTGCAAGATATTATAGGTATATAAGCAAAGGCAGGCAATAAAATTCACTCTAAGTACACTGTGGTGAAGGTAGCTCAGTGCTTCCCACACTGTTTTATTGCCGCCTTGTTAAACACATCACCAACTTGCAGTATGTAAAATTCGAAGTTCTTTTCCAAACTTGCCAAACTATTCTGGAATGAGTGTGTTTGTTTTCCTAATGCGCTTCTCACTCCTGAAAAAAAGAGCAAGCTTATTTATTACTTTACCTCTGAAATTACGTCCTTTCCAAGAGCTTGTCAGTATACAAAGCTGTCTTGTGCTTGTCTTCTGCACAAGGTGTTCCTTATATACCCTGTAGCTGTAGGTAGTGTTTGAAAGACTTGCAACTGTGTCTAGAGGGACAGGAGGAACACTCATATGAAAGGCACTTTCATAAAAAAAAAAAACCTAGCTTATGAATACCAGACCCTCTGTAAAAAGTCTGGCTAAGGATCCTAAGGCTGAGGAATCAGGTTTCTGTATAATAACAAATGCCACATCCTTAGCTGGGATTACTTGCAGATGTGCACAAAAGGTATATCTCTCAGTCCTATGCATAGTTTTTATTTATTTCACATTTTCAGTCTAAATTAAAATGTCAAATTTGGATTGTTTTCTAAAATGTTCTGCTGTTGGTGGCCGCCTTTCACAATTAATTAAATGACAAATGAAAAATAAAAGTATTGATTGCATTATATTTTTAGAAGGGGTTTCTATTTTTATCAAAGGCAAAAACTAATTTGTATGGTTCTATGGCCACAGCATACTCTTTCATTGAATAACATCAGCATTTTAATAGAAGTACAAACAATCATTTGTTTGACAATCCAAATTACTTGGAAATTTCCTTTATGTTGTGAGTGCTGGCTGTCTGCTGACCATCTCTTTCCACAACTTCCTGGATTTACTGCATGCTTTGCATCTTCTCCTCTGCAGCATATAAACATATAAACCAAAATATAAATTATTCATTTTTTTGAACTACTATTGCTCAATAAAATTTACACATTTAAAATTAATCAGCAGGTGTTACAGGAACAGTGGGTATAGAAAAGAATCACCCCCAACCCCCCTTTTAAATAATCACATTTTGTTCCTTTGCATTGTGAAATGAAGACATGCACAATTTTTGTTTTATAAAGCTGTATTTACTCAGTGCAACTTGTGACATCCAAGTGAAAGATATAACACCAACATGTCAGAAAAAAATCAAAAAGAAATCAAAAACAGAATTACTGAGTTGGAAAAAGGATCCCCCCTCCTAAAAATTACTTGTAAACTCAATCAGGTGTAGCTAATCACCTTCTCAATGGCGCACAAAGCCATTTTACTTTCAACTGTGATCAGCTGTGGTCATTTTGATTAGCTCAGCATAAAAATAACTTTCCTTGAACATTTCAGTCCCCGGTAGTGCAACTGAAGCAAAAAATCAACTATGGGTGGCAAGTCACTGTCAAAAGATCCCTGGAATAAAGTTGTGGACAGGCACAAGTCAGGAGATAAATACAAAAAAAATCCAAAGGCTTTATCAATGCCTAGAAGCACAGTGAAGTCTATTATTAAAAAGTGGAAGGTATTTGGTACAACACAGACCATCCCTGGATCAGGACATTGTTCCAAACTGGATGAAAAAGCTAGGAGGGAAACTGGTCAAAGAGGCTACCAAGATGCCTACAGCAACCCTGAAGCAGTTGCAGGAATTTATGACAAAGAGTGGTCATTGTGTGTATGTGACAACAATATCACAAATTCTTCACAAGTGTGGCTTGTATGGGAGGGTTGCAAGAAAAAAAACACTCCCCAAGAAAGGCAACATGCAGTCACAACTTAGCTTTGCCAAAACGCACCTTGAAGATTCTGAGGCCACATGGAATAAGGTGTTAGGGTCAGATGAGACTAATATTGAATTATTTGGGATTAACGCCAAACGATATGTCTGGTGAAAATCCATCCAATTAACACAATGCCTGCAGTAAAGCATGGAGGGGGTAATATCCTGTTATGGGGTGTTTCTCTGCAGCAGGGACTGGAGCATTTGTCAGGACAGAAGGAAAAATGGATGGGGCAAAATACTGTCAAATTCTTGAGGAAAATCTGCTGCCCATTGCCAGAAAGTTGTCAATGAGAAGAAAGTTTACCTTCTAACATGACAATGACCCAAAGCACACAGCAAAAATTACCACACAGTGGTTGAAGGAGAAAAAGTTGAATGTCCTTACATGGCCTAGTCAGAGCCCAGACTTAAACTCCATTGGAAATCTGTGGGTTGACTTGAAGATTGCAGTCCACAAATGGTCACCATCAAATTGAACTGAACTTGAGCAGTTCTGCAAAGAAGAGTGAGCAAATACTGCAAAGTCTAGATGTGCAAAGTTAGTAGAGATATATCCCAACAGACTAAAGGCTGTAATTATAGCAAACCGTGGTTCAACAAAATACTGACACAAAGGGGTGATCCTTTTTGCAACTTGGTGATCCTGTTTTTGAATTATTATTTTTTCTGACATGTTGGTGTTATATCTTTTACTTAGATGTTATAAATTGCAGTTTGATGAAACAAAAACCGTGTCTGTATTCATTTCAGGCTGAAAAGCAAAAAAAAAGTTATTATTTTAAAGGGGGGGGATTCTTTTCTATACCCAATGTACAATTATTAAGAAGATTGAGAGCTCTTAGTATTGTTGTTAATAACTTTGTCCACATAGAATATCCTTCATACTCTCCCCAGAGTTTGGTCTCTAAGATACTAAGTTATTCGTCCATGTGGTGACAATCAATTAGGATCCTGGGGTGCAGGTCCCTTAATTCTTTAATGCATTTTGTAGGTGTTTTAACTTATTCATACAATGAAAACCCAACTCTGGCCATCTGGATATAAAAGTAACATGGGCTAAAAATACTCCAGCGTACCAAAAGGAGGGGGGGGGCTAAGTCTTCCCTGAAGGCCCAAATTGCCATTACCAAGATGCTGCACTCCTCCCTGATTCTCTTTAGCAAGAAAAGCCAATCTTTGGAGATGTTAATGGCTGACAATGATTCATGTGTCCAATATAACAACAATTATCTATTATGTAGAATTCTGTCAGTCTAAGATTGGTACATTTTAAATCAGCCCTCTGTAATTGTCATTTGGCCCCTCCAGGGAAATCTTTGTCTACTTTGCCTCTACCTTTTGGTATGCTGGAATATTTTTATCCCTTGTTGCTTTTATATCCTGAATGACTGGAGCTGGGTTCCTTCTTTTGTGGACATTCTAATTCAATAAAAGTTATCTGGATGGGGCTCACAGCTTCCTGAGAATAAATAACCTGTAAAACACATAGAAGAATGAAGATACCTCCACCCCAGGGTCTGAATTGATGGCGACCACATGAACAAATAACTGAATATTTATAAACGATATACAGTATATATATATGGGCAAAATTTGTGGGAGTATGAAGGATATTCTCTGCAGACAAAGTTATTAACTTTGCAATACGTATACATATCAATCTTCTTTTGTAGAGGATAATAATTGTACATATTACTCCTGCTGATTCATTTTACATGTGTAAATATTATTGAGAAATATGAGAAAATATTTTCTTTTATTTATATATTCGCTTATATTGTATGTTGTAAACTCATATTTACCTAGAAAGTCCCATTGTTCTTTTATGTTGGTGTGGATACTTTCAATGTCTAAGGACTATATATCCCACATTACCTTGCTGCCTGAAACCAGTGATTCCTGGACTAACTCCGCCTCCTGAAACCCCTCCTCTTAGCAACTCTGTAGTTCAGAAGGAAGGTTACATGAAATGTGTGACACAGTAGTGCCTACTCATGGTGCATAGTGAATATATGTCACAGAAGACACGGAAGTACAGTGGGGAAAATAATTATTTAATCCCCTGCAGATTTTGTAAGTTTGCCCACTTACAACGAAATTAAGGGTCTGTAATTTTTATCATAGGTGTATTTTAAATGATAGAGACAGAATATCAGCCAAAAATCCAGAAAAAAACACATGATACAAATGTTATAAACTGAGTTGCCGTTCAGTGAGTAAAATAAATATTTGATTCCCTAGCAACCAACAATAATTCTGGCTCCTACAGTCTGGCTACAGTATGTGCTCATGTGGTACATAGATTAGTCCTGTCAATTTAAGAAGGTGCTCCTAACGACAACTTGTTATGTGTATAAAAGACAATTGTCCACAGAATCTCTTTCTTCCATTCAAACCTCACTATCATGGGCAAGACCAAAGAGCTGTCAAAGGACATCAGGGACAAGATTGTAGATCTGCACAAGGCTGGAATGGGCTACAAGACCATCAGCAAGAAGCTCGGTGAGAAGGAGACAACTGTTGGAAAGATTATTTCCAAATGGAAGAAATACAAAATAACCATTAATCGCCCTCGGTCTGAAGCTCCATGCAAGATTTCACCTCATGGGATAAGGATGATCATGAGTAAAGTGAGGGATCAGCCCAGAACTAAACTGGAAGAGCTTGTGAACGATCTCAAGGCAGTTGGGACCACAGTCACCAAACAAACCATTGGTCACACAATACACGGCCATGAATTGAAATCCTGCAGCGCCCGCAAGGTCCCCCTCCTCAAGAAAGCACATGTACGGGCCTGTCTGAAGTTTGCCAATGAATATCTAAATGATTCAGAGAAGGATTGGGAGAAAGTACTGTGGTCAGATGAGACTAAAATTGAGCTCTAGATAATCAAAGTCTTTAACAGTGAGGTTACTTCAGCGCAAACATGTATGCTGCTACTGAACTTATTGTGCAAAAAAATAAATGTGTTGCTGACACCATGACAAGTGTTCACACTTTCACTTGTATATAACAAAGTACTATAAAAATATAAAGTGACAGTGCCATGCAATATAATGATTTATCTAATTATCTAATACTACTTACCTTTATCCTAGTACCTAAAATAAATAATAGTGCTATAATTCATGTATATACAACCCACTGTTATTAAATCCACCCTTATGTGTGTCCAAACACATAACTGTACATGTACAATTAATAAAGTGCCACCCGTGCAATATTTAGGAGCCCAGAACAAATCGCCTCTATTTAAAGTGTAAGTAACTTTATCGTTTTCAGCTAAGGAAGCTTCCATCTTTGACTCTGTTTAATCTACAACTACCATGATGCTGCACATGTGATCAGTTATGACACCAGCCATTGAATGGTTTGACAGTTTGGTTATGAGCACAACCAATGGAAGTGTTACATTTCCGACACATGCTGGAAATGAAACAGTTTTATGGATGGTTTACTTCCGCTTTAAATTATATATACCACTCCATGACTACTTATTATACACATTGCCAAAATATCCATCGCTACTGCTTGGAAAAGTCCAGTGATTGACTTAGCTTTAATGAAGCGAAAACTAACCTGGATCATGCTCCATGAAAAACTGGTCAGTGTACTACAGGACAAACAACCCCGGTTTGAAAAAGTGTGGACCCTTGGCCTTTTTAACTGCAGGTGTCGAACACTTGGGATTAACCTCTTGATAGCCGGGCCATATACAAATGACGGCCTCAAGGTGGATCTAGAAATCCGGGAGGCCGTCATTATACGGCCTCGGCTATTCCGGCCACTGGGGGGCGCGCGAGTGCCACCAGCGGCGCGCGCATCACTGAGATGCCGATGCGCGTGCCTGGCGGCCGCGATGTCCTCCAGGTACCCGCGATCGGCGTGTACACAGACAAGGATGTGAATCTCTGTGTGTAAACACAGAGATCCACGTCCTGTCAGGGAGAGGGGACCGATGCTGTGTCCCTTGTACATAGGGACACAGCTCGGTCACCTCCCCCAGTCAGTCCCCTCCCCCACACAGTAGTAATCACTCCCAGGTTACACATTTAACCCCTTCCTCGACCCCTAGTGTTAACCCCTTCCCTGCCAGTGTCATTTTTACAGTAACCAGTGCATTTTTATAGCACTGGTCGCTGTAAAAATGACAATGGTCCCAAAATGGTGTCAAAAGTGTCCGATGTGTCCGCCATAATGTCGCATGTCACAATAAAAATCGCTGATCGCCGCCATTACTAGTAAAAAAAAAATTATTAATAAAAATGCAATAAAACTATGACCTATTTTGTAGACGCTAAAACTTTTGCGCAAACCAATCAATAAATGCTTATTGCGATTTTTTTTACCAAAAATATGTAGAAAAATACGTATCGGACTAAACTAAGGAAAAAAATTGTGTTTTTTTTCAAAATCGTCGCTCTTTTTTTGTTTATAGCGCAAAACCAGCAGAGGTGATCAAATACCACCAAAAGAAAGCTCTATTTGTGGGAAAAAAAGGACTTCAATTTTGTTTGGGAGCCACGTCGCACGACCGCGCAATTGTCATTCAAATCGTGACAGCGCTGAAAGCTGAAAATTGGCCTGGGCAGGAAGGGGGTTTGAGTGCCCAGTAAGCAAGTAACAATGGACCGATGCTGTGCTGGGCTCCTGGACAGGTGTGGTCTCACCTCTTTGTTCTCTTTTATGACTCACTTCCTTCTCTTTTTTTTTATGTTTTTCAATTTATTTTATTCAATTTTTGTACATACATATTGCTTTCATGTCATTACCAATAAGCATATATACATTACATTAAAATAAGACAAAACATACATTTACAACAATAAGGGTCTATCCTGCAACATCCTGATTTTCGTTTACTCTTCCCCCCTCTCTTCCTTCCCATTTAATTAACTTACATGGCCTCTATGTTATTTTTCTCTCTTTCCCTTCTTCTAAATTTATGAAGGGGCGAGAGTGTCCTTCTCTACCCCTATTTCCCCCTAATAACCCTGTGTCCCTCAGATAGAGGAGAAGAAAAAAAAAAACCCACAAAACCACTCCCTCTTGCATTTAACTTTAAAGTGCATCATGCCCTCTTTCCCCTTTCCTTTTCTGCCCTTCCCCTCCATTTCTTCCCCCTTAAATTTGCGTTTGTGCCATCTGTGTTTTCATTGATCTATGAGGGGGCATGAGTAACACTCTCTACCTCCAGTAAAAATCCAACTACCTTGTGAAAGGAAAAATAAATAAAAAATAAATAAATTATATGTATAAAAACCACACAAAAACCCCCACCCTCTCTAATTTTAAGCTTTAAAGCGCTACATGCCCTCCTTCCCCTTCTTTTTTTCCCTTCCCATGCCTCCTCCCTCTCTCATCCTCCTCCCCTCCCCCTCCCCTTTAATTAGCTTCCGTGACATTTGTGTTTTTATTGATTTATGAGAAGGCATGAGTATCACTCTCTTCCTCCAGTAAAGTCCAACTACCTTGTGAGAAAAAAAAATAATTATATATATAAAAAAAAACCACACAAAACCCTCCCCCCCAAAAAAGGGGGGGCATTGCTCCCTCGCTAGGGAATCCGACCAAAGTACCCTAAATACTGCCCTCACTTCTCATATAACCTGCATATACCAATGAGTGTCTAAACTCCTCCCAAGCCTTCCAGATTCTGGTATATTCAGTTTTAGATTCCTTATGCAAGTATGTTACCTCTTCCATACATCTTGTTTTATCTATCTCCCTCAACCATTCCTGTATCGTCGGGGCTTGCTTTATCCTCCATTGTTTCGGAATTAATGTCTTTGCTGAATTCAATAAAATTGGGATAATTACTGCTCTGTATTTCTTCCTTGGGATAGCCGTTGCATGGAACAAACATTGCCATGGGTCCAATCCAATTTCAATCCCACTAATCATCTTAATTAGATCTAGTATTTCCTCCCAGTATGACTGGATCTTGGGGCACTGCCACCATATGTGGGCATGAGTTCCCACCTCCCCGCATTCCCTCCAGCATAGGGGTGATGCCTGGGGATTCATCTTATGTAATTTTGCTGGGACATAGTACCACTTAGTTAGTAATTTGTAGTTCATTTCTTTTATCCGTGTGTCCACAGAGGTGGAGTGAACATAGTCTAAACTTTACTTCTTATTATTTCTGGTAATGACAGATTTAATTCTAATTCCCAGCTCTCCGTTGGACACACGGATCCTCCATCTGAGTGTGTCATCAACATTTTATAAATGCTAGAGATTCCATTCCTGTCTATCCCTCCTTGGTCAACTAATTTTTCCCATGAATTCAGCCTACCCATCCCCCGAAGGGGTTTTGGGAGGGACTCTACAAAATGTTGAAGTTGTTTGTATCTCCAAACATCCCATGGGGTTGTCCCATATCTTTCACGCAATTCTGAAAGTGAGCAAAGAGCATTCCCCTTCATAACATCTTTTAATCTCAGGAAGGTCGATGTGGTCCATTTTAAATATAATTTATTGTCTTTCCCCGGTGGAAAATAGTTATTGCCTGTTAAGGGCATTAAGGAGCTATTATATTGTCCCTGTATACTTTTAATTATTTTATCCCACATTCTCAGTGCTTCTAAAGTAATTGGTGCCACATCTACCAGAAGACCTCTGTACTGCCTTGTGATCCAAATAATCTGTCCCAGCACAGATTTACTAATATTGTCCTCCAATTCCACCCATTTTTTTGTCGAGGAGCATAGACCCAGTCTATAATCCTCCGCAATATTGCTGCCTCATGATATTTTTCGAGATCAGGGAGAAATATACCTCCCTTCTCTTTTGGTCTAGTCAATATCTTATAGGCGATACGATTACTTCTATTGTTCCACACAAATCTCTGTATCACGATCTCAGGGTTTTAAAATACGCCCCAGGGATATTAATTGGGAGGCTTTGAAAAATATACAGGGCTTTCGGTAGGATCATCATTTTAATCACACTTATCTTGCCAAACCATGACAGTCTGTGTGCGGGATATCCTTTCAGTTTGCTTTTAATTTTATTCAGGAGATGTATATAATTATCTTGATATAAGTCTAATATTGATTTTGACAGGAATACACCCAAATACTTCAGTCCCCTTTGTTTCCACGTAAAGGGATATAGTTTTCTAAGGTCTCTACTTTCAATTAAAGGGACTGAAATATTTAATATCTCAGTTTTTTCCATATTTATCTTTTAATTTGATACCCTCCCATAGTTCCCCAATTCTTCCTAAATCTTTGTGAGTGTTTGCCTAGGGTTTGTTATATAAACCATAATATCATACGCAAAGGCGGATGGATAACTTGTGTTCTTGACCCCCGACCTCTATACCTTGAATTTCCTGATTATCTCTTATAGATGCTAAAAAAAGGTTCTAATGGGAACACAAAAAGTAAGGGAGACAGTGGGCACCCCTGGCGTGTACCGTTAAAAAGTCGGAAAGTTTCCATTTACTTGAATTTGGGCCGTGGGGTTGGAGTACAAAGCCTCTATCCATCTAAGTATACGGGGTCCTATGCCAAATTTGTGTAGTGTTTGCAGCATAAAGTCCCAGTCCAGCCTATCAAAGGCCTTCTCGGCGTCTATTGACAGGAACAAGGCTGGCTTTCTACCCTTCTTTGCTTCATGTATTAAGAGGATTGTTTTTAGTATATTATCCCTAGTCTCTCTCCCGGGGACAAAACCTGCTTGATCTTTCCCTATATATTCTGGCATGTAAGGCTTTAGTCTTTCGGCCAATATCCTTGCATACATTTTTACATCCTCATTGATCAGGGATATTGGCCTAAAGCTTGAGCACATTGTAGGGTCTTTTCCTTCTTTTACTAAGAGAGATATATCCCTCTCTAAAATTTTCCAATTTATTCAGTACCTTTTTTAAAAACAGGCTGGGGTGAACATTGGGACAGTAAATATTTACCAATGTATACTCTTTATTAAACAAAAAACCCTTAACAAACAAATATCTTCCTTCGGAGTCTGACTCCATTGCTTTTAAGATAAATGGTGTATTCCTATCGAAACCTATTGCTATCCCCCTGGATCTCTTATTGGGAGAATATCCATGAAACAAAACTGGAAAACTAGAAGACCACTTAAAATGAGTCTCTTGCAAGAAAACTATATTTGAGGCCCAACCTTTCAATTCCTGCAGTATTTGATGCAGTTTACTAGGGCTGTTTAGACCTCTAACATTAAAGGTAACTATCTTTAAGGGCGCCATCTCTTTAATAAGTGTGGCTCACATGGCCAAATGCTTTTAACCATAGGAGAGGGAAGCAATCCTTCTATTTTTCCAGGATTGACCCATTCAACTAACAATATAAAAAACAACATAACAAAACAACATAGCACATCCCTCATATAAAACCCCCCTCCCCCTTCCCCTCCCCAACTACATTGAATATCAATGTTATGGCCCACCCAGCTGTCGCCTAGATTATAGGCGTTCAGCTGGGTGGGGCATTCTCTAGGGGCCCTTATATGGCCACCCGGTCCTCCGGGCCTCATCCCTACTACGGAGATGGTCCCGGGTACCCGGATGGGCATCGCCAAACCCCAGTACGCCCCCCGAGCGGATTCTCTTCTCCTACCGATCTCCCCTCCCCACCCCACTGTCTGTACCGTTTATTTATTGTCCTAATGCTTTTTCACACCTCTAAGCTTTATTCCATTGCTGATCTTTTAGCTTCCTTCATTCTGGGTTTTTTTTCCCCCAGTTTTCTAATTGGGGCATTGGTATGTCTAGTTTACTGCAAAAGCTCTTCAAGTCCTCTGGGAATCGCAGTGTAGCCGAAACCCCTTGATTTTTTGCTATTAGACAGGCTGGAAAGCCCCATCTATATACAACCTTTTTATCTTGTAGTTGTTTTATCAGGGGTTTCCACGCCCTCCTGCGAGCCAAAGTTTCTTGTGATAAATCTGTAAAGATAAGGATCTCAATTCCCATATATTCAATCGGTGCAGCACTTCTCATGCCCTGTGAGACTTGTTGTTTTATTTCATAACTTGAAAACCTCACCATCACATCTCTCACAATGTCTGTTACTGGAAAAGATATTCTTTGTACTCTATGCACTCTTTCAAAAGACATGGGAGCTGTTACTTCTTTTTTCAGTATCTTGTTGAACATCTCGCGAACTGTAATTTCCAAATCACTGTTTTTAACGGACTCCGGTAGCCCACGTATCCTCAGATTATTACGCCTGTTGCGGTTCTCTTGATCTTCAAGCCTATACTGGATATTCCTAATTTCTACCCACTCCGATTCTGCCCTCTCCCACAGCTCTAGAATTGCATGTGCTTCTGATTCTTCCACTCTTTGTAGCACATTTTGTATATCCGTTCGAGTAGCACTCAGTTCTCTTTTAATAATGTCTTCTAAGTGGGCCATCATCTCTACCATGTCTTGTTTTGTAGGGAGTGCCTGAAGATTATCTAATTCTTTCTCCATTTCCTTTTGTTGTTGGTCCTGCTGTAGAGTCCCTTCTTTGCCTAGATCCATATTTTTATTCTGCCCTTCAGTGGGGGGGTTATTCCTTCTATATTTTCTACTACTTGCTCTGCCCTTTGATCTACTTTATCTTGCACCATATAAGCTTTTATGGAGGTACTACTTCCACTGTCCACTTGGTTTGTTTTTGCTCCTCTTCTCCTCATTTTTCCTCCCACTTAAAAGTTTCTATTCCGTTCACTTTGAGCGTTACCCACCAATTAATCTTCCCCACAGTCTATATAGATGGAACTTCTTAGAGACACTATAGGTCCAGTATACTGACCCCTTATATAAAAATCTAAATTAATGATAGTAAAGAGTACAGAATGTGCACCTGGCCTGTTGATGTTTAACCTTTATGGTCACGTGCTGGTGTCCCCAACAATTTTACCTTTTTAGTTTTATGCAAGACTAGTTCATCTTATTTACCCCAAGGAAGAAAAACAAAAAACAAACAAACAAAAAAAAAAAAAACACCACATAAACTGAATGAAAATGAGAATACTAACTTGTAACAATGAGTAAACAGATATATAAATACTTTTATAGTCCTTTTAGTTTACTCAAACCCTGGTATATCTAGGTATATATGTCTGAAAAAAAAAACACTGTCATAGAGAGTACTATATCCTTCCCCCTTCAGTTTCCTATGGAAGGGGAGCCGACTATTAATTAAAATAGGGCAAATCCACTGTCCAGAGGGGGGGCGGGGTATTCTTCCTCCTCTTTGAACTTTACAAAAAATTATAAAGATGAGTATAAAAATATATGGTGTAAATGAATAAGTCTATGTCCTTTCCCTTTTCTTTCCTTCCCCCTGCAGAGTTTTTCTACAGAGACATATCTAACAGGCAACAAGGCAGGTAGATACTGGGCAAATATAGGTAGCAAATATGCAGCAAATAGGTAGCAAAAATAGGTAGCAAAAGATAGGTAGAAAGCAACAGGGCAGATGAACAGCAAGCCACAAAACACGTGGATACCGCACCCCGAGACACGAGAGTAGCAAGAACTCAAGTGTGGCAAGGAGCAAAGTAGAGAATCAGTCAGGCCAATCAATACAGGCAGGCTGGTTCAGGCAGCTGTAGAAAGATTTTTCAGAATTCTATAGGTGGTGCAACGATGAAAAAAAAAGAAAAAAAAACCCCAGAACCCCCCAAAATTGAATGTTATGTACCCAAACAGTTCACTTCTGGGAGCTTTAAATTGAAGCACTGTTTTCCTCTTCCTGGTACTGCTCCTCACCAACCCGTGCCTAAATTGTACCTTTTACTTCACTTTTAAAGTGCAAAGTAGGTATTCCTACCCAATCTTTGTCTCCGCTCACCAGTGATTTGGCTCATTCAATGGTGTCTATGGGGCTTTATATGGCTCCGAGAGCCTTCATGCAGCTTCCTTGTCCCCTCGATGAATCCCGATCCTCGGGGTCTCTCAGCACTCAGGTACCTCCAGCTGACATGCTTCCCCATCCATATTAAATTATATTCTCTCCTTTCTATTTCTTGGAGGAGGGACAGTCTCTACGAATCAAAGCAGGGCAACACTTATGGAATATGCAGGAAGAATATAAAGTATACAGATATAGCTTATCAGGGAATAGGAGTTTCTTTTTCCCTTTTTGAAAGTTTTTTTTTTTTTAAATGGAAAGTTTCTGCAGATAAATGCATATAAATGGCAGAAGCTAAGCAGTTAAGCAGTCAAGCAGGTTAACAGCAGGTTACCTTTAGCAAATCAATTCAGCTAAACTGGTAGATTTCCAAGCTTCAGTATATAGTGTAACAATGGATAAAGCAGCAGACAGACCGCAGATGCCGCTTACCGCGGCATACAGTAGTGCACAGCGGCACCTTCAGGCTGGTTTACAGCTGCTTCAGGGGAGATACAGGTCGGTTTGAACACGAGAACTCAGCCATGCTTAGTATATCCGCTCTGGGAGAACGCCCTGGAGCTCACAGCATCAGACTGCCGCTTGGCGCCATGTTGTAACTCCGCCCCTCCCCCAAGCTCCCTTCTCTTTTTCTAACTTGCTTCTTCCATTCCTTTACTCAGGTGCAAGATGGGCCCTCTGGTCGGACCCGCTGTCTCGACTTTGGGGTTCCTGTCTAGGTTTTGTATGTAACGATGTCCCTCAAAAGATATGTCGCTGCTACACTTGATTTTTCTAAGTATACAATAATTATATTAAAAAAACTTTGGGGTAAGATAAATAAGTCCAGTGTTGGATGACATAATGGTCACTATGGCTGTAACAATTACATTATTATGCCTTTAGGTTGCCTAGGTGGATGGGTAGGTGTGTGCTGTCCTGCTTGACCCCTCCGTCGAATGTACAAAGTTGGCCTGATATAAGGCCCATGGGTTGTTTGACCTATTAGTGGCATATAAACTAATATGTTTCTCAATAATAGTTTTCTTATAGTTGACCACTCTTTCACAGTCTCTAATACCCAATAGCAGATCTCCATGTATTCATGTCTTAATTCCTTACCCTTAATACATGCTATCGATGACTTCTTATTTACTGTTTATGTTGTCAGAGCCATTTTGCACTCTTTTGTATTACATTGTTTAACTGTATTTCTGAAAATTTAATAAACAAATTGAAACAGAAAAATCATAAATAATTTGTGCCAGTGAAAAAAAAAATCAAGAGTTGCATATAAACAGATATGTACGTATATCGGTATATGTCTTTATGTCACATAATAGTCATGGTATACATGTTCCACTATAGTGCTGTATTTTTCTGGAGATATGAGTAGTCCTCTTGATCAATGTGAATTCCCCTTTAAGTGCACCAGAATTCTACTACGTAGTTTTTCTGTGTTTGCACCACCACCAACGTGCCACTGCTCTCACTTTATCGAATGGATCTGATGTGACTGAGATCAATAGCGCTTTTTTCCTTTAAGCATGGGACATCGTTATTCTCCTGTGCTTTCTTTGTCCTCAGTCTGGATGCTGGAAAGTTAAACCATTGCCATGCTGGTTCCCCTCGATGGGTAGCCAAAAGAGAGTAACACTAATAGCGCTCACTGTGTAGTAAGCTTTATTTCTTGGAAAATATATATGATGCCACTCATATTATTGTATAAAAACCAAAATAGCCTGTATGTAGCCTCCCTGTACCTCCAACAAAATAGCATCCCGTACCCTTCGTGTTTGCGGCGTGGTGTCATTGGCACCTCTCCCTACGCATTACGTCACCTCATCACCAGGAGAGGTGAGGGGAAACCTTTCACTGAGGACACCTGTTTACAATTGTTGAAGAGAATATTTTTCCACACTTCATTTGTGTCTCTGGGAGAGGATGTGTAGAGGCAAAAATAAAAAACCGACAGGGGTATTTAGCATCTATATGAAACAAAAAAAATTGACAATAGATAAATAACAAAATTGTCCTTTTTTACCTAAAACTGTCCATACATGGGTGGAATTTTGTTCCAAAAAATTTGATGCAGTAAAGTTTGTTTGAGTTTCTAACAGTTTTCCAGGTCAAATTGACAATCATTTTAGACATTTTAAACAAACAAAAAAATCGAAAGAGTAGGAAGGAATTTTTTTCTCGAGCAAATTAAATTGTAAATGTGAATGTGTTTTTCTTTCAGGGGATTCTATTTAATTCAAAATCAATCTAAACAAAATTTTTAAGTACTTTAGAATGACATTTATCATGTCTCTGATTGTATTATCTAATGTACTTGCAAGATGAGAATGTATGTATGAAAATCTATCAGTGTATTGCCGCTTAAGGGAACCCTGAAAATCTGGTCGTCAGAAAGTACTTCTGTGAGAATGGGTGCAAAACTGAATAGTACTAGGCTATTCTCTCTCCAGGTCAAGTTCTTCATAGAGTAAATTAGAAAATGACTGCATTATGGCCACTAGATGAAGCTGATGATTATAGTAAATAAGTAGTTCCAATAATCATCAGTACCATCTAGTGGCCATATTACAGCATTTTCCTGACTCTATTCTGTATGAAAGAAGAATGTTCAACCTGGAGAGAAAACTGACTAATAACATTAAATTTTGGCTCCCGTTAAGGCCTGATTCACACCTATGCATTTTTAGTGCTTTTGCATTTTGCAGATTTGCACTACAGAACGTGTTCCATAGAAAACCATAGAAAATGGACTGTGGTGCAAATCTGCAAAATGCAAAAAGCACTAAAAATGCATAGGTGTGAATTAGGTCTAACACAGAACAAATGTAAATGCAGTGTCACAAAATGAATGGTTCTGCAGTTTGTTTGTTTTTTTTATATATATAAATGCACCCATAAGGTTCATTAAACCATATGTGTTTAACTTCTCAATTGGTCAGTACATAGACTCTGTTTCAGCTCTTTAATAGCTCCTTAACATAAATTTATAGCTGTAGCGCCCTCCTCACTCCCCTCTTTCTCTCGTCTTGTCTTTCTCTTGTCTAGGGGTATCTTAGAGGGGAGGGAGCGGGGACACCACGCCTGGCTTCCACCACATGTGTCAGTGCGGTATAAGCAACGTTCTTGTATTACCTTCGGGTCAGTGCTGTGCACCTGGATCCTCCCTCCAAGAGTCACCTTGAACAATGTCTGCTAGGAAATGAGCCCCACACCATAAAAGTTCAACAGTCCTTTATTCTTCTGCGAACGAACACAATCAGTTGAACTCCCTTGGTTAACAGAACAGGAAAGGAGGTGTGGATGCGAATAGGCCCAGACACAATTTGGTTCTCCACTTTCCTTCCTGAAAGTGGGTTACGGTCTCCGCACGAGGGGGAATTTCCTTCCAGGCGGTCTCCGACGAGAGGCTCACCTGTCACCGGCAATCTGCTGCACCGGGTCTTCAAGTGAGGAGCTCCCCCCGGTCCATTGTGCCTTCCGGATTCGGGTACCCACTCCCGGGGTTCCCTAGATCTCCTTCCCTCGCGGAACTCAGTGTTGGGCACTGAGCTCCGGACCTCCATCCGAGTACCTCACCCCAGGCTAAAGGTGCCTGGGATGGAACACGACCTCCGGACGTCCTCTAGGCCTAGGCCACCCAGAGGACCGACACGAACCACCGTCCACAAGCTGAAGGTGCCTGGGACTTCCCCCGTGACAAAGATGTCTGGCCCCTTTATACCCTCTCCCAGCAAGCACAGCGGGTTCCCCGCCCCACCATACGGCTGCCGAGGGAGGACAAAAAGGAGGCACCGCACACAGCAATGATTCAACCCCAGCCCAGGGCGACAGCGCCACCCACAGGGCCACAGGGAATTACACATCACTGATGTCTCTGCCAAGTTCAAATTTACACCCGGGAAAGTACATACTCGCTACACTCTCTCCCTGGTCGTTTGACACTGGTCCCCAGTGTCTGGAGTAAATCATGCCCTCAACGGCTGACATAATCCAATCCAGAAACTCACTAACAATTGTATAATACCAAAACTTTTAGAAAAAAAACTACCCTACTGGAGAAATTGTGTCTGAGCCCTGTAATAAAAGGGAAAGAAACAACAACAACATGTAATCATAACTTTGAATCACATTTTACATCATACTCTTCCCACCCATCCTGACTAAGATCCACCCCATTCTCAGTGATCTTGATGGATGCTCTCCTGCAGAGGGAAAAGAAAGAAACAACACACATAACCCTGACACATGTATTCGTGTGAGAGAAAAGAAACTTCTTCGGGAAGAGATCCCTTTTCTCCAAAGAGTGAATGTGTGAAAAGTGTTTAACGTTGCGTAACACTGCCACCTGGTGACAGCATCGCGGTAACTGCACCCGTGGAACTGTCCTCTTCTCTTTTGGCCCTATCTACCCAGAGTCCAAGATCTCTTGCGGGAAAAGTGAAGAACAAACCAGGAACAGTTCTCCATTCCTCTGGGCACAAAAGCAATGGCCCCAGAAAGTTCAGCAGCATAATCAAGAACAAACAGAGTCTTTCTCTCTCCTATAAGTAGAAGCGGGGATGCGGCAGAACAAGCGGCTTCAAGTGCTGGTCCATGGTCTCCAGATGATACTCCACATCTTCCCCTTCCTTGCGCCGGATCAGCACTTTGTCTGCATGGATGTGTCGTCCCAACATCCACTCTGCCTTGCAGTCCTTGAAACATTGAGAGGCCTTGGGAGAGCATGCCAGGTACCTGCGGGCGTGCGGAACCTGAAGGTGGGTCCACACAAAGTCATTGTACCAGCGCTCCCGGCACACTTCCACCTCATAGAGCAGTTCCTTCGACAAGTACGGATACTCCCATCCGTATTCTGCAGCAACCTTTTGGCCAAATAGGCGTTGTAATCTCGCCAAAGGAGGCATGGTAGCTTTGTCCCCTTCGCCAGGCAAAACTATCGAGTCCGGGTGGCGAGGGACCTTGACCACATCTGGCCTGGGCATAGGTGCCCGCAGCAACAGTCTCTTTTCCCCGGCCTTCGATACAGATGGCATCGGGGATGTAGAAGCAGGCTGGGGACGGGACCTCTCTTCAGGCGCTGGTGCCTCCACCCGGGGTGTACTTTCCCCTGTTGACATGGGTGGATCTCTGATCCTCCGAGATGAAGCGAGAGGTACTTTGTCCCAGCCCTTCTCGGCAAACAAATCATCTATGGCGACATCGTCTCCCATGTCCGAGAGCGACTCCAGGTCAGAGGTGTCACACTCCTCCGCGGGTATGTAGCCGGTTGTAGAAACGGAGCCACCACCTCCCGCGGACTCACTGGGCCATGACTTCCCGACACCTCCGCCCACACACCAAATCTCTCCGCCTGGCTTACCTCGGCCTTTACTTGAAGCGGGACGTCCGGAACTCTTGTCAACGGATCCATCCAGGCCGGGCGTAAGCGGACGAGACGGTCCACCACAACCGCTGGTCGGGGCTACCATGCCGGTCTTTCTCTTCAGGGGCGGACACTGTGAGACAGTGGTGACCGAGTCAGCATCCTCGGATTTCTCCCGTTGGGGTTTTACGACCTCCTCCGTGGTTGCTGCAGTGTGCGTAGGGATGGCTCTCACAGCAGTGATTCCTCCTCTCTGAGTGGTGTTGCCTGCAGCACGGCCGGGGTAAATGGTTCTCGGCCTCTCAACCGCCAGATCCACTTCGAACAGAAACTCCCCACAGGCCTCACATCGCCCGAATGGCTTCAGCTGGCACACCAGTCCCGAACAGCTGCCGGGACAAATCACACCCAGGGCCTCAACGTCCATGCACGAGTACAGGGCGAATCGACCCCTTGGCTTTAGCCGAATCCCCGTATCTGTTACCGGAGCAGCAGCAGTCAATGTCGTGGTGGAAGGGTGAACTGGAATCCACGATGTATGTCCGAACATGGCGACCTGTTGCTGATCCATCGCACACTGCAGTTTTTGCGCCAAAGTCCCACGTGTAGTCCTTCACACGTATTGAACTCCTCCCCTTTGCTCCAGTTCGCGGGCTTTTCTTCTTTTCTGTTTCTGAGTCACGCCCACGAACTAAGCGATGGGGGTGTGCCTGGTGGCGCAGTGCAATAGAAACCCCCACGTGTACTACTTCACACGGCTGAGCTTCCCCCTTTTTCCACTCTTCTGCGCGGGCCTTTCCCTTCATTGTGTCATGTCCACGACTTCGAGCAGGGATGCACTTCGGCCAATGAAGGCCTGCCTATTCGCTTAACTCCTCCAGCAGACACGTTCAACGCTGTGGTGAACAAACACTATACCGGACCCGAGCCCCCACGTGTAGCGCCCTCCTTACTCCCCTCTTTCTCTCGTCTCGTCTTTCTCTTGTCTAGGGGTATCTTAGAGGGGAGGGAGCGGGGACACCACGCCTGGCTTCCACCACATGTGTCAGTGCGGTATAAGCAACGTTCTTGTATTACCTTCGGGTCAGTGCTGTGCACCTGGATCCTCCCTGCAAGAGTCACCTTGAACAATGTCTGCTAGGAAGTGAGCCCCACACCATAAAAGTTCAACACTCCTTTATTCTTCTGCGAATGAACACAATCAGTTGAACTCCCTTGGTTAACAGAACAGGAAAGGAGGTGTGGATGCGAATAGGCCCAGACACAATTTGGTTCTCCACTTTCCTTCCTGAAAGTGGGTTACGGTCTCCGCACAAGGGGGAATTTCCTTCCAGGCGGTCTCCGACGAGAGGCTCACCTGTCACCGGCAATATGCTGCACCGGGTCTTCAAGTGAGGAGCTCCCCCCGGTCCATTGCGCCTTCCGGATTTGGGTACCTACTCCCGGGGTTCCCTAGGATCTCCTTCCCTCGCGGAACTCAGTGTTGGGCACTGAGCTCCGGACCTCCATCCGAGTACCTCACCCCAGGCTAAAGGTGCCTGGGATGGAACACGACCTCCGGACGTCCTCTAGGCCTAGGCCACCCAGAGGACCAACACGAACCACCGTCCACAAGCTGAAGGTGCCTGGGACTTCCCCCGTGACAAAGATGGCCGGCCCCTTTATACCCTCTCCCAGCAAGTACGGCGGGTTCCCCGCCCCACCATACGGCTGCCGAGGGAGGACAAAAAGGAGGCACCGCACACAGCAATGATTCAACCCCAGCCCAGGGCGACAGCGCCACCCACAGGGCCGCAGGAATTACACATCACTGATGTCTCTGCCAAGTTCAAATTTACACCTGGGAAAGTACATACCTGCTACACTGCATAATAGTAATTCCTGACTGGGAAAGGCTTATATGGACCCAATATGTTACAGTCCTGATTGGTGTTGCTGTGCCCAACGGCTGCTCTCACATATTGTACACAATGAACAGTTCTGTTAATTTCATAACTGATTTTTTTATTTTATACACATGGTCTGTCCATAAAGATATATGCAACACACAGCCCCTAAGGGAGTATATATCCGAAATGCAGCCCTTGTCACATCTGAAAAAAGGATTCTGAGTATTGAAACAAGCCTGCTGATGATTAAATATTATTAGGTCATCTGGAGACTTTTTTCAACTTTCCTGAAACTTTACAACAACCCCAAGAAAGAAACCAGTTTAAACAAGAGTAAAGGTATTGACATCTAAAGAATGCAGTCAGCTTGTAGTGGGAGATCTGAAGCAAATTGACCCTTAGAGAAAATTACGTCATTTGTCATAAACCTCTGTCAAATGTTTAATAGATAATTTCATTATGTCACTTGCGTTAAAAAGGGTTTTTTGCCTTAGGAAACCAGGGTTCTTCAAAGGTTGCCGTTACGGTTCCACAGACAAAGCAAAACATAGAAACACATTTTTCAGCATAAGTTTTGTATCTCTTAATATATATATGTAGCGGGTATATGCTTTTCAGTGTTTAATTCTGGTGAAGACATCAGTGATGTCTAGTTTCCTGCGACCCAGCAGGTGGTGCTGTCACTTTGGGCCGGGGTTGAACCATCGCTGCAGTGCTATAGCCTTTGTGACCTCTCGCAGCAGTTGTACGGCGGGGCGGGGAACCCGCTGTGCTTGCTGGGGGAGGGTATAAAAGGGGCGGACATCTTCGCCACGAGGTTCGAGTCCCAGGCACCTTCAGCCTGAGGGCTGCGGTCCACGGTCGGTGTCCAGGTGGCCTAGGCCTGGACACTTGGAGTTCATGTTTCATCCCAGACACCTTCAGTCTGGGGTGAGGTACTCAGCCGGAGGCCTGGGGCCCAGTACCTTCCACTGGGTCCCGCAAGGGAGGGATTGTCCTAGGGTGGCCCGGGCGCCGGGCACCTGAATCCAGAGGCATAAGGGACCGGAGGAGGGATTCATCCGAAGATCTGGTGCAGCATATTGCCAGTGCCGGGTGAACCTCCGGAGACCGCCCGGATGGATATCTTTCCCGAACAGGGGCCAAGTTCATAGAGGAGGGTGGTTCATGTTCTATGACCGGTGGCAGTGGTCCAACTAGTCAACTCAGGTCAGTGGCAGAGACCTGCTATTAGGCCTGTGGCAGGGGCCTCAACAGTTCATCCGGTCGGTGGCAGCGACCAATCTCACGGTCGGTGGCAGAGACCGTGCACCAGGCCTATTCGCTTGCAAAGGAATAGGAGAGTTTATTTGTGCCTGGGCCTACTCGTATACACACCCCTGTCTGTCTGTTACTGAAAGTTCAACTATTATGTTCACCCTGGCAATGGAGAAATAAAGAGTGTTGGACTTTTAATTGGTGTGGGGCTCTATTACTGGCAGACACATCCACGGAACAATTCGGAGGCTTTGTATGCAGTGAACAGATCCGGAGGTAATTCAAGTGACTTTGCTCAACCCTCATATACATACGAGGGGAGAGCTTGGCGTAGTGTTCCTGCACTCTCCTCTCCCAGGTACCCCTAGACAAAACCAGCCAACCAGGCAATAGAAACGGAGAGGGAGAGTGAGGCCGCTACATATATATATATATATATATATATATATATATATATAAGAAATTGTTCCATAGATTGTTGATCTAGGAGTATCCAATTGTCCTAAGGGATCAATAACAAATATATTAATAAAGTGTCTCCCAAATTATGCACACAACCCCAAAATATGTCTTGGACCCCTTTCACACTGAAGGCATTTTTCAGGTGCTAAAGTGCTAAAAATATCAGCTGTAAAGTGCCTGAAAAATGCCTCCCCTGCAGCCCCAGTGTAAAAAGCCCGAGTGCTTTCACACTGGAGCAGTGGGCTTGCAGGACGTTAGAAAAAGTCCTGCAAGCAGCATCTTTGGGGCTGTGGGGGAGCAGTGTATACACCGCTCCTCCACCGCTCCTGCCCATTGAATTTAATGGGCACCACTGCCGAAGCGCCTGCAAAACACTTTAATTCTTTCTTCTGCCGCTAGCAGGGGTTAAAAGCGCCCGCTAGTGGCCGAAAAGCACCGCTAAATCTACGGTAAAACGATTTACCGCTAACACAGAGCGGTGCCAGTGAATGGGGTCTTAGGGGTTCAGAAAAGGAACTTTCACCCCGTGGCAGCTAATTAGGCTATTTTTGCCTTTCTCTAAAGCTCCATTTCTTTATTTATTAAAGGTATTTATATAGCCCTGCCAATTATCAGTCCCTGCTGTCAAGGAGCTTACAGTCTAAGGTCCCTATCTTACTTGCATACTTACACACACCTACTAGGACTGAATTGGACAGAAGACAATATACCTACTAGCATGTATTTGAAGTTTTGAAGGAAACTAACAAAAGCATAGGAAGAACATACAAACTCCATGCATATCATGCCCTGGCCAGGATTTGAACGGATCTAGGATTTATTGGATACAGGTTTAAATACATTTTGTCTATCAGTTAAATTCAATAGACATGGGGGTGTGACCGGATGTGATCAAGGCAGTACGTGTCTTCCCAGAGCTCCAGCTTTCCTCCTGAAAATCCTCAGTTTTTGGTACCTTTCTAACCAAATTCTGTATCCACATAGCCAGCAGAGGAGTCTGTGACCTGAGTAATGCAGTCATCAGCGTCTAAAAAGCACAAGGTGTCGGCTCTGTTGGACCAGCGGCAGCTCCGCTCTCAACGAAGCAAGCACACAGGCTCCGCCATCTTGGTTCCGTTGTCATCCTCACAGATCGCCAAGCTACAGGGCACAAGGATGGCGCAGGCTGCAGATATTGCACTCCTGAACCCAGGGATGTCCCCGCCGCAGTCCCCTTAGCTGGACTTGGATAAGGTGGCTATCACCAAACCGATCCAGGAAGCTATTGCTGTGTCCAAGGCTGAGCTAATGGGCCGCATCGACTACCTGGCATCTGAATGCAATCTCATCAGACATATAATCTAGATAAGATCTGAAGCAGACTTACCACGGCTGAAGACTGCATTTCTGAGGATGTCTCACACTCCCAGGGCTCCCAGTTGTCTGAGCTCAGAGACATGGTAAGATCACTGCAACATAGAGCTGATGATGCAGAGGATAGACAGAGGAGGAATAACGTACGGGTGGTGGGGTTGCCAGAGGATGCTGAAGGGGCCAAACCGGTCTTATTTGTAGAACAATTCTTCAAAAACCTGCTCTCCCGGGGGCCCTCACTCCCACATATGTTGTTCAAAGAGCCCATCAAGACCCCCAGGCTCCCCACCGTGGCCTTTCCTGGTCAGGTTTCTAAATTATAGAGACCGTCACATGCATCTGGCTGAAGCAAGAAAGCATCAGGATCTAAAGTTTGAAAATGCTTGTATTTCCCAATTTCTCTGCTGAAACACAGAGAAAACGCCGCTCTCTTACAGATATCAGGCGGAGATTCAGAAAAAAAGGAAATAAAATACAGTATGCTGTATCCTAGCCAACTTTGGGTTCAATACAAAGATGCAGTCAAGTTCTTTGATACCCCGCAAGATGCCTGTGATTGGTTGGTTACCAACCCATAGAGCCCATAGGTGCTCGGATCTTGTTTGAGGATGCATGGTTGTTGTTCTGCTGGGTTCTGGATCATCTACTACTGATGGAGTTGAACAGTTGCTCTTTATTTTACTGTCTCCCTGCAGGCTACCGGTTGAGGTGCCTTGGGGATCTCATATTTTTTCTGCAACCCTTCATCCGTGCTGAGGTTAGATAGGTTCACCGCTTTCTGTTATATGGCTTGGAGTCTCAAGTTGGAGAAGCAAGATTAGCAACGAGACCTGCTGAACTTTTAACACCCACGGTTGGACCTCTTCAGTTTTTGGGGTTTTCAGGCTCAAGCTGCATACTGGACAGTTTTTTGTTTTTTTTAGTTTACGTTTCTGGTATAATGGCAGGGGGGGGGGGGGGGGTTCTACAGTTCAGCTCAAGGGTTCATGTTTGTGTGCTGCACCAATTATTGCTCTGACGAAGATGTCATGTTTCAGGTTCTTGTCTATTTTTTTCATACCAGAATGTGTTTATGTTTTTTATTTTTCTTTAAGGTATATTAATGAATAGCAAACTTAATGTGGTGTCTTGGAATGTGAGAGGGACGAATAACAAATTTAAGAGGGTGGCGGTGTTTCAGTATCTCAAACAACTTAAGCCACATGTTGTCCTCCTGCAGGAGACTCACCTGGATGGAGGGAAGATTCTGTCCCTACGCAAACCCTGGATACAGAGGGCATTTCATTCTACCTACTACATCTATGCCAGAGGAGTTTCTATTTTAATCAGTAAGGCTGTCCCTTGTACTATTCACCAGATTTTTCTCGAATCCGGGGGTTTGATATGTGGCAGTGGTTCCACCTCAGAAGGCTCCGGGGCCGGATAGCTTCCTGGCGGACTTCTACAAAGATTACATGGAACAATTAGCCTCTAGATTAGTGTGCTTTTGACTCATTGTTTAGATCAAGGGGCCCTCCCGAATTCAATGTTAGATGCCTATATGGTACTCTTATTGAAACCGGGTAAGGATCCACAGGAGTGTTCATCCTATCATCCTATTGCATTGTTAAATATGGATCTGAAGATCCTCACTAAAGTGCTGGCAACTCGCCTGGCCAAGGTCATACCTTCTTTGGTGGACATCAGACAGGATTTATGCCCAGGAAGTCCACTGACACCACGCCAACAAATAGATAAATTAAGTGAAAAAAAGCTGCTCCCCTTGAAGAGTGAAATAAACTCCTAATGACTGTGTAGTGGGGTAGGGGGCGCTAGTGATATAACACTATATAAAAATAATTGCATAACAGTGAAAATCACATTACTACAAAAAAACACAACATGGAGGCCATATGTGCTGACATAAATAAAAATAAGATCAAGTCCAAAATGATAAGTTCATAGAATTCCAAAAGGAGAAAATTATTTTAATGTGATGTTATCTTCCAAACAAATGATCCGTGATCCTTCACCAAACTCTACAACGGCACCCAAAGTGTACCAGATAAGTGATCTGCTTACCAGAAAGATTTGACTTCTTTAATTAAAAAGAGAGAGTCAAAAGCCGCTTTGGCAGGATAGTGCCTGCTCACATGGGATATGACTGGAGATGTATAGGAATCTTCCTCCCCATAGTTATAGGCAGGATATGTGAAAAGAATAATAAACATCCATAGCGTAACACTGTTTATTTAAAACATATAAAAAAGAGAAAATAGCGAAATGGCTCCTTTTAAAAGTGCTTAATCCCGGCACTGGGGCTGCTGGCTTGTCTCAAATTTGGTATCTGAATGCACGCGTCCACCTCCGTGGATGGCGTGCATTTCACCGACCGAATAGGACAACCAGAGGAACCGCAAGTGCCGTAGAGTAGCGTGACCAGGTACCGCATCGACCTACGTTTCGTGATTACGTCTTCAGGAAGCGTCACTGGTAGTCACGATATTTATAGTCTGAGTGTCTGACTCAGAGGGAAATTTGTAAATTGGCAGTCACAGTGCCGGTTTACATTGCAGGCAAACTAAATACATTTTAATTAATAAAACGGCACAAAGGCAATAATAAATGAACTTCCTACAGTGTTGGATGATAGTTAGGATACTCGTACATATTGCACTAAATAAAAGGCATAACGGTAATAACCAGCATGAACAAATGCCAGCAGGGCCCGCCCAATGGCACTATAATATAGTGATAGTATTACTTGTAAACATTGTATTAAAAAAAGCATGCCAGTGGTAACCAGCATGAATGGATGCCAACCGGGACCACCCAATGGCAAATAAAAAAGTTCATTTTAAAATTTATTCTGTGGGTGAATATTAGAAAAAGGGGATCCTTTTGTCCTTTGAGCCGATTCTCACTGACATCCTTGAAGCCTCCAAGGACTACTTTAAACTCAATATAGGGACTGTCTCATCTCCGCTCACGTTATGGGAAGCATATAAAGCGATTCTTCGGGGCCATGTTATTCATATTGCGTCAAAGCATGAGAAAGAGCGTATCCAGGCTCGTCGCAATCTGGAGCAACGTCTGGAGGCCCTGTCTGCGGCTTTCAAACAATCTCCCTCCCCGGTTAATCGCAGGCTCCTAGACAAGACCCGTACGGACTTAGATTTATGCTTGACTGAGGAAGCAGAGCGCACTTTGCATTGGGCCCGTCAAAAATGGTATGCCAAGGCAAATAAACCTAATGCGATGTTGGCTAATAGATTACGGATCACCCCGAAATTTACTCCCATAAATTTGCGCACCCGTCACAATATTCTCAGGGGCAACCCACAGCGGATCTTGGACGAATTTCGTCATCGGCTTACTAAGCTCTATTCTGCCCCTACTCACTCCTCTACCCAGGGCCTGGATGCCTACCTGAAGGATTTACCCTTACCCTCCCTATCCGACACCCACATGTCTCTCATGGACCGAGATATACAGGTCTCGGAAGTTCTTAAGTGCATTAAAGAACTCAAGGTCGGTAAGAGACCAGGCCCGGATGACTTCACGGCCCTATACTACCGGAAGTTAGCGGATGTTCTGGCTCCACATCTGGCGTCTATATATAATTCAGTTAAGGGGGGTCAATCCACAGCGGATCTTGGACGAATTTCGTCATCGGCTTACTAAGCTCTATTCTGCCCCTACTCACTCCTCTACCCAGGGCCTGGATGCCTACCTGAAGGATTTACCCTTACCCTCCCTATCCGACACCCACATGTCTCTCATGGACCGAGATATACAGGTCTCGGAAGTTCTTAAGTGCATTAAAGAACTCAAGGTCGGTAAGAGACCAGGCCCGGATGACTTCACGGCCCTATACTACCGGAAGTTAGCGGATGTTCTGGCTCCACATCTGGCGTCTATATATAATTCAGTTAAGGGGGGTCAATCATTCACGCCAAACCTGCTGACCGCCAACATCGTAATGATTCCTAAGCCAGATAAGAACCATTCTTCTTGGGCTAATTTCCAGCCAATCTCCCTAATTAATATTGACATGAAAATTTTGACAAAGATCTTGGCAAATCGCCTGAATTCCTTTCTCCCACGCCTGATAAAGAAAGACCAGATGGGTTTTGTCCCTCGCAGACAGGCAGGGGATGCCATTAGAAGGCTCATTCAAATTCAACATATAGTATATAACAGATCCCTAGAAACAATGTTTTTATCCCTAGACGTCAATAAGGCCTTTGACACTTTGTCTTGGCCCTCTTTAACACAGGTGCTTCGTCACTACGGTTTTGGCACCTCCTTCTTGAGCTGGATCTTGGCTATTTATGACTCCTCCCAGACCAAAGTACAATACTCTGGTTTTGAGTCGTCCACCTTCCCCATTAGGAGGGGAAACCGTCAAGGCTGCCCGCTCTCCCCTCTCCTATTTATCCTGGCTCTGGGACCCTTGGCGGAAGCCATCTGATCCCATCCGGATATTTCAGGGGTGGAGGTAGCGGGCACCTCGTACAAATTGTCATTGTTTACGGATGACATTCTGTTGACCGTTACCAAACCCAGAATTTCCCTCCGCGATCTCTCTGCCCCTCAGCTGCTTAGCTGCTTTATCTATACAGGGTGATCCGTGCTTGCTTGTAACTGCCCCACCGCACCGATCACCGCTGACTGTCTCCTTATCCTCCTTCAGTCCCCTCTGTGTCCCCCTCCATTTTGCTGTCCCCCTCCGTGCCCCATGACTGTCCTCCTCCATTCTGCTGTTCCCCTCCGTGCTCCTAGACTGTCCCCCTCCGTGCTCAGTGACTGTCCCCCTCCGTGCTTCGTGACTGTCCCCCTCCGTTCTCCATGACTGTCCCCCTCCGTGCTCCATGTCCCCCTCCGTTCTGCCGTCCCCCTTTGCCCCCTCTCCTCGATCTGTCAGGATGGAGAGCGGAGGGAGGTCGGAGCCGGTAAACCTGCCCCCTTTCTTTTACGAATGAACAGTCAGTGATTACTGACTCTGTCCATTCACATAACTGAAACATTGTAACTTGTGATTACGATCCTTCAGTTTATGAATGGAGAGGAGCCGCTGTCTCCTCTGCATTAATTTTCAGCGCAGCTGAGGCTGCAGAGAAAGGGACTGGGAAATCCCTATCCTCAGTCCCTTTCTCAGTCACAAAGGGGAGTCTTCGGGGGTCTGTTAAGACCCCTGATCTCTCACCAAAGCCCCCCCAACAGGGCTAAAAAAAATAAATAAAAAATAAATAAAAAGAATTGCAATAAATAAAATGAATTGTAAAAAAATAAATAAAATTAAAATAAAAAAACACACTCTTTTCCACTTACAGTAGCTGCTGCATTCCCACCCTAGGCTTATACTCGAGTCAATACGTTTTCCCAGTTTTTTTGTGGTAAAATTAGGTGCCTCGGCTTATATTCGGGTCGGCTTATACTCGGGTATATACGGTACTCGGATTTATACCAAGCCAACTTCCCTTCCCTTTATGGGAAGCTGGCGGTTATGCTCACCGCTTGGTCCACTCTTCCGCTTTCCTGGTTTGGAAGAGTGGCGACTGTGCGCATGACTTATCTTCCAAAATTGCTGTATTATTTCTGTGTTTTGCCAATCCAGGTACACTCTCACATCCTCCGAATACATCAACGTAGGATAATGCGGTTTGTCTGGGGCTCAACGAGACCCAGGATTAAGAGACAGGTTCTGTATGCCCGCAGAATCAGTGGTGGCCTTTCGGTCCCTAACTTACAAGCTTATCACACAGCTGCGGGGATTGCCCCATTATCTCATCTTCATGAGAAGCAGCAAATGCCACTGTGGGCCACCATGGATTTAGTGGATTCTCACCCGACACCACTAGTTTCTGTTCCCTGGCTCCCTAGGGCACATCGCCCGCCTACTATAGGCCCTTGTCTGGCCCATTCCCTTTGGTTGTGGGGTGCGGTCAAATATTCCGTGGGCCTGATTTCCCCCCATCTCCCGCTACTCCGCCTTCTTCACTACCCATTATTCCCACCAGGTTCTGACAATCCATTACAGTTCACATGGTGGTCTGAGCATGGCTTTGAAAACGTCCATCCCATGTTCACCTCAACCAAAATTATCCCATTCGAGGTCCTACGTTCCTCTCACGACATTCCCCTTAAGGAACACTATAGTTATTTGCAACTCTGGCATTTTCTCCAACAACTTATAAGATCCCAACCCATCCCTTATACTATGACACCCTTTGAAAGTCTCTGTAGATCGCGCCCCAAATACTAGGGTCTCATATCTCTGATTTATGCAGCTATCATTGGTTCTAAGAAACCACCACTGAGACCTTATTACCTCCAGTGGGAGGCTGAACTTGGGAAACAACTTGATCCGGAGGACTGGCAAATCATGACCAAATATCCAAATGCTCCAAGAATGTTCTCTTTTTGGAAAACGCTTACAAAGTGTTCTATAGGTGGTATTACACCCCAGCCAGACTGGCAAGTTTTATTCTATCCTATTCCCCTCTATGTTTCCGTGGGTGCTCTCAGTAAGGTACAATGGCGCATATCTGGTGGACCTGCCCCAGGGTATGCAGATTGTGGGTTAGAGTTTATACGTTGCTCCGCAACCTCTTCAACACCAATTTAAAGAGGGACCCTTTTGAGGCCCTCTTGTGGAAACCAATCACAGAACTTCTCCGCCCTGAACGCCAACTGGCAGCGCATATTTTTACTGCAACTAAATGAATCATCGCAAAGGGCCTGGAAGACCCCGGTCCTCAGCTTTGTAGCAGTTAAAAACTGCGTGAATGATATCATGGTAAATGAGAAACTTACTGCCGTCCTGTCGGACACTCGTGATTAATTCCTCCGGGTATGGCAACCCTGGGTGACTCACAACCACCCTTCGCGATTTGACCCAGCGTTACTTTCCCTTTATGAGCCTCTGTTTCGCCCACCCCGTGGACCCCCCCTCTCCTCCCCTATCCCCCTCTTTCCTATTTCCTTCCTTTCTTTCCTTCTCTCTTTTTTTTTTCTTCAACATAATATGCCTATGCTATTCTTCTATCTGGTTCTCTTTCTCCTCATCGTTTCTCTCTTTCTTCTCTATACTGCTCTTGCCCGCAGGCTTGGCCCTGTTGGGCTTGGACACATGATGTGCCATTGTTTGTTTTACGAATTGGCAAATGTTATCCTCCTTTATGTGAGCTTTTTAGTTTGTTTTTCTTTTTGTACCGTTGCATGGTATATCGTCATCTCGCCTTAAATTTCATATGTAATCCGGTGAGATAGCCGGTATGTCGTCCAGATCAGCATGACCTCACTTTATCGGAACATACGAGATATGGACATCCTTTTGCTGGTCATCTTTACCCGCCCTAGGACTTTTAAAGACTGACTCAAATTTCAGGATTCCGGATTAACCCTTTTGATACCTGCAGTTTTATACTTGTTAGCCCATGATGTGGCCACCACTGTCTTTGTACTATTTTGTTGATGTGTGTTTTCAATAAAACCCTTTGCACAAAAAAAAGGGGGTAGAAAGGCTCAAAATAGGGAAAAAAAGTGATAAGTATATATTACCCATATATCCACTAGAGGGCGACAAGACAGCGGGCACATGATACCATTAGTCATTTGACAGAAAGCAATTCAGGTCTAGCTCAATGTTCATACCATAAGGCTGCATAGTCCGCAATTTATACAGCCACTTCGTTTAATTTTGTGAAATTTCTCTCTTCAAATGTGTTCCCCTCCAGTGTTTGGAAATCTTATTGATTCCATAAAAAGGTACAGAGAGTAGGGTCACTGTTGTGAAAGAGTTTGAAATGTCTTGATACACTGTGGTTTGGAAACCCTTTTTTTATGTTTGCAAGATGTTCGTTTATTCTGATTCTGAGTTGTCGTGTAGTTCGACCCACGTATTGGAGGGAACATGGGCACTCCAATACGTAGGTAACGTGATCTGAGTAGCATGTGATTAGAGGTTTAATCTTAAATTGTTCTTTGGTTACAACTGACTGGAAATGTGAATTTTATTTAGAGACACTTGGCTTTCTTGTTGTTCTACAAGCTTTACATCTAGTGCAGAAATGAAAGCCAGAACCATCCAAAAAGGTAGAAGGTTTCTTTGGGGGGTCTGGTACATTTCGGGTTATTCGATTTCTCAATCCTGAAGCCCTCCTGTAGATGAATTTGGGTTTGGAAGGAATTGAGGATTGTAAATCTTTATCTTTTAGAAGTATGGGCCAGAATTTCCTAAAGATAAATTCAACTTGTTTATATTGTTTGTGAAATCCTGATACAAAAGCCACTTCACCCTTATATTCTTTTTTGGGTTTTTCCACCAGAAGGGATTTTCTATCCATTGAGGACACCTGCAAGAGTGCTTTACTCAGTGTCTCCAATGGGTAGCCTTTTTCAAGGAACCTTCCAGTGAGCATTTCTGCTTGGAGAAAGTCTTCATTGTTAGCCCAATTGCACCTTAGTCGCATACATTTTCCTTTTGGGATGGCCCTTATCCACTGGGGATGATGACAACTGTGGATTCGCACAAAGCCATTTCTGTTGATTGCCTTGAAAAATGTATTTGTGCCAATAGTATTGTTGTTTTTTGTGATAGTGAGATCTAGACAATTCACCATTTTGTTGCTAAATTCCGCTGTGAACTTTAAACCATAGTGGTTATTGTTCATTTGTGCCAAAAATAATTGAAAAATAGCCTGAGACCCCTCCCAAAACAAGATAACATCATCAATATACCTTTTGTAAAAGGAAAGTCATATCCCATGTGAGCAGGCACTATCCTGCCAAAGCGTCTTTTGACTCTCTTTTTAACCACTTCAATACAGGGCATTTTCACCCCCTTCCTGCCCAGACCAATTTTTAGTTTTCACCGCTGTCGCAATTTGAATGACAATTGCGCGGTCATGCAATACTGTACCTAAATGAAATGTTTATGTTTTTTTCCCACAAATAGAGCTTTCGTTTGGTGGTATTTGATCACATCGGCGGTTGTTATTTTTTGCGCTATAAACAAAAGAAGAGCAACAATTTTGAAAAAAACACAATATTTTTTACTTTTTGATTTATTACATATCACTTTAAAAAAAAAAAAAAAAAAAAACAACATTTTTTTCCTCGGTTTAGGCCGATATGTATTCTTCTACATATTTTTGGTAAAAAAAAACGCAATAAGCGTATATTGATTGGTTTGCGCAAAAGTTATAGCGTCTACAAAATAGGGGATAGTTTTATTGCATTTTTTTTTTTTTTTTACTAGTAATGGCGGCGAACTGCAATTTTTTTTGTGACCGTGACATTGCGAGGGACATATCGGACACTTTTGACACATTTTTGGGACCATTCACATTTATACAGCGTTTAGTGCTATAAAACTGCACTGATTACTGTGTAAATGTGACTGTCAGGGAAGGGGTTAACACTAGGGGGCGCTGAAGGGGTTAAAAATGTTCCCTAGTGAGTGATTCTAACTGTAGGGGGAGGGGACTCACAAGGGGAGGAGACCGATCTGTGTTCCTCTGTACTGGGAACACACATCGGTCTCCTCACCTCTGACAGGAGGTGGATCTGTGTGTTTACACACACAGATCGACACTCCTGCCGTGATCACGGGCAATCGTGGGTGCCCGGTGGACATCGCGGCCGCCAGGCATGCGCACCGGGTCCCAAGTGATGCCGCGGGTGCGCGCGCCCCCTAACGGCCGGGAAGCCCAGGACGTCATATGACGTCCACCCGAAAGGGAGACAAGGTTCCTGCCAATGTCATTTTACAATGGCTCGGTAGGGAACTGGTTATTTTAAAATGTCAAATCTTTCTGGTAAGCAGATCATTTATCTGGTACACTTTGGGTCTCGTTCTAGTGTTTGGTGAAGGATCACTGATCATTTGTTTGGAAGATAACATCACATTGAAAGAATTTTCTGCTTTTGGAATTCCATGAACTTATCATTTTGGGACTTGATCTTATTTTTATTTATGTCAGCACATATGGCCTCCATGTTGTGTTTTTTTGTAGCAATGTGATTTTCACTGTTATGCGATTATTTTTATATAGTGTTATATCACTAGCGCCCCCTACCCCACTACACAATCTAAGGAGATTGTTTACGCATTTACAATTAGATACTCCTGAAAAAGTCATAGTGTCTATAGATATCAAAAAGGCTTTTGATTCTGTCGTTTGGCGATATATGCATTGAGTGTTGGAGGGTATGGGATTTGGTCCCAATTTCCGACAATGGATTACTATGCTGTACACTAACCCACGGACGGCGATTCGGATTGGGATCTCAATTTCAAGTTCCTTTTAATATTGGTAGGGGCACTAGGCAGGGATGCCTGCTCTCCCCTTTCCTCTTTGCCTTAATGATGGAACCTATAGCGAGGGTACTTCTTCAGTCTAGGGAGGTGGGAGCAGTTCAGGTGGGATCAATCAAGGAATGTCTTGCATTATATGCTGATGACTTGCTTCTTTCCTCAGAGCACCTGGGCCGTTTATTTGAGCGGCTTTAACAATACTCAACGATTTTGCCTCCTGACGGATGATGGGGACTCTGCCACAGTCCTGGAGGCAACACAGTTGGGGTCCTACAAAAGTCTTCGGTTAGCATTGTATAGGGGCTCAAAATCATTAACTAGGTCAATGAAAGCTACTATTAAAGCCTGGGAGGTAACTGCCAGCATGGCATCTCCTAGTTATATTGGAGTTGCACCTTCTGCCCCCTTATGGATGAATCCCAATCTTTCTCATTTTTATTCCCTGCCGGATCCCATGATTTGGGCCAGTAAATGCGTTAAGGTTTTGGGAGACATTACCAGGGAGGGAGAACTCATAGCAGTCGATCAATTGAAGGGAAGGCATGACTTGCCCAACTCATATTTCTTTTACTATCTTCAATTGCGCCATGGGTTTCAGGCGCAATTCTGCAGTAGGGGGGTCAAGGTTCTCCCCTCGGCCCTGGAAGATCTTTTATCAGATGAAGGTCTGGCTAAGCCCTTATCTGTCACATACAAAGCATTATGCAAAAAAACACCGCCAGCAGTGGCTAGATGTCGGGAACGGTGGGCAGCTGAATTTTCAGATGTTCAGGGTGAGTATTGGGATGACATGTGGGAACCACCCTTTCAAACATTTAGTATCCACTAGGGACAGACTGATACAGTTTAATTTCTTGCATAGGATTTACTATACGCCTGCTAGGCTAGCACGGATTTATCCTTCCTCTACAGACGGGTGTTGGAGATGTTCCTTTTCCCCAGCTAATGCCGATCATATTTTTTGGAAGTGTCCACAGATTCAGACTTTCTGGACTGAGATCGCTTCCTGTATCTCTGAGGTTCTCTGTGTTCCAATCCCCGTGTCGCCAAGGGTTTGCCTTCTTGAGTTGGTGGAGAAGGTTGTTCCATCCCTAGCTCACCACACTTTACTCAACATAGGGTTGTTCTATGGCAGGAACGCTGCCTCGTTGTCATTTTGGAAAGGACTGGTTAACTCTGTGATTCATCTTTACAGAGCAACTTATATATCCAGGGGATGCACATTTTTTTTTTATAAAGTGTGGCAAGTCTGGCTTGATTCCTCTACTACAGTGGGATGAACTACTTATTTACCCATGGTAAGGCATGCCCCCTTGTTTTTGGTTAACTGAGTGGGTAATCACTGGATGTCAGTTTAGATTTGCTGAGATTTTTATATACCTAATTGTTTTTGCACTATAAATTTTATATTCTAACTGATGCATGACATTATGGTATTTTGTTGCTTTTTCCTTGGTGCAATTTTTTCTTATCTCAAGGTCTCCTGCTGGATGTACAATGGACTTGAGCTGATGGTTGGTGGGGGTAGGGAGGAAATGTTTTAGTAGTTAAACTATGTTAGTTCTGAATTGTTGTCGGCCCTGCGTGGCCAACAGGGCAGAAGTAGGTATGTTGCCTATACCGCCCTTCTGTTTTTGTTCTGTGTCTCCATAAAACTTAAATAAAAAGAATTTTCAACCAAAAAAAAACAAATGGACATGCAGTCTGTCCTTTGTCAACCTGTCTTAACTATGTAATTATGTAACCTATGATTTCCTGTAGTGCCCAGTGTTTGTTAAAGTTGTATTAAATGTAAAAGCAAACATTAATTATATTGCAGCTCACCAATTCTTTGATGCAATGGCTGCACTGGTTTTCTTTTTTAGGCAAACCATTTACCATGGACAGGAGTGCGTAAAAAGCGCAGCTTTTTTTTATTTGTGTAAAACCTTTATCCCAAATTATAAAACTGTTGCTGTAACTGCTTTTATAAATGCAGTGTGAGCTGGAGTTTGGCTCGAATTTGTTAGTGTATCTAAATCTGCTAATACATCTAACACTCCCCTCCCCCCAGACTGACAATACTGCTGTCCAAAGTAGCCCCTGTGCTCATCATTTTTCTTTTGTCCCCAACCCAGGTTTGCCTATTGACTTCACATCTTGAGATTTCAGAGATAGTAAGCAACAACATGAAAATAAACATTGGGCTTGTAACGGGAGGGCCCGGGGAACCCAGAAGCTCTTAGAAAGTATGAGATACCCTTGCTTCAGCTTCCCCAATGCCTCTTATGTGTAAACCACCCTGTGTCTCACTTGGGGCACAGGGTGAATGAGAACCCCAGTATGATCTGTGCTGATCAGATTCAATGCTGTATATAGAATTTATAGATTGTGTATATACTGTGTGTGGGCTGTTTATGTAATACTTGCTGTGATGATGTGTGATTACATTCTATTGTTTATTGTGGCTTGTTGGGAGTTAAGCCTGTAATTATAGGTTGTGGAACTAGCAGACAGACATGTTAATTGAAGAGATGCTGAGGTGTCACCTGTCTGCTTGTGTAATGTTAATGAACCTCAAATATGCTACAGATCCTTTATTTCTGTGAAGTCTTTGATAATGTGGATTGGGAGACAAAAGCTAAACACAAAAGGTCATGCATAACCATTTAAACTGAAATGTAAATTGGGTCTGGTCAGAGGTGTATGATGGGAGGAGGGTCAGAAGCTTCTCTCTGTGTGTATAAGAGTTGTAGTACTTTTGCAATAAAGAAGCAGTTCATTTTGGAAAGATACAGAGCGTTTTGTCTCGTTCTTTTGGAAGGATTAATTCCTATGGGAAGTGGTCGCCTGACTGTGGAGGATCGGCAGCGAATGTGTGTCCATGAGAGGGAATATCTTTAAAATGGCGTTTAACTCCTTTCATATTTGGGGTGCCGTTACAGGGCTCACTTCTTGCATTCAGTGGGTATTTTGTAGGAGACAATGTCACCCATGCAAGACAGTTCTTTTTGGCCCTCAAGACCCCTATATACTAAATTACCTGCACTCCCTCGCAGCTTCTTGCTCTTCCACAGCCAACAAGAATACCCATGGCTTCTATTTATGAAGAATATTGTGATCTGCTCCCCTGTGATGGTGAGCACTATCACATGACTGGAGGAGTAACTTCACTGCACCTTTATGTCGCCCACATAGTCTCAACTCTGGCTGTAGAGGATGCATGGACAAGGTGACAGTGTCTCTTTAAACACGACAGTTCCAGAATAAAACGTATACAAAGAATTCAGGAGATATATGGGTCAAACAGTGGTACTAGCACCTCTAATATAATAATAATAATAATAAGTTGAACTAGATCTTTATTTGTTCATAGTTATTTTGTATAATTCAATGCCTTTTTACCTGCTTTAATTTTTTATTTATTTTTTAAAGGAACATTTAGAAATGTATATTCAATAACATACAAGTTAATTTTACATCTTAAAATTTATAATGTCATATTTAATGTCATTGAAATAATTTACTAACATGTGCTTTTAATAATTACTTTGTCTTTATTAAAATGTCAATGAGCGGTTCTAGTGCTGAAACATTCCTCCTCCATCATCTATTTTGGTATGAAAGTGCATACTGAAAAAGGAAAGGCAATTTTTAAAAACATTAAAATATATGTAAAGCTGAAACTTTTTTTTAAACAATTTTGGATGGTAGTGATTGGTAAAAACCCCTGTCAGGTTGGGGAGATTTTTCTTCACTTCCTGTCATATAAACAGATCAGGAAGTAAGAAGAATCTCCTCATATACAGTTGTAACTGGGACAAATGAAATTGGAAGATCACCCCTCTTGTTGTTGTGGTGACTGGTCAAATTTCTAAAATGTCCTCTCAATTTAAATGGTAATGTTCTAACCTCTGAGCACTATACCCAAAACTGAGATACTTGTTAAATTACAAAATGGAGTGTGCAATAAATGTATATATATTATATACATTTTATGAACCTGTAGTTTTTTTCCTTCTTTCCTTTTGTTTTGGTGGATAAAAAGAAGACATGGGTGTCTATTTCCTAATCCCACATTTCTCTAATGCCTCGTACACACAACCGTTTTTCTCGGCAGGAAAAAAACAATGTTTTTCCCGACGGGATTCCACTCAAGCCTGCCTTGCATACACACGTTCAGGCCAAATACCGCCTGTCCAAAGCGCAGGGACATACAACACGTACGACGGGACTATAAAGGGGAAGTTCCATTCAAACGGCGCCACCCTTTGGGCTGCTTTTGCTGATCCTCGTGTTAGTAAAGTTTGGTGAGAGACGATTCGCGCTTTTCAGCCTCGTGCTTTTCAATCCGTTACAGCGTGACGAATGTGATATCTCCATTACGAACGCTAGTTATACCAGAAAGAGCGCTCCCGTCTCATACTTGATTCTGAGCATGCGCTGTTTTATGCCCCTCGGAAAAGCATACACACGACCGGTTTTCCCGACGGGAAAAAGTCCGCCGGGAATCCCGACGGGAAAAAAGAAAGCTGGTTCTCTTTTTTTTTCCGGCAGTTTTCTCCTTGGGAAAACTGCGATGGAGCATACACACGGCCGGTTTTCCCGGCCAAAAGCTCTCATGGCAGTTTTCCAGACGGGAAAACCGGTCGTGTGTACGAAGCATAAGTAGTATTTTATCTAAATGTATAGATAACCCAAATACAGCATAGCTTTAGAAACACTACAATCCATTGTAAGAAGCTTGCTTTTTATGATGTCCTTGTATGTCAGGAATCTCATGCTTTTTCAAGGTTGCACATTCTGGACTGCAGATGATCTGACTTCTTATTACAAGGAAAATAAGTATAAACAGTCAATGGTTTGATTCAGAGAAATCAACAATTCCTGCTTTAAAACAATGACCCACTGCTAAATGAGACTTAACTGTTAACATCATTAATGGTTCTATGTAGTGATTCCATAACATACCTGTATGTGAGTGCCACACCTGAACCCCCCCCCCCCCAGGCTTCTCTCCCTTAACCAGACAAAATTAGTATAAAGGCCCCAGTTCTCAAAAAGGATATTGGGGAACTGGAGAAAGTGCAGGGAAGGGCAACCAAACTGATAAGAGGCATGGAGGAGCTCAGATATGAGGAAAGATTAGAGGAACTGAATTTATTCACTCTTGAGAAGAGGAGATTAAGGGGGAATATGATCAACATGCACAAATATATAAGGGGTCCATATATAGTGAACTTGGTGTTGAGTTATTCAGGGGGCACTCTTTATGTCTAGAGGAAAAGAGATTTCACCTCCAAATACAGAAAGGTTTCTTCACAGTATGAGCTGTGAAAATATGGAATAGACTTCCTGCAGGGGTGGTTCTGGCCAGCTCAGTAGATTGCTATAAGAAAGGCCAAACCGGACAAACCGATCGTGTGTGGGCCCCATCGGACTTATTTCCATTGGTGAAAAAAAATAGAACATGTTTTAAATTTTTACGATGAAAAAAAAACGATAGGAAATTCCGATCGTGTGTGTGGAACTCCATCGGAGAAAAAACCCACACATGCTCAGACTGAATTAAGAGACGGGAGCGCTCGTTCTGGTAAAACTAGCGTTCATAATGGAGATAGCACATTCATTATGCTGTAATGGATTGAAAAGCATGGAGACTGAAAAGAGCAAATCGGCTCTCACCACACTTTTTCTAACACGAGGTAACACAAAATCAGCAAAAGCAGCCCAAAGGTGGCGCCATTGGATTTGAACTTCCCATTTATAGTGCCGTTGTACGTGTTGTACGTCACAGCATTTGGGACTGTCGGAATTTTGTCTGATGGTGTGTAGGCAAGACTGATGGATGTCAGCTTCATCGGAATTCCGATGGAAAAATCCATCGGAAATCCGATAGTGTATACAGGGCTTTAGAGATCATGACCTCTGAGGAGCGAGGAAAACACTTTTCTACAGGACAAGACTTGCCACCAAATTAAAACTAAAGAGGATAGTGAAAAAGAGAATACTCAGTAAGCAGGTACAATTCTGTTAAGCAAAAAAAATATATAATTATTATTAATATTATTCCAAATATACAGTACAAGGTTTATTTAACGCCAACATTTTATGCAGTGTTTTACAATAGAAAGACAGTTATAATACAAATCAAGACAAGAGGGTTAGAAGGGCCTTAGAATCTAATAGAAAACATCTTTTTATATTTGATGTTTTAGAAGTAAATAAAAAAATTTGAATATTATTTTAGAATTATAATATATTATTATAAGGAGAGGATGGGGTATCCGGTAGATCAGACAGGGAGAACCTAGGAGAACTTGATTGATTGATCCCCAGCTGATTTTGTACATTTGCCCACTGACAAAGAAATGATCAGTCTATGATTTTAATGGTAGGTTTATTTTTACAGTTAAGCCTCATACACACGATCGGATTTTCCACGGACAAAGCGTAGGACTTTTGTCTGAAAGGCGTTGGTCGTGATCTTGTCTTGCATATGTAGCACACAGATCCTTTTCCCCCTTACCTTCCTTTCATGGGATCAGACACACCATGCCACATGCCCGCGTCCTCTGGGTTAGAGGTCGGACGGTGTTATGTATTTGGGTCCCGCAGCGAGTTGCTTCCCTTCACTGGTTCTTCCCTCTAGATTATAGAGGCAAGTCTTTACCTTTCCCAAAGAAGGTCAATGTCCACACAACACTTCAACTCCAACAAGAGTTTATTTTCTCTTATTTGCTTGAGTAACCAGAAAGTTGAAGAGAGGAAAGGGGTTAGCAGAATAGAATGGATTCAGGCACACTCTTGGCTTCGTCGCCACTCGACCCCGAGTGGGTACAGTTTACACGGATAGTCACTCAATAGCATTAGCAGCCGGCATGAAGCTCGAACAGTGACTTAGTCCCCTCCAAGGAAAAAGTCAAGGAGATCCCTCCTTTGATAACGACACTCCGCAAAGGCAGTCTGCGAAGAAAGGAATCCTTCCCTTCTGACAGGACACCAGGCCTCTCCCGAGACAGCAATCTTGTATTACTCGCCTCCTTAATGGGACCGATCCTCCCCCGGTTTCCTCTATGTCAGAGCGGTCGCCCTCACCTGGGCTCCCTGGGTTTCCTGGGTTTCCTTTCTGGTTGTAGGCCCAGTTGAAGGTACTGGGCCTACCTGGAACTCCGCAGCCTCGGGCCAAAGGTGCCCGAGACTCCTCAGTCAAAGTTGGGCGCACCCCCCCTTTAGAGGGGCACACTCCTCCGGGTACAGGTCCCCGGGTACTACCACACTGAACAATGGCCTCTGCTCCTTATATACCCTCTCCCGACATACACAGCAGGCCGGAACCGCCCACCGTATGGCAGCCGAGAGAGGACATCCAATAGCCACTCCATCACCTGTGGTTCAACCCCGGGTATAAGTGACAACACCACCCATACGCCTAAAAGGGAACTGCACGCCAGGTGACATAGCAGCAAGACAGAGTCCAAATAATTAGAAGACCCGAGCCAACTACTGCTCAGGTCACCCCTAAATTGAAGCATAGTGGCTCCCTAGGTAGGGACCCCGCTACATACACCCCTCCCTTAAAGAGACACTGTCCCCAGTATCTGAAATAAATCCGCACACTCAATCCTGAGCAAGCGCAAACTTATTCCTGGAACTATATACAAAGAGTTAGGTGCCTGAATCAAAGCCTGGAATTATAGAAAAATTGGAAGAAGGACAGAAACAGTTTTCAATACACATTATTTAACAATCCCACCCATCATCCTATCACAACTGTATCCCACCCATTCTCCGGTGTAGTTGCTTGATGGTCTTCCTGCATGGGAAAGAAAAACACAGCACACAATAAACATATCCTATACTCCCATCTTTTCCCTGCTGCACGCAACTCGCAGGCTTTTCCAGACTTTGAGACACGCCCATGAACTACGCAGCTGGAAATACCGCTAGGCCTGTACTTCTTCGAAAATGGCCAACCTCCAAAGAGCCATGTGGGAAAAGTAAAGTCCAGCTCCCAGAAAACAGCTGCAGAATCCCGGACTCGAGCCCCCACATGTAGCACACAGATCCTTCTCCCCCTTACCTTCTTTTCAGGGGATCAGACACACCATGCCACATGCCCGCATCCTCTGGATTAGAGGTCGGACGGTGTTATGTATTTGGGTCCCGCAGCGAGTTGCTTCCCTTCACTGGTTCTTCCCTCTAGATTATAGAGGCAAGTCTTTACCTTTCCCAAAGAAGGTCAATGTCCACACAACACTTCAACTCCAACAAGAGTTTATTTTCTCTTATTTGAGTAACACTCTTGGCTTTGTCGCCACTCGGTCCCGAGTGGGTACAGCTCACCCGGATAGTCACTCAATAGCACTAGCAGCCGGCATGAAGCTTGAACAGTGACTTAGTCCCCTCCAAGGACAAAGTCGAGGAGATCCCTCCTTTGATAACGACACTCCGCAAAGGCAGTCTGCGAAGAAAGGAATCCTTCCCTTCTGACAGGACACCAGGCCTCTCCCAAGAAACAATCTTGTATTACTCGCCTCCTTAATGGGACCGATCCTCCCCCGGTTTCCTCTATGTCAGAGCGGTCACCCTTACCTGGGCTCCCTGGGTTTCCTTTCTGGTTGTAGACCCAGTTGAAGGTACTGGGCCTACCTGGAACTTCGCAGCCTCGGGCCAAAGGTGCCCGAGACTCTTCAGTCAAAGTTGGGCGCACCCCCCTTTAGAGGGGCACACTCCTCCGGGTACAGGTCCCCGGGTACTACCACACTGAACAATGGCCTCTGCCCCTTATATACCCTCTCCCGGCATGCACAGCAGGCCGGAACCGCCCACCGTACGGCAGCTGAGAGAGGACATCCAATAGCCAATCCATCACCTGTGGTTCAACCCCGGGTATAAGTGACAACACCACCCATACGCCTAAAGGGAAACTGCACGCCAGGTGACACAGAAGCAAGACAGAGTCCAAATAATTAGAAGACCCGAGCCAACTACCGCTCAGGTCACCCCTAAATTGAAGCATAGCGGCTCCCTAGGTAGGGACCCCGCTACACATACAAACAACAAAGAATTGTTGGCCAACAAACACGAAACTACGTGGTTTTTCAGCTCTTTAGCACCACCCTTTGGGCAACTTCTGCTAATGTTGTGTTATGGTTAGCATTGCTTCTGAGCATGCGTGTTTGTACTTTGGATTTTTTCCGACGGACTTGTGTACACGATCGGATAATCCGACATCACACAATTGTTGTCGGAAAATTTTAAAGCATTTCAAAAAAGTTATAAATTGATTTGCATTTTAATGAGTGAAATAAGTATTTGATCCCCTATCAATCAGCAAGATTTCTGGCTCCCAGGTGTCTTCTATACGGTTAATGAGCTGAGATTAGGAGCACTCTCTTAAAGGGAGTGCTCCTAATCTCAGCTTGTTACCTGTATAAAAGACACCTGTCCACAGAAGCAATCAATATGATTCCAATCTCTCCACCATTGCCAAGACCAAGAAGCTGTCCAAGGATATCGGGGACAAGATTGTAGACCTACACAAGGCTGGAATGGGCTACAGGATCATCATCAAGCAGCTTGGTGAGAGAGTGAGAACAGTTTGTGCCATTATTCACAAATGGAAGAAACACAAAATAACTGTCAATCTCCCTCGGTCTGGGGCTCCATGCAAGATCTCACCTAGTGGAGTGTTGATGATCAGGAGAACGGTGAGGAATCACCCCAGAACTACACGGGAGAATCTTGTCAATGATCTCAAGGCAGCTGGGACCATAGTCACCAAGAAAACAATTGGTAACACATTACTCCGTGAAGGATTGAAATCCTGCAGCGTCAGCAAGGTCCCCCTGCTCAAAAAAGCACAGGAACGTCTGAAGCTTGCTAATGAACATCTCAATGATTCAGAGGAGAACTGGGTGAAAGGCCTCGTACACACGGCCGAGATTCTCGTTGAAAAAAACATGTCGTTTTTTCCGACGAGATTCTTGGACAAGAAACTTGTCCCGGCCGAGTGTACACACGCTCGTTTCAAAGAACCCGCGGTTCTTTGAAAGGAGTGTACGCGGTGACGTCATCGACTACGTCGAGCATGCGCTCGTCACATTCGATGCCTTCGCCGCCATCTTGGTATACCCTACGTATGCCTAGGAAGCTACCGCGCATGCGTCGAATTCATTTCGAACATGCGCGGGCTTCCCGGCGGACAGGTAAGTGTACACACACTCAGTTTTCTCGTCGAGAAACATGCCGAGGAGAATCTCGACGAGAAAATAGAGAGCAGGTTCTCTATTTTCTCGTCGAGGTTTCTTGTCGTTTTTCTCGACGAGAAACCAGATAGCAGCGTACACACGACCGATTTACTCGGCAAGACCTCTCTGCCAGCAAGTTTCTTGCTGGTTCTTGCCGAGAAAATCGGTCGTGTGTACGAGGCCAAAGTGTTGATGTCAGGTGAGACCAAAATAAAGTTCTTTGACATCAACTAGACTCACTGTGTTTGGAAGAGGAGGGATGCTGCCTATGACCCCAAGACTACCATCCCCACCATCAAACATGGAGGTCGAAACAATAGGATTTTTGTACTCACCGTAAAATCCTTTTCTCTGAAGTCCATGGACGGACACAGCTTCCTTAAGTCTTGACATTAGGGTTATGTTCCGTCTATTAGGAGAGGACTAGGCAGACATGTTAGATTAGATACATAAAAACATGTAATTATACCAAAGCTGAACAGCCCCGCCCAGGGGGCGGTCCCTCTGGTCATAACCCCTCACCCTGCACTCAGCAGCTCAGTTCGTCAAAAAGCAGTACAAACTTAAAAAGGAGGGATGGGTGCTGTGTCCGTCCAAGGACTTCAGAGAAAAAGATTTTACGGTGAGTACAAAAATCCTATTTTCTCTTGACATTAGGGACGTCCCCAAGCAGTGTCAAAAAAAGAGGGGTGGGAACAGCAATCAAACAAACTTCACCCCAAACAAACAGTGCTCCTCAACGGAGGAGTTGCAACCTTAAACGGCCACCTGCAAAACCTTGCGGCCGAAGAAAGCATCCGCAGATGCATGCACGTCAACCTTGTAAAACTTAGTGAAAGTGTGAACGGACGACCAGGTTGCTGCCTTACACACCTCTGAGACAGACGCTTGATGTCGAAAAGCCCAGGAGGCACCAATTGCCCTGGTCAAATGCGCTGTGACAGGAAAGGGAGGCGCCCACCCTTTAAGGGCATAAGCCTGAATCACAGTCTTTTCAGATCCACCGTGAAATGGTGGCCGACTGGACCGCCAGGCCTTTCTTTGGACCAGTCACCGACACAAACAGTGAGTCTGACCTCCGAAACGGAGCCGTAGCAGACAGATACACCCGCAGAGCACGTACCATGTCTAAGGAATGTAATGCAACCTCTTTGGGATGCGACGGCCAAGGACACAAGGATGGAAGTACAATGTCCGCATGCAGATGAAAAGCCGAAACTACCTTCGGAAGAAACGAAGGCTGCGGGCGTAGCACCGCTTTATCCTTATGGAGGATCAAGTAGAGGGACTTGCAAGACAAGGCCGCCAACTCAGAAACCCTCCTGACAGATGTAATAGCCACCAGAAAGGCAACTTTCTGAGAGAGTGTCAAAAGAGGAATCTCTCTGATGTTCTCAAAGGGAGGTTTCTGAAGTACCGAGAGCACCAGATTCAAATCCCACGGAGGTAGTGGTGGTCGAACCCGGAGGAGCCACATGTCGAACCCCTTGCACAAACGTACTTACCAGTGAATGAGCCGCCAAGGGTCGTTGAAAGAAAACAGCCATGGCTGAAATCTGCCCCTTAATGGTGCTTAAGGCAAGTTTCTGATCCACTGCACGCTGTAAAAACAGCAGCATCCTGGAAACCGAATATGCCCGTGGATGCCACCCCATCTCTTCACACATAGAGATGTAGGCCTTCCACGTGTGATGATAGATCTTCCAAGAAGATGACTTCCGTGCACTCAGCATGGTGGAAATAACTGAGTCTGACAGGCCTCGGACCCTTAGTACCTGACTTTCAACAGCCATGCCATTAAAGCCAGCGACTGTAAAGCAGGGTGAAGTATAGGACCTTCAAGAGAGGAAAACCCCCCACATAGGATGGGACTTTAGCGGCAACAAATTTATGAAAGTAAAGAATATATATATGTATCAAAACATAACAATTCATTAAAGTATTAAAAACATAAAGTGTGAATATTGCTTAAATGATTACAATAACCAAGTCCGCTTGTCTCCCAACGCGTTTCGGGATGTATCATATCCCTTCGTTGGGGGCTGTAATGCGGACAAAATCACACTGTATAAAAAACAAAAAATAATTTTAAGCACAGAATATAAAATGGTGTATATACATCAACATCTGTTGGACAAAGCAACTAAACCCAAGGACCCTACATTGCCAAGCATAATATCACATACCTACTACAGAGAGAAAACTCATAAGAGACCAGCAGGTTGGACCCCCCGATGGCAGTGCAGCAGCGTCTCCAGCACAGAAAACGCCAAAATTGGGTCGATACCCACACCTCCCCACGAATCCCAAAGAGCACCACTGACACACGCACAAGGGTCTGAAAATACAGTAATATTTTATTGACACATTCTGTTCGGAACATGTCAATACATGCACCAATCCCATGTTTACACATTTTAAGGAACAACGTATCTATCTTAGAGAACTGGGCCACACCTGGTGACAGCCACCAACGAAAAGCACCCAGATCTTCTTTGCACATAGAGACTTTAATCATCCCAAGTTGCCCTGATTATTCCTTGCAACAGGGGAGAAAAGAATAACTCCAACATCTGTTGATGGGGAAGAAAAAACCTTCCATCAGAGACACAGGCGTGATTATGAGACTACTATGCACACAACCATAGCCATATGGGTAATGTGCATGAGAAGAAAAGAGACATATATAAAGGCTACAATAACCTACCTCATGCAAAAAATGCTAGACTTGCATAGGTAGGTGACCAAACCAAGGGGCTTCACCATTGACTTCCACAAATAGCTGCACAAGATGGAATGTGCAGAGCGTGGAGACAAACGGGAAACCCAGTCTGAAAAGACAAGACAACAATGGCATTCAAAATCACATCATGCCAACTTATTCTGCTCAGAAGGATGTGCACAGCTTTACCTTTGTTGTTAGCGCCGCGTGTGTCCCTACACCTGCCGCTCAGTATGTCAACATTGAGACACTGAGTTCACTGCTTTATAGAGGGGGAGCTGTGGGCGGTATCGCCTGACACCATGACGCAATTGCGTCTGATGCCGTGCGTCTCCGCCCATCTCCCATTCCTCAAATTGAATGCGGCATCACATGATGCCATGACGCAAACACGTCCAGCGTCAAGCGCTCCAGCGTGCCCCCACGTGACTACAGCCGGAACGCAGGAAACTGGATCAAACGCGAGGCGTGCATATACATCAGGGAGCTTGCAGAGGGTACAAAGGTCCTGGCAGGGAAGAAAAACAAACCCACACTACACTAAACCAAATCCTTCATTGTATAATCATGGCACATAGCAGAACGAGGACATGGAATTAAAACCAAAATACCCCATATCTGCAAGCCACAAAACATACTATGCAGCAGTGCAACACCACCATATAAGAACAGCAAGAAAATATATAATAAAATAGTGTCCAAAAGAGGAAAAAGAAAAGAAAAGTTTCTTTCTTTCTTTACACAGAGAACCAAATAGGTGAGCCGCATATATATATATCTCGATTCACTATATAATACTTAGCAATAAATTTGTTTGCTTTTCGTTTTGTTTGCTCATTCCTGGGCATTGGTGCATATAATAAGTAAAATATGTATCAGACCCCTGATATAAAGTGCCAGCATGGCCCAGGATCCCGGGTGAAGGGCGCAAGGGTGCCCCCCGCACCAAGACAACCCCTGACAACCGAATGCCTAGGGGGTCAAAGGTGACGAGGGCATCCCGCGTCACAACACCCACAGGCGCATATGTAGCCCCCCCATCTCCGGCAAAAGCCAGGTGGGGGGGCCCAGTGGCCACCTAGGTGGCCCGGGTGCGCCAGATGGGGGGTGAGAGCAGCACACCCAAAAGGAAACGCAGCCGCCCACCACCCGAGGGTCCACACCCAACAAGTCAAAATAAGACCAGCTCAAACTCAGACAGATATATACATGTAAACAAGGAAAGATGAAACAAAGAATGCAGAGAACACAGAGAGAGCAGGAAAGCAAGACCATGTTGAAAGGAAATCTCACTCTAATAGGGAGAACTCTATTCTTTCTCACATCCACCGGATGTGAATCCTTCCAAAAATGGTCTAAAACTTAACTGCTCATTGAGCCCAGGAGGCATGGTTGCCCCGAGGTCCGCTATCCATCGAGTTTCCCTTTGAAGTAACAGTTTATTCCAGTCTCCTCCCCTTGAGTTGGAGTGAACACGATCCAATATTAAAAATTGGATCTTTGGGAATTTGCCGTTATGTTCTAAAATAACGTGTCTCCCAAGAGGTAGGTCTGGATTTGCCATTTTCATTGAACTTATGTGTCTAGAGGCTCTCTTATAGAATTGGAGCTTTGTTTTGCCTATATAGAAACGGGAGCACTGGCATGTTAGGAGGTATATCACACCCTCCGTCTTACAATTAAAGAAATGGTGAGGCTTATATGGGCGGCCGTCAGGTAAGACGTTGCCTTGTTTAATGTTCATATATTGGCATATCTGGCATCCTCCACAAGTAAAGGTGCCAAATCTCTTACATGGATCCTTCCTGAATTCACCTCGGAATTCACTTTGGACTAAATGGTCTCGAAGTGATGGTGCTCGTCGATAGGTGATGAGCGGCACATCAGAGACAAACGGACTTAAGGTAGAGTCTATGCGAAGCAAATGCCAAAACTTATTAATAATTTTTTTCACTGTGAGATGTTGGTTATGGTATCTTGTGATGATTCTTACGTTTTGGGAATCATCACTGATACCCTTCCTGGCAAATAGGAGCTTGTGTCTGTCCTGCCCATTCGCACGTCTGAAAGCTTTTTTCAGGCATGTGTGGGAATAGCCCCTCAACAAGAGTCTATCTCTCAGTGAGTTGGCTTCCTTGATGAAGATCTCGTATCTAGAGCAATTTCGTTTAAGCCGTAAGTACTGGCTGTATGGAATAGAATTAACCAAGGCAGGGGGGTGAGAGCTGGTTGCATGTAAAATTGTATTCCCAGCCGTGGCTTTACGAAATAGCTCACTGGATATACTCCCATCAACGTTTTTCTTGATGGTTACATCAAGGAAGGGTATGCCAACAGAACTGGAAGTCATTGTGAATCTCAAATTGAAGTCATTAGAGTTCATGATGGACATAAATTCATCCAATTCTATTATAGACCCTTTCCAAATCATAAAGATGTCATCAATGTAGCGGAACCAAGCCGCTACATTGTGACGATACATTGGTATAGTGGTCCAAAGAGATTCTTCCCATTCCCCCAGGTACAGGTTGGCATACGATGGGGCACACGATGTCCCCATCGCCACCCCCTGTACCTGGAGGAAATAGGATCCATCAAAGGAAAAGATATTATGCCCCAATATGAATTCCAAGGCCATCACAATGAATTCACCCAGTCTATGATCAACCTCATAAATAGGGGAAATTACATGTCTGATGGTCGCTACACCCAAATGGTGAGGTATGGAACTATATAATGCCTCGACATCGATGGCTACTAATAAGGCATCCTCGGGTAAAACAAGACCATCAAGTTTTTGCAAAAGATGAATGGTATCTCTGATATAAGATGGTATTTCAACTACAAATGGCCGCAAATGGGTGTCAACGAAGACACTCAGATTTTCGGTAATGGCTCCATTACCTGAAATGATCGGTCTGCCAGGTGGCTCTAATAGATTTTTGTGAACTTTAGGCAGACAATACAATGTGGGGATTCTGGGATATTTGATCCTCAAGAATTCCCATACGTCCTGGTTGATGACGCCCTGGGAAAAGGCGCCATCAATCAGTGCGTAAAATTGGGTTTCAAACTTGGCAATGCTAGATTTGGACAGTGGTTTATACCAATCAGTATTGGACAAAATTTTACGACACATGGTTTTATACTGGTCGTTTGTCATAATTACAATATTGCCCCCTTTGTCAGAGGGCTTAATTGTGAGAGAATGACGTTGCTTGAGTTTGTCTAGAGCAGCTTGCTCAATAGCCGTTAAGTTGCCAATATGTCCAGATTTGCGAAGTTTGGCAATCTCTGCAGTTGTCAAAGATACAAATGCTGCCAAATTAGGGTTGGTGTGAAGTGAGGGAAATTTATCAGATTTTTTCTTCAAATTGCAGACAGAGGGAAGTGACATCGCCAACACGTCAGGCTCCCGTCCAGAGGCCTCCAACTCTACGGCAAAACTGAGATCCGGAGAATATTGCTCGTCCTCCAGGGACAGCAGAATCTCCAGATCCCTTTCATGCTGGGCAGCAATGGGACCATTGATATCACCCTTCTTGGAGTAAAGACTTTTGAATAACAATCTTCTTGCGAAGAGATTCAAATCCTTAATAATCTCGAAGGTATCCGGATGTGAATCAGGGCAAAAACTTAACCCTTTGGATAACACCCTACTCTCCTCTGGTGACAGAGGATAATCAGAGAGGTTGATGATATCCAAAGACCCACTGCCTGCCCCTGTCAAGTCTAATGGCATATTCCCTATGTTTCCGGGATAGGTCCCGAGCCCTGTGGAAAAAACCTAACATCACTAATCTCATCAATGTTGGTTCTAAGTGTATCTTGGGAAAGGTGAACACCCAAGTGTTGAGAAGAGTGTTGTATGGTGTTAGAGGGCCCTGTCACCAAGGGAGAAGAGACACCACGTGACATATTATAGTTACCAACAATCCCAAGAGGAGTGGTAGAGGGTTGGTGATCCAGAATTATTTTCTTTGTATCTTTGAAGTCTTCCCCAGACAGTGGGCGCTTGGGTTTGTTGTTTTTTCTGCTACGATTTTGAGAAGAAGAAACGTTAGCGTTCGAAGAAGAATTAGAGTCCTGATTTAGTATGGGTTTATTGATACCTTTCTTAGTTAGAGGTTGTATGGGATAATTTGGTTGCCACCTATAGGCCTTGCCTTCAATAAATTACATTTTATCCCTCCAAAATTTTTTCTCCTTTTTAAGTAGAACATCAGTGGTCACCTGGTCAAGGCGACCCTTGATCTTTTGTTCATTTTCTTTAAATGATGGTAGACTTAAAAAAGGTTGAAGTCTAACATAAACCTCATCTATATCCCTCTCCAATGCTAACATCCTGATTTTATATTCTTCTATCAGCAGTTGCATCATGTTATGAGTGCATATTTGTAAATTATTTTCCCATTTTTTCTTGAACTCAAGGTTGATATTATCGATCATGGGAAAGACTTGGATACGTAACCCAAAAGGGTTAATGTTTTCTTTCATATATTTCTCAAAACTATCAACATGCCAGAATAAGGCTGCTTTTCTCTCGACCAACCTTCCCAGTTGGGCACAAAGTGAGGACAATTCAGATTGTACAGCCTCACCCTTGGCATGGTCCCTGGAGTAACCAGCCATAAGGCTCTCCCATTCACTACCCTGAAACATGTTGATGACCCAGTGAACAGAATACTAAGCAAAAATGATCAATTGATGAAGTTGCAATCACCAAACAGAAGCCAAACAAACCATATCAAAATACACAGTACAAATATATAAGGATTCTAAATAAATAAATAAGTAATAATTCTTGTAATTTTTTATAATGGTCAAAAATGATGAACACGAGAGGGGGGAAAAAATTGGGTTTGGGTATTTGCTACCCTGATTAAGTATAAATAGAAGTGTGAACATCAAGTTGAACCTGAATAGTTGCCAACATCCCTAAATTTGAAATCAAGAGAGGAAAACCCCCCACATAGGATGGGACTTTAGCGGCAACAAATTTATGAAAGTAAAGAATAAATTTAAATTTTATTGTACAAAAAATATATATATGTATCAAAACATAACAATTCATTGAAGTATTAAAAACATAAAGTGTGAATATTGCTTAAATGATTACAATAAGCAAGTCCACTTGTCTCCCAACGCGTTTCGGGATGTATCATATCCCTTCGTCAGGGACTGTAATGCGGACAAAATCACACTGTATAAAAAACAAAAAATAAGTTTAAGCACAGAATATAAAATGGTGTATATACATCAACATCTGCTGGACAAAGCAACTAAACCCAAGGACGCTACATTGCCAAGCATAATATCACATACCTACTACAGAGAGCAAACTCATAAGAGACCAGCAGGTTGGACCCCCCGATGGCAGTGCAGCAGCGTCTCCAGCGCAGAAAACGCCAAAATTGGGTCGATACCCACACCTCCCCACAAATCCCAAAGAGCACCACTGACACACGCACAAGGGTCTGAAAATACAGTAATATTTTATTGACACATTCTGTTCGGAACATGTCAATACATGCACCAATCCCATGTTTACACATTTTAAGGAACAACGTATCTATCTTAGAGAACTGGGCCATACCTGGTGACAGCCACCAACGAAAAGCACCCAGGTTTTCCTCTCTTGATTTCAAATTTAGGGATGATGGCAACTATTCAGGTTCAACTTGATGTTCACACTTCTATTTATAATTAAGTATAGGACCTTGCGACAGAAGGTCCTCTCGCATCGGCAGTCACCAAGGGGCATCCGCTACCAGGCGCACTAGGTCAGCGTACCAGGGATGCTGAGGCCAATCTGGGGCAATTAGAATCACCAGAATCCCCTCGGTCTCCACTCTGCAGAGCAGACGAGGAAGAAGATAAATTAGCCGATACTGTCCCCACAAGGCCACCAACGTGTCTGTCGCGTCCGCCCAGGGATCTTTTGACCTGGCCGCGAATCTCAATACCTTCTGATTGAGTCAAGAAGCCAGGAGATCCACGCCTGGCGTGCCCAATTTCAGGCAAAGGAGTCAAAACACATCCGGGTGTAGTGACCATTCTCCTTGGTCCAGCATCTGGCGACTTCGGTAGTCCGCTTGACAGTTTTCTACGCCCGGAATGTATACGGCTGATAGAGCCGGAACGCTCCGTTCTGCCCACCGCAGGATGTGAGCGACCTCCGATGCTGCAGCCGAGCTTCTTGTTCCTCCTTGATGGCTGACATACGCCACCGCCGTGGCGTTGTCCAACTGGATCCTGACAGGATGCCCCTGTAGCCTCTGTGACCATGTGGAGAGGCACTGCCTGATCACCCAAAGTTCCAGTACATTGATCGGCAGGTGGGATTCTTCCTGTGTCCAGGGACCTTGTGTTGACTGAACACCACAAACTCCCCCCAACCGGTCAGGCTGGCGTCCATCGTGATCACCATACAGTGAAAGGGAAGGAATGATCTTCCGGACTGAAGGGCCGGAGATGTCAGCCACCAGACCAGGGAGTCCTGACAAGTTGGCTCACTCGGATTTGACAATCCAGGGACAACGGAGACCTGTCCCACTTGGACAGGATCTCCTTCTGCAAGACTCAAGTGTGGAATTGAGCATACGGTACCGCCTCGGAGGAGGCTACCATGAGACCCAGGACTCGCATGCAAAAGCGGAGTGACGACCACCTGCGGGATGCCAACAGCTTCACCGCCGCCTGAAGAGTCTGCAATTTTTCCAAAGGGAGAAAAACCTTCGCCTCTGATGAGTCCAGAACCAAGCCCAGGTATTCCAGGCGCTGAGTCGGCACCAACACCGACTTCTGGAGGTTCAGTACCCAACCAAATTCTTGAAGGGTCTGACTGGCAATCGACACATCCTTCTCTAATTCTGAGTCTGAAGCAGCTCTCAGAAGGAGGTCGTCCAGGTAGCCCACGATAGCGATTCCTCGCTGTCTTAGCAAGGCCAGAATCGGGGACGAGCACCTTGGTGAAAACCCTTGGTGCCGATGGCAGGCCAAAAGGGAGAGCTACAAATTGGTAGTGATCGTCCCCGACTGCAAAGCGCAGAAATCTCTGATAACTGACATATATGGGGACATGCAAGTATGCGTCCTTGATGTCCAAGGATGACAGAAAATCCCCCGGATGGAGAGCAGCGACCACAGAGCGAACTGATTCAATCCTGAACCTTCGTACCTTTACAAAGGAGTTGAGGGTCTTGAGGTCCAGGATTGGACGGACCCGGTCCTTTTTTGGGACCACAAACAGATTGGAGTAGAATCCCTGAAACCTTTACGGCAGCGGCACAGGTACTATTACCCCGCGCCCCAGCAGGTCCTGCACTGCCCCAAATAGGGCGTTCCTACGAGCCGGAAGAAGATGAAGGTTTGAGGGAAAAAATCTGTTTGGTGGACAAGAAAGAAATTCTATCTTGTACCCTGATGAAACCACTTCCCAAACCCACTGGTCGGAAAGCAGGGAGGTCCATCGAGCTGCAAACTCGCAAAGGCGACCCCCCACCCGAGAGCCGGGCAGGGGCAAACCTTCATGCTGTAGCAGATTTGTTCGCAGGCTTGTTTGGCTTGCGAACTCAGGGACGCTTTTGTCCCTCAGCTGACCCCTTGTCGGGCTGGAAACGCTTACCTGCGGGTCCAGACTGACGAAAAAAACGCTTCTGAGCGGAAAAGGAGGGCCCTGGCCTACGGCGTGGCTCCTTACCCCTTCTGGATTGTGGGAGCAGTGTGCTCTTACCCCCAGTGACATCCTTAATAATGTCGTCCAGCGAGGCACCAAATAGCCTCTCTCCCTGGAAGGGCAAAGCCGCCAGAGCCTTCTTGGAAGGCTCTGGCGGCGTTGCCAAATTAGGCGACGCAGTACGACAGCAGATACTGAGGCTCTGGAAATCAGGGGAGCTGTATCCAGGGCTGCATCGCAGACATATTTAAGGCCATGCACCAACTGGTCGGCCAGTTCTACGCAGACCGGGGAAGTCTGTTGCTTCTCCAACTCCCGGTGCAACAATTTTGCCCATTGGTGAGTGTTTGTGACACCAGGGCCGCAGCCAATACTGGCCGTAATGCTGATCCCAGCATGGTGAACATGGACCGGGCCACCGCCTCGGCCCTCCTGTCTGCAGGGTCCTTAAATGCAGGGGTCCCCCTCACCGGAATCGTGGTTACCTTGTTTAACCTGGATACCGGGGGGTCCACAACAGGGGGAGATGCCCATTTTTCAGAAGGCTCTCCTCAAAAGGGTAACGGACCGCCATGCGTTTTGGGACCGAAAAGGTCCTCTGCGGTTGTTCCCATTCCTTGTCTATAAACTTAACAAAATAAGTTACATAAGGAAACACCTTACTAGTGCGGGCTGGCTTGTGGGACCCAAAAGGGACCGACACCTCAGTAGATGTCCCAGCCGCATCCTTCAGCTTGAGGGTTTCCTGCACTGCGGTGATAAGTGCTGCAACAAGCGCCTTCTCCTGTGCTGACCCGGACACAGAGTCTCCTTCACTGTCTGAATGGTCCTGGTCCGCATACTATGACCCTTCAGAACAGGGGTCCTGTTTCACAGCCAGGCCCGAGTCTGAGTCAGAGCTTTACCCAGAAGATGGTGGGGAGAGGGGGCGTTTTTTACCCCCCTTTAGCCCACACACCGCCTACACCCTGGCAACAAATGACTCCAGGACCGCCGACAAAGCGTCTATAGGTACCGCAGGTGCATGGGCACTGGTTGCTACCACAGGAATGTTTGGGGAAGTGTCAGGAACCATGAATCAGACTGAGACAGAAGTACAGTTAAATCACACTTGTTTAATAATAAAAATAAAAAGGCAAACAGAGTAAGCGTAGTAAAACAAGCCAGGGTTCAGTAACCGGAGCGGGTAGTCAGCCAAGCCAATGTCCAAGAGCCAGGGATAAAGGTAGAGTCCAGCAAGCAGGATCTGTAGCCAGAGGGAACGTAGTAAAGCAGGTCTTCAACTGGAACACAGGAGAAAGTCTGTAGTGATGTTAACACAGGCGAAGGCGAAGAGCAAATTAACTGGAAGTCCTTAAGTAGGCAGCTGACGAGCGGATCATCAACAGGTGGATCTCTGGAGAGATGGAAGCTGGCAATTACCTGACAGCTGAGCTACCAGCACAGAAAAGGAAGGGCTGAACGCAGCCCTGACAGGAAGAAACGCCAGCTTCTGATGCCATGCTGACCCGCTCACCTGACAGCCATTCAGGGACTAAGTCAAGGTACAAAAAAAGGTGTCTCTGAGGTGATCTGCCGTTTGCGCCGTTCAGAATGATAAACTAGCGCTAGAGGCCAAACCAATGTTAAAGGCCCCAAAAAGATGGCCGCCGGCTACCTCAGGAAAAAAGAGCACGAGCTACAAGTAAATGGCCGACCGCTGTATTAGCTATAGAAACAGCGCGGCTACAAGAAAATGTCCGCCGCTGTATTGCAATAGGAACAGCGCGGCTACAGGAAAATGGCGCCGGTGCATCCAAAATGGCGCAGAATCGTTTCTGAGGTAAAATAAAGGCCACGAACACACTGAGTACCTGAACAGAGACCCCCCAAAAGGCAGACCACCCCCACTTAGAGTGGACCCGGACACCACACGCAGCCCCCAGCCAGGACCCGGAGCCCCCTCAGGGACCCCCCCGGTTAGGGTACACAGCAGGCCCAGCAAAGCATGGGGAGGAGGGATGGACGGGGAGAGAGGAAAGGGAGGACTAGAGACCTCCTAATCGACCACCCCAGGAATGCCCAGCTGTTCCATCCTGCCAAGACAGGAGGAACCTTACTTACCCTTCCCTGCAAGGACTGCTGGACACGTTCCTGACAGACCCATCACCGAGCAGTACGGAGTGGCTGTCGGCCACGGCCCACTGTGACTGGACAGCAGTAGCTCGGTCATATGTGGGCCCTGGAGCATATAGCTCACCGGCCACCCCTGGAGCAAACAGGGTATGTCGTGGCCAACACAGCGCGTAGCTAAAGGCCTACTCACGCTCGATGGCCGGACTGGGGAGACTACAAGTATCTATATTATCCAGCCTGTCACCCAGCCGGCAGATGTTAGTAGATCTCAGGATCAAAAATAAAAATAAAAATAAAAAAGTTCTCCAGGACCAATGGGCCCCTAGGGAGCCAGGTCCTTCTCCTACACTAGGCAGAAAAAACTGAGCTGCTGAGTGCAGGGTGAGGGGTTATGACCAGAGGGACTGCCCCTTGGGTGGGGCTGTTCAGCTTTGGTATAATTACATGTTTTTATATATCTAACATGTCTGCCTAGTCCTCTCCTAATAGAAGGAACATAACCCTAATGTCAAGACTTAAGGAAGCTGTGTCCGTCCATGGACGAAAGAGAAATTATGCTTTGGGGTGTTTTTCTGCTAAGGGGACAGGACCACCTCACTGCATCAAAGGGACGATGGACGGGGCCATGTACCGTCAAGTCTTGGTTAAGAACCTCCTTCCGTCAGCCAGGGCATTGAAAATGGGTCGTGGGTGGGTATTTCAGCATGACAGTAACCCAAAACACATGGCCAAGGCAACAAAGGAGTGGCTCAAGAAGAAGCATATTAGAGTCCTGGAGTGGCCTAGCCAGTCTCCAGACCTTAATCCCATAGAGAATATGTGGAGGGAGCTGAAGGTTCAAGTTATCAAACGTCAGCCTTGAAACCTTAATGACTTGGAGAGGATCTGTAAAGAGGAGTGGGACAAAATCCCTCCTATAATGTGTGCAAACCTGGTGGCCAACTACAAGAAACATCTGACCTCTGTGATTGCCAACAAGGGTTTTGCCACCAAGTACTAAGTCATGTTTTGCAAAGGGGTCAAATACTTATTTTACTCAGTAACCACTTTAGCCCCAGAAGGATTTACCCACTTCCTGACCACGTAATTTTTTGGAGATGCGGCACTACGTTACTTTAACTGACAATTGCAAATGCATAATCTTTTAACTTTGGAGAGGTTGAGCCCAAGGTAGAAGTTCAAAATAAGGTTCAAAATAATAATAAGGTTCAAAATAAAGATCTTTTTTAAAAATGGCAAACAGCGTTTTAATGTAAAATCAAAGCTGTAATAAATATTTTTATCATTAACAACTTAAAGACCGGAAGATTTTCTTGCTTAATGACCACGCCATTTTTTGCGATACGGCACTGCATGGCTTTAACTGACAATTGTGTGGTCGTGCGACGCTGTACACAAAATTTATGACCTTTTTTTCCCCACAAATAGAGCTTTCTTTTGGTGGTATTTGATCACCTCTGCGACTTAATTTTTTTGCGCTATAAACAAAAAAAGACCGACACTTTTGAAAAAAAAACTATATTTTTTACTTTCTGCTATAATACATATCACCAAAAAAATAAATAAAATGTATTCATCAGTTTTAGTCCAATATGTATTCTGCTACATATTTTTGGTAAAAAAAATCGCAATAAGCGTATATTAATTGGTTTGCGCAAAAGTTATAGCGTCTACAAAATAGAGGAAAGATTTAGGGACTTTTTTTATTTTTTTATTGTTTTTACTAGTAATGGCGGTGATCTGCGATTTTTAGTGGGATTGCGACATTGCAGGAGGTGCTTTCTGTCAGGGGGACGGACTGACTGGGAGTAGAGAGAGATCGCTGTTCCTTATCACTAGGACAGCTGATCTCTCTCTCCTCCCCTGTCAAAATAGGCATCCACTTTATTTACAAAAGCAGATCCCAGTTCTGCCTCTCTTTCCCGCGATTGCGGATGGCCAGCGGACATTGAGTCCGCCGGACCCTCGGGCGAGCTCCAGCAGCGGGCGGGCTTGCACCGGCAAAAGGCAAAAGTCAGTGCACGAACCGACGTACCAGTACGTTGATTCACGCAGCCGAGCCAACTTGCCACAATATAACTGCGGTGGCTGGTCGGCAACTGGTAAAATGCAAATCAATTTATAACTTTTTTGAAATGCGTTTTTGTAGATATTTTTGTTGTTATTCTGTCTCTCACTGTTAAAATAAACCTACCATTAAAATTATTGGCTTATCATTTCTTTGTCAGTGGGCAAATGTACAGAATCAGCAGGGGGTACAATAAAATGATGATGTCACTGCTACGTTTATAAGGTTATATCTGGGTTTGCAAAGGCATTTCGAACAGAGCACTCCAATATAAAGAGCATCCAACTGCCAAGATTGCAATCCCTGCCCATCCACTCCTACCTCTTGGGCCTTGCTGTTGATCCATCAGTGTAATGGAAAATCTCATCAAGCAATAGTAAGAAACAGGAGGCAGACGTAAGGCAGGCAATCAGTAAGCTGGCTGTATAACACAGCATCCTGATATTAAAAGAGAAGTTTGGGACTTAAAAAATAAACAATTATACTCACCTAGGTGGATGCAGCGTCGATTCAATGCTGCATCTGTCCCCTGCCAGCTCTGCAGTGAGAACTTAGCAATCAAACACTGTTGATCGCTTAGTTCTCCCCCTCTACTCTGAACAGATTGGTGGCTGTCAGTCAGCAGTTCTCTGCACTCACCTCCAGTGCTCACTGGAGCGCTGGGTAGGGTGACCACATTTCCAAACTATCATTCAGGGACACCCTCCCTTCCCAAAAGTCAGCTTGTGCTGTAACGAATCACAGCACAGTGATTGGAAACAAGAGGCAGGATTTATGATTTCTCCAATCACAAGCAGGGGGTGGGATTGTTCTCCTCCAGGCATTCCTGGCCAGGACAAGTACTGTCAGTGAGTAAAGAGGTGATGTGGCGGCCTTTTTTGGGGGCATCAGATTGGCCTGGGGGGTGTCAGTTTCATTCCGGGACACTGTATTGTCCTGGAATGAATGTGCCCGGGACAGACCTGCAAAATGCGGGACTGTCCCAGGCAATCCGGGACATGTGGTCACCCTAGCGTTGGGATGTGGAGGGGGGGAGGGGCCGGCTCAGACTCTCAACACGTAACAGGCTGAACTAGGTGCTGGTCCAGGCATCTGGGTGGATCCCAACAATACGGGATCTTTCCTGAGCCTGGACTGGCTGAGTGATGTCAGCCGCCAACAGCCTTTAGGTATCTAATGTTGCCAACTATAAAGCAGTCTCACTGTTAACGTAAAAAATATATCTAAATACATAACTCATGCTGAAAGTACATTACAGCGCTCGCAAATACGTATAATAAAATAAAATGCAGACACTAAATGCAATATTTCATAAACAATTCATGAAAGTCCAAGAATTGTAGTATATAATGTTCTCCAATATTAAAGTGCAGTCGTGCTCCAAAACTAAAGGTGCGCCACACACCCCCCTGTGTCCCCACTCACCGGATGGAATGGACCCCTAGCTTTTCAGTCTGGGGGTCTTTCAGGCTTTGAAAAGTTGGCCAGGGATGGCTAGATCACATCAATGCATCAAGAAGATCTCCGTATTTTGTAAACATCAAATGTGGATCATGATACCCAAAATAATAAAAAGAAAAGGGTATCATAGTGAAGTACTGTTGACCAAGAAATTTATTGCGCAAGTGGACAAGTACTTATACACAGAAGTTTAAAAATAAGCATGGATCCAGCAACAGTTTAAAACAGCAGACAAACGCTGTCAGCGTGCATTCCAATTGAAAACCGGAAGTGACGTCTCGTGGATTCAGAACCAGAAATTGCGTCAATGCATTTCGCCCTCAGGTCCTTTGAATACGCCCTGTGGGATGCATTGATGCGATTTTGCCATCCCTGGTCAACTTTTCAAAGCCTGAACGACCCCCAGACTGAAAAGCTATGGGTCCATTCCATCCGGTGAGTGGGGACACAGGAGGGAGTGTGGCGCACCTTGAGTTTTGGAGCACGACTGCACTTTAATATTGGAGCACATTATATACTACAATTCTTGGACTTTCATGAATTGTTTATGAATTATTGTGTAGCGGGTATGTACTTTCCCGGGTGTAAATTTGAACTTGACAGAGACATTAGTGATGTGTAATTCCCTGCAGCCCAGCAGGTGGCGCTGTCGCCCTGGGCTGGGGTTGAATCATTGCTGTGTGTCGTGCCTCCTTTTTGTCCTCCCTCGGCAGCGGTATGGTGGGGCGGGGAACCCGCCGTGCTTGCTGGGAGAGGGTATAAAGGGGCCGGCCATCTTTGTCACAGGGTCGGAGTCCAGGGCACCTTCAGCCTGTGGACGGTGGTTTGTGTTGGTTCTCTAGGTGGGCCTAGGCCTAGAGGACTGCCAGAGGTCATGTTCCATCCCAGGCACCTATAGCCTGGGGTGAGGTACTCAGATGGAGGTCCGGAGCTCAGTGCCCAACACTGAGTTCCGCGAGGGAAGGAGATCCTAGGGAACCCAGGGGTTGGGAACCCGAATCCGGAAGGCATAATGGACCGGGGGGAGCTCCTCATTCGAAGACCTGGTGCAGCATATTGCCAGTGACGGGTGAGTCTCTCACTGGAGACCGCTTGGAAGGAAATTCCCCCCTCGCTCGGAGACCGCAACCCACTTTCAGGGAGGAAAGTGGAGAACTACATTGTGTCTGGGCCTGTTCGCATCCACACCTCCTTTTCTGTTCTGTTTCTACCAAGGGAGTTCAACTGATTGTGTTCATTCGAGAAGAATAAAGGAGTGTTGAACTTTAATGGTGTGGGGCTCATTTCCTAACAGACATTGTTCAAGGTGACTCTTGGAGGGAGGATCCAGGTGCACAGCACTGACCCGAAGGTAAAAGAACTTTGCTTGTATCACACTGACACCTGTGGTGAAGGCCAGGCGTAGTGTCCCCGCTCCCTTCCCCTCTAAAAGATACCCCTAGACAAGAGACAGACGAGCTGAAGAAAGAGAGGGGAGTGAGGAGGCCGCTACAATTGCATTTAGTGTCTGCATTTTATTTTATTATACAAATTGTTTATGAATTATTGCATTTAATGCCTGCATTTTATTTTATTATACAAATTGTTTATGAATTATTGCATTTAATGCCTGCATTTTATTTTATTATACGTATTTACGAGCGTTATAATTCTTTCTAGTCTCACTGTACTTGACGTAATTGTAGCCGTATTAGTGCAATTGTGACAGAGAAAATTAAGTACTGTCCGTGATACTTTTTTTATTTGCACTAACATAGAATTTTTCAGGACAAGCTTTCGGGGTATGTCCCCTTCTTCAAGGTCCAAGCAGTACTGATTCACAATTTTTTTAGCAGAATGTTGAAACAAAACAAGAAAAAAAAAAAATCTCAGAGGGAAAGGAAAAAAAACACATACAAATCAATGGTAATAAAGATAGCAGCAGAGTTAGTGAGATATTGACAGCTTCAGGCTGCGAGTAACATCTCTGATATCCACCCAGCAAAAGAAAATATTATACAACCTTTCACCACTGGAGCGAAGAGCTGTACACGATCTGCGCAAGAATCAGGCCATAACCATCAAACCAGCAGATAAAGGGGGAGCAGTCGTTGTGATGGATACAGACAAATATATACAAGAGGGTCAGAGGCAGCTGGCAAATACTACTTACTACAAAAAACTGGATTATGATCCGACCCAGGATTTTACTAAGCAATTAAAAGGTCTGATTGCGACCATACCAAGCCACCTGCATTCAGAACTCATCAATGCGATTCCAGATAATCCAGATATTGGAGACTTCTACATGCTGCCCAAAATTCACAAGCCAGGAAATCCAGGCAGACCCATTATAACAGGTATGAATACACTTACCGAACATATCTCAGGCCTTGTAGAAAACATGTTAAAACCGTTAGTCATGAACACTACTAGTTTCCTGCAAGACACCACTGATTTTCTGAACAAGCTTAACAATATACAACAATTACCACCAAATACACTTCTAGTCACTATGGATGTAGAATCTCTGTACAGTAACATCCCTCACAAGGATGGGTTGGCAGCATGTCACAGATTCTTATCATCCACACCAAACCACAAATACACGGCTGAGGATGTTACACAGCTCATCGAATTTATTCTTACACACAACTACTTCACTTTCAACAATGACATCTATCTCCAATGTATGGGTACTGCTATGGGAAGCAAAATGGCACCCCAATATGCAAACTTATTTATGGCTGACCTGGAGGACAAATTCCTGAACAGCATACAACAAAAGCCATACAGATATTATCGCTATATTGATGATATCTTCATGATATGGACTGAAGGTGAAGAAAATCTAAACCAATTCTTCTCATTGATCAACACTTTTCACCCATCTATCAAACTAAAAATGGACTATTCGAACACACATGTCAACTTCCTAGACACTACAGTATACATCAGGGATGACAAGCTTCACACTTCCATATACAGAAAACCGACTGACCGATGCAGCTATCTTCATAGTTCCAGTTTTCATCCCCAACACACTAAACGAGCCATCATACACAGCCAGGCCATCAGATACCACCGAATTTGTTCAGACCCAGAAGTCAGAGATAAACATCTCAGAACACTGGCAGGCTCTTTCCAGAAGAAAGGATATAAAGACAAAACCATCAACAACAGCATAAACACAGCCTTGAAAACCCGAAGAGAAAATCTCCTCCAATACAAAGAGAAAAAAACAAATAACCGAGTACCTCTAGTCACCACATACAACCCAACACTAGAAGGGATCAAAAAGATAATCAAAGATTTACAGCCCATTATAACAGAGGATGAAACTCTGAAAGAAATATTCCAACAACCCCCATTATTGGCTTTCAGACAACCACCCAACCTCAGACACAAACTAATCAGCAGGAAACTTCACTCTGATTATGAAGTCACAAATAATGGAAGCAAACCCTGCAATAAAAAACGCTGCAAACTGTGCAACCAGATCAATCCATCCAAAAGTGTCACACACACAAATGGGACCTTCACCATCATGGGATCTTACAACTGTACCTCCAGTAATGTTGTGTACCTCATCCAATGCAACAGGTGTGGCAAAGGATCTTATGTTGGTGAAACAGGACAGAAGTTGCAAGCGATGATGAATTTTCACAGACATTCCATCAAGGAACATAAAGAAGAGAGTTTCTGCACACCTGTGGGACATCACTTCTCACAACCGGACCACACTATAGAAGACCTCAATGTTTTAGTTCTTAAAGGGAATTTCAGAACTATCCAGGAAAGGAAAACATTTGAACTAAGAATGATAATTCTTTTTAACACAAAAACGAATGGCCTAAATTTAGATATTGGTTTCCTTACCCATTATACTAAGGTTTTATGACCCCCTCTGTGACTAGCATCTCCCCCCTCAAGTCTATAGCTCTCCCTCTGTCTTATCTCACTAACTCTGTCTTATCTCACTAACTCTGCTGCTATCTTTATTACCATTGATTTGTATGTGTTTTTTTTCCTTTCCCTCTGAGATTTTTTTTTTTTTCTTGTTTTGTTTCAACATTCTGCTAAAAAAATTGTGAATCAGTACTGCTTGGACCTTGAAGAAGGGGACATACCCCGAAAGCTTGTCCTGAAAAATTCTATGTTAGTGCAAATAAAAAAAGTATCACGGACAGTACTTAATTTTCTTAGTCTCACTGTTAAAGCTTATCTCTGGTCAAAATGTTAAAGAGGAGCTTCAGTCTGTAAAAAGAATAAAACATTAAAAGTCAGCAGCTACAAATCACGTGCAAATTGATCAACTAAAATCGCGAGCAGGATCGCTTGTTCCCATTACGTTAAAGTGTGAATGTAGCCTTAGAAGACAGCAGGGTACAGTTATAAGGCTCTAGCTAGCAGGTCAGACAGGTGGGGAAGATGAATGCCACTGTGGACCCTGAGTCAGCTTGAATTAAAATGTTCATGCTTGAGTACATGATTAATCCACAACTGTAGTCGTCTATTTACATCCTTTAATGGAATGGAGTGGACGCTGCAGAGGTCACACAAACTGTAATGCAGGGCAGGACAAACATTTGTCACTTTCTACTGGGAAAAAGAGAATTTGGTCATAGACAGGATGCCAATACAGAACAATCCATTAGATACAATACAATGATGAGTTATCTGACAACATTCTATCTCAGCATTTCCTGTTTGTCTCTTCTTTGTTTTATTTTATCTCTAAATTACTTCATAACTATATTTAAATCCAGATGAAGTCATACTTCACAAGTGATCATCCCTTTTTCTGACCATTTGGAAAAAAAGAATAAAACTGCTGCTAGCCAATGATATCAGATAGTCTCTGTTAATGAACAACAGATTTGTAGCTGGATAGAGATATGGAATTTTTGTACTTTATTTTAATAACTTCACTTCTGCTAGAATGAGGCATGAGAGAAATGAATTTTTATTCAGCCTCTGACATTTTTATAAAATCATCATTGTCAGCATACAATGTTGGCAGGATCACACTGAGGTCAGGTCTTGGGAAATATAATACAGAGATACACTTTAAGTAGGTCAGCAGAAGAATCTGAAAGTTTCAAAATCACCAGGAGTATGATGATGTGTTTGCAAGGAGGACAATGAAAAAAGTCTGAAACTAGCAATGTGTGATTTAGGGATTATCTTAAAAACTTTCCTAGTTAGTTGCCAGCAGAGCAGTGACACTCTTCCTGCATTGCTTTAGTTGGAAGCTTAAAGCTTAACTCCAGAGACAAAAACTTTAATTTAAATGCAGCATATTCCTCAATAGCCAGTAAAGATATAAATCCCCTTTGTGTGCACCAAATGACTTTGCAATCCCAGATATTACTTTGTAAAAGTAGCAGTGATATCATCACTGTGCTGTACATAGCCTGTGCAGACAGCCGAGCTGTGGGAGGGGCACAGCAGGTCCGCCCACTACAGGCTGCCTACAGAAAACTATAGAGGGGGTGGAGACAAGACCAAACACCCTGCACAAGGAAAGAGAGCAGCAGTGATTGGTCTTTATTACAGGAAGCTCCTGCACAGAGTTAAAGTTTCATACTGGATTACTGCACAGATCTGAAAGAATATATATGTACCGGTATCTTGAATTTGGACAATATTTGATTATCCATGTGTTCATCTTTAAGATATGTAGCGGGGTCCTCAATTTAAGGGAAGTGTTTGAGAGGTAGTTTGCCCAAACACCCTAATTTGTCAGGGTTTTTACAACCATTTCTATCCACAGGGAGAGTATCGGTGTGTAGTTCCCTGTGGCCTACAGGTGGTGCTGCCATGGTGGGCTGGAGTTGAACCGCTGATACAGTGCTGTGCCTTGTGTGTCCCCTCTCGGCAGCCATACGGTGGGTGTGTTCTACCTGCTGGGCATGCTGTGAGAGGATATAAAAGGGGCAGACGCTGCCTGTTGGGGGTTCTGTCAGCGGGGTCCTACCCCAGGTTCTTGTTCCTGTCCGCCCCGGGCACCTTTGGCCCGGGGGTGGGTTGTCGTTGTTTCGGTTGTCGGGAGTCCTACTCCCAGGGAGTGTTCCGGTTCCATCCTGGGCACCTTTAGCCCAGAGTGAGGTACTATCGTGTTGTCCCTGTCCACCCTGGGTATGTAAGCCCAGGAAACGCAGTGGAGGCCTGGGGCCCAGCACCTTCAGGTGGGGTTCGCCTAGGATCGAGGAATCTCAGGGTGCCGCCTCGCGAGGGGACACGTATCTAGGATGAGGAGGCTGGGAAGGAACCCTCCGAAGACCCAGTGCAGTGTCATGGTGACGGTAGGGTCCCGGTAACTCTCCGGAGGCATGTCTTCTCCTAAAAAAGGGCCATAGCTAAAGAAGGGGATCAGTTTCACCAGGTCTGTGGCAGAGACCAACTTCACAGTCTGTGGCAGAGACTGTGCGCCTAATCAAACTTGCTTGAGAATCTGAGCAAATATCTGTAACGTTTGTGCCTGGACCTCATCCACACCTTGTACTGTTCTATTTCTTGCTCCAACCTTTTTTCTATCAGAGACTGTGTTATTGCTAAGATAAAATAAACTCTGAGTTGGAGTTTCAGCTTGTGTGGACATTCACTTTACTGGGAAGTCAAGGACTTGTCTCTAATTAACATAGAGGTGAGAATCAGGCTCTGGAGGTTTTCATGTTCTGACCGTGGAAGACCCAACAACAACAACGCTCAACCTCTTTGCACAGGAGGGTACGGGCTGTTAGTGCGTGTGCCTCTCTCTTCCAGCGAGGAGTCAATGTTATTGCAGGTAAAGAAAGGGGTCTGTACGCTGCACATGGGGGCTCAAGTCCGGGATTTCTACGGCAGAAAAAGTGTGAAAAAGTGTTGAAAACCCCCCCAGAGTTTGAACTTTATTCCCCTGTGAAGTTCCGTGGAGGTCGGCCATATTGAGAGAAAAGTGTCTGCGCCACGAGGAGAACCCATGCTGTGTAGTTCGAGGGAGTGTCTACAGAGAAAAGGCCCACGAACATTGCAGAGAGATGGGAGGAGCCATGCCATGTGAGGAGTTGCACATGGTGGCTTTGGCGCCAAAGGGACAGTGCGACATGGATCGGCAAGCGGGTAACATGGCGTCTGATGCTTCATGGGTTCCAGCTACTTCTACCATGAATGTGACCTCGTTTGCTGCTTCTGTGACTGACACGAGGCTTCGGCTGAAGCCTCGGGGTCGCTTCGATCTTTATGTCTGCAAAGAGACGAAGGCCCTTGGAGTGGTTTGTCCCGGATGCCAGGGACTGGTGGTGCATCTTAGGCCGTTTGGAAGATGTGAACGGTGCAAGGAGTTCTTGTTCGAGGTAGAGCAGCCTACTGAAAAACCTTGGGCCTTTCGTTTGAACTGCCTTACGGGCGCCACCACTTTGGAAGAAGAAACCAGAGCTTCTGCGGCCACCCCTACGCGCACTGTCGGGACTTCGGAGGAAGTCGCAACTGTGAATGTTCCGGTGATTGAGGAACCGGAGTCAGAGAGATCGGAGGATGTTGTTTCGGTGACCACTGTATCCTCGCTTCCGCCGCCTAAGAGGAAGATCGGCTTCGTAAAAGCTTCCTACGGCCATGGTGAAGCTACACCCCAGCGCTTGCTCCGATCGGATGCTTCGTTATGAAAAAGTTCTGGACGTCCTGCTTCAGCTACAAACCGAGGTAAGCCGGGAAAAGGGGCCTTGGACAAGGTCCGAAGTGTCGGGGATCCCAGAGTTATTGAACTTGTTCAACGCGGTGACTCGTCGTCTACCCGGAGTTACCTGCCGGCGGAGGAATGTGATACCTTCGACCTGGAGTCAGTCTCCGATGAGGGAGATGATGCGGCCATCGATGAGGTATTTGAAAAGAAGGGTTGGGATAAGGTACCCCTGTCCTCGTCCCGTAGGAAAAGAGACTCGCCCATGCTTACTGGGGATACTACACCCCAAGTGGAGGCCCCGGAGCCTGAGGAGGAATCTGTCTCACCGTCTGCCCTTCCACCCCTTGTGAAATCTGCACCTGCTAGTGTGGTATCGAGAGTGTCATTGCGGGCTCCTGTGTCTAGCCCAGAGGCAGTGAAAGTGCCTCGACACCCGGATGCCATCGTTCTGCCAGGTGTGGGAGATCGAGCAACCATGCCACCATTGTCCTGGCTGCAGCGGTTGTTCAGAGAGTGACCAGTGAATATGGGTGGGAATATCCGTACCTGCCCAAGGAACTTTTGTTTGAAGTGGAAGTTTATAGATGTAGGTGGTACACGGACTTTGTCTGGACTCATTTGAAGGTACCCGAAACCCGAAGGTAATAGTCTTGTTCCATCGCTGCTACTAAACGGTTCAAAGACTGCAAAGGATCCTGGATGTTAGGTAGACACATACACGCGGACAGAGTGGTCGTTTGCCAAAAAGATAAAGACAATGTTGAATACCACATAGACACCTTTGACAAACATTGGAAACTACTTGTGTTGCCAGATCCGCAGTACTACCTCTAAGAGACTGGATTATTATTTTTTTGTTTGCTTTTATTCATTCCGGAGTGTACTCTCCTGGAGCCCAAGAACTTTGCCGTCACAAAAGAGGTAGTCTACTTTGCTACAAGCGGGAGCAGTTTTTTTCCTTTGCTCACAGCACCTGAAAGACATTGACTTTTGGGGTAGAAGTAGTTCAGAGCAGGGTTTAAAGAAGAAGAAGAAGGAAGATTTACCCCTCAGGAAAATAAAAGTTTTTGGGGACGGGTGTCTTGACGGTGGCACTTCTACTAGGTGGCGGTGTTGCGTAACTTTTGCATTACATAGTCTTGCAATGTGTTTACTTTTTAGAAGAAAGGGATATTTCCCTAGGGGAAAGTCTTTTCATTCTAAATGTTTATAAGTTAGAGTGTAAATATGGGTTTCTGTGTATTTCCTTCTCTACAGGTGGACGCGGAGCAAGTAATTTAGAATAGGGTGGCTTAGCTATTGTAGTCGGGAGGGAAATGTAAATGATAAATGTGGTTTATTGTGTCATTGAGAATGTGATGTACACATATGTTTCTCTACTCTTCTTTCATCTCTGCATTTAACTCCCCTTTCCCCATGTTTAGGTTCCGGCACAAACAAATGTTTTTCCAAATTGTTTTTTTTAGATAGTTTCTGGAGTAAGTCTATGTTGACTCAGGATTGGGAGGCATAGGTTTGATCCAGACACTGGGGACCAGTGTCCATTAGTGGGGGGGAGTATGTAGCGGGGTCCTCAATTTAAGGGAAGTGTTTGAGAGGTAGTTTGCTCAAACACCCTAATTTGTCAGGGTTTTTACAACCATTTCTATCCACAGGCAGAGTATCGGTGTGTAGTTCCCTGTGGCCTACAGGTGGCGCTGCCATGGTGGGCTTGGGTTGAACCGCTGATACAGTGCTGTGCCTTGTGTGTCCCCTCTCGGCAGCCATACGGTGGGTGTGTTCTACCTGCTGGGCATGCTGGGAGAGGATTTAAAAGGGACAGACGCTGCCTGTTGGGGGTTCTGTCAGCGGGGTCCTACCCCAGGTTCTTGTTCCTGTCCGCCCCGGGCACCTTTGGCCCGGGGGCGGGTTGTCGTTGGTTCGGTTGTCAGGAGTCCTACTCCCAGGGAGTGTTCCGGTTCCATCCTGGGCACCTTTAGCCCAGGGTGAGGTACTATCGTGTTGTTCCTGTCCGCCCTGGGTATGTAAGCCCAGGAACCGCAGTGGAGGCCTGGGGCCCAGCACCTTTGGCTGGGGTCCGCCTAGGATCGAGGAATCTCAGGGTGCCGCCTTTGTGAGGGGACCCGTATCTATGATGAGGAGGCCGAGAAGGAACTCTCCGAAGACCCAGTGCAGTGTCATGGTGACGGCAGGGTCCCGGAAACTCTCCGGAGGGATGTCTTCTCCTAAAAAAGGGCCATAGCTAAAGAAGGGGATCAGTTTCACCAGGTCTGTGGCAGAGACCAACTTCACAGTCTGTGGCAGAGACTGTGCGCCTAATCAAACTTGCTTGAGAATCTGAGCAAATATCTGTAACGTTTGTGCCTGGACCTCATCCACACCTTGTACTGTTCTATTTCTCGCTCCAACCTTTTTTCTATCAGAGACTGTGTTTTGCTAAGAGAAAATAAACTCTGAGTTGGAGTTTCAGCTTGTGTGGAAATTCACTTTACTGGGAAGTCAAGGACTTGTCTCTACTTTAACATAGAGGTGAGAATCAGGCTCTGGAGGTTTTCATGTTCTGACGGTGGAAGACACAACAACAACACCGCTTAACCTCCTCACACAGGAGGGTACGGGCTGTTAGTACGGTGTGTCTCTCTCTTCCTGCGAGGAGCCAAAGTTAATGCAGGTAAAGAAAGGGGTCTGTGCGCTGCAGATATAAAAGGTCGATGCTGCTGATTTAAGTAAATAGACTGTTCACTTTGCAAAGGAAGTTGTACATTGCAGGGAATATTCCCCAGAGCTGGGTAAATAAGGTGAAGCTCTGCTGGCTTGCATCATCTAATCATGTAAAAGTAAAAAAGCAAAAATTATGTTTGTTTTTGTTTTTTTCAATTTTCCTTGCATATGATTAGGTAACCTTTGCAAAGTAAAATTTCACCAAGCCCATTGGACAAATTCCCTAGTGAATGGAACAGCCTATTCGCCTTTAGTAAATCAACCCCAACGTACTATACTGTAAAATAACAGAGATGACAATGATAACAAGAAAATACTGTGTATATTGCAGCGAAGACTTCACCTTTCTCCGAGTCTTGTAATCACAGATCGGGGCCTGGAGCTTGAAGGCTTCAAAGTGTCTTGAGTAAGATGAAGCTTTCAATCCAGTGTCCGGGTCTTGCTGGAGACTTGTATGCTGTGTGAGAGCACAGGTGTGCAAATTCATTATATACCAGGCCTGACCTTAGCTCAAGGCTCTCAGTTGGAGACAGAGCCCTGTCAGGAAGGAGCTGTGTGCTCCAGCCAGAATGGACGTGTGTTCCAGCCAAGAAGCTGCACCCCATGTTGGATTCCTTGCCCACAAAACTTGGGAGAGGTGGGACAGCTGCACGGGTCTGGTCAGACTGAGAAAGCGGAGGTGGCTAGCGCAGTCCAGGGGACTGGAGGGAGTCTGTAATGCCCTGTACACACGACCGGTTTTCCCGTCTGAATAAACTCAGATGGTTTTTCCGACGGAATTCCACTCAAGCTTGTCTTGCATACACATGGTCACACTAAATTCCGACCGTCAAAAATGCGGTGACATAAAACACTACGAAGAGCCGAGAAAATTAAGTTCTATGCTTCCGAGCATGCGTCGAATTGTTTCCGAGCATGTGTGGTTTTTTTTCCGTCGGAAAAGCATACAGACGATCGGGACTTCCGATAGGAAAAGTCAGATGGGGCATACACATGGTCGGAATATCCGATGAAATACTCCCATCGGACTTTTTCCATCGGAAATTCCGACAGTGTGTGCGCGTCATAAGTCTCTGGAAGTACAGTTGGTTACCAGGGCAGTGCCAAATGCATGGATGGGGAAATCGTGCCATTTTTTTTTTCTTCAACCCACTAGTTTAAAAAAAATAAAAAAGATTGATGTATGAGCTTAGCTTGCTTTAAAGAAGAACTTCATTACAACCAACAGTGGTTACACACACCTTCACCACTGGAAGGTGGCTGGCGTGAAAAGTCTTTAAAAAAATTCCAGACAATTAGAGAAGTGCCGAGCTCAGCCTATTGGTGTGGTAGGGAATATGAATATAAGCCATGCCTGATAAGCGGTATGATGTCACTGTGCTGGCGCACACCTGGACCAGCCCTGCTGCCCAATCTGGGGCTGAATCCAGGCTGGCTCTGGAACTGCATGTGCAACTCAGAGCTGATGACAAGGGAATTGTATACAGGCATTGTTCTCCAGTTCACGGACATTTAGGCTACTTTCACACTGAAGCGCTGGATGCTCTGGCGGTATAGCGGCGCTATTTTTTAGCGCCGCTATACCGTAGTTTTTGCCGAGATTTGCGGGGGGATTTTAACCCCCCACTAGTGGCTGAAAAAGGGTTAAAAACGCCCGCAAAAACACCTCTTTGCAGTGTTTTGCGGACGTTTTGGAGGTGCTACCCCATTGATTTCAATGGGCAGGGGCGCTATAGGAGCAGTATTTTTACAACTCCTACCGTGCCTCAAAGATGCGGCTTGCAGGAGTTTTTTTACCCTCCTGCAAGCGCACCGCTCCAGTGTGAAAGCCCTCGGGCTTTCACACTGGATACAAGGGAGAGGCTTTTTCGGGGCGCATTGCAGGCGCTATTTTTAGTGTAATAGCGCCTGCAAAGTGCCTCAGCGTGAAAGGGGCCTTATGGACAGGAGAAAAGTGCCTGTTTTTTTACAAACCGTCTGTAAATTTACAGATGGTTGGCAACATAGAGCTAGGGTGTACACGTGCTGCCACTGATATTTTGTTTGTGTCGTTTGTGATAATTTTTGTCTGTGGCAGAAATTATACCCTCAGTTGCTTCCTGCGAGCACAGCACCTGCTTACCATTTTCCATTCAAGTGAATGGAGCTGCTCTGCAAGCACCCCACAACTGTGTGAAATGTGAATGGAGGGAGATGGGAAGAGTTCAGTCACAGTGCAGAGCTCACTCACTCACCCCAGGCTAGTCTGGTGGCTCAGGCAGAGGCATCATTCTTGAAGCCCCCATGTAGTTCCCGGCTGCAGTGCTTCAAATTTCCAGGGGCAGACATGAGACGAGGGGTGGGAGGAGGCGGTGCACATCGATCTCTCTCTACTCTCCTGTCCGTGCAGAGAGGAGGAGAGGAGGGGAAAAGTGTGCTGGCTGGGCTCTGTGAGACTATCACAGACACCTAGAGAGAAGCAGACAGCCGCTGCAGACAGCTTCGCTTGATGGACAAAGTCCATGGGTTGTCTGGGGGGGCACAACTGAAATCTGGAGGGTGTAGCCCACCCCAGCACCCCCCCTAGACCCAGCCATGGGCACAGCCATGATGGAACAGGATTAAGGCCTACTCCAAAGTGTTTCTACAATGTTGGAAGTGCACAGCTGACAGTACCCTTCATTGGAAACAGATAAACTCAATTTGTAGGGGTGTCCACGTATAATCAACAGTATAGTGTATTTTTTTTAACAGACTAAGCAATGCAAGTGTTTACTGAGGTGAGCAAATTTCTACATTTAGGAGATATACAAAATAAAACAGATCTAGCTAGAAAATTAGTGATAAGATTATATTAGTCAATTATGTATATAACTATATGTTCTTTTGGGTGAAAGCTATTCAGATGTCATCCAAATTCCACATCCACTAACCAGACATTACGTACTGCTTTGCTTGGTTTTCATCCCTATGAGCTGTTGTGGCAGAAACCCTCTCTGATCCCAGTAAGTTAAAAGAAGGCTTATGTTTTGTCTCACATTGTGCAAATTAGGGGTAATTCATAAAGTGTGAATCACCTGCACTGTCAGAATATGTCACTTTAGTTTGTTACACACAGAATTCTTAACTACAGTGGAACCTCGGTTTAAGAGTAACGCGGTTAACGAGCATTTTGATTTACAAGCAACTTTTTTTTTTTAAATTTTGACACGGCGCCGGAGCCGAGCAGAGCCGAACAGCGACGATGGCAGCCGGTCGGCGCCGTTTGGCAATGCTTGAAAATACACAGAAATACTCAGTTTCCAAGCCTTTCCGACATTTGCCGAGGTCAGCCGACGTGTCCTCGGGCCTTTCCGGCCGTTTCCGAGGCTTTCCGGCGCCCCCCCACCTCTGGCCGCATGCGGTATTGCATCCCATTGAAGTCAATGCGGGACAATCTATTTTAGTTTCTATTGACTTCAATGGGGAAACTTGCTTTGATATGCAAGTTCTTTGGATTACGAGCATTCTCCTGGAACGGATTATGCTCGTAATCCGAGGTTCAACTGTACCAGTGTAGCCCAGTGCTGTAGATGCGACACAGGTCACCACACCACTAGTCCTGTTGTGTGTAAGAATTCCTATACAGAAGTATTCTTGCAAACAGTGCATACAGAGGCACAGCGATCAACACAAGTTTTTCTTACCAATCATATAATAATCGATTAGGAAAATAATGATAGCTATTTTATAGTTGAATGATTTATTTACTTTTTTTTTTCTTTCCGGTGTTATGTTTGAGATCTGATTTTTTTTAATGGTTGTGGGATGTGGACAGATTTATTTTTTCCACATATATTTGGAATGTTGGAAAGTAAAATGTGTCCCCTTGATGCTGCTATGTTTCAATGACCACTTTATAGGCTGCTAAAAAGTGTTAGTGGTTTATGTGGCTCCATGATTCCATACACTTAGGCCTAGAAAATGTTAATATATATGGAAAAAATTAGCAAATATGTATTTATTAAAATTACAGATTTGCTTAAATTTTTTTATATTGCTGTTGATTAAAATTCATCCTAGTGCATGTGAAAATACTAGGAATTGTAGAAAATGTAATTAAAATGATTTAGGAAAAATCTTGTACTGTATATGGTTGATTTTCATACTCTCAATATATCAGTATTTACCAGACCACTCAAAGACTAAGGTTTCTGAGAGTTATAGTTCATGCATGTACAGTACAGTACGTGTGTGTGTGTGTGAACATGCATAGCATGAGAAAGAAATTGTGAAAACTTGAGAATGATTAGGATTTTTGCAAGAATGGCCTTCATACAATTTAAAATAAGAAAGACAGAGTGCTATTTAACAAATAACACACACTATTTATCATCACTATTTTCTCATTGAACTAAAGGTTTAATCAACCAAAGGCATTGACAGAAAATATATGTGAACCTTTATGCCGCGTACACACGACCGTTTTTAATGTCATTGAAAAAAACGACGTTTTTCTTGACGTGATTCTTCTCAAGCCTGCCTTGCCTACACACGATCATGAAAAAAAATGCTAGAGCAAAGCGAAATGTACGACGGCACTATAAAGAAGTTCCATTCGGATGGCGCCACCCTTTGGGCTGCTTTTGCTGATCCTTGTGTTAGTAAAGTTTGGTGAGAGACGATTCGCGCTTTTCAGCTTCGTGCTCTTCAGTCCGTTACAGCGTGACGTCTCATCACTTGCTTCTGAACATGCGCGTTTTTTACTCTTTCGTCCATGGACCGACACAGCTTCTCTATTGACAAAGTGGGTATTATCCGTTAATTAGGAGTGACTAGGCAGAAAAACTTGTAAAAAGTGTTGCATCACACCTTCTACAGTACCGCCCAGGGGGCGGACCCTCTGGGTATACCCTATCAGTCTGCATATTCGCAGATCAGTTTTTTTCTGTCTAGCAAGGAGTAGGACATGGCTCCCTTCGGGCCCATTGGTCCGGGGAAAAAAGATATATATATATATATATTTTTTTTTTTAAATTTTTTTTGCTACATTTGTTGTTTCCTGCGATCTTCGATCAACTGCCGACTGGGTGACAGGCTGGATCCTCGATCCTTGTAGTCTCCCCAGTTTCGGCCATCGAGCGCGTGCCGACCCTAGCTACGCGCTGGGTTTTCCACGACATGCCCGTCGCTCCACGGGTGGCCGGTGAGCCTACGCTCCAGGGCCTGCATCGGACCGCTCAGCTTCGGCTGACCTTACGGCCGAGTCGCAGCAGCCTGGCCGGTGAGCTTACGCTCCAAGGCTTGCATCGGACCGCTCAGCTTCGGCTGACCTTACGGCCGAGTCGCAGCAGCCTGTCCGGTGAGCGTCATGCTCCAGGGCATACATATGATCGTCCCTTCTGGGTCCAATCACAGCATGCCTGGCCAACAGTCACCTTCCGTGCGCGGACGATGATCTGTTTGGAATGTCTTCCAGCAGAATACATGCAGGATAGGTAAGTAAAACTCCCCTGCCTCGGCTGGGTGATTTAGCTGGACATTCCTGGAGAGATCAAGTAAGTGGTTGTGGCCCCTTTCTTCCCTCTCTCCCTGCCTTTCCCTCCTCCCTGGGCTTCTAGCTAAAGGTTGCTGGGTGCTGGGGGTCACCTAGGGGGTCCCACTGGAGCGGGGCTGGCTGTAACTAACATTTAAAAGAAATGTCATTTTTTCTTACCTGTGTTTGTGTCCTTCCTCCTCCATGCTGTCGGCGGCCATTTTGAGGTGGTCCATGCCAAGTTTGGCCTCTTGTGACTGCCCGGTGGCCATCTTCCTGTGGTTCGGCCACACCCACTGGCCCCTATCAGCTGATCGGCGGCCATGTTTGTCCACCCTGTATGCAGATATTGCCGTTCGGCGGCCATCTTTTTGTGGGCTATGGCTGCTTGACCTCTATCTTCTGTCGGCGGCCATTTTCTTAGAGCCCACATTATCTTCCATACAGACGTTTTTGGCAACCATTTTTCGAGAGCCTCCGGCCTCTAGGGTGCATTACACTGGCGCGAAAATTCACACAGGAAGTGCTGATAAAAGAAGCAGACTGACACAGCAGCAGCGGGACAGCCTCACAGGCGCAGCATAGCAGTACCTATCCAGGGTGGTGAGTCCTCTGGGTGACCCGGCCTCTCTGCAGCACAGGAGGGTGGCCTATTGATATCTTGCCTGGAGCCCTGTGAGTGTCAGCGTGTGGTCAGCATGGCATCTGAGCCAGATGTCTTCTCCCCTGAAACACCAGATTTAGCAGCTGGTGCCCCTGAGGTGTCTATGAACGCTATGACTGCAATCCTAGAGGCATTTGCTGCCAGGGTGGAAGCAGCACACGGGAATACAGGGGGTAGTAAACGCCCCATCCCCTGCAAGCTTCTGGGGATAATTCTGGTGCAGAACCAGGTCCAGCTACGGCTCGGGGCCCAGATTCTGACGCATCAGAGACTGCAGACTGTGACCGGACAGTGAGAATGACTCAAAGTCCAGGTCAGTACGCAAGACGGCTTTGGTATCTGACCTTATTACTGCAGTGCGGGATATGCTAAAATTGGAAAATACTGCAGAAGCAGCAGAGACTCCGGTCCACTTGGTTTTCATAGACCTGCCCGCACTGCTAAGGTGTTCCCTTGTGTGTCTTTTGATAAACTCTTATACAAGGAATGGGAGAACCCACTGAGGGTCTTTACAGCCCCAAAGAGGTTTGCGGTACGGTACACCTTTTGAGGAGAGTTTTCTGAAGAAATTGACCTCTCCCCCCTATAGTGGACCCTCCGGTGTCCAGACTTAATAGAGCCACCACAATTCCTGTAGAAGGGGCGCCTGTTTTCTAGGACCCTGTGGATAAGAAGGCTGAAGCACTCGCTTGCTACCTATACTCAGTGGTAGGCTCGGCAGTACGCCCGGCATTGGCGGGGGCCCTAGTGTCTCACACACTTACTGAATGGGCAAGATTGCTACTCCAGGGGTTAAGGAGCGAGATGCTCCTCCTGATGAGATAACATTGGCCGACCTGTTGGTCCAGGGCCTTAGGTTTGTCTGCGAGTCAGACATGAATACTATTCCCCTGCTGTCTAAAACTTCAGTTTATGCAGTAGCAATACGCCGCCTGATCTGGCTAAAAGGCTGGTCTGCGGACCAGACTTCCAAGAAAGCCCTGTTGGATCTGCCTTTTAAGGGCGACAGACTTTTTGGGGCTTCTCTGGATGACATCATCAAGGATGCCACAGGAGGTAAAAACACTTTGCTTCCCCAAATTAGCAAGGGTAAGGGGCCACGCCAAGGGCAAGGGCCCTCCTTTACTGCACACAAGTGGTTTTTTCGTCCCCCTAGGGCGACAGGGAAAAGACCCCAGGCCGATAAAGCGCCTGCCCAAGGACAAAAGCGTCCCTGGTCCCGCATACCCAATAAGCCTGCGGACAAATTTGCGTCTGCATGAAGTTCCACCCCCACCCAGCTCTCGGGTGGGGAGACGTCTTCGCAAATTCGCGACTCAGTGGACAGCACTAATCTCCGACAGGTGGGTTTGCGAAGTAATCTCCTCAGGCTACAAGATAGAGTTTCTCTCTTGTCCACCGGACAGATTCAACACCTCCAATCTCCAGCTACTACCGACCCATCGGGAGGCCCTGTATGGGGCGGTCCAGGGTCTACTGGAACGCGGGGTAGTTATTCCAGTTCCAGAACTGGAACGGGGTTTTTACTCAAATCTGTTCATTGTGCCGAAGAAGGAGGGGGTTCGTCCAAGCTTGGATCTCAGAGCCCTCAATTGCTTTGTGAAGGTACAAAGTTTTCGGATGGAGTCGGTTCGATCTGTAGTCACGGCTCTCCATCCGGGGGACTTTCTGGCCTCCTTGGACATCAAGGACGCATACCTGCATGTCCCCATATACTCCAGACACCAGAGGTTTCTGCGATTTGCTATCGGGAAGGACCATTACCAGTTTGTGGCCCTCCCGTTGGGCCTTGCCTCAGCACCCAGGACGTTCACCAAGGTGCTCGCTCCGATTCTTGCACTTCTAAGACAGCGGGGTATCGCTATCACAGGCTACTTATACGACCTTCTGCTGAAGGCCCCTTCAAGCTCAGAATTAGAGGTAAGCGTGTCCATTACCTGTCAGACTCTTCGAGACTGTGGTTGGATACTAAACACGCAAAAGTCAGTATTGGTGCCCACTCAACGCCTAGTGTACCTGGGGTTGATTCTGGATTCCTCAGAGGCAAAGGTATTCCTCCCTGTGGAGAAGTTGCAGACCCTCCGGGCTGCAGTACGGCAGCTGACTTCCAGGAATTGGTCGTCACTCCGTTTTTGCATGCGAGTGTTGGGCCTCATGGTAGCCTCCTTCGAGGCGGTCCCATATGTTCAATACCACACTCGAGTGTTACAGAAGGAAGTTCTGTCCAGATGGAACAGATGCCCTTCATCTCTGGATTATCAAATCCGAGTGAGCCACCTAGTCAGGAGATCCCTGGTATGGTGGCTGACAGCACCGGCTGTAATGGCCGGGAAGTCATTTCTTCCGGTTTACTGGATAGTGATCACGACGGACGCCAGCCTTACAGGTTGGGGGGGAGTCTGGGGTGTCCAGTCGGCGCAGGGTCGCTGGACCCCAGAGGAAGCCCTCCTGCCGATCAATGTCCTGGAGATCCGGGCGATCAAGCTGTGCCTCTTCAAATGGTCTCAGAGACTGCAAGGGCGTCCAGTCAGGATCCAGTCAGACAACGCCACAGCAGTGGCATATGTCAATCATCTAGGAGGAACAAGAAGCTCAGCTGCAGCATCGGAGAACGCTCGCATCCTGAAGTGGGCAGAGAGGAGCGTACCGGCACTGTCGGCCGTGTACATTCCGGGTGTGGAAAACTGGCAGGCGGACTACCTGAGCCGCCAGATGCTGGACCAGGGAGAATGGTCCTTACACCCGGAGGTGTTCCAACTCCTCTGCCAAAGATGGGGCACACCAGACGTAGATCTTCTGGCTTCCCGACTCAATCGGAAGGTATTGAGATTTGTGGCCCGGTCAAGAGACCCATGGGCAGATGCAACGGACGCGTTGGTAGCATCGTGGGGTCAGTATCGGCTAATCTATGCCTTCCCTCCCTTAAGGCTTCTTCCTCTTCTGCTCCGCAGAGTGGAGGCAGAGGGAATTCCAATGATCGTAATCGCTCCAGATTGGCCTCAGCGTCCTTGGTACGACGATCTAGTACGTCTGGTAGCAGACGTCCCCTGGCGCCTACCACTACGGAAGGACCTGCTATCGCAAGGTCCCATATTCCATCCTGCTTTACAGTCATTGGCTTTAACGGCATGGCTGTTGAGAACCGGGTACTGAGAGACCGGGGCCTGTCAGACTCAGTAATCTCTACTATGAGAAGTGCTCGAAAACCGTCCTCTAGGAAGGTCTATCACCGCACTTGGAGGGCCTACATCTCCAGGTGTGAGGAAATTAAATGGCATCCGCGTACCTATTTGGTTTCCAGAATCCTGCTGTTTTTACAGCATGGGGTGGACCAAGGGCTTGCCCTAAGTACGATTTAAGGGACAGATATCTGCCCTGGCTGTCTTTTTTCAGCGACCCCTGGCGACTTACTCTCTTGTGAGTACATTTGTGCAGGGGGTCCGACAGGTGGCCCCTCCGGTCCGTCCCCCGTTACCTCCGTGGGACTTGAACCTGGTCCTCTCGGTGCTTCAGAAGGCACCGTTTGAGAATATTAGAGATATTCCCCTGTTGACACTTTCTCAGAAAGTAGTCTTTTTGGTGGCTGTTACGTCAGTTAGACGAGTCTCTGAGCTGGCAGCCTTGTCCTGCAAGGCTCCCTATTTGATTTTCCACAAGGATAAGGTGGTGCTGCGGCCGCAGCCTTCCTTTCTTCCGAAAGTCGTTTCGGCTTTTCATCTCAACGAAGACATTGTACTTCCATCCTTGTGTCCTCAGCCGTCGAATCCTAAGGAGTCGGCGTTGCATTCCTTGGATGTTGTCCGAGCTTTGAGAGTATACCTATCTGCTACTTCCCTGTTCCGGAAGTCAGACTCACTGTTTGTTTCGGTGGCTGGTCCCAAGAAGGGCCAAGCAGTCTCATCGGCCACCATCTCTAGGTGGATCCGACAGATAGTAATCCAGGCTTACACCTTAAAGGGTCAGGCGCCCCCCTTTCCTGTCACGGCGCATTCGACCAGGGCAATAGGTGCCTCTTGGGCTTTCCGACATCAAGCGTCTGTTTCCCAATTATGTAAAGCGGCGACTTGGTCGTCTGCTCACACTTTCACAAAATTCTACAAAATTGATGTAGGTGCATTTTCGGATGCCTCTTTTGGCCGCAAGGTTTTGCAAGCGGCTGTTTAGAGTTGCAACTCCTCCGTTGGAGGAGTGCTGTTTTGTGTTTGGGGTGAAGTTTATTTTTATGCTGTTACCACCCCTCGTTTTTTCTCTGACACTGCTTTGGGACGTCCCACTTTGTCAATAGAGAAGCTGTGTCGGTCCATGGACGAAAGAGTAAATAGGATTTTTTACTCACCGTAAAATCCTTTTCTCTGAGTCCATGGACCGACACAGCACCCACCCCTCCTTTTAAGTTTGTACTGCTTTTTGATGAACTGATCTGCGAAGATGCAGACTGAGAGGGTATACCCAGAGGGTCCGCCCCCTGGGCGGTACTGTAGAAGGTGTGATGCAACACTTTTTACAAGTTTTTCTGCCTAGTCACTCCTAATTAACGGATAATACCCACTTTGTCAATAGAGAAGCTGTGTCGGTCCATGGACTCAGAGAAAAGGATTTTACGGTGAGTAAAAAATCCTATTTTCACGTTGTTAAAGCTTACACATGGCTGTTTTTCATGAAGAGAAAAACGGCGACGTGAAAAAACGACGAGAAAAATTAGAGCATGTTCCAAATTTTTAATGGCCATTTTTCACGTCGTGAAAAATGCTCTGGAGCCCACACACGATCATGTTTGATTACCAAATTAAAAAATGGCATTTTTCTCATCATGAAAAACGGTCGTGTGTACGCGGCATCAGGATAGTGAAACCTTGAAAAGAGTTTATTTAGAGGCAGGTAATTCCAATTAATGACTCAGGTTTTCCATTTGAGTGGGTTGGATCTTCCAAGGCAAATATGAAGTATTGCATAATAATTCTGCGTTTCCACCTTAAACCAGATAGTGAAACTTTAGGCTCCTTGTCACATTTCACAGTTTCCTGCTAAAATTCCTATTGTTTACATAGCTCAATAGTTCAAGCTGGAATTTACACATACAGACATGCATAAATAAGTCTTGGTGACTTGTCACACTTACTTAAAACGGTTCCCTTAAATTTTTTAGTAATAGGTGGCTTGCCTAATTACTAATAGTGCGCTGGGAACCCTTTTGTATGCATTAAGCGTTTATTTGTAAAACAAAAAAATGTAAACATAGCTTTAAGACCCGGTTCACACAGGGGCGACTCGTCAGGCGACTCAGTCGCCTGACGAGTCGTGTCCCGCTCTGTTCAATGGAACCGTTCAAATAGGAGCGACTCAGGTCGCTCTGACTTAGAAAAAGGTTCCTGTACTACTTTGGGGGCGACTCGGGACGACTTGCATTGACTTCTATACAGAAGTCATTTTGCAAATCGCCTCTCAAGTCTTCTTGAGATCGCGTTGCCGAGTCGCCCCCAAAGTCGTGCCGCCCCAGTGTGAACCGAGCCTTAGATGTACATCGTTTTAAAACCCAAATCTAAAAACATAAAACAGACCCAAAACCATAAGGCCCCTTTCACACTGTGGCTGCCCGAGCGTTAGTTTTAGTGGCGCTTTTTGGTCGCTAATGGGGCGCTTTTAACCCCATCTTAGGCCGCTAGCGGGGGTTAAAAGCGTCCGCGTTGTGGCGCTTTGGAAGCACTGCCTATTCAGTTCAATGGGCAGGGTGTTTTGGGAGCACTGTATACAGCGCTCCTAAATCGCCCCAAAGATGCTACTTGAAGGACTTTTCCTAACGTCCCACAAGCGCACCGCCCCAGTGTGAAAAGTCACACTGAAATTAATGGGAGGCAGATTTTGGGCGCTTTTGCTAGCGCTAAAATGCCTGAAAACCACCTCAGTGTGAAATTGGTCTTACATCCCCCCTTTAATAATGGCATACTATGATACATTCTTTGATCAGATGACATGTCATCTACTCAGATGTAATTTTGATGATCATCTGAACCTTATCAGTCAGGAATGTAAAGGAATATGGATCACACACTCACACCTAATATGTGGCAGGGGGCAGCATTACAGATGTTCATTGCCAATTACGTTTTTAGGTCTAATAGAAAATATCCTTATTCTAGAACTCCCAGTTCAGATCTCAGCTCCTCTAAAATGCCATGGAATGGTTTGAAGAGGGCCATTCCAGCTAGATAGCTCAAAAATATACATTAATTCAAGCAAAAGTTCTAATGATGTTTATCTTATAAGTGTATATATAGAGTATATACTATTTTAGCATAAATGCAAAATAAGATGACAGTTTTCCATAAACTAAGGCCCCTTTCACATGAAAAAATGGACAGGCGGTCTGTTTTCATCCGATCTCCCCATAGAGGAGAACGGGACTCTGACAGGTTCGTCTCTGCACAGTGAGCGTAGACGGACCTGTCATCCGCCTGCTCAGCGGAGATCAACGGATCGATCTCCGCTGAGCAAAGCAGAGTCTGCTGGGCAGAACGCCCCGTGTGAAAGGACCCTTAGTATTCCAGGCACAGTTAAAAAATATATTAAAAAAAACAATGTGTGTGACTTGGATTTTTTTTTCAAGCTCTCCAGCAGAATGTATCAGTTAGAGAGATGAGACAAACCAAACAAGACAAACAGGGGTCCTATTTATTTATGTAAAACCCTGTTTGTTGTAACTGCTTAGAAAGTATTAGCTTGAGTTTGGTTTCAATTTGTTAGTGAATTTAGATCTGCTAATCCATTTTTGATGGATTAGCAGATCTAAATTCATTAACAAATTGAAACCAAACTCAAGCTAATACTATTCCCCTATTCCAAGACTGACAATGCTGCTGTCCATAGGTGCCCCCTGTGCTCATTCATCCGGAGTAGGACCGCTCTAATACAGGAGGGTGTATTACTGGCCAGATCAAGAGTGGAAAACAGAGGAAAAAAACAAAAAAAAAGGAAAACAAATGCAACCACCACATCTAATGATTGGTGAGCTCCAATATATTACCATTTTTGGTTTGGGGTTTAATACCACTTTAAAGTTCATATAAAAGTGCAATAATACACAACCACCAACCTTTCTAGATGGCTAGTTTCCATAAATTCACTAGTCCAATAGTAACTAAATAATTGTATTTTTGGATTTCATAAAGTAAAAATAATATTTTGAAGAGTTTTTTTTTATATGAGGACTCACAATGGCGATAACGTTTTTTAGTGCAGCAGTTTTTGGAAGCATAGATTTCTGTTCATGAATGCTGAACTGGATAACAACTATATCAGCAAGAGGAAAGAACTGCTGAGCAGGAAGAGTTAAATGGACTGAGTCCAGCAGCACTGCACTGTGGGAACTGCAGTTCAGAGGAGAGAGACTACTGTAATCAAGAGCTTTTAAACTTAACTGAATCTCACAGAGGGAGAATGCCAGGAGGAGGGGAAAGAGCTGCCTTTTCTCAGGCTTGAGGAAACTCAGAGAATGCACATTGCTGTTTAGTGTGCACAATCTCTCCTGCATATTGGTGGCCTGAGCGGGATCTGGAACACGGGGTTTGGGGGTGCAGACAGCCAGAGTCATCTGAATGCAGATCAGAGAATAGCTTAATAACTGTGTGTGTGACTGGATGGTGAGCTGTAATATCGCTGGCAGTGGTGAGTTGCTGCTGTGGGGATTTACTATCTGCTGCTAGAGAGACTGAGCCCTTTAGGATCTGGCCATACAGCCATCTAGTAGCCTTATTGCTGCCTGCAGTCTTGACTATAACTATTCTCATGTGTACAAACAGTACAACTGAGCCCCAGCATTAGCCGGCTGAAGAGTTAGGACTAAAGATTGTCCCTTTTACAGCTGCTACAAAGAGACCTTCACCTATTACTTATGCTAAGAGGTACCTCTCCAGGGACATTGCACCATATCCTAGCCATTCTCCTGGAGTGCACTCTAGGCTAGTTATAGTATTATTATTCACATTTCAGTTAATGCTCCAATACACTGTTTATTAACTTAGCAGGATTATGTGTTAATTCCAGTCTAGTGGTACAGAACTCACCACAGAGAGTGTTACAGAAAGTTACTTTGGTATAGTGATTACACTACCTAGCAGATTGTGTCTGAACCTACCTTCTGCATGTTCATTTTATACTCAAATACCCATTTATTCCAAAGCTGTACCAATAACATTGAGTTAATTTACCACTGAAAGCTCTTGTGTCTATTTCCTGGTGCTATTTTACAGCCGAGTTAAAGCTAAATGCATGTTCTTATAATGCTTGCAGTAACTTTCATTCAACCAGGTATGTCAAAAGGATTGAGGTTGTTCTTGGAGTTGGGGTGCAGAATAGATAACCCAGATTACTAAGTGGCTCCTGCGGGGGTAGCGCCTAACAGGTACAAAGAAAATATCAAATGGGGCATTTGCAAAAGTTTGGACGCACTTTCACTTGTCCAGGGACAAATGCTGTTTTTTGCAAGGTCTCTGACCCTAATTACATCATTGGGCCTTAATAGTTATTAGAAGCTGTCACCTAATGTCAATTGAATAGCTTAATAAAATATCTTACACACCAAATTTTAGACTGTTTTTCAACAACCATGAGCTCCTCTAAGCATCCGAGTGAGGAACTGAAAATTATGCTATTCGATGCCCACAAAGCACAGGTAGGCTAAAAGAAGAGTGCAAAATGCTTTCAGCTTGCAACTTCCATTGTTTGTAATGTCAATATTACAAAAGACAGTTAAGGGGAACTGTGGAAGGCCATTCAGAATTTGGAACACCAAAGAAATCTTTTAGAGAAGCTTTTGCATGTTGCATCAAAAATAAACTCAAAAAGGCTTGTAAAGCCTCCCACTTATCAAGATATACATTTTTATTAGCACAGACATATCATTCTAAATTCCCCTTCGATACAATGATATAAAATATACTAAAACAATGTATTAAACCAATATCAGCAATGGTCTGCGCTCAGTTCTCTAAACTTACCCCCCAGAATTGGTATATCTAATCAAGAAATAAACAAGCAACCAAGCAAATCAGTGAAAAATAGGTTACACTGGACCTTCCCTAATGGGTAGCTGACAGAGAAACATACTAAGATGCCCATGTTCATAAAACATGAGATCCATGCGTCTTTCATTTTCTACCATTTGACTTTGACTGATGGACCTATGAGATGTAGGAACTTTAGCTCCCTTTCACTCATTTGCTATCAATTATCTATTATTACGAATTCAGACATGCAGGCCAACTTTAATATTATTTCACTAGCCAACTGCTCTTTTGCAAGCATTTTGACATTATCTTGGTCGTCGTTGTATTGTACTGAAATTATATAATACCAATCAGTCTGTCTACCTAATGGCCTAAAAAATTTCAACTTCTTTTGAAATAAAAAACGATTAAATGAAAAAAAGATTAAACCCATTTAAATGTGAACTTTATTCTAAGAGATTTGACTAGTTCATCTTCTGATTTTGATGTGCAATTACATCCAGCTATACATTTGTAGACCTCAGTTTAATTGTTATGCAGCCCAAGAAGCTTGCTAAATTAAATTCACTGCACAGCAATCAACGTAAGAACTGTAATGTAGTATCATTTGATTAGGCTGGGGAAAACTAGGGGAGGTGGTGCTCAGGTGTAGAGTTATAAATTATATTTTGTGCTTCAGTGACTTTCATGATTGTTAAAAAAAAATGGTGAGGTGTTCTGATGTGCAGACATGGTTTTACTGTAGGCTCATTTTCTATTGTGTCACGGAGTATTTCGCTTATCCAGCAAATATAGACTAAATAATTTTACATGTTGTATTACCTAGAGTAGGTGATATACAGTACAGAGGCAAGTATTTCTTGACAGTGAACAGGTTATGTAAACACTTGCATTTTTCTAATGCTTCCATTTTTTTTGTGTTAATAATGGGTTCCAAAAATCATCTAGTGATTTATATTAATTTTGCTTCTTAGTGTGGAAAGTATGAGCTATATGTTTATTTTTGCTTCCTACGGATGATTGCCAAATCTGTTCCGAGTCGAAGTCATGGTAAAATGTTCATAACTCCTTTCATTATTGTCCCATTAGGACTAGTTGTTTCAACCATCCCAGGTTGGAAGAAAGTTTATGACACTCAAGTTGCAGATTGTAAACTTTTCCTAAAGGCTGCCTAAAGAAAACAAGCCGCCAAAGAGCATCTGTAATAATCTGAATCTATCCTCCTGGGAATAGAGTAGGCTACCTCTCAAGAATAACTTACTGTTAGTTGCTTGAATTCTCCCTGTTAGAGCAGAAATGTCAACCTGTAAGGCTGTCCCATCACCTGCTTGAGCTCAGTACTGGTAACAGACAAAACATTTTCATTCAGTTTTTTAAATGAAAGTTTGACCCTTAGCGCAGACAATTTGTATCAGTTATCAAACCTGAGCTCAGGCAAGAAACATCAGTCTCCATGAGGGCCTTACAGCCCAATACTGTGTTTTTGTTCTGACAGGAAAAGAATACAAGTGTACAGCAGGCACCTATCACCAGAGGCAAGACTGCAATTATAATAGAATTCAGATTCTTACAAATTACCATTCCTAATTAGTTCCCTTCAAAGGCTAATTTGACCCTTAGAACATGTTACACCCTTATTTAGGGAGTACCATGTAACATTTCCAGGACCCCCCTCACCCTGAGCCCTCCTTTTTCCATATGACAGCAGGCAGGGGTTCTTCCCCGCAGCAGCTGTTACATTTAAAAATTGGTGTAGCTGTGCAGGGCTCCACCCGCACAGCTGCGTCATTTATAGGGATCTGTGAATGAATAACTAACTACAAGTCCCGTCTGCCACAGCGGCAGACAGTTTGTATTTGTCCATGGACTATGCTGTCAGCGTGTTTGTAGTCCATTCCCTGTTCCTCCAGCTTTTTAACTGAAAGCCCGTTTGGAGGTTCAGGTAGAAAAATGGAGGAAGTGTGTGCAGTGATCGCTGGTGCAAGAAGGTGCAATGCTTTTCAGACCCCTGTAAGGATAATATATACATATATTTTACATTTTATTTTGCAAACATTTATTATTTTATTATTTTTTTCCTTAAAGGTGAACATAGCCTTTACGCACCTCCTGCCTGCTCTCTTGTTCTGGGGTGAGGTCATATGATCTCGTCCCACTCTCGCTGTGCTTGCACACCTGCAGGGGCGCACAGCTGGTGATCAGTGGCACACTTTGTCCCCGGGACATGGTGCTTTCCCCGATCTCTGCAAAGAGCCGATGACCCGAGCCTTTACCCTTGTGATCAGCTGTGTCCAATCACAGCTGATTACATGTAAACAAGGAAATGCCAGTGTAGCGGGTATATACATTTAGGGGCAGCATCTGGGTGGTAGCATGACCCAGATGCACTGATTGTTAGAGCAATGCTATTTATTTGTGTGAAGATATCAGTGGTGTCAGTTCCCTGCGGCCCAGTGGGTGGCGCTGTCGCCTTGGGCCGGGGTTGAACCACCACTGCAGTGCCGTACCCTTTGTGACCTCTTGCAGCAGTTGTACAGCGGGGCGGGGAGCCCACTGTGCTTGCTGGGAGAGGATATAAAGGGGGCGGACATCTTGCGCACGGGGGGGGGGGAAGTCCCAGGCACCTTCAGCCTGTGGGCTGCTGTCTGCGGTCGGTGTCCAGGCGCCCTTGGCCTGGACGCGTGGAGTTCGAGTTCCATCCCAGACGCCTTAAGTCTGGGGTGAGGTATTTTACAGAAGGCCTGGGGCCCAGTACCTTCCACTGGGTCCCGCGAGGGATGAAACATACCCAAGGTGCACAAGGTACGGGTGCCTGAATCCAGGGCGTAAGGGACCAGAGATGTGTCCCTCCTGAAGACCCGGTGCAGCATATTGCCGGTGACGGGTGGGCTTCTGGAGACCGTCCGGATGGATGTCTTCCCTGACAGGGGCCATTCTCTCAAGGTCTGTGGCAGAGGCCTCAACGTTCACCAAGGTTTGTGGCAGGAACCAAATTCACAATCGGTGGCAGCGATTGTGTGCCAAGCCTATTTGCACTGTATGGAATAGGAGAGAGCTTGTGCCTGGACCTACTCGTACCCACACCCTGTCTGTTTGCGTCAAGTTCAACCGGTACTGTTCATTGCTACAAGATAAATAAATAAGTGTTGGACTGTTCATGGTGTGGAACTCTATTACTGGCAGCAAAGTGCCCCGTCTCTAGCGGTGGCAAATCAACCTCCACAGAAGAAGCAGAGGCCCCGTACGGAACGCAGACCCGAAGGTAAACTTGAACTTAGCTCAAACCTCACACACACGAGGTGAGAGCTGGTATTCGTGTTCCTCACCCTCCTCCCTCAAACCCCTAGACAAGCCAGCCGTATTCTATCAAGGGAGTAGGGGGTGAGGCCGCTATACCAGTTATCGGCTTTCCTCTCCTCACACACAGTCAGTGTAAGGAGAGGAAAGCCGATAACTGTCATTTCCTTGAGCCGATCAGTGGCATTTCCTCTTCGGGGAGACCTGTAGAGATAATCAGTGCAGCCCCAACAGTGCCCAGTAGTGATGCCAGTCAGTGTCCAGCAGTGATGCCAGTGCCCAGCAATACCATGATTTGCTAACGTTAGCATGTACTTTGTTTAATTATGAGAAAAATAGGATTTTTTGTACTCACCGTAAAATCCTTTTCTCTGACATCCATGGACTGACACGGTGTTTCTTTACACTTTACACGTGGGTTATGTCCCTGCTTGCAGGAGAAGACCTAGGCAGAATGTGAAATGTTATACATACATTCTAAAAGCCAGAGCTGAACAGCCCCACCCAGGGGGCGGTCCCTCCAGACATAACCCTCCCACTACAGTCAGCAGACTTCAGTTCGTAACAAAGCAGTACAAACTTAAAAGGAAGGGTGGGTGCCGTGTCAGTCCATGGATGTCAGAGAAAAGGATTTTACGGTGAGTACAAAAAATCCTATTTTCTCTTACCATCCATGGACTGACACGGTGTCTCTTTACACTTTACACGTGGGATGTCCCAAAGCAGTGTCAAGAGGGATGGGAGCAGTATAAATGGAAAAACCAAAACTTCACTCCAATAAAAGGCAGAGCTCCTCAACGGAGGAGTCGCAACTTTAAACAGCGGCCTGCAGCACCCTGCGGCCGAAGGAAGCATCCAAAGATGCAGCCACATTAACCTTATAAAACTTAAAAGGCATGAACAGACGACCAGGTCGCCGCCTTGCACACTTGTGCAACCGACACTTGATGTCGGGAAACCCAGGAAGCACCAATTGCCCTGGTGGAATGCACCGTAACCGGAAAGGGAGGCGCACGCCCTTTGAGAGCATAGGCTTGAATGACGGTTTGTCTGATTCCCCTAAAAATGATGGCAGACGAAACCGCTTGGCCCTGTTATGGACCAGAGACAGTCACAAACAGTGAGTCGGACTTCCGAATAGAAGCAGTAGCAGACAGGTACACCCGTAAGGCTCGTACCACCTCCAATATGTGCAGCGCAATCTCTCTGGGATGCGATGGGTGAGGACACAAGGACGGGAGGGCAATGTCCTCATGTAGGTGAAAGGTCGACACCACCTTTGGCAAAAAAGGAAGGTCGCGGATGCAACACCGCCTTTTCTTTTTCGTACATCACGGGACACAGAGCGACTTAGTCATTACTAATGGGTTATATAGTTTACCTTCAGGTGTTGGCACTGGCCAATTCCAAACCGGAAGTACCCTCCCCTATATAAGCCCCTCCCACCCGGGAGCACCTCAGTTTTTTGCCAGTGTCTAAGGTGTTGGCCAAAGAGTAACATGTGTTTTCACTGGGCTTGCGTACAGGTTCTTTTGGGCCTTAGTAAGCTGTTCCGGATCCCACCAAAAAAGCTTCATAGCTAAACGGTCGGTACCCGGGCCTTGCAGCAGAAGAGCAAGGTTTTGCCTGTAATGCTTCTCTTAGGAGGGCTGGACCCTGGGATCCAGAGCTCTGGTCATACCCACGACCAAGACGCTGTCTGTGCAGGGTGCTATACAGGTCCAGGGGAGTGGAATCCTTGGGAACCCGGTCCCTGAAGGTTTAATTACAATGCCTGCCGTGATAGGTGAAGTTTGGACTTTTGTGGACCAAACAAAGTCCTGCGGCGGGGATCAGGTAAGTGGGGGCCCTCAGGAACTTGGTTCTATTGGGGGACCCCCAAGCCTAATTTGTCTTTCTGTCTGTTACCTAACGGTATTCCCGCTAAATATCTGTGTTTGCCTATAACTACTGAAAATGTAAAATTTTAATAGTAGTCAAGAAAAAAAAAAAAAAAAAACAGGGACCGCGGTACCTGTGTTAAACCACTAGAGGCCGCTGTAGTCCATTTTTCTTGTAAATGTGGATCTTTGGTTTTCTCAACTCAAAAGATCCAGGCAGCTGGTAAGTTTCTCTGAGGGAATCCACTTCCTCTGCCCTGTTGCTGCGTTCATCCACCGCACAGGCCCTCCGGCAAAAAGGGCCCTGGCTCCTAGTCCTCTGTTGGTTTTCGAAAAGGGCGCCATTGGCGCACGGGCGTGCACGCGCCTCCTATGAAAAAAAAGGGGGCGGGGCGGGTGGATGACGCTCGATGCGCGCCGCGGCGCTTCTGCGCATGTGCGGGCGTCCCAGCATGGTTAAAAGACACAGTACAAGTGTCAGCTGCATGCAAACAGAGCTAGCAACAAACAGTGGCACACAGAGGCGGTTGATGCAGGCATCCCCATAGAAAGGCACTTTAGTGGACACCAGCTGGTATATAGCAGCACCTGTGTTAGACTATTACCAGCAAAAATTGGTGTATGACGACGGGAATACCTCAGCTTTGTGCTTAAAGGATATGTCGTCCAGACGCTCCGGAAATAGATCTTCCAGGAAGCCAAAGGGGTCTCCATCGGGCTCTGAGGATATTGGGCATGCTTGCACTGCACCAATCTCCCCTGAGAATGCAGAGGTCAGTAGCCGTAGAAACCCCGCAGGAATGCCTGGTGCTGCGGCTGTCCCCAGTCCACCAGCTCCTGTATATATAACAGAGGAGGTTTTATCCTCAACTCTGGGAGGATTGGAAGAGAGATTAACAGCATTGATCGCTGCTTCCCTGTCACAGGAAAAGCGCGTCCGATCTCCGTCTCCTCCTTCAGAGTGCCTGTTAGTGGAGGAACAGCCCCACACAGAGATCGACCTACCTGAAGGGGATCAGGATGAGGTTGATTCACTTATAGAGGAATCAACAGTGGAAGAACCTTTCTCAGCTTCTCAGGCTGAAAGATTATGGGTTCAGTCTCTGACTAACATGGTCCGATCAGCATTTAAAATGCCTCTGGCGGAACCACCATCCACTACGGTTTCCTCGCTGGGGTCGCTAAAAGCTCCCCAGGCGGTCTGTTCCTTCCCAATCCACCCTTTATTAGAAGGGCTTATTTACCAGGATTGGGAGCATCCTGATAAAATATTTGCTCCCCCCAAGAGATTTCCGGTGATCTATCCCATGGAGGATAAGTTCATAAGAAAATGGAGGGTCCCTATAGTGGACGCAGCCATCTCTTCTGTTAACAAATCACTGACATGTCCAGTAGATAATGTTCCAATGTTCAAAGACCCAATAGATAAAAAATTGGAGTCTTTACTAAAATCTGCTTTCTCTACAGCAAGTATGGTGACACAACCTGCGGTAGCAGCGATTGGAGTCTGCCAAGCAGTGAAGGATCAGTTGAAACAAGTCTTAAGGGACTTACCAGATCAGCAGGCTCATGCCCTAGCTGACCTGCCTAGAGCCTTGTGTTTTGCGGTGGACGCCATAAAGGATACAATCCAACAGGCCTCCCGCTTTACGCTGTCTATAGTACATATGCGTAGGCTTCTGTGGCTCAAAAACTGGTCTGCTGAAGCTCCCTGTAAAAAACTGCTGGTTAGCTTCCCATTTCATGGAGAACGCTTATTTGGAGAAGATCTGGACAAATATATCCAGAAAATTTCTGCCGGTAAAAGTTCACTCTTACCGGTTAAGAACAAGGGTAGAAGTCCTTCTTTTAAGAGGCCTACCTCTCCAGTCCCGGGCACATCGGCTGTGAAGCAGTTCCGACGGCCTCCGCGGTCAAATTCAGGGGGCAGAAATCAGGGACAATCACAGGGTAACAAGAAGCCCTGGATCAAGAGAGGTACAAAACCTCCCCCTAAGGCATGAAGTATTGCCCCCGCTCAATCGGGTGGGGGGAAGACTTCAGTTGTTCACAGAGACCTGGCGGGACACCATCAGAGACAGATGGGTGCTCTCCGCAGTAAGTCTGGGATACAAGCTGGAGTTAAAAGGCACTCCTCCTGCCCAATTTATGAGGTCAAACGTGCCAAGAGATCCCCAAAAGAGAGGATCCCTCCTTCTGGCACTAGAACAACTATTGCTCCAAGGGGTAATCATGAAGGTTCCCCTGGAAGAAAGCGGATTCGGGTTTTACTCGAACCTTTTCACAGTCCCCAAACCAAATGGGGACGTGAGGCCCATATTAAATCTAAAAGGGCTAAACAAGTTCCTAAATATCAGGACCTTTCGGATGGAGTCGATCCGATCAGTAGCCACCGCCCTACAAGGGCAGGAATGGCTAGCCTCGATCGACATAAGGGATGCTTATCTGCATATTCCCATCTTTCCGGCCCATCAGAAATTTCTACGCTTTGCAGTAGAAGGGCGCCATTTTCAGTTCAGAGCCTTACCTTTCGGTCTGGCCACAGCACCACGAGTGTTCACAAAAATTCTGGCCCCATTATTGGCCAATCTAAGAACACAGGGTGTAACGATAATGGCATATCTAGACGACCTGCTACTAATAGACCACTCAGTGGAAAAGCTGGAAGTAGCTATTCACAAGACAATCGAGTATCTGGAATATCACGGTTGGATTATCAACCGGGACAAGTCAGCTCTAAGACCAGTCAAAAGTCTGGAATACTTAGGGCTAAGGCTGGATTCAAATCAGAGAAAGATTTTCTTACCTCCAGAGAAGGTGTCGTCTTTAAGAAATTTGACCCACTTAGTGGGTACAAAAAGAAAACCATCCATACGTCTCTGCATGAGGCTGCTGGGAAAGATGGTGGCTTCATTCGAAGCGGTACCCTACGGTCAATTCCATTCAAGGAATTTGCAAAGGGCCATACTGTCAGCCTGGAACAAAAAAGTTCAGGCTTTAGACTTACCAATGTCCCTGTCCCCTTCCGTTCGCAAGAGCCTCCATTGGTGGTTGGTGCCCCAGAATCTGGAAAGAGGGAAACCCTTCAGTCCGGTTTCTTGGAAGGTGGTCACTACAGATGCCAGCCTCATCGGCTGGGGGGCAGTGCTGGAGCAATGGTCTCTCCAGGGCAGGTGGTCAGAAGCAGAAAAGGCCCTGCCCATCAATCTCTTAGAGATACGAGCAGCCCGGTATGCCCTAGTAGCATGGACATCCAAACTCCAGGGGTCCCCTGTCAGAATTCAATCAGACAATGCCACGGCAGTGGCATATATCAATCATCAGGGTGGCACCAAAAGTCGTGCAGCCCAGAAGGAAGCAAATTGCATCCTGGAGTGGGCAGAAAGATATGTCCCAGCCATATCCGCGGTTTTCATCCCAGGAGTGGAAAATTGGAGAGCGGACTTTCTAAGTCGCCAACAATTATGCCCGGGGGAATGGTCTCTTCACCCCGAGGTTTTCCAGGCAATATGCCAGCGGTGGGGAACACCGGATGTAGATCTGCTAGCATCCAGATTCAACGCAAAGGTGGACAGGTTTGTGTCTCGCACAAGGGATCCCCTAGCTTGCGGCTCGGATGCCCTAGTGTTCCCTTGGGATCGGTTCAAGCTGATATATGCATTCCCACCGCCACAATTGTTACCGCGATTACTCCGCAGAATCAGGGTAGAAAAGAAACCAGTGATTCTGGTGGCTCCAGCGTGGCCCCGAAGGGCATGGTACGCGGAGATTGTAAAAATGTCAGTGAGGAGTCCTTGGACCCTCCCACTTCGTCCGGACCTGCTGTCGCAAGGACCGATATACCACCCTTCCTTACCAGCCCTAGGTTTGACGGCCTGGCTATTGAAGCCCACATTCTGAAAAAGAGAGGGCTCTCTAATTCTGTGGTATCTACCATGATCAATGCCAGGAAACCGGTATCCAGGCAGATCTATTATAGGATCTGGAAAGCGTACATTACGTGGTGTGAGACCAAGAAATGGCATCCACGTAAGTACAGGATAGGGAGGATTCTGGACTTCCTACAGTGGGCTGTAGATAGGAAGCTGGCCTTGAGTACTATCAAGGGTCAGATTTCGGCCTTGTCAATATTTTTTCAAAGGCCCTTGGCTTCGCATTCACTAGTCAAAGCCTTTATACAAGGAGTGATGCGTATTAGCCCTCCGGTTAGTATTCCCATATGTCCTTGGGACTTAAACCTGGTTCTGTCGGTTCTACAGAAACAACCGTTTGAACCATTACAACACATTTCCTTGGTTCTTCTCACCAGGAAATTGGTTTTCTTAGTAGCCATTTGTTCGGCTAAAAGAGTGTCGGAATTAGCAGCTATGTCCTGTAAGGAGCCATATCTGGTTGTCCATAAGGACAGAGTAGTATTACGTCCTCATCCAGCCTTTCTTCCTAAGGTGGTATCGAGGTTTCATTTGAACCAAGATGTGGTTCTTCCTTCTTTTTTCCCCAAACCTAACTCAGTAGAGGAAAAGTTATTACATTCTTTGGATGTGGTAAGAGCAGTTAAAGCTTATCTAAAAGCCACTGCTCAGATTCGCAGAACGGATTCTTTGTTTGTTCTGCCGGAAGGCCCCAGAAGGGGTCAGGCAGCATCAAAATCTACTTTAGCCAAGTGGATTCGACAGGTCATAATACAAGCCTATGGCTTGAGAAAGAGACCGCCTCCGTTCAAAGTTAGGGCGCACTCCACAAGAGCGGTTGGAACTTCATGGGCAGTGCATCACCAGGCCTCCCTGGCTCAAGTATGTAAGGCCGCAACATGGTCTTCGGTACACACGTTTACTAGATTCTATCAGGTAGACGTTAGAAGTCAGGAGGATGTCGCCTTTGGGCGCAGTGTGTTGCAGGCCGCAAAAGATCCTCATGCCTGATGGCGCCCAGCTTATGTACCCCCCCCCTCATTTGGCATTGCTTTGGGACGTCCCATTAGTAATGACTAAGTCGCTCTGTGTCCCGTGATGTACGAAAAAGAAAAAGGGATTTTTATAACAGCTTACCTGTAAAATCCTTTTCTTGGAGTACATCACGGGACACAGAGCTCCCACCCCTCTTTTTGGGACACTTATTGCTTGGCTACAAAACTGAGGTGCTCCCGGGTGGGAGGGGCTTATATAGGGGAGGGTACTTCCGGTTTGGAATTGGCCAGTGCCAACACCTGAAGGTAAACTATATAACCCATTAGTAATGACTAAGTCGCTCTGTGTCCCGTGATGTACTCCAAGAAAAGGATTTTACAGGTAAGCTGTTATAAAAATCCCTTTATCCTTATGGATGACTAAATATGGCGACTTGCAGGACAAAGCCGCCAACTCAGACACTCGTCAAACAGAAGTGATTGCCACTAAAAAGGCCACCTTCTGAGACAAGACAAGAGGGGAATATCCCGGATATTCCCAAAAGGAGGTTCCTGGAGGACCGAGAGCACCAAATTCAGATCCCACGGTGGGAGAGGAGGCTTGAAAGGAGGGAGCACATGGCGAACCCCCAACACAAGGTGCCAACCAAGAAAATGACCCGCTAGAGGTCGCTGAAAGAAGACGGCCAAGGCCGAAATCTGATCCTTGATGGTACTCAAAGCAAGCTTTTTGGGTCACTCCACACTGCAGAGGACGCAGGATTCTGGGGACGGAATACGTCCGAGGACGCCAGTCCAGCGCTTCGCACATGGCGATATAAGCTTTCCAGGCACGGTGATAGATCTGCCTGGAGGAAGACTTCCGTGTCCTTAACATGGTCAAAATGACCGAGTCCGAGAGACCTCGGTCCCTCAACACCTGGCTTTTAACAGCCCTGCCGTTAAAGCCAGAGACTGTAAGCCGGATAAAACATAGGACCTTGAGACTGAAGGTCCTCCCTCATCGGCAACCGCCAGGGAACGTCCGCGACGAGACGTACCAGATCAGCGTACCAGTGATGCTGAGGCCAATCCGGAACAATTAGGATCGCCGGAGTTTATATCAGGCGATAAGGACCCTATGGGGCCACCAATGCATCCGAGGCATCGCCCAAGGATCCCTGGATCTGGCCACAACCTCGACCCTTGCGATTGAGTGGAGAGGCCATCAGGTCCACATCCGGTGTGCCCCACCGTCGGTAAAGGAGTTGAAATATGCAAGGACCACTCTTCTTGGTCCGGTGTCTGGCGATTGGTGACTCAGATAGTCCGCCTGCCCATTGTCTATGCCCAGAATGTAAAATGGCCTACAGAGCCGGCACGTTTCTTCCAGACCCACTTCAGAATACGGACTACCTCGGAAGCCGCAGCTGAGCTCCGAGTTCCCCCTTGATGGTTTACATACGCCACCGCCGTGGCGGTGTCCGACTGGCTCCTGATGGAGCGACCCCGTACTCTCTCCGACCTGAGGAGAGACACAGTCCGATGGTCCGTATTTCCAGAACAGTGATTGGTAAACAGGCTCGTCCGGAGTCCAAGGCCTGAGCCGACAGGACTCCCCAGACTCCACCCCAGCCCATCAGGCTGGTGTCCGTCGTGAGTACCATCCATTGGATGGGAGGAGAACGACTTTCCGGACCGAAGAGCCGAGGATCCCAACCACCATGTCAGGGGCGCCCTGACCAGGTGAATCACCTGGATCTGAAGATCCAAGGACAACGGGGATTTGTCCCAGGTGGACAAGATCTCCTTCTGCAATGCCCTGGTGTGCGATTGGGCATACGGAACAGGCGCGAAGGAGGCCACCACGAGTCTCGGGACTCTCATGCAAAAAACGGATTGACAACCATTTTTGGGATGTCAGCACCCGCACCGCAGACTGAAGTGTCAGCAACTTCTCCAGAGGTAGGATACCTTAGCCTCCAAGGAGTCCAGAATCAGAACTAGATACTCCAGACACTGAGTCGGGACCAGGACTGACTCCTGAATGTTCAGGAACCACCCGAGTCCCTGAGGGTCTAATTGACGATAGTCACCTTTCCTCTAAGTCTGATCCACTTTCTGCTCTTAGCAGAAGATCGTCCAGATAGCCCACGACAGCAATACCTCGCTGTAACAGAAGGCTAGAACCGGAGCAAGCACCTTGGTGAACACCCTTGGTGCCGAGGCTAGGCCGAAAGGAAGAGCCACAATCGATAGTGGACTTCGCTGATCGCAAAGCGCAGAAACTTCTGGTGACTTGCGCAGATCGGAACATGCAAGTAGGCGTCCTTGAAGTCCAAGGACGCCAGAAGAAAATCCCTTTGGTGGAGTGTAGCGATCACCGTGCGAATGGATTCCATGCGGAATTTCTGCACCTTCTCGAAGGCATTCAGGGCCTTGAGGTCCAGGATAGGTCGAACCACGTCCTATTTTTGGGACGACAAACAGATTCGAGTAGAATCCCTGAAAACTCTCCTGTGACGGAACCGGCACAATCACTCCGGACCTGATCAAATCCTGTACAGCCCCCAAGAGGGCTGCCCGACAGGTAGGAAGGAGAGGAAGATTTGAGGGAAAGAATCTGTCTGGGGGCCAGGATCGGAATACTATCCTGTATCCTGAGGTGACCACCTCGCACACCCACCAGTCGGAGATTCGGGAGGACCACCGATTCGTGACCTGCGAAGTCGTCCCCCCACCCCAGAGTCGGGCGGAGGCAAGACTTCACGCGGAGGCGGGCTTGGGAGCCGCTTGTTCGACTTACGCACCCAGGGGCCCACCAGCCGCACTGCCGTCAGTCTGAGAGAGCCTACCCGTGGACTCTGACTGACGAAAAAAAAACGTTTTGCTGGAAAGGAAGGCCCCTGTTTGCGGCGGGCCTCCTCACCCTTGCTAGTCTAAGGAAGAAGAGTGCTTTTACCTCCCATGACATCCATGACGATGTCATCCAGAGCAGCACCGAAAGGTCTACCACCTTTAAATGGTAGATCCGTCAGGAGCTTCCTAAGGCTAGGTCAGCAGACCAGCACTTCAACCAGATAAGACGACGCAATACCACCGCCGAGACGGAGGCCCTGGATATTAAAGGGGCCGCGTCCAACGTGGCGTTGCACACATAAACCAGGCCCTGAACCAGTTGGTGGGCCAAAGCAACTGTGTCTGGAGGAAGATTATGCTCCTGTACAGCTAGGTGCAACATTTTTGCCCAACCTGTAAGTGTTTAAGACACAAGGGTCGCCGCTACCACAGGCCATACGGCGGATCCCAACAAGGCAAACATGGCTCTGCTCACCACTTCTGACCTAATATCAGTGGGGTCCTCAAATGCAGGAGTCCCCTCCATCGGGAGAGTGATGGCCTTGTTCAACCGGGCGACTGGAGGGTCGACCCTGGGGGAGAAGCCCACTTTTTAAGTAGGGCATCTTCAAGGGGTATCTGATAGACAAACGCCGCGGGACCATAAAAAAATTCTTCTGCGGCTTTTCCCAGACCTTATCAATGAGCTGGTCAAAGAAAGTACATATGGAAAAACCTCTTTAGAAGGCCTGACCTTAAAAGAACCAAAGGAGACTGTATCCGCCTGAGGTTCTGCATCCGCAGCATTTTAGCTTGAGAGTGTCCCTCACCGCAGTCATGAGTACACCAACAAGCGCCCTGTCATTTACTGACTCAGAACTGGAGTTTTCCTCATAAGGAATGTCCTGTTCAAAACCATCCAATACATTCAGAACTAGGGTCCTGAGCGGTAGTGGCTAGGCCCATATCTGAATCAGCGCACTGCCCTCATGAAGTAAAGTGGGGAGAGGGCGCTTTTTTGCTCCCTTGCGCTTGCACACAGCTCCCACCCTGGTCAGAAATGATTCCAGGACTGCCCACAACTGGTCCCTAGGGACCGCAGGTGCTGAAGCACTGCCTGTTGTCCACTGACATTTAGGGGAAGCTGGTGACAGAGACTCCATATTGCCCCCCTCTGAGACTCCTCAGATAAAAAGTCCACCCACAGGCTGTGCTGACTGAGGAGGGGGCGCCCAGGGGACTCACCAAACTGGACCAGGGACCGCTCAGTTCCGCTGTCTGTACCGCGCTGTGTCAGCGCTGGTGAGCTGTGAGGAGATTGTGAGGAGATTTGCGCTGTTACAGCAGCGCTAGAGGCCAAAACTAGTGCTGAAGAGCGCGCGGGCTACAAGAAAATGGCCGCCGCACTTCACTGAGGCGATCCGCGGCAAGATGGCCGCCATGACTCAGCAAAAGTGAAAAAAACAGCACACACACAGCGCCACTCGGCGCTCAGGCCCCAAAACACACAAAAAAAGGCCCCAAGCATATCTGCAGACCAGCATTAGCCCCTCCAAGAACAGTGTGACCCCCAGGCACCCCACACAGCACAGCGCCAGCAATGGTGACAGAGAGTGACAATGAAATACAGGGGGAGACGGGGAAAATCCCCCACAGAGAAACACACAGCCTTTTGTACTCACCTGCAGGCAGGAGAGACTACTTACCCGTCCCCTGAGGGACCCACTGGTGTGTTTCTGACAGGACTATCACAGTGCAGTACTGAGTAGCTGTCGGCCCGGTCCACCGTGAAAGATACAGTCAGTCAGGAACTGTTCAGTCTTGAGAGGACCGCGGGAGCATGAAAGCAAACCCGGCCACCCCTGGAGTCATGGGGCCTGTCGTGAACTGAGTCCCACGCACACAAGGCGAGGATCAGCACGCTCGATGGTCGGACAGGGAAGACTACGAGGATATCTTGTACCCAACCTGTTGCCCAGCCGACAGTTGATAGAAAATTCTCAAAAATAAAATAAAAAAGAATTTCAGAAAAGGAATAAAAATAGGTCAGGTGACTGGCTCCTGAGAGAGCCATGTCTTCTCCTTCTGCTAGGCAGAAAAAAACTGAAGTCTGCTGACTGTAGTGGGAGGGTTATGTCCGGAGGGACCGCCCCCTGGGTGGGGCTGTTCAGCTCTGGCTTTTAGAATGTATGTATAACATTTCACATTTTGCCTAGGTCTTCTCCTGCAAGCAGGGACATAACCCACGTGTAAAGAGACACCGTGTCAGTCCATGGATGGTAAGAGAAAGTGAGTTTTTATAATAATAGATACACTTTTGAGACATACACAGATACATTTTCAGGTGCTTGTAACCAGATATAATTGAGATTGAAAGCTGGTATAGAAGGTGGAGATACTTTCAATTTTATTTACTGAGTTTTTAAGTCCAGAAATTTCATAGATTATGTTTACCAATACAAAAATTCTCTCTACATTAACATATTTGTGTTTTAATTTTACTGGTCCGTTAAGAACGGCTTGTTTTTTTTTTCTTTAGTATCTAGCTTTTTTAATTCTGGCAACATCTGCAGGATTAATCAGGTTAAAACAAAAAGTAGAAAGTAGCTACTCTTATCTAAGAAAAAGAAAAACTTGCATGATAAATATACATCAGCAAATATATGTATTTAATATAAGCAGTGGTACTGTGGTACAGTGTAGTAGCAATGTATGCTTCATGGCAACTTTATATGGAGAGCAAATATTTAACTAATCTTCAACTTCAGGCTCATCATAGCCCAAATGAGATGCAATGGGAAAGTGAGCCCAGTAAACTTTGGCCATTTCACCAGTCTTGTCATAGGCAGCCAGTCTACGCAATTCTTCCACCCATCCATAGAAATCAGAAGCGGTCATGCTCCAGTTTGGCATAGCTCTCTTCTCCCGACTCTCAGCTAGAATAGAAATCACATGAAAGTAAATCAAATGCTATTCACTGTTATACTCTGCACTGCAACCTCCTACTGGAAGACGTTTACTGCAGCAGCCAATTACAATATGGTAGCATGGGTTAAACATAATAAAGTAAAACTTGTTGAAATCACAAAACTAACAAAAGTAATGATGCCTACTCATGGCAATTTTGGTTTAAAGGGGTTGTAAAGGTTTGTTTTTTATTTTCTAAATAGGTTCCTTTAAGCTAGTGCATTGTTGGTTCACTTACCTTTTCCTTCGATTTCCCTTCTAAATGTTTTTTTTTCTTTGTCTGAATTTCTCACTTCCTGTTCCTCCTCAGTAAGCTTGCCCACATCATCCGAGCCAATATGGCTGAGGGTTAGTCAGCGTGCTCGCCCCCTCCCTTGGGACTACATCCCTGCGGGGAGACGCTGTAAACGTTCACAGGCACGGGAGGCTCCCCACAGGGATGTAGTCCCAAGGGAGGGGGCGAGCATGCTGACTAACCCCCAGCCAGAACGGCTCGGATGATGGGGGGCAAGCTTACTGAGAAACAGGAAGTGAGAAATTCAGACAAAGAAAAAAAACATTTAGAAGGGAAATCGAAGGAAAAGGTAAGTGAACCAACAATGCACTAGTTTAAAGAAACCTATTTAGAAAATAAAACAAACCTTTACAACCCCTTTAAAACCCTCTTCGTACTAGGCAGAGGAAGTCTTCTAGCACACCATGTCCTAAGAGTTTAAGGATAAGATCATGGCTGTTTTCTTACTATCCTCAGTAACCCTAGCACATTTTAAAAACATAGGAATGTGAATTTATCCAGTCTACAGTATGTCCCATGGTTACACCTGTCTCTATTCCTTCATACAGTATATTGACTCAGTATCAGTTGTGTGGACTGACCATCACATAACAGCTTGTAACTATGCTTGCTTGAGTCTGTGTGTTGGAGGAGTAAAATACAGTAGGGACATGTCAGAAGCGGGCTTAACCTGGGAGCAGACGGAGGACTCTTTGGATAGCACTGGAGGGATTAAATGGAGGCTTGAAACACTCTTGCTGGATATTATTAAAGTGTATGTACTTAACACATTTGGAGCAGGAACTGAGTGCATTGTTCTGGAAGGCTGAGCGATATTATATATTATAAACTTGTTTGCAGCGTACAAATAGAAAGGCAGCTATTGGTGCAGTTGCAATACTTATAAAAGTTCAATGAAATGCAGCTTCTATTGTTTGAATGTGTTTTATGGTTGATAAATAAAATTTTATTTTAACTTTTACCCCCAAAAAACCTGTCTGGTAACGCATTGTAGAACAAAATATATTTATAATCTTCCTGTTATGTTGTGAATGTCTCTAACTAGCTAAAGTGGATCGAACTGTGATAAAACACCTAGTAGCAATTTTTATGTATGTGTCCCAATTCAAGAGAGTCCCAGAGACAAAACAGGAAGTGAGTGAAAATCTCTAAAAAAAATGAGATGAAATTTTCTCTTAGTTATCACCAGAACAGGTACCCCCACTGGAAGACTTCCCCTCTATTATTGTTCTGCTGACAACTGTATAACTTTGGATTTTCCTTCAATCTGTCTTGAAGAGTCTATTGCTGCTTTTTCTCTGTCAAACAGTTTTTTTTTTTTTTTGCATTTTTTATCAATAATTGAGCAATTTCAGCATTGTAATACCAAATTAAAGCGGAGGTCCACCCTGAAAAAATGTTTACATTAAAAATCCTAAAAAAAAAAAAAAAAAAAAAAAATTATTGATTTTTTTTTTTGTTATACTCATCCTAAATGCCTGTTGCTATGCGGAAGTCCCCTAATCTGCCTCTAATGTGCCTCTTCTCATCCGCGGTGGGTTTCCTTCCACTTCCTCTTCTTGTGAATGGGGCGCGCTGCCTTCTGGGAACTGTGTGTATCCCAGGAGGCAAGCCGCCCATTCACAAAGCGCCGTGCAAGTGGCACATGCGCAGTAGGAAACGGGCAGTGAAGCCGTAAGTCTTCACTGCCTGTTTTTCCCTTAGTCAGGATGGAGGAGCCGGGAGCTGCCAGCAGTGATCGATCGCCGCGGCGGGACCGACATCGCGGGCGAGTAGGACGGGTAAGTGTCCTTATTAAGTCAGCAGTTACACTGTTTTTTTTTGGCCGCACCTCCGCTTTAAATATCAGAATCTCTTTGGGTATATCAGCTTAGAAAGTTTTACTGCAAAAATGAAACTCCTTTTGAAAGGGAACCCGTTCATCCAGATTGAAAGTTCAGCAGTGTATTCCCTCCCTTCCACATACTCCTGTAATTCCTGGCAAGCCTGGAGACAGTGTCATCATGTGAAAATCACCTCCTGGCATACTCTGCTTTTTTCCTTCCTGCAGTGTTCCAGGACTGCAGTAGCAGCTGATACTTTACTTATTGCCTAGATTTTCTATTTAACCACTTAAAGTATATCTATACCCAAAGCATTTTTTGGATAGAATTAGGAAGGATTGGAACCCTCATTGGGTTTAATTGTTATTCAGGGTACAGTTGGAGAGATTTCCCCTCACATGCTGTTCTGGAGGACAACCTGGTACCAGGGAGGGGAGTGCGGGAAAAACATCAATAAAAAGCTGACAGAGGTTCTAGCATGATTTTACTTAAAGGTTATAAAGAGCATTTTTGCGGTGTTTGTGCTGTTGAAGAGATTTGTTCACTTCCTGCCTGGTAAAAAAAAAGGGTGTACCCAGGATTGCTTTAAAACAGACTCTCTGATAGCAGTAAAACCTGATAAGATTCCTGAACCTTCCCTGCTCTATACAAAACCCAAAAATTGGATTTTTGACGAACCTGGAAATTCCATATCTTGGAGTAGAGTACAGATTTAGGTGATTGGACACTGGCAAAGGCTTTGCTCTGAACTGCTCCCCAGTATACCTAACCAACCCCACCCAGTTTGTAAGGCTCCAGTATTTTAGCAAGCAATAAAAATATCACAGAAGAAAGATGGGAGGATCTTGTGTACTGTACTCCAAGATATGGAATATGCAGGTACATCAATATTCCCAATATCCTAATCGTACAGTATAGGATGCAGTATAGATTTTTTTAACCATGGAAGGCTCCTAAGCGATAAATTGGGGGTTGGCAAACAAAGCAACAACAATGGCAACAGGCCCAGAGAAAGAGGAAGTGTCAATAGACCCGAACAGACAGTTGACAGCAGAAGTACCTTGGAGCTCAAGGAAGCATCAGAAGAAGCTCAAATAGCCACCCGTGAATTATTTTTTCAAAATATCAACAGAAAAAAAGGTGGTGGCCATGCGATAAGTGAGAAGGACAGACACCCTAGAAAAGAAGGCAAAAAAAAAACACCCAACCGGGTGGAAGAGGAAGGGGGAGTCCAATAGAGGAACTGCCTGGTCAGTAACGGAATAGGGGTCAGTTAGCAAGGGAATATGTGGTAGGCAGCCATAAATGGCAGCTCTGAACCCATCCATTAGGTGGATTGTAAATGTTTGACAAGCAGCAAGACATGGGGAGGGAGAATAATAGGGAAGATAAGGAGCCTTAGGGAAGCAAGGAGGACTGGCTTCCAGAATACTTTGTTTCCATGTGGCAAAGGAAATGGAGGAAGAAATCCACAGGAAAAAAACAGGTGAAGGCAAAACTAAGGCTGATAGGGCAACAGAGAGAAGATGGTACAATTCTTACATTGTAGACTCCCTTTTAGGCAAGAACACCTGAGGAAAGCCCCACAGAGGCACAGAAAAGTTGCAATGAGTGACAAAGAAGAGCAACCTCTGATAAAAAGAGGGTGCACAGTAAGTGCAAAAGGCAAGATGTTAGAAAGAGGATATAAAAGGCCTGCAGAATACCAAGAGCCAGGTTTTTGGTGATTCCAAACAACTTGGATGGCAAGAAATGGAAACCATTTCTAGAATAGGTTCTTTATAGATTGCAGAATATGGGAGAGCGATCTGCATGCTCCCAGGGAAGAGGATGTTATTGGATGTGTTAATGCACAAAGTTCTTTTTTGTATTTTCAGGAAAATAACTGAACTAATCATGTAAAATATTAATGAACTTTTAAGAAAATGCATTTAAAGAAGTAGAGTCAAAGCTTTTTTTGGCCCCATTTCTGCTGTGGGTCACAGGAGTGCACTTAGTTCTGTATGCGGAGCATGCTGTACATCCTCTTGTGGCTTTGTGCATGAAGCCTTAGAATGCATGAATAAAGTGTATAGGATGCAAGAGACAACATCAGTGACTTTGAAGGTTGCCCTTCTAAAATGTTAGGACCAAAAGTATTAAAGTTTTTATTTTTCGTAACAGAATAAAAAAAGTAATGTTGTTCAGAGCTATTGCAGAGCGCCTTAAGGAGTGCAATGCTCCATCTTGTGGAGAGAGGGTGTAATTGGATGTCACTAAAAGGGCAGAATGTAAATTATGTTTTAGACAGTAATATATTCTACTGTCCAAGGAAGAGGTCACGATTTAGCCATTTCACGTAATAAAATACTGTAGAAGCACTGTAAGATGTCAGTCACTCTTGCTGTCATATAAATCTTACCATAGAAAATAACGCAAGAATAAGCTGTAAACTAAATGAGTGACTGTGAGAGCATTTTTATTTTATCCTGGAGAAGCCTTTTAAAGAGAATATTTTTAGGAGTGGAATACTTAATATTCCCTTCTTAAATTATTAAACATTTCATTATAAGTATTCTAATTATTATTCACAGGCTTGACACTGCTGAATTATTTATGATTATTACTACCAAGTACCAATAGGACTGAAATGTTGATAGAAATGTTCACTTTTTTTGGCATCAATACCTATTGATCAAGCATGCAAGTTAGGGGTTCTGATTTCTCTTACTAGTAGTCATGACCGGGGTCAGTAATTCAAAGTACTGAAACCACAGCCAGCCAAGCAAGGTGGTCAGTAATGACAGTTTGCCGGTGTGCCGCGTAGTCCAGCAGGATCGACGCAGTGCTGAGGCGCCGATCTTGGTCCATCGTACTATTGCCCATGGATTTTGTTAAATTAACCTAATTGAAATATCAGACATTTTATTACGTTTAATTGTGAGCCGCGTGGTGCAAGGTGGCGGATTGCCACACACTGTGCTGCAATGGGAAAAAGTACTGTACGCAGTTGTTTTTTCAGCACACACCACCACAACACAGTGGCATGAACCAGGCACACCAGAGACAAGGCATGTTGTATTGCCATGCAGTGGAACTGGGCTGGAATATATGTTCAACATAGTTCCACCGTATCTGGTGTAAATATACTGTACCTTTAAAAAAAAAGACTGGGGCTACTGCTGTTTTTAGGAAGTCATAACTCTGCCCCCTAATACACGTTGAACTTGGCTTGATGTCATCAGTCCTGTCTAAGCACCTGCCCCCCTGAACACAGTGCATGTGATACAACCAGGACAGGAAACTAGGTGAAAAGGGGGCACAGGCAGCAATAAAAACAAAACAAGATATATAATAGAACATTTTAATTGGCGCAGTGGTTTATTGCCATAGACATAGCTGCAGTTTGACTTTCTGCTTTATTAAAGCCTACATTTAAAGAAGTGCGTGCTAGTGATGTAAACAATAATAAAAAGTAATCATAAATATACAGTAAAAAATAAAGTTAAACAGCTAGATCACTGTGAGATCGCCAAGCTCCGCCCAACACGTTTCATCAAAATGTCAACATGAGGGGCACCTCTGTGTATGACCTAGGTAATGAGGCTCAGTTATTAGAGGTGAGCAAATGCACTTAAGGGTTTGGTGGAGGTTGATCACCTTTAAGTTTATAATGTCATGGAATCCACAGAAAAAAATACTTTTATTTGCAAAGTGAGACTTTGAGGACTGATCACATTTTTTGCACATACTGTATATTTGAGTGTTTCACACATTGGTGTATGTTGGCTCTAAATATTTGTTATATGATTGATGTTTAACTTAATTTTTCACTGAAGATTTATGATTACTTTTTATTATATTTACCGTTTACATCACTAGCACAGCACTCATTCACACTTATTTTAAGGTGTACATCACACTGTGCTTGCAGCTACAATTGGGGCTGTTGCGTGGAATTACTTTTCCCATATAAAGCCTAAGTTTAGTTTAGTTTTTTTTTAGCACAAGGGACAATACTTTCATTCAATGTGAAGTGTGAAGTGTCCCTTGTGCCACTGGCTGCTCTCGTTGAAATCCAAAGTTCTCTGCTCCCCTCCCCTCCAATAAGCTTTCGGTACTGCAGGGGTTAATACGATCGGCTGGACATTTCACAGCTACTCATCAAGAATACCAGCAATGCCCACCTTTTCCACCCCCCCCTCATAGCTTCATAAAAGCTATATATACTATATCACTCTATGAATGGAGGAGTGGAGTAGACGAATGAAAGGTCTACCTCATTCATTCACAGAGAGCCTTTTAGTGATGAAAACTATAGTATAGCCCCTATGAATTGAGAATGGGGTAGGCATAGTCAGCACTCTTTAAGAGTACAAAACAGAGATTGCCACTCAAAATAGACTCACCCCAACAACAAAGACCTCTCCAGGAACCAAGGGTGCTGGCAATGCACAAGGCAATGAAGAAAAAATGAAGGAATCTGGACAGCCGCACTCCAATCCAATGTGGCTTTTATTGGAAAAATAAAATAAAATAAAGCAGGCACTACATGTCACAGCAACAGGGGCAGCTAACGCGTTTCACACTTAAAGGTGCTTACTCATAGCTAGTGTTCATAAAAAATACAATCCCTGTTTGTGTATTTTTTTCCAATAAAAGCCATGTTGGATTGGGGTGTGGCTGTCCAGATTCCTTCATTTACTCTTTAAGAGTACCTGTGACACATCCAGTCAAATATTTTAACCTCCACAGCTTGCATCTAGATTTGCGAAACCCCTATGTAATGCCTCAAAACCAGACCACTGATTACTTTTTAACAATATGAAGCACTTCTCATAACATTTTTTCCCGAGAAATCATAACTGCCCCAAAGCACTTACCATTGTTTCTCATGACAGCACCCAAACCTGCACAGAAGAAAAAAACAGAACACCAATGTGACTCAACTGTACTCTGAATCAAATGCTATTTTTGTTAAAATACAATGAGACCAAAACATCATTCTAAAATTACGGCAATTATAGTCACTAGAAAATGTCAACAATAAACATGAAATAGAGACGTTTAAAATACATGTGAGTTTCCTACTCCAGCAGAATCCTACCTACCCTTTAATTTCCTACCTGCAATCTGGGCGATAAAAACCTAGAGCTGGGTTACCAGTACTAGCACACTTATGTTCCTTAGACTTGAATGAGATGTACCTGTATAGCAGGGAGCAGAATCTTATTCAAGTCTATGGGACATTAGTGAGCAGGCACAGGCAGCTAGGAACTAGATTTTTTACTGGGCAGGCTGTCAACAAAGCAGTCCTCAGATAAGGTAATTACAGACCTATCAGATGGGGGATATCTATATATTAAGGGAGCTAGGGAGGGAGGCGGGGGAATTTTTCAGCAAACATTTAGGCCCCTTTCACACGGGCGGCTGTTCTGCCGCAGTTAAAAGCATGTTTCTTTCTTTTGAAATTCAAGACCCCAGGCACAGCGATCAGCTGCATTTGTACACTGCTTTTAGCTGCGTTTACGTGCGTTTACATGCGGCTGCGTTTAGCTGCGTTTGGCCATTATTGTCATTCCCATAGCAACCATTTTTATTTTGATGTGCTTCCTGTTGTTTTTTTCTTTTGTTCACGCTGCTATCCGCAGCTGACACAGTGCACTGCGATTACCTGCAGTTATGTGCAGATAGCTGCGCTACATCGCACCTGGACGCATTCAATTCTATTTTTTCTATTCGCACCGAACCGCATGTAACGAAATCGCAGCTAAACGCTGTGTGTGAATGGGGCCATAAGAAAGCATTGTGTGCTTTTAGCTGCGGTAGAAAACTAGAAAATCCGCAGCTAAAAGCACCATTCTATCCGTCCGTGTGAAAGGGGCCTTATATGTACTTTAAAAAGGTCAACATGCAAATATCAATATACCAAAGCAAGCAACTGGAAACAGTTCCAGCCTTTAAAGAAACACTTGCGATCCACCTTTTCCTTATGCTGGTGTCAAAGAGCATTATATATGTAGAGATCTGCTGACCTCTACAGTCAGTATTTGTAAATAGATGTATCCCTGTCTCTGAATTGTCAGGTTGGAAACCCCAAAAGGAGGAAATGAAGAGAGAGAGAAAGTGTGGGATGTCCCATTCATGAAAGAGCTGTTACTAAATCCAAACCAGAAGCAGGGATTTTTGGGCAAGCGCTGCTATGTTTAATAGTTTAGTATTGGTGTCCATAGCTTCTGGGTATATACAGTATACACTATATTACCAAAAGTATTGGGACACCTGCCATTACACGCATATGAACTTTAATAGCATCCCAGTCTTAGTCCATAGGGTTCAGCATTGGTCCATAAAGACAGTTTGGGGTGGAGGAACTTGACTGGCCTGGACCTCAACCCGATAGAACACCTTTGGGATGAATTAGAATGGAGACTGCAAGCCAGGCCTTCTCGTCCACATCAGTGCATGACCTCAAAAATGCGCTTCTGAAAGAATGGTCAAACATTCCCATAGACACACTCCTAAACCTTGTGGATTGCCTTCCCAGAAGAGTTGAAGCTGTTATAGCTGCTAAGGGTAGGCCAACTCAATATTGAACCCTACGGATTAAGATTTTGATGCCATTAAAGTTCATGTGCGTGTAAAGGCGGGTGTCCCAATATTTTTGGTAATATAGTGTATATACTATATATATCTAAAGACTGGTGACAGATGTGTATCTGTCCTCTTGTTATTATCTTGCATGCACCATACCAGATAACTAAAAGCTGGCAACAGATGGATTGAAATTCTGCCAGTTCAGCAGGGACCGGCAGAATTTCAATCCATTTATGGCCATTCTTGTTTGTGAGAAGCCGATCTAATGATTAACTTCTCACCAATGGCTTGTTGGAAAATTTTTGTTTGATCAGTGCTGCAGCGCTGATCAGTGTGTTCTAACAGCTGAGAAGTGCCCACTGTCAGAATACAATAACACAGCTGGGAGGATTCCTCTATCCACCTCACATGTGTGGATTGAGGAATCCGCTCTGTTTTCTTTCAATAAGCCTGCTGGCTGTTTTTAAAAACGGACCCATGTATGCCCAGTATTCGTCTGTGATACTGTGTGCGTGTGTAGTGGACACCTTGCTGTATAGTTGTAGACTAACCTCTTTATTGCAGTACCATTTTTTACGCAGCTCTTATTATTTTAGTTAACCCTGTCCCTTCTGGTCTGGGATTCTATAGATAGTTTTAGCTCAGTGCTCAAAGGTTCGAACTAGGTTAGGCATCTGACAGCCACTTTTTATAGTTGGAGGTCCAGTGGCATGACAGATTAGATAATACTAGGAACCAAGACCCAAAGTTGATAGGCTGACTCTGAGTTCTAGTGCGACTCCACTGTTTCTGCTGGTGAAAAGCTGTGTCCTGGCTTGTTGGACTATAGCTGGAGGGTCCTCCCATCATCATAGATCTCGTCTTCAGGTCTTGGACACTAGTGATGAGCCGAACACCCCCGGGTTCGGTTCGCACCAGAACCCGCGAACGGACCGAAAGTTCGCACAAACTTTAGAACCCTATTAAATACAATGGATGCGAACGTTCGAAATCTAAAGTGCTAATTATAACGACTATTATGCATGTTATTGTCCTAAAAAGGGTTTGGGAACCCGGGTTCTGCACCAGGGGACATGTATCAATGCAAAAAGAAGTTTTAAAAACGGTTGTTTTTCGGGAGCAGTCATTTTAATGATGCATTAAGTGAAAAAAAAAAGGTCAAATATTCCTTTAAATATCGTACCTGGGGGGTGTCTAAAGTATGCCTGTGAAGTGCCACGTGTTTCCCGTGTTTAGAACTGTCCCTGCACAAAATTACATTTCTAAAGGAAAAAAAGCCATTTAAAACTGCTTGCGGCTTTAATGTAATGTCTGGTAATATGGATGAAAATCTTTAAGAAAAATGGCATAGCTACCCCATCACACACACCCCCCCCTACCCCAGCCCATTACCAGCCCCTTTGGGTCTTGTATGGATATTAAGGGGAACCCCGCACACAAAATAAAAAAGGCCCTATATACTCTGAACAGCCGTATACAGGCGGTGCATACAAGACAGGGACTGTAGGTTTGTTCTTATGTAGAATCTGTTTGTAATTTTGAACAGGTACATTGTTTAAGTGTAGCTCCAGCCAAAAAATCTATTTTTAAGCTTTTTGGAAAACATAGGGAAGGGTTATCACCCCTGTAACATTTGTTTTGCTGTCTGTGCAGTGTGCACCTGTTCAGAACAGTTCACCTCACTTTCCGTCCTAATGACAAATGTTTTTTGAAAATTTGGGGTTTTTATTGAAACAAGAATTGGTGATAAAGCATCAGTGGAGAGGAGACACTTTTTTCCCATATTAACTCTTACAGGAGAGAATTTGCCTTCCTAGGGGTAGATTTCCTCTCACTTCCTGTTGTATCCTTCCGTTTGCAAGGAGGAGTCGTTTGTAAGTTGGATGTTTTGAAAGTAGGGGCCTGCCGTATATACTCAGCTGAAATTTGCCCCTTATATGTTGGTGTTGCCACAACACTGTGAGCCCTCACAGTTACTCTTGGTGGGCGCAGGAATGGGCCCTGCTGTGAATTTTTAGATCAAGAATTGTAATTACATGCCCCTGTTAAACAGGGGCAGAAAAATTGGGCCTTAGGCACTGGTGCCACAACACTGCAACCCCTCACAAATACTGTACTTGTAGCACAGCAATGAGCCCTGTTGCAAAGTATTGCATCAAAAATTTTAATTACACGCCCCTGTTAAACAGGGGCTGAAAAATTGGGCCTTAGCCACTGGTGCTGGTGCCACGACACTGCAACCTCTCCCAGATACTCTAGTTGGAGTGCAGGAATGAGCCCTGCTGCAAAGCATTGCATAAAAAATTGTAATTACATGCCCCTGTTAAACAGGGGCTGAAAAATTGGGCCTTAGCCACTGGTGGCGGCACCCAGAAACAAAAATGTTCTTCCAAGCTATCATCATCAATCGGATCATTGAGGATGAGGAGGATAGTCAGTCAACATAACAGGACAGTCTCTCAGCATCAGCATCAGTCTTGAAGGGATGTGACATTTGAAAATAAATTAGTCTGTTATATCAGCTTCAGGTGTTTGGTAGCTGGTGGTGATCCAAGACTGGTTCATCTTTATGAAGGTCAGTCGATCAACTGAGTCGGTGGACAGGCGCACCCTGTGATCCGTGACAAATCCTCCAGCAGCACTGAATGTGCGTTCTGAAAGAACGCTGGATGCAGGACAGGCCAGTAGCTCAATTGCATACTGTGCAAGCTATGGCCAGTGATCCATCCTCAAGACCCAGTAAGCCAGAGGATTTTCGGTGGGGAAGGTGTCCAAGTCTGACCTTGCCCCTAGGTATTCCTGCACCATGTATATCGGACGCTGGCCATGGTTGCTGGAGCCGATCATACCTTGGGGCTGCGGGCTAAAGAATTGTCTGAACGCATCGGTCAGACAGCCACCTTCCCCACCGCTCCTTCTTTGACTGACCGAAGCCTCAGCAACTCGTTGTCCAGGACCAGGAGTTTGTAACCTCCCAGTCTCTGGGAACGCGTTGCACAGACCTTTCTGCAAAGCCTCCCGGAGTTGTCTCATCCTCTGCTCCCTCTGCGACGGTAAGATAAGGTCCGCAACCTTACCCTTGTACCGTGGATCAAGGAGAGTGGCCAGCCAGTAATGGTCCCTCTCCTTGATCCGAAGAATACGAGGATCCTTCCGCAGACTTTGCAGGATCAGGGAGGCCATGCAGCGTAGGTTAGCTGAGGCATTCGGTCCGGAGTCCTCTGGGTCACTAAGGACAACATGATCCGCAGCCACCTCCTCCCAGCCACGTACAAGTCCACTGGTTTCTTGGGACTGTAAATCATCCCTAAAAGACTGCTGCTGATGATGCTGAGTGCCAGGCTCCACCTCCATGCTGACACAATCCTCCTCCTCCTCCTCTTCCTGTGCGATGGGTGGGACAGAAGGAACACTGTCTGGGTAAAGGGGGCCTTGAGAGGCAAGAAAGTCCTCCTCTTCCTGCCTCTGTTCTGCCTCAAGTGCCCTGTTCATTATTCCACGCAGCGTATGTTCCAACAGGTGGACAAGAGGTACAGTGTCACTGATGCATGCACTGTCACTGCTCACCATCCTCGTGGCCTCCTCAAATAGTGCCAGGACAGTGCATGCATCCCTGATCATGCCCCACTGGCGTGGTGAAAAAAACCTGAGCTCCCCTGACCCTGTCCTGGTGCCGTAGTCGCACAGGTACTCATTGATGGCCCTCTGCTGCATGTGCAGCCGCTGCAGCATGGCCAACGTTGAGTTCCACCTGGTGGGCATGTCACATATAAGGCGGTTCTTGGGCAGGTTCAACTCCTTTTGCAGCTCAGCCAGGCGAGCACTGGCATTATAAGATCTGCGGAAATGCACACAGACTTTACTGGCCTGCCTCAGGACATCCTGTAAGCCCGGGTACCTGCCCAAGAACCGCTGCATCACCAGGTTAAGGACATGAGCCACACCTGCCTGTGGCCAATTATGGCTCTCCTAGCTGCCGGCGCTGTGATTGGCCAAGCATGCGGGGTCACAGTGCATGCTTGGCCAATCACAGCGCCGGGATTGCACTGCGATGGCGCAGTGTATTGTGCCCCGTTCGCGTCACTTGAATTTGGCGCGAACGGCCCAAATCGTTCGATGTTCGCCGAACGGTCGAACAGCCGATGTTCGAGTCGAACTTATGTTCGACTCGAACACCGAGCTCATCCCTATTGGACACCAAGACAGATGCAGTAATCGCAATCATCCTCAGGGGCCCCTGCAAAATTCATCTGGAGATATCTCTATTAATAACTATGTCTACCTGGTTATATGTGCACAACACCACCAGGACTCTTGCTGGGCCCGTTGCTGATAATACCTGTTTGTACGTTGGGTGTATGTACTGTTATTAATCTCTTTTTATATAAGGCTTGTATTATTTCTATACTGGCGTGCATCTATGTACTTATGGTAAATGTTATATGCTGGTTGCAGTAGTTTCTTTGCTTCCAATTACTTTGATTAGATTACTGGTTAATTTCCCAGGAAGGGAATCCAATCTCTTCCACGTAGCGAAAGTTCTGGTTCTCTTATTTACTTACAGGTTTAGTGCAATATAGTGTGTGGGGAGGGCCATTTCTCTTAAACCCCCACCCACCCCCCAAAAGAGGGCTACATTTTTCTAAAGAGAGCAAAAGTAGAAGCTGTTTGCCTTCATACTAAATGGAAGGACATGCAGACTTTCTGCACAGATAATGCTGGAAGAAGAATGAGGGGGAGCAAGTTACTCCCCTTCCTGTGACTAGAAACGTGGCTGCTGCCATTGTTGAATTGTTTTTAAATGTGGAGGGTCTGCAGCCCCCTCATTTAGATTCAGGTTTTAATACCCAACAATTCACTAACTTGAAACAAGAATGCAGGATAAGAAGTCATGTAAGACTTCACTTACTGCATATTTGTTCTATGGCAGTGATTCCCTAAAAAATGTTGCTAGGAGGAAGAGGAATAATATAATTGAAGAAAAAGGAAAAGAAAGAAAAAAGGCAAAAATAGAAGCTCCCATATTCATATCACATTCTTAAAATGAGTGGTATCCAACACCAAATCTATGGAGCCGAAACCCCAGCACATGTACTGAGATAAAGATGGGTACTAGGAAAACAGACCATTATTCCTTATGACCACACCTTGTTGGCTTGGTGTATGTCTAAAATTGCAATGTAAAATGTGAGCACTTAAACTGATAAACGTTGTGGTCCCTGGCACCCCACAGACACAGGCACAGCTTGTAAAATGTCTACTGCTTTGCAGTTGTAATGGTGGGCCTGTTAATTGATTTTCACTACTCCCCTATGAATCTGAATATAGATTTTCCCAATTGTCAAGCCCTGCTTTTACTAAACAAGTCCCAGCATGCTTTAAAACACACCGTGGCTTACTGCAGCTGATGAGCCACTGGTTAGACCAGGATTTTTATACAACGCCAATATTGCATACAAATGTTAAACATAGACAAAGCAACACAAATGTTATAAAGTTGTATGCAACATGACACTCAGCAGCCAATTATGTAATAATAGACAGATGAATTAATATACCAAATTCATATTATTTGATCACTTACTCCATGTTTAGGGAATAAATATTGCATGAAAAGCCTTGTCGTTTGTATGTCACTAAAGGTGAGCTTTTGCAAAGATAAAATGCAAAACGCATGCCTATCAGCTGAAAAGTTCTGTGGGTTATAAATATAGAATGTGAAAGATGTTTGACGATTGGAACATGCATAGTACGAAAAAAATATAAATAATTCCTGCTAGAAACCGTTTTAAATACCATTTGGATATTTTGAATTGAATCTAATTTAAAAAAATCAATACAACAGAGGGCAAACATTGTAAAGAATGCATGTCATCTGACAGTACAATACCATGTCAGGAAAATATTTGTGTTATTACCTAGGTGTCTGGTGCAAGTGTGACATTTCTCCCATGGAGGGAACTGTAGTAAAGTTAAAAAAAAAAAGAAAAACACACTTTGTGATCATTAACTTTGTCTTAATTAAACAATTTCTTCCCCACTGGTACAACTGACAAAACAGACTATTGTGATGAGAAGCAGTCTGTCAACAAAAAAATGCTGAGACACAAAGCTCATCTCGAGGGAGCGACGTCCTCCTAAGACGATGACAGTTAACCTTCAGCCAAAGACACTGTATGCATTCTAAATCATGCAATGTCAGAAAAGACCGAACAAAAAGCTTCTCTTACATAATAATACATCTAGCAACAAAATGTGAGTTTTACAAAAGACTGATTATTTATATATATATATATATATATATATATATATATATATATACACACACACACATATATATATATATATATATACATACACACACATACACAGTGGGGAAAATTATTTGATCCCCTGCAGATTTCTTAAGTTTGCCCACGTACAAAAGATTAAGGGTCTATAATTTTTATCATAGGTGTATTTTAAATGATAGAGACAGAACATCAAACAGAAAAAAACACATGAAACAAACAAATGCTATAGACCAGGGATATGCAATTAGCGGACCTCCAGCTGTTGCCATACTACAAGTCCCATGAGGCATAGCGAGACTCTGACAGCAGAAAGCATGAACCCAGAGGCAGAGGCATGATGGGACTTGTAGTTTTGCAACAGCTGGAGGTCCGCTAATTGCATATCCCTGCTATAGACTAAGTTGCAGTTCAGTGAGTAAAATAAGTATTTGATCCCCAAGAAAAACATGACTTAGTACTTGGTGGAGAAACTACTATTGGCAAGACATTAGTGGGTTACCAGGTTTGCACAGGAAGAAAAATGCTGCTGACCATGACCCTAAAAACACCACCCCTACAGTCAAGCACAGAGCTGGAAACATTATGTTTTGAGACTGTCTCTCTGCTAAAGGTATAGACCAAATTTGAAGAAATAAGGAAAAGAAACCGTGCTAAGAAATGCTAAACAAATGGCTGGAAAACTGATTCCCAACTATTCAAAGGGAAGCTGCAATTATCATGTATAACATAAATAAATACAAAGATGAAAATTTGGAAGAAAAATAAAATTGCGCCAAATTTGCCACATTGAGGAGCCAATGGATGGGGCCACGTTGTAAAATCTTGGATGAAAACCTTCTTCCCTCAGCCAGAACCCTGAAAATGGGTCTTTCAGCATGACAATAACCCAAAACATACCCCCAAGGCAACAAAGTAGTGGCTAAAGAAGAAGCCCATTAAGATCATGGAGTGGCCTAGTCAGTCTCCATACCTTAGTCCTATAGAACATTTATGAAGGGAGCTGAAACTTCAAGTTGGCAAGCGACAGCCAAGAAACCTTGAAGGATTTAGAGAAGATCTGTAAAGCAGGGTGGACCAAAATCCTTCCTGAGATGTGTGCAAAACTTGTCACCAACTACAAGAAACATTTATACCTTTGTGCTTGCCAACAAGGGTTTCTCCACCAAGTAGTACAAAGTCATGTTCTGCTGGGGATCAAACACTTATTTTACTCATTGAACTGCAACTCAATTTATAACATTTGTATCATGTGTTTTTTCTGGATTTTTGGTTGATATTTTGTCTCCATCATTTAAAATACACCTATGATAAAAATTATAGACCCTTCATTTTTTTTTGTAAATGGGAAAACTTACAAAATCTGCAGGGGATCAAAGAATTATTTTCCCCACTGTATGTGTGTATATATACTTCTACATATTATAGGATGCCAGTGATGGTTCCGAGGCAATATATCTCCCTAGTATGGTCCTATTATGGGGCAGTACAGGGTTGTTATTGTTATATGGCCGCTGAACTTTACATTTGGTATGCATACAGACACAATGGCACCAACCTTCTCTCCGCCCTCCGACAGGAACACATGTTCCATGCTTGGCACACTTCCTGAATTTTGTGGTGTAGCGTTTCTTGACCAGGTACCCAGGCTTACAAGATCTTCTGAGGCAGGCCAGAAAAGTCTGTGGTTATTTCCGGCGGTCATACAATGCCAGTGCTCGGCTGGCTGACATTTAACGGGCATTCAACCTGCCCACCAACCGTCTCATTTGTGACATGCCCACTAGGTGGAACTCAACATTGGCAATGCTGCAGCGGCTGCACACACAGCAGAGAGCCATCAATGACTACCTATGTGAGTATGGCACCAGGACAGGCTCAGGGGAGCTTGGCTTCTATTTGCACTGTCCTGTCACCATTTGAGGAGGCCACAAGGATGGTGAGCAACGACACTGCATGCATCAGTGACACTGTCCCTCTAGTCTTCCTGCTGGAGCACACACTTCATGGAATTATGGATTGGGCACTTGAGGCAGAACAGCAGGAGGAAGAGGAGGACATCCTTTACTCTCAAGGCCCCCTTTAGGCCAATTCCATTACTGCGGGGCCGCCAAACACACAGGAGGAAGAGGAGGAGGAGGAGGATTGTGTCAGCATGCATGTAGAGGATAACATGCAGCAGTCTTCAAGGGTTGGTTTTCAGTCTCCAGAAACCCAAGGAGTTGTACGTGGCAGGGAGGAGGTAGTTCCTAACAATGTCATCCTTAGTGACCCAGAGGACTCAGAACCCCATGCCTCTTCAAACTTATGCTGCATGGGCTCCCTGATCCTGCAAAGCCTGCAAAAGGACCTGAGGATTTGTGGTATCAAGGAGAGGGATCATTACTGGCTGGCAACCCTTCTTGATCCACGTTACAAAGATAAAGTTGCAGAGCTCATCCTGCCTTCGCAGGGGGAGCAGAGGGTGAAATATCTTCAGGCTGCCTTGAAGAAAACTTTGTGTAACGCCTTTCCAGACCCTGGGAGGTTACCTATTTCCTGGTCCTGGACAACATGTTTGAGGCTTCATTCTGTCAGAGGAAGAGTGGTGGAGAAGGTAGCCGGCTGACCGATGCCTTTAAACAATTCTTTGTTCCTTAGCACCCAGGGCTGTTAGTTTGAAGAAATTTTTGGCAGCGTCTGCATTATATGGTGCAGGAATATCTAGTTGCAAGAGCAGACTTGGAGACCTTTCCAACTGAGCATACACTGGGTTACTGGGTCTTGAGGATGGACCACTGGCCTAGAACTTGCTCAATATGCAATCGAGCTACTGGCCTGTCCTGCATCCAGTGTGCTTTATGAATAGACATTCAGTGCTGCTAGAGGATTTGTAACGGATCAAAGAGTGCGCCTGTCCACAGACTCTGTTGATAGGCTTACATTTATCAAAATGAATCAGTCCTTGATCAGCATCTATCAAGCCCCTGATGCTGATGTAACTGATTGAATTTGCTAAGAATCTGGCCTTCTTTGAAGACTGCCTATCCTATTCTATTCCTGAATCTTGATTATGTTAGCTTCCAACAAAATTTTTGGTATAGGGCACCACCAACACCTACGGCCCAATTTTTCTGCACCTGTTTAACATGTGCATGTAATTTCAATTTTGTTAATCATTTTTTACAGCAGGGCCTGTTCCTGCATCCAACAAGAGTAACTGTGAGGGGTTACAGTGTTGAGGCACTGCCAACAGGGGCAATGTCATTAAAAAAATGTCACCAATTTTTAACAGCAGGGCCCGTTCCTGCGCCCAACAAGAGTAACTGTGAGGGGTTACAGTGTTCTTGGTGACCTTGGGCCTGGGCTCGGTTGTGGACGAGACCTTCGTACAAACCACAGGGTGTCCTTTACAGGAGGCATAGGAGGAGCAAGAGAGGACAACAGGAGAGAGCACTGCCAGGAAAGACTTCAAGTAGAGGAACAACTGGCCGCAGCCAGGAGGGCTGGTGAGTGACATGCACAGACCTGAGAGAACTGGGGAGGCACGCCTGAGAGGACTGGGAGGATGCAGTCTGGGATGGGTGCAGAGCCAAAGTATTTCTCCAATAAATTGTATTAGATTTTACAGGTGTACAGAAAATCATAAACAGTAAAAGATTATAACAAACAGATTGTCTGAACAAAGTTCTGAAGCAGATAATACCATGTTATGACCTTAACTGAATAATAACAAAGAAATTATTGATGGAGTACAAATGGGTGCAGAGCCAAAAGTAATGGACTGTGGTGTCATGGGCAGTGGAGAAGGGCAGCTGCAGCCAGGAGGGCTGGCAGGGCCTGAGGGTGGCTGACTGGGCTCAGTAGCCACATGTAGGACAGCTATCACCAGAGTCTTTCTATCTTGCTACACTATAGGGGCTCGCAGTCCCTCCCTGTAAAGGGCAATTGCTAAGGCCTGGCTGAGCTAGTGTCAGGCCTAATCACGTGGTGCTATCTGTGCCTGGAAGTTCATGCAAGTAGAGTGCTGGAGGAGCTGAGGAGTAATAGTCTGCAGCAAGAGTTGTGATGGAGGAAGAGAGGCCTGTATATACCTGTATATATAAGTTGTCACAATTGATTGTTCTAAAAGTCACTGGGCATTCCATAGTTCCTATACCCTCAAATAAAAAAGAAAAGGAAAGCTAATGGACTGTTCATTGCCTTGGAGTGACTGAGCATTGATTGCCAGGCTGGGCAGAGTGACAGGTGGGCCACAACACTCAGCAGCCCCTACAGGGATATATAATTTATATATATATATATATATATATATATATAATACAGTGGAGAGTATATAGTGCCATCAGTGTAGTAAAAATTAAACATTGCAGAGTATATAGTGCAGTCAGTGTAGTATATATAATACAGTGGAGAATATATAGTGCAGTCAGTGTAGTATATATAATTAAGTGCAGGGTATATAGTGCAGAGTATACATTACAGTGTACTAAAGTGGTTAAGAGGAACCCTATGACAGAATTAAGAGAAAAAAAAAAGGCCCTTTGGGTCTGGTATAGATTTTAAGGGGAACGCCAAAAGTTAAAAAAATAAATAGGCGTGGGGTCCGCTCCAAAATATATACAAGACCCTTATCTGGGCAAGCAGCCTGCCATTCCAGGAAAGGGGGAGGGAACGAGCAAAAAAAAACCCCCTCCTGAGCCATACCAGGCCGCTTACCCTCAACATGGGGAGGGTGCTTTGGGGTGCCCCCAAAGCACCTTGTCCCCATGTTGATAGGGACAAGAGCCTCTCCCCGACAACCCTGACCATTGGTTGTTGGGGTCTGCGGGCGGGGGGCTCATTGTAATCTGGAAGCCCCCTTTAACAAGAGGACCCACAGATCCCAGCCCCCCCACTATGTGATTGGGTATCGGGTAAATTGTACCCCTACCTATTCACCCAAAAAAGTGTCAAAAAGTAAAAACCACAACAGTTTTTGACAGTTCCTTTATTAAAAATAAAAAAAGTGTCACGCGATGTCCATCCATCTTTAACCACTTGCCTACAGGGCACTTTCACCCCCTTCCTGCCCAAGCCATTTTTCAGCTTTCAGCGCTGTCACGCTTTGAATGACAATTGCGTGGCCGTGCGACGCTGTACCCAAACAAAATTTTTTACTTTTTGCTATAATAAATATCCATTTTTTTCCAGTTTAGGCCGATATGTATTCTTCTACATATTTTTGGTAAAAAAAAAAAAAAAAATCGCAATAAGCGTATATTTATTGGTTTGCGCAAAAGTTATAGCAGTTACAAAATAGGGGATAGATTTATAGCATTTTTATTATTTTATTTTTTTTACTAGTAATGGTGGTGATCAGGGATTTTTATCATGACTGCGATATTGCGGCGGACACACAGATCTTTACACACACAGATCTTTACACACACAGATCCACGGTCCTGCTCGGTTACTGGGCAATCGCGGGTGCACGGTGGCCATCGTGGCCATCGCGGCCGCCGGGCACGTGCATTGGGTACCCAGTGACGCGGCGCGCGCCCCCTAGTGGCTTTTTAGGGCGCAACATCATATGACGTCCGCCCAGAGCAACAGGGTCTTCCGCCCGCCGTCATTTGACGGCGGGCGGTTGACAAGCGGTTAATCACGCCGCCCGATGGACCTGAAAAATAGGAAAAAAATAAAAGATATGCCTCGATGGGAGGCCTTCCGGCGACTGCTGTCTCTTGGCTTTAATAGTTGTTATATAGGCAAGGAGCCGGAAATATATCATCTATATTGCCGGGAGCCGGCAATACATTACAGCCGCGAGTAAGTTTAAATTTAATTATTTCCTTTAGAAATGTAATTTTGCTGCGGCACTGTTCTATACATTGCACAGATGCACCACTTTACAGGCAGACTAAGGGGACCCCCGGGCACGATATTTAAAGGAATATTTCATTTTTATTGTTTCACTTTAAGCATTATTAAAATCACTGCTTCTGAAAAAACAATTGTTTTAAAACTTTTTTTAATAGGGTTCGCTAGAACTTTTTGCCTGTTCGCGTGTTCTGGTGCAAACCGAACCGGGGGGTGTTCGTACCATCCCTAATCAGAAAGGAGGAAACACAGTCTTTGGTAATGTCCATGGTTTCCAGACTTCAGGTAGTCATTGCCAGTAAAGGATTCTCAACAAAATATTAAAAATTAACATTTTATGATTACATTAATTTGTCCAATTACATTTGAGCCCCTGAAAATGGGGAGGGGGGGGTGGGTCAGTGGATAAAAATGGTTGCAGTTCCTAAAATTTGTACATGATATTTATGGTCAACCCCTTGAATTAAAGCTAAAAGTCTGCACTTCAAATTCATTTGGATTGTTTTGTTTTAATTTTATTCTGGTTTAATGAAGGGAACCCTACAAAACAAACACAAAAACTAATTGATGGTGAAGATAATAATGTTGCTAAAAATATTCCAGGTCTGCAGACAAAACACTTCTCAATTCCTGCTTTCACAGGAGACACAGAGCAGGGGGAACTACAGGCTCCTGCTGCAGTCAAACTCTTTTGAGGAAAAAGCAGGGGCAGCACATGACTCGGATCGGCAATCCACTTGGGTCACTTCTTAGAAGCCGGCTTGCTGGGGGGCCACTCATAGGAAGAAGGAGCAGATGGTGCCGGATGGGGACCATCAAAGAGGTGAGTGCTCTGGGCAGGTAAGTATAACTTCTTTTTTATTTTAAGATTAAAAAAAAAAAAACCTTTAGAATCACTTTATATTATTGAAACACTGAGAGGACATCTGTGGGCCGAGAAGACACAGAATAACCATTTGGTTTTACTGACTGGGTTTAAAGGCTGGAGGGATTAAGAGATGTGCTTCCTGCCCCCTTTGCCAGTTACCACATTGGTGTCAAAAACCCCTTGGTCCCTCCACCTCATTTCAGCACATTGCAGTGAATCTGGTTGGTTTCCTGATAAACTAAGCTTGAGGAGATGAACATATATACTGGTAGTTCTCGATTATGCAACTAGATATCCAAAGGCAGTTCCTCTCAGAAATACTTTCTCTAAGACAACTACACGGAAGCTGTTCCATATGTTCTCAACTACATTGCAGACTTCCAATACCCAGACAGTTGACCTGGTCAAGAGGTCTAACAAAACTGTGAAGTCCATGCTTTAGACTGAAGCACAGAGTAATAAAAAGGATTAGGATTACTTATTTATTGTACTATATGCCATATGAGAAGTCCCCCAGGTACCTACAGGATTTAAATTTTTTGAAAACAGAGACCCCTGTGGATTGCTTGATCTGGGGAAACAGACATGGGATACTAAGGCCACTTCCCACCAAAAAAATAATAGAACATATTTCTCTGAACGGATCACTAATTTAATGCCGTAAATAAATGAATATCACACCAGAGTGCTCAACCAATGCTGAGCAATTTTCAGGTAGAGGACCAAGTGGCTATATGAAGATTCAAATGGCAGGGACCAGTTGATGTTGTGGAAAAGGTAAGGGAAGTAAATGGGGTATATCAGCCCAGAAAAAAGTCTACAAATCTACCAACATGAACATGAAACCCTGGAGAGACCAGAACAGGTGTTCACTCTGGCTGATGCCATTTTAGGATGCCCAGCAGATATCGACCAGGTAAAGATGGCTACCACTCGGTCCAGATCACAAACTCAGAAAGCAAAGAAATTTGTAGAGAAACTAGGAAATCTTTTCAGATCTACCTGGTCTCACAAAAATCACTGAACATAACTTTATCACATAACCCTATGTGAAGGTCCATGCAGAACTGTATTGTATCCCAGAAGCCCAAAGGAACGTCATTGATGAATCACAGGGTGAATGGTCGAGCCCAACTGTGTTGGTACCAATTTACTATACAGATGCCTTGAGTGAGGCTTTGGGAATACGGTTATCCCAAGAGGTCGGTGTGAAAGAGCCTGTTTTTCTCAGTGAAAGCAGATAGCTGCTGAGAGAACTGTGCGCAGGTGGAGCGGGTATCTGGCCATCAAATGTGCTGTGGACTCTCTGCAGTAATATCTACTTGACAGAAGATTATGGCTGGTGTAAGACCATGCCTCGTTAACCTGGATGAGACAAAACAAGCATGCCAACGCAAGAATGGCCCAGTGACCCCTTTATGGGGCCGGGGGTTTCATTTATCTTAGATTTTTTTATTCAGGAAACTCCTGGGAGCATGTGTGAGGGATGCGCATTTTCACTGGTCTCACAATTCGATTACGATTATCATGTCCAGGATTCAATTTGATTCCGTGATGCATCACAATTACTGCACATGGTTTTTATCTAAAAATTCAAGTAGTCAGAAGAACTAAATTTTTTCATTTTCATTTGCTCTTAGCACAATATCTTATTTGGGGGGGGGGGGGGGTAATTCTCATACCCGTTCCAAAAGAGGGCTACAAGTTATTCACTTTCAGGTCATTACAGAGAACAAAGGGGCATTTTTTAAATCTAGAGGAAAAACAGTCTTTTTTTGCCGTAAGAGCTGTGAAAATGTGGAATAGACTGACTCTCTCTCAAACTAGGGTTTGACAAAGACCTGAAATGCACAAAATATAAGTGATAGTGACAGAGGGATGGTGGTGGGGGATGGGATCAGGCAGAAGGATGGTGGTGGGGGATGGGATCAGTGGCGGTGGGATGGATGGGATCAGTGGCGGTGGGATGGTGGAATGGATGGGATCAGTGTCAGAGGAATGGATGGGATCAGGGGAAGAGGGCTGGTGGTTATAGTGGCAGAGGGATGGTGAGATGGGTGGGATCAGAGGCAGAGGGATGGTGGTGGGATCAGTGGCAGAGGGATGGATGGGATCAGTGGCAGAGGGATGGATGGTATCATGGGCAGAGGGATGGATGGTAGGATCAGGGGCAGAGGGATGGATGGGATCAGAGGGATGGATGGGATCAGGGGCAGAAGGATGGATGGGATCAGGGGCAGAAGGATGGATGGGATCAGGGACAGAGGGGTGGATGGGATCAGGGACAAAGGGGTGGATGGGATCAGGGACAGAGGGGTGGATGGGATCAGGGGCAGAAGGGTGGATGGCATCAGGGGCAGAGGGATGGTGGGATCAGGGGCAGAGGGATGGTGGGATGAATGGGATCAGGGGCAGAGGGATGGATGGGAACAGGATCAATGCAGAATCGCGAATGTCTGAATAACGATACATCGATGCTGTGATTATATTCAACAACCCTAGTGTGAGGTAGTAAAGAGTTTGTGAGAGAGACAGCCAGTGACACCCTTCTTGCAGGTAAAGCTTTTATTAGGTGAGACACGGGTTGTATTATGCTGAAGATAAGCAGACTTTGCTTTCTGTTATTGTTCTGCTGGAAGTATTGTTCATTTGCCTTTGGGAAAAGGATGGTTTCTAATTTTATAGAGCTGTGCTTTTTTAATAAAAAAAAAAGTAGAGAGAGAGGGCGTGAGAAAGAGAGCAAGATAAATAAGTCCAAGCATTGCTGCACTTGAGATTTATTGAAATGAAAAAAAATATTTACATACCCAGTAGTTGCGTAATGTTCCACAACAGTTTTGTGCTATAATGCTCACGCCCTTCTTTAGGTAGGAACAAACATACAATGACTTTTACATCCATTTGTAAAGAGACACTTTACACTAGAAAATGTTTTGATATTAATTACACAATCAAGTAAATCAAAAACCTGAATTAATTCATCCTAATTCTTAGAGTGATGGTAAACAAAATGCAATCACCCTCCAACATCTTATAGAGAATATTCCGGTATTAACCTATTACCAAAAAGGATATAAATGCAATTAATAAATAGTAAAAAACACATGTACAGTTGTGCTCATAAGTTTACATACCCTGGCAGAATTTATGATTTCTTGGCCATTTTTTAGAGAATATGAATTATAACACAAAAAACTTTTCTTTCACTCATGGTTAGTGTTTGGCTGAAGCCATTTATTATCAATCAATGTGTTTACTCTTTTAAAATCATAATGGCAACAGAAACTACCCACATGACCCTGATCAAAAGTTTACATACCCCAGTTCTTAATATCGTGTATTGCCCCCTTTAACATCAATGACAGCTTGAAGTCTTTCTCAGATGGTGAGGATGCCCATTCCTCTGGGCAAAAAGCATCCAGTTCCTGTAAATTCTTGGGCTGTTTTGCATGAACTGCACGTTTGAGATCTCCCCAGAGTGGCTCAATGATATTGAGGTCAGGAGACTGAGATGGCCACTCCAGAACCTTCACTTTATTCTGCTGTAGCCAATGACAGCTCGACTTGGCCTTGTGTTTTGGATCATTGTCATGTTGGAATGTCCAAGTACTTCCCATGCGCAGCTTCCTTGCTGATGAATGCAAATGTTCCTCCAGTATTTTTTGATAACATACTGCATTCATTCTTTGACCAAATTTCCTGTGCTTTTGTAGCTCACACATCCCCAAAACATCAGCGATCAACCTCCGTACCTTTCATCATAGGCCTTGTTGACTCCTTTCCAAATGTAGCGTTTACGGTTGTGGCCAAAAAGCTAAATTTTGGTCTTATCACTCCAAATGACTTTGTGCCAGAAGGTTTGATGCTTGTCTCTGTGCTGTCTGGCGTATTGTAAGCAGGATACTTTGTGGCATTTGCGTAGTAATGCCTTTCTTTTGGCGACTTGACTACGCAGCCCATCTTTCTTCAAGTGCCTCCTTATTGTGTATCTTGAAACAGACACACCACATGTTTTTTAGAGAGTCCTGTATTTCCCCTGAAGTTATTTGTGGGTTTTTCTTTGCATCCCGAACTATTTTCCTGGCAGTTGTGGCTTAAATTTTAGTTGGTCTACCTGACCGTTGTTTGGTTTCAACAGAACCCCTCATTTTCCACTTCCTGATTAGCAACACTGCTGATTGGCATTCTCATTTCCTTGGATATCTTTTTACATCCCTTTTCTTTTTTATACAGTTCAACTACCTTTTCTCACAGATCCTTTGACAATTCTTTTGCTTTCCCCTGACTCAGAATCCAGAAATGTCGGTGCAGCACTGGATGAAAGATGCAAGGGTCTGTCAGGAGACCAGAAACTCATTGACCTTCTATACACATGCACTAATTAAAGGCAAACAGATCACAGGTGAGGATGGTTACCTTTAATAGCCATTTAAACCCCTTTGGCCTCATGTACACTGCTGCTGGCAAACGGACGTTTAGAGCAGTTGGCAGTTTTTTTTTTCAACTGCCCCTGAACTCTCATCCATGTTATCTTATCTGTCCATGTACACAAGGTCTTTATAGTCATTTCTAGGCAGTGGAGTTTAGAGGCATTTTTTGGAACGCAAAAAAATGGGCTCAGAAGCTGAGTATACAGGCATTTCAAGCGGCAAACGCTTCTAAACGTGGCAACTTACGTTTAGGCGTGTTTCGTCTACAGGCATTTTTCATTTTTGGCTATTTAAAAAAAAAAATTATATATATATATATATATATATAAACGCTTCTGAACTCAAACCCGGCTAAACGCGGCATGTAAACACGGCAAAACAGACGTTTTAAACGTTGGTTGGAGAGGTTGTAAAAACGTCCGTGTACATGAAGCCTGTGTGCCAACTTGTCTACATGTCATCAGGCCAAAATCACCAGGGTATGTAAACTTTTGATCAGGGTCATTCGGGTAGTTTGTTGCCATTATGATTTTGCCGCCGCCGCCCCCCCCCCCCACAAAAAAAAACCCCATTAGCCACCACTGCAAATCGGATCAGTTTTGTCAGATGGACTCACACACCCACATCAAAGCACAAATATGGAGATTAAAGGATATTATACTTGCCAATCATTATATGTAGTGTATATATAATGCCCAACACAAAAAGTAAAAGATCGGATTGCCAGGTACAAATACTCAATACGAGATAAATTGACAAAACCATAACTTGTGGAAATGGGAAACGGTCTCGCAGCTTGGGTATATGGTTATTGATGCTATTCCCCAAAATAGACAAGGAGGCAATCGTAATTAAGTTTGCAAAAATTGAAAGTTCGGTGGATACATTGTCTCGATACACTACAACCCAGAGGCTTGAACTCTGACTTCGACCTGCATCTTTTTTTTTGTAATGAAGTGACCCCTTTAATTTAGAGAAAGTTTTCTAAAAGGATTTCCTGGTAGGATTTTTTTTCTGATAAAAAGGTGTTACTTTTTTTTTTATTAAACTAAAAATTGATCGTTTCGTATATATTTTTTAGGGCTTTTCTGTGCATGTACAATAATTTTATAAAAGATATTTTTTGTGATTATATCTCTTGCTCTTAAGTACATGTGTTTTTCACTATGTATTTATTAATTGTGTGTGCATATATATATATATATATATATATATATATATACACACACACACACACACACACACACACACACACACACACACACACACATACACATATATACACAGTGCATCCGGAAAGTATTCCAGCGCTTCACTTCTTCCACATTTTGCTATGATACAGCCTTATTCCAAAATGGCTTCAACTCATTATTTTCATTCAAATTCTTTAAACAATACCCCATAATGATGACAACGTGAAATAAGGTTGGTTGAAATCCTTGCAAATTTATTAAAAATAAAAATCACACGTACATAAGTATTCACAGCCTTTGCCATGACACTCAAAATTGAGCTCAGGTGCACCCTGATCATCCTTGAGATGTTTCTACAACTTTATTGGAGTTCACCTGTGGTAAATTCAGTTGATTGGACATGATTTGGAAAGGCACACACATCTATATAAAGGTCCCACAGTTAAAGTGGTTGTAAACCCCCCCACCCCCCAAAAAAAACCCACCTGCAAGACAAAGGCATAATGAGCTAGTATGCATACTAGCTCATTATGAAATACTCGCCTTAGATCGAAGCCCCCGCAGCGGTCCCAGTACACAGCTCCGGCCGGCGACATTGCTCCCGGAGTTACTTCCGGGTATCGCGTGCTCCGGCACTGTGATTGGCCAGAGCTGCGATGATGTCACTCCAGTGCATGAGTGCGGGAGCCGCCGGTAACTGCACACTAACTGAAGCAAACGAGTCATCACTTCAGTGCACGTCGGCACATGCTGATACAGGGGATATCTCCTAAACCGTGCAGGTTTAGGAGATATTTAAGGTAGCTACAGGTAAGCCTTATAGGCTTACCTGTAGTAAAAAGTGGATTGTAAGGGTTTACAACCACTTTAATAGTGCATGCAAGAGCACAAACCAAGCCATGAAGGCCAAGGAATTGTCTGAAGAACCTCTGAGACAAAATTGTATTGAGACACATATCTGGGTAAGGGTACAAAAAAAATTCTGCAGCATTGAAGGTCCCAATGAGCAAAGATTTCAAACAAACTTCTTTCACATTGTCATTATGGGGTATTGTTTGTAAAATTTTGGAGGAAAATAATGAATTTAATCAATTTTGGAATAAGGCTGTAACATAACAAAATGTGGAAAACGTGAAGCGCTGTGAATACTTTCCGGATGCACTGTATCTTTTTTGGTAATAGGTAATACCAGAATATTCGCTGTAAGATGTTGGTGGGTGAGTACATCTAATTTAACCCCTTCCATACCGGGCCATAGCAAAATGACGCCGGCAGGAACCCCCTCTCCCTCCGGTTGGACATTATATGACGTCCTGGGTTTGAGGGGGGATATCTGAATGATGCCTGCAGCTAGAGGCAGATATCCTTGTTTGCAGCCGGCGATCCTGCGCACCATAAGAATGATCATAGCGGCAGTTCCGCCGCTTAATCATTCTTATAGGCGGCGGGAGGGGACATCCCCCCCCTCCCGCCGCCATCCGGTGCTTCTCCGGGCTCTCCCGTGCGATCAGGGACCCGAAGAGAATCGTCGGCGCCGGTGGTGGGTCACATGATGAGCATAGAGATGACTGGTGACCAGATGGTCACCAGTCAACTCTATGATCATCGGAGGCCCGGGCTCGATGTGATGACGTCACGGCCGGGTCCTCAAATGTAAACAAAGCCGCCATTGCGGCTGTAAGTATGAGATCGTGAAAAAAAATTCACTGATCTCATGCTTTCCAGCCTGGAGGAGAGATGTGGGGTCTTATTGACCCCGCATCTCTCCATAAAGAGGACCTGTCACGCACATTCCTATTACAAGGGATGTTTACATTCCTTGTAATAGGAATAAAAGTGATCAAAAAAAAAAAAGTTAAATAAAATAAATAAATAATATTTTTTAAACGCCCGTCCCCAATAGCTTGCGCTTAGAAGCGAACACACACGTAAGTCCCGCCCGCATATGTAAACGCCGTTCAAACAACACATGTGAGGTATTGCCGCGTGCGTTAGAGCGCGTGCAACAATTCTAGCACTAGACCTACTCTAACCTGGTCACCTGTAAAAAAATTCAAAGCGTCGCCTATGGAGATTTTTAAGTCCCGAAGTTTGGCGCCATTTTAAAGCGTGACATGTTAGGTATCTTTTTACTCGGCGTAACATAAGCTTTCATATGTTACAAAAAAATTGGGCTAACTTTACTGTTTTGTTATTTTTTAATTCATGAAACCATTTTTTTCCCCCAAAAAAAGGTGTTTAAAAAATTATTGCGCAAATACCGTGCAAGATAAAAAGTTGCAACGACCGTCATTTTATTCCCTAGGGTGTCTGCTAAAAAAAAAACATATATATAATGTTTTGGGGTTCTGAGTAATTTTCTAGCAAAAGAATGATGATTTGTACATGTAGGAGAGAAGTGCCAGAATAGGCCCGGTATTGAAGTGGTATAAAAAGCCCTGTATGGAAGTGGTTAATCTTCACTCTAGAAAGTAGGATGAATTAATTCAGTTTTTATTTACTCAATTGTGCAATCAATATGTAATTGGTTCCAGGTGTAAAGTGTCTCTATATAAATGGATGTAAAGGAATTGTCATTGTATGTTTTGTCCTATCTGAAGAAGGGCGTGAGCATTATAGCCCAAAACTGTTGTGGAACATTATGCAACTACTTGGTATGTAAATCTATATATCTATCTCTTTCTCTACAGAGATATATACATACACACACACACACACCACTTTTAAGTACACAATGGGGTTTATTTACCAATCGCTGGAGAGTGCAAAATCAGGCTGACTTCTGCATAGAAACCAATGAGCTTCTAGCCCCAGCTTGTTCAATTAAGCCTGGTAATAAAACCTGGAAGCTCATTGGTTTCTGTGCAGAAGTGAGCCTGATTTTGCACTCTCCAGCGATAGTAAATAAACCCCATTGTGTACTTAAAAATGGGGTATGCCTGTACACTCACACATGATATTGTCAAAAGTATTGGGACACCTGCCTTTACTTTGTGCACTGGTCCAAATCATTTGGTGGAGGGGGGAATTATGGTGTGGGGTTGTTTTTTAGTGGTTGGGCTTGCCCCCTAGTTCCAGTGAAGGGAACTCTTAAGGCGTCAACCTACCAAGACATTTTGGACAATTTCATGCTCCCAACTTTGTGGGAACAATTTGGGAATGGCCCCTTCCTGTTCCAACATGACTGCACACCAGTGCACAAAGCAAGGTCCATAAAGACATTGATGAGCAAGTTTGGGGTGGAGGAACTTGACTGGTCTGCACAGAGTACTGACCTCAACCCAATAGAACACCTTTAGGATGAATTTGAGCAGAGACTGCGAGCCAGGCCTTCTCGTCCACATCAGTGCCTGACCTCACAAATGTGCTTCTGGAAAAATGGTCAAACATTCTCATAGATACACTCCTAAACCTTGTGGACAGCCTTCCCAGAAGAGTTGAAGCTGTTATAGCTGCAAAGGGTGGGCGTATAAAGGCAGGCATCCCAATACTTTTAAGTTAAAGGCCCACCCCCTTTGCAGCTAGAATAGCTTCAACTCCTCTGGGAAGGCTGTCCATAACGTTTAGGAGTGTGTTTATGGGAAGGTTTGACCATTCTTCCAGAAGCGCATTTGTGAAGTCAGGCACTGATGTTGGATGGGAAGGTGTTCTAAATCATCCCAAAGGTGTTCTATCGGGCTGAGGTCAGGACTCTGTGCAGGCCAGTCAAGTTCTTCCTCCCCAAACTCGCTCATCCATATCTTTATAAACCTTGCTTTGTGCACTGGTGTGCAGTCATGTTGGAACAGGAAGGGGCCATCCCCCAAACTGTTCCCACGAAGTTGGGAGCATGAAATTGTCCAAAATGTCTTGGTAATCTGACGCCTTAAGAGTTCCCTTCACTGGAACTAAGGGGCCAAGCCCAACCCCTGAAAAATAACCTCACACAATAATCCACCCTCCACCAAATGATTTGGACCAGTGCACAAAGCAAAGTCCATAAAGACATGGATGAGCTAGTTTGGGGTGGAGGAACTTGACTGGTCTGCACAGAGTCTCCTGACTTCAACCCGATAGAACATCTTTGGGATGAAATAGAGTGGAGACTGCGAGTCAGCCCTTCTTGTCCACATCAGTGCCTGACCTCACAAATGCGCTTCTGGAAGATTGGTCAAACATTCTCATAGACACACTCCTAAACCTTGTGAACAGCCTAACCAGAAGAGCTGAAGTTGTTAAATCTGCAAAGGGTGGGCTAGCTCAAAATTGAACACTACGAACTAAGATGCCATTAACCACTCATGGATGGGAAGAATTTGCCCCCCTTAATGACCAGGCAATTTTTTGCGATTGGGCACTGCGTCGCTTTAACTGCCGTGCGACTTTGTACCCCAAAAAATTTAATATAATCGCAATAAGCGTATATTGATTGGTTTGCGCAAACGTTATAGCTTCTAGTAATGGTGGGGATCTGCGATTATTAGCAGGACTGCGACATTGCGGCTGACAGATCGGACACTTTTTTGGGATCATTGACATTTATACAGCGATCAGTGCTATAAAAATGCACTGATTACTGTGTAAATGTCACTGGCAGGGAAGGGGTTAACACTAGGAGGCGATCAAGGTGTTAACTGTGTTCCCTCATGTGTGTTTCTAACTGTGGGGGGATGGGACTGACTGGAGGAGGAGACAGATCGCTGTTCCTAATTACTAGGAACAGCATATCGGTCTCTCTTCCCCTGTCAGAACGGGGATTTGTATGTATACATACATACATACATACATACACAGATCCCCATTCTTGTTCTCATGCCTGCGATCGCAGGTGGACGGCGGACATAGCGGCCGCTGGCCACACACACATCGGGTCAGCCGGATGCCTGCTATGGCTCTTAAAGGAGTCGACTTACCAGTACGGCGATTCTCGGGAACGAGCCGACCTGCCGCCGTATGACGACGGCGGATGGTCGGTAAGTAGTTAAAGTTCATGTGCATGTAAAGGCAGGCATCCCAATACTTTTGGCAATATAGTGTGTGTGTTTTATATATCGTATTACAATATACTGTATCTGGTCACTGTCTATACCCAAAATGTTGGTGTGTTTGATGTGGGTGATGCAAGACCTTGTCCTTCATTGCCTTCTTGGTCCCCTCCTCTTGGCGATGCTGTGAAAGGTGAGGCTCAGATTTTAGGCAAGGTTCCAGTATGACTTGCTGAGATGTGCTCTGCCCACAAGCTTATGCATAACTCATGAGAAACTAAACCTTAGAGCATTTTTGGCTTAACGTATGAAATGTCAGACTGAAGATTAGTCTGTGTACCTTCTAGCAACTAATGGCTCTCCTACAAAAATGAAAGGGTGAAGCTGATTGATTGAAAAGAAATTCATACAGTTCTGCAGCCACACACCATTGTCTCACACGATGTATGAATGCCTACACTCCCGGTCAAAATTATAGTAAAAAGAGCCTGCAGGGGTAGTGGGAGGTACTGGGATCTCTTGAATAGATGGGATATAACAGGTTCAAAAAATGTCAGATTATTTCATAAACATTTTGGTAAAACTAAGCTGATACAGTTGAAAGGGCCACTCATTAAAAGTTTTGTGTAAAAGCTAAAAGGTTGAACCACCTTTTTAAATAAAATCTCATGAAAACTCCAGTGGAAAAAATGTCCTTGTGATTACAAAGCCGCAGCAAAAGTGTTGCTCTATTGTTGCCGAAATACCAATTTAGTTGAATTTTTGACATTACGAAAAACCATCTGTGGGGCATGATACAACTTGACTTTGTAATGTCCATGGAAATCTTATAGAACTTTACAGCATTTGTGAGATCATATAAATAGATTACCCCAGGCATAATTCAGCAACTGAGTCAACACATCATCAATGACATAGCAGTTATGGGTGGAGCTTGCTTTAAATCAATGATAGACTCTCCCAAACTGATGCATGTGGATGTTTTGGGACATGCTTCAAGATGAGACATACAGTTGTGCTCATAAGTTTACATGATTTCTTGGCCATTTTTCAGAGAATATGAATGATAACACAAAAACTTTTCTTTCACTCATGGTTAGTGGTTGGCTGAAGCCATTTATTATCAATCAACTGTGTTTACTCTTTAAGTCATAATCACAACAGAAACTACCCAAATGTCCCTGATCAAAAGTTTACATACCCTGGTGATTTTGTCCTGATAACATGCACACAAGTTGACACAAAAGGGGTTTAAATGGCCATTAAAGGTAACCATCCTCTCCTTTGATCTGTGTGTTTGTAATTAGTGTGTGTGTATATAAAAGGTCAATTTGTTTCTGCACTCCTGACAGACCCTTGCATCTTTCATCCATGCTGCACTGACATTTCTGGATTCTGAGTCACGGGGAAAGCAAAAGAATTGTCAAAGGATCTGCGAGAAAAGGTAGTTGAACTGTATAAAACAGGAAAGGGATAGAAAAAGATATCCAAGGAATTGAAAATGGCAATCAGCAGTGTTCAAACTCTAATCAAGAAGTGGAAAATGAGGGGTTCTCTTGAAACCAAACCACGGTCAGGTAGACCAACTAAAATGTCAGCCACAACTGCCAGGAAAATAGTCCGGGATGCAAAGAAAAACCCACAAAAAACTTCAGGTGAAATACAGGACTCTCAGAAAACATGTGGTGTGGCTGTTTCCAGATGCACAATAAGGAGGCAGTTGAAAAAAGATAGGCTTCGCAGGGAGGGGGGGGGGGGGGGGGGGGTGGGGACAGGACTGACGACTCCTCTGAGCTTGTGATGCAACACGGTGGGCAGGGACTCGATCCCTATGGCACTAGAATCGCAGGCATTTGGAAAACCAAACAAACAATACCCGACCTACAACCTTATCCAGAAGATCTGGAATAAAACAAGATATTTACAGGGAGTGGTGGGATACACAGACTATAGCCCTATTTGGTCCAATGATTTATACCCAAAATTGGCAAAATTGCAACACGGGGTGCTCTGGAGGAGGTGTGGGGAGACGCATCTTAGTCAAATTTTCAGTAATGGGAAATTCCTCACCTTCGAAGAGCTGCAAGGTAAATTCGGGCTCCTGCCTTCTATGAGATTCTACTATATGCAACTACACCATGCAATTACTGCTCAGGCCAGGTCCTCGGACTGGGTGCCCTCCCCAACTCCACTGTTTAACTTAATGGCACAAGCTGAAACGACTAAGGGATTCATATCACATTGCTACAACATGATATTACCAAAGGTCCTGGCTAAACACCCTTTGAGAATACGAATCAAGTGGGAAGGGGATGTGGGACCACTTGATGGAGATCAGTGGGAGGAGGCCTTGCAGGCGGTGCCAACTTGCTCCTTGAACGTGTCGCATAGGGTATCACAATTGTACTTGTTGCTGAGAGTTTACTATACCCCTCACAGGCTGTGTGCTATGGGCCTGCGACCCACCCCCTTGTGTTCCAGATGCAAGAGGGACCACGGAGACCTGATCCACCTACTGTGGAGGTGCCCAAAACTCCACCTCTATTGGGCAGGGGTGGTGGACACCATAAACAGGGTGTTTCGGGTCTCGCTCCCCACGGACCCGAGACACTGCTTACTATTAACACTGCAGGAATTGGAGTGGGAGGAATGCACTAGAGTGGCGGTCTCTAGGTCCCTGTTTATGGCACGTAAAATTATCATGACTCATTGGATAGCGGAGGAGCCGCCGGCTCTTAAGGAGTGGATTAATGTCATGGGAGATATGCTTCGCAAGGAAAAAATCATATACCAACACAGGGGGTAGCACGCAGAAGTTTGAAAAACTGTGGGGTCGATGGCTGGATGTACCGGGCTTGGCCCCGGTGGATCTAGTCATGGGACGATTGCTGGGCATGGGAGCTGGTGATGGGATGTAGCTGATGATTGAGGTGTCTTTTTCTAACTGTATTTTTTTTCATGCCATCCTTTTTTCATGTATCTGAGGAGGGGTGGTACGCCACACCTCGGGGATATATGGCACTACTCTGAAACAGCATATAGTAACTATGTAGAATATTTGGTTTTATGGCTTACACTGCATATAATGTACCAGAATTGTTGTAATGCTCAAGGTGTATGTTATCATTATGTTCTTCAATAAACTTTTTTCTGGATTAAAAAAAGAAAAAAGATAGGCTTCATGGTCGAGTCGCCAGAAGAAAGCCATTACTACGCAAATGCCACAAAATATCTTGCTTACAATACGCCAAACAGCACAGAGACAAGCATTAAACCTTCTGGCACAAAGTCATTTGGAGCGATGAGACTAAAATTTTGCTTTTTGCCCACAGCCATAAACACTACATTTGGAGAGGAGTCAACAAGGTCTATGATGAAATGTATACCATTCCTACTGTGAAACATGGAGGTAGATCACTGATGTATTGGGGATGTGTGAGCTACAAACACACAGTAAATTTGGTCAAAATCAATGGAAAGATGTATGCAGTATGTTATCAAAATATACTGGAGGAACATTTGCATTCATCAGCCAGGAAGCTGCACATTGGACATACTTGGACATTCCAACATGACAATGATCCAAAATACAAGGCCAAGTCAACCTGTCATTGGCTACAGCAGAATAAAGTGAAGGTTCCGGAGTGGCCATCTCAGTCTCCTGACCACATTATCATTGACCCACTCTGGGGAAATCTCAAACGTGCAGTTCATGCAAGACAGCCCACGAATTTGCAGGAACTGGAGGATTTTTTCCAATAGGAATGGGCGGCTTTACCATCTGAGAAGATAAAGAGCCTCATCCACAAAAGACTTCAAGCTGTCATTGATAAAGGGGGCAATACACGGTATTAAGAACTGGGGTATGTACATTTTTGATCAGGGTAATTTGGGTAGTTTCTGTTGTGATGAATTAAAAAGAGTAAACACAGTTGATTGATAATAAATGGCTTCAGTCAAACACTAATCATGAGTGAAAGAAAAGTTTTTGTGTTATCATTCATATTCTCTGAAAAATGGCCAAGGAATCAAATTCTGCCAGGGTATGTAAACTTATGAGCATGACTGTATTGTTCTGGGTCTTTTCAAGGCAAAAAAGGCATTCTGTCACCAAGCGAGCCACGCGTGTTATTCGGTTCTGATCAAAGCACCACTGCAAGTTTTAGGGTTTTTAATTATTTCCTACTCTATCAAACAAAAAATACTTTTGTAGTAGATACACTCCCTATATTTGTCCTCTTTATGGGCCTCATGACCATGTGGGGCTGTACGCTGCCAAGAATTAGCATATTTATGTAGCAGGTAGCACAGGTGGGTGCGATCAGCAAGCCTGTACAAATGTAGGACAGGTAATCAAGACTGCCCACGTGCTACCTGCTGCGCAAATGCGCTCATACTTGGTGGTGTATGGCTCTACACGACTGTGTGAATGAGACCTCATTTATATAAAAAAAGTTTTATTTTATAAAAAGCAAGCAACATGACTTATGTGCTACATACTAGTAACTCTGAAAAGTTTTAGCCTTCCACACTCCTAAATCGGTATGCAGCATGAAATTGGCTATTTCCATTAGGCACAGTTGCAAAAGTCTTTATTTTAATAGAACCCATTTACCACACAGAAATCTGTTATTCCTACATGTGATTCACCCTCCATCCTGTCACAAAGAGAAACTGTTCAGAAAAGGAGTGCAAAGAGTGTATTCTCTCACACCTAAAAAGTGTGCCAATTATGGAAACCACCCATTTACCGCATCTTTAAGTTTACCCAAAGATCTACACTATTGTTACATACAGTAATAAATTCTGAAGCCTTTACATAGACTATTGTGACACAGGAAAAACCATATCAGATAAACTCTGGAAATAATGCAAATTATAGACATGTGGGCTGAATATTAAAAGTCAGATATCTTAAAGATTTCCACTGTATGGGCATATGACACAAGATTAAAAAACAGCAGCATGTTTGAACACAAATAACCTCAGGCTAGGCATTGCAAGGTATATTGTTTTTTTCCCCAGAAGATTCAAACTCAGCCACAATCGAATGTAGACACTGTTGATTAGTGATCTTATCAAGTGAATTCCTTTTATAATTAATTTTAACATCTACAGTATATTTAAATCTGTCAGATTTACAGTTATCATGCAATTCATTTATCCAGACTATTGCTGTACAAAACTTATTTTTTTCCAGTTTTTTTGCAGGCAAGACATATCTGCTTGTATATACTGTAAATAAATACATTTTTACAGTTCAACTAGTCTGTCGAGCGACTCATTATGACCTACAGAAATGGTCACACTAATTTTCAAACTAGTTATACATATTTTTTTTTGGTATTTGGGTATAGAGGTATTTTTTTTGTTTTGTTGATGATCAGTGCAAATAATTATTTGCAAAACAGGGCAACCACACAACGATACTTTTCTACAGTCCAAAGTACAAACTACAAGAAACAACTGGTCACTTTAAGATATAAAAAAGTCTCATAAAAGAATAGTTTATGATACTTATGCTCATTCTGAACATGTGAGAATACCATTTTTTTTTCTTTCAAATTATTTTTTACTTTCCCGTTAAAAAGATAAGATGACACTGGGTTTCCATTATAAACTGTCCTAAATCACAAGCGTGTGTGTTGTCCACAGCATGTAATCAAACTTTTATATTTTATACTCCACGAGTTTTCATTCTTCTCTGTCCTATGAGGCTGCATGGCCGTTCTGTCTGGACAGTGCTGATTGGCCCCCATTTTAAGCCACAAAGGGTTAAGAAACTTTTATAAATAAGCCTCCATAACAGCTTTGCAAAAGCTAAAGTTGTATAAATGTAGGTTCAGAATCAGGTGAGCTGAACCAAAATCATACATTTGAATGGCAAACTTGAGTGCGTCAGAACACAGGTTGACTTGTAGGGCTTTGCATGTGTGCTAAATCACATTACTAACATTCAAAAATCTACACAAATTTACTGTTAATACATGGACAGTTCTCTCATGTACAGTAAAAGATCAGAGATACTTGTTGCCAAAACAAGGTCCAATCAATATTCTGCTCCCAATTTATAAACCCTACGTTCTGCAAATATTTATATTCACATACCCCTTTTTAGATTTGGTAGTATGCCCAGTGTGTGTATTTCTAAAAACTTTCAGAAGGCTGAAACTTGCTTTAATAAATTTGCAAATCATTTAATATTCTAAAAAGTTTTATTAGCACTTTACATGGAAAAAAAAAAATAGAAACAAAAAATCTGCAGAGAATGGCTAGTTCAGTTCTGTGCAAGGTGAATGAATGTCCCTCATTTGCTATTCTAAAATATAATGTATCTGAAATGCTGTTTCTCAAAAGCTTCAAGAAGAATTGTAAAATATCAATGTATCCATGCTAAGATCTCTAGAAATGACAAAATATAAATTACATTACACCAGATTTAGTCATGTGTAATACAGAAGCAATTTAGAAAAACACAATAGGCAAACAGCAGCCAGTAAGCATAAATACACTGTTTAGCACTTTGTATCATATGTTAGGGAAAAGGTCAATGCAAATACCGGTAAAGCTTAACAAAGCAAGTAACATTACAGAATTCGATTTTGCAGAAAAAAAAGGCAACATCTTACTTATAGAAGCCAAACAGATCAGGCAGATGGCAAAAAGCAACATCACTCTTGAAGGATTCATCATCCTGGATTGGTATCTCAGTGAATGCTCATGCTATGACACTATTATATACTGTAGTGAAATGAACCCTGTCTTGTACAGCGCAATAAAGAAAGAATAACTTGGACAGGACTGACAGACCCCTATGTTTTATCATGTAACACAAGACTGCGACATTTGTGTTGGAACAGTGACATCTTACAAGACAGTGTTAAAATGTGAGTTTACTGTGCAAGGAAGCATAGCATTCTGGATCCCCTGCTATGCACAACAATACATGTTTCATTAAAGCAAAATAATAAAATGCAGTGGTACAGCACATCAATACATCAAACATTAATATGTACACACACACACACACACACATATTATATAAATAAATACAAATATAAAATCACCAGCGCACACTAGTATAAATTGCAAAACATTATCCTATGTAATAGGTCACATAAACTAGATGTGTAGAGAACCCATGTGTAGAGAATCAATCTAGATGTGTAGAGAACCCGTGCCCAGAGCATGAACACTAATGTATTTAAATATTCAGTTATTTTGTTATATTTTGGTACCATTAAAGTCCTGTTAGGGCCCTTTCACACGGACGGTTTGATCAGGTCTGTCAGTCAGTTTTTCAGGCGGACCTGACCATTCACCCTTATGGGAACGGCGAATGTCAGCTGTGACATGTCCACTGACATCTGTCGTTATCTGATCGGCAAAATCCAGACGGATGGTGGTCCTATTTTACATCCACCTGGTGGGTCGGATCAGATATGATCAGATGAAAAACAGGCAGGCGGTCCGTTTTCACCCGATCTCCCCATAGAGGAGAGTGGGACTGGGTCCGCCTTCACTCTGCTCAGTAAGTGGAGACAGACCTGGCATCCGCTTGCTCAGCGGGGATCAGTGGAGCGATCCCCTGCTGAGAAAGCGGAGTTCGTCAAAGAGGGGCGTCATGTGTGAAAGGGGCCTTAGTTTATCATGGTTAGGATGTTTCTATATTACATATTCTAAACAAGCAGGAAAAAAAAAAATCTAAATAAGCTCCTGCTCATCCTAAACTATAAGCAAATTGAAAAAAGAAAGCAGTGGGACTTTATACGAAGCAATAATACTGAGTAATACTAGATAGAATGAATCAATCAATGTACACATTGTTTATTAAATACAATTGGCATATATACACTGTAAAATAGATAATAAAAGAAAACATTAAATTGTAATCATTGGTCTCAGTAGCAATAGATTGCACAATTAGTAACAGTACATAATTGTTACAACATAATACACATAGTAATAGACCAAGGTATATATACCAGTAAGTAATAGTGATAACGTATAGATATAAAAACAATGGTAGAAGAATTCATTGGAATATAATAAAATAAAATAAAATAAAATAAAATAAAAAACAACAACGGATAGAAATAATATTGGTAGGACCGACACTGACGTTGCATCATAGGAAAGCTCGACGCGTTTCGTGGTAGCATGACCACTCATCAGGAGCAAGATGCAGGGTATGGGAATATCTAGAATCGAAAATTATTAATGCAATGACTAACATGGTAAGGTAGTCAGAATAGGGTATGTAGTAAGTAAAGTGAAGAGGGGAAACTAAAACAGATTCCAAACACTCTCACCTGGTATTTTTAAAATAAAATGGTAGATGGTAACGATATTCAAGGCGTGCATTGGATCAGGCGTCCCCCCGGGAGCTGAGGAGATATAAACCCTGGGCACGGCGGTAGGTGCAAAGCAGCCAATAGGAAAGTGCATGTGAAGGCTCCAGTAAGAAGCTAGGGTCTGCATAGTGAAAAATTAATATTGTTTTTATTGTAGGTAATCCAGAATATCTGTAACAATAGTAAAAGTAAAATAGCAATCAGCTAATATGCAGCTAATAAACTGGAGAAGGTAGCCAGACACCAGGTGAGCGAAAAGAAAGTGAAAGAGTGCACAAAAGTGCACAGGCATAAACATAAAGTGTGCAAAACAAAGGTGTGCTATCAGCTATGTGTATAGGGCAATGGAGAAAGAAAACCGAATGGTGACCCAAAAAATTGATAGGATAATGCACGAGGTGCCTAGGACGTATGAAGGGGGGAAGTTGAGGGAAAGTAAAGAGGTATGAGGAGAGTGAAAAAAAGGATGACCGCAGTGCAAGATGGAGATGTTTACCAGCCGTGGATCGAGGGTGATCTCCAACGTCACGTCGAGTGCAGCAAAGGGAGGGCAACGCCATCGCATGAGCAGTAACACGCTAAGCGCACTGGCGCTGGAAACCTCCCTCATGGTGCATGCAGTATAATAAACGTGTAGGTGCTGCGGCGTCATGAATGACGTCACACGCACACCACGTGGGCGTGGCGTCGACTCACAGCGAGCAAATGCCCCGCCCCCCCAGTGGGGAGGAGAGAGGGAAAGCTTGGTGTGTGTCGCAGCTCCCGGGAGATTCGATAAACAACCCAGCCCAGCTATCAAAGATAACCCCTGAAGGGTATAAATAAAAAGAGGAAACAATCACAGATAATAAAGAGGATAGGCAGGTATAGTAAGTGCTTCCATCCCTCAACTTCCCCCCTTCATACGTCCTAGGCACCTCGTGCATTATCCTATCAATTTTTTGGGTCACCATTCGGTTTTCTTTCTCCATTGCCCTATACACATAGCTGATGGCACACCTTTGTTTTGCACACTTTATGTTTATGCCTGTGCACTTTTGTGCACTCTTTCACTTTCTTTTCGCTCACCTGGTGTCTGGCTACCTTCTCCAGTTTATTAGCTGCATATTAGCTGATTGCTATTTTACTTTTACTATTGTTACAGATATTCTGGATTACCTACAATACAAACAATATTAATTTTTCACTATGCAGACCCTAGCTTCTTACTGGAGCCTTCACATGCACTTTCCTATTGGCTGCTTTGCACCTACCGCCGTGCCCAGGGTTTATATCTCCTCAGCTCCCGGGGGGACGCCTGATCCAATGCACGCCTTGAATATCGTTACCATCTACCATTTTATTTTAAAAATACCAGGTGAGAGTGTTTGGAATCTGTTTTAGTTTCCCCTCTTCACTTTACTTACTACATACCCTATTCTGACTACCTTACCATGTTAGTCATTGCATTAATCATTTTCGATTCTAGATATTCCCATACCCTGCATCTTGCTCCTGATGAGTGGTCATGCTACCACGAAACGCGTCGAGCTTTCCTATGATGCAACGTCACAGTGTCGGTCCTACCAATACTATTTCTATCCGTTGTTGTTTTTTATTTTATTTTATTTTATTATATTCCAATGAATTCTTCTACCATTGTTTTTATATCTATACGTTATCACTATTACTTACTGGTATATATACCTTGGTCTATTACTATGTGTATTATGTTGTAACAATTATGTACTGTTACTAATTGTGCAATCTATTGCTACTGAGACCAATGATTACAATTTAATGTTTTCTTTTATTATCTATTTTACAGTGTATATATGCCAATTGTATTTAATAAACAATGTGTACATTGATTGATTCATTCTATCTAGTATTACTCAGTATTATTGCTTCGTATAAAGTCCCACTGCTTTCTTTTTTCAATATGTCTAGGGATGGAGGTTAATCATAGGTATTGCCTCATATAAAGTCCCAACCCCTTATTCTTGATCTAAACTATAAGCAAACAATTTTCAAAGTTTACAACACATGCGCTGAAATCAAATCTATTTTTTTTTTTTTTTATAAGCGCATATCTGCCACCCTTTAATGTAAACAAACAGCAGACGTTTCTAAACAGTTAGAAATCAACTTAGACCAGACTTTACCGTTTTTTGCAATCTTTGAGAATCAATTACTTCACAATGCAGACAGCTAAAAAAAATAAAAAGAAGGGGTTGTTTTAAATCTTCTTTAATAATTGTTCAAAATATATAGACTGTTTAATGGTCATAGCTTGGGGGGCACAGGTGCACTTTAAAGCATGCTTTCAAAAATAAAACAAATAAAAAAATCCCCCTGTAAAGCAAACAGTTTAAGTGTTACTAAACTCAAGACCCTGCATTCACTATATCTGGTCTCCCACAGTACACAAAACATGGAAATGCAATTCTTTTACCAACTATAAACTGCTAAATATCTTTTCTCATCAGCAGTATATAGCAGTCTTATGAATTTTATCAGTGTCTGGTTGAAGCTTGTAGGAGGAGTTTTCATTCTCCCATGACTGTCCTATGAGCCTGCAGGACCCCTGACCCTCTGTCTGGACAGTGCGAATTGTCAATGTGCTGATCACATGCACCTTCCAAAAATAAAAACTCTAGCAATACACACTGAGCATGTGCAGAGTGCCCCCAAGGCTCTGTACTATCAGCAGATGGATTGGGGACTGTGGAAGAAGGGGAGGATGCGAGAAGACAGGCTCAAAAAGCTTTTACACAATACGCAGGATTAACTCCTTAGGTTCCACAGTGAGTATAACAAGCATGCTTTACTGCATATACAGACTGGTTTTACCATTGTGGGAAGTAACCCTCTACTGCTTACCTGTCCCTGCTACCCATGACACCAAATTCCTCTATGGTGAAGAGTGAAACTTGCTAAAAAAAACTTCAGTATACAGCACACTAACGTGTCAGATGCCTGGCCCCCTGCTTTTTTTCTCTGGTTCTCATGAATGGAACCACAGTAGGGGATGCCAGCATATTAAACTCCTAAAAGTGTTGAATGCAAAAAGGTTCTTCAGCAACTTTTCTCTTCACTACACAGAGTTCAGCAGCACGAACAGGTAAATGACTTGCTTTATTCAAATTTGTAATAAAGAGGACAGTCACTTTTAGATATATTGAGCAATAGGAAAGAGGGTTATTTTCAACGGACAGGCACTTTGATTTCTTAGATTTATTCATCCCTCACACTCTCCCTACCAAGTGCATCCATGGCTAGTTTTTGCTGAATCTGTTCTTTCAGCCAGAGAACCCGCAATCACATTTTTATGACTTACAATATAGGCAAGATTGTCCTTACATTTAAAAGGTACTAAGCTATCAATGCTCTTTGTAAAATAAAGTCTTCATTTATAATGAAATACTGTTAAATAACTCACTTATGCTACCTGCTTGAGTGTAATCTGACATATACAGTATGTCATTAGGGTATTCCTGCTTTCTCAGAAATGATTGCACAATGCCACAATTTTGCATGATCACAGGAACATGCAATCATCTGTTCAATCAAAGAGCGTAATGGGTGTAACCCTCGTACTTTATCACAAGAATCTGTAATCAGTCACATTAACTTATGGTTAGTGGTTACAGAGCTCCGAAATCTCAACTTTGGTGCACAAAAAGTTTTCCTTCTGTTGTTATGTGTTCATGTCTGCTCAACAGCACTTTAGTGTTTTCTGAACTCTGGATACACACGGGTTCATGTAAAATGAGTCTCGCTATTCTAAGTTGGCATTCTTCATAGATTGAGTTTTTTTTTTTATTATTAGGTAGGTAGTGACATTTTTATTCAGAAAAACACAAGGCCTAAACATATTCCAGATTTTACAAGTTGAGGCACTGCAGATGAAAACCAATTTCAGCACCTAGTAAAACAAAGGAGCTGTAGGAAGCAGTTAATATAGGTTACTACATGAAACTGCCAGACAAGAGTATCCTAAACCACTTGCTTACTGGGCACTTAAACCCCCCTTCTGCCCAGACCAATTTTCAGCGCTGTCACTCTTTGAACGACAATTGTGCGGTTATATACAACACTGTACCCAAATGAAATTTTTATAAAAATTTTTTCCCACAAACAGAGCTTTCTTTTGGTTGCATTTGATCAACAAAACAGTTTTAAATTTTGTTATAAAATATTGCAAACAGGTAATTTTTCTCCTTCATTTATGTACACTGATGAGGCTGCACTAATGGGCACTGATAAGGCGGCACTGGTGGGTGGCATTGGTGGGCACTGATAAGTGACACTGGCACCACTGGTGGGCATTGATAGGTGGCACTGATAAGCGACACTGATGAGGCATTGATTGGCACCACTGGTGGGCATTGATAGGTGGCACTGATGAGGCATTGATTGGCACCACTGGTGGGCCCTGATACACACTGGCAGGCAGCACTGGTGGGCACAGATGAGGTGGCTGTGCCTCTTCCTCTTCGGGACCGATGTCCCTTACACAGAAGCCAGTGATCGGCTTTTTTTTTTTCTCCTCAGGAGTGGAGGAAATTTTTTTTATTACCGATCTTCTGTTTACATCACGTGATCAGCTGTCATTGGCTGACAGCTGATCACGTGGTAAGTGGGCGGGATCAGCCCCTTACTCCGATCTGTGATCATTCGAGTCTCATTGACTCTGGGATCACAGGGTGCGCGGGGAGCGTGCAAAGGTGAGAACGCCTATTGACGGCTTCACGGCAATGTAGGTTCGCGCTGTAGCCGTCATTCGGCTATAGCGCAGACGGGAAGAGGTGAAGACATCCAAAGCAATTTGTATGCCCCAAATCCTAGAATGCTGCAAAACTTTCTTGAAGTGTTAAGTGTTCCCACCTTCTACCACACCATTAACCAGTAAAACCAATGCACATGCATTAGGCAGTGTGATTGTGCAAAGCTATCAGATTTGCGGATGTTAAATGCATCCAGAACGCTGGGGAGGACTTCAGTATGTTAAGCCACTGGTAGATGCTTGCACTGTAGTGTCACATCCTGTATAATACTATATTGTACTGCCAAATTAACTCTGAAGCTATGCAATGCTGCAAAGAAAATCTATGGACCAGAAAACTCTAAAGCAGGAATGTAATTTCTTGTGCATTTATATCAATTGGGCAAGACTTATGCTGCGTACACACGACTGTTTTTCATGACGAGAAAACTGCCATTTTTTAGATTGGTCATGAAAAACGGTCATGTGTATGCTCCATAGCAGTTTTCTCGACGAGAAAGCTGGCCGAAAAAAAAATTAGAACCTGCTCTATTTTTTCTCGTCGTTCTTTTTAACGTCGTGAAAAACAGTCGTGTGTATGCTTTTACAAGGGGAAAAAAACACGCATGCTCAGAATCAAGTATGAGACGGGAGCGCTCGTTCTGGTAAAACTAGCGTTCGTAATGGAGATGGCACATTCGTCACGCTGTAACGGACTGAAAAGCGCGAATCGTCTCTCACCAAATGTTATTAACACGAGGATCAGCAAATGCAGCCCAAAGGGTGGCACCATTAGAATGGAACTTCCCCTTTATAGTGCCGTCGTACGTGTTGAACGTCACCGCGCTTTGCTCGAGCGTTTTTCATGAACGTGTGTATGCAAGGCAGGCTTGAGAGGAATCACGACGAGAAAAACGTTGTTTTTTTGCATGACATGAATAACAGACGTGTGTACGAAGCATCAGCCTTGCCGGCAGAAATTAAATTCCAAAATTTTTGGGCGAAAGACAAATGGTAAAATATGCGCATTGCAACGAGTGTCTTCATCCGAAAGAAGAAGAAAAAAAAAAAAAAGGCTGAGCATAAAAAAATAAAAATAAATGTAAACTCTTGTGCCAATAAATATCCTTCAATTTTTTTTTATTTTTTTTTATAGAGAAATGCACATTACTGTAAAATCCATTCAAAACATACATAGTAGATCTTAAAGCTATATTACTAATGGAAATTTACTGGAAAACACTGCTAAAATAAGGTGCCATACACCCAATGTCATTACAAAGTGATCAAAGGCTGCGTTTCCTCAGCAAAACATCGAACTGTGCCTGTGGAAGCACCTTTATTGCACCAAAAGGTATTTATGAACTAAGCAGGCATTCGCAGCTCAGCATTCAAGACTGACCATAGACTGTTCAAATCTCGGCTGGTTCAGCAGGAACCGGTTGAGATTGGAACAGTGTGTGGGCAGGCTGAATGTACCAAGTTGATTGACCGATCAACTTGGGAACCACCAGTCTGCGAGATTCACTTGCGATTATCACTAGTGGCTGCTATAGCCACTAGCAATAATCAGACTTCTCCCGCTGCCTCCTCAGACAACTGCCAGCAATCTCTGTGTTGATGGGAGAATTGTGCAAATTTGCATCATCTATGGCTGGCACAAGACAATACAAGCCCAACAAATATTGTCTTTAACCACTTGCCGACCGCCGCACGCAGATGTACGTCGGCAGAATGGCACGGACAGGCACATTGGCGAACCTGTACGTCCCTTTAAATTTGCCACCCAGTTGGGGCGCGTGCGTACCTCGTGAGCGTGCTCGCGGGAACTCTGTGTTCCCGGGCAGCCCACGATTGCGGTCGGAAAAGGCAGAACAGGGGGATGCCTTTGTAAACAAGGCATTCCCCTATTCTGGCTAGTGACACTGTCACTGATGGCTGTTCCCTGTGATTGGGAACAGTCATCAGTGACGTGTCACTTGTAGCCACGCCCCCTAACAGTAATAATCACTCCCTAGTACTGACCTAGTGGTTAACCCCTTCACTGCCAGTGTCATTTTCACAGTAATCAGTACATTTTTATAGCACTGTTCGCTGTAAAAATGACAATGGTCCCAAAAATGTGTCAAAAGTGTCCGCCGTAAAGTCACAGTCACAATAAAAATCGCTGATCGCCGCCATTACTAGTATTAATAAAAATGCTATAAAACTACCCCCTATTATGTAGATGCTATAACTTTTGCGCAAACCAATCAAGAAACGCTTATTGCGTTTTTTTTACCAAAAATATGTAGAATACGTATCGGCATAAACTGAGGAAAAAAAATGTTTTATATTTTTTTTTTTGGGGATATTTATTATAGCAAAAAGCTCTATTTTTGTCTATAGCGCAAAAAATAAAAACCGCAGAGGCGATCAAATACCACCAAAAGAAAGCTCCATTTGTGGGGAAAAAGGGATGTCAATTTTGTTTGGGAGCCACATTGCACGACCACGCAATTGTCAGTTAAAGCGACGCAGTGCCGAATCGCAAAAAGTGGCCTGGTCTTTGACCAGCAAAATGGTCCAGGGCTGAAGCGGTTAAAGCGATATTGAAGCGCCCCCCCTTTTTTTTAATTAAAAACAAGCATGTTATATTTGCCTGCTCTGTGTAGCGGTTTTCCACAGAGCAGCTTAGATCCTTCTCTTATCGGGTGCCCCGTCGGTGCTTCTGGCGCCTCCCTCCTGTTGAGTGCCCCCACAACAAGCAGCTTGCTATAGCGGGCACCATTCAGACACAGAGCCGTGGCCCGGACCCCCCCTCTCTCCTCATTGACTCACTGACTTTGATGGACAGCAGCGGGAGCCAATGGTGCTTCGCTGCTGTCATAGCCAATGAGGAGGGAGAGTCCCGGGCATCCGAGTCTCTCATGTAACATCGCTGGATCGAGATAGGGCTCAAGTATTAGGGGGGATACTGCACACGGAAGTTTTTTTTATCTTAAAGTGGATGTAAACCCAAATTTAATCAAGGCTTGTAACTTGAACAGTATAGGATTTAATATCATCTGTGCCCAGTCTTGCCACAAAGAGTTAATCCAGCTCTGAGCAACGCTTATCTTTTTCAGTGAGATAAAAAAAATGGGCACACAGAGAAATACCAGTCAGTTCTTCCCCCTTGCTGTGAGTGACAAGTGATTTACATATCTCATGCAGGAGCCTTAGAGAGGCATTATGTGTAATTATCCGGGGAGTCTACTGGAATTTGACTCCACGCACCGAGCTCCGGACAACATACCCACCCACAGAATCTGAAGTTTTTCGGGTCTCATAAGACAGATGGGAGACATTTGACAGGTAAGGATACATGCAGGAGGCATGTATATCCTTATAGATAACCACTATGGCAGTAGTTTAGAAAGGATGAGAGTCCATTTACATCCACTTTATTGCATTGAGCTAAAAAACCTTCTGCCTTTACAACCACTTTAAATTAGAACTGTGCAATTTTACCTTACCCTTCCATATTTCATAACATGTTACATCCATATTCGGGGTGTAACATGCAACGTGTTATAAATGCACTGGCTCCCGCTCCCCCGCTGTGACAGCTGGTGGGGAATACTCTCCTCCCCGCTAGCTGTCAAAATGAAATTAAAAAAATAAAAATAAAAAAAACACGCCCGTGCGGGGCTCTGCCCACACTGCTGCGTCACTCATTCACAGCTCTCTGTGAATGGAAAATTACAAGGTCTGGCAGCCTTTGCGGCTGTCGGCTTGTAGTTTATCCATGAACTACCACGGCGCTGTGGTAGTTCATTTATTCTTCCTTACAGCATGTATCAGCTTCCTCGTACAAGGTATGAGCAAACCGATAGTGACAGATCTGCAGGAGACCTGCATGGCACCAGCGATCTGCTGATCGCTGGTGCAATGCTTTACAGGCTTTTGCAACTAAAAATAAAAAATGCACATTTTTTACCTGCTAAAAAATGTGCATCTATTATTTTTTGTGAAAAGGTGAACTTACACTTTAATTGGCTCCTGTCTAAATTGGCCCTAGTGTATGTACTGTGTGTATGAATGCGAGTTCATACCTTAGATTGTAAGCTCCTTGGAGGGCAGGGACTGATGTGAGTGTATAATGACAGTGCTATATACAGTTGTGCTCAGAAGTTTACATACCCTGGCAGAATTTATGATTTCTTGGCCATTTTTCAGAGAATATGAGAACACAAACTTTTTACACTCATGGTTAGTGTTTGGCTGAAGCCATTTATTATCAATCAGCTGTGCTTACTTTTTAAATCATAATGACAGCAGAAACTACCCAAATCACATTAACATCAATGACAGCTTGAAGTCTTTTGTGGTAATTGTGGATGATACTCTTTATCTTCTCAGATGGTAAAGCTGCCCATTTCTCTTGTAAAAAAGCCTCCAGTTCCTGTAAATTCTTGGGCTGTTTTGCATGAACTGCACGTTTGAGATCTCCCCAGAGTGACTCAATGATATTGAGGTCAGGAGACTGAGATGGCCACTTCAGAACCTTCACTTTATTCTGCTGTTGCCAATGACAGGTTGACTTGGCCTTTTGTTTTGTATCATTGTCATGTTGAAATGTCCAAGTATGTCCCATGCGCAGCTTTCCTGGCTGATGAATGCAAATGTTCCAGTATTTAATAATATACTGCATTTATCTTGTCATCAATTTTGACAAAATTTCCTGTGCCTTTGTAGCGCACACATCCCCAAAATCTCAGAGATCCACCTCCGTACCTTTCATCATAGGACTTTGCGCCAGAAGGTTTGAGGCTTGTCGCTGTGCTTTTTGGCGTATTGTAAGCTGGATACTTTGTGGCATTTGCGTAGTAATGACTTTCTTCTGGCGACTCGACCACATAGCCCATCTTTCTTCAAGTGCCTCCTTATTGTGCATCTTGAAACAGCCCCACCACATGTTTTCAGAGAGTCCTGTATTTCACCTGAAGTTATTTGTGGGTTTTTCTTTGCATCCTGAACAATTTTCATGGCAGTTGTGACTGAAATTTTAGTTGGTCTACCCGACCGTGGTTTGGTTTCAACAGAACCCCTCATTTTCCACTTCTGGATTAGAGTTTGAACACTGCTGATTGGCATGCTCAATTCCTTGGATATCTTTTTATATCCCTTTCCGGTTTTATACAGTTCAACTACCTTTTCCTGCAGATACTTTAACAATTCTTTTGCTTTCACCATGATTCAGAATCCAGAAACGTCAGTGCAGCATGGATGAAAGATGCAAGGGGTCTGTCAGGACTCATTGACCTATATATATATAAATATAAAAATCACACACACACACACACACACACACACACACACTAATTACAAGCAAACAGATCAAAGGTGAGGATAGTAACATTTAATAGCCATTCAAACCCCTTTGTGTCAACTTGTGTGCATTTGATCAGGCCAAAATCACAGGGTATGTAAACTTTTGATCAGGGTCATTTGGGTAGTTTCTGTTGTCATTATGATTTAAAAAGAGTAAACACAAATGATTGATAATAAATGGCTTCAGCCAAACACTAACCATGAGTGAAAGAAATGTTTGTTATCCTTCATATTCTCTGAAAAATGGCCAAGAAATCATAAATTCTGCAAGGATATGTAAACTTATAAAACACAACTAAGTATCTGTAAAAAAATAGATAAATTTATTTATATTTTCCCCCTGGCAGATTCTCTTTAACACTAAGTGGACCATTTAATAGCACAGAGTAACCCAGCTTCCTCATCAGCCGAGGATGCAAACAGTGTACTTTTAAAGAGTTGATGTCTCTTAATATCAAACTTCAAAATAAATCTGAGTACCAAGAAATACACCTTAAAAGTGCATTTAAACAAAAACAAAAGAAAAGGGCATTTCAAAAAACAAAAGTTTATTTATCTGTATTAGCATAGACAGTCATCTACACATACATTTGACTTTCAGAATTAAATACATGAATGTATAATTATAACAGGCAGGAGAGCAATAGAAAAAAATGTGGCTGGCACATTTGGTTACTTTTCATGTAAAACTTTGAATTAAATAACTTGCTTATCCACGTTATTATTTCTGTAGTAATTACATACCAAATAAACTATTTACTACAATCATTTTTACCAAAGTAATTTCGGATGTACTGCTACAATACATTACTTGGTGTACTCTGCAGCGAGGTGAGGAGGTATTGCAGTGGCAGAGTACATTACAGTGTAAAGAGTGTTTTTAGAGCCTATGCATTGTCTCAGTATACTACCTGGTAAGCAACAAGGCTACAAAATTCACAGCCACAACCGATACAGCATATCTACATTATTATTTGCTGCGGCTTCAGTGCATGTCAACTGTGCCTAATGTATTTTAATAAAGATTTTAACATGATAAAAAATTTAGAGCATCATAACACTGTTTCAAGTTGCCTCCTACTCTTCTTGCTAGCAATAGCTAGCTATGTACTGTAAACATGTGCAGAATAGGAAACTTTAAACCAAGGCATGACAGTGAGTGCTTACAATGGTCACTTGAGTGAGGTTTTCTTTAACCTGAGGGCAAGATGACTTACAAACAGAAAAAGACAGAACAAACGCACAAATAATAAAAAGATAAAAATACTATGCAAGAGTGTTTGTGATTTAAGAAGAACCTGTATTTTTAAGACTGTTTCCTTTGTAATGATGGCTCTGTTCCATGGAAGTAATTTATTTTTTGGAACCAAGGCTTGAAGCTCGAGAGGCCAGAGCCAAGTCCGATGTCACTGTAGTGCTTTAACCAGATACAACTTTTCTCCATGTTCACTAGTGAAAATTGGTGCCTTCTTGTAATGTTCCACCAGTTCATCCATGCTCTTAAATCTCCTTTGCCCAATACAATAGACACTGTCCACAAGCTGTACTTTGAAGTGTTTGTTCTTCCCTGATGCCTTTAGAGAAACTGAAAGATCACTGGGCTGTAAAATAGAAAGCATGTCAATTTGTATAAAATAAACATTAATCAAAAACCATATTAAGAGAGAGTGAAATCCTTCATCATATATTGGAATTGTGGCATATTTACAAAGCTAATACAACTCTAAAAGCTACCCTTGAATAAACAAGAATGTTCAGTTGAGCTAGAAGTTTGTGCTCAGGTGGAGCATGCCACATATCAGAAAAGCCCAAAAGGCAGTCAAACCACACATGCAAACAAAAAGAAAAAGAACAAGGGCGCACCAGCCTAGTGTATTATCGTTAGGATAAATTTATTTAAAACCAATGTTAAAAGCTGCAGTGACTTCTATCACGTCCTTCATGATCGGTTGGAGTGCGTTCTGGGTTCTACGTGCTGCAGCCGCCTATGGAACTACTTGTTCATTGCGAAGCTTTCTACTACTTTTGTGAGTAGCTTTTAACATTGGTTTTAAATAAATTTATCCTAACGATAATACACTAGGCTGGTGCACCCTTGTTCTTTTCGTTTACTACCAGGATACCCCTATCCATGAAGGGCAGCAAAGCCAGTGCCATCGTTACAAACTATTGATTGCTTGACGATCAACTCGTGCGCAGGAGTGTTTGTTTTTCTGTTATCAAAACCACACATGCACTCACAACCTCCCTCTAAAATACAAATTAATCTTAACCACTTGTCGACCGGCCATCAGTAATTTTACTGCTGGCTGCTCATGTGCACTGGGGCGATCTGCCACTGCTGTGCCCACCTGACACCGTGGATTACGGTGCTCAGTATCGGGCTGGTGTGATCAGCCCAGATACCACATGATCGCTGTGCAATCACATGACACCTAGTAAACAGTCAAGACTGGAATTCCATTCATGACATCATTGTTTACTACTGTGCATGATCTGCGATTGGTCACCAGTAATCACATGATACCTGGGCCAAGCACCCCCCTCCTCCAGGAGTAGTACATTCAACTACTGTACTCTGATAAAAGCATGCACTAAAAAATAAATAAATTAAAGAATTTGAATAAAATTTTATATACATACACCTGTCAGTATCCCTGATTGTCTCCACACCAATCATATGAGGCCGTTGTACTGCACTGGTGACAGTGTGTAAATAAACACATTTTACTTGACAAAAAATACAACTTCAAAAAACCTGCCATGCCTCTTACTAAATGCCTTAGACTGTCTACTTTCCAAAAAGGGGTGATTTGGGGGGTATTTGTACTGTCCTAACATTTAAGGGCCTCAAGAAATTAGATAGGCCGTCGGTACATCAGGACGGATCAATTTAAATATATACCATAGGTTGTAGAGACTATAAATTCACAGACTAAATAATATACCTGGATTTGGGTTATTTTTACCAAAGGAATGTAGCAGGACTACATTTTGACCCACAATAAATGCTTAGGTTAGGATGCTGCTGACTAGTGAGGGTGCAGGCTGGGGAAAGGTTCTTCCAGACACAAAGCACGCTATAGATACAGGAAGACACAGGAAGAGATAGCCTTGGCCGCGCACACCTTGCCTGGCCCAAGTGGTTAGCAGGTAAAATAAGCCTCAGCTTGATTTACCCAAGCCACACCCCCCCAACATGTTTCACACCCTAGAGGTAACCGCAATGACTAAGCCCCGGGGACAGGGTGAAACATGTCGGGGGTGTGGCTTGGATGAATTGAGCTTAGGCTTTTACCTGCTAACCACTAGGGCTGGGTGAGGTGTTCAGCTGCTGGGCCATCTTTTCCTATTTCTACAGACTATATTTTGGCCAAAGTTTATGAAGATATAACATTTTAAAAGAAACTAAGAAAAACTTTTTTTTTTTCAAACTGTTGTGTATTTTTTTCATTTATACAGCAAAAATAAAAACCCAGTAGTGATTAAATACCACCAAAAGAAAGAAAGCTCTATTTGTGTGAAAAATATAAATGTAATTTGGGTAAAGTAATGCATGACCACAACTGCCAGTTAAAGTAGCACAGTGCTGTATAGCAAAAACTACTTTGGTCATGAAGGAGGTAAACCTCCCGGAGGTCAAGTGATTAACCACTTGTCTACTGCCCTATAGCAGTTTTACTGCTACAGGTCAGCCACGCTACACAGAATCATGTATATACACATGATCCTGCACTTGCAGCTGTCGGGCGCGAGTGTGCACCGCCGCCTCGCTTCTGCTGTACTTCTACATAGCGGGAGCTGATCAGCAGGTTCTGCGAACCCTATGTCCACCGGCACCTGCTGATCATTCAGGACACAGGCAGACCGGCGATCTGCCTATGTAAACAAGGAAGATCGCTGTTCTGTCAGTGGGAAAAGCATTGATCCTGTATTCCTGCAAAGCAAGGACATGGAGCCATGCCCCCTAGTAAAAGCACCTCCCACACAGTTTAGAAAAACACCAGCTAGACACAGTTAACCCTTTGATCGCTACCGATGTTAACCCCCTTCCCAGCCAGTGTCTTTTGTACAGAACTGGTGCATATTTTTAGCACTTAGGATGGCAGTGTGACGAAGCAGGTTGGGTGGAGCGATGTGCTGACGTCACTGCATTTCATATGAGGACGGGCTTCTACACAGAGCCAGCCGGCTTGTATATTGTCAAACACAAATTTAAAGTGCTTTGTTGGAAGTGCAATATTTTATTATAAATAAAACATATAAGGATTTTATGCTTTGGCGAGTTTATATATTTTTTGGGGATCTTCGGTGATCAAGTCTTCTTGCGGGATCATTTTATTACAAACTAAAGCTCCCCTGAATGGCTAGAGGCCCTGGCTTGGCTTTAAGCCGCAAGCGATACTGACCTTCCTTAACCGGTTCCCGACCGGCTCCTGTACATATATGGTCGGTAGATTGGCACGGCGGAGCAAAGTAACATATTTACGTCACTTTGAAATTCCCGCCGTGCGGGTGCGCGTGCCCCTGCCGCGAGCTCCGTGACCGTGCCCAAGGGACCCGCGGACTCAATGCCTGCCGGTGTCCCTCGATGGGGTCACAGAGCTGCAGAACAGGGAGAGGCAACTGTAAACAAGCATCTCCTCGTTCTGCCTAGAGACACTGTCACTAATCGTCTGCTCCCTCTCATTGGGAGCAGCATTCAGTGATGCATCACTCGTAGCCACGCCCCCTAACAGTTAGAATCACTCCCTAGGACACACTTAACCCCTTCCTCGCTCCCTAGTGGTAATCCCTTCACTGCCAGTCACATTTATACAGTAATCAGTGCATTTTTATAGCACGGATCGCTGTATAAATGTGAATGGTCCCTAAATAGTGTCAAAAGTGTCCGATATGCCCGCCATAATGTCGCAGTCACGATAAAAAACGCTGATCGCCGTCATTACTAGTAAAACATTTTTTTTAATGAAAATGCTATAAACCTAGCCCCTATTTTGTAGATGCTATAACTTTTGCGCAAACCAATTAAACACGTATTGTGATTTTTTTTACCAAAAATATGTAGAATGCCTATCGGCCTAAACTGTGGAAATTTTTTTTTTTTTTTTATAGATTTTTTGGGGATATTTATTATAGCAAAAAGTAAAAAATTGCATTTTTTTTTTTTAAATTGTCGCTCTATTTTTGTTTATAGTGCAAAAAATAAAAACCGCAGAGGTGATCAAATACCACCAAAAGAAAGCTATATTTGTGGGAAAAAAAAGGACGTCAATTTTGGTCGCCACCTTACATGCCTGTGAGACAGACGCTTGATGTTGGAAAGCCCAGGAGGCACCAATTGCCCTGGTCGAATGCGCCGTGACAGGAAAGGGAGGCGCCCGCCCTTTTAAGGCATAAGCCTGAATCACGATATGTCTGATCCACCGAGAAATGGTGGCCGACGAGACCGCCAGGCCTTTCTTTGGACCAGTCACCAACACAAACAGTGAGTCTGACTTCCGAAACTGAGCCCTAGCAGACCGATACATTCCTTGGACGTGGTCCGAGCTCTGCGGGTGTAACGCAACCTCTACAATGTCCTCATTTAGATGGAAAGCCGGAACCACATTCAGAAGAAAGGAAGACTGCGGGCGTAGCACCGCTTTATCCTTATGGAGGATCAAGTAGGGAAACTTGCAAGACAAGGCCGCCAACTCAGAAAAGCTCCTGACTGATGTAATAGCCACCAGAAATACAACTTTGTCAAAAGGGGGATCTCTCTGATGTTCTCAAATGGAGGTTTCTGAAGTACCAAGAGCACCAGATTCAAATCCGGAGGTAGTGGTGGTCGAACCGGACGAACCCCTTGCACAAAAGTACTCACCAGGGAATGAGCCGCCAAGGGTTGTCAAAAGAAAACAGCCAAGGCTGATATCTGCCCCTTAATGGTGGTTACGGCAAGTTTTTGATCCACTCCACGCTGTAAAAACAGCAGGATCCTGGAAGCCGAATATGCCCGTGGATGCCACCCCCATCTCCTCAGAGATGTAGGCCTTCCACGTGCGATGATTAATCTTCAGAGAAAATGACTTCCGTGCCCTCAGCATGGTGGAAATTACTGAATCTGTCCCTTAGTACAGGGCTTGACAAATTTGCTTGGAATCTAGGAGCCAGCTAAAAAAGTTAGGAGCCAGGAACGCGCCCTGTCCCGCCGAGCTCGCGCGCAGAAGCGAACGCATACGTGAGTAGCGCCCGCATATGAAAGCGGTGTTCAAACCACACGTGAGGTATCGCCGCGATCGGTAGAGCAAGAGCAATAATTCTAGCCCTAGACCTCCTCTGTAACTCAAAACATGCAACCTGTAGAATTTTTTAAACGTCGCATATGGAGATTTTAAAGGGTAAAAGTTAGTCGCCATTCCACGAGCGGACGCAATTTTTAAGCGTGACATGTTGGGTATCAATTTACTCTGCGTAACATTATTTTTCACAATATAAAAAAAAAATTGGGCTAACTTTACTGTTGTCTTATTTTTTAATTTTAAAAAAGTGTATTTTTTCCCAAAAAAGTGCGCTTGTAAGACCGCTGCGCAAATACGGTGTGACAGAAAGTATTGCAATGACCGCCATTTTATTCTCTAGGGTGTTAGAATAAAAAATATATATAATGTTTGGGGGTTCTAATTAGAGGGAAGGAGATGGCAGGGAAAACACAGGGAAACTCCATTAGCATTGCTGGTTGTCATACCAACGGCCACCACAAGATGGCGCTAGATCACAGAAGGAAGCATAGGCCTGCAGAAGGCCGCAAAGCCGCGGCCTCAATTACCGGCCGGCGCGATCCCGCGGCACGGAGCACGGAGACACAGGATACCCTCAGCTGTGCTGCCCCAGATCGCTAATTCTAGTCGCAATGGCGACCTGGCGCCTGGGGTTTGCCGAGCCCTGCCTTAGTACCTGAATTTCAACAGCAATGCCATTAAAGCCAGCGACTAAAGCAGGATGAAGTATAGGACCTTGCGATAGAAGGTCCTCTCGCATTGGCAAGGGACATCTGCCACCAGGCGTACTAGGTCAGTGTACCAGGGACGCCGAGGCCAATCTGGGGCAATTAGAATCACTGGAATCCCCTCAGTCTCCACTCTGCGGAGCAGACGAGGAAGAAGTTTCAGTTGGGGGGGGGGGGGAGGCATAAATTAGCCAATACTGTCCCAATGGAGCCACCAACGCGCCTGTCGCGTCCGCCCAAGGATCTCTTGACCTGGTCACAAACCTCAATACCTTCCGATTGAGTCGAGAAGCCAGGAGATCCACATCTGGCGTGCCCTATCTCAGGAAAAGGAGTCTTAACACATCCGGGTGTAGTGACCATTCTCCTTGGTCCAGCATCTGGCAACTTAGGTAGTCCGCTTGCCAGTTTTCTATGCCCGGAATGTATATGGCCAGTAGAGCCGGCACGCTCCGTTCTGCCCACCGCAGGATGTGAGCGACCTCCGATACTGCAGCCAAACTTCTTGTTCCTCCTTGATGGTTGACATACGTCACTGCTGTGGCGTTGTCCGACTGGATCCTGACTGGATGCCCCTGTAGCCTCTGTGACCATGTGGAGAGGCACTGCCTGATCGCTCGAAGTTCCAGCACATTAATTGGCAAGCAGGATTCTTCCTGCGTCCAGCGACCTTGTGTCGACTGAACACCCCAAACCGGTCAGGCTGGCGTCCGTCGTGATCACTGTCCAGTGAAAGGGAAGGAACGACTTTCCGGACTGAAGGGCCGGAGATCTCAGCCACTAGACCAGGGAAGCCCTGACTAGTTGGCTCACCCGGATTTGACAATCCCATTTGGACAGGATCTCCTGCAAAACTCGTGTGGAATCGAGCATACGGTACCGCCTCGAAGGAGGCTACCATGAGACCCAGGACTCGGATGCAAAAGTGTAGCGATGACCACCTGTGGCATGCCAACAGAAACCCTCGCCTGAGGAGTCCAGAATCAAGCCCAGGTACTCCAGGCGCTGAATCGGCACCAACACCGACTTCTGGAGGTTCAGTACCCAACCAAACTGAGGGTCTGACTGGCTATAGCCACATCCTCCTCTAATACTGAGTCTGAAGCTGCTCTCAGAAGGAGATCGTCCAAGTAGCCCACAATAGTGATTCCTTGCTGTCTTAGCAAGGCCAGAATCGGGGCGAGCACCTTGGTGAAAACCCTTGGTGCTGATGCCAGGCCAAAAAGGGAGCCACAAATTGGTAGTGGTTGTCCCCGACCGCAAAGCGCAGAAACCTCTAATGCCTGACAAATATGGGGACATGCAAGTATGCGTCCTTGATGTCCAAGGACGCCAGAAAGTCCCCCGGATGGAGTGCAGCGACCACAGAGCGAACCGATTCCATCCTGAACCTTTGTACCTTTACAAAGGTGTTGAGGGCCTTGAGGTCCAGGATTGGACAGACCCCATCCTTCTTTGGGACTACAAACAGATTGGAGTAGAATCCCTGAAACCTTTCTGGCAGCGGCACAGGTACTATTACCCCGCGCCTCAGCAGGTCCTGCACTGCCCCAAACCGGGCGTCCCGACGAGCTAGAAGAAGATGAAGGTTCGAGGGAAAGAATCTGTTTGGTGGACAAGAAAGAAATTCTATCTTGTACCCTGATGAAACCACTTCGCAAACCCACTGGTCGGAAAGCAGGGAGGCCCATCGAGCTGCAAACTCGCGAAGGCGACCCCCCCAACCGAGAGTCGGGCGGGGGCAAACCTTCATGCTGTCGCAGATTTGTTCGCAGGCTTGTTTGGCTTGCAAAACCAGGTTTTGTCCCTCAGCTGGCACCTTGTCGGCCTGGGAATGTTTACCTGCGGGCCCGGGCTGACGAAAAAAAACACTTCCGAGCGGAAAAGGAGGGCCCTGGCCTACGGCGTGGCTCCTTACCTTTTCTGGATTGTGGGAGCAGCGTGCTGTAGCAGATTTGTTCGCAGGCTTGTTTGGCTTGTAAACCCAGGGATGCTTTTGTCCCTCAGCTGGCCCCTTGTCGGCCTGGGAACGCTTACCTGCGGGACCAGACTGGCGGAAAAGGAGGGCCCCGGCCTACGGCGTGGCTCCTTACCTTTTCTGGATTGTGGGAGGAGCGTGCTCTTACCCCCAGTGACATTCTTAATAATGTCGTCCAGCTAGGCTCCAAATAGCCTTTGTCCCTGGAAGGGCAAATCCGCCAGAGCCTTTTGGAAGTCTGGTCCGAGGACCAGCATTTTTGCCAAATCAGGCGACGCAGTACCACAGCAGATACTAAGGCTCTGGAAATCAAAAGAGAGCTGTATCCAGGGCTGCATCGCAGACATACTTAAGGACATGCACCAACTGGTCAGCCAATTCCACACAGATCAGGGAAGCATGCTGCTTCTCCAACTCACGGTGCAACAATTTCGCCTGTAAGTGTCTGACACCAGGGCCGCGGCCAATACTGGCCGTAATGCTGACCCCAGCATGGTGAAAATGGACCGGGCCACCGCTTCGGACCTCCTATCTGCAGGATTCTTAAATGAAGGGGTCCCCTCTACCGGAATCATGGTTATCTTGTTCAACCTGGATACCGGGGGTCCACAACCAGGGGAGATACCCTTTTGAGGAGAGCCTCCTGAAAAAATGGGCAACGAAAAGGCCCTCTGCAGTCGTTCCCATTCTTTGTCTATAAACGTATCAAAATAAGTCACGTAAGGAAACACCTTAGCCATGCGGGTCGGCTTGTGGGACCCAAAAGGGACCGACACCTCAGCAGATGCCCCGGCCGTATCCTCCAGCTTGAGGTTTTCCCGCACTGCGGTGATGAGTGCTCCAACAAGCGCCTCGTCTTGCGCTGACCCGGACACGGAGTCTTCCTCACTGTCCGAATGGTCCTGGTCCGCATCCTCTGACACTTCAGAACAGGGGCCTTGTGTCACAGCCAGGCCCGAGTCTGAGTCGGAGCTTTCCCCAGAAGATGGTGGGGAGAGGGGGCGCTTTTTACCCCCCTTACGCCCACACACCGCTTCCACCCTGGCAACAAGGGATTCCAGGACCACAGACAAAGCGTCCACAGGTACAGCAGGTGCAGGGGCACCGGTTGCTACCACAGGAATGTCTAATTCCTAACGCCATGCTGACCCGCTCACTTGACAGCTACTCAGGGACTAAAGTCAAGGTACACAAAAAATGCCCACCCTCCTTGCTGCTACAGACCGAGGGGTTCCCCAGAGGACTCACCGCCCTGATCCAGACACTGCTCAGCGCTGCGGTCCACTTCATCTTCCGCACAGTGTTTGCCTGAGGTGTCTCTGAGGTGATCTGTGCCATTCGCGCCGTTCAGAATGACAATTCCAGCGCTAGAGGCCAAAACCAAAGCTAGAGCCACAAAAAGATGGCCGCCTCAGAAAAAAAAAAAACCTGAGCTACAAGAAAATGGTCGCCAGCTGTATTAGCATTAGAAACCACGCGGCTACAAGAAAATGGCCGTCAGCTGTATTAGCATTAGAAACCGCGCGGCTACAGGAAAATGGCGCCGGCGCATCCAAAATGGTGCCGATCGTTCTGAGGCAAAATGAAAAGGCAGCGAAAACGCAGGGTCTCTGAGCGGAGGCACCCCAAATGGCAGACCACCCACACTAAGAGTGGACCCGGACACACCGCGCAGCCCCCAGCCAGGACCTTGAGCCCCCCCCTCAGGGACCCCCCGGTTAGGTACACAGCAGGCCCAGCAATACACGGCGAGGGAGGAAAGGGACGGGCGAGAGAGGAAAGGGACGGGCGAGAGAGGAAAGGGACGGGCGAGAGAGGAAAGGGACGGGCGAGAGAGGAAAGGGACGGGCGAGAGAGGAAAGGGACGGGCGAGAGAGGAAAGGGACGGGCGAGAGAGGAAAGGGACGGGCGAGAGAGGAAAGGGACGGGCGAGAGAGGAAAGGGACGGGCGAGAGAGGAAAGGGACGGGCGAGAGAGGAAAGGGACGGGCGAGAGAGGAAAGGGACGGGCGAGAGAGGAAAGGGACGGGCGAAAGAGGAAAGGGACGGGCGAAAGAGGAAAGGGACGGGCGAAAGAGGAAAGGGACGGGCGAGAGAGGAAAGGGACGGGCGAGAGAGGAAAGGGACGGGCGAGAGAGGAAAGGGACGGGCGAGAGAGGAAAGGGAGGGCGAGAGACCCCCTAATCGACCACCCCAGGAATACCCAGCTGTTCCATCCTGCCAAGACAGGAGGAACCTTACTTACCCGTCCCGCTGGGACTGCTGGCGCGTTCCTGACAGACCCATCACCGAGCCGTACGGAGTGGCTGTCGGCCACGGCCCACTGTGATTCGGACAGCAGTAGCCCGATCATATGTGAGCCCTGGAGCATATAGCTCACTGGCCACCCCTGGAGCAAACGGGGCATGTTGTGGCCGACCCAGCGTGTAGCTAAAGGTCTGCGCTCACGCTCGATGGCTGGACTGGGGAGACTACAAGGATCTATATTATCCAGCCTGTCACCCAGCCGGCAGTTGATAGTAGATCTCAGGATCAAAAAGTAGAAATAAAAAAATAAAAATAAAAAGTTCTCCAGGACCATGGGCCCCAAGGGTCCTTCTCTTATACTAGGCAGAAAAAAACTGAGCTGCCGAGTGCAGGGTGAGGGGTTATAACCAGAGGGACCGCCCCCTGGGCGGTACTGTTCAGCTTTGCTATAAGTTACATGTTTTTAATGTTAACATGTCTGCCTAGTCCTCTCCTAATAGACGGGAACATAACCCTACTGTCAAGAATATAAGGAAGCTGTGTCCGTCCATGGACGAAAGAGAAATGTTGTTTTATTTTCAACATTGTTGGTCCTTTTTCTTTTTCGTACATCACGGGACACAGAGCGACTTAGTCATTACTAATGGGTTATATAGATTACCTTCAGGTGTTGGCACTGGCCAATTCCAAACCGGAAGTACCCTCCCCTATATAAGCCCCTCCCACCCGGGAGCACCTCAGTTTTTTGCCAGTGTCTAAGGTGTTGGCCAAAGAGTAACATGTGTTTTCACTGGGCTTGCGTACAGGTTCTTTTGGGCCTTAGTAAGCTGTTCCGGATCCCACCAAAAAAAAAAGCTTCATAGCTAAACGGTCGGTACCCGGGCCTTGCAGCAGAAGAGCAAGGTTTTGCCTGTAATGCTTCTCTTAGGAGGGCTGGACCCTGGGATCCAGAGCTCTGGTCATACCCACGACCAAGATGTTGTCTGTGCAGGGTGCTATACAGGTCCAGGGGAGTGGAATCCTTGGGAACCCGGTCCCTGAAGGTTTAATTACAATGCCTGCCGTGATAGGTGAAGTTTGGACTTCTGTGGACCAAACAAAGTCCTGCGGCGGGGATCAGGTAAGTGGGGGCCCCCAGGAACTTGGTTCTATTGGGGGACCCCCAAGCCTAATTTGTCTTTCTGTCTGTTACCTAACGGTATTCCCGCTAAATATCTGTGTTTGCCTGTAACTACTGAAAATGTAAAATTTTAATAGTAGTCAAGAAAAAAAAAAAAAAAAAAAAGGGACCGCGGTACCTGTGTTAAACCACTAGAGGCCGCTGTAGTCCATTTTTCTTGTCATGTGGATCTTTGGTTTTCTCAAGTCAAAAGATCCAGGCAGCTGGTAAGTTTCTCTGTGGGAATCCACTTCCTCTGCCCTGTTGCTGCGCTCATCCACCGCACAGGCCCTCCGGCAAAAAGGGCCCTGGCTCCTACTCCCCTGTTTGATTTCGAAAAGGGCGCCAATGGCGCATGGGCGCGCGGGCGCGTGCACGCGCCTCCTATGAAAAAAAAGGGGCGGGGCGGGTGGATGACGCTCGATGCGCGCCGCGGCGCTTCTGCGCATGTGCGGGCGTCCCAGCATAGTTAAAAGACACAGTACAAGTGTCAGCTGGATGCAAACAGAGCTAGCAACAAACAGTGGCACACAGAGGCGGTTAATGCAGGCATCCCCATAGAAAGGCACTTTAGTGGACACTAGCTGGTATATAGCAGCACCTGTGTTAGATTATTACCAGCAAAATTGGTGTATGACGACGGGAATACCTCAGCTTTGTGCTTAAAGGATATGTCGTCCAGACGCTCCGGAAATAGATCTTCCAGGAAGCCAAAGGGGTCTCCATCGGGCTCTGAGGATATTGGGCATGCTTGTACTGCACCAATCTCCCCTGAGAATTCAGAGGTCAGTAGCCGTAGAAACCCCGCAGGAATGCCTGGTGCTGCGGCTGTCCCCAGTCCACCTGCTCCTGTATATATAACAGAGGAGGTTTTATCCTCAACTCTGGGAGGATTGGAAGAGAGATTAACAGCATTGATCGCTGCTTCCCTGTCTCAGGAAAAGCGCGTCCGATCTCCGTCTCCTCCTTCAGAGTGCCTGTTAGTGGAGGAACAGTCCCAGAGATCGACCTACCTGAAGGGGATCAGGATGAAGTTGATTCAGTTATGGAGGAATCAACAGTGGAAGAACCTTTCTCAGCATCTCAGGCTGAAAGATTATGGGTTCAGTCTCTGACTAATATGGTCCGATCAGCATTTAAAATGCCTCTGGCGGAACCACCATCCACTACGGTTTCCTCGCTGGGGTCGCTAAAAGCTCCCCAGGCTGTCTGTTCCTTCCCAATCCACCCTTTATTAGAAGGGCTTATTTACCAGGATTGGGAGCATCCTGATAAAATATTTGCTCCCCCCAAGAGATTTCCGGTGATCTATCCCATGGAGGATAAGTTCATAAAAAAATGGAGGGTCCCTACAGTGGACGCAGCCATCTCTTCTGTTAACAAATCACTGACATGTCCAGTAGATAATGTTCCAATGTCAAAGACCCAATAGATAGAAAATTGGAGTCTTTACTAAAATCTGCTTTCTCTACAGCAAGCATGGTGACACAACCTGCGGTAGCAGCGATTGGAGTCTGCCAAGTAGTGAAAGATCAGTTGAAACAAGTCTTAAGGGACTTACCAGATCAGCAGGCTCTTGCCCTAGCTGACCTGCCTAGAGCCTTGTGTTTTGCGGTGGACGCCATAAAGGATACAATCCAACAGGCCTCCCGCTTTACGCTGTCTATAGTACAGGCTTCTGTGGCTCAAAAACTGGTCTGCTGAAGCTCCCTGTAAAAAACTGCTGGTTAGCTTCCCATTTCATGGAGAACGCTTATTTGGAGAAGATCTGGACAAATATATCCAGAAAATTTCTGCCGGTAAAAGTTCACTCTTACCGGTTAAGAACAAGGGTAGAAGTCCTTCTTTTAAGAGGCCTACTTCTCCAGTCCCTGGCACATCGGCTGTGAAACAGTTCCGACGGCCTCCGCGGTCAAATCCAGGGGGCAGAAATCAGGGACAATCACAGGGTATCAAGAAACCCTGGGTCAAGAGAGGTACAAAACCTCCCCCTAAGTCATGAAGGGTTGCCCCCACTCAGTCGGGTGAGGGGAAGACTTCAGTTGTTCACAGAGACCTGGCGGGACACCATCAGAGATGGGTGATCCCCGCAGTAAGTCTGGGATACAGGCTGGAGTTAAAAGACATTCCTCCTGCCCATTTTATAAGGTCAAACGTGCCAAGCGATCCCCAGAAGAGTGGATCCCTCCTTCTGGCACTAGAGCAACTATTGCCCCAAGGGTAATCATGAAGGTTCCCTTGAAAGAAAACGGGTTCGGGTTTTACTCGAACCTTGTCACAGTCCCCAAACCAAATGGGGACATGAGGCCCATATTGAATATAAAAGGGCTAAACAAGTTCCTACATATCAGGACTTTTTTCGGATGGAGTCGATCCGATCGGTGGCCACCGCCCTACAAGGGCAGGAATGGTTAGCCTCGATCGACATAAGGGATGCTTATTTGCATATTCCCATCTGTCCGGCCCACCAGAAATTTCTACGCCTTGCAGTAGAAGGGCGCCATTTTCAGTTCAGAGCCTTACCTTTCGGTCTGGCCACGGCACCACGAGTGTTCACAAAAATTCTGGCCCTACGATTGGCCAAACTAGGAACACAAGGTGTAACGATAATGGCATATCTAGACGACTTGTTGCTGATAGACCACTCAGTGAAAAAAACTAGAAGTGGTCGTTCACAAGATAATCAAGTATCTGGAATCTCACGGTTGCATTATCAACCGAGACAAGTCAGCCCTAAAACCAGTCAAAAGCCTGGAATACTTGGGGGCTAAGACTGGATTCAAATCAGAGAAAGATTTTCTTACCTCCAGAGAAGGTGTCGTCTTTGAAAGATTTGACCCACTTAGTGGGTACAAAAAAGAAAAACCATCCATACGCCTGTGTATAAGGCTGCTGGGAAAAATGGTGGCTTCATTCGAAGCGGTACCCTACGGTCAATTCCATTCAAGGAACTTGCAGAGGGCCATACTGTCAGCCTGGAACAAAAAAGTTCAGGCTTTAGACTTACCAATGTCCCTGTCCCCTTCCGTTCGCAAGAGCCTCCATTGGTGGTTGGTGCCCCAGAATCTGGGAAGGGAAACCCTTCAGTCCGGTTTCTTGGAAGGTGGTCACTACAGTTGCCAGCCTCATAGGCTGGGGGGCAGTACTGGAGCAATGGTCTCTCCAGGGCAAGTGGTCAGAAGCAGAGAAGGCCCTGCCCAACAATCTCTTAGAGATACGAGCAGCCCGGTATGCCCTAGTAGCATGGACATCCAAACTCCAAGGGTCACCTGTCAGAATTCAATCAGACAATGCCACAGCAGTGGCATATATCAATCTCCAGGGTGGCACCAGGAGTCGTGCAGCCCAGAGGGAAGCGAAATGCATCCTGGAATGGGCAGAAAGGTATGTCACAGCCATATCCGCGGTTTTCATCCCAGGAGTGGAAAATTGGAGAGCGGACTTTTTTAAGTCGCCAGCAATTATGCCCGGGGGAATGGTCTCTTCACCCCGAGGTTTTCCAGGCAATATGCCAGCGGTGGGGAACACCGGATGTAGATCTGCTAGCATCCAGATTCAACGCAAAGGTGGACAGATTTGTGTCTCGCACAAAGGATCCCCTAGCTTGCGGTTCGGATGCCCTAGTGTTCCCTTGGGATCAGTTCAAGCTGATATATGCATTCCCACCGCGATTAATCCGCAGAATCAGGGTAGAAAAGAAACCAGTGATTCTGGTGGCTCCAGCGTGGCCCCGAAGGGCATGGTACGCGGAGATTGTAAAAATGTCAGTGGGAAGTCCTTGGACCCTCCCACATCGTTCGGACCTGCTTTCGCAAGGACCAATATACTACCCTTCCTTACCAGCCCTAGGTTGACGGCCTGGCTATAGAAGCCCACATTCTAAAAAAGAGAGGGCTCTCTAATCCTGTGGTATCTACCATGATCAATGCCAGGAAGCCGGTATCCAGGCAGATCTATTATAGGATCTAGAAGGCGTACATCACGTGGGGTGAGGCCAGGAAATGGCATCCACGTAAGTACGTAATAGGTAGGATTCTGGACTTCCTACAGTGGGCTGTACATAGGAGGCTTGCCTTGAGTACTATCAAGGGTCAGACGGCCTTGTCAATATTTTTTTTTCAAAGGCCCTTGGCTTTGCATTCATTAATCAAAGCTTTCATACAAGGAGTGATGCGTATTAGCCCTCCGGTTAGTATTCCCATATGTCCAGGGGACTTAAACCTGGTTCTGTCGGTTCTACAGAAACAACCATTTGAACCATTGCGGCACATTTTCTTGGTTCTTTTCACCAGGAAATTGATTTTCTTAGTAGCCATTGGTTCGGCTAAAAGAGTATCGGCATTAGCCGCCTTGTCCTGTAAGGAGCCATATCTGGTTATCCATAAGGACAGAGTAGTATTACGTCCTCATCCAGCCTTCTTCCTAAGGTGGTATCGAGGTTCCATTTGAACCAAGATGTGGTTCTTCCTTCCTTTTTCCCCAAACCTAGTTCGGTAGAGGAAAAGTTATTGCATTCTTTGGATGTAGTAAGAGCAGTTAAAGCTTATCTTAAAGCCACTGCTCAGATTCGCAGAACGGATACTTTGTTTGTTCTGCCGGAAGGCCCCAGAAAGGGTCAGGCAGCATCAAAAATCTACTTTAGCCAAGTGGATTCGACAGGTCATAATACAAGCCTATGGCTTGAAAAGGAGACCGCCTCCGTTCAAAGTTAGGGCGCACTCCACAAGAGCAGTTGGAACTTCATGGGCAGTGCATTACCAATCCTCCCTGGCTCAAGTACTGTAAGGCCACAACATGGTCCTTAGTACACACGTTTACTAGATTCTACCAGGTAGACGTCAGAAGTCAGGAGGATGTCGCCTTTGGGCGCAGTGTGTTGCAGGCCGCAAAAGAGCCTCATGCCTGATGGCGCCCAGCTTATGTATCCCTCCCCTCATTTGGCATTGCTTTGGGACGTCCCATTAGTAATGACTAAGTCGCTCTGTGTCCCGTGATGTACGAAAAAGAAAAAGGGATTTTTATAACAGCTTACCTGTAAAATCCTTTTCTTGGAGTACATCACGGGACACAGAGCTCCCACCCCTCTTTTTGGGACACTTATTGCTTGGCTACAAAACTGAGGTGCTCCCGGGTGGGAGGGGCTTATATAGGGGAGGGTACTTCCGGTTTGGAATTGGCCAGTGCCAACACCTGAAGGTAATCTATATAACCCATTAGTAATGACTAAGTCGCTCTGTGTCCCGTGATGTACTCCAAGAAAAGGATTTTACAGGTAAGCTGTTATAAAAATCCCTTTTTTCGTTTATAGTGCAAAAAATTTAAAACGCAGGAGGTGATCAAATACCACCAATAGAAAGCTCTATTTGTGAGGGGGGGGGGGGAGTGGACAAAAAATTGGGTACAGTGTCGCACTGAACGAGAATTGTGAGTTAAACACGGTGCCGTATAGCAAAAAAAAAAAAGCCTGGTCAGAAAGGAGGATAAATCAATCGGAGCAGGAGTGGTAAAGTGAACCGGTCATGCTCACTAAAAAGTATATAAACTAACAGTGCTGGTGAAGTGAGGTGCCGTAGATTTTTATTTTTTTCCTGGTAGGGATAGTGCATGCTTTTTTCAATGCATTAATGCCTTTGTTATGCATGCTTTTTTATATACTACACTTTATATGCTTTTTTTATAGGGACTTGATTATCCTGAACAAAACTAACATTAAGCCATGCCTGCTCAGTACCAAATTTCCCCCTGACATTCAATAGTTCCATTCCAGAGGGACTGGAGATTACTCTCAACTTGGACAGGCCTTGTATACACAGCCTTAGCATAGGATCCAGGGTCCTAAGTAGACACAAAGAAAGTAATTTGAAGACAAACATATGTACTTTTCCAGACACGTTAGTTTATATTTGTTGGTGAATATTACAGGCTTACTGAAAGGCCACACATACAGTCCAGATGTATAGCGTGAATGGGCTTTTTTTTGCAGCTTCCGTGAATTCTAGGTGCTGCCTGCATGCAGCTCTTGGAAGTCTATTAGGATGCAGCAACTGCACAGATACAACTGGCTCCAAGCATTGCAGGCATGCGAGTGTGGTTGAGCGGCCCTAAACACAGTCCGCTGTGTCTGTACAGCTACCGAGCCCTAATAGACTTTAATGGACTGCCTGAAGTTACAGTTGCTGCAAACAACCTGTTCACACTACATGTGCATCATTGACTGTGTGAATGAGACCTAAAATTTGCAGCCATATAATTTTATACAATTGTTTACAGAACAGTAATATAACAGATCTTTTATAATATCAAACATTATGTACACATCGTAGTCTGTGTGCAAGCCAAGAATTATTTTGCTTCCACCTAGACTACTGGACATAAACATATAGTAGATAAAATGTGGAATTAAAGGATAGGCTCACATTTGGAACATGTTACATCGTTATTTAGGATGCAACATGTTCCAGCTGGTGCCTCACTCACCCCCCTCACCTTTTCCACTGTGACAGCAGGCAACAGATCCTCTTCCTGCACCTGCTGTCACATTTTAAAAGTCCCATCTTCCACCGTGGCATTTATTATTATTTCAGGTACTTGTATAGCGCCGTCAATTTACACAGTGCTTTACATACATATTATACATTCACATCAGTCCCTACCCTCAAGGAGCTTACAATCTAAGGTCCCCTAACTCACATTCACACACTAGGGCCAATTTAGACAGGATCCAATTAACCTACCAGCATGTCTTTGGAGTGTAGGAGGAAACCCATGCAGGCACAGGGAGAACATGCAAACTTCAGGCAGGTGGTGTTGTGGTTGGAATTCGAACCAGTAAACCTTTTTACTGCTAGGTGAAAGTGCTAACCACTACACCACTGTGCCGCCCTAAGTTGGCTTGTAGTTCTCAATGGAGGATGCTGTGAGGACTCTGAAGTTCATTCACTCTTCCTCCAGCTTTGTAACTGAACACCTGTACAGAGGTACAGGCACAAAGCTGGAGGGGAAGTGTGTGCAGGAGCCTGGCACTGCGCTCACAATCTGCTGAACGCAAGTGCAATGCTTTTCAAGCTCCTGTAGGAAAAATGCATGCACTTTTTTCTGCAAAAATATGTGCATTTATTTTTTCCTAAAAAGGTGAACTTGGCCTTTAAAAAGAAGAAAAAAAACAAAACAAAAAAAAAAACACCTTCCATTACTCTCAAATTCTTTTTTGCTGTGATCCAAATCCCTGTAAGAGGGCGGTTACATTTTTCCCCCCATGGTCCCATTGTATGTAGGAATGGAGCCACCCTCTCTTGCTTACTGCCTAGATAACTATGGACTGAACTATGGGATTTGCAGTATGCATTGAGCAGTGAAGCAAGGTGAACGGCTCATTTCATAAAAATGGAAGGGGAGGGGAAAAAGGAGAGGTTTGAGAGCTGACAGAGGACGTTACAAGAGGGCAAAAAAATAAAATAAAAAATTCATGAAAAATAGCTCACAGGGTTAATAGTGGATGTGTATGGGTTATTTTTAGAGCATACAGATATTGATTGGTGTCACTTTTAGAATGGGAACATTTCAAAATTGAAGACTCGCTGATCAAAACAAAAGCTTTGACATCAAGATGTGGTGTCGCAGCATCAGAAGACCCCTACATCAGCATAAGCACTGGCAATAAACCTGCTAAAACGTGTACATTATCAAGTTATGTACATTCGTTTTTTGTTTTGTTTTTTCCTTTGCCCAGACTATGGACATTAAAGTATTTACACATTTTTAACAAGCAGTAAAAGAGCTTTGATAAATGCTCACTGACCTCTGTAGTTGCAGGTACTGTAGAGTAATTCATCCTCAAAAAGGTCACAACAGAGACTCTGCAGTGGTGTTTCAGTCGGTATTTAACAGCTTACAGCAGCTGCTCCTTGTTTACATCAGAAGGCTAGCAGGCTGCTGTCAGAAAATAAGGAAATATGTTGTGATTTCGCTGCCTCTGTTGTGAAATTGGAAGAATAATTTCTCAGTAATGCTTGCAAATACAGAGCTTAGTGAAAACGCGTTTTAAAGCTCTGCCTGCTTGGTAAGAATATGGTAACATTTGAGTGTTCATTCACACCAGCCTGCAACCTTTTACTATACAGGTTTGTGTTAATTTCGTCCCAGTAAGGGGGCGATGTCATGCACAAATAGTTTTTTTCTGATATTTTTAGAGACAATCACACGGACCTCTTTGGAGACACATTTTTATTTTTTTCTAGATACAGAACTAAGACAAACGTCTGCCAAGATTCAAACTTAAGCTTAAGATCTCAAGATAAGGGCATGGAGGGGGCAGGTGTAAAGCCTGTTGTATTACTTCTATCTGATCATAAAAGATCTTACATTTGAGACCAAGTTAAATAAATAAAAATAAAAAAAATTCTTCCTTAGTTTAGCCAAATACATTTTCTTCTACATATTTTTGGTAAAAAAAAAAAAAAAAAAATCCCAATTAGAGTATATCGTTTGGTTTGCACAAAAGTTATCAAGTCTACAAAATAGGGGATAGATTTATGGCATTTTTATTATTATTTTTTTAACTAGTATTGGCGGTGATCTGACATTTTTAAGCGGGACTGCGACATTGCGGCGGACAGAGCAGACACTTTTTTGGGACCAGTGGAACTTATACAGCGATCAGTGCTATAAAAATGCTCCGATTACTGCATAAATGACACTGGCAGGGAAGGGGTTAACACCAGGGATGATCAAAGGGTGGTGCTTTCTAACTGTGGGGGGAGTGGACTGACAGGGAGTAGAGAGGGGTCTCTAATCACTAGGAATAGACAGACAATCTCACTCTACTCCCCTGACAGAACGGGGATCTGTTTACACTGGCAAATCCCCGTTCTGCCTCTCTGTGGAGCGATCGCGAGTGGCTGGTGGACAGAGTTCGCCGGACCCGCTGATTGTCTTCCCCGCTAGAGAATGGGCGCACGCGCCCACAGATCCCTGTGTACGCGCCTGACGAACAATGACCATAACTCGCGCAGGAGAGCCAACCTGATGTACAACTGCGGCGGCTGGTCGGAAAGTGGTTAAATGAAGATTTTAAGCAATCAGGATCATCATTTTCTGCGGGACCAAAACTCATTGGATGTTTACCTACTGTTTAATCACAAAAAGAAAGAAAAAAAACGGACAGGCGGACCAAAATTAGACTGATCGTGTGAAAGGGGCCCAAGGCTGCTTTCACATTGATGTTCTGCAGCTTACCCACACCGCGGGTGCAACGCAGTGCACCTGTGGCTTTGCTGCACTTCGCCATAGACATCTATTATAACTTGCAGGTGTGGTGTACTTTCTGAAAGTGCACTAAACCCACAGGATATAATAGAAGTCTATGGCTTAGTGCAGCAAATCTACAGCAACTACTGTAGGTGCACCGCGCTGCACCTGCGGATCAGTATGAAAGCAGCCCAATAACCATTGCAAAACTAATGCTCATGTATGCTCAAACTCTGCAAAACTCTGATATTATGCCCATTGCTGTGATGCCCAAATTGTGGTTTTCACTTTCTACATCTGTAGGAATTGCCACTTTCTGCAGGGATCCCACGCAGAGTGCATTTGGCATCACTCTGCCTTGGACATGATCCGGCGCTATAAAGAAGGCTTATGCAGCGCCGCTCTCTCCACAGCCGTTTGCTTCTTCTATCGCCGGCTCCATCCACAACACTGATGTTCTTGGATGGCGGGTCGGCAACCTGCAATCTGGGCTTGCTGACCCACCATCTCAGAGCAGGAGGTCGCAGGCCACATCAGAAGACTACTCTTCTGTATTAAAGGGTTTTAAATTATTACACAAGCACAAATTTTTAAAAGGAACAAGTCTGTATAGAAATATGGTAGCCACCATTGTGGACTTATTGTCCAGGATTCATACACTGCGGCTTAGGTCTTCTTTATTTCTTCATCGCTGATTCAATTAACTAGAACAATCATACCTCTTAGGACACCTGGTAAACACGTTGACTCTGGGTCACTGGTTCATGAAGCAGTAAAGGAAGGACAAAAATGCTAGCTTTGGAGCATCCAAAAACAATTTAGCATAGAATACTTGCTACAACACGTCTGCCCTGAAGAGTCTTATTCTTTGCATATTCATTACAAAAAGGTTTTAAAGGCTCGGTGATAAAGAAAAGGATTAACTAATTTCTATGAGAAGTGATGTGACATGCTGTATTATGAGAAAGACAACTATGGAATTACTCACTGAAGATTCGCTGTCCCGAATGACAAAGTCTCCCTCCATTCCTCTTTCATTTAGGGCACATTCTGCTTGATGCCTTGTAATTCCTCCATAGTACCATGCTTTTCCAGCAAAACGTCCTGTACAAGCAGGGCCAGTGTAGCTTATTTGATGAACATGTGAACTATTTAAAGAAGGACCATCACTTAGAATGATAACATAGTTTTTAGGAACAAGACCAATCTGCCCACTGGAGTTTTTACATTTCCACCATTCAGGGTCATTCTCAGGCTTCTCAATTACTTCCATTATTTCTCCTTTTTCAAAGTTTAGCTCTTCTTCAGTTACTGAACTAAATGGGTACAGTGTCTGAACAATATGGAGAATTTTAGTGTTTTGCCCATTGCTTATTGATGCACCTTTCCTCAAACTGAGAAAACTGGGTGAATCTGCTGTAGCTTCATCACATTCTTCCACGACATAATTTGATGGAAACCATCCAACCTGTCCATCGAGTGTTCCACGCCACCAGCCGTCACTACATTTTTCCATAACAATGACTCTTGCACCCTTCACAAGAGAAAGCTCATCATCTCTTTCTGCCGTATAGGCAAATTTTACATACGCTGGAATGTTTAAGTCATAGATTCGTTCAGCATTGGTACCATTTGATGGATATTCTGAATCAGTACTTGGTGTAGGTGAAGCATCTCTAGTGCTAGTCTTTCGCTTCGTCTTACCCAGACCTGAAAAACAATAAGAATATATGTGTTGCTTGCAGTCCAATAGTAAAGTGACAGTAATGGTCTGTTTGTAAATGAAAACATCTGCACTGTACATACTGACCAATAATGTACATTAGCAAAATAAACATACTACTTAGCAGGAAGCAGAGCCCACATATCTAGTCAGCAAATACGAATATTCTCATTTATATGCTAACAAACTACATACAAAATTGGTATTGTAAGCACACCAAGGCTGGCCATACAGTATACCATTTTCTTGTACAATTTTCCTTTAGATTTACCAAAACCATATAATTGGAGGTCAATCCTAAACACTTTGTATGCAATCAGGCAGGCCCTTGCACCATATAGTTGAAGGCAAAAAAGGATAAGGTAGGCCAGATTTACATACACTTAAAAGCTTGAATATTAATGAATTGAGAACTGGGCCTCTCCCACCTTCAAAAGATTAAATACTGTTCACTTTGATAGGCAGTCTCACTGGCCAACAGTAGGGCTTAAAAGGATCAAGCTGTCAATCCAAGGACCAGAAAATTCAGGCCAGTCAGGGAACTGAACTAGATGAAGGATCTGACAGCCCCTAGACATGCCTGCTATGCGCTTCCATCATGGATTAGCTTGTCTTAAATAAATGTCCCTCCTAAATAGTCCATATTCATATGTACTATGTGAAGCAAGAAAAACATTTTTTGTGCTCACCATACAATCATTTTATTGGAGTTTTTTATTTTAGGTTCAGACACTTCCAAACAAAAAAACCCCAGGTTGCAGGAAAGAAATTCACACAATTCCCTCATCAACTGAGACATGGTATTGTCCTGGCGGGGGGGGGGGGGGGGTGGCATTCCCGCCCAGAGAAGACCATGATTATTGCTAGCAGTCGCTAGTGATCTTTGCAAGTTGATTGATCCATCAACCTTGTACATTCAGCCTACCCATACACAGTTCGAAGTTTAGCCGGTTTAGCAGGAATTGGCCAAGATTCAAACATCTATGGCTGGCCTTTTTAGAACATGATTATAAAACAGATGGGAGAGTCCTCTGTTCCTCAATGAACATGAAGAATAAGACGTTACTGACTGCACTGGTGTGAATTATGCCATTGAAAACCCATATAACCTACTTTCTAGGGTTGTCCCGATACCACTTTTTTAAAACAGAGTACAAGTACCGATACTTTTTTTTCCAAGTACTCGCCGATACGATACTTTTTTTTTTTAGGTCATGTGACGCACTGATAGATGGCACTGGCTGATGGCTGGGACTGATGGCTGGCAGTGGCACTGATGGATGGGCACTGATAGGTGGCACTGATTATGCAGCACTGATAGGTGGCACGCAGTGATAGCTGGCACTGAAAGATGGCACTGATAGGTGATACGAATGGATAGCTGGCACTGATAGGTGGCATGCACTGAAAGATGGCCCTGATAGGTGTCACGCACTGATGGCTGGCACAGATAGGTGGCAATGATGGGCACAGATGAAGTGGCACTTATAGGGCTGCACTGATGTGCGACACTGATAGGCGGCAATGATGGACACAGATAGGCGGCACTGATAAGGGGGGGCATTGATATAAGGGGGGCTGTGAGCTAATGGGGGTCTCCAAGGGGGGTGCTGCTGATCTAATGGTTGGTTACCACACATTAAATCAGCAGTCAGTACCCCCTCTTAGAGACCCCCATTAGCTCAACGCCCTCCCCCCTTCCTTAGAGACTTTCAGAGATCAGAGAGTGCCCACCCCCCCCCTTATAACAGTGGGCCCTGCCCTCTTTAAGACATCATTCATATCTTACCTGCGGATCCCGGGAGCCACCACAAGCAGGGAAGTGTGGGAGTCGAGCTGGGGGGGGGGGGGGCAGAGCTGCTCTTGGGCTCCTCGCACTATGCAGACAGTGTGTGTGTGTGTGTGATCATCTGGCAGGTATTACTCACATGCAACACTGTCCCCCCGCAGCACCGGCAGCACTTTCTTCTCCTCTTCTATCCCGCCTCCCGAACCTCTGAATGATGTCACGGCGGGGCCGGCACTAGAAGGCATCTGTCGGGCGGAGCTCATTCCGCCTGACAGGGAAGAGAATATGCCGGGTGCAGGAGGAGTGCACTCAGCATACCGCAGCCATCGCTGTACGGTGAGGGATTTCCCCTGCGCGCCCGCTGACTCTGTTGTACGCCGCCTCTCTCTCCCATCCCAGGTATCGGATCAGGCATCGGGAGCATTTGCGCGAGTACAAGTACTCGCGCAAATGCTCGGTATCGGTATAACCCTACTACTTTCCATGCGTTTTTAATGCAGAAAAAAAAAACGCACTGGACTGCATGTGGTGTGAACTGGCCCTAAATATGAATACAAAAATCCCACTTTAATGGTTCTCTGAAGGACAGAGGAATTCAGATATTGTCTGGATGTCCAAAAAATAGTCTAACTAACGGGGACAGAAACAGTATTAGGTCCTATATAAGCAGCAGTGCAGCGCAAACACAAATAAACACTTCTAATAAAAACTAATATTATAAACAGTCCATAAATGCAAGATGTCTTCAGGGGTTAAAAAGATGCACAGATGATACAACACCAAGTGTCCAGAGTGAGGGAAAAAAAAACAAAAACACAGCAACTGTTATCCAGGTGATTCTGTGATACCCTCCACCACTGGTAACAATGGCCGCTCACCTTCTTAAATGGACCCCTGAGTAAATCAGTCAGGTCAATCGAGCATTTCCCACTGCAGGGAGTTTAACCAGAAATCTGTAACAAGATGCTTGATGATCCGATCTCTTCATGTAAACCTCTAGGAAAATTAATCAGATCTCTCTCTCATTTCCCACTGCCAGGGACTTAATATCAGGATGACCGGACGATAAGATCTCCACAGCATATATCACATGAAAAGAGTAAGGCAAAATCTAGTGCTCTCTGTTTCAAAATTTATTAAAAGCCAGCAAGAGTATAAAATGTGCACTTACACAGAAAAGCACTGTTCCCCAGTGCAAGGGATCCTGAGCGGAGAATTCAAAAGTAGCGGCAGCTCGTTCCACGAGACAGCAGGACTGGACGCGGGTGACGTCACTAACTTCAATCACGCTCCGTACGCGTTACGTCCCCAGTAGAAGGCGGGACTTCATCAGCGGTGATGGAGATGCGTGAGTCACCCGCTTTTGTATGAATGAACAATAGTGCCTCCGCCCTACTGGGCGGAGCCACAAACACAGCAACAACGCCGCTCAAATGTCTGTATGTGTCTATAGGTGTTTCTGATTGATAGAAGCATAATTGAACATCTAAAGAGGCTCCATGAGGCTATAATGCCTCATTTGTATATCAGATTGACACAAATATAAAAGGAAATATAAAAACCATAATATAGGATTAGTCATCCCGCGTCCATACCATGTCTCAGATTACTGCACGCTGTAACATATACAAAAAGTATGCAATAAAAATATATATACAAAAAACAAAACAAAAACAAAACCAACATATTTTAATACCAGCATTTAAAAAATATATTTAAAATTTCTTTAAAAATATATTTAAAAATTATATAAACAATTTATCTATCTGAAATAAAACAGTTTATATCAAACTCAACATTGAGGCCCCCTGGCACCAAAACTTTAGTAAGATGGATCCAATGAGATTCCCTCCTACTTAGCTGCCTCAAATAATTGCCACCTCTCCAATGTTTTAAAAACTCTATATACACAAGTTTGTTAGGAATCTTAATATGCGCAAATACTTTTTGTCAAATTCCAGTAGACCTTCCACTGTAGAGGTGGGTATACATTCCAACTTACACAATAGATCAACATTTAACCCCTTGAATGCCGACAACAAATTTCTTGAATTATTCAAACATAAAGTTTTCAATGATCTAGATAAGATGAAAGTACGCAAGGTTACTGACCCTATGTTTATCAAAAAAGAGATGGAGTCCTTGGAAAAACGCAAGGAAATTATCATACGCCCTGCTGACAAAGGGGGTGGGCTTGTCATTTTGAATAAAGTAGATTATTTGGCAGAAATGGATCGTCTTTTGAGCGACCAGGATACTTATCAGATACTTAGTAGGGATCCTATGTTGGCATTTAAGGAGGAATTACATGACCTGATAGAGGAAGGAAAAAATAAAACCATTTTGAATAAAAAAAGAGGCCTTGTATTTGGACCCCTTATTTTGTAGAACTCCTATTATCTACTGTTTGCCTAAAATTCATAAAGACAGCATTAAACCACCTGGCAGACCCATTGTTAATGGAATGGATTCCATTACCTCTAGATTAGGACAGTACATTGATAGATTTTTGCAGCCGTTAGTGTCTAAAACAGATGCATACCTCAAAGACACAAAGCATATTATTCAAGTTATTGAATCATCTTTATGCACAAATTCCAGTATTTTGGTTACGGCAGACGTAAGTTCTCTGTATACCATTATTGGACATGAAGCAGCAGTATCCTCAGTAAAGTGGGCTTTGTCATCCTCTGACTTACCAAGAAAAAATCAAAGGTTTCTTCTCAAAGCTCTGGAATTTTGTCTTTCGAGGAATTACTTTTGGTATCAGCGACAATTCTTCCTGCAAACAAGGGGTGTTGCGATGGGGGCTCGTTTTGCTCCCAGTGTGGCCAATTTATTCATGGCCCACTGGGAGGAACAGGTGGTCTTTACTAATCGCCCCCCTCAGCTTATATGTTACAAACGCTTTATAGATGATCTGATGATGATATGGGAAGGTGATTCTAATAGTCTGAGTGAGTTTATGGGCATTATGAATAATAATGACAAAAATATTGAACTCACTTGGAATGTAAGTACTGAAAAGGTTACTTTTCTCGATTTGGATATTAGTATAGTCAATGGTCAGTTTCATTTGTGCAATCACTTCAAACCAACAGACCGAAACTCATATATACCACTCGAGAGTTGTCATCACAGATCATGGCTGTGCAACATCCCAAAAGGTCAATTTGTTAGATTGCGACGAAATTGCATGCAGGAAAATGATTTCCTGTCCCAATCTCAATTACTTGCAACCAGATTCTGCGAGAAGGGATATGACAGGGGATCTCTCAATAGAGAAATAGAAACTGTGCGTAATTTTGACCGGTCAGCCCTTGTTGCGAATAAGGTTAAAGAAACCAGTTCTAGTGTATCTAATTTTAAAATGATTTTAGATTACAATGTACATTACAAGAAATTTGAAAGAATTGTATCTAGTAATTGGTCTATCTTAAAGCAGGATAAAACTTTAGGTCCTCTGCTACCAGATCGCCCTTCATTTATATATAAAAAAGCACCATCACTGCGTGATAGACTGGCACCTGGGGTTGTTGATCCCCCAGTCCATACTGAGAACCGACTTTTCTCCTTCCTCTCGGGGTTCTATGCGTGTGGTCGGTGTACCGCATGCAAGCACTCGAAGGGTAACGTCAAAAAACGTAAAGATTTTGTATCTACAGCTACTAACAAGAATTTTAAAATTGACCAACTCATCACTTGTGACACAATAGGTGTTGTATACATGTTGGAATGTGAGTGTGGTTTACAGTACGTGGGTAGAACCTCACGACCCTTACATGTGAGGTTAGGCGAGCATGTTAATAATATAAAAAAGGGACTCAAAACGCACAATGTATCGAAACATTTTAAGTTGGTCCATAAGCAGAACCCCAGAGGTCTCAAATTCTGGGGTATCGAAAGAGTTTTAAAACATTGGAGAGGTGGCAATTATTTGAGGCAGCTAAGTAGGAGGGAATCTCATTGGATCCATCTTACTAAAGTTTTGGTGCCAGGGGGCCTCAATGTTGAGTTTGATATAAACTGTTTTATTTCAGATAGATAAATTGTTTATATAATTTTTAAATATATTTTTAAAGAAATTTTTAAATATATTTTTTAAATGCTGGTATTAAAATATGTTGGTTTTGTTTTTGTTTTGTTTTTTGTATATATATTTTTATTGCATACTTTTTGTATATGTTACAGCGTGCAGTAATCTGAGACATGGTATGGACGCGGGATGACTAATCCTATATTATGGTTTTTATATTTCCTTTTATATTTGTGTCAATCTGATATACAAATGAGGCATTATAGCCTCATGGAGCCTCTTTAGATGTTCAATTATGCTTCTATCAATCAGAAACACCTATAGACACATACAGACATTTGAGCGGCGTTGTTGCTGTGTTTGTGGCTCCGCCCAGTAGGGCGGAGGCACTATTGTTCATTCATACAAAAGCGGGTGACTCACGCATCTCCATCACCGCTGATGAAGTCCCGCCTTCTACTGGGGACGTAACGCGTACGGAACGTGATTGAAGTTAGTGACGTCACCCGCGTCCAGTCCTGCTGTCTCGTGGAACGAGCTGCCGCTACTTTTGAATTCTCCGCTCAGGATCCCTTGCACTGGGGAACAGTGCTTTTCTGTGTAAGTGCACATTTTATACTCTTGCTGGCTTTTAATAAATTTTGAAACAGAGAGCACTAGATTTTGCCTTACTCTTTTCATGTGATATATGCTGTGGAGATCTTATCGTCCGGTCATCCTGATATTAAGTCCCTGGCAGTGGGAAATGAGAGAGAGATCTGATTAATTTTCCTAGAGGTTTACATGAAGAGATCGGATCATCAAGCATCTTGTTACAGATTTCTGGTTAAACTCCCTGCAGTGGGAAATGCTCGATTGACCTGACTGATTTACTCAGGGGTCCATTTAAGAAGGTGAGCGGCCATTGTTACCAGTGGTGGAGGGTATCACAGAATCACCTGGATAACAGTTGCTGTGTTTTTGTTTTTTTTTTCCCTCACTCTGGACACTTGGTGTTGTATCATCTGTGCATCTTTTTAACCCCTGAAGACATCTTGCATTTATGGACTGTTTATAATATTAGTTTTTATTAGAAGTGTTTATTTGTGTTTGCGCTGCACTGCTGCTTATATAATACTATTGTTGGGATTTGAAATATTGACCCTCAGTGTTCAGCTGCTGTATTCTTAAATATTTGCGCTGGTTGATTTTTTCATATAGTATTAGGTCCTGCCTATGGCCCAAGAGTCACCCAAGACTTAACCCACGTCCGAATCTTTAAGTTGTATTAAAAGTAAACTATAGGCAATTTTATTTATTTGTTAATTTTCGATAGAGCAAGGGAGGGAGGGCTATAACCCGTCAGATTTTTTTTTGCCATTTGTGTCCCATTGGGGAGATTTAGATGTAGAAAAAATCCCTGCAAATTAGGGGAATTCATTTGAGACCCCCAGATCACCAAAACAAGTGTCCCCATTGGAAGACGGGACCAACCAGGATTCAAACCATCTATGGCCAGGCCGATTGCACCCAGCATGTTGGATTTGTACATGCGATTGCCAGAGATTAAAGCTGCTAGCAACAATCACTGTGTTCTCCCGGGAGGGATGGCTCACCACCACAATAGCCCAGTGGGAGGGATTCTCCCACCAACACTGGCTGCGTTTCTTTCCTGAAATCCATGATCAGGGGGAGGACCCAGAGCATAATCCTGGTTCTTAAGACTAGATATAGAAAGGTCACAACCAAAAGGGGGATAGTCCACACAGACTGGAATATGGAAACCTGGAGAAAGTACAAAGCTAACCAACCAGAATTCAGGGGAAATTAATTCCTGTGTAGGGGGAAAAAAATAAAAAAATAAATCACTGTATTATTGTCACTAATCACTTAGTGTCAGATTTGTCTGCCGCAGTCCTGCTAAAAATCACTGACCATTACTAGTGAAAAATAAAAAAAAAATTGTAAAAAAAAAAAAATTCCATAAATCTATCCCTTTTTTTGTAGACGCTATAACTTTTGCGCAAACCAATCAATATATGCTTATTGGGATTTTTTTTTTTTTTACCAAAAACATGTAGCAGTATGGCCTAAATTGATGAAGAAATTTGATTTTTAAATTTTTTTTTTTTGGATAGGTTTTATAGCAGAATGTAAAAAAAATTTATTTTTTGTACTCACCGTATATCTTTTTCTCTGTCGTCCATGGACGGACACAGCTCCTTAATTCTTGACAGTTGGGTTATGTTCCTGTTCTATAGGAGAGGCCTAGGCAGAACATGTTTGTTAAAGTAACATGTATTTAAATATCTGAGTTGAACAGCCCTGCCCAGGGGGCGGTCCCTCCGGAGATAACCCTCCGCCCTGCAGTCAGCAGCTCAGTTCGTAAAAAAAGCAGTACAAACCAAAAAAGGAGGGGTGGGTGCTGTGTCCGTCCATGTACGACAGAGAAAAGGATTTTACGGTGAGTACAAAAAATCCTATTTTCCCTTTTCGTCCATGGACGGACACAGCCTCTTAAGTCTCGACAGTTGGGAAGTCCCAAAGCAGTGTAAAAAAAAAACGAGGGGTGGGAACAGCAATCAAAAAAATCTATTTCACCCCAAACAAGCAGAGCTCAACGGAGGAGTTGCAACCTCAAATGGCCGCCTGCAAAACTTTGCGGCCGAAGTTAGCATCCGAAGATGCACTCACATCAACCTTGTAAAACTTTGAAAAAAAGTGTGAACGGACGACCAGGTCGCCGCCTTACACACTTGTGAGACAGACACTTGATGTTGGAAAGCCCAAGAGGCACCAATAGCCCTGGTCGAATGCACCGTGACAGGAAAGGGAGGCGCCCGCCCCTTAAGGCCTGGATGATGGTCTGCCTGATCCACCGAGAAATGGTGGCAGACGAGACCGCCAGGCCCTTCTTCGGACCACACATCGACACAAACAGTGAGTCAGACCTCCAAAACTGAGCCGTAGCCGACAGGTACACCCGCAAGGCACATACCATGTCTAACAAATGCAGCGCAACCTCCTTGGAATGCAATGGCTGAGGACACAAGGATGGAAGTACAATGTCCTCATTCAGGTGAAAGGCCAAAACTACCCTCGGAAGGAAGGCTGCGGGCGTAGCACCACTTTGTCCTTATGGAGGACCAAATGTGGTGACTTGCAAGACAAGGCCGTCAATTCAGAAAGCCTCTTGAAGGATGTGATGGCTACTAGGAAGGCCACCTTCTGAGAGAGCGTCAAAAGTGGACTTTCCCTGATGTCCTCAAATGGAGGTTTCTGAAGTAACGAGAGCACCAGATTCAAATCCCACGGAGGTAGTGGTGGTCGGATCGGAGGGGCCACATGTCGGACCCCTTGCACAAAAGTACTCACCAATGAATGAGCCGCCAGGGGTCACTGAAATAAAACAGCCAAGGCTGAAATCTGGCCCTTAATGGTGCTTAAGGCAAGTTTCTGATCCACTCCACTCTGTAAAAACAGCAGGATCCTGGAAACCGGATATGCCCGTGGACGCCATTCCATCTCCTCACACAGAGATGTAGGCTCTCCATGTGTGATGGTAGATCTTACTAAAAGAAGATTTCCGTGCCCTCAACATGATTGAAATGACCGAATCCGACAGGCCTCGGTCCCTTAGTACCTGGCTTTCAATAGCCATGCCAAGCCAGCGACTGTAAAGCAGGATGAAGGATGGGACCTTGCGAGAGAAGGTCCTCCCGCATCGGTAGTTGCCAAGGTGCATCCGCCACCAGGCGCACTAGATTGGCGTACCAGCGGACCATCCGGGGGCGATGAGAATCACCGGAATTCTCTCGGACTCTACTCTGCGGAGCAGGCGGGGAAGCAACTTCAGTGGGGGAAAGGCATAAATTAGCCGATACTGACCCCACGGGGCAACCGACACGTCTGCCCAGGGATCTCTGGACCTGGCCACGAACCTCGACACCTTGCGATTGAGTCGAGAAGCCAGGAGATCCACGTCTGGCTTGCCCCAGCGCCGGCAAAGGAGTTGAAAAACCTCCAGATGCAACGACCATTCCCCTTGGTCCAGCATCTGGCGGCTGATAGTCTGCCTGCCAGTTTTCCACGCCCGGAATGTAAACTGCCGAGAGAGCCGGCACGCTCCTTTCCGCCCACCGCAGGATGTGAGCGACCTCCAACGTTGCAGCCCAGCTTCTTGTTCCTCGATGGTTGACGTATGCCACAGACGTGGCGTTGTCTAATTGGATCCTGACTGGATGCCCTCTTAGCCTCTGTGACCATTTGAAGACCAGGACATTGATCAGTAGTTGGGATTCGTCTGGAGCCCAGCAGCCCTGGGCCGCCTGAACCCCCCAGACTCCCCCACAACCGGTCAAGCTGGCGTCCGTCGTGATCACAGTCCAAGGGAAGGGAAGGAAAGACCTCCCGGACCGAAGAGCCGGGGATCTCAGCCACCAACTCAGAGAGGCCCTGACAAGATGCCTTATCTGAATCTGATGATCCAGAGACAATGGAGATTTGTTCCATTTGTTCTGCAAGACCCGAGTGTGGAATTGGGCAAACGGCACCGCCTCGAAAGAGGCTACCATGAGGCCCAGGACTCGCATGCAAAAAACGGAGAGACGACCATTTGCGGGATGTCAACAACTTCACCGCAGTCCGGAGTGTCTGCAACTTTTCCAAAAGGAAGAAAGACTATGGCCTCCATAGTCCAGAATCAACCCCAGGTACCCTAGGCGCTGGGTCGGTACTAACACCGACTTCTGGAGGTTCAGTACCTAGCCAAACTCCCGGAGGGTCTGACTGGCTATAGACAAGTCCTCCTCTAATTTTGAGCTTGAAGCAGCTCTCAGAAGAAGATCGTCCAAGTAGCCCACGATAGCAACACCTCGCTGTCTCAGCAAAGCTAAAAATTGGGGCGAGCACCTTGGTAAAAACTCTTGGTGCAGATGCTAGGCCAAAGGGAAGAGCCACGAATTGATAGTGGTCTTCGCTGATCGCAAAGCGCAAGAACTTCTGATGCCCGACGCAGATGCGGACAAGCAAGTATACGTCCCTGATATCCAGGGACGCCAGGAAGTCCCCTGGATGGAGCGCAGCAACCACCGAACAAATCCGGAACTTTTGAACCTTTACAAAGGCATTGAGGGCCTTAAGGTCAAAGATTGGACGGACTCCGTCCTCCTTTAGGACCACAAACAGATTTGAGTAGAAACCCTGAAACCTGTCCTGCGGTGGTACGGGTATGATTACCCCGCACCTCAACAAGTCTTGCACTGCCCCCAGCAGGGCAGTCCGACGAGCCGGAAGGAGGGGCAGATTTGAGGGAAAGAATCGGTTTGGTGGACAAGAAAGAAACTCCATCTTGTACCCCAAAGTGACCACCTCACAGACCCACTGGTCGGAGAGCAGGGAGGTCCACCGAGCTGCAAACCCGTCCCCCCACTCAGGGGTTGGGTGGGGGTAAAACTTCATGCGGAAGCAGGCTTGTTTGCTGGCTTGTTGGGCTTGCGCACCCAGGGACGGTTCTGTCCCCCAGCCGGGCCTTTTTCCACTTGGGAGGGTCTGCCAGCAGGTCCTAACTGACAAAAATACAGCTTCTGTGTGGGAAAGGAGGGCCCCGGCTTACGGCGCGGCTCTTTCCCTTTAGTGGACTGAGGGAGAAGTGTGCTTTTACCTCCAGTGACATCTTTAATGATGTCGCCCAGTGAGGCACCAAAAAGCCTCCCACCAGGGTTGCATCACAGACGTACACAAGTCCCTGAACTAACTGTTCGGCCAGTGACACGCATTCAGGAGGAAGCTGATGCTCCTCCACTGTCTGGTGCAATATTTTAGCCCATTCAGTGAGTGTCTGAGACACCAAGGTTGCAGCCAATATAGGCCACAATGCTGACCCCAGCATGGTGAACATGGAGCGGGTCACCGCTTCAGACCTCCTATCAGTAGGGTCCTTAAAGGCAGGGGTCCCCTCTACCAGGATAGTGGTTACTTTATTTAACCGAGAGACCGGGGGATCAACGACCGGAGAAGCCCACTTTTTCAAAAGGCTTTCCTCAAAAGGATAACGGGCCGCCGTGCACCAGAGGAACTGCAAAAGGACCTCTGCGGCAGTTCCCATTCCTTATCTATGAACTTGTCAAAGAAATCAACATAAGAAAAAACCTTAACAGAGCGGGTCGGTTTGTGCGACCCAAAAGGGACAGACCCTGCTGTGGATGTCGCAGCTGTATCTTCCAGCTTGAGAGTGTCCCTCACAGCATGGATAAGCGCACTCACAAGTGCCCCATCTTGAGCTGACCCGGACGAAGGGTCCTCCTCACTGGGAAGGTCCTGGTCCGCATCTTCTGACACACCAGAATCGGGGTCCTCAGCCGCAGCCAGGCCTGAGTCGGAGTCAGAACATTCCCCAGGAGATGGCGGGGGAAGGGGGCGCTTAGTACCCCCCTTTTGCCCACACGCCGCTTCCACCCTGGCAACAAATGACTCCAGGACTGCCGACAAAGCGTCCATGGTAACCGCAGGGGCACCGGTTGCCGCCTCTGGAATGTTTGGGGAAAATCCGCCAGCTTCTGACTCCATATTGCCCACCGACAGCCATTGGAGACTTAGTCAAGATATCTGACACAAAAATTTGTCCACCCTCCTTGATGCACTGAGGGGGTTTACCCAGGGAACTCACCACCCAGCAAGAGACTGTTCAGTACCGCTGCCCACTCTCCATCCACACACAGCGTGTGTGAGGAACACTGAGGTGAATAGCGCAGTTCGCGCCGTTCAGGAAGCCATCCAGCACTAGAGGCCAAAATCCATTCCAAAATGGCCGCCGAGCGCCTCAGAGAAAGAGCCCGGACCGCAAGAAATGGCTGCTCGCAATGCAGACCTGCGTCACAGCGCGGCCACGGCAAAATGGCCGCTAATGGGATTCTTCAATACTAATCGAAGGCACCTGAAAAATGGCGCCGGCGCTTCCAAAATGGTGGCCAAACAACGAGGTGGACGAGAAGCCCGCAGCGGAGGCTTCTGTAAGAAAACTACCCCCCCAGAGAGCGGGCCTGGACACCCCCCAGCCGGGACCTGGAGCCCCCCTACAGGTATACCCTTGGTCGCAGAAAGCCCTGCAAGGGGAGGAGGAAAAAAGAGGTGACAGAGTGAGAGAGGGGATGGCAGGAGAACCCCCTAACGACCCCCTTAGGAATGCCCAGCTGTTCCATCCTACCGAGGCAGGAGGAACTGTACTTACCCGTCCTTGCGAGGACCTGCTGGTGCGTTCCTGACAGACCTACAACCGAGTAGCTGTCAGGCCGGTCCACTGTGACTGAGACAGCAAGCAGCCCAGTCAAATGTGAACCCTGGAGCAAAACTCACCGGCCACCCCTGGAGCTATGGGGTATGTCGTGGCCGACGCCGCACAAAGCTAAGGCCTGCTCACGCTCGATGGCCGGACTGGGGGGACTACAAGGATCTAGAATATCCAGCCTGTCACCCAGCCGGCAGTTGATCGAAGATTTCTTAAAAGAAAATCAAAAAAATATATATAAAAAAAAATTCTTCCGGACCCTGGGCCCAAAAGGGAGCCAGGTCCTTCTCTACTAGGCAGAAAAAAAAATGAGTTGCTGACTGCATGGCGGAGGGTTATGTCCGGAGGGACAGCCCCCTGGGCAGGGCTGTTCAACGCTGTTAAAGTAACATGCATTTAAATATCTAACATGTTCTGCCTAGTCCTCTCCTATAAAACAGGAACATAACCCAACTGTCAAGACTTAAGAGGCTGTGTCCGTCCATGGACGAAAGAGAAATAGTATTTGTTTCTCAAAAATGTTGGTCTTTTTTGTTTATAGCGCAAAAAATAAAATCCGCAGAGGTGATTAAATACCGCCAAAAGAAAGCTCTATTTGTGGGGAATAAAAGGACATTTTATTTGGGTACAGCGTTGCACGACCACGCAATTGTCAGTTAAAGCAACGCAGTGCAGGATTGCAAAGAAAAAAAAAGGTATGTGAACCTCTCCTCCATGTCTAGAGGCTACCAGGCAAGAAGAAGCAGTTACCAAGGGATTTCCCCTAAAGATATCAATGGGAGTGAGTACAGGATCCAGATCATCTCTCCTGTCACAGGAAGAACTCCCATCGCACCTTTATGTTCCTGAATTTTTTTACCTGATGCAGTTTGCCCCTCTCCAACAGTGTCAGAGCATCTGGCCAAAGCTTACATTTCACCCTAGCCCTACATGTCCAGTCCAGCAGGGTCCAGGTTTGGCACTTCAAAGTCAGGCTGAGGAGAGGTCAATATGGATAGCTGCCACGTACAGATCAGCTCAAATAGTGATGTACTGAGAAATCTTGACTGAAGTCAACAGAAGAATCCAAAAGTTAAAATCGAAGGAAAAAGGAGGCTAAAAACGACTGGTTAGACTTTTCTCAGCAGAGCTGAAGAAAACATGTTCATCCTCACAGGAAGCGAAGAAAAAAAATATTGAGACATGCTAGGTAGAGGGGTCATTCTGGGCTGACCTACAACTCTTTGTTTGCTTTTGTTCAATGCCATTCTAGGCAGCAGCAACTTGACAGTATCAGATTTCCTCTGTCCTGCAATAGACGCAAAATTATGGGATAAAACAAAATACATGAAGTTATCTGTCACTAGGAAAGTCAGTGATAAAAAAAAAAAAAAAAAAAAAAACTGAATATTTTCAGCTAGCATCAGTGAAAACCACATCAGCAAATCTAGATACAGGCAGCTACACTTGCAAAAAAATAAAATAGATTTTTTTTTACTTACCGTAAAATCCATTTCTCCGAGTTCATTGACAGACACAGCCTTCTTCTCAATTCAGAACCATTGGGTTATATCGCCTCCAATTAGGAGTAGGACTAGGCAGAATAAAAAACAAAAAAACAACACCTGGCTACGCCCATGGGCCGTCCTCAGCCAGTATATAAACTCCTCCCTGCTCTAGGTATTCAGTTTAGTAGCAAGCAGTAATAGAAGTATAAAAAAAAAACTCCATAGAGGGGTGGGTGCTGTGTCTGTCAATGAACTCGGAGAAATGGATTTTACGGTAAGTAAAGAATCCTATTTCCTCATTCGTTCATTGACAGACACAGCCTTCTTCTGAATTTAGAACCATTGGGACGTCCCAAAGCAGTGCAAAACATATGGGGTGGGACAAAGAAATCTCAAGGCCAACACAAGAGCCAACCAGGACAAGCTGGAATCCAGCCTAAAACGCTACCCCTTCAAGAGGTATCAAACCCTCTAAACAGCAGCATGAAAAACTTGCGGCCAAAAAAGGCATATGCAGATGAGTGAGTGAATAACTTATATAGCGCTACAAATGCAAACTAAATCGCCTCAAGGCGCTTTGCACCCAGTGACATCCCGATCCTTCAGAAGAGGTGGGTCTTACGTTTTTTCCTGAAGGCCCGATGGTTTGCTTCCATACGGATGTCCATGGGTAGAGCGTTCCATAGCCGTGGTCCTTGGACTGCAAATCTTCGTTCTCTCTTTGATTTGTAGAGGGAGTTGGGGATGTGGAGGAGGTTTTGGTTGGTTGATCGGAGAATGCGTTTGGGGGTGTAGTGTTTTATCTTCTCGCATAAATATTGAGGAGCGTTTCCTTGTGTGCACTTGTGGGTGAGACCTGATCCTTTACGGTTAGCCAATGCAGGGTCCTCAGTGAAATGGTGATGGATTCCCAATGTTTTTTCCCTGTTACCAGTCTGGTTGCCGCGTTCTGGACGACTTGTAGGCGCGAAATCTGATATTTAGGTAGTCCTATGTAGAGGGAGTTTGCGTAGTCGAGTCAGGAATTGACAAACCATCCCTTCATAGAACATGTGAAAAAGTACACCGACGACCATCCCCAACAGAATCGCCCAGAGTCATCAAATGTTCGATCCATCCAGAAAAAAAAGGTTGCAGAAGAAGCAGACAACCCCTGTCTTGGCCCGACCCTGTGAGTACCGTGAACCTACCCTTCCAAGAGACTCAGTGACTGGCAAATACAACCGAATCCCCCAAAAAACACATTCAGGGCAGATAAGGCAAATTCCTTGGGACGATGCTGACCAGGAACAAAAGACAGGCAACACAATGTCCTTATGCAAATGGAAAACCAAAAGGACAGAATTATGGATAAAAGGACGAAGCACCACCTTTACCCGGGTAAGGTGAACGCCAAGAGAACGCCCCTATTTTCGACACCCTGTGAGCAGAGGTGATAGCCACCAAGAGGCCACCTTCCAGACAGAGTAAGCAGTGGACTCTCCTGAATACGATAGAGATAGAGATAGAGATATATATATTATATTATATTATATATGCGTGTTTTGGAGAACCTAAATCACCAAGCTCAGATCCCACGGCGGTAAGAAGAAACCGCACCGGAGGAAAACAGACGTCTAACCCCTTGAATAGACAGTACCCACCAGGAAGTGCGAGACCAGGGGACGCCGAAGAAGACCACCCAGGCTGACACCTGGCCTTTGATGGCACGAGGCCCTTTTCTGCTCATCCCCCACCCCCGTAAATGGAGGTTGGAATCGGAGCCACCGAAAATGAATGCTCGGTGACTCACACCAGGATATATGCATTGTCCACATCCGGAGGTAAAACCTCCTAGAAGGTAGACTCCCTAGCCGCCAGCAGTGTTGAACCTGCAGCACCCGGCTCATTACAGCCCCAGACCGACGGGACCCATCAGGAGTCAATAAAATTACCGGAATCCCCACAGTCGTGATCCTGCGCAAAAAGCCACAGCGGAAGCTGGAGTGGAGGTAAGGCATAGAGTAGGGCCACCAGAAGATCCCGTGATCTTGCCAGAAACCTTGGTACCATCCTGCTGAGCCAGGATGCAAACAGATCTCTCCCTCAGGAGTGCCCCAGTAGAGACAAATCCGATGAAACACGGGGCAGTGAAGGGGCCACCCCGTGGTCCAACCCTAGCCAACTGAGTTATTCGTCTGACAGTGTTGCATTCCTGGACAACCGTATGCCAGAAAGGGCCAGAATGAGACACTCTGCCCACCAGAGGATACTGGCAACAGCCAGGGCCGCCAACAGCCCCTTTGGCCCGCCCTGGTGAAGGACCAAAGCCACCGCCGTTGCCTTGTCCGAGTGGATCCGTACCGGGAGTCCCCAAGTCGATCCATCCATGATCCAAAACTAGTCTAATCGCTTGAAAGTTCAGGATATTACTCGGTAATCCGGATTCCACCAACGTCCAACGACCCTGAGCCGAGCTCAGTCTCAGGACATCTCCCGACATGGGCAGACAGGCATTGGTGGTCACCCTGTTCAATACCATGGGAGAAAGGGTTTACCCTGGCGAAGAACCAGAGAGCGACGCCACCAGACTAGGAAACCTCTTGTTTCCTGACTCAGCCAAAACCGATCGCCCAGAAACTTTGGGCATTTGTCCCATTATGCCAGGATCTCCCCGAAGGGAGCCTGTATGGAACTGTGCAAATGGCCTCAAAAAGACAGATATCATCGGACCCAACACTCACAAGCAGATCCGCAGAAGAGCCCACCTGCTGGACAGTCAATGAAAAAACGCAGCATGCAACTTCTGGAGTGTCTGTCCAGGAGAGGCAACACACTGGCCAGAACTGAAGCCGGGGTCAGGCTCAGATAATCCAACGTTCCGGCAGGGCCAAAGCAGACCTTCGATGGTATAGACGCCAACTGAAATCAGTCAAGGTCTGTATAGGAAACTACGTTGCTCCCCGGGGTAGTCGAGGAGAGAGGAAGATCGTCCAGGCAGCCCAGGACCGCAAACCCCCACTGACGCAACCACGCCAGATCCAGGGCCAACACCTCGTGAACACCCGAGGAGTGGTGGCCAGACCCAAAGGGGCAACACCACACGCTCATAATGCTCCGCACCCACAGCAAAGTGGAGAAAGTGCTGGAGTCGGGCACATAACAGAATACGTAACTAAGTATTTGTGATGCCGATAGAAGTCAGAAAGTCCCCATGATGATGAAGCGCCATCGCCGTGCTGACGGACTCCATCCGGAACTTCTGTACCCACACAAGGCAGGTCAGGGCCTTGAAGTCCAGAATGAAATGTACCATGCCCTCCATCCTTCAGACTATGAACAGGTTTAAATAAAACCCCTGAAAAACTGTTCTCAGCACGGGAACCGGAACAAGCACACTCTGCAGCAATGGGGCTTGCACAACCCCCCGCAGAGACCAGCCATCAGACTGGCGACAAACGCCCATTCGAGGCAAAACAACTGTTTGGAGGAACACAACCTGAAAGACTATCTTGTAACAGTCAAAAAACAGGACACGACATGACGGCATTCAGGGTAGCCCCCCCAAAAACACGTCTAAGCACCAGAGTAAAAAACAGAGCTCAGCAACCAGGGGAACTGCAGTCAAGTGGCATAGCGGACAACTTCAGCGCCCAGATCAACAGGGCCGCCAATGCAGCAAAGGCAGGGGGATGCTGCACCCCCTCCAAGTATGTTAGCTGGACCTATAAAAAACAGAGATTCCTCTATTGGAACCCTGGCAGCCTAGAGACAGGGGGTCCACTACTGCTGGACCGTTCCCTTCCAAGGGAGGGACCTCCCAAAAAGGGTACCTTACAGCAAGCGTTTTTGGACACTCCCAGTCCTCCGACAAATTTGTCAAAATAAGAGGGAGAAGGGAACGATTTAGCCGCGCAAGATGGCCCACTACTGCAGTCATCCTCACTCCCTGACAGGATAGGGATCGTGGGCCACGTCCTCGGCAGCAGATCCAGATCGGACTGTTCGAGACAGAGGAGGTAGGTGAGGGCAGGGGTGCCATATACTAAGATACCCCAAAACTCACGGGGGGCCACCAACCGGGACCCCCCCGCCCGAGGTCCACAACAGAGTGGTTGCAGACAGGGACCCCCCACAGGGGCCACAGCCCGGGACCCCCCCACAGGAGGCACCGGCCACCACTGAGCCACCCCTCTGGTAAGAGGCGGCCATGAGTCCTGGTAGGCCGCCGCAAAAGCCGGGGACTAAACTGTCGGCCGAGCCTGAACAGACACCCGGTTGGTAGGCCACGGCCTAAATTTGCAGACGCCGACCGCGAGAACACCGGACCGCTCGGAGCCAGTAGGCCGCAAGGCGCGGCCTAAATTTTGGGCCGCCAGCCGAGAGTACGCGAAGGGCTCGGACCGCCCAAGCTGGTAGGCCGCAAAACCACTGCCTGAATTGCGAGACCTCCGACCACCCACCTCCCAGGCCACCACTGCATCCCCCCACCGGATACCCCCCAGTAACAACCCCAAAGGGTGTAAAAGGACCGTGTGCCTACCAAGCTCCTAGGCCAGAAGCCTGGGCCTCACCCGGGAAGGGGGGGGGAGGAGAACTTCGGAGGGACTGACTACCCCAGGGAAGGAGAGGCAGGGGGCCCCCTATTTACTGCTCCAGCGAAGTGCGTGGGTAATGCTCCCAGACAGATTCTCCTCGCCACAGAAGTGAGGGGGGCTGTCGGCCATGAGGAACGTTGCAACACAAGCCGGTCTTATGCGACCTCGCAAGATGTTTAACTCGAAAGGCCAGCCCCCGTCCAGTGGGGCTATGTCGGGGCCGACCTAGTGCGTAGATGAGGTCTGCACGTGCTCGCCGGCCAGACTGGGGGGACCCTCTGGATCTATAGTAATCCAGTCCGTTGCCCAGCCCGGCAATTGATTGTACATCTCACTGGAAAAAAAACACGAAAAAATAAAAACAAACAAACAAAAAATTCCCAGAACTAGAGATCCCTGCAGGGAACCAGGTCCTTACTCCTGAATAGGCAAAAAAAAATATGAATACCTAGAGCAGGGAGGGGGTTATATACTGGCTGAGGACGGCCCATGGGCGTAGCCAGGTGTTTTTTTTTGTTTTTTGTTCTGCCTAGTCCTACTCCTAATTGGAGGCGATAGAACCCAATGGTTCTGAATTCAGAAGAAGGCTGTGTCTGTCAATGAACGAATGAGAAAACTACTTTTCTGTGAAAGTCAACCTGCCCTTCACCTTCTCGCACCTCAAAAAGCTCCCTATTGATCAGCGAGGCTTACCACTGCATTAGTGCCCATCTAAGCCGATACTCCCTCTTCCTTCCCCACCTCTGTACATCCAATAGAAAATGTCCACATCATGCAGGCATCCAAAGAATGCCTCCTGTAGAAGAGCAGGGTCCTATCTGCTGATTATCATCAAGGAAACCACTGGTTATGCCCTTTTTTAAACTATAGAAAATAATGCCAAACACCCACAGGTATAATCATAATCAGGCACTAATAATGAAATAAACACTGCAATTGCAAGCCCAGAAAAGAGAACCCAGCTGTGAATTGTAGGGATCGACCAATATTGTTTTTTCGGTGCCGATACGATACCAATATTTCAGCCAACTCTCCTGTCGATAGCCGATATTTTGTACATTTAAAACTTTTCAAAAAGAACACATTTTTGCACAAATCTGGTATAAACTGAACATGGTAATGTTTATTAAAAATTAAACATTAAGGGCTCGTTCTTCACACCATACCTGCAAAAAAAAACGGACATATCTGTCTACAGTGCACCATGGTGTGATGAACGAGGTCTAAAAGAAAACTGGGAAAAATAAAGTGCTTGAAAAATAATAACGTCCTAAATGGCTTCCCAAAACATAGAAAAAGTATAACTGCATTGCACTGGACTGATTACATTTACGGTAAATCACTACTGTAGTGCAAAAAAAGCTAGACAGTGGACAGGACACACTGACACTACACTTTTAATACTCCCAGTTAATTAGAAAAATATTATAGTTCAGAAAGCATAACATTTTAGCATGTTCACCTGTTAAACAGGTTCTGTTTTTTTCATATATTGCTGCCACTTCACTGAAAAGATGCTCACTTGGTACAGAAGGAGGGGCAGAGAGGCATCTTCTAGCATGAGAAGCAAGTCTTTAGTAGCATCCCTCATTTTCTTTCCACCTCTGAAGATCACCACTTCTTCCGTCAATTCCAGAATAGTAACACGCTCTTCCAAACTTGACATTTCTGCAGGAACCTCCAGCAGCTTGTGTTGATCTTCTGTCAGCCATTGTTTTGCCTTTGCCAACACATCAGAAGAGAAAGCATGATTCTTGTATCGAGGATCCAAAAGACATGCCAGCACATTTTCTCTTCATGCTTCTCAAAGCGTTTGGTGAGGCTGTCCCTCGTGACCTCCCTAAAGGTTTTAATGTCACGTGTGTTTGTTCCTTCATTCTCTCAGCATGTGAAGCGTTGAATTCCTAACGTGTTGAATAGCCTGAATTAGGCTGTTTTTGGGTAGGCCAAGGTCTGCCTAAATGCACCTCAGCCGCTGCTTGGCAAGGACTGAATGGTGTAAATGGCCTGCGCACCTCTTCAGCATGCCAATTAGATCTATCGAAGATTGACAGACCATAATTTACCACAAGTTGCAGGGTGACACTTCAGTTAGCCTCATTCCTTTCACCATGTTTGCGCCGCTGTCACCAAGTACAAGCATCACCTCGGTCTTTGTTTATTCCCCAGTCTTGAAGCATGCCTAGAAACATTTCTCTAATGTACTCCCCAGTGTGGATCCTTGCATCACCTTTGTATTCAATACCAATTGCCTTTTTTGCCCATCTGCTGTCAATGAAGTGGCATGCAAGACTCATTAGTGACGCATGACATCATGACGTTGTGTGCGTGTGCCACGCGCCCCTACGCACTGGGTCTGCAGGCTTCTGGGCCCCAAAAACATGGCCGCGGTCCGCGGAAGCCAATATCGGTCTTGTTTGTGACCGATACCGATTTTTCGGAAAATTACGATATTAGCCGTCCCGATAATCGGCCGATCCCTAGTGAATTGCACAACCCCAGGGAATTCCAGGTTTGTAATCAACACTCCTCTCCTACTGATCTAGGAAGGAATGGGGAAGGGATTGAAGGAACGGGGGAAGGGATTGAAGGAACGGGGGAAGGGATTGAAGGAACGGGGGAAGGGATTGAAGGAACGGGGGAAGGGATTGAAGGAACGGGGGAAGGGATTGAAGGAACGGGGGAAGGGATTGAAGGAACGGGGGAAGGGATTGAAGGAACGGGGGAAGGGATTGAAGGAACGGGGGAAGGGATTGAAGGAACAATCTTACTGGCCCTATTTTACATCCTACAAATTCTTCTCTACTCGTGACAGAGCCTCTTGAATGCGTATTTGATCCCAAACCCAAAAAATTTAATATATTGCAGCTTCTCAGTCCCTTGATTAGGTGCCTATATTAGTTTTCTTCATTGTTTCAGTATTTTTCCTTTTAATTATTTTCACATGGAAATTCTGTAACACACTCCCTTTCCCTATTTGGCTATGCTGACTCTTCCAATGCATCTTTTGAGAGAGCTGTGGTTTTCACCCAGGCTGAACTACAAACATGTCTGCCTCTGTTCATCTCCATTATATGATAAGAGTACTAGTTTACAGAAAAAAAAAATAGGATTTTTTACTCACCGTAAAATCCTTTTCTCTGAGTCCATGGACCGACACAGCTTCTCTATTGACAAAGTGGGTATTATCCGTTAATTAGGAGTGACTAGGCAGAAAAACTTGTAAAAAGTGTTGCATCACACCTTCTACAGTACCGCCCAGGGGGCGGACCCTCTGGGTATACCCTCTCAGTCTGCACATCGCAGATCAGTTCGTCAAAAAGCAGTACAAACTTAAAAGGAGGGGTGGGTGCTGTGTCGGTCCATGGACTCAGAGAAAAGGATTTTACGGTGAGTAAAAAATCCTATTTACTCTTTCGTCCATGGACCGACACAGCTTCTCTATTGACAAAGTGGGACTTCCCAAAGCAGTGTCAGAGAAAAAACGAGGGGTGGTAACAGCATAAAAACAAACTTCACCCCAAAACACAAAACAGCACTCCTCCAACGGAGGAGTTGCAACTCTAAACAGCCGCCTGCAAAACCTTGCGGCCGAAAGAGGCATCCGAAGATGCACCTACATCAACTTTGTAGAATTTTGTGAAAGTGTGAGCGGACGACCAAGTCGCCGCTTTACATAGTTGGGAAACAGACGCTTGATGTCGGAAAGCCCAAGAGGCACCTATTGCCCTGGTCGAATGCGCCGTGACAGGAAAGGGGGGCGCCTGACCCTTTAAGGCGTAAGCCTGGATTACTATCTGTCGGATCCACCTAGAGATGGTGGCCGATGAGACTGCTTGGCCCTTCTTGGGACCAGCCACCGAAACAAACAGTGAGTCTGACTTCCGGAACAGGGAAGTAGCAGATATGTATACTCTCAAAGCTCGGACAACGTCCAAGGAATGCAACGCCGACTCCTTAGGATTCGACGGCTGAGGACACAAGGATGGAAGTACAATGTCTTCGTTGAGATGAAAAGCCGAAACGACCTTCGGAAGAAAGGAAGGCTGCGGCCGCAGCACCACCTTATCCTTGTGGAAAATCAAATAGGGAGCCTTGCAGGACAAGGCTGCCAGCTCAGAGACTCGTCTAACTGACGTAACAGCCACCAAAAAGACCACCTTCTGAGAAAGTGTCAACAGGGGAATATCTCTAATATTCTCAAACGGTGCCTTCTGAAGCACCGAGAGGACCAGGTTCAAGTCCCACGGAGGTAACGGGGGGCGGACCGGAGGGGCCACATGTCGAACCCCCTGCACAAATGTACTCACGAGAGAGTGAGTCGCCAGGGGTCGCTGAAAAAAGACAGCCAGGGCAGATATCTGTCCCTTAATCGTACTTAGGGCAAGCCTTTGGTCTACCCCATGCTGTAAAAACAGCAGGATTCTGGAAACCAAATAGGTACGCGGATGCCATTTCATTTCCTCACACATGGAGATGTAGGCCCTCCAAGTGCGGTGATAGACCTTCCTAGAGGACGGTTTCCGAGCACTTCTCATAGTAGAAATTACTGAGTCTGACAGGCCCCGGTCTCTCAGTACCTGGTTCTCAACAGCCATGCCGTTAAAGCCAATGACTGTAAAGCAGGATGGAATATGGGACCTTGCGACAGCAGGTCCTTCCGTAGTGGTAGGCGCCAGGGGACGTCTGCTACCAGACGTACTAGATCGGCGTACCAAGGACGCTGAGGCCAATCTGGAGCGATTAGGATCATTGGAATTCCCTCTGCCTCCACTCTGCGGAGCAGAAGAGGAAGAAGCCTTAAGGGAGGGAAGGCATAGATTAGCCGATACTGGCCCCACGATGCTACCAACGCGTCCGTTGCGTCTGCCCATGGGTCTCTTGACCGGGCCACAAACCTCAATACCTTCCGATTGAGTCGGGAAGCCAGAAGATCTACGTCTGGTGTGCCCCATCTTTGGCAGAGGAGTTGGAACACCTCCGGGTGTAAGGACCATTCTCCCTGGTCCAGCATCTGGCGGCTCAGGTAGTCCGCCTGCCAGTTTTCCACACCCGGAATGTACACGGCCGACAGTGCCGGTACGCTCCTCTCTGCCCACTTCAGGATGCGAGCGATCTCCGATGCTGCAGCTGAGCTTCTTGTTCCTCCTTGATGATTGACATATGCCACTGCTGTGGCGTTGTCTGACTGGATCCTGACTGGACGCCCTTGCAGTCTCTGAGACCATTTGAAGAGGCACAGCTTGATCGCCCGGATCTCCAGGACATTGATCGGCAGGAGGGCTTCCTCTGGGGTCCAGCGACCTTGCGCCGACTGGACACCCCAGACTCCCCCCCAACCTGTAAGGCTGGCGTCCGTCGTGATCACTATCCAGTAAACCGGAAGAAATGACTTCCCGGCCATTAGAGCCGGTGCTGTCAGCCACCATACCAGGGATCTCCTGACTAGGTGGCTCACTCGGATTTGATAATCCAGAGATGAAGGGCATCTGTTCCATCTGGACAGAACTTCCCTCTGTAACACTCGAGTGTGGTATTGAGCATATGGGACCGCCTCGAAGGAGGCTACCATGAGGCCCAACACTCGCATGCAAAAACGGAGTGACGACCAATTCCTGGAAGTCAGCTGCCGTACTGCAGCCCGGAGGGTCTGCAACTTCTCCACAGGGAGGAATACCTTTGCCTCTGAGGAATCCAGAATCAACCCCAGGTACACTAGGCGTTGAGTGGGCACCAATACTGACTTTTGCGTGTTTAGTATCCAACCACAGTCTCGAAGAGTCTGACAGGTAATGGACACGCTTACCTCTAATTCTGAGCTTGAAGGGCCCTTCAGCAGAAGGTCGTCCAAGTAACCTGTGATAGCGATACCCCGCTGTCTTAGAAGTGCCAGAATCGGAGCGAGCACCTTGGTGAACGTCCTGGGTGCTGAGGCAAGGCCAAACGGGAGGGCCACAAACTGGTAGTGGTTCTTCCCGATAGCAAATCGCAGAAACCTCTGGTGTCTGGAGTATATGGGGACATGCAGGTATGCGTCCTTGATGTCCAAGGAGGCCAGAAAGTCCCCCGGATGGAGAGCCGTGACTACGGATCGAACCGACTCCATCCGAAATCTTTGTACCTTCACAAAGCAATTGAGGGCTCTGAGATCCAAGATTGGACGAACCCCCTCCTTCTTTGGCACAATGAACAGATTTGAGTAAAAACCCTGACCCCGTTCCTGTTCTGGAACTGGAATAACTACCCCGCGTTCCAGTAGACCCTGGACCGCCCCATACAGGGCCTCCCGACGGGTCGGTAGTAGCTGGAGATTGGAGGTGATGAATCTGTCTGGTGGACAAGAGAGAAATTCTATCTTGTAGCCTGAGGAGATTACTTCGCAAACCCACCTGTCGGAGACTAGAGCAGTCCACTGAGTCGCGAATTTGCGAAGACGTCCCCCCACCCGAGAGCTGGGTGGGGGCGGACCTTCATGTGGACGCAGATTTGTCCACAGGCTTGTTGGGTCTGCGGGACCAAGGACGCTTTTGTCCTTGGGCAGGCGCTTTATCGGCCTGGGGTCTTTTCCCTGTCGCCTTAAGAGGGCGAAAAAACCGCTTACGTGCAGTAAAGGAGGGCCCTTGCCCTTGGCGTGGTCCCCTACCCTTGCTAGTTTGGGGAAGCAAAGTGCTTTTACCTCCTGTAGCATCCTTGATGATGTCATCCAGAGAAGCCCCAAAAAGTCTGTCGCCCTTAAAAGGCAGATCCAATAGGGCTTTCTTGGAAGTCTGGTCCGCAGACCAGCCCTTTAGCCAGATCAGGCGGCGTATTGCTACTGCATAAACCGAAGCTCTTGACAGCAGGGGAATAGTATCCATGTCTGACTCGCAGACAAACTTAAGGCCCTGGACCAACTGGTCGGCCAAAGTTATCTCATTAGGAGGAGCATCTCGCTCCTTTAACCCCTGGAGTAGCAATTTTGCCCATTCAGTAAGTGTCTGAGACACTAGGGCCCCCGCCAATGCCGGGCGTACTGCTGAGCCTACCACTGAGTATAGGTAGCGAGCGAGTGCTTCAGCCTTCTTATCCACAGGGTCCTTGAAAACAGGAGCCCCTTCTACTGGAATAGTGGTGGCTCTATTAAGTCTGGACACCGAAGGGTCCACTATAGGGGGAGAGGTCCATATCTTCAGAAAACTCTCCTCAAAGGGGTACCGTACTGCAAACCTCTTTGGGGCTGTAAAGACCCTCAGTGGGTTCTCCCATTCCTTGTATAAGAGTTTGTCAAAATAAGACACACAAGGGAACACCTTAGCAGTGCGGGCAGGTTTACGAAACCCAAAGGGGACTGGAGTATCTGCTACTTCTTCAGTCCTTTCCAACTTTAGCGTATCCCGCACTGCAGTAATAAGGTCAGATACCAAAGCCGTCTCGCGTACTGACCTGGACTTGGAGTCCTCCTCACTGTCCGATCGGTCACGGTCTGCAGTCTCTGATGCATCAGAATCTGGGCCATGAGCCGTAGCTGGACCTGGTTCTGCATCAGAAATATCCCCAGAAGATTGCAGGGGACGGGGGCGTTTATTACCCCCTGTATTCCCGTGTGCTGCTTCCACCCTGGCAGCAAACGCCTCTAGGATTGCCGACATAGCGTCCATAGACACCTCAGGGACACCAGCTGCTAAATCTGGTGTTTCAGGGGAGAAGACATCTGGCTCAGATGCCATGCTGACCACACGCTGACACTCACAGGGCTCCAGGCAAGATATCAATAGGCCACCCTCCTGCGCTGCAGAGATGCTGGGTTACCCAGAGGACTCACCACCCTGGATAGGTACTGCTATGCTGCGCCTATGATGCTGTCCCCTTGCTGCTGTGTCAGTCTGCTTCTTTTATCAGCACTTCCTGTGTGAATTTTCGCGCCAGTGTAATGCACCCTAGAGGCCGGAGGCTCTCGCAAAATGGTTGCCAAAACCGTCTGTATGGAAGATAATGTGGGCTCTAAGAAAATGGCCGCCGACAGAAGATAGAGGTCAGGCAGCCATAGCCCACAAAAAAGATGGCCGCCGAACGGCAATATCTGCATACAGGGTGGACAAACATGGCCGCCGATCACCTGATAGGGGCCAGTGGGTGTGGCCGAACTACAGGAAGATGGCCGCCAGGCAGTTACAAGAGGCCAAACTTGGCATGGACCACCTCAAAATGGCCGCCGACAGCATGGAGACACAGAAACACAGGTAAGCAAAAATGACATTTCTTTTAAATGTTAGTTACAGCCAGCCCCGCTCCAGTGGGACCCCCTAGGTGACCCCCAGCACCCAGCAACCTTTAGCTAGAAGCCCAGGGAGGAGGGAAAGGCAGGGAGAGAGGGAAGAAAGGGGCCACAACCACTTACTTGATCTCTCCAGGAATGTCCAGCTAAATCACCCAGCCGAGGCAGGGGAGTTTTACTTACCTATCCTGCATGTATTCTGCTGGAAGACATTCCAAACAGATCATCGTCCGCGCACGGAAGGTGACTGTTGGCCAGGCATGCTGTGATTGGACCCAGAAGGGACGATCATATGTATGCCCTGGAGCATGACGCTCACCGGACAGGCTGCTGCGACTCGGCTGTAAGGTCAGCCGAAGCTGAGCGGTCCGATGCAAGCCTTGGAGCGTAAGCTCACCGGCCAGGCTGCTGCGACTCGGCCGTAAGGTCAGCCGAAGCTGAGCGGTCCGATGCAGGCCCTGGAGCGTAGGCTCACCGGCCACCCGTGGAGCGACGGGCATGTCGTGGAAAACCCAGCGCGTAGCTAGGGTCGGCACACGCTCGATGGCCGAAACTGGGGAGACTACAAGGATCGAGGATCCAGCCTGTCACCCAGTCGGCAGTTGATCGAAGATCGCAGGAAACAACAAATGTAGCAAAAAAATAAAAAATATATATATCTTTTTTCCCCGGACCAATGAGCCCGAAGGGAGCCATGTCCTACTCCTTGCTAGACAGAAAAAAACTGATCTGCGATGTGCAGACTGAGAGGGTATACCCAGAGGGTCCGCCCCCTGGGCGGTACTGTAGAAGGTGTGATGCAACACTTTTTACAAGTTTTTCTGCCTAGTCACTCCTAATTAACGGATAATACCCACTTTGTCAATAGAGAAGCTGTGTCGGTCCATGGACGAAAGAGTAAAATAGTTTTTGCTTTTAATTAATTTCACAAGAAGTGAGAAGTGGCAAGGATACCACATTTCTGTAAAGAATAGATATTTTCTGTAATTGCTGAAAATGTTCTTAGCGTGAAAAGGGAAAACTAAAGCAGTCACCATCTTTCAGAAATGATATGCTGCAAAATATTAAATTTTTGTTCTTGGGTTTAATTAACCATTGAACATTGTGATCCGTGTTGTTCACACTAAAACATGATATAAAAACTTAGGTAGACCAGGGAGTTGTAATCTATACGGTAGTTAGAGGACCATGTGCATGTAATCATGTTTAATAAAATGCCACCACTACAAAAAAAATCCACATTTTACAATCTAAACCAAGTCGTGGCACCTGTAATAAAATTGCTTTCGCCATCTTGTAATTCCTCTGATAAAATCAAGTTGAAAATTGAAGACATTTCTTTTGTTAAGGCCTTATGCACACTGGACGTTTTAACAGCTGCTACTTTTGGCTTCAGATGTTTTTTTCTGCAGCCAATAAACTCCCCAGCATGTTATCCTATGTGTCCATGCACATCTAATAGGCTGTTATCAGCAGTTTTTGGCAGGGGTGTTTTCTGGCTGGAAAAAAACCCTGGAACTAGTGGGTTTTGGAGGGGAGTTTTTCAGCTGTAAAAAACGCAAACAAAAAGTTGGAAAAATGTGGCTATTCGGCATTTAGCAGCATTTTTTAGCTATAAACTTTTATGGGAGTATAGTTTTGCTAAAAAAAAAAAAGAAAAAAAGTAGTAAAAAAAACAAAAAACAAAAAAAACACAAACACTACAGCTAAAAAATGCTGAAAAACTCACTCTACAACTACAGCGTTCTTCTACAGCTAACGTTACTGGCTTTTTTTTTTTTTTAGAACGTCCAGTGAGCATGAGGCATACTGAAAACACTGGGCAATTAAGATAAGTAACCTTGGTGCCCAAGGTACTATGTAGATAAGGAAAGCGATTATCAATTCAGTTTTGTTGCATGAGTCCAAATTCTATTGGAAAGGAATCCTCTAATGAAACAAATGAGAAATGACCAAACTGTGAACAAACAAACTTTAATAATGCTGGCTAATACTTGACACCAAAGATAAAGACAAAATACTTATTAGGTTGATATACACAAATTATGGTTAAGGAACCAAGTGATCAATATAAAAATAAAACACTAAGAAAATGCTTACCTAGAGTGTCCTTCAAGTTCTTAACCAATGAACCCTTTTTTAAGCTATTTTTCCGCTCAACATAATTAGATGGGACATATCCTGTCTTGTTGGATGTATTTCGCACCCTCCACCATGTTTTAGAGTCATCCAATAGCCATAGGCGTTCATTTTTCTTGATATCAAGTTCTTGGTCCTGTTGTGCCATATAATCCCATTTGGCAATAACAATGACCTCTTCTGTCATTTTTCATGGAGTCAAACTGTCAACAAAGCACATCAACTAGTAAGTTAGCTTCTGTAAGGAAACCAAAGACATGTAGCATTTTACCACAGTGCATTGAGAGGCACAGTATAAGTTTTTTTTCTTAAGTTTTTTTTAAACTGTGTAATACGCTGAAATGCCCATCACATCACCTACTTCCTGCAGCACACTACAAATAAAATAGATTGTTGTCCACACACTGAAGGGGTGCCATTTGATGTGCAGGCAGCATACACAAAACCAAAAAGTTTGAAGCCGATTAGGTCCCTTATTAATTTTCTCTCCTACTTACAGGCCTCAATAGTTAGATTATCAGTCTTGTGCAGCCTGGTTAACTTAAAGGACTGTATGGTCATCCTCTAGTCTAAGCAGGCAGGGAATCAAAGGGAGCCAATCTGAAGCCATTATTGTACAATATTAATGTTTATATTTCAGGTTTCATAAATGTCACTTTTTTATTTTATTTCAAATACCTTTTTTTTCACCCCTCTTATTGCCATCTGAACTGTATAAGCCTCCTGGGTGTATGAACAGAATATCTCAGGAGTCTGCAGAAATTTGATACTGGCAAGCTTTTGAGAACACAACCCCTTTGGGTGCCTCCCCAATGACTCAATCCCACCTCAGGATTCCTGAGGTTTGTAGCAACCAATGAAGAGTGAGGCTTCATGCACACGCAAACTCAAAATGTTTGACGTTTGAGCTTTATTTTTTTCTACTTCTAAACGCCCCTCCACGTTAACCTGTGTGTCCATTCACACATAGGTGTTTAGAGGCAGAAAGAAAAAACATCACTTGTGTATTCGGGGGGGGGGGGGGGGGAGCGTTGGGCACATTCCCGTGTTAATTCTGTTGGCCATTAGAACGCATTAACACCAGACGCGTGAATGCGCATGCAAAAACATCAATACAATACAGTGTGCTGGAAAACAAAGCCGAACAAAGAGTTTAGGGAGGGTCCCCAGTGAACTGTACTCCAAGATATGAAGTTTACAAGCAAGTCAAAATTGATCTCATCTTAAAATGTTACTAAACCCAGGACCCTGCATTCACTATATGTGGTCTCCCACGGTACACAGAACATGGAAATGCTATTATTTTAGTAAAACTGCTAAATACCTTTTCTCATCAGAAGTTAGAGCACTCTTGTGACTTCCATCAGTGTCTGGTTAAAGCTTGTAGAAGGAGTTTTCATTCTACCTCTGACCCTCTATCTCAGTGGTTCTCAACTCCTGTCCTCAGGACCCACTAACAGGCCAGATTTTAAGCATTATCTTGGTGAGATGCAGACTAGAATACTGCAATCCCTGAGCAGCAAATTATATCACCTGTGATGCATTTCAGTTATCTTGCAAACCTGGTCTGTTAGTGGGCCCTGAGGACCGGAGTTGAGAACCACTGCTCTATCTGGACAGTGCCGACTACGTCGCACGGACGCATGTGCTCTGCGCCAGATGGGCTTTGAATGACCTATAACACCTCTGAAGCCGGATGCTGATACGCTCGTTTGAGCCACGCTACTAGAGGGAGAAGGCAGTTACAGGAAGCGGGTTACTAGCCTGGACCACAACCAGCCAGGACGCTGATTTGGGACATCCATACTCCTCCGAGCATATGGCCTAATAAGATAACTTTGTCCCCAGCTTGGAGGTGACTACATCCTGCTGACATTTCCAGCCGCTCTGAGCACACAGAGGTCGGCAGTGACTGTCTCCCTGCATATAGGAGAGAAGGAACCTTTAATTTAGGACGATCCTTTCCAACCCTGATCTGGTGAGCGGACCTTTGGTCCAATACATACATATGCATCGTGCTGGTGTTCCATGCAATAACTGCTATAGCCGTGTGAATTTGCTACATACCCAGCTGCTTGCTATCCTGGTCCCGCTTTGAATTTCCTGCTGCTACCCTGCTTTTTCTGCTTTTGTTGCTTAATACTGGCTTCAAGTGTACTTGACCCACTACATTGACTATTTGCTAACACAGCCATTTTTTCCAGGACTCACTTTGTCCCAGTTAGTTGTCTTAGTAGTGTCTGATGTAATTCCACTGGACTTGCCCCTGTGCACAGCCTTAAAACTACTACTCCTTTATCCCCTAGAGGGGATTTGGTCAGCCCACCTAGCTGATCTATCCGACTGTAGTGTAGCCGACTGGATTCTCCCCTTTCCAGCTGGTTACCCTGCCAAGAGTACTGCATGCATGCACTTTGTGACTAGTCATTTTTAATATAGACAACGTTGTTTGATTCATTTTAATTTATTTGTGCTGGTGGAGGGTTTTGAGTGCCTGTTACTTACTCATGTTTTTGCAAATTTACCAATAAATTCCAATTTTCTATGCGGCATGGTCCACCCATGGCTTCTTTATACGGGGGGGCTCTCTTCCTGTTCTCCCCGGTGGGTTTATTTTTGCACAGGGCCGATTGGCCCTGTGCTGATCGCATGCACTCTGCCAAGGAAAAAAAAAACTCTCTAGTAATACACGCCAAACTGAGCATGTGTAGCTTGTCCAAGCCTCGGTTTTATCAGGAGATGAATTGAGGCCTGTGAAATAAGGAGAGTATCAGGGTAGACTGGATCAAACAGCCTTTTTAAACAATGCAGAGGATTAACCTCACTCCACAGTGAGTATAACAAGCATGCGATACTGCATATACAGACTGCTTTTACTGTTGCGGGTTTAGTAACACCTTTAATCATACAGTACAGAACATGGGCAACCTATAATACAATGGCATTCCCCAAAGCAATGAATACATGGGTGGACAACAACTAGGCAACAGAACTGTGCCAACAGGTCCAAAAAAACAACAGGGATAAAATAAAATAAAAAGCCCAGATTCAGAGTGCGGCTGCAAGAACCTTGCAGCTGAAATCAGCAGGTGATTGAACATGCAGCTGGTAAAACTTTGAAAGTATGAACAGAATACTGAGCGGTGGCTTTACAGAGTTGGGTAACAGAGGCTTGGTGCCTAAAGACACAGGACGCTCTTATGGATCTGGTGGGGTGTGCCTGTAATAGCACAGGAGGTGTTTTAGAGCATAAGCTCTAATATTCAAACTCCTGATCCACCTAGCAATGATGAATTTGAAGTGGGGGGCATCTTGTGAGGAACAGGGGAATGGACAAACAGGAAATCTGTCTAATGGAAACAGTAGCTTTCAGGTACACTCTAATGGCTCTTACAATGCCTAGACATTGTAGAGACGTCCTTTACCGTATATGCTTAGGGGAAAGCCACAAGGATGGCAAAACAAAGTCCTCATTGAGATGGAATGCTGAAACCATCATTGGAAGGATGGATGGTCTAGGGCGTAATAGGACATTATTGTTAAGTATGAGGAAAGGCTTGTGACAGAAAAGAGTCCCCAGTTCTTAGTATGTCCAACAGACTTGTGATGGGCCACCAAAACAGTTACCTTATTGATCAGAGATTACAGGTGAATATCCCTGATGGATTCAAAGGGTGATTTTTGTGCCCACCTAGGGTCCTGAGAGCTAGATGCTGGTCCAGGCCAGAATGCGGGGTACCGAGTAATCTCTAAAGCCAGTTTGGTGCCAGAAAAACAACTGTCTTCCTCTCTCAATCCATTTAGTGGGGCAGAATGCAGGTGTGGGGGGGGGGGGGCATCAATTGGCCCGAATTGAGACTGGAGGATAACCAGAGCATCCGAGGTCAGAGCTAGATGATCCCTGGTTCTGAATACAAATAGGAGGTGGTTTGTTGCATCTGGAGGCTAGGACGTCTACAAGTTTCCCATTTTTGGCATATCAGATTGAACACACCTGGATGAAGAGACCATTCTCCTTGGCCAAGTGGTGGTGGCCAAGATAATCTGTCTGCCAATTGTCCACTCTTGGGATGTTGATCACAAACATCACTGGACAGCGAGTTTTTGTCCATGAGAGAATCTAGTTTGCTTGCTTCGAGTCAGCTCAGCTCTTTGTGCCCACTTGATGGTTGATATATGCCACTATAGTGGCATTATCTAACTGCATCCTAATCTGGTTTCCCTTTAGAAGGGGGTCCAGTGCTGAAGGGACAGTCGACAGCTCAGAGCTCCAAGATGTTGATGCAGAGTTTTGTATCCTTACTGTCAGAGTGGAAGACTCCTCTCCAGCCTGACAGACCTGTGTCCAACTGTAGGGAAGGAAAGATTTTCCCACCGAGTTGAAGTGGTGATCCACGAGGACAAGAAATGTCTTGTTTGGTGGAAAAGAAGCATGGGTAGATCCAGGGAAAGTGCCTGCTTTTTCCATTCTAATAGAATGTTTAGCTGAATGGAATTGGACAAAGGGTACTGCCTCGAATGAGGCAATCAGACCCATAACCCTCATGATGAATTTCACTGAGTGTTCTCATGGATATCAGTTGTTATGCCGCGTACACACGACCGTTTTTATTGTCATTGAAAAAAAGTTTCTCGACATGATTCTTCTCAAGCCTGCCTTGCCTACACACGATCGTGATAAAAAATGCTCGAACAAAGCACGGTGACGTACAAAACGTACGACGGCACTATAAAGGGGAAGTTCCATTCGGATGGTGCCATCCTTTGGGCTGCTTTTGCTGATCCTCGTGTTAGTACATTTTGGTGAGAGACGATTCACGCTTTTCAGCCTCGTGCTCTTCAGTCCGTTACAGTGTGACGAATGTGATATCTCCATTACGAACGCTAGTTTTACCAGAACGAGCGCTCCCGTCTCATAAGTTGCTTCTGAGCATGCGCGCTTTTTTCACGTCGTTAAAGCCTACACACGGCCGTTTTTCACGACAAGAAAAACAACGACGAGAAAAAATAGAGCATGTTCCAAATTTTTAATGCCCATTTTTCACGTTGTGAAAAATGCTCGGGAGCCTACACACGATAGTTTTTAATGACCAAATTAAAAAATGGCATTTTTCTCGTCATGAAAAAACGGTCGTGTGTACGCGGCATTAAGCATGAGCTCTTTAAGAGCTTTTGTTCTGGAAAAAAATACCTCTGCCTGGGATGCATATAGGATGAAGCCCAGATACTCTAGGTGCATGTAGGGCTGGAGAGCAGGTTTCAACTTGATCACCCAGACAAAAGGCCTGAAGCAGTTGGAATTGTTTCGTGGACATTTTCTGAGAGTTGATATGGGGGATAAATCCTTCAGGAGGAGGTGGTCATCTAAATAGCCTGTCATCTGGATGCCCTGAGATCTGAGAAAGGCAAGCAAAGGTGCCAATATCTTTGTGAAGACCCCGGGAGCAGAGGACAAGCAAAAAAGAAAAATGCAACAAATTGAAAGTGGTTGGCTGCCACTGCAAAAGCTTAGAATTTGCTAGAGGCTAAAGGAGAACATGTACATAGGCATCTTGGCTGTCCACAGATGTCATTGTGTTCCCTTGTCTTGGAGAATTACTGAGCTTGTCAAATCCATATGAAATTTTGGAATGTAAAGAAAGTTGTCAATGGATTTTAAATCCAGGATAGGATAGATACTCGCTTTGGGCTGTGGTATTGCAAACAATAGGTGGTACAGGGTCTTTTGAAAATCTGGCTGTTCTCGGGCAGTTTTAGGTTGATTTGAACGAAGAAAGAGGTGAGGCGGCAGAGCTTGAACTCTTGGAATCTTGTAACCCTTGAAACCACAGATTGATCCCCAGGTCTGGAACATCTGTGACCAAAAGAGATGCAAACGGCAATGGACATTCCACCACTCTTAGGGGCAAGGGGAACCCTTCGTTGTGAAGATTGCTCGAAAGAGGGCTTGGTGGCTTTGTGGGCCAAGTCTTGCGCCGAAAGGAAGGGCTGAACTTAGGTTTAGCAGTTGAAGCCTATAAATTGTGTGGGGGTGCATTTAGGGGAGCCAAGAGCTCCTGGAGAGGGTGGTTTTGTGATCTTTCTCTGAACAATCAAAACGTTTCCACCTGTAACCTCTTTAATGAATCGCTCCAGTGTCCCACCAAACAGGCCTCTTCCTTGGAAAGGCATGCGTGGGAGGTGCCTTTTACAGGCAGCTTCTGCTGTCCAAGCTTTAAGCCAGAGAATCCTGAGCCTACGAAAAGAAATTAGACCTTGGATCCAGGAATTGCAGCAAAATCTGGTTGCAGGGCTGGGCCTGCAATGTTACAGAGCTTTTAAAAGTGTCTCAAATGTTCTTTTAGAAGAATCTTTACAAGATGTAACATCTTCTTTAGGTACAGTGAGATGTTCGTTCAGGACAGAGATTCCTATTCAACAACTGGAATAGCCCAATTTGTTGTTTTTTTTAATGTTTTTTCCCCTGCAGAGAGTTCAGCAAAGCATCCTTTCAAGAGAGTGGGCCAGTCATCATAAACTGTACATTTCCATTCATGAATAGGGAATGTTTTGCTAGGCTTAATAGTACGGGTCTAATGGTTGCCTCATTGGAGGCAGTACCCTTTGTCCAATTCCATTCAGCTTTGTGCCCAAGGAGAGGAAATAGTCAACCTGTACAATGCCAAGACTTTTGTGTACAGAGACTAGAAGCATTTCAAGGTTAGCAAGCATGTGTCGTGAAGCTCCCTCTTTAATATAGTGACAGTGTGGGAAAGAGAACTCTTCTGCAGCTTCCTCCAACACTACCTGTACATCCTCTTCTTTCCCAATGGGTGAATTAAGGCTGCCCAAGAAATTGCAACACAGTAGATGCAGAATATCCTGCTTTTATCAAAAAGACCACCTGTTGCGTGCCCGAAATAGAGCAAAGATCGGATGCTGCGGCTTTTAAGAACGATTCTCCTGCGCCAGTGCAAGGGACGCATCATCACTCTGAGACTGAAAGTGTTGTGCGTGCCCTCATCAGAGGCAATATTCACCTGCTGTTTAGGCTCCTTTTTGCTTGGTCTCAGTCACAGCTACAAGTGAGAGTATTCCCCTATAGCAGGGATATGCAATTAGCGGACCTCCAGCTGTTGCAAATCTACAAGTCCCATCATGCCTCTGGGTGTCATGCTTGTGGCTGTCAGTCTTGCTATGCCTCATGGGACTTGTAGTTCTGCAACAGCTGGAGGTCCACTAATTGCATATCCCTGCCCTATTGTGTATTCATGGAGTTGAGTGTGGGCGATAGAAAAAGGGCTTCTGGTAGGAAGGAGTGGTGCCAAGGTGCTGATTTCTTCACAAAGGCGGTTTACATTGGTGCCGAGTCTGGGCACTTAAACAAGTGAGAGATATACCGTTGTTATACTTTATATATTTGGATTAATACTACACTATAGTACTTTTCTGGCTTATTTTTGTGGTGTCTTCTGGAGCGAATATGGAATATTAAGGGGACGTTTGGAGATCAGGGTTATATGGAGCAATTGATCTGGAGATTATATCCCAATGCGCTAGTTGACCTTTATTAACCACTTCCATATCGTGCCTATTCTGACACTCCTCTCCTACATGTAAAAATCATTTTTGTTTTTGCTAGAAAATTACTCAGAACCCTCAAATATTATATATGTTTTTTTTAGCAGACACCCTAGGTAATAAAATGGCGGTCGTTGCAACTTTTTATCTCGCACAGTATCAGGGTTGCCAACTTTCAGTAAATTTACAGTTTGTAAAATCCATAATTGTTGCATCTGTCCATGAATGTCAGTTACGGACATGCAGCCTACATGTCTGTAATGGACATTCATTGAGAGATGCAAAAAGTACAGATTTTACAAACTGTTTGTAGATTTACTGAAAGTTGGCAACCCTGCACAGTATTTGCGCAACAATTTTTTAAATGCATTTTTGGGGGGGGGGGGGGGGGGGGAACGGTTTCATGAATTAAAAAAATAACAAAACAGTAAAGTTAGCCCAATCTTTTTGTATAATGTGAAAGATGATGTTACACCGAGTAAATAGATACCCAACATGTCACGCTTTAAAATTGTGCACACTAATAAAATGGCACCAAACTTCAGTATTTAATCTCCATAGGCGACGCTTAATTTTTTTTTTACAGGTTACCAGTTTAGCGTTACAGAGGAGGTCTAGTGCTAGAATTGTTGCTCACGCTTTAACGCACGCAGCCATACCTCCCTCACATGTGTGGTTTGAACAGCGTTTACATATGTGGGCGGGACTTGCGTGTGTGTTCGCTTCTGATCGCGAGCTGCCGGGGACAGGGGCGTTTAAAAAAAACGAATTTTTCGTCCGGTTTTCTCATTGTGTGTACAATGCTTTAGTAATGTCTAAGGACTTTATTATGGCTTAAAGTGGATCTAAACCCAATTTATGAAATTTCAGCTGGGCACATATACCTGTAGTGTTTTCTTATCTCTCTTCAAAGCACTATGTCCCGTAGCTGTCTCCTGCTCCATTCTTCTGTTATCAGCCTGATAACTCCTGACAAAATCTCTGTCACATATGATAAATACAGCCTGAGTTTTGTGTTGGGGAGGATGCTATAAATAGATTAGCAGAGCCCTGAACAATTCAATGAACAGCGCTGAAAGTCTCTACCTATGAGGAGAGGGAGTGTGTGCCTTTCCTCCTAACAGCTGTCTTGGCTGTATGCCCAGGCTTCAATGTCGTGTTGAACAGGAAGAGAAAATCTCCTAACACGATGTCCACTTTCTAAACTGTATATAAAGCGGAAGACAGCAGATATATATATAAAACTTATGTAGGGAGATTTGTTTCATCCCTGTGTATCATCTGAGGCAACACTTCACTGGGTATATGTGAGGGTTTACATCCACTTTAAACATTTGTGAAATTTGTAAAGAAGTTTGAATTGGTGTTGGCGCCATACAACCTTTTTTCTTTATATGCCCATTTGTCCAGTAGGTTACATTTTTCATCCTTTAATACAGTCTATGCAAATTCCGCAAAGTAATGAAGCATCTGAGATTTTCTGTTTTGATAGCTACAAGCATTCAGAGCAACAAGTCACAAATAAACAAAGTCACAAAAACAGGTGGCATGTTTATATGTACACCGAGGTTAGGCATATTGCTGTACCACTCATTCCGAACATACACAATCCTGATTATTAGGAAATACATTATTTGTACAATAGATCTTTGAAAGCACTGCATACGGGAGATGTTGTTGCTAAAGTGGTATTAAACCCAAAAAATATATTGCAACTTACCAATCCTGAGATGTGGTATCTGCATTAGTATTCTTTAGGCCGTTTTCACCTAAAGATATGGCCAAGTAACACCTCCTGAATTAGAGTGCCTCCACTCTGGCTGAATAAAAAAATGTATAAAAAGAATCACTTGCGTAAAAGGTTTAAAAAAACAAAAACAAAAAACTGATACATCTGTAGCGGAGCTTGTTCTTTTGAAAAAGAGACTGGGAAAGAAAGCCTAATAAAGCCATCTCATCTAGGAAAAAAATATTTTTTTATGCATATACAATTTTTTTTATATATATATATATATATATATATATATATATATATATATATATATATATATATATATATATATATAACACACACACACACACACACACACACTAGTATAAGCCGACCCGAATATAAGTCGAGGCACCTAATTTTACAACAAAAAACTGGGAAAACTTATTGACTCGAGTATAAGCCTAGGATGTCCATGTGCCCAATCTCCCTACCTGATCTCCGGCGCTGTTTGACTAGACTGACCTTTAACATGGGAGTCTATGGAAGGGGTGCCCGGCTTTGAAAAATTGGTGCTCTCCGGCCGTAGGTCCCCCTGACAAAAAACTTTGCACACTTGTAGAGGAAGAGTGGGGCTACATGTGTGCCAAGTTGTGGGGGATACATGTGTGCCAAATGTGCTGAAAAACCTGAGAGAGAGCGAGAGAGAGAGAGCGAGAGAGAGCGAGAGAGAATATATATACAGTGGGGAAAAAAAGTATTTAGTCAGCCACCAATTGTGTAAGTTCTCCTACTTAAAAAGATGAGAGGCCTGTAATTGTCATCATAGGTATACCTCAACTATGAGAGACAAAATGTGGAAACAAATCCAGACAATCACATTGTCTGATTTGGAAATCATTTTTTTTGCAAATTATGGTGAAAAATAAGTATTTGGTCATCTACAAACAAGCAAGATTTCTGGCTCTCACACACCTGTACCTTCTTCTTTAAGAGGCTCCTCTGTCCTCCACTCATTACCTGTATTAATGGCACCTGTTTGAACTTGTTATCAGTATAAAAGACACCTGTCCACAACCTCAAACAGTCACACTCCAAACTCCACTATGGTGAAGACCAAAGAGCTGTCGAAGGACACCAGAAACAAAATTGTAGACCTGCACCAGGCTGGGAAGACTGAATCTGCAATAGGCAAGCAGCTTGGTGTGAAGAAATCAACTGTGGGAGCAATAATTAGAAAATGGAAGACATACAAGACCACTGATAATCTCCCTCGATCTGGGGCTCTATGCAAGATCTTACCCCGTGGGGTCAAAATGATCACAAGAACGGTGAGAAAAAGTCCCAGAACCACACGGGGGGACCTAGTGAATGACCTGCAGAGAGCTGGGACCAACGTAACAAAGGCTACAATCAGTAACACACTACGCCGCCAGGGACTCAGATCCTGCAGTGCCAGACGTGTCCCCCTGCTTAAGCCAGTACATGTCCGGGCCCGTCTGAGGTTTGCTAGAGAGCATTTGGATGATCCAGAAGAGGATTGGGAGAATGTCATATGGTCAGATGAATCCAAAGTAGAACTGTTTGGTAGAAACACAACTCGTCGTGTTTGGAGGAAAGAGAATGCTGCGTTATAAACCAAAGAACACCATACCTACTGTGAAGCATGGGGGTGGCAACATCATGCATTGGGGCTGTTTCTCTGCAAAGGGAACAGGACGACTGATCCGTGTACATGAAAGAATGAATGGGGCCATGTATCGTGAGATTTTGAGTGTAAACTTCCTCCCATCAGCAAGGGCATTGAAGATAAAACGTGGCTGGGTCTTTCAGCATGACAATGATCCCAAACACACCGCCCGGGCAACGAAGGAGTGGCTTCGTAAGAAGCATTTCAAGGTCCTGGAGTGGCCTAGCCAGTCTCCAGATCTCAACTCCATAGAAAACCTTTGGAGGGAGTTGAAAGTCTGTGTTGCCCAGCGACAGCCCCAAAACATCACTGCTCTAGAGGAGATCTGCATGGAGGAATGGGCCAACATACCAGCAACAGTGTGTGACAACCTTGTGAAGACTTACAGAAAACATTTGACCTCTGTCATTGCCAACAAAGGATATATAACAAAATATTGAGATGAACTTTTGATATTGACCAAATACTTATTTTCCACCATAATTTGCAAAAAAAAATATTTCCAAATCAGACAATGTGATTGTCTGGATTTGTTTCCACATTTTGTCTCTCATAGTTGAGGTATACCTATGATGACAATTACAGGCCTCTCTCATCTTTTTAAGTGGGAGAACTTGCACAATTGGTGGCTGACTAAATACTTTTTTGCCCCACTGTGTGTGTGTATATAATATATATATATAATTTTACACACTATATATACACATATATATTTGCTTTTAATACTTAAATACACACACATACACACATACATACGTAACTGCAAACTAAATTCTCCCATTTTAAAGTCTAACTTCAGCCAATTGTTTTCTTTTTTTAATTTTGGATAGCATGGGGAAGACTTAATATCTGTCGAGTTACAGGCCTAAAAGAAAAGGGGGAGCATTTGTCATGGTGACAAGAAAGCACAGACAATAAAAACACATTGCCAGAGGTTTTAACTCTTCCCCACTTTAATAAAAATGTGTTCTTGACTGCGTACTCATTGAAGAAATTTCAAATCATTCTTGTCATGACAAGAACTGAGGGGAAAAATCCACATAGGGACATAGATGGCCCTTTCCAAGTACATCCAACACTAAAAACAGGATTTTTGACTGTGCAATAAAATCAGTTTCTTGGGAGTACAGTTGAGGACACAAGATCCAGTGCTCAAAAAAACATTAAAGGCCAGTCCCACATCAACCCAAGCAATGCCAGGGTATGGTTCGCCAAGGCTCCCCCAACAAGCAAACCTATCTGTAAAACTGCAGAAGGTGCAGCCAAGATTCTAGACAGGAGAAACATCTTAGAGGGAAAAAAAAAAAAAAACTGGCCCATCACCTACAATGAATACAAAAATCTACACACGCCATTTAAAATATCAGGTTTCTTAATGTGGTTGCATAAGTGTGCACACCCTCTTATAACTGGGGATGTAGCGGTTTTCCTAATTAAGCAATCACATTCAAACTCAGTACAGTACACACCTATCATTTAGAGTGCCTCTGATTAACCCCAAATAAAGTTCAGCTGACATTTTTCCTTAGTCGCATCCTACAGCAAAAGCCATGGTCTGCAGAGAGCTCCTAAAGTATCATTATTAAAAGGGATCAGTCAGAAGAGTACAAAAGAATTTCCAAGGCACTAGATATACCATGGAACGCAGAGAAGACAGTCATCAAGTGGAGAAAATATGGCACAACAGTGACATTACCAAGAACTGGACGTTCCTCCAAAATTGATGAAAATTGATGAAAAGACAAGAAGAAAACTGGCCAGGGGGGCTGCCAAGAGGCCTATAGCAACATTAAAGGAGCAGCAGGAATATCTGGCAAGTACATGTGACAACAATCTCCCGTATTCTGCATAAGTCTGGACTATGGGGTAGAGTGGCAAGATGGAAGCCTTTTCTTACGAAGAAAAACATCCAAGCCCAGCTAAATTTTGCAAAAACGACATCTGAAGTCTCCCAAAGGTATGTGGGAAAATGTCTTGTGGTCTGATGAAACTAAGGTTAAACTTGTTGGCCATAATTTCAAGAGATATATTTGGCGCAAAAACAACACTGCACATCACCAAAAGAACACCATACCCACAGTGAAGCATGGTGGTGGCAGAATCATGCTTTGGGGCTGCTTTGCTTCAGCTGGAACAGGAAGGAGCCTTAGTCAAGGTAGGGGCAATTATTAACAGTTCCAAATACCAGTCAATCTTGGCACAAAACCTTCAGGTTTCTGCTAGAAAGCTGAACATGAAGAGGAACGTCATCTTTCAGCATGACAACGACCCAACGCATACATCCAAATCAACAAAGGAATGGCCTCTCCAGAAGAAGAAATAAAGTTTTGGAATGGCCCAGCCAGACCTGAATCGGATTGAAAATCTGTGGGGTGATCTGAAGAGGGCTGTGCACAAGAGACGCCCTCATAATCTGACAGATTTGGAGTGTTTTTGCAAAGAAGAATATTGCCAAGCCCAGATGTACCATGTCAATAGACTCATACCCAAAAAGACTTTGTGCTGTAATAAAATCAAAAAGGTGCTTCAACAAAGTATTAGTTTAAGGGTGTGCACACTTATGCAACCATATTTTATTTCATTTACCTCCCTCAACCTAAAAGATTTCAATTTGTTGTTCAACTGAGTTGTACAGTTTTATAGGTCACATTAAAAAGGTGGAAAAAGTTCTGAAATTATTTATATTTGTCTCATTTATTTACATCACAGAAACCTGACATTTTAACAGGGGTGTATAGACTTTTTATATCCACTGTAAGGATACTAGCCATAAACCAACACTAACTGGGAGTGGGAGGGATCAATTAGGAGATAATCCTGCAACTGCCTTTTTTGCCAGTGTGCAACTCAATGTAGCTTAATATAATCCAGTTAAAGATAAAATATGATTCTGTGTCCTGTACTGTAGGACTAGGAAAAATGTTTTGACTGGAGCAGGGTTTTCAATGCAATCATCTGGTTCTACTAGAAGATACAGTATCCAACAAATCTGTTTTAAATGCAACTAGTATAAATACCTGCATTTACCTTGATTTCTGCCTTTTGTAATTCACTTTACAGTGGCAATAGAAGAAGAAATGGCAGTGTTTGAGGCAAATTAGCGTCCTGCATTCACCCGTGCTAACAAGGTATATGCTGACAGGAGGAGCGCAGAGTAAACCTCATCAGTCTGTTGCTCCTCATTCACTGTCCATTCACAGGGCTGTGTTGCTTACCTGCAGCAGAGAAAAGTCAAGTAAAAAGAAAGAACTGCTGTGCGGCAAAGGCTGCGTTACTCAGGACTGTATGAAAAAAAATATATATATATATTTTGGTAGGTAAGGCAGGTTCTGTGTACGTCTAATACTTAGCTCTTTACCTGGAAAGGCTGGAATTAAAGCAGAACTATAGGCAAAACATTTTGCCTTTAGTTATACTTTAAGCTTTCACATAGGACATTTCCAGCAGATACCACAAGGAGCAATTTCACATTGATACCTTTATGATCTCTAGATAGAGAGTCACAGACCAATCAAAAGCATTAAACTTTGTTTCTTTACTTTGCATTTGTTAATTATAGGTTCCATAATTCAGAACTAAAGCAGCAGCATGAAAAAAGCAAAAAAGTGGAACCCTTTAATGAGATGATCACTGAACTACACTGGACATGGTGGTCTTGTGTGTGTGTCAAACATGCTGTTGATACCACAGCACATAAAGCTAGCATTAAAGTGTTAAAAGGCAAAGAACATTGTGGCCCAAATAATCAGGTCCTGGATTGTAAATACTCATTAACTACTAGCCTTATGGAATGTGAGAGATTAGCAGACACATAATTACACTAGTCTAGACCAATGCTCATTGTAATAAACTACTATGAAGTGAAGTTGTACTTTTGCAGTCAAGTTTGAGAAAACCCCACATATATATATTACAGACTTAATCCAAAATGGATTAAATACATTATTTTCCTTAAAATTGTACAAACAATACCCCATAATGACGAAGTGAAAGAAGTTCGTCTGAACTCTTTGCAAATTTATAAACAAAAAAAAATCCCATGTACATAATTAATTAGTCACTGCGTTGGCTCAATACTTTTTTTGAAGCACCTTTGGCACCAATTACAGCCTCAAGTATTTTTCAGTATGATGCTACAAGCTTGGCGCACCTATTTTTGGGCAGTTTCTCCCATTCTTCTTTACAAGACCTCTCAAGCTCCATCAGGTTGGATGGGAAGCGTCGGTGCACAGCCATTTTCAGATCTCTCCAGAGAGGTTCAATCAAGTTCAAGTCTGAGCTCTGGCTGGGCCACTCAAGGATATTCACAGAGTTGTCCCGTAGCCATTTGTTATCTTGGCTGTGTGCTTAGGGTCGTTGTCCTGTTGGAAGATGAACCTTCACCCCCAGTCTGAGGTCCAGAGCACTCTGGAGCAGGTTTTCATCAAGGATGTCTCTGTGCATTGCTGCATTCATCTTTTCCTCGACCCTGACTAGTCTCCCAGTCCTTGTAGCTAAAAAACATCCCCACAGCATGATGCCGCCACCATCATGCTTCACTGTTGGAATAGTATTAGCCAGGTGATGAGCGGTGCCTGGTTTCCTCCAGACATGACGCTCGCCATTCAGGTCAAAGAGTTCAATCTTTGTTTCATCAAACCAGAGAATTTTGTTTCTCATGGTTACGAGTCCTTCGGGTGCCTTTTAGCAAACTCCAGGTGGGCAGTCATGTGCCTTTTACTAAGAAGCGGCTTCCATCTGACCACTCTAACATACAGGCCTGATTGGTGGATTGCTGCAGAGATGGTTGTTCTTCTGGAAGGTTCTCTTCTCCTCTCTCCACAGAGTGACCTTCGGGTTGTTGGTCACCTCCCTGACTAAGTTTGGCCAATGGGGGCCACTATGCTCATTGGGACCTTCAATGCTGCAAACATTTTTCTGTACCGTTCCCCAGATCTGTGCCTCAATACAATCCTGTCTCAGAGGTCTACAGACAATTCCTTGAATTTCATTGCTTGGTTTGTGCTTTTATAAATCACCTCAAAAGGTTGTGAATACTTATGTACATGTGATTTCTTATTTTTTATTTTTAATAAATATGAAAAGATTTTAAACAAACTTCTTTCACGTGGTCATTATGGGGTATGGTTTGTCGAATTTTGAGGAAAATAATTAATTTAATCCATTTTGGAATAAGGCTGTAACATAACAAAATGTGGAAAAAGTGAAGTACTGTAAATACATTCATGGACGGTATATCATTAATTATGTGTGCGTGTGGTGTGTATATATATATATATATATATATACACATATACATATACACACACACACATACACATATACATACATACATACATATACACACACACACACACACATAAAATTCAAGGGGGAAGGGGCACAGAAAGAACAAACTTAAAAGCTTAACAGGGGTTGTAAACCCTCAGCATTTTTCACCTTAACCACCTCCCACTGAACATATATGGCCAGGTGGGCGCTTTCTCCTGAGCGGACGTTCAGGAACATCCTTCAGAAGGAGGAGATCACGCGTGCCTGCGCAGCGGCGTGCTATCCGATGTGCTCATGCCACCCGGACACGGCGCATCTCCGATCGGCAGGAGGGCTCTGTGATTGGTCCTCCTGATCACGATGGCTGTGTCCAATCACAGCCATCATGTGACGTAAATAGAGAGCCAGTTGCTGGGCAATCAGCTCTTCTCTCACGGAATTGGTCAGTGAGGAGAGGAAAGCGGATCGCTGCAGCTGGCCGGTGATCAGTAAGTATGAGCTGTTTTTTTACAGCTTTTTACACACTGATCACCGGCCCAGTGTCCCCAAAACACTGTCACCACACACGTCCCCACACATTAAAAACACCTGTCCCCCACATATGTTAACAGTAAAATATGTCCCAATGATCATCTGCACACATGTCCGTGATCACACAAACCAATTATTATACACTTAACAGGATTTATTTTTTACCAAAGACATGTAGCAGAAAACATTTTGGCTTAAATTCGATTTTATTGGATTTCTTTTAAAATAGAAAGTAGAAAACATTTCCGCTCTTGGTTTTTGCTTATATTGCAAAAAAAAAAAAAACACGAGTCGTGAATAAATACCACCAAAAGAAAGCTCTATTTGCGTGAACAAAATGATAAAAATGTAATTTGGGCACAGTGTTACATGACCGCGCAATTGTCAGTGAAAGCGCGAGCGCGCTGAAAGCCGAAAATTGGCCTGGGAAGGAAAGGGGTGAAAGTGCCCAGTATTGAAGTGGTTAATGCATTCTATGCATTAACCCACTTGCTTACTGGGCACTTAAACCCCCCTCCTGCCCAGACCAATTTTCAGCTTTCAGCGCTCTCACCCTTTGAACGAAAATTGCGTGGTCATACAACACTGTACCCAAATGAATGGGCTGCATTGATGGGCACCGATAAGGCGGCACTGAAAAGTGGCACTAATAGGTGGCAGTGATGGGCACTGATGGGTGGCAGTGATTGGCACCACTGGTGGGCATTGATAGGTGGCACTGTTTTGCACTGGTGGGCACTGATTTGTGGCACTGTGGGCACTGGCAGGTGGTACTGGTTGGCACAGATGAGGCGGATGTGCCTCTTCCTCTTCGGGACGGATGTCCCTTGCACAGAAGCCGGCGATCGGCTTTTTTTTCTCATGATGTCAGGGTGAGGAGAAAAACAAACAAATAAATTACCAAGCTTCTGTTTACATCACGTGATCAGCCGTCATTGGAGAACAGCTGATCACGTGGTAAGGGGCCGGGATCAGCCCCTTACTCCGATCGGTGATCACCCGAGTCTCAATGACGGTGATCACAGGGCGCGCGGGGTGCGTGCAAAGGGGAGAACATCTATTGGCGGCCTCCCAGCAAAGTAGGTCCGCACCATAGCCGTCATTCAGCTATAGCGCGGATATGAAGGCGTTAAGGTGAAAAACCTCCTTTAGTGTAGCAGCTTCCCAGTGCCTCCCATTTTACATAAATGAACCCTGTCTTTCCAGCACCAGGAACGAGCACACTGGCTCTCACCGGTGTCTTGGGTCCTGATTGGATAGATCAATAGCAGTGCTGTCCTGCTGTCGGTCTAGGGTAGCGCTTCCCGGAGGGGGGGGGGCACTCGATGCGGGGGAGGAGCCAAGAGCCGCTGAGGGACCCTAGAAGAGGAGGATTGGGGCCACTCTGTGCAAAACCCTTGCACAGAGGAGGCAAGTATGACATGTTTGTTTTTTTTTGTTTTTTTACACAAACCTTTATGGCCCATACACACAATCCGAAAATCGGACGAAAAATACCGCTTTCAACACGATCGTACAATAAATCGGATAGTTAGTACAGAGCTTTTCGAAAGCCAATCACGACAGTTCATCTGACATTATTTGATCGGACAGGAACGAAAATTTTCCTCGTACGGTACCAGATCATACGATTTTCGTTTAGTCAGTACAGTACACCACAAAAGATGACATCACTTTCGATTTTTTTTTTGTCGTACGAAAATTTTTGTGACTTCAGTAACCTATTCAATTTCTTCTTGCGACTATTAAGTGTAAAAAGTCGGACGATCTGCCGTCCGATTTTTGGATCATGTGTACAGGGCATTAGTGTCCCTTTAAATCAAAATATGATATAGCAACTTCAGGCATCACTGCCCTTTTTAAAATTACTAACCTGCAGTATAATTGGAGCTATGAGTGTTCAGGTCCTAAATAGCTTCCATATATACACACAACACATGAGATACTAAAGAGGTGTAACCACTTATATATATATATATATATATATATATATAAAATGCTATATGTAAGGGTTAATAAGTGGGTACACCTCTTTTTCCATGCAATGCAAGAAGTCAAGTTTCTACATTTTCAAAACAGAAGATCACTCCATTAAAAAAAAAGGGGGGGGGGTGTGTGGGATTTAGTCCTATGCCTCTTACCAGCAGTTCTTCCTTTTTTGTTTTTCCGGGGGCTTCTCTGCTTTTTTCATTCTGGCATGGGCAAGGATGACAGCTGGGGTCGGTACGGCCACATCAATCGGAACAGACTGCATGAACCTGAAAGAGGCAACTGGCTAAAAGGAGGTGCTTGAAATATCTCTTAAACCTCCACGGCTTAGGACAGCCGTCACTAAATGGCCGAGTCCGGCCCGCGTGACACTTCTCTCCGGAACGCCAGTATAATAACAAATGTCAGCACTGGTTTGCTGGGACCGCGGGTTTCCCCAGCAACCAGTGACGCTGCACCCGCCCCCTGCTCACCGCATGTCTCGGAGTTTACCAGCACGCACTCACGGGCCGCGAGTAGGGGCGTGACATCACGTGCGTGCCCCGCCCCCTGCTGCTCGCGGTTCCCGGGTCCACTCCTGGCTCTCCTTGTGAGTAGGGGCGTGGCGTCACGTGTGCACCCCGCCCCCTGCTGCTCGCAGGGTCCACTCCTGGCTCTCCTTGCGAGTAGGGGGCGTGACGTCCCGCCCCCTGTTACTCGCGGTCCCGGGCTCTCCATATCTCGCAGCATCCGCCCCTCCTGAATTCAAGGTATGTGACATGTTAATAATTAGTGATCACTAATGAGCATATTTTTTATTGTGCACACTGATGGACACATTTTGTTGTGCCCATCAGAGTGCCCCTTAACATAATATACCCATCAGCGTACACATTAAAAATATACCCATCAGCGTGCCCCTTAAAATAAAATGTGCCCATCAGAGTGCCCCTTATTTTATGTTAAGGGGCACGCTGTTTGGACATATTTTATGTTCAGAGGCACTCTGATGGGCAAATTTTATATGTTAAGGGGCACTCTGATGGGCAAATTTTATGTTAAGGGGCACGCTGATGGGCACAACAAAACGTGCTCCTAAACATAAAATATGTCCAACAGCGTGCCCCTTAAGGGGCACGTTTTGTTGTGCCCATCAGGGTGCCCCTTAACATAAAATGTGCCCATCAGCGTGACCCTTATTTTATGTTAGGGGGCACGCTGATGGGCACATTTTATGTTAAGGGGGACGCTGATGGGCACATTTTATGTTAAGGGGGCACTCTGACCGGAATGCCTGATGTAAAGGGGCACTGTGATGGGCACACCTGATGTAAAGGGGCACTGTGATGGGGACATCTGATGTAAAGGAGCGCTGTGATGGGGACACCTGATGTAAATGAGCGCTGTATTGGGGATCCCTGATGTAAAGGGGCGCTGTGATGGGGACACCTGATGTAAAGGAGCGCTGTGATGGGGACACCTGATGTAAAGGAGCGCTGTGATGGGGACACCTGATGTAAAGGAGCGCTGTGATGGGGACACCTGATGTAAAGGAGCGCTGTGATGGGGACACCTGATGTAAATGAGCGCTGTATTGGGGATCCCTGATGTAAAGGGGCGCTGTGATGGGGACACCTGATGTAAAGGGGCGCTGTGATGGGGATCCCTGATGTAAAGGAGCGCTGTGATGGGGACACCTGATGTAAAGAAGTGCTGTAATGGGGATCCCTGATGTAAAGGGGCGCTGTAATGGGGATCCCTGATGTAAAGGGGCGCTGTGATGGGGACACCTGATGTAAAGGGGCGCTGTGATGGGGACACCTGATGTAAAGGGGCGCTGTGATGGGGACACCTGATGTAAAGGGGCGCTGTGATGGGGACACCTGATTTAAAGGAGAGCTGTGATGGGGACACCTGATTTAAAGGAGAGCTGTGATGGGGACATCTGAGGTAAAGGAGCGCTGTGATGGGGACATCTGAGGTAAAGGAGCGCTGTGATGGGGACATCTGAGGTAAAGGAGCGCTGTGATGGGGACATCTGAGGTAAAGGAGCGCTGTGATGGGGACATCTGAGGTAAAGGAGCGCTGTGATGGCTTCATCTGAGGTAAAGGAGCGCTGTGATGGGGACATCTGAGGTAAAGGAGCGCTGTGATGGGGACATCTGAGGTAAAGGAGCGCTGTGATGGGGACATCTGAGGTAAAGGAGCGCTGTGATGGGGACATCTGAGGTAAAGGAGCGCTGTGATGGGGACACCTGATGTAAAGGGGCGCTGTGATGGGGACATCCGAGGTAAAGGAGCGCTGTGATGGGGACACCTGATGTAAAGGGGCGCTGTGATGGGGACATCTGAGGTAAAGGAGCGCTGTGATGGGGACACCTGATGTAAAGGGGCACTCTGATGAACAAACCTAATTTAAAGTGCACTCTGATGGGCACACCTGATGTGGTGGGGACACCTGATTTAAGGAGGCACACTTATGGTGACACCCAATGTAAGGGGGCACTCTGAGGACACGCTATGCAAGGGGGCACTGATGGGGGAAACAAAACAAAAATGTGTAGCGCTAAACCAAATGAGAACTGCACTCTGAACAAGTGCAGTGTATAACAGTGATTGTGATTAAAGCAGTCAACAGAACATCTAGTGACAGATGTATAGTAACGTTCATATAATCCACCGTGATGAAAGTTATTCCGTGATGAAAGATAGTTAGAATAATCCACAATTATCAAAAGTGGCAACAGTAGAATCCCCCGACGCGTTTCGCATCCAAATGCATCATCTGGGGTGCATTTGGATGCGAAACACGTCGGGAGATTCTACTGTTGCCACTTTTTATCATTTGATAAGCGCTGTTATACCGATTGGTGGTGGTCACTTCACGTTAAATCTGTTGGGAGCACTATCACTTTGATTATTATCCATTAGTTTTTTCATTAAGCATTCAATTTATTTTGATAATATTAATGAACTTTATTTTTTGGGTGAAATTTTTTATTTATTTTTTATATGTTATATAGTCCACACCATTGTGGATTATTCTAACTATCTTTCATCACGGAATAACTTTCATCACGGTGGATTATATGAACGTTACTATACATCTGTCACTAGATGTTCTGTTGACTGCTTTAATCACAATCACTGTTATACACTGCACTTGTTCAGAGTGCAGTTCTCATTTGGTTTAGCGCTACACATTTTTGTTTTGTTTGTTCTTTACCACTTTCAACTGGTTGTGTGAGCTGCTATACCACCAGGCAGCGCAGAATTTTTGTATTTGTTTTTCTCTGGCACTGATGGGGGAACCTTATATAATGGGTCAGATGATATAAGGGGGCACACTGATGGGAGTAACCAGCTGTAAGGCGGCCTTCCATTGCAGAAACCTGATGTAAGTGGGCACTCTGACAAGAATACCTGATGTAAGGGAGTACTCTGACGTTGGCAACTGATTTTTGGGGTTAGTCTGATGGGGCACCCAATGTAATGAATTACTCTGATAGGGGCAACTGATGTAAGGGGGAACACTAATGGGGACATTTACATTTACAGGAGTATTACCAAAGTGTGTGGAGGAAACCGTAGGTCCATAGGAAAAGCACCAGAGAGCATGGCTTGTGCCAAGAAAAGGAAGGTAGATGCTGAAAACCGAGTCTTCAAAGATGAATCGACAGACCAATATATGTTCATTCTTCCCATGGGAAGTTTAAAACCAATTTGTCTCATTTGTTGCAAAACTGTGGTGTTAATAAAAAGTAGCAATGTGAAGCGTCACTACGAAACAAAACAGTTCTTTTGCGCAAACATATCCACAGCATTCCAAGGTGAGGGCACGTAAAATAACGGAACTGAAAGCCCAGTATGACAGATCCACCAAAGTCCTCTCACATTCATTTACAGCCCAGCAGCGTGCAAATGAATGCTCACTTAAAGTAGCATTAGTTTTGGGGCAACACAAAAAGACCATTTACCGATGGTACATTTGTAAAGGAGTGTTTGAATGCTGTTGCTGAAACTTTACGAGGGTAAACAAAAAGATGAGCTGTGTGGAAAAATCAACCAGATCCCACTGTCAACATCAACAGCAACTAAAAAGACTGAAATATTAACAGAGGATGTATTGGCACAACTTGATGCAGCTATTCAGAGTGCAGCATGCATTTCTTTAGCCATTGATGAATCAACAGATATAACTGATAATGCCCAGCTTTTGGTGTATGTAAGATTTTTGCACAAAGAAACAAAAAGAACTCTGTGAGGACCTGTTAGGTGTAACACCACTTGAGACACACACAAGAGGACAAGACATATATGAGGCCATTAAGGAGATTTTGAGAAAGAGGAAGATCGATCTGAAAAAAGTGGTCTCGGTTACCACAGATGGTGCCCCTGCCATGGTAGGAAAGGAGAGAGGAGCCGTGGCACGACTGAAAGGACAACCCTGACCTTATTTCTTACCATTGCATCATTCACCAGACCGTCCTGTGTGCCATTCTATCAGACCGGTTTGCAGAAATCATGGACACAATGATGAAACTCATCAACTTCCTCAGAGTATCCTCATCCCATCAACATCGTTTACGAAGAGAGTTTCTTAAAGAAGTTGAGGCAAATGCAAATGACCTTTTACTTCACAACAATGTTAGATGGCTGAGTAAAGGCAATGTATTGGAACGCTTTTGGTCCATTCGAACAGAAGTAGCGGCTTTCTTAGTGCAACTCAAAAGTCAGAAAGCAAGACCATTTTCACAAGATGAGAGCACAATGGATAATATCGCTTTCCTAGTGGACATAACATCACACCTTAATGAACTCAATTTAAAGCTCCAGGGCAAGAACAATTCCATCTGTGATTTGATGACCGCTGTCCGCTCCTTCCAGAGAAAATAGGATTTTTTACTCACCGTAAAATGAAAAGTCCATGGACCGACACAGCCTCTCTATTTGACAAGTGGGTATTATCCGTTAATTAGGAGTGACTAGGCAGAAAACTTGTAAAAAGTGTTGCATCACACCTTCCACAGTACCGCCCAGGGGGCGGACCCTCTGGGTATATCCCCTCAGTCTGCATCTTGCAGATCAGTTCGTCAAAAAGCAGTACAAACTTAAGAGGGGTGGGTGCTGTGTCGGTCCATGGACTTAGAGAAAAGGATTTTACGGCGAGTAAAAAATCCTATTTACTCTTTCGTCCATGGACCGACACAGCCTCTCTATTGACAAAGTGGGACGTCCCAAAGCAGTGTCAGAGAAAAAACGAGGGGTGGTAACAGCATAAAAATAAACTTCACCCCAAACATCACTCCCTCAACGGAGGAGTTGCAACTCTAAACAGCCGCCTGCAAAACTTTGCGGCCGAAACAGGCATCCGAAGATGCACCTACATCAACTTTGTAGAATTTTGTGAAAGTGTGAGCGGACGACCAAGTCGCCGCTTTACATAATTGGGAAACAGACGCTTGATGTCGGAAAGCCCAAGGAGGCACCTATTGCCCTGGTCGAATACGCCATGACCGGAAAGGGGGGCGCTTGACCCCTTAAAGCGTAAGCCTGGATTTCTTATCTTTCGGATCCACCTAGAGATGGTGGCCGACGAGACTGCTTGGCCCTTCTTGGGACCAGCCACCGAAACAAACAGTGAGTCTGACTTCCGGAACAGGGAAGTAGCAGATAGGTATACTCTCAAAGCTCGGATAACGTCCAAGGAATGCAACGCTGACTCCTTAGGATTCGACGGATGAGGACACAAGGATGGAAGTACAATGTCTTTGTTGAGATGAAAAGCCGAAACGACTTTCGGAAGAAAGGAAGGCTGCGGCCGCAGCACCACCTTATCCTTGTGGAAAATCAAATAGGGAGCCTTGCAGGACAAGGCTGCCAGCTCAGAGACTCGTCTAACTGACATAACAGCCACCAAAAAGACCACCTTCTGAGAAAGTGTCAACAGGGGAATATCTCTAATATTCTCAAACGGTGCCTTCTGAAGCACCGAGAGGACCAGGTTCAAGTCCCTCGGAGGTAGCGGGGGACGGACCGGAGGGGCCACATGTCGAACCCCCTGCACAAATGTACTCACGAGAGAGAGAGTTGCCAGGGGTCACTGAAAAAAGACAGCCAGGGCAGACATCTGTCCCTTAATCGTACTTAAGGCAAGCCTTTGGTCCACCCCACTCTGTAAAAACAGCAGGATTCTGGAAACCAAATAAGTACGCGCATGCCATTTAATTTCCTCACACATGGAGATGTAGGCCTTCCAAGTGCGGTGATAAACCTTCCTACAGGACGGTTTCCGAGCACTTCTCATAGTAGAGATTACTGAATCTGATAGGCCCCGGTCTCTCAGTACCTGGCTCTCAATAGACACGCCGTTAAAGCCAATGACCGTAAAGCAGGATGGAGTATGGGACCTTGCGATAGCAGGTCCTTCCTTAGTGGTAGGCGCCAGGGGACGTCTGCTACCAGACGTACTAGATCGGCGTACCAAGGAAGCTGAGGCCAATCTGGAGCGATTAGGATCATTGGAATTCCCTCTGCCTCCACTCTGCGGAGCAGTATTTTCCAACTTTAGCGTATCCCGCACTGCAGTAATAAGGTCAGATACCAAAGCCGTCTCGCGTACTGACCTGGACTTGGAGTCATCCTCACTGTCTGAACGGTCACGGTCTGCAGTCTCTGATGCGTCAGAATCTGGGCCATGAGCCGTGGCTGGACCTGGTTCCGTCTCAGAAATATCCCCAGAAGATTGCAGGGGACAGGGGCGTTTACTACCCCCTGTATTCCCGTGTGCTGCTTCCACCCTGGCAGCAAACGCCTCCAGGATTGCTGACATAGCGTCCATAGACACCTCAGGGGCACCAGCTGCTAAATCTGGTATTTCAGGGGAGAAGACATCTGGCTCAGATGCCATGCTGACCACACGCTGACACTCACAGGGCTCCAGGCAAGATATTAATAGGCCACCCTCCTGTGCTGCAGAGATGCTGGATCACCCAGAGGACTCACCACCCTGGACCGGTACTGCTATGCTGCCGTGTGTTGCGCCTGTGATGCTGTCCCACTGCTGCTGTGTCAGTCTGCTTCTTTTATCAGCGCTTCCTGTGTGAATTTTTCGCGCCAGTGTAATGCACCCTAGAGGCCGGAGACTCTGGCAAAATGGCCGCCAAAGCGTCTGTATGGAAGATAATGTGGGCTCTAAGAAAATGGCCGCCGAGCCGACGATAGAGGCCAAAGCAGCCGTAGACCACAAAAAGATGGCCGCCGAACGGCAATATATACATACAGCGTGGATCATAACAAACATGGCCGCCGATCAGTCGATAGAGGCCAGTGGGTGTGCAACTACAAAAAAATGGTGCCGAAACCACAGGAAGATGGCCGCCGGGCAGTCTCTAGAGGCCGAACCCGGCATGGACCACCGCAAAATGGCCGCCGACAGCATGGAGGAGGAAGCACACACAGGTAAGCAGAAATGACATTTCTTTTAAATGTTAGTTACAGCCAGCCCCGCTCCAGTGGAACGCCTTAGGTGACCCCCAGCAACCTTTAGCTAGAAGCCCAGGGAGGAGGGAAAGGCAGGGAGAGAGGGAAGAAAGGGGCCACAACCACTTACTTGATCTCTCCAGGAATGTCCAGCCCAAATCACGCAGCCGAGGCAGGGGAGTTTACTTACCTATCCTGCATGTATCATGCTGGAAGACATTCCAAACAGATCATAGTCCGCGCACGGAAGGTGGCTGTTGGCCAGGCATGCTGTGATTGGACCCAAGGGGACGATCATATGTATGCCCTGAAGCGCGACGCTCACCGGACAGGCTGCTGCGACTCGGCCGTAAGGTCAGCCGAAGCCGAGCGGTCCAATGCAAGCCTTGGAGCGTAAGCTCACCGGCCAGGCTGCTGTGACTCAGCCGTAAGGTCAGCCGAAGCTGAGCGGTCCGATGCAGGCCCTGGAGCGTAGGCTCACCGGCCACCCGTGGAGCGATGGGCATGTTGTGGAAAACCCAGCGCGTAGCTAGGGTTGGCACACGCTCGATGGCCGAAACTGGGGAGACTACAAGGATCGAGGATCCAGCCTGTCACCCAGTCAGCAGTTGATCGAAGATCGCAGGAAACAAAAAAATGTAGCAACAAAAATATATATTTTTCCCCCGGACCAATGGGCCCGAAGGAAGCCATGTCCTACTCCTTGCTAGACAGAAAAAAAAACTGATCTGCGAGATGCAGACTGAGGGGATATACCCAGAGGGTCCGCCCCCTGGGCGGTACTGTGGAAGGTGTGATGCAACACTTTTTACAAGTTTTCTGCCTAGTCACTCCTAATTAACGGATAATACCCACTTGTCAATAGAGAGGCTGTGTCGGTCCATGGACGAAAGAGTAAACTGGATTTGTTCAAAGAAGATCTGCAAGGAGAGTACTTGCATTTCACAAAGGTGAAAGAACGGATTCAAGGAAAGAGAGAGGTTTCTCCTTTTGTTGACTTCATAAATAAACTCATTGGAAACTTCAGTAAAAAGGTTTGATGGCTTCAGTCTTGGACAGCAGATCCTCCTGTTCATCCACAATCCATTCCTCATTAAAAGATGTCAGAGTGTTTTCAAAAGGAGGTGACACAGACCTTCAAGTGGGCACATGAGGGATCTCTACAGACAGAAATGATTGACCTGCAAACAAATGTTGCACTAAGAGCACTTTGGAGGAACTGATCCTGCTAACTTCTGGCTACAGACTGTTCCTGGGACTGATTTCCCTTGTCTAACCAAGGTAGCACTACACACCTTGACCATGTTTGGATCTACATACAGCTGTGAGTCAGCTTTCTCCACTATAAAACATTATTAAAACGAAGTATCGTTCCAGGCTCACCAATGAGCACCTACATATGTGCATGAGAATGGCAGTAACTCAATTTAAGCCAAGAATCAAACTACTGGCAGGACAAGCAAAAGCCCATTTTTCTCACTAGACAGGGAAGGTTTTTGCATGGTCAAAAAATTTAAATAAAACTGAGGATAATGTGTGCACTTTTTCAAATTGACACCTTTAGTTTAAGTCAGAAGGTGCTTATTTTACTTGAAAAATGGATGTGCTTTTTATGTTTTATTAAAGAGTTATTGATTTATTTCCATATTGTTTTTGTTAAAAATATTTGTTTGTTTTCCATACAAAAAGACAAGAGTAAATGTAAAGCTATCCTAGTTCTAACTGTCCACATGTTTAATGTTGTAACTGAAACATGACAATAAAGATTGTTGAAATGCTAAGGAAATTGTACATTTCTCATGTTTTGATAGACATACAGTGACTACAATCTTTTTGAGTGATGGCACAGACTTGAGGTTCGGACCTCGGGCCAAAGAAAATTTTGGCGACCGGACCTCCTTGAATTTTAAATTCAGTACCCCTGGTTTAGGAGATATTTACAAAAATGACGGGCGCCGATGTCAACGGCGCAGGCGCACTTTAGCAATGGCGATTGTGCCGTTCCTAAAGGAGGCCGTGATTGGCGGATCACGCGCACATGCGTGGAAGTGACGTCATCGCTGCTCCGGCCAATCACAGCGCCAGAGCCGCGATACCCAGAAGTAACCCCCGGGAGAAATGTCGGCCGCCCGAGCGTGTGTACGAGGACGGCTGCGGTGGCTTTGATCTGAGGTGAGTATTACATAATGAGCTAGCGTGCTATGCATACTAGCTCATTATGCCTTTGTCTCGCAGGTGGTGTTTTTTTTGTTTTTGTAAAAGTGGGTTTACTACCTCTTTAACTGGTTAGATGAGATAGAGAAAACAGGGACAGTTAAAGTGGAAGTAAACCCTCCTATCATTTTCAGGCAAGGAAGCTGACATCTTAGCCTCTGTTTAATCTTCAACTGCCATGATGCTGCACATGTGATCAGTTATGACACCAGCCATTGGATGGTGTGACAGTTTGGTTGAGAGCACAATCAATGTGACAGTTGGCATTCCCAGCATGCCGGGAATGTAACTGCTTTTAGATGGGTTTACTTCCGCTTTAAGTTCTGCTTTAACCCTGTATTAGGACAGTGTTCAAATCTAGTTTACAACTGATAATGAGATCTGCCAGCACGGTACAGACAAGGTAAATACAGTAAACATTAACTCCCCAACCACCTTATAAACATTACAGGAGATAGAAAAGCCACACAGCATTTTCCAGTTCTGGAGATTTCACCAGTTTTCGTCCATCTTCATTGGCCGGCAAGGGATGGCATCACTCTTGCGCACACAAGGATCGGGTCGGCTGCTGTAAGCTGGGCTGCGCATGGCCAGCTCAGTTTACATTCCAGAGATCGCTGTGAGCAGGCAGGCGTAGTTTATTCCAGAAGAAACACTGCATGACTCTTTTGCAAAAAAAAGCCTGCCTGCTCACACAGTATGCAACAGAAGAATGTCAGTTCCGCTTTAGGAGCACACACCAGTCCTCTTGCTTTGCAGAAACAGTATATTGCTATAATAAGCCACAAGCATTTGGGATATTAAAGTGGAAAAGTAGCCATACTCATGTACACAAAACAAGTAACCTGACATGTTTTCCTTATAAAAAGTTTGTCTGTCATCTAGGACAAGGGGGATGCAGGGTTGTGAAATGAATGAACCCCAGATGTTAAATCCGGTGATAAAATGCCCCAGTTGAAGTACCTTAGTAAAATGTCAGGTACATAGCCTGCTTGGCTCTACACACCACGCTTATTTTTATTCTTGTGATCACCATTTGTACTCATCTTACAGCGATAGTTTTCACCTTTTTTTTTATTTTTTTAAACCACTTCAATACAGGGCATTTTCACCTCCTTCCTGGCCAGACCAATTTTTAGTTTTCAGCGCCGTCGCACTTTGAATGACAATTGTGCGGTCATGAAACACTGTACCCAAAATGAAATCTTTATGGTTTTTTTTTTTCCCCCCACAAATAGAGCTTTCTTTTGGTGGTATTTGATCACCTCTGCGGTTTTTATTTTTTGCGCTATAAACAAAAATAGAGCGAAAACTTTGAAAAAATTACATATTTTTTACTTTTTTCTATAATAAATATCCCCAAAAAATATATAAAAAAACTTTTTTCCTCAGTTTAGGCCGATACGTATTCTTCTACATACTTTTGGTAAAAAAAAAAAAAAAAATCGGCGTTTATTGGTTTGCGCAAAAATGATAGCGTTTACAAAATAGGGGTCGTTTTATGGCATTTTTATTATTTTTTTTTTTACTAGTAATGGCGGCGATCAGCAATTTGTTTCGTGACTGCGACATTATGGTGGACACATCGGACACTTTGGCACATTTTTGGGACCATTGTCATTTTCACAGCGATCAGTGCAATAAAAATGCACTGGTTACTGTGAAAATGACACTGGCAGTGAAAGGGTTAACCACTAGGGGCGCTGGAGGGGTTAAGTGTGCCTAGGGGAGTGTTTACTACTGTGTGGGGGCGTGGCTACGACTAACACGTCACCGATCTCCGCTCTGATTACACAGAGCGGAGATCGCTGACAGTGTCAGTAGAGGAGCGGGGAGATGCTGAGTTTACACACACATCTCCCCGCTCCAAGCCTCCGTGAGACGATCGCGGGGATCCCCGCGGCGATCGAGTCCGCGGGACCCGCGGTCCCACTCACGGGGAAGGCAGGGGGGTCGCGAGCGCGACCCCGACGTCGGCAGTTAAAGGGCCACGTACAGGTACGTGATTGTGCCTGTACGAGCCATTCTGCCGACGTATATATGCCGTGAGCGGCGGCAAGTGGTTAAACAAAAGAGCGTCAAATTTTGAAAAAAAACACAATATTTTTTACTTTTTGATTTAATAAATATCACAATTCTTTTCCTCAGTTTAGGCCGATATGTATTCTTCCACATATTTTTGGTAAAATAAAAAAATTAAAAAAAATCGCAATAAGCATATATTGATTGGTTTGCGCAAAAATTATAGCATCTACAAAATAGGGGATAGATTTATGGCATTTTTATTTATCTGTATTTATTTTTTTTACTAGTAATGGCGGCGATCTGCAATTTTTATTGTGACCTTGACATTGCGACGGACATATCGGACACTTGACATGTTTTTGGGACCATTCACATTTATACAGCGATTAGTGCTATAAAACTGCACTGATTACTGTGTAAATGTGACTGGCAGGGAAGGGGTTAACACTAGGGGACGATCAAGGGGTTAGGGAGTGATTCTAACTGTAGGGGGAGGGGACTCACAAGGGGAGGAGACCGATCGGTGTTCCTCTGTACTGGGAACACACATCGGTCTCCTCTCCTCTGACAGGACGTGGATCTGTGTGTTTACACACACAGATCCACGGTCCTGCTGTGATCGCAGGTGCCTGGTGGACATCCCAGCCACCGGGTCCTGAGCGATGCGGCGAGTGCGCGCCCCCTAGACGGCCGGGAAGCCCAGGACGTCATATGACAACCACCCGGAGGGAGAGAAGGTTCCTGCCGACGTCATTTTACAATGACTCGGTAAGGAAGTGGTTAAATTGTATATTTATTAAATAATTTTTGGGTCATAAAGAGGTAACAAGACATTGCCAAAGACACACATAATAAGAGGAACATAAACATTGAAGTTACATTCAGACAGCTTAAAAAAACTGTCAAATTCCAGCTTTCGAAAAAACCTGGAATCCTTGGATCAAATACCACTTCTCATGCCATGGTAGCTGACAACCCTACTCAGATAAAAGTGATTTGCAATCCCAAACCCAAACTTTCAGAGCCTTGGTGCTACCCTACCTTCTGTTGTGAATATTATAATGCTTTTTACACACTCAGACAGGAAGCCATACGATCTGAGCTAATCCAGTGGACTCCTGCACTTTTTTCTCTATTCTCCTCACTATTCTATTCTTCCTTTTCTTGTGTATCCCCTTTTCTGTGTTCTTTTCTTTTATATATTTTTTTTTTTCTCTTCGGCTCTATTTTTTATTCTTTTACTGAACAGTAATGAAGTATTATTCTATTTAACAAATTTTAACAGCTCTGGTCCAAGCTAATACTCTATATGGTAGCATTATTTCAATCGTAGTTAATTATTCTTAGTTATATTAACTAATTTACTTTTCTTTTCTGTAATGGTCAAATAACCTACCTAACAGTAGCTACTTAGTGGACCTTAAAATTCTACCATTTATGTTAAACATGATTTGTTTACTGTTGTATTATTTATTACAACTGCTTGTATTTACTTGTTGATCCAATCAATCATCAGTCATTTGGAGACATCCGTCTAACAGGACTGAAGAGTCAGAGTATAAAGCCTCGTACACACGACCGAGTTTCTCGGCAAGAACCAGCAAGAAACTTGCTGGCAGAGATTTCTTGCAGAGAAATTTGTTTGTGTGTATGGTTTCTCGTCAAGAAAACCGACTAGAATCTCGACGAGAAAATAGAGAACCTGCTCTCTATTTTCTCGTCGAGATTCTCGTCGGCTTGTTTCTCGACAAGAAAATTGTGTGTGCGTACACTTACCTGTCCTCCGGGAAGCCCGCGCATGCTCGAAATGACTTTGACGCATGCGCGGTAGCTTCCTAGGCATAGGATAGGGTGTACAAAGATGGCGGCGACGGCATCGAATGTGACGAGCGCATGCTCGTCGTATTCAATTACGTCACCGCGTTCGCTCCATTCAAAGAACCGCGGGTTCTTTGAAATGAGCGTGTGTACACTCGGCCGGGACAAGTTTCTTGTCCAAGGATCTCGTCGAAAAAAACGACGTGTTTTTTACGACGAGATTCTCGGCCGTGTGTACGAGGCTTAAGATATTATCAAAGAACATTTCAAGATATCGTGGAAAGCTAGTATGGCCTGTCTAAATTTGTTCAAATAGATAAGAAAAAATAAATAAAATAAAAAAGAGAAGAAAGGAAAAATAAAATAAATTTAAAAATAGTAGGGACAAAAATAAACATAGAACCAAAAATGGAAAGATAGAGGGAGTAGCACCATCCTACGAGTGTCAGCTATATTAGATAGAAGCTGAGAACTGGTAGGAGTCAAGGACGACAGCCAACAACACGGAATCGCCCTTTTGGCAGCTAGGAGTATAAAAGCCATCAGCTTCTGTGCAGATTTTGAAATACTCAGGAAAGGGAGTCCCAACAGGTAGTGCAGGGGGTTCAGGGGTATATCTACGTGCAGGAGGTCTTGTATAAGGGTTTGGACATAAGTCCAGAAGGGGAAAATTAGGAGGCATTCCCAAAAAACATGGTAATAGGAGCCCATCTCCTTGGCACATCTCCAACACAGTCTAGATGCCTCTGGGTTTCTGGCGTGTAAGATATCAGGAGTCCTGTACCAGAACATTATAATTTTGTAAGCCGTCTCCTTCTGCGACACGCAGCGGGATACCTTAGAGCAGTGGTTCTCAACCTTTCTAGTGCTGTGACCCCTTAATAAAATTTCCCAAGTTGTGGGGACCCCCAACTGTAAAAATATTTTTGTAGCGTGGGTTGTCCGCACCCAAGGCAAGACAAGTAATTTGCGCCCCTAACCCACAGACATTTATCGCTCCCCGAGTCCCTTCCACTCGTACAGTATTAAAACCCCTTATGGTACATTTTAGGATGTACCACTCTTTGTTCTCCTTTCTTTCCCTTTTATCTCTCTATCCTAATTTCTTGTTTCCCCATCTCTCTCTCTAGCCGTCTTTCTTGTTCTCTTATTTCTTTCTCTCCCTTTTTCTTTGTTCATCCCCATCTTTTACTCTCCCTTCCATGTATTCTCTATTTTTATTCCTTCTCTTACTCCTTGGTGGGGAGTTGGGATGAGTGGCAGTGCTGGGATTAGTGGCAGTGCTGGGGGAAGTTCTGATCAGCAAACTTAGTTAGGTGCTCTTGATCAAGGTCATCTGCTGATCTGAGAACTGTAATGGGGACTTTTCATAGGAACTATAATCACAGGTAGTGTTACTCACTGTGTCTCCAGCTTCACTGTGTCTCCGAATTTGTGGTGTCTCGCAGCAGTGACAACTATGCCGAAATCAGGAGATGGGGGGGGGTCTCCTCCAGCCCCTCCCACTTCATTCCTCACTGGTCAGCTGACCCCTAGTCTCTGCCCCCCAGCTATGCCGTAAACCGAATGGGCAGCTGCGAAGAGGCCGAGTGGGCTGCCGCAGGCTGCAGGAACAGCCCAGCAGGATGGCCATGGGCTCCAGGGACAGCCCTGCTGGGCAGCCGCAAAAAGGCTGGGAGAGCGGTGCGGGATTCAGGAACAGCCCAGGATTCGTGACCCCTGGCAAATTGTCATTCGATCCCGGAGGGGGTCCTGACCCCAGGTTGAGAACCACTGCCTTAGAGGAAGACTTCCAAATCTTACCTCAGTCTGATAGGGAGATGATTTGTTGAAGGATACAAACCCATTTACTCATGTAAGAGTGGCTAGCGTCTGTTAAAGCTATAGCCTCATGGAAAATTTTGTAAATATATTAAATTAACCACTTAACGACCGCCCACTGTAAATATACGTCAGCAGAATGGCACCGACAGGCAGAATCACGTACATATACGTGATTGCCTTTGTATAGTTGGGGGGTCCGATCGGACCCCTCTTCTTTACAGTGCGTGGTCGTTTTACCTTCGGGAGCGACCCGGCATGAGGGGACGGCCGTTCGATTCCGGCCACCCCCTCTCGATCGCTCCCGGCGAATGAGAGAGTTTCCCCTGCCTGCCAGGAAGGAGGAAGTGATGTCATCTCTCCTGCGGCGCTCACATATACCGAGCGCCGTACAGGAGAAGATGCAGGTTAGTACACAAAACACTACACTGACACCAGGACACATAGGCACATAAATCGCCCCCCCAGACACCCCCCAGCCCCCAGTCACAGTGTCACTGATTGCAGTGACCATTTATTTAGTGATCACTGCAATCAGTGACATTTGTGACTGTAAAAGTGTCACTACATTTAGTTTTAGGTCCAGTGTAGCCCCCTAACCCCCCCTAATAAAGGTTTAACCCCCTGATCACCCCCCAGATAACCCTTTCACCCCCTAGCACCGCCGTCGCTATGCGATCATTTTTCTGATCGATGTCTTAGCGTCGGTGATGCTGATCGGTAGCCAGTAATTTTTTTTAGGTTCGCCGCAGGTTTTTATAGCGTCGGGTACCCCCATATATTACCTAATAAAGGTTTAACCCCCTTGATCACCCCCCAGGTAACCCTTTCACCCCCTATCACCACTGTCACTAGGCGATAATTTTTCTGATCGATGTCTTAGCGTCGGCGATGCTGATCGGTAGCCAGTAATTTTTTTTAGGTTCGCCGCAGGTTTTTATAGCGTCAGGTACCCCCATATATTATCTAATAAAGGTTTAACCCCCTGATCGCCCCCCAGGTAACCCTTTCACCCCCTATCACCACTGTCGCTAAGCGATCATTTTTATGATCGTTGTCTTAGTGTCAGTGATGCCGATAGGTAGCCAGTAATTTTTTTTTAGGTTCGCCGTCAGGTTTTTATAGCGTCAGGTACCCCCATATATTACCTAATAAAGGTTTTAACCCCCTAATTGCCCCTAGTTAACCCTTTCACCAGTGATCATCATATAAGTGTTACGGGTGACGCTGGTTAGTTAGTTTGCTTTTTATAGTGTCAGGGCACCCGCCGTATATAACCCAATAAAGGTTTAACCCCCTGATCGCCCGGCGGGTGATATCAATTAGGTTTTAGCGTCAGAGAGGGTCTGCGTCACACCCCAGGCAGCGTCAGGTTAGTGCCAGTAGCGCTAACACCCACGCGTGAAGCATAAACCCCCTTAGTGGTATAGTATCTGATCAGCTCAATATCTGATCAGATCTATACTAGCGTCCCCAGCAGTTTAGGGTTCCCAAAAACGCAGTGTTAGCGGGATCAGCCCAGATACCTGCTGGCACCTGCGTTTTGCCCCTCCCTCCAGCCCAGGCCACCCAAGTGCAGTATCGATCGATCACTGTCACTTGCAAAACACAACACACATAACTGCAGCGTTCGCAGAGACAGGCCTGATCCCTGCAACTCCAGTGCTGTAGGAGGTGATTTCACCACCACAGTTAAAAAAAAAAAAAAAAAAAAAAAAAGCATATATGCCGAAGCATTGGGGCAGCAGGGGCGGAGGAGTGATTTTGCTCCTAATGCCGCGTACATACGGTCGAAATTCCGACGGAGGCTTGCCCGTGGAAAAGTCTGACCATGTGTACGCGGCATAACTTTTGCGAGAAGATGCCCCCATGCTTCGGCATATATAAATGGTGCATGTATGCCCATCATTAGAAGTGGGTGGATGAAGGGCGGTATTCTAATGGTGGGCATACCCACCGATCAATCTTTTTTTTTCGTTCAGCCAACAGGCTGCATGAAAAAAAAGATTACAATACATGTCCAACAAGGACCAGCAACGTACTGGTATGTTGCTGGACTTTGAATGTTTATACCAGAATGATGCCTGCAGGTTTAGGTATCATCTTGGTATCATTCTTTTCAGGCAGCGGCCGGCTTTCATGTAAAAGCAATCCTAGTGGCTAATTAGCCTCTGGACTGCTTTTACAAGCAGTGGGAGGGAATGTCCCCCCCCCCCCGGATATAAAAAGCGCCATTGGGAAAGCATTTTATCACACCGATCTTGGTGTGGTCAGATGCTTTGAGGGCAGAGGAAAGATCTAGGGTCCAATAGACCCCAGTTTTTTCAAAAAAGAGTACCTGTCATTACCTATTGCTATCATAGGGGATATTTACATTCCCTGAGATAACAATAAAAGTGATAAAAAAAAAAAAATATGGAAGCAACAGTTTAAAAATAAAATAAAAAAGCAAAATTAATAATTAAAAAAAAAAAAAGCACCCCTGTCCTGCCCTGCTCTTGCCCAATGGCGAACGCAAGCGTCGGTCTGGCGTCATATGTAAACAGCAATTGCACCATGCATGTGAGGTATCACCGCGAAGGTCAGATCGAGGGCAGTAATTTTAGCAGTAGACCTCCTCTGTAAATCTAACGGGGTAACCTGTAAATGCTTTTAAAGGCTTTTAAAAATGTATGTAGTTTGTCGCCAATGCGCGTTTGTGCGAAATTTTAAAGCATGTCGTGTTTGGTATCTATGTACTCGGCCTAAGATAATCTTTTTTATTTCATCAAACATTTGGGCAATATAGTGTGTTTTAGTGCATTAAAATTAAAAAAAGTGTATTTTTTCCCCAAAAAATGCGTTTGAAAAATCGCTGCGCAAATACTGTGTAGAAAAAAAAATGCAACACCCACCATTTTATTCTGTAGGGCCTTTGCTTTAAAAATATATATAATGTTTGGGGGTTCAACATAATTTTCTTGCCAAAAAATAAAATATGTTTTCATGTAAACAAAAAGTGTCAAAAAGGGCTTTGTCTTCAAGTGGTTAGAAGAGTGGATGTAAGCTTCCTAATGTTGTGTATAAAATGCCAGAACAGTTCAAAACCCCCCCAATTGACCCCATTTTGGAAAGTAGACACCCCAAGCTATATACTGAGAGGCATGTCGAGTCCATGGAATATTTTATATGTTGACACAAGTTGCGGAAAAAATACAATTTTTTATTTTTTTTTGCACAAAGTTGTCACTAAATGAAATATTGCTCAAACATGCCATGGGCATATGTGGAATTACACCCCAAAATACATTCTGTTGCTTCTCCTGAGTACGGGGATACCACATGTGTGAGACTTTTTGGGAGCCTAGCCGCGTACGGGACCCCAAAAACCAAGCACCGCCTTCAGGCTAAGGGTGTCAATTTTTGATTTCACTTCTCACTGCCTATCACAGTTTCGGAGGCCATGGAATGCCCAGATGGCACAAAACCCCCCCAAATGACCCCATTTTGGAAAGTAGACACCCCAAGCTATTTGCTGAGAGGTATTGTGAGTATTTTGCAGATCTCGCTTTTTGTCACAAAGTTTTGAAAATTGAAAAAAAAAAATGAAAAAAAAAAAAAATGTTCTTTCTTCATTTTCAAAAACAAATGAGAGCTGTAAAATACTCACCATGCCTCTCAGCAAACAGCTTGGGGTGTCTACTTTCCAAAATGGGGTCATTTGGGGGGGTTTTGTGCTATTTTGGCATTTTATGGCCTTCAAAACTGTGATAGGTAGTGAGGAGTGAAATCAAAAATTTGCGCCCTTAGAAATCCTGAAGGCGGTGCTTGGTTTCCGGGGTCCCGTACGTGGCTAGGCTCCTAAAAAGTCCCACACATGTGGTATCCCCGTACTCAGGAGAAGCAGCAGAATGTATTTTGGGGTGCAATTCCACATATAACCATGGCATGTGTGAGCAATATATCATTTAGTGACAACTTTTTGCAATTTTTTTTTTTTTTTTTTTTGTCATTATTCAATCACTTGGGACAAAAAAAAAAATATTCAATGGGCTCAACATGCCTCTCAGCAATTTCCTTGGGGTGTCTACTTTCTAAAATGGGGTCATTTGGGGGGGTTTTGTACTGCCCTGCCATTTTAGCACCTCAAGAAATGAGATAGGCAGTCATAAATTTAAAGCTGTGTAAATTCCAGAAAATGTACCCTAGTTTGTAAACGCTATAACTTTTGCGCAAACCAATAAATATACGCTTATTGACATTTTTTTTAAAGACATGTGGCTGAATACATTTTGGCCTAAATGTATGACTAAAATTGAGTTTATTCGATTTTTCTTATAACAAAAAGTAGAAAATATCATTTTTTTTCAAAATTTTCGGTCTTTTTCTGTTTATATCGCAAAAAAGAAAAATCGCAGAGGCAATCAAATACCATTAAAAGAAAGCTCTATTTGTGGGAAGAAAAGGACGCAAATTTCGTTTGGGTACAACATTGCATGTCCGCACAATTTACAGTTAAAGCAGCGCAGTGCAAAATTCTGAATTCACCTCTGGTCCTTTAGCTACCAAATGGTCCGGGGCTTAAGTGGTTAAGTGAGGTTCGTATGGGCCTTGGGTGCATAGGAGTTCAAAACTGGTAGGTTTGGCTAGCGAAAGGCCACAGGGGACATTTTTTTTTAATGCCATTCATCTGCACTATGTGGAGGCCTTCTCTTTTTATATGATTTATGCTGATCCTTGGACGTAAGAAGCAACATAAACATCAGGAACATCACGGCTGAAATCCGGATTTTGGTACCGCCTCTGGCTTGATGCACACAGGTATACTTATATACCAGTCCAACCGTGGAAGTTCGGATCGGAAATCGAGTTCCTGACTGTCATTACATGCTTGCTTGACCTACCGCCGCTGGCGTGTGTGTCCACGATTGAGGATAAGAGTACCCATCCCCCTTCCCTGGTGTTGGAGGCACATCCCTGGGTGTTGTGTGCGAATTCCACTCCACAAGAGTCAGCGTTATTTCTACATCTTATGAACACATCCTATGAATTTATCACCATGGGATTATGTTTTAGCAATTGTTACCCAGTTATTTGACATGAACTTTATTATATTTCAGTGTCTTTTTACGTTGATATTGCACTTCTTTCCAACCGCACGTTGCAAACAGACTCATTTATGTGAAGTTTTGCAGTAATCGTTTAGGTTTGCATACTTAGTGTGTGCTGTTATCACATTATGTATATATTTTGTACTTTTTACTTTTAGGATAATTTTTGTTTACATATGCACTGTATTTTGCACCTTATACTTTGCACTATCCCCGGATTTAACATCTGGGGTTCATTTCACAGCGCTGCATCCCCCTTGTCCTATATATTTGCATAGCTCCCAACTGTCCCCGATTTCGAGGGACTGTCCCTGATTTGGAACAATGTCCCTCTGTCCATCATCCCTCCTCATTTGTCCCTTATTTTGGTCTGATATATATAGTTGTATATAATGTACTATTTATCTATCAAAAAGTGTTTCCCGGTGCTAAACCTTTCATCCAATCTCTAAATTGCTGCATTTGTAAATACTAAAAGCCAATATAAAGGAATAGTAGTAGTAAAAAGCACTTGTGGGTTTAACCAATTTTTTTTGTACAATTCTCCTTTAACCACTTCCCGGACGTCAATATGCTATTGACGTCCGGGAAGTGGTTGTGTTATCCACACTGGACGTCATACGACGTCCTGCAGGATAACAGCCGCCGCGCGCCCGGGGGGGGCGCGCATCGCGGCGATCGGTGTGTCAGTCTGACACACCGCTGCACTGATCTCGGTAAAGAGCCTCCAGCGGAGGCTTTTTACCACGTGATCAGCCGTGTCCAATCACGGCTGATCACGATGTAAACAGGAAGAGCCGTTGATCGGCTCTTCCTCACTCGCGTCTGACAGACGCGAGTAGAGGAGAGCCGATCGGCAGCTCTCCTGACAGGGGGGGGGGTTCGCGCTGATTGTTTATCAGCGCAGCCCCCCCTCGGATACCCACACTGGACCACCAGGGAAGCCCCCCAGGAGCACCAGGGAATCCCCAATCATGTGGATGGCCAGGTAAGTCCCCCATGGCCATCCACATGCACAAATAGATAAAAAATATATGCCAATCAGTGCCCACAAATGGGCACTGATTGGCACCATCATGGCACAACCAAAAATGCATGATGCCCAGCAATGCCAGCCACCAGTCATCAGTGCCACCTATCAGTGCCCACCTATCAGTGCCACCCATAAGTATCCATCAGTGCTGCCTCATCGGTGCCCATCAGTGCTGCCTCATCGGTGCCCATCACTGTCCCCTCATCGGTGCCCATCAGTGTCGCCTCATCGGTGCCCATCAGTGTCGCCTCATCGGTGCCCGTCATTGAAGTAGAAAAGGTACTTATTTACAAAAAAAAATTAACAGAAACAAAGAAAAACTTCTTTTTTTTCAAAATTTTCACTGTTTTTTTATTTGTTATGCAAAAAATAAAAATCGCAGAGGCGATCAAATACCACCGAAAGAGAGCTCTATTTGTGGGAACAAAAATGATAAAAAAATTGTTTGGGTACAGTGTTGCATGACCGCGCAATTGTCATTCAAATTGCGACAGCGCTGAAAGCTCAAAATTGGCTTGGGCAGGAAGGTGTATAAGTGCATGGTATTGAAGTGGTTAAAGGGGGGTGGTGGCAGGGGGTGTGTCCTATGCCTACATACTTTTGCCAATAGGTGTCCATTCCCATTTCAGAAAGTTGGGAGGTATGTATTGGTATGCAATTAGTCTTATTGCTAATGCCAGCAGCTGATTGTTAGCAGTAGCGCAAATTTTTCCCTTCACTATAAGTTTTTGTTATCTAGACCAGTGTTTCTCAACCTTTTTCCAGTCGGGGCACCCTTGAAAAGTATTTTCAGTCTTGAGGCACCCCTGTTCATGTTACTGTGTGTCACGGAACACACGCAAAATCATGCTCGTTCCTGACTTTTTAGGGATGACATTAATTCTTACTGGTACCCCACACATTTAAGAAAAAGGGCTGGGGGGACTTCTTTCCCTGCATTCCTGCAGCGAAGCCCATTAAAATGAATAGGCTTCCCTACACACAGCCACACAGATGTAAACCAAGAGCTTGTTCACATGTCAGGTTGGAGGGGTGGTAAAACCACATGGTTGAGCTGTTTACCATCCCCACCTTAGCTGGGAGTGTACGCATGCTGTGACTGCAGCTGGAGGCATACCCAGGGTGAATGGGGCTGCACTGCAACCATCCGTAACCATGTGCATTGCACAGGTGTGGTGATGCTGCATTTACAGTCTTAAAACAGGTGGTGAGGAGGCTACATTTTTTTTGCCTATTTACTGCCTGCCAAATGCTTCTGAAAAGCGATCTGAGCATGGATTGCTTTTCAGAGGAGCAGCAGTCCTCACAAACAAGCCCTAAAAAAGAAGTTCTGATGGTACAGGAATGGGGGGGGGGGGCAGGATTAAAAGTAACATACATACACGCAAACACACATACAAATGCATACACACACGCAAATACATGTACAAACACACACACATACAGACACAAACGTACATACAAATGCACACACACACACACAAAGCCCTTGAAAAGGTTCTAGAACAGTACCTTTCCTCACGCAGCCGGGTACTGCACTGTAGGGGGAAGCAGAGAGCACAGCACACTGCTCCTCCCTTTACTTTCACTTTGCTGAGGCTGGGGGAGCGCCCTCACAGTGCCGATGTACAGTTCGGCAGGGGATCGGGCTCATCTGACAGTCCTTTTCTCCCATGATCCTGCGGCATACCCAAGGACCTCTGGCGACACCCCAGTGTGCCGCGAAATACCGGTTGAGAAAGGCCAATCTAGACCACAACCTAGGGATGTTCAATTCCTATCGCCCCATGCCCAGGACATGCAGTTCCGGGCGCCAGGCAAGAAGTATTTCTCTTATCATCCATGGACCGACACGGCGGCTCTTAATCACTGAACGTGTGGTTATATGTCCCTGCTTGCAGGAGAAGACCTAGGCAGAATGTTAGATGTTAAAACATTCTAGAACAAACCAGAGCTGAACAGCCCCGCCCAGGGGGGCGGTCCCTCCGGACATTACCCTCCCACCTGCAGCTAGCAGACCTCAGTTTTTTTCTGCCTAGCAGAAGGAGAAGACGTGGCTCTCAGGAGCCAGTCTCCTGGAAGATTTTACTTTTAAAATGTATTCCTTTGGAAATTTTATTATTTTATTTTTGAGACCTTCAATCAACTGTCGGCTGGGCAACAGGTTGGGTACACTAGTATCCTCGTAGTCTTCCCTGTCCGACCATCGAGTGTGCTGATCCTCGCCTTGTGTGCGTGAGACTCAGTTCACGACATACCCCATGGCTCCAGGGGTGGCCGGGTTGCTTTCATGCTCCCGCGGTCCTCTCAAGATCGAACAGTACCTACTGTATCTTTCGCGGTGGACCGGGCCGACAGCTACGCAGTACGACTCTGTGATAGGTCTGTCTGAAACAAGCCAGTGGGTCCCTCTATTGGCACCGGGGGTGTTCTCCAAGGTGCTTGCAGGGACGGGTAAGTAGTCTCTCCTGCTGCAAGGTGAGTACATGCTGGCTGTGTTTCTGTGTGTGGGGGGTTCTCCCTGTCTCCCCCCTGTTATGCTGCTCTCTGCACCCTGTTGTGCTGTGTGGGGATGCTTGGGGGGTCACTCTGCCCTGGGGGGGGGCCGCTCCATGACTGTTATTTTTGCATGGGAAGTGTTCTGGGGGACTGGTTGTGTGTTTTTCTGTGCGCCATTGGCGCAGTGTTTTATTTTTAAAAAAGTGCGCCATTGGCGGCCATTTTGCCAAGGCTCAAAACACAGTTAGTTATACTGCCGCCCGGCGGCGCTTTCAGTTTCGTTTTCGGCCTCTGGCAGCGCTGCGGAACGACGCGACATACATCTCCTCACAGATTCTTCACTCTCCTCAGGCTGCACCCGCACTACAGCGCGGCTCATACAGCGGTCCGAGCGGTCCCTAAGGGTGGTGAGTACTTCGGGTATCCCCTCCTCAGCCCCAGCACAGCCAGTGGGTGGACTGTATTATTCACTGTAATGGTGAATAAGGTCTCAGAGAGTGGCAATATTGGAGTCTGGTTCACCGGTTTCTTCACATGTTAGAGACAACTAGCAGTGCTCCTGCACCTGCGGTCCTTATGGACCAGTTGTCGGCAGTCCTGGAATCAATCTGACCAGGAGGAAGCAGTGTGTGAGCGCAAGGGAGCAAAATGGCCCCTTTCCCCACTTTTTTTCCCAAAAAAAAAAGAAGGGGGGTGTGCGCTGATTCAGATATGGGCCTAGCCAATACCGCTCAGGACCCTAGCTCTGAATATATTTGATGGTTTTGAACAGGACATTCCTTGCAAGGAAGACTCCAGTTCTGTGTCAGTAAAGGACAGGGTGCTTGTTTTGTGAACTCATTGATGCAGTGAGGGACACTCGCAAGCTGAATGCTGCGGATGTAGAACCTCAGGCGGACAGTCTCCTCTGGTTCCTTAGGGCCGGGCCTTCTAAAAAGTGTTTTTTCCATATGTACCTTTCTTTGACCAGCTCATTGATAAGGTCTGGGGAAAAAGCCGCAGAAGACTTTTATGGTCCCGCAGCGTTTGCCTATAGATACCCCTTTGAAGATGCCCTACTTAAAACGTGGGCCTCTCCCCCAGTGGTCGACCCTCCAGTCGCCCGGTTGTACAAGGCCACCACTCTCCCGGTGGAGGGGACTCCTGCATTTAAAGGACCCCACTCACAGGAGGTCAGAAGTGGTGAGTAGAGCCATGTTTGCCTTGTTGGGGTCCGCCCTACGGCCTGTGGTAGCGGCGACCCTTGTGTCTCCAACACTTACGGGATGGGCATAAAATTTTGCACCAAACTGTACAGGAGCATAATCTTCCCCCAGACACTATTGCTCTGGCCCACAAAATGGTGCAGGGCCTGGTTTATGTTGCGACGCCACATTAGACGCGGCCCCTTATAACTCAGGGCCTCTGTCTTGGCGGTGGTATTGGGTTGTCTGATAGGGTTGAAATGCTGGTCTGCTGACCTAGCTTCTATGAAGCTTCTGACGAATCTACCATTTAAAGTTGGTAGGCTTTTCTGTGCTGCGCTGGATGACATCATCAAGGATGTCACGGGAGATAAAAGCACTGTTCTTCCTCAGGCTAGCAAGGGTAAGGAGGCCGCCGTAAGCAGGGTCCTTCCTTTCCAGCAAAAAAGGTGTTCTTTTTCGTCAGTCAATGTGGAGGCCCTCCCAGACTGACAGCGGTACGGCTGGTGGACACGAGCGCCCCTGGGTGCGCAAGCCGAACAAGCTGGCTCCCAAGCTCGCCTCCGCGTGAAGTCTTGCCCCCACCCGACTCCGGGGTAGGGGGGGGGGGGGACACGACTTTGCAGGTCCACGGATCGATGAACCTCCCGGATCTCCTACCGGTGGGTGTGCAAGATGATCACCTCAGGTTACAGGATAGGTTCCGTTCCTGATACCAGACAGATTCTTCCTTGAATCTTCCTCTCCTTCCTGCCCGTCGGGCGGCCCTATGGGGCCTATTCAGGTTTGCTCAGGTCCGGAGTGATTGTGCCGGTTCCATCACAGGAGAGTTTTCAGGGATTCTACTCGAATTCGTTTGTCGTTCCAACAAAGGGACGGGGTTCGGCCTATCTTGGTCCTGAATGCCTTCGTGAAGGTGCAAAAGTTCCGTATGGAATCCATTCGCACGGTGATCAATACACTCCATCAAGGGGATTTCTGGCGACCTTGGACATCAAGGACGCCTTCTTACATGTTCCGATCTGCGCAAGTCACCAGAAGTTTCTACGCTTGAGATCGGTGAAGTCCACTATCAAATTGTGGCTCTTCCTTCGGCCTAGCCTTGGCACCGAGGGTGTTCTCCAAGGTGCTTGCGCCGGTTCTAGCCTTGCTGAGATGAGCTATCTGGACGATCTTCTTCTCAGAGCAGGAAATGGCTCAGAATTAGAAGACAGCATGACTATCGTCAGTCAGACCCTCAGAGACTTCGGGTGGTTCCTGAACATTCAGGTGTCAGTCCTGGTCCCGACTCAGCGTCGGAGTACCTAGGTCTGTTTCTAGACTCCTTGGAGGCAAAAGGTATCCTACCTCCGGGGAAGTTACTGACTCTTCAGTCTGCAGTGCGGGTGCTGACATCCCGAAAATGGTCGTCAATCAGTTTTGCATGAGAGTCCTGGGACTCATGGTGGCCTCCTTCGAGGCTGTTCCGTATGCCCAATATCACTCCAGGGCATTGCGGAAGGAGATCTTGTTCACTTGGGACAAATCCCTGTTGTCTTTGGATCTTCCGATCCAGGGGAGTCACCTGGTCAGGGCGTCCCTGACATGGTGGTTGGGGTCCCCGGCTCTTCGGTCCGGGAAGTCGTCCCTCCCCGTCCAATGGACGGTGTTCACTACGGACGCCAGCCTGAAGGGCTGGGGTGTAGTCTGGGGAGTCCTGTTGGCCCAAGGGCTTGGACTCCGGACGAAGCCCGTTTACCGATCAATGTTCTGGAAATACGGGCCATCAGACTGTGCCTCTCCTCGTGGTCTGAGAGATTGCAGGATCGCTCCATTAGGATCCAGTCGGACAAGTTACGGCGGTGGCGTATGTCGACCATCAAGGGGGGACTCGGAGCTCAGTTGCTGCTTCCGAGGTCCCCTGTACCCTGAAGTGGGCTAAAAGAAGCGCGCCGGCTCTGTCGGCTGTTTACATTCCAGGCATAGAACTGGCGGACTATTTGAGTCACCAGACGCTGGACCAGGGAGAGTGGTCCTTGCACCCGGAGGTAGTTCAACTCCTTTGCCACACAAGACGGTGGGGCACATCAGAGGTGGACCCGATGGCCTCTCGACTCAATCGCTAGGTGTCGAGGTTTGTGGCCAGATCCAGCGACCCTTGGGCGGACGCCTCAGAGGCGTTAGTGGCCCATGGGGTCATTATCACCTGATATACGTTTATCCTCCGCTGCAGTTGCTTCCTTGCTCCGGATTGGCCTCGGTTTCACTGGTACGCCGATCAGGTATGTCTCGTCACGGACGTTCCCTGGCGGTTTCCAATAAGGGAGGACTTTCTGTCTCAAAGTCATATATTTCATCCTGCTTTACAGTCTCTGGCCTTAACGGCATGGCTGTTAAAGCCAGGTGTTGAGAGACCGAGGTCTCTCGGTCATTTTGTCCATATTAAGGGCACAGAAGTCTTCCTCCAGGATGGTCTATCACCATACCTGGAAAGCTTACATCGCCATGTGCGAAGAGCTGGACTGACGTCCTCGGACGTATTCCGTCCCTAGAATCCTGCGTTTCCTGCGGCATGGAGTGGCCCATAAGCTCGCTTTGAGTATCATTAAGGGTCAGATTTCGGCCTTGGCCGTCTTTTTTCAGCGATCACTAGCGGGTCATTCCTTGGTTAGCATCCATGTGCAGGGGGTTCGCCATGTGCTCCCTCCTGTCAAGTCTCCTCTCCCCTTGTGGGATCGGATTTGGTACTCTCGGTTCTCCAGGAACCTCCTTTAGAGAATATCAGGGTTATTCCCCCTTGACTTTGTCTCAGAAGGTGGCCCTTTTAGTGGCAATCACTTCTGTTAGACGTGTGTCTGAGTTGGCGACCTTGTCCTGCAAGTCGCCATATTTAGTCATCCATAAAGATTAGGAAGGGTTGCATCCGCGACTTTCTCTTGTCAAAGGTGATCTCGACCTTTCACCTAAACGAGGACATTGTCTTCTCTCCCAGAGAGTTTGCGCGGCACGCTTTGGATGTGGTACGAGCCTTGCGGGTGTACCTGTCTGCTACTGCTTCCCTCGGAAGTCTGACTCTGTTGACTGTCTCTGGTCAAAACACAGGGCCAAGCGGCTTCGTCTGCCACCATTTTCTAGGTGGATCGGATAAACCGTCATTCAAGCCTATGATCTCATGGGGAGAGCGCCTCCCCTTCCGGTTACGGCGCTTCCAACCAGGGCAATTGGTGTTTCCTGGGCTTTCCGACATAAAGCATCGGTTGCACAAGTGTGCAAGGCGGCGACCTGGTCATCTGTTCATACCCTTTCTAAGTTTTATAGGGTTGATGTGGCTGCATCTCCGGATGCTTCCTTCGGCCGCAAGGTGTTGCAGGCCGCTGTTTAATGTGGCAACTCCTCCGTTGAGGAGCTCTGCCTTGTTTGGAGTGAAGTTTTTTGGTTTTTCCATTTATACTGCTCCCATCCCTCTTGACACTGCTTTGGGACGTCCCACACGTTCAGTGATTAAGAGCCGCCGTGTCGGTCCATGGATAAGAGAAAATAGGATTTTTGTACTCACCGTAAAATCCATTTCTCTGACATCCATGGACCGACACGGCACCCACCCTTCCTTTTAAGTTTGTACTGCTTTGTTACGAACTGAGGTCTGCTAGCTGCAGGTGGAAGGGTAATGTCCAGAGGGACCGCCCCCCTGGGCGGGGCTGTTCAGCTCTGGTTTGTTCTAGAATGTTTTAACATTTAACATTCTGCCTAGGTCTTCTCCTGCAAGCAGGGACATATACCCACACGTTCAGTGATTAAGAGCCGCCGTGTCGGTCCATGGATGTCAGAGAAATGGATTTTACGGTGAGTACAAAAAACCTATTTTTCTTTTACACTTAGCCCTGCCACGGGCCAGCAGCAGGGTTTAGAGCAGACAGCTGATCATAGAAGCAGACAAAGACCGGAACCTCCCTGCCCGCTTCTATGATGTAGGAAGCGTTGAGCATACATCACTTTCGGTTTCCCCAGTGCCATTTTAAAAAAAGGGAAAGCATTTGATTACACCAATCTTAAACACCTCTGCCTAAAAAAAAAAAAAAAAAAAATCAACTCTTCACATTTTCCATCCTAGGAAAAAAAATAGGATTTTTTGTACTCACCGTAAAATCCTTTTCTCTGACATCCATGGACTGACACGGTGTCTCTTTACACTTTACACGTGGGTTATGTCCCTGCTTGCAGGAGAAGACCTAGGCAGAATGTGAGATGTTATACATACATTCTAAAAGCCAGAGCTGAACAGCCCCACCCAGGGGGCGGTCCCTCCGGGCATAACCCTCCCACTACAGTCAGCAGACTTCAGTTCGTAACAAAGCAGTACAAACTTAAAAGGAAGGGTGGGTGCCGTGTCAGTCCATGGATGTCAGAGAAAAGGATTTTACGGTGAGTACAAAAAATCCTATTTTCTCTTATCATCCATGGACTGACACGGTGTCTCTTTACACTTTACACGTGGGATGTCCCAAAGCAGTGTCAAGAGGGATGGGAGCAGTATAAATGGAAAAACCAAACTTTCACTCCAAGAAGGCAGATCTCCTCAACCGGAGGAGTCGCAACTTTAAACAGCGGCCTGCAGCACCCTGCGGCCGAAGGAAGCATCCGAAGATGCAGCCACATCAACCTTATAAAAAACTTAAAAGGTATGAACAGACGACCAGGTCGCCGCCTTGCACACTTGTGCAACCGACGCTTGATGTCGGAAAACCCAGGAAGCACCAATTGCCCTGGTGGAATGCGCCGTAACCGGAAAGGGAGGCGCCCGCCCTTTGAGAGCATAGGCTTAAATGACGGTTTGTCTGATTCCCCTAAAAATGATGGCAGACGAAACCGCTTGGCCCTGTTATGGCCCAGGGACAGTCAAACAGTGAGTCGGACTTCCGAATAGAAGCAGCAGCAGACAGGTACACCCGTAAGGCTCGTACCACATCCAATATGTGCAGCGTAAACTCTCTGGGATGCGATGGGTGAGGACACAAGGACGGGAGGACGGGAGGACAATGTCCTCATGTAGGTGAAAGGTAGACACCACCTTTGGCAAAAAAGGAAGGTCGCGGATGCAACACCGCCTTATCCTTATGGATGACTAAATATGGCGACTTGCAGGACAAAGCCGCCAACTCAGACACTCGTCAAACAGAAGTGATTGCCACTAAAAGGCCACCTTCTGAGACAAGACAAGAGAGGAATATCCCGGATATTCCCAAAAAGGAGGTTCCTGGAGGACCAAGAGCACCAAATTCAGATCCCACTGTGGGAGAGAAGGCTTGACAGGAGGGAGCACATGGCGAACCCCCAACACAAGGTGCTAACCAAGAAATGACCCGCTAGAGGTCGCTGAAAGAAGACGGCCAAGGCCGCAATCTGATCCTTGATGGTACTCAAAGCAAGCTTTTGGGTCACTCCACACTGCAGAGGACGCAGGATTCTGGGGACGGAATACGTCCGAGGACGCCAGTCCAGCGCATTGCATATGGCGATATAAGCTTTCCAGGCACGGTGATAGATCTGCCTGGAGGAAGACTTCCGTGTCCTTAACATGGTCAAAATGACAGAGTCCGAGAGACCTCGGTCCCTCAACACCTGGCTTTTAACAGCTCTGCCGTTAAAGCCAAAGACTGTAAGCCGGATGAAACATAGGACTGAAGGTCCTCCCTCATCGGCAACCGCCAGGGAACGTCCGCAACGAGCCGTACCAGATCAGCGTACCAGTGACGCTGAGGCCAATCCGGAACAATTAGGATCACCGGAGTTTATATCAGGCGATAAGGACCCTACGGGGCCACCAACGCATCCGAGGCATCGCCCAAGGATCCCTGGATCTGGCCACAACCTCGACCCTTGCGACTGAGTCGAGAGGCCATCAGGTCCACATCCGACGTGCCCCACCGTCGGCAAAGGAGTTGAAATATGCAAGGACCACTCTTCCTGGTCCGGCGTCTGGCGATTGGCGACTCAGATAGTCCGCCCCTACAGAGCCACCACGTTTCTTCCGGCCCACTTCAGGATACGGATTACCTCGGAAGCCGCAGCTGAGCTCAGAGTCCCCCCGTGATGGTTTACATACGCCACCGCCGTGGCGTTGTCCGACTGGCTCCTGATGGAGCGACCCCGTACTCTCTCTGACCTGAGGAGAGACACAGTCTGATGGCCCGTATTTCCAGAACAGTGATTGGTAAAACGGGCTCATCCAGAGTCCAAGGCCTTGAGCCGACAGGACTCCCCAGACTCCACCCCAGCCCGTCAGGCTGGTGTCCGTCGTAAGTACCGTCCATTGGATGGGAGGGGAACGACTTTCCGGACCGAAGAGCCGAGGGTCCCAACCACCATGTCAGGGACGCCCTGACCAGGTGAATCACCTGGATCCGAAGATCCAAGGACAACGGGGATTTGTCCCAGGTGGACAAGATCTCCTTCTGCAATGCCCTGGTGTGTGATTGGGCATACGGAATGGCCGCGAAGGAGGCCACCAGGAGTCCCGGGACTCTCATGCAAACAACGGATTGACAACCATGTTCGGGATGTCAGCACCCGCACCGCAGACTGAAGTGTCAGCAACTTCTCTAGAGGTAGGATACCTTTGCCTCCAAGGAGTCCAGAACCAGAACTAGATACTCCAGACACTGAGTCGGGACCAGGACTGACTCCTGAATGTTCAGGAACCACCCGAAGTCCCTGAGGGTCTAATTGACGATAGTCACCTTTCCTCTAAGTCTGAGCCACTTTTTGCTCATAGCAGAAGACCGTCCAGATAGCCCACGACAGCAATACCTCGCTGTAACAGAAGGCTAGAACCGGAGCAAGCACCTTGGTGAACACCCTTGGTGCCGAGGCAAGGCCGAAAGGAAGAGCCACAATCGATAGTGGACCTCGCTGATCGCAAGGTGCAGAAACTTCTGGTGGCTTGCGCAGATCGGAACATGCAAGTAGGCGTCCTTGAAGTCCAAGGACGCCAGAAGAAAATCCCTTTGGTGGAGTGTAGCGATCACCGTGCGAATGGATCCCATGCGGAATTTCTGCACCTTCTCGAAGGCATTCAGGGCCTTGAGGTCCAGGATAGGTCGAACCACGTCCTATCTTTGGGACGACAAACAGATTCGAGCAGAATCCCTGAAAACTCTCCTGTGACGGAACCGGCACAATCACTCCGGACCTGATCAAATCCTGTACAGCCCCCAAGAGGGCTGCCCGACAGGTAAGAAGGAGAGGAAGATTCAAGGGAAAGAATCTGTGTGGGGGCCAGGATCGGAATACTATCCTATATCCTGAGGTGACCACCTCGCACACCCACCAGTCGGAGATTCGGGAGGTCCACCGATCCGTGAACCTGCGAAGTCGTCCCCCCACCCCAGAGTCGGGCGGAGGCAAGACTTCACGCGGAGGCGGGCTTGGGAGCCGCTTGTTTGGCTTACGCACCCAGGGGCACTTGTGCCCACCAGCCGCACTGCCGTCAGCATGAGAGGGCCTACCTGTGGACTCTGACTGACGAAAAAAAAAAAAACGTTTTGCTGGAAAGGAAGGCCCCTGTTTGCGGCGGGCCTCCTCACCCTTGCTAGTCTAAGGAAGAAGAGTGCGTTTACCTCCCGTGACATCCATGACGATGTCATCCAGAGCAGCACCTAAAGGTCTACCGCCTTTAAATAGTAGATCCGTCAGGAGCTTCCTAAGGCTAGGTCAGCAGACCAGCATTTCAACCAGATAAGACGACGCAATACCACCGCCGAGACAGAGGCCCTGGATATTAAAGGGGCCGCGTTCAGCGTGGCGTCGCACACAGAAACCAGGCCCTGAACCAGTTGGTGGGCCAGAGCAACTGTGTCTGGAGGAAGAATATGCTCCTGTACAGCTAGGTGCAACATTTTTGCCCAACCTGTAAGTGTTTTAGACACAAGGGTCGCCGCTACCACAGGTCGTAGGGCGGATCCCAACAAGGCAAACATGGTTCTGCTCACCACTTCTGACCTCCTGTCAGTGGGGTCCTCAAATGCAGGAGTCCCCTCCATCGGGAGAGTGATGGCCTTGTTCAACCGGGCGACTGGAGGGTCGACCACTGGGGGAGAAGCCCACTTTTTAAGTAGGGCATCTTCAAGGGGTATCTGATAGACAAACGCCGCGGGACCATAAAAAAAGTCTTCTGCGGCTTTTCCCAGACCTTATCAATGAGCTGGTCAAAGAAAGTACAATGGAAAAAACCCCTTTAGAAGGCCTGGCCTTAAAAGAACCAAAGGAGACAGTATCCGCCTGAGGTTCTGCATCCGCAGCATTTGAGCTTGAGAGTGTCCCTCACCGCAGTCATGAGCACACTAACAAGCGCCCTGTCATTTACTGACTCAGAACTGGAGTTTCCCTCATAAGGAATGTCCTGTTCAAAACCATCCATACATTCAGAACTAGGGTCCTGAGCGAAAGTGGCTAGGCCCATATCTGAATCAGCGCACTGCCCTCGAGTAGATAAAGTGGGGAGAGGGCGCCTTTTTTGCACCTTGCACACAGCTCCCATCCTGGTCAGAAATTGATTCCAGGGCTGCCCACAACAGGTCCATAGGGACCGTAGTGCTGAAGCACTGCCTGTTGCCACTGACATTTTTAGGGGAAGCTGGTGACACAGACTCCATATTGTCCCTCTCTGAGACTCTCTCAGATAAAAAGTCCACCCACAGGCTGTGCTGACTGAGGAGGGGGCGCCCAGGGGACTCACCAAACCGGACCAGGGACCGCTTAGTTCCACTGTCTGTACCGCGCTTTATCAGCGCTGGTGAGCTGTGAGGAGACTGTGAGGAGATTCGCACTGCTACAGCAGCGCTAGAGGCCAAACTAGTGCTGAAAAGCGCGCGGGCTACAAGAAAATGGCCTCCGCACTTCACTGAGGCGATCCGCGGCAAGATGGCCGCCATGACGCAGTTAAAATGAAACAGCACACACGCACAGCGCCACTCGGCGCTCAGGCCCCAAAAACAAACAAAAAAAACACACAAAAAAACCCCAAGGCATACATTGCAGACCAGCATGAGCCCCCCAAGAACAGTGTGACCCCCAAGCACCCCACACAGCCAGCGCCAGTAATGGTGACAGAGAGCGACAATAAAATACAGGGGGAGACAGGGAAAATCCCCCACAGAGAAACACACAGCCCTTTGTACTCACCTGCAGGCAGGAGAGACTACTTACCCGTCCCCTGAGGGACACACTGGTGTTTCTGACAGGACTATCACAGTGCAGTACTGAGTAGCTGTCGGCCAGGGCCACCGCGAAAGATACAGTCAGTCAGGAGCTGTTCAGTCTTGAGAGGACCGTGGGAGCATGAAAGCAAACCCGGCCACCCCTGGAGTCATGGGGCCTGTCGTGAACTGAGTCTCACGCACAGAAGGCGAGGATCAGCACGCTCGATGGTCGGACAGGGAAGACTACGAGGATATCTTGTACCCAACCTGTTGCCCAGCCGACAGTTGATAGAAAATTCTCAAAAATAAAATAAAAAAGAATTCCAAAAAGGAATAAAATAGGTCAGGAGACTGGCTCCTGAGAGAGCCACGTCTTCTCCTTCTGCTAGGCAGAAAAAAACTGAAGTCTGCTGACTGTAGTGGGAGGGTTATGCCTGGAGGGACCGCCCCCTGGGTGGGGCTGTTCAGCTCTGGCTTTTAGAATGTATGTATAACATATCACATTCTGCCTAGGTCTTCTCCTGCAAGCAGGGACATAACCCACGTGTAAAGTGTAAAGAGACACCGTGTCAGTCCATGGATGATAAGAGAAATATATATTTTTTTATCATCAGGACAAGTAGTTTGTCATGAGGGACAAGTAGAATGGGACCACAATTCAGTCCCTTGGACAAGCAGTTTTGTTTTTTTAAATTTCTACACCCCTGGTAACACCATGGCGAATTACACATACACTTAGGATACACTTTCCTTGCAGCTGCAAGTATAAATCCTACCTTTGATACTACCCGTGTGAATTGTATATGTTATTTCCAAATGCTCACGTTTCCTCCCACAATCTAACACTAGGTAGGAATCCTACCAAACTGCCCCTAGTGTGTGCATTAATGTGGTAGGAACATTGTGGGCTTTTTTTTTTTTTTTTAGAGGTCAGGAAAGAGAATACGTCAACTCTGCAAAGCTTGCGCACAAACAAAATTTTCTAACAGCAGAAAGTTTAATCAGAGTACAGAAAGTGTCTGTACTATACAAAAGAAAAAAGGCTCAATCCGGTTACCCAGAACACAAAACCAAATTATAAAATGGTTAAAATATTTATAAAATGAATAAATTGAGGCAACTCAATCCTCTGTAAAAGGTATAACGTCACAGAATTGCAGACTGATCCAACGAGTGACATGTGTCTGCACCATACAGCAAACCTAAAAATGGCAGCCCCCAATAATACCAACATATAAAAAAGCAGAGGGAAGGTACCCATGGAAGATAGGAGGTACCTCCAAGACAAGACTGCTCCATTTTCCCCTACAAAAACAGGGCACAGGAGGTATCCAGGGAAGGGGGGAGAAGGAGTCCGAAGAAGCAGCTTTAGGTCTGCATGCCGACTATGCTGTTATTACGAAAAGAAACATCATTCTTTCTTACTGCCTCAGCTGTGCGTTAGGTAAGGACACTGATTAGCTGCTAAAGAGTATTTGTTTTAATAGTCACAAATAGCCCAAGCAGCCATTGTCATTACCATTTTGAATCTTAAAGCTTATCCTCTAATGCCAGGTCTTCTTAACCCATTCCCACCTGCCATCTGTACATGTGCCCCATGCTGAGAGTACGTTTATGCAAGTTCAATGTGTGCAACTGCAGCACCTGGAGATTGCTCTAGTTTCCTAAGGTAAGAATGCAGTAATGGGAGTGGAAGATTTGTCTGGTAATCATTCTGGTTACCGATCAAATCTTGTGCATAGGTAATCCTTTTATTACTGTAACGGTGTTAAAGTGATTCAGTAAAAGGGATGAAAACAAGCCCGCAGCAAAATAGCAACTACAGGTTTGTTTTCTTTTTATATGGTTGTAAACCTTCATGATGAGGTGATTCAGGAAGCTGTAAAGTCACCTGATCACTTCCGCCTTTTAGTAGTACTAAAGATGCAGTAGCCCCACCTGCTCTCAGGGCTCACCTTGTTTCTTTACGAGTCCAGACTGAAGTAGGGGGCTTTAGAACATCAAGTTGTCCGAATCTCCTCCTGGTGAGACTAAACACAGAAGTGTGCAGCTCTGAGCACTTCCAGGTCACAGAACTGTATCTATGTAGGTACTCATTAATGGCTGGAATAGTACCACTGGGATTGGCGTAGGGCCAATGTGGTGTCTATATTTAGAAAGGGAACAAAGTCTTTACCAAGTAACTATAGACCTGTTAGTTTACCTTCTATAGTTGGGAGAAAACTGGAGCGTTTAATAAAAGACCACATAGATCAGTTTTTGCTGGAAAAAAATAAGATTTTTTTGTACTCACCGTAAAATCCTTTTCTCTGATGTCCATGGACTGACACAGCATATTCAATCTTGACAAAGTGGGTTATGTTCCTGCTCATAGGAGAAGACTAGGCAGAATGTTAGATGTTTTAACATACATTCCATTACCAGAGCTTAACAGTCCCGCCCAGGGGGCGGTCCCTCCGGACATAACCCTCCTACCTGCAGCCAGCAGCCTCAGTTTGTAGCAAAGCAGTACAAACTCAAAGAAAGGAGAGGTGGGTGCTGTGTCAGTCCATGGACGTCAGAGAAAAGGATTTTACAGGGAGTACAAAAAAATCCTATTTTCTCTTGCCGTCCGTGGACTGACACAGCATCTTCAATCTTGGCAAAGTGGGACGTCCCAAAGCAGTGTCAAAGAACGAGGGGTGGGAACAGTATCAAGGAAAAAAAAACAAACTTCACCCCAAACAAATAGAAAAAAAAATCAAGCTGCGCAACAACATGAAATGAATTATGAACAATATGTCCAATCTCTGGTGCGAATGGAACCTGCACCTGAGAGAAGTTATGTATCCAACAGGTAGAAATAAGGACAATGAACCCCAAAACAAATTCTATTACGCCAAAACTCATCAGAGATTTAAACAATATACATAATGTCCATGGAGCAGTTCATGTATAAAATCATTAAGCTAAAAAGTTAACGCTAAAAGTTCTTAGTGGGGATATCAATCTTCTTAGCATGCATCAGTGACATCAAATTTGAACACCCGAGAACAGTGCTGTTATCCTGACAGAAAAGAGTCCACCACCTCTAATGTAGCAGCCGCTTACCAGAAATACTGATCCCTGAAAGAGATCAGTCTAAACCAGGCATGTCCAAAGTCCGGCCCGCGGGCCGGTTTTATACGGCCCCCACTTGCAATTTTTTTTTCCGCTTTTGTGAATTTAAAAAAAGGATCTCATCCTTGCCCTGATCAGAGCTTGGAGGTCACAGAAGAGATAAGGGCAAATAAGGGCAAATTACAAGTGGGGGCCAGAGAGAAAAAAAAAAAAAAAATGGTCGGCCCTCACGCACGTTCACTTTATCAAATCTGGCCCTCTTTCAAAAAAGTTTGGACACCCCTGGTCTAAACATACGGCTGTTACCCCTGCCAGGGTCTCTGAAAGGCTCAATCAGCTGTCTCCAATCGCTCTCAAAGTGTCAGATAGATCATGGCAGAATAAAGAGAAAGCCACCATAGGGTAATTTTTTTCTATTTATACTCTTTTGTGTGTGTCTCACATATTTAAGTTGCAGCACATATATTTCTGCTTCACTAGCATTTTTTTAGGATCCACATATTAGACAGCACAGTATACACACCCTTTTATTTCACCCCAAACAAGCAGAGCTCCTCAACGGAGGAGGTGCAACATTAAACAGCCACCTGCAAAACCTTGCGGCCGAAGGAAGCATCAGAAGATGCACCCACATCAACCTTATAAAACGTAGAAAAGGTGCGATGACCAGGTCGCTGCCCTGCACACTTGTGAAACAGACGCTTGATGTCGGAAAGCCCAGGAAGCACCAATTGCCCTGGTTGAATGCGCCTAACCGGAAAGGGAGGCGCCCGCCCCTTAAGGGCATAGGCCTGTATGACAGTCTGCCTGATCCACCGAGAAATGGTTGTTAGACGAAACCGCTAGGCCCTGTTTTGGACCAGACACAGACACAAACAGCGAGTCAGACTTCCGAATCGAAGCCGTAGCAGACAGGTACACCTGCAAGGCACGTACCACATCTCATGTGTGAAGCGCAAACTCTCTGGGATGCGATGGACGAGGACATAAAGACGGAAGCACAATGTCCTCATTAGGACGGAAGGCCGAGACCACCTTCGGGAGAAAAGAAGACTGAGGGCGTAGCACTGCCTTATCCATATGGAGGACCAAGTATGGCGGTTTGCAAGACAAGGCTGCCAATTCAGAAACCCTTCTGACAGAAGTAATGGCTACAAGGAAAGCCACCTTCTGAGATAAAGTTAAGAGAGGAATCTCTCTGATGTTTTCGAAAAGGAGGTTCTTGAAGAATTGAGAGCACCAAATTCAAATCAAGGAGGAAGAGGTGGTTTAATAGGGGGGAGAGCACATGGCGGACCCCCTGTACGAAGGTACTAATCAAGGAATGGCCTGCTAGCAGCCGCTGAAAGAAAACAGCAAAAGCAGAAATCTGACCCTTAATGGTGCTTAAAGCAAGTTTTTGGACCACACCAAGCTGTAAAAACAGCAGGATCCTGGAAACGGAATACGTCCGTGAATGCCAATCCAGCTCCTCGCACATAGCGATGTAGGCCTTCCAGGTATGGTAGTATATCTTTCTGGAGGAAGATTTCCGTGCCCTCAGCATGGTCGAGATGACCGAATCCGAGAGACCTCGGTCCCTCAGCACCTGGCTTTCAATAGCCATGCCGTTAAAGCCAGCGACTAAAGCAGGATAAAGAATGGGACCTTGAGACCGAAGGTCCTCCCGCAGCGGTAGTTGCCATGGAACGTCCGCCCCTAGGCGCACAAGATCAGCGTACCAAGGACACCGAGGCCAATGAGGATCACCGGAATTCCCTTGGCCTCCACCCTGCGATGTAGTCAAGGAAGCAACTTCAGTGGAGGATAGGCATAAATCAGCCAATACCGACCCCACGGGCCACTAACATGTGTGATGCGTCTGCCCAGGGATCCCTGGACCTGGCCACGAATCTCGACACCTTGCGATTTAGTTGAGGCCAGTAGGTCCACATCCGGCGTGCCCCATCTCTGGCAAAGGAGTTGAAACACCTCTGGATGTAAGGACCATTCCCCCTGGTCCAACATCTGGCGGCTCAGATAGTCCGCCTGCCATTTGTCTACTCCTGGAATGTAAACGGCCGACAGAGCCGGCATACTTCTTTCCGCCCATGCCAGGATGTGAGCGGCCTCGGACGCAGCGGCCGAGCTCTGCGTTCCCCCCGATGGTTGACATAAGCCACCGCCGTGGCGTTGTCCGACTGAATCCTGACTGAGCGCCCCTGTAGTCTGACCACAAGGAGAGACACAGTCTGATTGCCCAGAGTTCCAGGACATTGATCGGCAGACGGGATTCGTCCGGAGTCCAAAGCCCTTGGGCCAAAAGAACTCCCTAGACTCCACCCTAGCCCAAAAGACTGGCGTCCAGCGTGATCACAGTCCACTGGACAGGAACTAACGACTTTCCCAACCAAAGGGCCGGGGATCTCAGCCACCATGTCAGGGACGCCCTGACCAGGTGACTCACCTGGATCTGACGATCCAGTGATAATGGAGACTTGTCCCAGCAAGACAGGATCTCCTTTTGTAAGGCTCGAGTGTGGAATTTAGCATACGGCACAGCCTCGAAGGAAGCCACCGTGAGTCCCAGGACCCTCATGCAAAAACGGAGTGACGACCATTTGCAGGACGTCAGCACTCGTACCGCAGATTGAAGAGTCAGTAATTTTTCCAAGTATAGAAAGACCCTCGGCTCCAAGGAGTCCAGGATCAATCCTAGGTACTCCAGACGCTGAGTCGGAACCAGGACCGACTTCTGAATGTTCAGCAGCCAAACCGAATTCTCGGAGGGCCTGACTGGCTATCAACACATTTTCCTCTAATTCTGAGCCAGAGTCTGCTCTCAGAAGAAGATTGTCCAGATATCCCACGATAGCAATGCCTCGCTGTCTCAGCAAAGCTAGAATCGGGGCAAGCACCTTGGTGGAAACCTGCGATGCTAAACCGAAGGGAAGAGCCACAAACTGATAGTGGTCTTCGCCTATCGCGAAGAGCAGAAACTTCTGGTGACCCGCGCAGATTGGGACATGCAAGTAGGCGTCCTTGGTATCCAAGGACGCCAGAAAATCCCCCTGGTGGAGCGCAGCAATCACAGAGCGAATGGATTCCATGCAGAATTTTCGAACCTTCACAAAAGGCATTCAGGGCCTTGAGGTCCAGAATTGGACGGACTCCGTCATTCTTTGGGACCACAAACAGATTTGAATAAAATCCCTGAAACCTCTGACGGTACTGGCAAAATTACCCCGCACCTCAGCAAGTCCTGCACTGCCCCCAATAGGGCAGCCCGACGCGCTGGAAGGAGTGAGAGATTTGAGGGAAAGAATCTGTCTGGTGGCCGGGAAAGGAACTCTATCCTGTACCCCAAGGTGACCATCTCGCATACCCACCGGTCAGAGATCCGGGAGGTCCACCAATCCGTGAACCTGCAAAGTCATCCCCCCACCCCAGAGTCGGGTGGGGGCAAGACTTCATGCGGTGGCGGGCTTGTTCGGCTTACGCACCCAGGGACGCTTCTGTCCATCAGCCGCACTCGTCAGTCTGGGAGAATTTTCCAATGGACTCCGACTGACGAAAAAACCCCTTCTGTCTGGGAAAAGAAGGGCCCGGTTTACGGCGCGGCTCCTTCCCCTTAGTAGGCTGAGGAAGAAGGGTGCTCTTACCTCCCATGACATTTGTAATAATGTCATCTAGGGAAGCCCCAAATGGTCTCCCGCCCTTAAAAGGTAACTCCATCAGGAGCTTCTTAGAGGCCAGGTCAGCAGACCAGCATTTCAACCAGATAAGGCGACGCAATACCACCGCAGACATGGAGGCCCTAGAAATTAAGGGGGCAGCGACCATAGTGGCATCGCACACATACACCAGGCCTTGTACCAGTTGGTCAGCCAGCGCGATGCAATCCGGAGGAAGATTATGCTCCTGTACAGTCTGATGCAAAATCTTTGCCCATTCCGTGGGTGTCTGAGACACCAGGGTCGCCGCTACAATAGGACGTAGCGCGGATCCCAGCATGGTGAACATGGCCCTGCTCACCACTTCCAATCTCCTATCAGTAGGGTCCTTGAAGGCAGGAGTCCCCTCAACCGGGAGGGTCGTGGCTTTATTCAATCGGGTGACCGGGAGGTCAACAACCAGAGGAGAGGCCCATTTTTTAATCAGGCTCTCTCCTCAAAAGGGGTACCCAACCGCCATACATGGTCTACGAATCTGTCAAGGAAAGGTGTATAGGGAAAAACCTTTTTAGAAGGATTAGCTCTAAATGAACCGAAGGAGACTGCCTCCACCGGAGGTTCTTCAGTCGCAGCATCCAGCTTGAGAGTGTCCCCTACAGCATCAATGAGTTCACTAACAAGCTTCCTGTCATGTACTGACCCAGATAAGGAGTTTACCTTACAAGGAATGTCCTGGTCAAACATATCCAAAATTTCAGAACTAGGGTCCTGTGCCTCAGCAAGGCCCATATCTGAATCAGAGCACTCCCCTGGAGATGATAGGGGGAGAGGGCGCTTTTTAGCCCCCTTGCGTTACCACGCCACTTCCATCCTGGCAACAAATGATTCCAGGACTGCCGACAACTGGTCCATAGGGACCGCAGGTGCAGTAGCACTGTCTGTTGCCTCTGACATGAAGGGAGAAGCAGGTGACACTGACTCCATGATAAAATGGCACCCTCGGACTTTGTCAATATAAGGAGAAAAGTCCACCCTCCGGCTGCACTGACTGTGGGGGGTTACCCAGGGGACTCACCAACCCGGTTAAGACCGCTCGGCTCCGCTGCCTGTGTCTGCTCCCAGCGCAAATGAACTGTGGGGAGACTGAGGAGAATTGCGCTGTTCCTAGTCAGCAGTAGAGGCCAAACTAGCACCAGAAAAGCGTGCGACTTCAACAAAATGGCCGCCGCTATTATAAAAGTGTGCCACAGGGCGGCCACGGCAAAATGGCCGCTAGTGCAGATTTACATAGCAATTAAATTAACAAAAACATGGTGCCCAATGGTGCAAGAAAATAACAAGGCTCAAGCTGACACAGAAGGCAACCCCACACATTAGGCAGACCCCCACTGACCCCCTCTGGGTCAGAGGGACCCACAGTCAGCGCATACCAGAGTAAGGTGACAGTAACAAAAAACAAGGGGGGGGGGGCAGGGAAACCCCCCTACCAATGGAACACACAGTATGTACTCACCTGCCGAGGCAGGCGAAACAGTACTTACCCGTCCAGCGAGGACCCACTGGTGTGTTCCTGACAGGCCTATCACAGTGCAGTACTGAGTAGCTGTCGGCCCGGTCCACTGTGAAAGATACAGCAAAACTGTTCAGTCATATGTGGACCCTGGAGCAAAAAGCTCACCGGCCACCCCTGGAGTCGTGGGGCATGTCATAGGGCATGTCATGGACTGATCTCACGCTGAGCGAGGATCAGCACGCTCGATGGTCGGACTGGGAAGACAAGGATAGCAACTACCCAACCTGTTGCCCAACCGACTGTTGATAGAAGAATCTCAAAAATAAAATAATAAAAATTCAAAAAGAATAAAAATATTTCTTCAAGAGACTGGCTCCGAAGAGAGCCACGTCCTCTCCTAGGCAGAAAAAAACGGGGGCTGCTGGCTGCAGGTAAAAGGGTTATGTCCAGGGGGACCGCCCCCATGGGCGTGACTGTTCAGCTCTGGTAATGGAATGTATGTTAAAACATCTAACATTCTGCTTAGTCTTCTCCTATGAGCAGGAACATAACCCACTTTGTCAAGATTGAAGATGCTGTGCCAGTCCATGGACGGTAAGAGAAAGATATTTTAAGCAACAGACAGCATGGATTCATGAAAGACCGAAGTTGTCAAACAAATCTGATTTCCTTTTATAAAGAGGTAAGTGACACCTTGGACAGAGGGGTGGCGGTGGACATGGTATACTTGGATTTTGCAAAAGCGTTCGATACAGGCCCCCACACACGACTAATGTGTAAGGTAAAGTCTACAGGCTTGGAAATATCAGTTTGTAAATGGATAGAAAACTGGATTAAAGACAGAATTCAGAGAGTAGTGGTTAAGGATTCTTACTCTGAATGGTCTAAGGTTATCAGTGGTGTACCCCAAGGTTCTGTGTTGGGGCCTTTACTTTTTAATATCTTTATAAATGATATTGGGTCTGGGATTAAAAGTACCATTTCAGTCTTTGCAGATGACACCAAACTATGCAGTGGAATAACGTCCTTACAGGATGTCTCCAACTTACAAGCCGACCTCAAAGCACTGTTTAATTGGGCAACTATGTGGCAGATGAGGTTTAATGTAGATAAATGTAAAAGTTAAGCACTTGGGGCTACGAATATGCATGCATCATGCATACTAGGGGGGGGGGGGGGGAGTACCAACTGGGGGAATCCATAGTGGAGAAGGATCTGGGGGTTTTGGTAGATCATAAGCTTAATAATAGAATGCAATGCCAAGCTGCGGTTCCCAAAGTGAGCATAATCCTTTGTACGAAGAGAGGTATGGACTTCAGGAGGGAGAGATATCATTTTGCTCCTGTACAAATTAGTAAGACCTCATCTGGAATATGCAGTTCAATTTTGGGGTTTTTATTCACTCTTGAGAAGAGGAGATTAAGGGGGGATATGATTAACATGTACAAATATATAAGGGGTCCATATAGTGAACTTGGTGTTGAGTTATTCACTTTTACGGTCAACACAAAAGACAAGGGGGCACTCTTTACGTCTAGAGGAAAAAAGATTTCATCTCCAAATACGGAAAGGTTTCTTCACAGTAAGAGCTGTGAAAATGTGGAACAGACTCCCTCCAGAGGTGGTTCTAGCCAGCTCAGTAGATTGCTTTAAGAAAGACCTGGATTATTTCCTAAATGTACATAATATAATTGGGAACCAGGGTGGATATAAATCAATATTTTTTTTAAAAAAATCTGATTTTGATTTAAAAATCGGATTTTAATAAAATGCTTTGAGTAAAAAAAAATTTAAAATCTAAAGATAGTTTTTCCATTTAAGATACAGTAATTTATTTTATTCAGCATGAAATTGAGCTTAGTTGTGTAGCATGAGGCTGTATATTCTGCAATATTTACATTTTTTGGTAAACTCATTCAATGAATCCAAGCACTGCAAGCAGAGATAACATGGCTATCGATTGCTTTTATGTAACAATTTTGTTGTACATACATCATTGTTCTTTGCTATAGGGGTTTAGGTTTTCTTCCTCCCTATATATGCATGTTTTTTTTCGATTTCCTATTTTCAATAAATAATATATATATTTTTTTTATCCTGTTGTAATATTATATATGTCTGGAGGTGACCATTCAATGCCCAATATTTACCCATTTTCCTTCCCTTTCCAGAGATGACATGCACTGCAGTGATGCATTCACACAATTTCACAGTAACCATGAGAGACAACAAAGTTCAGGAATATTCCTTTATCCAGTTGTTTTACAAATCTATGTACACTACAAACTGTATGATTGAATCAGTTCTGATATTTCCGTTTTACTAACCCAACAGCTTATTCTAAATAGGAAACCTTCACTTTGTTTGCAATTAAAGATTCTAACTACCAGCAGAAATAAGTCCTTACATTTAAAGAGCATCTGTCATTTCAGAACCATCATGGTAGCGCCTGTTAGAGAGTATCCACTCACCTGCTGCCACCAAGTCCCTCACCTTGTTGTGTCACTGCCTTGTTGTGTCATAAAGTGAATGGGATGGTTGGTGAGTCAACGGGTCAGAGGAGGAGCCACTGCGGGACAGAGATGACAGTTGCTCTTTAAAAAGTATGATTTAAATGAAGCCGATTAAATTCAAGCCTTTTTACTAGTGATTCAAATCAAATCCACCCTGTTGGGTACTGACATTTTTAGGTAAAGTTGATCCAAAGAAAATCTGATTGCCTTTTGGGGGATCAATAAGGATTTTTTTCCCCTGCTGTAGCAAATTGAATCATGCTTTGCTGGGGTAGCAAATATAAAAGTAAAAAATATGTTAAAAAATGACATAAGTTCCCTTTTTATATAGTCTAACAAAATCATAAAAACGACTTTGGACTCACAACCAACCAACAGGATAGGTACACAGGCAGTCACACTGGCGGGTGACGTGGGCTAACCTGAGGTGCGGAGTCCAAGTACTAACCGGTGTTCACCAGAGCTCCTGATGGAGGAGATGGATTTTGCTGCATGTTAGTACCAGGTTGTGGTCCTCAGGGTCGCCCCACCAGGAGGGTGAGCAGGCCAGGGTCCAGAAGCAGATAAGAAAGTAAGAATCACACAGAAGCGTAGTCAGTAAAACAAGCCAAAAGGTCAGTAACTAGTAATTGCAGGTTGGGATCAGGCAGAAGAGTAGTCGATGAACAAACCAAGGGTCGATAACAAGTGGTAGCACAATATGAACGGCAGCAGGGAAGACGAGAGCAAGATATTGGCTGAAGAGAGCACAAAAATATGGCAAGAAGGAAGTGCAGAGACATGGCTTCAATCAGGAAGTTCATGGGAGGAGCAAAGAGATCAAGGCTCAGCAGAAGTTAAGACACAAGGTGGGGGTTGTTCAATGGATCACACAGTGCGCTGTCCAGCATCTCAGGTAGCTTGGCAAGAAGAGACATCGCCAAATGATGTTGATGCAGTAATCTCCTCTGCAGCGCTATTGTATTCTGACAGCAGGGACTTTACACCCCTCCCCTCTCCTCCCCCTCAGAACACACAAATCAGTGCTGCAGCCATTGGCTGCATGCACTGATTGAATGCTGATTTTTCAGCAGGACTGTTCGACAGAAGCCTGTCATCAGACCGACTTCTGTTGAACAGAAAGAGGTACCAGACAAATTTCGATGTGTATACCCTGCCAAAGACTGGAGCAGCCAGAATCTGGAGCAGCTGTGCATGGCAACCAATCAGCTTCTTCCTTTTCAAAGCTTAACTGAACAAGCTAAAGATAGAAGCCGATTAGTTACTATGGACAGCTGCTCCAAATTTTGTATGTGCCCGTTTTGATAAATTCCCCTTTTTGTCTCTGCACAAGATACAGACAGACTGCACACATAAATCAGAGAACAGGCATGGTAAAGGGTTCAATCACACAATAAGACAATACTACCTATTAATCTTGGGCTAAGTGTTATCTGATATGTGTGGCAGCTGCATGGTAGGATAGCTATTGCTGATCTTCACACAGAACAGATGTTTTTCAAGTTATAGCATGGTTATAAGCATATGGCACATTTCTATGTTTGTCTGCAAGATGGCAATTACATACCTCCCAACTTTAGAATCTGAGATTGAGGGACACTTTAGGGAGATAGTGAACTGTGGTGCGCGTGTCCCCCTTATAGCAAATCCTCTTTTCCCCAATCCTACCTCCTAGAACAAACCTCTAACCCCCCCAGCACAAATCCTCCTCTACTCTGCCAGGACAATTATCCACACGTCCTTCATGACATTCTTCCTCCTTGGTTCTTCCCGTTTGCCTGATACACTTGGTCCAGCACTGACCTCCCGGACTCAGCCAGGTTCCGCAGGAGGCCAGGAAAATTTTGTTGAGATCCCAGGACAGTTCCGTGAAATTTTGTATGGTTGGGAGGTATGCAATTATGGTCCAGTGGAATATCTGTTTGGTTAGCACAGAAGCGCAATGTGCTCAGCAACATACATGTGAAGAGGACAAAGAGGTCTTCCTAAAGATGGCAGATGTCTGCAAAAACACAAATAACTTATGCTTTTCAGTTTCGCATTGACTTCATGATTTTCCAACTGTACCATCTGGTCGTTTCCATCCTTCCCACTAGTCTTCTATTCTTATTCTATCTCTGATGGAACAACATACCCACCTAATGCTTTGAGTTTTTCACAGTTGTCTGATTGGTGCTGGTTATTGACAACCGCCAATTTGGGCGCCTGAAAATTCATGTTATATTCTTGGCTGTATACTTTAGGTCTCATATTGTTTTGATTTGTTGGAAACTGTTGTAAAATGTGTACTTTTGGTTTGGCAGGTGAACACACAATGCATTACGCTGCAAAGGGTTAAAAGAAGTCATCTTCATGTTGTGCACGGGCATATGGAGTTTTGGTGATGAGGCATAGCTATATGTAGAGCTACAATGCAGTCTTGCACCATTCTTTGCTGTACTAGCTGACATGTTACTGGTGCTTACATGCTGGAGTTCATAGAGCCATTTTAAATACCGTATTTAAAATCGGTGTATAACATGCACTTTTTTACCCTGAAAATAGAGGGTAAACCGTGCCTGCATGTTCTACGCTGAACTGTTTTTTTTTTTTACCAACAGGGGACGGGGATCGGGGCGGGGTCCACCCATTGGGAGGGTGTCAGGCCGGCTGTCCAAACTCTCCTGGCCGCGGGACAGCGCTGCCAATATACTTTAAAGTTCAGAAAATATTACTACCAGCCCTTGGTCATATACCGCTCCTCCTGTGTAACTTAGTGCCGGTTCACAGAGGGGCAACACGACTTCCAGCGCAACTTTGCGAGGCGACTTCAGCGCGACATACAACGCGACTTCAAGTCGCCTCCAGGACAGGCGACTTTGCCAGTGGCCAATCAAACAATCAGCTCTGTGGGAGGGAGGGGTTTGCCTGAGAAAACTATTTTCTCTTCCTGTAAAGTTGCTTCAGTTAAGACACTGATCCGACTTTGGAGGCGACTTCCATTGAAATCAATGGGTACAAGTCGCCTAGAAGTCGCCTTGAAGTAGTACAGGAACCTTTTCTGAAGTCGCTCAGACTTCATACGCGTTCATTAAGACGGCTCTCACTCACATAGCTGTGATTTCTGATGTGAAGCGACTTGGGGCGACTTGCGGTCTGACAAGTCGCCCCCCAAGTCGCGGTAGTGTGAACCGGCACTGAATGTAAATCTAAGACTCTAAATCCCTCAATTAATGCTACTCGTTGTGGCCGCTCTCCTCCTCCCACTCTGACTCCTCAAGTGTAGCTTGATTGGAGGAGGAGAGCAGTCATGTGACCGGGTCCAGCTTTAATGGAGGTATTTAGAAGCTTTGATTTACAATGAGAGTGACACAGGAGGAGCAGTGTATGCGAAGGGGCCGACAGTGACGTCTTCTCAACTTTAGAGTATGCGAGCAGCGCTGTCCCAGGAGACCCCCAGTGCAGGGGGAGCTTTATAATGAAAGGGGGCTGTGGGTTGTGCCGGGGTGGGGGGGGGCTGTGTGTTGTGCAGGGGGCGGTTGAAAGTTATTTTCCCGAAACTTCCCTGTTAAAGTGCGTGTTATACACCGATAAATACGGTAATTATTTGCGAGTGAGATGACATATTCCATGTTTGTGCAGTCCATTTAAATGCTACAGCACACAGCTATGCTCCTTGTGAAGTCATAATGTAAAAACACTGTCGCCCTCAGTGTATGAAACATCACTATTCACATACATTCAATTAAAAAACCCTATGGAAGCTACACTAATAGCATGCACATTTTAAAATATGTCATTTTGAATTAACCATTCCAGGACAGGACAGAGCAAATGTTTTTTTTAAAGAAACACAAAAAACAAACACACTATTGTGAAGTTGATCATGTAATTTTTCTCATCCATTTTTCTACCAGGGCAATTTGTTTACATTTTTAGCACGTGAAAATTACTTTAAACCCCTAAAAAATTTATAAAAACAAATAAAATGGTGGAATTTGTGTAGCATGATATTTTAGCAAATGTTTATAAAATGCATATTTTTAAAGACAAAATATGCTAAAATGTATTTTAGTGCACACAAACACAACAGAATACACATTTTTTGGTAAATTATAAAGATGGGGTTGTGTCAAATAAATGGATAAACATGCCAAGCCTTACAATTGCACCTGCCCCCGAAATGGCTAAAAAAAATAAAAACTATTGCTGTACTGTAAGGCATCACTTTCACATGAAAGCTGGGAGTCGGCTGGAAAAAAAAATCAATACTAAGCTTATGGCTGCTGTGAGCTTGTTTTAACCCCTTGGGAACCAAGACATTTGAAAAAGTATCTTGGTAGACAAGGAGTTAAAATAGAACAAATTCTTAAAATTTAAAAAAAAAAGTCTTAGTCCGTAGGGTTCAAATCCTAAGTTGGCCCACCATTTGCAGCTATAACTCTTCTGGGAAGGCTGTCCACAAGGTTTAGGAGTGTGTTTATGGGAATGTTTGACCATTCTTCCAGAAGCACATTTGTGAGGTCAGGCACTGATGTGGACGAGAAGGCCTGGCACGCAGTCTCCGCTCTAATTCATCCCAAAGGTGTTCTGTCGGGTTGAGGTCAGGACTCTGTGCAGGCCAGTCAAGTTCCTTCACCCCAAACTCGCTCATCCATGTATTTATGGACCTTGCTTTTTGCACTGGTACAAATTAATTGGTGGAGGGGGATTATGGTGTGTTTTTTTTTTCAGGGGTTGGACTTGGCCTCTTAGTTCCAGTGAAGGGAACATTTAAGGTGTCAGCATACTAAGACATTTTGGGACAAATTCATGCTCCCAACTTTGTGGGAACAGTTTGGGAATGGACTCTTCCTGTTCCAACATAACTGCACACCAGTGCACAAGCAGGGTCCATAAAGACATGGATGAATGCGTTTGGGGTGGAGGAACTTGACTGACCTGCACAGAGTCCTGACCCCAGCCCGATAGAACACCTTTGGGATGAATTCGAGTGGAGACTGCAAGCCAGGCCTTCTCATTCACATCAGTGCATGACCTCACAAATGTACTTCTAGAAGAATGGTCAAACATTCCCATAGACACTCCTAAACCTTGTGGACAGCCTTCCCAGAAGAGTTGAATCTGTTATAGCTGCAAAGGGTGGGCCAACTCAATATTGAACCCAACGGACTAAGACTGGGATGCCATTAAAGTTCATCTGCGTGTAAAGGCAGGTGTCCCAATACTTTTGGTAATATAGTTTGTGTGTGTGTGTGTGTATATATATATATATATATATATATATATATATATATATATATATACACACACACACGTGTATAAATATATATATATATTGTAATGGAACTGCGGTAAATTCAATTCCTGTGCATATGGGTTATATATTCAGTGACCACCCAATGGTTGAAGAGGAGTGTCATAAGACGCATAAGCAGCTGCAGAGAATACGGTAGCAGTGGGGGACAGTGGTGACTGGCACCTGGACCTGCTGGAAGAGAGCACCTTGTTACTTTCAGATTATGCCGACAGCCCACTTTGTGGACTAAGTGGGGAAGAGTTTGTGTTTAAGTTGCAGTATTGTCATTTCTTTTCCGGGAACTTATTACTTCCAAGAGAAGTTCATACATTACAATGCAAATAATAAATTGATTCATAAAGAACATTTTACAGTACTTACATACAAAGGGTTGATGGATTTCAGAAAATAATGATCCACTAGACTGCAGTACATCTAGCAGCAGCTCTAGAAAAAAAAAAAGGGAAAAAAAAATTTTTTTTTACAAGAATTTGTGGAAAGCTAAATACATAAAATTGTAATTTTATCTAGTGCGTTTCATCCTAAAATATTATGCCAACACCAAAGATGCTAACAATTTTACTTAAAAGAAATGCCCATTTCCAGCAGCCAAAACTATGATGTTGTTATCTTTGGATGAAGTGGGGGAAGGGTTAGAACCTGTGTCAGGTATTAAATGCTGTTTGCATCCCCACTGAAAAGCTTCAACCCAAATTTCTATTCTGCCCAACACCCTTCATGTTGGCAGGAACTGAAGACACAGCAATAAAAATCTGACAGAAGCCATAACGCTTACAAAAATTGTGTTCCCTGCTGTCTGTATTCCAATTGTGCTTCATCCCAATCAAGGCAGATGGCAAGGAGAAAGACAGGAAGCAAGGAGAAATCTCTCACACAAGGACAAACAAAATAAAAATACATAATAAATGGGGCCTACTGGGGGACCTATTTAGATGGGTGAGGAACTTTGTGGGAAAATTTCCTTACCGTTAAAAAGGGAAAGTGTAGTGTATATTTCACTGAGCCCGTATTCTGAGTAAGGGCTTGTTCACACTTGCTAAATTACTGACGCTCAACAAAAACGTGCCTATAGCATTTGTAAGACCCCTTTGACACTGAGCCGCCCATAGCATCGGCGGTAAAACGCCGATATTTTTACCGCCAACGCTATGGGCGGATTTGCGGCGCATTTCGGCCGATAGCGGGGCGCCTTTAACCCCCGCTAGCAGCCGAGAAGGGGTTAAAACCGCCCGAAATGCGCTGCTGAAGCAGCGCATTGTGGGCGGTATAGCTGCACTGTCCCATCGATTTCAATGGGCAGGAGCGGTAAACACACCGCTCCTTCACCGCTCCAAAGCAGGACTTTTTTTTACCATCCTGCTAGCGCAACGCTCAAGTGTGAAAGCCCTCAGGCTTTCACACTGGAGACAATGGAGCAGCTGTTTGAGGGCGGATTGCAGGCGCTATTTTTTACGCTATAGCGCCTGCAATACGCCCTCAGTGTAAAGGGGTCTTAAGCGTTAGTATGTGCATCAGACAGGCATCAATGAGCTTTGGAATGGGGCGTTTTACAAGCGTTAAAACGCTCTTTAAACACCATATGTGCAGATTCGTAACGTTTGATGAGCGTTAAAACTGCTCCACAATGGAAAGTGACAGATTTTAATCCTCCGCAACCGCCCCAAAACACCTGCCAAGCGTTTGCAGAGTGTTACCATAGACTTGAATGGGAGGCGTTGAAAAGCTTCAATGCCTCCTGACTCAACATGAAGCTTCAATTCTGAAGCAACGCTAATGCTTCAAGTTTTTGTAATGTGAACAGCATAATGTGCTGTCTATTGAATCTTGTGCATAGGCATTTGAAGGGCGTTTTTAACGCTTGTCAATCGCCTGTTCTTAAACCCAGTGTGAACTCAGCCTTAGAGCAGTTTTTAAAAAGGTAAAAGTCAAACTCTGACAGGCCTAGGCAATTTATTCTGAGGATATGATCAAAAATTCATATGCAGAGTAAAAACCTCAAACTATATACCAACACTATTTAAAATTTCAGAGCACAGATATTCTTTTCCCCTCCAACCCAAGCCACATCTAAAAGCTTAGGCTGAAGGGAAATAAACCAATATAGGGATACTCTAACCTACAAACATTTAGGGCCAGTTCACACCATAGAAACGCAATCCGGATGCGTTCCAGGTGCTTTTTTGCATGCGCGGTTTTGACGCGTTTTTGATGCATTGCAGTGCTTTTTTTCACCCCTCTTTTTTACTAACCTTAGTAAAGGACAAGTGTGTTCCAGTGCGTTTTTGGTGCAGCTAGGTGTGTTCCGGTGCATTTTACAGCGTTCCAGTACTGTCCAGTGCAGGTAAAAGGCAGCATGTTCTACTTTTTTTTCTGTAACGCACTGGAACTGCAAGCACTGGTGTGAACTGTCATTGAAAACCATATAACCTACTTTCCATGCGTTTTTGATGCAGAAAAAAAACACACTGGACTGCATGTGGTGTGAACTGGCCCTTAAGACTGTCTTTCCAGAATTTTTAACTGCAGCACAGCTTGAGAAACTAGGACCATGCAAGTAGCATATTTTAAATTTGACGGGGGTTGGGGTTAGACCAGTCTGTAGGTTTGACCTAAAAACTGGTATACATGGATTTGCAGAAACCAGCTGAATTTTGCTCTGCGTGTACTGCTGTTCGTTCAACGATCATGCTGGAAATCTAGCATTTGTACAGTGAATGCACGCTGATCTGTGTATTTTAACGGGGGGGGGGGGGGGGGTGTCATAATACCATAGCACTGTGGGGGCGATCCCTGCAACCACATCACTTGAGGGGATCTGGAATTTTTTTTTTTCCGTTCAACCTGCTAGTTGAATGAAAAAAAGCTCCCCTCTTAATGTGTGCTGTTTTTGCTCACAGATCTGGCTGTTTTTTCTCCCAGCTTTTCAGGAAGAAAAAACAGCCAGATCACAGTTCTGTGTACAGATTTCTGTGTGTTTGTAACATTTGTAAAGACAGATCTCTGATGTGACTGGACACAGCCGATCAGCAGGTTTCAGCCGAAATCATTGGCTGAAACCTGTTAAACTCACAAACTTGTGCATATGCGCGCCCCAAACATGGAAGAAAGCCGGCAATGTACAAGTACGTTGAAGTGCCTGAACCTGCTGCCCGCTCGCAGTACTGTAAGTGGGTCAGTGGTTAAGAAGAGTGAGCCAAAACTATCTGTTGGCAGGTGAGAAGTGTCATTCAAGGCTACAAACAATGCTTGTTGCATTGATTGCCTGGTTGTTGTGCAACAAAAATATAAAATTTTGTAAATGCCATTTGTTTTTTTATATTCTGTTGAATCAGAAATCAAAATTCAAGTTTTTGTTAAAATGGATGCCGACTGCTTTGGTCAGCTTCAAGTTATTTCCAGGATTTTTTTTTACGTAGAGGGGTACCAACAAATTAGTCTACGTTTGTAGATTTAGTTGTACAGATAGATGGCACTATGTTATGTGATGTACTATTGTTTTATATTTTAAAGCCAGAATGTAATTTTTTTTATAATGCATTAACCCTGCACAAAGGAAAAAGGGAATCCCGTTATTCAGGGTTCCTCTAGAGAATTACTTAGGGCTTGCTCAGTGAAAAACTAGATGGAGCAGTAGTCTAGTAATGCTCATCTACAACATTAAACCCCAATTACTGGCTCTTCCTCTTCCTGATTCAGGGTTTAAAATCAATAGCAGCAGCTATATTACCAGCCCTCACTTACACTGCTGCTGGGACTAAGGCTTCATGTACACTCTGCCTACATTTACAGCAGCCACGGGAAAACGCAAAACGCTCTGATCAGACCTGCAAACACTTGAGAATCTTGTATACCACATACATCACAAGATGATTAGAATGGCTTCTTTATCAAATCATTGCATATGGACCTCTTTAGGCTTCATGTACACGGGACGTTTTTTCAACCTCTCCTGAAAGATTTAACTTGACAGATAGTAACCCACGTTTAAAACGTCAGTTTTTCTGCACTTACATGCCGCGTTTAATAATATATAAAAAAAAAAATCAATAAAGAGGGAGGAGTACAAAAAGGTTATTCAAGTGTCAAGCACAAGCAGCTGTAAAATCACCCTGGGGTCATATCACGAATATTAAAACTTGGAACGTTATAGTCCCATTCTTTAACAATCCAGCCAGGTTTAGTAATTTCTAGCGTCTCTAGAATTTTTTACAAAATCGTCAAGTAGAATTTCGGATTAATTATTCCATAGTGGTTGTTCTATAATTATATGACACTATATGGATGCTGAATGTGATGTGGGAACATCATTCCTGGAGTTTGTTGCTCAAACACATTCCAGTCTACAGCCATTAAATTGATACATAGGGTCCCTGAACTCTTGGGCATTAGGCATCGGCGAAGGTTCATTTATTTTACAAATGTAGGTAATGATTAATGAAAGAACAGTTTTTCTATTTGTTGGAAGCCAGGCATTGTGCATCTATTTTTAGTAAGTATTTTAAAATTATCCTATATCATGGAGGTGCTATTCACACCAATGCAAAACCGTGCGAGGCTCACTGACGAAAAAAAAAAAAAAGTGCAGGAGCACCGAGGATGGGGGTGGGGGCAGCAGAGTGACGAGCGATTGCTCGTCGTCTGCTGCGGACGTCGCTGGACTCCAGGACAGGTAAGTGTCCTAATATTAAAAGTCAGCAGCTGCTGTATTTGCAGCTGCTGGCTTTTAATATTTTTTTTTTCGCGGCACCTCCGCTTTAAATGCACAAATTCTGTCCAGAACATGTAGATCTGTCTTACAACTAATCAAGCCTCTATACACCCTTCTTTCAGCTTACTCAACTGCACATGTGCATTGAGCACACCATTTTATGCTCGCCTGACAGGGCGCACACGCTTTAGCTTGTTAAATATGTGTGTTGCACACGGGCGCATCTGCGTTCTCCAGAGTGCATAACTGCTTATACATTGAGCTTGTGCTCATTGTAATGCTGATCATGTTAATGAGCTTTTCCTTATCACATGGAGAATATTGCTCCCACTTTTATTCCTTTCATTCACTTCTTTTTGAAACAACTCAATAATCATTCTAGAGATCTTCCTCCTATCAACAACTGTGCAGATGTTTACTGGACTTGTAATTGTGCATTTTATGGTGATAGTCTATAATCATTGGAGGAGCCAAAACTTCCAAGAAAACATCTTCTCAAACACATGTCTGTGTATTGTGCATTCTGGACAATTCATTTCCCCATACACTGTCCAATCTGATTTCACAGTGTATGGGGAAATGAATTGCGCAGAGAAATTAGTGGATTTAAATGTCATCCAATCAGATTGGACAGTGTATGGGGAAAGAATTGTCCAGAATGCACAATACACAGACATGTGTTGAGAAGATGTTTTCATGAAAGTTTCGGCTCCACCAATGATTATAGACTATCACCATAAAATGCACAATTACAAGTCCAGTAAACATCCACACAGTTGTTGATAGGAGGAAGATCTCTAGAATGAATATGGAGTGGTTTCAAAAAGAAATGAATGAAAGGAATAAAAAGTGGAAACAATATTCTCCATGTGATAAGGAAAAGCTCATTAACATGATCAGCATTACAATGAGCAAGTGCCCGATGTCTGTTTCATATTTAAGAATGTGTATGCGCCCGTACGCTCAACGATTCCGCGAATCCGGCGCAATAATTATTCCTGCCCGTGTAAATGCACCAACATTTTCTTAAATCAGCCCCATTGAGTCACGCAGACACAAATCCAACCTTAAGCAGAACTAAATGTGCGTTTAGGTCTACCTGAAAACATGAGGGAATTTGGGAAAGGCGAGTAAGGTGCCACAAAGTAGGGTGGATTTGATTTAAATCAATTTGATTTAAATCAGTAGTAAAAAGGCTTGATTTAAATCAACTCAATTTAAATCATAATTTTTAACCGCTTGCCGCCCGCCATCAAATGACAGCTGGGCGGTGCGACTCTCGTTCTGGCCGGGCATCATATGACGTCCTCGGCTTTGGGGCACGTGCCACGTCACTCGGGAACCGATGCGCGTGCCCGGCGACTGTGATGTCTGTCGGGCACCAGCGATTGCCCGGTAACAGAGCAGGACCGTGAATCTGTGTGTGTAAAACACATGTCCACGTCCTGTCAGGTGAGAGGAGACCGATGGCATATTCCCAGTACAGAGGAACACTGATCGGTCTCCTCCCCTTGCGAGTCCCCTCCCCCTAGTTAGAATCACTCCATAGGTAACCCCTTGATCGCCCCCTTCCCTGCCAGTCACATTTATACAGTAATCAGTGCATTTTTATAGCATTGATCGCTGTATAAATGTGAACGGTCCCAAAATAGTTTCAAAAGTGTCCGGATATGTCCGCCGCAGTCACGATAAAAATCGCAGATCGCCGCCATTACTAGTAAAAAAATAAATAAAAAGTGCCATAAAATCTATCCCCTATTTTGTAGACGCTATAACTTTCGCGCAAATCAATCAATATACACTTATTGCGCTTTTTTTTTACCAAACATGTGTAGAAGAATACATAAAGGCCTAAACTGAGGGAAAAAAAAAGGATTTTTGTACTCACCGTAAAATCTGTTTCTCTGACGTCCATGGACTGACACAGCTCTCATACTGTTTACGTGTGGGTATATGGCCCTGCTTGCAGAAGACCTAGGCAGAATGTTAGATGTTAGAAACATTCTAGAACAAAACCAGAGCTGAACAGCCCCACCCTGGGGGGCGGTCCCTCCTGACATTACCCTCCCACCTGCAGCCAGCAGCCTCAGTTCGTAACAAAAGTAGTACAAACCCTAAAAGGAAGGGTGGGTGCTGTGTCAGTCCATGGACGTCAGAGAAACGGATTTTACGGTGAGTACAAAAATCCTATTTTCTCTTATCGTCCATGGACTGACCCAGCTGGATACTGTAAACGTGTGGGACGTCCCAAAGCAGTATCAGAAGGGTGGGAGCAGTAGTAAAAGGAAAAACCAAAACTTCACTCCAAACAAGCAGAGCTCCTCAACGGAGGAGTTGCAACATTAAACAGCGGCCTGCAACACTTTGCGGCCGAAGGAAGCATCCGAAGATGCAGCCACATCAACCTTATAGAACTTAGAAAAAGGTATGAACAGACGACCAGGTCGCCGCCTTGCACAACCGACGCTTGATGTCGGAAAGCCCAGGAAGCACCAATTGCCCTAGTGGAATATGCCGTAACCGGAAAGGGCGGCACCCGCCCCTTAATGGCATAGGCCTGTATAACGGTCTGTTTGATCCACCTAGAAATGGTGGCAGACGAAACCGCTTGACCCTGTTTTGGACCCGAGACAGACACAAACAGTGAGTCAGACTTCCGAATGGAAGCAGTAGCAGACAGGTACACTCGTAAGGCTCGTACCACATCCAATTGTGAAGCGCAACCTCTCTAGGATGCGATGGATGAGGGCACAAGGACGGAAGGACAATGTCATCATTAAGGTGAAAAGCCAAAACTACCTTTGGAAGGAAAGATGATCGCGGGCGCAACACCGCCTTATCCTTATGGAGGACCAGGTAAGGCGACTTGCATGACAGAGCCGCCAACTCAGACACCCGTCTAACAGAAGTGATGGCCACTAAGAAAGCCACCTTCTGAGACAAGGTTAAAAGAGGAATATCTCTGATATTTTAAAAATGGAGGTTCCTGAAGAACCGAGAGCACCAAGTTCAGATCCCAAGAAGGGAGCAGGGGCTTGGCAGGGGGAATCACATGGTGAACCCCCTGCACAAAAGTGCTAACTAAAGAATGACCTGCTAGGGGTCGTTGAAAGAAAACAGCCAAGGCCGAAATCTGACCCTTAATAGTGCTCAAAGCCAGCCTTTGGGCTACACCACGCTGCAAGAACCGCAGGAATCTGGGGACAGAGTACGTCCGTGGACGCCAGTCTAGCTCCTCGCACATAGCGATGTAAGCTCTCCAGGTACGGTGATAGATATTTCTAGAAGAAGACTTCCGTGCTCTAAGCATGGTTGAAATCACAGAATCCGACAGGCCTCGGTCCTTCAGCACCTGGCTCTCAATAGCCATGCCGTTAAAACTAGAGACTGTAAAGCAGGATGAAAGATAGGACCTTGAGACAGAAGGTCCTACCTCATGGGCAGTCGCCAAGGGACGTCCGCGATGAGACGTACCAGATCGGCGTACCAATGACGCTGAGGCCAGTCCGGGGCAATGAGGATCACCGGAATGCCCTCGGCCGCTACCCTGCGCAGCAGAGGAGGAATCAACTGCAGTGGAGGGTAAGCGTATATTAAGCGATCCTGACCCCACGGAGCCACCAACGCGTCCGCCCAGGGGTCCCTGGACCTGGCCACAAACCCTGACACCTTGCAATTGAGGCGAGATGCCATCAGGTCCACATCCGGCGTGCCCCACCGCCGACAAAGGAGTTGAAACACCTCCAGATGCAAGGACCACTCCCCCTGTTCCAAGGACTGGCGACTCAGATAGTCCGCCTGCCAATTTTCTACGCCTGGAATGTAGACGGCCGACAGCGCCGGCACGCTTCTTTCCGCCCACCTTAGGATGTGGGCGACCTCGGATACCGCAGCCGAGTGCCCCCCTGATGGTTGACATACGCCACGGCCGTGGCGTTGTCCGACTGACTCCTGATCAAGCGGCCCTGTAGTCTCTTCGACCACGCGGAGAGACAGTCTGATCGCTCGCAATTCCAGGACGTTGATTGGGAGATGAGATTGGTCCGGAGTCCAGAGGCCTTGCGCTGACAGGACTCCCCAAACTCCTACCCAGCCCATCAGGCTGGCATCCGTCGTGACCACCGTCCACTGAATGGGGAGAAACGACTTTCCGGCCCAAAGAGCCGGAGATCTCAGCCACCACGTCAGGGATGCCTTGACTGAGTAACTCACTCGGATCTGAAGATCCAATGACAATGGGGACTTGTCCCAAACAGACAGAATTCCCTTCTGCAATGCCCGAGTGTGTGATTGGGCATACGGGACCGCCTCGAAGGAGACCACCATTAGTCCCAGGACCCTCATGCAGAAACGGATAGATGAGCATTTTCGGGCCGTCAGGACCCGAACCGCCGACTGAAGTGTCAGTAACTTCTCTGCGGGTAGAAACACCTTTGCTGCTGAAGTGTCCAGGATCAGGCCCAGATACTCCAAACATTGAGTCGGGACCAGAAGCCACCCGAAGTCCCGGAGGGTCTGACTGACTATTGTCACATTTTCCTCCAATTCTGAGCCAGTGTCTGCTCGAAGGAGGTCGTCCAGATAGCCCACGACAATTCCTCGCTGTCTCAGCAAAGCTAGAACTGGGGCAAGCACTTTGGTGAAAACCTGTGGTGCCGATGTTAGGTCGAAAGGGAAGAGCCACGAACTGATAGTGGACTTCGCCTATGGCAAAGCGCAGAAACCTCTGGTGACTTGCACAGATTGGGACGTGCAAGTAAGCGTCCTTGATATCCAAGGATGCCAGGAAATCCCCTTGGTGGAGGGTCGCAATGACCGTGCGAATGGATTCCATCCGGAATTTGTGTACCTTCACGTAGGCATTCAAGGCTTTGAGGTCCAGGATTGGCCGTACCCCGTCCTTCTTCGGGACAACAAACAGGTTCGAGTAAAACCCCTGAAACCTCTCCTGTGACGGAACCGGCACAATCACTCCACACCCGAGCAAATCCTGTACGGCCCCCAAGAGGGCCGCCCGGCGGGCAGGAAGGTGAGGGAGGTTTGAGGGGAAGAACCTGTTTGGGGGCCATGAGCGGAACTCTATCCTGTATCTGGAGGTGACAACCTCGCACACCCACCGGTCAGAGATCCGGGAGGTCCACCGAACCGTGAACCTACGAAGACGTCCCCCCCACCCCAGATTTGGGCAGGGGCAAGACTTCATGCGGTGGCGGGCTTGGGAGCTTGCTTGGTGGGCTTACGCACCCAGGGACGCCCGTGTCCCCCCCGCCGCACTTTTTTCAGTCTGGGCGGGCTTACCCGTGGATTCTGTCTGACGAAAAAACGTTGTCTTCGCCAGAAAGGAAGGGCCCGATCTGCGGAGGGGCTCCTTTCCCTTAACAGACTGAGGGAGGAAGGTGCTCTTAACCCCTGTGACATCCTTAATAAATGTCATCCAGGGCGGTCCCAAACAGTCTACCGCCCTTAAAGGGCAAGTCAGCCAGGAGCTTTTTGGAAGCTAGGTCGGCCGACCAGCATTTTACCCAGATAAGGCGACGCAGCACCACAGCAGAGATAGAGGCCCCAGATATTAAGGGAGCCGCATCCAAAGTGGCATTGCACACATAAACCAGGCCCTGCACAAGTTGATGAGCCAGGGCAATGGTCTCAGGAGGGAGATTATGCTCCTGTACCGTCTGGTGCAAAATCTTTGCCCATCCCGTGAGTGTCTGAGACACAAGCGTCGCCGCCACAATAGGGGGTAAGGCAGACCCCAATAAGGCAAACATAGTTCTACTCACCACCTCAGACCTCCTATCAGTGGGATCCCTAAACGCAGGAGTCCCTTCCATTGGGAGCGTGGTAGCCTTATTCAAACGGGCGACCGGGGGGTCAACCACTGGGGGGTGAGCCCACTTCTTAACCAGGTCCTCTTCAAAAAGGGGTACCTTATGGCTAAGCGCAGCGGGACCGTCAAAGTCTTCTGCGGCTTATCCCAGATTTGGTCAATGAATGTATTGAAAAAAGGCACATATGGAAAGACCTTTTTTGAAGAGATGGTTTTAAAAGAACCAAAAAGGAGACAGTTTCCACCTGGGGTTCCTCAGTCTCAACATTCAGCTTTCAACACACAGCATCAATGGAGTTCACTTACAAGCACCCTGTCAGTTACTGGTTCAGGACTGGAGTCTTCCTCACAAGGAATGTCCTGTCCAAACACATCAAAATACTCAGAGCTAGGGTCCTGAGCGGCAGGAGCTAGGCTCATATCTGAGACAGAGCACTCCCCTACAGGAGAATGTGTGGGGAGGGGGCGCTTTACAGCTCCCTTGCGCTCACACACCGCTTCCATTCTGACAAGGAATGATTCCAGGACTGCCGACAACTGGTCCATAGGGACCGCAGGTGCAGGAGCACTGCCAGTTGCCTCAGGCAAGTGTGGAGAAGCAGGTGTACCAGACTCCATACCGCCACGCTCCGAGACCTTATACACTATACAGTGAATATACAGTCCACCCACTGGCTACGCTGAGGAGGGGATACCCGGAGGACTCACCAACCCTTAAGGACTGCTCAGTTCTGCCCGCGCTGTGAGCCTGAGGAGAGTGAAGAATCCTGTGAGGAGATTGTGAGGAGATTCGCGCCGCAGTGCCGCCGCTAGAGGCCGAAACCGAAAGTAAATGCGCCGCGGCTACAAGAAAATGGCCTCCGGCCTCAGCTATAACTGCGCCATTGAACCACAGCAAGATGGCCGCCGAGCGCGAAATTCAAAGGGCAAAGAGCTCTAATGCGCGCGCTAATGGCGCACGCAATAACCACCTCAAACAGTGCCAATGGCGCACGCAATAACCACCTCACACACCAGAAAAAAATGCCCCTCTCCCCAGAACCCACTACAGACATGAGCGCCCAGCCAGGCCAGAGTGACCCCCCCAAGCACAGCACCAGTACAGGGTGCAGAGAGCAGCATAACAGGGGGGAGGCAGGGAGAAACCCCCCATATAAAGAAACACAGCCAGCATGTACTCACCTGCAGTAGGAGAGACTACTTACCTGTCTCTTTCAGGGACCCACTGGCTTGTTTCAGACATACCTATCACAGAGCAGTACTGCGTAGCTGTCGGCCCGGTCCACCGCAAGAGATACAGTCAGTCAGGTACTGTTCAATCTTGAGAGGACCGCGGGAGCAAAAAGCAACCCGGCCACCCCTGGAGTCATGGGGCATGTTGTGAACTGAGTCTCACGCACACAAGGTGAGGATCAGCACGCTTGATGGTCAGGCAGGAAAGACTACGAGGATACCAGTGTACCCAACCTGTTGCCCAGCCGACAGTTGATTGAAGGTCTCAAAAATAAAATAATAAAATTCCCAAAGGAATAACATTTTAAAATAAAATCTTCCAGGAGACTGGCTCCTGAGAGAGCCACGTCTTCTCCTTCTGCTAGGCAGAAAAAAACTGAGGCTGCTGGCTGCAGGTGGGAGGGTAATGTCCCGAGGGACCGCCCCCCCTGGGCGGGGCTGTTCAGCTCTGGTTTGTTCTAGAATGTATGTTTCTAACATCTAACATTCTGCCTAGATCTTCTCCTGCGAGCAGGGACATATACCCACATGTTTACAGTATCCAGCTGTGTCAGTCCATGGACGATAAGAGAAATTATGCTCTGTTTTTGGGTCACGTAAAGTGGCAGTGAACTGGGGAAGGGACATCCACGCAGTGTTACGCCTAAACAGAAAGAAGGCTTTAAATGATACCAGCCCACAGAAGACAGAGCTGCTGTAGAGCACATGATCTTGCCTTCCCAAGTGCCCTGCTCTAAAGATGCCACATCAGCACTCCCTCTTGCAGCTCAGCCACAGACATATCCTGGGCTGAGTCTTCAGATGTCTTGAATGGCTAGCTAGAGATGACACGACTCAAAAGTTTGCCATACATTATACGATAATCTTATTCAATTGCCTTTAGGATTTACATTTAACTGATTGCATACAAATTAAAAGTGTTTATTGGATGAAGTGGGTATGACTGGAAGAGGGTACTACCCCCCTTCCCCTCCTCCCCCCTGTGTTCTCTCCCTCTCCCCCCATTTACATGCTGCGTTTAGCCGCGTTTGGCGCTTGGAATGACTCTAAACTCAGCATCTGAACTCATTTTTTTGCTTTAAAAAAAAAAGCCTCTAAACTCAACTGCCTAGAAACGACCCTGTGTACATGTACTGATAAGAAAAAAAAAGGAGAGTTCAGGGGCAGCTGAAAAAAATTCCCAACTGCTCCTAAATGTCCGTTTACCAGCAGCAATGTACAAGAGGCCTTACATCCAATGCAGGCTTTGGACACTGCATCAGTCTTGATGATGTCAAAGAATCTTAAACTGCAGGAGAACAGGGAAGACGAGGCTCTGGGTACAGGTCTGCCAGCACAGGGAAATGTCTCCTCAGCCGGCACAGCAGCAGCCAGCGACACCACTTCCAGCTTCAGTGTGTGCAGATTGTATATTGAGCTAGACATGTGAGACACTGTAAAATTAGAAGAAACATACTTTTGCTAGCAATTAAAAATATAAATAGGAATTTTGACGCAACTGTAAATTCCACATCTTGGAGTATAGTACAGGACACAGCAATTGAATGTTAGACTATTGGTTATATGCTGCTACATTCAGGACACTAGACACTGGGAAAAGCTTTGAGAGGACCATCCCCCAGTGCATCCATATAACCCAATCCACCCCATGAGGCTCCAGTTTGTTAGCAAGCAGTCAGGAGATCACTGGGAAAACAAAGGGGGGAATTAACCGGCCCGGTCTGTCCTGTACTGCAATTCAAAACATGGAATTTGCAGGTGCATCAGAATTCCTATTATCTTATTCATACAGTACAGGACACAGGAATTGATTCTTAGACCATGGAAATCCCTAAGCAATAAGTCAATGGGTTGGTAAAATAATAACCAAAACAGCAGGAAAAAAAAAAAAACAATAAAAAGGTCAATGGACCAGAACAAACATTAGAAAGCAGGAGCACCTTGCAGCTGAAGAAAGCATCAGAGGGCAAAACAGCCACTGGGAAATAGGGTTTGAAAAACTGAAGAGGGTCAGGGTGGTTGCCCCGCAACCTGTAAAGAAAACAGATATGTGCTGCTGAAGAGAATAGGCTCATGAAGGGAAGGAAAGCTGCAAGAAATTATTCCAAAAAAATTGCTTACATCCAGATTATGTGGCCTTTGAATAGATAGGATGTGATGGATACATAACCGACACATCAACTTCTATAAAAACCATAAGTTTATTCCAATGTCTACATGATAAAAAGCTTCACCCAGGACAAGTGTCAGATTTATGAGAACAACCAGTGGCTAAGCCTGCTTACTGTTACCCAACAGAGCAGGTCTGAGATGTGTCTAGTTGGTGAGCCTCAGTACTGGTTCCAGGGCAATGGATCTAAACCATGGAGCCACCCAGCGGACAGGGGTTGCTGTCGTGGGAACCACAGCGCCGATAGATGTGACCAGGAGGATACAAGACAGGCTGTGGGAACATGAAGGTGCTGCCTGTGTGCGCCAACTTGCAATGAAGTCAATTGCGGCATCGGATGAACTGCAGGCAGATGTCACTAATGTGTGGGCACTTGTGGGTGAAGTCCTGTCACAATGACATTTTTCGTGCGACTTTGACACGCAAAACATGTCTCTCGGAAGATCGCTCCTTCCTCCGCCACACTAATTAAAAAGCGTAACCTGCTTTGGGCATGCGCAGTAGGGAACCGGCTGTGAAGCCGAAAGCCTTCACTACCGGGTTCCCTTACTAGGAATGGCGGCGGCTGCACCCGACCCGAAGATTGGCTGGGGTGCCGATATCGGGTGCTCCATATATTAAAAGTCAGCAGCTGCAGAATTTGTAGCTGCTGACTTTAAATTTTTCATGGGGGGGCTGGACCTCCTCTTTAAAGAAGAAATATGTTTGGCACCTTGAGAAATAATAGGGATGCATGATCTTGTGCAAGTTAACAACTTTACTGTTTGATCCTCACTTTAGTTCAGCTAAGGAGTGTGAAAGTTGAAAAAAAAAAAAAAAATGCAGTTTCAAAATCCACACATCTAGATTCAGTTACATCTGATTAACTGGATCATTTACACACTATTTATTGATGATTTAACGAAGGCAAAAATGCAAATTGACAAATTCACCAGCAAGATTTAAACTTCTAATTATATACCAAGCAAAGAATCGACAAGTTTTATAGCCTCCGAGCTAACTGCTGTCACAAAATATAACAGACACAATCTCCTCATACGAACACATGAACAGAAAATTATCCATTATCTGGTTCATTGTGAATGGCAACCCAACATGTACAGAAAAGAGCAGTGCACTAATCACAGCAGCTCACAATGCATAGACCATGTGTTACAGTTCACTGTAAAGTGAATAGAGGATATGTGATGTAGCTCTGCGATCGGGTTTAATTTAAGGGTATGTATATCCAAATCGGAGGAGGGGTTTAGGAATTACAGCTCTTAATAGCCATCCCCCTTTTTCAAGTGACCAAAGGTAATTGGACAATTGAATCAAAAGCTGTTTCACGGCCAGGTGTGGGTTACTCCTTCGTTAATTCTTCATCAAATTGAGTGGGTAAAAGGTCTGGAGTTGATTCTAATGGTCCGTACACACGATCCGAAAAAACGTACGAAAACTGGATCGTTAGTACAGAGCTTTCGAGAGCCGATCACGACAATTCATCCGATATTATTTAATCGGACAAGCACGAAAATTTTCCTCGTACGATACCAGATCGTACGATTTTCGTTTAGTAAGTATAGTTGTCATCCGAAAATACAATATAAATACATTACAACACTTCTGATTTTTTTTTCTGTTGTTACGAGAATATTCGTGACTTTAGTAATCAATTCAATTTCTACTTAAGCTATTAAGACTACTAAGCGAAAAAAGTCTGACGATCTGTCGTCCAATTTTCGGATCGTGTGTACGGGCCATAAAAGTGTGGTATTTGCATTTTGAATCTATTGCTGTAAACCTACATCATGCGTTCAAATGAGCTATCCATGCAAGTGAAACAGGCCATTGTAAGGCTTCAAAAACGAAACAAGCCCATCAAAGAGATAGCAGCAACATTAGGAGTTGCCAACTCAACAGTTTTGTACATTCTGGGGAAAGAAGAACGCACTGGTCAGCTCAGCAACATAAAAAAGGCCTGGAAGTTCACGGAAGACAACAGTGGTGGATGATCCCAGGATCCTCTCTATTGTATATAAAAACCCAGTCACAACATCTAGACAAGTGACGGACACTCTCCAGGAGGTGGGCGTATCATTGTCAAAGTCTACAATCAAACTTCATGAGAGCAAATACAGAGAGATTCACCACAAGGTGCAAACCATTCATAAGCCTGAAAAATAGAAAAGCCAGATTAGATTAGACTTTGCCAAAAAACATCTAAAAAAGCCAGACCAGTTATGGAAAAGCATTCTTTGTACAGATGAAACTAAGATTAATCTGTACCAGAATAACGGGAAGACAAAAAGAAAAAAAAAAAAAAAAAAGCGTGGAGAAGGCTTGGAACAGCTCACGATCCAAAGTACGCAACGTCATCTGTAAAACACGGTGGAGGCAGTGTAATGATATGTTTATTGATGTAACAAAAAGCAGCTGGATGACTTCTGCAGTGTTTAGAGATATACTGTCAGCCCAGATTCAGCCAAATGCAGCAAAGTGGATTGGACGGTGCTTCACAGTACAGATGGACAATGCTCCAAAAACGCACTGCAAAAGCAACCCAGCAGCTTTTGAAGGAAAAGAAGTGGAATATTCTGCAATGGTCGAGTTAATTACCTGATCTCAACCCAATTGAGCATGCATTTCACTTGCTGAAGGCAAAACTAAAAAGGCAGAAAGACCCACAAAGAACAACTTAAGACAGCTGCAGCTAGAGCCTGACAAAGCATCAGAAAGGAGGAAACCCAGTCTTTGGTAATGTCCATGGGTTCCATACTTCAGGCATTCATTGCCAGTAAAGGATTCTCAACAAAATATTAAAAATGAAAATTTTATTTAGGATTATTTTAATTTGTCCAATTAAATTTGAGCCCCTGAAAACTGTGTATAAAAATGTTTGCAGTTTTTACAATTTGAATTGATACTTATTTTTAACCCCTTGAATTAAAGCTGAAAGACTACTTCAAATAAAGCCCAGACAGCAAACTTTGCACAGTTGTATAGGAGAAATTGGGCTATATGTGTGCCAAGTTTCGGGTCCAAGGGACCTACGACCGGCTGGTACCGGGTCCCCAAAGTTACCAGAGAAATGACCGTTTAACATGGGAGTCTATGGAAGGGGTGCCCGGATGGAAAAATCGGTGTTCCCCAGACAACAAACTTTGCACACTTGTAGAGGAAAAGTGGGGCTATATGTGTGCCAAGATTGGGGTCCAGGGGACCTACGGCCGGCCGGTACCGGGTCCCCAAAATCCAGGAGATCAGGTGCAAAAAAGGTGACTCTAGTATAAGCCGAGGGGGGCATTTTCAGCACAAAAAAAATGTGCTGAAAAACTCGGCTTATACTCGAGTATACACAGTAATATTTTTTGTTTCTTTTGTTGTTGCACATTGTGTATCATTGCACTTTATACTTCATATTTTATTGTTTTGGCAGTGGTACATCACATATCAGCTATTAACTTTGCAGTATTTTGTGGGTACACAATTTGTGTATTAGTAGCATCCAGTTACATTAGCATTTTCACAGTAGCAACTGATTGGTTCAGTTGTCCATTTAATTTACATATATTTTTTATTTTACACACACACATTATATTTTATTTCATTCATTTTTGGAGAGTGGGAGTATTACACCATTTCCATCCTATAGGTAGTGCAGGAGTTATACATTTATCTTTTTACATTGTGCTTTGAAAAAAGGGTAATGCACAATTTTTCATGTGCTGTGGTGCATTGGCAGCACATTCAATGAACAGAGAGTCCTTCTAAAACACACGTTATCGTACTGCAACAGATGGACCTTGACCAGCTCAAAAACTGTTGATAAAAAAAAAAAAAAAAAAAAAAAAAAAACACCACACACACATTCCACATATGGCATTTTTTTCAAAGTTACATTGGTCCAGCTTGGACCAATGTAACTATGCGTATACCATACCAATGGCTACACATAAAACATACACTTGTTAGGCACACAGTTAACCCCTTGACTGCCCTTCTGATCACCCCTTCCACCCATTAGTGTCATTAGTACAGTATCATCACTGTCCACTGTATTAGTGTCCCTCCCAACCAGTGTCAGTAAGCTTCAGATTACCCGCCACACTAGAAGTAACTAATTACTAGTATAACGTCTACAGCTGTGTAAATTCCAGTGTGTGTGTGTGTGTGTGTGTGTGTGTGTATAATTATATATATATATATATATATATATATATATATATATATATATATATATATATATATATATATATATATATATATATATTTATTTTCACACACACACACACACACACACACACACACCATAGTGTGTAGATGCAATATCACACAAATCAAATAATATACACTTTCAGAATTTTTTATTTTTCCAAAAGACATGTAGCAGAATAGATTTTGGCCTACAATTATGAAGACATTTGATTTTATTAGATATGTTTTATAACAGAAACTAGAAAATATTATTTTTGCGTTTAATCTATCTCTATCTATCTATCTATCTAAAAAAACCTAATAGTGATCAAATACCACCAAAATAAAGCTCGATTTGTGTGATAAAAAAAAAAATGAATCTTGGTACAGTGTTGCATGACCGAGCAATTGGCAGTTAAAAGTAGCACAGTGCTGAATAGCAAAAAATACCCTGGTCATGGGGTTAGTGTCAGGATCCATCCAGATTCCTGACCAACAACTGGCTCAGCCTCTCAGTGCACTGCCAAGAGCCTGAGCCACCTGCTCCACAGCTCAGAGATGCAGGGAGCACTGGATAGGCAGAGCAGAGAGCCAGTGACTAACAGTCGCATTGAAGGCTGAGAACTAAGCGATCAGCAGTCTTTGATCGCTCAATTCTCAGTCCTAATGGGCAGCGGGGGACAACGATGCTGCATCAACCTAGGTGAGTATGAAGGTTTGTTATTATGAAATCCTATACTTTTTTAAAAAGGAAGGAAGGAAACAAAAAAAAAAAAACAAACACACACACACACACACACACACAGGGTTCAGCCCCCCCCTCCTTCCCCCAAATTCTTACCTGAGCCCAATCTCTTAATCCAGTGCTGTGCCGAGAACAGTGACTCTCCCCCCTTACTAGATATTGAGGCAGCAAAGGGAGCTATTGGCTCCTTCTGCTGTCAATCACAGCCTGTGAGGGGGTATTTGGGGGGGCGGGATCGAGCCTGCACGAGTGCCCCCATAGCAAACAGCTTTCTATGGGGGGAGATTATATACATACACACACACACACACACACACACACACACACCCCCCCTCCATCGCGGGGGTTACGTTCCAGACCCACCCGCAATAAGTGAAAATCCGCGAAATAGAAATACCCTATTTAAAAAACACACACACTAGGCACGTTTTTATAACTTTCACTGTACATTTAAAAGCATTTTAAGGTCTTTAAACACACTTTTAAAACAATAGAAACACATTTAAACACAAAAGATACTGAGAGACATAGCAAGAGCAATGGAAAACACAAAAATATTTAATTAACAATGATTTTATCAATAAAATAAGGATAATCGGTCTTACAGGAAAACACGCAAAATACCGGGACCGCAAAAACTGAACCACGATATAACGGGGGTTTACTGTATATCTTTACAATCACTTTAAAAAGTGTAAGCTCACCATTTCACAAAAAATAAAAAAAAGGTAAAAATCACCCTACACCAGCAGTAGGCAACCTTTGATAGGTGGAAATCCACCTGAACAACATGAAAGAGATCAAAGATCACTGAGGTTCATCACACTTTCTTTTTTTTTTTTTTAAGCAAATAACCAGCAAGTCCTAACTAAATAGTAAGGAAGACAGAAAAATATAATAAAACAAATGTCACTTTAACCGCTTGCCGTCCAGCCGCCATCATTATACTGCAGCAAGATGGCATGATCCAGTGAATCGCCGTAGCTGTACGTCGGCTCGTGAACTCGCTTTTGTGGGCGTGCGTTCCCATTGGGCAGCGGGGGAGTCATCAGTGGGCCTGGCAGACTTGTTTTTCGCCGGCCACCCACGATCATTCCCAGCGGTGACAGAACAGGGAACAGGGATCTGCCTGTGTAAACAAGGCAGATCTCCGTTCTGACAGGGGAGATCACACAGATCCTGTCTTTCTGCCAAGCAGGAAGATGAATCTGTGCGTTTTCCCAGTCTCACAGTCCCCCATACAGTTAGAAAACACCTGCAGGGAACACATTTAACCCCTTGATCACCCCAGATGTTAACCCCTTCCCTACCAGTGTCATTAATTCAATAACAGTACATATTTCTAGCACTGGATTACTGTAATAATGTCACTGGTTTCCAAAAAAAAAAAAAAAGTGCAGTTGGGTGTCCGATCTGTCTGATCTGTCTGCCGCAATGTTGCAGTCCTGCTAAAAATCACTGATCGCCGCCATTACTAGTAAAAATGTTAAAAAATATATATATGCCATAAATCTATCCCCAATTTTGTAGACACTATATATCTTTTGCACAAACCAATCAATATACGCTTATTGCCATCTTATTTACAAAAAATATGTAGCAGAATACATATAATCGGCATAAATTGATGAATAAATTATTTTACTTTTTTTTTTTGGAAATGTCTTATAGCAGAAAGTAAAAAAATATTTTTTTATTTTTTCAAAATGAATCGCTATTTTTTTTTTGTTTATAGCGCAAAAAACCCCCCCAAAAAAACCTGCAGAGGTGATCAAATACCACCAAAAGAAAGCTCGATTTGTGGTGAAAAAAAGGACATAAATTTTGTTTGGGTACAGCGTTGCATGACCGCGTAATTATCAGTTAAAGCAATGCAGTGCCGTATCGCAAAAAATGGTCTGGTCAGGAAGTGGGTAAATCCTGCCGGGGCTGAAGTGGTTAAGAATTCAAACTTGGCATACCTTAAAAGTGGTTGTAAACCCTTTACTACCACTTTTACCTACAGGTAAGCCTATAATAAGGCTTACCTGTAGGTACAGTTAATATCTCCTAAACTTGCACCATTTAGGAGATATTCACTGTATCCGCATGTGCGGACATCATCGGCACATGCACACTGAAGAAACGGCTCGTTCGTGACATTTCTTCAGTAGCTGTGCCGTGATCGGCGGCTACCGCGCACATTCACGTCAGTGATGTCATAGCGGCTCCGGCCAATCACAACGCCGGAGCCGCGAACCCAGAAATAACTCCGGGAGACATGTCGCCGGTCACAGCGGTGTATGGGGACCACTGCAACAGCTTTAATCTAAGGTAAGTATTTCAGAATGAGCCAGTATGTGATGCATACTCGCTCATTATGCCTTTGTCTTGCAGGGTTTTTACTTATTTAGTTTAGTTTACAACCACTTTAACAGTGGACAATGTCAGTAGGGCAGTGGACGGTGCCAGAAGGGCAGAGCTAGTAAAACATGAACAGTAAGTATATGCCGTTTCTTCCAAGCTTCGTGCCGCTAATGGCAGCTCGCACCCATCACAGCGTCGGAGCCCACCACAGCGTCGGAGCCCACCACAGCGTCGGAGCCCACGAACCAGGAAGAAACTCCAGGAAAAATGTCAGCCGCCTCAGCGGTGTGCGGGCGCCGCCGAGATAGGTTCGTTCTAAGGTAAGTATTACATGTTGAGCTAGAATGCGATGCATACTAGCTCACTATGCCTTTGTCTTACATGTTTTACAACCTCTTTAAAACAGCACACTTTCATGCTAAAAACTTGATGTTCAGCAAGTGGGAACCAACACTGGCCTCGCAAACATGACAGAGTGTAACAGCCACAGGAAATCAAGCAGGACATGCAGCAGGCAAAACACTACTATGGGAGCTGGCAGGCAAAGCAGCAGTGTCCTCCAACATATGGGAAAAATGGCAGCTGTCAAGATCTAACAGTGATGTCTGGAGTGGGCGGGCAGAAAGCACCTGCCAACTGGGGCCGGTGGCAATGAAAGGGGATGCTACGCATTTCTGGGGCAGGTGCTGGGATCTTGACAGCTTTGATCTGACTGCCATTGGGCAGTTTTTGGCTGATTGAGAAGAATGTGGTGTGGGAGTAGAGTTTTGAACTCTAAAATGAACTCTCTGAAACCACCAAATTAACCCACAGGCCTCGGACATCTTAGAGAGGTGAACTGTAGCACACGTCCCAACCATATGAGTGAGAATGCCTCATCACTCAGAAGAGGGCTTTGGGGTAGACTTGGTGGGTTTTGCAGGCCACATCTTTTGCGCCGAAAAGAAAAAGGCTGAAGTTAGGTTTTAAAGATGAAGCCTGGGTAGCACAGTTAGGTGCTCTGCGTTTTGAGGAGGTAGAGGCTCCAGGGGAAGGGGGGTTTTGGAAACTTACTCTATGGAAGTAAAGCCTTCCTTCTTGTGACAACTTTGATGAATTGGTCAAGTGTCTCCCCAAACATGTGAGGTTGTTTTTTGCAGGCAGCCAAGCTGACCAGGCTTTGGGACACAAGATTCTGCACACGTGAAGAGAGCTTAGAGCCATTCTGGAAAATTTGTCTCATGACATGCTCTAGGGCAGGGGTGTCCAATCTTTTTTCAAAGAGGGCCAGATTTAATGAAGTGAACATGCGCGAGGGCCGACCATTTTGCCTGACATTCTTTGAACCATTAAAATTCAGTCTGTGTTTGTCCGAGCACTAATACACTGCCCAACAAGAATTCTCTTGTGTGTGTGGTGAAGAGATGTGCTTGGGTGTGTTAGTTAGTCTATATAGATAGATATCCATCTTTTGTGGCTCCAACGAATCCCAGAGCGCAGCTCAGGACTAAGAATGAGCTTGGGCTTGTTATTTGGATATGCCCCATTTATCAGCGTATAACACGCACCTTCACTTGAATAAAGAACTGTGAAGCAAAATAAGGGTCAGTGCCCATCAATGCAGCCTCACCACTGCCATGAATGCAGCCTCAGGAGGCGACAGAGAGGGGGGCAGGACGAACGTCAACAGATTACATACAGGAGAATCTCTGGTTTAATCGGCGGCCTCTTTATTACAAAGTCCTACCTTCTATGATAGACAGAACAGTCATCAAAAGGCTGCCCAGGAGACGGGACTTCCTATTACAGATGCCGCTGAGTAAACAGGAGAGTTAACAGGAGATTTCTCCTGTATGTAATCTGACGGCACTTGTCCCGCCCCCTCCGAGGCAGTGCTGATAAATACAGTGTATTATACATACATACATACACACACACTATATATATATATATATATATATATATATATATATATATATATATATATATATATATATATATATATATATATATATATATATATATTTTTTTTTTTCTCTTTTGTGGCCCTGGGGGCCAAGAAAAATAAATATATATATTCTCTTTTGTGGCCCTGGGGGACAAGAAAAAGAAATGTATATATTCTCTTTTGTGGCCCTGGGAGCCAAGAAAAATAAATATATATATTCTCTTTTGTGACCCTGGGAGCCAAGAAAAATAAATATATATATTCTCTTTTGTGGCCCTGGGAGCCAAGAAAAATAAATATATATATTCTCTTTTGTGGCCCTGGGAGCCAAGAAAAATAAATATATATATATTCTCTTTTGTGGCACTGGGAGCCAAGAAAAATAAATATATATATTCTCTTTTGTGGCCCTGGGAGCCAAGAAATATAGATATATATATTCTCTTTTGTGGCCCTGGGGGCCAAGAAAAATAAATATATATATATATTCTCTTTTGTGGCCCTGGGAGCCAAGAAAAATAAATATATATATTCTCTTTTGTGACCCTGGGAGCCAAGAAAAATAAATATATATATTCTCTTTTGTGGCCCTGGGAGCCAAGAAAAATAAATATATATATTCTCTTTTGTGGCCCTGGGGGCCAAGAAAAATAAATATATATATTCTCTTTTGTGACCCTGGGAGCCAAGAAAAATAAATATATATATTCTCTTTTGTGGCCCTGGGAGCCAAGAAAAATAAATATATATATTCTCTTTTGTGGCCCTGGGAGCCAAGAAAAATATATATATATTCTCTTTTGTGGCCCTGGGAGCCAAGAAATATATATATAGATATATATAGAGAGATATATATATATATATATATATATATATATATATCTCCAAACTACCAGGGGGGCCACATTAAGACGAAATCGGCCAGCGGGCCAGACTTTGGACATGCCCGCTCTATGGCATCCATACAAAATGGCTGAGCAGAAGGCAACTGCCTAAAGCACGGTCCTGAAATACAGGCTCCTCTAAAGTGGTCTACTGCCCTAGTCCATATAGCTGCAGTTTGACATACTAAAATAGTAGGGAGAGTTGGTTGCAGAGCTGGACCTGCCAGAGTAAAGAGAACCTTCAGAAGCATCTCAAACTTTTTATCAATAAATTCTAACAATTAGAAGTGTTTTTTTTTTTTTTTTTTTCCTAAGTGGTACAGTGAGATGTTTAAAACTAAGGCTGGCCATGCATAGTGCAAAATTTCTAAATTTGCATGATTCCCCCGTCAACACAGACAGTGCGGACAGGGGAATCCCCCTGCTGAGCAAATGTCTGCTCCCAGCAGGAGAAGCCGTCCTCACCGGGAGAAGACCGCGATTAGACACCAAACAACATATTCAGCTATATCTTTTCAGTTTTATATCTTTTACAGTTTTTGTGAAAAAGCTGTTTAAGTTTAGTGATCATTTCAGGAAATTTTAGCGATTAAACAGAGTGTCTATGGGGCTGGTTAGAGTGGGTGATGTCAGATGTCATAGCTAGAGCACAGAGCTTTAAAAAAATTATCTTAGTTTCTTCTCTATAAATTGCTCTCACGCCCACAACATCTACTTGTCATACACAATACATCAAAACGTAGGTATTTTTGTCTAGTTTCAGGCAATGTGCTCAGTTTTGTGATACGCCTTTTACTTTTGGCTGGTTGAGCTTCCAAATGACACTTTCTTCCAATGAATGTCCTGTATATATATATATATATATATATATATATATATATATATATATATATATATTTTTTTTTTTTTTTTTAAAAAAGTATTTTGATAAAAAAATCATTTAAAGAAAAAAAAAAAGAATCATTTTTGAAAAAACAATTCAGTTTAGTGTCAGCTTTTCAAAAAAACTTTAAATATTCCACATCTTTTCATACATTAGTGGTGTTAAACTTTTTTAATGAAATTCATGTTTATTTTAAAACCATTCCTACTTTTCCAACTATTCTCACTTCAACTTTTTTACGGATTTAAGCTACACATCCAGTTAGCCTTAGCAATTCAGCATTCCCACACATTTTCTGCAGGAAATGCATTTTCTAGTCTAGTTAATTTTTTTGCAGTTGTTAGGAAGGTAGAGGATAGCCATGCAAATACAATGATTACAAGTTCAAAGTTTGTGTCATACCTAGATATTTCCATAGAAGTTAACACTATGCATGTGTTTAAACCAAGAATAAACACTAAGCCCAGGTTCACACTGGGGCTGCGGGAGTGAAGCCGTGCGAGTTCAGCTGAACGATTTCACTCCTGCCTGTCAGTCCCGATTTCAGCTCGATTACAGGAGACATCTGAAACAGAGTACAGAAACTACTTTTTGAAATCGGTGCAGCGCCACAGATGCGGCGTCGCACCGATTAGGACGGTGCCATTGCCCGCAATTTGCGGCAAATTTCGCCGATTTGACATGTCAAATCGCATGTCAAATCGCACCAGTGTGAACCAGGGCTTAGTGCAGTAATCCTTCATAATAAGCTCAACCTACTAAAGTATAGATAACAGGGTTGCCAGCTGATTCTCTTATGGGTCTATTTATAAATGTTTTCACTCTAGATTCACACATTTTTCTAATTAGATTGAGCATAATTTTTTTTTTTAAAAAAGCGTGAATCCTGAGCGAAAACAATATAGAAATAATGCTCTAACGCTGAAGGCATTAAAACATACTTATACTGCACTAGGGTCTTCAAATTGTTTGATATTAGATGGTCAGATTGGAAACACACACACACACACACACACACACACATATATACATACATACACACACACACACAGTCTTTTCTCCCCGACAAGCCAGTGACCTGCCCAATATGCAACACATAGTGAAACTGCTTTGATTTAGAGACTTGACCACAGACAGAGTGTGGTTTTGATATGCCTGCATATTCGTAATTGTTCTATGGCTAGTTTATATTTAGGTCTCAAGGTACTCAGACTGAGCCTAGGTGCACATTGGAGCGATTTGTAATGCAATTTGAGAGATCAGATCGCATGACAAGTCGCAGCCTATTGAAGGCAATGGCACGGTTCCAATCGGTGCGACACCGGTTTTTCGGCGCCGCACCGATTTGGAAAAGTAGTTCCTGCACTACTTTTGCAGATTTCAGGTGCGACTTCAATAGACATCTGTGCATGAAGCCACACAGATGTCTATCAAGTAGCACCTGAAATCGCGCTGACCTTGCTACTTTGAAATCGCGCTACTTCAAGGGAAGTAGTGCGATTTCAAAGTAGCATCAATGTGAACCAGGGCTTAAGCAGATATCTGCCAAACTGTTCCCCTAAAAATATTAGGTTAGTGGCGTCTTGTAACCTGGAGAGAACTATCATTGCATGAACACACACACACACACCTGTGCAAGTTTTAGACAGGTGGGAAGAAATGCTGTAAAGTAAGAATGCTTTCAAAAATATATTATTTTATTTGTTAATTTATCAATTTACAAAATGCAAAGTGAGCAAACTGAAGATAAATCTAAATCAAATCAATATTTGGTTTAACCCCCTTTTGGCTTCAAACCAGCATAATTTCTTACACTTGAACAAAGGGATCTGGTAGGATTAGGCCCCATGTACACAGAAGCTCAAAAACGGTCGTTTTTAAAGCAGCAGAAAAAGCTAGCTTTTATCAGTGTTTTTTTACTAGCTTTTATTAGCGTTTTTCAGTGTAGCGTTTTTTTGTTTTTGTTTTTTCAATGGACGAAAAAACGCTAAAAAACGCTTGCGGCCAGCGTTTTGCGTTTTTTCTGCCGAAAAACTGCACTTTGAACGCAAATTTCTTGCGTTCAGAAAAAAGCCCATTAACTCCACTGCTCATTAACCACTTCGCGCCCAGGCAATGCTCAAAAGACGTCTGCATTGCGGCGCCGAAGTGCTGACTGGACGTCCTCCTCTTCCTCCCGCCACCCCCGCGAGCGCGCATCGGGGAAAATCTGTGTTGGCCGTGTCCCTTGGACACAGCCAATCACAGATCGTGCTGAATGGCCAATCAGAGGCCATTCAGCACTCGATCTCACTATCCAATGAGAGATGATCTCAAATGTAAACATATGAGATCATCTCTCATTGCCGGCTTTCTCTCCTCACACAGAGACAGCGTGTGAGGAGAGAGAGAGATCTGTGCTGCAGCTACAGTCAGTGAGTGAAAAAACACACACACACACGTGAAAAACACTGCCCACAGTCCCTGCCAGTGCCATCTCATCAAATGGCTAAAAGAGTATTCTCAGCCGAGGAGGCGTACGAAATTCTTGCGGCCGACGGGAGCAACGGGGAGCGCTCCGATTCGGATTCCTCCGCATATTCAGATGAGTCTGACGTGGACTACGAGCCTGTCATAAGCAGTGGATCAGTGACGGAGGAGGAGGAGGAGGAGGAGGAGGAGGAGGAGGAGGAGGAGGCGGCGACGACAGAAGAAGAAAGAAGAAGAGGGCCCGCCCGCCAGACGAAGGCATTCTGCTGAGGAGGCAGTGCCATCCACCAGCACCGCAGTGCCATCCACCACCACCACTGCAGTGCCATCCACCAGCACCGCAGTACCTCAGGAAGCAAGGCCACGTACCAGTGGGGTGTCACCTCAGCCCCAAAGGGTTAGGTCCCATGCCAGCCTTCCCTATTCCCTTCAGTACCCCTTGTGGCTTCCTCCTAATTCAGGAGAAGCCAACATTCCCCCTTTCACTGCCCAGCCAGGAGTCCAGGTGGATACAGAAAACTTTTCCCCAATAGATTTTTTTTATTTTTACTGAAGACATGCTGGCAACAATTGTGGCCCAGTGCAACTTATATGCTCAACAGTTTATAACCAGCAACCCAACGTCCTCTTATGCCCGTCCCTACGTGTGGAAAGCCCTTACAGTGGAGGAGTTTAGGATTTTTTTGGGCCTCACATTCTGCATAGGACTAAATGGAAAAAATCAATTACGTTCATATTGGTCATCCCGCCCCATATATCACATGCCCATCTTTTCCTCAGTAATGCCCAGGTCCAGATATCTAATGATTATGAGATTCCTACACTTCAATGATAATACCCAGTGCCCTCCCCGAAATGACCCAAATTTTGATAAACTTTATAAAATTCGTCCGCTACTAAATTATTTTTCTGAAACCTTCCCCCAGACCAACATATATGCATAGATGAGTCCCTTATCAAATTTTCTGGCAGGCTGGGCATAAAACAATTTATACCCAGCAAAAGGGCCCGCTATGGGGTGAAGCTGTATAAATTGTGCGACAGAGAAACTGGGTATGTGTATGGCTTCATCATATATGAAGGGAAGGACACCGAACTGAACCCCCCCTAATTGCCCAATCTACATTGGAACCAGTGGGAAAGTAGTTTGGGAACTCATAAACCCACTCCTAGAGAAAAGAAATACCACTTGTATGTGGACAATTTTTATACAAGTTTGCCCCTGTTCCGAAACTTGCACAGAATGAAGACTCCAGCATGCGGCACCGTACGGACGAACCGGAAGGGCTTTCCTCAAAGCCTGGTCACCAAAAAATTGAGAAGAGGGGAGACGGCGAGTTTGCGTAATGAGGAGATTTTGGCTGTGAAGTGGACAGAAGGGACGTGTACTTGCTTTCTTCCATCCACAACAATGAATTTGTTGAAGTCACCAGGAAGAATGGCCGAATCCAAAAACCCAAATGCATCTACGATTACAATAAGTTCATGGGGGGTGTCGACTTCAACGACCAGATGCTCGAACCCTATCTTTCCACAAGAAGATCATACCAGTGGTATAAGAAAGTTTCAATTTATTTGTTCAATTTGGCCATGTACAACTCCACTATAAGACCCAAATCCTTCCTTTTCCTCCAGGAGGAAATCACCACTGCCCTTTTATACCCGAACAGCCCACCAGTAAACATTAGATCCGATGTCGTTAGCCGACTCTCCGAGCGCCACTTCCCAGATAAAATCCCTCCCAGACCAACAGGCCAAAAACGCCAGAAAAAATGCCGGGTGTGCTCCAAAAGAGGAGAGAGAAGAGACACCATTTATCATTGTGCCCAATGTCCTTCAGAACCAGGCCTCTGCATAGGCAACTGCTTCCGCCATTACCATACCAAAATAAATTATTAGTTCACTTCCTGACATTTATGTTCGCACCCCTTATGCCTCTGCTTTCTCTGTAACTGACCCTGGACTGTTATTTGACCACGCTTCTGCCTAACAATTCTGTTTATACCTCTGCCTGATCTGGAACTGACCCTGGACTGTTATTTGACCACGCTTCTGCCTACCGATTCTGTACATACCTCTGCCTGATCTGGAACTGACCCTGGACTGTTTGACCATGCTTTTTGCCTGCCTCTTGGACTGATCTTGTACCCTGCCAGTGGACTAGTGGGATTCATAACACAGGGGTCTCACATATGTGAGGGGCTCCAGAATTGATTTTCTGGATGAAGAAAACAATTGTTTTTCTCATTCCCAGATTAGGGTCTGGAGACTCGGAGGCTTCAAAGAGATTTGGGCGGGAGAAGCCTCTACCCCTGTCCCCATTCAGTCCTGAATGAGGCCCTTCTTCTGCCAACTGCCTGTAGGACCTATGCCATCATGCCTCTGCCTGTCGGATGAACTGACCACACTGCTTTTGCTGACCAAGTCCCTGCCTCCTGCCTGGACCAGTGCTATCCTCCTGTGGAAAACTGCGCTAATAAAACCACAGGTAATCTTTTGTTTACCATTTGCTCAGCAGAATGTATTTTGGGGTGTAATTCTTGATATGTTCATGCTATGTGTCCCTAGAACACCTGATGGTGTACCTTGCATGTTGGGCCTTTGTATGTGGCCAGGTTGTATAAAAGTCTCACACATTTGGTATCGCCATACTCAGGAGGAGTGTCATTTTTGCTATGTACATGCTATGTGTTGGCAATATCTTATAAATGGACAACTTTGCGTAAAAAAAATTGCGTTTTCATTTTTTTCCCCGCATTTTCCAAAAACTTCAGGAAAAAAATGAACCGTTCAAAAGACTCATTATGCCTCATGTCACAGGTCAGCATGCATCATGGCAAGACAAAACACAGCAACAAGACACAAGGTAGATAGATGTACTGCATCCGCAAGGTCTCACCCAGAGAAAGATTTCAAAGCAGGCTGGGATTTCAAGATGTGCTGTTCAAGTTCTTTTGAAGAAGCACAAAGAAAAATGCAATGTTAAAGTCCACAGACAAGGGGGGCGTGGCCAGGATCGGCATGTGAGAAGCAGCTTCCTCACAGAGCTCCCGCTTGTCACCCTGCTATAATCCTGCTCCCAGCTTCTGCACTGTGAAAAACGGCTACAGCCTGACTTCGGAACCTGAGGGGAACCCGCTGGGGTGCCTGTATTGACCGCATTCATGATGGGTCGGCGGGGAAAGAACAAAGAAGGGGAACAGAGCTCGGAAATCCAAAATGGCGCCGCCTGAGGGTCTCAGCAGCGTGGGACGAGCGGTGCTGAAAAGAATAAGGACACAGTGAGTAAACCTCCAAAAACCCCTAAGAGTGCCAGCGGGGACCCTCTCCCTACAGACATTAGATATTATGCCCAGAAACTGTCAGGATCCTTGCACATAGCAGACTCGGCTGAGGAGGGGGGAGCTCCTGAGGGGGAACTCACTGCACAGGGAAACATGGAGGAAGGCTTTCCTGAACACACTGAGGTTAACAGTATGGCAGAGCAGGCAGGGGAGCAGGCAGAAGACAGTGGGGATGAGGAACCTGCTCAGCCCACCCTTGCTGAGATCCTGAAAGCTGTGAATAGGTGCACTGCCTCAGTTAACACTTTGCAAGGAAGATTTGATGGTTTGGAGGAGAAAGTTTGCCTGATAAGGCAAGATATGCAGAAGATCAGAGAGAGGACCACAGCTGCAGAAAGCAGGATCAGTGACGTGGAGGATAAGCTCCCCCCTCTGATGAGAGATGCACAGCATAATGCTAGAATGGTGGCTGCAGTAGATCAACGCGCTGACGACCTCGAGAATAGGATGAGACGCAACAATGTCCGCATAGTAGGTCTCCCTGAGAAAACGGAGGGTAGAGACCCCACTGACTGTGTTGAGAAGTGGCTGCTGGAGACATTTGGGAAAAAGGCGTTTACATCCCTTTATGCGGTCGAAAGGGCTCACAGGGTCCCCATGCGGCCCCTTCCCCCAGGGCATCTCCCACGACCTATCCTGGCACGCATGTTGCATTACCGTGACAGAGAAATTATTCTTCGTTTGGCCAGAGAAAAACAGAATGTGCAGTTTAATGGAGCTCGCATCTCTTTTTATCCTGACTTTTCATCTGATGTGCAGAAGAGGCGGGCCCGATTCACAGAAGTCAAGAAAAGGCTGCAGAAGTTGCAGGCGCCATATGCAATGCTATACCCGGCACGCGTCCGCATTACTGCGAGAGGCCAGGCTCACTTCTTTGAACACGCGGCAGACGCTTCGGACTGGCTGGATGCAAATGAAAATGCCTTTCGCCTGCCAAGGGAGGGGGCAGGGGAAGGGGACTGACCTACTCTAGGTCCCTGAAGATGCCAGGCTCTTGAAAGGCTAGGGCGGCCCCCGGCTGGTGGGCTGCCTCGCTAGCTCACGTTGTTCTAAGATACCTTCCAGTTCGGCCGGGAGCACGTGTTGATTTATTGCTCTCTTTTCCCCCACTGAGAGAACGTGCGAAGCTAAGCAACTGGAGAACTAGATCGCCGGCTGGTGGTCTTTTTCGAGATTGCACCCCCAGGGAGTGTTCATGGTAAAGTTAGAGTGCTGTTGCGCTCAGAGGTTCTAATAGTTTGGAGAGACTTCAGCAGTACGGTACAGCACTTACAACACCAGCATGATTTGATTTTATGGGTGGTATCTGACCTGCAGAATACCCGATCTAGGGGTGGAGGGACGCGGTGTATACTGTCTTGGAATGTCTCACCCTTTAAATGTATAAATATCTATCTACTATGGCGGGAGGGTTAAATGTAATTAATGTGGTGTCATGGAATGTTAGGGGGCTTGGTGACCCCCTCAAGCGCACAATGGTCTCCACATCTTTGAAAAAATATCTTCCGGCTGTGTGTGCGTTGCAGGAGACTCATCTCACCCCCGACACTGTGTCATGCCTTAACTTTCGGTGGGTGGGCAAGGGTTATCACTCCACTCACACCTCCTTTTCCAGAGGGGTGAGTGTTTTGATACATGGGGCACTGAATTTTCAGGAATTTGATAGTGTGGTGGATGTTGAGGGCCGATTTGTTATACTGCATTGTCGCTTGTCTTCCCTGAAATGTATACTTGTCTTTGTATATATCCCGCCTCCGTACAGTCATCAGGTCCTACGGGCGATCCTGGACTTTCAGTTGGGACGCCCGGGAGTACCTTTGTACATTATGGGCGACTTCAACTGCTACCTGGATCCGCAGCTGGACAAGCACCCCCCAGTCTTATCGGGGCGCGGTGCTTGCCGCACACCCCTGAGGAAACTGGTGGAGGAGGTGGGGTGGGTGGATTTGTGGAGGAGCAGGAACCCCGGGAAACGCCAGTTCTCATGTTTTTCGAAAACACATAGGTCACTATCACGTATAGACCTGTGCCTGTGTTCGGACACGGCGGTGCGGGTGGTGGCGGAGATTTCATATGCAATACGAGGTATCTCGGACCATGCTCCGCTGACTCTGGGGTTGGAGGTTTCCCCTCCTTCGTCACTGCTCAGAGCCCCCTGGAAGCTGAATGCCTTTTGGCTTAATCTTTTGCCAGCCCCGGACCTGACAGCACGGAAAATTAATGACTTCTGGGGGGACCAGGCGGATTACCCAGATGTGGGGGTGGCTTGGGAGACTTTTAAGGCCTTTCTGAGGGGGTTGTTTATTACTGAGATCAATGCATTTAAGAGACGGTCGGGTGAACATCGGGAGGGGGTGGAGAGATTGGTGCTTGACCTGGAAGCCAAGTTTGTTGCTGACCCCACTGCAGACCATAGAGACACCTGGGTTTCTGCTCAGGACGCCCTGAATAAAATGACCTTCTCGGCGGCCGAGCGGAAACGATTTTTCAGTAAGTTGGCCTTTTATGAGGAGGGTGAGCATACTGGTCGCCTGTTGGCACGGATTTCCCGTGCTCAACAGACATCCCCATCCATTGGTGCTCTGAGAGCACCCGATGGAAAAATTACTAATTCCCCGGATGACATTATGACGATCCTTAGCTCATACTACTGTGACCTTTACCGCTCCCGACAGGACTATACTGATGATTCCCTTCAGGAGTATATTGAAGGGGTTGAACTCCCTACCCTGACCGACACTGCTCAAAAACAACTGGATGCTCCCCTGACGGTTAAGGAGCTCCAGGCGGCGATTGGTATGTTCCCCAACTCCAAGGCACCAGGGGAAGATGGAATTCCGGTGGAGGTGTACAAGCAATACGGGGAACAATTATTGCCTAGGTTGTTGGGAGTGTTTAATGGGGCCAAATCAGCCGGGTGCCTGCCTCTTTCTATGACCAAAGCCATAATAGTCTTGCTATTAAAACCTGGAAAGGACCCGTTAGACTCGGCTTCCTATAGGCCGATATCCTTGTTGCAGTCGGATGTAAAAATCTTGGCCAAGGTTCTTGCTATACGGCTGAACAATGCTATCTCTGCTATAATACATTCTGACCAGGCGGGGTTTATGCCTCAGAAGTCCACGGCTATTAATCTGCGCAGATTATTCATTAACATGCAATCCATCACCGATAACATGGGAGACAGGGCTCTGCTCTCCCTTGACGCCCATAAGGCCTTTGATAGCATAGAATGGCCCTACTTATGGGCAGTTCTGAGAAAATTTGGGTTTGGAGAGAATTTCCTAGCATGGGTGCAGCTTCTATACAATTCCCCGAAAGCAGCCATTAGAGTCAGGAAGAATATCCTCTTACTTTGATCTCTTTAGGGGCACCAGACAGGGGTGCCCGTTGTCCCCTTTACTGTTCGCGCTGGCCATAGAACCGCTGGCTGCTCGGATTCGTGCCCATACGAACATCAGAGGGTTTCAATATGGGGAGCAACAAGAAAAATGTATGATATATGCCGATGACACCATGCTCCTTTTGGGTGACACGGAGTCATTTCTGAGGGAGGCAATGGAGGTTGTACGGACTTTTGGCCGGTATTCTGGGTTGGTGATTAATTGGACCAAATCCTCTCTCATGCTCTTAGACAAGACACCATGTCCACAGCTGACACACCTACTAGATATCCCTGTATCCACAGAATTCAGATATCTGGGGATCCAGGTTACATCCAATCCTTTAGACTATCTTACCTTAAATTTGTCCCCATTATTGAATCGCTGCAGGGATCGGGTGAAGGTGTGGTCCAAACTGAAACTGTCCCCTGTAGGCAGAATAAATCTGATAAAGATGATCTTAATGCCGCAGCTCTTATATGTGTTGCACAACTCCCCCATGGTTGTCCCTCTTAAACATTTCAGGGTTGTAAACACCATTTTCAGATCCCTTATATGGCTAAATTCTACGGCAAGGGTGAAGCTGGAACAGCTTCAACGGCCGAAGGAGGCAGGAGGGCTCTCTCTCCCTAACCCATGGCTGTATTACCTGGCCTCCCAGCTCCAGCACATTGCTGGGGTGTTGAGGCCCCCTGGTAATCCGGTGTTGAACTTGGTGGACCCTGTGGCGCAGCTGCTCCGCTCGGCATCTGGGGGGGAGGTGGAGGAGGGCCTGGAGGCGCTGAGATTTGCCAAGTCCAATAAGCTGTACCCTACATACAACTTGATGCAGAAAATCTGGAACAAGGTGAGAGCGTTGCAACAAGTGGAGGGTTTTACTAGGCATAGCCCCATCTGGGGGAACAAACGCTACTTGGAGTTGGAAAAATTACAATATGGTATGAGATGGCAACAATACGGGATTACCCATTTGACACAAATTTTTAGGAACGGGCAGTTGCGCTCATTCTTGGAGCTGCAGGCTGAATTTCAGCTCCCTGCCTCTATGCAGTTTTTTTATTTCCAGCTCCAACATGCGGTCAGGGCCCAAGCGGAGGGAGACGGCTGGACACTAAGCCCCACGCCGATTTTTAACTACATGAGAGACGTAACCTCGTTTAAGGGTTTCATTTCGTGCAGTTACTCCATGCTCCTCAGCAGATTCCTTCCTGACAACATGGCAGGCATCATCTCAAAGTGGGAGAGAGACGTTGGAGCTTTTGAGGAGGACCAGTGGGAAGACGCTCTGTTGGCCATTCCCTTGTGTTCTCTTAATGTAGCCCAAAGGTTGTCTCAGCTGTATATACTGCTGCGTGTACACTATACCCCGGCTAGGATGGCAAGTATGGGGGTCCGAGAGGACCCTGCCTGTACTAGATGCAAGAGGGACCATGGTGACCTGATCCACATGTTGTGGCGGTGTCCCAAACTCCATCTTTACTGGACGGAGGTCTTGGATACGATTAATACTGTTTTCCAGGTGCAGCTTATTGCACACCCTAAATTATGTTTGCTGGGGATCATAGACAACATACCGGAGGAGGATCCCATCAGGGTGGGCATAGCGAGAGCTCTCTTCCAGGCCAGGAAGCTTATTTTGCGACACTGGAAGTCAGAGGAACCCCCCACGGTGAGGGAATGGCGGAATCTCATGGGGGACACTATTAGGCTGGAAAAGTATATATTTCAGCATAGAGGGAGTGTGAGGAAATTTGACAAGATTTGGGCTCGATGGTTGGAGATTCCAGGTCTGGCCCCGGTTGATCTGGTTATGGAACGAATGCTAGTATAAGGGACGGAGGATCTGAGTGGGAGGGAACATGGCACTAGGGGTGATACTCCCCGCGTGGTGGTCTATTGCTCGGCTATGAGTCTGTCTATCTTACCCCGGTCTGGATACAACGACTATAAATTTTCTTACATGGATGCCTGTGATATCTTTTGTACTGTGTTGCAGAAACTACACTATTGTATTGAGATAGATGTGGTACAGGGTTGGGTGGTTTTGACTTAAAAGGGTGCATTTTTCTTATTATGTTGTGCCCCTATTTGTAGGGTATTGTCCCTTCCTTCTCCTGTGGACACACAGAAGTATGTGCTGTACTGTGTGAAGTATTTCATTTGTATACCTATTGCTCTCTGAATAAACTCCTATTTGATTTTTAAAAAAAAAGTCCACAGACACAGTGGTCTTCCAAGGAAACTGACAAATGACGATGAAAGACACATCGTGCTTACTTCTCTTCAACATCAGAAGATGTCCATCGGTGCCATTAGTACAGAACTGGCAGAAACCAGTAGGATGTAGGTACACCCATCTACTGTCTGAAAAAGTCTGGCCATGAGTAGTCTTCATGGAAGAAATGCAGTCAAAAAGCCATACCTCCGACCTGGTAACAAGGCGAAGTGACTCGACTATGCATGAAAACATAGGAACTGGGGTGCAGAAAAGAGGTGTAGCAAGATGCAGTTTGTTCACCGAAGGGCGGTACAATAATGAGTTTCTGCAGGTAACAGTGAAATATGGTGGAGGCACCTTGCAAGTTTGGGGCTGCATTGCTGCAATGGGGTCCTCAATGCTCAGAAATACAGGCAGATACTTATCCATCATTAAATACCATCAGGGAGGCGTGTGATTGGCCCCAAATTTATTCTGTAGAAGGACGCCGACCCCAAAAGATACAGCCAATGGTCATTAAGAACCATCTTCAAAAGGTAAAGAAGAACAAGGAGTCCTAAAAGTGATGGTCTGGCCTCCACAGAGCCCTGATCATCAAGTCTGTCTGAGACAGAAGGATCTGAGGCAGCCTACCTCCATAGAGGATCTGTGATTAGTTTGAAGCCTAAGGCTCGGTTCACATAGGGGCGACTCCTCAGGCGACTCGGTCGCCTGAGGAGTCGCGTCCCATTCTGTACTATGGAACCGTTCTAATAGGAGCGACTCAGGTCGCTCCGACTTAAAAAAAAAAGGTTACTGTACTTCTTTTGGGGGCGACTTGCATTGACTTCTATACAGAAGTCATTATGCAAATCGCCTCAGGCGGCGTCTCAAGATCGCGACGCCGAGTCGCCCCCGAAGTCGTGCCACCCCTGTGAGAACCGGGTCAAAGGGTGGTCACACTAAATGGTAAATTTGATTTAGATTTTTCTTCTGTTCGCTTGCTTTTTTTTATCCATTTATAAAATGCAAACACAAATAAAATATTTTTTAAAGCATTCTCACTTTACAGCATTTCTTCACACCTGACTGACACACACCATCAACTGCGCTCTCGGTGTAACATCATCTTTCACAATATAGAAATAGGGCTAACTTTACTGTGTTCTTATTAAAAAGAAAGAATTTTTCCCCCCCAAAAAATTGGATTTTTTGTACTCACCATAAAATCCTTTTCTCTGTCGTCCATGGACGGACACAGCTCCTTAAATCTTGACATGTGGGTTATGTTCCTGTTCATAGGAGAGGACTAGGCAGAACATGTTAGTTATCTTAAAACATGTAACTTTACCAGAGTTCAACAGCCCCGCCCAGGGGGCGGTCCCTCCGTACATAACCCTCCACCCTGCAGTCAGCAGCCTCAGTTCGTAGAAAAGCAGTACAAACTAAACAAGGAGGGGTGGGTGCTGTGTCCGTCCATGGACGACAGAGAAAAGGATTTTACGGGGAGTACAGAAAATCCTATTTTCTCTTTTCGTCCATGGACGGACACAGCTCCTTAAATCTTGACATGTGGGACGTCCCCAAGCAGTGTCAGAAAAAACGAGGGGTGGGAACAGCAATCAAAAGAAGACTTAACTTCACCCCAAACAAACAGAGCTCCTCAACGGAGGAGTTGCAACCTCAAATAGCCACCCGCAAAACCTTGCGGCCAAAGGAAGCATCCGAAGATGCACTCACATCAACCTTGTAAAACTTTGAGAAAGTGTGAACAGACGACCAGGTCGCCGTCTTACACACCTGTGAGACAGATACTAGATGTCGGAAAGCCCAGGAGGCACCAATTTCCCTGGTTGAATGCGCCGTGACAGAAAAGGGAGGCGCCCGCCCTTTAAGGGCATAGGCCTGGATGACGGTCTGCCTGTTCCACCTAGAAATGGTGGCCGACGAAACCGCCAGGCCCTTCTGTGGACCAGACACCGACACGAACAGTGAGTCAGACTTCCGGAACAGGGCCGTAGCAGACAGGTACACCCGTAGGGCACGTACCACGTCTAAAGTATGTAGCGCAACCTCCTTGGGATGCGACGGCCGAGGACACAAGAATGGAAGTACGATGTCCTCGTTTAGGTGAAAAGCCAAAACTACCTTAAGAAGGAAGGCTGCGGGCGTAGCACCACTTTATCCTTATGAGGACTAAGTAAGGTGACTTGCAAGACAAGGCCGCCAAGTCAGAAACCCTTCTGACCGATGTAATGGCAACTAGAAAGGCACAGGGTAGACCAGAACTCCTGGACCCAAGCCCGAATCTGACAGACCACGGTCCCTTAGTACCTGGCTTTCAACAGCCATGCCGTTAAAGCCAGCGACTGTAAAAACAGGATGAAGTATGGGACCTTGAGACAGAAGGTCCACCCGCACTGGCAGCCGCCAGGGAGTGTCGGCTACCAGTCTCATGAGGTCAGCGTACCAGGGAAGCCGGGACCAGTCTGGGGCGATTAGAATCACCAGAATCTCCTCGGCCTCCACTCTGCGGAGCAGACGAGGAAGCAATTTCATTGGGGGAGAGGCATAAAATTAGCCGATACTGACCCCATGGAGCCACCAACGTGTCCGACACGTCTGCCCAGGGGTCCCTGGACCTGGCCACAAACCTCGACACCTTGTGATTGAGTTGAGAGGCCAGGAGATCCACAACCGGTGTGCCCCATTTCTGACAAAGTAATTGAAACACCTCCGGGTGTAACGACCATTCCCTTGGTCCAGCATCTTGCGGCTGAGATAGGCCACCTGCCAGTTTTCTACGCCAGGATGTAAACAGCCGATGGAGCTGGCACACTCCTTTCGGCCCAACTTAGGATGTGAGCGACTTCCGACGCTGCGGCCAAGCTCCTCGTTCCTCCCTGATGGTTGACAGAAGCCACCGCCATGGCGTTGTCCGACTGGATCTTGACCAGACGCCCCTGAAGTCTCTGCGACCACTTGGAGAGGCACAGTCTGATCGCTCGAAGTTCGAGGACATTGATCAGTAGGAGAAACTCTTCCAGAGTCCAGCAACCCTGGGCCGACTGGAGACCCCAGACTCCCCCCCCCCCCAAACTGTGAGGCTGGCGTCCGTCGTGATCACAGTCCCAAGGAAAGAAAGGAACGATCTCCCGGACTGAAGAGCCGGGGATATTAGCCACCCTCTCAGGGAAGCCTTGACCAGGTGACTTACCTGAATACAGGGACAATGGAGATCTGTTCCATTTGGACAGGATCTCCTCCTGCAATACTCGTGTGGAATTGGGCATACGGTACTGCCTCGAAAGTGGCCACCATGAGGCCCAGAACTCGCATGCAAAAACAGAGAAGACCATTTGCGGGATGCTAACAATTTCACCACCGACTGGAGCGTCTGCAACTGCTCCAAAGGAAGGAAGACCTTCGCCTCCGAGGAGTCCAGGATCAAGCCTAGGTACTCCAGACGCTGAGTCGGTACCAACACCGACTTTTGTATGTTCAGTACCCAACCAATTTCCCGGAGGGTCTGACTGGCTATAGACCTGTCCTCCTCTAATTCTGAGCCAGAAGGAGCTCTCAGAAGAAGATCGTCTAAGTAGCCCACAATAGCAGTGCCTCGCTGTCTCAGCAAAGCCAGATCGGGGCGAGCACCTTGTTAAAAACTCTTGGTGCTGACACCATTGCAGATGGGGACATGCAAGTATGCGTCCTTGACGTCCAGGGACGCCAGAAAATCCCCCGGATGTAGCGCAGCAACCTCCAAACGAATGGATTCCATCCTGAACTGTCGCACCCTCACAAAGGTATTGAGGGCCTTGAGGTCCAAGATTGGACGGACACCGTCCTTCCTTGGGACTACCAACAGATTTGAATAGAATCCCTGAAACCTTTCCACCAGGGGCACAGGTAAAATTACTCCGCACCTGAACAAGTCTTGTACTGCTCCCATCAAAGCAGACCGACAAGCCGGAAGGAGAGGAAGATTTGAGGGAAAGATTTGTTTGGTGGACAAGAAGAAACTCCATCTTGTACCCCGAGGTGACCACCTCAAAGACCCACTGGTCAGAGAGCAGGGAGGTCCACCGAGCTGCAAACTCACTAAGCTGTCCCCCCACCCCTGAGTCGGGCGGGGCAAAATTTCATGCGGTAGCAGGCTTGTTCGGTTCACGCACCCAGGGACGCTTCTGTCCCCCAGCAGGAGGCTCGTTAGTCTGGGAGGATCTGCCGGCTGACCCTGACTGACGAAAATACAGCTTCTGCACGGAATAGGAGGGCCCCGGCCAACAGCGCGGCTCTTTCCCCTTAGAGGACTGCGGGAGAAGTGTGCTCTTACCTCCAGTGACATCCTTAATAATGTCGTCCAGCGAGGTACCAAAAAAACTCTGAAAGGAAATCTGCCAGAGCTCTTTTGGATGCTTGATCAGCGGACCAGCATATCAGCCAATCAGGCGCGCAGTACCACCGCAGATACAGAGGCTCTGGAAATCAAGGGGGCCGCATCCAGAGTGGCATCACAGGCATACACAAAGCCCTGTACCATTTGGTCAGCCAGCCTTACGCACTCTGGAGGAAGCTGATGCTCCTCTACTGTCTGTTGCAAAATCCTTGCCCATTCAGTGAATATCTGAGACACCAAAGTCGCAGCCAATATAGGTCGCAACGCTGACCCCAGCATGGTGAACCTGGAGCGGGTCACCGCTTCAGACCTTCTATCAGCAGGGTCCTTAAACACAGGAGTTCCCTCTACCGGGAGAGTGGTTACCTTATGTAGCCGAGAGACCGGGGTGCCAAAAGGATAACGGACCGCCATGCGCTGAGAGATCACAAAGAACCTCTGCGGCCATTCCCATTCCTTATCTATGAACTTTCAAAGAAGGTAACATAAGGAAAAAACTTTCACAAAGCGGTCAGATGTGTGTGACCCAAAAAGGAGACAGACTCCTCTGCGGAAGTCCCAGCTGCATCTACCAGCTGGAGATTGTCCCGCACAGCATTAGAAGTGCACTCATAAGTGCCCTGTCTAGCACTCCCCAGAAGATGGGAGGGGGCGCTTTTTTACCCCCCTTACGCCCGCACGCCATTTCTACCCTGGCAACAAATGATTCCAGGACTTTCGACAACGTATCCATGGAAACCACAGAGGCACCGTTAGCTGCCTCTGGCAATTTAGGGGAAGAAAGGTCACATACTGACTCCATTACCACCCACTGACAGCCCTCAGGGACCAAGTGAAACACACTTGAGAAGTCCACCCTCCTTGCTGCACTGACCGGGGGGGTAACCCAGGGGAGGGGACTCACCACCCAGAGGGAGACTGCTCAGTACTGCCTCCCGCCCTCCTTGTATACACAGCGTGTGTGTGATGAAAAAGATTGTGAGGAGAAAGAGCTGTGCGCCGTTCAGAAAGCCAGTGCTAGAGGCCAAAACCCACTCCAAAATGGCCGCCAGACACCTTCGATAAAAAGGGCGCGGACCACAAGAAAATGGATGCCCGCAATACCGACCTGCGCCACAGCGTGGCCACGACAAAATGGCCGCCAATGGAAATTCTAATAGAGAAAGCAGGCACACTAAAAATGGTGTTGGCGCTGCAAAAAATGGCGCCCGACCCCCGGGATGTGGACGAGAAGGCCATGCAGAAACTTCCCAGGAGACAGATCCCGCCTTACAGAAAGCGGACCCCGGCGCCCCCCCACAGGTACACCCCGGTTGCAGCGGGCCCTAGGGCAGGAGGGGAAAGGGCGACAGAGAACAGGGAAAGGGAGGACAGGAGAACCCCTTAATCCCGGGAATGCCCAGCTGTTCCATCCTGCCGAGACAGGAGGAAACGTACTTACCCGTCCTTGCGAGGACATGCTGGCACTTCCCTGACAGACCCACAACCGATGGTACGGAGTAGCTGTCGGCCCGGTCCACTGTGAGTGAGACAGCAAGCAGCCCAGTCATATGTGGACCCCGGAGCATGTGCTCACCGGCCACCCCTGGAGCCATGGGATACGTTGTGGCAGAACCAGCGCGTAGCTAAGGACTGTCACGCTCAATGGCCGGAACTGGGAACACTACAAGGATCTATAATATCCAGCCTGTCGCCCAGCCGGCAGTTGATAGAAGATATCACAAAAAAATAAAAATAAAAAATTCTTCAGGACTCTGGGCCCAAAAGGGAGCCATGTCCTTCTCTGCTAGGCAGAAAAAAACTGAGGCTGCTGGCTGCAGGGTGGAGGGTTATGTACGGAGGGACCGCCCCCTGGGCGGGGCTGTTCAACTCTGTTAAAGTTACATGTTTTAAGATAACTAACATGTTCTGCCTAGTCCTCTCCTATGAACAGGAACATAACCCACGTCAAGATTTAAGGAGCTGTGTCCGTCCATGGACGAAAAGAGAAAATGCGTTTGTAAGACCGCTGCGCAAATACGGTGAGACAAAGTATTGCAACGACTGCCATTTTATTCTCTAGGGTGTCTGAAAAAAATATATAATGTTTGGGGGTTCTAAGTAATTTTCTAGCAAAAAACACAAATTTTAACTTGTAAACAGTTGTCAAAAAATAGGCCTGGTCCTTAAGTGGTTAAGATTATGATCACAAATTGGTTCCTGTTATATATAATTTTGTTATGGACGAAGTGCCCATTCACAACAGAACGAGGTGTGGGAAAGGCGCCTTTGGACCCTGGAAGCCGGAACTGCCGGTATACACCATACCTGACGCTCGGGAGACCGGGCGCAACAGCCCCCTCTCCCCGGGCTCCGACAGAGGAGCGTAGGACTGCTACGGGGATTGAAGGAGGAGAGCGTGCAGGTTCAAGGAGAGGATACAGCGCGGAAAGAACCCCAGGTTACTGATACTGATAACTGGAGGGGCGCACCATGGAGAGAAAGGAGGAGGAAGAGACAGGCCAGCCATAGAACCGCGGTCTGACTCGTGCCTGCTACTGGAGCCGACCGGAGTGGACAGGGGTAAGTCACTCACATACACATATCTGATCACACAAAATAGAATATATGTGTAAGGTTTTTGGACTGAGAAAATACTGTGACCGTTCCGGAGACCTGCCGTGTTCCCCCGAGACCCCCTGGGAAACCCATAACAACCCATAACAACTAGTGTTGAGCTCGTGGGGATTCATCAGTTGGATACCCTGGGCGGAGAACAAAAATCTCAAAGGATCTGTCCCCTAATACTGGAGTTTTGGAGGTTTTATATGACAAAAAAAAAAAAAAGGAAGAAGGACTATTAAGGACAATAAAGCTTTTTTTTTTCCGGACTTATAGAGCAATTGGACAAAGCCGTAATTAATGGCCAGTACAGCTAATTAGTAGGATCAGGAGGGATACAGGGGACCAAAAAAATAAATAAAAAATCCCTGAAAGCCTGGAAATACGGACACTGATTAAGGATTTTTTTTTTTATCCTGCCATTCCGCCATCCCCCTTTGATTTTTCCTTTTGACTCTCCTCCATTCGGGGTCTATGCGCTGGAGCAATTAGGAGCTATTTGCGCGGCTGAGCGGTCTCGCACCGAAAAGATAAAGACCGGTTATTAAATCTCTATTTATCAGCTTGCCCCGCTTGCTATGCTGGACTGTCTTTAAAATAAGCGGGCGCGGTGGAGGCTTGGACTCCCTAAAAGGTTAAAGAGTCATTCAGAAATGAGAGGCAGGCCAGCAAGGGGAACATGGGCAAACACCCCAAAAATAAGCGCCAGCCCGGGCACCATCAAAAAATACATGACACAGAATGGAGCCAAAGAAAGTCCCAGTAAGCAGTTAGGGGCCAAAAGTAAAACAGACGTCCAGCAGAAAAGACAATCAGGGAAGGCAGGGAGTGGACTACAGGTCATGGAGGAGACAGCAGAAGAGGAAGAAGAAGAAACAACTGAGACCAGACAAGAAGACCGACTGCCAACCAAAGGAGAAATGGCAGAAATGTTTTCTAGATTGGAAAATTCGTTCTCCAGAATGAAAATATCATTCAAAGGGGAAATGGCGATAATATATGATTCATATCCTCATGTAGTAAGAAGAGTCGAGGAAACAGAAGAAAAGCTAGACTCCCAAGCGGCCGAGGTAACAGAATTAAAAGCTCAGATGAAAGAGAAACAGAGAGAGCAAATGCATATGAGATATAGAATAGAAGACCAGGAAAACCGTAACAGGAGAAAAAACCTGAGGATTAGAGGATTACCGGATCAGCAACTAGAAGATTTACAAGAAAAAATGGACAAAGTGTTCGGGCATATGCTGGGGGAAACAGAATCCGATAAAATAAAATTTGAAAGAATTCATTAGGATCAGGAAACCCGCAGAAATGCCAGGAGAAATCCCGAGAGATGTGATCGTACGATTTCACAATTTTCAAGATAAAGAACGGATCCGGCTCGGTCTAAAAGCTAGTATCCCGGCCACTTAAGAAACTAACCTACAGATTTTTCCAGATCTGGCAGCCGAGACCTTAAACAGGAGAAGAACTCTGAACCCCCTGCTGGAACATTTGAAATTGCAGAACATTCAATACTCATGGGGCTTCCCAGCTTACCTAATTGGACGGAAAGAAGGGCGATCAGCGACTTTGAGATTCCCGGAAGACATGTTGACATTTTTCAATAGACTAGATCAGTGTTTCTCAACTCCAGTCCTCAAGGCGCCCCAACAGGTCATGTTTTCAGGATTTCCCTCAGATGAAACAGCTGTGAGAATTACTAAAGCAGTTAAACTGATCAAATAACCTGTGCAAAATAATGGAGAGCCTGAAAACATGACCTGTTGGGGCGCCTTGAGGACTGGAGTTGAGAAACACTGGACTAGATATTCCAGAAATTGAGATTCCAGGATGGTGGGAGCCACAAGAAAAGAATACTAACAAAGAAGACCAACATACATGGCAGCTGAAGCCAAGGAAAAATAAAGGGAAGTAACCGCAGAAAATAATACAGAAGAAGAAAAGGAAAGGAAGAAAAGGAAAATGGGGGTCTGGACTGGGGAGGTGAGGGGTAGCGGGAGGGGGGAAACAGTAGGGAAAGGGTTCAGGGTAGGGATGGGCAAGCTAAGATTAAGAAGAAGCAGAGGGAGCAGCGGGGGCATGGGAGTCCCCCCAACATATGGGGGGAGGTAGTGGCTCCGGCAGATGCCCAAGTCAAAGTCCAACCTCAAGGGGGGAGTACCGTAGGGCCAGATGGAGAGGGTGGGCCACGGATCTCTGGGCCATGGGGAGGCCAAATGTCCCCACTTGGGGAGGGAGGGATACCGGGGGGGGATCTCTAGGAAAACCACAAATGATATTGTTCTGTTCTCTTATTGGGGCTCTTTTTCAGATAAAAAAAATGACAAACATAAAAATTATTTCATACAATGTCTGTGGGTTAAGTGCTCCTATTAAAAGCGCTAATATAACCCGAGAATTGAGTTCCATGAAGGCTGAAGTGGTACTATTACAGGAGACCCACTTTTTTCAGGGCTCAAACCGGAGAATCATCTCAAATGATTACCCCCTCTGGTACTATGGGGATTCACCTATAAGTCGTGCTAAAGGAGTGGCCATAGGGTTTGCCAAGGGATCCCGATTCATATTGGAGGAGAGGAAACGGACCCGGAAGGGCGCCATCTATTTATAAGGGGTAAATTGAATGAAGAGGAGGCATCGTTGGCAAACGTATATGGCCCAAATAAAAAAGTCAAATAAATTCCTAATGGGGGTTATGGACGATTTCATGGATTTTAAGAAAGGGGGGGCTATCATGGCAGGGGACTTTAACCTATGTTTGGATCCAAAGATGGATAGCACGTCGCATGCACCGGGGACAGGAATAGCCCAGAGGAATAAATTAAAAAAAGAGAATGCATCAACATCAATTAGTGGATGTGTGGAGATCTCAACACAGCGGGATTTCACATTCCATTCCCCGGTACATGAGACGTACTCAAGATTCAATTTTTTCTTGGTAGAACATCGGTTATTAGAATCAGTGGAAGGCACGGACATAGGAAGAACAACATTTTCAGACCATGCGCCAATAATACTTCAACTGAAGATAGGAGAGTCCCGAAAGAGAAATAACTAGAAACTAAACGAAGAACTTTTACAGGACAAAAAAATTGTTCAAAGATTAAAAGATGAACTAGTACTGTTCTTCAGAGAGAATGTTACAGAAGATATGTCAGAGGCAGTGATATGGGAAACCCATAAGGCCTACATAAGGGGTATTCTGATTAGGGATGGCGCGGAAAAAAAAGAAAAGAACCAAGGAGAAAGAAATGACATTAATAAAAGAAATATCTGTACTAGAACAGCTACACAAGAGTACCAGAAAGAAAAGAAAGAACTTATACTGATGCTTAGTGCGAAAAGAGAAGAGTTGAGAGAGGTAATAGAACAAGAAACTAGAACAGTCTTTAACCAAATTAAGAAAAAGGAGAGATACCAACATGGCAACAAATCTGGGAAATATCTGGCAAAGTTACTAAAAAATAAAAAAGTCAATTTCATAGAGAAAATACAAACAAGCTCGGGGGAATTAAGATATAAAACAGAAATAGCAAAAATTTTCCAAGAATTCTACGGGAAACTTTATTCAATTAACGCAAAAGAGACAAAAGAAGAGTCGAAACAAAAGAGGGAAAAAACAAAAGCTTTCTTAAACGAGATAGATTTAGATAAAATCAGTTACCTAGAGGCCCCAATAAACAGAGGAGGAAATAATAAAAATAATACAAGAACTACCCAATGGGAAAAGTCCAGGACCAGACGGCCTTACGATATTTTACTATAAGAAATTCTTAGAAATTTTGACCCCGAAACTGTGTTCCTACTTGAATGGGGTAGGTGGGAAATAGAATTTGATTAAAGAAGCATTAGAAGCCACTATAACTATTATACCAAAAGAAGGTAAAGACAATACACTATGTTCTAGTTATAGGCAAATCTTACTCCTGAATATCGACACCAAGATAATTCTCAAAAGGTACTCGCTTCCAGGATGAAAACAATTATGAAGGAAGTGGTCCATGCAGACCAAGTTGGTTTCATCCCAGGAAGAGAGAGTAGGGATAACGGTATTAGAACCCTTTTGGCAATACAGCAAATTAACCACTTGAGATCCGCGCTATAGCCGAAAGACGGCTGCAGCGCGGCTCTCAAGTGCCGAGTGGACGTCCTTCTCTGTTTACATCCCGCCGCGCGCCCAGCTGTGCGCTCCGCATCATGTGATGCCGATGCGCGTGCCTGGCGGCCGGGATGTCCGCCAGGTACATGCGATCGGCTGTGACAGAGGCAGGACGTGGATCTCTGTGTTACACACAGAGATCCACGTCCTGTCAGGGAGAGAGGAGACCAATGCTGTGTCCCTTGTACATAGGGACACAGATCGGTCTCCTCCCCCAGTCAGTACCCTCCCCCCACAGTAAGAAACACTAATAGGGAACATATTTAACCCTTTGATCGCCCCCTAGTGTTAACCCCTTCCCTGCCAGTCACATTTATACAGTAATCAATGCATTTTTATAGCACTGTTCGCTGTATAAATGTGAATGGTCCCAAAATAGTGTCAAAAGTGTCCGATATGTCCGCTGCAATATCGCAGGCCTGACAAAAAAAAAAAAAAATCGCAGATCGCTGCCATTACTAGTAAAAAAAAAAAAAAATATATATATATATATATATATATATATATATATATATATATATATATATATATATATATATATATATATATATATAATAAAAATGTCATAATTCTATCCCCTATTTTGTAGGCACTATAACTTTTGCGCAAACCAATCACTATACGCTTATTGCAAATTTTTTTACCAAAAATAAATAGAAGAATACGTATCGGCCTAAACTGAGGGAAAAAAAAATGTAAAAAAAAAATTGGGATATTATTATAACAAAAAGTAAAAAAATAGTGTTTTTTTTCAAAATTTTTCTTTTTTTGTTTATAGCGCAAAAAATAAAAACCGCAGAGGTGATCAAATACCACCAAAAGAAAGCTCTATTTGTGGGAAAAAAATTATAAAAATATCATTTGGGTACAGCGTTGTATGACCGCGCAATTGTCATTCAAAGTGCGTCAGCGCTGAAAGCTGAAAATTAGTCTGGGTACGAAGGGGGTTTAAGTGCCCAGTAAGGAAGTGGTTAAAGAGAGTGGGGCCCCGGGTCTACTCCTGTCAATAGACGCCGAAAAGGCGTTGACAGGTTAGACTGGAGCTTCATGCAGAGTACACTAAAGGCTATAGGTTTGGGACCCAGAATGACCAACTGGATAAAATCGCTGTATAACAGACCAACAGCAAGAATCAAAGTAAACGGGTCAGTCTCAGCTCCTTTTGAGATGAAGAACGGCACTCGACAGGGGTGCCCATTGTCACCGCTGCTGTTCGTCCTTACCTTGGAGCCCATGTTAAAAGGAATTAGGAGGAATGTGGATATAAGGGGGATAAAAGTAGGGGAAGAAGAGCATAAACTTGCAGCATATGCTGATGACATCATATTTTATATAAAACACACCCTAGAATAACTCTACCTAACTTAATGAAAGCCCTAAAAGAATTCGGAAATATATCTAATTTTAAAATAAACTCGGCTAAATCCGAAACTCTGCGTTTCAATATTTCTAAAGCAGAAAGGAATACTTATCAAAAAGATTTCCCATTCCGATGGGGAATAAAAGAACTGAAGTACCTCTGTGTCAAGATAACAACTACTACTGAGACAATATATAAAGCCAACTTTATTCCACTATTAAATGACATCAAAGCTGAACTCAATAGAATAACACCGGGACAACTATCAACTATCCTGGAGTGGCAGAATAAATGTTTATAAAATGGTAATTCTACCTAAAATAGTGTATAAATGGCAAATGTTACCAATCTCAATACCACAAGCATATTTTAATAAATTCCTAAAATGTATATGGTGCGGGAAAAAACCCACAAATTAAATTTACACTTCTGACTAAGGAAAAGGCACAAGGGGGATTGGGGGCACCTGACTTGAGAAATTATTATTTTGCAATCGTTTTATCACAAATAATAGAATGGGCTAAAAATAATTTAGAAAAAAGATGGGTGAATATGGAAGCTACTATTTGTAAAGTATCACTGGGAAAGGTAATATGGATACCCGAACAATATTGGGAACTTAGCACTTATACACACACACACACACACACACACACACACACATCACTAGAAATGCACTCAAAATCTGGGATAAAATTCACAAAAAAAGAAAATTGGGAGTTCAACTCACCTTTAATACCATTAACCAACACAAAATATTTCACACCGGGAGTAGAAAAATTATTTGGAAAATGGATCATTCAAGATAATGTACAATTGAAAGATGTAAGGGAGAAAAATAAACTGTTTGGGTACCAAGAATTAAAAAACAAACAGGAACTGATGTTGCTAGATGAATGACATTTTTGAAAAATTACCCCTGCCTATTAGACCCATAGAAAATCTACGGCCCTTAGAGAGATTATGTGAGGAGAAAGTTAAGAAGGGAGTAATCTCTAAGATATACAAAATATTAAGTGATACAAAAAAGCTGGGCATACCGCCATTTATCAAGAAGTGGGAGGAGGAGCTGGGGTCGCAGGTCAACGATATTGAGATCAGGCAAATCATAGAGAGAGTGCACTCCACATCAGTAAACTGTAATGAAACGGAACTGAATTATAAATGTCTTGTCCGCTGGTACTTAACCCCCGACAAGGTACACAAAATGTTCAAGTGAAATTTCAAAGTTTTGTTGGAGGGGGTGCAAGGAAATAGGGACTATGGCCCACATTTGGTGGACGTGCCCCAAAATCAAAATATTTTGGGGAGAGATCAGACAAACAATCAAAGATATAACCAAGACCGAAGTCCCTGATGACCCGTGGGCTGTTTATTACACGGGATTCGAATCCCAACTAAACAGTATCTGAGAACAGACAATGAATGAATGGACCGATTATGGGTATGACTAACCTTAGTACGACACAGACATTTGACAGGCTGCAGGCAGTGGCCTGGAGGCTGCAGGGATACACTGTCCCATGTGCAAGGAGCCTAAGGGTGCAGGGAGACACAAATTTACCCCTTTTGAAAAAGGTCCTGCACAGATGCAGCACTTTTTGAATCTAGGTTGTCTTGACTGGCCCTTATGGAATACTTTTTTCAGACCTTTCTGTATACTTTTCCTTTAACAAGCTTCCTACGCTTTAAGGAGTTGGATAGATATCTAATAATCCTTTATTTTTGAGGATTTCCCACTTAGAATCCATGCTGCGAAATGTAATCACTTAAGATGCGGATTTGAGACTTGATGTTGGGATAGAAGGTCTAGGCCTGTAAGAAAGCATAATCAGGAGGTTCCTCTGCTAGGTTGTACTACAGAACAACTAAAAGAAACTGGCCACCTATGCATGCTCAATCATGGGCAACAGATCACAAGGGTTACTGTGCACATAAAACAAACTCCGAAGGGCTCACGCACACTGGACGTTAAAAAAAAATAAAAAAAATAGGATTTTTGTACTCACCGTAAAATCTGTTTCTCTGACGTCCATGAACCGACGCAGCTCTCATACTGATTACATGTGGATATATGTCCCTGCTCGCAGGAGAAGACCTAGGCAGAATGTTAGAGGTTAAAACATTCTAGAACAAGCCAGAGCTGAACAGCCCCGCCCAGGGGAGCGGTCCCTCCGGACATTACCCTTCCACCTGCAGCTAACAGCCTCAGTTCGTAACAAAGCAGTACAAACTTAAAAGGAAGGGTGGGTGCTGCGTCGGTCCATGGACGTCAGAGAAACAAATTTTACGGTGAGTACAAAAATCCTATTTTCTCTTATCGTCCATGGACCGACGCAGCTCTCATACTGATTACATGTGGGACGTCCCAAAGCAGTATAAGAAAGGGGTGGGAGCAAAAAAAGTAAAGAACAACCAAAACTTCACTCCAAACCAGCAGAGCCCCTCAACGGAGGAGTTGCAACATTAGACAGCGGCCTGCAACACTTTGCGGCCGAAGGAAGCATCCGAAGATGCAGCCACCTCAACCTTGTAGAACTTTGGAAAGGTATGAACGGACGACCAGGTCGCCGCCTTGCACACTTGTGCAACTGACGCTTGATGTCGGAAAACCCAGGAAGCACCATTGCCCTGGTGGAATGCGCCTTAACCGGGAAGGGAGGCGCCCGCCCTATGAGAGCATAGGCTTGAAAGACGGTTTTGTCCGATCCACCTAGAAAATGGTGGCAGACAAAGCCGCTTGGCCCTGTTTCTGACCAGAGACAGTCAAACAGAGAGTAGACTTCCTAATAGAAGCAGTAGACAAGCACACCCGCAAGGCTCGTACCACATCCAAAGTGTGCCGCGCACACTCTGGGATGCGATGGGCGAGGACACTAGGACAGGAGGACAATGTCCTCATTTAGGTGAAAAGACGAGATCACCCTTGACAAGAGAAAGTCACGGATGCAACACCGCCTTATCCTTATGGATGACTAAATATGGCGACTTGCAGTACAAGGTCGCCAATTCAGATAGTCGTCTAACAGAAGTGATCGCCACTAAAAAAGGGCCACCCTCTGAGACAAAGTGAAGACAGGAATATCCCTGATATTCTGAAAAGAAGGTTCCTGGAGAACCGAGAGTACCAATTCCGATCCCACGGGGGGAGAGGAGACTTGACAGGAGGGAGCCCATGGCGAACCTCCTGCACAAGGGTGCCAACCAAGGAATGACCCGCTAGTGGTCTCCGAAAGAAGACGGCCAAGGCCAAAATCTGACCCTTAATGATACTCAAAGCGAGCCTTTGGGCCACTCCATGCTGTAGGAAACGCAGGATTTTAGGGACGGAATACGTCCGAGGATGTCAGCCCAGCTCTTCGCACATGGCGATGTAAGCTTTCCAGGTACAGAGATAGTTCTGGAGGAAGACTTCCGTGTCCTTAATATGGACGAAATGACTGAGTCCGAGAGACCTCGGTCTCTCAACACCTGGCTTTTAACAGCCCTGCCTACAAGGTCAGAGACTGTAAAGGCAGGATGAAATATATGACTTTGAGCCAGAAAGTCCTCCCTTATTGGCAACCATCAGGGAACGGCCGCGACGAGGCGCACCAGATCGGCGTACCAGTGAAGCCGAGGTCAATCCGGATCAATGAGGATCACCGGAATTCCCTCGGTCGCCACCCTGCGCAGCAGGCGAGGGAGCAACTGCCGCGGAGGATAAACATATATCAGGTGATAATGACCCCATGGAACACTGACGCCTCTGAGGCATCCGCCCAAGGATCCCTGGATCTGACCACAAATCTCGACAACTTGCGATTAAGTCGAGAGGCCATCGGGTCCACCTCTGGCGTGCCCCACCGTTTGTGTGGCAAGGAGTTGAAATGCGTCCGGGTGCAAGGACCACTCTCCCTGGTCCAACGTCTGGCGACTCAAATAGTCCGCCAGGTCTATGCCCGGAATGTAAACGGCCGACAGAGCCTGCACGCTTCTTTTAGCCCACTTCAGGGTACGGGGGACCTCAGAAGCCGCAGCTGAGCTCCGAGTCCCCCCTTGATGGTCGACATACACCACCACCGTGACTTTGTCCGACTGGATCCTAATGGAGTGATCCTGCAATCTCTCAGACCACGAGGAGAGGCACAGTCTGATGGCCCGTATTTCCAGAACATTGTTCGGCAAACGGGCTTCGTCCGGAGTCCAAGCCCTTGGGCCAACAGGACTCCCCAGACTACACCCCAGCCCTTCAGGCTGGCGTCCGTAGTGAACACCGTCCATTGGACGGGGAGGAACGACTTCCTGGACCGAAGACCCAAACCTCCATGTCAGAGACGCCCTGACCAGGTGGCTCACCTGGATCGGAAAATCCAAAGACACTGGGGATTTGTCCCAAGGGAACAAGATCTCCTTCTGCAATGCCCTGGTGTGTGATTGGACATACAGAACGGCCTCGAAAAGAGGTCACCATGAGTCCCAGGACTCCCATGCAAAAACGGATTGACGACCATTTTTTGGAATGTCAGCATCCGCACTGCAGACTGAAGCGTCAGTAGCTTCCCCGGAGGTAGGAATACCTTTGCCTCCAAGGAGTCCAGAATCAGATCGAGATACTTCAAATCTCGAGTTGGGACCCGGACTGACTCCTGAATGTTTAGGAGCCACCCGAAGTCCCTGAGGGTCTGACTGAAAATAGTCACCCTGTCTAATTCTGAGCCATTTCCTGCTCTGAGAAGATCGTCCAATGCCTTGCTGTCTCAGTAAGCTAGAACCGGCACAAGCACCTTGGTGAACACCCTCGGTGCCGAGGCTAGGCCGAAAGGAAGAGCCACAAATTGATAGTGGACTTCGCCGATCGCAAGTGCAGATCGGAACACAAGTAGGCGTCCTTGATGTCCAAGGTCGGCAGAAAATCCCCTTGACGGAGTGTACTGACCACCGTGCGAATGGATTCCATGCGGAACTTTTGCACCATCACGAAGGCATTCAGGACCTGGAGGTCCAAGATAAGCCGAACCCTGTCCCTCTTTTGGGACGACAAACGAATTCGAGTAGAATCCCTGAAACCTCTCCTGTGACGGAACCGGCACAATCACTCCGGACCTCAAACCTGGATAGGCCCCATAGGGCCGCCCGACGGGCAGGAAGGAGAGGAAGAATCTGTCTGGTATTAGGAACGGAACCTATCCTGTAACCTGAGGTGATCACCTCGCACACCCACCAGTAGGAAATCCGGGAGGTCCATTGATCCGTGGACCTGCAAAGTCTTCCCCCCTACCCCAGTCGGGTGGGGCAAGACTTCACGCAGCTTCTTCGGCATACGCACCCAGGGGCGCACGTGTCCACCAGCCGTACCGCTGTCAGTCTGGGAGGGCCTCCCCGTTGACTGACGAAAAAAAAAACCTTTTTGCTGGAAAGGAAGGACCCTGCTTACGGCGGCCCTTGCTAGCTTGAGGAAGAACAGTGCTCTTACCTCCCATGACATCCTTGATGATGTCATCCAGCGCAGCACCGAAAAGCCTACCACCTTTAAATGGTAAATCCTTCAGAGGCTTTTTAGAAGCTAGGTCAGCAGACCAGCATTTCAACCAGATCAGACAATGCAATACCACCGTCAAGACAGAGGCCCTGAGTTATAAGGGGCCTCGTCAAACGTGGCGTCGCCACATAAACCGGGCCCTGCACCATCTGCGGGCCAGAGCAATAGTGTCTGGAAGAAGATCATGCTCCTGTACAGTTTGGTGCAAACATTTTTTTTGCCCATCCCGTAAGTGTTGGAGACACAAGGGTCACGGCTACCACAAGCCGTAGGGCGGACCCCAACAAGGCAAACATGGCTCTACTCACCACTTCTGACCTCCTGTGAGTGGGGTCCTTAAATGCAGGAGCCCCCTCCACCGGGAGAATGGTGGCCTTGTTCAACCGGGCGACTGCAATGTCGACCATTGGGGGAGAAGCCCACGTTTTAAGTAGGGCATCTTCAAGGGGTATCTGATAGACAAACGCCACGGGACCATAAAAGTCTTCTGCGGCTTTTTCCCCCGACCTTATCAATGAGCTGGTCAAAGAAAGGAACATATGGAAAAAAAACCTTTTTAGAAGGCCTGGCCCTAAGGAACCAGAGGAGACTGTCCACCTGAGGTTCTACATCCGCAGCATTCAGCTTGCGAGTGTCCCTCACTGCATCAATGAGTTCACAAAACAAGCGCCCTGTCATTTACTGACACAGAACTGGAGTCTTCCTTGCCAGGAATGTCCTGTTCAAAACCATCAAATATATTCAGAGCTAGGGTCCTGAGCGGTAGTGGCTAGGCCCATATCTGAATCAGCGCACACCCCCTTTTTTTTTTTTTTTTTTTTTGTGTGGAAAAAAAGTGGGGAGCGGGGCTTTTTCGCTCCCTTGCGCTCACACACTGCTTCCTCCTGGTCAGATTAATGATTCCAGGACTGCCGACAACTGGTCCCTAAGGACCGCAGGTGCAGGAGCACTGCCAGTTGTCTCTAACAGTGTGAAGAAACAGGTGAACCAGACTCCAATATTGCCACCCTCTGAGACCTTATTCACCATTACAGTGAATAATACAGCCCACCCACAGGCCGTGCTGGGGCTGAGGAGGGGATACCTGGAGTACTCACCACCCCTAGGGACCGCTCGGTACCGCTGTATGAGCCGCGCTGTATGAGTCGCGCTGTATGAGTCTGTAGTGCGGGTGCAGCCTGAGGTGAAGAATCTGTGAGGATGTGTGCATTTCGCACCGTTCAGCAGCGCTGCTAGAGCCCGAAAACGAAACTAAAAGTGCCGCGGCTACAAGAAAATGGCCGCCGGGCACCAGTATAACTGTGTATTAAGCCCCAGCAAAATGGCCGCCAATGGCGCACTTTTTAAAAAATAAAACACTGCGCCAATGGCGCACAGAAAAAAAAACACAGCCAGTCCCCCAGAACACTTCCCAAGCAAAATAACAGTCATGGAGCGGCCCCCCCAGGGCAGAGTGACCCTCCAAGCAACCCCACACAGCACAACAGGGTGCAGAGAGCAGCATAACAGGGGGGAGACAGGGAGAACCCCCCACACACAGAAACACAGCCAGCATGTACTCACCTTGCAGCAGGAGAGACTACTTACCCGTCCCGCAAGCACCTTGGAGAATACCCCCGGTGCCAATAGAGGGACCCACTGGCTTGTTTCTGACAGACCTATCACAGAGTCGTACTGCGTAGCTGTCGGCCCGGTCCACCGCGAAAGATACAGTAGGTACTGTCCGATCTTGAGAGGACCGCGGGAGCATGAAAGCAACACGGCCACCCCTGGAGGCATGGGGGTATGTCGTGAACTGAGTCTCACGCACACAAGGCGAGGATCAGCACGTTCGATGGTCGGACAGGGAAGACTACGAGGATACCAGTGTACCCAACCTGTTGCCCAGCCGACAGTTGATTGAAGGTCTCAAAAATAAAATAAAATTCCCAAAGGAATAAAATTTCAAAGTAAAATCTTCCAGGAGACTGGCTCCTGAGAGAGCCATGTCTTCTTCTGCTAGGCAGAAAAAAACTGAGGCTGTTAGCTGCAGGTGGAAGGGTAATGTCCGGAGGGACCGCCCCCCTGGGCGGGGCTGTTCAGCTCTGGCTTGTTCTAGAATGTTTTAACCTCTAACATTCTGCCTAGGTCTTCTCCTGCGAGCAGGGACATATACCCACATGTAATCAGTATGAGAGCTGCGTCGGTCCATGGACGATAAGAGAAACACCAGTAGCATAAGCTGTAAAAGGAATTTTGCATTGTTTTTGCAGTAGCGTTTCGCAAAACTATACTCCCACAAAAGCTTTTGGCTCAAAAACGCAGAATAGCCGCGTTTATCAGCATTTGAGGGTTTTTACAAATGAAAAACTCCTCTCAAAACCCACTAGTTCTGGGTGTTTTTTTAGGCTAGGTTCACACTGCTGCGATGTCAGAGTTCACATGTGATCCGCACCGCACTGCAAGTGCACATCACATGCGATCTCTGTGCGGTGCGATTTCAGCCATACAAATCGTATGGCTGAATTTGCATCAAACTCGCACAGGACCCTTTTTTTTGTCTGCAGCAGAACCGGATCGCATGGGTGTTCACACCGCCGGTCTCTTCCAACTTCGGGGGGTCTCCGCGCTCTCCGGTTCTTTCCTCCTTCTGCCGAGCCTCCGCTATCTTCTTCCAGCTCTTTTGCTAGCAGGGGCCCGGTCTTCTTTGTCGCCCTCTTCTCTCCTAAGGATGTTGACTCGTCGCTGTCTCCGGCTGTAATGCCGTGTGAGCGGAGCGCATTCACTTATATAGGCATGGGCGTGGTCACCGGGTGATGCCACCCAGTGACCCCGCCACCCTATGACGTCACAGTCCCGGGGAATGATGGACTGTGACGTCATATGGGGGCGGGGTCACTGGGTGGCATCACCCGGTGACCACGCCCATGCCTATATAAGTGAATGCGCTCCGCTCACACGGCATTACAGCGCGGCTATACCGCCCGCAATGCGCTGCTTCAGTGTATTGCGGGCAGTTTTAACCCTTTCTCGGCCACTAGCGGGGGGTAAAACCGCACCACTAGCGGCCTAATCTCACAGCAAAAATGACGGTATAGCGGCGCTAAAAATAGTGCCGCTATACCGCCAGCGCACCTCCCCGCCCCAGTGTGAAAGGGGCCTAAAAGCCTATGTGTGCATGGACACATAGGATAACATGCTGGGGAGTTTATTGGCTGCAGAAAAAACACCTGAAGCCAAAATCAACAGCTGTAAAAATGTCCAGTGTGCATGAGGCCTCGAAACAAACCTCTCATTGCAAAGGCCACATGGGCATGCTTACTTTTTCTACCCCAGGTGACAGAACAAATGTTTCATACACAGCAATCACAAAATAAGTAGCCTTTAAAATTCAATACTGCCAAACCCCATTATACTGTAGTACTAAATGATAGAATCGGTGATTTCCAACTTCTCACAATACTTGTATAAAATGTTTATAATAATAAACTTTATTTTATATAGCGCCTTTAAAAAGGCGGCTTCTCATAGTGCTTAAATGTTTGACAAACTTAAAGCTTTAAAATAAAACAAACATTTTTGGATTAGCGCACAAGCATATACTACAAAATTCTTAGTAAATGGAAACAATGAAGATGCATCGTTACATAGTTAGTCAGGTTGAAAAAAGACACAAGTCCATCCAGTTCAACCATAAAAAAATAAAATAATAATATCATACAATCCCATATACAGTAAACCCCCGTTATATCGCGGTTCAGTTTTTGCAGTCCCGGTATATTGCGTTTTTTTCTGTAAGACCTATTAACATTATTTTATTGATAAAATCATTATTGATTAAATATTTTTGTGTTTTCCATTGCTCTTGCTATGTCTCTCAGTATCTTTTATGTGTTTAAATGTGTTTCTATTGTTTTAAAAGTGTGTTAAAAGACCTTAAAATGCTTTTAAAAGTATAGTGAAAGTTATAAAAACATGCCTAGTGTGTATTTAGATAGGGTTTCTATTTCGCGGATTTTCACTTTTCGCGGGTGGGTCCGGAACGTAACCCCCGCGATGGAGGGGGGGTTTACTGTACCTAATTCTATACCCACAGTTGATCCAGAGGAAGGCGAAAGACCCCAGCAGAGTATGATCCAATTTGCTACAGCAGGGGAAAAATGCGTTTTGTTTCCTTTACTTCTCTTTTAAAATGAATGGGTTGTGTTACAAGGTAAGGATTCCTATATACTTTAATGGAATCTATAACAACACAATACACGTGCAAGAGGAAGAATAAAGCTGCCATTTTGTAGACTTTTATGCCGCATACCAGTTCCAGCGCAATTACATCACTTGTAGCAAAGCTGAAAGGGTTAAAAGGCATTTACCATCTCTTTATAAAAAAAAAATCTTTAAGAATGCACCCATATTAAATGATTTTTTTGCACTGGAAAATGCAAAGCAATTCAACCATCAGTGCATCGCACAAGCTCCTGTGGACTATTCCTCCAGCATCGAGCTGGAGCATTGATGTCACTGCACTGGTGCTCCACTGATTATGGAGTCCCTCTACTGCGGTGGGACTTGTAGTCTTTCATTCACAGATCCCTGTGAAAGGATCTTTGAATGGATGAAATGGCTGTATGGGTGGGGAACAAACTACAAGATGCTGTGGGGAGAAGAACCCTGGTGTGTGTGTGTGTGTGTGTGTGTGTGTGTGTGTGTGTGTGTGTGTGTGTGTGTATTTTCTGGGGATATGGGGAATGTAACCATGTTACAACCCAAACATGGGTGTAGTGTGAAACTTGGTGAGAAAGGCGTATATAGTTCAACTTTAACGGATTGTTTAGACCAGTGGTCGCCAAACTCACAATTTTGAATCCCGCGGAATACCAATATGAATTTTACAGTCTGAACCAAGTTCATAGGAGCCAGAACTACAGAGGAGGCATTGGGTATCAATGTGCACTGACAGCATTAACTGTCAGCGCGCATTGAGATTACTGGAAACATTGGGCAGTACACATCCGCCACAATGTTGATTTGCAGCAGAGCCCCTGGGGACCACCAAACTTTTCTCGTTGACCATCAGTGGTCCATGGAAAGAGCAAAGGACTTTAGATTGTCACCCACCACACACCTCCCCTCTCAGCTGTGGAACACCAGTACCCTCACATACATTGCAGGGCTGCGCATGGAGAAGCTGTCAATGGATGACCCGTGAAGAACAGCGGCTTTGTAAGACCGTAAGACGGATAGCAAATAAGGTAACTATTTAACCATATTCCTTCTCTACTTCACTTAAAGAGCAGTTTAGCCATGCAGTGAGCAGGGGAAGCAGCAATATAGTATTTTTTTTTAAATAAAAAGAAGCTATACTTACCTGCTCTGTGAAACAATATTGCACAGAGCAGTCCCTTACCTCCTCTTTCAAAATTCCCTGCCTGCGCTGTCCACTTCTCCCTGCACCAAGTCCTTTCTTTTTTTGGAAAAATTCTTTTTATTTCACATTTTAATAAACAATACAAAAACAACCACCATACACCCCCCCCCCTTCTTCCCCGTAGTGCAATGTCCCATAAATTAAATAAAATTACAGGTAATAAGCAGTATTAATTATCCTTGCTACAGCATGTTACGATATAGAGCAGTGTAAACTAAAATGAAATATAGGATGGTGAACATAATCATTTGGTCACTTCTAAGCAAGACCGGTGATTACCAAGTGCTTTCTTAGCAAGCCGTATTCTATGGGGGCACTCATGTGGGTCCGCTCCTGAGCTGGGCTGTGTGCATCCATAAACACACACAGCACTGGTAAGCCATGCCCGCGCACCCTCCTCACAAGAGTTTGACTGACAGACGCAGAACCCTATGCCTCCTGCTGCCCTCAATGTTTCCTGTAAGAACAGGAAAAGAGGAGGGCGATGCTGCTGCCAGGACAGCGCCTTATTGGTGAGAAGTCAGGTAAATGTGTTTAGGTATTGGGGGGAGAGGAAACAGTTAGTGCAGAAAATGCTTTATAGTAAAAAACAATCTGAGTTTAGAACCATTTTCATTCATTCTCAGCAGATGCTAAAACTGTACACCGAGCTGCACATGCACAGCTAACTGTCCAGCGTGGTCAGGTAGAAAAAATGGCTCCTGTTGCTATCAATCTGTCCAATGAGGAGAGAGACAGCAGCTGGAGCCACTGTACTTGTGCACATCATTGGATCGGATTAGGCTCAGGTAAAAAAAAAAAAAGGGGGGGGGGGAGCTGCAGCACAGGTTTTTCACCCTATTGCATACAATGCATTAGGGTGAAAAACCTAAAAGTGAAAGTCCACCATAACACTTAAGCCTCGTACACACGATCTTTTCTCTGCAAGAAAGCTGTTGGGAGAGCTTGTTGCAGAGAAAAACGTTCGTGTGTATTGTTTCTCGTCTGGAAAACTGCCGGGAATCTCGACAAGAAAAGTAGAGAACCTGCTCTCTATTTTCCTCGTCGGGATTCTCTGCAGTGTTTCCGGCCGAGAAAACCGTGCACGTGTACGAGGCTTGTATGCTTACCTGTCCCCAGGTAAGCCCGCGCATGCTCGATGAGACTTAAACGCATGCGCGGTAGCTTACAAGGGTAGTGTAGGGTGTAGCAAGATGGGGGCGAAGACATCGAATGTGACGAGTGCATGCTTGTCATAGTCGATGACGTCACCGCGTTCTTGCCATTCAAAAGAACGGCGGTTCTTTTGAATGGCCGTGTGTACACTCGGCGAGCAAGGCAAGCTTGCCGGTTATCTCGTTGGGAAAACCAACGTTTTTTTTCCCCAGACGAGATTCCCGCCCGTGTGTACGAGGCTTAAGATCTCTAAATCTGTAAACATCCACAATCTAAAGCCTCATACACACGGTTGGACTTCAAACAAACTTTTGTGTGGATTTTTGTCCGAAGGGAGTTGGCCGGGCACACCCCATTGCATACATACACGGCAGGACTTTTCTGCAAACTTTCCCAACATCATGTGGTTTTTCTGCTCTTTACCGCCACCCTTTGGTCAACTTCTGCTATTGTTGGTTGATTTTAACATTGGTTCTGGGCATGCGTATTTGTACTTCGGACAAAAGTCTGATGAATTTCTGTACACACGGTCAGACTTTGCACCATCGGACTTTTGTTGCCGAAAAGTTTGTCCGTTTGCAGAGCGAACTTTTGTCCGATGAAAACCGAAAAAGTTTCTCCGATGGAGCGTAAACACGGTCGGATTATTTGGAAAACGTGCTCATTTTGAAGTTTGTTGGCAAAAAGTCTGACCGTGTGTACGGGCCTTAAGACTAACCTATCTAGCCCTGTAAAGAAGAAGTTGCTATACATACCTTTTTTGAAGCCGCTTCAGTGCGGTCTCCAGCGACAGAAGCTCTGTGCAGGAAACAGCCGACAACGGTTATGAAATGCCAGGTAAGTGACATCACCCACAGACCTACTATGGGGCTTCTGTTGTCGGCTGCCTCATCTGCACCCATCTCTACAGCCAAGCCACTGCTGACAGCTCAGTGTGGGACCGGAGCGGCTTCAGAAAAGGTATGTATAGAGTTTTCTTCTTTACAGGGCTAGATAGGTTAGTCTTAGATCGTGGATGCCTGTAGATTTATAGATTTTAGTGTTAGGGGTGGACTTCTACTTTAAGGCGTCAGAGCCATTTAAAAAAAAAAGGTGTTGTAAAGGTTGTTTTTTTAAAATAATAAACATGTTATACTTGGCACTCTGTGCAAAAACCCTTGCACAGAGGAGGTTCCGACCCCCGTTCTGGGGTTCCCCAGCAGCGCTCCTGGCTCCTCTCCGTATCAAGTGCCCCCTCGGAGACCCGCTTTTCCTGGGGGCACCCATGCAGGCATGCTCCCGAGTCCTGCTGCTGGGTCCATTGACACAGACACTAGGACTCAGCCCCACCCCCTGGCTCCTGTGTCACTGAACTTGATTGACAGCAGTGTGAGCCAATGAGGACCCGAGACATCGGCTGGAGCTGCTGTGCTCGTCCCCGATGGAATGATCGGGTTCAGGTAAGTAAAAAAGGGGGTACTGCACTACAAAAAGGTTTTTCACCTTAAATGCATAGAATGCATTAAAGCGGAGTTCCACCCAAAAACGGAACTTCCGCTTTCGGAATCCTCTCCCCTCCGGTGTGGGGGGGGGCAAATACCTGTCTAATCCAGGCATTTGCTCCCACTTCCGGGCATAGATAGCCGCAGTATTCGCGGATATCTACGCCATGTCCAGCGCCTTCTCCATCTCCCCCACTGTCTACTGGGAGACACACAGGTCCCAGAAGACAGCAGGGACCAGTAGGATCGAGCAGGGCAACTTGCGAATGCGCAGTAGGGAACCAGTCTGTGAAGCCGCAAGGCTTCACTTACTGATTCCCTTACCAAAGATGGCGGCGCTTCCACCCAAGAGCCGAGGGACAGGTCGGCTTCCGAGATCCCGGGCGCCCTGGACAGGTAAGTGTCCATATTGTAAAAGTCAGCAGCTGCAGTATTTGTAGCTCCACCCTAAATTAAAAAGTTCCTCTCATCGGAACCCTCCCCCCCTCCGGTGTCACAATTGACACCTTTCGGGGGGGAGGGGGGTGAAGATACCTGTCTAAGACAGGTATTTTCACCCACATCCGGGAGTCCTCTCTCCGGGAATCTGCGGGAGTGACGTCACTTCCCCCAGACTTCCCTTGGTGTTCTGGGAGACACTCGGCTCCCAGAACAGAGGAGCACCAATCAGAACAGCGCAGCGCGACTCGCGCATGCGCCGTAGGGAATCGGGCATGAATTCACTTCCTGGTTCCCTCAGCGAGGATGGCGGAGGGAGCAGCAGAGCGACGAGCGATCCCTCGTCCTCTGCTGCGGACGTCGCTGGACTCCAGGACAGGTAAGTGTCCAAATATTAAAAGCCAGCAGCTGCTGTAGCTGCTGGCTTTTAATAAAAAAAATTCCGGCGGAGCTCCGCTTTAAGGTGAAAACCCTTGGCGGGTTTACAACCCCTTTAACTATTGTTTTTTTCTGAAAGGTCAATGGCTGCTCTTATTTAGCGGTCATGCTGATCCAATGGCTTCCTTTCTGAGCTACAGCCCCAGTACCCATACTCTGCCTGCTCCTCTTCAGTGACTCAGAGGGCACAAAGTTATTCATCCAGCCATGGCAGCTTATGACAGATCCAGAGATCAGGAAGTGACACAGAGCCCAGCAGTCAGAGAAGGCATTTGATCCCCATGATCCTGCTCTAGGGAAGATTTCTGTGACATGCCTTGTGCCTTAATGATGATCTGCTGGCAGATCCACTCCGACTAATAAAACCTCAAACTAGTTTGTATTTAATGCTTAGCAACCCTATAAAACAAAAAAAGACAAAGAATGGCAGGTATGCACCATGTCAACAAAGGAATGTCCCTCCAGGATCAGAACAGATCAGAGTCAGGCAGCAGAGAGTAGAGGAGATGAGCAGAGGAGAGGAGCAGAGCACACCGAGCATCCTTCTGCTCACACCTGCCCACCACACTGCCAAGGACCAGAGAGGACCCAGAAAAGTTCGGCGGAGTTTGGAGAGTAGCAGCAGCAGGCAGGGATCAATGACACCATGTCACACGAGGAGAGCCTGGGGGGGACCATGACAGGAAGAGAACCCCCCGGGGGAGGAGAGGAAGGGAGGACAGTCCGGGAACAGGAAGGATAACAAAGGAACACCAATGGTGATGTTGGGGTGTCCCCGCTCACACAGGAGCCGGCCTGGAGAAACATCTGGAACGACATGGACTCCATCCAACACTCACCTCACAGCTGCACTCCGAGCCGCCGCGCTTTGTGTCTCCCCGGTACACAGGCCCGGGTTCCTTCTCTCACTCTTCCCGTCGGTCCCTGCCCACTTTTCTCCTCTCTCTTTCGGCTTGCGCTCCCTGCCCTCCTCTTCTTCGGCAAGTTCTCTCTCCGGCCAACCGACACAGCGCGTCCACCGGCTGTCACCTCCCGCCTGCGCGTGCACACTCATTAGCGCGCTCCCGCGTCCTCCTCCGAAGCCGTCACCTGACAAGCGGTACTCCTTCGGGACTCCGTGCGTCACGTGACCCGCCGCCAGTCCAGCGCGCTGTTCTCCGCTCTCCTCACTCACTGGCAGTGGCAGCTCTAATAATAAGGCATTGTGTGCTGGGGCCTGTGCAAGGATGACATGAGCGTGCTGAGGAGGAGAGAAAGCACAGTTTTTACACACAACTCTTCTCCTAACAATGGAAAAGGATGATAACTGAGTACAAATTACCACACAGTCCAAAAATGGAGGATAATTATAAAAAAAGAACTTAAAAGTTCCCAGAAAACAATGCCTGCGGTTCTAGTAATCCAACAACAAAGCTATATAGTGGAGGAGCGCTGTAAAAATGTCTGTCTGTCATGTGTGGGGAGAAGAAGATCCCATTGCCACCGTATACTTCCCAGGAACTCGCGCTCCATTTTACTTCAGCGAACTGCAGCCCCCCGCCACACCTCATGTAAACAATGGCAATGACCCAGACTAAAGCTACCCGGAGTACAAAAAGAGTGCAAGTTCGGAGTTCAGAGGATACCTGGGAGTACAAAAAGAGTGCAAGTTCAGAGGATACCTGGGAGTACAAAAAGAGTGCAAGTTCGGAGTTCAAAGGATGCCTGAGCTTATCTCTAGTCCAGTGTTTGTCAACTTATGAGCTAAAGGTGGCATCAAAAGCAGCCCTCTTCTTCACCAAAGGGCCAAGAAAGTTTAATGTATGTCTGTCTTGGGAAGACTGTAAAACTGGAGACAAAATGAGGGCCAGAGTGTGGACATGCCACATTTTTGGTTGGAGATAAGCTGCAGAAGAAAATACAAAACTGATCATTCTCTGTGACTTCAACATCTCTGTTAATATTAACACTCCTGCTACTTCTAAATGTCTTAGCCTAACCTCCTCTTTTGACCTGAAGCAATAGATACATGCTCATGCCTCCCTACTTTTTGAGATAGGAATGAGGGACACCTATCAGCAAAAGTATGCAGGCATAGGACACACCCCTTACCACGCCCCCTTAAAGGAGAATTGTACAAAAAAAACAAGATTGGTTAAACCCACAAGTGCCTTTTTTAACCACTGCTATTCCTTTATATTGGCTTTTGAAATGTACAAATGCAGCAATTTAGATTGGATGAAAGGTTTAGCACTGGAAAACACTTTTTGATCGATAAAAAGGGCATTTTATATACAGCTATATAGATCAGACCACAATGAGGGACAAATGAGGAGGAATGAGGGACGGAGGGACATTGCTACAAATCAGGGACAGTCCCTCAAACTCAGGGACAGTTGGGAGCAATGCATGCTTCTGCTCACTCTGACGGCAACACTGTTGACCTTGTATTCTCCTACTTATGTACTCTGTGCAAGCCCTCCAACAATCCTCTCTCTGATTACCATCTTATTAGTTTCGCTCTCATCCTGTCTTCCACCTCCTCTCCTTTCAACCGCCTAACAGTTACCTGTAGAAACCTTCACCACCTTAACCCTTCTCTTCTCTATTCTGCTACTGACCACCTCTATGACAAACTCTCACCCATGTCCTGGCCCAATCAAGCCACTTCTGTCTACAATAGATCCATGTTTTTCCATCCTAGACAGGCTCTCCCCCTTTTCTACACACAAAGAATCAGGCCCTGACCCCTACAACTATGGCAAACAGATGACACCAGAAGTCTAAAGAAACATATCTGCGCTTTTGAGTGCCTGTGTCGTAAGACTAAAGTCACAGAAAGACTTCAACCAATATAAATCTGCCCTCTAAAAATACAATTCTCGCCTCCACACTGCCAAACAGATCTATTTTATCACTCTCATTAGCAACTTATCATCCAGTCCCCATTAACCCTTCTCTACCTTCAACTCTCTACTTCATCCTCCACTGCCTCCACCCACTAACTCACTCACTGCCCAGGAGATCGCCAATCACTTCAAAAATAAGATTGATACAGTTTGTGATAAGATCTCTGCTGTACAGATACCTACCCCACTTAACACTCCATGTCCACAGGTACAATCATTATTTCCCTCATTCAACCCCGCTACTATAGACGAGGTTGCTAAACTTATTTTTTAATGCCCACCTGACCCCTGGACCCTGTTCCCTTGCCAATTCTACAGTCACCCTTTGGCTCTATCCTACACTCTCTAACTCACATCTTCAGTCTCTCCCTCTCTTCTGGCATCTTCCCCAACTTTCTAAAACATGCACTAGCCCACCCCATACTTAAAAAGCCCTCACTGGACCTCACCGATCTTAACAACCTATGCCCCATTTCATTGGTCCCCTTTTCCTCCAAACTCCCTAAACGTCTGGTCTACAACCAGCTGAGCGACCACATCACTGAAAATAAGCTTTCTGATCCCCTTCAGTCTAGATTTTGCCCTCAATACTCCACAGAAACTGCTCTCCTAAAACTCACAAACGATCTACTAATGGCTAAAACCAATGGGCACTATTCTGTACTCCTACTCCTGGACATTTTTGCTGCCTTTGACACAGTGGACCACCCCCTCCTCCTCAAAAAACTCAACTCTTTTGGTCTCTGTGACTGTACTCTTTGCTGGTTCTCAACCTACTGCTTCTTCAGCGTCACATACAATTCTACCCCTCCTCTCCTAATCCTTTCTCTGTTGCGGTTCTCCTAGGTTCTGTTCTTGAACCTCTCCTATTCTCAATCTACACTGGGTCAGTTGATAGCCTTCCATAACTTCCAATACATTTCTACGCTGATGACACCCAAATCTATCTCTCTACCCCTCAGCTCACTCCATCAGTCTCCACATGCACTACTAATTTACTAACAGACATATCAATCTGGATGTCACACCACTTCCTCAAACTCAATCTATCCAAAACCTGCTCATAAAATTTTCTCCTCCACGTGCCCTTCCCCTGACTTCTCTGTCAAGATCGATGGCACAGCTATCAACCTGTTCCTGCATGCCAAGGTGCTATGTGTAACCTGGACTCTGAATTATCTTTCAAGACAAAAAATCCAATGGCTGTCCAAAGCTTGCTGCCTCAACCTCCGCAAACATCTCCAAAATATGCCCCTTCCTAACCAATGACACCACAAAGCTTCTATAGTTCTAACTCACTTCCTGCTCATTTTTATCCTCGACTATTGCAACTCCCTCATTGGGATTACCTTTACATAGGCTATCCCCCCTTCAGTCCATCATGAATGCTGCTGCCAGACTCATCTACCTTACCAACTGCTCAGTTACTGAAAGCCCACTCTGCCGGTCCCTCCACTGGCCCCTGCTCATCATCAAATTAAATAAAAAATACTAACAACTTACAAAGCCATTCACAGCTCGTTCCCCAGCTACATCACTAACCTAGTCTCAAAATATCAACCTAATCGTTCTCTTCATTCCTCCGAAGAACTTCTGCTCTCTAGCTCCCTTGACACCCTCTCCCACACCTCCATTACTTCTACAGAGCCTCTCCTATCCTGTGTAGCTCCCTATCCCAATCTGTCCAACTATAATCTACTCTGTCCACTCTTAGACAATCCCTGAAAACCCTTCTCTTCAGAGAGGCTTATCCTGCCCCCACCAAACAATTGTACTTTTATTTTCTCCATCAGCTCATCCTCCAAAGTTATTGCCTGTGACGGATCTCAGATACCCCAGGTGGGCACATCCGCCAGACCTGTGTCTCCTGTCCTCCAAACGCACCCGCAGCCTGCAGATTCGCCATAACCAGCCCTTAACCCCTCAATCACGAGACAATCCACACAGGTGTTGAGGGTTAAACATGCAGAGCATCAACAGTTTATTAAATCCAAAACATACACTTTTACACACAGTTAGGGACACTCCCCTTAGCCTTGTCATAGAGGGGGGTAGGGGACAAGGAAGAACCAATGGGAACTGAACATTGAAACAGAGACTACAGTTAAACATAAAGGGATTATGGTAAGCAGGCAGCCCTTCAATACACATCCCCTGCGGAGAGATGTCTGCTGTCCAGACCATTGTCTATGTGCCATTAACCAACACAATTAAGCACAGCAACAAGAGGGGGGGCGGATGGGGGAGAAGGGATGTAACATTACATTACATTATCACAATGCCAGCTTTCCCCAAGTCTCTCAGTCTCTTCTGGGCCATAATCTGTGGGTAAGTGGCCAGCCCACAGTCCCTTCCAAAACACACAGTAACAGTGGATTCTGTCACATTGCCTTTTTACCTGTTGACCGTCCCTCTTAGATTGTAAGCTCTAATGACCAGGGGCCTCTGATTCCTACTGTATTAAATTATATTGTAATTGTACTGTGTGCCCTTATGCTGTAGAGTGCTGCATAAACTGTTGGCACTATATAAATCCTGTATTAAAATAATAATAATGTTCCCACTACAGACTGCTGAGGTCCAAAGGCCACATATCATATTATCATATACCAAAGGGTACCAAGGCTCTAGTCACTAGCATTGCCATTTTTTTTTTTCTGAGTCTACAGTGACATCGTTTTTATTATTTGCTAATATAGCCAGTAGATCTATTATTCCTTCATTTTCTGTAACAGAATGACAATACTGTGTATTCTGCAGTGAAATCATCACAATGTTGTCAGCCTATTGAGGGTGTAGACTTACTAAGTTAGGTCATCTTTACAATAAAACTGTACATGTAGTTCCCAGTACATTGAAAAACACTGCTCAGGTTTGGAAAAAGAAGCTTCTTTCCAATGTCATACCTGTAGGCTGTGCACATTCTCTCCTAAGTCTGTCTGAAAATTTCCTAGGTAGGCGAAAACCCAACTTCCCCACCTTACCTCTTCCTTGTCCACAACTTTATATATGCAGTGTGCGCTCTTTTCCTTTGTTGCGGCAGAAGGAGAAAGCACACTGCGCGTGCAATGCTATTTAATGAGCCAGAGTATTGATTACTGTGAACCTGGGGGGGCACGCCCAATGTCTGGAGTATTCTGCCATCTATGCAGCATGGAGGTCAGGGTTTGGACATGTTTGGGAGAGGTCATGCAAAGCCTACAGGTATGACAATGTTAAGAAACTTAATTTTCAAAACCTAAGCAGCACAGTTATTTTTAATTTACTGGGGATGCTGGAATGTCTGGGCAATTTTATTGTAAAGGGACTGGTGCAGCCTAAGCCTGATTAATAGTTCAGCTTTCTGTGGGTCTTTCCCAAGCTCTGATTTTTGTTGTTTTTACCTGCTGCTGGGGAGTGTCCCTGGCAATAGAGTGGGATGCTACGGTAAAATAACCTGAGTTATGAATATTTATATTAATAGTATTATACACAATTTATATAGCGCCAACAGTTTATATCTGCCTGACCAACCACTTGGAGGTTTATTGAAATGGGTGCATGCTGGGAGAAGGTATAAATGTCTAGGAATGGCAGTCTTCCCCCAGACTCCTGCTTGTGTTAGGGACACAGTTGTATGTCTGATCCTCTTGGGCCTGCTAGCTGGAGAGGGTGGCCATGTGTCCAGGATAGAGGCCTGGGATTGAGGTCTAAAGTGCTGAGCAAGGGAGTTAAAGCACCATGGAGGATCTCCAGCCTAAGTGGGGTACCAGAGAATCAGGGTAGAAGCTTGGTCAACAACTGAAGTATGGTCATCTCTCCCCAAGGATTCTATAGCTGGACCACCCAGTATTTTGCAGCCACAAGTCTGATTTAAAAAATCCCAGGTTGTCTTCAAGGATATTTACCTGTGAAGAGTGTGTGCACTTTTTCTCCCTCTTCTGAAGTCTGCTGCATCTATTGGGTGTCGTGTGCCCTAACCCCCTCTCACAGGCATCTGAATAGAGTTAATAAACTCCATACTTGCTCTAAAAAGTGACTGGTGCCCACCTACTGTATACATATCAGGTTGATACTAACAAGGATCTGACCCAGAGGTGAAATGCTAGCTCACCTGAGCTATGGGGGTCCCTTACAGCCTCTGGAGGGCGAGGAGGTGCTTAACATATATAAGACATACACAGATAAATGTCTGTTAGAACTATTGTCTCTATCTTGCACTCATTTCATTCACGTGTTAATCCCTACATGGCAGATTATCAGACTATTCTTTCATATTATGCATGAGAACGCTCTAGACTGAAGACATTTAGAGTGTTTCTATCATATCCTTAACTGCACAATAAAATATTAAAGATAACAATAAAGGTAGTATATTGCAAAGATCCACACTTAAATATACTTACTGTATCTACAGTAGATGCTAGTTTTCCAAAACCGCAAATTCACTTTTGTAAAGAGCTAATACAATAATGTGACTGTGCTCGTGCTTTTTTCAACAGCCCCATCAGGAGGGAGCTTATGGGAATTATCCCACAAGAACTATCAACCTAACTAAAACTGCAGACATTCTGCACAGACTAACTGACCTGAATACAAAAATGTTAATAATTACCAGACTAAAAGACATTTTCATTAACATTGGACTCTGCCCTAGTGTCTGGATGATTTTCTTGATAGTAAATTCATTATATGTATGTAGCACACATATCCCTAGCTCCTCTGCTTACCTCCCCCAGCAGATGGGACACACCATGCCACATGCCCAGTATCCTCCATCTTGTAGAGGGTGAGCGGTGTTAATAGTTTTGGGTCCTGCAGTGAGTTACTTCTTTCCATTGGTTCTCGTCCCTAGAGTGTAGGGAAAAGTCTATTCTTTCTCTCTTTGAAGAAGGTCATTGTCCAGACAGTATTAAACCCAATAAAAGAGTTTATTTTTCTTGCTTGCAACTTGACAGGAAAGGTTGGAGATAGAGAAAGTTGAACAGGGAGGCAGGTTCAGGCACACGGCACTTAACTACCCTCGTCGCCACTCAAGCCTGAGTGGGTTTTGCTCACCCGGATAGTCCCCTCTCACGGTCCTAGCAGCCGGTGTGGAGCACGAACATTCACTTTAAGTTATTTTCCTAAGGATACGATCAGGATATTAACCTTTAAGTCTCGAACTTCCTGGCACTTGAAACACTTGAAACCTTAGGTGCCAATGGGGCACGTTACACGGCTTTTGGCGTGTGATAGAATCCTTCCCTCTGACAGGTAACCAGGCCTCTCCCGAGACAGTGACTTCCTTCACCGATCCCCTGGATAGGTCCTCCCCTGGTTCCCTCTCCTTCAGAGCGGGTCACCCTCCCACGGGTACCCTGGGCTTCTGCTGTTTGGCGTAGGCCTCAGCTAAAGGTGCTGTGCTGGGCCTACCTGGAACGATGCAGCCTCGGGCTAAAGGTGCCCAGGGCTGAACACACACACGCACCCCTGGTCTGGAGGGCCAAAGGGCACTAACAAACTCTAAATCATGGCGTCTGCCCCTTATGTACCCTCTCCCAGCATGCACAGCGGGTAGACCACGCCCACTGCGCGGCTGCCGAGAGAGGACATCCAATAGCGCTGCAATGCCACCTGTGGTTCGACCTGAGACCCGGGCGACAGCGCCACCTACAGGTCACAGGGAACTGTACTGCCAGGCAACATCACAACAGAGCAGAGGCCAATTAAAGAATTCCAACAGCCTGAGCCTAACTATTTGCTCAGGCTAGCCCCTAAATTTAGGCATAGCGACCCCAGTTTTGGGGGGTCTGCTACATGTAGTTAAATGTTGGTATGTTGTTACATATTATACAAGAACTACTCTCCTAAAATATGTTTTTTCAAACTGCAACTCTTTCCCGACTGCTATTAAAAAAATACAATCTTTTTTTGTGTGTCTGTTTAATTTTTGTTTTCTTTTTTGCCTTGGCCTGTCCTCTTTCTGCATTCTGGCCTAGGTGAAATAGGTGTGATCCTGTTTCTGCCACTACTCTGGATTTACTATACACTATGTTGGATGTTCTACAGCTATTTCCTGGCTGGAGGTAATTCAGCATACATATATATATATATACATATACATATATACACTTTCCTCCCCAGTCTGACTGACTGATAACGTTACATCTTTATGTCTATATATTGCCCTTATTTTATACTGGGTTGTCAGAAATTCTTTAAGCGCTCCATAAGTTACATATTTAGTACCTAAAGTGGCACTGAACTCATAAAGTGAAGATATGATATGTTTTAGGGAACATTTAGAAGTGTTAATTGAGCAGTACCCTAAAAACTGTATATTTTATCTTTGAACCCCCCCCCCCCCCCCCCCCCCCACAAAAATAGCAGGTCACTCATTGGTGTGTGAGTTTGCCTAGTTTCCCCTGTGCTTATTTCTTCATAGCTGTATATCTGCAGTGTGAGATCATCCAAGGTACTGCTGGCTGTGACTGCACGGCTCACAAGATTTGGGAGTAATTTTCGATAATTGTCACCACTGTGCTGCTTCTTGGAAAGGAATCTGCTTTGAATGAATTGCCCTGTGTCTGTTTCACCTATTCCGTGGATCTGTACTTTGTGAACATCTCCTGTTGCTTCTTGATTATCGCTCCATTAATCATCAGGTCACCAGTCACAGGGTGAGAACAGCTCTAACATGAGGAAGCAAAGTCCTGCTACTCTAACATGATGACTGTCCTCACTGAGAAACAAAGAGCAGAACAAGGCATGGTGAAGTCCCTGTTGGTGTGGCATAATGCCAGGGCAAAATAACATTCTCCTCTGACCGTTTCTCTTTATACGCAACTGTGTGGTAATCCCACCCTATCCCACCTGCAAAGTATCCTGCATCTGCAGCTGTGGGCAGCTCGTAGAATGGTTGGCCTGAAGCATATTATGTCAGATGGGAGACTGATGGGATTCTCTGATCTCTGGACAAAATAATATCTGCCTAATAGCATGTTCTTCAGATCATTAACATTGAGACATGCAGTCCAGGTGCAATTCCCTGCCCGACTTACTCTAGAGTCTGACCTTATTGAGCGGCTGCTCACCTCACACATGTTAAGAAAACTGCTATCCTCTTTGTGCCTTAGATTCTCCCTGGCCTATGCCACCAACTCAGCTCGTACCTATCAGAAATGATATGCTGACTTGCCAGATTTGGATGAGGAAGAATGAGAGACCTACACCAGCCATTATTTTACGTATATGATCTCTGCTAGAGATAGGTTTATACAATTAAAGTGATACTAAAGGTTAGTTTTTAAAAAAAAATAAAGTAACTAACATGTCATACTTACCTCCACTGTGCAGCTTGTTTTGCACAGAGTGGCCCCAAACATCCTCTTCTGGGGTCCCTCGGCAGCTGTCGCGGCTTCTCCCCACATTAGATAACCTCCTAGGAGAAGTGCTCTCCCGAGGGGGTTGCCTTACGGGCGTGCTCCTGAATCATTTATTCGGCGTCCATCGACGCCGAGTGTATGACTTGGCCCCCCCCCCGGCGCCCGTGTCATTGGATTTGATTAACAGCAGCGGGAGCCAATGGCTGCGCTGCTATCAATCTATCCAATCAAAGCCAGGTCTCGGTGAAGAGAAGGACGGCGGGGATGCGCCAAGGAGATTCGGGGCTCAAGTAAGTAAAACGAGGGGGCTGGGGGGCCGGTGACTGCCAGGTGTTTTTTCACCTTAAAGTGGTTGTAAACCCACTTAGACAACTTGAACCTACAGGTAAGCCTAGATTAAAGACCTGGATTTCCTATGGATTCAAATCCGATGGATTTTTCCATCGGAATTCCGATGAAAAATCCGACCGTCCCAAACTCTGTGACGTAAAACACTCCGATGAGCCGAGAAAAATGAAGTTCAATACTTCTGAGCATGCGTTGACTTGATTCTGAGCATGCGTGGGTTTTTTCTCTGATGGAGTTCCACACAGACGATCGTAATTTGCTATTGTTTTTTTTTTTCCCATCGGATAAATTTAAAACATGTTCTATTTTTTCTCACCGATGGAAAAAAGACCGATGGGGCCCATACACGATCGGTTTGTCCGATGAAAAAAGTGCATCGGACTGTTTTCATCGGTAAAACCGATCGTGTCTACAGGGCATAAGGCTTACCTGTAGGTGCAAGAATTATCTCCTTAACCTACACGGTTAAGGAGATATTTACTATAAAGCGATGTGCCGATGACGTCACACGCATGCGCACTAGCGGGCCGACTTTATTGGCGATTTTCTGATTGGGCTCTTGCTGGCCCGAGCGCGCATGCGTGTGGCGTCATCGCCGCTCCGGCCAATCACAGTGCCGGAGCGGCGATACATTGACATCCGTGACGGGACATCGAGGCAAGATGGCCGGCGGAGGTGACCGAGGACCGCTGCGGGGGCTTCGATCTCAGGTAAGTCATCCATAATGAGCTAGTATGCTATGCATACTAGCTCATTATGGCTTTCTTTTGCATGTTTTTTTTTTTTTTTTTTACTTTTTTCCAGGGTTTACTTCCTCTTTAATGCATAGGATGCATTAAGGTGAAAACACACGAGCCTTTACAACCCCTTTAAAGTTTATCTCTTATATTGGACGGGATAGAATTAAATTGTAATGTTAAAGTGGTTCTAAAGGCTGAAGGCTTTTTACCTTTATGCATTTAATGCATAAAGGTAAAAAACCTTCAGTGTGCAGCTCTCCCTCTCAACCCCCCTAATACTTATGTGAGCCTGGTCTCTATCCAGCAATGTGCACAAGAGCAGCGGCTCTCCTGTGTCTCTCCCTCCTCATTGGCTGAAAAACAGCAGCGGGGGACAGGGTTGCGAGGGCACACAAAGGCGGCTCGGGAGCAAGCATTGCCAAGTGCCCCCAGAGCAAACAGCATGCTCTAGGGGCAAGGCAATCAGCAGGGGGAGGAGCTAGAAACACCAGTGGGGGACCCGAGAAGAGAAGGATTGAGGCTGCTCTGTGTAAAACCATTGCACAGAGCAGGTACATTTTTTAATAAAAATAAATAAATAAACCTTTAGTATCACTTTAAGTTTTCTTTGCTGCTTTCTATGCTCACAGAGAGATTCTTTAAAAGTGAAAGTCACTCCAGCCTCTTATTCTGACTTCATGGCTTGCAGCTATTGGTAACGCTTTACCGATGTGTAATTTAACCTACAGGAGTCCAAACTGCCCCAAAAAGTTGGACAGGATATGGTCCATCTGGATAGACTTCTGGTGTAAATTAACCTATTTATTCAGGGCAGTGGAATTATACTGCCTGGAGGCTTTTTGACTAGTCAATATCGTGATATTCCTTTTCTGTGAATATCTTTTCCCCCTTTCCTCTAACGTCTCCATCCCTCAAATCTTTCCTGCTCCATTCCTTACCCCCTTTCCCTCCTTCTTACCTCTCTACCTTTCCGCTGCTTCGGGAATGTCACTGCACAATCTCTCATGGTGAAGGACTCTTTTTGTATTTGTCTTACATGGTTCTTTGATATGATCTTTCGTAGATTGTTCTTCATTGCCTTGGTTAGAACATTTCTCCTGCCTCATGAGCTTTGACCTCTGCCATGTTAGCCCCCCCTTATCAAAATTTTTGAAAAAATCTTATGCAGTTTGTTAGATCTTTGTTAGATCAGGTTAGATCAACCGTTGTTTGCGTTAGATCTCACACAGAAGAAGCAATATTAACAGTTATTTGCTGGGGGGGCTAACCCGTCATCAGCCACCCCTTATCAAAAAATTGACCAAACAGTTAGCTATTTTGGAAGCTATTTGTTAGATCCGGTAAGATCAAGTGGTTTTAACGTTAGATCTCACATAATTAGAGACTTATTAAGTGATTAATGAGGGCGGGCTGGCCCCCCCTTATCAAATTTTTGGGCCAAAAATCATTCAGGCTAATAGATATTCGTTAGATCCGGTAAGATCACGTGGTTTTAACGTTAGATCTCATATCATTTCAGAGATATTCCACATACAGATACAGATATTAGGTGGTACATAAGGACGGGTTGGCCCCCCTTATCAAATTTTCGGGCCAAAAATCATTCAGGCTAATAGATATTCGTTAGATCCGGTAAGATCAAGTGGTTTTAACGTTAGATCTCACATAATTAGAGACTTATTAAGTGATTAATGAGGGGGGGGCTGGCCCCCCCCTTATCAAATTTTCGGGCCAAAAATCATTCAGGCTAATAGATATTTGTTAGATCCGGTAAGATCAAGTGGTTTTAACGTCAGATCTCATATAATTTCAGAGATTTTCCACATACAAATACAGATTTTAGGTGGTACATAAGGACGGGTTGGCCCCCCCACATGCAATTTACTGTCCAAAAATCCTTCAGGCTAATAGATATTCGTTAGATCCAGTAAGATCAAGTGGTTTTAACGTTAGATCTCACATAATTTCAGAGATATTCCACATAAAAATACTGATATTAGTTGGTACATATAGACGGGTTGGCCCCCCCACATGCAATTTACTGTCCAAAAATCCTTCAGGCTAATAGATATTCGTTAGATCCGGTAAGATCAAGTGGTTTTAACGTTAGATCTCACATAATTTCAGAGATATTCCACATAAAAATACTGATATTAGGTTGTACATAAGGACGGGTTGGCCCCCCCTTATCAAATTTTCGGGCCAAAAATCATTCAGGCTAATAGATATTCGTTAGATCCGGTAAGATCAAGTGGTTTTAACGCCAGATCTCATAATTTCAGAGATTTTCCACATACAAATACAGATTTTAGGTGGTACATAAGGACGGGTTGGCCCCCCCCCTTATCAAATTTTCGGGCCAAAAATCATTCAGGCTAATAGATATTCGTTAGATCCAGTAAGATCAAGTGGTTTTAACGTTAGATCTCACATAATTTCAGAGATATTCCACATAAAAATACTGATATTAGGTGGTACATAAGGACGGGTTGGCCCCCCTTATCAAATTTTCGGGCCAAAATTCATTCAGGCTAATAGATATTCGTTAGATTCGGTAAGATCAAGTGGTTTTAACGTTAGATCTCACATAATTTCAGAGATATTCCACATAAAATTACAGATATTAGGTGGTACATAAGGATGGGTTGGCCCCCCCTTATCAAATTTTCGGGCCAAAAATCATTCAGGCTAATAGATATTCGTTAGATCCGGTAAGATCACGTGGTTTTAACGTTAGATCTCATATCATTTCAGAGATATTCCACATACAGATACAGATATTAGGTGGTACATAAGGACGGGTTGGCCCCCCTTATCAAATTTTCGGGCCAAAAATCATTCAGGCTAATAGATATTCGTTAGATCCGGTAAGATCAAGTGGTTTTAACGTTAGATCTCACATAATTTCAGAAATATTCCACATAAAATTACAGATATTAGGTGGTACATAAGGACGGGTTGGCCCCCCTTATCAAATTTTCGGGCCAAAATTCATTCAGGCTAATAGATATTCGTTAGATCCGGTAAGATCAAGTGGTTTTAACGTTAGATCTCATATAATTTCAGAGATATTCCACATACAGATACAGATATTAGGTGGTACATAAGGACGGGTTGGCCCCCCTTATCAAATTTTCGGGCCAAAAATCATTCAGGCTAATAGATATTCGTTAGATCCGGTAAGATCAAGTGGTTTTAACGTTAGATCTCACATAATTAGAGACTTATTAAGTGATTAATGAGGGGGGGGCTGGCCCCCCCTTATCAAATTTTCGGGCCAAAAATCATTCAGGCTAATAGATATTTGTTAGATCCGGTAAGATCAAGTGGTTTTAATGTTAGATCTCACATAATTTCAGAGATATTCCACATAAAAATACTGATATTAGGTGGTACATATAGACGGGTTGGCCCCCCCACATGCAATTTACTGTCCAAAAATCATTCAGGCTAATAGATATTCATTAAATACGGTAAGATCAAGTGGTTTTAATGGTTGATTATACATAATTACAGGGATATTATGGATATTTGGTATCGATGCACGGATATCCATACTAGTGTCTATATCAGGTGTAGCAATACCCCCGCAGGGGGCGCTGGTTTAAGATTTGGGTCTGCCATTACCTTACCGTTCACCAGGTCCGTCCTAGGGGTCTTCCTTGAAGAATTTCTCACAAATGTGTGCACCAAACACTTAGTCTCTTTTTCTCAAGGGTTTTATTAACAGAGGGATGGAGGGTTAGGGGGGGATTCAGGTACCTTGCTTGCGGATCAGGGGTACTTCTTAATCCAGAGGACAAACAAACAATCTCCACACTGGATATAGCAACCACCGGATAGGCCTCTCTCACTGACCTAGCAGCCGGTGCGGTGCTCGGACAAAAGTCTCTGCCACAGACTTGAAGAATACAAATAGTTTCTGCCAGACTTGAAGAATACACATAGTCTCTGCCACAGACTTGGGTAATCACTCACTTGATAAAGTTCTGAAAACATAACACACAGTGCCAGGATCTTTCAGCCAGCCGGCAGCACTGCGAGGCATATTTTTATCCGGATGCATCCTCCAATTGAGCCCTCAATTGTTCGGTCCCTTCCCTCAGGCAAGGCAACACGGGACCATCCAGAGATCAGTAGGCCCCCAGAAACTCCTGGGCCTACTCTCAGCAACAGAGCCTCGGGCCTACAGGCCCCGACGCAGAACACTACTAACACATCCCTGAGGCCAGGAGGGCCGTCAGGTCAGGATCGGAAGACCCCGAAAAACGGTGTCTGCTCCTTAAGTACCCTCTCCCAGAATGCACAGCGGGGTCACCACTCCCACTGCGCTGTCCCTGGGAAAGGAATACCCAATGCATCCAGCCTACTGCAATTCCAACCTTGACCTGTGGTAACAACGACACCTACAGTCAAGTGGAAATGTGCAGCCCAGCTAAACTGGAACAGAGACCATAATTTGGTACAATTGTTCTGAGCTAAACGACAGCTCAGATAACTAAATTTACACTAGCACCTACCCAATAGGAGCAGGGCGCTACACAGGCTAATAGATATTCGTTAGATCCGGTAAGATCAAGTGGTTTTAACGTTAGATTTCACATAATTTCAGAGATATTTCACATAAAAATAGGGATATTAGGTTTTACAGAAGGTACATCCATCTTCAACCGTCTCTGGATGGTCTCTGGAACCGTCTTTGGATGGTTCTTCAGCGCACTAGCGTTGCTAGCCAGGTGCGGGGGGGGCGGGCCGCACCCGGGTGACACCCACCAGAGGGGTGACACCCGTGGGTAGCGCAGCGGCCACACTGACATCGCCCGCCCGCTGCCCTGTGCCTTAGGCTCACGCTGCGGCTGTGTCCCTCAGCGGAGCGGAAGGAAGCCGCCGCCCCCTCTGCCTCCTCTCTGTTTACATCCACAGAGGAGGAGGAGGAGCCCGCGCTCGAGAGACACACCGCTGTGTGTATCTGCGCTCTGTTCTGAGGTCTGAAAGGTAAGGGGGCATCTTTACTGATGGGGGGAGGGGGTGTCTGTACTGCTGGGGTCTGCACAAGAGGGAGTTTGCACCAGGGGGGGGCTGTAACTGAGGGGGGTGTCTGTACTGAGGGGGGTCTGGTACTGAGGGGGGTGTCTGGTACTGAGGGGGGTGTCTGGTACTGAGGGGGGTGTCTGTACTGAGGGGGTGTCTGTACTGAGGGGGTGTCTGTACTGAGGGGGGTGTCTGTACTGAGGGGGGGTCTGGTACTGAGGGGGGGGTCTGGTACTGAGGGGGGGTCTGGTACTGAGGGGGGGTCTGTAACTGAGGGGGGATCTGTAACTGAGGGGGATCTGTAACTGAGGGGGGTGTCTGTACTGAGGGGGGTGTCTGTACTGAGGGGGGTGTCTGTACTGAGGGGGGTGTCTGTACTGAGGGGGGTGTCTGTACTGAGGGGGGGGTGTCTGTACTGAGGGGGGGTCTGGTACTGAGGGGGGGGTCTGTAACTGAGGGGGTGTCTGTTACTGAGGGGGGTCTGTTACTGAGGGGGGTCTGTTACTGAGGGGGGTCTGTTACTGAGGGGGGTGTCTGTACTGAGGGGGGTCTGTAACTGAGGGGGTGTCTGTAACTGAGGGGGGCTGCACTGAGGTGGGGGTGTCTGTACTGATGGAGCGGTCTGCACTGAGGTGGGGGTGTCTGTACTTATGGAGCAGTCTGCACTGAGGTGGGGGTGTCTGTACTGAGGGGGAGGTTCATACTGAGGGAGGCGGGTCTATATTGATGGCGGGGAGTCTGTACTTAGTAGAGCGGGTTTGTACTGAGGGAGGGGATCTATACTGTGGGAGGGGGGTCTGTAGTTAGTGGAGGGGGGTCTGTACTGAGGGGGGACTATAGTTGTTGGGGGGTGACACCATTTTTTTTTGCACCGGGTGACACCAACCCTAGTGACGCCACTGCTTCAGCGGATGCCTGTTGTCTCTTCTCACACCTCCGTTCACCTCCCAGCCTCATGGTGATCTCTGTTCAGACACACAAGATTAAGTCTTTAGCTAGCCCCCTTCTTTCACAGCAGAAGTAGCAGCTCCATCCCCAGTAAAAATCAATGGTGCCATTTTGTGATGAGCCTTTATGTCCTGTGGTCCTCTGCTGCTGCTTGATTGACTTCCTCTCCCTGCCAATAGGAACACAGAGAAGAGAGCAGAGCCGACTGATGCCCGTGAGTGACCGCTGCTCGTCACTCAAGGAAGAGTAGAGTTAAGGGGGAGAAATCCCCCACAGGTACTGACAGGCGTGCTCTCCTTGAGTAAGTGCCTGTGTCAGTGTCTATTCAGTCTGACGGTTCCTGGCGGGAATGGAGGGAGGTGTGGGACCATGGGTGACAGAGCAGCCCCCGCTACACACTCCCCCCACCAAAAAACCTTAGGTCCGCCAAAGGTGGTAAAGAGTCTATGACCTGTTACATGCTTTTGATATACACACGTAAAAAAAAAACAGGTTAGTGTGCACAGGAAACCATACAATTTGCATCTGCATAAAACCATGGCAGAGGAATATCCAACCAATTAGCATAGGAGGGGAGGTTGTCCTGCCTCGCGGTTTTCATTTTCAGCAAGGGGTACAGACTGAGTGAGATCTAGTCACTGGCTGGGATCTTTGAGAGGCCGTGGGTGTGGGCTGTAAATCTGGCTGTGGTGGCACATGAACTGCTTCTGACAGAGGCAACAGATGATTGCGATGCCAAGTCCTGTGCTTCCCTCTGGCCGGATTTGATATACTGGGAGTCCAGGCAGATGCTTGCAAATGACATAGGGCTGCGACTTCCAGCGGGAAGTTGCTGAGGTATGGTCGAGGGATGTGCCGAAGGCCAAGTCGACTGGCAGCCGGGCCTACCGTCCGAACATCAAACTATAGGGAGCGTAACCTGTGGCATCATTGGCGGTGCTGTTATAAGCATGCACAATAGCCACTATATGCTTGCTCCAGTGCTGTTTTTGTTCTGAATTTAGAGTTCCGAGCATATCCAGGAGGGCTTGGTTGAATCTCTCTGGTTGAGGATCTCCTTGAGGATGATACGGGGGGGTTTTAGACTTCCTGATGCCCAACAGGTCTAAAAGTCTCTTGATGAGACTACTCTCAAAATCTCTCCCCTGATCAGAGTGGATGCGTTGGGACAGACCATAGTGCACAAAGATTTTCTCCACAAAGATCTTGGCCACCGTGGATGCTTGTTGGCCCCTCGTGGAAAACGCCTGGGCATACCGAGTGAAATGGTCAGTCACTACAAGGATATTTTCCTGCCCGCTAAAATCAGGCTCCAAGCACAGAATGTCAATGCACACTAGCTCCATGGGTCCCTGACTCTGAAGATGGCCCATTGGGGCAGCTTGTGAGGCAAAGTCTACTTTTGGATACATCTGACGCAGGAGTGGCAATAGTCCTCAACTTCAGCCTGCATGCAGGGCCAGTAGAACCTGTCCCTCACCAGGTCAAAAGTCCTTTTGGGCCCTAGGTGGCCATGGTTGTCATGTAGGGCAGTTAATACTGTCTCCCTATGTTTTTCAGGTAGGAATAGCTGCAATTTTTTTTCAGAATCGTCAGAGGGGCCCCTTCGGTAGACCAACCCTTGGTGCACCTGAAACTGATCCCACTCTCGGTACAGCAGACGGGTTTCCTTTGGGGAGTCAGTGAGGAGCAAGTTAGGGCGTTAGCTCTCCAAGGCCTTCAATGCCAAGCTGCAGGGAGTGTCCTCCAACTGGTCCCTTTGCAGGTCATTCTTTGACAGCTTCGGGCAGACCTTTATCCCCGACTTGGGTGACATTGCAATAACATCTGGGGACACCAGCGGCTGACACTCCAATGTCTTCGGCCCTGGATCCTTCTCCAGCTTGATGTTCTGCTCCTTGACATAAGGCTCGTACCCCTTCAGGTGTCAGCTGGGGGGTCTCTGGAACAATGGGGCCTTCTTGACAAAGCATCCGCATCTTGTTTCAGGCTGAAAATAAACCCTGATAGAGTAGCCAATCATCTGTGACCTGTGGCATCCAACTTGGTGGTAGTGAGGATGTAGGTGAGAGGATTGTTGTCAGTCTTGATCACGAACTCCGCTCCATATAGATAATCCTCCAGCTTATCAACCACCACCCACTTCAAGGCCAGGAACTCAAGTTTGTGCATGGGGTAGTTCTTCTCGGCGGGGGGACAAGTTCCGACTCATGTAGGCAACAGGCCGTAGATGACCGTCATGCTCTTGATATAGCACCCCACCTAACCCATCTCGACTGGCGTCAACATGTAGCTCATATGGCTTGGTTGGATCTGCATAGGCCTAAAACCTCTTCACACTTCGGAAACCATTGTTCCAGAATGGACTCTCTGGGTTTTCTGGGCCCTCCAGCTGGTCTGACAGGCGTTGCCAGATCAGCGTCTTAGCGAATCCCTTGACAAATCTTCTGTAATAAGAGCAGAATCCCAGAAATTACCTAAGCTCAGTCACATTGGTAGGCCTCGGCCAGGAGGTGACAGCTTCCAGCTTCTGGGGGTCGGTGGCCACTTTGTCGTAAGACACAATATGGCCAAGGTAGTTGACTGAGGGTTGGTAAAACTGGCACTTTTCCAGAGACAGCTTCAACCTCCTCATCATGCAGTCTCCTCAGGACCTTCTCCAGATGTTCTTCGTGCTCTTCCAGGTTCTTGCAGAAAACGATGATGTCGTCTAAGTGCACCAACACCTCGATCAGTTTAATGTCACCCACGGTCTTCTCCATTAGCCTTTGGAAGGTGGCTGGGGCACCAGACAGGCCTTGTGTCACTGTCAGGTGTGTACTGTGTAATTTGATAAGGGGGGGCCAACCTGTCTGTCACGTACCTGACGGTGACGAGCCCGGTTAGCAGAGGGAGGCCTCCCTTACGGCTCCCACCGGCGGCCCCTGGTGGTATAACAGGAAGCACGGAGGTGGAAGGGGTACGAGTGCCTGGCAGGATCAAGAACTACCGCAGGTGATCAGGAACCAGCAGGTGAGGAGGCAGGAACCAGGAACTACAGCAGGTGAGTGGACAGGAACCAGGAACTACAGCAGGTGAGTAGACAGGAACCAGGAACTCAGAAGATGACCCGGACCGGGAGGCACAGCAGGTAGACTGGAACCACTGGGCAGCAGCAGATGAACAGGAACCAGCAGATGAGCAGACAGGAACCAGCAGATGAGCAGACAGGAACCAGGAACTGCAGCAGGTGAGTAGACAGGAACCAGGAACTCAGCAGATGACCCGGACCGGGAGGCACAGCAGGAAGACTGGAACCACTGGGCAGCAGCAGGTGAACAGGAACCAGCAGATGAGCAGACAGGAACCAGCAGATGAGCAGACAGGAACCAGCAGATGAGCAGACAGGAACCAGGAACTCAGCAGATGACCCGGACCGGGAGGCACAGCAGGTAAACTGGAACCACTAGGCAGCAGCAGGTGAACAGGAACCAGCAGATGAGCAGACAGGAACCAGCAGATGAGCAGACAGGAACCAGGAACTCAGCAGATGACCCGGACCGGGAGGCACAGCAGGTAAACTGGAACCACAAGGCAGCAGCAGGTGAACAAGAGCCAAGGTCAGGCAGGATCGTCAGACAAGCCGGGGTCGGGTAAACTGGCAGGCAGCGAGGCACAAAAGGATCAGGCAATACCGAAGTCAGAAAACAGGCCGATGGTCAGGTACAAGCAGATAGCAGGAGGGTCACAGGAAGCCGGGTCAGATACAGGTAAACAAGGCAGATCAGGTCACTTGGGATAAACGCTGTAGAGCAGACAGCAGGGACTGTCTGCAAGTGAGGAGTTTAAATAGCCCTTCGGGCGTCACCTGCGGGGGCGGGAACCAGGAAGTCCAGGGCGTCTGTTCCTGACAGGGTTTCCATGACACTGTCCTTATGTACCACCTAATATCAGTATTTTTATGTGGAATATCTCAGAAATTATGTGAGATCTAACGTTAAAACCACTTGATCTTACCGGATATAACGAATATCTATTAGCCTGAATGATTTTTGGCCCGAAAATTTGATAAGGGGGGCCAACCTGTCCTTATGTACCACCTAATATCTGTATTTGTATGTGGAATATCTCTGAAATTATATGAGATCTAACGTTAAAACCACTTGATCTTACCGGATCTAACGAATATCTATTAGCCTGAATGATTTTTGGCACGAAAATTTGATAAGGGGGGGCCAACCCGTCCTTATGTACCACCTAATATCAGTATTTTTATGTGGAATATCTCTGAAATTATGTGTGATCTAACGTTAAAACCACTTGATCTTACCGGATCTAACGAATATCTATTAGCCTGAATGATTTTTGGCCCGAAAATTTGATAAGGGGGGGCCAACCCGTCCATATGTACCACCTAATATCAGTATTTGTATGTGGAATATCTCTGAAATTATATGAGATCTAACGTTAAAACCACTTGATCTTACTGGATCTAACGAATATCTATTAGCCTGAATGATTTTTGGCCCGAAATTTTGATAAGGGGGGGCCAGCCCCCCTCATTAATCACTTAATAAGTCTAATTATATGAGATCTAACGTTAAAACCACTTGATCTTACCGGATCTAACGAATATCTATTAGCCTGAATCATTTTTGGCCAGAAATTTTGATAAGGGGGGGCCAGCCCCCCCTCATTAATCACTTAATAAGTCTCTAATTATGTGAGATCTAACGTTAAAACCACTTGATCTTACCGGATCTAACAAATAGCTTCCAAAATAGCTAACTGTTTGGGCAATTTTTTGATAAGGGGGGGCTGATGACGGGTTAGCCCCCCCCCAGCAAATAACTGTTAATATTGCTTCTTCTGTGTGAGATCTAACGCAAACAACGGTTGATCTAACCTGATCTAACAAAGATCTAACAAACTGCATAAGATTTTTTCAAAAATGTTGATAAGGGGGGGCTAACCCGGCAGAGGTTGAGCTTTGCCCTCTTATAAATCATTTTGTATATGGTTAGGGTAGTCTATACTCATGTTTCCCCTTTTGTTTACTATGGGGATAATATTCTGCATTGTCTGATGCATTTTCTCAATAAACATTTTTTTTTTTTTTTAAAGTGGACCTTTGCAAGTCTGCATGAATACAATAAATTCCCGACATGTCACAATACACAGCAACTCTATCGTTTTTCAGAGAAGCTCCAGTCAGGGACTTTGCTTAGGCTGAGATTATGTCATCAGTCTGCTGCAAGCAATTTCCTCAGTCTTTTGTTCCCCAGTGATCAGATTTAAAGTGAAACTGAAGTCAAAACTTTAATTTTTTATCCCATTTGTGTCCCATATGGAAGATTTCTCTTCACTTCCTGTCCCATAGCCATAATAGGTAGTATAAGGAAATCCCATCAAAGGGAGAGAAATTCCTGGTAGTCACCAGGATCACAAGAATTACTGTCCCTCTTGGAAGACTTCCCCTCTATTACTGTTCTGGCGACTACGTAAAATTTGGGAATATTCTTATTCTTAATATTCAATGACAGACAGCAATAAAAACCAGACAGATGTTCCAATCCTTCTCCAGTTATACTTTAAACATTGTAATTATAGCAAGTCACAAGGAGATAGGCCACTGCAGGAGTTGATTAGTATCAGGCATTTTTGAGCTAGAACTGTACAGACACCAGGATTTAAGCGATTGTGTCATCTCTGAGCTGGAATCTCAGTTCAGGAAATAGACTGTGACCTTAGATGATGTCTGAACAAAGATGACACCATCGTTCTGGAGAGAAAAGTAGCTGGAGGCATTTTCAGGGGGAGCACTCACTGTAATCTCTGAAGGATAATAAATAGCTTAAATTGTTATACTAAAACATTACCTAGCATGGTGTACTTAACAAAAATTATATATCTGATGACAGGTCCACTTTAAAGTGTTAACCTTTGACAATTTTTTCATTTCTGTTTAAACTAGCTTGTACTAAGGTGAACAACAGTGAGCTCACTTCTCTGATTCCTGCTATTGGTATCACTAGCTGCATAATACTTTTGAGACAATGAAATCTGCTTGCACTAGGTCATAGTTGAGAGCTAGTAAACTGTACGGCAAAGTATAATCGGGTTTATTTACTCTATACTATAGGTTCAAAGGTTTTTCAGTCTGTAAAGGAACTTTATATTTAAAGGGTAAGTTCACCTTTTGTAACATGTTACCCCCTGTAACCTCACCAGGCCCCAGTGATAGCAGGCGGGAGATCCTCTCAACAAGCTACAAGGACGCTGGTGAACGCCCTTGTAGTTCATTGATTCTTCCTGCACTTAAGTAACTGTCTTCCCATATACATACCTCTCAACAGTCCCGAATGGGGCGGGACTTTCCCGCATCTTCACCTTTGTCCCACGGTCCCGCTGTGTACGTGGTTTGTCCTGCATCATTGTTTGCAGCCTGGGTTAGCACTGTGCTCACAAGTAAAAACTCTCCTGCGGCTCCTACAGCAGCCTCCCTGCTCTACACTCGGGACAAGAGTTGGTCTGGCATAGTGCAGCGTGTTCAAGAGCAGGAGGGGGGAGGGAAGTGCTTGGTGAGCTGCAGCATGATCCCCATTCTCCCACCTTGTCGGTGAAGTTCTGGAGCCAACAATAAGTGTGCACTTAGTGCACTGAAAAGGAAGATATCGTGGTTGAAAGAAGAGCCAGAAAGATAACCATGTGGAAGATGGTGGGTGGGCTAAAGATTAGGGCAGAGGAATGGGGTTGTGTGTGTGTGTGGGGGGAGGGGTGCAGAGGTTACTGCTGAGAAGGGGTGTAGTAATAAATAAGATGTGGATGGACTCTGTGCCTAGCCTTGAAAACGTACATAGCGCACCCCAGAACCCTGCACTCTGTACGCATCGCACCCCAGAAGCCTGCACTCTGTACGCAGCTCATCCCAGAACCCTGCACTCTTTACGCAGCTCATCCCAGAACCCTGCACTCTGTGCGCAGCGCACCCCAAAACCCTGCACTTTGTACACAGCGAACCCCAGAACCCTGCAATTTGTACGAAGCTTATCCCAGAACCCTGAACTCTGTACGCAGCGAACCCCAGAACCATAGGTGTGCGCACAGGGTGTTCCAGGTGTGCCTGGGCACACCCTAATCACTCTGTGCTGCACAGATTCCCCCTGCTGCTCGGCTGTAGAGAAAGGGGCTGGGGAATCTCTGTCCTAGACTCTGCTTAGACCCCTGATATTTCACCAAAGCCCTCAATGGGGCTCATTAAAAAAAAAAAATTGTTGTAAAAAAAAAAAAAAATACAATTGCAAACAAGTAATAAAAATAAACTACTGACATTGTCCGCTGCTCTACTGACACTGTCCATTGCTATATAATATATATACACATACACTCACATGTGTGTTTGAGCTTTGGCGTGCACACCCTAATGCAATAGGCTACGCACGCCTATGCCCAGAACCCTGCACTCTGTACACAGCCCATCCCAGAACCTTGCACTCTGTACGCAGCTCATCCCAGAACTCTACACTCTGTACACAGCTCATCCCAGAACCCTGCACACTATACCCAGAGTACCCCAGAACCATGCACTCTATACGCAGCACACCCCAGAACCCTGCACTCTGTACGCAGCGCACCCCAGAACCCTGCACTCTATATGCAGCGCACCCCAGAACCCTGCCCTCTGTACGCAGCGCACCCCAGAACCCTGCACTCTGTACGCAGCTCATCCCAGAACCCTGCACACAGCTCATCCCAGAACCCTGCACTCTGTACGAATCTCATCCCAGAACCCTGCACTCTGTACGTAGCTCATCCCAGAACCCTGTACTCTGTAAGTAGCTCATCCCAGAACCCTGCACTCTGTACGTAGCTCATCCCAGAACCCTGCACTCTGTACGTAGCTCATCCCAAAACCCTGCACTCTGTAAGTAGCTCATCCCAAAACCCTGCACTCTGTACGTAACTCATCCCAGAACCCTGCACCCTGTGCGCAGCTCATCCCAAAACCCTGCACTCTGTACGAAACTCATTCCCAGAACCCAGCACTCTGTACGAAACTCATCCCATAACCCTGCACTCTGTATGTAGCTCATCCCAGAACCCTGCACTCTGTGCGTAGCTCATTCCAGAACCCTGCACTCTGTACATAGCTCATTCCAGAACCCTGCACTCTGTACGTAGCTCATCCCAGAACCCTGCACTCTGTACGTAGCTCATCCCAGAACCCTGCACTCTGTACGTAGCTCATCCCAGAACCCTGCACTCTGTACGTAGCTCATCCCAGAACCCTGCACTCTGTATGTGGTGCACCCCAGAACCCTGAACTCTGTATGTAGGGCTTTCCTAAACCCTGCACTCTGTGCCTAACACACTTCAGAACCCTGCACCCTGGGCATAATGCACTCCAAAACCATGCACACTGTACCTAGCGCTCTCCTGAATCCTACAATATGTACAAAACACACTCCAGAACCTTACACCCTGTGCATAACGCATGCCAGAACCCTGCACTCTGTAACTAGCGCTCTTCTGAACCTTGTACTGTATACCTAGCGTTCTTCCACATCCTGCACTCTGTGCGTAACTCACTCCAGAAATCTGTACCTAGCACTCTCCTAAACCCTACAATCTGTATGTAACACACTCTAGAACCTTAAACCCTGTGCATAACACATTCCAGAACCCTGCACTATGTACGTAATGCACTCCAAAACCTATACACCCTTCTATCCCTTTTTTTTAATGATTGTGCTGGGGTTTGTATGTATCCATGAGACTCTTGCTTGTGGAACAATAATCAAAGCATATTTTATAGGTACAAGGAAGCCCGAGTTTTGTATAATGTTGTATAATGATGCCCCTTAAGCTCATCCCACTGTCATCCCCCTTCCTCAAGTGTTCCTCAAAGTTGGGAGGTATGCATATGGAGGTACAGGCAGACAGCTGTACTGGGAGTTTGCAGGAGCCTGGCACTGCAGCCACCATCCACTTATGGTGGTTGCAATGCTCTGAAGGCTGCAGTGTAAAAAAAATAAAATAAATGCACTTTTTTTTTACCTTCAAAATCATATGCATTCATTTTTTTTATTTTTTACAACAGGTGAACTTAGCCAATAAAAATGGATATTCCCTTAGCTTAGTGAATTTAGTGAACATTCATTTTTCAAAGAATAACCAATTACAAAAAGGAAAATTTTGAAAAAAATATTTTTTTTTGCAGATAATTGGATTATGGAAGTCAACCATGCTTCACCTTATTCACCAAGCTAAAGGAAATTTCCCTTGCAAAATGAACATTTCCTTACAAAGTGAACAGCCTATTTGCATTTATCAACCCATATGTCTGCAATTAAACACGAGGCACCATTCGTGAAAAAAGCCAGTCTAGACAATATGAAAATTGTACCACTTCACATATCCATGTTTTTGATTCAAACGTTTCTTTTCATAGACACTTAACGCTGTCTTTTAATTTGGCAAGTCTCACCTTATGCTAATAAGAAAAAATTTAATTTTTAAAGGTGATTTCAGACAAGAGCTTTTCAGTGTTATTAGACCTGTCCCAAATCTTGCTCCTGGTTAGTGATGAGCCGAACACCCCCGGGTTCGGTTCGCACCAGAACCCGCGAACGGACCGAAAGTTCGAACGAACATTAGAACCCTATTAAATACAATGGATGCGAACGTTCGAATTCTAAAGTGCTAATTATAACAACTATTATGCATGTTATTGTCCTAAAAAGGGTTTGGGAACCCGGGTTCTGCACCAGGGGACATGTATCAATGCAAAAAGAAGTTTTAAAAACGGTCGTTTTTCGGGAGCAGTCATTTTAACCACTTGACAACTGGGCACTTAAACCCCCTTCCTAACCAGACGAATTTTCAGCTTTCGGTGCTCTCACATTTTGAATGACAATTACTCAGTCATACAACACTGTACCCATATGAAATTTTTGTCCTTTTTTTCACACAAATAGAGCTTTCTTTTGGTGGTATTTAATCACTGTTGGGTTTTTTATTTTTTGCGCTATAAGAGAAAAAAGACTGAAAATTTTGTAAAAAAATGAATTTTTCTTTGTTTCCGTTATAAAATTTTGCAAATTTGTATTTTTTCTTCATATATTTTGGCCAAAATTTATACTGCTACATATCTTTGGTAAAAATAAGTACAAATTGGTGCATATTTTTTGGTCTTTGTGAAAGTTATAGAGTCCACAAGCTATGGTGCCAATACCTGAAAATTGATCACACCTGAAGTACTGACAGCCTATCTCATTTCTTGAGACCCTAACATGCCAGAAAAGTACAAATACCCCCCAAATGACCCCTTTTTGGAAAGAAGACATTCCAAGGTATTCAGAAAGAGGCATTGTGAGTTTTTTGAAGTTGTCATTTTTTCCCACAATTCTTTGCAAAAATCAAGATTTTTTTTTCTTTTTTTTTTTTGTCCACAAAATTGTCATATTAGCAGGTTATTTCTCACACACAGCATATGCATACCACAAATTACACCCCAAAACACATTCTGCTATTCCTCCCGAGTATGGCGATACCACATGTGTGAGACTTTTACACAGCGTGGCCACATACAGAGGCCCAACATGCAGGGAGCACCATCAGGCGTTCTGGAGAACCCAGGCCAATTCTGACATTTCTCTCCTACATGTAAAAATCATAATTTGTTTGCTAGAAAATTACATAGAACCCCAAAACATTATATATGTTTTTTTAGCAAAGACCTTAAAGAATATAATGGTGGTCATTGCAACTTTTTATCTTGCACGGTATTTGCGCAGAAATTTTTCTAACGCGTTTTTTACGGAAAAAAACTGTTTTGTGCCTAAAAGAAAAAAAAACAGTAAAGTTAGCCCAATGTTTTTGCATAATGTGAAAGATGAAGTTACGCCGAGTAAATAGATACCTAACATGTCACCCTTCAAAATTGCACACGCTCGTGGAATGGCGCCAAACTTCGCTACTTAAAAATCCCCATAGGCAACGCTTTAAATATTTTTACTGGTTACATGTTTTGAGTTACAGAGGAGGTCTAGGGCCAAAATTATTGCTCTCGCTCTAACGTTCGCAACGATACCTCACATGTGTGGTTTGAACACCGTTTTCATATGTGGGCGGGGCTTACGTATGCGTTCACTTCTGCATGCGAGCTCGCGGGGGCAGGGGCGCTTTAAAAAAAATATATATATTTTATTGTTCATTTTACTTAATTTATTTTAGTTTGACATGTTTTTCCGCCCCAAATTTTTTTTTGATCACTTTTATTCCTATTACAAGGAATGTAAACATCCCTTGTAATAGGAATATGGCATGACAGGTCCTCTTTACAGTGAGATATGGGGTCAATAAGACCCCACATCTCACCTCTAGGCTGGGAAGCCTGAAAAAAAAAACAAAAAAAAAACAATCCTGGCTTTGATCGTAGCGGTGAGTCGGTAGAAGCACCGGAGGGCAGCGGGAGGGGGGGGGGCATCCCCTCTCACCTTCCGTAAGAGCGATCAAACGGTGGAACAGCCGCTATGATCGTTCTTATGGTGCAGGGAATCGCCAGCTGAAAAAGCGAATATCTGAATGATGCCTGTAGCTGCTCCCATCATTCAGATATCTCCGCACAAAGTCAAGGACGTCATATGACGGCCGGCGGGCGGAAAGTGGTTATTGCAGAGTTTTGCCGGGTATTGCGGAGTATTGCCGGGTATTGCGGAGTATTGCCGGGTATTGCGGAGTATTGCAGGGTATTGAGGAGTATTGCCGGGTATTGAGGAGTATTGCCGGGTATTGAGGAGTATTGCCGGGTATTGAGGAGTATTGCCGGGTATTGTGGAGTATTGCCGGGTATTGAGGAGTATTGCCGGGTATTGAGGAGTATTGCCGGGTATTGTGGAGTATTGCAGGGTATTGAGGAGTATTGCCGGGTATTGTGGAGTATTGCCGGGTATTGTGGAGTATTGCCGGGTATTGTGGAGTATTGCCGGGTATTGAGGAGTATTGCCGGGTATTGTGGAGTATTGCCGGGTATTGTGGAGTATTGCCGGGTATTGTGGAGTATTGCCGGGTATTGTGGAGTATTGCCGGGTATTGTGGAGTATTGCCGGGTATTGTGGAGTATTGCAGGGTATTGTGGAGTATTGCAGGGTATTGTGGAGTATTGCAGGGTATTGAGGAGTATTGCAGAGTATGGCAGGGTATTGCGGAATATGGCAGAGTATTGCACAGTATGGGCAGGGTATGGGCAGAGTATTGCACAGGGTATTGCAGAGTATTGCACAGGGTATTGCAGAGTATTGCAAGGGTATTGCAGAGTATTGGCAGGGTGTATTGCAGAGTATTGCACAGGGTATTGCAGAGTATTGCACAGGGTATTGCAGAGTATTGCACAGGGTGTATTGCAGAGTATTGCACAGGGTGTATTGCAGAGTATTGCACAGGGTGTATTGCAGAGTATTGCACAGGGTGTATTGCAGAGTATTGCACAGGGTGTATTGCAGAGTATTGGCAGAGTATTGCACAGGGATGGCTGAGCAGGGATGGATGGATTGCTGGATCTGTGACTGCAATTGTCACAGATCCAGCCCACAGCTGACATGGGGGAGGGAGCGGACATGATCCGCTCCCTCCCCTCTCCTCTCACACTGTACCGATCGGTACAGAGAGGGGAGAGAGGAAACCGGCGTCATCACATGACGCCGGTCTGTTTACAAGTGATCGCTCCGTCATTTGACGGAGCGATCACGTGGTAAACGGCCGCGATTAGCGGCCATCTACCGTGATCCGTGATGCGCCGGGTCTTCCGGACCCGGCGGTCACGGTCATATCCTGGAGCGCGCCCCAGGGGGCGCGCAGGAGCAAGATTCTGTGAGGACGTCCCTGGGACGTCCACTCAGGATAACTCGACCGCGCTGTGGACGTCTTTTGTACATGGCGCGGTCGGGAAGTGGTTAATGATGCATAAAGTGAAAAAAAAAAAGTCAAATATTCCTTTAAATATCGTACCTGGGGGGTGTCTAAAGTATGCCTGTGAAGTGCCACGTGTTTCCCGTGTTTAGAACTGTCCCTGCACAAAATGACACTTCTAAAGGAAAAAAAAGCCATTTAAAACTGCTTGCGGCTTTAATGTAATGTCTGGTCCCGGTAATATGGATGAAAATCTTTAAGAAAAATGGCATAGCTACCCCATCACCCCCCCCTACCCCAGCCCATTACCAGCCCCTTTGGGTCTTGTATGGATATTAAGGGGAACCCCGCACATAAAATAAAAAAGGCCCTATATACTCTGAACAGCCCTATACAGGCGGTGCATACAAGACAGGGACTGTAGGTTTGTTCTTATGTAGAATCTGTTTGTAATTTTGAACAGGTACATTGTTGAAGTGTAGCTCCAGACCAAAAATCTATTTTTAAACTTTTTGGAAAACATAGGTAAGGGTTATCACCCCTGTAACATTTGTTTTGCTGTCTGTGCCCCTGTTCAGAACATTTCACCTCACTTTCCGTCCCAATGACAACTGTTTTTGAAATGTGGTGTTTTTCTTGAAACAAGGATTGCTGATAAAGCATCAGTACAGAGGAGACACCTTTCTCCCATATTTATTCTTACAGGAGAGAATTTTCCTTCCTAGTGGTAGATTTCCTCTCACTTCCTGTTGTCTTCTTGCGTTTGCAAGTAGGAGTCGTTTGTAAGTTGGATGTTTGAAAGTAGGGACCTGCCGTATATACTCTGCAGAAATAGGCCCCTTAGTTGTTGGTGTTGGCACAACACTGTAAGCACTCACAGTTACTCTTGGTTGGTGCTGGAACGCCCTGCTGTCAACTATTATATCAGGAATTTTAATTACATATAATTGTTGAACAGTGGTAGTAAAAATTGGGCCTTTGATGGTGGTGCTGGTGCCACAACACTGTAAGCCCTGACAGTTACTCTTGGTGGGTGCAGCAATGGGCCCTGCTGTGAATTATTAGATCAAGAATTGTAATTACATGCCCCTGTTGAACAGGGGCTGAAAAATTGGGCCTTAGGCACTGGTGGCACAACACTGCAACCCCTCACAGATACTGTACTTGGAGCACAGCAATGAGCCCTGTTGCAAAGTATTGCTTCAAAAATTGTAATGACACGCCCCTGTTAAACAGGGGCTGAAAAATTGGGCCTTAGGCACTGGTGGCACAACACTGCAACTCCTCACAGATACTGTACTTGGAGCACAGCAATGAGCCCTGTTGCAAAGTATTGCTTCAAAAATTGTAATGACACGCCCCTGTTAAACAGGGGCTGAAAAATTGGGCCTTAGGCACTGGTGGCACAACACTGCAACTCCTCACAGATACTGTACTTGGAGCACAGCAATGAGCCCTGTTGCAAAGTATTGCTTCAAAAATTGTAATGACACGCCCCTGTTAAACAGGGGCTGAAAAATTGGGCCTTAGGCACTGGTGGCACAACACTGCAACTCCTCACAGATACTGTACTTGGAGCACAGCAATGAGCCCTGTTGCAAAGTATTGCTTCAAAAATTGTAATGACACGCCCCTGTTAAACAGGGGCTGAAAAATTGGGCCTTAGGCACTGGTGGCACAACACTGCAACTCCTCACAGATACTGTACTTGGAGCACAGCAATGAGCCCTGTTGCAAAGTATTGCTTCAAAAATTGTAATTACACGCCCCTGTTAAACAGGGGCTGAAAAATTGGGCGTTAGGCACTGGTGGCGGCACCCATAAACAAAAATGATCTTACAAGCTATCATCATCAATCGTATCATTGAGGACTCGGAGGAGGAGGATAGCCAGTCAACATAACAGCACAGGCACTCAGCATCAGCATCAGTCTTGAAGGGATGTGACATGTTAAAATCAATTAGTCTGTTATATCAGCATCAGGTGTGTGGTAGCTGGTGGTGATCCAAGACTGGTTCATCTTGATGAAAGTCAGTCGATCAACCGAGTCGGTGGACAGGCGCACCCTGTGATCCGTGACAAATCCTCCAGCAGCACTGAATGTGCGTTCCGAAAGAACGCTGGATGCAGGACAGGCCAGTAGCTCAATTGCATACTGTGCAAGCTCTGGCCAGTGATCCATCCTCAAGACCCAGTAAGCCAGAGGATTTTCGGTGGGGAAGGTGTCCAAGTCTGACCTTGCCCCTAGATATTCCTGCACCATGTTTATCAGACGCTGGCGATGGTTGCTGGAACCGATCATACTTTGGGGCTGCGGACTAAAGAATTGTCTGAACGCATCGGTCAGACGGCCACCTTCCCCACCGCTCCTTCTTTGACTGGCCGAAGCCTCAGCAACTCGTTGTCCAGGACCAGGAGTTTGCAACCTCCCAGTCTCTGGGAACGCGTTGCACAGACCTTTCTGCAAGGCCTCCCGGAGTTGTCTCATCCTCTGCTCCCTCTGCGACGGTAACATAAGGTCCGCAACCTTACCCTTGTACCGTGGATCAAGGAGAGTGGCCAGCCAGTAATGGTCCCTCTCCTTGATCCGAAGAATACGAGGATCCTTCCGCAGACTTTGCAGGATCAGGGAGGCCATGCAGCGTAGGTTTGCTGAGGCATTCGCTCCGGAGTCCTCTGGGTCACTAAGGACGACATGATCCGCAGCCACCTCCTCCCAGCCACGTACAAGTCCACTGGTTTCTTGGGACTGTAAATCATCCCTAAAAGACTGCTGCTGATGATGCTGAGTGCCAGCCTCCACCTCCATGCTGACACAATCCTCCTCCTCCTCCTCCTCCTCCTCCTCCTCTTCCTGTGCGATGGGTGGGACAGAAGGAACACTGTCTGGGTAAAGGGGGCCTTGAGAGGCAAGGAAGTCCTCCTCTTCCTGCCTCTGTTCTGCCTCAAGTGCCCTGTCCATTATTCCACGCAGCGTGTGCTCCAACAGGTGGACAAGAGGTACAGTGTCACTGATGCATGCACTGTCACTGCTCACCATCCTCGTGGCCTCCTCAAATGGTGCCAGGACAGTGCATGCATCCCTGATCATGCCCCACTGGCGTGGAGAAAAAAAACCAAGCTCCCCTGACCCTGTCCTGGTGCCGTAGTCGCACAGGTACTCATTGATGGCCCTCTGCTGCGTGTGCAGCCGCTGCAGCATGGCCAACGTTGAGTTCCACCTGGTGGGCATGTCACATATAAGGCGGTTCTTGGGCAGGTTCAACTCCTTTTGCAGCTCAGCCAGGCGAGCACTGGCATTATAAGATCTGCGGAAATGCACACAGACTTTCCTGGCCTGCCTCAGGACATCCTGTAAGCCCGGGTACCTGCCCAAGAAGCGCTGCACCACCAGGTTAAGGACGTGAGCCACACAGGGCACATGGGTCAGTTGTCCCTGTCGGAGGGCGGAGAGGAGGTTGGTGCCATTGTCGCAAACCACCATTCCTGGCTTAAGCTGGCGTGGCGTCAACCACCTCTCGGCCTGGCCCTGCAGAGCAGACAGGACCTCTGCCCCAGTGTGGCTTCTGTCCCCCAAACACACCAGCGCAAGCACGGCATGGCATCTTTTTGCCTGCGTACTTGCGTAGCCCCGTGAACGGCTACGGAGCACCGCTGGTTCATAGGACAAACCACAGGAAGAGGCCATGGAGGAAGAAGAAGAGGAGGGGGTGGAGGAGAGAGGTGTGTCACAACCAGTAGTAGCATTTTGGAGGCGTGGCGGTGGGACAACCTCCAACACTACTGCACCTTGTCCTGAATCCTTCCCAGCTGCCAAAAGAGTGACCCAATGGGCCGTGAAAGAAAGGTAACGTCCCTGTCCATGCCTGCTGGACCATGAGTCAGCGGTAATATGCACCTTACCGCTGACCGCCCTGTCCAGCGAGGCCAAGACATTGCCTTCCACATGCCGGTAGAGAGCCGGAATAGCCTTCCGTGAGAAAAAGTGGCGTTTGGGAACCTGCCACTGAGGAACCGCACATTGCACAAACTCACGGAAGGGGGCCGAGTCTACCAACTGAAAAGGCAGCAGTTGAAGCGCTAGCAATTTAGCCAAGCTAGCATTCAACCGCTGGGCATGTGGATGGCTGGGAGTGAACTTCTTTCGACGGTCCAGCAGCTGGGGCAGGGAAATTTGCCTGCTAGAATCGGACGTCGGTGTACTGCTAGCAGAGTGGGCGCAAGTACTTGGCTGTGACACACCTAATTCTACACCTTCATTCCTCTCAGTGCATGTTTCAGAGAGGACTGAAGTTATAGTGGGGTTGGAGATCCCAGCTGATGCGGTGCAAGGAGAGGTCCGCTTTGTTCTTTGGTGTGGGTCTTTGAGGTAGGCTTGCCAACGAGCTGCATGGCAGGTCAACATATGTCTGGTCAGGCATGTGGTACCCAAGCGGCTGATGTTTTGGCCACGCGATATACGCTTGAGACATATGTTGCAAACAGCAGCTGTGCGATCTGATGCACTAGCCTCAAAAAAGGCCCACACCAAAGAACTTTTTGAATGACGGGCAGAGGCAGCGCCCTGCACAGGCGGAGCTCTGCGGTGTGATTCCGTCGGTGTACTGCCCTTACGCTGGCCACCAAAGGGCATCCTGCCTCGTTGGAGATGTGCCTCCTCCTCATCCTCCTCCTCCTCCTCTCTCCTATTAGGCACCCACGTGGAGTCAGTGACCTCATCATCCCCTCCCTCCTCATCACTGGAGCCAATCTGGCAGTATGCTGCAGCTGCTGGAACATGACTGCCAGATTGGTGTCCTTCTTGAGCATCCCCTCTGTCTGCTCTCACGCTACTGCCTTCCTCTAGCTGGGTTTCATCATCAGACCCTTCGAAACGCTGGGCATCCTCCTGGAGCATGTACCCAACACTGTGCTGAAACAGTTCGGGGGACTCCTCAGGAGGAGGACATGGTGGGTCTAGGGAAGGAGTGACTGATGATTTGTCTGACATTGATACCAGGGAAGACGACGCTTTGGCAGCTGCTTTTCCAGTACCCTGAGCCTGGGTGAGAGAGGATGAGGAGGAGGAGGAGGGCTTGGTCATCCACTCTACCAAGTCTTCGGCATGATGTGGCTCAACATGTCCAGCTGCCGAAAAGAAGGACAAGCGTGTCCCATGGCCATGTGCTGATGACAATGCACCGCGTCCACGACCAGCACTGTTGCCCCCAGACACAGAGCCTGCTTGCCCTCTTTTATTGCCTCCTGACTGTCTGCCTCTCCTTGTTTGCCTTCCAGACATTCTAATAGATGGCCTGCAGGGAGATGGGAAAAAAGCAATAAGGGCTACCTTCAGGTGTCCTTCTCTGTCCCTTGAAACAAGGACTTTCACAGTGAAAGAAACTGACACTCTCCCTACCTACAGTTTTCTGTCCCTAGAAAAAATGTTTTTTTTAAGCACAATATAGCACAAGGACAATTCACTCACTGTCCTTACAGGTCCCTGGAAACAAGGACTTGCAGAGTGAAAGAAAAAAAACACTCTCCCTACCTACAGTTTTCTGTCCCTAGAAAAAATGTTTTTTTTAATCACAATATAGCACAAGGACAATTCACTCACTGTCCTTCCAGGTCCCTGGAAACAAGGACTTGCAGAGTGAAATAAACTGACACTCTCCCTACCTACAGTTTTCTGTCCCTAGAATAAATGTTTTTTTTAATCACAATATAGCACAAGGACAATTCACTCACTGTCCTTACAGGTCCCTGGAAACAAGGACTTGCAGAGTGAAATAAACTGACACTCTCCCTACCTACAGTTTTCTGTCCCTAGAAAAAATGTTTTTTTTAATCACAATATAGCACAAGGACAATTCACTCACTGTCCTTACAGGTCCCTGGAAACAAGGACTTGCAGAGTGAAAGAAACTGACACTGTCCCTACCTACAGTTTTCTGTCCCTAGAATAAATGTTTTTTTTAAGCACACTATAGCACAAGCACAAAACACACTGACACTCTCCCTACCTATCCTTCTCTTTCCCTAAACTAAAGGAATCCAGGTTAAGCAAGAAAGAAATAACAGTCACTGTCCCTGCCTATGCTGCTCTATCCCTGCTCCGGAACACACTACACTAGGCCGCCGTGCTGGCGGCCTTTTATAGTGTGGGGCGTGTACTAAACACCCTCAGCAATAATTGGCCACAGGCATCCTGCCTGTGGCCAATCATTGCTCTCCTCGCTGCCGGCGCTGTGATTGGCCAAGCATGCGGGGTCACAGTGCATGCTTGGCCAATCACAGCGCCTGGATGACACTGCAATGGCGTAGTGCATTGTGGGCCGTTCGCGTCACTCGAATTTGGCGCGAACGGCCCAAATCGTTCGATCTTCGTCGAACGATCGAACAGCCGATGTTCGAGTCGAACGTATGTTCGACTCGAACACGAAGCTCATCCCTACTCCTGGTAGAACAAGATCCTGTTTACCTCCACCCTATGATCATGCAGGCATCTTCACCTGAGTTTTTTAGGTGCTTGTCATTTTTATTCAGTAATCAGATGCAGGGAACAATGGGTGTGGGAAGTTCCAGATTTGATAGGACAGGACTGGGATGATATGTGGAGTTTCCCCTTTACCCCTTTATTATCGGCAAGAGGTCGGTAAATTCAATTTAAATTCCTGCATAGGATTTATTATACTCCAGCAAAACTTTCCAAAATTTACCCGGGGACTTTACTGGAGTGTTGGCGCTGCTTACATTCTCCGGCCAATTTTAGTCACATATTTTAGCACTGCCTGTTGGCTCAGGTCTGGACTGCCGTTGTGCGCTCTGTCACAGTGATTCCCTCTGTGCCAGTGTCTCTGACAGTGTCAACCTGCCTGCTTGGCCTAGTGGAGGGCCTGGCACCAACTAGGGCTAAGCACACCTTACTTGGCATGCTTCTATTCTATGCTCACAAGGCGCTGCTCCTCTATTGGAAAAAGCCAACGACACCCTCTCTATCTTACTGCAAAGGTCTCATGAATAAGGTGACTCCGTTCTATAAAGCTACTTATTTAAGCAGGGGCTGCCGAAAGAAGTTTGATAAGGTTTGGAAGATTTGGCTGGAGCCTGGAGGGCCCTGCCTCTGTCACAAAAAGTAGCCTTAATAGTGGGTACTCAGGCAGAGACTGGGGGGGGGGGAGATGGTAAATGATAGCTACGCCTTGCTCAAAAATCTTCTCCTAATCCTGAAGATCCATTTAGGCTTGTTTATTATATGAAAGATGCACCATTGAATGTATCTGTGTCTGTATATATATATATATATATATATATATATATATATATATATATATATATATGTAGCGCTACCCCCAGTTAAGAGAGCCGCTGATATTGATTTGGGCCCTGCAGTGCACCGCTGTCAACCCCCGGCAATCGGCTCTAACCTCCCGTGGCACAGCTGGTGATAGAGAGATAGGACCGCGTGATCGCAACTGTTGGTGACGCAGTCCTATAACAAACATACACAGAATATACTTTAAAACTCCTATTAAAGTAAGCGGAACTGACACCAAATGTACTTTACCCAGATATTTTACTGAGGCTAATGGGCAAGTAATAAACAACAGTATAACAAGTTGCAGATCCCTGCAATAAACAGTAATAAAGATAAACAGAGTAATCAGAATAATAAAGTATTGCTATGCAACTCTAGCGCTGCCCTTTTACAGCTACTTCCCCTCATGGGTAGACTAACACCCAGCAATGTCTACCTATGCAGTCAGGCCTGACTGATCTAAATGGAAGTTCAGTGAAACAATATTCACTAGCAATCTCTCGGTGGTGCACTTGAAGAACAACTTTGTAATCCCAACGAATAGTAAAGATAAAGTATCTGTCTTTAAACAGCTCTCACCACCAGGACAAGTCCAAGTCCCTTTCCTCCATCGATTCGTCTAGGAACAGGAATCCACCGACATCCAAGTCTTCAATCCTTCTGGTGTACTGCAGCAAGGAGGATTAGATGTCTCTGAGGCTCTGCTAGGCTGGCAGAGGGCTCTTTGGAAAGGAGCACACGGCCCGGGCTTCAGGCCTTGTGCACACAGCAGTTCAGCACAGACATCCTCTTGCTAGGAGAGGAGGGTCCAAAGAGGCCGACCAAAACTCCGCCTCCCCTTTATAAAGTCTGCCCCAGCAGTCTCTGTTCTGGAGCAATGCACCCTGGGTGCTGCAAGATGTACTGGGAGATGTAGTCTCTCTCTCCTCTGCTTTCACTTCCATAATGTCTCTTTACTTCCTCCTGACTCACCTCTCACCTGGAACTTCTCGTCTCTCTGCATTAAAGGGGAACACCCCGCTACACACTCCCCCCACTTGAACTCTTTGGTCCCCAAAGATAAACTTCAACAAATACTGTTTACCATTTTGGACAATGTCGAGCATGATGTTGGCATAGGGAATTCCCACCAAAACTTTGGGATGGAACTCTCTTGCCCACAGGTCACACTACCATGAGTGGCCTGCCTAACTGTGCCAGAGAGTGAGCTGGGGTTGCCCTCCACCAAATGGACGGTGGAAGGATCAGGTTGTTCAACACTTCTCCTAGCCGTTACAACAGAGTCCTCTGAGCTCGTCCCCATTTGGGGGTAAGTTAGTTTCTTGGGAGGCCTGATGACTCTGCGAGCCCTCTGCTCTCTTGGTGCTTCTGACTCTGGCACCACAGGCTCTTCTTCAGGAGTAAGTTCAGGTAACATTGCTGGTTCTGGAACCTCTGATTCAGAAGTCGACTGACGTATGGAATCTCTAGAGTCCTCCTCTGCGCAAGTGTCAGGAACATCTTCCCAGTAAACAGCTGAGGGACTGAAGGGTATGAATTCAGTAGCCTCCGGATTCAGCGTTGCATCTGGGGTATCCCCTCCATTTGGGAGATCTATGGCGGACGTTCCCAGAGTCGAGGGAGGCCACAGCCAGTCCAGTTCTCCACCTTCTTCTGTACTCAATTGGGAGGCCTCCCCATCTTTGGCTCGAGAGGTCTGGGACCGAGTGTTCGGCCTAGGAATATCCAGGATAGAGGCCGGTTCAGGGGAGTCTCTCACGGGAGGTATTCTGACTGCCTCAGCAAGTGGAAGCAGGTGGTTCCGATGCCACGTCTTCAGTGGACCCACCTTTCCTTCTGGCTTTAGTTTGTAGACAGGCAAACCGGGCAACTTCCTACAGACAACATAGGGCTCAGATCTCCACCTGTCGGCAAGCTTGTGTTTTCCAGGGACCCCCAGATTGCGTAGCAGTACTCGGTCCCCGGGCTGCAGATCTTGCACTCGAACCTTCAGATCAAAATTTCTCTTGTTGCGGGCCCCCCTTTGATCCGAAGCCGCCTGGGCTTGTTCATAGGCCACCTGCAAGCTACGTCTAAGTCTGTCCACGTATCCCTTGTGGGATGTAGCTGAGGTATTGTCTATAGAAGTGCCAAAGGCCAGGTCCACAGGTAGCCTTGCTTCTCTCCCAAACATAAGTCGATAAGGGGAGTAGCCAGTGGCGTCACTTGTGGTACAGTTATAGGCATGTACTAGGGCTGATATGTGCTGACTCCAGTGTTGCTTCTTCTCTGTTTCTAAGGTTCCCAACATGTTGAGCAGGGTCCGGTTAAATCTCTCCGGCTGAGCATCTCCTTGTGGGTGGTAAGGCGTGGTTCTGGTCTTCTTTATTCCTAATGAATCCAAAAGTCTTCGGATCAACCGACTCTCAAAGTCCCTTCCTTGATCTGAGTGGAGTCTCTGTGGTAGTCCGTAATGGACAAAATACTTCTCCATAAGTATCTTGGCCACGGTGGATGCCTTCTGGTCTTTGGTTGGGAAAGCTTGAGCATAGCGGGTGAAATGGTCGGTTATTACCAGAACATTCCCCAATCCACTCAGGTCGGGTTTGAGGCAGAGAAAGTCAATGCATACCAGATCCATTGGGCCTTGACTCTGTAAGTGGCCCATTGGGGCAGCTTGATGGGGTAGGGTCTTTCTCTGAATGCATCGTGCACAGGAATGGCAATACTCCTCTACTTCTGCCCTCATGCAGGGCCAATAGAACCGATTTCTGACAAGCTGGAAGGTCCTTTCTGCCCCTAGGTGACCATGATGGTCATGCAGGGCAATTAGTACAGTCTCTCGGTGCTTCTCTGGAAGAAATAACTGCCACTTATCTTCTGAGTCATCAGAGGGGCCCCTTCGGTAGACCACTCCCTGATGTACCTGTAGCCTGTCCAATTCCTTCCTCAACAGGCGAGCCTCCTTTGAGGGGTGATGTAGGAATTTGTTGGGATCCTGATTCTCCAGGGCTTCGAGGACCAATCTCCCCATGGGGTCTTCCAATTGGTCACACCTCAACTCCTTCTTGGACAGTCTCGGTAGGTTGTCTTCCTCCAGTTGAGTTACCCCACAATAGTGTTTGGGGACTCCTACCATGGTAACCCCTATTTCTTCTGCTCTGGAGCCTCCTCTGGCTTGGAATTCAGCCCCTTGACAAAGGGCCCGCACCCCGTCCGGTGCCACTTGGGTCCAATCTTCCCAGTCATTTGTCGTGGCATGAGACCTCCGGGACAGGGCATCTGCATCCCTATTTCCGGCTCCTGGTCTGTACTTCAGACTGAAGTTGAATCCAGACAATGCGGCCAACCACCTGTGTCCGGTGGCATCTAGTTTTGCGGTGGTGAAGAGGTAGGTCAGGGGGTTGTTGTCTGTCTTCACAGTAAACTCTGCCCCATACAAGTAGTCTTTTAGCTTGTCTACTACCGCCCATTTGAGGGCCAGGAATTCCAGCTTATGAGTGGGGTAATTCTTTTCTGAGGGGGTCAGGCTCCTGCTCACATAGGCCACTGGTCGCAGTTGTCCTTCATGTTCTTGGTAGAGTACACCACCTAGACCCTCATGGCTGGCATCCACATGTAATTCATAAGGTCTGGTAGGGTCGGCGTAGGCCAGGACTGGGGCAGTGGTTAAGCTCCTCTTCAGAGCATGAAAGGCCTCTTCACACCTTGGGTTCCACTGATCTTGAACTGACTCACCAGGCCTCCTGGGCCCTGAGTCATCCTCTTCCCCTTCTGCCTTTAGCAATTCATTCAACGGGCGGGCAATCCGAGCAAACCCCTCCACAAACCTCCTATAATAGGAGCAGAACCCCAGGAAGGATCTGAGCTCTGTTACTGTGGTGGGTCGTGGCCAGGAAGTGACTGCTTCCAACTTCTCAGGATCTGTGGCCACCCCTTCTTCAGACACTATGTGCCCCAGATAGTTCACAGAAGACTGGTAGAACCGACACTTCTCGGGGGAAAGCTTAAGTCTCTCTTCGCTGAGTCTTCTCAATACTTTCTCCAACCTGGCTTCATGTTCTTCCAAGGTTCTTCCAAAGACAATGACATCGTCCAAGTACACAAGGACTTCTATAAGATTCATGTCTCCAACAGTCTTCTCCATGAGGCGTTGAAAGGTAGCAGGAGCTCCAGACAGACCCTGAGGCATCCTATTGAATTCGAAGAATCCCACCGGGGTTATGAAGGCTGTCTTCTCCCTGTCTTCTGGGTGCATAGGGATTTGATAGTACCCACTCTTGAGGTCCATCACACTGAACCATTTGGCTCCAGACAAACTTTGTAGGGCATCTTCTATCCTTGGCGTGGTGTATTGGTCAGGGATGGTTCTCCTGTTGAGAGTCCTGTAATCGATACAAAGCCTCAACGACCCATTCTTCTTTCTGACCACCACGATTGGGGAGGCATAGGGACTTCTAGACTCCCAGATCACACCAGTCTTCTTTAGTTCTACAAGTTGTTCCCTCAGATCCTCCAGATCTGCCAGGGGGACCCGCCTGACCCTCTCTCGGAAGGGCTTATCTTCTTGGAGGCGGATCCGATGGGTGGCACTTCTTGCACACCCCACATCGAATTCATCTTCGGAAAAGATCTTCTCCCACCTGGTCAGCTGGGCCTTGGCTCTTTCTTTCCAAGCCCTGGGTAGGTTCGGGTTTTCCACGGACAGTTTCTCCCAAACATCTCCTCCGTCACCCGTCCCCTTGACTTCGGACCAAGTGACCGGGGCAGCAGGGCTCACCTGACCAAGCAACACTCTGGCAGGGATCTCCATGGGTCCTCCCGTAGTGTTCCTAACACTCACCGGAACTCTGCCATGGGCCTTCTTCAGGGCCTTGAACGGAATCACTTCTGGTATCACTTCCAGGCCTGAGGACTCTTCCCTTGGGTCTGATTCCAGCATGACAAAGGGGCCAGGTTGTTCCCACGAAAGCTTCACAGTGGCCCTAAGACAGGTTACTTCTCCGGGCTGTAGCACTACTCCTTCTCTGCCAAGTCTCCACACCTTCCCTATCCCCTCTCCCGGGGTCTTCTGCTCTAAGACCAGTCGTTGGTAGGCCGTCTTTAGCATGGGATGGATTTTGGTGGCTGAATGGTTTCTCTCTTTCACTAGAGGGGTCAGGAGTCTCCTGACTAGATCCGTGTTTGTCCCAATAATCAGGGAAATCTTGCTGGCTCCAGGCGGCCGGGGACACACAACTGCCAGGGTGTCAAACACTTCAGCCTTCCCAGCCTTCCAAGTCATCTTTATGGGCAGGTACCCATCATAAGGGAAACTCTGGGTTCCAAGTCCCCATATCTCCAGCTCTTCTATCTTCTGGATAGGCAGATGACTCAAGTGCCTATCATAGAAGTCCCGGTATAGTAAAGTCACCTGTGCTCCGGTGTCCAAAAGAGCTTTAGTATAGACTCCTTCCACTTGAATGGGCACAGTAGGAGACGGGCCCACCAGTTCCTTTGGGTATGGCCGGACTGGGGTCACCTCTTTTTTTTGGCTTTCGACCCTTGCCCTGCTCCTTTTGGACTTTAATTTTTCCTGAGCCTGGCATGCATTGACTTTCTCCCTCTCAATGGGGGCACAAACCCGCTGAGGGATGTTATTGTTCCTTTTAGGTGGATGTTCCTTCTGTGGGGTGCTGTACTTCCACTGAGGGGTCTTGCCCCCTCCCTCTGGGGTACATCTTGGTGGGGGTGTACTATACCTCCTCCTAGGAGTTTTGTCTCCTCCATTCTTGGCCTTTTTTTTTAGTTTGGAGCGCACTGAAGATGATGGGCACCCGGTTGACTCCTTCACCGGGGCCCTTTGGAGTTTCCCGCCGGCTTGCAATTATCTGTTCTCTTCTTCTTTGGGCTGGAGCATACGTTAGCAAAGTGGCCACTCCCTCCGCAGTTATAGCAAATCACCTCTTCTCGGTCCTGTAGGGAGGCCGGTGCTGAGGTGTTCGGGAACAACTCCTTTCTTGGGCTTGGTTTCTCTCGTCTTCTCTGATCTTTCTCCATCAAAGAGGTCAGCATCTCCAACACTTGGGCCATTTGCGATTTCAGAGTGTCAACCTCCGCATCTCTTTCTGGGCTCTTGACCGAATGGACCAACACTGGTACAGGTGTGACATTCGCCTTGGCCACCTGCTGATCTTCCTGCAGCGCCTCTTCGTCCCTAATAATTTTTATTAGATCAGAGTAGGTTAGTGACATTCCTCCTCCTGAGGTTTTCAGGTGCAGCCAGACCGGGTCTGAGCGCCGCGCTCCCCTCATGATCTGCTTCATGCGTGCTTCATCTGCATCTTTGGGCAGCATTCCCTTCTTCAGTACAATCTTGCATAACTGCCTGTTCAGCCTTCTAACATATTCTGACAGTTTCTCATTCGGCTGCTGGAGAGTGTGTTCAATTTGATAAATCATCTCTGACACCTTCTCCAGCTGACCAAACTCTTCCTGCAGCATGGCCAGGCAATCTTGAGCTGTACAGTTTTCATTTCCAAACCGGAAGCTCTTCACCGCTTCTGCCGCGGCACCTTTCAGACTTTCTAAGACTCGCTGTCTCTTCTGTGCCTCAGGCACCTCCCATGCTTCTACTGCCTGCAATGCCTGTTCCACCCAAGTGTCAAAATCTTCCTCCCCCGCAGGGACGGGGAGCTTCCCTGAGAAGGTGCTAAGCTTCCGGTAACCGGCCTCCACATGCACCGTACTGCTTTTCTGGCACTTAATTACAAGGTCTCCTAGAGCATTCAACAATTCAGGCCCTATAGCGGCCAGCGGTGATCCCGGGCTTAATAGTTCCTTAAGCTTTTCTGCTTTAGGGGATAGTGGTGGAGATAATTGTGGGAGTGATGGCTTTGGTGTCTGAAACCATTCTTCCTTCACTGGCAGCGTATGTATCAAGTGATAGATCTGATTATCTATGGCTTGTATACTCTGACTTTTAAAATGCTCTGGGATTTCGTTTTTCCATTCTACCAGTGCGTATGTAAACGAGATCACTGGATCTGGCCTAAAATCCATCACCCATGCTTTGTGGCTCGGAGACAGTAACAATACGAGCTGTTTTATCTCCTCTTCCTTCCATCTTTCCCCCGGGAGTACAATGACTACCGCCGCGGTTGGATCGGCGCCAATCGCTGCGCACCACTGTGACATTGCCAGCGGGTCCATGCTGGTACTTCTGACCGGCTTGATTGCAGCGTGCAACGTACAAGGATCCCGGACGAGCCCCCACGTGTAGCGCTACCCCCAGTTAAGAGAGCCGCTGATATTGATTTGGGCCCTGCAGTGCACCGCTGTCAACCCCCGGCAATTGGCTCTAACCTCCCGTGGCACAGCTGGTGATAGAGAGATAGGACCGCGTGATCGCAACTGTTGGTGACGCAGTCCTATAACAAACATACACAGAATATACTTTAAAACTCCTATTAAAGTAAGCGGAACTGACACCAAATGTACTTTACCCAGATATTTTACTGAGGCTAATGGGCAAGTAATAAACAACAGTATAACAAGTTGCAGATCCCTGCAATAAACAGTAATAAAGATAAACAGAGTAATCAGAATAATAAAGTATTGCTATGCAACTCTAGCGCTGCCCTTTTACAGCTACTTCCCCTCATGGGTAGACTAACACCCAGCAATGTCTACCTATGCAGTCAGGCCTGACTGATCTAAATGGAAGTTCAGTGAAACAATATTCACTAGCAATCTCTCGGTGGTGCACTTGAAGAACAACTTTGTAATCCCAACGAATAGTAAAGATAAAGTATCTGTCTTTAAACAGCTCTCACCACCAGGACAAGTCCAAGTCCCTTTCCTCCATCGATTCGTCTAGGAACAGGAATCCACCGACATCCAAGTCTTCAATCCTTCTGGTGTACTGCAGCAAGGAGGATTAGATGTCTCTGAGGCTCTGCTAGGCTGGCAGAGGGCTCTTTGGAAAGGAGCACACGGCCCGGGCTTCAGGCCTTGTGCACACAGCAGTTCAGCACAGACATCCTCTTGCTAGGAGAGGAGGGTCCAAAGAGGCCGACCAAAACTCCGCCTCCCCTTTATAAAGTCTGCCCCAGCAGTCTCTGTTCTGGAGCAATGCACCCTGGGTGCTGCAAGATGTACTGGGAGATGTAGTCTCTCTCTCCTCTGCTTTCACTTCCATAATGTCTCTTTACTTCCTCCTGACTCACCTCTCACCTGGAACTTCTCGTCTCTCTGCATTAAAGGGGAACACCCCGCTACATATATATATATATATATATATATATATATATATATATATATATATATATATATATATATATATATATATATATATATATATATATATATATAGTGTTTGGTTGTAGGCTGTAAAAATACAAAAAACTTCTAAGTAAGGCCTCTTTCACACAAATGTGGACCGTTTGTTTCATCAGTTAAGTCACATTTTTCTCAAAGAAAAAATGGCTGAAGTTTACATCCGTTTTTCATCCGTTTTTTTTTTTTACATCTGCCTTCTAGAGTCCTTAACCGCTTGAGTCCCAGAGCCATTTTTCCATGCAAAAACGGGCCGTTAATGCGTGTACATCCGTTTTTTTAACAGAATCCATTAAAAAAAACTGATATTGAGGTAAATGGATTTAAATGGATGATCATTCTTTTACATCAGTTTTTCCATAGAGATGCTACACCAGGAGGGAACGTTGAAGGCCCCCCCTTTCTTTTGTGATCATCTACCCTTACATTGATATGCTGATTACCTTACAGCAGTAAGGTAAGAAGTTAACACACCCACGGGTGTGAATCACGCTGAAGACTTCAATCACTGAAGTCACAGTGCCACTTGTTACTATTCAGCACTTTCTTTCCTGGTGCCTTCATGGTAGCATACCAATGGTTGGTGGCTCCGCCCTCGTCCAACCCACAGGACCACGTAACTCTATAAAAGAAAGAGTTACTCCCCCTCAGGTATTCTTTTTCCTGTCTTCATCCTGGCAGGATCACAGATCAGCCCTGCCTCACCGTCATATGGTGTAACCATTGCAGGTTCATGCTCTCCTGCAGGATGGAGTCCCATCACTTGGACTGCTAAATGCGTCACATAAGTGTAGCGGGCTCACCCCTCTCACCCCTTCTTCTTCTCGGCTTGCTGTCTTGTCTAGGGGAACCTGGGAGGAGGGATGAGATCCACCACGGCCCATGTCCTCTTCTGGATAGAGGTGAAGGCCCGAACGTATTTTACCATTGGGTCGTATGTATAACCCAGGGTCAAGTCCTTCCTCTAACTGACCCCCCTTTTTCTCCCAGTAACCAGAGTTCCACACCACTGAAATGGTCCAACTCTTATTTATTCTTTAGCAGCAATAAATCGTCAGTTAGCACAGACAGGTTGTGACCAACGAAGGGTGGGGAGTAGGTCAAGGCACAATCCTCAATCAAACTAAACCATTGAGATATCCCCAACGGTTATGGCGCACAATGACTGTGAATGTACTTCTTTCCTTTTCTGAGTCTCTACCAGCAACTCTAACGAACATGAAATAGGAGTTACCTTCTTTAAGCTGTGGCTCCAGTCAGAGGGAAGACATCCTTCCGAGAGAGTTACCGGAGGCCCCACCATCACCGGCAAATGCTGCACCGGGCTGTTCGGAAGGGTTACACTCCCCGGCCTCCTCGTCTCAGATTCGGGCGCCCAACACCTTAGGGCCCCTCGGACTCCTCCACCCTTGCGGAACCCAGTCGAAGGTACTGGGTCCCAGGCCTCCTCAATAGTACCTCACCCCAGGGCTAAAGGTGTCTGGGATGGACTCCATCTCCCGCTCCGGCCAGGTCAAGGGCCCCTGTGCCCGGAACTCCGGAACGCCCGCACCCAGGCCGAAGGTGCCTGGGCGTGGCAGTGTCCTCCAACTCTGAACCCTGTGCTCAGGGCGTCCGCCCCCTTTATCTCCTCATCTCAGCGTCACAGCAGGTTCCCCGCCCCGCTGTACAACCGCCGGAAAGGGACAAAAAGAGTACAGTCTTGCAGTGAGGGTTCAACCCCCGGCCCAGGGCAACAGCGCCACCCTCGGACCCCAGGGAACCTCACACCACCAGAGTCCTCCATAAACAATAATCAGTGCATCTGGGTTACACTACCACCCAGATGCTTCCCTCAAATTTAAATACCTGCTACACTCTCCCCCTGGTGATTTGACACTGGTCCCCAGTGTCTGGTGCAAACCCACGTCTTCCAAAGAGTGATAACATGAGTTCAACCCAGAGACCAAATCACAGGTAGAACCAAGCCCTACAAACTTAGCCATGAATTGTGCCAGGACCTAGAATGGGAAAGGAAAACAAGAATACAAACAATGAACTTCTTTTTTTTTTTTTTAAATACTCAGATATTTTACACATTAACATTCCCCCCCTCTCTGCTATCTAAGAACCACCCCATTCTCAGCAGCCTTGATAGATGAGTCTCCTGCAGAGGGTAAAAAAAAGAAAAGAAACACACATCCTAGCACAATGTATGTGTTTTCTTGGAAGGAATGGGTCTATCCGTAAAGAAACCCATTCGCTCCAATAAGTATAGTGCAGAGTGTAAAACAAACAATCGTTGCGCAACACCGCCACCTGGTGGCAATGCCGCGGTAAAGACACTTGTCAGATCCAGATGAACTTTTACTTCTCTGTGCTGTAACCCTATACTGGCTATGCCCCAAAGTCACTGATTTATTTTCCTTGATGGGAGGAGAAGGAGGGAGAACAAACAACAGTAACAGCTCCCATTTCTACAAAGAGTAAAACATCCCAAGAAAAAAAATTAGAGCACAGTCCCTGTATTCAGCAATAAAAGAGAATATAAAGGAGTCTTTTCTCCTATAAGTAGAACTTTGGGTGCGGCAGGAACAAAGGCTTTAAATGCTTGTCAAAGGTCTCCACATTATATTCGATGTTCTCTCCATCCTTCCAACAGATAATCACCCTGTCAGCATGGATGTGCCTCCCTAACATCCACTCTGCCTTACAGTCCTTGAATTTTCTGGTAACTGTGGGTGAACATGAGAGGTATCTGCGTGCGTGAGGTACCTTAAGCTTTGTCCAGACGAACTCATTGTACCACCGCTGCCACAAGACTTCCACCTCAGAGCAATTCTCGTGGCAAATATGGATATTCCCACCCATATTCACAGGCAACCTTTTGGTAAAAGAGACGCTGCAGCCTGGCCAAAGGTGGCATTGTGGCACGGTCTCCCTCTCCAGGCAGAACGATGGATTCCGGATGACGAGGTACTTTCACTACCTCTGTTGATTTGGGCTTAGGAGCCCGCAGTGATGCACGTTGCACTCCCACAACAGGAGCAGGTGAAACATTTGATGATTCAGGAAGTGGAAGGGCAGACAGGGGACCAGATTCCTCCCTAGGCTCCGAGGCCTCCACCCGGGGTGTACTATTCCCAATGGACATAGGTGGGTCCCTTGTTGCATGGGACGAGGGTAGCGGCATCTTGTCCCATCCCTTCTTATGAAAGATCTCATTGATCTCCCCGTCATCACCGGCATCAGATAATGACTCCAGGTCGGAGGTGTCATAAAACTCTGCGGGCAGATAATTCCCAGTAAACACGGAATCACTCCCCTGAACGGCCCCCACCGACTGTGGGCTGCCGACACCTCCAACCACACACACACTCCCAACCCCTGGCTCACCTGGACCTTTAGTAGAACAGGGACGTCCAGGGCTCTTCCCTCCGGATCCATTCAGGCCAGGCAAGCAACGGGGCGAAGCTCTTCCACGACCATAGGATGCCCTCACCAGGCCAACTTTCCTCTTCGGTGGTGGGAGCAGGGAGCTTGTGGTGACCGAGGCAGCATCCTCGGATTTCTCTCTTTTAGTCTCCGCTGGGGCCTTTACTTCGCCCTGGTCAGTGCACACAGGAATGCCCGCATAGGCTTCGATCTCTCCCTCCGGAGTGGCAGTACCTGTGAGGTAGTTGAGGTGGTAGGCGCGAGGCCTTTCTGTGGATGGCTCCAGCTCAAAAAGGAATTCCTTGCAGGCCTCACATCGCCCGAACGACTTCAAGTGAACCACCAGTCCCGCACAGCCGGGACAGATTACACCGAGGGCCTCTATGTCTCTGCATGTGTACAGAGCCAAACGTCCACAGGGCCTTAGCCTTATTCCTGTGTCCATAATCCGAGCAGCAAAAGAAGTAATCTCTGCTGTAGAAGGAACAGAAATCCACGGAGTATTTGAGGTCATCCTGACTGTCTGCTGCTCCATTGCGCACTGCCCAATCCGCGCCCAGTATCTCCACGTGTGTCCTTCCACATGGCCAGACTCCTCCCATACTCTGCATTTGTTCGCGGGCTTTCTCTTCTCCCCGCCCACGAACTGCGCAGCTATGGTGTGCCTCGTGGCGCATTGGCCAATATGGCCGACCTACTCGGAACTCCTCCGGGCAGCAAAGTTCAAATACAGACGGTATAACACACATCCCGGACACGATGCCCCCACATGTAGCGGGCTCACCCCTCTCACCCCTTCTTCTTCTCGGCTTGCTGTCTTGTCTAGGGGAACCTGGGATGAGGGATGAGATCCACCACGGCCCATGTCCTCTTCTGGATAGAGGTGAAGGCCCGAACGTATTTTACCATTGGGTCGTGTGTATAACCCAGGGTCAAGTCCTTCCTCTAACTGACCCCCCTTTTTCCACACCACTGAAAAGGTCCAACTCTTATTTATTCTTTAGCATCAATAAATCGTCACTTAGCACAGACAGGTTGTGACCAATGAACAGTTCAGTATAGGTGGGGAGTAGGTCAAGGCACAATCCTCAATCAAACTAAACCATTGAGATATCACCAACGGTTATGGCGCACAATGACTGTGAATGTACTTCTTTCCTTTTCTGAGTCTCTACCAGCAACTCTGATGAACATGAAGTAGGAGTTACCTTCTTTAAGCTGTGGCCCCAGTCAGAGGGAAGACATCCTTCCGAGAGAGTTACCGGAGGCCCCACTGTCACCGGCAAATGCTGCACCGGGCTGTTCGAAAGGGTTACACTCCCCGGCCTCCTCGTCTCAGATTCGGGTGCCCAACACCTTAGGGCCCCTCGGACTCCTCCACCCTTGCGGAACCCAGTCGAAGGTACTGGGTCCCAGGCCTCCTCAATAGTACCTCACCCCAGGGCTAAAGGTGCCTGGGATGGACTCCATCTCCCGCTCTGGCCAGGTCAAGGGCCCCTGTGCCCGGAACTCCGGAACGCCCGCACCCAGGCCGAAGGTGCCTGGGCGCGGCGGTGTCCTCCGACTCTGAACATCGTGCTCAGGGCGTCCGCCCCCTTTATCTCCTCCTCTCAGCGTCACAGCAGGTTCCCCGCCCCGCTGTACAACCGCCGGAAAGGGACAAAAAGAGTACAGTCTTGCAGTGAGGGTTCAACCCCCGGCCTAGGGCAACAGCGCCACCCTCGGACCCCAGGGAACCTCACACCACCAGAGTCCTCCATAAACAATAATCAGTGCATCTGGGTTACACTACCACCCAGATGCTTCCCTCAAATACCCGCTACATAAGTATGGGAGCCCGTTTTTCTGTGGATCTTTTTGGGGCCTTTTTAAAACATCCAGGAGCATCTCCTTCTCCTCTGTGGCTTTGGCTGGCTATTCCAGGGGCAAGACAGCACAAGGTACCTTTTTTTTCTTTTTAAAACCTACAATGGCGTTTTTATCCTTGTGCACCTGACACTGCCTTCATATGCACCCGACACTGCACCCATGTGCATTTGACACTGCCTCCATGTGCATCTGACACTGCCTCCATGTGCATCTGACACTGCCTCCATGTGCATCTGACACTGCCTCCACGTGCACCTGACACTGCCTCCACGCGCACCTGACACTGCCTCCACGCGTATCTGACACTGCCTCCACGCGCATCTGACACTGCCTCCACGCGCATCTGACACTGCCTCCACGCGCATCTGACACTGCCTCCACGCGCATCTGACACTGCCTCCACGCGCATCTGACACTGCCTCCACGCGCATCTGACACTGCCTTACATATGCACCTGATATTACCTCCATGTGCGACTAGGCACTGTGGCACTACATCCTTGGGCACCTGGTACTGCCTTCATGTCCGCCGGCAGGCTGTCCTTCCATGGGTCCTTTCCTGGAGCTTTCGGCGGCCTGATGATGACGCCGTGTGCGCCACCATACCCCCCCTTCTGTGTGTGCGGGCGCTTGGCGTGTGTCTCCTAGCACAGCTTCATTATCTCGGGGGCGGAGTCATGGCGGAACGTAACGGCGCATGCGCAGTAGCGTTCTGAGGCTGAGCGGTGGCCATTTTGGTACACCCTGGTTTTCCTACCTCATAGATTAATGGCAAATTTTTAATCTGCCAAAGTAAAGCCATCTCCAGATGTCTGCTGCCTCTTTTACCTTCCTCTATTATTTGTCATGGAGTCTGGCCAATTAATGGTTGTGTATTTATGTATGTATATATATATATATATATGTGTATGATATATTTTGTTAATACCATTCCTATACCTTTACGCAATTAAATTTAATCTTAGCCCTAGCCACCTCTGATATTAAAATGCTGCATCAAAAAAGATCCTCAACATACCGCTAGGTAAGGGCTGCAACAAACAGGTAAGTTCCTTCATTCAAAGAGCTTAGGGCATATGGAAACATCTTTGTTTTTTTCCGCAGCCCGCACCGAGAGTCACCCCGCAAGAGTCCTCTCGAGGGGAATACCTCCCGCATCAACGGAGGTCACCCCCAGTATACCTCAAATAGGCATTATTCCCAGCGCAAATCTGCACATCCAAGGGGAAAGGCCTGTTGAGTGTGTGGGAAGCAAGCCCTACCCGAAGATTGGCATGTGGTCAGTTCCTCCTGAAAGCCACGGCGGACAAGCAAAATCCAAAGTCTGTCTACGGAGGGAAGAGCAGTAGAGACGCCTTTCTTCTCCAGACCGGTTCAGAAGTTAATTCAGAGAACTAGTCGGTCACTGCCAAAAAGAGCATATCAATATTTGATGTCGGTTTAGTAGAATCGCATCGCATTGTTATTATTTTATCATCGCATTAAAGATGCGATTCAGTGAGAGGAAGATCCGGAATCCCCTGTCCTAATGTGAAATATTTTTCCTCACCTGCCAAAGAAAGTTTCAACCTTACCTTTACGAGGTTAGGGGAACGAGTGGCGAAAAGGCCCATCGCCTGCAATCGATTTCTCAAGTTTTTTCCCACTGGCGGAAGCAGATGCTCAGCTCTTTGATTCAGATCTGTCTGTGGGTGCGTCGGTCATGAGGTTAATCAGGAATACAACATTGCCTTTAGAGAATGCAGTCTCCTTCAGAGATGTCCTAGACCGCAGGATCGACTCAGTTCTTAAGAAACTGAATGAGTTGAATTGAGCCTCAATTTTTATGGCAGAAACATCCATCGATGTCCTGGGGTATTCCTCCAAAGCCATACTATACTCCGTCACAGCCAGCAGGGCATTACGCCTAAAGCCATAGTCATCGGACCCATCTACAATGCAGTCCTGGTGTCGCATCCCATACGATGGAAGGCCCTGTTCGGGGATAAATGGAAATTCCCTAGGATAGGAGAAGGAAATTTGCCTCGCGGTCAGCTACCAGACAAAGATCAAGGGAGAGGTTGGAAAGGCTAACAAGCCACCTTTCTCAAATTGGGCAATCCTAAGGCCACAGCATCGGAGGTTGAGAACCAGAAGCCCTTTTGACCCCTTACCCACTGGCCCGGTTCGGTAGGAACAAGACTCAGGCCTTTCATCTAGGTTTGGGTGAAAAATTGCACTGATCCATGCAATCTCTCCACGGTCCTTCAAGGTCTTTCACCCCTTTTCCTCTCCGACCCTCCTAAATTCTGGTGTCCAAAGAGAAGTAAGTAGCTCCTTTTCAGTATATTCAAATACACCAACAGACAGTATTGCCAATACCAGACTTGGAGAAATACCCGGGGCTCTACTCCCAAGTCCTTAATCCCCAAAAAGTCGGGAGGCTGGAGGCTTGTATTGGACCTAAAAGGGTTAACAGGATACATTCAGTTAGAGCACTTCAAGCGGAATCCCTAGCCAGGGATTTGGATGGTCTCTAGAGGTCTCCAGGATGTGTACCTTCACATCCTCATCCACCATCATTTCCAACCTTTTTCTCCGGGTTCAAAGTAGGCGATCTGCACCTCCCGTTCATGTATCTTCCACTTTAGAAGTTCATCAGCCCCCAAAAAACCTTTACCAAGGTTTTAGTAACCATCCTAGCTTCCCTCTGGGAAAAGGAGATCAGGGTCCTGCATTACTTCCAGTTTGAGTGTCTTATCAACTGCTCAAAATCAATTGACGCCTACGCAAAGAAGACACATCTGGGAGCTTTATTCAACACCCCAAAGAAGGCTGTGTCACTTCCGTCAGAGAGGATCCCTGTATTGATGCAGAAGGTGGGTGAAGTGAACCGGGTGGCATCTACGAGATCTCCAGTTGTGTTTTCTGGCACAATGAAGAAAGAGGCACCTGAGACAAATGATAGTCATCATCACCCTTTCGATGAAATCCAGCCTTTGGTGGTGGGACATGACCACCCAACCTTTTTAGTTCGCCGCTCCCTTGACCCATCTCATGGACCATTCTTACATCTGAAGCAAGTTAACTAAGGACTGGGGGAGGGGCACACCAATGGATGGCACATCTAGTCCCTCTTCTCAGAAACAAGTCCATACTGGTCCAGATGGACAACAGGGCGTCAGCGGCCTATGTTCAAAGCCAAGAGGGGACGCACAACAGGTCTCTGACCAGCGACGTGGCCCCAATTAGTTCATGGGCTGAGGACAATTTGGTCAATCTTCAGGCTGCCTACATCCCAGCCCCTGAGAATCAGCTAACTGATCGCCTTTCAAGGTCTTTCAACAGCAACAACGAATAGTCACTAGGCCTGTGGATTGTCCGGTGGATATACCAACAGCGGGGTACTCCCCATTTAGAGCTTTTTAGCTTCCTGCTCTAAGGGAAACTCCTCTGCTTTTTTACGAGATTCCCACCTCTGAGGTCAGCAGGAGTGGATGTCATATTTCAACCGTGGAACTTCCAAAGGGGATATGCGTTCCTTCGATTACTCTGATACTGAGTTTCCTCCAGCTTCTTTTTTTGTTGTTTTGTTTTTCATTTTTTTTTAAAAAAGAAAAATAATAAAAAACCCTCAAATCTATATCCTTATACACACATTTCTAAAATCCCGATTTCACCCTCCTATCCCCCCTCCCCCCTAACTACCACCCTCCCCCCCTTCTACCTCTTGTTTTCTATTGATTTTGCCTCTAGCATCTCAGATTTTCTGCATAACTTGTTTTGTTTTTTATTTATTTTTTACATATATCTTCAACTGCTGGATAGCAGTTTTCTGTTTTTAACTTTGAGACACATATTTCATTTTATTCACTAGATGGCAGTCCTTTGTCTCCCATATATATTTTTTAATAAAGCTTTGGATGGCAATCAGGACAATGATGTAAAACCAGGAAGTAGGTTTTCTCTAATTGACTGTTTTCAGTGGGAGGTCATTCTCTCCACTATAAATTGACTTGCTGCCGACCGGATGTGATGTCTTTTGATGATGCCCTGGAGGAGGGGCGAAATGCGTCGATGCACTTCTGGTGGACGGCAAAACCACTGATGTTATTTCCTGTTCCCTTGGAGCGCACGCTGTCTTAGCTGCGCTTGTGGAAGCTTTTTCTTACTGAATGCCTGCCTATGCCATCCAGTGCTATGAACGTCTAGTCAACGTTCTAGACTTGTCCAGGAATTTATTTTCTTTCTCCCACGCATTTGACTTCATCTCCGAGCATCCAGCAAGTCATCCAGCTTACAACCATTTCCATCTTTGAGCAAACCATCCAGTCTCTTTTCCAAGGAGCAGAGGACAAGCATCCAATGGTGAGTGGATCTTCAAAGGGAAATTATCTTGTTCAGTTGATGTTTGCAGGACTATTTTTGAAGATTTGCTACTTTGTATACACTTATGTCTATTTTGATTTAGACTTGATTTCACTTCACTTTTTTACATTATTTTGGACCTTTCAATTTCATTATTGATTACGTCAATATTTGTCCCACACCGATCACTTTATTGTCAGTGCTGCAATTTAATCTGCTATTATTGAATTTACTTACATGTTTTTTATTAATTACCGTACATTTTTTTGGAGTTTCATATATGATTATTTCAAGTTTTTTAACGCATTATGCTTATTTTGTATTATATACATAGCATTTGTACCACACATCTTGCACTTTATAATTTATTTTAGAGCGCAACACCATTTTATTGATTTTTTTTTTACATTCATTTCTCTGGGTAGTGTTTGACCCATACAGTGTCTGCTGCACCAAAGCCCTTCATTTCTCCTAGAATCGCGGAAATACCTACGAGCACATAGAGATGCATTGATGCCTGTTTTTCATCCGTCAACGGATGGATGAAAAACGGACAAGCGGTCTGGATGTGTGAAAGGGGCTTAAAAGCTGTTCCTATATAACACCTTAGGGCTCAGCCAGCCCATATGCAAGAGCCCTTATTGAGTATTGATTATTAGCCGGCGGTGCTGATCGAGAGAAAAATGTCCAAGTCTTCTTTGTTCTAGGCAAAGCCCTTCCATGCACACCTTAATGGTTGTAAACCCACTCTGACAACTTGCACCTACAGGTAAGCCTAGATTAAGGCTTACCTGTAGGTGCAAGAAATATCTCCTTAACCTACACGGTTAAGGAGATATTTGCTGAAAAGACTGCACCGATGTCTACGAGCGGATGCGCGCCGTAGACAACGATCGCAGGCACACTGAGCGGGCCGGGTCTTCAATGGGATATTGCCGGGATTATGCCGAACCCGCGCGCATGCGCGGGATCGTGCCGTCCCACGCGCATGCATGGGAGTGATGTCATCGCCGCTCCGGCCAGTCCCAGCGCCGGAGCGGCGATACAGAGAAGAGAATCGTAGGCAACATGGCGGCGGCGGCAGAGGAGAACGAGAAGCGATACGGGGGCTTCGATCTCAGGTAAGTGCCACATAATGAGCTAGTATGCTATGCATACTAGCTCATTATGCCTTTCTCTTGCAGGGTTTTTTTTTTTTTTGCAGAGAAAAAAAAAACGGGTTTACTTCCTCTTTAATTTAAAATCTAGCTATACATTGATTGGAGAGGTTGTAATTTTTCTTAAAAATTCGAACATGTCTTTTTTTTTACAAATTAAATACAAACACCTTTATTATGTACGCAATTTGCCTCGTTATAATAGGGTTAAACTGCAGGAAAAAAAAATGGAAAGTTCCTTTAGCCCCCATATTCTACTGTGCTGAGATGTGCTTTGGCATCTTCTACTTCGGTGCTAAATGACCTTGGCCCAGCAATGATTATTATAGCAAGTCATTAAATTTACTTTACATATAACTAGCATGAACACCTAAATCTGTCCTGATATGAGCCTCCTTTAATTTTCTGCACATAAGTAATTACAATTAATGCGGAACTAAACATTATCTGAGCACCACAAACTGAAAACACTATTACATTCATTGCAAACTCACCCATCCATCCATGTCTCCATGCCTAATTTTGTTGAGAAATCACTTTGAAAAACACCCCACTAGCATTTCTAGCCACTGCCATCTTAAATAAGGACAGATGATTTATGTAATATTTACTTCCTGGACTCCATCTGCCCTTAGCTCAGGCATGCAGGCAGGAAGGTGTACTTAGCTTAGAAAACCCCTCTTCCCCATCAATAAAATATAACATACCTTCCCTAGTTATTAAGGCTAACAGCAAAATAATCCAAATAGTTACTGTTGATTGAGAGACTTTAGTTCTGCTTTAAAAAAGAACAGTGGTTTAAGCCAGTTGGGGTTCTAGTACTTTATAGAGTTTTGTCAGTCAACCATCTGTAAAAGGCCTTCATTAGTGTGCTATTTTTTCGTCATTGTCCAGTCAAAGGTTGCAGGCAGGTTGGTAACCAAACTGTACTGCTTAACTACTCTAGAGAAAAGTACCCGGATATGCTGTTTAGTCGAGGTGCCTGGATTGCAAGACTGGCTGAACTTAAAGTGGAGCTCCACCCAAAAGGGGAAGCTCACTTATTTGCCTCCCCCCCTCTTTCCGCTCCCACATTTGGGACCTTTGAGATGGGAGCGGGTACATGGTTTTGACAGGTACCCACTTCCACTTCCGCTTGACTTCGCCACTGTGAAGTCATCTGGTAGTTCGGCCCCAGGAAACCGGCTGTGAAGCCGCAATGCTTCATTGCCGGTTTCCCTTACCTGAGATGGCGGCAGCAGCCCCTAGAGCCTATTGAAAAATCAGCTTGGGTGAAGACACCGCTGGGTTCGTGGACAGGTAAGTGTCCTAATATTAAAAGTCAGAAGCTACAGTATTTGTAGCTACTGACTTTTAATTTCTTTTCTAAAAGGAGACTGGAGCGCCTCTTTAATGTAGAAGTATACTTAATGATTTCAATCTCATATAGTGTTTAACTTGTAAATATAATTTCAAACGCAATTTTCAATAATTTTTTAATCTGCAGCTTTCTTTAAATAACTTGTAATCCTGCAATGGAGGTCCTTGTTCAGGCACAACACTCTGTCACTGTCTCTCAATTGCTCTTTTGCATTGTCACCCTGTCACACAGGCTTCTGAAGGAGACTTCAAATGCCCTTATGGAAACAATTTGTACCCTCATGGCTCACTATTGGTTCCATCAGGAATCCTGCCTTAAAATGCCACGCAGCCATTACTTCAAGGCCTCATGCACACTGGACGTTATAATAACGTTATTCAAACGCCAGTAGCTTTGCAGTGAGTTTTTCAACGTTTTTCAATGTTTATGCAATAAATAGCGTTTTTTGGCGTTTTCAGGTTTTTTTAGCTTTTTTTTCAATGGGATCAAAAACATTTTTAAAAAATTTGACGGCGCTGACCAATTAGAATACCTCCTATACGTACCTTTACAAGATACGTTTAGGAGATTAGGCCTCAGGGATTTCAAATCCCCGACCCAATGTGTCACAGCAGGTGATTGTGGGACTCGGGTACAGCAGGACCGGGGGGATGGGGAGTGGGTTCAGTGTAAGTTCACCTTACAGATTTTCTGTAAGGCCCCTTTTACACTTGTGCGACTTGTCCTGCGACTGCAAAGTGGCATGACGAACTCGTACCCCATGATTTTCAATGAGTACCATTCATATATGTGCAACTTAAATTCGCAGCGACTTCAAAGTAGTCCCTGCACTACTTTGAAAAAACAAAAAACCTTCCAATCCAGAGTGATTGAAAAAGAGGAGGCTTTAGAACAGCAAGTAAATAAGGTATCAAAAATGTATTTATTGAATAAAATTACATGGTAGGTGGATTATATCACAGAGACTAAAAACATGTATATGGTGATCATGGTCAAAAGTAGAACCGATCAACACAAGACACACACAAACAGGACAGACATGACAGAAAAACAATTAGACAAAGTCCGGACGCCAAGTAATTTAGGGGAGGGTCACCAGGAAATAAGGGAATCCTATGTGAAACAGCAACAAGGCTGTATGTATATAAAGGGAGACCCAACCCTAAATCCCCCTGGAGGCTCGAGCCCTATGAATGGGAAGGGGAATGGGGAAGGGGCAAGGGGGAAGGGGCAAGGAAAGTCCAATGAAGGGTAACCAGGAATACTCAGGACCAGCAGAGAAGAGGGGGAGGGGGTCTTTGTTGTCGGGAACTATGCCCATCAGTTCAATTCCTCCAGAAGACACAAAACAGACTGCTGCTGTATGCTGAGAAATAAGGATATACTGGATAACTTAGATGACAGTCCTGATTGAATGGTGTAGATATGAATTACTGACAGGTATAAACAGTTCCACAATCAACAACGATTTATGGATGAGTACATTACCCCTCCTACGATATCTTCAGGCACCACATTTGAAGTGCATCTCCTTATATCAAATCGTGCGGGGAATGTCCATGATACAGCCGTATCTGTGGGAATATTGTGAATATGATTCCTGGTTAGGTTTATAAAGACAGCGTGGCGCGCTGTAAACATTTATCCACGGAACCGCTGATAGTCTGTCACATTCATAGTCATCTCTATCCTATACCACTCGGTGCGCATTCACGCCTGCACCACTTCCTTCTTCCTCCTTCCAAGGCTCGCCATCACCGTGAGGGAGTGAAGCCGCGCCGCAGCGCGGCGTCCGGGCGGAAGGGACGTTGACTAGTTTCGCAACCAAACAGTGCGTAGCTTCATCTGCACTACTTTGGTTTGACTTTGATGTGAGACCTCAACATTACACAGGCATTGTTTCAAGTTTAAATAGGTAAAAACGGTGCAACGCAGTAAATAAAGTCCATAAACTGAGATATATGGCAGTATGATGATGATGAGACACCACATGATAAGAACAAAGTCTTCAGATGATGATATCAGGGTGACAAGATCTCCACCATTAGAAGTAAACACTCTTACCAGATATGGTGGACCATTGAATGAACAAATGGTCAATAGCACTTGTTCCCACAGATGGGGTGATGACGATGATTCAGTCCAGCAGGGTGACAGACAGGCATCAGTCATGCAAATGAGTAAGGGATAAAAAATGGAAACGATCTAAGTGTAGACTTGAAAGGATCGTATTTATTCCAAAAAACATAAAGGCTTAAAAGCAGAGTACAAGCCAAGGTAAGGTAGGCACAACAGCCTTGTTTAATAAAACCGCGGCGTGAGAACCACAAATGAATGTAGATAGTACACAGATGGATCGCGGGTGACGTATGCAAACAGTAGCTCCTCCCCCGTACGCACGTTACGTCCAGAACGGACTTCTTCAGCGGTGGGTGGAGCTACCACGTCACCCGACAACAATAAATAGCGGCCCGGTAACCATGGAGAGCGTCAGAAATCCGGGACATGCCGCGACCGGAAATCCGGAAGCGGAACTTATTCCCTGCGCACAAATAGACACATTCTCCTATGGGGTCACCAAATGAGCCTCCCTAAAATGCAAATCAAGCATAAATAAGGTAATAAGTAAAACATGTGGCTACATTCATGCACAGTGATTATAAATCTAAATACATAAAACTGAATGTACACATGAAATACATAAGATGCAATATAAAAGCAATAGTAATAAAAACGTAAACCCGCTACCATCTGTAAAAATACGTGTAGCGACCTCACCCCTCTCAACCCTTCTCATTCACGGCTTGTCTGTCTCATCTAGGGGTTAACACTGGGGGGAGGGAAGAGATACACCACGGCCCACGTCCTCCAATGTGTAGAAGTGAAGGCCAGAACTATCGGGTTTTGTGTATGTGTCCTAGAGTCAAATCCTCTCCTCGGATTGACTCCTTTTCTCCTAGTAACCAGAGCTCCACACACTGAAAGGGTCCAACTCGTATTTATTCTTCTCAATAAATAGTCATACAGCACAGACAGGTTGAGACTTAACACTTCAGTCTTTGTGGGGAGTAGGCTAAGGCACAATTCTTTTACATAGAGCTAACCACTGTGAGGTCACCAATGGCGAATAGTCACTGCCACTGACTATATAGAACAGAACATGGATTACCTTCGCTAACGTAGCCCCTATTAGGGGAAGGACATCCATCCAAGACAGTTACCAGAGGCCTCTCCGTCACCAGCAATGCTGCGCTGGACTCTCCGGAGAAGTTCCGCTCACCGGCCTCCTCGTCTCAGACACGGGCACCCAAGGAGTTAGGGCCCCCTCGGATTCCTCCACCCTCGCGGAACTCAGTCGAAGGTACTGAGCTCCAGGCTTCCGCCATAGTACCTCACCCCAGGCTAAAGGTGCCTGAGATGGACTCCATCTCCCGCTCCGGCCAGGTCAAGGGCACCTGGGCCCGGAACTTCGGAACGTCAGCACCCAGGCTGAAGGTGCCTGGGCGCAGCTGCGTCCTCCGACTCTGAACCCCGAGGTCAGGGCGTCCACCCCTTTTATCTCCTCTCCCTTTGAGTCACAGCGGGTTCCCCGCCCCGCTGTACCAGCGCCAGGAAAAGGACAAAAAGAGAAGCAGTCTTGCGGTGGATGTTCAACTCCGGCCAGGGCGACAGCGCCACCTGCAGGCCGCAGGGAACCTCACACCACCAGAGTCCTCCAAGAACCACAAAAGGGTCTCAGATTCCCTGACAATCAATGCATCTGGGTTACACTACCACCCAGATGCCTCCCCTAAATTCAAACACCCGCTACATACTAACAATGAAAAAAGAAAAAAGAAAATATAGAATGGGCCACCAAACATTGCTTCAAGTTGCCTCAAAATTCTAGAAAACTTGCGCGACTTTCAGGTCGCACAAATGTGAAAGGGGCCTAAAGGTGAACCTACCCTTTAAAGTGTGACTGTGATAGGGTGGTGGGAAATCTGGCACTAACAGCCACTGGCTGGAAGGGTCACTAACTAACATTGACATCGCTAGTGACACTAATACAGCGATCAGTGATAATATTGTATACTGGCACTGCAATATTGACACTGGCTGTGAAGGGATTAACATCTAGAGGCAACCAAGAGTTGTGCCCAACAAGTGTATGTATGTAAGGTATGCCGCTTTTACTTACTAATCTGGCTGTTTTTCCCCCTGCCTTTCAGGGAGAAGAAACAGCCAGATCGCTTTTCACTGTACACAGAGTTCTGTGTGTCTGTACACACAGAACTCTGTGTGTGATTGGACACATCCAATCAGCAGGTTTCAGCCAAAATCATTGCCTGAAATCTGCTACCAAACTCGTGCTGTTTCCAATCACAGCACGGGTCGGCAGGGGGTGCAAGCATGCGAGCCCCAAACCTGAAAGCAAGCCAGCAACGTACATATTAAAAAAAAGTTACTTGCTTATGATGCACACTGCTTTAGTAAACTAAATGTCATTCAGTTAGTTTTACATCTACTTTAATTGTTTATACATTTGGCAGGTAAAACGGTTCATGTGCATAAATTACAACTGTATAAGTCTTTGGTTTGTGTACACAGAAGAAAGATAAATGCAGTATGTGTTTGTGTTGTTTTCTCCTGCTGTGACCTGCTTTTAATCTGGCTGATCATGATTAAAGGGTTACTAAGCCCAGGACTCTGCATTCACTATATCTGGTCTCCCACAGTACACAGGGCATGGAAATGCAATTATTTTAGTAAATACCTTTTCTCATCAGCAGTATATAGCAGTTTTTTTACTTCTATCAGTGTCTGACCAAGCACTGGTTAAAGCTTGTACAAAGAGTTTTCATTCTGACTGTCCTATGAGGCTGCATGGCCCCTGATTTTCTGTATGGACAGTGCTGATTGGCCCAGTGCTGATCACATGCACCCTCCCCCTAAAAAAACAAAACAAAGCAAAAAACTCTCTAGCAATACACATCAAACTGAGCATGTGCAGAGTGCCACCAAGGCTCTGCACTATCAGCAGATGAATTGTGGAATAGTGGAAGAAGGGGAGGATCAGCGAAGACAGGATCAAACGGCCTTTTTACACAATGCAGAGGATTAACCCCTTAGGTTCCAAAGTGAGTATAACAAGCATGTTTTACTGCATATACAGACTGGTTTTGCTGTTGTGGGTTTAGTAACACTTTAATGTATGAGTTGCTTCAGCCTTTTCCTGAGTTGCTTCTGAAATTATTCAAATTGCATTTACACTCATTTGTATAAGAAAGGAAAGAAATTTAAATGCAGACAAATACCTGTCTATATAAACCCAAATACCGTCCTGTATATTTTGTCTTATACTAAGTCAATTTTAATAATATATAATACATGTATTGCAGTTGTAATAGACATAATGAGCTTATTTAGGGAAGGAAAGTATCCTGTGGTTATAAAATGGATTTTATGATTGCATCTTTTCAGCCCTGGGATTAAAATATATGGATTCATTGATCAAGTTCTCCAACACGTCAAATGAATTCCAACCTTCCACAAATCAATTGTTAAACAGCACACTGAGTCTAGCAATTACGTCAAAGTGCTGTTAACTAATTTCACACAAGAATACACTCACTCTCTTCGTATGTCTCTTAGCCTTTATTTATTGGGTAACAGCCAACTCATTTGAATATATACAAATACCACATATATAGGTCACTCAGGCACTAAGCACTGCATCATGGGATGGGGTGGGACTCGTGCCCATTTCCTCCATACCCAGAGGTTCATGTTGGGCTCCAGCTCCAAATTAGAAACTGCCAGCACATAGCGGAGTTGGACCAAGGCTCTAAGGCGGTCTGACATGCCCCAGTCAACACTGCTCTTATCAACATAATTCACTCCCACTACTGACCACAGTCATAAGGGGGCATGTCAGAGTTGGGCTTCAACCTTCCTAGTGCTGCCAGCACAGGGTTTTTTTTTTATTCCGCCGCAGCATTTAGCAGGTATAAAAAGTAAATGAGAGGCACATTCATTACTGTTATTCGGCCTGGCTGCATTACAGGGATAAAATAATAAATTAAGAGAGCTGTATTGAGCTTTCATTTACATGATGATTAACTACTTGCAAAGGTTTGGTGAATGCCATAATTCACCTAATTAACACTGCCATATCCCCCATTCTCTTGTACTGGAAAACAACTGGTAGTCCCTCCAAAAATGTACTCTTTTAGTAAAATTTGCTACTTTAGGCTGGGTTCACACCTCCAACGGATGTGGCTCGCAGCAGGGGTCCGGTGCATCCCCATTCTCAGTTTCAGGGACGAATTTTTGCCTGAATTCAGCCCTGAAATGGAGCCAAAGACGCTGTGCAAGTCGCTCCGCAGCCACAATGGAGATGTGCGACCCCGCTCCATAGAAACCCGCATCCAATTTGCATAGGTGTGAACCCAGCCTTACCGGTATCTAGAAAATGATCATCTCTGCCTCAGACAGACTACTACTATACCAACATTTGGCTCCCCTGGCTGGAATGCAAAACCAGAGATGCCCATACAAACCTTTGTCTAATTTTATTCTGGCCATACGCTAGAAGAATTTTGTTTGAAGACTTTAATTTCAAGAACGTTCGTCTGACTTTGAAATCGTCAGTGGGGTCAAATCGTCAGTGGGGTCAAATCGTCAGTGGGGTCAAGTCGGTGGTTGTTTTTAACTGCTCTGATGAGAAAATTGGAGCAGGATGGAAAAAAAATTCTCAAGCGAACAAATTTCTAACAGTATTTGTGGTTTTCATTGGGAAATTGCAATAATTCCAAATGAAAGTCATTTAAATCATCAAATGTACCGATGAGAATTTTTGTACAAATGTTTATGCGACCATTTATTAACAAATCGACTAGCATATGGCCAGCTTTACTCTTTACTCTGACACATTCATTTGCACATCTATTGGGCGGCACAGTGGTGTAGTGGGTATCACTCTCGCCTAGTAGTAAAAAGGGTCGCTGGTTTGAATCCCAACCACGACACTACCTGCCTGGAGTTTGCATGTTCTCCCTGTGCCTGTGTGGGTTTCCTCCGGGTACTCCGGTTTCTTCCCACACTCCAAAGACATGCTTGTAGGTTAATTGAAAAAAACAAGAAAAGGGGTGCTTCTGAGTATATATCATGAGAATAATTTAATAAACATCCACTCACATGGAGAACAGGTAAGTTGCATTCAGGTCCGGTTGCTGGGCTGAAGAGATGGAGTGGGACTGCAAGTCACAGCAAGTCCTGTAGAGCTGGCTCCAACAACCGGACCTGAATGCAACTTACCTGTTCTCCGTGTGTAAATTATTCTTATGATATATACTCAGAGGTGCCCCTTTTCTTGTTTTTTTCCTAGCATACTGGAACCGACTTTTGGTTTTGTTGGTGGCTGCCCTGACTGATCCCCTGCAATATAGTTCTATGTGTGCATAAATATGTGTATACACACACCTTCTTACCTCTGCCCTTGGACTATTGGGTACTACTACTTGAGGTACCTGTGCTTTGCGCCTTTTTTACTTGTAGGTTAATTGGCTTCTGTCCAAAATTGGCCCTAGTATATGAATGTGAGTTGGGGACCTTGGATTGTGGGCTCCTTGAGGGTAGGGACCGATGTGAGTGTGCGATGTATGTGTGGAGCGCTGCGTAAATTGACAGCGCTATATGGGTACCTTAAATAAATAATAATATAATAGATGAGCATCTTAATGAGACACAATGTGCAGGGATAGGGAGAATTGTAGACACGCACCCACACTCACTCAGGTTGAACTGGATGGACTGGTGTCTTTATTCAACCTTACTAACTATGTAACTGTAGCGGGGTCCTCAAATTGATGGGATACACCTGGGGAATAGTGTGACCCAGGTGTATAATTGTGTTAGGGTTCAGACCCCTTTTTGTTTCGTGGAGGATTGGAGGATGTAGTATTCTCCTTTGCCTGTGGGTGGCGGGGTACCCACAGGCTTCAGGTAGAATCATCTCCTGCAGTGCTCCCTGTTTTGTCCCTTCCCGGAGATGGTATGGCTGGGGCGGGGAACCCGCCGGGCCGTTGATGGGAGGAGATAAAAGGGGGAGACGCCCTTACCACGAGGTGTCTTGCGGAGAAGGAGGTCCTCGGAGGAGGAGGGTTGCGGTCCGCACCCAGGGCCCTCGGGCCTGGGTGCTGGAGATCCAGGAGTCTGGTCCAGGTGCCCATGGCCTGGTCCGGAGTCATGTTGGCGTCCATCCCAGGCACCTTTAGCCTGGGGTGAGGTACTATCGAGAAGGCCTGGGGCCCAGTACCTTCGACTGGGTCCCGCTAGGGTGGACTGTCCGAGGGTCCCTGAGCGGAGGGACTCGTATCTGAGGTGAGGAGGCCAGAGAGGTTACCCACTGGAGACCCGGAGCAGCACCAACCCGGTGACAGTGGGCATCTGGGAACTCTCTTGGGAGGACACATCCCCCTGATAGGGGCCACAGCGTATCGAAGAGGGCTCCATTGCTGTTCATAGGGGTTGCTGGAAGAGACCCCATCTTTCCTGTTCTGTAACAGCCGGATTGGCTTAGGCGCTGCTGGTCATAGTACAGTGGCATAGAACTTAAACTTTAGGAAGTGCCTCGATCTGCTCGCCACACCATTGGCAAGGTTATAGGTCCCAACCAGTTTGCTGCAAAAGAACTGTTTATTGTGCTTTGCTTATTGGAGTGTCAAATAAACAAGTGTTGGACCTTTCTCCGGTGTGTGAACTTCAGTTACTGGAAGCAAAGGGGAGGCTGGTGAGCTTGCAATTACAGACTCAGTGCATTCACAGAACACACCGGCCCGAGGAAACATCAGTAAGTGGCCTTCACCTCCCTACTACAATGGGGAGGACATGGGCCGTGGCGCATCTCACTCTCACAACCCAGGAACCCCTAGACATGAGTTGGTGTGTAACCGATAAAGATGGAGAGAGGGTGAGGCCGCTACATAACTATTAGGCTTGTGCAATTCGTTTCGCAACGAATCGAAATTCGTCCGAATTTTGCAACTTTCGGACATTCGGAAGCATTCGAATTTCCGAACAAAGCAATTACGAATAAAACCGAATCCGAAATAAATTATACCGCAAAATAGCGAATGCCCGAATGTCTTCGGCATAATTCGTTATGAAAAAAGTTACGAATGTACGAATCCATACGAAGCACAATAACACTCACTCTGCTCTCTGCTTCTCCCTCACCGTGCTGAACTCCCTCTCAAAATGGTGTACAGGGGCGGAGGCTATAGCCGCATGTAAAAAACGAAAGTAAAATATGAGATTTCTAATCCATTCGAAGCACAATAACACTCTGCTCTGCTCTCTGCTTCTCCCTCACCGTGCTGAACCCTCCCAAAATGGTGTACAGGGGCGGAGGATATAGCCACATGTAAAAAACGAAAGTAAAATATGAGATTTCGAATCGTTACAAATAACCGCTATGTATTTAGAAAAGTACAAATCCATTCGAAGCACATTAGGCATAATAGGCAGCGTCGTTGTGAGAGAGACACGGAAAATTACGAATCAACGAACCCCAAAAATGTTACGAAAGTAGGAGTTGTGTCCAGAATCAACGAAAAACAACGTACCCTACTGGAAGTACGAATTATAAATCAACTAAAAATTCAACGAAAAATGACGCTTGCGAAAATATGAATTAGTCCGAACACGAAAAATCCCGTCTAGCAAAATTACGAATGATTACGAATCAATAGCACTGAAAAGAAACGAACCGAAACTAAACAAATTTTTCCGTTGTGCACAAGAAACGAACCGAAACTAAACACATTTTTCCGTTGTGCACAAGTCTAGTAACTATGTAACTATATTGTTTAAAGCTAAAGCAGAACTCCAACCAAACAGCTAAACACATAGTGAAAATACAGCAATTCTGTTTACTCTCTGTTATGTTCACAGAACTCCTCCACACTGCAATGGGGGCATCACTTTTTATTACTGCAGCTTAGTGTCTTCCTGTGTATCATACATTGCTTAGGTCCATCTTGTGCATTTTTTTCTTGTGAGCCACCTAAAATACTCTCCCTTCAGAACTTAAAATGTTACTAAACCCAGGACACTGCATTCACTATATCTGGTCTCCCACAGTACACTGAACACAGATTTGCAAATATTTTAGTGAATATAAACTGCTAAATATCTTTTCTCATCAGCAGTATATAGCAGTCTTATGACTTCTATCAGTGTCTGGTTAAAGCTTGTAGGAGGAGTTTTCATTCTCCTCTGACTGTCCTATGAGGCTACATGACCCCTGGCCCTCTGACTGGACAGTGCTGATTGGCCCTGTGCAGAATTGTATTGCATCGCAGTGCAATGGGATGTGCATGATGTGAAAAAAATGTAGTAATGCATCTCCTAAAAAAATAGCAAACAAGTATACATCTAAACACAAATAAAAACTCATCACAGTGCATGTACAAATGCACCGCAATGCAGATCATCAGTGAACGTCAATGGACATCCGCTGACATGCATATTGTTGTGTAAACCCACTCATAATCTTATTTCTGCTGAATTTGGAATTATAGGGAAATAATATGTCTGTTTCAAACAATTTGCAGTTATACCAGAAGCATTTAAATTATACAGTACATTTAATGAGTTTTAATTAATACATTACTTAACTATAGTTGCCCGGATTTCTGCTGTGAAGCTAAACTCAAGGCAAAAGCTAATTACACAGACTGAATACATATAAGGGAACTGTTTTACATGCCAAAGGATTTGCATTTCGATCTAGTAAGATTTACACAGCTCTGTCACATAGCACAGCTAGGAAGATTACATCACTTTTTCTGTTACATTTAAAGCAAACCTTCAGCCAAAAACAAAAATTGCCTTGATTATGTTCTTCCCCCAGACTCTATTTAATTTGCATTTTTTTTTTCAGGGAACCAGTACCTTTTATGATAGTACCTGGTCCCACCTACGCAGTTCTCGCCTAGTAGAGAATGATGTCACCCCAGACCCCCCCCCTTCTGCCTGCAGCCCCCTAGGGTAACATCACACATCCTAGGAGGCTGCAGGACCTCGATTTTGCGCATGCGCAGTGGGGTGCCAGCTGTGACTCATCAGGAATTGACAGCCAGCTCCCAAAAGCTGGATGGTGTCACCAAAGAACTGAAGCCCTGAGAAGAACCAGCCGCAGGGAAGGACTTCTTGGGCTGGTAAGTGTCTTCTGTCTTAAAAGTCAGCAGCTATAGTGTTTGTATGCCTAGGTAAAGTTTCTCTTTAAAGTGTACACTGGGTCAAAATAAGAGAAAACATATACAGTAGATCTCTGCAATACATGCACATTTCTCTATATTTTCTCTTTTTATCGTCCCTATAAGTACCGGAAAATATCTGTTGATCTGCCAAAAATGCACTTCATTTGCTGACAACACCCAGCTTTTTTTGTAAATTGAGTAGTGTCAGCCCTGCCCAGTTGTCTTTAGCTAAACTACTTAACCCCCCCTCTCCTTTGCATCATTTCTACAACATAGGCAAAGATTATTCTATAATTTACCTAGACTAACTAGATTACTTGAAATACCACAGAAAGTGTGCACAGAACAGCTTTGAATCCCTGACTTGATCAACAGACATTGAGTTATCAAACAAATATAATGTAGCGCCCTCCCCAAAAGGTTGGAACGCTATTTAAAATTTAGAGGGATGTCTGAGCCAGTAGTTGGGCTCAGACTGTTAAATTACATTTAGATTTGCCTGTGTTCTAGTTGTGGTTTGCCCGATAGCAATTTCCCTGATTGCCTGTAGGTGGCGTTACCACCTCGGGCACCTGTTGGAACACGGAAAAACCATAGTGTATTGAGTGGCCCTTCTCGGCAGTGGTATGGTGGGAGTGGTCGCCCCGCTGTGCCTGCTGGGAAGGGATACTTAAGGGGCAGACGCCATTGATCGGGGTTCGTTTTTCGCCTCGTGGCTCTCCGGGCTCGAGGTATGTGTGTGTGATCCTGGTCTCGGGCCACGTTGGCCCGAGGCTGCATTGCTATCTAGTAGGCCCAGCTAGTCTGGCTGGGGCCTACATTCGGAGAGGGGATCCCAAGCTGTCCGTCCAAATGGGGAGGAAGCTATCTTAATGAAGGAGAACAGGGGAGGACCTGCCCGGGAGGAGACCGGCAAAGTGATGCTGTCACGGGTGAGGCTCGGCAACTTTATTAAGGAGGGATCCACTATACTACAAGCCCTGCAGTTCACCGGATTGGCTTAAAGGCTCTTAAACTGTACGGCTGGAAGTTTGGGACTTTGAAATCCTGTGGCAGAGGATTCCTGGACTATTCATTCACTTAACTCTAAGGCCTCGTACACACGACCGAGTTTCTCGGCAAGAACCAGCAAGAAACTTGCTGGCAGAGATGTCTTGCCGAGAAATTTGTTTGTGTGTATGGTTTCTCGTCAAGAAAACCGACAAGTAATCTTGACGAGAAAATAGAGAACCTGCTCTCTATTTTTCTCGTCGAGATTCTCATCGGCATGTTTCTCGACGAGAAAAGTGAGTGTGTGTACACTTACCTGTCCTCCGGGAAGCCCGCGCATGTTCGAAATGAATTCGACGCATGCGCGGTAGCTTCCTAGGCATAGGTAGGGTATACCAAGATGGCGGCGACAGCATCGAATGTGACGAGCGCATGCTCGTCGTAGTCGATGACGTCACCGCGTACGCTCCATTCAAAGAACCGCGGGTTCTTTGAATCGAGCGTCTGTACACTCGGCCGGGACAAGTTTCTTGTCCAAGAATCTCGTCGAAAAAAACGACATGTTTTTTTCGACGAGAATCTCGGCCGTGTGTACGAGGCTTAAAAGGTCTGTGGCAGAGACTTTGTTCACTTTAAAAGGTCTGTGGCAGAGACTGTCCCGTTGCTGATTTGTGTGTCATCCCGGCTGCTAGGCTATGTGAGAGGGGACTATCCGGGTGACCAATATCCACTCTAACATTGAGAGTGGTGAGTGACTTTGAACTGACACTTTTGCATAGTTGTGGCGAGTGCCTGAACCTTCCCCTGCTCTTCTCTACCTTCTACTTGTCGCCAGTGTGCCTCATCAAATGCTGCCAGTGTGCCCATCAATTGCTGCTACTGTGCCCCATCAGATGCTGCCAGTGTGCCCATCAATTGCCGCTACTGTGACCCATCAGATGCTGCCAGTGTGCCCATCAAATGCTGCTACTGTGCCCCATCAGATGCTGCCAGTGTGCCCATCAATTGCTGTCTGGCACTTACCTGTCTCGCAGCGGGTCAGCGGCGGTCTCCTGCACGTCCTCCTTGTCTTCTTCCATCCTCTCTCAGGCGTCCAATCACAGCGCCTGACACCTGATTGGCTGAGAGGCGGTTCAGTGCTAGCAAAGCGAATTCCTTTGCTTTGCTAACACACAGCTGAGTGAACAGCGAACGCCCAGCATGGCGCCCGCTGTTCACTGTTTTGGGCGCCTATTAGAGCCTACGGCTCTAATCAGGTGCTTCCAAAAAAAAACCCTGCCACTGTAATTCAGGTGCCCTGTGCCCGAAAATGGGCCGGGCACCTGAATAGGGGGTGTCAGCATCGACCATAGATAGATTCATGCAGTGCATGAATCTATCTATGGTGAGAGAGGGACGGCAGGAGAGAGGGGGCGGCGCCTTTATGGACGCACCGCCACTGCCATTGGCATTAAATAAGCTAAATACTAAATGTACTGTGTCTAGTGAGAAGCGAAGCTGTGAACACTTCCTACCCTTCCTTACATTTTTTCTTTTGTCATTTATAGTCATATGATATCAGCTGATCAAGCAGGGATTATTAAATTCTATACTGCGAAAGTGCCAGCAAATCTGCATGAAAGATGGTGTGCTGAATGGGCACGCACGGTAATATTCAGAGAGGTGGAAGCAAGGCCTGAAGGACTGCATGCTGATAAGATTACTGCCTCAAATCCGTTATCAAGAGCTGACAAATCCTACTGGGAATTGTAGTTCCACATAATTTATAAAAGCTGTTTTTTTGTTTTATGATTCAATAATGTATTCTGCAGTAGAGCCAGGACACTGAAAACAAAAATTATTCATAAAATATATTGATTGGAGAACTGCCGCTGTTCTGCAGTATGTATTTGCTTTTAACTGATTTTTTTTTTTTTACAACCCAAGACTTTTTAGGTATACGTCTGTCAGCAGCTATCACATGTGCAGTCAGGCATAGGGAATATTTGGGTATGGAAATTGATCTCTCTGAGGTAGCAGCTGGATTATTGTCAAGCAGAAAATTCTGAACATCATGGTAAAAAATCTAAAATATTTTCTGATAAAGCAACACAATGAAAATGACTCATGTGCTAAAGAATACATTTTAGACATTACCTATAATTATTACGTCTCAATACCCAGCTTACTAATTCTATAGTTATCTGCTCAGTTACTACTCAGCAGGATAGAAGATGCAACTGTTCAGTTATGCATGTATGTGGCTCTTGAACTATTGTTTCTATTGTTATCCACATGTGGCGGTACCCCTGTAGGGGCTGCTGGATATTTTGGTCCACCTGTCACTCTGCCCAGCCCAGTCTTGAGACAATGAACATATTCCATATGTTTGTTTTGTATTTTATTGAGGGATTTTGAACTTGGATAGGGTAAGGAAAATTATGGGATGCACAGGAGCATAAATAGAATCAATAAGATGATCAGTTGGAACCTCTATTTACACTTCTAGAACTCCAGTCTCCTCCAGCACAACGCTTATTTGTATACTGATCAGTGGCGGCTGGTGCTCAAATTTTTTGGGGGGGCGCAAACAAACTGAAAAAATAAATAAAAAATTGCCGCCACTGTGCCCATTAAACGCAGCCACTGTGCCCAAACGCCACTAGTTTGTCCCCAAATGCAGACAGTTTCCCCCCAAAATACAGCCAGTTTGTCCCCCAATATACAGCCAGTTTGTCCCCCAATATACAGCCAGTTTGTCCCCCAATATACAGCCAGTTTGTCCCCCAATATACAGCCAGTTTGTCCCCCAATATACAGCCAGTTTGTCCCCAATAATACAGCCAGTTTGTCCCCAATAATACAGCCAGTTTGTCCCCAATAATACAGCCAGTTTGTCCCCAATATACAGCCAGTTTGTCCCATATACAGCCAGTTTGTCCCATATACAGCCAGTTTGTCCCCCAAATGCAGCCAGTTTGTCCCCAATATACAGCCAGTTTGTCCCCCAAATGCAGCCAGTTTGTCCCCAATATACAGCCAGTTTGTCCCCAATATACAGCCAGTTTGTCCCCCATATACAGCCAGTTTGTCCCCCATATACAGCCAGTTTGTCCCCAATATGCAGCCAGTTTGTCCCCCAAATGTAGCCAGTTTGTCCCCCAAATGCAGCCAGTTTGTCCCCAATATGCAGCTAGTTTGTCCCCAATATACAGTCAGTTTGTCCCCAATATGCAGCCAGTTTGTCCCCCAAATGCAGCCAGTTTGTCCCCCAAATGCAGCCAGTTTGTCCCCCAAATGCAGCCAGTTTGTCCCCCCCAGCCCTGCACTTACCTTCCTCGAGTCAGCGCCGTCCTTCTTCCATCCTCGAAGTCTTCTCCCGCCCTCGATGTCGCTTCAGCCAATCAGGTTACCGGTAACCAGACCCGGTGAACCTGATTGGCCAGGGAACGCACCCCCCGTGCGTCCTCTCATTAGGTATTTAGAAGCCGATTACAGCCCTCAGGCTGTAGTCGGGAAGCCTATGAGAGCTGCTGGCTCTGATAGGCACTTCTAAAGGCCAACCAGACGCTGTTATTCAGATGGCCGGCGCTCAAGGGGCCGGCCATCTGAATAGTGGGCGGCAGCAATACATAGGTTCATGCAATGCATGAACCTATGTATTGTGAGTGACGGCCGGGCGCAGAAGCGAGCGGGGGCGGCGCTTCTGCGCCCACTATGGACGCACCGCCATGTGTGTAAAAAAAAAAAACTCTTAAAAGGGCCCGTTTTTTTAATCGAGCGTCTGTACACTCGGCCGGACAAGTTTCTTGTCCAAGAATCTCGTTGAAAAAAACGACATGTTTTTTTTTACGAGAATCTCGGCCGTGTGTACGAGGCTTAAAATATCTGTGGCAGAGACTTTGTTCACTTTAAAAGGTCTGTGGCAGAGACTGTCCCGTTCCTGATTTGTGTGTCATCCCGGCTGCTAGGCTATGTGAGAGGGGACTATCCGGGTGACCAATATCCACTCTAACATTGAGAGTGGTGAGTGACTTTGAACTGACACTTTTGCATAGTTGTGGCGAGTGCCTGAACCTTACCCTGCTCTTCTCTACCTTCTACTTGTCGCCAGTGTGCCTCATCAAATGCTGCCAGTGTGCCCCATCAGATGCTGCCAGTGTGCCCATCAATTGCCGCTATTTGTCCCCAATATACAGCCAGTTTGTCCCCCATATACAGCCAGTTTGTCCCCAATAATACAGCCAGTTTGTCCCCAATAATACAGTCAGTTTGTCCCCAATAATACAGCCAGTTTGTCCCCAATATACAGCCAGTTTGTCCCCCAAATGCAGCCAGTTTGTCCCCCATATACAGCCAGTTTGTCCCCCATATACAGCCAGTTTGTCCCCAATATACAGCCAGTTTGTCCCATATACAGCCAGTTTGTCCCCAATATACAGCCAGTTTGTCCCCAATATACAGCCAGTTTGTCCCCCAAATGCAGCCAGTTTGTCCCCAATATACAGCCAGTTTGTCCCCAATATACAGCCAGTTTGTCCCCCATATGCAGCCAGTTTGTCCCCCATATGCAGCCAGTTTGTCCCCCAAATGCAGCCAGTTTGTCCCCCAAATGCAGCCAGTTTGTCCCCCAAATGCAGCCAGTTTGTCCCCAATATACAGCCAGTTTGTCCCCAATATACAGCCAGTTTGTCCCCCATAATACAGCCAGTTTGTCCCCATAATACAGCCAGTTTGTCCCCCAAATGCAGCCAGTTTGTCCCCAATAATGCAGCCAGTTTGTCCCCCAAATGCAGCCAGTTTGTCCCCCAAATGCAGCCAGTTTGTCCCCAATATACAGCCAGTTTGTCCCCAATATACAGCCAGTTTGTCCCCCATATACAGCCAGTTTGTCCCCATAATACAGCCAGTTTGTCCCCAATAATACAGCCAGTTTGTCCCCAATAATACAGCCAGTTTGTCCCCAATAATACAGCCAGTTTGTCCCCAATATACAGCCAGTTTGTCCCCCAAATGCAGCCAGTTTGTCCCCAATAATACAGCCAGTTTGTCCCCAATAATACAGCCAGTTTGTCCCCAATAATACAGCCAGTTTGTCCCCCATATACAGCCAGTTTGTCCCCCATATACAGCCAGGTTGTCCCCCAAATGCAGCCAGTTTGTCCCCAATATACAGCCAGTTTGTCCCATATACAGCCAGTTTGTCCCCAATATACAGCCAGTTTGTCCCCAATATACAGCCAGTTTGTCCCCCAAATGCAGCCAGTTTGTCCCCCAAATGCAGCCAGTTTGTCCCCAATATACAGCCAGTTTGTCCCCCATAATACAGCCAGTTTGTCCCCCAAATGCAGCCAGTTTGTCCCCCAAAATACAGCCAGTTTGTCCCCAATATACAGCCAGTTTGTCCCCCATAATACAGCCAGTTTGTCCCCCATAATACAGCCAGTTTGTCCCCCATAATACAGCCAGTTTGTCCCCCATAATACAGCCAGTTTGTCCCCAATAATACAGCCAGTTTGTCCCCCATATACAGCCAGTTTTTCCCCCATATACAGCCAGTTTGTCCCCCATATACAGCCAGTTTGTCCCCAATATACAGCCAGTTTGTCCCCAATATACAGCCAGTTTGTCCCCCGAATGCAGCAAGTTTGTCCCCCGAATGCAGCAAGTTTGTCCCCCAAATGCAGCCAGTTTGTCCCCAATATACAACCAGTTTGTCCCCCATAATACAGCCAGTTTGTCCCCCAAATGCAGCCAGTTTGTCCCCAATATACAGCCAGTTTGTCCCCAATATACAGCCAGTTTGTCCCCAATATACAGCCAGTTTGTCCCCCATATACAGCCAGTTTGTCCCCCCAATATACAGCCAGTTTGTCCCCAATATGCAGCCAGTTTGTCCCCCAAATGCAGCCAGTTTGTCCCCCAAATGCAGCCAGTTTGTCCCCCATATACAGCCAGTTTGTCCCCAATATGCAGCCAGTTTGTCCCCAATATGCAGTCAGTTTGTCCCCAATATACAGCCAGTTTGTCCCCCAAATGCAGCCAGTTTGTCCCCCCCAGCCCTGCACTTACCTTCCTCGAGTCAGCGCCGTCCTTCTTCCATCCTCGAAGTCTTCTCCCGCCCTCGATGTCGCTTCAGCCAATCAGGTTACCGGTAACCAGACCCGGTGAACCTGATTGGCCAGGGAACGCACCCCTCGTGCGTTCTCTCATTAGGTATTTAGAAGCCGATTACAGCCCTCAGGCTGTAGTCGGGAAGCCTATGAGAGCTGCTGGCTCTGATAGGCACTTCTAAAGGCCAACCAGACGCTGTTATTCAGATGGCCGGCGCTCAAGGGGCCGGCCATCTGAATAGTGGGCGGCAGCAATACATAGGTTCATGCAATGCATGAACCTATGTATTGTGAGTGACGGCCGGGTGCAGAAGCGAGCGGGGGCGGCGCTTCTGCGCCCACTATGGACGCACCGCCATGTGTGTAAAAAAAAAAAGGACATTTAAAAAATAAAATAAAAAACTCTTAAAAGGGCCCGTTTTTTTTTTACTTTTTTTTTTTGGTGACCACAGGAGAGGGGGCGGCGCCGCCACTGATACTGATTTTCTCTCTCCTGTACAATACTTGGTTCCAGGCACAGCTAGAACATGGTAGGCCCAACTCCGACCATGTCAGGCCTTAGCAACTGCCATTTGCAGGCAGGGACCGCAGGCCCCTTTAGTGTAGCAACAAAATGGTGGAAGAAAAGTCCTTTAGTGCTAGCTGTCCTATGGTAGACTACTGCTCCCAGTCAGTCCTCTTCAGGCCCTGCCAGCCCTCCTGACTGCAGCTGCCAGACTTCACTGCCCATGACATCACAGTCTCTCCTGCTGGCTCTGAATCCATCTCAGACTGCACGCTCCCAGTCCGCTCCAGCATGCCTCCCCAGCTCTCCCAACTGTGCCTGTCACTCACCAGCCCTCCTGGCTGCACTCTGGTGGATCCCTCATGGAGACTTGCCCGGCGACACTAGCTCCCATTGTCTTTCTCAGTTCCTCTCGGTGCCTCCTGTCCAGATCCTTCTTTGTTTTTCAGCAAGGCTCCGACTTGCACCCAAACCCCTTAGGCCCAAGGTCACAACCCCTGGACTGAGGAGTGCCTCAAACGCCCCCTCAACCTAATGCTTCATCTCAAGCTTCTTCCACCCGACAACTACTTCCCAGCTGGGCTGACCCTGGGTATATCTAGGGGGCCTGCCCCCTGCCAATCCTTGTTGGGGACTGGTCATGGCTCCCTGAGAGATTCCAGATAGCTCCACCTCTCTTCCCCTCCTTTCTTCTAGAATCAGAAGGGAGGTAACCGAAAGATGATGCTATCTGTGAGTCACCAGCCTACTCTGAGCCACTCCCAGCCCACACAGATCAAAACAAGCCAGCCCACACATATCAAAACAAAAATTAAATTGACCTGCACTTACAAAAACCTACTTCTAGCACCTACCTAAAGTAGAGGGTGCTACACACATGGTATGGGGGGTAAGGACGTCTTTGGACTGACGCATATGGCATGCTCATTTTTTTTGCAGACTAATCTGTCGACGGTAAAAAAAAAGGAAAACGTTTTACATCTTATTCTGCATGTTGTAACAGTGCTGAGCCCTATCAAAGTGTCAGAAGAGTAAAGCCCTGTACACACGATCGGATTTCCTATGGTTTTTTAACCAATGGATTTTTCCATCGGAAAACCGATGAAGCTGACTTCCATCAGTCTTGCCTTTACACCATCAGTCAAAAAACCGACCGTGGCATAAAACACTCCGATGAGCCGAGAAAAATTAAGTTCAATGCTTCTGAGCATGCATCGACTTGATTCTGAGCATGCGTGGGTTTTTTATCCGATGAAGTTCCCCACAGACGATAGTAATTTGCTATAGGTTTTTAACCATCGGATAAATTTAAAACATGTTCTATTTTTAAACACTGATAGAAAAAAGACCGATGGGGCCCATACACGATCGGTTTGTCCGATAAAAAAAGTCCATCGGACTGTTTTCATTGGTTAAACCTATCGTGTGTACAGGGCTTTAGATGACAGTCAGCATTCTCACTTATAGGTTTAGGGGCACCAGGATGTTTGTTCTGAGTGAACTGGTTTTGCAGTTTTCTTCAGGATTGGTAACTCCCAGTGTTGGTCATCTTACTTTAAAAAAGTAATTAGTTACAGTTACAAATTACTTCTCCCAAAAAGTAATTGTGTTAGTAACTCAGTTACTACATTGAAAAAGTAATTAGTTACTCGGCAAAGTAACTGACTTTTTTTTTGAGGGTACATAGCACATCAGGGCACATAGCACATCAGGGCATGGGGCACATCAGGGCATGGAGCACATAGCACATCAGGGCATGGGGCACATGGCACATCAGGGCATGGGGCACATAGCACATTAGGGCGCACAGCACATCAGAGCACATAGCACATCAGGGCACATGATAGCACATAGCACATCAGGGCATGGGGCACATAGCACATCAGGGCATGGGACACAGAGCACATCAGGGCATGGGACACAGAGCACATCAGGGCATGGGGGACAGGGCACATAGCAGATGAGGGAACATCAGGACAGTGGCGTCACTAGGGTTGGTGTCACCTGGTGCGGCAAAACATGGTGTTACCCCCCTCCTGTCTATCCTGCCCAGCGCCCTGCAGGCAGCACACAGTCACGAGGCGCACTCCCAAATGACCCCTGTAAATTAAAGTATAGGGTGGTATTGGGCCAGCTGGAGCGATATAGGGCAGGTTGGGGTAATATAGGGCAGGTTGCGGTGGTATAGTGCAGTCTGGGGTGGCATAGGGCAGGTTGGGGTTGTATAGGGAAGGCTGGGGTGGTATAGAGCAGGTTGGGGTGGTATATGGCAGGCTGGGTGGCATTGGGCAGGTTGGGGTTATATAGGGCAGGGTGTGATGGCATAGAGCAGGTTGCGGTGGCATAGGGCAGGTTGGGGTGGTATAGAGCAGGTTGGGGCGGTATATGGCAGGCTGGGTGGCATTGAGCAGGTTGGGGTTATATAGGGCAGGGTGTGATGGCATAGAGCAGGTTGCAGTGGCATAGGGCAGGTTGGGGTGGTATATGGCAGGGTGCGGTGGTATAGGGAAGGCTGGGGTGGCATAGGGCAGGGTGCGGTGGCATAGGGTAGGTTGGGGTGGTATAGAGCAGTTTGCGTGGCAAAGGGCAGGCTGGGGTGACATAGGGCAGGTTGCGGTGGTATAGGGAAGGCTGGGGTAGCATAGGGCAGGGTGCGGTGGTATAGGGCAGGCTGGGGTGGCATAGGGCAGGCTGGGGTGGCATAGGGCAGGGTGCGGTGGTATAGGGTAGACTGGGGTGGCATAGGGCAGGGTGCGGTGGTATAGGGCAGGCTGGGGTGGTATAGGGCAGGGTGCGGTGGTATAGGGCAGGCTGGGGTGGCATAGGGCAGGGTGCGGTGGTATAGGGCAGGGTGCGGTGGTATAGGGCAGGCTGGGGTGGCATAGGGCAGGGTGCGGTGGCATAGGCAGGCTTGGGTGGTATGGTGCCAGGTTAGGACTCCATCATGGGGTGCAAGGTGGTCTACTGCTGCTAGACACAGCTATAGATTATATATAGATATTATGTAATATAGCTGGTCCATCCGCCCCTCCCCCCACCAGATCAGCTAACTCAACTACTGTGCCTATTATATGTAATTATGTAATATAATATATCTGTGTCCAGCATCACCCCCCCCCATCATCATCATCAGACCAGCTCAGGGTGGGGGTGTCTCAGTCAGCTAATATAAATTATATAGTCAGTGTTGTCTGTCTGATAATATGGGGGGGGGGGGTGATGCTGGACACAGATATATTATGTAGCGGCCTCACCCCCTCTACATGTTTATCGGTCATCCGATGGCTCTCGGCTAGGGGTACCTGGGTTTCGAGAGTGAGGTGCGCCACGGCCCATGTCCTCCCCATGGCTGTGGTTGAGGTGAAGGCCAATTTCAATATCTTCCTCAGGCCAAACGTGCATTGGGTTGCAGAACTTAGCCCTGCTATGCTGGAATCTCCCTTTGCTCCCATTAACAGAGTCCATACACCGATCACAGTCCAACTCTCAAGCCCCATACACACTATCAGTTTTCTTGCAGGTTTTTCTCTTCAGGTTTACCAAAACCATCTAATATGAGGTCAAACCTTAAGAGTTTCAATTCGTATGCAATCAGGCAGGCCCTTGCACTACATGGTTTTGGTAAACCTGAAGAGAAAAACCTGCAAGTAAACTGATAGTGTGTATGGGGCTTCAGTTTTATTTCGTAGCTCCACAACAACAGGGTAATGGCAGGATACGGTGGGATGAGCAGGCCGAGGCACTATCCTGATTGTAGTCCCTACACCCCCTGTGCTATGACCAAGGGTTGCAAGAGTCTTGATTAGAACAACTTTGCTGCGCTGGGGCCCCTATCAGGGGAAGATGACCCTCCAAGGGAGTTACCGGAGGCCCGTCCGTCACCGGGTTGACGCTGCTCCGGAATCTTCAGACGGGTGACCTCCCTGGCCTCCTCACCTCAGATGCGGGTCCCCTCGCAAGGGGCACCCTGGAATCACTTCACCCTCGCGGGACCCAGTCGAAGTCACCAGGTCCCAGGCCCACGACATAGTACCTCACCCCAGGCTGAAGGTGCCTGGGATGGACTCCAACTCCATTCCGGCCAAGCCTAGGGGCCTGGGCCGGAACCCCGAACTGCCCACACCCAGGCCTAAGGTGCCTGGGTGTGTGAAGAGATGATCCTCGAAGACCTCGTGGTGAGGGCGTCTCCCCCTTTTATCTCCTCCCATCGACACCACGGCGGGTTCCCCGCCCCAGCCGTACCATCTCCGGAAAGGGACAAAAAGGGTAGCACTGCGGTAGTGATTCTGCCTGGAGCCTGTAGGTACCCCTCCACCCACAGGCCAAGGAGAATATTGCACCACCCAATCCTCCACGAATAGCAAAAAGGGGTCTAAACCCTGTCACAATTACACACCTGGGTCACACTACCCCCAGGTGTATCCCACTAAATCTGAAGACCCCGCTACAATTATATTACATATAATAGGCACAGTAGTTGAGTTAGCTGGTCTGGTGGGGGGAGGGGTGGATGGACCAGCTATATTACATAATATCTATATATAATCTATAGCTGTGTCTAGCAGCAGCAGACCACCTTGCACCCCTCCTCCCTCCCTTCATTATCATACAATACAGGACAGGTCAGGGCACCAGACCTGTATTGCCAGACAGCCAGTCCTCCTCCCACACTAGCTCTGCCTCTTACAATGGCAACCGCCCCCCCCCCCGCTCCCCACACACACACCTACCTCATCTTGTGCTCGGGAGCCGGGCCAGCGGTGGAGACCCCCCCCACCTGTTCTTCTGGAGTCTTGACTGGAGAGGAGGAGGGCTGGGCAGCGACCCTCACAGTGTGCAGCTGGAGAAAGTTGTATGTGACATCACATCATCACAGTGCAGTGTGATGATGTGACAGGCTGACGCTCTGTAGGGTAGGGAGGGAGGAAGAAGAATACGGAACCCGGAGGACACACACACCAGGCGCGGCCGCTGCGCTGGAAGTGTTGTTCCAGCCCAGCAGGGTGAAGTTGCTGAATTAAAGTTTCAGCTGTAAAAAAAAAAAACTTCTCTCACCGTCGGGAGGGTGTCACCCCTCTAGCGGGTGTCACCCGGGTGCGGACCGCACCCCCCGCACCCCCTAGCAACGCCTCTGCATCAGGACATGTGGCACATAGCACATCAGGGCGGGGCACATCAGGGCAGGGCACATAGCACATTGTTTACCAGCCATGCAGAGTAGCGAAGGAAGCGTGTGTAATAAGTTCTCTCTCATGTCACGGCACTGACGGCAGTCACGCTACTCCTCGGCGGCCCCTCCTCTCTTCTCGTCCATCCCAGATGATGTCACAAGCAAATGGGGATGGACGAGATGAAAAGAGAGGAGGTGCCGTGGGGAGCAGCGTGACTGCCGTCAGTGCCGTGACATGAGAGAGACCCGGTCATAGAGGTGAGGAGGAATTACACTACTGCCATCTAGTGGCGGTAGATGTAATTGGGGTAACGCCGCCCAAGTAATGGTAACTGCGTTACCATGAGGGGAAGAGTAATCAGTTAGATTACTCGTTACCCTCTAAAGTAACTGCGTTACGTAACTCCGTTTATTCTAACTCAGTTACTTACATCACTGGTAACTCCTGGATTTGGTTCTGGAGTCCAGAGACTTTGTAGAGACTCTAATGCTGAATACACATTTTACCAGAATCCAGCATTCTGATTGTGCAGGTTTGCACAGCCTTTTTAATATTGAGCTGTCTATGGTTCAGGCCTTCTTTACCTGGAGACAAGCTGCTGCACAAAATCAAGTGTGAACAGACACTGTGCTTAATTCACTAAAGAATACCCTTTGAGATAATTGAATCACGTGACACATTTTATCCAATTATCTCTTGAGATGCTGAAAATGTCAATTCACTATCACCTCATGAGTTATTTATCTCACAAACCAAAAACATGAGGAAAATACTGTAAGTGTCATGGGACATAAAAGTGACACTGTGAATTAATCCCTGGAATGGTAGTTATCGTGTTTTTGAAGTGCATTACTTTCCTCCCCACCATTATCCGACATAGAGAAAGTGATTTCCATCCATATACAGTATAAGCCAAGCAGTACTATAGCTCAGTAAAGTTTAGACACAATATGCTTTTTTATGCCCTATGTCGGATCGCTCGTATATTCACACTACATGCAGCCCAGTTCGGTATTTTCAAAAACACATGGAAAGTAGGTTATATGGTTTTCAATGGCACAGTTTACACCAGTGCTTGCAGTTCCAGTGTGCGTTTCAGAAAAAAAGTAGAACATGCTGCATTTTTCCTGCACTGGACTGTACTGGAACGCTGTAAAAAGCATCAAAAATGCACTGGAATCCCTGGGAACGCACCTAAATACACCAAAAACACACTGGAATATGTGGACTTAATTCCAGCTGCAAATTTTTTTTTTTTTAAAGTCAGCAGCTACAAACACTGAAGCTGCTGAATTTTAACTACTTCCCTACCCAGCCATAGTCAAATGACGTCCACAGATGGGATCTCCCATCCTGGGTGGACGTCATATGACGTCCTCGGCTTTGAGGGGGGATATCTGAATGATGCCTGCAGCTAGAGGCATCATTCAGATATCCTTTTCTTGTGCCGGCGATTCTGCGCACCATAAGAATGATCATAGCGGCGGTTCTGTCGCTTGATCGTTCTTATGGGCGGCGGGAGGGGACATCCCCCCCCCTCCCGCCGCCATCCGGTGCTTCTCCGGGCTCTCCCGTGCCATCGGGGACCCAGAGAGAATCGTCTGGCGCCGGTGGTGGGTCACGCGACGAGCATAGAGATGACTGGTGACCAGATGGTCACCAGTCATCTGTATGATCGTCGGAGGCCCGGGCGCGATGTGATGACGTCACGCCCGGGTCCTCATACTGTATGTAAACAAAGCCGCCATTGTGGCTAGAAAGTATGAGATCAGTGAAAAAAAAAATCACGATCTCATTCTTTCCAGCCTGGAGGAGAGATGTGGGGTCTTATTGACCCCACATCTCTCAATAAAGAGGACCTGTCACACACATTCCTATTACAAGGGATGTTTACATTCCTTGTAATAGGAATAAAAGTGATCAAAAAAAAAAGGAAAATAAGTGTAAAAAATAAATAAAATAAGTAAAATAAAAAAATAAATAATAATAAAAAAAATTAAAATGCCCCTGTCCCCGGTAGCTCGCGAACAGAAGCGAACACATGCGTAAGTCCCGCCCACATATGTAAACACCGTTCAAACCACATATGTGAGGTATCGGCGCGTGCGTTAGAGCGCGTGCAACAATTCTAGCACTAGACCTCCTCTGTAACTCTAACCTGGTAACCTGTAAAAAAAATTAAAGCGTCGCCTATGGAGATTTTTAAGTACCGAAGTTTGGCGCCATTCCATGAGTGTGCCCAATTTTAAAGCGTGACATTTTAGGTATCTATTTACTCGGCGTAACATCATCTTTCATATTTTCACCAAAAATTGGGCTAACTTTACTGTTTTATTATTTTTTAATTCATGAAACCATTTTCTTTCCAAAAAAAAGGCGTTTGAAAAATGCAAATACCGTGCAAGAAAAAAAAGTTGCAATGACCGTCATTTTATTCCCTAGGGTGTCTGCTAAAAAAACATATATAATGTTTCGGGGTTCTGAGTAATTTTCTAGCAAAAGAATGATGATTTGTACATGTAGGAGAGAAGTGCCAGAATAGGCCCGGTATGGAAGTGGTAAAAAAAGCCCGGTGTTGAAGTGGTTAATAAGGACACTTACCTGTCCAAGGAGCCCGTGGTGTCGGCCCCCCGAGGCTGATCCGTCCATCAGATTGGATGCAGCCGCTGCCATTCTAAATAAGGGAAACCGGCAGTGGAGTCACGCATCGCTTTCTGAATGGCTTTGTTGCCTTCTGGGACACACAGGTCCCAGAAGGCAGTGGGCGAGCAGCAGAAAATGAGCGAGGCTGAGGCAGAAGTACATTATGTACTTCATTAAAGGTAGGAAGGAAAAAGAAAAAAAAATCATTAGCCAAAAAACGAGGGGTAGTCTTTCCGTTAAGACCTAGTTGAAAAAGTGGAACTCCGCTTTAAGAAAAAAGAGGGGGGGAAATTCACTGGACTGCTTTAAAACCGCACCAAAAACGCACTGGAGCGCATAAAATAATGCATCAAAAACACACATGCAGAAAAGCATCTGGAACGCATCCGGACTGTGTTTCTATAGTGGGAACAGGCCCTAATCTAATGCCGCGTACACACGATCATTATTCATGGCGGTTAAAAAACCGCCGTGAATAATGTCATTAAAAACGAGGGAACGGCTTGTTTCCCTAAGGGAAACACTGCCGCGGAAAACATGTCGAAAAAAACGACGAGAAAAATTAGAACATTTTCTAATTTTTCTCGTCGTTTTTAATGCCGTTTTTCTCGTCGAAAAAAATGACAGAAAGCCCACACACTATCGTTTTTCTCGTCGAATGGGAAAAATGTTGTTTTTCTCGACGAGAAAAACGGCCGTGTGTATGCGGCATAACTCTGCACTTTTTATGCTGACAAATTTTTATCACAAGGATATGAGCATCTCTCTTTCTTTCATCTCAACATCTTTGGTGTATCTAGTACATCAAATTAATATTTAATACTGCATTTGTATCAGCTGGCAAGTAGACAGAGGAAAATAATGCTCTTAAATCAGTTCACAGCAGTTGGCACTGTTTCTGCCAGTTAGGATACATGAGCTGAATGTATCCATAACATTTCTTCTCACCAAAGTACTGCATCTGTTTGACATTCACATACAGTACTTAGGTGGTAACTGAATGTCATCATACATGCATTGCTTACAGCGGATTAAAGAAAACCTATGCTTATGCCGCGTACACACGACCATTTTTCTCGTCGGGAAAACTGTCATTTTTTCACTTGGATGAGAAAAACGGCCGTGTGTAGGCTCTCCAGCAGTTTTCCCAACGAGAAAACCGCCGAGAATCACGACGAGAAAAATGAGAACATGCACTAATTTTTCTCGTCGCGAACCACGACATTTTTTTCCTCTGCAGTTTTCCCATAGGGAAACACTGCTAGGGAGCCTACACACGGCCGGTTTTCTCGACCAAGAGAAAACATATTGTGAAAAACGGCCGTTTGTAGATTGGGAAAAGGGGACCAAGCCGCTCCTCGTTTTTCCCGTCGGGTTTCACGGCGGTGTTTTCACCGCCGAGAAACTCGGTCATGTGTACGCGGCATAAGAGAAATATCCAGGCTGCCAATGCTTCCCATCACCTGCTGAAAAGGCTAGTGGCTTAGCTGTCATGTTGATCCTTGTTTTGAATCTCAGACCTGGAACACGTATGAAGAGTTTTGATCTAACTGGCTTCAATGCAGAACGTTTGTAGTTTACATTTTTAATTCTTATGCTGCTAGAATTAGTAAAGAGATAGGAAAGTATATCATATTTACTTGTTTTAAACAGTTTTTTTTACAATTACTTTCTGGTTTCCAGGCTTAGGCATAATGATGTCATACATCCCAGGAATTTTCAGGAGAGGAGGAGTTTTCTAAGCTGAGCACACCCTCCTGTCTACATGCCTGACTTAAGGGCAGATGGATTCCAGGAAGCAAATCCTACAACACACATGAATTATCTTCCCTTATTTTACTCACAATAGCTGCAGCTAAAAATCATGCATTTTTCAAAGTGATTTTTTTATAAATTAAAGAATGGAGACATGAAGGAATGGGGGAGTTTGCTCTGAATATTAAAAGAGAAGTTGGGGTTTTATAAAAAAATAAAATAAAAATGAAAGTCATCTAGGTAGATGCAGCATTGATTCAATGCTGCATCTGTCCCTCGCCAATTGTAAGACAGAGTCTTCACTAAGTAGAAAGCCGGCAACTGTCAGTCACAAGCTCTCTGCCCTGCCCCTCCAGCGCTTACTGAAGGGCTGGGCTGTCGAGGGGACCGGAGCGAATGGCTCAGCCTGCCAATGGCCCCGAGAGGCTGATCCAGCTTCCGGTCCAGGTATATGGGTGGATCCTGGCTTTCTGCCTTGCGACTTCACAGCCGGTTTCCTACTGTGCATGCGCAAACCGAACTGCACTTTGTAAATGGGCCGCAGTCTTCTAGGACCTGTGAATTGTCCCAGAAGGCTGCGGGGGAAGGAGAACTGAGCCTGAAGTGGGAGTGGGTACCTGTCAAAACCAAGTACCCGCTCCCCCCCCCCAAAGGTGCCAAATGTGGCAGCGGAATGGGGGGGAGGCAGACAAGCAGAGCTTCCTTTTTGGGTGGAGCTCCACTTTGGGTAAGCCAGTAAGTGGTGTACCTTAAACTCCAAACTTTGTGTTAATTGGTACTGTTTGCTAAATTGTGAAGTGCTGTGCGAACTATTGGCGCTATATAAATCATGTAGAAATATAACATTAATAATAATGTATTAATAATAATACTACACACTTGTTCAAGGAAAGCGATTCTGAAAGTACTGAAACCATTGCATCTGCATGACAACCAGTCATCTAGTATTTTCAGAAGGAGATTGGCAGTGACAACCTCCTTAATTCTCACAGCACAGGTTTCCTTAAATACTGCTACATTATTTTCTGAAAACAAATTTCTTTGGTCAAAGTTCCGAAAGTTCTGGCCTGATATTGTAATGTTATATCAGGGGCCAGCAACCTAAGGCCCCATGCACACGAGACGCTGTTATTTGCTGTTGAACGCGCGTTCAGAGGCAGTTGGACGCTTTTTTCAACTGCTCCTGAACCCATTCAATGTTATCCTATGTGTCCATGCACACACTCTCGTTTTTTGGCGTTTACAAGCAGTTGCGTTTAACCTCGTTTTTCCAGAAGCAAAAAAATGGGTTCAGACGCAAACGTTTTCCACGTTTCAGACGCTAAACGCTGTTAAACGCGGCTGAACGCGGCTAAACGCGGTACCGGCGTTTTGCCGCGTTTGCGTTTATAAGCGTTTTTAAAGGTGACCTATTTTTTAACATTAGAAATCTCAAAAATGATGGCAAATGATGAAAAACTATTAAAAAATATAAAAGAAAACTGTAATTGCTTGCATTGCATTGTGGACAATCCACAACTTGTGGCAGGTAACGTGGCAAGTGGACAATCAACAACTTGTGTCAGGTGATGTGGCCAGGTGACGTGGCCAGGTGACGTGGCAAGTGGACAATCCACAGCTTGTGGCAGGTGACGTGGCCAGGTGACGTGGCAGGTGACGTGGCCAGGTGACGTGGCCAGGTGACGTGGCAAGTGGACAATCCACAACTTGTGGCAGGTGACGTGGCAGGTGACGTGGCCAGGTGACGTGGCAGGTAACGTGGCCAGGTGACGTGGCCAGGTGACGTGGCAAGTGGACAATCCACAACTTGTGGCAGGTGACGTGGCCAGGTGACGTGGCAAGTGGACAATCCACAACTTGTGGCAGGTGACGTGGCCAGGTGACGTGGCCAGGTGATGTGGCCAGGTGATATGGCCAGGTGACGTGGCAAGTGGACAATCCACAACTTGTGGCAGGTGACATGGCCAGGTGACGTGGCCAGGTGATGTGGCCAGGTGACGTGGCAAGTGGACAATCCACAACTTGTGGCAGGTGACGTGGCCAGCTGACGTGGCAGGTAACATGGCCAGGTAACGTGGCAAGTGGACAATCCACAACTTGTGGCAGGTGACGTGGCCAGCTGACGTGGCAGGTAACGTGGCCAGGTGACATGGCAGGTAACATGGCCAGGTGACGTGGCCAGGTAACGTGGCAAGTGGACAATCCACAACTTGTGGCAGGTGACGTGGCACGTGATGTGGCCAGGTGACGTGGCAAGTGGACAATCCACAACTTGTGGCAGGTGACGTGGCCAGGTGACGTGGCCAGGTGACGTGGCAAGTGGACAATCCACAACTTGTGGCAGATGATGTGGCAAGTGATACGCTAAATACAAGTACACTGCTGCTCTCTCAGCTGCTGCTACTCACTCTGGTCTCACAAACTGGCTGAAATGGTTAAAATTTACTGTTTTTTGAGCTTAGGGAGGGTCTATGATGAAACGCTTATAAAACGCAAACGTGGTAAAACGCCGCTAAACGCCGCTAAACGCGGCCGCAAACGCGGCAAAACGCGTGTTTATAAACGCCGGTTTCAGCGTTTAAAAACGTGTGTTCAGCAGAGTTTGCACCTGCGTCTCATGTGCATGGGGCCTTAGACAGACGTGCCACCATTGGCAGATTTATAAAGGGCAAAATTGCCCTGGAGCCCTGCCTGCAGGACACACCCTCTTGACAAATGTATGTGTAGCGGGCACCCTCTCCCCAGTCCCCTCTATTAAAGTTCAACTCGCACTGTCTCTGGTCTAGGGGTATGATAGGGGAGGGAGAGGGTGAGCTACGCCAGGCTTCCACCACAGGGGTGATGTGGTATCAGCAATGTCTCTGTTGTTTTTACCTTCGGGTCTGTGCTGTGCATCTGGATCCTCCCTCCAAGAGTCTCCACGAACCTCGTCTGCCAGAAATTGAGCCCCACACCATTAACATCCAACACACTTTTATTGTAGAACATAACATGGACTCCCTTGGCTACAGAACGGAAAAGGAGGTGTGGGTGCGAATAGGCGCAGACACAAATTCGATCCTCCACTCTCCTCCCTGAGAGTGGGCTATGGTCTCCGCACGAGGGAAATTCTCCTTCCGGACGGTCTCCGACAACAGACTCACCCGTCACCGGCAGTATGCTGCACCGGGTCTTCAGATGAGGAGCTCTTCCCGGTCCATTACGCCCACCTCGGATTCAGGCATCCATCCCCAGAGTGCCTTAGGATCCTTCCCTCGCGGAACACAGTGTTGGGCACTGAGCTCCGGACCTCCATCCGAGTACCTCACCCCAGGACTAAAGGTGCCTGAGGTGGAACACGATCTCCGGTGGTCCTCTGGGCCTAGGCCGCCTAGAGGACGAACACGAACCACCGTCCGCAGGCTGAAGGTGCCTGGGACTAAGACCCCGTGACCAAGATGGCCAGCCCCTTTATACCCCCTCCCAGCAAGCACGGCGGGTTCCCCGCCCCACCATACCGCTGCCGAGAGAGGACAAAAAGGAGGCTCAGCACACAGCGGTATCCGTCCGTCAGCCCATGGTGACAGCGCCACCCGATGGGCCGCCGGGAACACACCACTGGTGTCACTAAAAAATTCAAAAATTACCCCGGGAAAGTAAGTACCCGCTACACTCTCCCCCCTGTCATTTGACACTGGTCCCCAGTGTCTGTAGTGAATCATGCCCTCTCCGGCTGACATAATCCAGTCCAGAAAGCAACTAACAAATTGGAAAAACAAAATTTTTTAGGAAAACTATCCTAACAAAGAAGTTGTGTCTGAGCCCCTGTAACAAAAGAGGAGTGAAGAACACCACATTCAACCTGAAATTCAACATTATACTTTTCCCTCCCATCCTGACTAAGAACCAACCCCCAGGTTCCATAATCTTGCCGGGATGTTCTCCTGCAGAGGGAAAAAAAATAAAACCAACACACAAACCCTGACACATGTATTCGTGTAAGAAGAAAAGAAACTTCTCCGAGAAGAAATTCCTTTCCTCCAAAGAGTGAGTGCATGAAAAGTGGAAAAAAAAAACGTTGCGCAAGACTGCCACCTGGTGACAGCCTCGCGGTACTGCACTCGTGGAGCTTCTTCTTTGGCCCTATCTACCCCAGAGTCTGTGATCTTTTTGCAGGAAGATGAAAAAAAACAACAGGAATAGTTCCTCATTCCTTTGGGCACACACAAAACAACTGCCCCAAAAAGTTCAGCAACATGATAAGAGCGGAGTCTCTCTCCTATAGGTAAAAGCGGGGATGCGGCAGAATCAGTGGCTTCAAGTGCTGATCCACGGTCTCCAGATGATACTCCAAATCTTCGCCTTCTTTGCGTCGGATCAACACTTTATCTGCATGGATGTGTCGTCCTAACATCCATTCGGCCTTGCAATCTTTAAAACGTTGTGAAGCATTGGGAGAGCATGCCAGGTACCTGCGGGTGTGCGGAACTTTGAGATGGGTCCACACAAAGTCATTATACCAGCACTCCCTGTACACCTCCACCTCATAAAGCAAGTCCTTCGATAAGTAGGGATACTCCCATCCGTACTCCTCTGCAACCTTTTGGCCAAATAGGCGTTGTAGTCTCGCCAAAGGAGGCATGGTAGCTCTGTCTCCTTCACCAGGCAAAACTATTGATTCTGGATGACGAGGCGCTTTGACCACCTCCAATCTGGGCATCGGTGCCCGTAGCAACAGTCTCTGTACCCCAGCATCAGATGCAGGTTGCGCCGGGGATCCAGGGACAAGCTGGGGACGGGACCCTTCTTCAGGCGCTGACGCCTCCACCCGGGGTGTACTTTCCCCTGTTGACATGGGTGAATTCCGAGGTCTGCGGAATGAAGCAAGCGGTACCCTGTCCCAGCCTTTCTTGGCAAACAAATCATCTATGATGGCATCCTCTCCCAGATCCGAGAGCGATTCCAGGTCGGAGATGTCACACTCCTCCGCGGGTATGTAGCCCTTTGTGGAAACAGAGTCCACACTCCGCGGACTTGCTAGGCCATGCCTTCCTGACACCTCCTCCCACACACCAAGTCTCTTCGCCTGGCCTTTTCTTGAAGTGGGACGTCCGGAACCCTCATCAACGGATCCATCCGGGCCTGTCGTAAGCGTGCGAGATGGTCCACCACCACCGCTGGTCGGGGCTACCACGCTGGTTCTTTTCTTCGGTGGCGGACGCTGCGAGACAGTGGCGACCGAGTCAGCATCCTCGGATTTCTCCCGTAGAGTTTTAACGACCTCCTCCGCGGTCGCTGCAGTGTGCGCAGGGGTGACTCTCACAGCGGTGATTTCTCCTCTCTGAGTGGTGGTACCTGAAGCCCGGCCTGGGTAGATGGTGCTCGGCCTCTCAACTGCCGGATCCACCTCAAACGTGAACTCCCCACAGGCCTCACAGCGTCCGAACGGCTTCAACAGGCACACCAGTCCCGAACACCCGGGACAAATCATACCCAGGGCCTCAACGTCCATACACGAGTATAGGGTGAATCGACCCCTTGGCTTCAGTCGGATCGCCATATCCGTTATCGGAGCAGCAGCAGTCAATGTCGTGGTGGAAGGATGAACCGGAATCCACGAGGTATGTCCAAACATGGCGACCTGTTGCTGATCCATCGCACACTGCAGAGTTTTCGCGCCAATGTCCCACGTGTAGTCCCTTCACACGTATTGGACTCCTCCCCTTTTGCTCCAGTTCACGGGCTTTCTTACTTTCCTTGGTTGAGCCACGCCCACGAACCAAGCAGCGGGGGTTGTTTCTGGTGGCAGAGTGCAATTAGAAGCCCCCACGTGTACTGCTTCACACGGCTGAGCTTCCCCCCGTTCACCGCTCTTCCTGCGTGGGCCTTTCCCTTCTTGGGGTCATGTCTACGACTTCGAGCAGGGCTGCACTTCGGCCTATTCGTTTAACTCTTCCAGCAGACACGTTCCATACAGTGATGCACAACACAATACCGGACCCGAGCCCCCACGTGTAGCGGGCACCCTCTCCCCAGTCCCCTCTATTGAAGTTCAACTCGCACTGTCTCTGGTCTAGGGGTATGATAGGGGAGGGAGAGGGTGAGCTACGCCAGGCTTCCACCACAGGTGTGATGTGGTATCAGCAATGTCTCTGTTGTTTTTACCTTCGGGTCTGTGCTGTGCATCTGGATCCTCCCTGCAAGAGTCTCCACGAACCTCGTCTGCCAGAAATTGAGCCCCACACCATTAAAGTCCAACACACTTTTATTGTAGAACATAACATGGACTCCCTTGGCTACAGAACGGAAGAGGTGTAGGTGCGAATAGGCCCAGACACAAATTCGATCCTCCACTCTCCTCCCTGAGAGTGGGCTATGGTCTCCGCACAAGGGAAATTCTCCTTCCGGACGGTCTCCGACAAGAGACTCACCCGTTACCGGCAGTATGCTGCACCGGGTCTTCGGATGAGGAGCTCTTCCCGGTCCATTACGCCCACCTCGGATTCAGGCATCCATCCCCGGAGTGCCTTAGGATCCTTCCCTCGCGGAACTCAGTGTTGGGCACTGAGCTCCGGACCTCCATCCGAGTACCTCACCCCAGGACTAAAGGTGCCTGAGGTGGAACACGATCTCCAGTGGTCCTCTAGGCCTAGGCCGCCTAGAGGACGAACACGAACCACCATCCGCAGGCTGAAGGTGCCTGGGACTAAGACCCCGTGACCAAGATGGCCGGCCCCTTTATACCCCCTCCCAGCAAGCACGGCGGGTTCCCCGCCCCACCATACCGCTGCCGAGAGAGGACAAAAAGGAGGTTCAGCACACAGCGGTATCTGTCCGTCAGCCCATGGTGACAGCGCCACCCGATGGGCCGCCGGGAACACACCACTGGTGTCACTGAAAAATTTAAAAATTACCCCGGGAAAGTAAGTACCCGCTACATATGTTGATAAAATATAAAGATTAATAATTTAAAATACATTTGGTTATTCAAGATTTTTCTAGTGCTAAACCTGGGTATACACCAGTACAATTTTGAACATGATTTTGAATGAATTTTGAAAATTCAGACAAAAATTCACAGTACATTTGAATATCATTCAAAGTACCAGTAGTTCAAGATTTTGTTTGCTTTTAACATTCGATTTTAGAATTAATGGACTTTACCAAACAATATACATGGTTAGAAACTTGTACATTTGAGAAAAAATTTCCATCCTGCACCCTGGAATTTTCCCATCACTGTGGTCAAAAATGAATGTCAATTTTGCCCCACTATTAATTAGAAATACAAACAGCATTCTTACAATTAAAAATGTTGAATGAAATTCTACTAGTGTATACCCAGCATAAGTGTAGGAAGAAAGACTATTTGTAGATAATGTAACGTGATGCAAGTAGCTGTAAATTGGTAAAAATTACTGTACTTAGCTTAGATAACTTTAGCATTGCCATGTTCAGAGTTACATTTTTTTTTTTAAATTGGCCACATTTTACGCTCTCCCCAAAGTTCACAAGAATCTCAAAAATCCTCCTGGCAGGTCTATCATTTCTGGGAATGAATCACTCACGGAAAAAGCTAGCAGATATGTGGATTCCTTTCTGATGCCCCATGTCACCTGTCTTCTATCCTACATTCATGATACAAAGGATCTCTTGAAACACATAGGAGGGGACTCATGTTCCCCCGGATGCCCTGCTCGTAGCTGTGGATATAGAGGCTCTTTACTCTAGTATCCCTCATGAGCGGGGTATCCGGGCGATCAAGTCCTTTCTTTTCTAACAAGATCAGACCACCTGGTCCATAACGGTTTTGTTCTGGATCTACTCAAGTTTATATTAACTAGAAATCACTTTATTTTCATGAACCAGGCTTATTTACAAATGCAAGGAGTGGCGATGGGCACTTGTTGCGCTCCTTGATATGCCAATTTATACCTAGGTGGTTGGCAGAAGTGGATCTTTTCTGATGAGAAGTTTGCGTTCTGGTTGACCAAGCTACAATATTGGTTCCACTACATCGATGATATTTTAAATATCTGGACAGGGTCCAGGGATGAACTCTTAAACTTTTTGGAGGCTCTCATTATAAATGATTTCAACTTCTTGAGGTATACACATACTTTTAGTACTCAACAGATTGCTTTTTTGATCTTTTTATTCTTGTTTATGAGAATGGCTACATTGTAACCTAGTCCATCTTGCACACCTAGTTCGCACCCTGCTCCATTGATCAGGAGCATACCTTATGCGCAATATTTGTGTCTTTGCAGGAATTATTCCTCTGATGAGGACTTCTTCCGTCAATCTGGTCTATTACGATCGAGACTACTCGATAGAGGCTATTCTAAAACCCTACTAAGGAAAGCTTATAACAAAGCTAGGGCAAGATCCAGATTATCCATTCTCAATGCTCCAGGAATTAATGAGATCAACTCATATAAACCCTTTTTGTAGAGATCCATTTGACTATACTATTCTGTCACTTTCTATTTGTGATCTGATGCGATCCTATTCATGTATAATTTCTTCAGCATTATTCTGATGAAGTGTGGGATTATTGTTTCCTTAAGACCCTATTTTCTTATTGATCCGGTGTTACCGTGTCCTTATCTGGACAATGCAATTCAAGGAATTTAGGCATTAAAACCAATTTATTTTGGCACTTTGTGATTGAACTATATTTAAGTATATACAAATTTGCTGATTTAATTCTAATTTAATATGCAGTAGTATGATATGTCCTTTTTTGGTTTTCCTCCGTGGTTGGTGTGGCTATTTTGCATAGGAGCATTATGCTCCCACTGTCAGTGCCTTTGTGCTTGGTGTTCAATCTTTCCCGGGCAAGTGTGTGTGATCTCCCATCCTATTGACATTATTGGGTTGTCTACTAGATGGCGCCCTTGGATGCCATTTTGTCTTAGGATGGGCGGACGGCGCCTGTTTGTGGTTTTTCTACTAAGGTGCCGTTTTGCGGTACTGCGCATGTGTAGTCCGGGATCGTCATCTGGCGGCGCCTTGGCGCTCTGCTGGTATCGTCATCCGGATAGGAATCAGGAGTGCTTGGGTGTACTTAATGGGAGCTGGTCTTCATAAGCCTGCTTTGTGGCAGGGTGCATGGCGGTGGAGACATCCAGTGGAGTGGTCTGATTGGTCAGTATTTGCCTTGATTTCAGCTTTTAGTTCAATGTTCTTATGCAGCTATTTGCTTTTGTGTTTGATGGTTATTTATATACTTGCCTATCTTAGGTCATCTAGTTGGACATGTTCTGGTTTGGAGATGTTGCTTGATGGTTACCACGCCTGTATCTACCGATTGCTGGGTTTCCTGCTGGAGCCAGTGGTTTTGGGTTACTTTATCTGTGACCTCAATACAAAAATCATGATTCTATCTATGCACATATCTCTGACTGGGTGAATGTCTTTGTGGTCATGCATTGGGTGGCTCTGTTGCATTTGATATATAGCACTTGTGCTGTAACAATTCCATATTCCCTCATTCTTGTTCTCTGGTGTGTGTCTTTTACCCCATATAGAACATCTATGTTGATCTTATGCAACTATCATCTACTTTGGATTACAGTGCACTCCTGGATGGATGATCCATACTCCCCGCCTTGCTACATATTCCTATAAAGATTCTCTCTCTCTCTCTCTCACATTTTACCTGGTTCCCGCACTCGCCCGGGAGATTGCCTTTACAGGCCTTGTGACGCCGAAGCATTCTGGTGCTGACCTTTTTGGTAAGTTCTTGTTTCTATTACAGCATTTCTTCTTGGCCGTATTTATACCACAGGATTTTCTAGAGGGAGATAGCATGGTTTCCATGTGTATTTAGGCCATAGATATATGAGGTTTCACTATGATGTTAGTCATTTTGTTGATTCATTTTATCCCTGTTATTTCATTTTGATGTTTAGATGTTGGCTTATTTCATATGTTTTTCTTTTAGATTTAATATTCTCTAACAAGTATACTCCTGAGGAAACGGGTCACCGCGAAACATGTAGAGTTGGCAACTGGAGAATTATTTCCGTAAATGTATTGCGGAATTCCTGCTCATGTTTTTTAAAAATTATGTTTGTATAATAAATTTATATTTTTGTAATTCCCTTGTGTAAGTCTATACTGTACCATATTGCCTCCTCAATTGCAAAAGTTTTCTCTTTAAAGCGGTGTTCCAGCCGCGATTTTTTTTTTTTAAAAGTCAGCAGCTACAAACACTGTAGCTGCTGACTTTTAATAAGGACACCTACCTGTCCTAGGTGCCCGCGATGTCGGCCCCCCCAGGCTGATCCCTCGATCATGGCAGGTCCCAGGGCCACCATCCTCACTAAGGGAAACAGGCAGTGGAGCCTTGCGGCTTCACTGCCCGTTTCCTACTGCGCATGTGCGAGTCGCATGGCGTTTTCTGAATGGGCGGCTATTCTCTGGGATACAGTTCCCAGAAGACACCGCGCCCTATTTCGCAGCAGACAATGCGAGAAGGATGAGGAAGAAGACCAGCCGCGGACTAGGAAGATCTGCCTAGCAACCACAATTTCTGGAAAGTAAAAAAAGAAATGTTTTTTTTATTTTTTTTCTTTTCATTTTTTGGAGCACATTTATGTAATTTTTTTTTTAGGGTGGACCTCCACTTTAATGTTAGAACGAAGGACCTTCATCTATTTTTCTATCAAGTAGGATTTCACATAAATTGTTGAGTTGGCCATTGTTATCTCTGGAAGCTAAAAAGTACAAAGAAATGAAGGGTCTATAATTATTATCATAGGTGTATTTTAAATGATAGAGACAGAATATTAACCAAAAATCCAGAAAAACATATAAAACAAATGCTATAAATTAAATCGGTTGTATACCCGCTGACACAATTTTTTTTTATACCCCTGTAAGACAAAAGGCATAATGAGCTAGTATGCACAGCATACTAGCTCATTATGAAATACTTACCTTAGAACGAGGCGTCGGTAACTCACCTGGTCCATGCCGAGGTAGCTGACATGTTGCCTGTCTTCCGGGTATCGCGGCTCCAGCGCTTTGAGTGGCTGGAGCAGCAATGTCTTCACTCCCGCGCATGAGCGCGGGTGACTTCTTTCCGGCAAGGTCCAGCGTCTGCCGGGCCTTCAGCCGAGAATCCCCTGTGCGCATGTGCCGCTGCAGTCAGCGGCTCATTGCAAGGGGAATATCTCCTAAACCGTAAAGGTTTAGGAGATATTTTTTTACCTACAGGTAAGCCTTATGATAGGCTTACCTGTAGGTAAAAGTAAAAAAAAAAGACTATACAACCGCTTTAAGTTGCAGTTTAATGAGTAAAATAGGTATTTAACCCCTAAGAAAAACATGACTTAGTTCTTTGTGGAGAAACCCTTGTTGGCAAGCACAGAGGTAAGACGTTTCTTGTAGATGGTGACCAGGTCTGCACACATCTCAGGAGGGATTTTAGTCCATTCTTCTGTACAGATCTTCTCTAAATCCCTAAGGTTTCTTGGCTGTTAAAGGCAACTCAAAGTTTCAGCTCCCTCCTTACATTTTCTATAGGATTAAGGTCTGGAGACTGGCTAGGCCACTCTATGACCTTCAAAAACAATGAATTTCTTTGTAAGTGGGCAAACTTACAAAATCTGCAGGGGATGAAATAATTTTTTCCCCCCCTGGATAATTTGTCAGTTACAATGACATGCTAAAGTGCCCAGAGTCTCTCCCCCCCCCCCCCCCCCCCAGGTCAAATGGATGCTCTGTAGTCACGTGTCTACAAAATGATTTGATATTTCTTACTAAATCATAAATGTTGTAAAGTTTTGTTAAATATTATCTAGTCTGTAGTGTGGTAAGCTTACCAGACAAATTCTTATGATTGTAAAAGGTGGCCTTTGCATTTGGATCCACATGTGTCTGCAAACAGATTTTTTCACACCTGAAAACAGTGTCAACTTACAACAGATAGTTTAGAGGTGTTTGTGCAGCTGAAATTAACTTCCTACAAGCCAGACATAGCACAACTAAGTTGTGAAAGGATCACACTGAAGCAAAGGCCAGTTTGCTGTTCAGTACACATCAGTGGTAAATATGAACACGTTTTGAGTGTACACCTGTTAATCTAGTAATAATTAATGAGTTTAACTTGCTATTGGCAATAGAGCAATGAGTATAAAAAATGAAACTGAAATATGCGACAAGCTCTTATTCACCACCATGCTGGATGCTGGATGTCTAATGCTTCTAAATTGACACAATGTGGAAAAGGTTGTTGACTGCTGTGCTATATATTCAACTGCTAAACACATTGTTTAAGTTGGCTTTAAATGGGTCAGTTTTTGTGGTCAACCAGTGGGTTGAACGAAAAAAAAACTGACCCGATTCTCTTATACACATACTTGAGGTAGATGGAAAATCCTCCTCGCTGTGTAATTGTATTCTGACACCAGGGAGACACTTCCCCATCATCAGGATACACAGATCAGCACTGCAGCCTATTACAGTGGCGGCTGGTGGGCTTTTCTTTTGGGGGGGCGGCAAACAAGGAACACCCCCCGGTGGCGTTGGCACAGCACTGAAACCCCCCCCCGGGCGTCCAGGACTTACCCATGGGCTGTGGTGTCCTCTCCTTCTATCCTAGAGTGCGGGCAGCGACCGCGGCAGGTCGCTCCTCCAGTTTCCTCCACCGTGTCTCCTCTTCTGCCAAAGCGCTAGGCATCCAATAGGATCGCCTGACGCTTTGGCCTATCAGGAAACAGGTCTCTTGATTGGCGGGGAGGAAGTTTAGTGTGAAAATAGCGAAAATTCACTCGCTATGGTCACAGAACTGGGTGGCCTAGGAGCGCAATGCTCTGCGTTCCGAGGCCACCCTTTTTTGAAGCCTATTAGAGCCTCTGGCTCTAATCAGGTTCTTCAAAATAACACTCGCCCCGCATTGAAATCCATGGTCCGGTGCCACTTATATGTAGATGAGGAGGCCGGATGCATGTATAGGGGGGGCCGTTCCCATGCGCCACTGGCCTATTACCTGCAGCTCTAATTAAGCAAAAATATACTGACAGGGCGTTAGTCGATAGATAGACGCCAAAAATGGAACAAAATTGGACTGAACCGGGTAAATTTCGACCCATGTATGGCCAGCTTTACAGCTTTGTTAAACTGAGGACTATACTCAACTATAAACCCAATAATTACTACTACTAACCTGTAATTGACTATAGATTAAACAAAAATAGATGCGCTGTCCTTTGCAAGTGTTAAATCAGTAGTGACCAAATTGCCTAAATTAAGCAATAAAGTGTGTAACTTGTTAATCAAATAAAAGTCCATCAAGTCCACTGAGATTCATACAGCCAGAATATGTGCAATCTAGTGCTTATTTTAGTGTGTCACATCATCATCTTACCTGATATCAGTAATCTTTAAATTATAAGAGAACTGCAACACTTCAGTTAACAGCTCTCAATGCAGCAGCACCCACAGCCCGTTCACAGCTCTCAAAATGAATCACTTATAACCTCAGAGAGCACAAGGAGGAACAAAGGCAGACCACATTGTGTAAAACCTCTAAAACAATGTGTTTTTTTTTTTTATAAAAGAAAGGTACCCACAATATAGAAAAAGTGAGCATGTATCACCGCAGTCAGTGGGCAGGATGACATCACAGGGGAGGCCTTGCCCAATACATTTTGTCGCAAAGAGGACATTGTCAGGGGACAGGAGCTCCTGTCCCCTGACAATGTCCTCTTACCGGTATTACACTATGTGGTCTGCCTTTGTTCCTCCTTGTGTTCGCTGAGATTATCAGTAATTCATTTTGACAGCTGTGAGCGGGCTGTGGGAGCTGCTGTACTGGCATCTATTAAAAAAGCAAGATTGACTGTCTTCGCTTTTGTCTTTTGCAATTAACTTCTGCAAATGCATTGGATTCAATATGGAAGGCAAAGTTCGTTTTTTGTTAAAAATTATAAAAAAATGGTTCTTGAGTGTTTTTCTTAGCTTTTTAGTTATTTGATGTCTTTTTCACACTAAGAAAAATAGAAAGCAACAATTTACACAAAAGTAAATGTAAGTTCAGATACTGTCGCAATTCTGATGCACACTTGAACCCGGGGGGAGGATAAGGTATAGAATTGAATGAATTAAAGGAATAAAAAATGCTGCCAGCAGCTAGGATAGAGACCAGGAATTCGTCATATAACTTCTTAAGAATATAATACAAAAAAAAGATCAACCAGAAGCAAGTTTCAACCGTTAAAGTGTAATTCTAGTCAGAAAATTAAAGTCATTGTAATGGTATTTTTTTTAAAAAACAAACCTGTCATATTTACCTGCTTTAACAGCCCCGATCCTCTTCTTCTCGGGTCCCCCACCAGTGCTCCTGGCTCCTCCCTCCTTCTGAGTGCCTTCATAGCAAGGCACTTGCTATAGGGGCACTCGTGCAGGCTTGATCCCGAGCTGCACTATGTGTGCCCCCCTGTCTCTTTCTCTCTCCACAGGCTGTGATGAATAGCAGCAGGAGCCAATAGCTCCCGCTGCCTCCATGGACAGGTAGAAGAGAGAGAGTGGAGAGTGACGCTGCTCTCAGGCACAGCAGAGAATGTAGTAAAGAAAAAAACTGTGCTGTTTTACACACTATACTCAAGCTGCAACTCAAAGTGAAATACACACAAATAAATACAAAAACATAAGGAGCTACGCTTATACATGAATAATTAAAGACAAATGCAATTAAATAAATCAGCAAGTATCAAAATAAAAAACAACAAACTCAACAAATAAAAAAAACGTAAAATAAATTGGTAAAAAAGTTAAAGTCCCTTTAAGAACTTTCAAAAACAGGAAAAGTTCATAAGAACACCATGTGATAAGATCTTCAATGGTTAAAGAGAACGTGTGAATCCACCACCACGTACAGTGCAGGCTTACCAGCTCTACAAGCTGTCAGAGCTTATAGCTAATATCCAGCTAGGGCCTTTGATCTTCCCAACACCTCCGGTGGCAAAAGAGCCAAAAGTTCCTGGAGACTTGGCAATGACCCAGCAATCAGCAAGCAGCCGCAGGAATGACATCGGTAGGTGGATTATGCCAGTAGAAAAAATGAAAAAAGATTCATCCATCGGTAAAACCAGGTGGTGTTTATTGTATATAAAGTCTGCACTAACAGACCGACAATGCAAGAGTAAAAAATTCCATAAAAAGGCCGGCCGACAAGTAGTAAACACACGCCCGTGCAAGCGGAACGTGAGAACAGCGTGGTGACATCAGCACGTTGCTCCTCCCTACGTGTTTCATCACTAAGCGGACATCGTCCTGGGGCACGGGCGGCGTACTGACGCACCGCTATAAATAATCCACAGACCCACTCAAGCCTCGATCTGAGCCTCGAGCGGCTGACGTTGATAGCAGAGAATGTGATAGGCTCCTGCAGCTGTCTGTCTAGGAGGAGGGAGCAGGGACATGGCTTGTTGGGTACTATGCATTTCAGTGGATGCACACAGCCCCATCTGGCAGTGCACATGCACAGGTGTCTCCTTACAAACAGGGATGCAAGAGGTTCAGGGACCAGCCAGGAAACCAAAAAAGGAAAATTTTCATGGAAGCCAACTATACATCCTATGTGAGCCTGGACTTCCCTGAATGAAAAAAGGGTTCACTTTAACCAGTAGCAGGATACACAGAGGTGCTTACATAAGGGAATATCTATTTACTTCAGCCCTCCTAAAATATTGGTGCCTGGGTACCACCACCAGAGGACAAGCAAATGTCTCCTTGCCTCTTTTTATCAATGGTAAAACGTATTTTTGAAAGTTAAGCCAAGTACAGAACAAGGGCAGGTAGCATTGCTGACACTAGAGATACTTTGCTTTGCTTTATGTACCTCTAATCTTTTTTCAATCATCAAAGTGTTTCATGTAGTCGAAAACGAGCTGTTGTGACGTGTTTACAATATGCCAAGGTAACAATCTTGATTAGAAATATTCCACAGTGACACTTTCATTAGTTACACTGTTTGACTTTGTTAGCTTTGCTTATCAAAGGTACCAGTAATGCTATAATAGTCTAATAAATCAGATGCCATGTAACAGTCCTCTACACAGATTAACACCGCAGGACTGATGCCTTAATTTTAGTTTTTTTGTACAAGTATTAATCATAGATTTTTAACAAACTCATACAACCTATAACAGAATTCTTCAAATTTGGCAGATCTGGGTACTATGATATCGAGGAGCTGAATGAAGGAATATAAGGGCAGGAATGCAAAGACTTATTTCTTGCAGCATCGTGCTTTCACCCAGCAATATTTTTGATCCCAAAAGGTGTGTTTCTGGTTCCAACTAAGGGCAACTTACTGCCCACATTTCTGGTAGTGTGCGCTTCCCTCTGAATTTGTCGTTAGCTAGCACATACCTTTCATTCTGTCCTCTCTTTCCAACCCTCAGCCATCATTTTCTATATAAAGAAAAAAACAGGACATTATACTGGTTCCATATACAAACGGTCCACTCTAATAAAGCTTTAGCACACGCTTGGTATAATGACTGTTCTGCCCTCACAATGTGTTCAAAGTACAAAGCTTGGCAGACAGCTAACAGCTTCCCAACAAAGACTCAGGAGGAAGGGCTTATAGTTGAAATCTTTACTGAGAATAAGTTTTTTGTAAAACTGCAAAACACAAATTATAAAAATATGCATTAGCATTTAACATTACATCACAAATGCAAATAGTAACAGGCATGCTACAATACTGTTAAGGCACTAGCTAGCAAAAATGTGGCCTAGCTGAGTGAACTTCCTGACAGACACATTCCACCAAACACACACATAAAATGTAGTTGCATTAGTAGAACATATACTGACTAACTGAAAACTAATGACTGCTTACTTACAGACTTATGCTTCCAAGGCCTGTATTAAGAAATAGTGGAGGTCTTTAGCATGCTTCCTTCTCTGTAGAAAGATTGTTCAATATGACTGCTGAGCAGGAAGTGGGAGGAATATACTACAGTTCCTGCTAGTAATGGATTCCAATTTAAAGCAACAGTACGATCAGTAAATATATACCTTATAATCAGAACACTCCCCACCTGGCATAATGAACATTATACCACTATGTTTCCTTTTTAAGAAGTAAAACAACTTCAGAGATAGGCCTAAAGTACACCTTAGGGGTGCCCTGTCTCATGACTTTAACTTTGACCTTTCTAACCTTACTATCATTACTAGGTACAATCTCGACAATGAGTCCAACTGGCCATTCGTTTCTGTGGACCTGAGCGTCTTTTAGTAGGACGACATCTCCGACTTGTAGGTTAGGCTTGTCAATTTGCCATTTTCTGCGTGACTGGAGTGTCACCAGGTACTCTTGTTTCCATCTATTCCAGAAGATGTCTGCAAGACTCTGAACTTGCTTCCATTGCTTGGTGTAAAGATCTTTGAGACCAAAATCTCCTGTGGGAGCTGTCACTGTTTCCATCTTCTGGGTCAAAAGCATTGCAGGTGTCAAAACTGTTGGCATTTCTGGATCGGTAGACACTGGAACTAAGGGTCGAGCGTTCATGATAGCCATGACTTCAGCCATAAGTGTGATGAGAACTTCATGTGTAAGGCGAGTAGAGCTAACCTTCGAAACATGGCATCCAGAATGCGACGAGCCACTCCAATCATCCTCTCCCAAGCTCCTCCCATATGTGACGCATGAGGAGGATTGAAGGTCCAAGTGCATCTTTGATCTTGAAGATAAGCACTCGTCTCAGAGTCTTCTGTAAGGATCCTTAACTCCTTACAGGCCCCAGTAAAGTTGGTGCCCCGATCTGAGCGGAGTTGCTTCACAGGTCCTCAGATAGAGAAAAATCTTCTCAAAGCATTGACAAAGCTTGAGGTAGACAGAGACTCAATGACTTCAATGTGTACTGCTCTTGTACTCATGCAAGAGAACAGAACAGCCCAACGTTTACTTTCTGCACTGCTTCCTCTGGTCCGACGTGAGGAGATGTTCCAAGGACCAAAGACATCTAGGCCAACATGAGTAAAGGGTGGGTTTGAAGAAAGTCTATCAGCAGGTAAGTCTGACATCTTCTGCTCTTCAAGTGTCAGGGTCACCTGTGGCCAGGTGACAGATGCACACCGTAGGGGGACAGGAGTGCACCGCGAGGTAGTGAACCCTATGGCTGGCTTCTGCGGGTAGGAAACTGGGTGGTTGTGGAAAGCGGGACCAGAGGAGCACAACCGAGATCCTAACGGAAGCTAGAGCCAAGATTCCCCAGGGCGCGGAGTCTAAGACCCAGCTGGTCTTCTCCAGGGCCTCCAGTGGTGAGGATGTTGCGCTGCAGGCTGGGACCAGGTCGCGGCCCCTGGAGTTTCCTAGCTCACGCCCCGTAGGATAAGGGGAAAAGAGGGGGAAGCAGCAGCACAAGATAAGGGAGAACCGAAACAAGCCGAAGGTCAGGGGCCACAAGCAGACAAGGATAACGAAAGAACGAGCCGAAGGTCAAGGGTCAAGAGCAGACAGGAATAGTCGGGGACAAGCCAATAACGTAACAGAGAGACAGACGTAGCACACGGCAGGCAAGAACCCAAACACACAATGCCTAACAAACACGTTGATCAGCAAGGCAGGCTTGCAGTGCACAGGTTAATATAGTGTTCTGTGATAGGGCCTGGGGTGGAGTCAGGCTGGGAGGAGATTATAAAGGAAGCCAGGTGAAGGAGGTCTGGTCTCTAGATGAACACATGAGGAGGAAGGTAAGGTAAACTTGGATCGTTCTTGGTCTCTGCAATTTTCCTGATGAATTCACAAAAAAAAGAAAATGGAGGGAAGGAAACCTTGTCCTCTCTTTTGTATGATGACCCTAGTGCAGTCCATTTCTCTTGCAAACCATACGGGAGCTTGGAGACAATTGGGTTTACCCCTCTTGGAGTGTCAAGGTAACTGAGTCCAGGTAGTTTTGGGTCAGTCTTGGCTAGCTGAAGCTCAAGGAGAAGGTCACTCAGTCTCTGGAACTCCTTGTTGTCCTTACCGGATATCTTTGGGAAAGTTTCCAGACGCATGAACAAAGCATTTTCTATAGCTTCTGGACTGCCATAACTTTGCTCTAGTCGCTCCCATGCAGCTGTGAGGCCTGCAGTAGGATTGTCCATGAAAACCGATCTTAGGGGGCGTGGCCTGGCACGCGACGAGGATGGCAGCGCACTAGAGGAGCTCCTCAGCACGCACGACCATTAGAAGCCCTACACCCGACCACAGGCTCTCAGATGCCGGGCAGAAGGCTGTATTCAACTCCCCGCTCCCACCTGCGCCGCAACACCGGATCATCCGCAGCGAAAAACATAGCGGACATCTTTAAAACTCAGCAATCAGGCCGCAACGGATCTCCGAGATCCAAGATGGCGCCGCCGCAACACGAGGAAGATGATAGCGAGGACTCCCGAGCAGCGCCTGTAGACTCTAACAGGGGTAAGCCTGCATCAGATCACCCCTTAACATTGGCAGATATGTCTGTGATAGCCAGGCAGGGGCGAGGTGGGAGCAGCAGACCCAACACACCGGGCAGACACGCGGGGCCTTCCAGGGACCGAAACGCAGAGTGACACTTCGCAGCATTGCTGGCATTCCCCTACTCCATGTTCCTGCTAACTGCCTCACCTCTCCACCTGTAGTGAGACCTTTGTTCGTGCTCTGATCCGCTACCATTACTCACCTTACCCATGTTGCCTTGTTGGTAATTAATGCCTGACTTGGGCCCTTCGGGGTAACTATCCATCACCTCCTTCACTTGAACCCAGGCTTGAGCCCTTTCCTGACACACAGGCCGATCTGGAATACTGAGGACTGTTTGCGTCTTTATACAGCCATTATACCTAATCAACCTCTATGATCGGCCTCATTGAAATGAATGTCGGAGTTTGACCTTTGACCCTTCCAATGACTTGCCCTGGACGTGGCTTAATGTCAGAAAAATTCCCCTTTTTTTTTTGTGAAAATATGCATTCTGTCAGCCGCAAGGTCTGCCTTCTCATCCCAAGAGATGTATCCTTGCCTCCTAAGTGGTTTGTCTCTACGACGCCCAGATTTTCCAGCCCCTACCGAATACTTCAACTCTTACAGATTTATCATGGTAGATTCTGGGTGCACTTGGTCCTTCATTTCCTGCTAATAGGGATCCACATGTACACAGACAATATACATACCTATAAGTCTTTGCTCAGCGGGCTGGAAGGGGTTTATAACTGCACTTATCCCTGATGCTCCCTTTTCTGTGAGCGGTTGTTTATTGTTCATTTTTTTTTGCCTAAGAAAATTTAGTTACACCATGGTCGGGTGTACAACACATTGAATTGTTTAATATGTTTTCTCTAACTTGGTTGTGTGGGCGGTGACTGGGAGGATCCTTTCATTTGGTCGGGTCTCCCTTGGCATCGCTCTTCTGGGTGGGCTGTCGTCGGGTCGTGTGTCTCCCAACGACCCCACAGAGAGCTCCTTGCTCCCCCCTTTTGGGAAGCAGGGATCTCTACTATAAGTTGGCAACTATCCCTTCCTGGGAGGGGTTTTGACCACCCAGGAAGTGGGACGATTTCTACGCCATCTTCTTATTGTGTCTTTCTCTTTGACCTTCTGTTTCTTCATAAATCTTTATTTCTCCCCTCTCTCTTTCCCCCCCCCTTTTTTTTTTTTCCCCAAAAAGTATTTTTTAGAAGTGCTGTTGGATTGTTGTCTTAGTTTTTAAGCACAGATACTAACTCCCACGGTATAGTCTTCATTTTGATTTATTGCAGAGTGATCCTAGGGACACCTCCTTCTGACCTCCCTCATGGCTTACTCCTCCCTGGGGCGATGCCCCACGGTGATATCACATAACATCAGGGGCCTAAACATCCCAGAACACCGCTCCACTCTTCTGAAGGAACTCAGGAAAGGTAGGCCCCATTTTGTATTTCTTCAGGAGACCCATTTCAAAACGCGCCAGATACCGAGACTCACAGATTCATATTTTACCAGAGCGATCCACGCCACGAATGATGAATCTAAGACCAGAGGGGTATCCATATTGATCAGTAGGGACGCCTCTTTTGAGCTGTCGGAACAACTCTGTGATACGCAAGGTAGATTTGTGTTCCTGAAGGGGACTTATGCAGGCACACCTGTAACACTTGCAAATGTGTACTTTCCAAATAGAGCCCATGTCAAGTTCTGTCAGAAAATAGTCAGGGAACTCCAGGGGTTTGCGGCTGGTTGCACGATTCTTGGGGGGGATTTTAATGTGCCTCTGAATCCCCTCTTGAATACGTCCAATGGCAAGACATGTATCTCTTATAAGATCCTAAAGAAGACAAAATCGCTACTACAATCCTTGCAATTGATAGACACTTGGCGCTTCCTTGACCCAGACGGCCGTGATTACACCCACTTCTCTGTTCCCCATTCAAGATATGCCAGATTGGATTATCTGTTCATAACACAGAGGGATCTTCCCAGGGTTTCCGGGGCACATATAGGTCTTCAGACGATCTCTGATCATTCCCCCATATCCCTTTCACTAGACATGTCACGTGTGACCAAACAACAACCCACTTGGCGCCTGAACGCTTCACTATTGACTGACCCAGATCTACTACCGAAAATCTCTGCCGAACTGACAGACTTTTTTAAAACTAACGTTACCCCAGGGATGGATCCTTTGATTGTTTGGGAGGCCCACAAATGTACTATTAGAGGGATGTTGATTGCGCTGGGTTCTAAACGCAAGAAAGAAAGAGAGGCCACCATTCAGACTCTGATTACAACGATCAATTCCCTAGAGACACAACACAAGCAATCTTTGTCGATAGACTCTGCTACTCGGCTGTTAGAGACTAGGCGGGAATTACAGTTGTTACTTGATTCAAGAGCGAAGCGCATGCTATTTTTCAAAAAAAAAAAATTTACTACGAGTCCGGGAATAAGACGGGCAGAGTGCTGCCAGAGCCTTGAAGGAACATGCTTCCTTCAACAACATTGCCGGTATCAGAAACCCAGCGGGGAAACTAGATGTTGCATCAGAGGCGATTGCGGGACATTTTCATAGTTTCTACTCTAAACTCTATAACTTACCCCCCCAACATAAACAGCCACATATGGAAGGAGACAGGACACAGATTATACAAGAGTATTTAGCTAAAAGTGGTCTTCCAGCTATATCAGAGCTTGACTCTATCTCACTGGAATCCCCAATTTCCTCCTTGGAGCTCAGACAGGCTATTAAACAGCTGAAATCTGGCAAAAGCCCTGGTCCGGACGGGTACTCGGCAATTTACTATAAGACCTTTATAGACACCCGAACAGAACCGCTGAAAGAGGCTCTGAACTCCCTGTCTGGGCCCAAGGAGATCACTCCCGACTTCTTGACCGCACACATAGCAGTGATTCCGAAACCAGGAAAAGACCCAGGTGAATGCGCTAGCTATAGGCCCATTTCCTTGTTGAATTTGGACGTGAAGTTGTTCGCAAAGGTCCTGGCCTTGAGGTTGGGCCCACTTCTGCCAAAGCTAGTTGGTTTGGAGCAGGTGGGCTTCATACCTGGCAGGGAAGCAAAAGATAACGTTACCAAAAGCGTTGCTTCTGATTCATGCAGCGAAGGTGCGAAAGATCGAAGGCTTTCTCCTCTCCACTGATGCGGAGAAGGCCTTCGATCGGGTGGCCTGGGACTTCATGTTGGCAGTATGTGCCCGAGTGGGCCTGGGTCCGCACATGCTGTCGTGGATTTTGGCATTATATAGGAACCCCTCTGCGTATCTAAAAATAAATGGTACTCTATCTAAAAAGGTATCCATCTCTAATGGCACCAGACAGGGATGCCCATTGTCACCCCTGTTGTTTATTCTTTCATTGGAACCTTTCATAAGGACGATCCAGAATAACCCGACGGTTCATGGTTTCCAGATTCAGGATAGGGAGTTTAAAACGGCGGCATATGCGGCTGACCTTTTATTCTTCCTGACCGAACCAACCTTGACCGTCCCCAGTCTCTTAAAAGAATTCGCCCAATTTGGCTATTTAGCAAACTTAAAGATAAATTATTCGAAATCTGAAGCACTCAATATTTCACTCCCAGAAGCTGTGCTCTCCCTGACTAAGGCCAACTCCACATTTCGGTGGGATCCCATCGCCCTCCGGTACTTAGGAACATGGCTGACCCCACGACTACAATCTATTTACAAGGTGAATTATCCCCCCATGCTCAAAACCTGCAAAACAGATCTCAACAACTGGCATCTAGGCACCTTCTCATGGTTTGGTCGCGCGGCCATCATCAAGATGGTGGTCCTGCCTAAATTTATATACCTGATGCGCACCATACCTGTCAAGATCCCTCCGAAATTCTTTAAAGCACTAAACTCCATCATTCTGAAATTTTTATGGCACCACAAGAAACCAAGGGTGAAATTAACTACTCTGATGATGCCTAAAAGTTCAGGTGGGATTAATCTACCGAATTTTCAAAACTATTATTACGCAGCACATATAGCCAGGGTCATCGATTGGCACTGCCACAAAAGATTGGGTTAAGTTGGAAGCGACCTTGAGCGCGTTCCCACTCACGCACTCACCATGGATCCCAGGGTCGGGCCTTTTCTCCAGTCTAAAAAGCTGCCCGATCACACAAAATACATTAGACATTCTGAGAACACTAGTTAAAAAAAATAAGACAAATATCACCACGATCCCCAGCCCTCTGACCCCGCTGAAAGACAATCCTGACTTTTCCCCGGGTATTCATAACTCCACGCTCCATTCAGCAACGACTGGTACCTCCCTACGAGTGGGTGAATGCTTTCTAGGTACTAAGGTTAGAAACTGGACATCCCTTAAGACTGATTGCGAATTACCCTACCTAAAACAGTGGACTTACTTTCAGATCCGGAGTTACCTAGGTAAGTTTGGAAACTCTCAAGATCTTTATAGACCTCTGACCGAGATGGAAGCGGCCTGTCACAACAAAACCCCAGTATTTAAGGCCACCTCTCTAGCATATTCCTGGTTGCAAAACCCGGGAGATGCGGGGGAAAGTGTGCATAGGAGAGAGTGGTCCCGAGACCTAAACACAGAGATATCGGATGAACAATGGAAATACGCATGCATCTTGGCACACAAATGCTCCATAAGTACTAAATTACAGGAAACCAGCTATAAGATACTGACACGGTGGTACCACACGCCCGTAAGACTGCACAGATGGGATAGCCAAAAATCTGAGATCTGTTGGAGATGTCAAAATGAAAGGGGTACGTTAGCTCACATTTGGTGGCACTGTGCTCTGATCACCAGCTACTGGTTAGAAGTTCGGACACTGATTAAACAGATCACTGAAACTAAGCTAAACCTAGATGCTGCATGTTGCCTGCTTCATATATCCAGTTTTTCACTTAAGAGATACAAACATTCCCTGACAAAACACCTTCTGAATGCGGCCAAGTCCCTAATTCCCTTGTATTGGAACTCGTCTCGAGTCCCATCCATTTCTGAATGGCTCAATAAAGTAGGGGAAATAGCCACCATGGAAGACACCCTGGCCCAGGACGGTGGTGATGCGAAGAAGTTTCACAACACCTGGCAACCGTGGTTTGATTTTAAATATTCTCAGGAATATACACATGAGGGTAAGAACTCACCCTCCTAAGACTGTTCGATACAGTAACCTCTCCTGCGGCTGGCCCTTAGAAGCTGACCGCCTTTTGAGACTAATCCGTCTACTCTTCAAAATAAACATAATAGCCCCCCTTTTTTCTTAAATCTAAAAACACTGCTTCAATTGAGATAGCGGATGTTGCACTAATGTTTGATCAGAAAGTACAGGCCAATATTGCTCTTTTATCCCTTATAACTAGAAGACACTGTTGCGTTCTAACTTTTTGACTATTGTGAGGGGGTTAGCTCGGCAGCGGGTGTGTGTGACCCCCGGGATGGGCTCCCCACACAAAAACAGGCCCAGCAAACGGAGGTTGTGGTTTTCAATATCAAAAAGGTGCGGTTTATTTTCTATTTACAGTGACAAAACACAGCAAAGCAAAAGAAACATAAATAAAATAAATCCTGGTCAACTTGACCTCTGACTAAACATACAGGTTTCCTAACTAACAACTGGGATCAGCCTAGTGCTGTCCTAGTCCCTAAGTCCCTGGTTTTAAATGTCCAAGCAAATAGCCACACAGGCTTTGTCTCACCGCACAGGGGTTCACTCTCCCTAGACAGTCCACACAGGTCTGGGTCCAGGCATGAGCTAACACCTAATGAATCTGGGAGTTTTTATAGAGGCCTTAAACGAGCTGACAAGCTTCAGCTGGTCTCATCAACTCCCTGTCTGCACGACGCCCCACACTCTCCCTAGAGGTATGAGTCATCCATGAGCCCACTAGCCTCAGCTGGGCTTATACAACTCTCCACCTAGTTGTATAAGTCGGCGTAAAGCCTGAATCTGGGCGAAATATATCTACCCCCCTGGATGCAACCAGGTGACTTTACCTTCCTGCTGTCACATACCCCCCCCTCTTGTTTTAACCTCGGGGTTGGAACACCAGCAATCAGGCATTCATGTACTCGAGACAAAGCATCCACATTCCCCATTTGAACGCCAGGGCGATGCTTTACTGTGAAGTTGAATTCCTGGAGGGCCAGGAACCACCTATTCACTCTTCTATTTGTTTCCTTGTTTTGAGCCATCCACTTTAACGGAGCGTGATCCGTAACCATGTCAAAGTGCCTACCTAGCAGGTAGTACCGAAGGGAATCTAGAGCCCACTTCACCGCTAAACACTCCTTTTCAACGGTGGCGTAATTTACCTCATGGGACTTCAACTTCCTGCTGAGGTAAATGACTGGGTGCTCTTCCCCGTTCCAGACCTGGGACAATACTGCTCCTAACCCCACATCTGACGCATCACTTTGTACGACAAAGTCTTTAGAGAAGTCGGGTGAGTACAACACTGGCTGGCTACATAAGGCTTGTTTCAAGAATTGGAATGCTGCCTCAGCCTCGGGGGTCCATTTAATCATGACCGACCCTTTCCCCTTCGTCAGGTTGGTTAGGGGCACAGCCTTAGAAGCAAAGTGGGGAATGAATCGCCGATAATACCCAGCGATTCCCAGAAAGGCTCGTACCTGCTTCTTGCTGTTGGGACGTGGCCAACTCTGGATGGCCTCGACTTTGTTGAGTTGGGGTTTTATCACTCCCCTCCCAATGGTGTACCCAAGATATTTGGCCTCCTCCTGCCCAATGGTACACTTCTTGGGGTTAGCCGTAAACCCCGCTTCCCGAACAGAGTCCAGGACTGCTTGCACTTTTGGCAGATGTGAGGCCCAATCTGTGCTATGGACAATTACGTCATCCAGGTAAGCCGCAGCATACTTCCGATGGGGCCTCAGCATCTGGTCCATTTTCCGCTGGAATGTGGCCGGCGCATTCTGTAACCCGAACGGCATTCTTTTATATTGGAACGCCCCGTCTGGGGTTACAAATGCGGTTTTCTCTTTGGCCGACTTGGCCAGGGGGATTTGCCAATACCCTTTTGTGAGGTCAAGAGTCGTCATGTATCGGGCTGTTCCCAGCCGGTCGATCTACTCATCTATACGTGGCATGGGGTAGGTGTCAAATTTTGTAACTTTGTTCAACTGACGAAAATCGTTACAAAATCGCCAGCTCCCATCCGGTTTAGGCACCAACACAATGGGACTAGACCAATCACTTTGGGACTCCTCTATCACCCCTAAGTTCAGCATTTTCTGTACTTCCTCCCGTATTGCCTCCCGTCGGGCCTCTGGGATCCGATAGGGTTTTAACTTCACCCTTTCACCGGGCGGGGTAATGATGTCATGCTCTACCCCAGATGTTTGTCCCGGCAGCTCAGAGAATACCTCCTTGTTGCGAAGCACAAACTCCTTAACCTCCTGTTGTTGGGGTTGTGACAAGGTGGCTGCTATTCCAACCTCAGGAATCACGCAACCAGTTTGAGCTGGTGACCAAGTGTCTGCGACTAGGGACTCTCTATCCCTCCAGGCTTTCAACAGATTAACGTGATAGATCTGTTCGGGCTTTCGCCTTCCTGGTTGTCTGACCTTGTAATTCACTTCGCTCACTTTTTCCATTATCTCATAGGGGCCTTGCCATTTGGCAAGGAATTTACTTTCAACCGTAGGGACAAGTACCAGTATCCTATCCCCCGGGGAAAAGGTACGGGTCTTGGCTCCACGGTTGTACACTCTCTGCTGTGCTAACTGCGCTTGGGCCAAATGTTCCTTCACGATGGGCATTACCTGTGCAATTCGGTCTTGCATCAGGGCGACATGCTCAATCACACTCCTGTGGGGAGAACTCTCACTTTCCCAAGTTTCCTTGGCAATATCCAACAGCCCTCTTGGGTGTCTCCCATACAGTAACTCAAAGGGGGAGAATCCCGTAGAGGATTGGGGCACCTCCCTAATAGCAAACATCAGATAAGGAAGTAGACAGTCCCAATCCTTTCCATCTCTATCCACCACTTTCTTCAACATTTGTTTTAGGGTTTTGTTGAATCTTTCAACCAGCCCATCGGTTTGGGGGTGATACACAGATGTATGTAATTGCGTCACTTTGAACAATTTACACAGCTCCTTCATAACCCGGGACATAAAGGGTGTACCTTGGTCCGTAAGCAGTTCTTTACAAATACCCACCCGGCTAAACACAAGAGATAGCTCTTTGGCTATGGTTTTGGCCGAGGTATTTCGGAGAGGGATCGCTTCTGGATAACGGGTGGCATAGTCCATTATAACTAATATGTACTGGTGCCCCCTAGCGGACTTGATTATAGGCCCTACCAAATCCATGGCGATCCTCTCAAACGGGACCTCAATGATGGGTAGAGGGACCAGCGGGCTACGGAAATGTGGCATCGGGGCCGACCTCTGACACACAGGGCAGGAGGAACAATAATTTTCTATGTCCTTCATCACCCCCGGCCAATAGAATCTCTGTAATACCCTCTCTCGGGTTTTCTCTGTCCCCAGATGACCTCCAAGAATGTGCCCATGGGCCAACTCCAACACCAACTTCCTGTAAGGTTTGGGCACCACAAGCTGCTCAACGGTTTCTTCTGCCCTTTTTGCCACCCGATACAGTAGGTCCTTCTCTACGCTGAAGTATGGGTAAGTGCAGGTATTATCTGGGTTCACTAACTCGCCATCTATTTTCACTACGTTTTCCCGTGCCTTTATTAGGGCGGGGTCTTTCAACTGTTCTGTGGCAAAGTTTTCCCTGTGAACCTCAAGATCAGAAAACTCCACAGACGGTAGGTTTTCGTCTGAGGAGGTGGGCTCCTCTCCAGTTTCTTGAGTCTCCCCTGCCAATACTGATAAGGGAAATTCCGGAGAGTCCTCACCACTCTCAGGGGAGTTCTGGCTATCACATTCCTGGTACATAGGGGCACCAGTGGGGGGCTCAGGATCATCCCACAGTTCCCAGAACTTCGGAAAATCCCTTCCCACAATGGCGTCATGCGGTAACTGAGATACTAAGCCCACTGGATGAGAGAGGGTACCTTTGGGGGTCTCGAAACACACTGTAGTCACTGGATACTCTCGGGTGTCCCCATGCACACAAATAACAGCTACCTTGCTATTCCCAAAGACCTCTGTTTTAACTAACTCAGCCTTTATCAGGGTCACAAGGCTACCTGAATCCAGCAATACCACAACATTTCTACCATTAACACACATTTTGCATAAATGTTTCTCAGTTCCTCGAATGGCAGTGCATGCGACTGTCGCACACAGCGACTGACGTCTGCCCGTCAGAAAGTCACACTGCATGGGTTCCTCCACAACCGGGCAATTGGCTGCAATATGTCCCGCTTGCCGGCAGCGGTAGCAAACGATCCTTCTTGCCGCCTCTTGAGCCGCTGATTTCCCAGGCTGTTCTCGCCAAACTTGGGGTAGAGCTCCCACCCTCTCACTCTCTCCACCCTCACCCCTTGGAATCCTCTTATCCGCCCCTGGGGATGGTCTGGTCTTAGGGTGGAAAGTCCGAGTGTCTCTGGAAGAGGCCGTCAGGTTCTCTGTAGCCAAGTATTTCTCCACACGATCCACAAGACCATCGGCCGTCTCTGGGTCTCCATGGCTTACCCACTTTTGGATGGCAGTAGGAAGAGCTCTCAAAAACCGATCCATTACAACACGTTCCACAATCTTTGGTGCGGACAAAGTCTCTGGCTGTAGCCACTTTCTGCTCAGGTGAATGAGATCATACATTTGAGACCTGGGGGGTTTTCCAAGCTGGAAAGTCCAGTTATGCACACGCTGAGCCCGGACAGCCTGGGTGACACCCAGCCTTGCCAAAATTTCAGCTTTTAGCATCACATACTCTTTTGCTTGGTTAGGCTCTAGGTCATAGTAAGCTTTCTGCGATTCACCAGTTAACAGAGGAGCCACCAGTCCAGCCCACTGCTCCTCAGGCCACTTTTCTCTTTCAGCGGTCCTTTCAAATGTGGTCAAAAATACCTCTGGATCATCCTCTCCAGTCATTTTTGTCAATAAACGACTCACCCCAAAGGATGCGGTATTAGTGGGACGGCTTTCCTCACTGGTCTGCGGACGTTGCTGCATTACTGCTTCCATCTGTTGTTGTAGTCTCTGCTCTTGCTTCTGCAACAGATCTATGAAGCGGGCCTCAGATTGCTGCTGGGCTTGTTGCTGAGCCTCCAGACTCTGTTGCAAAGTTGCGTTTGTCTGCTGCTGGGCTGCAAGGCTCTGTTGATGAGCTTGCTGCTGGGCTGCGAAGTTCTGTTGTTGAGCTGCAAGGCTCTGTTGATGAGCTGCAAGGCTCTTTTGCAAACCTGCATTTGTCTGCTGTTGATGATTGGCATTTGCTAGAGCCAGCTGCTTCAGTATCTCCTCCATGCTGGCTTAAAAAAAAACTGCCACTGGTTCTCCACCAACTGTGAGGGGGTTAGCTCGGCAGCGGGTGTGTGTGACCCCCGGGATGGGCTCCCCACACAAAAACAGGCCCAGCAAACGGAGGTTGTGGTTTTCAAAATCAAAAAGGTGCGGTTTATTTTCTATTTACAGTGACAAAACACAGCAAAGCAAAAGAAACATAAATAAAATAAATCCTGGTCAACTTGACCTCTGACTAAACATACAGGTTTCCTAACTAACAACTGGGATCAGCCTAGTGCTGTCCTAGTCCCTAAGTCCCTGGTTTTAAATGTCCAAGCAAATAGCCACACAGGCTATGTCTCACCGCACAGGAGTTCACTCTCCCTAGACAGTCCACACAGGTCTGGGTCCAGGCATGAGCTAACACCTAATGAATCTGGGAGTTTTTATAGAGGCCTTAAACGAGCTGACAAGCTTCAGCTGGTCTCATCAACTCCCTGTCTGCACGACGCCCCACACTCTCCCTAGAGGTATGAGTCATCCATGAGCCCACTAGCCTCAGCTGGGCTTATACAACTCTCCACCTAGTTGTATAAGTCGGCGTAAAGCCTGAATCTGGGCGAAATATATCTACCCCCCTGGATGCAACCAGGTGACTTTACCTTCCTGCTGTCACACTATGTACAGATTAACATTACTTCCTATGTAGTTTGCTCAGAAGACTGGTAGTAATAACGTGCAATAGCTTCATTTCTTCACTAATCATTCTCCATTCTCATTGTCAGTCATGACTCATGCCCGTGACTATCGCCTGATGGCAGTCTTCAGCTAAACATTGTTACTGATTTTATGCCACAATGTACTGTTTTGATCGCAATGTTTGCAGTTGCATCTGCGTTCTTTGATAAGTGCACTTCTGTATTGTTTTCATTCTTTTTCTTAATAAATACTTTGAATGTAAAAAAAAAAAAGAAAACCGATCTTAATGGCTTAACACGTGCAGCAGATAGAGGACCAAGCCATTTGATCAGCAGATTCAATTCTTGATCAGCTGTAATGCCAATATTGCTGATTGTAGTTCTGAAGGCACATTTCACACTTCTGTAGTTCTCAGGTTGGTCAATGGTCATCAAAACTTGTAAGACCAGTCTTTGTGAGCTCTCTGCGAAGCATGTACCTCACAAACTCTTCTGTCTCAGTTGTCTCCGCCTTTATGTGAGATGCTGTTGGCTGTATGGTGCTGATTGCGTTATCTTTGACATTGTTGTTAAAGGACACAGGGAAATATGGTGCAGCAGATGCATCCAGGTGAGTTGCTTGCTTGAAGTCAGTTGTTCCAATGGTACGTTGATTCAAGGCTGTACCGATGACTGGAGATTGATGACTTGCCTGAAGCTTGCGCTGATGCTCTGTGACGTATGAAGGCAGGCAAGGTAGGCAGGTAGGAAATGCAGTGGAGTGATTGTGTGCAGGAAGTTGCTGGAACCTCTTTAACTTGAAGCTGTGAAGGAGTCTCTATGTAGTCGGGAGCATTGGAGACAATGGAGTGTGCACTGCAGTGGCTTAGGACATAGTCTTTAGTGCGTTTGAGGGGGTCTTCCATATCTGCTATGTTTAGGTTAATGCTGTCTTTCTCACTTGCACCTTCGTCTGCACTGATAGCTTGCTGTAGGACCCTTAGCTTTGCCATAGCTGCGTCATGTTTACACTGTTCATTTAAAGGTTTCCATTGTTGCTCTTTGTCGTGCTGACTGCGCTTCCAACTCTGCCCTTTGACGTGCTGACTGCGCTTCCGACTCTGCCCTCTGAGCTTCCAACTCTGCTCTTTTTTCTGCATATGCCACCTGCACTTTGCTGGCTTCCACTTCAGCGCGGGCATTAATAAGTCGCTCACTGAGTGTTGAGTATCTTGAACTATGGGATCTTGACGAGTTTTTAGAACGTCTGGTGGAAACAGATCTGTGAGATGCAGTGTCCTGTAACAGCTTTATTTTTGCTTCTGCCTTTAATCTGGTTTGCTGGATAAAACCGTCTTTCAATATTGAGAGCATTGACGCGCTTTAATTGCGTCATCGCACTTTCTGTATTCATGTTTTGTAAGACATTAGTGAATTTGCTGTTGGTAAGCTGATAAAGCTCATATGAGGCAGAAAGTTGTTTAATGGCGCCCTCTAGTGTCAGTAGTTCACATTCAACAGACACTGTATTGGCTTCAGCAAGGATTTTCTCCCAGACTAATTCATAGGTATTTGAAAATTCAGTCCTTGAAGCTTCATAATTCTCCATTACTTTCCAAGTGGGTTTAACTGAGCGTTTGGGTAACTCAGTTTCTTCTGGAACTTGTGGGGAGGTAGATGTGAGTTCACATGCAGAAGCTTGGTCACTCATGATAGCAGACTGACTGTGAAAGCAGGCAGGATCTGTGTGCTGAAATATGACACTGTGCAGATTGTCTCAGGCTATAAGGCTGCCATGTGCTGCTCTGTCCCTTCTGTCTTGCTATGAGGGCAGTATATCTTGTCTGTTTCAGTACTGACATGCAGAAATCTTGTAATTAGGCTGTGAAACGCCGTTTTTCTACTGTTCTGTCTCAACTACAAAGCGATAAAGTTCATCTCCAGGTTTAAGTAGGCCTTACTCAAGCTGGTTTGCTATTATCCCTTGCATCGATACAGGCAGCTTAACTCAATGAATAAACTCACAGTTAGGACGACAGACGATGAATCCTTTCGAATGTTCCGTTTAATGATGGATATTCATAGGTAGAAAAACGTTGCAGTTGTAAGCCACATGTAAGATGTTTAGCATGGAAGATATACAGGAGTAATGACCAGAATCAGGAAGTGGAGGAGAAATATAAAGAACTACGGGGAGAGAGAGAGTTCAGCTAGAAAGAAGGGAACAGATCTTAAAGACACAGAGCAAGAATAATCACATAGTGTAACACAACAGGGGGCAAGGCTGCAATGAACACTGGGGGCAAGGCTGCACTGTGACAAGGCTGCAATGGACACTGACAAGGCTGCAATGGACACTGACAAGGCTGCAATGGACACTGACAAGGCTGCAATGGACACTGACAAGGCTGCAATGGACACTGGGGCAAGGCTGCACTGTGACAAGGCTGCAATGAACACTGGGGGCAAGGCTGCAATGAACACTGGGGGCAAGGCTGCAATGGACACTGGGGGCAAGGCTGCAATGGACACTGGGGGCAAGGCTGCAATGGACACTGGGGGCAAGGCTGCAATGGACACTGGGGGCAAGGCTGCAATGGACACTGGGGGCAAGGCTGCAATGGACACTGGGGGCAAGGCTGCAATGGACACTGGGGGCAAGGCTGCAATGGACACTGGGGGCAAGGCTGCAATGGACACTGGGGGCAAGGCTGCAATGGACACTGACAAGGCTGCAATGGACACTGACAAGGCTGCAATGGACACTGACAAGGCTGCAATGGACACTGGGGCAAGGCTGCAATGGACACTGGGGCAAGGCTGCAATGGACACTGGGGCAAGGCTGCAATGGACACTGGGGCAAGGCTGCAATGGACACTGGGGCAAGGCTGCAATGGACACTGGGGCAAGGCTGCAATGGACACTGGGGCAAGGCTGCAATGGACACTGGGGCAAGGCTGCAATGGACACTGGGGCAAGGCTGCACTGTGACAAGGCTGCAATGGACACTGACAAGGCTGCAATGGACACTGACAAGGCTGCAATGGACACTGACAAGGCTGCAATGGACACTGACAAGGCTGCAATGGACACTGACAAGGCTGCAATGGACACTGACAAGGCTGCAATGGACACTGACAAGGCTGCAATGGACACTGACAAGGCTGCAATGGACACTGACAAGGCTGCAATGGACACTGACAAGGCTGCAATGGACACTGACAAGGCTGCAATGGACACTGACAAGGCTGCAATGGACTCTGGGGCAAGGCTGCAATGGACTCTGGGGCAAGGCTGCAATGGACTCTGGGGCAAGGCTGCAATGGACTCTGGGGCAAGGCTGCAATGGACTCTGGGGCAAGGCTGCAATGGACTCTGGGGCAAGGCTGCAATGGACTCTGGGGCAAGGCTGCAATGGACTCTGGGGCAAGGCTGCAATGGACTCTGGGGCAAGGCTGCAATGGACTCTGGGGCAAGGCTGCAATGGACTCTGGGGCAAGGCTGCAATGGACACTGGGGCAAGGCTGCACTGTGACAAGGCTGCAAATGACACCGATAAGGCTGCATTTAAATGTAAGTTTTTTTTCCTTAAACTTCCCTCCTAAACTTGGGGTGCGTGTTATACGCTGGGGCGTGTTATACGCCGATAAATACGGTAGTTAAAGGACCACACTACTGTAAAGATATATCTGAACTACACCATCCAATAGATGTTGTTTTACACTTTCAAAATTATATTTTGCTTTTTGTAGACTTTTATGCGTTTACTTGATCAAACGGTATATTTTTTATAATTTGTCTTCTAATATGCTTACTGCAGAGCTAGCAACAGAGCAAACATCCTTTCATAGAATGGGAGTAACAATAAACCTCTTGTTTCTATATTGAAAGGCTCAATCGATGACCTGTTCGTCTGCAAAGAGAAAAGGAAACAAATGTAGCAGACACTTCAGGTCACAAGCTATATTTTTAGCTGCTGAAATCTTTGTCACATTAAACAAGGAACTGGAGCAAGCAAAACAACCTTTCACAAGGACACAGATTAATATTTAAAGCTGCTTCAATCCTGCAGTAGGTTTTGGGAGACCAAACTACCACTTTCAAACTCGTAACCGATTTTAACTAACAGGGCCTTTCCAGTCTAGTAAACAAAGCAATTAAAATAAGGCCATGCTTATGCACTACTATTGGTTAAAATGAAAACAATCTGCCGTGTTTGTCATAAAAGGCTTTAATTAAAATATGCTTGTGGACAAAGTCTGCTCAGCAACATGCAGCCCAGTAACTTCAATTTGCATATCTATTTGAACTAGGATTATACATGTTGTTACAAAGTGCAATATATTCAAGACAAAGACAAGGAAGGGGGGCAGAGGGTCACCGACAGTGTGCAGTGCCTTGAAAAAGTATTCATACCCCTTGACATTTTCCACATTTTGTAATGTTACAACCAAAAACTGAAATGTATTATATTGGGATTTTATGTGATATGCCGCGTACACAAGACCGTTTTTAATGTCATTGAAAAAAACTGCATTTTTTTCGACGTGATTTTTCGTGTTTCCTCTCAAGGCTGCCTTGCCTACACACTTTTGTGGAAAAAAATGTTCGAGTAAAGCGCGGTGACGTACAACACGTACGACAGCACTATAAAGGGGAAGTTCCATTCGGATGGTGCCACCCTTCATGTTAGTAAAGTTTGGTGAGAGACGATTCGCGCTTTTCAGCCTCGTGCTTTTCAGTCCGTTAGCGTGACGAATGTGCTATCTCCATTACGAATGCTAGTTTTACCAGAACGAGCGCTCGCGTCTCATACTTGATTCTGAGCATGCACATTTTTTTTCACGTCGTTAAAGCCCACACACAGCCGTTTTTCACGACGAGAAAAACGACGATGTAAAAAACGACGTGAAAAATTAGAGCATGTTCCATCATGAAAAATGCTCTGAAGCCCACACACGATCGTTTTTAATGACCATTTCTCGTCATTAAAAACGGTCGTGTGTACGCGGCAACAGATCAACACAGAGTGGCACATAATTGTGGAGAGTCAATACTTTGTAGAACCACCTTTCGCTGAAATTACAGCTGCAAGTCTTTTTGTGGATGTCTCTACCAGCTTTCACATCTACAGAGTGACATTTTTGCCCATTCTGATGTGCCAAATAGCTCACACTCTGTCAGATTGGATGGGGAGCATCTGTAAACAGCACATTTCAAGTCTTGCCACAGATTCTCAATTGGATTTAGGTCTGGAATTTGACTGAGCCATTCTAACACATGAATATGCTTTGATCTAAACCATTCCATTGTAGCTTTGGCTGTATGTTTAGGGTCGTTGTCCTGCTGGAAGGTGAACCTCCGCCCCAGTCTCAAGTCTTTTGCAGACTCTAACACGTCTTCTTCTAAGATTGCCCTGTATTTGGCACCATCCATCTTCCCATCAACTCTGACCAGCTTCCGTGTCCCTGCTGAAGAAAAGCATCCCACAACATGATGCTGCCACCACCACGTTTCACAGTGGGGATGGGTGATGTGTAGTGTTCGTTTTCCACCACACATAGCATTTTGCTTTTAGGCCAAAAAGTAACATTTTGGTCTCATCTGGCCAGAGCACCTTCTTCTACATGTTTGCTGTGTCCCCCACATGACTTCTCTCAAACTGCAAACAGGGCTTCTTATGGCTTTCTTTCAACAATGGCTTTCCTCTTGCCACTCTTCCACAAAGACCAGATTTGTGGAGTGCACGACTAATAGTTGTCCTGTGGACAGATTCTCACACCTGAGTTGTGGATCTCTGCAGCTCCTCCACGAGGAGCCTCCATGGGCCTCTTGGTTGCTTTTCTGATTAATGCTCTCCTTGCCCAGACTGTCAGTTTAGGTGGACAGCCGTGTCTTGGTAGGTTTGCAGTTGTGCCATAGTCTTTGCATTTTCGGATGATAAAATTGAACAGTGTTCCGTGAGATGTTCAAAGCTTAGTATTTATAACCTAACCCTGCTTTAAACTTCTCCACAACTTTATCCCTGACCTGTCTGGTGTGTTCCTTGGCCTTTGTGATGCTGTATGTTCACGAAGGTTCTCTAACAAACCTCTAAGGCAGCCTTCACTAAATGGCGGCCCGCGGTCCAGGCACGGCCCGCGGGACGCTTCTGCCCGGACCGCCAGGCAGCCAGTGCAGTACCAGTCATTGGTTTGCTGGGACCGCGGGTTTCCTAGCAACCAATGACGTCGCGTGTGTGCCTCCTGCTCCTCACCGCAGCTCTCACTCTCTCCGGCCGGGCATGACGTCACGCGTGCCCCGCCCCCTGCTGCTCGCGGTGCCGTGTACAGCTAAAAAACGAATTTTCTGCGGCTCTGTTTGCGCATGCGCTGCGCCTGCGCAGTCCGGCCCGGCCATTATGCAATGGGGTACCCATCTCAACAGGACACCGGCTCCCTGCTCCTGGCTGTCATGCGAGGTATATCTCGCAGCTTCCGCCCCCCTGCAGCTCGCCAAAAGTGCTCTCTCCTGGCTTCAAGGTATGAAGGGCATAATCTGTTAAGGTGCATACCGATGGGCAGAATTTGTTAAGGTGCACACGGATGGGCACATTTTGTTGTGCCCATCAGAGTGCCCCTTAATATAAAATGTGCCCATCAGAGTGCCCCTTAACATAAAATGTGCCCATCAGCATGCTACCTATTTTATGTTAAGGGTCATTCTGATGGGCATATTGTATGTTAAGGGGCACTCTGATGGGCATATTTTATGTTGAGGGGCACTCCGATGGGCATATTTTATGTTAAGGGGTACTCTGATGGGCATATTTTATGTTATGGGGCACGCAGATGGGCACGTTTTGTTGTGCTCATCAGAGTGCCCCTTAACATCGTGCCCATTAGAGTGCCCCTTATCATAAAATGTGCCCATCAGCACGCCCCTCATTTTATGTTAAGGGACATGCTGATAGGCACATTTTATGTTAAGGTTCACTCTGATCGGCACATTTTATGTTAAGTGACATGGTGATGGGCACAACAAAATGTGCTCATCAGCATGCCCCTTAACATAAAATGTACCCATCAGAGTGCCCCCTAACATAAAATAAGGGTCATGCTGATGGGCACATTTTATTTTAAGGGGACACACTGATGGGCACATATTATGTTAGTGGGGGTACGCTGATGGGCACATATTATGTTAAGGGGGCACTCTGACGGAGACACCTGAAGTGATGGGGACACCTGATGTAAGGGGGCACTCTGACGGGAATACCTAATCTAAAGGGGCACTCTGATGGGGAACCCTGATGTGAAGGGGCACTCTAAAGGGGACACCTGATGTAAAGGGGCACTGTAATGGGGACCCCTGATGTAAAGGGACACTCTGATGGGGACACCTGATGTAAGGTGACACTGTGATGGGGACACCTGATGTAAAGGGACACTCTGATGGGTACACCTGATGTAAAGGGACACTCTGATGGGTACACCTGATGTAAGGTGGCACTGTGATGGGGACACCTGATGTAAGGTGGCACTGTGATGGGAACACCTGATGTAAAGGGACACTCTGATGGGGACCCCGATGTAAAGTGCCACTCTGATGGAGACCCCTGATGTAAAGGGGCACTCTGATGGGCACACCTAATGTAAAGGAACACTCGGATGGGGACACCTGATGTAAAGGGGCACTCGGATGGGGACACCTACTGTAAGGGGACACTCTGATGGGGACAAATGATGTAATGATGTAAGGGGGCACACTGATGGGAGACACCAGATGTAGGGGAGCCGTCTGATGAAGAAACCTGATGGGAATACCTGATATAAGGGGGTACCCTGACGGTGGCAACTGATTTATGGAGCAGTCTAATGGGGACACCTAATGTAATGAATTACTCTGGTAGGGGTACTTGATGTAAGGGGAAAAACTATTGGGGACATTTACATTCACAGAGACCAGAGCGTGTGGAGGAAACCATAAGAAAAGCACCAGAGTGGTGCTTGCGCCAAAAAGGGAAGAAAGACGCGTACAATCGTTAAAGGCACAGACTTGTGATTCGGACCTCGGCCGTAAAAAAAATTTTGTGACCGGACCTCCTTGAATTTTAATTCACTACCCCTGCTCTAAGGGCTTCATAGAACAGCTGTATTTATACTGAGATTAAATTACACACAGGTGGACTCTATTTACTAATTAGAGGACTTCTGAAGGCAAATGGTTCCACTAGATTTTAGATAGAGGCTTTAGAGTAAAGGGGGCTGAATACAAATGCACGCCACACTTTTCAGATATATAAACGCTCCCTATTGTTACAGAACAACGTTATAGAACATGGTTCTACTGAAATTAGTTTACTTGCTCTTCAGAATACCGTGATATTTTGAGTTTGCAGGTATAATATCTCTGGCGGTGTGTCAGAAAGTGGAGATACTGAGAATAGTTTTATACTGCTGTGAAGAGGATTCCCACATATCCGTCTTCTAAACCGCCCCCCTCCCCCTTGTTTTTTTGCTTCCCCATTCTTTACGTTACTTTTTCTCTTCACTTAAAAATAATATCAGACTTAGCGACTTATCATTTTCCCTGAATATTTTGATGGTTCTACTGCACACATGGGCATGGTAACTTAACCACTTGTCTACCGCCCACCGTCAAAGGACGGCGGGCAGAAGACTCTCTCGTTCTGACGGGACGTCATATGATGTCGCGGCTTTAAAAGCAGCTAGGGGGCGCGCGCCTGCCTGTCAGCCGTGATGGCCGCCGGGCACCCGCGATTGCCCAGTAGCCAAACAGGACCGTGGATGTGTGTGTGTAAACACACAGATCAACGTCCTGTCAGAGAAAGGAGACCGATGGTGTATCCCTTGTACATAGGGATAACCATCGGTCACCTCCCACAGTCAGTCCCCTCCCCCCACAGTAAGAATCACTTCCAGGGAATACATTTAACCCCTTCCTCGCCCCTTCGTGTTAACCCCTTCCCTGCCAGTCACATTTATACAGTAATCAATGCATTTTTATAGCAGGGATAGCTGTATAAATGTGAATGGTCCCAAAAATGAGTCAAAAGTGTCCGATGTGTCCGCCGCAATATCGCAGTCACGATAAAAATTGCAGATCACCGCCATTACTAGTAAGAAAAAAAAAAATCCTATAAATCTATCCCCTATTTTGTATCTGCTATAACTTTTGCGCAAACCAATCAATATACGCTTATTGCTAATTTTTTTAACCAAAAATATGTAGAAGAATACATATCGGCCTAAACTGTGGAAAATGTAAAAAAAAAAAAAATGAATATTTATTATAGCAAAAAGTAAAAAATAGTGTTTTTTTTCAAACTTGACGCTCTCCTTGTTTATAGCGCAAAAAATAAAAAAACCGCAGAGGTGATCAAATACCACCAAACGAAAATTTGTGGGAAAAAAAGGACGCACATTTCGTTTGGGTACAGCGTCGCACGACCGCGCAATTGTCATTTAAAGTGTGACAGCGCTGAAAGCTGAAAAATGGCTTGGGCAGGAAGGGGGTTTTAGTGCCCGGTAGGCAGGTGGTTAAAGACTATTAAAAGGTAGTTCCCTCCCTAGTAGCAGATAATGGCTTAACAAGCTATCGAGGACCAATGTCCTTTGCTATGTCATGTAATGCATATATTCACTCGGTGTGTTTATTCTTCCATGTGTGTTGTCTATGTACCCTTTAGAACGAAAATAAAGAATGCAATTTAAAAAATACAATATACATTTTTTTCATTCAACCAGCTGGTTGAACAAAAACAAATGTGCCGATTTCCCCATCAACACATGCTAACATTTGCGTGAAATGCGTCTACCTTTTTGTCCCCTGCTCCATCTGTCAACCATTTATCATATGAAGCTTCAATAAACAGATTTTTGGAAGTGCAGCCGTCGGGAATCATTTCCTTATGTTACACAGCCTGTGAGCGGGGCTAGCACCCGACTAGTGTGTGTGGATTAACCAGAGACTCACTCACCTGGAGTGGCTTTTCTTGTTCCCCCATCTACACACTCAGTGCTGATGGGAGACTAACTCCTGCAGCGCTATTGTGTTCTGCCACGTGCAACCTTCCCCACTGGAAGAATAAAACGATCAGTGTTGTCGGATAAAGCTGGAGACACTGATCATTCAGGAAAAAACACAAACAGGCTGGTTGTACACAAGTCATTTGATATAATGTGTGTCCAACCAGCTAGCCCATGCATAGATCAAAATTCAGCCTGTCCAGCAGGACAGAGAAATACTTCCGAAGCGATATTGTGTTCTGTCAGCGTGGAGCCTTACCCATGGCAGAATACAATGATCAGTGTTTTTAGATAAAGCTGGAGGTACTGATCCTTCAGGGAAAAACCCAACAGACTGGTTGTACACAAGTCGATTGATAGAATGACTTGTGTACAACCAGCTAGCCAATGCATAGGTCAAAATTTGTCCGGTTCAGCAGGGAAGAGCATCAGTCCCACATCGCTATTGTGTTCCGCTGGCATGGTGACTTCCTCACAAGCAGAATACAATGATCAGTGTTGTCTGCTAAAGCTAGAGGCACTGATCGTTCAGGGAAAAAAACAGACAGGCTGGTTGTACACAAGTTAATTGATAGATTGACTTGTGTACAACCAGCTAGCCCATGCATTAGTTGAAATTCAATCCATGTATGGCCAGACTGAAGCACCACACTGGAAGTTCATCATCCAAACATACATTTATTCCAAAATAGGATAAAATATATCATTACAGAGCCAACACATTTGCCAGAATGTACCAGAACATTCCATCTACATCAGGGCCTAAAGAAAAAGGTTAGAACACACTGGACTGAGTAAGGTATATAGTATGAGGTCTTAGACGCTGTGCTTCTAAATCAGCCAAAATCAGTCAGCAGCTGGTTTATCCTAATTTGGAATAAATTTCTGTCTGAACTATCACCTTCTGGTATGGCTCTTCAGTCTTAAACTTTCTAGATTCGTATTGCTGTCTGTATCCCCACTGGAAAGATTTGCCTTCTCTGTTTGTCTTGTTGACTGCAGTCACCAGAACTGAAAGTGATGAGAAATCCCAAATTTTGGAGTTGTCAATGGAAAAGGAATAGAGGGAAAATATCCAATAACTATCTAGGAAGACATTACCCTCACATTCAGTGAATTTATTCTTACTTCCTGTTGTGTCTTCAGAACAGGATATACTGTATAGGTAAATCTCCCCATTTGCACAAACATGGCAAAAAACCTGACAGGGGTTTGAACCATTTCCTACTCTTTCCAAAATGAATAAAAATGGTTTTAGATACGATTTAGGCTTAAATACGATTAGCTAAAATTGAATATTTTTTGTGCCTGTTGCTCTAAATGTTAAAAATAATAATGTTTTGTGTTTCGTATCCACGGGGCAGACAATCAGTTTTGTTCTGTGCATGCATCCTTTTCCTGAAACACATAAATCTTTAATTAGCAATGTTGTAGTCTTTCCCAAGTGGACAGAAACAGTGTGGATGAAGATGTAAAAACAGACTGGCATCCAAATAAAGCATCAGTCGTGCTTCATGAAAGCAGGAATTTCTTACCAAACAACTATTATTGACTGCTCGGCTCAAGTCAACATAGATTTCACACAGTGAGGTCATCTTGAAGGAAAAACATATTTGTTGTCTCTGTTGGAGACCAAAATTCATATAATTAAAAGGGGTTGTAAAGGTTCGTTTTTATTTTCTAAATAGGTTCCTTTAAGCTCGTGCATTGTTGGTTCACTTACCTTTTCCTTAGATTTCCCTTCTAAATATTTGTTCTTTGTTTTCTTTGTCTGAATTTCTCACTTCCTGTTCCTCCTCAGTAAGCTGTTCTGTAAGCTGTTCTGGCTGACTCCACACCACTCGGATGATGGTGTGAAGTTTAGTGAGGAGAAACAGGAAGTGAGAAATTCAGACAAAGAAAAAAAACATTTAGAAGGTAAATCAAAGGAAAAGGTAAGTGAACCAAACAATTCACTAGCTTAAAGGAACCTATTTAGAAAATAAAAAACGAACCTTTACAACCCCTTTAAGCTTGATAAAGTGTTAACCTTCAGCTTTCAGGTATAGGAGCTGTAAGGATGATCGTACTATTCCCTAAATACTCTGTGTGGGAGTGAATGATTAGTCATGAATTCTAAGCAGCAAAAATGATGATCTTTACAAGGCTAAAGCTGCATTAACTTGTTTCTGTCTGAATCATGTGTAACTAAGTGTCAGATAATTGTGCTATTACATGTCTGTTATTCTAAAGAAATAATTCCATGGAATTTTTTATTTGTATCTGAATGTCTTGTACATGAATTTGCCATAGGTTATTTTACTTGTGTCTGTTTGGGTTTATTAACACACATCAGTTCTCTGAAGAGTTGTGTGGTGGATTGCTTTTCAGATGGTGTTTAACAGGCAGTTATGTTGCCTCCTCACTGGCTGTTTAAACCCATTAACCACTTCAACCCGGGCCTTTTACGACATCAATACCGGACCTATTCTGGCACTTCTCTCCTACATGTACAATTCATTCATTCTTTTTCTAGAAAATTACTCAGAACCCCCAAACATTATATATGTTTTTTTAGCAGACACCCTAGGGAATAAAATGACGGTCATTGCAACTTTTTTTTCTTGCACGGTATTTGCGCAATAATTATTCAAACGCCTTTTAAAAAAAAAAAAATGGTTTCATGAATTAAAAAATAACAAAACAGTAAAGTTAGCCCAATTTTTTAATAAAATATGAAAGATGATGTTACGCCAAGTAAATAGATACCTAACATGTCACGCTTTAAAATTGCGCACACTCAAGGAATGGCGCCAAACTTCGGTACTTAAAAATCTCCATAGGCGACACTTTGAAAATGTTTACAGGTTACCAGGTTAGAGTTACAGAGGAGGTCTAGTGCTAGAATTGTTGCACGCGCTCTAACGTACGCGGGCGATACCTCACATATGTGGTTTGAATGGCGTTTACATGTGGGCGGGTCTTACGTGTGCGTTCGCTTCTGATCGCGAGCTACCGGGGACAGGAGCATTTTACATTTTTTTTTTTTATTATTTCTTTTTTTTTTTTTTACTTCATTTTTTTTTTTTTACACTTTAAAAAAAAAAAAAATTGTTATCACTTTTATTCCCATTACAAGGAATGTAAACATCCCTTGTAATAGGAATTGTTAGTGACAGGTCATCTTTATGGAGAGATGCGGGGTCAATAAGACCCCACATCTCTCCTCCAGGCTGGAAAGCATGAGATCGTGAAAAAAATTTCACCGATCTCATGCTTACTAGCCGCAATGGCGGCTTTGTTTACTTCTGAGGACCCGGGCGTGACATCATCACATCGCACCCGGGCCTCCGACGGTCATAGAGATGACAGGTGACAGAGATTTTCCAATATTCCTGTTGAAGAGGAATGGCCAAATCTAGATTATAATTCAGTCGGTCCCTGCTGAACCAGCCGAATTTCAAATCAACTATGGTCAGTATTAGTTAGTCATGGACTGGTAGTTATTATTACTAATGCCCTGTACACACGATCGGATTTCCGATGGACTAAAATCCAATGGATTTTTCCATCGGAAATCTGATGAAGCTGACTTCCATCAGTCTTGCCTACACACCATCAGTCAAAAATCCGACCGTCCCAAACGCCGTGACGTAAAACACCCCGAAGAGCCGAGAAAAATGAAGTTCAATGCTTCTGAGCATGCGTCGACTTGATTCTGAGCATGCGTGGGTTTTTTCTCCGATGGAGTTCCCCACAGACGATTGGAATTTGCGATCGTTTTTTTTTCCCCCCATCGGTAAAATTTAAAACATGTTCTATTTTTTTATACCGATGGAAAAAAGACCAATGGGGCCCACACACGATCGGTTTGTCCGATAAAAAAAGTCCATCGTCCTTTTTTCATCAGAAAAAACGATCGTGTGTACGCGGCATTAGCCAGTCATAGCTTAAAAAACTGATTACGCAACTGCATGTGGGGAAGGAACATGGTATAGTAAGGCTAAAGTTCAAGCACCACCATTCATCAATTGCAACAATCCACCAGTTTTTTTTACATTGCACTTCCTTTGCACGCTGCAATTTTTTTTTTTTTTTTGAGAGCTCTTGGTAATATAGAACTAGATGACTAAAGCCTTTACTAGCGGACTGATGACTCTGTTACTTAAAGCCCAACACCAGGAAAAGTAAAAGTCTCCTCTTGCAGTGAGGCTGTGCCCACAACTAGTGTATTTGGCACCCAGAATGAAAAAATTGGATTTTTTACTCACCGTAAAATCCTTTTCTCTGAGTCCATGGACCGACACAGCTTCTCTATTGACAAAGTGGGTATTATCCGCTAATTAGGAGTGACTAGGCAGAAAAACTTGTAAAAAGTGTTGCATCACACCTTCTACAGTACCGCCCAGGGGGGGCGGAACCTCCGGGTATAACCTCTCAGTCTGCATCTTCGCAGATCAGTTCGTCAAAAAGCAGTACAAACTTAAAAAGGAGGGGTGGGTGCTGTGTCGGTCCATGGACTCAGAGAAAAGGATTTTACGGTGAGTAAAAAATCCTATTTACTCTTTCGTCCATGGACCGACACAGCTTCTCTATTGACAAAGTGGGACGTCCCAAAGCAGTGTCAGAGAAAAAACGAGGGGTGGTAACAGCATAAAAATAAACTTCACCCCAAACACAAAACAGCACTCCTCCAACGGAGGAGCTGCAACTCTAAACAGCACCTTGCGGCCGAAAGAGGCATCCGAAGATGCACCTACATCAATTTTGTAGAATTTTGTGAAAGTGTGAGCGGACGACTAAGTCGCCGCTTTACATAATCGGGAAACAGACGCTTGATGTCGGAAAGCCCAAGAGGCACCTATTGCCCTGGTCGAATGCGCCGTGACCGGGAAGGGGGGCGCTTGACCCTTTAAGGCGTAAGCCTGGATTACTATCTGTCGGATCCACCTAGAGATGGTGGCCGATGAGACTGCTTGGCCCTTCTTGGGACCAGCCACCGAAACAAACAGTGAGTCTGACTTCCGGAACCGGGAAGTAGCAGATGGGTATACTCTCAAAGCTCGGACAACGTCCAAGGAATGCAACGCCGACTCCTTAGGATTCGACGGCTGAGGACACAAGGATGGAAGTACAATGTCTTCATTGAGATAAAAAGCCAAAACGACTTTTGAAAGGAAGGCTGCAGCCGCAGCACCACCTTATCCTTGTGGAAAATCAAATAGGGAGCCTTGCAGGACAAGGCTGCCAGCTCAGAGACTCGTCTAACTGAGGTAACAGCCACCAAAAAGACCACTTTCTGAGAAAGTGTCAACAGGGGAATATCTCTAATATTCTCAAACGGTGCCTTCTGAAGCACCGAGAGGACCAGGTTCAAGTCCCACGGAAGTAACGGGGGACGGGCCGGAGGGGCCACATGTCGAACCCCCTGCACAAATGTACTCACGAGAGAGTGAGCCGCCAGGGGTCGCTGAAAAAAGACAGCCAGGGCAGATATCTGTCCCTTAAATCGTACTTAGGGCAAGCCTTTGGTCCACCCCATGCTGTAAAACCAGCAGGATTCTGGACACCAAATAAGTACGCGGATGCCATTTCATTTCCTCACACATGGAGATGTGGGCCTTCCAAGTGCGGTGATAAACCTTCCTAGAGGACGGTTTCCGAGCACTTCTCATAGTAGAGATTACTGGATCTGACAGGCCCCGGTCTCTCAGTACCTGGTTCTCAATAGCCATGCCGTTAAAGCCAGTGACCGTAAAGCAGGATGGAGCATAGGACCTTGCGATAGCAGGTCCTTCCGTAGTGGTAGGCGCCAGGGGCCGCCTGCTACCAGACGTACTAGATCGGTGTACCAAGGACGCTGAGACCAATCTGGAGCGATTAGGATCATTGGAATTCCCTCTGCCTCCACTCTGCGGAGCAGAAGAGGAAGAAGCCTTAAGGGAGGGAAGGCATAGATTAGCCGATACTGACCCCACGATGCTACCAACGCGTCCGTTGCGTCTGCCCATGGGTCTCTTGACCGGGCCACAAACCTCAATACCTTCCGATTGAGTCGGGAAGCCAGAAGATCTACGTCTGGTGTGCCCATCTTTGGCAGAGGAGTTGGAACACCTCCGGGTGTAAGGACCATTCTCCCTGGTCCAGCATCTGGCGGCTCAGGTAGTCCGCCTGCCAGTTTTCCACGCCCGGAATGTACACGGCCGATAGTGCCGGTACGCTCTTCTCTGCCCACTTCAGGATGCAAGCAAACTCCGATGCTGCAGCTGAGCTTCTTGTTCCTCCTTGATGATTGACATATGTCACCGCTGTGGCGTTGTCTGACTGGATCCTGACTGGACGCCCTTGCAGCCTCCGAGACCATTTGAAGAGGCACAGCTTGATCGCCCGGATCTCCAGGACATTGATCGGCAGGAGGGCTTCCTCTGGGGTCCAGCGACCTTGCGCCGACTGGACATCCCAGACTCCCCCCCAACCTGTAAGGCTGGCGTCCGTCGTGATCACTATCCAGTAAACCGGAAGAAATGACTTCCCAGCCATTAGAGCCGGTGCTGTCAGCCACCATACCAGGGATCTCCTGACTAGGTGGCTCACTCGGATTTGATAATCCAGAGATGAAGGGCATCTGTTCCATCTGGACAGAACTTCCTTCTGTAACACTCGAGTGTGGTATTGAACATATGGGACCGCCTAGAAGGAGGCTACCATGAGGCCCAACACTCGCATGCAAAAACGGAGTGACGACCAATTCCTGGAAGTCAGCTGCCGTACTGCAGCCCGGAGGGTCTGCAACTTCTCCACAGGGAGGAATACCTTTGCCTCTGAGTAACTCCAGAATCAACCCCAGGTACACTAGGCGTTGAGTGGGCACCAATACTGACTTTTGCGTGTTTAGTATCCAACCACAGACTCGAAGAGTCTGACAGGTAATGGACACGCTTACCTCTAATTCTGAGCTTGAAGGGGCCTTCAGCAGAAGGTCGTCCAAGTAGCCTGTGATAGCGATACCCCGCTGTCTTAGAAGTGCCAGAATCGGAGCGAGCACCTTGGTGAACGTCCTGGGTGCTGAGGCAAGGCCCAACGGGAGGGCCACAAACTGGTAGTGGTCCTTCCCGATAGCAAATCGCAGAAACCTCTGGTGTCTGGAGTATATGGGGACATGCAGGTATGCGTCCTTGATGTCCAAGGAGGCCAGAAAGTCCCCCGGATGGAGAGCCGTGACTACAGATCGAACCGACTCCATCCGAAATCTTTGTACCTTCACAAAGCAATTGAGGGCTCTGAGATCCAAGCTTGGACGAACCCCCTCCTTCTTCGGCACAAAGAACAGATTTGAGTAAAAACCCTGTTCCAGTTCTGGAACTGGAATAACTACCCCGCGTTCCAGTAGACCCTGGACCGCCCTATACAGGGCCTCCTGACAGGTCGGTAGTAGCTGGAGATTGGAGGTGTTGAATCTGTCCGGTGGACAAGAGAGAAACTATCTTGTAGCCTGAGGAGATTACTTCGCAAACCCACCTGTCGGAGATTAGAGCTGTCCACTGAGTCGCAAATTTGCGAAGACGTCCCCCCACCGAGAGCTGGGTGGGGGTGGACCTTCATGCGGACGCAAATTTGTTCGCAGGCTTATTGGGTATGCGGGACCGAGGACGCTTTTGTCCTTGGGCAGGCGCTTTATCGGCCTGGGGTCTTTTCCCTGTCGCCCTAGGGGGATGAAAAAAACCACTTGCGTGCAGTAAAGGAGGGCCCTTGTCCCTTAGCGTGGCCCCTTACCCTTGCTAATTTGGGGAAGCAAGTGCTTTTACTTCCTGTGGCATCCTTGATGATGTCATCCAGAGAAGCCCCAAAAAGTCTGTCGCCCTTAAAAGGCAGATCCAACAGGGCTTTCTTGGAAGTCTGGTCTGCAGACCAGCCTTTTAGCCAGATCAGGCGGCGTATTGCTACTGCATAAACCGAAGTTTTAGACAGCAGGGGAATAGTATTCATGTCTGACTCACAGACAAACCTAAGGCCCTGGACCAACTGGTCGGCCAATGTTATCTCATTAGGAGGAGCATCTCGCTCCTTAACCCCTGGAGTAGCAATCTTGCCCATTCAGTAAGTGTGTGAGACACTAGGGCCCCCGCCAATGCCGGGCGTACTGCCGAGCCTACCACTGAGTATAGGTAGCAAGCGAGTGCTTCAGCCTTCTTATCCACAGGGTCCTTGAAAACAGGAGCCCCTTCTACAGGAATTGTGGTGGCTCTATTAAGTCTGGACACCGGAGGGTCCACTATAGGGGGAGAGGTCCATTTCTTCAGAAAACTCTCCTCAAAGGGGTACCGTACCGCAAACCTCTTTGGGGCTGTAAAGACCCTCACTGGGTTCTCCCATTCCTTGTATAAGGGTTTATCATCAAAAAGACACACAAGGGAACACCTTAGCAGTGCGGGCAGGTCTATGAAACCCAAGTGGACCGGAGTCTCTGCTGCTTCTGCAGTATTTTCCAACTTTAGCATATCCCGCACTGCAGTAATAAGGTCAGATACCAAAGCCGTCTTGCGTACTGACCTGGACTTGGAGTCATCCTCACTGTCCGGTCACGGTCTGCAGTCTCTGATGCGTCAGAATCTGGGCCCCGAGCCGTAGCTGGACCTGGTTCTGCATCAGAATTATCCCCAGAAGCTTGCAGGGGACGGGGCGTTTACTACCCCCTGTATTCCCGTGTGCTGCTTCCACCCTGGCAGCAAACGCCTCTAGGATTGCCGTCATAGGGTTCATAGACACCTCAGGGGCACCAGCTGCTAAATCTGGTGTTTCAGGGGAGAAGACATCTGGCTCAGATGCCATGCTGACCACACACTGACACTCACAGGGCTCCAGGCAAGATATCAATCGGCCACCCTCCTGTGCTGCAGAGAGGCTGGGTCACCCAGGAGGACTCACCACCCTGGATAGGTATTGCTATGCTGCCGTGTGCTGCGCCTGTGATGCTGTCCCGCTGCTGCTGTGTCAGTCTGCTTCTTTTATCAGCATTTCCTGTGTGAATTTTCGCACCAGTGTAATGCACCCTAGAGGCCGGAGGCTCTCGCAAAATGGTTGCCAAAAAACGTCTGTATGGAAGATAATGTGGGCTCTAAGAAAATGGCCGCCGACCGAAGATAGAGGTCAAGCAGCCATAGCCCACAAAAAGATGGCCGCCGAACGGCAATATATGCATACAGGGTGGACAAACATGGCCGCCGATCAGCTGATAGGGGCCAGTGGGTGTGGCCGAACCACAGGAAGATGGCCGCTGGGCAGTCACAAGAGGCCGAACTCGGCATGGACCACCTCAAAATGGCCGCCGACAGCATGGAGGAGAAAGCACACAAACACAGTTAAGCAGAAATGACATTTCTTTTAAATGTTAGTTACAGCCAGCCCCGCTCCAGTGGAACCCCTTAGGTGACCCCCAGCACCCAGCAACCTTTAGCTAGAAGCCCAGGGAGGAGGGAAAGGCAGGGAGAGAGGGAAGAAAGGGGCCACAACCACTTACTTGATCTCTCCAGGAATGTCCAGCTAAATCACCCAGCCGAGGCAGGGGAGTTTTACTTACCTATCCTGCATGTATTATGCTGGAAGACATTCCAAACAGATCATCGTCCGCGCACGGAAGGTGACTGTTGGCCAGGCATGCTGTGATTGGACCCAAAAGGGACGATCATATGCATGCCCTGGAGCGTGACGCTCACCGGACAGGCTGCTGCGACTCGGCCGTAAGGTCAGCCGAAGCCGAGCGGTCCGATGCAAGCCTTGGAGCGTAAGCTCACCGGCCAGGCTGCTGCGACTCGGCCGTAAGGTCAGCTAAAGCTGAGCGGTCCGATGCAGGCCCTGGAGCGTAGGCTCACCGGCCACCCGTGGAGCGACGGGCATGTCGTGGAAAACCCAGCGCGTAGCTAGGGTCGGCACACGCTCGATGGCCGAAACTGGGGAGACTACAAGGATCGAGGATCCAGCCTGTCACCCAGTCGGCAGTTGAGCGAAGATCGCAGGAAACAAAAATGTAGCAAAAAAATATACCGGTATATCTTTTTCCCCCGGACCAATGGGCCCGAAGGGAGCCATGTCCTACTCCTTGCTAGACAGAAAAAAAACTGATCTGCGAAGATGCAGACTGAGAGGTTATACCCGGAGGGTCCGCCCCCTGGGCGGTACTGTAGAAGGTGTGATGCAACACTTTTTACAAGTTTTTCTGCCTAGTCACTCCTAATTAGCGGATAATACCCACTTTGTCAATAGAGAAGCTGTGTCGGTCCATGGACGAAAGAGTAATTTGGTTACCAACCTCCTACAAAACTATTTTCAATTATATTCTTGATATGATTAATAAATTCAGAAAAGAAAGGCAAACAGTAAAAATGGTGACGTCCTCTAACATTACTGGTTAGTGTAGAAGTGGCCCCTTGCATTAGTGGTTAGTGTAAAAATTCTCCCTAGCATTGGTGGTAGTTGCAGATGTGCTCCCCCTGCATTGGTGGTCAGTGTAGGTAGAAATAAATCCAAATGTTGCAAATTGTTTAACCACTTAAGCCCCGGACCATTTCGCTGGCCAAAGACCAGAGCACTTTTTGCGATTCGGCACTGCTCGCTTTAACTGACAATTGCGTGGTCGTGCGACGTGGCTCCCAAACAAAATTGAAGTCCTTTTTTTCGCACAAATAGAGCTTTCTTTTGGTGGTATTTGATCACCTCTGCGGTTTTTATTTTTTGCACTATAAACAAAAATAGAGCGACAATTTTGAAAAAAATTCAATATTTTTTACTTTTTGTTATAATAAATATCCCCAAAAAAATCTATAAAAAAACCAAAATTTTTCCACAGTTTAGGCCGATACGTAGTCTTCTACATATTTTTGGTAAAAAAAAAAAAAAAAAAATCGCAATAAGCGTATATTGATTGGTTTGTGCAAAAGTTATAGCGTCTACAAAATAGGGGATAGAATTATGGCATTTTTATTATTATTATTTTTTTTACTAGTAATGGCTGCGACATTATGACGGACACATCGGACACTTTTGACACATTTTTGGGACCATTGTCATTTTTACAGCGATCAGTGCTATAAAAATGCACTGATTACTGTGAAAATGACACTGGCAGTGAAGGGGTTAACCACTAGGTGGCGCTGAAGGGGTTAAGTGTGCCCTAGGGAGTGCTCCTAACTGTAGGGGGGATGGGCTGTGTTTGACACGACACTGATCACCGCTTCCGATTACAGGAAGCTGTGATCACTGTCCTGTCACTAGGAAGACTGGGGAAATGCTTGTTTACATCAGCATTTCCCCGTTCTTCCTCACCGTGACACGATCACGGGTATCCCCACGGACATCGAGTCCGCGGGACCCACGGTCAGAGTCACAGAGCTTGCGGCGGGCCACAATGCCGCTTCTTAAAGGGGACATATATATACACGTCCTTCTGCCTGCCCGTGCCATTCTGCCAACGTATATCGTCGTGCGGCGGTCAGCAAGCGATTAAGGAATCCATAGCAACCTCAGCAGAAACCCTAGGCTTCCATGGAACCCTAGTTGAAAAACACTACTCTATTGCTTCTCCCCCAGTTGCTACATGAAAGTTTATGTAGGAAGGTGAGAGGAGGGGCGGCGGTGCTGGGCCAACACAAACAGTATTTCCACACCTCTGAAAAGGAGAGGGCAATGATGTTACATAAGTCCATCCAGTTCAACCAATTAAAGGAGAAAAAAATAAAAAATCATACAATCCCATATACACAATCCTATACCCACAGTTGATCCAGAGGAAGGCAATAAAAAACAACAGAGCATGATCCAATTTGCTCCAGCAGGAGAAAAAAATTCCTTCCTGATCCCCCGAGAGGCAATCGGATATTCCCTGGATCAAATTTGCCTATAAAATGTTAGTATCCAGTTTTATTATGTACATTTAAGAAAGAATCCAGGCCTTTTTTAAAGCAATCTACTGAGCTGGACATATTCCACATTCCACATTTTCACAGCTCTTACTGTGAAGAAACCTTTATGTATTTGGAGATTAAATCTCTTTTCCTCTAAACCTAAAGAGTGCCCCCTTGTCCTCTGTAAAGACCTTAAACTGAATAACTCAACACCAAGTTCACTATATGGACCACTTATATATTTGTACATGTTGATTATACCTTAATCTCCTCTTCTCAAGAGAGAATAAATTCAGTTCCTCTAATCTTTCCTCATAGCTGAGCTCCTCCATGCCTCTTATCAGTTGCCCTTCTCTGCACTTTCTCCAGTTCCCCGATTTATCCTTTTTGAGAACTGGGGCCTAAAACTGAACTGCATATTCCAGATGAGGTCTTACTAATGATTTGTACAGGGACACAATTATATTTCTCTCTCTGGAGTCCATACCTCTCTTAAAGTGGTTGTAAACCCTTTTGTGTTTTTTTTTTTTTTCTAACCTGCAAGACAAAGCTATAATGAGCTAGTATGACTAGCATACTAGGTCACTATGTACCACTTACCTTCGATCGGGGCCCCCGAAGTCGTCCGTGTCCCTCCTCTAGCCGCATCCATCGCTGCGGCGATAGCCGGAATGTTACTTCCAGGTATCGCCGCTGCAGCCAATCACAGCGCCGCTCTGGCGCTGTGATTGGCCGGAGCGGCGAAGACGTGACTCCGCGCATGCACGCGTGAGCTGTCAAATTCGGCTACGTCGTCGAATGTTGCGACCTAGCCGAATTTGTGAATGGGGTGACGTCAGCGTCGCCGCATTTACATACAAATATCTCCTTAACCGTGTAGGTTAAGGAGATATTTCATGCACCTACAGGTAAGCCTTAATCTAGGCTTACCTGTAGGTCTTTGTTTAAAAAGTGGGTTTACAACCACTTTAATACAAGAAAGGACTTTGCTCGCTTTGGAAACTGCAGCTTGGCATTGCATGCCATTATTGAGCTTATGATCTACCAAAACCCAGATCGTTTTCCACCATTGATTCCCCCAGTTGTACTCCCCCTAGTATGTATGGTGCATGCATATTCTTAGCCCCCAAGTGCATAACTTTACATTTATCAACATTAAATCTCATCTGCCACATAGTTGCCCAATTAAATAGTGCATTGAGGTTGGCTTGTAAATTGGAGACATCCTGTAGGGATGTTATTTCACTGTTAGGTGTCATCTGCAAAGACTGAAATGTTACTTTTAATCCCAGACCCTATATCATTTATAAAGATATTAAAAAGTAAGAATCCCAACACTGAACCTTGCGGTACACCACTGATAACCTTAGACCATTCAGAGTAAGAATCATTAACCACTACTCTCTGAATTCTTTTTAGACAGTTTTCTATCCATTTACAAACTGATCTTTTCAAGCCTCTAGACAGGGAGGTTGATTTACTAAAGGCAAATATACTTTGCACTGCAAATGAGGGGAAGCTCTGCTGATTTCTATCATCCATTCATGTACAAGCAAAAATGCTGTTTTTTTATTTTCCTTGCATGTTCTCCTCAGAACTAGAGCAACTGCACTTGCAGTGCACAGTAGGGGTGCACATCTTCACTGGTCTCATGATTCGATTTCATTACGATTATCCTGTCCACGATTCGATTTGATTCGATTCCGCGATGCATCACGACGATGCATCACGATTAATACCCAAGTGCCCATGGTTTTGAACTTATCAAAAAAATAATTCAAGCAGTCAGAAATTGAAGAAATATATTTATTTTTATCTGCTATTTAAAAAAAATTACACAGTATTTGTAAAGATCCCTAAGACAAGACATAAACCATTAATGAAATAATAATAAAAAAAAAAAAAAAAAAAAAAAAAAAAAGGTATTGTAATGTAAATTAATTATTATAGAATGAAATATATTATTATTATGTTGCACTTACTTACTGAATAAAATATATGTGCGACTGACTGTGCGAGTGACTGTGTGGCCTGTGCTGCCACCAGCCTGAGCCAATATATTATTGACACAAATGAAATGACAACGTATTACATTAATTATGGTTTTATGACTATATGTCATTGTCTAAAGCCCTGTACACACAATCGGATTTCCTATGGATTCTAATCCGATGGATTTTTCCATTGGAAATCCGATAAAGCTGACTTCCATCAGTCTTGCCTACACACCATCAGTCAAAAATCCGACCATCCCAAACGCTGTGACGTAAAACACTCTGACAAGCCGAGAAAAATTAAGTTCAATGCTTCTGAGCATGCGTCGACTTGATTCTAAGCATGCGTTGCTTTTTTGTCCGATGGAGTTCCACACAGACGATCGGAATTTGCTATCGTTTGTTTTTCCCATCGGATAAATTTAAAACATGTTCTCTTTTTTCTCACCGATGGAAAAAAGACCGATGGGGCCCATACACGATCGGTTTGTCTGATGAGAAAAGTCCATCGGACTGTTTTCATCGGTAAAACCGATCGTGTGTACACGGCATTATTGTTTTAATTAGGGATGAGCCCGAAGTTCGAGTCGAACATCAGTTTGACTCGAACATCGGGTGTTAGCCTGTTTGCGGAATAGCGAACAATTTGGGGTGTTCGTGGCAAATTCGAAAGCCGCGGAACACCCTTTAAAAGTCTTATGGAGAAATCAAAAGTGCTAATTGCTAAGTGCTAATTTTAAAGGGTTATAAGCATGGTATTGTCATAAAAAGTGTTTGGGGACCTGGGTCCTGCCCCAGGGGACATGTATCAATGCAAAAAAAAGTGTTAAAAACTGCAGTTTTTCCTGGAGCAGTGATTTTAATAATGCTTAAAGTGAAACAATAAAAGTGAAATTTCGTACCTGGGGGGTGTCTATAGTATGCCTGTAAAGTGGCGCATTTTTCTGGTGTTTAGAACAGTCCCTGCATAAAATCACATTTGTAAAGGAAAAAAAGTAATTTAAAACTACTCGCGGCTATAATGAATTGTCAGCTCCCCGGCAATACAGATGAAAGTGATTGAAAAAAACGGCATGGGTTCCCCCACCCCAGTCCATTACCAGGCCCTTTGGGTCTGGTATGAATATTAAGGAAAACCCGAACCAAAATGTAAAAAAAAAATTGCGTGGGGGGGGGACCCCCCAAATTCCATACCAGGCCCTTCAGGTCTGGTATGGATATTGAGGGGGACCCCTACGCCATTTAAAAAAAAATTGCCGCAGGGTTCCCCTTAATATCCATACCAGACCTGAAGGGCCTGGTATGGAATTTCAGGGGACCTCCACACAATTTTTTTTTTTATTTTGGTTCGGGGTTCCCCTTAATATTCATACCAGACCCAAAGGGCCTGGTAATGGACTGGGGGGAACCTAAGACGTTTTTTTCAATGACTTTTATCTGTATTGCCGGGTGTCAGGGAAATAAATAGCTTCAATCCATGCAGCGTGTCACATGACATCCTGGCTGCCTGTCAGGAAGTAAACAGCCTCCATGCCTCAATGATAAGAGACATGGAGGAGCTCAGCTATGAGGAAAGATTAGAGGAACTGAATTTATTCACTCTTGAGAAGAGGAGATTAAGGGGGGATATGATCAACATGTACAAATATATAAGGGGTTCATATAGTGAACTTGGTGTTGAGTTATTCACTTTACGGTCAACACAAATGACAAGGGGGCACTCTTTACGTCTTGAGGAAAAGAGATTTCACCTCCAAATACGGAAAGGTTTCTTCACAGTAAGAGCTGTGAAAATGTGGAATAGACTCCCTGCAGAGGTGGTTCTGGCCTGCTCAGTGGATTGCTTTAACCACCTAAGCCCCGGACCAATACGGGCCATTATGACCAGGCCCCTTTTTGCGATTCGGCACTGCGTTGCTTTAACTGACAATTGCGCGGTTGTGCGACGTGGCTCCCAAATTAAATTGGCGTCCTTTTTTTCCCACAAATAGAGCTTTCTTTTGGTGGTATTTGATCACCTCTGCGGTTTTTATTTTTTGCGCTATAAACAAAAATAGAGCGAAAATTTTGAAAAAAATTACATATTTTTTACTTTTTTCTATAATAAATATCACCAAAAAATATATAAAAAAACATTTTTTTTCCTCAGTTTAGGCCGATACGTATTCTTCTACATATTTTTGGTAAAAAAAATAAATAAAAAAAAAACTGCGTTTATTGGTTTGCGCAAAAATTATAGCGTTTACAAAATAGGGGTAGTTTTATGGCATTTTTATAATTTTTTTTACTAGTAATGGCGGCGATCAGTGATTTTTTTCGTGACTGCGACATTATGGCGGACACATCGCACACTTTTGACACATTTTTGGGACCATTGTCATTTTCACAGCGATCAGTGCAATAAAAATGCACTGGTTACTGTGAAAATGACACTGGCAGTGAAGGGGTTAACCACTAGGGGCGCTGGAGGGGTTAAGTGTGCCTAGGGGAGTGTTTACTACTGTGTGTGGGCGTGGCTACGACTGACACGTCACCGATCTCCGCTCTGATTACACAGAGCGGAGATCGCTGACAGTGTCAGTAGAGGAGCAGGGAGATGTTGTGTTTACACACACATCTCCCCGCTCCGAGCCTTCGTGAGATGATCGCGGGGATCCCCGCGGCGATCGAGTCCGCGGTCCCACTCACGGGGAAGGCAGGGGGGGGTCGCGAGCGCGCCGGTGGCGCGCGACCCCGTCGTCGGCAGTTAAAGGGCCACGTACAGGTACGCGATTGTGCCTGTACGAGCCATTCTGCCGACGTATAAATATCCCCAAAAAATATATTAAAAAAACATTTTTTCCTCAGTTTAGGCCGATACGTATTCTTCTACATATTTTTGGTAAAAAAAAAAAAAAAAAAAAAAAAAAAAAAAATCGGCGTTTATTGGTTTGCGCAAAAATTATAGCGTTTACAAAATAGGGTATAGTTTTAAGGCATTTTTATAAATTTTTTTTTTTTTTTACTAGTAATGGCGGCAATCAGCGATTTTTTTCGTGACTGCGACATTATGGCGGACACATCGGACACTTTTGACACATTTTTGGGACCATTGTCATTTTTACAGCGATCAGTGCATTTTTATTGCACTGATCGCTGTAAAAATGACAATGGTTACTGTGAAAATGACACTGGCAGTGAAGGGGTTAACCACTAGGGGTGCTGAAGGGGTTAAGTGTGCCTAGGGGCGTGTTACTAACTGAGGGGGGGGCGTGGCTACGACTGACAAGTCACCGATCTCTGCTCTGATTACACAGAGCGGAGATCGCTGACAGTGTCAGTAGAGGAGCGGGGAGATGCTGTGTTTACACACACATCTCCCCGCTCCGAGCCTCCGTGAGACGATCACGGGGATCCCCACGGGGAAGGCAGGGGGGTCGCGCGCGCGACCCCGACGTCGGCAGTTAAAGGGCCACATGCAGGTACGTGATTGTGCCTGTACGAGCCATTCTGCCGACGTATATATGCCGTGAGCGGTCGGCAAGTGGTTAAGAAAGGCCTGGATTTTTTCCTAAATGTACATAATATTACTGGGTACTAACATTTATAGGTAAAGTTGATCCGGGGAATATCTGATTGCCTCTCGGGGAATCAGGAAAGATTTTTTTCCCCCGCTGTAGCAAATTGGATCATGCTCTGCTGGGGTTTTTCGCCTTCCTCTGGATCAACTGTGGGTATAGAATTAGGTATATGGGATTGTATAATATTATTATTTTTTTTTTTTTTTATGGTTGAACTGGATGGACTTGTGTCTTTTTTCAACCTGACTAACTATGTAACTATGTAATCTGATTCAGTGTGTCACATGACATCCTGGCTGCCTATATAGAGTGAGCAAATCTCCAAGCAAATTGCTGTTTTGTCTTCAGCTTCCTGTGATTCTGAGTTCCTGTTTCCTGCCTGCCTGATTTACTGCTGTGACCCGGATTGCCTTTGGACTACTCTGATCTCTCCTTACCTGACCCTTGGCTTTGCTTATATGACTTCACTGCTATCTCCTGTGTTTGACCCCCTGCTTGTGACCCGGACTTTGCTGCCAGCCTGCACCTGACCTTCCAGCCTGTGACCCAGATTATCTCCAGTACTTAACCCTCTGCTTGCCTTTAGACTTTCCTACTTTTGGGTGTTTGACCCTCGGCCTGTCCTGGACTTTTGCACCACCATACCAGCTGAGTTCTGTTCTCCACCAGTTCCTGCACCTGTCTGAGATCTTCTCGCAAGTCCTGCTCAGCCTATCGGTAGCTGGTGCCTCTTTGTGCCATCCACCCTCTGTCCCATCTCCAGGAGGTGGAGTGCGCTTAGTTGCAAAAGTGAGCCGCTCTCTGCATCTCGGCCTCGGTGAGTCCCCCTTTGACACCGGGACCCGACAATTCATTATAGCCACGAGTAGTTTAAAAATTACTTTTTTTTCTTTAGAAATTTTATTTTGTGCAGGGACTGTTCTAAACATGGGAAAAATGCGCCACTTTACAGGCATACTATAGATACCCCCAGGTACGAAATTTAAAGGAACATTTTACTTTCATTGTTTCACTTTAAGCATTATTAAAATCACTGCTCCTGAAAAAACGGCCCGTTTTTTTTTTTTGCATTGATACATGTCCCCTGGGGAAGGACCCAGGTCCCCAAACACTTTTTATGACAATAACTTGCATATTAACCTTTAAAATTAGCACTTTTGATTTTTCACGTTCGTGCCCCATAGACTTTAACGGTGTTCGCATGCTCGAACAAATTTTTTGCCTGTTCGCATGTTCTGCTGTGAACCGAACCGGTGGGGTGTTTGGCTCATCCCTAGTCTTAATGATTGATTCACATCGCACAACTTCATTGATACCTTTTTGTATGATTTTAGTTATGTTTTTTCTCATCACACTGCCTCACACATGCAATGCATGGCATCATGGCTGCATGCCATGCGTAGCCTGATGCCATGCATTGCATGTGTGGGGCAGTGATGATGATGAGCAAAGCCATAAATCATCAAAGGAATCAATGTAGTTGTGATGTGAATCAAATCAATCACTATAATAATACCTACCATAAACCATAATTAATTAAATGGCATGGTCACTTTAATGTTTAGGTCCACCATCATTATTTAAAATTAGTAGTCATAAGTTGGCATTTTTTTCACTGCAGTCCACATGAATGGTGGTGCATCAGATACATTATATATACTACTAGTAGAGTTATATATACTACTAGTAGAGTTAGTTAGTTATGTCAGGACAGGACAGGGAGTGTCTTTAACTGTACTAGTAGAAGTGTACCTGATGAAGATGATGATGATGCTGGTACTGCTGCCTGCTGGACATGGATGGTTTATCTCCTGCTGCCCACAGCAGCCTATGAGGACTCTGAGGAGGACAGTATTCTTCTGGGACTTGGCTTGGGTCTCTCTCCCTCAGTCCTGCTGCCCAGTAAGAGGACAGAGGCTCGGGTCTCCCCCGTAGCAAGACGCTGTGAGACAAGGAGGAAAGCTCTGGGGACCAGGACTGGTCAGAAATCAGGGACACTAGCTCGGCACGCCGCTCCGGCTCCATGTGTCTGTCTCACACTCACAGCAAGTGCAGTGCGTACACAACACGACACAGGGAAGCAGGGGATGACGTCAGCGGGAGGCAGGAAAAGCCGGCGCAGCTTACTCCCACGGCTCTTCGGCAGCTTTTGGCTCCGTTCGGTCTCAGAGGTGGGGCATAGCGCAGCGCAAGTGTGACGTCATCCGAACATCGATTATTCCAGTCATAGCATCGTTGCCGCATCGTGTATGGCCGAATCGCGATGCATCGATGCTACGATTAATTTCAACAGCCCTAGTGCACAGACTATTTACCTTTTAGTAAATCAACCCCTTTACCTTACACATTAGCTGTGTGTGGGGAACTGTGTTAAATGCTTTTGCAACATCCCAGTACACTATGTCCACAGCCACCCCTCTCTCCAAGGTTTTACTTGCCTCCTCATAAAAAGAAATTGCACGGAGAGAGAGGGCCATGCAAGGGAAATTATTCTCCTAAAGTAGTCAAATTTTACAGCAAGTTCAATGGTACTTTGCAAAGAATAAAAGAATATATGAAAAGGAAAAACACTATTAAAAATTATGTGCTTTACTTGCATGTTTTTAATTGGAAGAAAAGCCTGGACATTATCAATTCTTAAAAATTGACTTACTCACAAAAAGGGTTACAGAAGGGTTTTCTTTACAGTCTATAGTTAGCCATGTCATTTTGATTTTGATTTTGAACAACCACATTATTACTCTCCCCACTGGCTTCCATTCTAGAAAAAATAGTACATGTCCTACAATCCTCAAAGAGGTTATAAAGTAGCCTCAGGTGACAGTAAAAGATGAGGGGTCATCAATTGCGCTAAAAATACCACCTCGATGTTGCACAGCATTATTGCATTGTGATAGATGAGGCACAGTGTTATGTTTGAATAAACAAACACTGCATATCAGAATCAGATTCAGAATACTTTATTAATCCCAAAGGGAAATTATTTCAACATCAGCATCAGATACTCATCCCAACTTTGAAGCATTGAGAAGAGAGTATGGGGCTGCTTTGCTGCCTCAGGATCTGGACTGCATGTTGTCATTGATGGATCCATGAATTTGAAGTTGTGTAAGGAAATTTTAGAGTAGAATGTCAGTGGCCGTGGTTGAGTCATACGATGTGACAAGGATCCAAAAGGTAGGGATAAAGCAAGAAAATGTCCTAGAGCAATTCAGTACAGCAAAGTAGTGCAAAGACTTTTTAACTGCTGTGCGGGTCATTTTACAGCTACAGAAAGCATTTTGTTGATGTGACTGCGAGAGATGGACGTTCACTAGTTATTAAATATAATAGTTTACATGTTTTGCTATTTATGACATTGATTAGGTTTTACCACATAAACATAGGCAACAAAGTGTCCATTAATAAAAAACAGCCGGTGTATGACCAAAGTTATAGGAGATTGCAAATCTTCAATAGAAACTTCAATTCAGTTGATACAATCAACCACAGCACATAAGTACAAAGAGGCCGCTTACCAGAGCAGATGGGTCCCTATGACGGAGACCAAACGAGCTCAGCACACACGCCAGATCCGGGTGTCAGCGATGTTCAATCATGCAGTCATCTGGATCCTCCACTCCATTCACTGACTGGGGACTATAGAACACCTTCAATCCTTTAGGATGCAGGAACGCTCATATAGTGTGGCGAGGAGCCAGGTTTATAAAAAAAAATAATAATAAAAGAACTTCATGGTGCAGTAAGTTTGGTAAAAAACGAGTACTGCTGCCGTTAAAATACACATACCAATACTTTGAACAAAAGTAATTACACATAAATATGAAAGTATGAAAATCATATTAAAATATAAAACTGGAATATAGTAAATTAACATTGAGAAATATAAAAAATATATAAAAATGAATGTAGAAAAATTGGAAATGTAATCAATGGGTGGGGACAATTTGAGCAGATTAGACGTAATTGCTCACGCCTAGAAGATTTTGAATTACAGGCCACAGTTCTCAAGAACAGGTTTGTGGAAAAGGGATACCAACTGTCCTCTTTAGATAAAGATCTTTGTGAGGTTACTTCTATGAACAGACAAAAACTGTTAGTCCCAAAAATAAGAGATAAAGACAACATACCCAATGACCTTCAAAAACCTTTTGGTGGGTTAACAAGATAATAAGGAAACCGTGGTCGGTTCTCAAAAGTGATAAGGTCCTGGGACCCACGCTCCCCAATCGCCCAAAGATTTTATACAGAAGAAACCAAAATCTAAAAGATCTTGTGGCACCCAGTGTTGTTGATCCCCCTCCCAAAGTCCAGATGTTTGGTCATTTAAAAGGCTTTTTCCAGTGTAAGAGATGCAAGGTCTGCAGAACATCTTGGACTGTGAAAACTTCTACCTTTACTTCGCATACTACCTCCAAGGAATACTCCATATCTGTCTTCATCACCTGTGGCACCATAGGGGTAATTTACCTCTTGCGTTGTCCGTGCAGCTTCCAATACATTGGGAGGACCACCCGTGCTCTGAAAGTGAGAATAGGAGAACATCTGTCCAATATACGTAGGGGGTTCAGAAAACAGTGTTTCGTGCCACTTTCGTCAGTGCCACAACAGAGACCCCTTAGTATAAACGCGGTGGATTTTTGATATGCCCCTGGGGCCTTAAAATCGAATGGGACATAAACTGTTATATCAACAACAGCTGAGTTTCTCCCTTTCGGTGGTGGTCTCATCTAAACCACCTGGCCCACTCACTGTATCTCTCCTTGCCTATGTTATGAATTCCCACTTTTTTTTTCGCTCTCTTTTCTCCCACCCCACCCAACCCTGTCTTCAGTTCCTTTCCTTTTCCCCCTCCTCTGTGCATAGATGTACCATTGGTCCCAATAAAGGGGGGACTGGGGTGGTATACACACTATAAGTAATGCATTGTTCAGCACTTGTAGGTGACTAGATTCTATACCCATTTTTTCCTTTTTCATATATAGATAGGTAGGGTATTCTGTGGATATTCCTAATTCTTTTATCTGTGATAATGTTATTATTGTTTTCATTTTATATGTATATGTCATCATTCCACCGTTGCAGTGCCCGTTTGTATTACTGACACTGGTGGGGTGAGCAGGTAGAGATTGATTACATTTCCAATTTTTCTACGTGGATTTTTAATATATTTTTTATATTTCTCAATGTTAATTTACTATATTCCAGTTTATATTTTAATATGATTTTCATACTTTCATATTTATGTGTAATTACTTTCGTTCAAAGTATTGGTGTAACGTACCTTAGGTGTGAGCCTGACGTGCGGAGAGGGACCTCCCGTACAACCCCGGCTCGGAGACCACTGGAGTGGGGACAGTGGTGGTAAGAGCACAGTGAGGTAAGGGTGCCTGTCTGATCCTCACTGCTTGGAGTGGTGGAGCCGAGTGGAGACTGGAACGGCTGGTTCCGGAAGCAGCGGATGCAGGTCAGCAGGTTCAGCTTGCAGAGCAGGAGGATGCAGGTCAGCAGGTGCCGGTTTGCAGAGCAGGGATGCAGGTCAGCAGGTGCTGGTTTGCAGAGCAGGGATGCAGGTCAGCAGGTGCAGGTTTGCATTGCAGGGATGCAGGTCAGCAGGTGCAGGTTTGCATTGCAAAGGATGCAGGTCAGTGTGTGCAGCTTGCAGAGCAGAGGATGCAGGTAAGCTGGTGCAGGTTTGCAGAGTCAGACAAGCCGGGTCATACACATCAAGGTAAACATCACAAGTGGCAGGCAGATAGTAGTCAAAGTCCAGGCCGAATCTTGGCAACAGGCAGACTGGCAGATAACTGAGCAGGGTCAAACGAGCCGAGGTCAGGACTGGGGACAGAAGCGTGGTCAGGAAGCCGGGTCAAACACAGGCACAGGATACAAGCACAGAATCAGGAACTCAGGGAACAGAAGCAGATCAAACCGCAAGGGGCAACATCTCTGGAATGTCTTTTATAGGAAGTACATGGGAGGAGCAAGGGGTTCAGAGTTCAACAGCAATCAGACACCAAGCAGAGTAGTCTAATGGATCAGATAGGTTATCCAGCAGATCAGGCAGGGAACTGTCCAGCATCTCAGATAGCTCCGCTGGTAGAGTCAATGCCAGACACAGAAGAGGTCCCAGGTTCAAGCCCAGCACGTCCCTGACAGTGCCCCCCCCTTAAGGGCAACCTCCGGGTGCCCAATAGAGCTCTTTTCTGGGGGTGACTGCGAAAAAAAGCCTGGATTAACTCTCGGGCGTGAATGTTCTGTTGGGGTTCCCAGGAGTTCTCCTCCAGACCGTACCCCTTCCACTTGATCAGGAATTGAAGCTGGTTCCCTCTTCTTCGGCAGTCCAAGACGGCCTCCACCTCGAACTCCTCATCACCGTCAATGATTACAGGCTTTGGTGGTCCCGATCCCCTGTCTGGGAACGGGTCGGGCACTGCGGGTTTCAGCAAGGAAACGTGAAAGACTGGGTGAATCTTCAATGACTCCGGTAAGGCAAGTTCATAGGAGACCTCGTTTAATTTCCGTTTTACTGGGAAAGGACCGATGAACTTGGGTGCCAGTTTCCTTGCGGGGCAAGCCATCTTAAGGTTGGTGGTCGATAACCATACTTGGTCACCCTGTTGCAGGCATAATTCCCCTCTCCTTTTCCTGTCAAAGATCCTTTTATTGGCTGCTTGTGCCCTAGTCATGGCTTCCTGCAATATCCTGCTGTTACGGGTCAGGAAATCAATACTCTGGACCGCTGGGACTGTTGAATCAGGGATGAGATCAGGTAAGAAGGTCGGGTGAAACCCGTAGTTGGCAAAAAATGGCAATTGACCTGTAGCCGAATGACTGGCGTTGTTAAAGGCAAACTCTGCCAACGGTAGTAAAGCTACCCAGTCGTCTTGAACGAAGGTGGTGAAGCATCTGAGGTACTGTTCGAGCGTCTGATTTGTTCTTTCGGTTTGCCCGTTAGTTTGGGGGTGATAGGCCGAGGACATGGACAACTCAATCTTCAGGACCTTGCACAAAGCCTTCCAAAAGCGAGAGGTGAACTGCACCCCTCTATCCGAAACGATGTCCGCAGGGACCTCATGTAGCCTTACTACTTCCCTAATGAAGACCTGGGCAGTTTCCATGGCAGAGGGCGTGCCTTTGAGAGGCACGAAGTGGGCCATCTTGGATAGACGGTCAACCACTACAAAGATGGCTGTGCAACCTTCAGACGGGGGGAGTTCCACTATGAAGTCCATGGCAATCATTTTCCAGGGACGGTCAGGGACTGGTAAGGGTCTGAGCAGACCCCAGGCCTTGCTTCTAGTGGTCTTGCTACGGATACAGGTGGCACATGAACCTACATATTCCCTGCAGTCTTTTTCAAGATCCGGCCACCAAAACGTGCGTTGAATCAGTTCAAGGGTTTTATGCATTCCGAAATGGCCTGCCAGGGGATGATCATGACACAAGTTTAACACTGTGACTCGAACTTCTGGCACAAAGATTTTGTCATTCTTCCAAAGTAACCCGTCCTTGGGTACCAGAGTGATTTCAGAGGGACCAGACACACCTGTAGAAGCTTGCTTCAAGACAGACATCAGGCTAGTTTGTAAAAGTAAGAAGTTGCCTTCCGATAGAATGGTATCTGGAGCTGACACCTCTTTTGGATCATCAAACATGCGGGAAAGAGCGTCTGGTTTGGTGTTCTTGGAGCCTGGCCGGTAAGTTGTGGAACGAGAACCTAGAGAAAAATAGTGCCCAACGTGCCTGGCGTGGTCTCAGACGTTTGGCAGCTCTCAGATACTCTAGGTTCTTGTGGTCTGTGTAAATGAGTATAGGATGCGCTGCTCCCTCCAACAAGTACCTCCACTCCTCAAGGGCAGATTTAATGGCCAGGAGCTCCCGGTCTCCAACATCATAATTCCTCTCGGATGGGGTAAGCTTACGGGAGAAGAAGGCTACCGGGTGTATCAAGTCCTTGAGACCTTGGCGCTGGGAGATAACAGCTCCAACCGCTGTCTGAGGCATCTACCTCAAGTAGATACGGTAGGGCAGGATCGGGATGACTTAGGATAGGAGCAGACGTAAAAAGTATTTTTAGGTTTGTGAAAGCAGCCTGTGCTTCAGATGTCCACTGGAATCGAGCATTTTGCTTCGTTAGCTGCGTAATCGGGGAAATAATAGCAGAGAATCCCTTGATAAACCTCCGATAAAAATTGGCAAAGCCAACGAAGCGCTGCACCCCCTTTTTATCTGAAGGTGCAGGCCAATCCAGAATGGCTGAAACCTTCTGTGGGTCCATCTTGAATCCCTCTGTAGAGATCACTAGGCCAAGGAACTGGATACTCTGTCGCTCGAATTCACACTTTTCTGGTTTTGCGTACAGTCCATGCTGGCGGAGACGACAGAGTACACTCTTGACGTGTTTCCGGTGCTGCTCAAGAGAGGAGGAAAAAATCTAAATATCATCAAGATAGACAACTACATAAATGTCCAGACAGTCTCTGAAAACATCATTGACTAGATGCTGAAAGGTGGCAGGGGCGTTACATAGGCCGAAGGGCATTACTAGGTATTCGTAATGGCCGAACCTGGTACGAAAGGCAGTCTTCCATTCATCCCCTGCTCGGATGCGTACCAGGTTGTACGCCCCCCGCAGGTCTAATTTGGTAAACACAGAGGAAGTCCCGAGTCTTTGAAAAAGTTCAGGTACCAGAGGCAGAGGGTACCGGTTCTTGACCGTGATTTTATTTAATTCCCGGTAATCTACACAGGGCCGAAGAGAATGGTCTTTTTTCTCCACAAAGAAGATTCCTGCCCCTGCTGGAGAAGTGGAAGGACAGATGAAACCCCTCTTAAGGTTCTCATCAACGTATTCTTTCAGTACCTCAAGCTCCCGTTCAGATAGGGGGAAGATCCGTCCGAAAGGAATCTCAGCACCGGGAAGAAGCTCGATTGGACAATCGTAAGGACGATGAGGCGGGAGGACTTCGGCCCCTCGTTTGCTGAAGACGTCCAGGAACTCATGATATTGTTTGGGTACAGAAGCTCGTATCTCTGGATCTGAATCCAGGCATAACAGAGGCCCCAAGGTGCTGGGACATGGAAGCATGCAGTGGCGTTGACAGTATGGTGACTGGAACTTAATACTTCCGGTTCCCCAATCAATCTGTGGATTGTGTGCCTGAAGCCAGGGTAGACCCAGGATAACTGGAAACATGGGAGATGCAATAGCATCCAAAGTCAATAGTTCCTTATGGTCCATGGAGGTGATCACAGGCAAAGGAGGGGTCTCCTGGGTCACTACTCCAGACTTGATGCGAGACCCATCTGCCAGGAAAATGGAAAGTCCCTGAGTCTTAGGTTGGAGTGGGATGTGTTGTTGTGCTGCAAAGTCTAGATCGACAAAACAACTACATGCCCCTGAGTCGATTATTGCAGTTACTGGTATTGTGCTCCCTGGTAGTTGGAAAGAGATAGGAAGAGCCAGGTGAGTAGCATTGGTAGATGGAGGTGAGTAGTTGGGAGAAGAGGTAGCCAGGACCTTGCGCAGCTTAGCAGGACAAGAAGAGACATAATGACCGGGTTCACCGCAATACAGGCATAGATAATTCTGCAGCCGACGAAGTCGTTCCTTGGCCGATAGGGAATGTTTCATTAGTCCAAGCTGCCCTGGCTTGATGGTCTGGTTGAGGGGTGAGGGTTCAGTTGGAACCGTACTGGCACTGGCAGGGTACACAGGGGCTCGTATCCGGGGTAGCATCCAAGCTGGGCGGAGCTGTTGGGTAGACCTTTCTGCTCTGCGCTCCCGGAGTCGTCGGTCTATCTGGATAGACAAATTAATTAAAGTCTCTAGAACATCAGGAACACCGACCCGTGCTAACTCATCCTTCAGGCTTTCAGAGAGACCAAGACGGAACTGATGCCGCAGAGCCGCCTCATTCCACTGGGTATCCGCGCTCCAGCGTCTGAAATCAGTCACATAGTCCTCGACCGCTCGGCGGCCTTGCTGGAGCGCATGGAGAGCAGCCTCGGCAGTAGAAGTCCGCTGTGGATCGTCATAAAGTCGGGCCATGGCATCAAGAAAAGAGGGCAGAGATACTAGAACTACATGGCGGACTTCAAGTAGGTGATGGGCCCAAGCTTGAGGTTCCCCCTGCAGCAAAGCGATAACGAAGCCCACCTTGGTGGCTTCAGATGAAAAAGTCAGAGGTAGCAACGAAAAGTAAAGTTCACATGCGTTGCGAAACGCACGGAATTTACTCCGATCCCCGAAAAACTTCTCAGGAACAGGGACCCTGGGCTCAGGAGATGGTAACATTCCAATAGAGGAAGTTGGGGTTGGAGGTGAATCTGCAGAGGTGGCTTGAGTTTGTGTCTGCTTATCCATTCGGACATGGCTGCCCTGCAGAGACTTCACGATCTGAGTGAGAGCTGTAAGGTGTTGATAGACATTGTCCATAGGCAAGGTATCTCCTGCAGGCTCAGGCATGGCGGTTTGATACTGTAACGTACCTTAGGTGTGAGCCTGACGTGCGGAGAGGGACCTCCCGTACAACCCCGGCTCGGAGACCACTGGAGTGGGGACAGTGGTGGTAAGAGCACGGTGAGGTAAGGGTGCCTGTCTGATCCTCACTGCTTGGAGTGGTGGAGCCGAGTGGAGACTGGAACGGCTGGTTCCGGAAGCAGCGGATGCAGGTCAGCAGGTTCAGCTTGCAGAGCAGAGGATACAGGTCAGCAGGTGCCGGTTTGCAGAGCAGGGATGCAGGTCAGCAGGTGCAGGTTTGCAGAGCAGGGAGGCAGGTCAGCAGGTGCAGGTTTGCAGAGCAGGGATGCAGGTCAGCAGGTGCAGGTTTGCATTGCAAAGGATGCAGGTCAGCGTGTGCAGCTTGCAGAGCAGAGGATGCAGGTAAGCTGGTGCAGGTTTGCAGAGTCAGACAAGCCGGGTCATACACATCAAGGTAAACATCACAAGTGGCAGGCAGAGAGTAGTCAAAGTCCAGGCCGAATCTTGGCAACAGGCAGATAACTGAGCAGGGTCAAACGAGCCGAGGTCAGGACTGGGGACAGAAGCGTGGTCGGGAAGCCGGGTCAAACACAGGCACAGGATACAAGCACAGAATCAGGAACTCAGGGAACAGAAGCAGATCAAACCGCAAGGGGCAACATCTCTGGAATGTCTTTTATAGGAAGTACATGGAGGAGCAAGGGGTTCAGAGTTCAACAGCAATCAGACACCAAGCAGAGTAGTCTAATGGATCAGATAGGTTATCCAGCAGATCAGGCAGGGAACTGTCCAGCATCTCAGATAGCTCCGCTGGTAGAGTCAATGCCAGACACAGAAGAGGTCCCAGGTTCAAGCCCAGCATGTCCCTGACAATTGGTATGTGTATTTTAACGGCAGCAGTATTCATTCACCATTCCGCATGTCCTATATTGAATGGTGGAACATATCATCTCTGTATACAGATGGACATTAGTTTCCATATATACATATGTTGGATAAGACATACAGAATGGGCATGTTTTGCGTGTAGTTTACGCTCTCACATGCCCATTGTGTTTGGTCGTGTGCGTCGGCGAACGGAGGAACTGATAGTTTCGTCTGTTCTTCCGGTGTCACTCTCCTGCTCTGTCCATTTAAAGCGTGGTGTGTGACGTCTTGATCCAGCCTCCTTTGCCAGTAGACGCCTCTTACGGAGAAACGCAGCGTAGGGCGGAGCTCGAAATCCTGACGTCACCACGCCCCCAGCTGACTGGCTCGAGCCGCGGCGGGGGTTTTTTAGTGCTCGTTTGAAAGTTTTGTCTTTTTATCTTCATGTGGATGTCAGCTACCCAATTTTAAGCTAATAAAGGGTACTCGTTTTTTTACCAAACTTACTGCACCATGAAGTTCTTTTATTATTTTTTTCTATAAACCTGGCTCCTCGCCACACTATATGAGCGTTCCTGCATCCTAAGGATTGAAGGTGTTCTATAGTCCCCAGTCTGTGAATGGAGTGGAGGATCCAGATGACTGCATGATTGAACATCTCTGACACCCGGATCTGGCGTGTGTGCTGAGCTCGTTTGGTCTCCGTCATAGGGACCCATCTGCTCTGGTAAGCGGCCTCTTTGTACTTATGTGCTGTGGTTGATTGTATCAACTGAATTGAAGTTTCTATTGAAGATTTGCAATTTCCTATGACTTTGGTCATACACCGGCTGTTTTTTATTAATGGACACTTTGTTGCCTATGTTTATGTGGTAAAACCTAGCAGCTGAAGTGAATGGACTTTTTTGCATTCTTTATTTCTTTGTGATCTCTTGTTTTTTTATAACATTTATTTATTTGTTTTTCATCTGGCCTAGCATCCAGGTGATCTCATCACCTATATTTTGCACTTTGCTTGCTACCCTTAAGGTTACGCATCTATTATTGTTTTTACACATGTCTATTAGCTGAATATTCCAGCTTTTTTCTATTTGCAGCACCATCATTTATATTTCATTTTTTATGTACTTAGCCTCTTTGAAGACTAGCATATACACAATTATTTATTTATTATTAATTTTTTTGGCGCAGTGTGTTAGCACTATTGCATTGATACAGTTAGGGAGGTAGCGTGGATTCACCACATTACAAACTAAGAACAGGAAACTGAGGCTACAATGCATACAGGCTCACCAAAATCAGACAATAGAAGATTGGAAAAACATTGCCTGGTCTGATGAGTCTTGATTTCATCTGCGACATTCAGATGGTAGGGTCAGAATTTGGCGTAAACAACATGAACGCATGGATCCATCTTGCCTTGTATCAACGGTTCAGGCTGGGGGTGGTGTAACAGTGTGGGGAATATTCTTGTGGCACACTTTCAGCCCCTTAGTACCAATTGAGCATTGTTTAACCAATTACCTACCAGACCATAGCTGAATGACGGTTACAGCATGGTTGAATAATTATGGGAAGGCATACAATGACATCCTCCCAGAATCGCGATCCCATTCAATTACTCATCCATCCCTATTCATGTCTCATCATTCCCCATCCATGGCTCATTCATGCTCATCCATGGCTCATTCATGCTCATCCATCCCCATCCATGGCTCATTCGTGCCACATCAGTGCTCATCCGTGTCACATCAGTGATCATCCATGCCACATCAGAGATCATCCGTGCTACATCCATGCCACATCAATGATCATCTGTTCCATATCCATGCCACATCCATGCCACATCAGTGCTCGTCCGTGCCACATCCATGTCACATCAGTGCTCATCCATGCCACATTCATGCCACATCAGTCCTTATCCATGCCTCATCAGTGCTCATCCGTGCCACATCCATGTCAAATACATGCCACATCTATGGTCATCTGTGCCACATCCATGTATCATCAGTGCTCATCCGTGCTACATCCATGCCACATCAGTGCTTATCTGTGCCATATCCGTGCCACATCAGTACTCATCCATGCCACCTAAGCGCACATCCGTGCCACTACAGTGCCTCACAAAAGTGTAATAGGTAGTCAAATTAGATTTTAAATTTATGTCCCTAGAATACCTGATGGTGCTCCCTGCATGTTGGGCCTCTGTATGTGGCCAGGCTGTGGAAAAGTCTCACACATGTGGTATCGCCATACTTGGGATGAGCAGCAGAATATATTTTAGGGTGTGATTTTTGCTATGTACATGCTATGTGTAAGAAATATCTTATAAATTGACAACTTTGTGTAAAAAAAAAAAAAAATGCACTTTCATTTTCTTTCCACATTTTCCAAAAATTACATGTTCAAAAGACTCATTATGCCTCATAGAATATACGTTGGGGTGTTTGCTTTCCAAAATTGGGGAAATTTTTTGGGTGTTTCCATTGTCCTGGTGCTCCAGGGCCTTCAAAAATGTAAGAGGTAGTCAAGAAATTATATGTGTAATGTGTAATTTATGCTCCCAGAACACCTGATGTTGCTCCCTGCATGTTGTGCCTCTGTATGTGACCAGGCTGTGTAAAAGTATCTTACATGTGCTATCACCATACTCAGGAGAAGTAGCAGAATGTATTTTGGGGTGTAGTTACAAGTATGCATATGCTGTGTGTGAAAAATAACTTGTTCTTAAGACAATTTTGTGGAAAAAAAAAAGAAATCTTCATTTTGCAAAGAATGGTGGGAAAAAAATTACAACTTCAAAAAACTCTCCATGCCTCTTACTAAATACCTTGGGATGTCTTCTTTCCAAAAAGAGGTAATTTGGGGGGTGTTTGTACTGTCCTGACATTTCAAGAAACAAGAAATAGGATAGGCTGTCAGTACATCAGTTGTGATCAATTTTCAGTGATTGGCACCATAGCGTGTGGACAATTTGGGTTATTTTAACCAAAGATATGTAGCAGTATAAATTTTGGCCAAGATTTATGAAGAAAAATTACTAGTTTGCAAAATGTTCTAACAGAAACAAAGAAAAATGCAATTTTTTACAAAATCTTTTTTCATTTATAGCGCAAAAAATAAAAAACGCAATGGTGATTAAATACCACCAAAAGAAAGCTCTATTTTGTGAAAAAAGGGACAAAAATGTCGTATGGGTACAGTGTTGCATGACTGAGTAATTGTCATTCAAAATGTGAGAGCATTGAAAGCTGAAAATTGGTCTGGTTAGGATGGGGGGTTTAAGTGCCCAGTGGGCAAGTGCTTAAACACTACGGCCTACCTGAGTATTGTTGCTGACCATGTCCATCCCTTTATCTTCTGATGGCTACTTCCAGCCAGATAATGCACCATGTCACAAAGCTCAAATCATCTCTAACTGGTTTCTTGACCATGACAATGAGTTTGCTGTACTCAAATGGCCTCCACAGTTACCAGATCTCAATCCAATAGAGCACCTTTGGGCTGTGGTGGAACAGAGATTCACATTATGGATGTGCAGCCGACAAATATGCCACAACTGAGTGATGCTATAATGTCAATATGGAGCAAAATCTCTGAGGAATGTTTCCAACACCTTGTTGAATCTATGCCACAGAGAATTAGAGCAGTTCTGAAGGCAAAAGGGGGTCCCAACCCAATAATAGCAAGGTGTACGTAATACAGTGGCCTATGAGTGTATATTGCTATGGCTTTTTGGAGAAAGAAAAACAGAACAGAACCAAACAGATCAGATTATATTCAGGCTTAAAGGGGCTGTAAAGGAAAAAATATTATCTACTAACTAGCTTCCTTTTACCTAATGCAATGCTCGTTCACTAACCTCTTCCATTGATTTACCTTGCAAATGTCCTTTTTTCTTCATTAAAATCCTCACTTCCTGTTAGTCTGTATGTAACTACACACCATCAGGCGAGCAGTTCTGCCTGGTGGTGAGTGTCGTGCTTGCCCCCTCCCTTGGACTACAGGAGTGCGTCAGGACGCTCTCTACGTTGAACATAGAGACACAAGGGCTGTGTGTTAGTGGGCGGGAATGGGTGGATACTATGGGTGGTGTGTGGACGAGAACTTTGCCCGTTCTCGTAAGGCGAATAAAAAAAATGGCTCTGCGCATGCGCGATGCCGCTAAGCGTAATGGGAACTGTAGTTCCGTTATTGCCGTGACGTCACTGTAGTGCATGCGCACCGCAAACCAGGAAATACAGCATACTAACTACACAGGAAAGCCGGAGGATGATTTATAAGTGCTATTTAGACAGGTATTTACATTTTTTAAATGAAAACAATTACTTTTTTCAATATAAGCACCTGACAAGGAATAATTATAGGGCAACATTTTTTTTCCTTTACAACCCCTTTAAGTCAGAAATTACAAGCCCCCTTTAAAGCCATTCCCAACCTAATAAATATACATATTCTGTTCCTTGGTGGGTTTAGCAGAACTCAAAAGGGGAAATATATGGCACACTTGTCCCATATATGTTGTGGTATACATTCACAAGTATCCAGTGAAAGTGAAGAGAATGAGCCTTGTGTCTCTGGATCACAGCACGTAGATGATCTGCTATACAGTAATTTGTTATACGGTAAGTATCTCCCCTAGCATTTCTGTACTGTGTGGCAAGACAGACTCTGACATGGTGTACATGCATTATGATATGCTGCAAAATGTGGACCAAAAGGTTTGCAGAGGTGCAAAAATGCAATGCTATTTGCAGAGGAGGCTCTCTTTAATTTTTAAGTTGACCACCACTGATCTAAACAATCCTACTGTATATTATGGAGTAGAATGCTTTTGTGCCCTCCAAGGGTCATTCCTGGAAGATTTACCTTTACAAAGTTGTAAGGTGTCTTTAGTACAACATATTTTGGACTATTCACTTATCTTTAGGGAGATTCTAAGCACTTGTAATCATCGTTCAACATGCCTGTGAAAACAGTTCCCTAGTTTTGATCAACTGTTAGCCAAAAGATTATAAAAAAATGTTCAGATTCCATAAGGCCCCTTTCACACTGAGGCATTTTTCAGGTGTTTTAGTGCTAAAAATAGCGCTGTAAAAATGCCTGAAATAATCCTGCCCCAGCATTCTCCATGTGAAAGCCCTGAGGGCTTTCACACTGAGGCGTTGTGCTGGCTGTGCGTTGGAAAAAATCCTGCAAACAGCTTTTTTGGAGCATCTTTGGGGCGCATAAAATAGCGCTGTAAAAATGCCTATCACCATTGAAATGAATGAGTACTGCTGTAAAAACGTGGTAAAAAGGCGGTAAAAATGCCCAGAAGCTGTGGGAAAGTCACATGACCGCAGTAGAGTGGAGGACTGTGTGATACCAAATAATCCTTTTTACCGCGGTAAAAACGCATAGGCGTTAGCGCTATTTTTAGCACTATCGCGGTAAAAATGCGGTAATAACGCTAATCATTTTTAGCGCGTTATTGCAACGCCTCAGTGTGAAAGGGGCCTAAGTCCTCTCTATTAACTATCCCTAAATAAACAAATGTATATGCCTCCACTGGAGTCCCACTCCAATGTACAATAGAGCACTCATCATATACATGGGTGTAGAAGAAGATAATTGCAATATACAGCATTTCTGTTCATATTTAAACAGATTCAATTTAAGTGCATGAGAAGATGAACACTGTGGGGGAGATTTACTAAAACGGGTGCACTCAGAAGCTGGTGCACTGTAGCTGTGCATGGCAGCCAATCATCTTCTAACTTGAGCTTGTTCAATTAACCACTTAAGCCCCGGACCATTTCGGGCCATTAGGACCAGGCCTGTTTTTGGGATTCGGCACTGCGCTGCTTTAACTGTAAATTGTGCGGACATGCAATGTTGTACCCAAATGAAATTTGCGTCCTTTTCTTCCCACAAATAGAGCTTTCTTTTAATGGTATTTGATTGCCTCTGCGATTTTTATTTTTTGCGATATAAACAGAAAAAGACCGAAAATTTTGAAAAAAAATGATATTTTCTACTTTTTGTTATAAGAAAAATCGAATAAACTCAATTTTAGTCATACATTTAGGCCAAAATGTATTCAGCCACATGTCTTTAGTAAAAAAAAAAGTCAATAAGCGTATATTTATTGGTTTGCGCAAAAGTTATAGCGTTTACAAACTAGGGTACATTTTCTGAAATTTACACAGCTTTAAATTTATGACTGCCTATCTCATTTCTTGAGGTGCTAAAATGGCAGGGCAGTACAAAACCCCCCCAAATGACCCCATTTTGGAAAGTAGACACCCCAAGGAAATTGCTGAGAGGCATGTTGAGCCCATTGAATATTTTTTTTTTTTTGTCCCAAGTGATTGAATAATGACAAAAAAAAAAAAAAAAAAAAAAAAAATTACAAAAAGTTGTCACTAAATGATATATTGCTCACACATGCCATGGTTATATGTGGAATTGCACCCCAAAATACATTCTGCTGCTTCTCCTGAGTACGGGGATACCACATGTGTGGGACTTTTTAGGAGCCTAGCCACGTACGGGACCCCGGAAATCAAGCACCGCCTTCAGGATTTCTAAGGGCGCAAATTTTTGATTTCACTCCTCACTACCTATCACAGTTTTGAAGGCCATAAAATGCCAAGATGGCACAAAACCCCCCCAAATGACCCCATTTTGGAAAGTAGACACCCCAAGCTATTTGCTGAGAGGCATGTTGAGTCCATGGAATATTTTATATTTTGCCACAGGTTGCGGGAATATGACAAACTTTTTTTTTTTTGCACAAAGTTGTCACTAAATGATATATTGCTCACACATGCCATGGGCATATGTGAAATTACACCCCAAAATACATTCTGCTGCTTCTGAGTACGGGGATACCACATGTGTGGGACTTTTTGGGAGCCTAGCCGCGTACGGGACCCCAAAAACCAAGCACCGCCTTCAAGGTTTCTAAGGGCATAAATTTTTGATTTCACTCCTCACTACCCATCACAGTTTTGAAGGCCATAAAATGTCAAAATAGCCCAAAACCCCCACAAATGACCCCATTTTGGAAAGTAGACACCCCAAGCTATTTGCTGAGAGGCATGGAGAGTATTTTACAGCTCTCATTTGTTTTTGAAAATTAAGAAAGACATTTTTTTTTTCTTTTTTTACATTTTCAAAACTTTGTGACAAAAAGCGAGATCTGCAAAATACTCAACATACCTCTCAGCAAATAGCTTGGGGTGTCTACTTTCCAAAATGGGGTCATTTGGGGGGGTTTTGTGCCATCTGGGCATTCCATGGCCTCCGAAACTGTGATAGGCAGTGAGGAGTGAAATCAAAAATTTACACCCATAGAAATCCTGAAGGCGGTGCTTGGTTTTTGGGGTCCCGTACGCGACTAGGCTCCCAAAAAGTCCCACACATGTGGTATCCCCGTACTCAGGAGAAGCAACAGAATGTATTTTGGGGTGTAATTCCACATATGCCCATGGCATGTTTGAGCAATATATAATTTAGTGACAACTTTTTGTACATTTTTTTTTTTTTTTTTTGGTCATTATTCAATCACTTGGGACAAAAAAAAAAATATTCAATGGGCTCAACATGCCTCTCAGCAAATAGCTTGGGGTGTCTACTTTCCAAAATGGGGTCATTTGGGGGGGTTTTGAACTGTCCTGGCATTTTATGCACAACATTAGGAAGCTTATGTCACACATCATCCACTCTTCTAACCACTTGAAGAAACTAATCAGCAGGAAACTTCACTCTGATTATGAAGTCACAAATAATGGAAGCAAACCCTGCAATAAAAAACGCTGCAAACTGTGCAACCAGATCAATCCATCCAAAAGTGTCACACACACAAATGGGACCTTCACCATCATGGGATCTTACAACTGTACCTCCAGTAATGTTGTGTACCTCATCCAATGCAACAGGTGTGGCAAAGGATCTTATGTTGGTGAAACAGGACAGAAGTTGCAAGCGAGGATGAATTTTCACAGACATACCATCAAGGAACATAAAGAAGAGAGTTTCTGCACACCTGTGGGACATCACTTCTCACAACCAGACCACACTATAGAAGACCTCAATGTTTTAGTTCTTAAAGGGAATTTCAGAACTATCCAGGAAAGGAAAACATTTGAACTAAGAATGATAATTCTTTTTAACACAAAAACGAATGGCCTAAATTTAGATATTGGTTTCCTTACCCATTATACTAAGGTTTTATGACCTCCTCTGTGACTAGCATCTCCCCCCTCAAGTCTATAGCTCTCCCTCTGTCTTATCTCACTAACTCTGCTGCTATCTTTATTACCATTGATTTGTATGTGTTTTTTTTCCTTTCCCTCTGAGATTTTTTTTTTTTTTTCTTGTTTTGTTTCAACATTCTGCTAAAAAAATTGTGAATCAGTACTGCTTGGACCTTGAAGAAGGGGACATACCCCGAAAGCTTGTCCTGAAAAATTCTATGTTAGTGCAAATAAAAAAAGTATCACGGACAGTACTTAATTTTCTCTGTCACAATTGCACTAATACGGCTACAATTACGTCAACCACTTGAAGACAAAGCCCTTTCTGACACTTTTTGTTTACATGAAAAAAAAAAATTTTTTGCAAGAAAATTATGTTGAACCCCCAAACATTATATATTTTTTTAAAGCAAAGGCCCTACAGATTAAAATAGTGGGTGTTGCATTTTTTTTTTCCACACAGTATTTGCGCAGCGATTTTTCAAACACATTTTTTGGGGGAAAAACACACTTTTTTTATTTTTAATGCACTAAAAAACACTATATTGCCCAAATGTTTGATGAAATAAAAAAGATGATCATAGGCCGAGTACATGGATACCAAACACGACATGCTTTAAAATTGCGCACAAACGCGCAGCGGCGACAAACTACATTCATTTTTAAAAGCATTTAAAAGCCTTTACAGGTTACCACGTTAGATTTACAGAGGAGGTCTACTGCTAAAATGACTGCCCTCGATCTGACCTTCGCGGTGATACCTCACATGCATGATGCAATTGCTGTTTACATATGACGCTAGACCGACGCTTGCGTTCGCCTTTGCGCAAGAGCAGGGGGGGACAGCGGTGCTTTTTTTTTATTTTTTTATTTTTTTATTATTTATTTGGCTTTTTTATTTTATTTTTAAACTGTGCCTTCCATATTTTATTTTTTTATCGTTATCTCAGGGAATGTAAATATCCCCTATGATAGCAATAAGTAGTGACAGGTACTCTTTTTTTGAAAAAAATTGGGGGGTTAGACCCTAGATCTTTCCTCTGCCCTCAAAGCATCTGACCACACCAAGATCGGTGTGATAAAATGCTTTCCCAATTTCCCAATGGCGCTTTTTATATCCGGGGGGGGGGGGACATTCCCTCCCACTGCTTGTAAAAGCAGTCTAGAGGCTAATTATCTGCTAGAATTGCTTTTACATGAAAGCCGGCTGCTGGCTGAAAAGAATGATACCAAGATGATACCTAAACCCGCAGGCATCATTCTGGTATAAACATTCAAAGTCCAGCAACATACCAGTACGTTGCTGGTCCTTGTTGGACATGTATTGTAATCTTTTTTTTCATACAGCCTATTGGCTGAACGAAAAAAAGAGATTGATTGGTGGGTATGCCCACCATTAGAATACCTCCCTTCATCCACCCACTTCTAATGATGGGCATATATGCCGAAGCATGGGGGCATCCTCCCGCAAAAAAGTTATGCCGCGTACACACGGTCAAGCCTTCGTCGGAATTTCGACCGTATGTACGCGGCATAAAAGGTTATGCCGCGTACACACGGTCGGACTTTTCCACGGGCAAGCCTCCGTTGGAATTTCGACCGTATATACGCGGCATTAGGAGCAAAATCGCTCCTCCGCCCCTGCTGCCCCCATGCTTCGGCATATATGCTCTTTTTTTTAACTGTGGTGGTGAAATCACCTCCTACAGCGTTGGAGTCACGGCTGTCAAGATAAATAGATCCGCGCTGCAACTGAATGGCGTACCTGCTAAGCAAATGGTGGTTAACATTAAAACAAAGTAACATTACAGTACAACAGTAAGCCCTTACCATGCCATACCTGCAAAGCAAATACCAAAACAAAACCTAGTAAAAAATAAAAAAATGTTTTAACGCAACCTGTGCCTAAAATATATATATGCCGAAGCATGGGGGCATCCTCCCGCAAAAAAGTTATGCCGCGTACACACGGTCGGAATTTTCCACGGGCAGGCCTCCGTCGGAATTTCGACCGTATGTACGCGGCATTAGGAGCAAAATCGCTCCTCCGCCCCTGCTGCCCCCATGCTTCGGCATATATGCTCTTTTTTTTAACTGTGGTGTCACGGCTTTATGTATCGTGGGAGCAAACGCTGTTGCTGTCAAGATAAATAATTCCGCGCTGCAGTTGAATGGCGCACCTGAAAACAAAAAATTACATACCTGAAAAGCAAGCATGATAAAACATTGCAGAATAGAATACAGTAAAAAAGAGCAGAACAATAGAGAGAAAATAGAGAGAGAGAGCACAATAAAACGACAACTATTTTTGTTTTTTTTATTTTATATTTTTTTTGTGTTTTGTTTTTTACGTTTTTTTTTTTCTTTTTTACACTTTTTTTGTAACTTTACAACTGTAATGGTTCGGGTCTCTCAAAATGTAATGGCATCTTGGGAGACCCTGTGTAAGTGTGTCCTTGTCTGTGAAATGCTGTACCCTACGCTAAAACTTCACTTTTGAGTGGTAGCGTTCAAAACATTCACCTTGGACTGGTTGATATTGATGGTTGCTATGGACTGGTTGCTATGGACGGTTGCTATGGACAGTTGCTATGGACGGTTGCTACGGATTGGTTGTTATGGACGGTTGCTATGGATTGGTTGCCATGGACAGTTGCTATGGACTGGATGCTATGGATAGTTGCTATGGATGGTTGCTATGGACAGTTGCTATGGACTGGTTGCAATGGATGGTTGCTATGGACAGTTGCTATAGACTGGTTGCTATGGATGGTTGCTATGGACTGGTTGCTATGGACTGGTTGCTATGGACGTTTGCTATGGACTGGTTGATATGGATCAGGCCTGTCTCTGCGAACGCTGCAGTTATGTGTGTTGTGTTTGGTAAGTGACAGTGATCGATCGATACTGCACTTGGGTGGGCTGGGCTGGGCTGGGCGGAGGGGCTAAACGCAGGCGCTAGCAGGTATCTGGGCTGATCCCGCTAACACTGCGTTTTTGGGAACCCTAAACCGCTGGGGATGCTAGTATAGATCTGATCAGATACTATACCACTAAGGGGGGTGTATGCTTTGCGCGTGGGTGTTAGCGTTACTGGCACTAACCTAACACTGCCTGGGGCGACGCAGACCCTCTCTGGCGCTAAAACCTAATTGATCTCACCCGCCGGGCGATCAGGGGGGTTAAACCTTTATTGGGTTATATACGGCGGGTGCCCTGATGCTATAAAAAGCAAACTAATCAACCAGCGTCACCGTAACCTTTATATGGTGATCACTGGTGAAAGGGTTAACTAGGGGCAATCAGGTGGTTAAAACCTTTATTAGGTTAAATATGGGGGTACCTGACACTATATAAAAACCTGACGGGTAACCTAAATAACTAAATAACTTACTGGCTAACCAGTGACACCAGTGACGCTTATACGGCGATCACTGGTGAAAGGGTTAACTCTAGGGGCAATCAGGGGGTTAAAATAATATATGGGGGTACCTGACACTAATAAAAACCTGCGGCGAACCTAAAAAAAAAAAAACTAATAATCTAAAACACCAGCGACACAAATACAGCGATCGGAAAAACAATCGCTTAGTGACGCTGAAGTTAGGGGGTGAAAGGGTTACCTGGGGGGTGATCAAGGGGTTAAACCTTTATTAGGGGGGGTTAGGGGGCTACCCTGGACCTAAAGGGGCCTAATCCTAACTGCCCTGCAACTTTTTACAATCACAGATGACACTAAATGCAGTGATCAGTAAAATAAATGATCACTGCAATCAGTGACACTGTGATTGGGGGCTTTGGGGTGACCTGGGGGGTGATCTGGGGGTGACTGGGGGGTGATTTGTGTGCCTATGTGTACCTACGTGTCAGTGGACTGTTGGTGCACTAACCTCTGTCTTCACTCCTCGGCGCCGGGAACGAAAAGACCGCGGCGAGGGAGATGACATCACTTCCTCCAGCCTTGTTTACATCACATGGCGGAGGAAGCATTTTCATTGGCCGGGAGCGATCGCGAGGGGGGGGGGCGGAATCGAGCGGCCGCCCCCTCATGCCTGATCGCTCCCGAACACTTAACGGCCGCTCACTGCAGTGAAGGGGGGTCCGGATGGACCCCCCAACTGCACAAAGGCGATCACGTAGATCTACGTGATTCTGCCTGTGCGTGCCATTCTGCCGACGTAAATCGGCGGTGGGCGGTCGTTAAGTGGTTAAAGGGGTTGTAAAGGTTAGTTTATTTTCTAAATAGGTTCCTTTAAGCTAGTGCATTGTTGGTTCACTTACCTTTTCCTTTGATTTACCTTCTAAATGTTTTTTTTCTTTGTCTGTCCCCGGTTTTGTCCCTGGATTGGATTTGAACAGGGGCTGGGGCAATTTCATAGGCAGTAAGTGCATAATTAAGAAAAAAAAAATCTGAATTACACAACCCCCACTCCTACTAGCTTAGGGGGGTGTTTTATTTTCCATTATCTATGCCCCTTTCTGATGATCATGTGCTGGTCAGAGCGGAGGGAATATTTCTTCAGTTTCGGGTGCATGCCCATTCAGCTCCGCTCGCATGTTCTTCTGTTTTGGCTCAAGTCCCGGCCAGCCACCTGCCTGCTTATCTCCTTGCTTTCCCTGACGAAGTGATCTTCCTCTGCTCCCCACCCAGTAGTAGCCAGGGCCTGGAGAGTAAGACTTGACAAGCTGTTAAGCAGGCGGCGGCGACGGGCAGAGAGTCGCTGATTGCCGCCATTACTAGTAAAAAAAAAAAATGTCCCCGGATTTAATTTTAAAAATCTGGTCACCTTACTTTACAACCCCTTTAAGCTTCGACAATAAAAGCTCTATGTAGAGCTGTGCCAGATTTTGCATACTTCAGTTTTAGTAAATAACCCCCTGTGGTAGGGTGGGAAGCGTGAACACAGTAAAAAAGCTATGAGATGCCCACCTAGTGGTACCCTTGTTTATGCTTATTTTTTATTGCACATTAAGCCAGGGAAATGCCCCAAATGGCTATGTTTTGCATTTAAATAACTTTAAAATTTAATAAAAAAAAAAAAAAATTTAAGTGGTACTATCAAAGGGACGGTAATTGTTTTTCAACTGTGCATGACTGAAGTTGGCCAATGGAATGGAGTGAGGAAAGCAAGTGCAATTTAAACGGTACAGGAGTTCCACATCAAAACGGTTACTGTGGCCTATGCCAAGCATACAAGCCCAAATTCCTGATTTGCTAGCACATCAAGATGATGGTGATGTTTTTGCCCATCACTAGGCCACTGCTGTCCTTCAGACCCTCCTCTCCACTGCAAGTAAAGAGAACTAACTAAAAATATTATAAAATATAACTTATCCCACTTAACTAATCAAAGTTTAATTTACATGAGCACCATTTTGTGTTAGCCATTCAAGGAACAGGCACATTTTGCTAACTGAAAATGATAGCTGACCTTCCTTGTACTTGTATCACTTAGGAAAAAAGCTGCTAGCTAAGCTTTTTTCATGATTGAGGTCACGTACTTTAGGTTTATCCCCGTTTAACTTGCATCCTAATGCTTTCAGTCTAAAATTAAATACAGCACAACATTGTATAAAAAGTTTGGTAGGTATGAAAAGTTTTCTTAAGCAAGGCAAAGAGATCACGTGTAGCCAAGAATTCCTCCTCAAGCAGGCAGGATTGACAAAACAGCCTTTTTCAAGCCTGTCCTAACTTAACATTACAAGACGTGCTTCTTTTTAACAGGGAAAGGTTTCGATTTCTCTATGGCTTTGGTCTGCAAATTTAAAAAAAACAAACACAAACACAAACAAAACCATTTAACAAAAGTTGTGCCAAAACAAGAGAAACCCCTAAAGTGTCGAAAAAATGTATACCCCCCCCCCCCAAAAAAAATGTTAGAGAGAAAGGGGCAAAATAATAATATCTAAAACAAAGGAATTAAGTGTCCAGTCAGGACCTTGGACTCAATGGGGGAGCATTATGCTTACCTGCCACCACCATTGCTGCTGCTTCTCCTGATCCATCCATCTTGCAGAGGACACAGCAGAGAGACCTACAGTTCCCGAACACCACTGCATTGGGCCAGAACTCAAAGCACCCACCGCCTTCCCTGTGTGTTCCAGTGGCCTGGGCTGCATGGCCACAATGACTGCTCAGAAATTCTATCCCTCTTGGAAGAAAAATCACCCACAGCCGGACAAACAGAACACAATGTGCAAAGGAACTACCTTCTGCATCCAACACAGAACTCTAAGATCCCACAAGGGTGTGGGATGGGTGGTAGTCTAGACTTTCCCGAGCACAGTATATGTCACGTACCTGATTGGAGTCTGAAGTGACAAGGTCAGCCTCTCTTGTACAGGAGAAACCAAGGGACCGGAGGAACACAAGTGCCTGCAGAAGAAGCCCTGGAAGCCTGGAACAGATGATGCGACTCTTGGATGGCAGAAGGTCGCAGGAACGAACTTGCAGATACCCGGGAAGCAGAGTAGAGCCAAACAGGAGACAGAAGCGTAGTCACATGGATAGCCCGGGTTCGGTAGCAGACGGGCAGCAGGGTACACAGACATTAGGCAGGAGCAAGGTCAAACAGGAAGCCGTGATCAGGAACCGATAATCAGAGGAGTAGCGAAGTCAAGCAGCAAGGTCAGGGAAAGCCAAGATTCTGTAACAGGTGTCGGGCAGGTACAGGCACAGGAACAGCTGAAGATCCGTCAGCATTAGACTGGGGTCAGTGCGCCCCTTAAATAGGCCGTCTGGCGCCAAAGGAAAGCGTGGATGCGCTCCGGTGAACGTGTGCGCGCCTCCTCGCACACGCATTGGCGCGTCTGAGATCTGCTGAGTTCCTAGTGCGCATGTGCGTGTGCGAATGTGCCCGGAGCGCGCTGACAGTTCTCTTACAGTGTAGGGGAGAACAGCAGATGCAGTACAGCTCCTACATGTGAGAGGGGATGCCTGGGGGTTCCGAATAAAGAAGAAAAAACCAAGGTAAGAGAAACTACAGCTTCTCAAGTGCAGTGCCATTGCCAAACATTTTAGCTGAGGAAACGCTTTAAATCAGAACCTCACTCTATCAACCAACATTGTCTAATTTTAATCCTTATGCTGCTAGCATTAGTGAATAGATATGAAATTATGCGCATTTCCGGCGGCTAACAGAAAGCTCCTGATCGCTTCTTGAGATTCTGATCATGTGATCACCGTGACAGCCAATCATGGCAGTCACATGAAATCATAAACCCTGCCCCACCACCCGACATCTGAAAACTCTTAAAAAGCTGGGAGGCGCCAGCGCAAAGGGGTTAAACATTTTTTTTTTCGGTTACTTCTTAGTTTCCAGTCCTAGGCAAATGATGTCATACACCCCAGGATGCTTCAGGAGGGGAAAGGGGGTTTTCTCGGCTGTTGGAGAAGCAAACATGGCTTGAGACCACAGTTCTGGACTTTACAGTCAAAGCTTTGTAGCATATTAGCGTCGGCATGACAGAAAGGCTTATCAAGACCCCCTGGTGTGGCTATGGACTTCAAAGAGAGGAGAAGATATAGCTTTGCCTTATCTGATTGGACAGGAAGCAAGTGTGGGTGGTTTTTGGGTGAGGGGGATGAATGATAGAAGCACAAACTCAAAGGGAAGAGCCCCTCTCTGATCTAGGATCTGGCTGAGATCACATGCATCTCTGAAGGCTTAATAGCAGCCTGTTGGTTCGGGCCTAAGACATGTGACCTACAGAGGCCTAGCCTTCTATTATATCCAGGAGCTCAGCCAGCAGAACCTTAGCAAGAGGAGTGTTGATTATGCTTCATATTATTGTTGGTTGTTGTATGCTGTAACTGATATCTGTTGTGTGTATATATATATATATATATATATATATATATATATATATATATATATATATATATATATGTTTCCTATTTTAGAGGAATAAATGCAAGATGACTTGATTACGAAGCAGCTGCGTTTGTCTTTATACTATATAGTGCATCATCAGGCCTAACATGCTCTGATAGGTTAGACTAGCAAACAAGGGACTATACAATTAATACAAAGATGCAATAGTTATAGATTATGGATTAATATATATAATATTGCATAGTTTACAATATCGGCTAAGCACATTCTCCTGCCTGCATGCCTGAGCCAAGAGCAGATGGATTCCAGCAAGTATATGCTACATGAATTATCTGTCCTTACTCAAGATGGCCCCAGCCAGAAATGCTAGGGAGGTGTTTTTCAAAGTGATTTCTCAGCTAAATAAAGCATGAAAACATGGATTGATGAGTATGTTTGCTTTGAATATACAAAATTAATGAAATAGTGTTTTTGGTTTGTTGTGCACAGATGCAGTGTAGTTCCTCTTTAACTGACATTCTATAGGGAGGAATCTACTTTTAAAGTCTTGAGATGCAGTGTTTCCTGTGAATAGTGGGAGGAGCTACACTCAAGTATTGTCCTGAAAGATGATGCGGGAAATATGAACTAGACAGACATAACTTTTGTGGCTTTAAAACACTATTTGAACTGAACTGTTAGGCAGAGCCATCAAGCATTGGTTCAAAGACTGCAGATAACAGATTCCTGGTGTTCAATTTTAATGATATCCCATTATAAGCTGAAAATGTAAAATACAATATATGACAAACTTAGCACATTTTGCATTGTTTGAAAATAAACAAGAGTTCATACATAAAATAAATCTCTAACTAACCTCTTGAAAATATTTCTTACCTGTCTTTCATGCTGAAGTCTGAACTCTTGATACCTCTGATGAAGCCATGTGACTAGTGGTGCAATGCGTTAGGGCAGAGCCAAGGTGATGTCAGCACCGCAACTGGAAGTAGATTTACTTTATGCAAGTGATTTGCTTTTACCTGTAGTCTAATTTTATATTGAATAAAGCAGTGGATCTTTATATTACCACACTACAGTGGCCCTTTCTTTGTGTTTGAGTATTGTAGTGCCTAACATGTCCTACACAAAGATTCAAATAGGCAGTGTCTTGTTTTTCAGCAAAGGAAAAGAAAGAGGTTGGAGGTATCTCTGAGCCATTGAATAAAACCCCATAAGATGGAGAAAAGAGCTGAATTACCTATATTTATGGGTATAATATTTGAGGTGAGGGCGCATCTTGAACACTGTGGTGATACACAAGTGAAATTGGTCAGATTACAGCACTGGGATTTTGGTCATATTATCTTTCTATAAAAATGTTTGAAGAAAATCGGTGCTTGCAGCACTGGTTTTGTGGTCACATCATCTCTCATAAAAGGGAAAATTTTATACTTACCTGACGGTAATTTTCCTTTCCTGATGCAAGCATGACAGCATATACGTATGGGAAGGTTCCGCCTCCCTGCCCAATTCAGGACCGGTTATATTATAAAAGTAGGTCTCCTCCCTCCCTGCAGTATTCTCGTAACTTAGTTTCACTGCGAAGGCCTTTATTATATTTGTGATATTTTTTATTTTTTTTTGGGAGGGGACCTATATGCTGTCATGCTTGCATCAGGAAAGGAAAATTACCGTCAGGTAAGTATAAAATTTTCCCTTTTCCTGAAACAGCATGACAGCATATACGTATAGGATGTACCAAATCACCAGACAACAAGGGTGGGTACTGCTCAAGTGTTTAAGAGGATTAGCTCTATCCCCACTAACGACTGAGATGTATTGTAGTTAAGACTGCTGGGTCCACAAGAATGGACCCCCAAACGTGTTGAATGTAGACCAGGTCGTAGTTTACATATTAACTCTGGAGGAACTATTTTGGAGTTCCGTCAATGCATGCGCAATCAGACTGGAAGAGCGGTCTCTGCCCTCATCTGATGGGTTTGTCCTAGTCATCTAAGCTTTGACTAACTAACTTGATCCGCACCACTGCGATTCTCTTCGTTAGACAGAGATTGTCTTTTTCCGATGCCGTTAGGCCTGATGAGTCTATCGTTTTTCTCCTAGAAGAAGGGCCAATTCTATGTCTCTTTTAAACCTTGACTATTTTCAATGTTCGTGGTACTTCAAACACTTTAGTTTGGATATGCCAGAAGGCTGATGTTCTATCCCAGATTGCAAAGATACCAACCTTTGTATAGTGTTGAGGAAGAGACTAGAGCCATTTTGCCTGATCATTTCAGCAACAAGGTAGTTTATAGCTTGACACTTGGATGTCAGATCTTTCTAGACCTATTCGCCAAAAGGAATACTTATTCCATGTTACTGGCCATATTTAGGATGTCCTATCCCTCTAAATGGAGAGTGAGATAATGTGTCTCACACTATTTGGAAGACTAAATGGGGAAAATAATAACTTGCCCAGGTCTTTCGGAATTGGTTGCTAAGATATGCAACCGTTACTGGATCCCACCGTTACTGGATCCCACCGTTACTGGATCCCATAGTGTGAGGACACGACTGAGTTTCATGTATCCTTTAATGCCGTATCTAGGCTTACTTGTATACAATGCAATCCTTACAGTAAGGAGTAGAGAATTCCATCCTTTAAATTCTGTAGGTTTTTCTCGTATCTAATGTACTTGAAGTTTGGAGTAGGCGCTCTGACCTCCATAGGATTTCAAACACTAAACGGTGAGACCTCTACTTCTTGGTCTCCAGCCTCTAGATATAACTTGTATGAAATTTGGAAGATATCGTTGGCTACGCTGTATGAGGTGTTGGATCTCAGGAAGGAGAATAGGAGGAGGTTCTCGGATCTGAGACTGTACCCGCGGATATTATGGCCTGCAAGCCACAGGGCAATTATTGTTATCACCACCGAATGACTGCAAATCCGGATAAGGATCCTGGAGAGCATTAGGTTTGTTGAATGTACATATTGGCTAATTTGCCGACCCTGTTGGCTGTCATTAGTTTCTCTGCTTCCACCTCTGGGAAGCCACCCAGGTTACAGTCAGACCAATATCTTGATAGCCTTATTTGTTGCCGATCTCTTGACCAGCTTTTTGATTTGGAGACCGTCCCTTGTCATCCGACGGCTTTTGTATCTTACGCCATCTGGCCGTAAGTTCTAGAAAACCCTACTTAACGTGCTGGGAGATACATCTGACAGAAGTTGACTAGTTTTGCATTCCTTCTTGACAGCGAAGATAGGACTTCCCCATTTTGCTGAGTCTTTTCAGCATAGTTGAGGCTCTTTTGTTGCGTTTCGGAAAGACTCCAGTCTGCGACCGCTATAACTCTGACTTTTGGACACCTTGTCCTCCATTGGCATGAATACCCGACGAGTAACCACTTGGGATGATTGGTATGCCTAAAAGCTGATACGCTGAAAGATTAGTTCGTTTAGCTACCTCCCCAAGAGGGGACTGTTTCTAGTGCAGGAAGTAAGTCTTTCCTTACTACAAAACCAGTTAATACAGTTGTCAACCTTCCCTTGGGCACCTCGGACCTCATGGATTACTACCGGCTACTTTATTGCTCTTGCGACCGTGGGATGCAACCAATGGGAAAGAGCCATTTGTTCAAGTGAGATACTTATACTGTTGCTCTCTCTGAGTGTAACTTTATTGTATTTTTTTCAGAGATTCAGAATTGCTTCCCGGTAGGTCATTGTTGTGATGAGACTAGTTGGTCTCTCGATGATGGTCTCTCGATGATGGTTCCTCCCAACTCGATCAGAGTCTGTACTGGGACTCTTTTCCCAGAATCTGGAAGTCATTGCGCCAGTCTGTTGTCCAGACAAGGCTCACCAGAAGTCCTTGGTCCCGCAAGTCGGCCCTTACTGGACCCAATATCCCAGGAAATGTCCGGAGTTTGTGGAAAGGTCACAGTCTGCCAGATGAACTCGTAGTGAACTCTAATTGCCAAGCGAAAGGTACTTGCTGCAACATGGGTATTTTGAAGTGCGTATACAGTATACACACCCACACTTGTGGATGACCACAACATACAGGAGATTATATATATATATATATATATATATATATATATATATATATAGTAATATCGACATATAATCACACATAGGTTGGACTTGATGGATCTGTGTCCATCCTCAACCTCACCCCCTATGCAACCATGCAAATATACAACTTGCTAGGTCCACTATTGCGACCTAAAATTGTGCGATTTACTGCGATTTCTATGTGTCTTGAATCAATGCCTGTGTATTCTTGATGTCTATGGCCCCAAGTTAGATCACAGTGGGTTTAAAAGTAGTGTAGGGACTACTTTAACGTTGCAGCGACTTGGGGGGGTCGCACCGCTATTAACGATACTCCTTGGAAATCATGGGGTATGATTTGTGGAGGTCAAGCCTTACTGACGGCTGGAGAGATTAATTGCAATGATGGCCTGTGCAATTTTTTGGATCCTTAACCTTCCGCCTGTTATTCAAGTCTTACTTTTGACTAACGACCATGTAATCACAACCCTTGTGCTCTGATGCATCATGAAGGGAATGCAATGAATTGGTAGAGAAATGAAAAAATTCTATTGGCTTCCTTAATGCACAGGATCCACGGATCCTAAGCTCAAATTTACATAGAACTGTCAGCTGACCATATTGGGCGGCTTGGGTTTAGGCAAATAAAGATAATTCTTGATTCTTTATTCTCTGCTATAGTTCTCCCAGGTCTAACCTGTCATTCACTCTGTTACTTTGCCTTTTGGCCATCCTCTGGTCATTGGTGATTAACATAAGGAATTAATCCTCCTAAATATCACCAGATCCGACTTGAACAGTCACCACTCTGACTTAAAGCGGCATGTGTTTACTTGTGGGATGGGACATAAGGGTTCACTGACCACGATGATTACTGGAGAAACCACATATAGTTTTGTATTCGCAGTGTCTGAACTGCATCATTGGCTACTCCATTTTCAATCTAGGATCCGCCATCATAGAGATTTTATCACAGACCAGAGCTCTGCTTTCATCCTGTCTGGGGTCCTGACAGTCTGGCTACCGAAGTGAGCACAATCGCAGGACACAAAACACTACTTAACAGCAGTATGAACCTTCATCATCTCTGGATCTATTTGCTGTCCCAGGGTCTCTGCAAAGGATATTGCCTCTTCTGTTGCAAGAATGGCACCCTTGGTTAATCTGATGAAGCCTGTTTGGCCGGCTGCTTTTGAGGCAGAGGTACCCTTTAAATGCCTTTGTTTGAATAGCTTAGTCCCCGAGCTCCACACAGTCACCTTGGATGGGGTTAAAGTATCCACCTTTTGCTTCTGATATGCCAACTTGTCATAGCAATTTCCCAGAAGCAAGCTCTGAGGTAGATGTTGCCTTTAAACAAAACACAATTGTTTTATTAGGCTTGGTATGGAACCATTAGTGACTGTAGGCCTTTTCAGTCTCTGCACCTTTGTCACTGTCTTTGGCCTGCAACCTTGTTTTGCATTTTGGCCGACACACCAGTTACCACCAGACCACTATGATTACTGTAGAGACTTCTTGATCTGCCTCCACTGGCAGTTAACTACATAGTGGTTCTTTCAGGGCTGAAGAGGATCTGTCCCCTGTTGCAGAAGTAGGTTGACTGGTGTTGGTGTTGAGGGCTGAAGAGATTTACGCTCATTATGCCCATAATGTGCACACTTTTAGGATATACCATATACCTACCTGCCCTCACCTTAGTTAAAGTTGCTGGTCTCTAGGAAGGCTGATTGCTACTGGTTCACAGATGAGCTGAAGCCTGGAGCCATGCCTGGGGTATTTGCCATAAGTAGTAACCACTACAAACCACATATGTTTCTGTGGGGTACCGCAAATAATACAAGCAATTACATATTGCTAACAGGTAAGTACTAAGGAATGTGACTAAACAGATCCTGACTTATTTTAGAACCAAGGTCAGCATGTAAATGCATAGAAATAAACACATCACAGTCATTCACACTGTAGAGTTAATGTAATCATAGACAAGCAGCGCAAGTTAACCACTTCCCTACCCAGCCATAGACAAATGACGTCCACAGATGGGATCTCCCATCCTGGGTGGACGTCATTTGACGTCCTCGGCTTTGTAGGGGGATATCTGAATGATGCCTGCAGCTAGAGGCATCATTCAGATATCCTTTTGAAGTGCCGGCGATTCTGTGCACCATAAGAACGATCATAGCGGCGGTTCCGCCGCTTGATCGTTCTTATAGGCGGCGGGAGGGGACACCCCCCCCTCCCGCCGCCATCCGGTGCTTCTCCGGGCTCCCCCGTGCGATCGGGGACCCGGAGCGAATCTTCCGGCATCGTTGGTGGAGTCACGTGATGAGCATAGAGATGACTGGTGACCAGATGGTCACCAGTCAGCTCTATGATCGTCGGAGGCCCGGGCGCGATGTGATGACGTCACGCCCGGGTCTCAAATGTAAACAAAGCCGCCGTTGCGGCTGTAAGTATGAAATCAGTGAAACATTTTTCACTGATCTCATGCTTTCCAGCCTGGAGGAGAGATGTGGGGTCTTATTGACCCCGCATCTCTCAATAAAGAGAACGTGTCACACACATTCCTATTACAAGGGATGTTTACATTCCTTGTAATAGGAATAAAAAGTGATCAAAAAAAAAAAAAAGTAAAATCATTGTAAAAAAATAAATAAGTAAAATAAATAATAATAAAAAAAAATTAAAACGCCCCTGTCCCCGGTAGCTCGCGATCAGAAGCGAATGCACACGTAAGTCGTAAGTCGCCCACATATGTAAACGCCGTTCAAACCACGCATGTGAGGTATCGCCGCGTGCGTTAGAGCGCGTGCAACAATTCTAGCACTAGACCTCCTCTGTAATTCTAACCTGGTAACCTGTAAAAAAAATTAAAGCGTTGCCTATGGAGATTTTTAAGTACCGAAGTTTGGCGCCATTCCATGAGTGTGCGCAATTTTAAAGCGTGACATGTTAGGTATCTATTTACTCGGCGTAACATTATCTTTCATATGTTCCCAAAAAATTGGGCTAAATTTACTGTTTTGTTGTTATTTTTTAATTCATGAAACCATTTTTTTTTTAAAAAAAAGGCGTTTGAAAAATTATTGCGCAAATATTGTGCAAGAAAAAATGTTGCAATGACCGTCATTTTATTCCCTAGGGTGTCTGCTAAAAAAACATATATAATGTTTGGGGGTTCTGAGTAATTTTCTAGCAAAAGAATGATGATTTGTACATGTAGGAGAGAAGTGCCAAAATAGGCCCGGTATTGAGGGGGTACAAAAAGCCCTGTATTGAAGTGGTTAATAGTCATCTGACAATTAGCACTAGCAGGTTAAACCTACCTTAGACACATGTACCACCAAGGATCATACCACAACTAAGCATCAATACACAGTGAGCCCAGCCTGCAGGGCCAGGCCCTGCATTAAAAGGAAAGGGCTCAATATCACCTGTTCTCAGTTCAAGCATTAGCAAAACTGCAGACACAGACTCCAATCTGTGAAACATTAGTAAACAAAGTGGCACTATGGATAGCCAGTTAGATTCACATGTGTGATATATGCTTTTCAGAAATGCAAACTAACAGCATACCTGCAGAAAATAAGTCAAGACTGTAGGGCCAGGCTTGTTCAGTTAGTAGGAAGGCTTCAGCCCAGCACAGCACACCTGCTATCATCATTAGCAGTATTGCAGACACAACCACAACCCTTCAGAAATGCAAGCTTAACCACATACTTGCAGCAGTAACTGAATGGAATTTTGCACCATGTGGTGCCTTACCACCTGCATGCTTCATGTCCAAACAGAAAGTCCAATGAATGTCCATCCATGGCGTCATGATAAAGGAGCACTCCCTAGAGACCAGATGCCCTCACCCCCATATCTTCCCGGATCTTGAGAGGGGGGGTGGGGTCCCCTCCCATATAGGCGTTCATGTCTGCCTTTACAGCGGGGAGCTTCGTCACAGGAGAGGCTTGAACCTGTGTGGCTTGGCCAGAAGCGTGCGGCAAGGTGAGGGAAAAATAAAAATTCTGCTTTTTAGCAGTAGCATAACCGGCTGTAGCAGTGAGGAAAAAAAAGAGAATACTGCAGGAAGGGAGGAGACCTACTTTTATAATATAACCGGTCCTGAATTGGGCAGGGAGGAGGAGCCTTCCCATACGTATATGCTGTCATGCTGTGTCAGGAAAGTCTGATTATAGCACTGGGACTTCGGTCACAATATCTTGACATAAAAGTGTGTGAAGACAATTGGTGTTTACAGCACATGTTTTTGGGCACATTGCTTTTTATTACAGGTGTATGAAGATTTGGTCGCAGTATTACAGCACCAGGATTTTTGGATTACTTTTTTTTTTTTTGCACTTAAAGTGGAGGTGCAGCCAAAAAAAAAAAAAAGTCAGCAGCTACTAACAATGTAGCTGCTGACTTTTAATAAGGACACTTACCTGTCCTACTCGCCCGCGATGTTGGTCCCGTCACGGCGATCGATCGCTGCTGGCAGGTCCCGGCTCCTCCATCCTGCGTAAGGGAAACAGGCAGTGAAGCCGTAAGGCTTCACTGCCCGTTTCCTACTGCGCATGCGCCACTCACACGGCGCTTTGTGAATGGGCTGATTGCCTCCTGGGATACACACAGTTCCCAGTAGGCAGCGCGCCCCATTCACAAGAAGAGGAAGCGGAAGGAGACCCACCACGGACGAGAAGAGAAACATTAGAGGCAGATTAGGGGACTTCCGCATAGCAACAGGCATTTAGGGTGAGTATAATTTTTTTTTTTAGGATTTTTTATGTTAACATTTTTTCAGGGTGGACCTCCGCTTTAAGATAATGCATTGTTTTTTTAATTATACTGCACTTAAAAGAGAAGTATGGACTTTTTTTTTTTTATTTATACTTACCTAGGTGGATGCAGCATTGATCCGAAGCTGCATCTGTCACCCTCCGGCTCTAACACTGATAACTGAGCGATCAAACACCGCTAATCGCTCGGTTCTCAGGGCTCCGTGAGCAGAGAGCTGGTGAGGGTCAGTCACCGCTGTCTGCTCTGCCCCCTCCCCACTCACTGGAGCGCTTGATTGTGGAGGGGGAGGGAGTGGCCGGCTCAGGCTCTCAGCGGCTTGCTGAGAGGCTGAACTGGGTGCTGGTCCAGGCATATGTGCGGATCCAAACTTCTTTATCGCGATCTTGCCCGAGCCTGGACCGGCTCTGTGACGTCAGCCCGTTGTCAGATAAAAAAGAGTTACAGGAGTGGAGAACGAACTGGACTCCTGTGATCCACAGAAGAATTACAGCCAAACAAACTTTGGCTGTACTTCTGCTTTAATTTTTAGCATGCTGCATATAGTCTTGATGTTATTTGTTTAGGATTTACTGCAGACTATATACAGGCGGTTCCCTAGTTACAAACATCTGACTTACACTTACAAATGTAGGGAGACAACAGGAAGTGAGAGGAAATCTACCCCTGGGAAGGGAAATTCACTCCTGTAAGAGTTATTATGGGAAAAAGGTGCCTCCTCTCCACTGATGCTTTATCACCAATCCTTGTTTCCACAACAACCCAAAATTTTCAAATTCCAATTGTCATTGGGACAGAAAGTGAGGTGAAATCTTATGAACAGGGGCACAGACAGCAAAACAAATGTTACAGGGGTGATAACCCTTCCCTATGCTATCCATAAAGCTTAAAAATGTTTTTTTTGGCTGGAGCTACACTTAAAAAATGCACACGTTCCGATGTAGCGGGGTTCTACTGTTATGGACTATTGTTGTATGTGTACACCCCAAAACTTCCCCCGGTGTTCCAGTTACTGTTTTACAGACTATTGTTTACTTATGTTCAGTAATGCGTGTGGAAGTTATGGTACAGGGAGAGAGGGACTCCGTTACCATGGATACCTAATAGACTATGGTACCCACAGTGCAGCTGTACTCCCAGAATGCATTACCACTAAGGCACAGCCTGCTGGGGGAGGCTACTTAAAGGAGGGGTGGAGCCGCGCTCAGTCTCTCTGGACTTCGCCCTCAACCAAGCAGGAAGCCTGTGTGATGCCTGCTGCTGGAGCAGACTAGGCCCGAAGCCTGGGCCTACAGCTTTGTGGAGGATCAGGAAGCCAGAAGAGGGATCTCTTTCCGTGTGACCAGCTCGCACATCTCAGAGACCGAAGCAACCCTTCAACCAACATCTACGGCGGCTGAGAGAGGGATTGGAGACTGTACGTTGCAGAGGCCGCGGATCGGAGTACCGACGGCGGAGCGTGTCAGGCGGACTAGGCCTGTCAGGGTGAGCGGGCACCTGCCCAGAATCTACAACTGTTTGTTAGGCCTGTGACTCTTAAAGGCCCACCATCATCCGAGTAGTGAGCCATACTTACACTAGGACATAGCGCAGCGTGTGATAGCTGCGTAGTTAAAATTGGGGTTATACTGACCGAGAGTTTCACTCCCAAAAGCATTGCGGGAGTTTAGTTTACATCTTTAATCTCTTTTGGATTACAATTATAAAGTGCACCAACTCCTTGCTAGCGAAGACTCCCACCATTGAGGAACTCATACAGTAATCTTAGTCAAGCCTGACTGGAACTAACATTGACGGGACACAAGGTGATATTGCCAGGACAGGACTTAGGGTGGTGGGGGCCCCTGGGCTTGAGTCACTTTCGGGCCCTACCTTCTATACATTACAAAAAATGGGCGTGGCTCAAATGGGCGTGGCTCAGAAGGGGGTGTGGTTAGAGTCTGAGATGAATGAGGGATGGAGGGAGAAAGAAAGCAGAGTCATGGGGGACGCCGGTCAAATGCACCTTGCACTGAGAGGGTCATTAGACACTCATACATTATATAGCGATGCATGGCACTTAGTGAGGCAAGGTGGCACTGACCCTAAAGTGGCACTGACAGGGGCATGGGGGCACTGACCATAAAGATGCACCCTGCACTGACAGACAATGGACACCGACCATTATGTTGCACATTGCAGTGAGTGAGGCATGAGGCACATACCAAAAAGTTTGCACTGAGGGGGGCATTGGGCACTCATGCAGTATATAGTTATGCATGGCTCTTAGCGAGGCACTGACTTGGGCATGAGAGGATTGGTCATAGAGTTGCACCTTGCACTGACAGAGGCATCAGACATGGACTACTATAAAGTTGCACCTTGCACTGAGTGAGGCATGAGGCACTGAGTGAGGCATGAGGCACTAACCATAAAGTAGCACCTTGCACTAACAGAAGCCTGAAGCACTTACCATAAAAAAGTTCCACCTAGCACTGAATGAGGCATAAGGCACAGACCATAAAGTCACACTGACAGAGGCACTGAGGATAAAATTGCAATGAGTAAGGTATGAGGCACTGACCTGGAGCAGTATATAACGTTATGCATGACACAGAGAGAGGTATGATCTGCAGTATAGAAAGTTATGCATTGCACTGATATAGGCAGCACTGACAGAGGTATGAGGCACTGTCGCTGACCTGGTGCTGGTGATATAGGTAGGTATTTAGGGTGACTTTCCTGGTTGATCACTCTTCCGAGTCTTCCGTCCCCTACTACAAGCAGGACTCAGGAGAAGCCGACTGTCCACTTTGAGCGCCCGCCCTGCAGTGCATTCTGGGAGGTGTAGTCTCTGCAGCGTGTAGGCACAGCCCGGCCGAGTCTAGTGTGTGCTGTTGAGAACTACATCTCCCATCATGCAATGTGGTGCCAACTAGGACAGCCGTGGAGCCTGCTATTGGCTGCTGCCGCTGATGAGGGTGTAACGGGGGGAAACTTTTAATGTGTGTCGGCGGTGATGTTCTTTCTGTCACACTAATCTGACAGAACGCCGGCCCGCTCGCGGCTCACCCCGCCAGCCTTTGCCTAATTAGAGAGCCGCTTCTGCAGGCAGGGGCCCCCTAGTGGACGGGGCCCATGGGCTTGAGCCCAGTCAAGCCCAATGGTAAGTCCGGCCCTGGATATTGCCCACTAGGGGGAGCTCGCAAGCTTAAGATTGTTTATCCATAGGAAGTAGGCATTAGCATATTGCAGAACTTTATCTTATACGTATTACTGACTCTTGCAGGGCCTTGCAGAGTCACTTGAATCTATATACCGTATATACTCGAGTATAAGCCGAGTTTTTCAGCACATTTTTTTGTGCTGAAAATGCCCCCCCTCAGCTTATACTCGAGTCACCTCTTACTGCCCGATCTCCTGGACTTTGGGGACCTGGTACTGGCCGGCCGTAGGTCCCCTGGACCCCAATCTTGGCACACATGTAGCCCCACTCTTCCTCTAGAAGTGTGCAAAGTTTGTTGTCCGGGGGAACTACAGCCGGGGAGCACCGATTTTTCAAAGCCGAGCACCCCTTCAATAGACTCCCATGTTAAATGGTAATTTCTCTGGTGACTTTGGGAGCCCGGTATCGGTCGGTCGTAGGTCCCCTGGACCCAAAACTTGGCACACATGTAGCCCTAGATTTTTCAAAGCCGGGCACCCCTTCCATAGACTCCCATGTTAAACGTCAGTCTAGTCATGGGCACAGTGAGGCATGGGCACAGTGAGGAATGGGCACAGTGAGGCATGGACACAGTGAGGCATGCACATGGACACAGTGAGGCAAAATGAGGCACAGTGAGGCATGCAGATGGACACCCTAGGCTTATACTCGAGTCAATACGTTTTCCCAGTTTTTTGTGGTAAAATTAGGTGCCTCGGCTTATATTCGGGTCGGCTTATACTCGAGTAATATATATATATTTGTCTTAATCTGTTTATTATCCCTTATAAAGTAAACTTTATCTTTGTTCAAGTATATACCTGTGTGAAGTACTTTTATTAGCCTGAAGGACCTCAATGGAGAAAGGTAATATATATCTGTACTTAATGTGGTATATATATATATATATATATATATATATATATATGCAGAATTGTGTTTCCCAATAGCCAGTGGGATTTACAATTCTTTTCACTACCAGTTGTGCCAAGGGAGTGTTCGAGCCAGTTAAGGGGTTGAGAATCAGAGGGCAGAACCAAACAAAACCAGCAGCTCCTTCGGGGGTAGTGCTACATACAGATTCAACTTAAAGTGGTTGTATACCCAAAATTTGTACAAGCACCTACAGGTAAGCCTACATTAAGGCTTACCTGTAGGTGCTTGCAATATCTCCGAGACCTACACAGTCTCAGAGATATTTGCAAAAAAGACTGTACCGCTATCTACGGCGCATGCGCGCCGTAGATAACGGCGCAGGCGCACTGAGCGCGGCGGCTCTTGAATGGGAGCCTGCCGGACACTGCCAGAAATTCGCGCATGCGCGGGGATCGTGCCGTTCCCCACGCATGTGCGGGAGTGATGTCATCGCCGCTCCGGCCAATCACAGCGCCGGAGCGGCGATACCCGGAAGTCACTCCGGGTATCATGGATGCGACGGAGGACGTGTCCGAGGACCGTTGCGGGGGCTTCAATCTAAGGTAAGTGATTGATAATGAGCTAGTATGCTAGTCATACTAGCTCATTATACCTTTGCCTTGCAGGTTGACAAAAAAAAAAAAGTTTTGCGGTATACAACCGCTTTAAGAACAAATCCACAGGCCCTATCTTGTTTGTAACCTCGGGGACCACCTGTTTATGTTTTTTAAAGGGATATCATTTTGTTGGATAAACAGCAGCGCTTCACTATTTTTGATTTATACTAAACTCCATATGTGCATTCTTGTTTCAAGTCAGAGATGTATCAAATATATTCTATCAGTACTGTCATATGAGTGAAGTAAAAGAGGCATGGTCCAACAGCACTACAATCATGGAATAGTTAGTGCTGTAGTGATCAATGGTGGCTGGTGGCGTTGTGCACAAATCCAATTATTGTATGAATCAGCAGCATAATATATTGTCTTGACAGTTTTATTTAGTCAAGGGACATCATGCAACATTTCGGGGTAGACATAAGCCCCTTTCCTCAGGGAGACAGTGATACTCAGCATTACATAATATGTCAGGTGATTAATAAAAAAATCTCATGAGCAGAATATGATGGGCTGGTGATTCACTTGATATCAGGTCACATGATTTTTCAGAGGAACCAAATATTTTCTTCAGTTCCCAGCAATGGATGGAGTGGCCAGAGAGTGAAGGGAAGTGTATGCTGAATTGGTGCTTTGCTATTAATGGTTTTCTTTGAGTCTTAGGACTTAGGTAGAATAAGCAAGCAGCCAAACCAGGACTGGGTGAGCAAACAGGATAATCAGAAATTGAGTCAGTATGGGAACAATACATTCAAGTCCAGGAATGGACTGGCCATAGGGACTACCGGGAGTTTCCCGGTGGGCCGATGGCTCAGTAGGTCGTTTAAAAAAAAACAAAAAAAAAACCATTTTTTTTTTGTGGCCCGTTTTTTTATGCAGTTCGGCGGCAGCGGGAGCGTAGCAGCAAACAGCAGCCCTCACAAAAAGGGACAGTGCTATGTGGTCTGTCTCAGCCCTCCCCTCTGTCTCTCTTCCCCCTCTGTCTCTCAGTCTCCCCCCTCTGTCTCTGTCCCCCCTCTTTCAGCCCCCTCTGTCTCTCAGACCCCCCACTATCTCTCAGACCCCTTCTCTGTCTCTCAGACCCCCCCTCTGTCTCTCAGAACCCCCCTCTGTCTCTCAGACCCCTCCTCTATCTCTCAGCTCTCCTCCTCTGTCTCTCAGCTCTCCTCCTCTGTCTCTCAGCTCTCCTCCTCTGTCTCTCAGCTCCCCCCACTGTCTCTCAGCTCCCCCCACTGTCTCTCAGCCCCCTCCTCTATCTCTCAGCTCTCCCTCTCTGTCTCTCAGCTCTCCCCCTCTGTCTCTCAGCCCCCCCTCTGTCTCTCAGACCCCCTGTCTTTTAGACCCCCTCTGTCTCTCAGTTCCCGTGTCTCTCAGTCCCCCCTCTTTTAGCCCCTCCTCTGTCTCTCAGCTCCCCTCTATCTCTCAGACCCCCTCTGTCTCTCAGCTCTCCTCCTCTGTCTCTCAGCTCTCCTCCTCTGTCTCTCAGCTCTCCTCCTCTGTCTCTCAGCTCTCCCCCTCCATCTCTCAGACCCCCCTCTGTCTGTCTCTCAGTCCCCCCCTCTGTCTCTCAGTCCCCCCCTCTGTCTCTCAGCCCCCCCCTCTGTCTCTCAGCCCCCCCCTCTGTCTCTCAGCCCCCCTCTGTCTCTCAGCCCCCCTCTGTCTCTCAGCCCCCCTCTGTCTCTCAGCCCCCCTCTGTCTCTCAGCCCCCCTCTGTCTCTCAGACCCCCCTCTGTCTCTCAGTCCCCCCTCTGTCTCTCAGTTCCCGTGTCTCTCAGTTCCCGTGTCTCTCAGACCCCCTCCTCTGTCTCTCAGACCCCCTCCTCTGTCTCTCAGACCCCCTCCACTGTCTCTCAGCTCCCCTCCTGTGTCTCTCAGACCCCCTCCACTGTCTCTCAGCTCCCCTCCTGTGTCTCTCAGCTCCCCCCTCTGTCTCTCAGCTGTCTCTCAGCTCCCCCTCTGTCTTTCAGCTCCTCCTCTGTCTCTCAGCTCCCTCCCATTGTCTCTCGGCTCCCTCCCATTGTCTCTCGGCTCCCTCCCATTGTCTCTCGGCTCCCTCCCATTGTCTCTCGGCTCCCTCCCATTGTCTCTCAGACCCCTCCTCTGTCTCTCAGACCCCCCTCTGTCTCTCAGTCCCCCCTCTGTCTCTCAGTTCCCATGTCTCTCAGTCCCCCCCTCTTTTATCCCCTCCTCTATCTCTCAGACCCCTCCTCTGTCTCTCAGACCCCTCCTCTGTCCCTCAGCTCCCCCTGTCTCTCAGACCCTTTCACTGTCTCTCAGACCCCTCCACTGTCTCTCAGACCCCTCCACTGTCTCTCAGACCCCTCCACTGTCTCTCATCTCCCCTCCTGTGTCTCTCAGCTCCCCCCTCTGTCTCTCAGCTCCCCCCTCTGTCTCTCAGCTCCCCCCTCTGTCTCTCAGCTTCCCCCTCTGTCTCTCAGCCCCCCCTCTGTCTCTCAGCCCCCCCCCTCTGTCTCTCAGCCCCCCCCCTCTGTCTCTCAGCTCCCCCTGTCTCTCAGACCCCCTCTGTCTCTCAGACCCCCCTCTGTCTCTCAGACCCCCCTCTGTCTCTCAGTCCCCCCCTCTGTCTCTCAGTTCCCATGTCTCTCAGACCCCCTCCTCTGTCTCTCAGACCCCCTGTCTTTTAGACCCCCTCTGTCTCTCAGTTCCCGTGTCTCTCAGTCCCCCCTCTTTTAGCCCCTCCTCTGTCTCTCAGCTCCCCTCTATCTCTCAGACCCCCTCTGTCTCTCAGCTCTCCTCCTCTGTCTGTCAGCTCTCCTCCTCTGTCTGTCAGCTCTCCTCCTCTGTCTCTCAGCTCTCCTCCTCTGTCTCTCAGCTCTCCCCCTCCATCTCTCAGACCCCCTCCTCCATCTCTCAGACCCCCCTCTGTCTGTCTCTCAGTCCCCCCCTCTGTCTCTCAGCCCCCCTCCTGTCTCTCAGCCCCCCCTCTGTCTCTCAGCCCCCCCTCTGTCTCTCAGCCCCCCCTCTGTCTCTCAGTCCCCCCTCTGTCTCTCAGTTCCCGTGTCTCTCAGACCCCCTCCTCTGTCTCTCAGACCCCCTCCTCTGTCTCTCAGACCCCCTCCACTGTCTCTCAGCTCCCCTCCTGTGTCTCTCAGACCCCCTCCACTGTCTCTCAGCTCCCCTCCTGTGTCTCTCAGCTGTCTCTCAGCTCCCCCTCTGTCTTTCAGCTCCTCCTCTGTCTCTCAGCTCCCTCCCATTGTCTCTCGGCTCCCTCCCATTGTCTCTCGGCTCCCTCCCATTGTCTCTCAGACCCCTCCTCTGTCTCTCAGACCCCCCTCTGTCTCTCAGTCCCCCCTCTGTCTCTCAGTTCCCATGTCTCTCAGTCCCCCCCTCTTTTATCCCCTCCTCTATCTCTCAGACCCCTCCTCTGTCTCTCAGACCCCTCCTCTGTCCCTCAGCTCCCCCTGTCTCTCAGACCCCTTCACTGTCTCTCAGACCCCTTCACTGTCTCTCAGACCCCTCCACTGTCTCTCAGACCCCTCCACTGTCTCTCATCTCCCCTCCTGTGTCTCTCAGCTCCCCCCTCTGTCTCTCAGCTCCCCCCTCTGTCTCTCAGCTTCCCCCTCTGTCTCTCAGCTTCCCCCTCTGTCTCTCAGCCCCCCCTCTGTCTCTCAGCTCCCCCTGTCTCTCAGACCCCCCTGTCTCTCAGACCCCCCCTGTCTCTCAGACCCCCCTCTGTCTCTCAGACCCCCCTCTGTCTCTCAGACCCCCCTCTGTCTCTCAGACCCCCCTCTGTCTCTCAGACCCCCCTCTGTCTCTCAGTCCCCCCCTCTGTCTCTCAGTTCCCATGTCTCTCAGACCCCCTCCACTGTCTCTCAGACCCCCTCCACTGTCTCTCAGCTCCCCCCTGTGTCTCTCAGCTCCCCCCTGTGTCTCTCAGCTCCCCCCTGTGTCTCTCAGCTCCCCCCTGTGTCTCTCAGCTCCCCCCTGTGTCTCTCAGCTCCCCCTCTGTCTCTCAGCTTCCCCCTCTGTCTCTCAGCTGTCTCTCAGCTCCCCCTCTGTCTTTCAGCTCCTCCTCTGTCTCTCAGCTCCCTCCCATTGTCTCTCGGCTCCCTCCCATTGTCTCTCGGCTCCCTCCCATTGTCTCTCAGACCCCTCCTCTGTCTCTCAGACCCCTCCTCTGTCTCTCAGACCCCCCTCTGTCTCTCAGTTCCCATGTCTCTCAGTCCCCCCCTCTTTTATCCCCTCCTCTCTCTCTCAGCTCCCCTCTATCTCTCAGACCCCTCCTCTGTCTCTCAGACCTCTCCTCTGTCCCTTAGCTCCCCCCTGTCTCTCAGACCCCTTCACTGTCTCTCAGACCCCTTCACTGTCTCTCAGACCCCTTCACTGTCTCTCAGACCCCTCCACTGTCTCTCAGACCCCTCCACTGTCTCTCAGACCCCTCCACTGTCTCTCAGCTCCCCCCTCTGTCTCTCAGCTCCCCCCTCTGTCTCTCAGCTCCCCCTCTGTCTCTCAGCTCCCCCCTCTGTCTCTCAGCTCCCCCCTCTGTCTCTCAGCTCCCCCCTCTGTCTCTCAGCTTCCCCCTCTGTCTCTCAGCTTCCCCCTCTGTCTCTCAGCTGTCTCTCAGCTCCTCCTCTGTCTCTCAGCTCCCTCCCATTGTCTCTCGGCTCCCTCCCATTGTCTCTCGGCTCCCTCCCATTGTCTCTCGGCTCCCTCCCATTGTCTCTCGGCTCCCTCCCATTGTCTCTCAGCTCCCTCCCATTGTCTCTTAGCTCCCTCCCATTGTCTCTTAGCTCCCTCCCATTGTCTCTTAGCTCCCTCCCATTGTCTCTCAGACCCCTCCTCTGTCTCTCAGTCCCCCCTCTGTCTCTCAGTCCCCCCTCTGTCTCTCAGTTCCCATGTCTCTCAGTCCCCCCCTCTTTTATCCCCTCCTCTTTCTCTCATCTCCCCTCTGTCTCTCAGACCCCTCCTCTGTCTCTCAGACCCCTCCTCTGTCCCTCAGCTCCCCCCTGTCTCTCAGCTCCCCTCCACCGTCTCTCAGCTCCCCTCCACCGTCTCTCAGCTCCCCTCCACCGTCTCTCAGCTCCCCTCCACCGTCTCTCAGCTCCCCTCCACCGTCTCTCAGCTCCCCTCCACCGTCTCTCAGCTCCCCTCCACTGTCACTCAGCTCAACTCCACTGTCTCTCAGCTTCCCCCTCTGTCTCTCAGCTTCCCCCTCTGTCTCTCAGCTTCCTCCTCTGTCTCTCAGACCCCTCCTCTGTCTCTCAGACCCCTCCTCTGTCTCTCAGCCATTTATTTCAATGGGCAGGAGCGGTGTGTACACCGCTCCTCCACCGCCCCAAAGATGCTGCTTGGAGGACTTTCACACTGGGACTGCAGCGGAGGCGTTTTTCAGGGGCTTTACAGGCGCTATTTTTAGCCCAAAAGCGCCTGAAAAACGCCTCAGTGTGTAAGGGGTCCTACACTCACCCCCTCTCTCTTACACTCACCCCCTCTCTCTTACACTCACCCCCCTCTCTCACCCACCCCCTCTCATCCCCTTTCCCTCAACCCTCCCTCTCCCTCTCTCTCTCTCTCTCATTCCCCTCTCGCTCACACTCTCATGATATACAATAATGGATGTAGGGGCCTTTTAGTGGGCATGATTTTTTTTGGGGGGTGGGGGGCAGCATTTTATTGAATTAAAGTGGGATGAAGTCCAGGGCCAAATTTTGGTCCCAGTCCAGCCCTGTTCAAGTCTCACTAACATGCTTTGGAGGCAAGCTTGCAGTCTTTTCAAAATGAATAGTACTGCACTGTCTTTCATGCATTACTGTGTTGCAGTAACATGCGGTACAATGGAGTAGTGTGTATGGACTCTCAGCTTGATCACTTTAAAGACTGCTCACTGGATCATGATAGTAATCTTCCCTGTGCAAGCCCCTTTGGCAAAACAATGTAAAGCTTCTTTATTTTAGTGTTAACAGTTTGTACAGAGATGGACGGACCCTATGTGAGGTTTATCCACCGCCATGATGACACTGGTTTATCAGGTTGTGCCCAGGACAGGAAGAGAGAACAATTCAAACAGGGAAATAGACATCAATTAAATCATGTGTCTCTTTTGGGATAACATTTTTGGACTTCCTGTCCTGGAGACACAAACAAGAAGTTAGAAGTAGCTGCAATGAGGACACCACTAGCAATTAATAAAGACTGGTTCTAACAACCCCATTTTTTTCAAAACTTTAAAGCTGGAACTCCAGGCACAAACACTTTAGTTTTTATAGTCCCCAATAGCTACAAATATATTTTGTGTGAATCACATACTTTTGAGAACCCGGTTATTACCTTGTAAAAGTATAAGTGACATCATTACCATGCTATACATGGCCTGTGCAGAGAGCAGAGCTGTGGGAATGGCCCAGCAGACTCCAATGCCTGCCGAAAACGAAATGAGAGAGATGACACAAGACCAGTCCGCTTGCACAAAGAGAAAGCACAACAGTGACCAGTCTTTATTACAGGAAGCTCCTGTACAAAGGCGATGACCGTTACTTGATTACTGTACAGATCTGGAAGAAATACACAAAGCACAGTAAGATTCAAGCAAGAATACACATGCTTCCTGTATTTACACAATACTTGATTTTCCTGGAGTTCAGCTTTAATAAGCTTTTGCAACTTGAACTGTGACAATCTTAAAATGTAGCTATACAGGGCATTAAATAGGTTAGGACAGTTGTACATTTTTACGAAGATGGCTTTAGTTTAAAGTTTACTAATTGACTGCTGTTTACCCTAAAAACATCAATATGGCAGCATTGAAACTCACAAAAAATAGGCAGTTTTCTGTAGTGCTGTAATTACTATAAAGGTCCACTGGGTGGCACTGCAGAACTAAATTACTATTACCAGAAAACAGAAAAATAGGGGAGAGACAGCAGAAAAAGGCCAAGCAATCCTTGATTTCATTTTTTTTTTTTTTATTATTATTTGTTGACTGATTCACCACCATCTCCATTCCAAGTATCAGCTACTCTTAAAATAATACTTTTTGAGGCTAGTGTTGTACTTTCCTCTAGTGATGGGAAGTTCGGATCTTTTAAGTGAATCGGTTCATTTCAATTCACTCACTGAAATGAACCGATTCAATGAATCGATTCTTCGATTCTTCGGTTCACTTGCTAAATACTGACAAGCAAGTGAATCAAAGCTCTCACTCAACCTTTTTAAATGATTAGAATCAATAGAATGATTCTCCACAGAAGGTTGGCAGCTCCTGGGGACTTTTACTTGTATTTAGTTCCTTGCTCAGAGCACAAGCAAATTTGTCAGATTAGCGGCGTCATTAATTTGGTGACGCACAAAAAGCTGTGTAAATGAAAAGCGGGTTTTTGTGCATGTGAATCTCATTCTGATTGGCCAACTTCACAGTTAACTTTGCTAGCCATCATATTTTTCCTAGCGCATGCACAGCAAAAATTATCGGATTTTACTACCGCCGGCGAAGTACCCACAGTAGTAAAATCCAATCGTTAGGCTCCTTTCACACTTGTGCGACTTGAAAGTCGTGCAATTTTTGCCACGATTTTTACCGTGACTTTGATGCGATTTTGATGCGACTTGAAGCAATACCTATGTAATCTTGAGGTCTCTGCCTCAAGTCGCATCAAAATCGGACCAAAGTAGTGCAGTGACTACTTTGAAGTCGCTGCGACTTGAAGACGCACAGATATGAATGGTACTGATTAGAAATCATGGAGTACCACTTGTCCTGCGACTTTGTAGTCCCAAGTCGCACAAGTGTGAAAGGGGCCTCATTATGCACTGTAAAGACTACAGACAAATCTGATGGCTAGCAATCTTAACTGTGAAGTTGGCCCATCAGAATGCAGTTCACATGCACAAAAAAACGCTTTTCATTTACACAGCTGTTTGTGCGTCACCGTAAGTGGCAATATTGGCTGATCCTATAGATTGCTTGATCTGACAGAACACCTGCTACCCAGGTTACTGAGCACTGTGATTGGCTGGAGCGGCGATACCCGGAAGTAACCTTCTGGGTATCGCCGCAGTGATGGCTGGAGAGGGAGACGAGGACGGCTTTGGGGGCCCCGATCTAAGGTAAGTGATGCATAATGAGCTAGTATGCTAGTCATACTAGCTCATTATGACTTTGTCTTGCAGGTGGGATTTATTTATTTAGGTTTTCCAGGGTTTACAACCACTTTCAAAAAAAATCAAGGATCCAGGGGGCATAGAAATCTCAGGACCAAAACGCAGAATAATATTACTATAAAGCAGGATAAATGTATTTTTGTGTTAAAAAAATGAGACAGCTCTCTCATTCAGTTATACAGCTACTAAATTAGACACGTCCCAGAAGGGATGTTTGTCCCCTTTAACATGCATATCTCCTTTAGGAGAAGCAAACTAAATACTAAAGGGTTAAAGAATTAATCTGAATGAGGAGGATATCTTCTTATCCTGACTCTTTGTCCTCTATGTCTTTAAAGCAGTCTGTAGTGTATTGCTGCTACCTGATCATTGATTTAGTGTATTGTTCTACTGGTGGTGACTCAGGGTTCTTCCAGTGTACTGTATTCTAACAACTCGATTCTTTAACTCGGTAACTGGTATGATTCTTTAACTCGGTAGTTGGTATGATTCTTTAACTCGGTAGTTGGTATGATTCTTTAACTCGGTAACTGGTATGATTCTTTAACTCGGTAGTTGGTATGATTCTTTAACTCGGTAGTTGGTATGATTCTTTAACTCGGTAGCTGGTATGATTCTTTAACTCGGTAACTGGTATGATTCTTTAACTCGGTAACTGGTATGATTCTTTAACTCGGTAGCTGGTATGATTCTTTAACTCGGTAACTGGTATGATTCTTTAACTCGGTAGCTGGTATGATTCTTTAACTCGGTAGCTGGTATGATTCTTTAACTCGGTAGCTGGTATGATTCTTTAACTCGGTAGCTGGTATGATTCTTTAACTCGGTAACTGGTATGATTCTTTAACTCGGTGTACTGTGTGTGTGAACTCCTCACTCTAGTCTATACGGTTGCAGGGAGGGGCCGAGCTCTCTCACACTAGGATCATATTACCAGGCCTGCTCTGCTATGTATTGAGTGCATACAAGTGAACTGTTTCAAACGAATCAGTTCACTCAGATGAATCGATTCATCCAGTTCACTGAAAAGAACCGATTCAAAAGAACGATTCGTTCATGAACTGGACATCACTACTTTCCTCGTGCTAGTTTAAGGCCACTCTGCTGTGTTCTGAACTTTATTCACATTAGTTTTTTTTTTTGCTGCTGCTAAGATCTGACTTTGTATTCAAAAGTGGCTACATTCATTGTCCATGGCCCCACTGTATGTAGGAATGTTACCACACTTTTCTTTCTCACTTCGGAGTATGAACTATGGGATTTGTAGTGTGCATAGAGCAGTGACAGCAACTAATATGAACTGCTCATACCAAATGAAAGTGATGAGGAAAAGGAGAGGTTCTGGAGCCCAGGTAGGTTATAACAAAGAGGCACAAAAACAGAGAAACAGGTTAATGAAAAATACATTAATTACCATTAAAGCGTTTGTTAACATAAAAAAAAAAAAAAAAGAAGATCATGTTCCTTTAAAGCATATTATACAGCACAGTGCTTGTCTGTGAAATTTGGCCCCTTCTATCACCTAAAAATATCTGTCTGATCCTGCCTGGTTCTGCCCTCCCCTTTGTAAACTGACCATGGTATATCATGACTGCTGAGCCCTGACACTGTAGTCAGTTTACGTGCCTCCTTCATCCGCAGCTCTCCTCTGTGCTCTCCTCCATTCTCTCCCCCCTCCCTTCCCTGCCTGCCTGCCTGTCAGCTCCGTGTCCGTGCCCGCCCCCTCCCCTCCTGCTGCACAACTTGGGGTTAAATTTACATTATCCTCTTGGTTGATTCATGTAATGTCTCCCTGTGACTGCTTAATAAAAAAAAATGCAGTTATATACCTGTTTACAGAGTGCAGATCGGCGCTCACGTGACCTGTCGGCTTTATCCTCTCTCGCGTGACAGCTGCAGCAGGCGGGGGCGCCTCTCTCCTCCCCTACTGACTGATGTCAGCGGGGAATCCTTGGCCCCACCCACTGCAGCTGTCAGGCTGAGGTGAGCGGAGAGAGCCGGTGGATCATGTGAGCACCGATCTGCACTTTAAGTAGTGGAAGTGTATGGATTATTTTTGGAGAATAAGGATTCTGTTTAGTGTCATTTTAAATGTATTTTAGGTTTCAATCATGCCTTCCCCTCTTTCCTCAAGACTGTACATATTAATATCCTACATACCCTCCTATGTATTAACCCTCAGACCCCTCATCAATTTTGTGGTCTGTCCCTTAACACATTCAATCTGATCAATATCTTTTTGTAAAAAAAAAAAGTAAAACAACATACACCCTTAGAGCCGGTTCACACAGGGACGACTTTTCAGGCGACTCAGCCGCCTGACAAGTCACACTCCGCTCTCTTCAATGGAACTGTTCTAATAGGAGCGACTCAAGTCGCTCCGACTTAGAAAAAGGTTCCTGTACTACTTTGGGGGCGACTCGGGGCAACTTGCATTAACTTCAATACAGAAGTCATTTTGCAAGTCGCCTCTGAAGTCGTCTTCAGATCGCCTTGCCGACTCGCCCCCAAAGTCGTGCCGCCTGTGTGTGAACCGGCTCTTAGGTAGCACTTCGCTTAGTTTTCCGAGCACTAATCACCCAGTGCTAACTGTAGATACCACCATTATAAAGTATAATAAAAGTTCATAGAAAATGTCCCATTCATTAATCTAAAATAAGCTTCAAGTGTTCCAATCCAGAAAAAACTGAGTTGATCCTCAGACCACTTTCACCACTGTGCTTCAAGTGATTTCCACTCCCCATAAGACATTGCACTCATCGACTACATTTGCCTCTCTTTTTACTGGTTGGCAACAAAAGCTTTCAACAGAATACTGTAGATACTATCTGGAGTTACAGAGATAAGGAGAGGATTCATCATACTCCACATGAGTGGCATTATCAAAGCGTGTTTTCTGCACTTAATTGTGTAGCCACAAATTCTGGTTCTTTTGCACTTACTGAGTGGGAACATTGGACTTTTTTGTTTAACACAGGACTGGTTTGTGTTTTTTTATGTTTATGTAACTCACGTTTATAATCATCACAGCGCTGCATATTTTATGTTCTGTTTAGCGCTCACTTTATTACATTTTTCCATCTTAGGATTCAATTCACCCTGGTATCCGATCCCCATACGCCAACTTTTTCTGGTGGGAACTCATATGTACACAAGTCCAGTTGCCACCATAAGAAATGGATTCAGAATATCCCCTACAGTCAATTCTGCAGGTTGAAATGAAATTGCAGCACCATGGAGGACTTTAAGTCCCAAAGTTTGATCCTCAAACAGAAGTTTGTTGAAAAAGGTCACATAGATCAGGCTATTCAAAAATACCTTGATCAATACACAAAGACTGCTCCCTATGATACCGATAACAAACAACCTCCCAATTTTTCATTACCCAATACAACCAAACATTGGGCCATCAAAAAAATCTTTAAACAAAGCATCCTACTAAATGATCCAAAATTATAGGACCATTTGCCTTCTAAACCAAATGTGGTGTTCAAAAAAGCAAGAAATATTAAAAAATACATTACCACCAAGCAAAATCAAGACGAATAAGAAAAATAAGTATGATGCTTAGAACACCATTCCTAAGATGTTATCTCTTATCGCTATGTACCGATGCTGTAAAAAGCCCTGTCTTACATGTGCTTATGTTACACATGTCCAAAAAACCGTCAATGATCGAAGTGGGAATTCATATACCATTCAGGAATTTCTAGTTTCTTCTTCCAGCTACGTCATTTATCTCATTACTTGCCTCTGCAAGAAATGCTATGTAGGATGCACCATCAGGACGCTTCGAGCTAGATTCAGAGAACATAGGAGGAGCCTCAATGATGACCCCCCCCCTAGATTTAGTATAACACGTCACTTTGACACCGACCAAAAAAAAGACCTTAAATCACTCAAGCTATCCAATCCATTCCAGGTACCTTACCGTCAGGTGAAAGATTCAGGAAACTGTGCGCACAAGAGACGTACTGGATATATAAACTAAACAGTTTAACACCAGAAGGCCTGAACGAAGAGCTAGAGGTGTCCACTATTTAATATATTCAACACATACAATATGTCTATTTCACACATCACAAGTTCTTCTGGAATATTTTACTTTGTAGTTGATCTTTGATGTAGAATTGGACCTTTGCAACCAGATTCAGCATTTAAAGATTTATAACGTTCTGACGGTAATTCGATTCACATTCATTCAAGAAGATACACGATATGTCCAGCCCTTCTATGTTATACATATAAATATGTTTATTTTTAGTTCGCTACATGTGCCTGTTCACACATATGCGATCACAGACATTGCATGTGATTCACACCGCACTGCTGTGCGGATCACATGCGAAGTCTGTGCGATGCAAATTCAGCCATACAGATCGTATGGCTAAATTTGCATCGCATTCAGACCAAAATCGAGCAGGACCCATTTTTTTATCCGCACCAGAATCAGATCGCATGGGTGTTCACACCCATGTGATCCGTTTTCTGTCTGAATTCACAGTTCACACTGCGATATGCAAACTGATCTGGTGGTGTCATTAACTTTGTAATGACACCCACAGTGGATTGCAGAGGGCAGTGTTAAATGCCGGCGAGTTGTATGCAATGTGGGAACTGGCACTGGAATCGTGCTGGTTCCCGCTTTGCATATGTATGAACCGGCCCAAAATTCAAATTTTTTCACGTTTTTAAAACATCTTTTATTTGTAAATAGTAGCAGCTGACTTCTCTGGCACTATTACACCTGTGAGGGTTTAAAGACAATTGTTTCATTCACCTGAGAGGTTAATCAGCTGCCTCTATAAATTCCCAGAGGTTTCCTCAATCAAAACAGGCTGAAGAAGGAAGCGTGGCTTGCTTCCGAAATGCGTTCCCATTGGCTCTCACAGCAGATGGATTGACAGCTCCGCTCTACACTCCCTTTGGACGGATATCCAAACACCGGAGGGACCATCCCAACTATAAAGGGCAGCTCGATGCCAGCTCCCTCTGGACGGATCTCAGGCTGATCTCCCTCCCTCTATACAGCTTTCCTTCTTCCTATAACGGATAAAGACCATAGGTCTCAGTTCACACTTAGACTTCCCATCCACTGCGAACTGTCATCACCCCCCACCACTTGTGAGTGCCATTGTTTATATAGTTTTTAACGACACCCCAAGTATGAAAGGGGTAACACCATTTAGGATATTCCCTTTCCGAACACAAGGCAGCTACCGACACTCCACAGTCAGGCGAACCAGAACCATAATGATAATTCCCCCTAATAACGAGACAACGCTCTGTTTTCAGGTTCCAAACAGGGAATGAATCTTTATTGCAAGCACATGGTAACACACTTCTCTTCAAAACACTTCCCTCCCATCCTTGGGAAACAGGGCGGGTTAAACTGTCCAATGGCAATGGTGATACAGGTCAGGTGTGTTCCAACTTCTCATCAGTACACAGTCTTAGCAGGAGGGGTTGCTGGAGTGATACCCCCCCTTTCCTCACAGCAAGACACTTAAACATCCCATAATAGGCAGCCAGGCCGTCTACCAAGCTCCAATCCACATCATCAAACAACAATGAAAGGGTCTTTAGAAGTTAATCTGGATTCATTAACATTACAACAGGCAGCCAGGTGGTTGGAGATGATGACATTAACATCTTTCAGCTAACATGTTGAATTCAGAATCAAACACACAGTAAATAGTTCTTTACAGATATCCTGGGGAATATTGTGGATTAATATTACAGACCCATTTTAAAGCATCCAAGACATATTCTCAATGTCCAATATTTTCTGGCTCATACTTTCTAAGAACTTCTGGGTTCCACGGGCCCACCCGTTACATAGTTTTTTTATCTTTTAATAAATTGTGCGACACGATGCCTGCTTTACGCTTTTTTTCCCTTCCCTCTTGCTTATTTAAATACAAATCTGTTTTCTGCCAATAAGGCAGAAGCATTTCTGTAAAATGCCCAATGTATCCATAAGACCTTAGAGCTAAATCTTTTATGAACCCCTGAGGAGCATGTGGAGCTTGCCACACAAGGATTGTAGTCAGTTATAATAAAAAAAAAAAAAATATTATGAACTACTGTATGGCATTAGGAAACGATTATACTGTACGTGATTTACATAGACAACATTTTGAAGACACCAAAGAAACAATATAATATATTAAGCCATGGCTGAATATCCTTTTTATTTGAGGTTTTCCTCTCTTTTTACCCACATACCATCAAGCAACTTTACAAAAATCAGCTCATCAATATTTCCCCATATATTATAAAAAAAAAAAAAAGGATTTAAATGCAGTCCCTTGTTTTCATGTAGGCCATAACAATCCCAAAAGCAGCAAACCTCTTTTTTTCCCACAAATAGTTACACCTAATAGGAGTACAATTGTTTCAACGTTGGCTTTAAAGCACCACTGAGGATAGGATGTAAGCTGCAGTATGTAAGAACACCTTTAAAGTGTTCATCCAGGTCCTATTCAACAGATTCCCAGGCTAAACCTGCTATTAAAGTAGGCCATACCTGTAAAAGAACTGTGTAAAATCTTTCCTGCTGCCCACTTCCATAAACTGCACGCCAATCTCCAGAATTCTTCTGCCAAAGTATACAGGGGAACCAACATTTCTGTGAATATCTACAGTGGATATAGAAAATTGAGTACTGTCCGTGATACTTTTTTTATTAGCACTAACATAATTTTTCATGGACAAGCGTTTGGGGTGTGTCCCCTTCTTCAAGGTCCAAGCAGTAACCCGAAAGCTCGTCCATGAAAAATTATATGTTAGTGCAAATAAAAAGTATCACGGACAGTACTCAATTTTCTCTGTCACAATTGCACTAATACGGCTACAATCACCTCAAGTACAGTGTATATAAAAAGTCTACACACCCCTGTTAAAATGTCAGGTTTCTGTGATGTTAACAACTTAAACCCCGGACCAATACGCAGCATAAAGACCGGGCCCCTTTTGCGATTCGGCACTTCGTCACTTTAACTGACAATTGCCCGGTCGTGCGATGTTACTCCCAAACAAAATTGGCGTCCTTTTTTTCCCACAAATAGAGCTTTCTTTTGGTGGTATTTGATCACCTCTGCGGTTTTTATTTTTTGCGCTATAAACAAAAATAGAGCGACAATTTTGAAAAAAAATACATATTTTTTACTTTTTGCTATAATAAATATCTCCAAAAAATATATATTTTTTCCTTAGTTTAGGCCGATACGTATTCTTCTACATATTTTTGTTAAAAAAAAAAAAAAAAAAAAAAAAAAAAATCGCAATCGGCGTTTATTGATTGGTTTGCGCAAAAATTATAGCGTTTACAAAATAGGGGATAGTTTTAAGGCATTTTTTTTTTTTTTACTAGTAATGGCGGCAATCAGCGATTTTTTTCGTGACTGCGACATTATGGCGGACACATCGGACATTTTTGACACATTTTTGGGACCATTGCCATTTTTACAGCGACCAGTGGTTACTGTAAAAATTACACTGGCGGTGAAGGGGTTAACCACTAGGGGCGCTGGAGGGGTTAAGTGTGCCTAGGGGTGTGTTTGAGGGGAGGCGTGGCTACTAGTGACACATCACCGATCTCCGCTCTGATTACACAGAGCGGAGATCGCTGACATTGTCAGTAGGGGAGCGGGGAGATGTTGTGTTTACATCTCCCCGCTCCATGCCTCCGTGAGACGATCGCGGGGATCCCCGCGGCGATCGAGTCCGCGGGATCCGCGGTCCAACTCACGGGGAAGGCAGGGGGTCGCGAGCGCGCCGCCGGCGGCGCGCGACCCCGATGTCGGCAGTTAAGGGGGCACGTACAGGTACGTGATTGTGCCTGTACGAGTCATTCTGCCGACGTATATATACAGTGAGGGGTCCTTAAGTGATTAAAAAAGAGAAGGATAAATCATTTCAGAACTTTTTCCACCTTTAATGTGACCTATAAACTGTACAACTCAATTGAAAAACAAACTGAAATCTTTTAGGGTGGGGCGGAAGTAAAAATAAAAAAATAAAATAATGTGGTTGCATAAGTGTAGCCGTGTTCAGAACTAAGCAATCACATTCAAACTCATGTTAAATAGGAGTCAGTACATACCTGCTATCATTTAAAGTCCCTCTGATTAACCCCAAATAAAGGTCAGCTGTACTAGTAGGTCTTTCCTGACATTTTCTTAGGCACATCCTACAGCAAAAGCCATGGTCCGCAGAAGGATCTCATTGTTAACCAGGTAAGGACCAGCCACCGCAGTTATACTGCGGCAGGTTGGCTCTCCTGGGCGAATCGCTGTAGCGGTACATTGGCTGCTTTAAGAACACTGAGGGGCGCTTGCGATGACGGAGCCGATGCACATTCCCGCGATGTCCACTGGGCACCCGCGATTGCGAGAGGGACAGAACAGAGACCTGTCAATGTAAACAGGCAGGTCTCTGTTCTGTCAGGAGAGAGGAGACAGATCTGCTTTTCATAGTGCTTATGAACAGCGGTCAGTATCCTCATCCAGGCAGTCCCATCCCCCCCAGTTAGAAACACTCCCTAGTACACACAATTAACCCCTTGATCGCCCCCTAGTGTTAACCCCTTCCGTGCCAGTGACATTTATACAGTAATCAGTGGCTTTTTTTTTTAGCTCTGATCGCTGTATGTCAATGGACCCAAAAAAGTGTCAAAAGTGTTAGGATCTGTCCGCCGCAGTCCTGCTAAAAATCGCTGATGCCCTAAATCTATCCCCTATTTTGTAGACACTTTAAAACTTTCGGACAAACCAATCAATATACGCATATTGCAATTTTTTTTTTTAACCAAAAATATCTAGAAGAATATATATCGGCCTATACGGATGAAGACATTTTTTTTTTTTTTTTTTTTAAATAAAAAAATTGGGGCCATTTATTAGAGCAAAAATATATATTTTTTTCAAAATTGTTGCTCTTTTTTTGTTTATAGTGCAAAAAATAAAAAAAAGCATAGGTGATCAAATACCACCAAAAGAAAGCTCTAACTGTGGGGAAAAAAGGATGCAAATTTAGTTTGGGTACAGCGTCGCATAACCACGCAATTGTCAGTTAAAGAGACGTGTGCCAAATTCTAAAAAGTGCCCTGGTCAGGATGGGGGTAAAATCTTCTGGGGCTGAAGTGGTTTAGTTGTTAAAAGGCATCAGTCAGGAGAAGGCTACAAAATAATTTTCAAGGCATAAGATATACCATGGAACACCATAAAGACAGTTATCAAGTGTAGAAAACATAGCACAACAGTGGCATTACCAAGAACTGGACATCCCCCCCAAAATTGATGGAAAGACGAGAAGGAAACTGGTCAGGGAGGCTGCCAAGAGGTCTACAGAAACATGAAACTGGCTGCAGGAATAACTGGCAAGTACTGGCTGTGTGGGTACATGCGACAACTATCTCCCATATTCTGCATATGTCTGGGCTATGGGGTAGTGTGGCAAGACGGAACCTTTTCTTACAAAAAAATAAACATAAAAGCCCGGCTAAATTTTGCAAAAACACATCTGAAGTCTCCCAAAAGCATGTGGGAAAGCAGGTTATGTAGAATAAATGTGTTACCGGCGCCAAGATGCTTATTTTCTACAAACAGTTTGCTGCAATGAAATGTAGCGGGGTCTCCTTTAAGGCCCCAGGACTACATTACCCAGAACCCCGTTCGGCACCCAGGGTGCATGGAGCCACCGCAGAGACTCATGGGAGGGGCTATATAGGAAGAGGGAGAGGCTGAGCTCGGCCTCTTTGGGACACCGCGCTGCAATCAACAGGTCTTCCTGTGCGGATCTGCTGCAGTGCAGGGCCGGAAGCCAAGGCCTTGCACAACTTCCAGAGAGCCTTCCACCCCACTGCGGAGCCTGGGTGGCACCTGACTTTATCGAGTTTGGACATCAGTTGGACCCGAGACCCGGCCGTTGCAGACACTGTGTGCGGAGAAACAGTAGGTGGAAGTCCCGGACTGGGATCGCGTCCGGAGTGGTGAGCGAGCGCCTGCTCATTCATATAAACAGTACTTGACTAGGCCTAGCGACTGCCTTGGCCCTCCGGGTTCTACTTTGCTATCCCGCAGGAGACTGGTGGCGGAACTGAGTTGAGTTAGTCTCCTGAGAGGGGTTCATTCTTCCCTTTTCATTTTCCTTCCCTTTGGATTACAAATTGCTGTTCCTGTTGTGCACCACCAGTCAAGTTGCATGCGAAGAAACTGTTCTTCTAGAGACTGAGTTTAAAATCTGGATCAGGCCTGATCTGTAGTTAGAACTTAAGTTGCTGCGCCATAAGGGCGCATAGATAGAGATAGCAGTACTTGGCAGGTAAATCGCCTGTTAGATTTTCTGCTGCAGTGTTCTGCAGATATATGTGTGTTATGTGTTAACCTTATGCCTTTTACTCAAAGTAAAGAAACGTTATCTCTTGCTATCAGTGTGTTGCCTTTATGCAAATAGGTTACCCATGCAATACAGATAGATTGTGTGCATATACTGTTAGATTATGATATTAGAGAAATCCCTAGACTAACTGTGCCAGAGTGGGTCGAGTAAATTGCCGGGGGTTGGCGGTGCTGTACACAGGGCCCGAAACAAATCCAGCGGCTCTCTTAACTGGGGGTAGCGCTACATAAATATACAACCAATATAGGCTGAATGAAAATATGTGAAAATAAAGTTAATTGCGCTAACTTATAAAATAAACATCCAATCCTATATCCCTATGTTTGTCAAAACAATTAGGTATGTGAATCTTGTGAACCTTTCTACTCTAAGGGTGGGGTATCTACAATTGCTTGTATAATACCAATCAAAAATCCTTCTGCGATTTTAAACATAAAATATATAAAGTGCAATGTCCAAAAAAAAGATATATGAAGTGCCAAAAAAACTCATATTATAATTCATTTAGTCCATCAGATATGTTATATAAATAAAAGGAGATGTGCAGTGAAATACAACTCCAATGATCAAATAGCTGCAAAAAAAAAAAAAAATGCACAAAGTGTCCTATGTGAATAATTGCTCTTTTCACTGGTGACTTGCTGTGCTTCCACCTTCACCGTGTTTGTGACTACACCACCAACTAGAATGGCCACTCACCAGATAGGCTAGATTATACGCCTTTGGTTCATAAGGATAACCACTCCGTCTCTGAAGCCCTGAAGACACGGCCGAGATTCTCGTCTAGAAAAAAAAAACTTTGTTTTTCCTGATGAGAATCTTGACAAGAAACTTGTCCCGGCCGAGTGTACACACGTACGATTCAAAAGAACCGCCGTTCTTTTGAATGGCACGAAGGCGGTGACGTCATCGACTACGCCGAATGTGCGCTCGTCACATTCGATGCCGTCGCCGCCATCTTGCTACACCCTATGCCTATGAAGCTACCGCGCATGCGCCAAAGTCATTTCGAGCATGCGCAGGTTTTCACGGCGACAGGTAAGTGTACACACGCTCTGGTTTCTCGTCGAGAAACAGGCCGACGAGATTCTCGACGAGAAAAAAGACAGCAGGTCGTCTTTTTTCTCGTCGAGGAATCTGGGCAGTTTTCTTGACGAGAAAACTGAAACCCGCGTACACACAGCCGGTTTTCTCGGCAAGAAAGCTCTCCCGGCAGTTTTCTTGTCGTTTTTTGCAGAGAAAACCGGTCGTGTGTACGCGGCCTCAGACTTGTCAGCAGTTCCTCCCAATTTACTGGTGGAGAATCTTGCTTTATGATTGCTCATGGAACATATAAAGGACTATCATGGTGTAGTATATGATAAAAAATGTATTGAGATTTAAAAAATTCCATCCACTCACATGTAAAAGTGCCTTGAAGCCGGCACTGAGCTGATCCAGCTATACATAGAAGATTTATATGCCTGGTTCCGCACGTGTGCCCCTATGTTTCCTTCACATGCTGGCTTGCATCCCAAGCCTCATTATGGTTCCGGAAGTGACGAGCAGATAATGATCCCGCAGCCTCTATGCATTTTGCATTAAATGCGTCATCAGGAAGCTGCCTCATCACTGCTCGTCCCCTCATTTATACCCCCTTGTGCTTCATATTATCCTATCCCCATTTTTTAGATGAGGAACAGCCGCTCTGTATGACAGGAAGCAGTGAATCCACCATCTTAGTTACTGGCGCTACCCCATTGATTATAACATCCGGTCGGAAGCACCCCCTCCATTCTACCGGAAGTAGGCTGACTGCCATTTTAACGATTGGCGAGTGTCTGTTGCCAAAAGGTATGAACCTACTGGCAATATCAACCCCCGTTTTTGGGACTTTCCACAAGTAATCCCTCTCGAGATTGAATATATTTCGGGTGTATTTGCACTATCAACTTTCCCAAAATTTTGTACCGGGTCACCCCTATGTACAGCTGGGTCGCTTTTGCAATCAATCATTTCTAGCAAAATCATGTTTAAAAAACGCATGTACAGAGCGGCTGTTCCTCATCTAAAAAATGGGGATAGGATAATATGAAGCACAAGGGGGTATAAATGAGGGGACGAGCAGTGATGAGGCAGCTTCCTGATGACGCATTTGATGCAAAATGCATAGAGGCTGCAGGATCATTATTTGCTCATCACTTCCAGAACCATAATGAGGCTTGGGATGCAAGCCAGCATGTGAAGGAAACATAGGGGCACACGTGCGGAACCAGGCATATATATCTTCTATGTATAGCTGGATCAGCTCAGTGTCGGCTTCAAGGCACTTTTACATGTGAGTGGATGGAATTTTTTAAATCTCAATACAATTTTTATGATACACTACACCATGATAGTCCTTTATATGTTCCATGAGCAATCATAGAGCAAGATTCTCCACCAGTACATTGGGAGGAACTGCTGACAAGTCTGAAAGACGGAGTGGTTATCCTTATGAACCAAAGGCGTATAATCTAGCCTATCTGGTGAGTGGCCATTCTAGTTGGTGGTGGTGTAGGCACAAACACGGTGAAGGTGGAAGCACAGCAAGTCACCAGTGAAAAGAGCAATTATTCACATAGGACACTTTGTGCATTTTTTATTGCAGCTATTTGGTCATTGGAGTTGTATTTCACTGCACATCTCCTTTTATTTATATAACATATCTGATGGACTAAATGAATTATAATATGAGTTTTTTTGGCACTTCATATATCTTATTTTTTTGGACATTGCACTTTATATATTTTATGTTTAAAATCTCAGCAGGATTTTTGATTGGTATTATACAAGCAATTGTGGATACCACACCCTCATGCCGCGTACACACGATCGTTTTTAATGTCAATTTCAAAAACAATGTTTTTCTCGACATGATTTTTCTGGTTTCCTCTCAAGCCTGTCTTGCATACACACGTTCATTAAAAAAACGCTTGAGCAAAGCGCAGTGACGGCACTATAAAGGGGAAGTTCCGTTCGAATGGCGCCACCCTTCATGTTAGTAAAGTTTGTTGAGCGACGATTCGCGCTTTTCAGCCTCGTGCTTTTCAGTCCGTTACAGCGTGACGAATGTGCTATCTCCATTACGAACGCTAGTTTTACCAGAACGAGCGCTCCCGTCTCATACTTGATTCTGAGCATGCGCGTTTTTTTTCCCCCTCCTAAAAGCATAGACACTACCGTTTTTCACGTCGTTAAAAAAAACACGACGTGAAAAAATAGAGCAGGTTCTCATTTTTTTTTAGGCCATTTTTCACGTCGTTAAAAATGCTCAGGAGCCCCCACACGATCGTTTATAATGCCCAATTTAAAAAATTGCATTTTTAACGTCGTGAAAAACGGTCGTGTGTATGCGGCATCAGAGTAGAGAGTTCACAAGATTCACACACCTAATTGTTTTGACAAACATAGGGATATAGAAAACAGGTTATGGTCTGATAAAAAAACAAAGGTTGTATTTTTTGGCCATAATTCGCAAAAAGAAACACTGCACATAACCAAAAGAACACCATACCTACAGTGAAGCATGGTGGGGTTGTTTTTCTTAATCTGGAACAGGGGCCTTTGTCAAGGTAGAGAGAATTACGACCAGTTCCAAATAACAGTCAATATTGGCACAAAACCTTCAGGCGTCTGCTAGAAAGCTAAACATGAAGAGGAACTTCATTTTTCAGCATGACAACGACCCGAAGCATACATCCAAATCAACAAAGGAATGGCATCACCAGAAGATTACCCACCATGCCTCTTTCTAAATACCTTGGAATGTCTACTTTCCAAAAAGGGTCATTTGGGGGGTATTTGTACAGTCCTGGCATGTTAGGGTCTCAAGAAATGAGATAGGCCGTCAGTACTTCAGGTGTGATCAATTTTCAGTGATTGGCAGCATAGCTTGTGAACTCTATAACTTTCACAAAGACCAAATAATATACACCAATTTGGGTTATTTTTAACAAAGACCCAGCGGTGATGAAATACCACCAAAGGAAAGCACTATTTGTGTGAAAAAAAGGACAAAAATTTTATATGGGTACAGTGTTGCATGAGTAATTGTCATTCAAAGTGTGAGAGCACTGAAAGCTGAACATTGGTCTGGTTAGGAAGGGGGTTTAAGTACCCAGTGGTTAAAGTTTTGGAAGGGCCCAGCCAGAGCTCAGACCTGAATCAGATTGAAAATCTGTGGGGTGATCTGAAGAGGGCTGTGCACAGGAGTGCCCTCTTAATCTGACAGATTTGGAGTGTTTTTGCAAAGAAGAGTGGGAAAATATTGCCAAGTCAAGATGTGCAATACTGAGAAACTCATACCAGTGCTGTAATAAAATCCAAACTTGCTTCAACAAAGTATTAGTTTAAGGGTGTGCACACTTATGCAACCATATTATTTAAATTTTTTATTTTTAGTTCCCTTCACCTAAAAAATTCCTCCCTCTGACCTCCATATCACTAGAGTTTCTTATAATGGATAGAGGTCCGCATGAGAAACAAGTGAGAGCGGTGGTCGACTACTTATGTAGGTGTCTTTTCCCCTGCGGACTTTGGCAAATAATCTCTAAGAAGTGGAGTTTGGTGGTGTGGTAGAAGTAATACTTCTACCACACCCTAGGGCAGGGGTAGGCAACCTTAAAAGTGATACTAAAGTCTTCTTTTTTTTTCCCTTTAAAAATAATGAACATGTTATACTTGCCCGCTCTATGAAATGGTTTTGCAGAGCAGCCTGGATCCTCCTCTTCTCGGGTGCCTCTGGCCCCTCCCTCCTGGCGGGTGCCTCCAGAGCAAGCAGCTTGCTCTGGGGGCACCCCAGTTGAGCCAAAGCTACTTGTGTCCATTCAAACACAGAATCATGGTTCAGCCCACCTTCCCCTCTCTCCTGATTGGCCAACTGACTTTGACAGTAGCGGGAGCCAATGGCGCTGCTGCTGTGTCATAGCCAATCAGGAGGGTGTGTCCCAGACGGCCGAGGCACTCCTGCACATCGCTGGATAGAGATGGGGCTCAGGTAAGTATTGTGGAGCTGCTACACACAGGTGATTTTTTATCTTAATGCGTAGAATGCATTAAGATAAAAAACCTTCTGCCTTTACAATCGCTTTAAAAAGAGGTGGAGATCTACCTGAACATGGAAGAAATCAAAGATCACCGAGCACAATCAAACGCGGCAATCATGTGTTTAAATCAGGTGGTGAGGAGGCAACACATCGCCTCCTCACCACCTATCAAAACACAGTCGAATCACTTTTCAGAGGAACAGTAGTACCTGCAGCACTTGTGAATGTACCCTTAGTTGCATTGCGCAGCGGCGCTCTTCGTGGCAAAACCCTGTGGTTGAGTTGTGGTTGTACTGCACCCCAATCCCTACCCTCTTTAGATGCTTAGTAGTCAAAAGGTGTACACATGCCGCAGAAAAAATTAAACCCCCTGTTGCTTTTGGTGGGTGCTACTGCCTGACAATCGTGACCCATTTAAGTAAATGGGGCCTTGGACCACACAGCATGCTGTAACCCCTTGTTTGCTGTATTGCACAAGGTTGCAGGGCACATGCGGAGTGGCCCCATTTTCTTGAATGGGTCATGCTTGTCAAGGGCTACAACCACCATGAGAGGGCGTAAAACTTCTGCCGTGGCATGTGTACACCCCTGGGCACTGCAGCTAAAGGGGGTAGGGGGTTGGGGTGGTAAAAATATGTCCTAACTATATGGGTTTTACCACCTTCCAAACTGCAAATGAACCCTTATACGGCGTACACACGATCGTTTTTTCGTTAAAAATGCAATTTTTTAAAATGCCCATTAAAACCGATCGTGTGTATGTTCCAGAGCATTTTTAACGGCGTGAAAAACGGGCATTAAAAATTTCGAACACACTCTATTTTTTCCACGTCGTTTTTTTTAACGACGTGAAAAACGATAGTGTGTATGCTTTTACGAGGGGAAAAAACCGTGCATGCTCAGAATCAAGTATGAGACGGGAGCGCTCGTTCTGGTAAAACTAGTGTTCGTAATGGAGATAGCACATTCGTCACGCTGTAACGGACTGAAAAGCACGAGGCTGAAAAGCGCGAATCGCCGCTCAACAAAGTTTACTAACATGAAGGGTGGCGCCATTCGAATGGAACTTCCCCTTTATAGTGCCGTCGTACGTGTTGTACGTCACTGCGCTTTGCTCGAGCGTTTTTTTTTAATGATAGTGTGGATGCAAGACAGGCTTGAGAGGAAACATGAAAAAAAACTATGAGAAAAACGTTGGTTAAAAAAATGGCATGAAAAACGATTGTGTGTACGCCGCATTACTGTTCTGAGCCCCCTATAGTGCTGCCTTCACACGGATGTGCTGCGGTTTACCTGCACCGCGGGTGCAGCACAGTGCATCTGCGACTTTCCTGGGTTAGTTGCGCTTTGCCAGAGACTCCTATTATATTCTGCAGGTGTGGTGTACTTTCTAAAATCGCACCAAAACTCCTGCATTCAGAAAGTGCACCAAACTCGCAGGATATAATAGAAGTCTATGGCTAAGCACAGCAAACCTGCAGGTACACTGCACTGCTCTCACGGTGTGGGTAAACTGCAGCACATCAGTATGAAAGCAGCCATATACAATTATGCCCAGTGTATTGCTTCACACTGACCTGAAGATCTCTTCTTTCCTGCTGCTGGCACCACTCTGGAGACCCCTTGCCGGCATAAGAGGTGCAGTGCAGTTGGTATCACTCGACATGAGACAGGAGCCAGCACTACAGAGGAGGCATCGGATTATGCAGCTCTTGCTCAGCTTCAAACTTTACAAGTAGTCCCTCTTCATTGCATGCTTTTTTTTAATGCTCTGGAATGGTGGGTCAGCAAGCCCTGACCGTGATCTACCAGTCACCTGGCTGCAAGCTGCTGACCCCCGCCATAGATAGCCAATACACTGTCATTTTACAGTTATTGATTTTTTTTTTATATAGCTTACTAGCACCTCAGTGTTATATAAACTTACAACACACGTTTCCACAAATCAAATCTGAAGTACGTTACACTTTAATATTTCATATTTTTTTTTTTAAAGGTCTAAATACCTGGTGAATCTGTCAGTCTCTCTTCTGCTCTGCTTCCTGTGATTTCCTGCCAATGCCAACCTCAGGTTCACAGCCAAAAGTAGCATTGACAGACATACTCCAGCAATGTCAACAGCATGACACCATGCAAAAACACAACATGCCTGCATTCCTGTAGTCAGTCTGTGATATTACAGGCTAATATGTCCATTGCGAAGCCCTGCTGAGAGTGAATGAGGCGTCTAAAGTTGGCCATACACTGAGCAAATTTCATCCAATTCCTGATAAACTGGCCAAAATTAGTTTTTTTGGCACTGTCCCATCTGACATCCTTCTATTGAAAAATCAAAGGAGCTGGGTGGAAAATTGTTGGCAGAATACTGGTTGCATCCAATGAGGTACAACCACTCAGGGTATTTATCCATCTGCACTTTATAGTGTGGATGGAGAAATTTGCTAAATTTTAGGCAGGCTGTTTTTTTCTTCGTATAAAAATAACAAACATGTTATACTTACCTGTCCTGTGCAGTGGATTTGCAGAGAGCAGCCCAGATCCTCCTCTTCTTGGGTCCCTGGCTGGAGCTCCTGGCTCCTCCCTCCTGTTGAGTGCCCCACAGCAAGCAGCTTGCTATAGGGGCACCCGAGCCGTGGATCTGTGAATCCAATCAGACATGGAGACGTGGTTTGAGCCCACCACCTCTCTCTCCTTGTTGGCTAATTGAGTTTGATTGACAATTTTGATCCAATCAGGAGAAAGAGCTCCGGGCGGCCGAGGCACTCATGGACATCGCTGGATAGAAATGGGCTCAGGTAAGTATGAGGGGGGCTGCTACACACAAGGTTTTTTTTTAATCTGAAAAAAAAAAAAAAAGATAAAAAACCTTCTGCCTTCACAACCACTTTAAGTGCTAGATGTCAGCACATCTATGGCAATTTGGAAGCACCCTATCCAGGGTAGAACCACTGCCCCTGCCCATCATGGCAATCATGCTGCAAAGCTGCTGCGGTCATGTGTTGGCTCCAGAAAATACTTTATTAAAGGAATATGTACACTTCAAAACATTTTAAAAAATGGCTTATTTTAAAGTGGATGTAAACCCGAAATTTTTTATTTATTTTTTGCTGTCACAATGTAGAGTATAAGATTTCCTATCATATGTGCCCAGTCTTGCCACAGAGTTAATCCTCTTTATTGTTCAGTGAGATAAAACGGACAAACAGGAGAACTTTTGTCTGTTCCGCCCCCTTGCTGTGAATGACAGGTTATTTACATATCTCATGCACTAAGCCTGAGACCGGCATTATTTTTTAATTCCCACCCCCACTCCTTTTCTGAAGTCATTTTGTTACTTTTCTGGATTTTGACTGGATGTTAGTGATCATAGCAGAAGTTCAGTGTAATGCCCCGTACACACGATCCGAAAATCAGATGACAGATCGTTCGACTTTTTTCGTTTACTAGTCGCAAGTAGAAATTGAATAGGTTACTAAAGTCACGAAAATTCTCGTACGACAGAAAAAAAAAATCGGAAGTGATGTCACATGTTGTAATGTATTTGTGTTGTATTTTCGGACGACAACTGTACTGACTAAACGAAAATCGTCCGATTAGGTATTCGTACGAGAAAAATTTTGGCGCATGTCCGATAAAATAATATCGGATGAACTGTGATGATCGGCTCACCCTGTACTAACGATCCGATTATCGTACGATTCTTCATCGGACGACATTTTTCGTACGATATTCGGATCGTGTGTACGGGCCATAAGGAATCCACATGAGAAAATGCATGTTGACAAGGGTAGTGTAGAGGTGGGCGGGGAGTCTACTGACATCACTACTCCACCCACCGAATCTTAAGTTTTTCAGGTCTCATAACAGACAGAGGGGAGACATTTGACAGATAAGGATACATGCAGGAGGCATCTATATCCTTATAGATCAGCACTATGGCAGTAGTTTAGAAAGGATGAGAGTGGGTCTACATCCACTTTAAGGACAGTAAAGGGATTTGCTTAGGTGGTTGTGAATTACTTCACATACACTAAGCAACAGCAGGATCTTCTTCCTACGGTTTCCATTTGGCTGCTGGTATAACATACCCTACGCAGCACACCATTAGATGCAAATAAGCTGAATTATCGGGTTTCCCTTGTATAGCAGAACAGCACATAAAATTGGTAATTGTTGTCTCTAGTTATATAATAATGGAGAAAAAAACAAGAACGGTGTTGCACAAGGTCTTTAGCAGAGGTAAAGGTTCTATTTAGCCTGGGAAAGTTGTTTGAAGATTTATGTAGGATTTTGTTTTGTTTTTTACCAGAAGACAGGACGTTTTAGTTCATGGTGCATGAATACGATTACAAAATTTAACACATTTTAGTCACTGTAAACCTTGTAATGCCATATATATTTTTAACATTCCTACATTTCTTTTAATGAGAGTCGGCATTGTTCAGCTTAGTGACTCTTTTTAAATGGCACATAACAAACACAAAAATTACCAGTAAAAACAAAATTGACTGCTGTAACAATGCAAAGGCTTGTCACGGCTTTAAAGTGTTCAACAGTGTATATTGCTAATACTTTTAGGCTGTAAACAGTAAGCTTTGTTCACATTTGATCCTCAAGAAAATCCTGTGTTTCTAAAAAAACAACCTCCCAACCCATAAAACCTAGTAAGAGAGCAGTACACTAGTGCAAGTGGGCCAAGTGCAAATGGTCATCACAGAGAACCCATCAAGTCAAGTGACCCAGTTGTCTCAGACAAAAAGGTTAAAAAATAAAAACAATAAATAAAAAAAGGGGCAGACTAGATTGACCATTTGGTCTTTTTCTGCCTTTACTCTATGTTTCTATGTCCTCTTGTTGGCATGACAAGCAGCAGAACTTCAACCCACAGTAGTCCATACCACATAGTTAAAATAAGAAAGTTGGCTCTTTATATCCAAAAAGTCTGAAGTCTCCTTCATATCTCTCATAAAGGCGTCGGATGTCTCTCTTTGATACTTTAGAGAAATATTGTTCCACCTTTGTCTTATTGTAACGGGTGATTCCAGGAGGTATAGGGGGATAGGATACCAGTCTGTCTATACCTGCTTCTTTCAGAATGTATGGAGCATCTTCCTCAAGAGTCTCATGATGTCCAATCACATTGTAATTAATTGCACATGGTGCACAAAGTTCTACATATGTTACCCAGTGTATTATATGATCCCCAAATTGGAGATCTAGAAACTTGTGGTTTGGGTCCCCCAAGTATCGTACAAAATCTTGAAACTGTAGACCTCCTTTGGTCTCTGAGCGATCTTTTCTGTATTTGCGGATGATGACAGGAGCTATGTTGTGCTTGTACCATGGTTCAAAACGAGGGTTATGTACAAATTTATCCTTGTAGGCAGAAATAAGTCGTTCAAATGGATCACGCACAATAAAAAATTTGAAATAGGAGTTCAGTCTGAAATAAGCAGGAAATAAAAAAATATGTATATATTATATTAGGCATTATAGTAACATATCAGCTAACCCACTACATTGCCAGAGCATTCGTCACACATTTCCGAATGATACTCTAGTTTAACATTTTGGCAGCCCAAAAAAAAATAATCATAATAAAAGAAAGCCGTACGCCAGAACAAAAAATCAGCAGTAATGTATTGTATTTTCGGACTAAAACTGTACTGCTTAAACAAAAATCATATAATCTGGCATTGTACAAGAAAAAATGTCATGCTTGTCCCATCAGATAACGGATGAACTGTCATAATCTGCTCTTGAAAGTTGTGTACTAACGATCAGATTATCGTACAATCGTGTTGAAATCGGTATTTTTGATATGATTTTTTGATCATGTGTACAGACCATAATTAATCCTGAGATTGGAGAGATCTGGCTCTGACTGAGCAGGGGGCATGTCAACAGATTACTGCCATGACTAAGTGCCATGTTATACAGTGCCTTGCGAAAGTATTCGGCCCCCTTGAACTTTTCATCCTTTTGCCACATTTTAGGCTTCAAACATAAAGATATAAAATTTTTATTTTTTGTGAAGAATCACCAACAAGTGGGACACAATTGTGAAGTGGAACGAAATCTATTGGATTTTTGAAACTTTTTTAACTAAGAAAAAAATGAAGAGTGGGGCGTGCAAAATTATTCGGCCCCCTTGCGTTAATACTTTGTAGAGCCACCTTTTGCTGCGATTACAGCTGCAAGTCGCTTGGGGTATGTCTCTATCAGTTTTGCACATCGAGAGACTGAAATTCTTGCCCATTCTTCCTTGCAAAACAGCTCGAGCTCAGTGAGGTTGGATGGAGAGCGTTTGTGAACAGCAGTTTTCAGCTCTTTCCACAGATTCTCGATTGGATTCAGGTCTGGACTTTGACTTGGCCATTCTAACACCTGGATACGTTTATTTGTGAACCATTCCTTTGTAGATTTTGCTGTATGTTTGGGATCATTGTCTTGTTGGAAGATAAATCTCCGTCCCAGTCTCAGGTCTTTTGCAGACTCCAACAGGTTTTCATCCAGAATGGTCCTGTATTTGGCTGCATCCATCTTCCCCTCAATTTTAACCATCTTCCCTGTCCCTGCTGAAGAAAAGCAGGCCCAAACCATGATGCTGCCACCACCATGTTTGACAGTGGGGATGGTGTGTTGAGGGTGATGAGCTGTGTTGCTTTTACGCCAAACATATCGTTTTGCATTGTGGCCAAAAAGTTGGATTTTGGTTTCATCGGACCAGAGCACCTTCTTCCACATGTTTGGTGCGTCTCCCAGGTGGCTTGTGGCAAACTTTAGACGAGACTTTTTATGGATATCTTTGAGAAATGGCTTTCTTCTTGCCACTCTTCCATAAAGGGCAGATTTGTGCAGTGTACGACTGATTGTTGTCCTGTGGACAGACTCTCCCACCTCAGCTGTAGTTCTCTGCAGTTCATCCAGAGTGATCATGGGCCTCTTGACTGCATCTCTGATCAGTCTTCTCCTTGTCTGAGCTGAAAGTTTAGAGGGACAGCCAGGTCTTGGTAGATTTGCAGTGGTCTGATACTCCTTCCATTTCAAAATGATCGCTTGCACAGTGCTCCTTGGGATGTTTAAAGCTTGGGAAATCTTTTTGTATCCAAATCCGGCTTTAAACTTCTCCACAACAGTATTACGGACCTGCCTGGTGTGTTCCTTGGTCTTCATGATGCTCTCTGTGCTTTCAACAGAACCCTGAGACTATCACAGAGCAGGTGCATTTATACAGAGACTTGATTACACACAGGTGGATTCTATTTATCACCATCAGTCATTTAGGACAACATTGGATCATTCAGAGATCCTCGCTGAACTTCTGGAGTGAGTTTGCTGCACTGAAAGTAAAGGGGCCGAATAATTTTGCACGCACCACTTTTCAGTTTTTTATTTGCTAAAAGTTTAAAATATCCAATAGATTTCGTTCCACTTCACAATTGTGTCCCACTTGTTGGTGATTCTTCACAAAAAATTAAAATTTTATATCTTTATGTTTGAAGCCTGAAATGTGGCAAAAGGATGAAAAGTTCAAGGGGGCCGAATACTTTCGCAGGGCACTGTACCCTGACATTGTTTGAGTGATAATGCTAGGTTCTATCTCAACTGGCCATACACATATAGTGGCCATTCATGTATGCTACTGATCCTATTTTCCCAAGACTAACTGATATGACCATTCATGTTCCATGTGTGGTCTGTTTATCTTGTGCTGGCTATAGACAAATCATCCCTGTAGTTTGGAAAAACTTTTTCTATCAAATATTTTTATTTATTTTTTATCAAATCATCTTTATTTTTCTTTTCTATACAAACAAAAACAACATACAACCCAAGCCCGTAATGAGAGGGGAGGGAGAAAAAAAAAACAAAACATCCCCCCCTGGCCACCATGCTCTCCCCTCCCCCCCTCCCCCTCCCTCCAGTTTGCTCACACATTTTATCCACTTCTCTCTCATCATACCTCCAGGATATCAAACCACCTTCTCCATATTTTTTCAAATTTCCCTATACAGTCTCTATGTAAATTCTATCAAATGTTTTGATCATTGTCTAGGCAAAAATGTTTGAACAGGACAAGTATCTCTAATGGACATGAGAACTTTAGTTGTGAAACTACACCCAGACATGAACAGAAAATGGCATGGTGGAATAATCACAACCAACCACTGTGATGATTTACACTAGTCAGATAAATATGGTGTATTCAAAAACTATACAAAAGATTTCGTACAATACTTAAAGGCTCATACCGCTCATGCACATCGGATATACTGTATGAAGATAGCCTAGGCAGACCATTCTTGTCATGGTCATGAACAATACTTTCTGGAATATCCTCGATTGAAGGAAATGCCTCTGAAAAGATGTAACATCAAAGTATTATTATTTGAAACAGCATTATACTGTCTACCTGTAACAAGAAACCATTAATTCACCTTAACGTTCTTATAAAAGATAGAAAAGGATGCACACATTACTCAGAAAGAGACTCATCCCTACTGACGCAATCATATTTTGTTAAAGAATGATAACCAAATGACAGCACAATAGTTGATGCAACATAGTTATAACAGTACTATGTTCTGTGGTGAGATTAGCAATGTACAGTACAGGAATAGTGGCATTTAAAACTACCACTGAGGGAAAAAAAAAAAAAAAAAAAAAAAAAAAAAAAAGGATTTAGCAAATTAACATGAATTGGAAGGTGTTTTAGAAAGACTCACCGTTCTCTACCCAACATGTTTGATAACCTTTTTTTTTTATAATTTATTAATAATAATAATATATATTTTTTTATAAAATGTGGCACATGTGCCATTTAATCGTTTACAAATTCAATGCCTTCGCTGAATACAACACAAAATGATTCTGTTAAGTCTGTAATAAGAAACAAACATTACCATTTAAAACAATGAGAACTTTCTTCCACTGTGTATTTCCTACTTTGGGGGTTTGACAAAACAAGATTTTGTGCTTATCGGATACAAAGATTCGGTCCAGTACAAACTTGGAGATGATGGCGTGAGACTGGTTACCCAGTGATCCATTTCTGCACACAGTCTGCAACAGCTCCAGACGCTCTTTGTGGATGAGATCAAGGTGTGATGCATTTTTCAGAGGCTCTGCAGATGGCTGCAAGATAAATCACAAGGTCTGTTAATTTTTAAGCCACATCACATAACAAAACATCAAGAAATTTACAGCAAAACTAGAAGCTTTTTTTGGTGCCACAAAATGTAGGATTACTTGATTATGTTTAATAAGAAAACAGTTATCGTACTACAAAATAAACAAAGTTCAAGGTCTGGAGCCCATGGATACGTTAAATTCAACCTTCCTCTCGGGCCTACCAGTCAGAAGGTGGAGGAAATGGGTGTTTGGCTGGGACGACTGATTTTCTATTTTGCTACTTTTGTTCTCTTTGTATTACAGAATAGGTAATCCTTAAATTGCTCAACCAAACTTGGGTAGGGTTTAGCCGATATGCAATTCCATTGGTGGCAACAAATGAATTTGAATTGTACAACAGGATTGTTGACACCACTAGTAAGTTATCCATGTGTTATTACTTCACAAAACTATGTAACCACACAATCTATATACAGTATTTGCGGACTTTACTTACTACTGTTTAACTACACCTATAACTATTGTGCCTTGAACCAACTTATCTCCACTAATAGCAATTGATCTCTACCTTTTTTTTTTTCCATTACAAACTTTAGAAAAAATGGAAAAAAGGGAAAATATTCAGTTTTTTATATTTTCTTTAAAAAAAATTCATAGCAATTATTGAGATAAACTACAAGCCTTTTTCTGCTCTACATTAAATATAGTATTCTATTCATTATGAATGCACCAGAAGCCACAAAATAAGTACATTTCTTTCCAATGCAATCTTTTCTAGGCTTGCTTGATTTATTGGAACTGAGACTACAATAGCTGACAATACGCTAAGCTATATTCCCTGACCACTTGTACAGAGGCAAGCGTTACAATACAAAATTTTTCATACAATTGGTCGATTTTTGCAATACACAAGATACTATGTTCTGTATACAATTAGTCCAAACATTGAAAAAGCCTCACACATGTTGTATCCCCATACTTGGGTAGAGCAGCAGAATGTGTTTTGGCTGTAATTCTAATCATGCTATGAGTGAGAAATCTTATCTAAAAATTACAACATTTTTACCTTACCAAAATGACAACTTTGTGTTAAATTGTTTTTCATTTTCTTCCCACATTTTGCAAAAAATAAAGAAAAAATCCATCATACCTCTTAAAAAAATACCTTGTGGTAATTTCTTGGTGCTCCAGGGCCTCCAAAATGTATTAGGTAATCAGGAAATTGGATGCGTAATTTTTTTTGCCCCTAGAAAGCCTGAAGGTGCTCCTTGAATTTTGGGCCCTTCTATCTGGTTAGATTGCGAAAAAGTCTCACATATATGTCATATCTTCATACACATGGGGAGTAGCAGAATGTGTTCTACGGTGTAATTCTTAGTATACCCATACTGTGTGTTAGGAATATCGAATTGACAACTTTGTGTAAAATAATAATAACTATTTCCTTTCATTTTCCAAAAATGTGTGGCAATAAATTAAATCTTCAAAAAGACTCACCATGCATCTCAACTGCTTGCCGACCAGCGCACGATGCTATACGACGACAGCATCGCATGGACAGGCAGAAGGGCGTATATATACGTCCCCTTTAAGAAGCGGCATTGTGGACACGCGCCCGCCACAAGCCCGACCGCAGGTCCCGCAGACTCGATGTCCGCGGGGATACCCGCGATCGTCTCACGGTGAGGAAGAGCGGGGAAATGCTATTGTAAACAAGCATTTCCCCAGTCTTCCTAGTGACAGGACAGTGATCACAGCTTCCTGTAATCGGAAGCGGTGATCGCGGTCGTGTCACACACAGCCCATCCCCCCTACAGTTAGATACAAGTAAAATGGCGCAAAACTGAAAACCAAAAAAAGTATCCAATGGTGAACAAACAAAAAAGTACTGAATGAGCATACAATTATATGCACAAAGAGGCAACAAGTCCACTCTTTGTGAAGAAGTCAATGATTGATGCACATTGGCAGTGCAGGTGCAGTATGCTGGATGGTAATATAAATGGGATATGGTGTGGGAGGGATGAAGAAAGGAAAGGGTCAAGTCCGTGCTCACGGCAGCCATCCAGGGGGGAACAGAACTCATGTTCCCAAACACTGAAAAACACAACAGGAAGCGCCTCCGGGTGCTACAGTTAGAAGCACTCCCCAGGACACACTTAACCCCTACAGCGCCACCTAGTGGTTAACCCCTTCAATGCCAGTGTCATTTTCACAGTAATCAGTGCATTTTTATAGTACTGATTGCTGTAAATATGACAATGGTCCCAAAAATGTCCGATGTGTCCGCCATAATGTCGCAGTCATGATAAAAAAATAAAATTAAAAAAAATCACAAATAAAAATGCTATAAAGCGATCCCCTATTTTGTAGATGCTATAACTTTTGCGCAAACCAATCAAGATACGCTTATTGCGATTTTTTTACCAAAAATATGTAGAAGAATACGTATCGGCCTAAACTGTGAAAAAATTAGATTTTTGTACTCACCGTAAAATCCTTTTCTCTGACGTCCATGGACTGACACAGCTCTAATACTGAAACACGTGGGTATATGTCCCTGCTCGCAGGAGAAGATCTAGGCAGAATGTTAGATGTTAGAAACATACGTTCTAGAAAAAAACAGAGCTGAACAGCCCCGCCCAGGGGAGCGGTCCCTCCAGACATAACCCTCCTACCTGCAGCTAGCAGCCTCAGTTCGTAACAAAGCAGTACAAATCTTAAAGGGTGGGTGCTGTGTCAGTCCATGGACGTCAGATAAAAGGATTTTACGGTGAGTACAAAAATCCCATTTTCTCTTATCGTCCATGGACTGACACAGCTCTAATACTGAAACACGTGGGACGTCCCAAAGCAGTATCAGAAAAGGGTGGGAGCCGTAGTAAAGGAAAAACCAAACTCCACTCCAAACAAGCAGAACTCTTCAACGGAGGAGTTGCAACTTTAAACACGGCCTGCAAACCTTGCGGCCGAAGGAAGCATCCAAAGATGCAGCCACATCAACCTTATAGAACTTAGAAAAGGTATGAACGGACGACCAGGTCGCCACCTTGCATATATGTGCAACCGACGCTTGATGTCGGAAAGCCCAGGAAGCACCAATTGCCCTGGTGGAATGCACCGTAACCGGAAAGGGAGGCGCCTGCCCCTAAGGGCAAAAGCCTGTATAACTGTCTGTCTGATACACCTAGAAAAGGTGGCAGACGACACCGCTTGGCCCTGTTTTGGACCAGAGACAGACACAAAAACAGTGAGTCAGACTTCCGAATGGAAACAGTAGCAGACAGGTACACCTGTAAGGCTCATACCACATCCAATGTATGAAGCGCAACCTCTCAGGGATGCGATGGGTGAGGACACAAGGACGGAAGAACAATGTCCTCATTAAGGTGAAAGGCCGAGACCACCTTTGAAAGGAAAGACGGTCGTGGGCACAACACCGCCTTATCCTTATGAAGGACCAAGTAAGGCGACTTGCGGGACAAGAGAAGTAATGGCCAATAAGAAAGCCACCTTTTGGGGGGGTGTGTCCGGATGTGAGCGGCGGCGGAAGTGTTTGAGAGGAGCTCCGGGTATCCTAATTACAATCCTTTGCCATCCATGCATCCGCTGGCCTGTACAGCACACATACCACCTTGCCTGCCTGTTCCTCTCTGTCCCCTGACCGAGTATTGAGCGGGGATTCGAGCGTAGTCGTCCGGGAAGGCAGCTAGTACTCTGCCTGCAGCCGCCGCCATCTTGCTGGTCTGTGCCTGCCCTGAGAGAGCTGATCCTTGTCTGGTAGTAGGGTAAGAGACTATCCTGCATCCCCTGGACTGTTCTCCTTCCACCTGCCTACCCCCTAACTGCCTGGCGTGTTTTGATGGCCTGCTGAGCCGCGGGAAGCGCTCGCGGCCTAGTGGAGCCTGCCGGACACCAGTGTTTCCTGAGCGGCTACCCCGTGGTAGTGCGCCGCTCCGGACGGACCTCAAATCGTGAACGCGGATCCCGCAGCCCCACCACTCATCCTCCTCCCTGTGGAGACCTGGTTTGCTACTTTGTGGAGACTGATCTGTGTGGGCCGTTGGAGGTGCCCGGGGGTCTAGTGACTCTGCCATCTTCTGCCTGTATCCCCCTGTTCTGGGCATGTCCTGAGTGTACTCTCTGCCTGCCACCCTTCCTGCACTGACTCTGCCTTGATGATTACTGTGTGCACTTGCTGACTGTCTACATGGACTGTGCTCTCCCGGGATTGTTTCTCATTACCCATCTGAGCCACCTTCTGCTGCCTGCAGGACATTGATCTTGGCGTGTGCTGCTCCTCTGTTGAGGCCCCCCTTTAGTGACCCACCAGATGTCCCCCTCTTCCAAGAAGGGAAAAAAATCCTCCAAGGCAGTTGGGATCGGCTCATCCCCCCAGCAGCCACATCCCCCTCCATTGCAGCCGTACCCAATACTGCTTGGACAACCCTGGGCCCTGTTGGCTGACTTGGAGATGGGTCCTGGCGAGGTTCCGGCGGCGGAGCAGGCCCCGCCATTGCAGGACAGTACGGCCACAATTCTTGCCGCGATCGAGCAGAGTAAGGCCTCACTGCTTGTGCGCATCGATCACCTTGCTGAGGAGTGCAATCTTATCAGAAATTACCTCAACAAAATTAGGGGGAGAATGACTGAAACTGAGACCAGGATATCCGCTACCGAAGATCTTACTGCCACCCATGCCTCTTCCATTACTGAGCTGCAGCGCACGGTAGAGTCCCTTGTCGAAAAATCTGATGACGCTGAGAACAGACTCAGACGCAACAATGTCTGAGTCCTGGGGCTACCTGAGAAGGAGGAGGGAGACTGCCCGGCTGAATTCGCGGAGGAGTTCTTTAAAAATCTCCTGGGCCTCACTACATATGTGGTTGAAAGGGCTCATCGGGTGCCCACCGGCCGCGCCATCCCGGGAAACCTCCCCAGGCCCTTCTTGGTACGCTTCCTTAATTATTGAGACAAAGATTCTCTCTGAGGCCCATAAACATCCCACTCTCAAATACGGCAACGCCTCTGTTTTTCTTTTCCCTGACTTTTTGGCTGATCTGCAGCGGAAAAGGAAGACCTTTAACAATGTCCGTAGACGGCTCAGGGATAAGAACATAAAATATGGCATGCTTTACCCCAGCCGCCTGCGAGTCCAACACGATGGAACAATCCGATTCTTTGACAACCCAGCGGATACTGATGACTGGCTGACCACATTACGTTTAAGACCCATTCCCTGATCTACTGCACGGATTTCCTGCGCCCTTGCCTGGTATTTCCTACTAAACTGTCCTGGGAGTACATAATACCTGATGCACGGATCTTCCATATCCTTGTTCGATTCATCCTACAAACATTCAGCAATTACCGGAGCAAACACGAATACACTTTTACACGTGACTCGCACTTGACCCTCACGGTTTGGAGTTTTGTGAGTTGAGATAGGCTGGTGCTCTTCATTCTCTTGGAGGTACCCAATAGTTGGATGAACTACAACCCCCCCCCCCCTCCGGATTGCTCAGCCCTTCTTGCTGTGTTGAGATTCACGTCCCCCCAACCTTGTCCACTGTTCTATCAAGTCGCTGACTTTGTTGCCATTGGTTTTTGGGATCAGTATCCCCAATCCCTCTGCTCCCTGTTCTTACGAGACGGAAGAGACACTACCCGTCGGCAGAGTGGGTGGACTGACACCAGTAGTGTAGTGCCCCCAGTTGAGGGGTTCACAGCACCCTTTAAATTTTTTTTTTCTGGGTAAAAACTATTCCCAGACCTTCCCCCCTGTTTGGAGGAAGGCTGGGATATAGTAGGATAGGCACCCGTGCCTGGGAAGTTTGATAAAGGATTTAGTTATTCCTTGCTCTTATGCTGTTTTTTTTATTTTTTTCTGTTCTGTTTTGTGTTATGCTTGAGTACTGTCAGTATTTTTTGCACTGTGACCGAGATCTTGCTGCTCATGGGGTGCACTGGTACATGCCCTTTAGCGTATCTCTTCAATTATTTCTCCCCATCATCCGATGGCTAGTCAACTAGCTGACTCCTTCACCATCCTTTCCTGGAATGTCAGAGGTCTTAAAGTGGTTGTAAACCCACTTTTTCAATTTGCACCTACAGGTAAGCCTAGATTAAGGCTTACCTGTAGGTGCAAGAAATATCTCCTAAACCTACACGGTTTAGGAGATATTTACTAAAAATGACAGGCGCCGTAGACAACGGCGCATTCATGGGGTTAATCCCATTCACAAAATCGGCTACTTCCCAGCAATCGCTGGGCGTAGCCGAATGAAAAGGCTCTCGCGCGCATGCGCAGAGTGACGTCTCCGCCGCTCCGGCCAATCACAGCGCCGAAGCGGCGCAGTGATTGGCTGCAGCGGCGATATCCGGAAGTAACCTTCCGGCTATCGCCGCAGCGATGGATGCGGCTGAAGAGGGAGACGAGGACGGCTTCGGGGGCCCCGATCTAAGGTAAGTGATGCATAATGAGCTATTATGCTAGTCATATTAGCTCATTATGCCTTTCTCTTACAGGTGGTTGTGAAAAAAAAAAAATTAAAATCGGGTTTACAACCACTTTAACTCAAAATTCAAGCGAGCCCTTTTATTCCAATACTTAAAATCTCACTCCCCCCAGCTCAATTCTCCTTCAGGAGACTCGCCTCATGGGCAGCAAGATTTTGACTCCTAAAAACCTTGGATACAGCGAGCGATACATGCCACGTATTCCACATACGCCAGAGGTGTATCGGTCCTTATCCACAAGAATTTCCCCTGTGTTATTGAGGAGATCCGTACGGATCCCCAGGGGAAATTTGTGATAGTGGTGTTCACGGTATGGTCTGTAAGATATATTGTTATAAATCTGTACATCCCTCCCCCGTTTTCATCCGCAATATTGTATGAGGTTCTAGAAAAGATTTTGCCTTTCTGCCCCGGGAAGGTTCTGGTTATGGGAGACTTCAATACCATTTTGTCACCTAACCTAGATAGACCTACCCCGCCTAACAGTGTATTGACCTCTCTGCCTGGGCTCTGGCGGTGGGGCTGGTTGAGGTCTGGAGGTGGAAGCACCCTACCACAAGGGTTTATTCATGTTTTTCGGCATCCTATAAGACGGCGTTGCGGATAGATCTGGCCTTCTCCAACCCCGCACTGTTAGTGGACGTGTTGGAGACGTCCTATCTGCCTAGCGGGCTGTCTGATTGTAGTCCCCTGGTGGTGATGCTTCGCTCCCCGGCTTCACGGAGCGCTGCGCTCTGGAGGTTGGGCACACAATGGGTCTCTCATCCTGACCTTACTGACATACTGCCGCCCCTGCTGTCTGAGTTCTGGGAAAATAATAAGGAATCCTCTTCTCCCGACATTGTCTGGGATGCCTTTAAAGCTTTAACGAGGGCACAGTATCTCTTCTATTGCCAGCATTAAAAAACAGCAAATCGGCTGCAACTCTGGCGCTGCAGAAGACTGTTGATGACCACACTGCCATATATGGTAATGACCCCACCCCTGTTCACTTTGATCTGCTGATGGCGGCTCAGAGGAAACTACAGTTACACCTGGCTGAGGTCGCGCGACTAGACTCACATTAGGGGTAAGCAGAGGGCCTTTGACCACTGATCGAAATGGCCACCTGCTGGCCATGATGGCACAACATGACCAACCCCTTACCCTTGTGTCTACCCTACAGACCCCGGGGGGCGGGACGGTGTCCTCCCCCTCTGATATCCTACAGATGTTCAACTCCTTTTATGGCATTTTGTATTTGTCCGGTCTGTCCTCAGATTTTCAGCCGGAGTCGCTGAATGGCCTGTTGGATCCGTTGGCGCTTGGCTGGCTCTGACCACGAAAGAGAGACTTTGGTCCAACCATTTTATGGCATTTTGGAGCCTTGTCCAATTTTAAAATTAACTACTCGAAGTCTGAGATTCTGCCGATAGTGCTCCCTCTGTCACTCAAAGATAGCCTGAAGGCAGCGTTCCCTTTCATGTGGGCTAGGTCCTCTATAAAAGTACCTGAGTATCCAACTGACTGACCGTTATGAGACCCTGTATCAGGCCAATTATCCCTCCCTATTGACGACCATCAAAACTGACCTATCCCATTGGACTAAAACGGCTTTTACCTGGCTCGGGCGGGTGAACATTATTAAGATGAATATGCTCCCCAGAGTCCTTTTCTACTTGCAGATGTTGCCAATTCCCCTGCCGGGCACCTTTTTCAGTACAATTAATAGCATGCTCATAGATTTTGTGTGGAGTGCAAAGAAGCCTAGAATAGCCATGAGGGTGCTGAAACGATCTAAGACGGCTGGGGGTTTGGGGATTCCAGACATTCGACGGTACTACAGGGCCATTGTCCTTCAAAGGATTCTGAACTGGAGGTTCCACACCCGTACTAGACTTTGGGTTCCCCTGGAAAAGAGCATGGCTGGTAGTGACTTGGCCTATGCCCCATGGCTCGTGAAGGAGCATAGGGGGCTGTCTGATTTGACATCTCCTCTAACGAGACAGGCCCTTAAGGTTTGGGATAGGATTAACACCTTATACTCTCTAGCACCTCCTGGGTCCCCACTGGCCTCGCTTGGGGGCTTTTGTTGGTTTCACCCGGGGGAGCAAAGGGCCTTTTTCAGGAACTGGGTGGATGACCCTAATGCTCCCTGTGGTAAACTTTTGGTGGGTGGGAAACTCCCCCCGTTGGAATCGCTTAGGGCAAGCCATGGCGCTTTTCCAATGGATTTTTGGCGACACGCGCAGCTTAGCCACTTTTTTGCAAACGCAGGTTACCCATATTCGTACCCCATCTCAACTCTCACCCTTTGAGCTTCTCTTTGTTGTGGAGGACCCCATCTCTCACATGATATCCGAGCTCTATCAGCTACTCGGCTCATCCGTGACGGAGACTAAGCCGGCCTACATTAGGGAATGGGAGCGCGATCTGGGGACAGAGTTCTCAGAGGCGCAGTTGGCTTCCCCTGTACCGCCTAACCCATTCTAGCTCCAGAGTCTAGAACGCAAGAAACACTACAAGTTACTGACAAGGTGGTACAGGGTGCCTGCTGTGCTCTCACGCATATACCCCACTGTATCTGATCGTTGCTGGAGAGGCTGCGGCCTCCGTGGCACCTTGCTTCACATATGGTGGGAGTGCCCGAAAATTCAGCCCTTTTGGGAAACAATTCAGCAACAAATTAAGGCCATACTGGATATAGATGTCCCGCTTTTGCCAATACACTTCCTTCTCCATGTACCATCTATGCCGGCCAGCCGTTACGGGAAATGTGTACTGCCACATTTCCTGAACGCTGCTAGGCGCCTGCTCCCTATTTATTGGAAGCAGGCTCATGTACCTGGGCTCGAGGACTGGTCCAAGAAGGTACGGGAAATTAAGGAAGCTGAAGAATGGGTGGCGAATTGTAATGGCACGAGTGAGCGCTTTCAAACCATTTGGGCTGCCTGGTTGCAACATACTTCAGGTGGGGAGTTTGTTCCATCTAGTCTAGACATCGCCCCGTTTGAACTTGCAGAGCCCTCTCTTAGGGGACGTAGTGAAGCCGCGGCGCAGGCCCCGGAGACGGAGACTGAAGATGCGGGAGCCCGGAGATTGAGCTGAGCACTAAAGACCTTCCCTTGGTGGGTGGAGTCGTGCGACGCTAAGGGTGCATGCCTGATGGAGGTAGTCCTATTTCCCTCTACTTCTTTCTACTATTCCCTTTTTCTGACTTTCTTACCCTGCTGTTTCCCCTTTATGTTTGTCTGTCTTGTCTGCGTTTTTTTTATTTTTTCTCACTCTAATACGTGGATCCTCACTTATTTCTTCAGCTTAGGTTGTTTACTGGCGGCAGGGGTCTGCCCTTTGCCTGGGCCTGCTCTTATTATGCAGTTGAAGTCTCTTCTCCTTCTGTTCAGGGGAGGAGATTCCTAGATGAGCAGGGTCCCCCCACCTCTTTGTGCCCAAGGGCCGGATTTTGGCCAGGGAGGGTTTGATGGAGGCTATTTGGCCCCCTCTCCCCACACAGGGTGCGGGGAGGGCCCCTTGTTTAGCTTGGTCCATGACCCCGGTAATTGTTAGCGGACTAGTAAGCAGGTTGGGGGGAGTGGTTCCCCTCGATGGAATTATTACATTGTTTTGAAAATGGTACCTTGTTCTTTTTTTTTTGCTGAGTTATACCTTTTGTACCGTACAGGATTGTATGCTTGATGTGGACCATGTATGCCATAAGTTACACTTTTGTTTGTGTGTACATGTTTTTTCTCTCAATAAATACAGATTATACATTAACCATTTACGGCCTTGGAGGTCATAAAGGCTATCCAATCCTTCCCCCCCAGCAAGGCGCCGGGGCCGGATGGGCTCCCGATAGACTTTTATAAGGCTCATGTGGAACTATTAGCACCTCTGTTGGCACAATTATATACCGTCTGTGTGGCAGACGGTTGTCTGCCTGGTTCTATGTACCATGCCTACTTGACACTGATATATAAGGCTCCCAAAGACCCCACTTCCTGTGCTTCATATCGCCCTATTGCGTTACTTAATTCCGACTTTAAAATTCGGACTAAGCTTCTGGCCCTTCGGTTGTATCCCATGCTACCCTCAGTGATAGACCCAGACCAGACGGGTTTCATGCCCCGTAGGTCCACAGATGTCAATCTCAGAAGGCTGTTCACTAAAAACGCGCTCACCACCTCAATATGGGATCCCGGGCAGTGGCCTCTCTAGACGTAGAAAAGGCCTTCGATACGGTCGAGTGGCCCTTTTTGTGGGAAACATTACGTAGGATGGGGTTTCCTCTGACATTTATCAAGTGGCTCCAGGTGATTTACAAATGCCCCACTTCCTCGGTGCGCTTGGGGGGTGGACTGTGTCCCCTTCAGGCTTACCAGGGGAACGAGGCAGGGCTGCCCTCTCTCTCAAGCGTTGTTTGCCCTCGCTATTGAACCGGTGGCGGAGGCACTTCGCCCATCAAGGGTCTCCGACTCGGGTTGCTGGAGGAGAGGGTAGACCTGTACGCAGATGACATGTTGCTCTTCCTGAATGATGCCGGCCCGTCCTTGAAGGGAGCGCCAAGTATTCTGAACACCTTTGCTGAGGTCACCGGTCTTAGGGTAAAATTGGTCTAAGTCCCTCCTATTCCCGATTGATCCGGCGGCCAGGTCCACATCCCCTCCTGATAGCCCCCTCCTGTGGGTGGACTCCTTTAAATATTTAGGGGTGCATGTCTCTGATTCAGCCTTTATCTCTTTAAATCTCGCCCCAGGGCTTTTAGAGTCCCAGACGAAGCTTAAATCATGGAGTAACCTTCCCCTGTCATTATGGGGGCGAGTTAACCTCATAAAAATGAAGATTATTCCCAAACTCACGTATCTTTTCCGCCACTCCCCACAATGGGTGCCCAAATCTTTTAAGAATTTGAACCGCATTTTTCTTCCTTCCTATGGGGTCCCTCACCTCCCAGGTATCGACTGACGACTTTAATGAGGCCACGAACGCAGGGTGGCATGGCATTCCCAGACTGTTATAAGTAGAACCTCTCCGCGCAGTTGGTGACAGCAGCGTGGTGGTTACAGCCGGACAGAACGAACTTGTCGACTGTGCTGGAAGCGACAGTGGTCGGTTCGCTGGAAGCTCTTCAATTATTACTTTTTAGGGGCCCTCGTGCCCCTTTTCCTCTGACCCCCTCTATGCTTACCACCCTGCGGGCATGGCGGTCAGGATTAGCCATTGAGAAATGTAAACAGTCTGAAATCTCCCTCAATGCCCCTATCTGGCTGAACCCTAACTTACCCCACATATACACAATCCGACCCCTACGCGTGGACAAAATACAGTATCAAATTAGTGTCACACATAGTGTCTCAAAACTCCTTACTCCCCTTCTCACACCTTTCCTCCCAGTACAACCTACCTAACCATTTCCTATGCAGATATCTCCAACTGTCCTATGCATTTGCGGCACAATTTCCACAATCTTCATGTATTGTGGCGCAGTCGGAACTGGAGAGGACGCTTAGATTTAGCTGTGAAGAAAAGCCCACCTCACATCTCTATACGTACTTGATCTTTGTGTCTCTTCCACCTCTTGACAAACTCTGGACTAGATGGCAGACTGATATCCCCACGTTAGACAATGATGACTGGGATGATGTATGGGACCTCCCCTTCAACGCCCTAGTCTCCATGCGTGACAGGTTAGTGCAATACAAAATTGTTCATAGGGCTTATTTCACCCCCCACAGACTCCACAAGATGGACTCTGCTCATTCCTCAGAGTGCTGGAGATGCGGCGCCTCACCGGGCGACTTCTCCCATATCTTCTGGCGTTGTTCGGGGGTCCAGCGGTATTGGGAAAAGGTGCTGGATTTGGTTAATAGATATGCTTTAGTCACTGTGCCTTTGACAACGGAAGTGTGCCTTTTGACCCCAGACGATGCATTTGGATGCGAAACGCGTAGGGAAACCCTACTGTTGCCACTGATCATTTGATGAAGCGCTGTTACATCTTTTAAATGTAAGTGTTCCTACCTACATTAAATACCCTTTTTATACAGGATTACGCTATGTGCCTTTTCTTTCCTTTCATTTTTTTACAACCTACTTGACACCCCCACCCGGCCCTAATCGGGCATTTCTGCAAGTTTCATCGCCATCTGGATGCTACAGAGATATCTTCTCCACCCTCTCCATTGGACTGATGTCTGAGGTTCCTGTTTGAATTACAGTCGGAGATTTGCTGTCTGCAGCGGCTTACCTATGCTTGGTTGACCCTCTGAATGTAAGTTTTTGGGGTCCACTCTCTCTGGTAAGCCTTCTCTACAACAGATTGGTGGCGGTCACTTTGAGTGCACTTGTTTTATGTCAAGTTTATTCTAGGAGCACCATTACTTGGATTGTTATTCATTCAATCTCACCAATATTTAGCCTGCCCCCCCCCCCTCTTTGATGCAATGGAAACGCTTAGTGAACAAGAGCCTTCCTCTATACAAGGATACTTATGCTAATCGGGGCTGCCCACTAAAGTATGACAAGGTCTGGCGTACTTGGTTAGCTGAACCTGAGACAGCGTAGTGAGATGAGGGTGGACCAGGTCATCGTGTCGAGGTCTTGCCTTGCTCTTATACCTTCCTTTTCTTCTGATGACTTCTGTTATGTTTTTTTTGACTAGTGGGTTAATCATAAAAAGGCATGCCCTCCTGGATTTTACTTGGGCGGTATTGCTGCACCCTTCCATTGCTATGCATTGTTTCGCTAGGTTCGCATTGCAAATTGTATTATTTTTTGTACTTGCTCTTTTTCTATACTGTCGGTGCTTAAGCTGTGTATGTTGTATGTGTTGAAAAACTTCAATAAAAATGTAAAAAAAAGAAAAAAGAAAGCCACCTTCTGGGACAAGGTCAAGAGAGGAATCTCCCTGATATTTTCAAAAGGGATGTTCTTGGAGAACCGAGAGCACCAAATTCAGATCCCAAGGAGGGGGAGGAGGGCTTGACAGGGGGGGGGGGGAATCACATGGTGAACCCCCTGCACAAAAGGTGCTGATCAAGGAATGGTCCGCTAGCGGTCGTTGAAAAAGACAGCCCGGGCCGAAATCTGACCCTCAATGGTACGCAAGGCCAGCTTTTGGGTCACACCACGCTGTAAGAACAGCAAAATCTTGGGAACGGAATACGTCCATGGATGCCATCAAGCTCCTCGCACATACCGATGTAAGCCTTGCAGGTACGGTGATAGATCTTTCTGGAGGAAGATGTCCGTGCCACAACATATATGAGATGACCGAATCCGAGAGACCTTGGTCCCTCAGCACCTTGCTTTAACAACCATGCCAAAGCCAAGGACTGTAAAGCAGGATGAGGTATGGGACCATGAGACAGAAGGTCCACCCAAATAGGAAGTCACCAAGGAACGTCTGCGACTAGCCTAACTAGATCGGCGTACCAATGTCGCCGTCCCGGAGCAATGGCCTTGACCACTTCTCTGCGAAACAGGCGAGGCAACAACAGTAGTGGAGGGTAAGCATACATCAGGCGATACTGCCCCCTCGGGCCACCAACGCATCTGCCCAGTGATCCCTGGACCTGGCCACGAATCTCTACATCTTGCGAGTGAGTCGAGAGGCCAAAAAGGTCCACATCCGGTGCCCCACCTCTGGTAAAGGAGGTGAAAAACACCTCCGGACGTAAGGACCCTTCCCCTGGAATGCACACGGCCGACCGGACCGTCCTGCAGCGGGATGGGTATGATAAACCCAAGGAGACGCCGCAACGTAACGGAGAAGGGAGGCCCTGGCTTACGGGGTGCCTCAATTGTTGGCCAAGAAAGGCAAACTGACAGAGCTTCCCTAGAAACTCGGTCAGAGGACAAGTAACTCAGCCTCTACAGGACACCCCGGACACAGAGACCCTAGAGGCTAAAGCAGTTGCAGTGCACCTGCTGGTCGACTGATAAATGAAGCAGAGGCTTTTTGCCCAGTCATTGAGCTTCAGGAACGCCAGAGACGCAGCCACTACCGGCCGTAAAGCTAACCTCAGCATGGCGAACCCAGTCCAAGCCAGCGCTTCTGCTCCATTGATAAGTGCTGATTGTACAAACACATAGTTTATACTGTGTATTGCATCAAAACGCACAATTAGAGCGTGGGAGGAAACCCCCTCAGCCCCAAAGAGCATAGTACAACCACATACGGCGTATGTAGTTTAGTATGTGTGGATAAACATTAAAACACGTTTATACTGTGCCAGCGATGAAGGCGGGCACATCATTGGGGCGTAGGTGGAAACCAGCCACGCAGACTGCGTACACAACCGTTTAGGTATGTTAGCATGCGAATAAACAAATTGCACATGTTCATGCTGTGCATAGCGCTGAAAATGCGCACACAATTGGAGCGCGGGGGAAAAACCGGAGAACCCGGATGAAACCCACGCAGACCGCATACCGTGTAGGTACTATAGTATGTGTGATAATATTCTTAACATGTCTATGTGTGCATAGCGCCGTTGGCGCGTGGGAGGAAACCGGAGTACCCGGAGGAACCCCACGCAGACCCAGAGAATACAATACATACATCTACTGTGAATGTATTTAGTGTTGTGTATAAACATAATGTGTATGTTTATACTGTGTATGGCACCGAAGGCGCGCATGTCATGCAGCGTGGGCGAAAACCGCAGGACCCGGAGGAAACCCACGCAGACTGCACACACATACCGTGTAGGTAGGTTAGCATGTGGATAATCAAATCGCACAGGTTTCAGACTGCATACACATACCGCGTAGGTATTCTAGTATGCGTGATATACATATGGAACATGTTTAAACTGCGCAGAGAGCCAAAGGTGCCCATACCGTCAGAGCGAGGGAGGAAACCGGAACACCCGGAGGAAACCCACGCTGACCCAGAGAGTATAATACATACATATACTGTGAATGTATTTAAAATCATGTATAAACATATTGTGTATGTTTATAATGTGTATGGCACTGAAGACACAGCATTGGAACGTGGGAGGAAACCCACGCAGACACAGAGATCAATAACACATACCTACACCCCAAGACCCGCTACAAAGCCAAGGGAGAACGAAGGTTTGCTGTCCAAGGACCAAGGCTATGGAATGCGCTACCCACGAATATCCGCATGGAAGAAAACCATCGGGCCTTCCGGAAAATACTAAAGACCCATCTCTTCTAACGATCTCAACGACACTGGATGCAAAGCGCCTTGAGGCGATTTAGTTCGCAATTGCAGCGCTATACAAGTTACTCACTCACTCACTCACTCACTCACACTGTGAATGTATCCAGTGTAGAGTTATAGGATAAGTTTTAATTATGGCGCCAAGGGCATAATCTTCTCTGTTATCATTCCAACCTGCTTACATGTGCTGCCGAAACAGCATGCAGGTAAAAGGTAACCTCTGACACCGCAGACCGTGGTCCTGTCAGAGCTCAGAGCGTTTCCCAGGAAATGACGGGAAACCACAGGTGCAGAGACCCTGTTGTTGCCTCAGAGACATCACACAGAAGGCTCACAGGGATTATAGAAATCATCCATGCTGCTCTCGACGCAGCGTGAGGAAAACAGTGAGGAAGCTGTGTAATAGGAAAGCTTGAAAAAAAACAAAGGAGAAAGTGTCCGCCTGAGGTACCACAGCCACAGCATCCAGCTTGAGAGTGTTCCTCACAGCATCAATGAGTTCACTTACACTGCACTTACAAGCGCCCTGTCATTTACTGACTCAGAACTGGAGTCTTCCTCACAAGGAATGTCCTGTTCAAAAACATTAAATATTCAGTGCTAGGGTCCTGAGCAGCAGCAGCTAGGCCCAAATCTGAATCAGAGCACTCCCCATGTGTGAGATTGTGTGGGGAAGAGGGTGCTTTATAGCTCCCTTGCTCGCACACTGCTTCCATCCTGACAATAATTTGTTTTCCCAGGACTGCCGACAACTAGTCCATAGGGACCGCAGGTGCAGGAGCACTGCCAGTTGCCTCTGACAAGTGTGGGGAAGCAGGTGAACCAGACTCCATACTGCCACCCTCTGAGACCTTATACACAATTACAGTGAATAATACAGTCCACCCACTGGCTGCTCTGAGGCTGAGGAGGGGATACCCAGAGGACTCGCCAACCCATATAAAGGACCGCTCAGTTCTGCTGTATGTAACCGCGATGCAGCGCGAGTGAAGCCTGAGGAAAGTGTGAGGAGATTTGCGCCGCAGCAGCGGCGATAGAGGCCGAAACCAAAAGTGAAAGCGCCGCAGCTCCAAGAAAATGGCCGCCAGCCGCATGTATTACTGCGCCATTGAACCACGGCAAGATGGCCGCCAAGCGCAGTTTAAAACACCACACAGCGCTAATGGCATCTCCAAACACTCACACAGGGCAGTACAGACATAAGCGTCCCCCGCCAGGCCAGAGTGACCCCCAAGTACCCCCACACAGCACAGCGCCAGTACAGGGTGCAGAGAGCAGCATAACGGGGGAAACAGGGAGAAACCCCCCATATAAAGAAACACAGCCAGCATGTACTCACCTGAACCAGGAGAGACTACTTACCTGTCCCAGAGGGACCCACTGGCTTGTTTCAGACAGACCTATCACAGAGTAGTACTGAGTAGCTGTCGGCCCGGTCTACCGCGAAAGATACAGCATGGTACTGTTCAATCTTGAGAGGACTGCGGGAGCATGAAAGCCACCCGGCCACCCCTGGAGTCATGGGGCATGTCGTGAACTGAGTCTCACACACACACAAGGCGAGGATCAGCACGCTCGATGGTCGGACAGGGAAGACTACGAGGATACCAGTGTACCCAACCTGTTGCCCAGCTCACAGTTGATTGAAGGTCTCAAAAATAAAATAATAAAATTCCCAAAGGAATAAAAATAAAATCTTCCAGGAGACTGGCTCCTGAGAGCCACGTCTTCTCCTTCTGCTAGGCAGAAAAAAAACTGAGGCTGCTAGCTGCAGGTAGAAGGTTTATGTCTGGAGGGACCGCCCCCCTGGGCGGGGCTGTTCAGCTCTGTTTTTTTCTAGAATGTATGTTTCTAACATCTAACATTCTGCCTAGATCTGCTCCTGCGAGCAGGGACATATACCCACGTGTTTCAGTATTAGAGCTGTGTCAGTCCATGGACGATAAGAGAAAATTTAGTTTTTTTTAATATATTTTTTGGGGATATGTATTATAGCAAAAAGTAAAAAATATTGCATTTTTTTCAAAATTGTCGCTCTATTTTTGTTTATAGCGCAAAAAATTTAAACCGCAGAGGTGATCAAATACCACCAAAAGAAAGCTCTATTTGTGGGAAAAAAAAGGATGCCAATTTTGTTTGGGAGCCACGTCGCACGACCGCGAAATTGTCAGTTAAAGCGATGCAGTGCCGAATCACAAAAAGTGCTCTGGTCAGCGAAATGGTCCGGGGCTGAAGTGGTTAAATAATACTTTTGGGTGTGTACTTTTCAAAATGGAGCAATTTTGGCCCACTCTTTGCAAAATTGTTTAAATTCAGCCACATTGGAGTTTTCCAGCAAGAACGGCCTGTGTAAGGTCAAGATAAAGCATCTCAAATTGGATTTAAAGGGTTTTTAAACCCTCGTGTTTTTTCACCTTAATGCATCCTATGCATTAAAGGTGAAAAAACACCTGGCAGTCACTAGCCCCACAGCCCCCCCCTCATTTTACTTACCTGAACCCCTTCATCTCTTCGGTGGGGACACACTGTCCTTCTCTCCACGGGGTCCCGGCTCTTGATTGGATAGATTGATAGCAGTGCAGCCATTGGCTCCCGCTGCTGTCAATCAAATCCAATGAAGCGGGCACCGGGGGGCGGGGCAGAATCTGGCATTCGTGTCTGTGGATGCAAATGCTGGACTCGGGAGCGCGCCCGAAAGGGGGTTATCTGATGTGGGGAGGAGCCGCCGGGGGACCACAGAAGAGGATGTTCAGGCCACGCTGTGCAAAACGAGTTGTACAGTGGAGGTAAGTATGATATGTTTGTTATTTTAAAAAAAATATAACGGTCCTTTACAATAATTACTTTAAGTCTGGGCTTTGACTAGGCCACTCCAAAACCTAAATTTTGCTTTGTTTGAACCATTTGGAGGTGGACTTGCTGTTTTCCGGATCATTCTTCTGCAGCGTAACCCAAGTGCACTTGAGCTTGAGGTTACGAACTGATGGCCGGACATTCTAGTTTAGGATTTTCTGGTAGAGCTCAGAATTCATGGTTCCATCAATTATGGCAAGTCCTTCAGGTCCTGAAGCTGCAAAGCAGCCCCAGATCATCACGCTACCACCACCACCATGTCTGACTGTTGGTATGATGTTCTTGTTATGAAATGCTGCATTTGTTTTATGCCAGATGTAATGGGACGCACACCTTCCAAAAAGTAAAATGTTTGTCTCATCAGTCAACAGAATATTTGCCTAAAAGTCTTGGGGATAAGCAAGATTTTTTTTGGCAAGTGTGAGATGAGCCTTTTGCCCCGTACACACGATCGGTTTTCCTGTCGTAAAAAATCCTATGAGCGCTTTTGGTCAGGAATCCCGACCGTGTGTATGCTCCATCTGACTTTTTTCAACAGGAAACCGGCCGTCAAAAGATAGAGAGCTGGTTCTCTTTTTTCCCCGTCGGGATTCCCAACTGATCTTTTCCCGTCGGAAATCCCAACCGTGTGTTCTTTTTGGCAGTGGCTTTGGCCTTGGAACTCTCCCATGGATGTCATTTTTGCCCAGTCACCATTGGTGAATCATGAACACTGATGAGTGAGGCCTGCAGTTCTTTATATGTTGTTCTGGGTTCTTTTATGACCTCCTGGATGAGTCGTTGTCATGCTCTTGGAGTAATTTTGTAGGCCGGCCACTCCTGGGAAGGTTCACCACTGTTCCAAGTTATCTCAATTTGTGGATAATGGCTCTGCCCGTGGTTCACTGGAGTTCCAAAGCCTTAGGCTTTGAAACCTTTCCTAGACAGATACATGTACATTACTTTGTTTGTAATCTGTACTTGAATATTTTTTTAGATTGTGGCATGATGTGTGGCTTTTTGTGATCTGTTAGCATGCTTCACTTTGTCAGACAGCTTCTATTTATGTGATTTCTTGATTCAACAGGTCTGGCAGTAATCAGGCCTGGGTGTGGCAAGTGAAATTTAACTCAGCTGTCCAAAAAATTGTGGTTAATCACAGTTCATTCATGATTCAGCATGGGGGGGGGGGGGGGCAATTACTTTTTCACATAGGGCCAGGCAGGTTTGAACAGCTTTTTTCCCTTAATAAATGAAATAATAAAAAAAACTGCATCTTGGATTTATTCGGATTATCTTTGTGTAATATTAAAATTTGTTTGATGATCTGAATCATTTAAAGTGGAGTTCCACCCTGATTCCCCCCCCCCCCTAAAATAAAAAATAAATAAATAAATAAATTTATATACTCACCAGAAAGGGCGGTTGCTATGCGGAACTAGCTCTTCTGCCTCCTCCTCCACTGCGGTGGTCTTCTTCCTCGTCCTCTGTCGCGGTGTCTTATGGTGAATGGGGCGCGCTGCCTTCTGGGAACATTGTGTATCCCAGGAGGCAGCTGCCCATTAACAAAGCGCCGTGCGAGTCGCGCATACTCTGTAGGAAATGGGCAGTGAAGCCGTAAGGCTTCACTGCCTGTTTCCCTTAGTCAGGATGGAGGCACCGGGACCTGCCAGGATCGAGCGATCGCCGTCGGGGGCCCGATATCGCGGGCGCCTAGGACAGGTAAGCGTCCTTATTAAAAGTCAGCAGCTACAGTGTTAGTAGCTGCTGACTTTAAAAAAAAAATAAAAAATCGTGGGTGGAGCTCCGCTTTAATTGAGAAATATGCAAAAAAATAATGTTTGGGGGTTCCAAGTAATTTTCTAGTAAGAAAAAGTGGATTTTTACATGTATATATGAGATGTATCAGAATTGGCCCGGTATTGCGGTAGTTAAATACCAAATCAAAGTGCAGCACTCAAGTGTAACCCCTACCTCTTGTATACATACACTGATAATGTAAGTACATATTGTATTTCCTTTATTTTATGAATAAATAAGAGGGATTGCCCCATTTTGGATTATCCGTGTGTTTCTATGTGTGTTGACACAGATTTGACGTTGATGATATAGGATTGCAATAGTGAATTATCCAGTGCCTAATTTCTTTACTTCTTAAATGGCTGTGCTACCCAGCAGGGATCAGTGAATTCAGAACGTAAAAATAAAAATGTGAGGAGTACAAGGAATAAAATAGAAAAAATGTGTGGTCGAATTTTTGCTTTATTTTTATTATAACAGGTGCCTAGGCATTTTGGGGGGGGATCATAAAAAAAAACAAAAAAACAAAAAAAAAACATTCCCTACATCAGGGCATTTTTTTTAATGTCTTTTTATTGTCATGCACATTATAAAATGTATACATGACTCAAGTCGTTTTTCTGCTCGTTCACCTTTATCATTGATTAATACAATGGATCCTCATAACTCTTCTAGCAATGAGATCAGCACATGCGCTCAGGTCAATTGCACTCAATGCTTTTACTCCTTGTCAAACATAAAAAATTAAGTCAAAACATAAAATATATAGTTTAAGGAAATACAGCACAGATATTTCCCTTCTTACTGTGTGTTAATATTTACCATCCGGTTGTGTCATCTGCAAAGGCAAAACATCTGGCAGAAGATATGATCAGATTATGTCTGATCTTGTTTCCTGAATAAGAGCCAAAGTCATGCCTCAGATCTGAACATATTGGCAAGTAACTAAAGATCTGCTGCAGTTGGTGACCTCCTAATGAATCCACATGTTCTCTTAAACCTCTGCACCGTCTGTGCAATAAAAAACAGTTTGTTGTCCTTGTGCAGTATCTGAGTACATATGAATTCAGACATTAAACCCTGAGCACAGGGCAGCCCAGCATTTCCTTACAGAAGTCTGCAATGCAACAAAAATCTGTTAATTATACCCCAGCCCACCTCAATACAATAACTGAGGCTTTTTGGAATGTTTTGGTCCATAGTCTCATTGTATGTTATATTCTGCATCTTTAATTATGCTCACCCATCACGAGTGTTCCTCCCGCTGCTATTCCAGTTATATTGATAGGTTGTTTTTTTGGCCAACACAAAAATTGAGGTTGGAAGAAGGTAAAGATGAGCTTTTACAGTTCTTAAACATTGGAAAAAGTTATACAGTGCCTTGAAAATTTTATTCATACCCCTTGAAATCTTCCACATTTTGTCATGTTACAACCAAAAATGTAAATGTAATTTATTGGGATTTTATGTGATAGACCAGTGATGGCGAACCTTGGCACCCCAGATGTTTTGGAACTACATTTCCCATGATGCTCATGCACTCTGCAGTATAGTTGAGCATCATGGGAAATGTAGTTCCAAAACATCTGGGGTGCCAAGGTTCGCCATCACTGTGATAGACCACCACAAAGTGGCACATAATTGTGAAGTGAAAGGAAAATGATATGGGACTATAATTTTTTTTACAAATAAATATCTGAAAAGTGTGGCGTGCATTAGTATTCAGTTCCCCTGAGTAAATACTTTGTAGAAACACCATGCGCTGCAAGTCTTTTTGGGTAAGTCTCCACCAGCTTTGCACATCTAGAGAGTGACATTTTTGCCCATTCTGCTTTGCAAAATAGCTCAAGCTCTGTTAGATTGGATGGAGAGCGCCTGTGAACAGCAATTTTTAAGTCTTGCCACAGATTCTCAATTGGATTTAGGTCTGGAATTTGACTGGCTCATTCTAACACATGAATAAGCTTTGATCTAAACCATTCCATTGTAGCTCTGGCTGTAGGTTTAGGGTAGCTGTCCTGCTGGAAGGTGAACCCCCGCCCCAGTCTCAAGTCTTTTGCACACCAACAGGTTTTCTTCTAAGATTGCCCTATATTTGGCTTCATCCATCTTCCCATCAACTCTGACCAGATTCCCTGTCACTGCTTCTCGCAAACTGCAAAACGGGACTTCTTATTGTTTTCTTTCAACAAAGGTTTTCTCTTATGCCGCGTACACACGACCATATTTCTTGTCGGGAAAAATGAAATTTTGTCTCTTTGACGAGAAAAACGACCGTGTGTGGGCTTTTGGTCATTTTTCCCGACGAGAAAAACTGCATTAATCACGACGAGAAAAATTAGAACATGCTCTAATGCCGCGTACACACGATCTATTTTCTCGAGGGTGAAAACAGTCGAGAAAATCAACGGGAAAAAACGAGGAACGGCTTGTTCCCCTACACACGGCCGTTTTTCCCGTCATTTTTTCTCTTGGTCGAGAAAAACGACCATGTGTAGGCTCCCCGGCAGTGTTTCCCTATGGGAAAACTGCCGCGGAAAAAAATGCCGTGAATCACGACGAGAAAAATTAGAGCATGTTCTAATTTTTCTCGTCGTGATTAATGCCGTTTTTCCCATCGGGAAAAATGACCAAAAGCCCACACACGGTCGTTTTTCTAGTCAAAGAGACAAAATTTCATTTTTCCCCCCGACGAGAAAAATGGTCGTGTGTACGCGGCATAATTTTTCACGGCATTTTTTTCCGCTGCAGTTTTCCCATAGGGAAACACTGCCGGGGAGCCTACACACGGTCGTTTTTCTCGACCAAGAGAAAAAATGACGGGAAAAACGGCCGTGTGTAGGGGAACAAGCCGTTCCTCGTTTTTCCCGTCGATTTTCTCGACAGTGTTTTCACCGTCGAGAAAATCGATCGTGTGTATGCGGCATTATTGGCACTCTTCCATAAAGGCTAGATTTGTGGAGTGCATGACTAATAGTTGTCCTGTGGACAGATTCTCCCACCTGAGCTGTGGATCTCTGCAACTCCTCCAGCGTTACCATGGGCCTCTTGGCTGCTTCTCTGATAAATGCTCTCCTTGCCTGACCTGTCAGTTTAGGTGGATGGCCATGTCTTGGTAGGTTTGCATTTGTGCCATGCTCTTTCCATTTTTGGGTGATGGATTGAACAGTGCTCTGTGAAATGTTCAAAGCTTGGAATATTTTTTTTATAACCCAACCGTTTTAAACTTCTCCACAACTTTATCCCTGACCTGTCTGGTGTGTTCCTTGGCTTTCATGATGCCGTTTGTTCACTAAGGTTCTCTAACAAACCTTTGAGGGCTTCACAGGACAGCTGTATTTATACTGAGATTAAATTACACACAGGTGGACTCTATTTAACCACTTGCCAACCGGCTAACGCCGATATACATCGGTAGAATGGCACGGCTGCGCAAAGCAATGCAACTGTACGTTGCTTTGGATTTGCCGCCGTGCAGGCGCGCGCCGCGAGCTCCGTGACCATGCCCTCGGGACCTGCAAGCTCAATGTCCGCCAGGTGCCCGCGATCATGTCACGGAGCTTCAGAACGGGGAGATGCCTATGTAAACAAGGCATTTCCTTGTTCTGCCTAGTGACAGGACAATGATCTACTGCTCCCTGTCATCGGGAGCAGTGATCTCTGTCGTGGCACTTGTAGCCCACCCCCCCCCCACAGTTAGAATCACTCCCTAGGACACACTTAACCCCTTCATCGCCCCCTAGTGTTTAACCCCTTTCCCTGTCAGTGTCATTTACACAGTAATCAGTGCATTTTTATAGCACTGATCGCTGTAGAAATTACAATGGTCCCAAAAGTGTGCGATGTGTCCGCCATAATGTCGCAGTCACGATAAAAATCGCTGATCACCGTCATTACTAATAAAAAAAAAAAATTATAATAAAAATGCCATAAAACTATCCCCTATTTTGTAGATGCTATAACTTTTGCGCAAACCAATCAATATGCGCTTATTGCGTTTTTTTTTACCAAAAATATGTAGAAGAATACATATCGGCCTAAACTGAGAAAGAAATTTGTTTTTGTTTTTATATATTTTTTGGGGATATTTATTATAGCAAAGAGTAAAAAAATATTGCTTTTTTTTCAAAATTGTCACTCTTTTTTGGTCTATAGCAGAAAAAAAAAAAAAAAAAAACGCAGAGGTGATCAAATACCACCAAAAGAAAGCTCCATTTGTGGGAAAAAAAGAACGCAATTGTCAGTTAAAGCGACGCAGTGCCGAATCGAAGTAACCAGTTACACTTACCGGTAACGGTGTTTCTGGGAAGTCTTCCAGGACGGCACACGGAAAGATGACCGGTTCACCTGACAGGAAATACAATCAAATCACAGAGGTTAAAACCCCCACCCCTCCTTGTGCTCCTCAGTTGTGACAAAGTAATGACCCACACCAGTGCACGAGAGTGAAAATACCACAATAACTCTTATAAATAACCAACATACTAATAAAGAGCGGGTGGGGAGTAGGCCTGCCGTCCTGGAAGACTTCCCAGAAACACCGTTACCGGTAAGTACAGGTTACTTTCTCAAGTCGTCTTCCAGGACGACACACATAGAAAAGCAAGTAACCCAGGCCTACGTTAGGGCGGTACCACTGCAAGACCCTCTTGGCGAACCTCGGTTCTGCAGTGAGCTTTACCTCCACTCCATATGCTTGATGAAAGTATCTTAGCTGGATCATGCAGCTGATCTGCAGGTCTACTCCACCGATGTCCCTGCCTTCTCCGCTTCGGATGCAGGATCTAGGCGGAGTGGGCTCTTAAAGATGGAATCAGAAAACACGTTAAACTTGTAGGTTAGCAATGTTGCCTGTCTCACACATCTAACCACCATGGCCTATTGTGCCTGTAGGTGTTACAAGAAAAGGACACTACATTGATCAATAAGAGGGCCTGTCTTAACACTACCCTGTTCAGGGAAATAAAACTGCAAAAAAAAGAGGGGCCCCTGACAGACAACCTTTTTTATCTTTACAACAGTAAAGACTAATGGGAAGCCTTGATCCCTGGGTTTAAGGCATGCCCAATCTATGGCTTTACTTACGCCTGAATGCCTACTTCAGGAGATTAAAGTCCATAGCAGGAGTAAAAACACTCATATTATATTGCTAGATCTAGTCCTGCTAGAAGGGTGAAATAAAGGCCATGCACCGAGCCGTAACCTATTCAGTCGGGTATACATATTTATATATCATCTTCAGGCCATAATACTCCTCTGAACAGAACTTCCCAAGTTCTTACTAAACAGGGTGATTATCGCCTTCTTCCAGTGTCCTATAAACCTACTGGGCTTCAACCCTAGGAAATGGTTCTGGCATCCCTGAATGTAAGGGGCTGAAGCTTTCTGACATGCGATGTCTGCAGCCAGAACTCCTGGCCCCTCCACGGAAAAGAGGGCTGAAATACAAAAGGTAATACATGCATTAATATCACAAATAAAAAAAGGTCATAGTTTGTGGGCACAGCACAATAGATTTAGACAGAAAGGACACAAGCATAGACAATAATGTTGTGTATACGAGTGTGGCTAGCTAAACCAACATATCAAATATGGGAAGAGACTTAAATCTGAACCTTAATGTAGACAAGCAGTCCTCACAGTCTGGTTTTCTGATGCACAGTCAATATGTAAAAAACATTAAGACACAAGCAAACCCTAAATGCTGCGTGTTTCTAAAGTGCAGTAAGCTAGGTCATAACTGATATAAATATAGAAAGGATGGGAACGCCCTTTACTGTGGTGTTTTACTGATGTACAGCAAAACAAGGCCATACATACAAGACAGAAAGACCCAAACTTCTATGTTGCATATTTCTGACAAACCACCAAATACAGTTACAAGATCAATACGAACACAGCAAAAAATAAAAATAAAAAAAACCACCAACTCCCATGTTGTGAATTTCTGCTGTGCCACACGGTAAAATATGGAACACTGGACAATCTTTTCTGTTATGCAGTTCTGTAGTGCAGTCAGATAGAACCAACACTGAGAAAGGACACAAGCAACCTGCAGCATTGTGTTTTTCTGAAGTGCAGTAAGGTAAGGCAATATGAAACAGAGAGCACCGACAAGCTTAAATGTTGAGTATTTCTGCTGTGCAGCAACAGAAAAAACAGACAGCCTTCACAGCTGCGATCTTTCTGGTGTACTGCAAAGTAAGGCAATAACTCCATGATGTCTATTCCTGTTGTGTTGCAAAACCTCACCCTGGAGGGACAGGTAAGCTTACGGCTCCCATACCCGTGCGACCCAACCTGCAACTGCAAAATGCAAGATAAAAGACATACACTATGGCTTCCAATGGGTACGCAGCGCCTCCAAGCAGTCCCTGCTTTCTGGATCCACAGACCTCAAGATTACACAGGTCGCAGGGATAACTTGCAATTTTCAGGTCGAACAAGCGGGGGGTCCCCAATGCTGTATCTCCCTGGAGGAGTGCAGCCAACAAACCCCTGCTGTGTATCCCTAAGAAGCAGCAAGGTAAAACAATGAGAAACAAAAAAAAAAAAAAAAGACACCGCTCACTGCTGTGCATTTCTGATATGCAGCCAATAAGGCAGTAAATATAGGACATACAGGACACAAAGAATCTTCAACCTTTGTGTATGTCTGATATGTAGCAATATACCAATACTGAGCAGAGATGCCACCATCCTCAATGTGTCTCCCTGCTGAGGCAGCAAAAAAAAAATAATCAGAAAATGACAAGCAACCTTCACTGCTGTGTCCTTTCTGATTTGCAGCCAATAAGGCAGTATAAGTACAACATAAAGGACAGACAACCTTCAATCTTTTATATGTCTGATGTGCAACAATATAACAATTCTGAATAGAGATGGCACATTCATATTGAAACGATTTTGCATGCGACTCAACATGTCAAATCGCATCCCTAAAATCAGCAGCCATTGCCGTTGTTAATAGCACTGTCTGAATCAGCACAACACCACTTTGTGGTGCTGCACGGATTACCAAAGGCAGTATAAGTACTACCCCTGGCCCAGGTTCAATTTGTATTTCTGCTATGTAGCCCATCAATCTTCACTACTGCCTTTCTGATAAGCAACCAATAAGGCAGTAATATAGGACACAAAAACCCAGACAGACCTCAATCTTGTGCATGTCTGATGTGCAGCAATATAGCAATTATGAGCAGAGATGTCACATGACTCAATGATGTGCATTTCCGCCATGCGTCACCAAACCAGAAAGTACAGAGCAACTTCACTGTTGTATTTTTCTGATCTGTAGCCAAATAAAGCAGTGCCTTTAGGATATAAAGGACACCAAACAAGCTTCAGTGCAGTGCATTTCTGACGTACAGCAATATACCCCTTATAAACAGAGATGTCACAAATCTCAATGTGTATTTCTGCTGTGCCACAAAACATCCCAGCAAGGACAAACCTTCACTACTGAGGTCTACTGGTGTGCAGCCAAGGAGTCATGGCGTATACCTTTATGAAATAACCAACAGGGGCAATTCATTTCATAGGCATAGCCTGGGCTGTAGATACTAACACTTCACCACCAGTGAAGGAACAAATCCTACAATGGTTGGACACCTTACTATAGTAGCTGTCCTACCTTACCTCCAGTCCCTGAGACTGCGCAAACGCTAGCCAGCTCATACACAGGTGGAGCTAATCAGCAATTAAAGTCTCAATGAGCCCAGCCCTAGAGACCAATTAAGACAGCTTCTAGAAAAAATTAGAGGTCGACCGATATGGGTTTTTCGCTGGCCGATGCCGATATTTAGAAATTTGGGCGGCCGATGGCCGATTTTTGTGGCCGATTTTTGTGGCCGATTTTTGTGTGGCCGATTAAAAAAAATAATAAATAAATAAAAAACCCTCACCCACTCCACTCCTTCCTGCTTACTCCCGTCACTCTAGCACACACTTGATGTCCTCAGTACAGATGGCACTGGCAGGTGGCACTGGTTTGGAACTGGCAGGTGGCACTGGTGTGGAACTGGCAGGTGGCACTGATTGGCACTAGCAGATGGCGCTGGTTTGGAACTGACAGTTGGCACTGGCAGGTGGCACTGGTTTGGAACTGGCAGGTGGCACTGGTGTAGAACTGGCAGGAGGCACTGATTAGCACTGGCAGGTGGCACTGATTGGCACTAGCAGATGGCGTTGGTTTGGAACTGGCAGGTGGCACTGGTGTGGAACTGGCAGGTGGCACTGATTGGCACTAGCAGATGGCGCTGGTTTGGAACTGACAGTTGGCACTGGCAGGTGGCACTGGTTTGGAACTGGCAGGTGGCACTGGCAGGTGGCACTGGTGTGGAACTGGCAGGAGGCACTGATTAGCACTGGCAGGTGGCACTGATTGGCACTAGCAGATGGCGCTGGTTTGGAACTGACAGATGGCACTATTGGCACTGGCAGGTGGCACTGATTGGCACTAGCAGGTGGCACTGGTTTGGAACTGACAGATGGCACTGGCAGGTGGCACTGGTTTGGAACTGACAGATGGCACTATTGACACTGACTGGCACTGATTGGCACTAGCAGGTGGCACTTGTTTGGAACTGACAGATGGCACTAGTTTGGGACAGATGGCACTGATTGGCAGTGGTGCTGGCTGGCGGTGGCGCTGGCTGGCGGTGGCGGGTGGCGCTGGCTGGCGGTGGCTGGCGCTGGGCGGCGCTGGCTGGCGGTGGCGGCGGGTGGTGCTGGCTGGCGGTGGCGGGTGGCGTTGGCTGGCGGTGGCGGGTGGCACTGGCTGGAGGTGGCGGGTGGCACTGGCTGGAGGTGGCGGGTGGCACTGGCTGGAGGTGGCGGGTGGCACTGGCTGGCGGTGGCGGGTGGTGCTGACGGTGGCTGGCGGTGGCGGGTGGCACTGGCTGGCGGCACTGACAGATTGCACTGATTTTGCAGACCCAGCAGCTAAATTACATCAGCCAATGATTGGGCTGCTTTAGAAAGGGGGCGGGGCCACATAACATAGCGACCCGCCCAGATACCATCCCATTAGCTGGTGTAATATAGCTGCTGGGTCCCGCCCACCCCGGCCGGGTCCCGCCCACCCCGACATCGAGCTGACAGCTCCTCTCTCTCTCTCCTTTCTGCTCACACACTCAGCGGCTCTGGCTGCATCAAGCGCCGCGCTGAGTGTGTGAGCAGAGAGGAGAGAGAGACAGAGAGGAGCTGTCAGCTCGATGTCGGGGTGGGCGGGACCCGGGCCGGGGTGGGCGGGACCCAGCAGCTATATTACACCAGCTAATGGGATGGTATCTGGGCGGGTCGCTACGTGTATGTGGCCCCGCCCCCTTTCTAAAGCAGCCCAATCATTGGCTGGTGTAATTTAGCTGCCGGGTCCCGCCCACCCCGGCCGGGTCCCGCCCACCTCCGACATCAAGCTGACAGCTCCTCTCTGTCTCTCTCTCCTCTCTGCTCACGCACTCAGCGCGGCGCTTGATGCAGCCAGAGCCGCTGAGTGTGGAGAAGGAAGAATGAGCGGAGGTCAGTCTGAAATATCGGCCTAATCTTGATAATAAATCGGCCGATGCCGATTTATCAAAAATGGCCAAATATCGGCCAGCCGATATATCGGTCGACCTCTAGAAAAAATGGTCACCAATTTAGCCTGGGAGGTAGTTACCTGCAGGCCGTAATCAGGAAATCATGTAGCTCTTGCATAGGTTTGCACAGAAAATGCTCAATTAAAGGATGTAGGAAGCGATTTATAGTAAATTGCCCTTAGATCTGCCACTGCGTGGACTGTAGCCCAAACCAACAAAAAGGTTTTTCCTTTACCTCCTGCACTATAATATAACCACAGTGTAAAGGTGGAGTGGGAGGTTAGAGCTTATGAAAAGTTACGCATAACAAGCAACCCCCAAAAAGGAGGATCTGTCACAAGGGAACCCTTACTGTGCCACACAGAAGCTTGGTCCCTGCCACATTGTTGAAAATTAGGCCAGCTTTTAAGCATCTTGGAGCAACTTCAGATTTCTAGCAGCTGGGCTAATAGGGCCGGGGTAACCTAGTGCACCTGCTGACCAGGGGAGCTTACTCTTGAATCCTCCAACCACTGCACAATTAATAACTTTGTTCAGTGGTATACCCGGCCTGTAAGGAACTCTCTATTTCTAACAATTCCCCCCCCCGCCCTCTTCGCTATATTCACCCCTACTAATGTACCACAACCGGGCATGTAGGGAGAGGCTTGCAACCTACTGTTGGGATAACCACAGATGTAAGAGGGAGCTGTGGCTGGTGGTTTTAGCAGTAGCTTCTGGGCTATTTGTATCCAGACCCCAGGTCCTGCACTGCACCACTCAGTATATACACCAGGAAAAGGGGGGAGGGAGCAATGCCTTACCCTACCTTTTTCCCCATCTGAGGTGGTTTAGGCACACTCGCTCCTCTGATGTAAGAGGGAGATGTGGCTGGTGTTTTTAGCAGAAGCTTCTGGGCTATTTGAATCCAGACCCCAGGGGAGATTATTTCAAATGCCCAAAAAATTGGGTATTTTGCAGCTAAATTCCCAAAGCAAAGGAAAGTACTCATCGTTGTCGTCTTCCCCCTTTTTCCACAGCCACCGGCTTTGCTTTTTCATCCTTATGGTCCACATGCAAGGAGGATAGATGCCAAAGTGCCCCCCCCCCCCCAAACTGCTGTCCCCATAGGGCGCTGCAAGGTTAGGCTGTGTCCTGCACTGTACCAGTCAGTATATACACAGAGGGGGGGGGGGGGCAATGCCTTACGTTCCTCATTCCCATCTGAGGTGGTTTAGGCAGATATCCACAGTAGTGAACTGGTGCCTCCTCACCTAGCGAAAGGAGGATGTGGGCGCCTGCTCCTGCTGACTCTCAGCCTTCACTCCTGGGTAAGAACGTCTCCGCCATTTCCCCAAAGACCGAAAATGACGCGGGTGTTTGTCGCCCTCCCGAACTACCAGGGGCCCAGGAGTTGGGGGACGGGCTCCCCCTGGAAAAAAACGACGGCCAGCAACCCCGTCTGAACGGATGCCGGACAGGTAAGGGGGGAGGCAGGATAATGGGGGGGTTCTTCTAATTGCTGCCCCCCTGAGGAAAGAAATAGGGAGCCCCCCAGGAGGGCAGGAATACCCTACCGAACCCAGGAGGCTTCCCAAGCTTTTGGTCTGGTACCAGGGGAAGACCGCCAGTCCCAGGCATTAGGTCTAAAGGAAAAAAATAAACGGTTTCGCTGTGGGGAAACACAATCAAAAACTGAGGCGCACAGGGAGGGGCGGGGGTTTTAACCTCTGATTGATTATGTTTCCTGTCAGGTAGACCAGTGTTTCTCAACTCCAGTCCTCAAGGCGCCCCAACAGGTCATGTTTTCAGGCTTTCCATTATTTTGCACAGGTGATTTGATCAGTTTCACTGCCTTAGTAATTACCACAGTTGTTTCATCTGAGGGAAATCCTGAAAACATGACCTGTTGGGGCGCCTTGAGGACTGAAGTTGAGAAACACTGAGGTAGACCATTCATCTCTCAGTGTGCCGTCCTGGAAGACGACTTGTGAAAGTGCTCTGGTCAAGAAGGGGGTAAATTCTTCCAGGGCTGAAGTGGTTAATAATTAGGTGACGTCTGAAGGCAATCGGTTGCTCTAGATTTTAGTTAGGGGTATCAGCGTAAAGAGAGAGACGAATACAAATGCACGCCACACTTTTCAGATATTTGTAAAAAAAAAAAGTTTGAAACCATTTATCATTTCCCTTCCACTTCACAGTTTGTGTTGGTCTATCACATAAGAAAATACATTTACCTTTTACATTTCAAGGGGTACGAATACTTTTTCAAGGCACTGTTAATCCAACATTTACTCAGCATTAAAAAAAGAAACCTAGCCTTTGTTTTGTTTTTTTGACTTCTGTTAAAAAAAAAAAAAACACCCATTTTCCAGATGGTTTACAATAACAGTTTTATACTTATCGTATATACTCGAGTATAAGCCAAGTTTTTCAGCACTTTTTTTTGTGCTGAATATGCCCCCCCGGCTTATACTCGAGTCACCTTTTTGTGCCTGATCTCCCGGACTTTGGGGAACCGGTACCGGCCGGCCGTAGGTCCCCTGGACCCCAAACATGGCACAAATATAGCCCCACTCTTCCTCTACAAGTGTGCAAAGTTTGTTGTCCGGGGGACCTACGGTCGAGGAGCACCGATTTTTCAAAACCGGGCACCCCTTCCATAGACTTCCATGTTAAACGGTAATTTCTCCGATGAATTTGGGGACCCGGTACCGGCCGGTCGTAGGTCCCCTGGACCCGAAATTGGCACACATGTAGCCCCATTTTGCCTCTATAAGTGTGCAACGTTTTTTGTCTGGGGGACCTATGGCCGGGCACTCCTTCCATAGACTCCCATGTTAAACGTCAGTCTAGGCATGGGCACAGTGAGGCATGGACACCCTAGGCTTATACTCAAGTCAATAAGTTTTCCCAGTTATTTGTGGTAAAATTAGGTGCCTCGGCTTATATTCGGGTCGGCTTATACTCGAGTATATACGGTACTTCAGACATAACATGCATTTGTTGAAATTGGAAATAAGTTGTGTCTTTGAAGTCCAACCCAAACTTTCAGATTCTACTTTTTGTATTTGCTTTATTTTTTACTTCTGGTACTCATCTTATGCACACATACCTGACTCTCAATCTGTAATCTCTTTGCCTCGGTAACAGTTATTTTTTCAACTTCTGGTAAAATAGTTTGGGACCCTTGTCTGGCTCCATAACCTTGTCATCACATGTGAAAGAAAAAAAAGAAAATGATTCATGAAATGCAAAATGTTAGACATGCAAGCAAAAGTAAAATGCACACACCGTGACAGGTTAAAAAAATAACTCTACAGTTTAAAGTGACACTTAGGCTGGGTTCACACTAGTGCGACACGACATCCGTCCTACTTTGGATCCGACTTTGTCCTGCGACATGAAGCCGACATATGTCCGACTTTCAATGAACGGGGATCCGACTTGGATCCCCGCCAATATCAGGCACTGTGTTTGGTATGAATCTTGAGGGGGAACTCCAGGCCATATTTTAAATAAAAACCCGGCGTGGGTTACCCTCCAGAGGCATACCAGGCCCTTGGGTCTGGTCTGGATTTGAAGGGGCGCCCCTACGCCGAAAAAACGGCGTGGGGGTCCCCCCAAAATCCAAACCAGACCCTTATCCGAGCACACAACCTGGCAGGCCGCAGGGGAAGAGGGGGGACGAGAGAGCGGCCCCCCCTCCCTCCTGAACCGTACCCAGGCCGCATGCCCTCAACATGGGGGGTTTGGTGCTCTGGGGCAGGGGGGCGACCTGCGGCCCCCCCACCCCAGAGCACCCTGCCCCCATGTTGATGAGGACAGGGCCTCTTCCCGACAACCCTGGCCGTTGGTTGTCGGGGTCTGCGGGCGGGGGGGGCTTATCGGAATCCGGGAGCCCCCTTCAATAAGGGAGCCCCCGGATCCCGGCCCCCCCACCCTATGTGAATGAGTATGGGGTACATCGTACCCCTACCCATTCACCTGGTGGACAAAAAATTGCAATAAAAAAAACACACAGCTTTTTAAAGTATTTTATTGCACAGCTCCGGGGGTCTTCTTCCGACTTCGGGGGTCTCCGGTTCTTTCTTCCGCCGGGCCTCCGCTAACTTCTTTAGCTCTTTCGCTAGTGGAGGGGCCGGGCTTCCCGTCGTCGCCGTCGGCTTCTTCTTCCCTCTTCTCCTCCTCGATGTTGACGCGTCGCTTCCTCTCGCTGTAATACTGGCTCTCCGCTCCGCATTAATATAGGCTTCTCATGACGTCACAGTCACATGTTCCGGGGCACATGGCCCCGGAGCATGTGACTGTGACGTCATGGGAACATGTGACTGTGACGTCATGAGAAGCCTATATTAATGCGGAGCGGAGCGGACAGCCAGTATTACAGCGGGAGGAAGCGACGCATCAACATCGAGGAGGAGAAGAGGGAAGAAGACGCCGACGGGAAGCCCGGCCCCTCCACTAGCGAAAGAGCTAAAGAAGTTAGTGGAGGGGCCGGCAGAAGAAAGAACCAGGGAGCGGGAGAAGAAGAAGGCGACGGAGAAGACCGGGCCTCCGTTAGCAAGAGAGCTAAAAAGAAGTTAGCGGAGGCCCGGCGGAAGAAAGAACCGGAAAGCGGGAGAAGAACCGGAGACCCCCGAAGTCGGAAAAGACCCCCGGAAGTCGGAAGAAGAGCGCCGGAGTCGGAAGAGACCCGCGGAGCTGTGTAATAAATTACTTTAAAAACCTGTGTAGTGTTTTTTTATTGCAATTTTTTGTCCACCAGGTGAATGGGTAGGGGTACGATGTACCCCATACTCATTCACATAGGGTGGGGGGGCCGGGATCCGGGGGCTCCCTTATTGAAGGGGGCTCCCGGATTCCGATAAGCCCCCCCGCCCGCAGACCCCGACAACCAACGGCCAGGGTTGTCGGGAAGAGGCCCTGTCCTCATCAACACGGGGGAAGGGTGCTCTGGGGTGGGGGGGCCGCAGGTCGCCCCCCCTGCCCCAGAGCACCAAACCCCCCATGTTGAGGGCATGTGGCCTGGTACGGTTCAGGAGGGAGGGGGGACCGCTCTCTCGTCCCCCCGTCTTCACCTGCGGCCGGCCAGGTTGTGTGCTCGGATAAGGGTCTGGTTTGGATTTTGGGGGGACCCCCACGCCGTTTTTTCGGCGTAGGGGTGCCCGTTCAAATCCAGACCAGACCCAAGGGCCTGGTATGCTCCTGGAGGGGGAACCCACGCCGGTTTTTTATTTAAAATTTGGCCTGGAGTTCCCCCTCAATAGCAGCACAGCACAAGTCGCATGCCAAAGTCGGACCATGCAATACTGCGGTCCGACTTTGATCCGACTTCAATGATAGTCAATGGGCTGAAGTCGGATCAAAGTCGGACCAAAGTAGTACAGGGAGCATTCTCAAAGTCGGACCGACATGTGTCGGACCAGTTAAGACGGCTCTCATAGGGAAACATTGATTTTCACACGTCATGCGACATGAGCTCCCAATGTCGGAGCGTTTGTCGCCCCAGTGTGAACCAGGCCTTATGGTACCTTTGCATGTCACGCTGCGAATCCCAGCAGCAGGAATCTAGCAAATTCCTGCTGTGGGGTTTGACAGCTGTGGCTGCCGAGCCCATACACTGTAATGACAGGCTGTTGGCGGTTGCAGTTGTTTGTGGTTGTTCGCACAGCCAGCAAATATCTGTGGTGATCGAGTTGGATGCACTTTTTTGTGGGTCCAGCCACGATCATTGCAGGTGATTGCTGGTAGTGTGATCAAGCATAAATGGCTACAGCCGCCAACAGCCTGTCATTACAGTGTACAGGCTTTGCGGCCGCAGCTAGTCACTCGGAGCTGTCAAACCCTACTGCCGCTGGGATTCACACCAGGGCAAAAATAAAAAAATAAATAAAAAAAGGGTAGAATCTCTTCCATTGAAAAAACCCTACCCGTCAGCATTTTTGAATTTTTTGTTTAATTTCACTTTAAGAATCCATACTTGGAAAAAAAAAAAAAAAAAAAGGATTGTTTTTTTTAAACCAGAGTCTAGAGTCATTTTAAGCCGGGATATATAAATAACATCTCAATTACCGTATTTAATCGGCGTATAACACGCACTTTTTTCCCCCTTAAAATCAGGGGGAAATCGTGGGTGCGTGTTATACGCCGATCCCCCGCTGATTGTGAGAAAACGAGCGGAGCCGAGATACACAAAGCCGAAGTACACGCGGCTTTACTCGGCTCCTCCCATAGTCATGCCCACCTCCACTGATGGCGAGAGGAGCGAGCGCCGCTGACATACAGAAAGCCGAGTGTATTTCGGCTAGTCTCGGCTCCTCTCGCAGTCCTGCCCCTGACTGTGAGCAGAGCCGAGTCTAGCCGAAGTACACTCGGCTTTCTGTATGTCAGCAGCGCTCGCTCCTCTCCTCTCGCAATCAGTGGAGATGGGCGGGACTGTGAGCAGAGCCGAGTCTAGCCGAAGTACACTCGGCTTTTTGTATCTCGGCTCCGCTCGCTCCTCTCCGCTCACAGTCAGTGGAAATCGGCGCCAATTCTGCAAAGAGACTGGCAAGGCTGCAAAGGCACTGGGCAAGGCTGCAACGATGGACACTGATAAGGCTGCATTGATGGGCATTTAAATGCAAGTTTTTTTCCTTAAAACTTCCCTCCTAAACTTGGGGTGCGTGTTATACGCCGATAAATACGGTACATGCACACATTACTAACCAAGGCTGTAAAAAGAGCAAAAATATGCCCAAAAAACAAAACAAAGTTAAAACATTAAACAAGGTTTCAGCTTGCATACGTTTAGCACAGTGCATCATGGGAGTACAGAAGAGGAGGACTTGGACCCTCTGTGTCATGTAACTGATTAAAAGACATCAGGAAAAATGTATGTATTAAAACAAAATGTGGTAATGGGGACTGCAGGAGTTATATTAGTATTTAACCTGTCTACATTACTCAGAATATTCAGAGCTAAGGTCCTGAGCAGCAGCAGCTAGGCCCATATCTGAATCAGAGCACTCCCCTTGTGGAGATAATGTGGGGAGAGGGCGCTTTTTTGCTCCCTTGCGCTCGCACACTGCTTCCATCCTGGTAAGAAATGTTTCCAGGACTGCCGACAACCGGTCCATAGGGACCGCAGGTGCTGGAGCACTGCCTGTTGCCTCTGTGACATGCATGGGGAAACTGGTGACACAGACTCCACCAACCCGGACCAGGACCGCTCGGTTCCGCTGCCTGCACCGCGCTGTATCAGCGTGAGTGAGCTGAGAGGAGAGTGTGAGGAGATTTGTGCCGTTCCCAGCAGCGATAGAGGCTAGGGATGAGCTCGGTGTTCGACTCGAACATCGGCTGTTCGACCGTTCGGCGAACATCGAACGATTTGGGCCGTTCGCGCCAAATTCGAGTGACGCGAACGGCCCACAATACACTGCGCCATCGCAGTACAATCCCGGCGCTGTGATTGGCCAAGCATGCACTGTGACCCCGCATGCTTGGCCAATCACAGCGCCGGCAGCTAGGAGAGCCATAATTGGCCACAGGCAGGTTGCCTGTGGCCAATTATAGCTCAGGGGGTTTAGCACACGCCCCACACTATAAAAGGCCGCCAGCGCGGCGGCCTAGTGTAGTGTGTTCCGGCGCAGGGAAAGAGAAGGATAGGCAGGGACAGTGTGATATTCTTTGTGCTATTCTTGTGTGCAGGGAGAGAGAAGGATAGGCAGGGAGAGTGTCAGTGTCATATTCTTTGCTAAACCTTGTGTGCAGGGAGAGAGGATAGGCAGGGGACAGTGTCAGTGTCACATTCTTTGCTAAACCTTGTGTGCAGGGAGAGAGAAGGATAGGCAGGGAGAGTGTCAGTGTCATTGTTGCTAAGCCTCCTGCACATTATTACACCTGAAGTTAGCCCTTATTGCTGTGTTTTCCTGGTGTTACACCAACAGGCATTTGCAGCACTTACAGCGGGCGGAGTGTGCCTCCTGATCATAATACACCTGAAGTTAGCCCGAATTGCTGTGTTTTCCTGGTGTGTTACACCAACAGGCATTTGCAGCACTTACAGCGGGCGGAGTGTGCCTCCTGCAAAATATACTCCTGAAGCTAGGCCTTATTGCTGGTTTTCCCATCTCCCTGCAGGCCATTAGAATGTCTGGAAGGCAAACAAGGAGAGGCAGACTGTCAGGAGCCAATAAAAGAGGGCAAGCAGGCTCTGTGTCTAGAGACAACAGTGCTGGTCGTGGACGCGGTGCATCGCCATCAGCACGTGGCCATGGGACACGCTTGTCCTTTTCGGCAGCTGGACGTGTTGAGCCGCATCATGCCGAAGACTTGGTAGAGTGGATGCCAAGCCCTCCTCATCCTCTCTCACCCAGGCTCAGGGTACTGGCAAAGCAGCTGCCAAAGCGTCCTCTTCCCTGGTATCAATGTCATCATCAGTCACTCCTTCCCTAGACCAACCATGTCCTCCTGAGGAGTCCCCCGAACTCTTTGAGCACAGTGTTGGGTACATGCTCCAGGAGGATGCCCAGCGTTTCGAAGGGTCTGATGATGATACCCAGCTAGAGGAAGGCAGTAGCGTGAGAGCAGAGAGAGGGGATGCTCAAGAAGGACACCAATCTGGCAGTCATGTTCCAGCAGCTGCAGTATACGGCCCCCTTCCGTGAGTTTGTGCAATGTGCGGTTCCTCAGTGGCAGGTTCCCAAACGCCACTTTTTCTCACGGAAGGCGATTCCGGCTCTCTACCGGCATGTGGAAGGCAATGTCTTGGCCTCGCTGGACAGGGCGGTCAGCGGTAAGGTGCATATTACCGCTGACTCATGGTCCAGCAGGCATGGACAGGGACGTTACCTTTCTTTCACGGCCCATTGGGTCACTCTTTTGGCAGCTGGGAAGGATGCAGGACAAGGTGCAGTAGTGTTGGAGGTTGTTCCGCCGCCACGCCTCCAAAATGCTACTACTGGTTGTGACACACCTCTCTCCTCCACCCCCTCCTCTTCTTCTTCCTCCATGGCCGCTTCCTGTGCTTTGTCCTCGGAACCAGCGGTGCTCCGTATGCGTTCAAGGGGCTACGCAAGTACGCAGGCAAAAAGATGCCATGCCGTGCTTGCGCTGGTGTGTTTGGGGGACAGGAGCCACACTGGGGCAGAGGTTCTGTCTGCTCTGCAGGGGCAGGCCGAGAGGTGGTTGACGCCACGCTAGCTTAAGCCAGGAATGGTGGTTTGCAACAATGGCACCAACCTCCTCTCCGCCCTCCGACAGGGACAACTGACCCATGTGCCCTGTGTGGCTCACATCCATTAACCTGGTGGTGCAGCGGTTTTTGGGCAGGTACCCGGACTTACAGGATGTCCTGAGGCAGGCCAGGAAAGTGTGTGCATTTCCGCAGATCTTATAATGCCAGTGCTCACCTGGCTGAGCTGCAAAAGGAGTTGAACCTGCCCAAGAACCGCCTTATATGTGACATGCCCACCAGGTGGAACTCAACGTTGGCCATGCTGCAGCGGCTGCACACGCAGCAGAGGGCCATCAATGAGTACCTGTGCGACTATGGCACCAGGACAGGGTCAGGGGAGCTCAGGTTTTTTTCACCACGCCAGTGGGGCATGATCAGGGATGCATGCACTGTCCTGGCACCATTTGAGGAGGCCACGAGGATGGTGAGCAGTGACAGTGCATGCATCAGTGACACTGTACCTCTTGTCCACCTGTTGGAACATACGCTGCGTGGAATAATGGACAGGGCACTTGAGGCAGAACAGAGGCAGGAAGAGGAGGACTTCCTTGCCTCTCAAGGCCCCCTTTACCCAGACAGTGTTCCTTCTGTCCCACCCATCGCACAGGAAGAGGAGGAGGAGAAGGAGGAGGAGGAGGATTGTGTCAGCATGGAGGTGGAGCCTGGCACTCAGCATCATCAGCAGCAGTCTTTTAGGGATGATTTACAGTCCCAAGAAACCAGTGGACTTGATCCGCAGCCACCTCCTCCCAGCCACGTACATGTCGTCCTTAGTGACCCAGAGGACTCCGGACCAAATGCCTCAGCTAACCTACGCTGCATGGCCTCTCTGATCCTGCAAAGTCTGCGGAAGGATCCTCGTATTCTTCGGATCAAGGAGAGGGACCATTACTGGCTGACCACTCTCCTTGATCCACGGTACAAGGGTAAGGTTGCGGACCTTATCTTACCGTTGCAGAGGGAGCAGAGGATGAGACAACTCCGGGAGGCCTTGCAGAAAGGTCTGTGCAACACGTTCCCAGAGACTGGGAGGTTAAAAACTCCTGGTCCTGGACAATGAGTTGCTGAGGCTTCGGTCAAAGAAGGAGCGGTGGGGAAGGTGGCCGTCTGACCGATGCGTTCAGACAATTCTTTAGTCCGCAGCCCCAAGGTATGATCGGTTCCAGCAACCATCGCCAGCGTCTGATATACATGGTGCAGGAATACCTAGGGGCAAGGTCAGACTTGGACACCTTCCCCACCGAAAATCCTCTGGCTTACTGGGTCTTGAGGATGGATCACTGGCCAGAGCTTGCACAGTATGCAATTGAGCTACTGGCCTGTCCTGCATCCATCGTTCTTTTAGAACGCACATTCAGTGCTGCTGGAGGATTTGTCACGGATCACAGGGTGCGCCTGTCCACCGACTCGGTTGATCGACTGACCTTCATAAAGATGAACCAGTCTTGGATCACCACCAGCTACCAAACACCTGAAGCTGATATAACAGACTAATTTATTTTCAAATGTCACATCCCTTCAAGACTGATGCCGATGCTGAGAGACTGTCCTGTTATGTTGACTGACTATCCTCCTCCTCCTCAATGATCCGATTGATGATGATAGCTTGGAAGAACATTTTTGTTTCTGGGTGCCGCCACCAGTGGCTAAGGCCCAATTTTTCAGCCCCTGTTTAACAGGGGCGGGTTATTACAATTTTTTATGCAATGCTTTGCAGCAGGGCTCATTCCTGCACTCCAACTAGAGTATCTGGGAGAGGTTGCAGTGTCGTGGCACCAGCACCAGTGGCTAAGGCCCAATTTTTCAGCCCCTGTTTAACAGGGGCGTGTAATTACAATTTTTGATGCAATACTTTGCAACAGGGCTCATTGCTGTGCTCCAAGTACAGTATCTGTGAGGGGTTGCAGTGTTGTGGCACCAGTGCCTAAGGCCCAATTTTTCTGCCCCTGTTTAACAGGGGCATGTAATTACCATTCTTGATCTAATAATTCACAGCAGGGCCCATTCCTGCGCCCACCAAGAGTAACTGTGAGGCCTTACAGTGTTGTGTCAACACCACCACAGGCCCAATTTTTCAGCCCCTGTTCAACAGGGGCATGCAATTACAATTCTTGATCTAATAATTCACAGCAGGGCCCATTCATGCGCCCACCAAGAGTAACTGTGAGGGCTCACAGTGTTGTGGCAACACCAACATGTAAGGGGCAAATTTCAGCTGAGTATATACGGCAGGCCCCTACTGTCAAAACATCCAACTTACAAACGACTCCTCATTGCAAACGGAAGGATACAACAGGAAGTGAGAGGAAATCTACCCCTAGGAAGGCAAATTCTCTCCTGTAAGAGTTAATATGGGAAAAAGTGTCTCCTCTCCACTGATGCTTTATCACCAATTATTGTTTCAATAAAAACCCCAAATTTTCAAAAAACATTTGTCATTAGGACGGAAAGTGAGGTGAACTGTTCTGAACAGGTGCACACTGCACAGACAGCAAAACAAATGTTACAGGGGTGATAACCCTTCCCTATGTTTTCCAAAAAGCTTAAAAATAGATTTTTTGGCTGGAGCTACACTTAAAACAATGTACCTGTTCAAAATTACAAACAGATTCTACATAAGAACAAACCTACAGTCCCTGTCTTGTATGCACCGCCTGTATACGGCTGTTCAGAGTATATAGGGCCTTTTTTATTTTGTGTGCGGGATTCCCCTTAATATCCATACAAGACCCAAAGGGGCTGGTAATGGGCTGGGGGTGTGATGGGGCAGCTATGCCATTTTTCTTAAAGATTTTCATCCATATTACCGGGACCAGACATTACATTAAAGCCGCAAGCAGTTTTAAATGGCTTTTTTTCCTTTAGAAATGTAATTTTGTGCAGGGACAGTTCTAAACACGGGAAACACCTGGCACTTCACAGGCATACTTTAGACACCCCCCATGTACGATATTTAAAGGAATATTTGATTTTTTTTTTTTCACTTTATGCATCATTAAAATGACTGCTCCCGAAAAACGGACGTTTTTAAAACTTTTTTTTTGGATTGATACATGTCCCCTGGTGCAGAACCCGGGTTCCCAAACCCTTTTTAGGACAATAACATGCATAATAGTCGTTATAATTAGCACTTTAGATTTCGAACGTTCGCATCCATTGTATTTAATAGGGTTCTAAAGTTTGTGCGAACTTTCGGTCCGTTCGCGGGTTCTGGTGCGAACCGAACCCGGGGGTGTTCGGCTCATCACTAATAGAGGCCAAACAAGTGCATAAAACGCGCGCGGCTTCAAGACAATGGCCGCCGCAATGTGCTCAGGCGATTCACGGCAAGATGACCGCCAATGGAAAGTAAATGAGCATACACAAACATGGCACCGAACGGCGCAGAGGCCTCAAAACACTCAGAAAACAGCCCCAGCGATATGCAGACAGCCATGAGCTCCCCCCAGGACAGTATGACCCCCAGGCACCCCACACAGCACAGCAATGGTGACAGAGAGTGACAATAAAAAACAGGGGGAGACAGGGAAAATCAGGGAACAACCTCCCACACAATGAAACACACAGCATGTACTCACCTGCAGGCAGGAGAGACTACTTACCCGTCCCCCTGAGGGACCCACTGGTGTGTTTCTGACAGGACTATCACAGTGCGGTACTGAGTAGCTGTCGGCCCGGTCCACCGCGAAAGATACAGCAGGACTGTTCAATCTTGAGAGGACCGCGGAGCATAAAAAGCTCACCGGCCACCCCTGGAGTATGTCGTGAACTGAGTCTCACGCACACAAGGCGAGGATCAGCACGCTCGATGGTCGGACAGGGAAGACTACGAGGATATCATGTACCTAACCTGTTGCCCAGTCGACAGTTGATAGGTCTCAAAAAATAAAACAGGAAAAATTCCAAAAAGGAATAAAAAATAGGTCAGAAGACAGGCTCCTGAGAGAGCCACGTCCTCTCCTTCTGCTAGGCAGAAGAAAACTGAGGTCTGCTGACTGCAGTAGGAGGGTTCTGTCCGGAGGGACTGCCCCCCTGGGCGGGGCTGTTCAGCTCTGGCTTTTTAGAATGTATGTATGTATAACATTTCACATTCTGCCTAGGTCTTCTCCTGCAAGCAGGGAGATAACCCACGGGTAAAGTGTTAAAGAGGCTGTGTCAGTCCATGGACGATAAGAGAAAATTATATTTAAACATGGTAAGTGTTGGGGTCTGCAGCACTAGTTTTTGTTTTAGGGTTTCATAACACTTAAAGATATTTGAATTTGGCTTTAATGAGCAAATGTGTCTGTCCTCAAAATGCATATACATTTACACACTATATATGAATACAAGTTTTTTTTAAGTGTTAGTTAACCTTTTACATTTATTGTAAAGGTTAACTAACACTGTATACCCTCCCCACCCCCTTGGCCCCTGCTGTACTTGCCTCCGGGGATGCTGAGCTGTCAGTAACCACGCAGACAGTCAGGTGGTCCAAGGGTTTGAAATCCTTGCTCATCTCCCTCTTCAGGGCAGATGGTTTGTAAGGAGCACTTCTCATTGGATTTTAAGCAAACAAAGTAATGTAATCAGAACATGCACAATATTTCCTACCCTCTGGGCTTTTCAATGTCAGGGTGATAAACTTGCTGGCAACCATCAACATGAACAGGACCCAGAAGCATGCGAGGGGTAATAGCCAACGATGGTGCATGATGTCAAACACCAGCCATAAATCCTCTACAGCGTCCTGCAAAACAAAAGCATGAAATTATTGTTAAAGTAAATATACACTGAAAAATCAAACATATATGTTGCTGTAATAAGAATGCATGGGTAGGAGTTTGTTTGGACAATGGTGTCAGAAAACTGATAGCGGTTGATTTCCTAACGCTTCTGAACATCGATTCCTTAAGATTCTCCAGAAGTCTGTCATTGCAGTAAAAGGTCAGCTTTTCCACCTGCTTCAGCGACACATTCCAATTACATGCTTACCAAATGTTAAATTAAATTTCTTTTAAATTTCCATAAACGAACATCCCTTTTAAATACTGTATGTCATGATATTGGGGACCAGAAGTTCATTACACATTGGACCAACTACTGTATATATAGTGAACAATATAGTTTGGGTTTTCTTGCACAATACAGAAAACACACTGCGCTGTGTAAAATGCCCCTAATTTTTGGACCCAATCATACCTTTCTGGTCTGTGGCCACATTTTGTCATGCATTAACGCGCATTGAGTTAAAGCAGTCCATTAATGTGAACAGCATCACAACAGTCCTGCTATATTTTTCTGGATGCATGACACTACAATGTATGGTGACACGTTAGGGTGCACTGCACAGTGGGAGTATATCTTTAGTGCACTGGTATGCCATTGAAAATTATTGGCACCGCAAAGCACTAACACAGGCATGGTGTGCTACCGTAAAGTCTAGGTGTATATCCAGGCTTAAGGACATTCGATTGTGAGGGGCATTAGACTGATGCACATTGAGTAGATTAACATGTAAAATTTTTGTGTTAAAAATATGTTATGATAGAGTGCGATCACTTAATTATTATTAATTAGGACAGCATAGAAATAAAATAGATCAGAGATAAATAGAAAGCAGGAGGAGGGACGTAAGTTAGGTTCACCCTTCTAGAAATACTGTGTGTGTGTGTGTGTGTGTGTGAGTGAGAGAGTGAGAGAGTGAGAGAGTGAAAATTATTATATATATATATATATATATATATATATATATATATATATATATATATATATATATATATCTTTATATCTCTCTCTCTCTCTCTCACACACACACACACACACACACACGTGTGTAGCAAATATTTTAAAGAGACATTAAACTCAGAAATGTAAGTATATTTACCTATAAAAGTAGACAGTGTACCTTTTAGCAGAAGCTTGAAATTGTTCAGGTTTTCTACATTTGTAAATACCTGGTTGATCCTGCCATTTCTCCCAACTACCCGACGGTTTGTGGCAACCTTATAGCAGTCAATTTCCCAGCTGAACGTTGCCACCCTCAATGCGCGTGCTCAGTAACTTTACTCAAAAGGAAGCCATTAACAGGATGGAGGAGGGGGAAGAGAGAACACAGCCTGCACCTGCTCCCGGCTCTCTCCTCCTCTCTTGGCCACTGCAACCTTCAGCCAGAGCAGCACTCCTGTAATAAAAAAGTTAGGAGCCAGGTTTTGTGATTAGCGCAGCGCGGTGCCGACTTCCTTGGCAGGCTCTGCACGTGTTCAATGCGAACACATCTGAGCTCATCCCTACTGATCAGACAGCCCGTGTGAAAGGGGCCAAGCAGGGAGATGACAAATTAATTTTAATTAACCACTTCAGCCCCGGACCATTTTGCTGGCCAAAGACCAGGCCACTTTTTGCGATTCGGCACTGCGTTGCTTTAACTGACAATTGCGCGGTTGTGCGACTTGGCTCCTAAACAAAATTTACGTCCTTTTTATCCCACAAATAGAGCTTTCTTTTGGTGGTATGTAATCACCTCTGCGTTTTTTTTTTGTTGTGCTACAAAAATAGAGCGACAATTTTGAAAAAAAATTGCTGATCTCTATACACCGAGTGGCATTCAATGTACCAGATATCAGTGTGCAATAGTGAACAGCACCTGGTAAATAGGCTGGACAGGGCAGGGCAAGAAGGAAATGAAGTCCACCATTCAGGGCCCAGGGAAGTCTTGTATTTTTACCAATGAATTCAAGGCTTCCCCTGATTGACCAGGCCAGGGTTGAGAGGCAAGTGGATTAACAATATCTTCACGGATCAAATTAAAAGGCTTCTCCTGGATGGCGGAGATGCCAAGAATAACTCTTTATAGGCAGCAACAGAGGAGAATTTGCTTGTATTGAGGCTGCATGCTGGAACAAAGCAGTGCTTAATGCTGGACAAAAAATAAACTATTCAAAGTGAACTGAAACCATTTTAAATTTTAACAATTTTTAAATTGCACTCACCAGCTTGTACCCCCCTCTTGGGGTATGATGCCTTCACAGTGTAGGCCACTGTGTAGCCCTCTGGCAGTTGCTCGTCCCTCTGCTCTTGATGATGATAGTGCTCAAACAATGGCCCATGTATAAGAGAAAGGAAGGGAGCCCCAGATAAGGTCATAAAACGGTATCACACTATTTATTAATAAAACACAACTTGGGTACTCACATTTAGACAAATAAAAACACGGGTGTTCCAGATGAAGTCACAGGACGAAACCGGTAGAACACGCCCCCATAACGTCACATCGCTGCCTGCTTGACCAGAGTGTCAGCATCGTTTGCATGTTTTTATTTGTCTAAATGTGAGTACCCAAGTTGTGTTTTATTAATAAATAAGGTCATAAAACGGTATCACACTATCTGGGGCTCCCTTCCTTTCTCTTATACATGGGCCATTGTTTGAGCACTATCATCATCAAGAGCAGAGGGACGAGCAACTGCCAGAGGGCTACACAGTGGCCCACACTGTGAAGGCATTATACCCCAAAAGGGGGGTACAAGCTGGTGAGTGCGGTCTTTGTAAGAGCACAGTTTGCAGTCATCACAGCTCCCTTACACTAGGCACCAAGCACTTCTTTCAGCACTTGAAACAATCTGATTGGATATACTTTATTATGGTTTCCATAAGGACCTTTTTATAAGGACTTTTTTCTAAGGATCTGTTTGTAGCACTAATTGAAGTGTACTGCATTTTATTTATTGGACATTTGCACATATATTTATTTTGCAAGTCTGTTCACCTGTATAATTTTCCACCAAGTAGGGGTACGGATATCCCAATGTACTAATATATTTGATTATGGACACCTCAATGTATTAATATATATTTTTTTTTATAATCATTATTATTATTATATATTTTTTCTTTGTAAGCAGTAGTTTGCACAGGCACTTCAGCACTTAGGAATTTTGTAGCACTTTTGAGCAATTCATTTTAATTTACACACCGCACTTTATATAATAGGATTTTAAGTGCAGCATCAGGGCTCCAATAGACCAGCGCCATATCTGCTTTTTTCTTTCCTTCCAATCATTTGCTCCACTCAGGTGGATGCAATCAGTAGAGGCAGCTGTCTATTGATTCCCTTGGAACACACACACACACACACACACACACACACACACAATCAAAAATAGTTCATACCTCTGCTGGCATCAGGGTTTCTAAATATTCTTGCATGGATTCATTTTTTACACACTCAGGGATTTATTAGACACAATTAAAATACTAAATACCAAAATGCAAAAGGATTTAGGAGGAGGGACTTGATAGGCTTTGTACAAACAAGGAACTAGTTATCCCCCCAGCCAATAAGGGGGGGGGGGTGTTATACTAGATAAAGAGGATCATGTCATAGACATGGAATGTATATTGGTGGATAGGGAGACCTATACAACATTGAGGAAGGATCCAATTAGGGAATATAAACTTAAAGTGATATTAAAAGGTTCAAGTTTTTTTTTTTTTTTTTTAAATAACAAACAAGTCATACTAAGAGTCGGTTCACACTGGGGCGGCACGACTTTGGGGGCGACTCGGCGACGCGATCTCAAGACTACTTGAAGTCAATGCAAGTCATCCCGAGTCGCCCCCAAAGTAGTACAGGAACCTTTTTCTAAGTCGGAGCGACCTGAGTCGCTCCTATTAGAACGGTTTCATTCAACAGAGCAGGACGCGACTCGTCAGGCGACTGAGTCGCCCCTATGTGAACCGGGTCTTACCTCCACTGTGCAGTTCATTTTGCACAGAGTGGCCCCGACCGTCCTCTTCTGGGGTCCCACGGCGGCTCTTACCCACACTAGATAACCCCCTCTGGGAAGTTCTCTCCCAAGGGGGGTTACCTTGCGGGCACACTCCTGTGTCATACACTCTGTGTCCATAGACGTTGAGCGTATGACTTAGCCCCGCCCCCCGGCGGCCACATCATTGGATTTGATTGACAGCAGCGGGAGCTAATGGCTGCGCTGCTATCAATCTATCCAATGAAGAGCCGAGAAGCCGTGGAGAGAGCGATGCGGGATCGCGCCCACGGAAATTCGGGGCTCAGGTAAGTAAAACGGTTGGCTGGACACTGCAAGGTGTTTTTTCCCCTTCATGCATAGGATGCATGAAGGTGAAAAAACACGAGGATTTACAACTCCTTTAAACTAGATATAATAGTCTCCAAAGGCTTTAAAGATTGTATAATAAATAAAAAAGAAATGTTGTTCCTGATCCCTAGTGCTCCACGCATACCTGTGATATATTATTTACCCAAGATCCATAAGAGCTTGACCTGCCCCCCGGAACGTCCGATTGTTAGCAGAATAGATTCCGTGACATCCCGGGTGAGCAAGTATATAGACTGTTCGACTATGTGCAACCTTTGGTTCAGGGGATGCCATCATATATTAAAGATACACGGCATATTTTTAACACCCTTTCCAATTGTCAAATTAAGACAGGGATGTGGCTTGTGTTAGCCGACGTGACATCTTTGTACACAATTATACCGCATGTAATGGCTCTGTTGGCTGTAGACTATTTTTTGAACAGAGATTTAGGTTTGTCTAAACAGCAGATAGAGTTCATCATGGAATTGCTTGGCTTTGCGGCATCCCATAATAATTTTTGGTGGGAGAATCAGTTCTACCACCAAGATAGGGGTGTCGCTATGGGGGCTAAATATGCCCCCAGTCTGGCGAATCTCTTTATGGCTAAATGGGAGGAGGATGTCGTCTATGCCCACCAAAGACCTGAGTTGGTCTTGTGGGCAAGATATTTCTTTATCGTACACCACGGGACACAGAGCTAGTCATTACATAATGGGTTAAGGGTCACCAGCGGTGATTGGACACTGGCACAACCAATGGAAGACAGTTCCCCTCCATATAACCCCTCCCATCAGGGAAGTACCTCAGTTTTTTCGCCAGTGTCGAAAGGTGTTGGACGCGTTAGGAGGTGCTAAAGGAAAGCTCTACCAAAGAGACCCTCTGGGGGTAAAAGAGCTATGCTTTCGGATCCATCCAAGACGCCTACAAATGAGCTGAATCTGGATGGGATCCGGGCCTCATCCATGAGGCGTCGCCTGTAATGTCTCTCTTCGGAGGACTGGGCTCTAAGATCCAGCACTTTCGCTATTTCGCTATAAAGTCCTGGTAAGAGTCTTGTACAAGGCCCAGGGGAGAGGTATCCTTTAAATAGGAACCCATATCCCTGAAGGTTGGCACACATAGCCCACCGTGAAGGGTGAAGTTTGGTATCTGTCTGAAATCTTTCAGCAGAAAAACCTGCGGCGTGGATAAGGTGAGATTAGAAGGTCCATAACTAGGTTGGGACCTTTTTCAAAAAATGGATGTCTTCTTTTTTTCCACCACTGGGGGGAGTAAAGAGCTGAATATACTCACCTCACTCTGTTCAGTGTCGGCTTCGGCGAAGTACACTGCTCGTCACCTCCGCTGCTGAGCTTGCTGGGGCACCCCGATCCTCCTTTCGGTGGCCGACCAGACACCTGCAGATGCAGGTAAGTGGGAACAAGGGCTGATGAGAGTCCTCTCTCACTATGGCCACCGCCATAGCGCTAAGGGCCGCGCGCGCTTTATCGGAGGGGGGGGCGAAGGCGTGCGCGGGCACGTGGCGCGCGCAGGCACAGAAACGGCGCCAAATTTAAAAGACTGTCAGTGTGAGAAGCACTGCAGCAGCAAGCAAGCTCGTTAGTTCTCTTGTTCCTGGCAGAGAAACACAGCAGCTATACAGGGACGTAAGACTCCATGTGGTTGGATTGGGTACTTCCTAGAAGACATCCATGTTATGCATAGTTATGTGTTAAAAGTTGCATACTTAATGTATTTGCTAAACTGAACACGGTAGTATATGCATTTAGGTACCTTGTATTTTGTCTAAACAGTAAGCCTTCCAGGGGAAGTAATACGGACAAAAAGAGATAAGAAAGCACCACCGCCTGAGAGGAGGCTCTAGCTGTGCTGACTCGGTACCTTCCTCTCCTGTGTTGCCAAATGCACCTGTACAGGATGAGCCATTACCTCTGTCAGGTATGGCGGCTTCCCCAGTGAAGCCTGGGCCTGTATATGTCACTGAGGACACTTTATCAGCTGCCCTAAATAATCTGGAGGAAAAAATTGCTACCTTAATCGCTAAGTCCTCTAAAAAGGACAATAAGCGAAGCAGGTCTCTTCCAGTATTGGACCTCCCTTCAGAAGTACCTGAGGGAGGAGGATGAGGAGGAGGAGGCTACATCAGCAGAGGATGAGGAGCCAGATTTTAAGGTCACAGGTACAATGCTATAGCAGTGCATTTAAGTTAACCTCTGCGGAGGTAACGGAATTACCTGTCTCCTCCCTAGGGTCATTAAGATCCCTGCAAGGTGCATGCTCCTTCCCGGTTCATCAGTTACTAGAGGATCTAATATACGCAAACTGGCAACATCCAGATAAGCGTTTCTCACCTCCAAAAAGGTTTAACATTCTTTATCCTATGGGGGAATTTTTTTTAAAGAAATGGAGCCTGCCTGCGGTAGTTGCGGCTATTTCTTGTGTAAATAAAAACCTGACATGTCCGGTGGATAATGTACAAGGGTTTAAAAGATCCTTCTGAGAGGAAGTTGAAATCCTCCTTCCTTTTGGCCGGCTCAATTACCCAACCTGCAGTAGCAGCAGTCGGTATGTGTCAGGTCATCAGCCAACAGGTAAAGCAGGGGCTGAAGGAACTGCCTTCAGAGCAGGCTAGAAATTGGGAAAATTTGCCTAAAGCCTTATGCTTCACAGTGGATGCCATGAGAGATTCTATCATACAGGCATCACGCCTTACACTCCAGCTGGTACAGATGCGCAGAGTACTTTGGCTTAAGCATTGGTCAGCGGAAACCCCATGCAAAAAGCTGTTGGCAAGTTCCCGTACCATGGCGAACGCCTATTTGGGGAAGATTTAGAAAAATATATACAGAAGATATCAAGTGGTAAAACGACTTTTACCTGAGAGAAAGAAAAACAAGAGATCTTGTTTTAAACGCTCTCTCTCCCCAGCTCCCGGGAAATCTGACTCCAACCAGTGGCGGCGGCCTGTTTTAGCCGCCCACAAAAGCCAAGGGGCAAGCTCAGAAGAACAAGAAGCCGTGGGGTGCAAGAGCTAATAAGCAAGCCCCCAAAGCCTCTCAGTGAAGGGGCGCCCCCGCTCGGCCGAGTGGGAGGAAGGCTTTATCAGTTCTGAGCGACTTGGGGGTCAGAAATCCAGGACAATTGGGTAGTATCCACAATATCCTCAGGGTACAAACTGGAATTTCGAGAGATCCCACCTTCTCAATTCCGAGGTTCAAGACTCTCCAAGGATCCACAAAAAAGAGAATCCTTCTTCAAAGGTTTGAATCACTTAATGGCTCAAGGGGTAGTTACAGACGTACCCCAAAAAGAGCGAGGTGCAGGTTTTTACTCAAACCTCTTTGTGATTCCAAAGCCAAATGGAGATGTCAGACCCATCCTGGATCTAAAATCCCTAAATCGGTTCCTGAACGATCGCCATTTTCGAATGGAAACGATCCGATCCGTGGCCGCCACTTTAAAGGGCGGAAAATTCATGGCGCCCATAGATATCAAGGACGCACATTTACACATACCCATCCTCCCCGCTCACCAAAGATTCCTAAGGTTTGCGGTAGAAGATCGCCACTTTCAATTTGTGGCTCTGCCGTTTGGTGTAGCCACCGCGCCCATAGTATTCACAAAGGTGCTAGCTCCTCTGTTAGCAAACCTAAGAACACGGGGCATTGCGGTAACAGCCTATCTGGACGATCTACTAGTAATAGATCAGTCAAAGGAGGGATTGGGTCACGCTGTACACACTACAGTAGGATACCTGGAGCATTTAGGATGGATTATAAATTTACAAAAATCCTCTCTCCAGGCCCAAAGAAGGATAGTGTACCTGGGCATGATCATAGATACAGCCCAAAACGGGGTATACCTGCCAGAACCGAAGATACAGTCTCTGAAAGACCTGATCCACAAGGTCAAAGCAAACAAGAGGCCGTCTATTCGCCTTTGCATGAGACTATTGGGAAAGATGGTAGCCTCCTTCGAGGCGGTCCCTTACGCCCAGTTTCATTCGAGACTACTTCAAGGCAATATTTTAGCTTCCTGGAACAGGAAGAGCCAAGCTCTGGATATACCCATGCGCCTGTCCTCACAAGTACGCCACAGCTTCGATTGGTGGCTAGAAGCCAGGAATTTACGGAAGGGAAAGTCCTTCCTCCCAGTGGCCTGGAAGGTGGTATCTAGGGATGCCAGCCTATCGGGCTGGGGTGCAGTATTCGAGGAGGCTTCTACCCAGGGAACCTGGGCCAAGACTCAGGGGATCCTGCCCATCAATGTGCTAGAGATCCGGGCGGTATATCTAGCCCTCAAAACCTGGACATACAGGTTACAGGGCTACCCAGTTCGGGTTCAATCCGACAATGCTACTGCAGTAGCTTACATCAATCACCAAGGAGGCACCCGCAGTCGGGCAGCCCAAAGAGAGGTGAACCGGATCCTGGCATGGGCAGAAGAGCATGTACCTTGCCTTTCTGCAATCTTCATTCCAGGGATAGAAAATTGGCAAGCAGACTACCTGAGTCGTCAGCAGCTGCTACCAGGAGAGTAGTCTCTTCACCCCGAGATCTTTCAGGCCATATGTCTGAGATGGGGAAACCCAGATGTAGACCTGCTAGCTGCCAGGTTCAACAAGAAATTGGACAACTTTGTGTCCAGAACGAGAGATCCTCTAGCCTACGGGACAGACGCTCTAATAATACAGACGCTCTAATAACTCCATGGAATCAGTTCTCACTGATCTATGCATTCCCTCCGATCCCTTTTCTACAAAGACTGCTTCGCAGGATCAAGGAGGAGGGAATACCAGTAATCCTAGTGGCCCCAAACTGGCCCAGGAGGCCTTGGTACGCCGAGATTGTAAAAATGGCGATAGGAAGGCCCTGGAAGTTTCCACTTCGACACGACCTGCTGTCACAGGGTCCAGTATTCCACCCTTCCTTACAAAGGCTAAAGTTGACGGCCTGGCTGCTGAGACCCACATTTTGAAAAAGAGGGGTCTCTGGTCCGGCTCTTTCTACGCTCATTAATGCTAGAAAGCCAGCCTCCAGACTCATCTATCAGAGAGTCTGGAGAGCATACGTTTCCTGGTGTGAATCCAGATGTTGGAATCCTCAGAAATATGAAATAAGTAGGATTCTTGCTTTTTGCCAGTTAGGAGTGGATATGAATTTAGCCCTTAGCACCATCAAAGGGCAAATATCGGCTCTATCAGTCTTCTTTCAGAGACCATTGGCATCTCACTCCCTAGTTCAGACATTCATTAAGGGGGTACTGAGGATAAATCCTCCAGTTAGGACTCCCTTGTGTCCATGGGATTTGAATTTGGTATTGTCAGTGTTGCAAAAGCAACCTTTTGAACCTATTCGCCATATTCCTTTAATTATATTGAGTAGGAAGTTGGCCTTTCTGATTGCTATAGCTTCTGCTAGGAGAGTATCAGAGCTAGCAGCTCTTTCTTGTAAAGAGCCTTATCTAATTTGTCACAAGGACAAAATCGTACTACGACCCCATCCGGCTTTTCTACCTAAGGTGGTGTCGGCTTTTCACTTGAATCAAGACATTGTTCTGCCTTCCTTTTTTCCAAACCCGCGGACGGCGGGGGAAAAATTATTACACTCTCTAGATCTAGTGAGAGCGGTAAGGGTGTATCTGCAAGCAACCGCTCAGATACGTAAAACAGATGTTTTGTTTATTTTACCAGATGGGCCCAAGAAGGGCCAAGCGGTATCAAAATCCACCATTTCCAGGTGGATTAGACAAGTAATTGTTCAAGCTTATGGTTTAAAGAACAGGACTCCTCCTTTTCCTGTTAAGGCGCACTCTACCAGGGCGATAAGTGCTTCATGGGCAGTGCACCACCAGGCTTCGATGGCTCAGATCTGTAAAGCTGCAACTTGGTCTTCAGTCCATACATTTTCCAAATTCTATCAAATAGATGTGAAAGGACATGAGGATTCCGCCTTTGGGCGAAGTGTGCTGCAGGCAGCAGTATAGGGCTTCTGGTCCGCAAGCGGCCTGTTTTGATCTGTGTCTCCCCCCCTTCATATGAGCATTGCTCTGGGACGTCCCATTATGTAATGACTAGCTCTGTGTCCCGTGGTGTACGATAAAGAAAATAGGATTTTTATAACAGCTTACCTGTAAAATCCTTTTCTTGGAGTACACCACGGGACACAGAGGTCCCCCCCTTCTTATGGGAACCTTACTGCTTTGCTACAAAACTGAGGTACTTCCCTGATGGGAGGGGTTATATGGAGGGGAACTGTCTTCCATTGGTTGTGCCAGTGTCCAATCACCGCTGGTGACCCTTAACCCATTATGTAATGACTAGCTCTGTGTCCCGTGGTGTACTCCAAGAAAAGGATTTTACAGGTAAGCTGTTATAAAAATCCTATTATAGATGACATCCTCCTCCTATGGGATGAAAATAGCCTTAGAGAATTTATGGATTCCCTCAATAACAATAATAGGGTCATTGTATTGAATTTTGAGGTCAGTAGAGAGGAGGTACACTTCCTGGACTTAAGGATAAGATTTGAGTCAGATGGGTTGATTACTTCAACTTTTTTCAAACCCACAGATAGGAATTCCTGCATCCCCTTAGATAGTTGCCACCACAAAACGTGGCTTGATGCTGTCCCTAAGAGCCGGTTCACACAGGGGCGACTCGTTAGGCGACTAAGCCACCTGACAAGTCACCCTCTGCTCTGTTCAATGGAACCGTTCTAATAGGAGCGACTCAAGTTGCTCCGACTTAGAAAAAGGTTCTTGTACGACTTTGGGGGCGACTTGCATTGACTTCAATACAGACGTAATTTTGCAAGTCGCCTCTGACGTCGTCTTGAGATTGCCTTGCCGAGTCGACCCCAAAGTCATGCCGCCCCTGTGTGAACCGGGTCTCCGGGACAGTATACTAGGTTGAGATTGAATTGCATGAAGGTAGAAGAATTTAATGAACAAGCAATGACATTGACCAAAAGATTTACGGATAAGGAATATGAGGTAAATTCCCTTAATGAGATGGTTAATAAAGTCCAGCAGACTGATAGGAGCCTGTTGCTTAAAACTCGACTGACTGGAGAAGGTACACAGAGGGCCCTAAGGAGCCCTTTGTGCCTTTCATCACAAGCTATTCGACACAACATTGGAGAATAAAAAATCTTATCCAGAAACACTGGCATATTCTATGTAACAATAGAATACTTGGATCCTCCTTGCCTTCTAAACCGCAGGTTGTATTTAGAGGGGTCCAGTCACTTAAGGACAGGATTGCCCCTAGCGTATTGAACCCACCATCTAAACCTACACCCATTTTCCAGAATTTATTTGGGTTCTACCAATGTAGGAAAGTATGTGCCATTAATGGCTGTCGGCATAGAAATAGTAGAGAATTCACAGCCACCAGTTCCTCACGTGTTTTAAAAAATAAAACTTTTTTTTTTTATTACTTGCTCTACTACGGGGGTGGTCTATCTGCTTCAGTGTCCCTGTGGACTCCAATATGTGGGCAGGACAAAGCGGGCATTGCAAGTAAGACTTAACAAACATAATAAGATTAGGAAGGGCTTTCCGAAGCATTCTGTTGCGAAACATTATGCTTTGGTACACAATAAAACCCCCAGAAATACGATCTTTTATGGTATAGGACAGATACACCCCACCATGGAGGGCGCAGCTGAGAGTGGCATTGTTACGCAAGTGACAGTGTGGTGTGAGGTTGGCTGGTCCTTCGTCACGAGTTAGCGAGGAGGGCAGGGATCTGTTCACTAGTTAGGGGGATCTCACAGCTTGAGATAAAATGGGATTTATAAAGTGGGATGCTTCTTCCCCCCTAGGCCTGAACGTAGATGTAGACGTTAATGCCTTTGTAGATAACTCCTAGGTTCTTTTTATAATCTTGGGGAACAACTTTTTGAATACTGGTCTATATCCATTTTGAAATAGTGTTTTTTTTTGGTGTTAATTCATTTGTTTTAACACAATACATATGCAAAAAAAATAAACCTTATACGTCAGCATGTACACCTTTGAGACTAAGATAAGAGATGTCTTATAAGAGAAGATTTTATATTGTTAAGTATATATAAAAATCTTTTTAGAAATTGGTCTCTAGGGGGTCTATGGTAGAGTACCCCCTGCTATACATTTTACTAAGGTTTCTGTTTCCTAACACATATTTCCCTTATATTTAATGAGGAGTATATATTGGTGTAATTTGTAGACTTACCTCTAGAGGGCAACGGAAGGATTTTTATGGATGGACTTTATTGTCCGTATTTAGAGCAAATTAATCCTGTCAATTTGTGCAATTCTTAGGTTAGGATCCTTTTTAAAAATAACAACACCAATCATAATAAGAATCCCTCTTAGAAATATACATTTTTGTAATCCGTTTTTTCTTTATGTCCGTTACGGATAATGAGAGGGAGTCGAGTTCAAAGATTAAATTCGAAAGGTGTCCAGCTTACTCTCATAGGGAGGCTCGATGCATTGTAACGCTAGATAGCCAAAACGAGGCTTGGTTTTCCTATTAAGCCCTCACAAGTATCTGGTAAGCAGGCATTTTCTTTGGTGGTGGTCACATATGGTGTCAGCCGCACAGGAGACCAGGAATGCTTGGAGTGCATATATGAACTTGGATTGAGCATTTGGGAGTGCGATTATGATGAGATCCCTGCCCTCCTCGCGATGAAGGACCAGCCAACCTCACACCACACTGTCACTTGCGTAACAATGCCACTCTCAGCTGCGCCCAGCACAAAGATTTTCCAGCTTGCAGAACCACAATCTAAGTGCCAGCAGCCTGAGAAAGATTGTCACTGGGCTAATTACGCAATTAACCCTTAAACTGCCACCACCCCCGTTTTTAAAAGGCCTGAGCTGGGGGAGACTCATGAGTTTAGCAATACCAATTATAATTTCAGAATAAGCCACTGCAACACACACTGCCACCACAGACAGGTCTGCTCAGAGGTCTTACTCTACAATGCACTTCAAGGAGGCAGGTTCGTTTATAGCTTGCATTAAGAGCTTTCGAGACAGGGTTAACACTTTTCATCATAAAGGTTTATTATGAAAAGGGCAAAGTTGGTGCAAATAAAACATTTACAGAAAAAAGATGTTGCAAAAGAGACAACGACAATATACAGCCACAAATAAGTAAGGTAGAATTGGGGAAGAAGAATACTTGCAATTAAATGTCGGAGGGTTGATCAGAGTTCGATCGATGAGCTAGGTTCTCAACATTGGCAGATGTTCCTGCTTGGATGTTAAAAGGAGAACTGCCCATTGTCTTGGCATCTCCTCTGTTCTGTCAGATCAAAGGGGTGTTGACAGCAACCAATCGTCTGGTCATCTTGTTTAGGGGTTGGTTGCTGGGAGGGGTCTACATTCATGACCATGTCCCAGGTACACTTTGTTATACATGTTCATATATCTGCATCTCTAATGTTTACAGACTGTGAATATCCATATTATTGTTCATTGTGACATTTGCTTCAGAACAAGTACACACGTCAGGTCTCCAATGTCTAGTTTATCTAAAAGGAATAAGGGGTTCCAGTGGTTTCCCATATTATCTGACATAGGGGTGTCTGGACTTGAAACGTTACAAATTATCTGAGGAAACCAAATATGTCCATATTATGGCAGTGCTATTATTTATTTGGAAGTTATGAAACATGCTGAGCTTTCATATTTATTCCAAGGTTTAAACTTTTATGGGTACTAAAAAAAAAAAAAAAAAAAAAAAAAAAAAAAAAAAAAAGGTATTTATGACCGGTATCTATTGGTTCTCTAAATTGAGAGGGTGACAGTTTTACCATAGGTCTGGACATCCTGGACAGACCTAGCTTGGTTCTGCTTTCTCTGATATAATGTCTCATTTGAAGTATTAAGCCTATGAATTCCTGAACAGAAGGGTGGAGGGAGGGAGTTTAATTTCTGCTGCAATGTTACACTGTTCGCTAAGCTGTCATGGTTGCCGAAAGTTTCTCAAACAACATGGCCACTAGCTACAGCTTTTCGTGTGTCCAGTACGTGATATTGTTACAGTGATACCTTCTGTTTTCCCACTATCTTGGCCCTACATTCTTCTTCCTTCTATTACACAGGATTGTGCAATATTGGATGATAATACTGATCTATTTTTCTTCAGTGAAGATGGACTTTGTTTTATTTTTATTGCACTGACTAATGCATATGTTCATGATTATTATTCTTCTCTAAAGGTTATGTGCAGCTCTGTTTTTTTAGCTTAACCAACCATAGAGGTGAGGAAATTTTATTATCACACTGGTAATATTATGCCAGCTACTCTTAGAAGTGATTCCCATTTCTTTCTTTCTGCATAATTGAAATGTCCTTCTCAAACTAAGGGTCCTTTCAGACATGCGGATCCCCTAGAGATCAGTTCCTTTCATATCCGCTTGCTCAGCGGGGGATCGCTCCGTTGATCCACGCTGAGCCGGTGGATGACAGGGTGGTCCCCGCACACTGTACAGGGACCGCCCTGTCAGATCTCCGCTCTCCCCTATGGGGGGGGGGGGGGGGAAATCGAATGAACATGGACCGCCTGTCCGTGTTCACCCGACCCGCTCTGCAGATGGATAGAAAAGTACCAGTTACTTACTGGTAATGGTCTTTCTGGTAAGTCTTTCAGGACGGCACAATGAGAGATGACTGGTCCACCTGACAGGAAACACAATCAAAGAGGTTAAAACCCCACCCCCTCCCTGTGCTCCTCAGGTTTGTGAAAAAGTACTCCACACTAGTGCACGAGAGTAAAAACAACATACCACAACAACTTATATATATATATATATATATATATATAACAATATACTTAACCAGAGCGGTGGGAAGTAGGCCTGCCGTCCTGGAAGACTTACCAGAAAGACCATTACCGGTAAGTAACTGGTACTTTTCTCAAGACATCTTCCAGGACGGCACAATGAGAGAGAAGCAAGTAACTTGCAGGCCTACCTTAGGGTGGGACGACCGCTTACAGGACCTTCCTACCAAATGAGAGGTCCTGAGGCGACAGCAACTCCACTCTATAATGTTTCAAAAAAGTGTTCTGGCTTGACCATGTCGTAGCTTGGCAAATTTGTTCGACCGAAGCTCCGGCCCTTTCTGCCCAGGAGGTCGCCAGAGACCAAGTGGAATGTGCCTTAATCTTCGGCGCTGTTTTAGCAGCTTGGTCATAAGCTAGGGAGATTGCTTGTTTTATCCACCTAGCTATGGTTACTCTAGAAGCCTGTTGGCCCTTTTTCTGACCAGAAAAATTAATAAATAAGTGGCTGGATTTTCTGAAAATGCTAACTCTATCCAAATAAGAAAGCAGACACCGTCTGACATCCAAACAATGAAAGGAAGCCTCCCTTTCATTCTGGGGATTGGAACAAAAAGAAGGGGAGTATTATTTCCTGTGTTCTATGAAATTTTGATACTACCTTGGGAAGGTACAGGGGGTCCTGCCTGAGAACAACCCTGTCATCAAATAAACGAAAAAATGGCTCTTTAATTCACAGAGCCTGCATGTCACCTACTCTTTTGGCTGTCGTTATCGCCAGAAGAAAGGTAAACTTAACTGTGAGAAGTTTTTTTTTATTACAAACGTTTTTTATTTATAGAAAAGGCAAGAAAATAGTACATACACATAAAAATCTGCGTATCACATAGTACCAGTTAGACTGCAAACATAAATGTCAACGCAGTGACAAGAAAAGAAATAGAGAGAGATCAACAAACAACAAAAAAAAAAAATATATATATATCTATATAAGAAAAATAAAAAAGGTGACGTTGAAGCATCTGAGAGAAGCCGAAGCCGGTTTGTAGAGGATCTACAGGAGACATAGTTGTCTACGTGCGGTGAGGCAAACCAGTGAGGGGGATTATCCGCCTCCCACAGACTAAAGCTGTTGGGGAGTTTGCGTCCATAGCTAAGATTGTGGCAATAAAATATGTCTTTGGGAGGTCCAGGGATCCCACCTACGGTCAAATAGGGGCATCCTATCATTTAGTGTGTAGAGAATCCTTTCCATTATCATAATAGAGTCCATTCTATGGAGGACGGAGGAGATAGGGACAGTAGGGGACTTCCAATGTAGGGCAATGGCCCATAGAGCGGCCAAGCAAATTGTGTGGATAAGGCCTTCCTCAGAGGGAAGCATACCCGGGATAGATGCTCCCAGGAGGCACATAGAGGCCGTAAGATGTATTGGAGCACCTGATAGAGCCGTTGCTATGGCCGTCACCTTGGTCCAAATGTGGGACAGATTATCACAGTCCCAGAACACATGCAGAAAGGTCCCAGGCAGGGGACAGCCTCTGAAGCATAGGTCAGAGGTACCCGGAAAAATAGAATGAAGTCTAGATGGTGTATAGTACCACCTGGTAAGTATTTTATACGCTGTTTCTCTGACCGCTAGGGATTTAGACGCTTTGCGAAGGTTAGTCAGCATAGTGTCCCAGTCATCTGGGTCAAAAAGTTCGTTGCAGTCAGCCTCCCATTTATGTTTATATGGGACCTCCCCAGGAAACAGTGTATTAATTGCTGATCTGTAGAGGATAGAGATAAGCCCCTTTCCCCTGGGGGAGTCACGGCAGATGTGTTCATACGTGGTAGAGGGGGCTGCTGGGGAGAGGGCGAAGTGGGAAAGATAAAAGTGTCTAATTTGCAGATAACGGAAGTGTTCTCTAAGTGGGATTTGTTTATGTGTGCGTAATTGGTCAAATGAAGCAAAAGAGTTGCCCATCTGCAAGTCCGCCAATGTGACCATGGAGTTAGATATCCACCAAGAGAATCCCTCAGAGTTCTTAAAGGCCAAAGTAAATAAGGGCTCTCCTACAAAGGAGGAGCCTCGGGGAGCGTGGGACACCAGGCCTAGTTTATGTTTGTATCTGTACCATAGGGTAAGGGAGTGAGCAACTAGGGTGTTAAGAGACATAATTTCATGGGCCACTTTAGAAGGGGACCAAAGTAGACTAGAGAGCCTGTACGGAGCGATGGCATGTGATTCAAATTCTACCCAGGGTACATTAGAGTCAGGGATGTTCCATTGTGCTATCTGGGAGAAGCGAGCCGCAAGGAAATAGAGCCAAAGATTTGGCAGGCCTAGCCCCCCAAGTGTTTGTGGGATGAACACAACGTGTCTGGAGAATCTCGGCCGTTTGTTCTGCCAGATAAATTTGTGGATATCTTGTTGTAGCCTATCTATAAAAGCTTTAGGGATCATGAATGGAAGGGCTCTAAATAAAAATAGGAGTTTGGGTAGGAGGGTCATTTTGATCGCCGTGACTCTCCCGAGGAACGATATGTGGTAGGTGCTCCACAGCTTAAGCAGGCTACGGAGACGGGACACACATGCCGGATAATTCGCAGCAAAAATGGAGGACCAATGTGGCGTGATATAGATGCCTAAATATGGTATTTTGTCAGTAGACCATTGCAGGGGGAAGGAGCCCTGGAGAGTCCCACACTGAGCCGGGGGAATATTGATTGGTAGTGCTGTGGATTTGGACATGTTAACTGTGAGCCCAGAGATGGATGCGAATCGGGACAACAGGGTGAATAGATTGGGCAGGGAAATTTGGGGTTGGGTTAGAAATAACATGACATCATCTGCATACAGAGATGAGATGTGGTGGAAGCCATGGGGTATCCGGATATATAGGGGTGTTGTTTAATTGCGGTGGCAAGGGGCTCCAGGGCCAGGGCGAATAATAGAGGCGAAAGTGGACATCCCTGCCGGGTGCCCCTGCCCAGTGTGAAAAACTCTGAGCTGCAACCTGGAATTTTGATTCTAGTTTGAGGGTGATGGTAAAGGGCCTGGACCCCCAACAAAAACTCATCCCGAAAACCAAGCCTTTGAAGCACAGCAAATAAATAAGGCCATAAAACGCTGTCGAACGCCTTATTAATATCCAAGCTAAGAAGGAGGACGTGTTTCTTACATATATTAGCGTCTTGGAGAACATCAAGTGTCAAACGAATATTGTCTGTGATGAGTCTATTGGGTATGAAACCCGATTGGTCAGGAGAGGTTAGTGTTTCAATGATAGCGGCTAGTCTGTCAGCTAGGGCTCGACTAAAAATTTTAAGGTCATTATTAATGACCGAAATCGGCCTATAGTTTTGGGGGAGGGAGTGGTCCTTGAGAGGTTTGGGTATGAGAGATGTTAGCTAGGGTCATTTCCGAGGGGAACTGTTCCCCCGCAAGTATTTTGTTGAACATGCTAGTGAGACGTGGGAGTAGTATAGGGGCATAATTTTTATAGTAGCTAGCCGTGAAACCATCTGGGCCTGGGGCTACAGAGCGTTTCAGGGATTTGACAACGCCCAGCAGTTCTTCTTCTGTGAAGGGGGCGTTAAGGGAGTTAACTGTGAGAAGTTTAACAGAAATACTGTCCAAAGGCTTAGTTAACTGTTCTTGAACCAAGGAGAGATCCCAGGGTGGAACTCTAGAAATCTGTACTGGGGACATTCTATCCCTAGCCGACAAGAATCTTTTAATCAAAGGGTCCAGAGATAATCTTCTGTCTAGGAAGTAAGATAAGACTGCTACCTGAACTCTTAGTGTCTTGGTAGCCAGCCCCAAATCAACTCCATCCTGGAGAAATTCCAGGATGACCAAAGTTTCCTGTTGGGAAACCTCTTTCTCTAAACACCAGCGAGAGAAGACCCCCCACACCTTAGCATAAAATAGGATTTTTTGTACTCACCGTAAAATCCTTTTCTCTGACATCCATGGACTGACACGGTGTCTCTTTACACGTGGGTTATGTCCCTGCTTGCAGGAGAAGACCTAGGCAGAATGTGAGATGTTATACATACATTCTAAAAACCAGAGCTGAACAGCCCCACCCAGGGGGCGGTCCCTCCGGACATAACCCTCCCACTGCAGTCAGCAGACCTCAGTTCGTAACAAAAGCAGTACAAACTTAAAAGGAAGGGTGGGTGCCGTGTCAGTCCATGGATGTCAGAGAAAAGGATTTTACGGTGAGTACAAAAAATCCTATTTTCTCTTATCATCCATGGACTGACACGGCCTCTCTTTACACTTTACACGTGGGATGTCCCAAAGCAGTGTCAAGAGGGATGGGAGCAGTATAAATGGAAAAACCAAAAACTTCACTCCAAAGAAGGCAGAGCTCCTCAACGGAGGAGTTGCAACTTTAAACAGCGGCCTGAGGAAGCATCCGAAGATGCAGCCACATCAACCTTATAAAACTTAGAAAAGGTATGAACGGACGACCAGGTCGCCACCTTGCACACTTGTGCAACCGACACTTGATGTCGGAAAACCCAGGAAGCACCAATTGTCCTGGTGGAATGCGCCGTAACCGGAAAGGGAGGCGCCCGCCCCTTGAGAGCATAGGCTTGAATGACGGTTTGTCCGATCCACCTAGAAATGGTGGCAGACTAAGCCGCTTGGCCCTGTTTTGGACCAGAGACAGTCACAAACAGTGAGTCAGACTTCTGAATAGAAACAGTAGCAGACAGGTACACCCGCAAGGCTCGTACCACATCCAATGCGTGAAGCGCAAACTCTCTGGGATGCGATGGGTGAGGACACAAGGACGGGAGGACAATGTCCTCATTTAGGTGAAAAGCCGAGACCACCCTTGGTAAAAAGGACGCGGACGCAACACCGCCTTATCCTTAAGGATGACTAAATATGGCGACTTGCAGGACAAGGCTGCCAACTTAGACATTCGTCTAACAGAAGTGATCGCCACTAAAAAGGCCACCTTTTGAGACAAAGTCAAGAGGGGAATATCCCTGATATTCCCAAAAAGGAGGTTCCTGGAGGACCAAGAGCACCAAATTCAGATCCCACGGTGGGAGAGGAGGCTTGACAGGAGGGAGCACATGGCGAACCCCCAACACAAGGTGCTAACCAAGAAATGACCCGCTAGAGGTCGCTGAAAGAAGACGGCCAAGGCCGAAATCTGATCCTTAAAAATGGTACTCAAAGCAAGCTTTTGGGTCACTCCACGCTGCGGAAGACGCAGGATTCTGGGGACGGAATACGTCCGAGGACGCCAGTCCAGCTCTTCGCACATGGCGATGTAAGCTTTCCAGGTACGGTGATAGATATTTCTGGAGGAAGACTTCCGTGCCCTAAACATGGTCAAAGTGACCGAGTCCGAGAGACCTCGGTCCCTCAACACCTGGCTTTAAACAGCCATGCCATTAAGGCCAGAGACTGTAAAGCCGGATGAAATATAGGACCTTGAGACAGAAGGTCCTCCCTCATTGGCAACCGCCAGGGAATGTTCGCGACGAGACGTACCAGTGACGCCGAGGCCAATCCGGAGCAATTAGGATTACCGGAGTTCCCTCGGTCGCCACCCCGCGCAGCAGACGAGGGAGCAGCTGCAGCGGAGGATAAACGTATCTCAGGTGATAAGGACCCCATGGGGCCGCCAACGTATCCGAGGCATCCGCCAAAGGATCCCTAGATCTGGCCACAAACCTCGACACCTTGCGATTGAGTCGAGAGGCCATCGGTCCACATCCGGCGTGCCCCACCGTCGGCAAAGGAGCTGAAATTTACAAGGACCACTCTCCGTGGTCCAGCGTCTGGCGACTCAGATAGTCCGCCTGCCCATTATCTATGCCCGGAATGTAAACGGCCTACAGAGCCGGCACGTTTCGTGGTTTAAATACGCCACCGCCGTGGCGGTGTCTGACTGGATCCTGATGGAGCGACCCTGTAATCTCTCCGACCCGAGAAGAGGCACAGTCTGATTACCAATCACTGTTCTGGAAATTACGGGCAAACAAGCTTTGTCCGGAGTCCAAAGCCCTTGGGCCGACAGGACTCCTCAGACTCCACCCCAGCCCGCCAGGCTGGCGTCCGTCGTGAGTACCGTCCATTGGACGGGGAGGAACGACTTTCCGGGCCGAAGAGCCGAGGATCTCAACCACCATGTCAGTGACGCCCTGACCAGGTGACTCACCTGGATCCGAAGATCCAAGGACAACGGGGATTTGTCCCAGGTGGACAAGATCTCCTTCTGAAATGCCCTGGTGTGTGATTGGGCATACGGAACGGCCGCAAAGGAGGCCCCTACGAGTCCCGGGACTCTCATGCAAAAAACGGATTGACGACCATATTCGGGACGTCAGCACCCGCACTGCAGACTGAAGTGTCAGCAACTTTTCCGGAGGTAGGATACCTTTTCCTCCAAGGAGTCCAGAATCAGACCTAGATACTCCAGACACCGAGTCGGGACCAGGACTGACTCCTGAATGTTCAGGAACCACCCAAAGTCCCTGAGGGTCTGATTGACGATAGTCACGCTTTCTTCTAAGTCTGAGACACTTACTGCTCTTAGCAGAAGATCGTCCAGATCGCCCACGATAGCAATGCCTCGCTGTATCAGAAAGGCTAGAACTGAAGCAAGCACCTTGGTGAACACCCTTGGTGCCGAGGCTAGGCCGAAAGGAAGAGCCACAAATCGATAGTGGACTTCGCTGATCGCAAAGCGCAGAAACTTCTGGTGACTTGCGCAGATCAGAACATGCAAGTAGGCGTCCTTGAGTCCAAGAACGCCAGAAAAAAATCCCCTTGACGGAGTGTATTGATCACCTGCGAATGGATTCCATGCGGAACTTTTGCACCTTCACCAAGGCATTCAGGGCCTTGAGGTCCAAGATAGGCCGAACCCCGTCCCTTTTTTGGGACGACAAACAGATTCGAGTAGAATCCTTGAAATCTCTCCTGTGACGGAACCGGCACAATCACTCCGGACCTGATCAAATCCTGTACAGCCCCCAAGAGGGCTGCCCGATGGGTAGGAAGGAGAGGAAGATTCGAGGGAAAGAATCTGTCTGGGGGCCAGGATGGGAATACTATCCTGAGGTGACCACCTCGCACACCCATCGGTCGGAGATTCGGGAAGTCCACCGATCCGTGAACCTGCTAAGTCGTCCCCCCACCCCATAGTCGGGCGGAGGCAAGACTTCACGCGGAGGCGGGCTCGGGAGCCGCTTGTTTGGCTTACGCACCCAGGGACACTTGTGCCCACCAACCGCACTGCCGTCAGTCTGAGAGGGCCTACCCGTGGACTCCGACTGACGAAAAAACCCCTCTTTTTTGCTGGAAAGGAAGGACCCTGTTTGCGGCGGGCCTCCTTACCCTTGCTAGTCTAAGGAAGAAGAGTGCTTTTACCTCCCGTGACATCCTTGACGATGTCATCCAGAGCAGCACCGAAAGGTCTACCACCTTTAAATGGTAGATCTGTCAGGAGCTTCTTAAAGGCTAGGTCAGCAGACCAGCATTTCAACCAGATAAGACGACGCAATACCACCGCCGAGACAGAGGCCCTGGATATTAAAGGGGCCGCGTCTAACGTGGCGTCGCACACATAAACCAGGCCCTGCACCAGTTGGTGGGCCAGAGCAACTGTGTCTGGAGGAAGATTACGCTCCTGTACGGCTAGGTGCAACATTTTTGCCCAACCTCTAAGTGTTTTGGACACAAGGGTCGCCGCTACCACAGGCCGTAGGGCGGATCCCAACAAGGCAAAACATGGCTCTGCTCACCACTTCTGATCTCCTGTCAGTGGGGTCCTCAAACGTAGGAGTCCCCTCCATCGGGAGAGTGATGGCCTTGTTAAACCGGGCGACTGGAGGGTCGACCACTGGGGTAGAAGCCCACTTTTTAAGTAGGGCATCTTCAAAGGAGCATCTGATAGACAAAAGCTGCGGGACCATAAAAATCTTCTGCGGCTTTTCCCAGACCTTATCAATGAGCTGGTCAAAGAAAGTACATATGGAAAAACCTCTTTAGAAGGCCTGGCCTTAAAAGAACCAAAGAAGACTGTATCCGCCTGAGGTTCTGCATCCGCAGCATTTAGCTTGAGAGTGTCCCTCACCGCAGTCATGAGTACACTAACAAGCGCCCTGTCATTTACTGACTCAGAACTGGAGTCTTCCTCACAAGGAATGTCCTGTTCAACACCATCAAAATATTCAGTGCTAGGGTCCTGAGCGGTAGTGGCTAGGCCCATATCTGAATCAGCGCACACCCCTTGCGTAGATAAAATGGGGAGAGGGCATTTTCTTGCTCCCTTGCGCTCGCACACCGCTCCCATCCTGGTCAGAAATGATTCCAGGACTGCCCACAACTGGTCCATAGGGACCGCAGGTGCTGAAGCACTGCCTGTTGCCACTGACATGTTAGGGGAAGCTGGTGACACAGACTCCATATTGTCCCCCTCTGAGACTCCTCAGATAAAAAGTCCACCCACAGGCTGTGCTGACTGAGGAGGGGGCGCCCAGGGGACTCACCAAACCGGACCAGGGACCGCTCAGTTCCACCGTCTGTACCACACTGTGTCAGCGCTGGTGAGCTGTGAGGGGAATGTGAGGAGATTTGCGCTGTTACAGCAGCGCTAGAGGCCAAAACTAGTGCTGAAATGCACACGGGCTACAAGAAAATGGCCGCCGCACTTCACTGAGGCGATCCGCGGCAAGATGACCGCCATGACGCAGTTAATGTGAAAAGAGCACACAGCGCCACTCGGCGCTCAGGCCCCAAGCATATATGCAGACCAGCATGAGCCCCCCCCCCCCAAGAACAGTGTGACCCCCAGGCACCCCACACAGTACAGCGCCAGCAATGGTGACAGAGAGTGACAATGAAATACAGGGGGAGACAGGGAAAATCCCCCACAGAGAAACACACAGCCATTTGTACTCACCTGCAGGCAGGAGAGACTACTTACCCGTCCCCTGAGGGACCCACTGGTGTGTTTCTGACAGGACTATCACAGTGCAGTACTGAGTAGCTGTCGGCCCGGTCCACCGCGAAAGATACAGTCAGTCAGGAACTGTTCAGTCTTGAGAGGACCGTGGGAGCATGAAAGCAAACCCAGCCACCCCTGGAGTCATGGGGTATGTCGTGAACTGAGTCTCACGCCACAAGGCGAGGATCAGCACGCTCGATGGTCGGACAGGGAAGACTATGAGGATATCTTGTACCCAACCTGTTGCCCAGCCGACAGTTGATAGAAGATTCTCAAAAATAAAATAAAAAAAAATTTCCAAAAAAGGAATAAAAATAGGTCAGGAGACTGGCTCCTGAGAGAGCCATGTCTTCTTCTTCAGAAAAAAAACTGAGGTCTGCTGACTACAGTGGGAGGGTTATGTCCGGAGGGACCGCCCCCTGGGTGGGGCTGTTCAGCTCTGGTTTTTAGAATGTATGTATAACATCTCACATTCTGCCTAGGTCTTCTCCTGCAAGCAGGGACATAACCCACGTGTAAAAGTGTAAAGAGACGCCGTGTCAGTCCATGGATGATAAGAGAAATACGCCTGGTGACCTCCTTTCTATTAGAGAGGAGAGTGGTGATCACTCTCTGAACAGCCCTTCTCTTGCAGGTTCTGCCTTTCAAGCACCAGGCCGTCAGTTTGAAGAAGCTGGGCTCTGGGTGGAAGACCGGACCCTGATGCAGAAGGTCTGACCGAACTGGTAGGCGGAGAGGGGGAGCTACAGACCAGTTCTCCAGAGTCGGAAACCAGGCTCTCTTGGGCCACCAGGGGGTGACCAAAATGAGACGGCTTTCTGAGAGGTCCAGCTTCTGCAGGATCCTCGGAATCAGACCCAGAGGGGGAAATGCACAGGCCAGACGAAAATTCCACACCTGGGCCAGCGCATCCACTCCTTCTGAGCCCCATTCCCGGGTCAGGGAAAAGAATCTCTCTAGCTTTCTGTTTTCCCTGCGGGCGAAGAGGTCTATCTCCGGTTTGCCAAACTGTTGGCACACCAGATCGAACACCTCTGGCTTCAACTCCCATTCTCCCTGGAGAATTGGGTGGCGACTTAAATAGTCCGCCTCTACGTTGTGAACCCCTTTTATGTGAACCGCTGTGATAGAGGGAATCCGGAGCTCTGCCCAGCTCAGGATCTCCAGAGACAAGGCCAGAAGGGTACGCGACCTGGTACCTCCCTGATGGTTCAGGAATGCCACCGTGGTGGCATTGTCGGATAGAATCTGGACCTCTCGGCCCTTGACTTTCTCCTTGAAGGCCCTTAGGGCCTCCCGGACCGCCAATAATTCCCGGAGGTTTGAGGAGGCGCCCTTCTGATCCCGGTTCCAGGACCCCTGAGCTCGGAGCTCGCCTAAGTGAGCCCCCCAACCCCAGGCGCTTGCGTCTGTGGTTATCCTGAGAGGGTTGGTCTGACTCCACAGACGACCCACCTGCAAATTCTGAGGAAGGAGCCACCACCTCAGAGACTCCTTTGCTACAACTGGGATGGGGACCCTGTAGTCTAGAGATTCCCTTGATCCGTCCCAAGAGGATAGAAGGAATTTTTGGAGAGGTCTGGAGTGGAGCTGAGCCCACGGCACCGCTGGGATGCAAGAGGTCATTAGACCCAGCACCCGCATGATGCTACTGAAGGAGGATTCCTCTGCCTCCAACATAGACCTGACCGTTGTCACAAGACTCTGAAACTTGTCCTGGGGTAAAACAAGTTTCCTTTCCAAGGAATCCACTAGGAACCCTAAGTAAAGTTTCTTCTGTTCTGGGACCATTGAGGATTTTTCTTTGTTGATGATCCACCCCAGGGTTTCCAAGGTGCTCACAACTTTTGTCAGGTCTGCGAGAAGGAGCTCTCGACTCTGATTGTAGAGAAGCAGATCGTCGAGGTAGGGGACTACTGCTATACCCTGCAGGTGCAGGTAAGCGATTACCTCTGCCATGATCTTTGTAAAGACTCTTGGACTGGAGGTCAGACCGAAGGGAAGTGCAGCAAACTGCCAATGCTGCACTCCCTGGGCAGAGGTGATTGCAAACCTGAGGAAAGCCTGATGTGCCGGGAATATCGGGACGTGGAGATAGGCGTCCTTTAGGTCGATGGTCACCATGAACACCCCCGTCAGAAGGAGCTTTCTGAGAGTGTACATCCGAAACCTCTTGTGACGCAGACAAGCGTTTAAAGGTCTCAGGTTTATTATAAGCCGATGCTTCCCTGACGGCTTTGGGACAACAAAAATATGGGAATAGACACCCATACCTTGTTGTTCTGTAGGTACCGGGATAACTACTCCCTGCCTTTCCAGTTCTGAGACATTCTGTACCAGACCTGCAGCTTTTAAGGGGTCCCTGGGTAGGTGTGTGACCAGAAACTTCGGGGGAGGGGAGTGAAGGAACTCTAGTTTGTAGCCCTCTTTTAAAATTCGGAGGACATGGGGGCTCTGAGTTATGCTTTCCCACCTGGGGAGAAACTGGGAAAGCCTTCCCCCTACCCTTACGTCACTTAGAGTTCTTGTCATTAGGCTTTTGGCTGGAGAAAAGGATACCTCCCTTCTGTTTGTCCTTGGCAGTACTCCACCTCCTAGTATTGACAGGTCTTTTGTCTGAAGACCGGTTCTTACCCTGGGGGCCTCGAAAAAAACCTCCTTTTTTCCCCTTTTAGGTTTGGTAGGAAATTTCTTGCCCTTTTCGGTGGACCTTGACAGGGCTTGGTCAAGTCCTGTACCGAAAAGAAGGGAGCCCTCGAATGGGAGACCACATAAACGGGTCTTGGATGCACTATCACCATCCCAGGTTTTGACCCATACAGCTCTTCTTGCAGAGTTTAAGAGGGCTCCAGTCTTTGCGGTGGTTCTTACGGTTTCTACCGCTGCATCCGCTAGGTACGCCACCGCACTACCTTTTAGTTGCAACGACTCCAGGACTTCCTTGGATTTGGAAGTATCTGAAACGTGGTCCATTAATTTGGAGATCCATGAATCCGCATTCCTGGCTACGCATGCTGAGGCCAGTGCCGGGCTCATGGCTGCCGCATTGGCTTCCCAGGTCCTCCGCAAGGTGGTCTCAGCACGCCGGTCCATCTGATCTTTGAGGTTACCAGTATCCTCAAAGGAGAGGTCTGACTGTTTGGATACCTGGGCTAACGAGGCGTCCAATCTGGGTGTTTTGAAGAACCTATCTTCATCTTCCTCCTTAAAAGGGGCACCTACGCTTCCACGTTTTTGGTCTTCGAAGCTTCCTTTCAGGATCTTTCCACTCTTGAAGGATGATATCCTTCAGTGCCTGGTGAACGGGGAAGGTTCTGGGTTGAGACTTCAACAAACCCCGGTACATTCTATCCTGTGCGGAAACCTGTTCCGCTGGCTCCTGGATCTCCTCGGAAGCGTAAATCGCCCCAAGGAGGCCCTCCAAATCGTCGGCCGAGAAAATGTGCCTTCCTGGCCTGGAGCCCTCTTCCTCTTCCTCTGCTTGACTATTAACCAGACCCTCATCAGATACTTCCCTATCCGAGATATCTGAATCCTCCTCCGGCTCTGAACCCTGTACAGATAAGGATTTTTGAAGCTCCGGACGCCTTTTAACCACCCTGGGGAGTCAAGGAGCTCTCCTGAGAGGAAGAGCCCCCCCCACTTGTCTGAGGCTCTGGTTCCCTAGACCTGAGTGAGGACTGAAATTCCTTAAGTGTGGTCAGCATCTGGGTCTGGACAGAAAGGAAGTCTTTCATGACCTGAGATGTTTCTTTTCCAGCCAATTTCTGAATGCATTTAAGGCAAAAAGGTCTGGAATAATCTGGAGGCAACCTATCGTTGCAGTAGCCACATCTTTTGAGGCGAGCAGGGGTTTTAGAGGGACGGCTGGCAGCCCCCTGGGCAGTGACGTCCCCTCCTGCAGAAAAAAAATATACACAGGTATAGGGCTGGGCGATTTCCCCCCCAAAAAAAATCTGCGATTTTTTTTATAAAAAACTCGATTTACGATTCGATTTTTTTTTTTATTATATTAATTAAAGTGCATCAACAAACAAAATTGCAAAGGCAAACCCTTTCTCTAACTGCAAAGTCAGTGTGCAACAAACACACAATATAATCCAGCGCTCATGGAACATACATTATTAACTATTGAAAACTCTTGAAACTCTGTGTGTGATTCCTTCTGTCCCAGCCTTGCTGCGATCCTGGCTCTGCATCCTTTTGGGTTGGAGGGCCCTCCACACGCTGGTCTGCCTGTTGTCCATCATTCAAGGTACTGTGCTCACATGGACATCATGCCACAGGCTTTGTTTTGACTTTTTTAACCCCTCCTTGCTCCACGGATGTCACTGCAAGTTTAACAAGGTTTGTCACCACTGGCAACTGGAGAGTTAAGATTCATTTGCCCTCTGCACATTTGGGATTGGATCCCTCTCTTTATTGTGATTAATAAATGGACTAAGCTTTTTTATCAATTCTTCAAGAGTTTTCAATAGTTAATAATGTATGTTCCATGAGCGCTGGATTATATTGTGTGCATGTTGTGTATTTTGTACTTCTGGGTATGGATTTTTTCATGCTGCGCTGGATCCTGTTTTTTCCCCCTTTTGGATACTTTGTACTTCCCAAAATATTTGGGATTTTTTTCTTATTATTATTATTATCCATTATATTTTTTCCTTTATCCATCAATTTAGCGCTTGTGACCTTTTGTTGTTTTTTGCAGTGTGCAACAAAGATTGTTAAACATCCAAATTATTAATACTGTATTTGGATTTAGCTACTAAAACAACAAAAAATCATGAGGTTACTCTTAGTTGAATTGAACTGTGTCCATGCCTCACTGTGCCCGTGTCTCACTGTGCCCGTGCCTCACTGTGCCCGTGTCTCACTGTGCCCGTACCTGATGCAGATTTTCATGGTATACGGATTTTACTGCTACACCGGTGGCCATTCCAGTATTCAAAAGCCGCGCCTCCTCCTCGTCTGTGATAGGCGGAACACTCAATTTCCCAGCATTCAGTGTTCCGCCTATCATGGTCATCCTCATAACACAGACGAGGATGAGAGGATGTCCGTGATAGGCTGAATACTGCCTGCTGTAAAATTGAGTGTTCCGCCTATCACAGACGACGAGGACTCGGGAGGCGCGGCTTTTGAACACTGCAATGGCCGCCGTCTGTCTGCATGACACGCTGATCAGGTAGGCAGACGGCGGCTGCAGCGAGTAGATGTAATTGGGGTAACGCTGCCCAGTGGCATTCCGGATACGCCCCCTGCAGTCCTGCTACGGAAACTTTGAAGGGAAAAAAAAAAATCAAAAAAAATCGATTTTCTTCAAATCTGAATCGATTTGAGCTCAAAACTCGATTCAAGATTAAAATCGATTTTTTTCCCAGCCCTACACAGGTATAATTTTTAGCACTAAACGCCCCTGTGCAGAGCAAAGAGGGAAGAGTCGGGGTACCTCCCCCATCATAACCCCTGCTGGCTGGGTAGGACTCACCTCCAGTGGCCTCCTCTGTAGCCTTGGCCGCACCGGGCCTTTCCTCATGCTCCATGCGCCGTCCGGGCTCGAACTGTGCCGCGTAGAGCAAACAGGAGGAATGGGCGCCTCTTTTCCTGGCATCTTTATAGCGGAAGCTGGCTGAAAAAAAGACGCCGGCCGTCGCCATCTTGCCGTAGACCGGAAGTGGCGCGGCACGCGGTGACGTCATTCCGGGAGCTAGAGGAGGAAAAACAATGAGTCCTCCAGGCAATGGGAAGATGGCGGCGCACATGCCTGAGCGGCGCCAACAGCCAGAACAGCCCTTAACCGCTGAGTTCACCACCGCATCAGCGGGAGACCTGCCAGCCCCCCCCCCTCCAGAGTGGACATCCAAACAGGTAGGGGGGAAAAAAGAGGAATGTATGGCCCCTGAAGCTTCCAGGTACCCTGCACCTTAGGGCTTCAGAAAACTCAGGGGGGTGGGAATAGCCTGGAAGAACCCCCCTAAGCGTGCAAAGACAAAGGGGACCCCCCAGGAAGGATGAGCCCATCCTGCTAGGTCCAGAGGCTTCCCAAGCATTCGACCCAGGTCCCAGGGGGAGACCTCCAGCACCAGGCCTTAGGTCTTTAGAAAAAAACAAACGTTTCGCTGTGGGGAAACACAATCAAAAACTGAGGAGCACAGGGAGGGGTGGGGTTTTAACCTCTTTGATTGATTATGTTTCCTGTCAGGTGGACCAGTCATCTCTCAATGTGCCGTCCTGGAAGACTTCTTGAGAAAAATAGGATTTTCCTCCGTCTGCAGAATCGGAGCATTGCGGACACTGATGAGATCGGGTGTCAGCGGATGTTCATCCGCTGACACCGGCTATCTCATAGGGATACATGTATGTCCCTTTTCATCCGTAAATGGATGGATGAAAAAGCGGACATACGGTCCGCATGTGTGAAAGGGGCCTTAGTCACAAAATTTAAGTACATCTGTCACAAACCAGGCATTTCACATTAGGCATATGATGAAGAAAAACAGAAGTAAACCTCAATAGAATGTACAGTATCTCACAAAAGTGAGTACACCCCTCACCTTTTTGTAAATATTTTATTTTATCTTTTCATATGCAATGTAAAGTAGTGAGTGTACAGCTTGTATAACAGTGTAATTTCCCCTCAAAACAACTCAACACACAGCAATTAAAGAGGAAGTAAACCAATGTTTAAAAAAAAAAAAAAAAAACTGCAAAAGAAAGCCATAATGAGCTAGTGTGCACACTGTATATAGTGTATGTCAAACAGAGGACCCGCATGCTGAATCCGGCCCACCAGGCCTTGTTACGTGACCCTCGCAACCAGTTTTGCAGCCGGCTAAAACTCTTCTGCCACCTTCGGCTCTCACTCTCCGCTCCCTGTTGTCACTTGTAAACACAAAACGGACAGCTTTGCTCTCATTGGCGCCTGGATCTAACAGATCCTTACATGCAATAACGGCAGGGCAATGCAAGGCATTGGCTCCCGCTTCTGTTAATCAAATCTAGTGACACAGGGGGGCAGAGTCCTGCTGTCTGTGTCAATGGATCGCGCCTGCACGGAATGCAGGTCTCTGTGAGGCACTAGAGAAGAGGAGGAGCCAGGAGCGCTGCTGAGGGACCCCAGGAAAAGAGGATCAGGGCCGCTCTGTGCAAAACTCTTGCACATAGGAGGGAAGTAGAACGTTTATTTTAAAAAAAAAACAAAAAACCTTTACAACCCCTTTAGGGCTGGGTTCACACTGGTGTGATGTTAGACATCGCATGCGATTCGCACTGCTGTGCAGATCACGTGCAAGGTCTGTGCGATGTAGGGCTGCAACTAACAATTATTTTCATAATCGATTAGTTGGCAGATTATTGTTTCGATTAATTGGTTAATAACCTTCAAAAAAGGTAATTTTGCTGCAATTTGCATTTTTACATTTTTTTTGGACCAATTTGTTGTTGGGCAGATTAAAAAACACAAATTGCCACAAAAACGCATTGCATGCTTTTCTGCAGCTTCTCCATTGAAGTATATTGAACCAAAAAAACAAAGTAGCACCGTTTTGCGTAAAAAAAAAAGTCCTTGCCCTTTCCAAATACGCTACAGCTGAAAAAATCATGGATGTGAACGTGTCCCATAGGAAACCATGTAAATAAACTGTAGTGTGTTTCTGCAAAAAGCACCAAAAAAAAACACAGAGGTGTGACCCAGGCCTGAGATATTTAGTAACATAATGGGTTAAAAAACTAAAATTAGTACAAAAGGAGCAAAAAATCTCTACTGTAAGGGTCCTTTCACACGGGGCGGATCCGTGCAGATCCGCCCCGTGAAGCTCCGCTTGCTTAGCGGGGATCGCTCCGTTGATCCCCGCTGAGCCGACGGATGACTGGGTGGTCCCCGCACACTGTGCAGGGACCGCCCTGTCAGAGCGCCGCTCTCCCCTATGGGGAATCGGATGACGACGGACCGTAGAGTCCGTTGTCATCCGATCCGCTGACGGAAGGAAAAATAGGGTTTTCCTCCGTCACACTTTGGCGGAGCGGATGTCAGCGGACATGTCTCCGCTGACATCCGTGCCTCCATAGGGGTGCATGGAGGATCCGTTTCAGGTCCGCCTAAAAAACTGACAGGCGGACCTGAACGGACCTCCGTGTGAAAGAGCCCTAAGGGGTTCATTTTTTCACTTTGGGACAGTGAAAGTAATATTTACAGTAGGGATTTGCTCTTTTTGTACTATAAAGGGCTAATTTCAGTTTTTTTTAACCCCATCATGTTACTGGCCGATTAATTGATTATGAAAATGGTAATCAATTAATCAATTCGTTGTTTCGGCCCTAGTGCGATATGAACTCAGACATACAGATTGTATGGCTGAATTTACATTGCTTGCTCACCAAAATGATGCAGGTCCCTTTTTTTTTGGTCTGCGCTGCATTCGGATTGCATGGCTATTCACACCTATGCGATGCGATTCCTGCACCATTTGGCAGTTCACACTGCGATACGATTTGGGGTGTCATTAACTTTACATTGACACCCGCAGCGGTTCGCAGAGTGACAGCCGCCGGCAGGTGACGTGATGCGGGAACCTGTACTGGAATCGCTCTGGTTCTCGCATCACATATATGTGAACCAAGACTAACAGTGGTCCAACCTGTGAGCCCTGCCAAAGTTGACTTGAGTTTTGGGTGGATGGCAGCAATAGTCTTGTGCCCTCATAATCCCACCAATAACGATGGGAAGGGAGACACACGCCAGTCCTGGAAAGTGCTGGGACAGACCGCAGAGGGGTACCTCTGATCCCCACTCCAAGCACCTCCTACATCATCTGGGATGGGATTAATAAAAAGGGGGTCTCCCCCCCCCCCTGCATTCTTCATTCATGTTACCCAATGGAGATTACAGCGACAGGGGTGAGACTCACATGCTGCACAAACCACCAGGCCAGTTTCGCCCACCCAAGCTGTTACTCCAGTGCCCCTTTAATTGTATGATCCTCCTGGTGTATGGGAGCTGCAGCCTGGGACAGCATTGTCCATCAGATGGACGCCTTCAGAGACACACACTGTGGAAATATTGTCTGAGTATAGCCCCTGCATCACCTAGTAAGACCAAGGGGCTTCTCCCTGCCTCGCCTACCTTACAGCGGTGCCCAGACCGAACATCATGCTGGGCTGCCCCGGCCAGGCGGCAGATAGTCAGCGCTGGAGCATAGATAGGCACACGTACAACTCCCGTGCTGCTACAAGACCCCCGGATGACATCACGGTCATGTGACCGGGCACAGGCCGCACATCGCTGGGTCATGTGACCGCTCGCTGTAGAAGAGGTGGGGGTGGAATGGTGGGCAGGGGAGTGTTGGCATTCCACCGTGCACCTAGGCAACTGCTAAGTAGCATTGTTTTCCCAACAAGCTATACTCACCAGTGTCTATCTGTAACAAGGAAGACTTGGCTGAGGGGTTCGTGTACCCAGGGGAGGTAATTGTAATTCAGGTTGATTTCGAGGGACTGTCCCTGATTTAGAGCAATGTCCTTCTTTTCCCCTCATTTTGGTCTGATCTATAAAGTTGTATATAAAATGCACTTTTTATCTATCAAAAAGCATTTTCCAGCGCTAAACCTTTCATCTGATTCCTAAATTGCTGCATTTGTAAATTCCAAAAGCCAATATAAAGGAACAATAGTAAAAAAAAGCACCTTGTTTTTTTGTACAATTCTCCTTTAATGGGGCGTGGCAGGGGGCGTGTCCTATGCCTGCATACTTTTGCCGATAGGTGTCCCACATTCCCATCTCAAAAAGTTGGGAGGTATGTAATATGTATATAGCTGAACCTCACTCAAAAAGTCAAATCACATTGGTTTTCTTCCTGCTCCCCTCAGGGTGTATCGTGAAAAAAGTGGGCCCTAGGCATTGATAAAAAAAAAAATGTGGTGAAAAGTGGGTGTGGTTTAAATTGTGCTAAATTTTGGACGTGGCCTGGGGGGGGGGTGTGGTTAAATATAGTCTGAGATGACTTGCGTGGTGCCGAATGTGGTAACTAGGGAATGTACTGTGCAGAGTGTATTGCAGTTGGTAGTATGTGTAGGAGAGGGGTACGGAGTGTACAGAGGTGGGTAGTTTGTGCAGGAGAGGAGTTATGGAAGTGGGTATTATGTGCAGTAGAGGAGTATGGAGGTGGGTATTATGTGCAGGATAGGGGTACGGAGTGTACAGAGGTGGGTAGTCTATGCAGGAGAGGAGTATAGAGTGTACGGCGGTGGGTAGTATGTGCAGTAGAGGAGTATGGAGGTGGGTATTATGTGCAGGATAGGGGTACGTAGTGTACAGAGGTGGGTAGTCTATGCAGGAGAGGAGTATGGAGTGTACAGCAGTGAGTAGTATGTGCAGGGAGAGGAGTATGGCAGTGGGTAGTATATGCAGGAGAGGAGTATGGAGTGTATACCAATGAATAGTATGTGCAGGGAGAGGAGTGTGGCAGTGGGTAGTATATGCAGGAGAGGAGTATGGAGTGTACACCAATGAGTAGTATGTGCAGGGAGAGGAGTGTGGCAGTGGGTAGTATATGCAGGAGAGGAGTATGGAGTGTACACCAATGAGTAGTATGTGCAGGGAGAGGAGTATGGCAGTGGGTAGTATATGCAGGTGAGGAGTATGGAGTGTACAGCGGTGGGTAGTATGTGCAGGGAGATGAGTGTGGAGTGTATGGAAATGGGTAGTATATGCAGGAGAGGAGTATGGAGTGTACACCAATGAATGGTATGTGCAGGGAGAGGAGTGTGGCAGTGGGTAGTATATGCAGGAGAGGAGTATGGAGTGTACACCAATGAATAGTATGTGCAGGGAGAGGAGTGTGGCAGTGGGTAGTATATGCAGGAGAGGAGTATGGAGTGTACAGCAGTGAGTAGTATGTGCAGGGAGAGGAGTATGGCAGTGGGTAGTATATGCAGGTGATGAGTATGGAGTGTACAGCGGTGGGTAGTATGTGCGGGGAGATGAGTGTGCATTGTATAGAAATGGGTAGTATGTGCAAGGAGAGGAGTGCGGATTGTATGGAAATGGGTAGTATGTGCAAGGAGAGGAGTGCGGATTGTATAGAAATGGGTAGTATGTGCAGGGAGAGGAGTGCAGATTGTATAGAAATGGGTAGTATGTGCAGGAGAGGAGTATGGAGTGTACGGTGGTGGGTAGTATGTGCAGGAGTGAGGAGTGTACAGCAGTGGGTAGTATGTGAAGGAGAGGAGTATGCGGTGGGTAGTATGTGCATGGAGAGGAGTGTGGCAGTGGGTAGTATATGCAGGAGAGGAGTATGGAGTGTACACCAATGAGTAGTATGTGCAGGGAGAGGAGTGTGGCAGTGGGCAGTATATGCAGGAGAGGAGTATGGAGTGTACACCAATGAGTAGTATGTGTAGGGAGAGGAGTGCGGCAGTGGGTAGTATATGCAGGAGAGGATTATGGAGTGTACACCAATGAGTAGTATGTGCAGGGAGAGGAGTGTGGCAGTGGGTAGTATATGCAGGATAGGAGTATAGAGTGTACACCAATGAATAGTATGTGCAGGGAGAGGAGTGTGGCAGTGGGTAGTATTATATGCAGGAGAGGAGTATGGAGTGTACACCAATGAATAATATGTGCAGGGAGAGGAGTGTGGCAGTGGGTAGTATTATATGCAGGTGAGGAGTATGGAGTGTACAGCAGTGAGTAGTATGTGCAGGGAGAGGAGTATGGCAGTGGGTAGTATATGCAGGTGAGGAGTATGGAGTGTACAGCAGTGAGTAGTATGTGCAGGGAGAGGAGTGTGGCAGTGGGTAGTATATGCAGGAGAGGAGTATGGAGTGTACACCAATGAATAGTATGTGCAGGGAGAGGAGTGTGGCAGTGGGTAGTATTATATGCAGGAGGAGTATGGAGTGTACACCAATGAATAGTATGTGCAGGGAGAGGAGTGTGGCAGTGGGTAGTATATGCAGGAGAGGAGTATGGAGTGTACACCAATGAATAGTATGTGCAGGGAGAGGAGTGTGGCTGTGGGTAGTATATGCAGGAGAGGAGTATGGAGTGTACACCAATGAGTAGTATGTGCAGGGAGAGGAGTGTGGCAGTGGGTAGTATTATATGCAGGAGAGGAGTATGGAGTGTACAGCAGTGAGTAGTATGTGCAGGGAGAGGAGTATGGCAGTGGGTAGTATATGCAGGTGAGGAGTATGGTGTGTACAGCGGTGGGTAGTATGTGCAGGGAGATGAGTGTGCATTGTATAGAAATGGGTAGTATGTGCAAGGAGAGGAGTGCGGATTGTATAGAAATTGGTAGTATGTGCAGGAGAGAAGTATGGAGTGTACGGCGGTGGGTAGTATGTGCAGGAGTGAGGAGTGTACAGCAGTGGGTAGTATATGCAGGAGAGGAGTATGGAGTGTACACCAATGAGTAGTATGTGCAGGGAGAGGAGTGTGGCAGTGGGTAGTATATGCAGGAGAGGAGTATAGAGTGTACACCAATGAATAGTATGTGCAGGGAGAGGATTGTGGCAGTGGGTAGTATATGCAGGAGAGGAGTATGGAGTGTACACCAATGAATAGTATGTGCAGGGAGAGGAGTGTGGCAGTGGGTAGTATTATATGCAGGAGAGGAGTATGGAGTGTACACCAATGAATAGTATGTGCAGGGAGAGGAGTGTGGCAGTGGGTAGTATATGCAGGAGAGGAGTATGGAGTGTACACCAATGAATAGTATGTGCAGGGAGAGGAGTGTGGCAGTGGGTAGTATTATATGCAGGAGAGGAGTATGGAGTGTACACCAATGAATAATATGTGCAGGGAGAGGAGTGTGGCAGTGGGTAGTATTATATGCAGGAGAGGAGTATGGAGTGTACAGCAGTGAGTAGTATGTGCAGGGAGAGGAGTATGGCAGTGGGTAGTATATGCAGGTGAGGAGTATGGAGTGTACAGCAGTGAGTAGTATGTGCAGGGAGAGGAGTGTGGCAGTGGGTAGTATATGCAGGAGAGGAGTATGGAGTGTACACCAATGAATAGTATGTGCAGGGAGAGGAGTGTGGCAGTGGGTAGTATTATATGCAGGAGGAGTATGGAGTGTACACCAATGAATAGTATGTGCAGGGAGAGGAGTGTGGCAGTGGGTAGTATATGCAGGAGAGGAGTATGGAGTGTACACCAATGAATAGTATGTGCAGGGAGAGGAGTGTGGCAGTGGGTAGTATATGCAGGAGAGGAGTATGGAGTGTACACCAATGAGTAGTATGTGCAGGGAGAGGAGTGTGGCAGTGGGTAGTATATGCAGGAGAGGAGTATGGAGTGTACACCAATGAGTAGTATGTGCAGGAAGAGGAGTGTGGCAGTGGGTAGTATATGCAGGAGAGGAGTATGGAGTGTACACCAATGAATAGTATGTGCAGGAAGAGGAGTGTGGCAGTGGGTAGTATATGCAGGAGAGGAGTATGGAGTGTACACCAATGAATAGTATGTGCAGGGAGAGGAGTGTGGCAGTGGGTAGTATTATATGCAGGAGAGGAGTATGGAGTGTACACCAATGAATAGTATGTGCAGGGAGAGGAGTGTGGCAGTGGGTAGTATATGCAGGAGAGGAGTATGGAGTGTACACCAATGAATAGTATGTGCAGGAAGAGGAGTGTGGCAGTGGGTAGTATATGCAGGAGAGGAGTATGGAGTGTACACCAATGAATAGTATGTGCAGGGAGAGGAGTGTGGCAGTGGGTAGTATTATATGCAGGAGAGGAGTATGGAGTGTACACCAATGAATAGTATGTGCAGGGAGAGGAGTGTGGCAGTGGGTAGCATTATATGCAGGAGAGGAGTATGGAGTGTACAGCAGTGAGTAGTATGTGCAGGGAGAGGAGTATGGCAGTGGGTAGTATATGCAGGTGAGGAGTATGGAGTGTACAGCAGTGAGTAGTATGTGCAGGGAGAGGAGTGTGGCAGTGGGTAGTATATGCAGGAGAGGAGTATGGAGTGTACACCAATGAATAGTATGTGCAGGGAGAGGAGTGTGGCAGTGGGTAGTATATGCAGGAGAGGAGTATGAAGTGTACACCAATCAGTAGTATGTGCAGGGATAGGAGTGTGGCAGTGGGTAGTATATGCAGGAGAGGAGTATGGAGTGTACACCAATGAATAGTATGTGCAGGGAGAGGAGTGTGGCAGTGGGTAGTATATGCAGGAGAGGAGTATGGAGTGTACACCAATGAGTAGTATGTGCAGGGAGAGGAGTGTGGCAGTGGGTAGTATTATATGCAGGAGAGGAGTATGGAGTGTACACCAATGAATAGTATGTGCAGGGAGAGGAGTGTGGCAGTGGGAGGCATTATATGCAGGAGAGGAGTATGGAGTGTACAGCAGTGAGTAGTATGTGTAGGGAGAGGAGTATGGCAGTGGGTAGTATATGCAGGTGAGTATGGAGTGTACAGCGGTGGGTAGTATGTGCAGGGAGAGGAGTATGGCAGTGGGTAGTATATGCAGGTGAGGAGTATGGAGTGTACAGCGGTGGGTAGTATGTGCAGGGAGAGGAGTGCGGATTGTATAGAAATGGGTAGTATGTGCAAGGAGAGGAGTGCGGATTGTATAGAAATGGGTAGTATGTGCAGGGAGAGGAGTGCGGATTGTATAGAAATGGGTAGTATGTGCAAGGAGAGGAGTGCGGATTGTATAGAAATGGGTAGTATGTGCAAGGAGAGGAGTGCGGATTGTATAGAAATGGGTAGTATGTGCAGGGAGATGAGTGCGGATTGTATAGAAATGGGTTGTATGTGCAGGAAAGGAGTATGGAGTGTACAGCAGTGGGTTGTGTGTGCAGGAGTGAGGAGTGTATGAAGGTGGGTTATATGTGAAGGAGAGGAGTATGGAGTGTATGGTGGTGCAGGTGGGGAGTGCGGAGTGTATGGCAGTGGGTAGTATGTGCAGGAGAGGGGTACAGAGTGTATGGCAGTGGGTAGTATGTGCAGGAGAGGGGTACAGAGTGTATGGCAGTGGGTAGTATGTGCAGGAGAGGGGTACAGAGTGTATGGCAGTGGGTAGTATGTGCAGGAGAGGGGTACAGAGTGTATGGCAGTGGGTAGTATGTGCAGGAGAGGGGTACAGAGTGTATGGCAGTGGGTAGTATGTGCAGGAGAGGGGTACAGAGTGTATGGCAGTGGGTAGTATGTGCAGGAGAGGGGTACAGAGTGTATGGCAGTGGGTAGTATGTGCAGGAGAGGGGTACAGAGTGTATGGCAGTGGGTAGTATGTGCAGGAGAGGGGTACAGAGTGTATGGCAGTGGGTAGTATGTGCAGGAGAGGGGTACAGAGTGTATGGCAGTGGGTAGTATGTGCAGGAGAGGGGTACAGAGTGTATGGCAGTGGGTAGTATGTGCAGGAGAGGGGTACAGAGTGTATGGCAGTGGGTAGTATGTGCAGGAGAGGGGTACAGAGTGTATGGCAGTGGGTAGTATGTGCAGGAGAGGGGTACAGAGTGTATGGCAGTGGGTAGTATGTGCAGGAGAGGGGTACAGAGTGTATGGCAGTGGGTAGTATGTGCAGGAGAGGGGTACAGAGTGTATGGCAGTGGGTAGTATGTGCAGGAGAGGGGTACAGAGTGTATGGCAGTGGGTAGTATGTGCAGGAGAGGGGTACAGAGTGTATGGCAGTGGGTAGTATGTGCAGGAGAGGGGTACAGAGTGTATGGCAGTGGGTAGTATGTGCAGGAGAGGGGTACAGAGTGTATGGCAGTGGGTAGTATGTGCAGGAGAGGGGTACAGAGTGTAGGGCAGTGGGTAGTATGTGCAGGAGAGGGGTACAGAGTGTATGGCGGTGGGTAGTATGTGCAGGAGAGGAGTGTGGAGTGTAGGCAGGCAGGGACCTACTGTATTGGGAGCCCACCAGCACATGGACCACATCCCTCCCACCTTAATGAAGCAGCACCCCCATACCAAATTAAACATACACGGAAATGAGAAAAAAATACAACAGCTCTACCTGAGTAAGAGCAACAGCTTTACTTCCAACGATCATCAGGACAGCAAGAAAACCTTATTCAAAGCATTCTAAAGTGTCCTCAAGAATGTACTGCATGGGAAATAATGAAGGGAGCACAATGAAGTCTATATGAAATTCGTTATAGCTCCTTGAAAACAATCCACATATATATCTGAAAACTAATACGTACCTGATAATATGTGGAAAAAGCTAGTAAAATCCAGTACAGGTGTGCATGTAAAGGGGAAGGAGAGGGGGGAAGAGACCCAGTAGCATCAACTGGTGAAATTATATTTCCATCCAATTACACCTATGTCTTCACTGCGACGACACATGCATTACCAAGATGTCAGTATAATCCAGTTTTTTCAAAAGTTCACTTATAAAGTTGTCTAGGGTAAACTTGCTACTCTTCCCCAAGACCACCTCCAATATCCTGTAATGGCAAAAACACAAGATATATCTATCCACCCAGAGGCCACAAAAAGCCTCAATTTTTAAAACTAAAGCCTCGTACACACGGCCGAGATTCTCGTCGTTTTTCTTGGACAAGAAACTTGTCCCGGCCGAGTGTACAGACGCTTGATTCAAAGAACCTGTGGTTCTTTGAATGGAGCGTACGCGGTGACGTCATCGACTACGACGAGCATGCGCTCGTCACATTCGATGCCGTCGCCGCCATCTTGGTATACCCTATCTATGCCTAGGAAGCTACCGCGCATGCGTCAAATTCATTTCGAACATGCGCGGGCTTCCCGGAGGACAGGTAAGTGTACACACACTCACTTTTCTCGTCGAGAAACATGCCGACGAGAATCTCGACGAGAAAATAGAGAGCAGGTTCTCTATTTTCTCGTCGAGATTACTTGTCGGTTTTCTTGACGAGAAACCATACACACGAACGAATTTCTCGGCAAGACATCTCTGCCAGCAAGTTTCTTGCTGGTTTTTACCGAGAAACTCGGTCGTGTGTACGAGGCATTAGGGTCCCTATATAGGCCTACTTTTTTAAAGCGGAGCTCCACCCTTAAGTGGAATTTCCGCTCATCACATACCCCCCCTCCGGTGCCACAATTGCCACCTTTCAGGGGGGAGGGGGTGCAGATACCTGTACAATATAGATATCCGCAGAATCTCGCTCCCCCCCGCTGTGTACTGGGAAACGCACAGTTCCCAGGAGACAGCGGGGACCAGTGAAGACGCACGGCGTGACTCGCGCATGCGCAGTAAGGAACCGGGCAGTGAAGCCGCAACGCTTCACTTACTGATTCCCTCACCGAGGATGATGGCGAGGGCAGCCAAGAGACAAGCGATCGCTTGTCTTCTGCTACCGACATCGCGGGCACCCTGGACAGGTAAGTGTCCATTTATTAAAAGTCAGCAGCTGCAGTATTTGTAGCTGCTGGCTTTTAATACATTTTTTTAAGGTAGAGCTCCGCTTTAAGTACACTCTGATTCAACGTGCAACAGCACCATCCCCAGTGTGGCCGAGGGCCAGGAACCTCAAGTGGATCAGCCAGGCAGTAGTGTATTTAGGTTTTGTGCTGCCCTAGGCCTGACTAAATTCGTGCACCCCCTAATTTAAATATGACCCACCCCTTTCTGTCAAGGCCGCACTCCTTGCTGTTTAATACCCGCCCTGAAATTTTCGAGTGGGGACACTAGTCCTGAGGGCCTGTGGGGGGGGGGCAATGAATTCCCTTAATTTGCATAGATTTCCTCTCACTTCCTGTTTAGCTATGGGGCAGGAAGTGAAGGGAAATCTCTGCATTGGGTCAGGGATGGTAAAAAATAAACTGACATGGGCTATAACCCTCCCTTACTCTATCCAAAATGAAAAAAAAAAAGTGTGCTTAAAGTATAACTATAGGCAACAAATTTCTTATAATTTTATGGAGAGGAATAAGAAGATATAACCATGCCAATGGTGCAGCAGAAAACATATAGCACAGTGAGGAAGGTTTGTGGTCCAGGATGATAGGACAGTCAAAATTAGAAGCAGCGCCCTCCCCCCCACAGTTGCGGAATGCCGGCCACCCGCATACCGGAAGCAGTGCGGCCGATTTATGGGGGCGCTAGACTAATTTACCTCTCAGCCCAGTCCGCCCCATAAGACTGGCACTACACTAACAGTGTAGCGCAAGCCGGCGGAGACCCTTTCTGTGCTGTCCCCCTTTAAAGTGCTGCCCTAGGCCTGGGCCTTGTTGGCCTAGGCCAGGATACAGCATTGCAGCCAGGTCCCGTGCTTATAAAGCCCCCCATTATGGGGCACAGGTGGCGAATCTCCTCCCGGAACGGCCATTGGTATCTGGGCATTTCTAAGATGGCAACAGCAGTTCCAAAAGGCAACCGCTCATGCACTTGTGCATGTGCCGTGTGTACCCGTCAGGACCCAAGGAAGGGCAAAGGCTGATCCATCACCAGCGACCTGCTAAGGGGTTTTTAAGTTTAATAATTCTGATATTTTTTGTTTAGATCAATCTGTGCATAATAAAATTGATGGCTTCTGAAGTGGATCAGGCCACTTGAAAATCAGTATTTTTAAGATATGATGTATTTTTATGCTATAAAATCCATTACAATTGTACTGTTGACTAATTTTTATGATATGTTGTACAACAAAAAAAAAGATTTTTATATGTTAAAGCGTTCGTTAACCCAAAAAAAGGGATCCTGCTCCTTTAAAGCTCCTCCGTGTATGATTTATTAAAATAAATGCTGCAAATACCTAATTTTTAGAGCGGAGATCGCGATCACATGACCCCGCCCACTGCATCTCTCAGAGTCAGAAAAGAGAGATCCGACCAGTCATATGATCACGATCTCGGCTCTGAAATTAGATATTTGCGGCATTTATTTTTATAAATTACACACAGAGGGGGACACTAAAATTGGAGGCAGTGCTGATGGTGCAAACAGGTTAGAGTGGCTTAACAACCATTTTAATCTTAAATAAAAAACTGTGTTTTATGTAAAATTCTGTGCCTTAAAAATCCAATTTCATTTCCCTCGTTCTTTGGTTTGTTAGCTTTGAGGGGATTTGGCACCATATTTTTTAACTTTGTTGGATCCTGTTTTTTACCAATGTATTGGCGGACCATTATTTGCCCAGAGCTGTTTAGAAATGCAGATGGAGAAAACAGTTTAGGTGGCCATTAGGACTGCTAATTGCTGTGTACTGAGCCGCCATTAGACAGACACTGGGGGAATTTATCAAAAATGCAGCAGCCAGAATCTGGAGCAGCTGTGCATGGCAGCCAATCAGCTTATCTCTTTAACTTGTTGAGTTTTGCAGACCATACATGTTTTGAATTCCGAACTAATTTTCTTTTGCATTTTGTGACCTGATGGTGCCACCATTGATTTCGACATTCAACCAGCCAAGTCTTCAATTTCACCTCATGTTGCTACAGAAAATAATTTTCGTGGTCGAGAATCTTCTTTTTTTTTTCAGGTCGCAGTTTTTCGATTATATTTCTCGCACGATTCTCCCATCATTGATTAGAAATTTGTTTGAAATTCATTTAACCACTTGAGACCCGCGCTATAGACAAAAGACGTCTGCAGCGCGGCTCTCAAGTGCTGAGTGGACGTCCATGGACGTCCTCCTGTTTCTCTCCCCCCTGCGCGCCGCCGAGGGCACGCAGCGGGGAACAGCTGTGCCCGCCGTGGTCACGTGATGCCGATGCGCGTGCCTGGCGGCCGCGATGTCCGCCAGGCACCCGCGATCGGCTGTGACAGAGGCAGGACGTGGATCTCTGTGTGTAAACACAGAGATCCATGTCCTGTCAGGGAGAGAGGAGACCGATGCTGTGTCCCTTGTACATAGGGACACAGATCGGTCACCTCCCCCAGTCAGTCCCCTCCCCCACACAGTAAGAATCACAAATAGGGAACATAGTTAACCCCTTCCTCGCCCCCTAGTGTTAACCCCTTCCCTGCCAGTCACATTTATACAGTAATCAGTGCATATTTATAGCACTGTTCGCTGTATAAATGTGAATGGTCCCAAAATAGTGTCAAAAGTGTCCGATATGTCCGCCGCAATATTGCAGGCCTGACAAAAATCGCAGATCGCCGCCATTACTAGTAAAAAAAAAAAATATAATAAAAATGTCAGAATTCTATCCCCTATTTTGTAGGCGCTATAACTTTTTCGCAAACCAATCGCTATACGCCTATTGCAATTTTTTTTACCAAAAAAATATAGAAGAATACGTATCGGGCTAAACTGAGAAAAAATAATATTTTTTTAAAAAAAATTGGGATATTATTATAGCAAAAAGTAAAAAAATTGTGTTTTTTTTCAAAATTTTCTGTTTTTTTTGTTTATAGCGCAAAAAATAAAAACCGCAGAGGTGATCAAATACCACCAAAAGAAAGCTCTATTTGTGGGAAATAAATGATAAAAATATTATTTGGGTACAGCGTTGTATGACCGCGCAATTGTCATTCAAAGTGTGTCAGCGCTGAAAGCTGAAAATTGTTCCGGGCACGAAGGGGGTTTAGTGCCCAGTTGTCAAGTGGTTAAAAAAAATTCCAACATGCCCAATCACTGAAATTCGATGGCTGCACGAAAATCGAAAAACAAAATACCAATATAGGGGATTAGAAGAGAGGAAAGAGAGGTCAATTATGAATTTTACAAGGACATTTCATCTACCTGTAAATTTAGTTCTGATAATTTTGACATGTGCCCATGTGGGGAGTTGCGTAATTCTAGTGCAGAAAACTGCAGGTCCCATGCAGAAAGTAGCTCTTCCTTTATTATTTTCATTGCACAGCTGACATACTGCTAACCTGAAGGACTATAACTGGTGGAAAGCTGTAAGAAGTGCAAAGCAATGCATGACTATCGTGAGAAGAAGGTACACTGGGAGGCACAACACTGTTACTGCAAGGTAAGCCGAGTAGAAAGGTCTTGTTTTTACCTACCATGAGCCTCCTGTAGGTCTGAACTTAGTTGGAAAGAGCAGCTGCTTATTTGAACTTCTTATTTTAAGTCAATCTGAGGACTGGGGTGACAAAGTTGCTTCTGCTTAGGTTTGTGTTCTGGGGTTGTCACCCTAGAACAATTAGTGAAGAAAATGGCAGGATTACCAGGTAACAAACTGACACCAGTGGAAAAGTAAAACATTAGCTATTATTTTACATGTTTTTATTTTTAGGTTTACTTATATATACTGTCTACTGTCTGGAGAGAGCCTACCTTGACCACAGTTGGATTCACTGAAGAGCAGAGTCTAAAGAATGGACAGGCTTCTTCTGAGCTCTTGATGATAGAGATGGGGTGGCTGCTTCCCACTCCCACGTTTCTCTGTTTATTGGACAGATATGCTGTATATTCCTGATTTCGGTATTTTAGGAAAATGTAAATATTAAACGAAGAGATTTGTAACAGCTGTGCAAATGCTGAAATATTTACACAGTGAATTTTTCATAAATACAGTGGGTCAAAAAAGTATTTAGTCAGCCACCAATTGTGCAAGTTCTCCCACTGAAAAATATTAGAGAGGCCTGTAATTGTCATCATAGGTATACCTCAACTATGAGAGACAAAATGTGGAAACAAATCCAGACAATCACATTGTCTGATTTGGAAATAATTTATTTGCAAATTATGGTGGAAAATAAGTATTTGGTCAATATCAAAAGTTCATCTCAATACTTTGTTATATATCCTTTGTTGGCAATGACAGAGGTCAAACATTTTCTGTAAGTCTTCACAAGGTTGTGTGAGGGGGTTAGCTCGGCAGCGGGTGTGTGTGACCCCCGAGATGGGCTCCCCACACAAAAACAGGCCCAGCAAACGGAGGTTGTGGTTTTCAAAATCAAAAAGGTGCGGTTTATTTTCTATTTACAGTGACAAAACACAGCAAAGCAAAAGAAAACATAAACAAAATAAATCCTGGCCAACTTGACCTCTGACTAAACATACAGGTTTCCTAACTAACAACTGGGATCAGCCTAGTGCTGTCCTAGTCCCTAAGTCCCTGGTTTTAAATGTCCAAGCAAATAGCCACACAGGCTTTGTCTCACCGCACAGGGGTTCACTCTCCCTAGACAGTCCACACAGGTCTGAGTCCAGGCATGAGCTAACATCTAATGAAGCTGGGAGTTTTTATAGAGGCCTTAAACGAACTGACAGGCTTCAGCTGGTCTCATCAATTCCCTGCCTGCACGACGCCCAGCCCTCTCCCTAGAGGTATGAGTCATCCATGAGCCTACTAGCCTCAGCTGGGCTTATACAACTCTCCACCTAGTTGTATAAGTCGGCGTAAAGCCTGAATCTGGGCGAAATATATCTACCCCCCTGGATGCAACCAGGTGACTTTACCTTCCTGCTGTCACATACCCCCCCCTCTTGTTTTAACCTCGGGGTTGGAACACCAGCAATCAGGCATTCATGTACTCGAGACAAAGCATCCACATTCCCCATTTGAACACCAGGGCGATGCTTTACTGTGAAGTTGAATTCCTGGAGGGCCAGGAACCACCTATTCACTCTTCTATTTGTTTCCTTGTTTTGAGCCATCCACTTTAACGGAGCGTGATCCGTAACCATGTCAAAGTGCCTACCTAGCAGGTAGTACCGAAGGGAATCTAGAGCCCACTTCACCGCTAAACACTCCTTTTCAACGGTGGCGTAATTTACCTCATGGGACTTCAACTTCCTGCTGAGGTAAATGACTGGGTGCTCTTCCCCGTTCCAGACCTGGGACAATACTGCTCCTAACCCCACATCTGACGCATCACTTTGTATGACAAAGTCTTTAGAGAAGTCGGGTGAGTACAACACTGGCTGGCTACATAAGGCTTGTTTCAAGAATTGGAATGCTGCCTCAGCCTCGGGGGTCCATTTAATCATGACCGACCCTTTCCCCTTCGTCAGGTTGGTTAGGGGCACAGCCTTAGAAGCAAAGTGGGGAATGAATCGCCGATAATACCCAGCGATTCCCAGAAAGGCTCGTACCTGCTTCTTGCTGTTGGGACGTGGCCAACTCTGGATGGCCTCGACTTTGTTGAGTTGGGGTTTTATTACTCCCCTCCCAATGGTGTACCCAAGATATTTGGCCTCCTCCTGCCCAATGGTACACTTCTTGGGGTTAGCCGTAAACCCCGCTTCCCGAACAGAGTCCAGGACTGCTTGCACTTTTGGCAGATGTGAGGCCCAATCTGTGCTATGGACAATTATGTCATCCAGGTAAGCCGCAGCATACTTCCGATGGGGCCTCAGCATCTGGTCCATTTTCCGCTGGAATGTGGCCGGCGCATTCTGTAACCCGAACGGCATTCTTTTGTATTGGAACGCCCCGTCTGGGGTTACAAATGCGGTTTTCTCTTTGGCCGACTTGGCCAGGGGGATTTGCCAATACCCTTTTGTGAGGTCAAGAGTCGTCATGTATCGGGCTGTTCCCAGCCGGTCGATCAACTCATCTATACGTGGCATGGGGTAGGTGTCAAATTTTGTAACTTTGTTCAACTGACGAAAATCGTTACAAAATCGCCAGCTCCCATCCGGTTTAGGCACCAACACAATGGGACTAGACCAATCACTTTGGGACTCCTCTATCACCCCTAAGTTCAGCATTTTCTGTACTTCCTCCCGTATTGCCTCCCGTCGGGCCTCTGGGATCCAATAGGGTTTTAACTTCACCCTTTCACCGGGCGGGGTAATGATGTCATGCTCTACCCCAGATGTTTGTCCCGGCAGCTCAGAGAATACCTCCTTGTTGCGAAGCACAAACTCCTTAACCTCCTGTTGTTGGGGTTGTGACAAGGTGGCTGCTATTCCAACCTCAGGAATCACGCAACCAGTTTGAGCTGGTGACCAAGTGTCTGCGACTAGGGACTCTCTATCCCTCCAGGCTTTCAACAGATTAACGTGATAGATCTGTTCGGGCTTTCGCCTTCCTGGTTGTCTGACCTTGTAATTCACTTCGCTCACTTTTTCCATTATCTCGTAGGGGCCTTGCCATTTGGCAAGGAATTTACTTTCAACCGTAGGGACAAGTACCAGTATCCTATCCCCCGGGGAAAAGGTACGGGTCTTGGCTCCACGGTTGTACACTCTCTGCTGTGCTAACTGCGCTTGGGCCAAATGTTCCTTCACGATGGGCATTACCTGTGCAATTCGGTCTTGCATCAGGGCGACATGCTCAATCACACTCCTGTGGGGAGAACTCTCACTTTCCCAAGTTTCCTTGGCAATATCCAACAGCCCTCTTGGGTGTCTCCCATACAGTAACTCAAAGGGGGAGAATCCCGTAGAGGATTGGGGCACCTCCCTAATAGCAAACATCAGATAAGGAAGTAGAGAGTCCCAATCCTTTCCATCTCTATCCACCACTTTCTTCAACATTTGTTTTAGGGTTTTGTTGAACCTTTCAACCAGCCCATCGGTTTGGGGGTGATACACAGATGTACGTAATTGCGTCACTTTGAACAATTTACACAGCTCCTTCATAACCCGGGACATAAAGGGTGTACCTTGGTCCGTAAGCAGTTCTTTACAAATACCCACCCGGCTAAACACAAGAGATAGCTCTTTGGCTATGGTTTTGGCCGAGGTATTTCGGAGAGGGATCGCTTCTGGATAACGGGTGGCATAGTCCATTATAACTAATATGTACTGGTGCCCCCTAGCGGACTTGATTATAGGACCTACCAAATCCATGGCGATCCTCTCAAACGGGACCTCAATGATGGGTAGAGGGACCAGCGGGCTACGGAAATGTGGCATCGGGGCCGACCTCTGACACACAGGGCAGGAGGAACAATAATTTTCTATGTCCTTCATCACCCCCGGCCAATAGAATCTCTGTAATACCCTCTCTCGGGTTTTCTCGGTCCCCAGATGACCTCCAAGAATGTGCCCATGGGCCAACTCCAACACCAACTTCCTGTAAGGTTTGGGCACCACAAGCTGCTCAACGGTTTCTTCTGCCCTTTTTGCCACCCGATACAGTAGGTCCTTCTCTACGCTGAAGTATGGGTAAGTGCAGGTATTATCTGGGTTCACTAACTCGCCATCTATTTCCACTACGTTTTCCCGTGCCTTTATTAGGGCGGGGTCTTTTAACTGTTCTGTGGCAAAATTTTCCCTGTGAACCTCCAGATCAGAAAACTCCACAGACGGTAGGTTTTCGTCTGAGGAGGTGGGCTCCTCTCCAGTTTCTTGAGTCTCCCCTGCCAATACTGACAAGGGAAATTCCGGAGAGTCCTCACCACTCTCAGGGGAGTTCTGGCTATCACATTCCTGGTACATAGGGGCACCAGTGGGGGGCTCAGGATCATCCCACAGTTCCCAAAACTTCGGAAAATCCCTTCCCACAATGGCGTCGTGCGGTAACTGAGATACTAAGCCCACTGGATGAGAGAGGGTACCTTTGGGGGTCTCGAAACACACTGTAGTCACTGGATACTCTCGGGTGTCCCCATGCACACAAATAACAGCTACCTTGCTATTCCCAGAGACCTCTGTTTTAACTAACTCAGCCTTTATCAGGGTCACAAGGCTACCTGAATCCAGCAATACCACAACATTTCTACCATTAACACACATTTTGCATAAATGTTTCTCAGTTCCTCGAATGGCAGTGCATGCGACTGTCGCACACAGCGACTGACGTCTGCCCGTCAGAAAGTCACACTGCATGGGTTCCTCCACAACCGGGCAATTGGCTGCAATATGTCCCGCTTGCCGGCAGCGGTAGCAAACGATCCTTCTTGCGGCCTCTTGAGCCGCTGATTTCCCAGGCTGTTCTCGCCAAACTTGGGGTAGAGCTCCCACCCTCTCACTCTCTCCACCCTCACCCCTTGGAATCCTCTTATCCGCCCCTGGGGATGGTCTGGTCTTAGGGTGGAAAGTCCGAGTGTCTCTGGAAGAGGCCGTCAGGTTCTCTGTAGCCAAGTATTTCTCCACACGATCCACAAGACCATCGGCCGTCTCTGGGTCTCCATGGCTTACCCACTTTTGGATGGCAGTAGGAAGAGCTCTCAAAAACCGATCCATTACAACACGTTCCACAATCTTTGGTGCGGACAAAGTCTCTGGCTGTAGCCACTTTCTGCTCAGGTGAATGAGATCATACATTTGAGACCTGGGGGGTTTTCCAAGCTGGAAAGTCCAGTTATGCACACGCTGAGCCCGGACAGCCTGGGTGACACCCAGCCTTGCCAATATTTCAGCTTTTAGCATCACATAGTCTTTTGCTTGGTTAGGCTCTAGGTCATAGTAAGCTTTCTGCGATTCACCAGTTAACAGAGGAGCCACCAGTCCAGCCCACTGCTCCTCAGGCCACTTTTCTCTTTCAGCGGTCCTTTCAAATGTGGTCAAAAATACCTCTGGATCATCCTCTCCAGTCATTTTTGTCAATAAACGACTCACCCCAAAGGACGCGGTATTAGTGGGACGGCTTTCCTCACTGGTCTGCGGACGTTGCTGCATTGCTGCTTCCATCTGTTGTTGTAGTCTCTGCTCTTGCTTCTGCAACAGGTCTATGAAGCGGGCCTCAGATTGCTGCTGGGCTTGTTGCTGAGCCTCCAGACTCTGTTGCAAAGTTGCGTTTGTCTGCTGCTGGGCTGCAAGGCTCTGTTGATGAGCTTGCTGCTGGGCTGCAAAGTTCTGTTGTTGAGCTGCAAGGCTCTTTTGCAAACCTGCATTTGTCTGCTGTTCATTGGCATTTGCTAGAGCCAGCTGCTTCAGTATCTCCTCCATGCTGGCTTAAAAAAAAACTGCCACTGGTTCTCCACCAACTGTGAGGGGGTTAGCTCGGCAGCGGGTGTGTGTGACCCCCGAGATGGGCTCCCCACACAAAAACAGGCCCAGCAAACGGAGGTTGTGGTTTTCAAAATCAAAAAGGTGCGGTTTATTTTCTATTTACAGTGACAAAACACAGCAAAGCAAAAGAAAACATAAACAAAATAAATCCTGGTCAACTTGACCTCTGACTAAACATACAGGTTTCCTAACTAACAACTGGGATCAGCCTAGTGCTGTCCTAGTCCCTAAGTCCCTGGTTTTAAATGTCCAAGCAAATAGCCACACAGGCTTTGTCTCACCGCGCAGGGGTTCACTCTCCCTAGACAGTCCACACAGGTCTGGGTCCAGGCATGAGCTAACATCTAATGAAGCTGGGAGTTTTTATAGAGGCCTTAAACGAACTGACAGGCTTCAGCTGGTCTCATCAACTCCCTGCCTGCACGACGCCCAGCCCTCTCCCTAGAGGTATGAGTCATCCATGAGCCTACTAGCCTCAGCTGGGCTTATACAACTCTCCACCTAGTTGTATAAGTCGGCGTAAAGCCTGAATCTGGGCGAAATATATCTACCCCCCTGGATGCAACCAGGTGACTTTACCTTCCTGCTGTCACAGTTGTCACACACTGTTGCTGGTATGTTGGCCCATTCCTCCATGCAGATCTCCACTAGAGCAGTGATGTTTTGGGGCTGTCGCTGGGCAACACAGACTTTCAACTCCCTCCAAAGGTTTTCTATGGAGTTGAGATCTGGAGACTGGCTAGGCCACTCCAGGACCTTGAAATGCTTCTTACGAAGCCACTCCTTCGTTGCCCGGGCGGTGTGTTTGGGATCATTGTCATGCTGAAAGACCCAGCCACGTTTTATCTTCAATGCCCTTGCTGATGGGAGGAAGTTTACACTCAAAATCTCACGATACATGGCCCCATTCATTCTTTCATGTACACGGATCAGTCATCCTGTTCCCTTTGCAGAGGAACAGCCCCAAAGCATGATGTTGCCACCCCCATGCTTCACAGTAGGTATGGTGTTCTTTGGTTGCAACTCAGCATTCTCTCTCCTCCAAACACAATGAGTTATGTTTCTACCAAATCAGTTCTACTTTGGTTTCATCTGACCATATGCAATTCTCCCAATCCTCTTCTGGATCATCCAAATGCACTCTAGCCAGTGGCGGCCCGTCCATAGGGGGCGCCCGGGCGCAGCCCCCCCCCCCCTCCTGTGGTCACCAAAAAAAAAAAAAAAAAAGGGCATTGCATGAACCTATGTATTGCTGCCGCCAACTATTCAGATGGCCGGCCCCTTGAGCGCCGGCCATCTGAGTCACAGCGTCTGATTGGCCTTTAGAAGTCCCTATCAGAGCCAGCAGGCTCTGATAGGCTTCCCAACTACAGCCTGAGGGCTGTAATCGGCTTCTAAATACCTAATGAGAGGACGCACAGGGGTGCGTTCCCTGGCCAATCAGGTTCACCGGGTCTGGTTACCGGTAACCTGATTGGCTGAAGTGACATCGAGGGCGGGAGAAGACATCGAGGACGGAAGAAGGACGGCGCTGACTCGAGGAAGGTAAGTGCAGGGCTGGGGGGGACAAACTGGCTGCATTATGAGGACAAACTGGCTGTATTATGGGGGAGAAACTGGCTGCATTATGGGGGAGAAACTGGCTGTATTATGAGGACAAACTGGCTGCATTATGGGGGAGAAACTGGCTGCATTATGGGGGAGAAACTGGCTGCATTATGGGGGAGAAACTGGCTGTATTATGGGGAGAAACTGGCTGCATTATGGGGGAGAAACTGGCTGTATTATTGGGGGAGAAACTGGCTGCATATAGGGGAGAAACTGGCTGTATTATGGGGGAGAAACTGGCTGCATTATGGGGGAGAAACTGGATGCATTATGGGGGAGAAACTGGCTGCATTTGGGGGAGAAACTGGCTGTATATTGGGGGAGAAACTGGATGCATTATGGGGGAGAAACTGGCTGCATATGGGGGAGAAACTGGCTGCATATAGGGGAGAAACTGGCTGCATTTGGGGGAGAAACTGGCTGCATATAGGGGAGAAACTGGCTGCATATAGGGGAGAAACTGGCTGCATATTGGGGGAGAAACTGGCTGCATATAGGGGAGAAACTGGCTGCATTATGGGGGAGAAGCTGGCTGTATATTGGGGGAGAAACTGGTTGCATTATGGGGGAGAAACTGGCTGCATATGGGGGAGAAACTGGCTGCATTTGGGGGAGAAACTGGCTGCATTTGGGGGAGAAACTGGCTGCATATAGGGGAGAAACTGGCTGCATATATGGGAAAAACTGGCTGCATTTGGGGGAGAAACTGGCTGCATATAGGGGACAAACTGGCTGTATTATGAGGACAAACTGGCTGCATTATGGGGGAGAAACTGGCTGCATTATGGGGGAGAAACTGGCTGCATATAGGGGACAAACTGGCTGCATTATGGGGGAGAAACTGGCTGTATATTGGGGGAGAAACTGGCTGCATTATAGGGGAGAAACTGGCTGCATTTGGGGGAGAAACTGGCTGCATTTGGGGGAGAAACTGGCTGCATATAGGGGGAGAAACTGGCTGTATATTGGGGGAGAAACTGGCTGCATTATGGGGGAGAAACTGGCTGCATATAGGGGACAAACTGGCTGCATTATGGGGGAGAAACTGGCTGTATATTGGGGGAGAAACTGGCTGCATTATGGGGGAGAAACTGGCTGCATTTGGGGGAGAAACTGGCTGCATATAGGGGGAGAAACTGGCTGTATATTGGGGGAGAAACTGGCTGCATTATGAGGACAAACTGGCTGTATTATGGGGGAGAAACTGGCTGCATTATGGGGGAGAAACTGGCTGTATTATGAGGACAAACTGGCTGCATTATGGGGGAGAAACTGGCTGCATTATGGGGGAGAAACTGGCTGCATTATGGGGGAGAAACTGGCTGCATTATGGGGGAGAAACTGGCTGCATTATGGGGGAGAAACTGGCTGCATTATGGGGGAGAAACTGGCTGCATTATGGGGGAGAAACTGGCTGCATTATGGGGGAGAAACTGGCTGTATTATGGGGGAGAAACTGGCTGCATTATGGGGGAGAAACTGGCTGTATTATGGGGGAGAAACTGGCTGCATTATGGGGGAGAAACTGGCTGTATATTGGGGGAGAAACTGGCTGCATATAGGGGAGAAACTGGCTGCATTATGGGGGAGAAACTGGCTGTATATTGGGGGAGAAACTGGCTGCATTATGGGGGAGAAACTGGCTGTATTATGGGGGAGAAACTGGCTGCATTTGGGGGAGAAACTGGCTGCATTTGGGGGAGAAACTGGCTGCATATAGGGGAGAAACTGGCTGCATATAGGGGAAAAACTGACTGCATTTGGGGGAGAAACTGGCTGCATATAGGGGACAAACTGGCTGTATTATGAGGACAAACTGGCTGCATTATGGGGGAGAAACTGGCTGCATTATGGGGGAGAAACTGGCTGCATTATGGGGGGAAACTGGCTGCATTATGGGGGAGAAACTGGCTGTATTATGGGGGAGAAACTGGCTGCATTATGGGGGAGAAACTGGCTGTATTATGGGGGAGAAACTGGCTGCATTATGGGGGAGAAACTGGCTGTATATTGGGGGAGAAACTGGCTGCATATAGGGGAGAAACTGGCTGCATTATGGGGGAGAAACTGGCTGTATATTGGGGGAGAAACTGGCTGCATTATGGGGGAGAAACTGGCTGTATTATGGGGGGAGAAAGCATCTGATTGGCCTTTAGAAGTCCCTGTCAGAGCCAGCAGGCTCTGATAGGCTTCCCGACTACAGCCTGAGGGCTGTAATCGGCTTCTAAATACCTAATGAGAGGACGCACAGGGGTGCGTTCCCTGGCCAATCAGGTTCACCGGGTCTGGTTACCGGTAACCTGATTGGCTGAAGTGACATCGAGGGCGGGAGAAGACATCGAGGACGGAAGAAGGACGGCGCTGACTCGAGGAAGGTAAGTGCAGGGCTGGGGGGGACAAACTGGCTGCATTATGAGGACAAACTGGCTGTATTATGGGGGAGAAACTGGCTGCATTATGGGGGAGAAACTGGCTGTATTATGAGGACAAACTGGCTGCATTATGGGGGAGAAACTGGCTGCATTATGGGGGAGAAACTGGCTGCATTATGGGGGAGAAACTGGCTGTATTATGGGGAGAAACTGGCTGCATTATGGGGGAGAAACTGGCTGTATTATTGGGGGAGAAACTGGCTGCATATAGGGGAGAAACTGGCTGTATTATGGGGGAGAAACTGGCTGCATTATGGGGGAGAAACTGGATGCATTATGGGGGAGAAACTGGCTGCATTTGGGGGAGAAACTGGCTGTATATTGGGGGAGAAACTGGATGCATTATGGGGGAGAAACTGGCTGCATATGGGGGAGAAACTGGCTGCATATAGGGGAGAAACTGGCTGCATTTGGGGGAGAAACTGGCTGCATATAGGGGAGAAACTGGCTGCATATAGGGGAGAAACTGGCTGCATATTGGGGGAGAAACTGGCTGCATATAGGGGAGAAACTGGCTGCATTATGGGGGAGAAGCTGGCTGTATATTGGGGGAGAAACTGGTTGCATTATGGGGGAGAAACTGGCTGCATATGGGGGAGAAACTGGCTGCATTTGGGGGAGAAACTGGCTGCATTTGGGGGAGAAACTGGCTGCATATAGGGGAGAAACTGGCTGCATATAGGGGAAAAACTGGCTGCATTCGGGGGAGAAACTGGCTGCATATAGGGGACAAACTGGCTGTATTATGAGGACAAACTGGCTGCATTATGGGGGAGAAACTGGCTGCATTATGGGGGAGAAACTGGCTGCATTATGGGGGGAAACTGGCTGCATTATGGGGGAGAAACTGGCTGTATTATGGGGGAGAAACTGGCTGCATTATGGGGGAGAAACTGGCTGCATTATGGGGGAGAAACTGGCTGCATTATGGGGGAGAAACTGGCTGTATTATGGGGGAGAAACTGGCTGCATTATGGGGGAGAAACTGGCTGTATTATGAGGACAAACTGGCTGCATTATGGGGGAGAAACTGGCTGCATTATGGGGGAGAAACTGGCTGCATTATGGGGGAGAAACTGGCTGTATTATTGGGGGAGAAACTGGCTGCATATAGGGGAGAAACTGGCTGTATTATGGGGGAGAAACTGGCTGCATTTGGGGGAGAAACTGGCTGCATTTGGGGGAGAAACTGGCTGCATATAGGGGAGAAACTGGCTGCATATAGGGGAAAAACTGGCTGCATTTGGGGGAGAAACTGGCTGCATATAGGGGACAAACTGGCTGCATTATGAGGACAAACTGGCTGCATTATGGGGGAGAAACTGGCTGCATTATGGGGGAAAAACTGGCTGCATTATGGGGGAGAAACTGGCTGCATTATGGGGGAGAAACTGGCTGCATTATGGGGGAGAAACTGGCTGCATTATGGGGGAGAAACTGGCTGCATTATGGGGGAGAAACTGGCTGTATTATGGGGGAGAAACTGGCTGCATTATGGGGGAGAAACTGGCTGTATATTGGGGGAGAAACTGGCTGCATATAGGGGAGAAACTGGCTGCATTATGGGGGAGAAACTGGCTGTATATTGGGGGAGAAACTGGCTGCATTATGGGGGAGAAACTGGCTGTATTATGGGGGAGAAACTGGCTGCATTTGGGGGAGAAACTGGCTGCATTTGGGGGAGAAACTGGCTGCATATAGGGGAGAAACTGGCTGCATATAGGGGAAAAACTGGCTGCATTTGGGGGAGAAACTGGCTGCATATAGGGGACAAACTGGCTGTATTATGAGGACAAACTGGCTGCATTATGGGGGAGAAACTGGCTGCATTATGGGGGAGAAACTGGCTGCATTATGGGGGGAAACTGGCTGCATTATGGGGGAGAAACTGGCTGTATTATGGGGGAGAAACTGGCTGCATTATGGGGGAGAAACTGGCTGCATTATGGGGGAGAAACTGGCTGTATTATGGGGGAGAAACTGGCTGCATTATGGGGGAGAAACTGGCTGTATATTGGGGGAGAAACTGGCTGCATATAGGGGAGAAACTGGCTGCATTATGGGGGAGAAACTGGCTGTATATTGGGGGAGAAACTGGCTGCATTATGGGGGAGAAACTGGCTGTATTATGGGGGGAGAAAGCATCTGATTGGCCTTTAGAAGTCCCTGTCAGAGCCAGCAGGCTCTGATAGGCTTCCCGACTACAGCCTGAGGGCTGTAATCGGCTTCTAAATACCTAATGAGAGGACGCACAGGGGTGCGTTCCCTGGCCAATCAGGTTCACCGGGTCTGGTTACCGGTAACCTGATTGGCTGAAGTGACATCGAGGGCGGGAGAAGACATCGAGGACGGAAGAAGGACGGCGCTGACTCGAGGAAGGTAAGTGCAGGGCTGGGGGGGACAAACTGGCTGCATTATGAGGACAAACTGGCTGTATTATGGGGGAGAAACTGGCTGCATTATGGGGGAGAAACTGGCTGTATTATGAGGACAAACTGGCTGCATTATGGGGGAGAAACTGGCTGCATTATGGGGGAGAAACTGGCTGCATTATGGGGGAGAAACTGGCTGTATTATGGGGAGAAACTGGCTGCATTATGGGGGAGAAACTGGCTGTATTATTGGGGGAGAAACTGGCTGCATATAGGGGAGAAACTGGCTGTATTATGGGGGAGAAACTGGCTGCATTATGGGGGAGAAACTGGATGCATTATGGGGGAGAAACTGGCTGCATTTGGGGGAGAAACTGGCTGTATATTGGGGGAGAAACTGGATGCATTATGGGGGAGAAACTGGCTGCATATGGGGGAGAAACTGGCTGCATATAGGGGAGAAACTGGCTGCATTTGGGGGAGAAACTGGCTGCATATAGGGGAGAAACTGGCTGCATATAGGGGAGAAACTGGCTGCATATTGGGGGAGAAACTGGCTGCATATAGGGGAGAAACTGGCTGCATTATGGGGGAGAAGCTGGCTGTATATTGGGGGAGAAACTGGTTGCATTATGGGGGGAGAAACTGGCTGCATATGGGGGAGAAACTGGCTGCATTTGGGGGAGAAACTGGCTGCATTTGGGGGAGAAACTGGCTGCATATAGGGGAGAAACTGGCTGCATATAGGGGAAAAACTGGCTGCATTCGGGGGAGAAACTGGCTGCATATAGGGGACAAACTGGCTGTATTATGAGGACAAACTGGCTGCATTATGGGGGAGAAACTGGCTGCATTATGGGGGAGAAACTGGCTGCATTATGGGGGGAAACTGGCTGCATTATGGGGGAGAAACTGGCTGTATTATGGGGGAGAAACTGGCTGCATTATGGGGGAGAAACTGGCTGCATTATGGGGGAGAAACTGGCTGCATTATGGGGGAGAAACTGGCTGTATTATGGGGGAGAAACTGGCTGCATTATGGGGGAGAAACTGGCTGTATTATGAGGACAAACTGGCTGCATTATGGGGGAGAAACTGGCTGCATTATGGGGGAGAAACTGGCTGCATTATGGGGGAGAAACTGGCTGTATTATTGGGGGAGAAACTGGCTGCATATAGGGGAGAAACTGGCTGTATTATGGGGGAGAAACTGGCTGCATTTGGGGGAGAAACTGGCTGCATTTGGGGGAGAAACTGGCTGCATATAGGGGAAAAACTGGCTGCATTTGGGGGAGAAACTGGCTGCATATAGGGGACAAACTGGCTGCATTATGAGGACAAACTGGCTGCATTATGGGGGAGAAACTGGCTGCATTATGGGGGAGAAACTGGCTGCATTATGGGGGAAACTGGCTGCATTATGGGGGAGAAACTGGCTGTATTATGGGGGAGAAACTGGCTGCATTATGGGGGAGAAACTGGCTGTATTATGGGGGAGAAACTGGCTGCATTATGGGGGAGAAACTGGCTGTATATTGGGGGAGAAACTGGCTGCATATAGGGGAGAAACTGGGCTGCATTATGGAGGAGAAACTGGCTGTATATTGTGGGAGAAACTGGCTGCATTATGGGGAGAAACTGGCTGTATTATGGGGGGAGAAAGCGTCTGATTGGCCTTTAGAAGTCCCTATCAGAGCCAGCAGGCTCTGATAGGCTTCCCGACTACAGCCTGAGGGCTGTAATCGGCTTCTAAATACCTAATGAGAGGACGCACAGGGGTGCGTTCTAGACATGTGCATTTCGTTTCGTTCCGAATCGAAATTCGGACGAATTTTTCATTATTCGGACATTCGGATGCATCCGAATTACCGAATTACAATACTAACGAATTTTAACCGAATCTGAATTTTTTCGAATCTAAAAATATTTTTGACCCGACTTTGGGTCCATGTATCTCGGGTTTACTTGGTGATAGAAACCCCAAATTTGGAGATGTTGTAGTGCTAGTTCTTCTGTGTTTGCATACCAAATATGGGGTTTCTATAACTAAGTGACCCCGAGATACGTGGACCCAAAGTCGGGTCGCAAAATGTCAAGCACTTTTCTGGAGCAGAGAATGACATTTTGCGACCCGATTTTGGGGCCACATATCTCTGGGACCACTTGTAGCTAGAAACCCCAAATTTGGTATGCAAACACAGTAGAACTAGCACTACAACATCTCCAAATTTGGGGTTTCTATTACTAAGTGACCCTGAGATACGTGGACCCAAAGTCGGGTCGCAAAATATTTTCGAATCCGGTTGAAATAGTATCAACATGATTCGAAATTATTTCAACTGCATTTGAAACTATTTCAACCGGATTCGAAAATATTTTGTGACCCGAATTTGGGTCCATGTATCTCGGGGTTACTTGGTGATAGAAACCCCAAATTCGGGGTTATTGTTTTTCTAGTCTATTTTCTATTTTATTATAATCTTTTCTATCCAAAGTTAAAATTAATTAATTAAATTAAAAATTTGAATTCATACTATTCGAAATTCAAATTTATTCTATTCGAAATTCGAATTTCAGAAGATGGTTGTATATTCTTTCTATTTTATTCTTCTAAATTATATTTTTTTTCTATTCTGTTCTAATCTTTTCTATTTGAATTATAAATTTTGGAAGAAGGTTATTTATTTACTTATATACATCTGTCGCATAAAAAAAAAGATGTGAAATGGCTGTCACGGATGTCGATCGCAAGGCAAGTACATATGCTGTATGTCATTGTCCACTTACCACAACACCTGCCACGAGTGCCACGACACTGGCCACGAGTGCCACGACACCGGCCACGAGTGCCACGTGACCTGCCACGAGTGCCACGTGAACGGCCACGAGTGCCACGTGACCTGCACGTGACCTAGTTGTGGATTGTCTACTTGCCACGTCACCTGCCACAAGTTATGGGGCTCCTAGCACCAAGTGACCCCCAGATATGGGCGATATTTCAAGTACTTTTCTGCAGCAGAGAATGACATTTTGTGACCCGACTTTGGGGCCACGTATCTCGGGGCCACTTATAGCTAGAAACCCCAAATTTGGTATGCAAACACAGTAGAACTAGCATTACAACGGGGTTACTTGGTGATAGAAACCCCAAATTTGGGGTTATTGTAGTGCCAGTTGTAATGTGTTTACATACCAAATATTTTGGGATTTCTAGCTATAAGTGGCCCCGAGATACGTGGCCTCAAAGTCGGGTCACAAAATTTAATTCTCTGCTGCAGAAAAGCACTTGACAGATCGCCCCTATCTGGGGGTCACTTGGTGCTAGGAACCCCATAACTTGTGGCAGGTGACGTGGCAAGTGGACAATCCACAACTTGGTCACGTGGCCGGTCACGTGGCACTCGTGGCCGGTCACGTGGCACTCGGACAATGACATACAGCATATGTACTTGCCTTGTGATCGACATCCATGACAGCCATTTCCCATCTTTTTTTTATGTGACAGATGTAAGTAACTAACCATCTTTCAAAATTTATAATTCAAATAGAAAAGATTAGAACAGAATAGAAAAAAATAATAATAATTTAATAGAATAAAATAGAAAGAATATGCAACCATCTTATGAAATTCGAATTTCGAATAGAATAAATTTGAATTTCGAATAGTAGGAATTAAAAAAAAATGTAATTAATTAATTTTAACTTTGGATAGAATAGATTAGAATAGAAATAGAGAATACACTAGAAAAACAATAGAATAGAATAGAATATAGATACTATCTATTTCATGTTTAATTTTTTTGCAGATTACTATTTTTTACATAAGATCTCCTGCAGACTATTAGCATTTATTTTATTTTTTTGCAGATCTCCTGCAGACTATTATTATCTATTTAGTTTTCTCACAGGTCTCCTGCAGACTATTAGCATCTATTTCTTTTTTAGCAGATCTCCTGTAGACTATTAACAGCCATTTCACTTCTTTTTTTTTTGCAGATCTCCTGCAGACTGTTAGAATCAATTTCATTTTTTTTTCAAAGTCGGGTCGCAAAATATTTTCGAATCCGCTTTAAATAGTATCAACATGATTCGAAATTATTTCAACCGCATTTATAACTATTTCAACCGCATTTAAAACTATTTCAACCGGATTCAAAAATATTTTGCGACCCGACTTTGGGTCCATGTATCTCGGGGTTACTTGGTGATAGAAACCCCAAATTTGGGGTTATTGTTTTTCTAGTCTATTTTCTATTTTATTATAATCTTTTCTATCCAAAGTTAAAATTAATTAATTAAAAAATTTGAATTCATACTATTCGAAATTCAAATTTATTCTATTCGAAATTCGAATTTCAGAAGATGGTTGTATATTCTTTCTATTTTATTCTTCTAAATTATATATTTTTTCTATTCTGTTCTAATCTTTTCTATTTGAATTATACATTTTGGAAGAAGGTTATTTACTTACTTATATACATCTGTCACATAAAAAAAAGATGTGAAATGGCTGTCACGGATGTCGATCGCAAGGCAAGTACATATGCTGTATGTCATTGTCCACTTGCCACACACCTGCCACGAGTGCCACCGTGACCGGCCACGAGTGCCACGTGACCGGCCACGAGTGCCACGTGAACGGCCACCAGTGTCACGTGACCTGCCACGAGTGCCACGTGACCTGCCACGAGTGCCACGTGAACGGCCACGAGTGTCACGTGACCTGCCACGTGACCAAGTTGTGGATTGTCCACTTGCCACGTCACTGCCACAAGTTATGGGGTTCCTAGCACCAAGTGACCCCCAGATATGGACGATATGTCAAGTACTTTTCTGCAGCAGAGAATGAAATTTTGTGACCCGACTTTGGGGCCACGTATTTCGGGGCCACTTATAGCTAGAAAACCCCAAATTTGGTATGCAAACACAGTAGAACTAGCATTACAACGGGGTTACTTGGTGATAGAAACCCCAAATTTGGGGTTATTGTAGTGCCAGTTGTAATGTGTTTGCATACCAAATATTTTGGGATTTCTAGCTATAAGTGGCCCCGAGATACGTGGCCTCAAAGTCGGGTCACAAAATTTAATTCTCTGCTGCAGAAAAGCACTTGACAGATCGCCCATACCTGGGGGTCACTTGGTGCTAGGAACCCCATAACTTGTGGCAGGTGACGTGGCAAGTGGACAATCCACAACTTGGTCACGTGGGCACTCGTGGCCGGTCACGTGGCACTCGGACAATGACATACAGCATATGTACTTGCCTTGCGATCGACATCCATGACAGCCATTTCACATCTTTTTTTTTATGTGACAGATGTATGTATAAAGTAAGTAACTAACCATCTTTCAAAATTTATAATTCAAATAGAAAAGATTAGAACAGAATAGAAAAAAATATAATTTAATAGAATAAAATAGAAAGAATATGCAACCATCTTATGAAATTCGAATTCGAATAGAATACATTTTAATTTCGAACAGTAGGAATTAAAAAAAAATGTAATTAATTAATTTTAACTTTGGATAGAATAGATTAGAAATAGAAATAGAGAATACACTAGAAAAACAATAGAATAGAATAGAATATAGATACTATCTATTTCATGTTTAATTTATTTTTGCAGATTACTATTTTTTACATAAGATCTCCTGCAGACTATTAGCATTTATTTATTTTTTTTAGCAGATCTCCTGTAGACTATTAACAGCCATTTCACTTCTTTTTTTTGCAGATCTCCTGCAGACTGTTAGAATCAATTTCATTTTTTTTTCAAAGTCGGGTCGCAAAATATTTTCGAATCTGCTTTAAATAGTATCAACATGATTCGAAATTATTTCAACCGCATTAAAACTATTTCAACCGCATTTGAAACTATTTTCAACCGGATTCAAAAATATTTTGCGACCCGACTTTGGGTCCACGTATCTCGGGGGTTAGTTGGCGATAGAAACCCCAAATTTGGGGATGTTGTAGTGCTAGTTCTCCTGTGTTTGCATACCATTTTGGGGTTTCTATCACTAAGTGACCCCGAGAAACGTGGACCCAAAATCGGGTCGCAAAATGTCAAACACTTTTCTGCAGCAGAGAATGACATTTTGCGACCCGAATTTTGGGCCCACATATCTCGGGGCCACTTGTAGCTAGAAACCCCAAATTTGGTATGCAAACACAGTAGAACTAGCACTATAACAATCTCTAAATTTGGGGTTTCTATTACTAAGTGACCCTGAGATACGTGGACCCAAAGTCGGGTCGCAAAATATTTTCGAATCCGGTTGAAATAGTTTCAAATGCGGTTGAAATAATTTCGAATCATGTTGAAATAATTTCGAATCCGGTAGAAATATTTTCGAATTCGGTTGAAATATTTTCGAATGCGACCGATTTTCGAATTCGGTCGAAAACAAAACGAAATCCGAAAACGAATTTAACAAATTTAACGAATCTAACTAAACGAAATTAATTAATTAACGAATTAAAACGAAACGAAACAAAACGAATTTTTTCCTTTTGCACAATGTCTAGTGCGTTCCCCTGGCCAATCAGGTTCACCGGGTCTGGTTACCGCTAACCTGATTGGCTGAAGTGACATCGAGGGCGGGAGAAGACATCGAGGACGGAAGAAGGACGGCGCTGACTCGAGGAAGTAAGTGCAGGGCTGGGGGGACAAACTGGCTGCATTATGAGGACAAACTGGCTGTATTATGGGGGAGAAACTGGCTGCATTATGGGGGAGAAACTGGCTGTATTATGAGGACAAACTGGCTGCATTATGGGGGAGAAACTGGCTGCATTATGGGGGAGAAACTGGCTGCATTATGGGGGAGAAACTGGCTGTATTATGGGGAGAAACTGGCTGCATTATGGGGGAGAAACTGGCTGTATTATTGGGGGAGAAACTGGCTGCATATAGGGGAGAAACTGGCTGTATTATGCGGGGAGAAACTGGCTGCATTATGGGGGAGAACTGGATGCATTATGGGGGAGAAACTGGCTGCATTTGGGGGAGAAACTGGCTGTATATTGGGGGGAGAACTGATGCATTATGGGGGAGAAACTGGGCTGCAATGGGGGAGAAACTGGCTGCATATAGGGGAGAAACTGGCTGCATTTGGGGGAGAAACTGGCTGCATATAGGGGAGAAACTGGCTGCATATAGGGGAGAAACTGGCTGCATATTGGGGAGAAACTGGCTGCATATAGGGGAGAAACTGGCTGCATTATGGGGGAGAAGCTGGCTGTATATTGGGGAGAAACTGGTTGCATTATGGGGGAGAAACTGGCTGCATATGGGGGAGAAACTGGCTGCATTTGGGGGAGAAACTGGCTGCATTTGGGGGAGAAACTGGCTGCATATAGGGGAGAAACTGGCTGCATATAGGGGAAAAACTGGCTGCATTCGGGGGAGAAACTGGCTGCATATAGGGGACAAACTGGCTGTATTATGAGGACAAACTGGCTGCATTATGGGGGAGAAACTGGCTGCATTATGGGGGAGAAACTGGCTGCATTATGGGGGGAAACTGGCTGCATTTATGGGGGAGAAACTGGCTGATATTATGGGGAGAAACTGGCTGCATTATGGGGGAGAAACTGGCTGCATTATGGGGGAGAAACTGGCTGCATTATGGGGAGAAACTGGCTGTATTATGGGGGAGAAACTGGCTGCATTATGGGGGAGAAACTGGCTGTATTATGAGGACAAACTGGCTGCATTATGGGGGAGAAACTGGCTGCATTATGGGGGAGAAACTGGCTGCATATGGGGGAGAAACTGGCTGTATTATTGGGGGAGAAACTGGCTGCATATAGGGGAGAAACTGGCTGTATTATGGGGGAGAAACTGGCTGCATTTGGGGGAGAAACTGGCTGCATTTGGGGGAGAAACTGGCTGCATATAGGGGAGAAACTGGCTGCATTTGGGGGAGAAACTGGCTGTATTATGGGGGAGAAACTGGCTGTATATTGGGGAGAGAAACTGGATGCATTATGGGGGAGAAACTGGCTGCATATGGGGGAGAAACTGGCTGTATTATGGGGGAGAAACTGGCTGTATATTGGGGGAGAAACTGGATGCATTATGGGGGAGAAACTGACTGCATATGGGGGAGAAACTGGCTGCATATAGGGGAGAAACTGGCTGCATTTGGGGGAGAAATTGGCTGCATTTGGGGAGAAACATGGCTGCATATAGGGGACAAACTGGCTGCATTATGGGGGAGAAACTGGCTGCATTATGGGGGGAAACTGGCTGCATTATGGGGGAGAAACTGGCTGTATTATGGGGGAGAAACTGGCTGCATTATGGGGAGAAACTGGCTGCATTATGGGGGAGAAACTGTCTGCATTATGGGGGAGAAACTGGCTGCATTATGGGTTAGAAACTGGCTGCATTATGGGGGAGAAACTGGCTGTATTATGGGGGAGAAACTGGCTGTATTATTGGGGGAGAAACTGGCTGCATATAGGGGAGAAACTGGCTGTATTATGGGGGAGAAACTGGCTGCATTATGGGGGAGAAACTGGATGCATTAATGGGGGAGAAACTGGCTGCATTTGGGGGAGAAACTGGCTTTATTATCGGGGAGAAACTGGCTGTATATTGGGGGAGAAACTGGATGCATTATGGGGGAGAAACTGGCTGCATATGGGGGAGAAACTGGCTGTATTATGGGGGAGAAACTGGATGCATTATGGGGGAGAAACTGGCTGCATATGGGGGAGAAACTGGCTGCATATAGGGGAGAAACTGGCTGCATTTGGGGGAGAAACTGGCTGCATATAGGGGAGAAACTGGCTGCATATAGGGGAGAAACTGGCTGCATATAGGGGAGAAACTGGCTGCATATAGGGGAGAAACTGGCTGCATATTGGGGGAGAAACTGGCTGCATATAGGGGAGAAACTGGCTGCATATTGGGGGAGAAACTGGCTGCATATAGGGGAGAAACTGGCTGCATATTGGGGGAGAAACTGGCTGCATTTGGGGAAGAAACTGGCTGCATTTGGGGGAGAAACTGGCTGCATATAGGGGACAAACTGGCTACATATAGGGGAGAAACTGGCTGCATTTGGGGGAGAAACTGGCTGCATATAGGGGAGAAACTGGCTGTATTATGAGGAGAAACTGGCTGCATTATGGGGGAGAAACTGGCTGCATTATGGGGGAGAAACTGGCTGCATTACGGGGGGAAACTGGCTGCATTATGGGGGAGAAACTGGCTGTATTATGGGGGAGAAACTGGCTGCATTATGGGGGAGAAACTGGCTGCATTATGGGGGAGAAACTGGCTGTATTATTGGGGGAGAAACTGGCTGCATTATGGGGGGAAACTGGCTGCATTATGGGGGAGAAACTGGCTGTATTATGGGGGAGAAACTGGCTGCATTATGGGGGAGAAACTGGCTGCATTATGGGGGAGAAACTGGCTGTATATTGGGGGAGAAACTGGCTGCATATAGGGGAGAAACTGGCTGCATTATGGGGGAGAAACTGGCTGTATATTGGGGGAGAAACTGGCTGCATTATGGGGGAGAAACTGGCTGTATTATGGGGGAGAAACTGGCTGCATATAGGGGAGAAACTGGCTGCATTATGGGGGAGAAACTGGCTGTATTATGGGGGAGAAACTGGCTGCATATAGGGGAGAAACTGGCTGCATTTGGGGGAGAAACTGGCTGCATATAGGGGACAAACTGGCTGCATGTAGGGGAGAAACTGGCTGCATTTGGGGGAGAAACTGGCTGCATGTAGGGGACAAACTGGCTGTATTATGAGGACAAACTGGCTGCATTATGGGGGAGAAACTGGCTGCATTATGGGGGAGAAACTGGCTGCATTATGGGGGATTAACTGGCTGCATTATGGGGGAGAAACTGGCTGCATTATGGGGGAGAAACTGGCTGCATATGGGGGGGAAACTGGCTGCATTTGGGGACAAACTAGTGGCGTTTGGGCACAGTGGCTGCGTTTAATGGGCACAGTGGCGGCAATTGATGATTTTTTTTTTCAGTTTGTTTGCGCCCCCCCAAAAAAATTTGAGCACCAGCCGCCACTGACTCTAGCAATCCTCAGACGGGCCCGGACATGTACTGGCTTAAGCAGGGGGACACGTCTGGCACTGCAGGATCTGAGTCCCCGGCGGTGTAGTGTGTTACTGATGGTAGCCTTTGTTACGTTGGTCCCAGCTCTCTGCAGGTCATTCACTAGGTCTCACCGTGTGGTTCTGGGATTTTTGCTCACCGTTCTTGTGATCATTTTGACCCCACGGGGTGAGATCTTGCGTAGAGCCCCAGATCGAGGGAGATTGTCAGTGGTCTTGTAGGTCTTCCATTTTCTAATTATTTCTCCCACAGTTAATTTCTTCACACCAAACTGCTTGCCTATTGCAGATTCAGTCTTCCCAGCCTGGTGCAGGTCTACAATTTTGTTTCTGTTGTCCTTCGACAGCTCTTTGGTCTTCACCATAGTGGAGTTTGGAGTGTGTCTGTTTGAGGTTGTGGACAGGTGTCTTTTATACTGATAACAAGTTCAAACAGGTGCCATTAATACAGGTAATGAGTGGAGGACAGATGAGCCTCTTAAAGAAGAAGATACAGGTCTGTGAGAGCCAAAATTTGCAAATAAATTATTTTCAAATCATACAATGTGATTGTCTGGATTTGTTTCCACATTTTGTCTCTCATAGTTGAGGTATACCTATGATGACAATTACAGGCCTCTCTCATCTTTTTAAGTGGGAGAACTTGCACAATTGGTGGCTGACTAAATACTTTTTTGCCCCACTGTATAGTTCTAAGTTTAACACCTAATTGAATACAATTTCATTAAAAATGCAGTATTAATTAACTTTTGTTTTTCAGCAGTATATTTGTATTCCTTTTTTTGTTCCCTGGTAAAATTGTCCACTTATAGTTTGTTTTTTTCCGTTCAACACAGCAGTTTGGACAAAAAAGAAAAACCTGACAGATCGTCGTAGCATCACAAACAATGTTGATGCAGGAACTCCCCTGCTGTTCTATTGAATTCTGACAGTTGGAAGGCCCCCCCCCCCAAAAAATTTTTTTTCACAGATCATCAATTGACTGTGTGTGCTGATCGACTGCTGGTAGCTGTGTCCGGGCATTGCTAGTTGCCTGCAGCCTGTGTGAGTAAACAGGTGTGCAGGATCATTATAAGCCAGATCTGAGCATACAGTAGCGGAAGGTAGTTGCTGCCATTCAGACACACAGTCAGTGTGTGGAGCTAGTTGTGTTCTCCAGCCAAGAGGGATGACATTCTCAGGAGACAAGACCCTATGTTGGGGGGGGGGGGGGGAGGATTTGTAACTCATAGCACTAAGTGAGTCAGGATAGCTACGTGGGTCCAGAGTGACTGTGAAAGTTGAGGTGACTAGCAAATTCACAGAAGGTGCTGGAGAAATTCCTGTGTTCCTGAGAGGAGGAAGAGCTCAGGGTGCTGGGAGAACCCAATCCAGAAACCAGGAGTGGGGCCTGTGCAGTGAGTGACTGCAAGCATAGAGTGAGCCTGAGGAGCTTGTGGTCTGGGAGACCGGAGTGAGCAGCAAAACTGCTGATAGGTGGTTCGTCATTTTCATTAACCGCTTGCCGACCATCATACTGCGGCAGGTCGGCACGATCCCGCGAACGTCGTAGCTGTACGTCGGTCCCTTTAAGCGGGATAGCAGGTGCACGTGCGCCTGCTGCACAGCGGGGGTGCCGATGCTTGTGGCAGCGATGAATGCTGGCCACGCGCGATCACAGGGACAAGAGGCAGAAGAGGGACGTGTGTGTGTGTGTAAACACACATATCCCAGTTGTGAGGAGAGAGATCGTGAGTTCCTACGAGCTGGGAACCACGATCTCTCATCTCCTATAGTCAGCCCCATCCCCCACAGTTAGAACACACACATAGGGAACACAGTTAACCCCTTGATCGCCCCCTAGTGTTAACCCCTTCGCTGACAGTGACATTTACACAGTAATCAGTGCATTTTTATAGCACTGATCGCTGTATAAATGCCAATGGTCCCAAAAATGTGTCAAAAGTGTCCGATATGTCCGCCATAATGTCACAGTCCCAATAAAAAAAAAAATCGCAGATTGCCGCCATTACTAGTAAAACAAAATAAAAATATAAAAATGCCATAAATCTATCCCCTATTTTGTAGACACTATATCTTTTGCGCAAACGAATATACGCTTTTTACGATTTTTATCAACAAAAATATGTAGAAGAATACATATCGGCCTAAACTAAGGAAAAAATTTGCTTTTAAAAAAAAAAAAAAATGGAGCTATTTATTATAAACCTTTCCCTGGCTCTTTTCTCACTGTTTCACTCCTATACTGGCAACATCTCCCCCTGGCTCTTTTCTCACTGTCTCTCTCCTATACTGTCTACTTTTTCCCCTGGCTCTTTTCCTACTGTTCTACTCTTATACTGTTTACACCTCTCCCTTGCTCTTTTTTCACTGTTTCACTCCTATACTGTCAACATCTCCCGCTGGCTCTTTTCTCACTGTCCCTCTCCTATACTGCCTACACCTCTCCCTGGCTCTTTTCTCACTGTTCCACTCCTATACTGTCAAAATCTCTCCCTGTCTCTTTTCTGACTGTTCCACTCTTAAACTGTCTACATCCCCCCTGGCTCTTTTCTCCCTGTTATACTCCTATGTTGTACACATCTCTCCATGGTTCTATTCTCACTGTCCCTTTCCTATACTGTCTACATCTCCCCCTGACCATTTTCTCATTGTTTCACTCCTTTGTGGTGTGTAAAGCTTGCTATACCCCAGTAGAACTTGGTTGAAAGATTTTTGTTTTTAAAATTTTGTTCAATTTTATAATGGCTAGTGGAGTTGTTTCGAAGGAGCATGTCATAGAATGCTAGCAAACCAGACTGTGTGACGGCACAGAGGAGACCAAACAGGTGTAGGTGAAAGTGTAACAATTTATTAAGGGAAGTAAACAGACAAATAAACACCTCCAAACAGAACACAGTGCAGTGACCAAACCAAATAACAGTGACTTAAAGAAAATATATACAATAAGGGGGAATACCAGAATCATAGAGAAGGCCAGGCCGAGGTCATACACAAAGGAATTGAAGCAGATGGATATGGATGGGAATCAAACAGGAACAGGGAGGGGACGGTTGGATTGGCTGCAGAGCAGGGATCCAAGGTTACCAGGTAACAGGAGGACAGGGGACCGTGGAAATCAGGAGACAGGAGGGACAGATGCAGGAAGGGCTCAGGGTAGGGATCAGGTCGGATTGGGTCAGACAGGATGCAGGCTTAAAGTCCAGATCACAGGTCCTAGGTCCAGGGAGAGAGATACCAGGGCAAGGAGTGTTAGTACTTGCCGGGTATTTAAAGGAAGTCTTGTAATCAGGCTTCAGGTCACAGCTGACCGCAGGAAGTGCTGCCTTTCCCACAAGGCTGGAATACACCCGCTGGTGGACGCCGGTACTACAGTCCATGGATCATGTATTACCACCAGCAGGTGAGATCCTCCAACAAAGATATTGGCTGCAAGAGGACACCTACTGGCGGACACTAGTACTGCAGTCCAAAGGACCAACAGCACCACCAGCGGGTGAAGCCTTTCCTGACAGTACCCCCCTCAAAGGAGCGGCCTCCGTACGCTCCAACTAACTGTTGCTGGGGGAAGTTCAAGACAACAAGCTGGGCAACAGGCAAGGTCACATCCGGGCAGACAACGGGCACATCCAGGCAGGAGACCGTCACATCAAGGTGGGCAGCAGGCTCTGGGTCATTGAGCTGGGGAGTAGGCTCCGGGTCGTCGAGCTGGGCAGCAGACAGGAACATCTCCGGCTGGGCAGCAGACAGGAACATCTCCGGCTGGGCAGCAGACAGGAACATCTCCGGCTGGGCAGCAGACAGGATCACGTCAGGCTGGGCAGTAGGCTCCACAGACTGAGAAACGGGCACCACAACTTTAAGCCGGGAAACGGGCACCACAACCTCAAGCCGGGAAACGGGCACCACAACCTCAAGCCGGGAAACAGGCACCACAACCTCAAGCCGGGAAACAGGCACCACAGTGGGCACCACAACCTCAGGCCGGGAAACGGACACCACAATCTCAGGCCGGTAAACGGGCACCACAATCTCAGGCCGGGAAACGGGCACAACCTCAGGCCGGGAAACGGGCACCACAACCTCAGGCCGGGAAACGGGCACCACAACCTCAGGCCGGGAAACGGGCCCTGGATCTTCAGGTGGGGTCTCAGGCACCAAATCTTCCGACTGGGACACCGAATCTTCCGACTGGGGCACCGGATCTTCCGACTGGGACACCGGATCTTCCGACTGTGACACCGGATATTCCGACAGGGACACCGGATCTGGGACACCGGCATTAGGACTTTTGTTTGGAAGGCAGGCACCGGGATGGCAGGCTGGCAGGCTGGCACAGGGACTTCAAGCTGGCAGGCTGGCACAGGGACTTCAAGCTAGCAGGCTGGCACAGGGACTTCAAGCTGGCAGGCTGGCACAGGAACCTCAGGCTGGCAGACTGGCACAGGAACCTCAGGCTGGCAGACTGGCACAGGAACCTCAGACTGGCAGACTGGTACAGAAAATTCATGCTGGCAAACTGGCACAGGAACCTCAGGCTGGCAGACTGGCACAGGAACCTGCGGCTGGCAGACTGGCACAGGGACCTGCGGCTGGCAGACTGGCACAGGGACCTGCGACTGGAAGACTGGCACAGGGACCTCCGGCTGGCAGACTGGCACGGGAACCTCCGGCTGGCAGACTGGCACAGGAACCTCCGGCTGGCAGAGTGGCACGGGAACCTCAGGCTGGCAGACTGGCACAGGAACCTCAGGCTGGCAGACTGGCACGGGAACCTCAGGCTGGCAGACTGGCACGGGAACCTCAGGCTGGCAGTCCGACACGGGAACCTTAGGCCGGCAGACCGGCAAGGGAACCTCAGGCCACAAGACCGGCACGGGATCTTCAGGCCGGCAGACTGGCACGGGATCTTCAGGCCGGCAGACTGGCACGGGATCTTCAGGCTTTCAGACTGGTACGGGATCTTCAGACTGGCAGGCTGGTACAGGATCTTCAGGCTGGTACAGGGTCTTCAGGCTGGCAGGCTGGCACAGGATCTTCAGGCTGGCAGGCTGGTACAGGGTCTTCAGGCTGGCAGGCTGGTACAGGGTCTTCAGGCTGGCAGACTGGCACGGGAACCTCAGGCTGGCAGACTGGCATGGGAACCTCAGGCTGGCAGACTGGCACAGGAACCTCAGGCTGGCAGACTGGCACGGGAACCTCAGGCTGGCAGTCTGGCACGGGAACCTCAGGCTGGCAGACTGGTACAGGAACTTTAGGATGGCAGGCTGGTACAGAAACTTCAGGATGGCAGGCTGGTACAGAAACTTCAGGCTGGCAGATGGGCACTGGGGCATCAGACTGGGTAAAAGGCATGGGGACATCCAATTTAGGTGGGTCGTCAAGTTCTACTAGCATGAACGCAGGCTGGAGCAGGTTGGTGGGTGTGGAGGTAGGTTGGGTTACTGGTTGGATTGTGTGGGTTGGGAAGTACTTCCGCTTCTTCTTAGACTTAGTCACTGCAGGTTTGCAAATAACGGGGGAATGTATGAAAAGGATGGAATCGAGTAAGTGGAAGGACTAGAATGTGGCAGAGATACGGGGACAGTGGCTGGAGGAGGTTCTTGTGGATTGGCTGCAGGTAGGAGGGAAGAAGCAGGTGGATTTAAGGCAGGGTAGGTGCAACAGGTAGAGACTGGGTAGTAATATTTGGCGGAGGGCTGAGCAAACTGGGCTGAAGCTGGGGTTGCTGTAGGTGATGGGCGGATACATTCTTGCGGAGGCAGGTGATTAATGGCAGGGCTGGAACATTGTGGCTTGGCTAAGTGCAAGAGATCTGACCATGCCTGCAGCACAGGTTGAGCAAAAACTGTCTCACACACAGCCTGTCCGACCAGGGATTGCACTGAATGGATGCAATCAGACAACACCTGCTGGGAACAGGAGGAATAATGTTCCCAAAAATTGGCTGGATCATCCTCTAACAACCACACTAAGGATTCGACCTGGTCAAAACTGAAAGGGGGTGAAAAATCGTCACTCCCATCGGGAATAGATGACAGGGCTGGCTTTTCACATAACCAAACTAATGGCTGGATATCCTCAAAAGATATATAACCCTGCCCCACTAGGGAATAAGCTGATCGGATGATTTCCATCAGCTGGTCACTGGTCCAATCTTTTAGAATCTGACGACAATATTCGTCATCCTCTGCTGCCAGCAGAGAATAATAAATTATTTTGTTACTATCCATCTCAACCGGGTCTAACAAACAAGGATGGTCCCTCAATGCCGCCACGTCTGGTTTAGGGATGGCCCTGGTATACTGTCATAGAATGCTAGCAAACCAGACTGTGTGACTGCACAGAGGAGACCAAACAGGTGTAGGTGAAAGTGTAAGAATTTATTAAGGGAAGTAAACAGACAAATAAACACCTCCAACAGAACACAGAAGGCTCTTTTCTCCCTGTTATACTCCTATGTTGTACACATCTCTCCATGGTTCTACTCTCACTGTCCCTCTCCTATACTGTCTACATCTCCCCCTGACCATTTTCTCATTGTTTCACTCCTTTGTGGTGTGTAAAGCTTGCTATACCCCAGTAGAACTTGGTTGAAAGATTTTTGTTTTTAAAATTTTGTTCAATTTTATAATGGCTAGTGGAGTTGTTTCGAAGGAGCATGTCATAGAATGCTAGCAAACCAGACTGTGTGACGGCACAGAGGAGACCAAAATGGTGTTGGCGAAAGTGTAACAATTTATTAAGGGAAGTAAACAGACAAATAAACACCTGCAAACAGAACACAGTGCAGTGACCAAACCAAATAACAGTGACTTAAAGAAAGTATATACAATAAGGGGGAATACCGGAATCGTAGAGAAGGCCAGGCCGAGGTCATACACAAAGGGATCGAAGCAGATGGGTATGGATGGAAATCAAACAGGAACATGGAGGGGACGGATGGATTGGCTGCAGAGCAGGGATCCAAGGTAACCAGGTAACAGGAGGACAGGGGACCGTGGAAATCAGGAGACAGGAGGGACAGATGCCGGATGGGCTCAGGGTAGGGATCAGGTCGGATTGGGTCAGACAGGATGCAGGCTCAAAGTCCAGATCACAGGTCCTAGGTCCAGGGAGAGAGATACCAGGGCAAGGAGTGTTAGTACTTGCCGGGTATTTAAAAGAAGTCTTGTAATCAGGCTTCAGGTCACAGCTTACCGCAGGAAGTGCTGCCTGTCCCACACTGCTGGAATACACCCGCTGGTGGACGCCGGTACTACAGTCCATGGATCATGCATTACCACCAGCAGGTGAGATCCTCCAACAAAGATATTGGCTGCAAGAGGACACCTGCTGGCGGACACTAGTACTGCAGTCCAAAGGACCAACAGCACCACCAGCGGGTGAAGCCTTTCCAGACAGAGCAGGTTTGAATTTTTTTTTTTAAAAGAACAATTTTCTAAATACAAATGTGGTTTTCATTGGGAAAAACATACATATTTTTTTGAAACCTGTTTAAAACTTCTAGGATTACACTCAATCAGCAGGTTCTAACAAAAAAGTTGACTCGATGGCAGGAAAGAATGATAGTTTATTAGCCAGCTTAACACTCCCTTAGCTCTGTCCTGCAGGCTGTATGCCTTTTCTAACTGTCCCACCCCTATGCTGTGCCTTCATTTTCCCCTAGTTCTGTACTGCAGGGAGAGCTGGCAATTCTGTGTAGGCAGACAAACTGATAATTTATATTATTTTCTTAGAGCAGCGCTAAATCCTCAAAAAATAAACATAAATACAATTCATGAATATATAAAGTTCAAAAATAAGTAAACCATATACCAATTACACTATAATTTAAAATAGATATGCGATACAAAACATAAACCGGTTAGTAAAATTTCACAAAATACTAAGCAACAGTTCATATCTGCGCTCAATGTGCTTCCGCTCTTCTATTATCCAAGTGTAAACCAGTGATTCCACCATGTTTCACATCAGTTGAAAGAGTCTCTTACCAAATGGCATGGACCATTAAATCATAAAGGGTGAGTGCAATCCTATTTGATTTTGCATTTTTATCATTAAAGCAGTATTACACTAGGGCAGCCGTACACTCTCTTTTCTTTGTATATTTCATAAACGGTCAACATAAATGGTCAACAATGCTTAAACTGATTATTCCCAGAGCAGACCAGTGTTTCCACCACTGATAACCACTATTAAAAGAGCCTCTTATCTGATGATATGGACCATTTAATTATAAATGATCAACAGCGCACACATATCATCCTGGTGTGAACTGCGTCCCCAGTATGGATCACCTCTGTCACCTCCCGGGGAAAAAACAGTACAGATCCATTGTGAAGTATGATATGCCTTAGCCTTTATTAAAACTTCCAAAATATGCCCATAAAACAAAAACATTCAAAAATATATCACTCTAATATCTTATTCCTGTGTAGCAGGCTACATGTACCCCACTGAGGTGCCTTTTGTATGACAATAGCTTAATAACAAAGGTGTGTGCACGAGGTGTGCCGGCTGTGCTTGGGCACACCCTAATAACCCCCTGAATGTTTTTTTTAAAGCTCAAAATGTTCCTTTATTGAGACAATAAAAAAGTCAGAGCATGATACAACATTTGCCCAAAATGGACCAAATCAAAGCACACATTACAGGTAAGATTCCATACAGGGGATAACAAATATATCTGTAGCGGCCTCACCCCTCACTCCCTTTCTCATGCTCGGCTTGTCTTTCTTCGTCTAGGGGTTTCAGTGCTGGGGAGAGGGATGAGATACACCACGGCCCATGTCCTCCATAGCTGAGAGGTGAAGGCCAGAAGATTGGGTTTTGTGTAGGTGTCCTAGAGTCAAGTCCTGTACTTCGTCCCTGACTCCTTTGCTCCTAGTAACCAGAGTTCCACGCAGTGAATAGGTCCAACTCAGTTTTATTCTTCTTGGCGTACAAACATACAGTTTCTTCTACTGAGTAGTGATGGGGAATAGATCGAGGTTAATCCCTTCCCTTCTCCTGCTAACCACTGTGGTATCACCAGTGGTGGGTAGTCACTGCCACTGACTTTATTGAGTAGAATGTGAATTACCTTCGCTAGCACGGCCCCTGTCAGGGGAAGGAAATCCATCCAAGGGAGAAACCGGTGGCCTCTCTGTCACCAGCAATGCTGCACCGGACTCTTCAGAGAAGTTCCGCACACCAGCTCTCACAAACTCGGACATGGGCACCCAAGGAGTTAGGGCCCCCTCAGATTCCTCCACCCTTGCGGAACTCAGTCGAAGGTACTGAGCCCCAGGCCTCCGCCTTAGTACCTCACCCCAGGCTAAAGGTGCCTGAGATGGACTCCATCTCCGCTCCGGCTAGGTCAAGGGCACATAGGCCTGGAACACTGGAACGCCAGCACCCAAGCTGAAGGTGCCTGGGTGCGCCCGAGTCCTCCCACTCTCTCTCCGGAATCTGGACTCTGAACTCTGAACCCCGTGGTAAGGGCGTCCGCCCCTTTTATCCCCTCTCCCTTCGCGCCACAGCGGGTTCCCCGCCCCGCTGTACCAGCTCCAGGGGAGGACAAAAAGGTACAGTCTTGCGGTGTGAGTTCAGCTCCGGCCCAGGCAACAGCGCCACCTGTGGACCACAAGGAACCTCACACCACCAGAGTCCTCCAAGAACCAGAAAAAGGTCCCGGATCCCCTAGCAATTAGTGCATCTGGGTTACACTACCATCCAGATGTTTCCCCTAAATTCAAATACCCGCTACACTCTCCCCCTGGTGATTTGACACTGGTCCCCAGTGTCTGGTGCAAACTCATGTCTCCAAAAGTGTGGCAACATAAGTTCGACCCAGAGACAAACTACACAATCTAACCCCGGATTGTGCCAAGACCTAAATGGGAAAAGGGAAAACATAAAACAGTACAACTATAAAACTTTTCAATAAAACACTTTAAACATCTCACACATTTACATTCTTCCCTCCCCCTGGCTATCTAAGGACCACCCATTTTCAGTAGCCTTGATAGACGAGTCTTCTGCAGAGGGAAAGAAAAGAAACATACATCCTAACTAGGGATGAGCTTCGTGTTCGAGTCGAACATACGTTCGACTCGAACATCGGCTGTTCGATCGTTCGACGAAGATCGAACGATTTGGGCCGTTCGCGCCAAATTCGAGTGACGCGAACGGCCCACAATGCACTACGCCATCGCAGTGTCATCCAGGCGCTGTGATTGGCCAAGCATGCACTGTGACCCCGCATGCTTGGCCAATCACAGTGCCGGCAGCGAGGAGAGCAATGATTGGCCACAGGCAGGATGCCTGTGGCCAATTATTGCTGAGGGGGTTTAGTACACGCCCCACACTATAAAAGGCCGCCAGCACGGCGGCCTAGTGTAGTGTGTTCCGGAGCAGGGATAGAGCAGCATAGGCAGGGACAGTGACTTTTATTTCTTTCTTGCTTAACCTGGATTCCTTTAGTTTAGGGAAAGAGAAGGATAGGTAGGGAGAGTGTCAGTGTGTTTTGTGCTTGTGCTATATTGTGCTTAAAAAAAACATTTTTTCTAGGGACAGAAAACTGTAGGTAGGGAGAGTGTGTCAGTTTCTTTCACTGTCAAAGTCCTTGTTTCCAGGGACCTGGAAGGACAGTGAGTGAATTCTCCTTGTGCTATATTGTGCTTAAAAAAAACATTTTTTCTAGGGACAGAAAACTGTAGGTAGGGAGAGTGTGTCAGTTTCTTTCACTGTCAAAGTCCTTGTTTCCAGGGACCTGGAAGGACAGTGAGGTAATTCTCCTTGTGCTAAATTGTGCTTAAAAAAAACATTTTTTCTAGGGACAGAAAACTGTAGGTAGGGAGAGTGTGTCAGTTTCTTTCACTGTCAAAGTCCTTGTTTCCAGGGACCTGGAAGGACAGTGAGGTAATTCTCCTTGTGCTAAATTGTGCTTAAAAAAAACATTTTTTCTAGGGACAGAAAACTGTAGGTAGGGAGAGTGTGTCAGTTTCTTTCACTGTCCTAGTCCTTGTTTCCAGGGACCTGGAAGGACAGTGAGGTAATTCTCCTTGTGCTAAATTGTGCTTAAAAAAAAACATTTTTTCTAGGGACAGAAAACTGTAGGTAGGGAGAGTGTGTCAGTTTCTTTCACTGTCAAAGTCCTTGTTTCCAGGGACCTGGAAGGACAGTGAGGTAATTCTCCTTGTGCTAAATTGTGCTTAAAAAAAACATTTTTTCTAGGGACAGAAAACTGTAGGTAGGGAGAGTGTGTCAGTTTCTTTCACTGTCAAAGTCCTTGTTTCCAGGGACCTGGAAGGACAGTGAGGTAATTCTCCTTGTGCTAAATTGTGCTTAAAAAAAACATTTTTTCTAGGGACAGAAAACTGTAGGTAGGGAGAGTGTGTCAGTTTCTTTCACTGTCAAAGTCCTTGTTTCCAGGGACCTGGAAGGACAGTGAGGTAATTCTCCTTGTGCTAAATTGTGCTTAAAAAAAACATTTTTTCTAGGGACAGAAAACTGTAGGTAGGGAGAGTGTGTCAGTTTCTTTCACTGTCAAAGTCCTTGTTTCCAGGGACCTGGAAGGACAGTGAGGTAATTCTCCTTGTGCTAAATTGTGCTTAAAAAAACATTTTTTCTAGGGACAGAAAACTGTAGGTAGGGAGAGTGTGTCAGTTTCTTTCACTGTCAAAGTCCTTGTTTCCAGGGACCTGGAAGGACAGTGAGGTAATTCTCCTTGTGCTAAATTGTGCTTAAAAAAAACATTTTTTCTAGGGACAGAAAACTGTAGGTAGGGAGAGTGTGTCAGTTTCTTTCACTGCCAAAGTCCTTGTTTCCAGGGACCTGGAAGGACAGTGAGGTAATTCTCCTTGTGCTAAATTGTGCTTAAAAAAAACATTTTTTCTAGGGACAGAAAACTGTAGGTAGGGAGAGTGTGTCAGTTTCTTTCACTGTCAAAGTCCTTGTTTCCAGGGACCTGGAAGGACAGTGAGGTAATTCTCCTTGTGCTAAATTGTGCTTAAAAAAAACATTTTTTCTAGGGACAGAAAACTGTAGGTAGGGAGAGTGTGTCAGTTTCTTTCACTGTCAAAGTCCTTGTTTCCAGGGACCTGGAAGGACAGTGAGGTAATTCTCCTTGTGCTATATTGTGCTTAAAAAAAACATTTTTTCTAGGGACAGAAAACTGTAGGTAGGGAGAGTGTGTCAGTTTCTTTCACTGTCAAAGTCCTTGTTTCCAGGGACCTGGAAGGACAGTGAGGTAATTCTCCTTGTGCTAAATTGTGCTTAAAAAAAACATTTTTTCTAGGGACAGAAAACTGTAGGTAGGGAGAGTGTGTCAGTTTCTTTCACTGTCAAAGTCCTTGTTTCCAGGGACCTGGAAGGACAGTGAGGTAATTCTCCTTGTGCTAAATTGTGCTTAAAAAAAACATTTTTTCTAGGGACAGAAAACTGTAGGTAGGGAGAGTGTGTCAGTTTCTTTCACTGTCAAAGTCCTTGTTTCCAGGGACCTGGAAGGACAGTGAGGTAATTCTCCTTGTGCTAAATTGTGCTTAAAAAAAACATTTTTTCTAGGGACAGAAAACTGTAGGTAGGGAGAGTGTGTCAGTTTCTTTCACTGTCAAAGTCCTTGTTTCCAGGGACCTGGAAGGACAGTGAGGTAATTCTCCTTGTGCTAAATTGTGCTTAAAAAAAACATTTTTTCTAGGGACAGAAAACTGTAGGTAGGGAGAGTGTGTCAGTTTCTTTCACTGTCAAAGTCCTTGTTTCCAGGGACCTGGAAGGACAGTGAGGTAATTCTCCTTGTGCTAAATTGTGCTTAAAAAAAACATTTTTTCTAGGGACAGAAAACTGTAGGTAGGGAGAGTGTGTCAGTTTCTTTCACTGTCAAAGTCCTTGTTTCCAGGGACCTGGAAGGACAGTGAGGTAATTCTCCTTGTGCTAAATTGTGCTTAAAAAAAACATTTTTTCTAGGGACAGAAAACTGTAGGTAGGGAGAGTGTGTCAGTTTCTTTCACTGTCAAAGTCCTTGTTTCCAGGGACCTGGAAGGACAGTGAGTGAATTCTCCTTGTGCTATATTGTGCTTAAAAAAAACATTTTTTCTAGGGACAGAAAACTGTAGGTAGGGAGAGTGTGTCAGTTTCTTTCACTGTCAAAGTCCTTGTTTCCAGGGACCTGGAAGGACAGTGAGGTAATTCTCCTTGTGCTAAATTGTGCTTAAAAAAAACATTTTTTCTAGGGACAGAAAACTGTAGGTAGGGAGAGTGTGTCAGTTTCTTTCACTGTCAAAGTCCTTGTTTCCAGGGACCTGGAAGGACAGTGAGTGAATTCTCCTTGTGCTATATTGTGCTTAAAAAAAACATTTTTTCTAGGGACAGAAAACTGTAGGTAGGGAGAGTGTGTCAGTTTCTTTCACTGTCAAAGTCCTTGTTTCCAGGGACCTGGAAGGACAGTGAGGTAATTCTCCTTGTGCTAAATTGTGCTTAAAAAAAACATTTTTTCTAGGGACAGAAAACTGTAGGTAGGGAGAGTGTGTCAGTTTCTTTCACTGTCAAAGTCCTTGTTTCCAGGGACCTGGAAGGACAGTGAGGTAATTCTCCTTGTGCTAAATTGTGCTTAAAAAAAACATTTTTTCTAGGGACAGAAAACTGTAGGTAGGGAGAGTGTGTCAGTTTCTTTCACTGTCAAAGTCCTTGTTTCCAGGGACCTGGAAGGACAGTGAGGTAATTCTCCTTGTGCTAAATTGTGCTTTAAAAATTTTTTTTTTCTAGGGACAGAAAACTGTAGGTAGGGAGAGTGTGTCAGTTTCTTTCACTGTCAAAGTCCTTGTTTCAAGGGACAGAGAAGGACACCTGAAGGTAGCCCTTATTGCTTTTTTCCCATCTCCCTGCAGGCCATCTATTAGAATGTCTGGAAGGCAAACAAGGAGAGGCAGACAGTCAGGAGGCAATAAAAGAGGGCAAGCAGGCTCTGTGTCTGGGGGCAACAGTGCTGGTCGTGGACGCGGTGCATTGTCATCAGCACATGGCCATGGGACACGCTTGTCCTTCTTTTCGGCAGCTGGACATGTTGAGCCACATCATGCCGAAGACTTGGTAGAGTGGATGACCAAGCACTCCTCCTCCTCCTCATCCTCTCTCACCCAGGCTCAGGGTACTGGAAAAGCAGCTGCCAAAGCGTCCTCTTCCCTGGTATCAATGTCAGACTCATCATCAGTCACTCCTTCCCTAGACCCACCATGTCCTCCTCCTGAGGAGTCCCCCGAACTGTTTCAGCACAGTGTTGGGTACATGCTCCAGGAGGATGCCCAGCGTTTCGAAGGGTCTGATGATGAAACCCAGCTAGAGGAAGGCAGTAGCGTGAGAGCAGACAGAGGGGATGCTCAAGAAGGACACCAATCTGGCAGTCATGTTCCAGCAGCTGCAGCATACTGCCAGATTGCCTCCAGTGATGAGGAGGGAGGTGATGATGAGGTCACTGACTCCACGTGGGTGCCTAATAGGAGAGAGGAGGAGGAGGAGGATGAGGAGGAGGCACATCTCCAACGAGGCAGGATGCCCTTTGGTGGCCAGCGTAAGGGCAGTACACCGACGGAATCACACCGCAGAGCTCCGCCTGTGCAGGGCGCTGCCTCTGCCCGTCATTCAAAAAGTTCTTTGGTGTGGGCCTTTTTTGAGGCTAGTGCATCAGATCGCACAGCTACTGTTTGCAACATATGTCTCAAGCGTATATCGCGTGGCCAAAACATCAGCCGCTTGGGTACCACATGCCTGACCAGACATATGTTGACCTGCCATGCAGCTCGTTGGCAAGCCTACCTCAAAGACCCACACCAAAGAACAAAGCGGACCTCTCCTTGCACCGCATCAGCTGGGATCTCCAACCCCACTATAACTTCAGTCCTCTCTGAAACATGCACTGAGAGGAATGAAGGTGTAGAATTAGGTGTGTCACAGCCAAGTACTTGTGGCCACTCTGCTAGCAGTACACCGACGTCCGATTCTAGCAGGCAAATTTCCCTGCCCCAGCTGCTGGACCGTCGAAAGAAGTTCACTCCCAGCCATCCACATGCCCAGCGGTTGAATGCTAGCTTGGCTAAATTGCTAGCGCTTCAACTGCTGCCTTTTCAGTTGGTAGACTCGGCCCCCTTCCGTGAGTTTGTGCAATGTGCGGTTCCTCAGTGGCAGGTTCCCAAACGCCACTTTTTCTCACGGAAGGCTATTCCGGCTCTCTACCGGCATGTGGAAGGCAATGTCTTGGCCTCGCTGGACAGGGCGGTCAGCGGTAAGGTGCATATTACCGCTGACTCATGGTCCAGCAGGCATGGACAGGGACGTTACCTTTCTTTCACGGCCCATTGGGTCACTCTTTTGGCAGCTGGGAAGGATGCAGGACAAGGTGCAGTAGTGTTGGAGGTTGTCCCACCGCCACGCCTCCAAAATGCTACTACTGGTTGTGACACACCTCTCTCCTCCACCCCCTCCTCTTCTTCTTCCTCCATGGCCTCTTCCTGTGGTTTGTCCTATGAACCAGCGGTGCTCCGTAGCCGTTCACGGGGCTACGCAAGTACGCAGGCAAAAAGATGCCATGCCGTGCTTGCGCTGGTGTGTTTGGGGGACAGAAGCCACACTGGGGCAGAGGTCCTGTCTGCTCTGCAGGGCCAGGCCGAGAGGTGGTTGACGCCACGCCAGCTTAAGCCAGGAATGGTGGTTTGCGACAATGGCACCAACCTCCTCTCCGCCCTCCGACAGGGACAACTGACCCATGTGCCCTGTGTGGCTCACGTCCTTAACCTGGTGGTGCAGCGGTTCTTGGGCAGGTACCCGGGCTTACAGGATGTCCTGAGGCAGGCCAGGAAAGTCTGTGTGCATTTCCGCAGATCTTATAATGCCAGTGCTCGCCTGGCTGAGCTGCAAAAGGAGTTGAACCTGCCCAAGAACCGCCTTATATGTGACATGCCCACCAGGTGGAACTCAACGTTGGCCATGCTGCAGCGGCTGCACACGCAGCAGAGGGCCATCAATGAGTACCTGTGCGACTACGGCACCAGGACAGGGTCAGGGGAGCTTGGTTTTTTTTCTCCACGCCAGTGGGGCATGATCAGGGAGGCATGCACTGTCCTGGCACCATTTGAGGAGGCCACGAGGATGGTGAGCAGTGACAGTGCATGCATCAGTGACACTGTACCTCTTGTCCACCTGTTGGAGCACACGCTGCGTGGAATAATGGACAGGGCACTTGAGGCAGAACAGAGGCAGGAAGAGGAGGACTTCCTTGCCTCTCAAGGCCCCCTTTACCCAGACAGTGTTCCTTCTGTCCCACCCATCGCACAGGAAGAGGAGGAGGAGGAGGAGGAGGAGGAGGAGGAGGATTGTGTCAGCATGGAGGTGGAGGCTGGCACTCAGCATCATCAGCAGCAGTCTTTTAGGGATGATTTACAGTCCCAAGAAACCAGTGGACTTGTACGTGGCTGGGAGGAGGTGGCTGTGGATCATGTCGTCCTTAGTGACCCAGAGGACTCCGGAGCGAATGCCTCAGCAAACCTACGCTGCATGGCCTCCCTGATCCTGCAAAGTCTGCGGAAGGATCCTCGTATTCTTCGGATCAAGGAGAGGGACCATTACTGGCTGGCCACTCTCCTTGATCCACGGTACAAGGGTAAGGTTGCGGACCTTATGTTACCGTCGCAGAGGGAGCAGAGGATGAGACAACTCCGGGAGGCCTTGCAGAAAGGTCTGTGCAACGCGTTCCCAGAGACTGGGAGGTTACAAACTCCTGGTCCTGGACAACGAGTTGCTGAGGCTTCGGCCAGTCAAAGAAGGAGCGGTGGGGAAGGTGGCCGTCTGACCGATGCGTTCAGACAATTCTTTAGTCCGCAGCCCCAAAGTATGATCGGTTCCAGCAACCATCGCCAGCGTCTGATAAACATGGTGCAGGAATATCTAGGGGCAAGGTCAGACTTGGACACCTTCCCCACCGAAAATCCTCTGGCTTACTGGGTCTTGAGGATGGATCACTGGCCAGAGCTTGCACAGTATGCAATTGAGCTACTGGCCTGTCCTGCATCCAGCGTTCTTTCGGAACGCACATTCAGTGCTGCTGGAGGATTTGTCACGGATCACAGGGTGCGCCTGTCCACCGACTCGGTTGATCGACTGACTTTCATCAAGATGAACCAGTCTTGGATCACCACCAGCTACCACACACCTGATGCTGATATAACAGACTAATTGATTTTAACATGTCACATCCCTTCAAGACTGATGCTGATGCTGAGTGCCTGTGCTGTTATGTTGACTGGCTATCCTCCTCCTCCGAGTCCTCAATGATACGATTGATAATGATAGCTTGGAAGATCATTTTTGTTTATGGGTGCCGCCACCAGTGGCTAAGGCCCAATTTTTCAGCCCCTGTTTTACAGGGGCGTGTAATTACAATTTTTTTAGCAATAATTTGCCATAGGGCTCATTGCTGTGCTCCAAGTACAGTATCTGTGAGGGGTTGGAGTGTTGTGGCACCAGTGCCTAAGGCCCAATTTTTCAGCCCCTGTTTAACAGGGGCGTGTCATTACAATTTTTGAAGCAATACTTTGCAACAGGGCTCATTGCTGTGCTCCAAGTACAGTATCTGTGAGGGGTTGTAGTGTTGTGCCACCAGTGCCTAAGGCCCAATTTTTCAGCCCCTGTTCAACAGGGGCATGCAATTACAATTCTTGATCTAATAATTCACAGCAGGGTCCATTGTTGCACCCACCAAGAGTAACTCTGAGGGCTTACAGTCTTGTGGCAACGCCACCACCACCACCACCACGAAAGGCCCAATTTTTCAGCCCCTGTTCAAAAGGGGCATGTAATTACAATTCTTGATCTAATAATTCACAGCAGGGCCCATTGCTGCACCCACCAAGAGTAACTGTCAGGGCTTACAGTGTTGTGGCACCAGCACCACCATCAAAGCCCCAATTTTTACTACCACTGTTCAACAATTATATGTAATTAAAATTCCTGATATAATAGTTGACAGCAGGGCGTTCCAGCACCAACCAAGAGTAACTGAGTGCTTACAGTGTTGTGCCAACACCAACAACTAAGGGGCCTATTTCTGCAGAGTATATACGGCAGGTCCCTACTTTCAAACATCCAACTTACAAACGACTCCTACTTGCAAACGAAAGAAGACAACAGGAAGTGAGAGGAAATCTACCCCTAGAAAGGAAAATTCTCTCCTGTAAGAATAAATATGGGAGAAAGGGGTCTCATCTGTACTGATGCTTTATCAGCAATCCTTGTTTCAAGAAAAACACCACATTTCAAAAACAGTTGTCATTGGGACGGAAAGTGAGGTGAAATGTTCTGAACAGGGGCACAGACAGCAAAACAAATGTTACAGGGGTGATAACCCTTACCTATGTTTCCCAAAAAGTTTAAAAATAGATTTTTGGGCTGGAGCTACACTTCAACAATGTACCTGTTCGAAATTACAAACAGATTCTACATAAGAACAAACCTACAGTCCCTGTCTTGTATGCACCGCCTGTATACGGCTGTTCAGAGTATATAGGGCCTTTTTTATTTTATGTGCGGGGTTCCCCTTAATATCCATACAAGACCCAAAGGGGCTGGTAATGGGCTGGGGTAGGGGGGGGGGTCATGGGGTAGCTATGCCATTTTTCTTAAAGAATTTCATCCATATTACCGGGACCAGACATTACATTAAAGCCGCAAGCAGTTTTAAATGGCTTTTTTTTCCTTTAGAAGTGTCATTTTGTGCAGGGACAGTTCTAAACACGGGAAACACGTGGCACTTCACAGGCATACTTTAGACACCCCCCAGGTACGATATTTAAAGGAATATTTGACTTTTTTTTTTTCACTTTATGCATCATTAAAATGACTGCTCCCGAAAAACGACCGTTTTTAAAACTTCTTTTTGCATTGATACATGTCCCCTGGTGCACAACCCGGGTTCCCAAACCCTATTTATGACAATAACATGCATAATAGTTGTTATAATTAGCACTTTAGAATTCGAACGTTCGCATCCATTGTATTTAATAGGGTTCTAATGTTCGTTCGAACTTTCGGTCCGTTCGCGGGTTCTGGTGCGAACCGAACCCGGGGGTGTTCGGCTCATCACTAATCCTAACAATACACATGTGTCTGCTTGGAATGAATGGGTCTATCCGAAAAGAAACCCACTCGCTCCAATAAGTGCTGCATAATGTAAAAAAAAAACAAAAACAATCGTTGCACAACACTGCCACCTGGATGACAATCCCGCGGTCAAGACACTCATCACTTCCAGATGAACTTTTTCTCTTTTTTCCTCTTCTCTGTGACTCTACACTGACTAAAACCCCAAAGTCACTGATTTCTCTGAAGTGCAAGGAGAAGGAGGGAGAACAAAACAAGAACAGCTCCCATTTTCTCCAAAGAGTAGAACTGCCCAAATGCAAAAAAAAACTAGGGCACAGTCCCTGTGTTCTGGTGAAGGCACTCCAGAAAGTTCAACAATGAACAGCAAAAGAACACACAGGAGTCTTTCTCTCCTAAGGGTAAAACCTTGGATGCGGTAGGAACACAGGCTTCAAATGTCTGTCCAAAGCCTCCACATGGTATTCAGCATTTCCTCCTTCCTTGCGGCAAATCACCACTCTGTCCGCATGGATATGCCTTCCCAGCATCCACTTAGCTTTACAGTCCTGGAACTTCTTGGTGACCGTCAATGAACTAGAAAGGTATCGCCGTGCTTGCGGTACTTTAAGTTTGTCCCACACAAAGGTATCATACCATCTTTGGCGAAAAACTTCCACCTCGTAGAGCAGTTCTCGAGGCAGGTACGGGTATTCCCACCCATACTCCTGGGCAACCTTCTGGCCGAAGAGACGCTGCAGCCTTGACAAAGGTGACATGGTGGCCCGGTCTCCTTCTCCAGGCAGAACAATCGCTTCTGGGTGGCGAGGTGCGTTCACCACCTTGGTAGATCTGGGCCTAGAAGCCCGCAGTGACTTGCGTTGCACTCCCGCAACAGGAACAGGTGAAATGGATGTTGAGTCCAGAAGAGGAACTTCGGGCAGGGGACCAGATTCCTCCCTAGGCACCGAGGCCTCCACCCGTGGTGTACTATCTCCAGTAGACATGGGCAGGTCCCTTGTGACACGGGTCGAGGGTAGCTTCATCTTGTCCCATCCCTTCTGATGGAAGATTTTGTCTATCTCCCCATCATCGTCATTGTCAGACAATGAATCCAGGTCGGAGGTGTCGTAGCATTCAGCGGGCAGATAATTCCCAGTCACGGAACTATCCCCCTTGACGGCCTCCACCGACTGTGGGCTTCCGCCACTTTTAACCACACAGACAGTCCCAACCCCTGGCTCACCTGGGCCTTCAGAAGAACAGGGATGTCCAGGACTCTTCTCTCCGGATCCATCCAGGCCAGGCAAGCAGCGGGGCGAAGCTCTTTCACGACCACACAAAGCCATCACTAGGCCGACTTTCCTCTTCGGCGGTCGGAGCAGGGAGCTGCTGGTGACCGAGGCAGCATCCTCGGATTTTTCTCTTTTCATCTCCGCTTAGGCAGTCACTTCGCCCGAATCAGTGCGCACAGGAAACGCACCAGCATCGATCTCTCCTTCCGGAGTGGCAGTCCCCGTAAGGTAGTTGAGGTGGAAAGCCCGAGGCTTTTCTGTGAATGGTTCCACCTCAAAGAGAAACTCCTTGCAGACCTCACATCGCCCGAATGGCTTCAGCTGGACCACCAGTCCCGAACAGCCGGGACAGATCACACAGAGGGCCTCCATGTCTCTGCAGGTGTACAGAGCCAATCGCCCCCGGGGCCTTAGTCTTATCTCCGTATCCATGATTGGAGCAGCCAAAGAAGTCATCTCCATTCCTGAAGAAACTGAAATCCATGGAGTAGTTGAAGTCATCTTCTCTCTTTGCTGCTCCATTGCGCACTGACCCACACGCGCCGGAATCTCCACGTGCGTACGTCCACATGGCCAGACTCCTCCCACACTCTGCACTTGTTCGCAGGCTTTCTCTTCTCCCCGCCCACGAACTACGCAGCTATGGGTTGCCTCGTGGCGCATTGGCCAATATGACCGACCTACTCAGAACTCCTCCGGGCAGCAAAGTTCAAATTCAGACACCATACACATCCCGGATACGATGCCCCCACGTGTAGCGGCCTCACCCCTCACTCCCTTTCTCATGCTCGGCTTGTCTTTCTTCATCTAGGGGTTTCAGTGCTGGGGAGAGGGATGAGATACACCACGGCCCATGTCCTCCATAGCTGAGAGGTGAAGGCCAGAAGATTGGGTTTTGTGTAGGTGTCCTAGAGTCAAGTCCAGTACTTCGTCCCTGACTCCTTTGCTCCTAGTAACCAGAGTTCCACGCAGTGAATAGGTTCAACTCAGTTTTATTTTTCTTGGCGTACAAACATACAGTTTCTTCTACTGAGTAGTGATGGGTAAAAGATTGAGGCACAATCCCTTCCCTTCTCCTGCTAACCACTGTGGTATCACCAGTGGCGGGTAGTCACTGCCACTGCCTATATTGAGTAGAATGTGAATTACCTTCGCTAGCACGGCCCCTGTCAGGGGAAGGAAATCCTTCCAAGGGAGAAACCGGAGGCCTCTCTGTCACCAGCAATGCTGCACCGGACTCTTCAGAGAAGTTCCGCACACCAGCTCTCACGAACTCAGACACGGGCACCCAAGGAGTTAGGGCCCCCTCTGATTCCTCCACCCTCGCGGAACTCAGTCGAAGGTACTGAGCCCCAGGCCTCCGCCATAGTACCTCACCCCAGGCTAAAGGTGCCTGAGATGGACTCCATCTCCGCTCCGGCTAGGTCAAGGGCACCTAGGCCTGGAACACTGGAACGCCAGCACCCAAGCTGAAGGTGCCTGGGTGCGGCCGAGTCCTCCCACTCTCTCTCCGGACTCTGGACTCTGAACTCTGAACCCTGTGGTAAGGGCGTCCGCCCCTTTTATCCCCTCTCCCTTCGCGCCACAGCGGGTTCCCAGCCCCGCTGTACCAGCTCCAGAGGAGGACAAAAAGGTACAGTCTCGCGGTGTGAGTTCAGCTCCGGCCCAGGCAACAGCGCCACCTGTGGACCACAAGGAACCTCACACCACCAAAGTCCTCCAAGAACCAGAAAAAGGTCCCGGATCCCCTAGCAATTAGTGCATCTGGGTTACACTACCACCCAGATGCTTCCCTTAAATTCAAATACCCGCTTCATATCAATTATGCAGCATTCCATCTTTAAGTGGCAGGGAGCCTCAATATTTCGCTAGCTCGGAAACCAAGACAAGCACTACACCCAGTGGCGGAACTACCGCCATAGCGACACACGCGGCCGCTATGGGGCCCGCAACCGAGAGGGGCCCGTGGGCTGGGGCCGGTTTCAGTTGCTGCAGTGCTCCTCCCTGTCCCCTCTCTCCTGCTCCTGTGCATTACGGAGCTGGCTGGGTCTGTATGTGTTCGGCGGCGGGCGGCACTGTAACGCGGTCCAGCCCCCCCTAGACTGGCTCGTGTGATAGTAGATGGAATGAGTGTTCAGCCTATCACACAAGCCGGTCTAGGGGGGGCGGGACCGCGTTACAGTGCCGCCCGCCGCCGAACACACACAGACCCAGCCAGCTCTGAGGAGATGCCCGCCGGATGTGCCTGCACTGCCTGGATAGGAGGATCGGATTCGGCAGGGGGGCCGCATATAGAGGAATTGAGCTTTCTACTGTCCTCCATTCAGCCGCTGAATGCTTGCAGGAGGGAGAGGAGGAGAATCAAGCATTCCGCGGCTGTAGGGAGGACAATAGAAAGCTCAATTCCTCTATATGTAGCCGCCCTGCTTCTCCTCCTATCCAACTTCTTTTGCTGCCCCCCCCCCCAGTGCTCTCCCCCCACCACACTCTCCAGCCCCCCCCCCACAGTTCTCTTCACCCCTGTTCTTGCTGCCCCCCCCTGCTCTCAAGCTCTCCCCATCCTTCTCCAGCCACCATCCCAGTGCTCTCCACTCCCCCCAGACTGTGCTCTCCCCCCCAGTGCTCTCCACCCCTGTTCTTCCCCCCGCCCCAGTGCTCTCCACCCTGTCCCCCCCAAGTGCTCTCCCCCCCCCCCCCAGTGCTCTCCATCCCTGTCCCCCCCCAGTGCTCTCCACCCCTGCCCCCCCAGTGCTCTCCACCCCTGCCCCCCAGTGCTCTCCACCCCTGTCCCCGCCCCAGTGCTCTCCACCCCTGTCCCCGCCCCAGTGCTCTCCACCCCTGTCCCCCCCCTGTGCTCTCCACCCCTGTTCTTTCCCCCCCAGTGCTCTCCACCCCTGTTCTTTCCCCCCAGTGCTCTCCAGCCCTGTTCTTTTCCCCCAGTGCTCTCCAGCCCTGTTCTTTCCCCCCAGTGCTCTCCACCCCTATCCCCCCCAGTGCTCTCCACCCCTGTTCTTTCCCCCCAGTGCTCTCCACCCCTGTTCTTTCCCCCCCAGTGCACTCCACCCCTGTTCCCCCCCAGTGCTCTCCACCCCTGTTCTTTCCCCCCCAGTGCTCTCCACCCCTGTCCCCCCCCCCAGTGCTCTCCACCCCTGTTCTCCCCCCCCCAGTGCTCTCAAGCTCCACCCTTCGCTCTCCAGCCCCCCTGTGCTCTCCACCCCCGTTCTTTTTGGCTCCCCCTCCATTGCTCTCAAGCTCCCCCCAGCACTCTCCGCTCCCCACTCCTGTACTACTCTCCACTCCCCCCTGCATTTTGCCCCCACCCACATGCTCTCCAACCCCCGCCAGTGCTCTCTCCGCTCCCCCCTGCATTTTGCCCCACCCATGTGCTCTCCCACCCCGCCAGTGCTCTCCGCCCACCATACTGCTCTCCAGCCCCCCGTACTTTCCACCCCTTTTTTTTCTGGCCCCCACTGGTGCTCTCAAGCTCCCCCCATTGCTCTCCACCCCCCAGTGCTCTCCACTCCCCCCCCAGTTTCTTTGTACCCCCCATTGCTCTCCAGCCCCCGTGCTCTCCACCCCTGTTCTTTCTGCCCCCCCAGTGCTCTCAAGATCCCCCCCAGTGATCTTTACCCCCCACACTCTTAGCCCCTTCAGTGCTCTCCAGCCCCCTCTCTCAGCCTCCCATGCTCTCCACACCTGTTCTTTTTGGCTCCCCCCAGTGCTCTCAAGCCCCCCCCAGCGATCTCCGCTCCCCACCCCTGTGATCTCCACTCCCCCTGCTCTTTACCCCCACCCATGTGCTCTCCAACCCCGCCAGTGCTCTCTGCTCCCCCTTCTCTTCAGCTCCCACCCAGTGCTCTCACTTCCCCAGGACCAGAGGACAGGCTGTCTGGGGGCAGAAAATGAGGACAGCTGCAGGTGGCCAGGGACCACTCCATCTCACAGCAAACAGATCCTCTGGAAGGAGCACTGTCCCCATCCAAAACTAGAACAGACCCTGCCTACTGATGGCGATCATGGATATCCTGCTGGCATAGAAGGTACTGTACTGAGCATCAACAACACACCTACCCACAGACAGGGACTGCAGACTGGGACATGGGGCAAAGGAGGGGCTGCAATGATGGGCACAGTGAGGCTGAATTTGTGGGTAAAGTGAGACTGCATCCATGGGCACAGTAAAGCTGCATTTGATGGGCACAGTGATGCTGCATTGTTGGGCACAGTGAGGCTGCAATGATGGGCACAGTGAGGCTACAATGGTGGGCACAGTGAGGCTGCATTTGATGAGCACAGTGAGGCTGCATTTATGGGCACAGTGAGGCTGCATTTATGGGCACGGTGAGGCTGCATTTATGGGCACGGTGAGGCTGCATTTATGGGCACAGTGAGGCTGCAATGATGGGCACAGTGAGGCTGCAATGATGGGCACAGTGAGGCTGCAATGATTGGCACAGTGAGGCTGCAATGGTGGGCACAGTGAGGCTGCATTTAGGGGCACAGTGAAGCTGCAATGGTGGTCACAGTGAGGCTGCATTGCCCTTTAAACCACGCCCACTATTTAATTTAAGTCCGCCATTTTTTTGTGGGGGGGGGGCCCATACAACATTTTGCTATGGGGCCCTGTGATTTCTAGTTACACCCCTGACTACACCCCTACACATCAGGATCCCCCAGCCAGGGGACCCAGCCACCCTATGCCGTCCATGGCAGCCATACCTTTTCAAACTTCTTGGTGCAGTTCCTATTCATATACGTCAATTTGTACAACGGAAGCACAGCATTAATGGACTTCTCCCAGGATCCCACAGAGGGAGGGGAAGAGGCACTCCACCGCAAAACAATTTCTCTCTTAGCATAGAAAAAGAGGTATGTCAGTAACAGCTTAGTGTAGCGAGGTCTCTGATCATCATCCTGGATGCCCAGAAGCGCAAGCTCTGGGGATACAGGAAGCGTCAGCTGGAGGTGGCCATTAATAGATTCCACTACCTCAGCTCAATACCTTGCGATTTTGGGACAGCTCCAAAACATATGAAAGTACGAACCTATGTCATTCTGGCACCGGGGACAATCATGCGAGCGTTGCGGATATACCTTATGAAGCCTCTGGGGAGTGTAATAAACCCTATGGATAAATTTGGTCCGGATCAATAGTTCCCTGGAGGATATTAGTAAGGCAGTACTGTCTTCTACACAATCATCCCAATCTTCTCTATCCAGATCTGGAATGTCCGCCTTCCACTTGTCCCAAAGTCTGTCCATCTTGGTGGAGTCAATACTCAATAGTTCTAGGTATAAGGCAGATAAGGGTTTTAGCAGTTTCTCATGGGTTAACAGTTCCTCAATAGGGTCCATAGTCAATCTGGGTGGGGTAGGGAATTGGGCTTGCACGGCGTGGCGTAAAACTCCCTGAATGTTAGTGTAGCTGCATGCCGGCTGTCTCCCGAGATCTGCTGTAAAATGCTGCAAGAGAAAGTATAACGCGCTGCCTGCTAAACAGTATCACATTGAGCAGTCAGTGAGCCTTGTAAGAGCTGCTTAGTGAGTTAAACTGTCATGTAATGTTACTGCTTGCAGAAACCAGCTGTCTGCCATCACTGCCGAGTTTTGACAGCTGGTCTCTGCAAGCAGTTACATTGCATAACAGTTTCTTGCACTTACAAGCCTCGCTGACTGCTCAATGTGAAACTCCCCCTCTTCTCTATCAGTGCCAATCCGTGCCACCTATCAGTGCCAATCCGTGCCAATCAGTGCCACCTGTCAGTGCCAATCAGTGCCACCTATTAGTACAAATCAGTGCTGCCAATCAATGCCACCTATCAGTGCCAATTAGTGCCCATCAGTGCTGCCAGTCAGTGTTGCCTATCAGTGCCAATTAGTGGCCATCAGTGCTGCCAATCAGTGTTGCCTATCAGTGATAATCAGTGCCCATCAATGCTGCCTATCGGTGCAGCCTATAAGTGCCCATCTGTGCTGCCAATCAGTGCCCTTCAGTGCTGCCTATTAATGCCCATCAGTGCTGCCTATCAGTGCCAATTAGTGCCCATCGGTGCTGCCAATCAGTGCCACGAAATGCTGCCTATCTGTGCCAATCAGTGCTGCCTATCAGTGCCGCCTATCAGTTGCCAATCAGTGCAGCATATCAGTGCTGCCAATCAGAGCCCATCAGTGCTGCCTATTAGTGCCGCCCATCAGTGCTGCCTATCAGTGCCAATCAATGCTGCCAAGTAGCATCTATCAGTGCCCATCAGTGCTGCCAACCAGTGCCGCCTATCAGTGGCCATCAGTGCTGCCAATCAGTGGAGCCTATCAGTGTCAATCAGTGGTACCTATCAGTGGTGCCAATCAGCGCCCATCAGTGCTGCCTATCAGTGCCCATGAGTGCACTGAGTGCAGGGATGGGGAGAAGAACTCAGCAAACAGGCACATTTTCCACGGGGGGGGGGGGGCGGCTTGGTGGTAACATTTTGATTTGAATTTTATTTAGATCATTATTTTTTATTTTTTGTCCTTACCATTTTTTCTGTATATATATATATATTGTGAGGGGGTTAGCTCGGCAGCGGGTGTGGGTGACCCCCGGGATGGGCTCCCCACACAAAAACAGGCCCAGCAAACGGAGGTTGTGGTTTTCAAAATCAAAAAGGTGCGGTTTATTTTCTATTTACAGTGACAAAACACAGCAAAGCAAAAGAAACATAAACAAAATAAATCCTGGTCAACTTGACCTATAACTAAACATACAGGTTTCCTAACTAACAACTGGGATCAGCCTAGTGCTGTCCTAGTCCCTAAGTCCCTGGTTTTAAATGTCCGAGCAAATAGCCACACAGGCTTTGTCTCACCGCACAGGGGTTCACTCTCCCTAGACAGTCCACACAGGTCTGGTTCCAGGCATGAGCAAACATCTAATGAAGCTGGGAGTTTTTATAGAGGCCTTAAACGAACTGACAGGCTTCAGCTGGTCTCATCAACTCCCTGCCTGCACGACGCCCAGCCCTCTCCCTAGAGGTATGAGTCATCCATGAGCCCACTAGCCCCAGCTGGGCTTATACAACTCTCCGCCTAGTTGTATAAGTCGGCGTAAAGCCTGAATCTGGGCGAAATATATCTACCCCCCTGGATGCAACCAGGTGACTTTACCTTCCTGCTGTCACATACCCCCCCCTCTTGTTTTAACCTCGGGGTTGGAACACCAGCAATCAGGCATTCATGTACTCGAGACAAAGCATCCACATTCCCCATTTGAACGCCAGGGCGATGCTTTACTGTGAAGTTGAATTCCTGGAGGGCCAGGAACCACCTATTCACTCTTCTATTTGTTTCCTTGTTTTGAGCCATCCACTTTAACGGAGCGTGATCCGTAACCAAGTCAAAGTGCCTACCTAGCAGGTAGTACCGAAGGGAATCTAGAGCCCACTTCACCGCTAAACACTCCTTTTCAACGGTGGCGTAATTTACCTCATGGGACTTCAACTTCCTGCTGAGGTAAATGACTGGGTGCTCTTCCCCGTTCCAGACCTGGGACAATACTGCTCCTAACCCCACATCTGACGCATCACTTTGTACGACAAAGTCTTTAGAGAAGTCGGGTGAGTACAACACTGGCTGGCTACATAAGGCTTGTTTCAAGAATTGGAATGCTGCCTCAGCCTCGGGGGTCCATTTAATCATGACCGACCCTTTCCCCTTCGTCAGGTTGGTTAGGGGCACAGCCTTAGAAGCAAAGTGGGGAATGAATCGCCGATAATACCCAGCGATTCCCAGAAAGGCTCGTACCTGCTTCTTGCTGTTGGGACGTGGCCAACTCTGGATGGCCTCGACTTTGTTGAGTTGGGGTTTTATTACTCCCCTCCCAATGGTGTACCCAAGATATTTGGCCTCTTCCTGCCCAATGGTACACTTCTTGGGGTTAGCCGTAAACCCCGCTTCCCGAACAGAGTCCAGGACTGCTTGCACTTTTGGCAGATGTGAGGCCCAATCTGTGCTATGGACAATTACGTCATCCAGGTAAGCCGCAGCATACTTCCGATGGGGCCTCAGCATCTGGTCCATTTTCCGCTGGAATGTGGCCGGCGCATTCTGTAACCCGAACGGCATTCTTTTATATTGGAACGCCCCGTCTGGGGTTACAAATGCAGTTTTCTCTTTGGCCGACTTGGCCAGGGGGATTTGCCAATACCCTTTTGTGAGGTCAAGAGTCGTCATGTATCGGGCTGTTCCCAGCCGGTCGATCAACTCATCTATACGTGGCATGGGGTAGGTGTCAAATTTTGTAACTTTGTTCAACTGACGAAAATCGTTACAAAATCGCCAGCTCCCATCCGGTTTAGGCACCAACACAATGGGACTAGACCAATCACTTTGGGACTCCTCTATCACCCCTAAGTTCAGCATTTTCTGTACTTCCTCCCGTATTGCCTCCCGTCGGGCCTCTGGGATCCGATAGGGTTTTAACTTCACCCTTTCACCGGGCGGGGTAATGATGTCATGCTCTACCCCAGATGTTTGTCCCGGCAGCTCAGAGAATACCTCCTTGTTGCGAAGCACAAACTCCTTAACCTCCTGTTGTTGGGGTTGTGACAAGGTGGCTGCTATTCCAACCTCAGGAATCACGCAACCAGTTTGAGCTGGTGACCAAGTGTCTGCGACTAGGGACTCTCTATCCCTCCAGGCTTTCAACAGATTAACGTGATAGATCTGTTCGGGCTTTCGCCTTCCTGGTTGTCTGACCTTGTAATTCACTTCGCTCACTTTTTCCATTATCTCGTAGGGGCCTTGCCATTTGGCAAGGAATTTACTTTCAACCGTAGGGACAAGTACCAGTATCCTATCCCCCGGGGAAAAGGTACGGGTCTTGGCTCCACGGTTGTACACTCTCTGCTGTGCTAACTGCGCTTGGGCCAAATGTTCCTTCACGATGGGCATTACCTGTGCAATTCGGTCTTGCATCAGGGCGACATGCTCAATCACACTCCTGTGGGGAGAACTCTCACTTTCCCAAGTTTCCTTGGCAATATCCAACAGCCCTCTTGGGTGTCTCCCATACAGTAACTCAAAGGGGGAGAATCCCGTAGAGGATTGGGGCACCTCCCTAATAGCAAACATCAAATAAGGAAGTAGACAGTCCCAATCCTTTCCATCTCTATCCACCACTTTCTTCAACATTTGTTTTAGGGTTTTGTTGAATCTTTCAACCAGCCCATCGGTTTGGGGGTGATACACAGATGTACGTAATTGCGTCACTTTGAACAATTTACACAGCTCCTTCATAACCCGGGACATAAAGGGTGTACCTTGGTCCGTAAGCAGTTCTTTACAAATACCCACCCGGCTAAACACAAGAGATAGCTCTTTGGCTATGGTTTTGGCCGAGGTATTTCGGAGAGGGATCGCTTCTGGATAACGGGTGGCATAGTCCATTATAACTAATATGTACTGGTGCCCCCTAGCGGACTTGATTATAGGACCTACCAAATCCATGGCGATCCTCTCAAACGGGACCTCAATGATGGGTAGAGGGACCAGCGGGCTACGGAAATGTGGCATCGGGGCCGACCTCTGACACACAGGGCAGGAGGAACAATAATTTTCTATGTCCTTCATCACCCCCGGCCAATAGAATCTCTGTAATACCCTCTCTCGGGTTTTCTCTGTCCCCAGATGACCTCCAAGAATGTGCCCATGAGCCAACTCCAACACCAACTTCCTGTAAGGTTTGGGCACCACAAGCTGCTCAACGGTTTCTTCTGCCCTTTTTGCCACCCCATACAGTAGGTCCTTCTCTACGCTGAAGTATGGGTAAGTGCAGGTATTATCTGGGTTCACTAACTCGCCATCTATTTTCACTACGTTTTCCCGTGCCTTTATTAGGGCGGGGTCTTTCAACTGTTCTGTGGCAAAGTTTTCCCTGTGAACCTCAAGATCAGAAAACTCCACAGACGATAGGTTTTCGTCTGAGGAGGTGGGCTCCTCTCCAGTTTCTTGAGTCTCCCCTGCCAATACTGATAAGGGAAATTCCGGAGAGTCCTCACCACTCTCAGGGGAGTTCTGGCTATCACATTCCTGGTACATAGGGGCACCAGTGGGGGGCTCAGGATCATCCCACAGTTCCCAGAACTTCGGAAAATCCCTTCCCACAATGGCGTCATGCGGTAACTGAGATACTAAGCCCACTGGATGAAAGAGGGTACCTTTGGGGGTCTCGAAACACACTGTAGTCACTGGATACTCTCGGGTGTCCCCATGCACACAAATAACAGCTACCTTGCTATTCCCAGAGACCTCTGTTTTAACTAACTCAGCCTTTATCAGGGTCACAAGGCTACCTGAATCCAGCAATACCACAACATTTCTACCATTAACACACATTTTGCATAAATGTTTCTCAGTTCCTCGAATGGCAGTGCATGCGACTGTCGCACACAGCGACTGACGTCTGCCCGTCAGAAAGTCACACTGCATGGGTTCCTCCACAACCGGGCAATTGGCTGCAATATGTCCCGCTTGCCGGCAGCGGTAGCAAACGATCCTTCTTGCCGCCTCTTGAGCCGCTGATTTCCCAGGCTGTTCTCGCCAAACTTGGGGTAGAGCTCCCACCCTCTCACTCTCTCCACCCTCACCCCTTGGAATCCTCTTATCCGCCCCTGGGGATGGTCTGGTCTTAGGGTGGAAAGTCCGAGTGTCTCTGGAAGAGGCCGTCAGGTTCTCTGTAGCCAAGTATTTCTCCACACGATCCACAAGACCATCGGCCGTCTCTGGGTCTCCATGGCTTACCCACTTTTGGATGGCAGTAGGAAAAGCTCTCAAAAACCGATCCATTACAACACGTTCCACAATCTTTGGTGCGGACAAAGTCTCTGGCTGTAGCCACTTTCTGCTCAGGTGAATGAGATCATACATTTGAGACCTGGGGGGTTTTCCAAGCTGGAAAGTCCAGTTATGCACACGCTGAGCCCGGACAACCAGGGTGACACCCAGCCTTGCCAATATTTCAGCTTTTAGCATCACATAGTCTTTTGCTTGGTTAGGCTCTAGGTCATAGTAAGCTTTCTGCGATTCACCAGTTAACAGAGGAGCCACCAGTCCAGCCCACTGCTCCTCAGGCCACTTTTCTCTTTCAGCGGTCCTTTCAAATGTGGTCAAAAATACCTCTGGATCATCCTCTCCAGTCATTTTTGTCAATAAACGACTGACCCCAAAGGACGCGGTATTAGTGGGACGGCTTTCCTCACTGGTCTGCGGACGTTGCTGCATTACTGCTGCTTCCATCTGTTGTTGTAGTCTCTGCTCTTGCTTCTGCAACAGGTCTATGAAGCGGGCCTCAGATTGCTGCTGGGCTTGTTGCTGAGCCTCCAGACTCTGTTGCAAAGTTGCGTTTGTCTGCTGCTGGGCTGCAAGGCTCTGTTGATGAGCTTGCTGCTGGGCTGCAAGGCTCTGTTGATGAGCTTGCTGCTGGGCTGCAAGGCTCTGTTGATGAGCTGCAAGGCTCTGTTGATGAGCTGCAAGGCTCTTTTGCAAACCTGCATTTGTCTGCTGTTGATTGGCATTTGCTAGAGCCAGCTGTTTCAGTATCTCCTCCATGCTGGCTTAAAAAAAAAACTGCCCGCATTCTCCACCAACTGTGAGGGGGTTAGCTCGGCAGCGGGTGTGGGTGACCCCCGGGATGGGCTCCCCACACAAAAACAGGCCCAGCAAACGGAGGTTGTGGTTTTCAAAATCAAAAAGGTGCGGTTTATTTTCTATTTACAGTGACAAAACACAGCAAAGCAAAAGAAACATAAACATAAACAAAATAAATCCTGGTCAACTTGACCTCTAACTAAACATACAGGTTTCCTAACTAACAACTGGGATCAGCCTAGTGCTGTCCTAGTCCCTAAGTCCCTGGTTTTAAATGTCCGAGCAAATAGCCACACAGGCTTTGTCTCACCGCACAGGGGTTCACTCTCCCTAGACAGTCCACACAGGTCTGGTTCCAGGCATGAGCAAACATCTAATGAAGCTGGGAGTTTTTATAGAGGCCTTAAACGAACTGACAGGCTTCAGCTGGTCTCATCAACTCCCTGCCTGCACGACGCCCAGCCCTCTCCCTAGAGGTATGAGTCATCCATGAGCCCACTAGCCCCAGCTGGGCTTATACAACTCTCCGCCTAGTTGTATAAGTCGGCGTAAAGCCTGAATCTGGGCGAAATATATCTACCCCCCTGGATGCAACCAGGTGACTTTACCTTCCTGCTGTCACAATATATATATATATATACATAATTTTGTGTATGTATATATTTTCTCTGAATTCCTTTTCAGCATCCTGCCCATATTCTTTCCCTTTTCTTCGTCTCCCCTTTTCCCCCTCTTCCCCCCCCCCCTTTTTTGTCTTCTCGTTTTACTTTTATCTTTTTTCTTTTTCTAGACCACGCCCCTTTTTCCACCCCTCTTGTCCTTTTTCTTTTTCTCTTTCTTTTTCTTTTTCCTTTTTTTTTCTCCTCATTATGTTTTCCCTTTCCAGCCCTCTCCTTTTTTTCTTTCCTTTTTTCTCACTTTTTCTTTTGCTTCCTGCTCATCTTGCTTTCATTATATCTTTTTTCTTACGGTTTCACTGGTCTGTATTGTCGCAAATCATTTGGAACGCATGGCGCAAGTGTTTGGAACGCATCGCGCATGCGCAGTGCGAAATTTCCCGGCGCAACGTCACTTCCGGAGCATTCTGTGAAAGAGAGCAGAATATGACAATACACCGCCCGTACGTCACTGGTTGCCGTGACAATGGCGGCCCCGCAGCTTGGCGTCCTCCCCGTCTTCCTGTCATTATGGGCTCAGGCATAGGCGCGGCATACATGGCACGCCATGATTGGCGGCCAAGGCTGCTAACCAGCTATTGGATTTTTTATTGCCTTATTGTTTTGAACGTTTTTTGGTGGGATTCTGACGCATCAATGACGTCACGGGGAGGGGGGGTCAACTTTTTTTCAATTCTCACATGTTTTGATTGGTGGCTGTTGTATATATATTTTGCTGCTGCACTGGTACACTTTATCACATGCCTGACGAAGGGGTCCTGCGTGACTTCGAAACTTTGCACCTTTGTGATGTGATTTTTCTGCAATAAAACTTTTTTGGACGTAATTGGATGATCCATGGTGTGCTGGCGAATATGTTCGATTGGTGGTAAAATCTGTCAATGTTTATTAATGCCACATGCCAATCTTTAGTATAATAGGTAATCACCACACTACTATTTACAATAAAATACTGGAGGTAAAATAAAAAAGTGTCAGTAAAATTCTTGATGCTAAGCACTGTTATGTGTTACCACACCGCAAAAAAATAAAAGTGTAGCGCTAACTTACTAATCAATAACATAACAATAATGGTGGAACCCTCTAATGTTTGGAAATCTCAGTAAACTTCAATATTACCACAATACCGGTCTCTGTGATATGTAAAGTCACATATAATACACATCAAACTGAAAAAAAGACATAAAAAATTAAACTTAGCAGGGATGGTGGAAACCCCTCCTGTAGATATTTGCCATACAGATTAACTTCAAGTGCAATAATTCCAGTGATATGTGATTTCACATGTAATACACATCAAAATGAGAATAAGACATACATTTTTATAAAACTTAGCAAGGGTGGTGGAAACACCTCTACACTACAGATAATTTAAATACAAATTAACTTCAAGTACAACAACTTTTTAGTTGGGAGGTTCACACCATTATAGCACTTTGTATTTTTTTTTTAGATTGTTACACCTTATTCGATATGTTTTAGTTACTATTATAATGTGAATTTTTTTACTTGAAGTTATTTTCCACCACCCTTGCTAAGTCCATGTCTTTATGGACCTAGCCTTGTGCACTGGTGCGCAGTCATGTTGGAACAGGAAGAGGCCATCCCCAAACTGTTCCCACAAAGTTGGGAGCATGAAATTGTCCAAAATGTCTTGATATACTAACGCCTTAAAGTGGTTGTAAACCCACTTTGTAAACAAACACCTACAGGTAAGCCTAGATTAAGGCTTACCTGTAGGTGCAAGAAATATCTCCTAAACCTACACGGTTTAGGAGATATTTGCAAAAAAAGACATGCACTGATGTCTACGGCGCATGCGCGCCGTAGACAACGGTGCATTCACAGGGTTAATCCCATTCACAATTCCGGCTCTGCCGGAATAGACAGCTCCCGCGCGCATGCGCGGAGTGACGTCTTTGCCGCTCCGGCCAATCACAGCGCCGCAGCGGCGCTGTGATTGGCTGGAGCGGCGATACCCGGAAGTAACCTTCTGGGTATCTGAGGAGCGATGGCTGCGGACGGAGCGGGGGACGAGGATGGCTTCGGGGGTCCTGATCTAAGGTAAGTGATGCATAATGAGCTAGTATGCTAGTCATACTAGCTCATTATGGCTTTGTCTTGCAGGTGATTTAAAAAAAAAAAAAATTGTATCTGGGTTTACAACCGCTTTAAGAGTTCCCTTCACTGGAACTAAGGGGCCAAGCCCAACCCCTGAAAAACAACCCCCACACCATAATCCCCCCTCCACCAAATGATTTGGACCAGTGCACAAAGCAAGGTCCATAAAGAGATGGGTGAGTGAGTTTGGGGTGGAGGAACTTGACTGACCTTCACATTAGAGTGGAGATTGCAAGCCAGGCCTTCTTGTCTCACATCAGTGTCTGACCTCACAAATGCTCTTCTGGAAGAATGGTCAAACTTTCCCATAGACACACTCCTAAACCTTGTGGACAGCCTTCCCAGAAGAGTTGAAGCTGTTATAGCTGCAACGGGTGGGCCAACTCAAAATTGAAGCCTACGGACTAAGACTGGGATGCCATTAAAGTTTATGTGCGTGTAAAGGCAGGTGTCCCAATACTTGTAATATAATGTGCGTGTGAGCTTTGGGGTGCACACCCTAATGCAATAGGCTGTGCATGCCTATGCCTATTAACCCTAAAATCAGGCACAATTAAGTAACAAGGTTTATAGCTTTCAGTTGGGTTTGGTGCAAAGCTTGCAAGATCCATAAAGCTGTACGTGAACTGAACCCAGTGTAGCACCCTCTACCTTAGGTACTGTAGGTAGGTACTAGAGTAGTGGGTTTGTTTTGTACTGTCAGTGCAGGTAAATTTAGGCAGGCCTATGCTGTGAGCTAGGCCTGTTTGTTTTTAAACTGGGGGCAGGGGAGTGGTTTAGTGTAGCAGCAGGTGACTGACATGTGCTTCAGCTCTTGGGTGCCTCCTCTGGAACAGAAGTAGGGCAGAGAGCTGGAGTGACATGGGGTGTATGAGGGAGCCCTGACCAATCCCCAACAAGGATTTGCAGGGGGCAGGCCTCATATATATACCCATGGTCAGCCTGTTGTGGGAGGAGTTGTCGGGTGGAAGAACTGAATGATGGAATGTTAGACTGTTGTGGTATGAGGGAACCCTCTTTCTAGGAGGGGGGTGGGAATGAACTCAGGCCTGGAGTTCAAGAGCTGGGAGGGAGCCTCTCTGTACACGGTCATTGAGAGGTGTCCTGGAACAGGAGCAGGAAGAGGACAGTTGGAAGCACTGCCAGGAAAGTCATTCAGGATGGATCCATGCCGGGTTCGGTGAGTGAGAAGCACAGTGTGAAGCTCTGGGAGAGATATGCCAGGATTTGGATGTGGAGCCAGTAGGAGAGACTGTGGTGTTTTTTTAGAGCAGGGGTCCTCAAACTTTTTAAACAGGGGGCCAGTTAACGGTCCCTCAGACTGTTTGGGGGCCGGACTAGTTTGAAAAAAATATACACGAATCCCCCATCACAGACTCCTCTTCCCATCACAGATCCCTCTTCCCATCACAGATCCCTCTTCCCATCACAGATCCCTCTCCCATCACAGATCTCTCTCATATCACAGATCCCTCTCATATCACAGATCCCTCTCATATCACAGATCCCTCTCATATCACAGATCCCTCTCATATCACAGATCCCTCTCCCATCACAGATCCCTCTCCCATCACAGATCCCTCTCCATGACAGACTCTTCCCATCACAGATCTCTCTACCCATCACAGATCCCTCTTCCCATCACAGATCCCTCTTCCCATCACAGATCCCTCTTCCCATCACAGATCCCTCTTCCCATCACAGATCCCTCTCCCATCACAGATCCCTCTCCATAACAGACTCTTCCCATCACAGATCCCTCTCCATGACAGACTCTTCCCATCACAGATCCCTCTCCATGACAGACTCTTCCCATCACAGATCCCTCTTCCTATCACAGATCCCTCTTCCCATCACAGATCCCTCTACCCATCACAGATCCCTCTCCCATCACAGATCCTTCCATCAGACTCCTCTCCATCACAGAGCCCCCTAATCACAAAGTTTCCCATCACAGATCCCTCCCACCACAGACTCCCCCATTACAGATCCCCCAATCATAAAGCCCCATCACAGATCCCCCCCAATCACAGAGCCCCCATCACAGATCCCTCCAGCGATATTACAGTGTCCCTTCCATTAAATCACAGCACTTCCCCATCACAGCACTTCCCCATCACAGCACTTCCCCTCCACAGCACTCCCCCCTCCCCTACCTTATTCACACAAGACGCGATGCACGGCAGGTCCGGAATAAGCACGGGACCGTTCAAGTGAAAGGCAGATGATTGATTGCTGGGACCGCATCACTGCCTAGTAACCAATTACCCGCTTCTTAACTTGAAAAGTCCCGCCCTTTGTCTGGACCTATCGTGCATCACGTCGTGTGTGAATAAGTTAGGGGACGTTGGAGTGCTGCGGAGGGGAAGTGCTGCAATCTTATTAAAGGGGCAGTACGTGCCGCGGGCTGGCTAAATCGCCTTGGCGGGCCGTAGTTTGAGGACCCCTGTTTTAGAGTCAAGTCGTTGCAGCCACGAGGGCTGGCAGGATTTGCATTGGACGTGCTGGGATCAGTAGTCAACCAAGTGTCAGTTAGCACATCTATTCTTCTCAACTAAAACGGTTGCTACCACAAAGGGGACTGCAGACCCCTGCCTGTAAAGAGCTATTAGGAAAACGTTAGGACTTATTCAGAGTGAGGCCTAGCCATGTGCTAATGGTGACAGGAACCTAGATTTGGACAGTGAAGTAAAGCAAGTGATCTCAAGTAGGGATGAGCTTCGTGTTCGAGTCGAACATACGTTCGACTCGAACATCGGCTGTTCGATCGTTCGACGAAGATCGAACGATTTGGGCCGTTCGCGCCAAATTCGAGTGACGCGAACGGCCCACAATGCACTACGCCATCGCAGTGTCATCCAGGCGCTGTGATTGGCCAAGCATGCACTGTGACCCCGCATGCTTGGCCAATCACAGCGCCGGCAGCGAGGAGAGCAATGATTGGCCACAGGCAGGATGCCTGTGGCCAATTATTGCTGAGGGTGTTTAGTACACGCCCCACACTATAAAAGGCCGCCAGCACGGCGGCCTAGTGTAGTGTGTTCCGGAGCAGGGATAGAGCAGCATAGGCAGGGACAGTGACTGTTATTTCTTTCTTGCTTAACCTGGATTCCTTTAGTTTAGGGAAAGAGAAGGATAGGTAGGGAGAGTGTCAGTGTGTTTTGTGCTTGTGCTATAGTGTGCTTAAAAAAAACATTTATTCTAGGGACAGAAAACTGTAGGTAGGGAGAGTGTCAGTTTATTTCACTCTGCAAGTCCTTGTTTCCAGGGACCTGGAAGGACAGTGACTGAATTGTCCTTGTGCTATATTGTGATTAAAAAAAACATTTATTCTAGGGACAGAAAACTGTAGGTAGGGAGAGTGTCAGTTTATTTCACTCTGCAAGTCCTTGTTTCCAGGGACCTGGAAGGACAGTGACTGAATTGTCCTTGTGCTATATTGTGCTTAAAAAAAACATTTATTCTAGGGACAGAAAACTGTAGGTAGGGAGAGTGTCAGTTTATTTCACTCTGCAAGTCCTTGTTTCCAGGGACCTGGAAGGACAGTGACTGAATTGTCCTTGTGCTATATTGTGATTAAAAAAAAACATTTATTCTAGGGACAGAAAACTGTAGGTAGGGAGAGTGTCAGTTTATTTCACTCTGCAAGTCCTTGTTTCCAGGGACCTGGAAGGACAGTGACTGAATTGTCCTTGTGCTATATTGTGATTAAAAAAAACATTTATTCTAGGGACAGAAAACTGTAGGTAGGGAGAGTGTCAGTTTATTTCACTCTGCAAGTCCTTGTTTCCAGGGACCTGGAAGGACAGTGACTGAATTGTCCTTGTGCTATATTGTGATTAAAAAAAACATTTATTCTAGGGACAGAAAACTGTAGGTAGGGAGAGTGTCAGTTTATTTCACTCTGCAAGTCCTTGTTTCCAGGGACCTGGAAGGACAGTGACTGAATTGTCCTTGTGCTATATTGTGATTAAAAAAACATTTATTCTAGGGACAGAAAACTGTAGGTAGGGAGAGTGTCAGTTTATTTCACTCTGCAAGTCCTTGTTTCCAGGGACCTGGAAGGACAGTGACTGAATTGTCCTTGTGCTATATTGTGATTAAAAAAAACATTTATTCTAGGGACAGAAAACTGTAGGTAGGGAGAGTGTCAGTTTATTTCACTCTGCAAGTCCTTGTTTCCAGGGATCTGGAAGGACAGTGACTGAATTGTCCTTGTGCTATATTGTGATTAAAAAAAACATTTATTCTAGGGACAGAAAACTGTAGGTAGGGAGAGTGTCAGTTTATTTCACTCTGCAAGTCCTTGTTTCCAGGGACCTGGAAGGACAGTGACTGAATTGTCCTTGTGCTATATTGTGCTTAAAAAAAACATTTATTCTAGGGACAGAAAACTGTAGGTAGGGAGAGTGTCAGTTTATTTCACTCTGCAAGTCCTTGTTTCCAGGGACCTGGAAGGACAGTGACTGAATTGTCCTTGTGCTATATTGTGATTAAAAAAAACATTTATTCTAGGGACAGAAAACTGTAGGTAGGGAGAGTGTCAGTTTATTTCACTCTGCAAGTCCTTGTTTCAAGGGACAGAGAAGGACACCTGAAGGTAGCCCTTATTGCTTTTTTCCCATCTCCCTGCAGGCCATCTATTAGAATGTCTGGAAGGCAAACAAGGAGAGGCAGACAGTCAGGAGGCAATAAAAGAGGGCAAGCAGGCTCTGTGTCTGGGGGCAACAGTGCTGGTCGTGGACGCGGTGCATTGTCATCAGCACATGGCCATGGGACACGCTTGTCCTTCTTTTCGGCAGCTGGACATGTTGAGCCACATCATGCCGAAGACTTGGTAGAGTGGATGACCAAGCCCTCCTCCTCCTCCTCATCCTCTCTCACCCAGGCTCAGGGTACTGGAAAAGCAGCTGCCAAAGCGTCGCCTTCCCTGGTATCAATGTCAGACAAATCATCAGTCACTCCTTCCCTAGACCCACCATGTCCTCCTCCTGAGGAGTCCCCCGAACTGTTTCAGCACAGTGTTGGGTACATGCTCCAGGAGGATGCCCAGCGTTTCGAAGGGTCTGATGATGAAACCCAGCTAGAGGAAGGCAGTAGCGTGAGAGCAGACAGAGGGGATGCTCAAGAAGGACACCAATCTGGCAGTCATGTTCCAGCAGCTGCAGCATACTGCCAGATTGGCTCCAGTGATGAGGAGGGAGGGGATGATGAGGTCACTGACTCCACGTGGGTGCCTAATAGGAGAGAGGAGGAGGAGGAGGATGAGGAGGAGGCACATCTCCAACGAGGCAGGATGCCCTTTGGTGGCCAGCGTAAGGGCAGTACACCGACGGAATCACACCGCAGAGCTCCGCCTGTGCAGGGCGCTGCCTCTGCCCGTCATTCAAAAAGTTCTTTGGTGTGGGCCTTTTTTGAGGCTAGTGCATCAGATCGCACAGCTGCTGTTTGCAACATATGTCTCAAGCGTATATCGCGTGGCCAAAACATCAGCCGCTTGGGTACCACATGCCTGACCAGACATATGTTGACCTGCCATGCAGCTCGTTGGCAAGCCTACCTCAAAGACCCACACCAAAGAACAAAGCGGACCTCTCCTTGCACCGCATCAGCTGGGATCTCCAACCCTACTATAACTTCAGTCCTCTCTGAAACATGCACTGAGAGGAATGAAGGTGTAGAATTAGGTGTGTCACAGCCAAGTACTTGCGCCCACTCTGCTAGCAGTACACCGACGTCCGATTCTAGCAGGCAAATTTCCCTGCCCCAGCTGCTGGACCGTCGAAAGAAGTTCACTCCCAGCCATCCACATGCCCAGCGGTTGAATGCTAGCTTGGCTAAATTGCTAGCGCTTCAACTGCTGCCTTTTCAGTTGGTAGACTCGGCCCCCTTCCGTGAGTTTGTGCAATGTGCAGTTCCTCAGTGGCAGGTTCCCAAACGCCACTTTTTCTCACGGAAGGCTATTCCGGCTCTCTACCGGCATGTGGAAGGCAATGTCTTGGCCTCGCTGGACAGGGCGGTCAGCGGTAAGGTGCATATTACCGCTGACTCATGGTCCAGCAGGCATGGACAGGGACGTTACCTTTCTTTCACGGCCCATTGGGTCACTCTTTTGGCAGCTGGGAAGGATTCAGGACAAGGTGCAGTAGTGTTGGAGGTTGTCCCACCGCCACGCCTCCAAAATGCTACTACTGGTTGTGACACACCTCTCTCCTCCACCCCCTCCTCTTCTTCTTCCTCCATGGCCTCTTCCTGTGGTTTGTCCTATGAACCAGCGGTGCTCCGTAGCCGTTCACGGGGCTACGCAAGTACGCAGGCAAAAAGATGCCATGCCGTGCTTGCGCTGGTGTGTTTGGGGGACAGAAGCCACACTGGGGCAGAGGTCCTGTCTGCTCTGCAGGGCCAGGCCGAGAGGTGGTTGACGCCACGCCAGCTTAAGCCAGGAATGGTGGTTTGCGACAATGGCACCAACCTCCTCTCCGCCCTCCGACAGGGACAACTGACCCATGTGCCCTGTGTGGCTCACGTCCTTAACCTGGTGGTGCAGCGCTTCTTGGGCAGGTACCCGGGCTTACAGGATGTCCTGAGGCAGGCCAGGAAAGTCTGTGTGCATTTCCGCAGATCTTATAATGCCAGTGCTCGCCTGGCTGAGCTGCAAAAGGAGTTGAACCTGCCCAAGAACCGCCTTATATGTGACATGCCCACCAGGTGGAACTCAACGTTGGCCATGCTGCAGCGGCTGCACACGCAGCAGAGGGCCATCAATGAGTACCTGTGCGACTACGGCACCAGGACAGGGTCAGGGGAGCTTGGTTTTTTTTCTCCACGCCAGTGGGGCATGATCAGGGATGCATGCACTGTCCTGGTACCATTTGAGGAGGCCACGAGGATGGTGAGCAGTGACAGTGCATGCATCAGTGACACTGTACCTCTTGTCCACCTGTTGGAGCACACGCTGCGTGGAATAATGGACAGGGCACTTGAGGCAGAACAGAGGCAGGAAGAGGAGGACTTCCTTGCCTCTCAAGGCCCCCTTTACCCAGACAGTGTTCCTTCTGTCCCACCCATCGCACAGGAAGAGGAGGAGGAGGAGGAGGAGGAGGAGGAGGAGGAGGAGGATTGTGTCAGCATGGAGGTGGAGGCTGGCACTCAGCATCATCAGCAGCAGTCTTTTAGGGATGATTTACAGTCCCAAGAAACCAGTGGACTTGTACGTGGCTGGGAGGAGGTGGCTGCGGATCATGTCGTCCTTAGTGACCCAGAGGACTCCGGAGCGAATGCCTCAGCAAACCTACGCTGCATGGCCTCCCTGATCCTGCAAAGTCTGCGGAAGGATCCTCGTATTCTTCGGATCAAGGAGAGGGACCATTACTGGCTGGCCACTCTCCTTGATCCACGGTACAAGGGTAAGGTTGCGGACCTTATGTTACCGTCGCAGAGGGAGCAGAGGATGAGACAACTCCGGGAGGCCTTGCAGAAAGGTCTGTGCAACGCGTTCCCAGAGACTGGGAGGTTGCAAACTCCTGGTCCTGGACAACGAGTTGCTGAGGCTTCGGCCAGTCAAAGAAGGAGCGGTGGGGAAGGTGGCCGTCTGACCGATGCGTTCAGACAATTCTTTAGTCCGCAGCCCCAAAGTATGATCGGTTCCAGCAACCATCGCCAGCGTCTGATAAACATGGTGCAGGAATATCTAGGGGCAAGGTCAGACTTGGACACCTTCCCCACCGAAAATCCTCTGGCTTACTGGGTCTTGAGGATGGATCACTGGCCAGAGCTTGCACAGTATGCAATTGAGCTACTGGCCTGTCCTGCATCCAGCGTTCTTTCGGAACGCACATTCAGTGCTGCTGGAGGATTTGTCACGGATCACAGGGTGCGCCTGTCCACCGACTCGGTTGATCGACTGACTTTCATCAAGATGAACCAGTCTTGGATCACCACCAGCTACCACACACCTGATGCTGATATAACAGACTAATTGATTTTAACATGTCACATCCCTTCAAGACTGATGCTGATGCTGAGTGCCTGTGCTGTTATGTTGACTGGCTATCCTCCTCCTCCGAGTCCTCAATGATACGATTGATGATGATAGCTTGTAAGATCATTTTTGTTTATGGGTGCCGCCACCAGTGCCTAACGCCCAATTTTTCAGCCCCTGTTTAACAGGGGCGTGTAATTACAATTTTTGAAGCAATACTTTGCAACAGGGCTCATTGCTGTGCTCCAAGTACAGTATCTGTGAGGAGTTGCAGTGTTGTGCCACCAGTGCCTAACGCCCAATTTTTCAGCCCCTGTTTAACAGGGGCGTGTAATTACAATTTTTGAAGCAATACTTTGCAACAGGGCTCATTGCTGTGCTCCAAGTACAGTATCTGTGAGGAGTTGCAGTGTTGTGCCACCAGTGCCTAAGGCCCAATTTTTCAGCCCCTGTTTAACAGGGGCGTGTCATTACAATTTTTGAAGCAATACTTTGCAACAGGGCTCATTGGTGTGCTCCAAGTACAGTATCTGTGAGGAGTTGCAGTGTTGTGCCACCAGTGCCTAAGGCCCAATTTTTCAGCCCCTGTTTAACAGGGGCGTGTCATTACAATTTTTGAAGCAATACTTTGCAACAGGGCTCATTGCTGTGCTCCAAGTACAGTTGCTGTGAGGGGTTGCAGTGTTGTGCCACCAGTGCCTAAGGCCCAATTTTTCAGCCCCTGTTCAACAGGGGCATGTAATTACAATTCTTGATCTAATAATTCACAGCAGGGCCCATTGCTGCACCCACCAAGAGTAACTGTCAGGGCTTACAGTGTTGTGGCACCAGCACCACCATCAAAGGCCCAATTTTTACTACCACTGTTCAACAATTATATGTAATTAAAATTCCTGATATAATAGTTGACAGCAGGGCGTTCCAGCACCAACCAAGAGTAACTGTGAGTGCTTACAGTGTTGTGCCAACACCAACAACTAAGGGGCCTATTTCTGCAGAGTATATACGGCAGGTCCCTACTTTCAAACATCCAACTTACAAACGACTCCTACTTGCAAACGCAAGAAGACAACAGGAAGTGAGAGGAAATCTACCACTAGGAAGGAAAATTCTCTCCTGTAAGAATAAATATGGGAGAAAGGTGTCTCCTCTGTACTGATGCTTTATCAGCAATCCTTGTTTCAAGAAAAACACCACATTTCAAAAACAGTTGTCATTGGGACGGAAAGTGAGGTGAAATGTTCTGAACAGGGGCACAGACAGCAAAACAAATGTTACAGGGGTGATAACCCTTACCTATGTTTTCCAAAAAGTTTAAAAATAGATTTTTGGTCTGGAGCTACACTTCAACAATGTACCTGTTCAAAATTACAAACAGACTCTACATAAGAACAAACCTACAGTCCCTGTCTTGTATGCACCGCCTGTATAGGGCTGTTCAGAGTATATAGGGCCTTTTTTATTTTATGTGCGGGGTTCCCCTTAATATCCATACAAGACCCAAAGGGGCTGGTAATGGGCTGGGGTAGGGGGGGGGGGTCATGGGGTAGCTATGCCATTTTTCTTAAAGAATTTCATCCATATTACCGGGACCAGACATTACATTAAAGCCGCAAGCAGTTTTAAATGGCTTTTTTTTCCTTTAGAAGTGTCATTTTGTGCAGGGACAGTTCTAAACACGGGAAACACGTGGCACTTCACAGGCATACTTTAGACACCCCCCAGGTACGATATTTAAAGGAATATTTGACTTTTTTTTTTTCACTTTATGCATCATTAAAATGACTGCTCCCGAAAAACGACCGTTTTTAAAACTTCTTTTTGCATTGATACATGTCCCCTGGTGCAGAACCCGGGTTCCCAAACCCTTTTTAGGACAATAACATGCATAATAGTTGTTATAATTAGCACTTTAGAATTCGAACGTTCGCATCCATTGTATTTAATAGGGTTCTAATGTTCGTTCGAACTTTCGGTCCGTTCGCGGGTTCTGGTGCGAACCGAACCCGGGGGTGTTCGGCTCATCACTAATCTCAAGTAGTATGCTGGAGGAGATGTGCAGAGGAAGAGACTGTCATATTTAGACTCAACCAACATTGATTTAATTGAGAAGTATTTATTATCTGGGCATCCCATGTCCCTTTCCCCATCCAAGTTTAATCCCCTAATAAAAACAACAAAAACAAGCAAAGTGTGCCAAAATGGATGTCTGACCAGCAGGGTGAAATGTGTGGATGCTAGAACACGTAGTGACCCCACGGGGGCACCGCTACACCAAATATGCTCAACCATAGTCATCAGTTCCCTGTTTAGCACCCATTCAGAACTGCATCCTTTTAATTAGTAGGCATTGTGCTGCTTTATCTTTGTGAACTGGTTGACATACTGCTGTTTACCATTTTTTTCTGATGCCTGCTCTCCTTCTCTCTGTGATTATTTTGCTCACTTCCATCTATCTGATTATTTTCTTCCTATAATATCCATGCTTACCCTCCTTACGATGATCATTTACCTTCATCCCCACTCATATTCAACCTCCTCTATGATCATTCTGTTCCTTTGCAGTCCATGCCTTACTCCCCTCAGTTATTCAAAGTTTTAGGACAGGTCTGATGCCAGTTTGGTGGCTGAAGAGAAGAAACTCCTGGTCTGACCAAGACAGTTTAATACAAATTTACAAATTAAAGTTAAAGCCCAAAAAAGTTTATTTTTTATATCATTGGATGCATTTTCCTTCACTTTTTAATAAATTATACGCAGACTAATTTCACATACCTCACTTTACACTCCCCTGTAAAGTGAGGTATCCCCTGTAAGCCTAAAGCCTCGTACACACGGCCGGTTTTCTCATCAAGAAACGACAAGAAAACTGCCGGGAGAGCTTTCTTGCCGAGAAAACCGGCCGTGTGTACGAGGCTTTCAGGTTTCTCGTCAAGAAAACTGGCCAGAATCTCGATGGGAAAAATAGAGAACCTGTTTTCTATTTTCTCGTCGAGATTCTCGTCGGCCTGTTTCCCGACGAGAAACCCGAGAGTGTGTACGCTTACCTGTCACCGTGGAAACCCGCGCATGCTCGAAATGACTTTGACGCATGCGCGGTAGCGTCCTAGGCATAGGTAGGGTGTAGCAAGATGGCAGCGGCGGCATCGCATGTGACGAGCGCACGCTCGTCGTAGTCGATGACGTCACCGCGTTTGTTCCATTCAAAAGAACGGCGGTTCTTTTGAATCGAGCGTGTGTACACTCGGCCGGGACAAGATTCTTGTCAAGAATCTCGTCAGGAAAAACAACGTGTTTTTTCCTGACGAGATTCTCGGCCGTGTGTACGAGGCTTGAAAGAAAGATCCTAGAAAGTTATGTATCTATTGCTATTCAAATACTGTATGTTTGGCTCTGTAGCTTAACAATAGGAAACACATGCTCTGCATTCTCTGGAACTCCTGGTAATATAAGGGTGAATATATTTTATTTTTTCCCTTTCTATCTAGGAGCTGCATCCTTTTAATATATCCCTTAACAGAAATGTGTGTAGTCCACACCTAGCAGATTGATTTTTCCATAGCTCTTCCATCTTCCCCACTGATGTGTCATCTCCCATTTACACCCTGTTCCAAGCCTTCACCTTGCCACTGACGTGTGTCGTTTACATGAAACATAATGTCATCAAAGTCCCTGGTGAGAGAAACAAGGTTTGAAAAGAAATTGCACGTATTTGTACATACTGTACAGATCAGATGTCAATACTTTGACAAAACTCATTGATCAGTATGTGCCTATCGCTTATCTCAGGTTGTGTGAACAAGATAATGAGTAGCCCTTTTAAGTTTTCCATAACTGACCCTTAGGCAAACTCAAAAGTTTGCAATTTAATAACTTCAGCTCTTGAACCTATATAACCCTTATCAGGGTCTTTACCTAAGATGACAAAGTAATACCTATATTGCTTTTTTCGATACAAACAAACCTTTTTCTTTTCATAATATTATCAAAAATGATTTTATTTTCTATGCCATCTATATAAACTAAAAATAATCAACACAAACAATCCTGAGTAAATACTAATATTTGCAGCTGAACACTCAAGGCCAATTACACAACACCTCCAAATAAGCTAATACATTAAAATAGTGCAGAGCAAGAAATATTCCTATATTAAAAAACATATAAATCTCATAAAATATATAAGAGAAAGTCCAAATTAATTTTCATAAAATCTTCATAAAAAAAGATCCCAGATGGTCCAAAGGAATGTCTCTAGATTGAACATGTCATATAATGTGCAGCCCCTCCACCATACACACAGATGGCCACTGACTTTAGGATCATGACCCCCTGAACCAACAGGACGGTCAAACAAGCATTCCCATGAAGGGATCTAATAGTCTACCAATGGTCTGAGTGGATCCAAGACAGCCAATTCCTCTGTAGGAACAGAGATAGCGAGAAAAAAGCAAATAGAAAGAATCTAGTGCTCTCTGTTATATAATAATTTATTCAATAAAGGTAAAACCACTTACAATTCTGGCACTTGTCACAAGTGCACAAACGAAAGCTCTGTTTATACACATATAATCCAGTAAGATGGCCGCAGGTTACGTCAAGCGTGGCTCCTTCCCCTGTGCGCAATACATCCTAGGCAGGACTTTGTCAGCGGGTATCTTTTTAAAAAAAAAAAATTATAAACTTTCTATGGAAATTTATTTGGACTTTCTTGTATATATTTTATAAGATTTATATATATTGTAATATATGAATATTTCTTGGGCTGCATTATTTTAATTTACTAGTATACATTTAATTCTAGCATTCGTCCCCTTTATAACGACACTTAAAATATTATTTTGGTATATTATTAATGTAGCGGGGTATCGTTTTCACCCACAAGACTACAGTTCCCAGCAGGCTTTGAGGCACCCAGGGTGCATTTCTCCGTGCAAGGACTGCTGGGGTGGACTTTAAAAGGGGGAGGAGGAGCCTCGCTCTTTCTCTTGGAACGCTGCCCTCCTTGCAAGAGGATCCCTGCACTCACTTGCTGCGCGTGCAAGGCCTGAAGCCTGGGCCTCGCACTTTGTTCCAGAGAGCCTTCCGTTCCGCCGAGGAGCCTGCGGAGCATCTGATCCACCTGAGGTGCCACCATCTTCTGGAGGACCAAAGACCCGGTGCATCGTGGGCACTGTGTAGCAACTCACAGTAGCGGAGGTACCAGACAGGAGTCGGTCCGGTCTGGGTGAGAGAGCGCCAGCTCAGAACCACATCTAAGTAACTTTGTTGCCTATTAACTTTGCCTAGGCCCATCATTGACCACAGTTATACTTTGGAGAGACTGTCTGCTGAACTGAGTTTATCAGTCTCTCTAGCTTTACCAAATTAGCGATCATCTGCTACCCCTATTGGATTACAGTTTGTTTCTTTATGTGCACCACAGAGAGTTGCTAGCGAAGATTCTTCAACAAACTATACCCCAAAGTTATAGTCAGGCCTGACTGGGTAGTATAGGACATTGCTGGGCGCCATTTTTTGCTCACGAGGGAGGATAGCTGCAGCGGGGTTGTTATATGTTCATTGCATTATTGGATGTTATACCCTTTTAATGTGTACACTTATATTGCAGGGATCTGCATAAGATATCGTATACAAATTACCTTTTATTCTTTTACCAATAGTAAAAAGTTATAGTTAAGTAATTTGGTTGTCAGTGTCAATTACTGTGCTGGGATACAAAGGGGTTGTACCGTATAACAGTATAGAGATAGTTTAGTATACCATCCTTTCCCCTTTCCTAACTGTGCCATGAGAGGTTAGAGCCGATTGCCAGGGGTTGACAGCGGTGCACTACAAGGCCCAAAACAAACAAGCAGCCCTCTTAAACTGAGGGTATCGCTATACGTGGGGGCTCGTCCGGGATCCTTGTATATTGCACGCTACAATCAAGGCGGTCTGAAGTACCGGCATGGACTCGCAGGCAGTGACACAATGGTGCGCAGAGGAGGCTGTGGATCCAGTCCGGGCGGTAGCTATTGAACTCCCGAGAGGGATCCAGGAGAAAGAAGAGGTAAAGCACCTAATAATGTCAATATCTCCAAACTGGAAAGCATGGGCGGGGGATGTAAAGACAGATACCTCGGGGGCATATGCACTAATAGAATGGACAGGAGGAGTCCCAGAAAAGTTCAAAGGGCAGAGTGTAAAAGACATAGATGACAGAACGTATCGCTTAGTGCATACTGGGGCTGTGAGGAAAGAGTCCCCACGGACCGCCCCACAGTTATCTCCGTCACTCTTCTCCAAAATGGGAGGCAGTAGCGAAACAAAAGCACCAAAGTCACCCCTGACCGCCATAGGTCCGGAAATGCTGACTGCTTCGGGGGACTTTGTTGTTAAGTGCCAAAAAAACAACACGGTGCATGTGGAAGCTGGGTACCGGAAACTCCGAATGTTTTCAGGAACACAACCTGTGCCACCCGGGGAGGAAGATTTCGATACTTGGATCGAGCAGGCAATGCAGGCAGTAGAATGTTGGGAAGTTCCAGAAGCGCAGAAGAAGCAGTGGATCAGTGAGAGCTTGAAGGGTCCTGCTGCTGAGGCTGTGAAAAATCTTAGGTGCAGCAATACGGTGTGTACAGCAATGGATTATTTGTCTATGTTGCAGGAGGAATTTGGCCAGCTGGAGAAGGTGTCGGAGCTGGTGTATCAATTTGAACATATCTTCCAACAGCCAAGGGAGAAGTTGTCCGAGTATGTCCGGAGACTGAATAGAATGCTGTGCCAGATCGTACTGAGAAAAGGAATGCAACCACAGGTCATAGATGCTACCAGGATGAAACAGATTCTAAGGGGGGGCCTTACGGTCGGATCCAGTTTGGCTTCACCTGAAGACCTCTGACGGAGTCATGGCTCTGAATTACACAGACCTTGTGCGGATCATAAGGGACGAAGAAGCCTTGATGAAGGATCAAGAGGGGGTTGAGAAGACCACCCCACCTGTTTCGGTAGGAGTCAGAACAACAGTAGTTACTGAACGTGACCCAGAAGTAGAAACCTTGAAGTCTCAAATGGCCCAAGTACTGGACTTGTTGACCTCTTTATTGGCCAAGAACTCAGGAGCCAAGGAGAAAGAAGAGATCCGGAAGGAACTGGACCGGAATGTTCCCGCTCCAGCATCCCCAAAAATAATGAAGGAAATTGTCTGCTTAAATTGTGGAGGAGTTGGCCACCCTGATAGAAGGTGCCCCAGTCCAAGAAAAAACAGAGGCACTCAATACCAGCCAGCGGAAAACTTCAGAGGGCCCCGGTGAAGGAGTCAGCCAGGCGCCCGCTACCTACAGAAAGCTCCAAGAAGACCCAAAGAGAAGCAGTGCAAAAAGAGAAGGGAAACAATGCCCCTCTTAAAACCTCCCATACCACCTGTCGGGAGTTGAAATTTGACAACCGGAAAAAGATCAATGCATACCAGGTCCAAAAAGGATTGCGGTCCAGAGAGAAATGGGAAAAAAAAGAAAAACCCACTGGAAAAACCAAGGAGTCCAAAGGAGAAAATACCCCTTAAGAAGTTCCCGGATAAATTAGTTGGACCCTCCCCTCTAGTCTCCGTTCAAGTGGAGGGAGTTTACACAAAGGCACTCCTAGACACAGGAGCCCAAGTGACTCTCTTATACAGAGACTTTTATCAGAAGCATTTGAGTCACGTGCCTTTGCAGAAGCTGGAAGACCTGAAGATAGGGGGGATAGGCACGACGGTTATGTTTCAATCAGGCTGGCCTTTGACCCCTCTGTAACCGGGAAGGCCAAAGTTTTTGACACCCTGGCAGTGGTTTGCCCTCGCTGACCAGGAGCCAACACGATGTCCATGTTGATAGGGACCAACACTGACTTGGTCCGGAGACTGCTGACCCCGATAGTGCAAGGGCGGATTTCCCCCAAAACAGAAGATTCACCCCATGCTGCAACAGGTCTACCAAAAGATGATCCTGGAGCAAAAGGCCCCGGAAGAGGGGGTGGGAAGAGTCTGGAGACTGTCTAGAAGAGAGAAGATACTGCAGCCTGGTGAGGTGAACTGTCTGCAGGCTACGGTAAAACTCTCCTGGGAGCAGCCGGGTCCCTTTGTGGTCATGGAGCCAGACCCCTTCAACACTCACCAAGGATTACAAGTACTCCCTGAAGTGGTCCCGTTGAGGGCACTGAAGAAAGCCAAGGGCCAGATTCCAGTGAGTGTCAGAAATGTCACTAATTCTTCTGTGAAGATCCCAGCCCGGGTGCTACTGGGCAAAGTGAATCCTGCTACCCCAGTGGCCCTGTCTGAATTAGGGTCCAAGGGAGGAGATGCCACCCTGGAGGAGCTCTGCCTTGAAGATACCGCCTTGCCACTGAAATGGAAGGAAAGAGCCAAGGCCCAGCTGACTAGGTGGAGAAGAATATTCTCAGAAGATGAGTTTGACGTGGGGTGTGCGAGAAGTGCCACCCATAAAATCCGCCTTTAAGAAGACAAACCCTTTCAGGAGAGAGTCCGAAGAGTTCCACTGGCTGACTTGGAAGATTAACATTAGCAGCTGGCAGAGCTAAAGAGGACAGGGGTCATCCGAGAGTCCAGAAGTCCATATGCTTCCCCCATCGTGGTGGTAGGGAAGAAGAACGGGTCGCTGAGACTCTGCATAGACTACAGGACTCTCAACAGGAGGACCATACCCGACCAGTACACTACCCCCCAGAATAGAAGACGCTTTGCAGAGTCTGTCTGGGGCCAAGTGGTTCAGTGACATGGATCTGAAGAGTGGGTATTATCAAATCCCAATGCACCCTGAAGATAAGGAGAAGACGGCCTTCATCACCCCAGTGGGATTCTATGAATTCAATATGATGCCCCAAGGCCTGTCGGGAGCCCCCGCTACTTTCCAGAGGTTGATGGAGAAGACCGTTGGGGACATGAATCTGATCGAAGTCCTGGTGTACCTAGACGACATCATTGTCTTCGGGAAGACTCTGGAGGAGCACGAAGAAAGATTGGAGAAAGTCCTAAAGAGACTCAGTGAGGAGGGACTAAAACTCTCCAGAGAAAAATGCCAGTTCTACCAGTCCTCGGTCCACTATCTGGGGCACATAGTATCTGCAGAAGGAGTGTCTACAAACCCTGATAAACTAGAGTCAATCACCTCCTGGCCCAGACCAACTACAGTGACTGAGCTCAGATCCTTCCTAGGCTTCTGTTCCTACTACCGTAGATTTGTGGAAGGATTTTCAAAAATTGCCAAACACCTAAATGAGCTACTGAAGACGGAAGGAGAGGAGGATTATATTGGCCCCAGGAAGCCTGGAGAGTCCGTGGAAGACCAGTGGACAGGGGAGTGCGAAGAAGCCTTCCAGATGTTAAAGAAGAGTCTTACCACTGCACCAGTCCTGGCCTATGCTGATCCCAAAAAGCCATATGAACTGCATGTAGATGCCAGCCGTGATGGTCTAGGAGGGGTGCTATACCAAGAATATGAAGGGCAGTTGCGCCCAGTTGCCTACGTTAGTAGAAGTCTGGCACCCGCAGAAAAGAACTACCCCACCCACAAGTTGGGTTTCCTGGCCCTAAAGTGGGCAGTCGTGGATAAACTCAGAGATTACCTGTATGGAGCTGACTTCACAGTAAAGACTGACAATAATCCACTCACCTATCTCTTCACCATGGCCAAGCTGGATGCCACTGGTCACCGTTGGTTAGCAGCCCTAGCCGGATTCAACTTCAGCCTGAAGTATAGGCTCGGAGCTGGAAACCGTGATGCAGACGCATTGTCCAGAAGAGGCCACGCACCCACCCAGAAGATTGGACCCAAGTAACCCCAGATGGGGTACGGGCCTTGTGTCAAGGGGTACAACTTTAAGCTAGTGGTGGGTCAAGGGCTGAAGAAATCAGTGTTTCTGCGGTGGGGGTGCCTAAGTGTTACTGCAATGTGACCCAAGTTGGAGAGGATGACCTGCCCAAACTGTCCAAAAAGGACCTAAGGAGAGACCAGTTTGAGGATCCTTGGGGAAGATTGGCATTGGAGACATTGGAGGACCAGGATCCAGGCAGACTTCTGAAGGACCCCTCAAAGGTGGCCCGGTTGGTCCACAAAGAATGGGACAAGTTGCAGGTGCATCAAGGGGCGGTCTACCGAAGGGGCCCCTCTGATGACCTAGAAGAGAAGTGGCTGCTGTTTCTGCCAGTGAAATACAGAAGAACTGTTTTGGCTGCCTTACATGATAATCACGGCCACTTGGGGGCCGAACGAACATTCCAACTTGTAAGGGATAGGTTCTATTGGCCTTGTATGCAGGCTGAAGTGGAGGAGTACTGCCACTCCTGTGCACGCTGTATCCAGAGGAAGATATTGCCACGTCAAGCTGCCCCAATGGGCCATCTGCAGAGTCAAGGACCCTTGGACTTGGTGTGCATTGACTTTCTCTGTCTCGAACCTGACTTAAGTGGACAAGGAAATTTTCTGGTGATAACCGACCATTTCACCCGTTATGCCCAGGCTTTTCCAGCCAAAGACCAGAAGGCATCCACTGTAGCAAAATCCTAGTGGAGAAATACTTTGTGCTTTATGGGCTGCCACAGCGCCTGCACTCTGACCAAGGGAGAGACTTTAGGAGTCGATTAATCAAGAAATTGCTGGACTATTTGGGTATCAAGAAAACCCGCACTACCCCTTATCACCCTCAGGGTGATGCTCAGCCGGAGAGGTTCAACAGGACTCTGTTAAATATGTTGGGGATTCTGAGTAGTGAGCAGAAGTAGCACTGGAGCAAGCACATAGCGGCCATCGTGCACGCTTACAACAGTACCACTAGCGATGCCACAGGGTACTCTCCATATCGCCCTATGTTTGGCAGGGAGGCAAGACTGCCTGTGGATCTATCATTCGGCATATCAACGGATCGCACTTCGGCCACCTCTCATAAGGGATATGTAGACAGACTGAGGAAGAGTTTGAAGCTAGCTTTTGAACAGGCCCAAGTGGCCTCAGAGCAAAGAGGAGCCCGGAACAGGAGGAACTTTGACCTCAAAGTTCGAATCCAGGACCTACAGCCAGGAGACAGAGTGCTGTTGCAAAACCTAGGAGTTCCAGGGAAGCATAAATTAGTAGACAGATGGAGACCGGAACCATATGTGATCTGTAAGAAGTTGCCAGACCTGCCGGTGTATCAGCTAAAACCAGAAGGGAAGATAGGGCCGCTGAAGACATGGCACAGAAACCATTTACTTCCACTTTCAGAAGCGGTTTGGATAACTCCTGTAGAAGATTCCCCTGGACCATCCTCAAGCTTGGAGACATCTAGGCCAAACACTCAGTCTCAGGTATCTCAGTCTGGATGGTTGTGGCCTTCTCAGACCCCAGAACCCATGTCTATAGATCTTCCACCATCTGAAGGTACTGTGGATAGTACATTGAATGTGGAAGCCACTGAGTTTGTTCCGTCTAGTCCTCTGTCTGAAGAGTCCGTCTAGTCCTCTGCTGATCATCAAGATTACTCCCAACATCTTCCTGCACCTGATTTGGATGTACCGGAAGTATTGGAGCCCAGTGTACCTACTCCAGAAGAAGATACAGTGAGGGGTGAAACAGACACCCCAAGAGAACAAAGGGCCAAGAGAACCATTTGTCCTCCTCGGAAGTTAACCTATACCCAGATGGGGTAAAGTTCTGAGGATACAGTAACCACTGCTCGTAGGACATTGCCAACAACTGATCCTTCTGCTGTGCATTTGGTGGAAGGCAACCCCAGCTCACTCTCTGGCACAGTTAGGCAGGTCAACCCCATTGATGTAACCCGTGGGCAGGACAAGCCCCCTTCCCCGTTCTGGTGGGAGTTTCAACTGCCAACTTCTCTAGCTGCCCTTAATGAGTTTGTATTTTCCTACTGTTGATACTGTCTTTGGGGACCAAAGATTTCAAGTGGGGGGGAGTGTGTAGCGGGGTGTCGTTTTCACCCACAAGACTACAGTTCCCAGCATGCTTTGAGGCACCCAGGGTGCATTTCTCCGCGCAAGGACTGCTGGGGTGGACTTTAAAAGGGGGAGGAGGAGCCTCGCTCTTTCTCTTGGAACGCCGCCCTCCTTGCAAGAGGATCCCTGCACTCACTTGCTGCGAGTGCAAGGCCTGAAGCCTGGGCCTCGCACTTTGTTCCAGAGAGCCTTCCGTTCCGCCGAGGAGCCTGCGGAGCATCCGATCCACCTGAGGTGCCACCATCTTCTGGAGGATCGAAGACCCGGTGCATCGTGGGCACTGTGTAGCAACTCACAGTAGCGGAGTTACCGGACAGGAGTCGGCCCGGTCTGGGTGAGAGAGCGCCAGCTCAGAACCACATCTAAGTAACTTTGTTGCCTATTAACTTTGCCTAGGCCCATCATTGACCACAGTTATACTTTGGAGAGACTGTCTGCTGAACTGAGTTTATCAGTCTCTCCAGCTTTACCAAATTAGCGATCATCTGCTACTCCTATTGGATTACAGTTTGTTTCTTTATGTGCACCACCGAGAGTTGCTAGCGAAGATTCTTCAACGAACTATACCCCAAAGTTATAGTCAGGCCTGACTGGGTAGTATAGGACATTGCTGGGCGCCATTTTTTGCTCACGAGGGAGGATAGCTGCAGCGGGGTTGTTATATGTTCATTGCATTATTGGATGGTATACCCTTTTAATGTGTACACTTATATTGCAGGGATCTGCATAAGATATTGTATACAAATTACCTTTTATACTTTTACCAATAGTAAAAAGTTATAGTTAAGTAATTTGGTTGTCAGTGTCAATTACTGTGCTGGGAAACAAAGGGGGTTGTACCGTATAACAGTATAGAGATAGTACAGTATACCATCCTTTCCCCTTTCCTAACTGTGCCACGAGAGGTTAGGGCCAATTGCCAGGGGTTGACAGCGGTGCACTACAAGGCCCAAAACAAACAAGCAGCCCCCTTAAACTGAGGGTATCGCTATATTAAGTTATATGCACATGAAACAAATGCATTTTCTTAACGTGAATGTGAGGTATAATTTTCTTAAAATATTAAACATGTTATACTTGCCTGCTCTGTGCAATTCTATTGCAGCCCCAATCTTCCTATTCTGAGGTCCCCTGCCAGCGCTCCCGGCTACTCCTTTTTTCGGTGTGCCACCATAGGAAGCCACTTCCTATGGTGGCACACCTGCAAGTTCGGTCCCGAGCAGCGCTGTCTGCATCCATAGACACAGACAGCTTGGCCTTGCCCCCACTCCCTCATCACATGATTGATTGACAGCAAAGGAAGCTAATGGCTCCTGCTGCCTCAGCAAAGCCTTTCAGAGTGAGTGTAGCCGCTTCAGATGAGCACAGCGCTGGATTGAATGAGAAAATATTGCACACATAGTGCTGCCCCTATCCTCCTCTCCTCAGGTCCCCTGCCGGCGATCTTGGCTATTCCTCTTATTCGAGCCTGTACGGTAATTGCTCACTCCCGAGCTGTGTGTTTTTTGGAGCCACGCCCCCCCCCCACTTCCTCCTCACTGCATATGATTGACAGCAGCAAGAGCACAAGAGTTCCTGTGTGAAGAGGAAGAGAGGGTAAAAGAGATGCAGCCATACACAGCACTGGATCTCTTCTCCCCGCTCTTCCCCTTCACACAGGGAAGGGGGAGGACAGAGAAATATAAAACATTTTTACCTTAATGCAAGGAATGAATTAAGGTAAAAAAATCTTTTTAGTTTTAGTATCTCTTTAAAGTATAACTAAAGGCAATTTTTTATTTTTATTTATAGCAGAATCTCTAACCTCTTCCAGTCTAATGAGAACCTTAGCGGCCACATACCGCTGAAATTCTTCAATATGTAGTGGGTTTTGTGGCATAGTGGGTGCAAAAATGTTGAAAGTAATTGGGCGCCAGACACTTCTTGGATGCAAAAGAGGTTTTATTTATTTTAACAGTTCTTTTTATATTTTCCAAGGGAAAGAGGGTTAGGGCCATGACCCCCCTAAGTGGTTACAATTTCAATAGGCAGACTACGAGACTTCAATAGAAAGAAAGCCTTACAGGTAAAGGCCCAAGCAAGGTGCCACTTCTGCACGTGCAGGATTGCTGTCTCCTATGGCAACAGTATTTAACAGCTCCTAACGCAAAGTTCAACAGTTCTCTCAGCTTCACTACAATGTCCACTTGTAGCTCTCCAGCCCCTTGAGCTCCTAGTCTTTCACTGGACTCTCTGATTCACTGACTCTGAATTCTGTGAGCTCCTCAAGGCTTTTGCGGTGGTATCTCCCTCAAGTGTCACCCACGCTTCCCTGCTGGGTCCCTAGCTTGGGACTCCAGATACCTTTCAAGCTTCACCCCTGCTGACCCGCTCAGTCCCAGGCTTGACACACAAGGCTGCTCTGCAAGCATCACCTCTGCTGGTTGGGTCCCTGACTTGATCACCGCCTAAAGTTTCCTGATTCTCCACCGTATCCGTTTGGTGAGAATGTTACTCCGGTACTTGCTTCAGTTACTCACTGCGGTCCCTGGTAATAAGGTGGTTGGTCCCTTAGTGGCGACAGCTTCCCTTCTACCTCCGACCATGACAGGTTCTCCGGCTGGCAGAACTGCTGCCCTCTTACTTCTGGATAGGCCCTTACACAGCCTGGCAGCCAGAAGCCCCCGGGATAGGCCCAATCTCCGGCCTAGCATTGTTGTCTGTCCCTGTTTAGGGAAAATTAAAGTAAAAGATCCAAATTACAAATTTGGGGTTTTCCCCAGTGAAGTCATAGAGGGGAAATATTTCAATAACACTAGTTCTGGTGACCTGTCAGAGGAAGGGGGGGGGGCAAGATATTTCCTTAATTTTCAGGGATTGCCTCTCACTTCCTGTTTTGACTATGGGACATGGAGTGAAGGTAAATCTCCTCAATGGGACACAGGTGGCAAAAATAGACTTTATTGGGGTTATAACCCTCTCTAAGAGTGGTCTCACACTGGGGCGCTGGGTGCGGTGGCGGTATAGCACCGCTATTTATAGCGGCGCTATACCGTCGGGATTGCTGAGGTATTCGGCCACTAGCGGTACGGTTTTAACCCCCGCTAGCGGCCGAAAAAGGGTTAATACCACCCGCAAACCGCGGCTACAGCCGCGGTTTGCGGGCGGTATTACCGCGGTGTCCCATTCATTTCAATGGGAAGTAGCGGTGTAGGAGCGGTAAACACACTGCTCCTCTCACCGCTCCAAAGATGCGGCTAGCAGGACTTTTTTTCACGTCCTGTTAGCGCACCGCACCAGTGTGAAAGCCCTCGGGGCTTTCACATTGGAGAGACAGCAGCCGCTGTTTAGGCTCGGTTTGCAGGCGCTATTTTTAGCACAATAGCGCCTGCAAACCACCCCAGTGTGAAAGGTGCCTTACTCTATCCAAAATAAAATAAAGTTTTGCCTATAGTTCTACATTTATTGCAGGGAATGCATTAAGGTGAAAAAATGTTTAGGCTTTAGAACCAATTTAATGTTGCACAATTTTTGCACAAATTTTTTTTTTATAATATAAAGTATATATATATATATATATATATATATATATATATATATATAAAAATATATACACTGTATATATATATATATATATATATATATATATATATTTATATTTAAAAGGCTATTTAAATTGTAAAATAATATTGGTTTAAAATAAAAAATAAAGACCAGCAGAAAAATAATAGCTAAGGAGGGGGGAAATTAGTGCTAACTAAGCACTAAACTAAACTTAAAGGGGTTGTAAAGGTTCGTTTTTTATTTTCTAAATAGGTTCCTTTAAGCTAGTGCATTGTTGGTTCACTTACCTTTTCCTTATTTTTCCCTTCTAAATATTTTTTTCTTTTTTTTCTTTGTCTGAATTTCTCACTTCCTGTTCCTCCTCAGTAAGCTGTTCAGTAAGCTGTTCTGGCTGACTCCACACCACTTGGATGATGGTGTGAAGTTTAGTGAGGAGAAACAGGAAGTGAGAAATTCAGACAAAGAAAACAAACATTTAGAAGGTAAATCAAAGGAAAAGGTAAGTGAACCAGCACTGCACTAGCTTAAAGGAACCTATTTAGAAAATAAAAAACAAACCTTTACAACCCCTTTAAGCTTTGTGCTAAGGAGTAAGGAATAAGGTGTTAAGTAGAAACAGTTTATTGAAGAGAAAATAGGGTGATTTAACGGTCATCTTATGCAAATCAAAGATCACTCCTTTGATCTTCATATGAATGAAACAAAATAAATACAATGTAGCAATAATGTTACACTGCATTTCTGAATCGCCTCTGCACAGTGTTTATAAAGCAGCTGCTGCTGTATTAGCCAACAAGTCCCAGCTGTCATCTTGGCATCTGGGAATGGCAGTAAAAGAAAGGGGGAACAGCAGCAGGGGGAAAGGGACAGAGCATGAACTTCAATTACATCCTTTTAAACATACATAGCCCACCTAAAATTCAAGGTAATTTTGAATTTAATTACATTTTGGTTCAAAACCTGAAATACTTTGAACAGAATACTTTCAATACTTTGCAAGTGAGATGTCCAGGTTAGACCTAAATTGCATCATCCAGAGAAGATCAAGCCGTGCAGAGTTTTTTTGGGGAGGCAAGAATGTGTTTTTGTCTGTTATCATATACAGATATTTTTCCAGCTAGCTGGGAAATCTCTGTTGAAGCAGGTGTCAATTGTCCCTCTCTGTGTTGAAATAAGAAAGGAGATTGTTATTTTGTGTTCCAACAATTATAAAGACACACTTTTCATTTAAAAAAGGCATGCAAATGTAAATTAAGAAGTGTAAACAAGCTGCAAAGATGCATGTTGGACTTATACGCTAGCACCATCATTTTAATATGATATTACATTTTTTTTAAGGCTCTGTTTTTCTGGAGTTTACTATAAATTGCTCAACTGGTTAACAAACAAGCATTGACAGAAACAGAAGCATAAATATATAGAATGGAGATATATATATTTCTTGATACATTTTAACAATATGACTATGGCTACTGGATGCTTAGAGTTTGTTTATGGTGCAAATGTGGTTACGGGCAAAAGTCCTTAACATAGTGCAATTTACAGGTCGAGTCTATTTCCTTTCCATTTCACAGTCTTTCAAACCTCCTACAGTAAAGACTGTCTTTATATAAGGGTAGGAATGTACTATATATCTCAAACAAGATCTTCTTCATTGCTTCTGGGATTAGTTCCACAATGTAAGACAACACCAATCAAAAAATACTGCTCAGAAAGTCTATGCACACTATAGTGTTCAACTATAATTAGGGTTGCACCAATACTAGTATCGGTTTTGGTGCCGACACCGAGTATTTGCCTGAGTACTTGTACTCGGGAAAATGCTCTGATGCTTAATCCGATACCTGGACAGTCAGGGATGATCGGTGCGGTGCTGGGGGGGAGTTACAATCACTGATCTCCCTGTATACATCTCAACAAAGCATCTGAAAGCCGCTTCTCCTCCTCTCTCCCCCGAGGCTTTCAGCTGCTTTATTAAAATGTATACAGGGAGATCAGTGATTGTAACTGCCCCCCAGCGCTGCACCAATCATCCCTGACTGTCCCCCATATCCTCCTCCAGTCCCCCTCAATGCTCCGGTCCCCTCTGTGCTCTCTGGTCTCCCTCCGTGCTCCGGTCTCCCTCTGTGCTCCGGTCCCCCTTCATGCTCTGTCCTCGATCTGTCAGGATGGAGAGCGGAGGAAGGAGCTGGTAAATATGTAATTTACTGGCTCCTTTCTTTTCCTGAATGACCACTGACTCTGTTCATTCATAACTGTCACCGAGCAGAGTAAACTGTGTTTACAATGCTTCAGTTTATGAATGGAGAGAAGCCTCTGTCTCCTGACCATTCATCTTCAGTGCAGCTGAGGCTGCAGAGAAAGAGACTGGGGAATCTGTGTCCTCAGTCCCTTTCCCTGTCTCAAAAGGGAGATGTCAGGGGGTCTGTTAAAAAGCCTGTTATCTCAGCAACCCCCCCCCCCCCCCCAACAAGGCTAAAGAATAAATAAAAAAAGAACTGTAATAAATAAATATTGAAAAGGTTAAATTGTCAAAATAATAAAAAATAAAATAAAAAACACTGACTACGTCCACCCCCCCCCCCCCCCCAAAAAAAAATAAAGCATTGTAAAAAAAAAAAAAACTACAGGTACTGACACAGTCCATGCGTCATCAGTGCCACTGTCACATGACATTAAAAAAAAGTATTGGTAATCAGTATCGGCGAGTACTTGAAAAAAAGTATCGGTGCAACCCTAGCTATAATGATACGAATCTGCTGTATATTTGGCAAGGCAATGAAAGTCTTCCTTCTGAAATCTTTTTCAGAGCACCTCATTCCAGACCAAACTGTTGTAGCAATACCCCAGGAGGAGCTGCTGGTTGTTTTGGTGCTCCTGCCCTACTCCAGTAATGACCCACCCTGCACCTGCACCAGAGTAACCCTGACACATTTGGAACTGTTGGAATGGGCTCTTTCCCATGTCCTGAAAATTAATGGGTTAGGTGATAAGAGTAATGGCAATACAACATAGACATGATTAGCACAGTCGCAACCAGGGCCGTCTTTAGAGCAGGGCAAACGGGGCACTTGCCCTGGGCCCAATCTTTGTAGGGTGCCCCGCGCTACCCGTGAATTGGGGCCCCGATAACGGCTTTGCAGAGTGCACAGAGGGCACAGGAGGCTGTATTCCCGATCTAGCCAGCAGTGAGGGGGTGGGACCGGGAGCTACACAGACACGCTGACCCCACCCCATGTAGCCTGTATGTTCGCTACAGAGCGGCTGTAGTTAGAGCAGTGATTGGAGTGGGCGCAACAGTGGAGCTCCCGGCCCCGCCCCCTCTATACTGGCTGGGGAATACAGAGATCCGGGGCGGGGCCGGGAGTTCCACTGATGCGTCCACTCTGATCACTGGCTCTCACTACAGCCGCTCTGTTCCGAGTGGAGCTCCCGGCCCGCCCCCTTTCTGCTGGCTAGCTCATGAATACAGCCTCCTGTGTCCTCTGTGCACTCTGCAAAGGTGTCATCGGGGCCCCAATTCACGGTAATCTCATGCAGTATGTCATAGTCTCTGGTAATCTCATGCAGTATGTCACAGTCTCTGGTAATCTCATGCAGTTTGTCACAGTCTCTGGTAATCTCATTCAGTATGTCACAGTCTCTGGTAATCTCATGCAGTATGTCACAGTCTCTGGTAATCTCATGCAGTATGTCACAGTCTCTGGTAATCTCTTGCAGTATGTCACAGTCTCTGGTAATCTCATGCAGACTCCAGTATGTCCACAGTCTCTGGTAATCTCATGCAGTATGTCACAGTCTCTGGTAATCTCATGCAGACTCCAGTATGTCCACAGTCTCTGGTAATCTCATGCAGTATGTCACAGTCTCTGGTAATCTTGTGCAGTATGTCACAGTCTCTGGTAATCTCATGCAGTATGTCCGTAGTCTCTGGTAATGTCGTGCAGTATGTCCGCAGTCTCTGGTAATCTCATGTAGTATGTCACAGTCTCTGGTAATCTTGTGCAGTATGTCACTGTCTCTGGTAATCTCATGCAGTATGTCCGCAGTCTCTGGTAATCTCGTGCAGTATGTCCGCAGTCTCTGGTAATCTCATGCAGTATGTCACAGTCTCTGGTAATCTTGTGCAGTATGTCACAGTCTCTGGTAATCTCATGCAGTATGTCCGCAGTCTTTGGTAATCTTGTGCAGTATGTCACAGTCTCTGGTAATCTCATGCAGTATGTCACGGTGTCTGGTAATCTCATGCAGTATGTCCGCAGTCTCTGGTAATCTCATTTAGTATGTCACAGTCTCTGGTAAGCTCATGCAGTATGTCACAGTCTCTGGTAATCTTGTGCAGTATGTCCGCAGTCTCTGGTAATCTCGTGCAGTATGTCCGCAGTCTCTGGTAATCTCGTGCAGTATGTCACAGTCTATGGTAATCTTGTGCAGTATGTCACAGTCTCTGGTAATCTCATGCAGTATGTCCGCAGTCTTTGGTAAACTTGTGCAGTATGTCACAGTCTCTGGTAATCTCATGCAGTATGTCATGGTCTCTGGTAATCTCATGCAGTATGTCCGCAGTCTCTGGTAATCTCATGTAGTATGTCACAGTCCCTGGTAATCTCATGCAGTATGTCACAGTCTCTGGTAATCTTGTGCAGTATGTCACAGTCTCTGGTAATCTTGTGCAGTGCCAGTATGTCACAGTCTCTGGTAATCTCATGCAGTATGTCCACAGTCTCTGGTAATCTCATGCAGTATGTCTGCAGTCTCTGGTAATCTCGTGCAGTATGTCCGCAGTCTGGTAATCTCGTGCAGTATGTCCGCAGTCTGGTAATCTCGTGCAGTATGTCTGCAGACTGGTAATCTCGTGCAGTATGTCCGCAGACTGGTAATCTCGTGCAGTATGTCCTCAGTCTGGTAATCTCGTGCAGTATGTCCGCAGTCTCTGGTAATCTCGTGCAGCATGTCCGCAGTCTCTGGTAATCTCGTGCAGTATGTCCGCAGTCTCTGGTAATCTCGTGCAGTATGTCACAGTCTCTGGTAATCTTGTGCAGTATGTCACATTCTCTGGTAATCTTGTGCAGTATGTCACAGTCTCTGGTAATCTCGTGCAGTATGTCCGCAGTCTCTGGTAATCTCGTGCAGGATGTCCGCAGTCTCTGGTAATCTCGTGCAGTATGTCTGCAGTCTGGTAATCCCGTGCAGTATGCCCGCAGTCTGGTAATCTCGTGCAGTATGTCCGCAGACTGGTAATCTCGTGCAGTATGTCCTCAGTCTGGTAATCTCGTGCAGTATGTCCGCAGTTTCTGGTAATCTCGTGCAGCATGTCCGCAGTCTCTGGTAATCTCGTGCAGTATGTCCGCAGTCTCTGGTAATCTCGTGCAGTATGTCCGCAGTCTCTGGTAATCTCGTGCAGTATGTCCGCAGTCTCTTGTAATCTCGTGCAGTATGTCCGCAGTCTCTGGTAATCTCGTGCAGTATGTCCGCAGTCTCTGGTAATCTCGTGCAGTATGTCTGCAGTCTCTTGTAATCTCGTGCAGTATGTCCGCAGTCTCTTGTAATCTCGTGTAGTATGTCCGCAGTCTGGTAATCTCGTGCAGTATGTCCGCAGTCTGGTAATCTCGTGCAGTATGTCTGCAGACTGGTAATCTCGTGCAGTATGTCCGCAGACTGGTAATCTCGTGCAGTATGTCCTCAGTCTGGTAATCTCGTGCAGTATGTCCGCAGTCTCTGGTAATCTCGTGCAGCATGTCCGCAGTCTCTGGTAATCTCGTGCAGTATGTCCGCAGTCTCTGGTAATCTCGTGCAGTATGTCACAGTCTCTGGTAATCTTGTGCAGTATGTCACATTCTCTGGTAATCTTGTGCAGTATGTCACAGTCTCTGGTAATCTCGTGCAGTATGTCCGCAGTCTCTGGTAATCTCGTGCAGGATGTCCGCAGTCTCTGGTAATCTCGTGCAGTATGTCTGCAGTCTGGTAATCCCGTGCAGTATGCCCGCAGTCTGGTAATCTCGTGCAGTATGTCCGCAGACTGGTAATCTTGTGCAGTATGTCCTCAGTCTGGTAATCTCGTGCAGTATGTCCGCAGTTTCTGGTAATCTCGTGCAGCATGTCCGCAGTCTCTGGTAATCTCGTGCAGTATGTCCGCAGTCTCTGGTAATCTCGTGCAGTATGTCCGCAGTCTCTGGTAATCTCGTGCAGTATGTCTGCAGTCTCTTGTAATCTCGTGCAGTATGTCCGCAGTCTCTGGTAATCTCTTGCAGTATGTCCGCAGTCTCTGGTAATCTTCTGCAGTATGTCTGCACTCTCTGACCCTCTCCTGTAGTATGTGCAGTGTGCAGTATGTCCGCAGTCTCTGGTAATCTCGTGCAGTATGTCCGCAGTCTCTGGTAATCTCGTGCAGTATGTCACAGTCTCTGGTAATCTTGTGCAGTATGTCACAGTCTCTGGTAATCTCATGCAGTATGTCCGCAGTCTTTGGTAAACTTGTGCAGTATGTCACAGTCTCTGGTAATCTCATGCAGTATGTCATGGTCTCTGGTAATCTCATGCAGTATGTCCGAAGTCTCTGGTAATCTCATGTAGTATGTCACAGTCCCTGGTAATCTCATGCAGTATGTCACAGTCTCTGGTAATCTTGTGCAGTATGTCACAGTCTCTGGTAATCTTGTGCAGTGCCAGTATGTCACAGTCTCTGGTAATCTCATGCAGTATGTCCACAGTCTCTGGTAATCTCATGCAGTATGTCTGCAGTCTCTGGTAATCTCGTGCAGTATGTCCGCAGTCTGGTAATCTCGTGCAGTATGTCCGCAGTCTGGTAATCTTGTGCAGTATGTCTGCAGACTGGTAATCTCGTGCAGTATGTCCGCAGTCTCTGGTAATCGCATGCAGTATGTCACAGTCTCTGGTAATCTTGTGCAGTATGTCACATTCTCTGGTAATCTTGTGCAGTATGTCACAGTCTCTGGTAATCTCGTGCAGTATGTCCGCAGTCTCTGGTAATCTCGTGCAGTATGTCCCCAGTCTCTGGTAATCTCGTGCAGTATGTCTGCAGTCTGGTAATCCCGTGCAGTATGTCCGCAGTCTGGTAATCTCGTGCAGTATGTCCGCAGACTGGTAATCTCGTGCAGTATGTCCTCAGTCTGGTAATCTCGTGCAGTATGTCCGCAGTCTCTGGTAATCTTGTGCAGTATGTCCGCAGTCTCTGGTAATCTCGTGCAGCATGTCCGCAGTCTCTGGTAATCTCGTGCAGTATGTCCGCAGTCTCTGGTAATCTCGTGCAGTATGTCCGCAGTCTCTGGTAATCTCGTGCAGTATGTCCGCAGTCTCTGGTAATCTTGTGCAGTATGTCCGCAGTCTCTGGTAATCTCGCGCAGCATGTCCGCAGTCTCTGGTAATCTCGTGCAGTATGTCCGCAGTCTCTGGTAATCTCGTGCAGTATGTCCGCAGTCTCTGGTAATCTCGTGCAGTATGTCTGCAGTCTCTTGTAATCTCGTGCAGTATGTCCGCAGTCTCTGCTAATCTCGTGCAGTATGTCCGCAGTCTCTGGTAATCTCCTGCAGTTTGTCTGCACTCTCTGACCCTCTCCTGTAGTATGTGTATTAATGTGCCACTTTACTTTCTCAATTATTTGGGATTGCTCCACTGCTCAGTGAGTGGTAATTGATGTGCATTAACCTATAGCAACCAATCAGTGAGCGCTAATAATGTGCAGTAACCTCTAGCAACCAATCGGCAAGCAAAAATTATGTTTTGTAACCTCTAGCAACCAGCCAGTGAGCGGTAAAGATAGGCTGTAACCTCTGGCAAACAATTGCAATCGCTACATAATCTGCTGCAGTAAACTGATTTTGCGTCTATCTGCTACTTTTTTGTATGTCTCAGAATGGAGGGGGGGGGGGCCAAGAAAATATTTGCCCAGGGCCCAATCAAAATTAAAGACGGCCCCGGTCGCAACTACTGGCATAAGCAAATGACAGAATATTGCAAAATAAGAAAAGACTCATATATTGAGCAACCTATCTATAAATCCCAGGGGCAAGGCTCAATTTACTAAGAGGTAAATATCGCATGAGTATTAGCGTTAAAATAACCCATGCAGTATTTATCTCAGGAGCAGGCAATTCACTAAAAAATGCATGTTAGATATTGCATGCTTTAAATGTTTTATTTTACCACAGACCGGACTTCTGGCTCTAGCAAGAAGTGAAACATTTAGCAGTGGTATTCCTATCACTGCTAAAAGTAACAGTTCCAGCTTAGTGATGCTGGTTGTTGGGGAGGAGGTACCTGCTGGCATCCTAACACCCAGTGACTCATCCCTGCCCTGCTCATTTAGCTATCAGCTGGGGATCCCTAGCGGAAAGGCGAATGTACTGTAAACAAAGGAGCCGGGATTTAATAAAAATGGTTGTGGGGATTCCCCTACAATCCATACCAGGCCCTTCGGGTCTGGTAGGAGTTTTAAAGGGGACCCAATGCCAAAAAAAGGCAAGAATTCCCCCTCAAAGGGTGGGGACATGCAGATTGCCCCCCCTTCTGAACCATAGCAGGCCACATACCCTTAACGTGGGTGGAATCTGTGTTTATGAGGGCATGGGTCTCTTCCCCACAACCCTGGCTTTGTACTTTTCACGGGGGGTACCTGAGTATGCCTGTCGCATGCATAGTGCGTAGTGTGTGTGTGTGTAATATATATATTTTTGTATTAGATAGTCCCAAGGTTGGCCATCGCACTCTATATGTAAAGTACTGTAAATGTCTGAGTGCACTTCACCAAGGTCATTTTCATACAATTACAAAATAGTTCAGAGCAACTCACAGGTCTTGAAAAAAAGATTTCCAAACTTAAACATTTAGGCCCCTATCACACTTGTACGACTTGTCCCACAATTTGTGACTGCAAAGTAGCATGACAAGTTGTTCCCCATAATTTCCAATGACAAGCATTCATATTAGTACGACTTCAAGTCGTTCCAACTTCAAAGTAGTCCCTGCACTACTTTGGTCCGACTTTGATGCCAGTTACACAGGCATTCACTGAAATCGCTGCAAAATCGTGCTCGCAAATCGCGGCAAAATTTTGCGACTTGAAGTCGCAGTAGTGTGAAAGGGGCCTTATTGTGTTAAAGTATTAATTGATCTCTGTCCATCTTTCTCAAGACAAACAGAGATCCATTGAAACGCTGACACAATAAGGCTAAGTTCACACTTCTGCGTGCGGTTGTGGGTGCGGGAATCTCAGCGATTCCTGCACCCACAACCCCCTGCAGTGAAAATGCACTGCTCTGCAGAAATGCGCAGGCTGCCATTTATTCTAAATGGCACCCTCATACATGTAAAATCGCGGTGCGTGTGTGGGAACCGCAAGGGAAATTGCATTGTCAAAAAGAACATGTGATTTCCCTGCATGCACCTTTTTGCGGAAATGCAGGGATGGCAGCACATTCTTTTGAATGGGTTGCCGTACCCGGGCAAACGCAGCATGCAAAAACACATAGGTAGCATAAATGTTTCCGTTTTGAATTATCTCCATTTTTAAGCCTCCAAACGTAAGGCTACTTTCACACAGAGGCGTTGGGGGCGTCGGCGGTAAAGCGCCGCCATTTTTAGCGGCGATTTACTGTCTTTTTTGCGGTGCTTTTCGGCTGCTAGCAGGGCACTTTTAACCCCTGCTAGCGGGGTCAAATACAACTGAAGCGGCGCTTTGCCAGCGGTTCGGTGGCGCTGCCCATTGATTTCAAAAATGCGGCTTGCAGGACTTTTTTTACCGTCCTGCCAATGCACCGCTCCAGTGTGAAAGCCCTCAAGCTTTCACATTGAAGTGAGAAGAGAAGCTCTTTACAGGCACTATGCAGGAGCTATTTTTAGCGCTATAGCGCCTGTAAAGTGCCTCGGTGTGAAAGCAGCCTTAGTCAAAAGCTCTTGCAGCCTGTTAGCCTGCTTTTCTTTTCTGTTCCACTAAGCCTTTTGTTAAACTTTAATGCCTAACTTTAATTACATTTTTTATTTCTAAACGTCAGCACAAGGGACAGTACTTACCGTATATACTCGAGTATAAGCCGAGTTTTTCAGCAATTTTTTTGGTGCTGAAAATGCCCCCCTCGGCTTATACTCGAGTCACCTTTTTTGCGCCTGATTTTCCAGATTTTGGGACCCGGTACCAGCCGGCCGTAGCTCCCCTGGAACCTAAACTTGGCACACATATAGCCCCACTCTTCCTCTACAAGTGTGCAAAATTTGTTGTCCGGGGAACCTAGGGCCGGGGAGCACTGATTTTTCAAAGCCGGGCACCCCTTCCATAGACTCCCATGTTAAACGGTAATTTCTCTGGTAACTTTGGGGACCTGCTACTGGCCGGCCATAGGTTCTCTGGACCCAAAACATGGCACACATGTAGCCCCACTCTTCATCTACAAGTGTGCAAAGTTTGCTGTCTAGGGGACCTACGGCCGGGGAGCACCGATTTTCAAAGCCGGGAACCCCTTCCATATTCTCCCATGTTAAAAGTCTAGTCATGGGCACAGTGAGGCATGGGCACAGTGAGGCATGCACATAGACACAGTGAGGCAAAGTGAGGCATGCAGATGGACACCCTAGGCTTATACTCGCGTCAATACGTTTTCCCAGTTTTTTTGTGGTAAAATTAGGTGCCTCGGCTTATATTCGGGTCAGCTTATACACGAGTATATACGGTATATTGAATGAGAAATGTCTCTTGTACTGGTGGCTGCGCTTTTGGTTGAAATCTTCATCATCTGTGCCTCCCCCCATACCCTTGCAGCAGTAATTTTTTAGTGCTGCAGGAGTTTATACGATCCACTGGACCTGTCACAGGCACTCATCAAGATTGCCGACTATGCCCACCCTTATCTACCCCCATCCTCCTCATAGAAGTTGTCAGTGCCCTTACAGAGGTTCTGCCATTCTCTTTTCTAGCCTAAATAAAATAACCCTATATCAGGAATTGCCTAAACAAGAAACTCCATGCCAGGCTTACCAGTTATTATTCTAATGAAAGTTTAAAAATACTGAAAACATCTTTTGAGCTTGTACATTAACATTTTAAAGAAAGAAGTTACCGCTCAGACGTGGCTGTTGATCTGCTCGCTGGATCCGAAGCCGTGGGTGCAGGCGATTGCATATAACAATGCAGAAACTAAAGAAAAGCTTGGACAGCCGCACTCCAAAAAATTTGTTGGTTCTTTATTTAAAAAAGCTATGATTAAGCACTGATTTGCAGTGTGAAACATGTCAGCTCCTCTTGCTGTTTTTTGCTGTCATATGTGTTGATGTGACCTTGTTTTTTTAAATAAAGAACCAACAAATTTTTTGGAGTGCGGCTGTCCAAGCTTTTCTTTAGTTTCTGCATTAACATTTTAAAGTTTACAGTATATGATATTTAAGTGATTGGGATTAGTCAGGGTCTACTTTTAAGTATTTTTTTTTTAATGATAACATATCATTAAAACCAAAAATACATATCCTAAAAGAGGCAAGCAGGCAATGTTCTATTCAGTAATTATATCTAGACCATCATTTTCAGAACAGCTTAGTTTAAGGACCATTATTCACAACCATTTGTCACATATTTCCTACTCTTTGTCTAGCATTAAAGATGACACAGTTCTGAAACTCCTGGTAGGCATTTCATTTGTAAGGTGAAATTAAATCTTGAACAAATTGGCATGGCACTGATAAATATATTGGTAATGTTCTTTGCAGTGACTCCTAGGGACTCAAATTCAAGCGGAGGAAGAACAATACTTGCAGATAATAAAAAAACTCAGAGATGGGTGAAATTGAACTAGTAATGCTGAAAGAATATTCTACTTGTCTATTTCCAGTCTTTTCATTTTCTGTATATCATGTTCATTACCAGTTTAATAGAACAGACTATTGACCGAATAGTCTGACAGGAGGTAACTATAAGTTGCAGTATACTAAACAGATGCAAAGTTAGAAGCAATAATGCAAAAATAGGTTAAGGGTGGCAAAGAGCATGTTTATACTCAGGGACATTTTCTGAATGCTAAGAGCCATGTGTGCAAGACAGGGATGAGCCGAACACCCCCGGGTTCGGTTCGCACCAGAACCCGCGAACGGACCGAAAGTTCGCACGAACGTTAGAACCCTAATAAATACAATGGATGCGAATGTTCAAAATCTAAAGTGCTAATTATAACGACTAATATGCATGTTATTGTCCTAAAAAGGGTTTGGGAACCCGGGTTCTGCACCAGGGGACATGTATCAATGCAAAACGAAGTTTTAAAAACGGCCGTTTTTCGGGAGCAGTCATTTTAATGATGCATAAAGTGAAAAGAAAAAGTCAAATATTCCTTTAAATGTCGTACCTGGGGGGTGTCTAAAGCATGCTTGTGAAGTGGCATGTGTTTCCCGTGTTTAGAACTGTCCCTGCACAAAATTAAAATTTCTAAAGGAAAAAAAGGCATTTAAAATTGCTTGCGGCTTTAATGTAATGTCTGGTCCCGGTAATATGGATGAAAATCTTTGAGAAAAATGGCATGGTGCTTGGTAGCTGATGGTGATCCAAGACTGGTTCATCTTTATGAAGGTCAGTCGATCAACCGAGTCGGTGGACAGGCGCACCCTGTGATCCGTGACAAATCCTCCAGCAGCACTGAATGTGCGTTCTGAAAGAACGGTGGATGCAGGACAGGCCAGTAGCTCAATTGCATACTGTGCAAGCTCTGGCTAGTGATCCATCCTCAAGACCCAGTAAGCCAGAGGATTTTCGGTGGCGAAGGTGTCCAAGTCTGACCTTGCCCCTAGGTATTCCTGCACCATGTATATCAGACGCTGGCGATGGTTGCTGGAACCGATCATACCTTGGGGCTGCGGACTAAAGAATTGTCTGAACGCATCGGTCAGACGGCCACCTTCCCCACCGCTCCTTCTTTGACTGACCGAAGCCTCAGCAACTCGTTGTCCAGGACCAGGAGTTTATAACCTCCCAGTCTCTGAGAACGCGTTGCACAGACCTTTCTGCAAGGCCTCCCGGAGTTGTCTCATCCTCTGCTCTCTCTGCGACGGTAAAATAAGGTCCACAACCTTACCCTTGTACCGTGGATCAAGGAGAGTGGCCAGCCAGTAATGGTCCCTCTCCTTGATCCAAAGAATACGAGGATCCTTCTGCAGACTTTGCAGGATCAGGGAGGCCATGCAGCGTAGGTTAGCTGAGGCATTCGGTCCAGAGTCCTCTGGGTCACTAAGGACGACATGATCCGCAGCCACCTCCTCCCAGCCACGTACAAGTCCACGGGTTTCTTGGGACTGTAAATCATCCCTAAAAGACTGCTGCTGATGATGCTGAGTGCCAGGCTCCACCTCCATGCTGACACAATCCTCCTCCTCCTCTTCCTGTGCGATGGGTGGGACAGAAGGAACACTGTCTGGGTAAAGGGGGCCTTGAGAGGCAAGGAAGTCCTCCTCTTCCTGCCTCTGTTCTGCCTCAAGTGCCCTGTTCCTTATTCCATGCAGCGTATGTTCCAACAGGTGGACAAGAGGTACAGTGTCACTGATGCATGCACTGTCACTGCTCAGCATCCTCGTGGCCTCCTCAAATGGTGCCAGGACAGTGCATGCATCCCTGATCATGCCCCACTGGTGTGGTGAAAAAAACCTGAGCTCCCCTGACCCTGTCCTGGTGCCGTAGTCGCACAGGTACTCATTGATGGCCCTCTGCTGTGTGTGCAGCCGCTGCAGCATGGCCAACGTTGAGTTCCACCTGGTGGGCATGTCACATATAAGGCGGTTCTTGGGCAGGTTCAACTCCTTTTGCAGCTCAGCCAGCCGAGCACTGGCATTATATGATCTGCGGAAATGCACACAGACTTTCCTGGCCTGCCTCAGGACATCCTGTAAACCCGGGTACCTGCCCAAGAACCGCTGCACCACCAGGTTAAGGACGTGAGCCACACAGGGCACATGGGTCAGTTGTCCCTGTTGGAGGGCGGAGAGGAGGTTGGTGCCATTGTCGCAAACCACCATTCCTGGCTTAAGCTGGCGTGGCGTCAACCACCTCTCGGCCTGCCCCTGCAGAGCTGACAGAACCTCTGCCCCAGTGTGGCTCCTGTCCCCCAAACACACCAGCGCAAGCACGGCATGGCATCTTTTTGCCTGCGTACTTGCGTAGCCCCTTGAACGCCTACGGAGCACCGCTGGTTCCGAGGACAAAGCACAGGAAGAGGCCATGGAGGAAGAAGAAGAGGAGGGGGTGGAGGAGAGAGGTGTGTCACAACCAGTAGTAGCATTTTGGAGGCGTGGCGGTAGAACAACCTCCAACACTACTGCACCTTGTCCTGCATCCTTCCCAGCTGCCAAAAGAGTGACCCAATGGGCCGTGAAATAAAGGTAATGTCCCTGTCCATGCCTGCTGGACCATGAGTCAGCGGTAATATGCACCTTACCGCTGACCGCCCTGTCCAGCGAGGCATGGACATTGCCTTCCACATGCCGGTAGAGAGCCAGGATTGCCTTCCGTGAGAAAAAGTGGCGTTTGGGAACCTGCCACTGAGGAACCGCACATTGCACAAACTCACGTAAGGGGGCCGAGTCTACCAACTGAAAAGGCAGCAGTTGATGTGCTAGCAATTTAGCCAAGCTAGCATTCAACCGCTGGGCATGTGGATGGCTGGGAGTGAACTTCTTTCGACGGTCCAGCAGCTGGGGCAGGGAAATTTGCCTGCTAGAATCGGACGTCGTTGTACTGCTAGCAGAGTACCCGCAAGTACTTGGCTGTGACACACCTAATTCTACACCTTCATTCCTCTCAGAGCAGGTTTCAGAGAGAACTGAAGGTATAGTGGGGTTGGAGATCCCAGCTGATGCGGAGCAAGGAGAGGTCCGCTTTGTTCTTTGGTGTGGGTCTTTAAGATAGGCTTGCCAACGAGCTGCATGGCAGGTCAACATATGTCTGGTCAAGCATGTGGTGCCCAAGCGGCTGATGTTTTGGCCACGCGAGATACGCTTGAGACATATGTTGCAAACAGCAGCGGTGCGATCTGATGCACTCGACTAAAAAAAGTTCCACACCAAAGAACTTCTGGAATAACGGGCAGAGGCAGCGCCCTGCACAGGCGGAGCTCTGCGGTGTGATTCAGTCGTTGTGCTGCCCTTATGCTGGCCCCACGAGGGCATCCTGCCTCGTTGGAGATGCGCCTCCTCCTCATCCTCCTCCTCTCTCCTATCAGGCACCCATGTGGAGTCAGTGACCTCATCATCCCCTCCCTCCTCATCACTGGAGCATCCCCTCTCTCTGCTCTCACGCTACTGCCTTCCTCTAGCTGGGTATCATCATCAGACCCTTCGAAACCCTGGGCATCCTCCTGGAGCATGTACCCAACACTGTGCTCAAACAGTTCGGGGGACTCCTCAGAAGGTCACGGTGGGTCTAGGGAAGGAGTGACTGATGATGACATAGATACGAGGGAAGAGGACGCTTTGGCAGCTGCTTTGCCAGTACCCTGAGCCTGGGTGAGAGCGGATGAGGAGGATGAGGAGGGCTTGGTCATCCACTCTACCAAGTCTTCGGCATGATGCGGCTCAACACGTCCAGCTGCCGAAAATAAGGACAAGCGTGTCCCATGGCCACGTGCTGATGACGATGCACTGCGTCCACGACCAGCACTGTTGTCTCTAGAAACAGAGCCTGCTTGCCCTCTTTTATTGGCTCCTGACTGTCTGCCTCTCCTTGTTTGCCTTCCAGACATTCTAAAGGCCTGCAGGGAGATGGGAAAACCAGCAATAAGGGGTAGCTTCAGGTGTATAATGTGCAGGAGGCACACTACGCCCGCTGTAAGTGCTGCAGATGCCTGCCTGTGTTACTCAAACAGGAAATCACAGCAATAAGGGCTAGCTTCAGGTGTATATTTTGCAAGAAGCACAATACGCCTGCTGTAAGTGCTGCAGATGCCTGCCTGTGTTACTCAAACAGGAAATCACAGCAATAAGGGCTAGCTTCAGGTGTATATTTTGCAAGAAGCACAATACGCCTGCTGTAAGTGCTGCAGATGCCTGTTAGTGTAACACAAAAGAAAAAAAACTACGAGCAATAGGGGGTAGCTTCAGGTGTATAATGTGCAGGAGGCACACTACGACTGCTGTAAGTGCTGCAGATGCCTGCCTGTGTTACTCAAGCAGGAAATCACAGCAATAAGGGCTAGCTTCAGGAGTATATTTTGCAAGAAGCACAATACGCCCACTGTAAGTGCTGCAGATGCCTGCCTGTGTTACTCAAACAGGAAATTACAGCAATAAGGGCTAGCTTCAGGTGTATATTTTGCAAGAAGCACAATATGTCTGCTGTAAGTGCTGCAGATGCCTGCCTGTGTTACTCAAACAGGAAATCACAGCAATAAGGGCTAGCTTCAGGTGTATATTTTGCAAGAAGCACAATACGCCTGCTGTAAGTGCTGCAGATGCCTGTTAGTGTAACACAAAAGAAAAAAAAACTACGAGCAATAAGGGGTAGCTTCAGGTGTATAATGTGCAGGAGGCACACATTACGCCTGCTGTAAGTGCTGCAGATGCCTGCCTGTGTTACTCAAACAGGAAATCACAGCAATAAGGTCTAGCTTCAGGTGTATATTTTGCAAGAAGCACAATACGCCCGCTGTAAGTGCTGCAGATGCCTGCCTGTGTTACTCAACAAAAAATCACAGCAATAAGGGCTAGCTTCAGGTGTATATTTTGCAGGAAGCACAATACGCCCGCTGTAAGTGCTGCAGATGCCTGCCTGTGTTACTAAAACAGGAAATCACAGCAATAAGGGCTAGCTTCAGGTGTATATTTTGCAAGAAGCACAATACGTCTGCTGTAAGTGCTGCAGATGCCTGCCTGCGTTACTCAAACAGGAAATCACAGCAATAAGGGCTAGCTTCAGGTGTATATTTTGCAGGAAGCACACTAAGCCTGCTGTAAGTGCTGCAGATGCCTGTTAGTGTGACACACATGGAAAACACAGCAATAAGGGCTAGCTTCAGGTGTATGCTGTGCAGGAGGCTTAGCAAAAATATCACTGACACTGTCCCTGCCTATCCTTCTCTCTCCCTACACACAAGGTTTAGCAGAATTCACTGACACTGTCCCTACCTATCCTTCTCTCTCCCTACACACAAGGTTTAGCAGAATATCACACTGACACTGTCCCTACCTATCCTTCTCTCTCCCTACACACAATTTCACTAACACTGTCCCTGCCTATCCTTCTCTCTCCCTGCACGCCGGAACACACTACACAAGGCCGCCGCGCTGGCGGCCTTTTATAGTGTGGGGCGTGTACTAAACCCCCCGAGCTATAATTGGCCACAGGCATCCTGCCTGTGGCCAATTATGGCTCTCCTCACTGCCGGCGCTGTGATTGGCCAAGCATGCGGGGTCACAGTGCATGCTTGGCCAATCACAGCGCCAGGATTTTGGGTCGTTCGCGTCACTCGAATTTGGCGCGAACGACCCAAAACGTTCAATCTTCGTCGAACGATCGAACACACGATGTTCGAGTCGAACGTATGTTCGACTCGAACGCGGAGCTTATCCCTAGTGCAAGATCATACGTTAGGTCCCCTTCCTCAAGATCCCATGCTACACCACTCTATCCTTTGGGAGCATACGCAAAGGGTGCTTAGCAGTGTCCAACGTGCATCAAGTCAGAGCCAGTGACTCCGGGCGCAAACAATCTGTGTTCATGTTCAGTCAGAAATGCTGATTGGATGTAATCCTTCTATTACATGCCTGCTTGATCAGCATATTGTTGCCACTACACCCACCCCCTTCAAAGGAGGCCAGCCTTGGCACCACTGCCACCCCCAGCAGTACAGAAGAGCCGGCTCTACCCCAGGAACATGGAGGGCCCAGAACCAAATGAAGGAGAGGGGCAACTTCCGTTGGACCTTCCACACCAACCTCACCACCATCTGCAAACACATCACTGACACATGGAGGGCCCAGGCACAAATGGAGGAGAGGGGCAACGTCCGCTGGACCTTCCACACCAACCTCACTACCATCTGCATACACATCACTATCACGTGGAGGGCCCAGACACAAATGGAGGAGAGGGGCAATGTCCGCTGGACCTTCCACACCAACCTCATAACCATCTGCATACACATCACTGACACATGGAGGGCCCAGACACAAATGGAGGAGAGGGGCAACTTCCGCTGGACCTTCCACACCAACCTCACCACCATCTGCATACACATCACTGACAGCATCAACAGCTTAGAGCCTGATATGGACACATAGAGTAAAGCCTCGTACACACGACTCGTCCAAAAACTACAAGAAAACTGCCGAGAGAGCTTTCTTGTCGAGAAAACTGTTCGTGTGTATGGTTTTTCGTCGAGAAAACTGCCGTGAATCTCGACGAGAAAAATAGAGAACCTGCTCTCTTTTTTCTCGTCAGGATTCACGATTTTCTCGTCGTGTTTCTCGACGGCCTGTTTTGCGACGAGAAAAACGTTCGTGTGTATGCTTTTATGAGTCTTCAAAAAGCGCGCATGCTCAGAATCAAGTATGAGACGGGAGCGCTTCTTCTGGTAAAACAAGCCTTCGTAAATGAGATAGCACATTCGTCTCGCTGTAACGAACTGAAAGTATGAAGACTGAAAAGCGCGAATCGTTTCTTCCCAAACTTTTACTTCACACGCGGTAACACAAGATCAGCAAAAGCAGCCCAAGGGGTGGCGCCATTGAAATAGATCTTCCCCTTTATACTGCCGTCGTACGTGCTGGACATGACCGCGCAGAACAACAACGAGATTTGGAATTGACTGTGTGTATGCAAGGAAAGCTTGACAAGAATCTCGTCAAGCTTGACAAGAATCTCGTCGAGAAAAACAACGTGTTTTTAACTTCGAAAAACTCGGTCGTGTGTACGAGGCTTAACTGTTACACCAACCTGTGACTGGCCACACACCTGCTAACAATGAAAAACTAATTCCCCAATGTGTTCAGTCCCCCCTTTGGGACTTGCACTGTACATATTATGGGCACACACTGCAGAATAATATGAAATTGACTATGAACTTATTGTCCACACCCTGTCATAAGATAATGTGGCCAATGGTCATGCTAGCATACACTGCTCTGGTGTGGCAAAAGTTATACCATAGGTCACATTTGGCAAGCAGTTTTGCCATCTTTGTGACCCATTTAAGTGAATGCACCCACATTGCTACCACCCAGCAGGCGTGTGTCATGTGCATGGTTGTCACACATTTCTGTGACATTTCAGAAGCTATAACAAACATCCAGGAGGTGACATATCAACTTCAAGCCTCCCGACGAATGCCCCTGAAAAGTGATACACTGCGGATTGCTTTTTAGAAGGGCGGTGAACACCACTGCAAGTGTAAAGGAGGCTTTATAGACAACATCCTTTCAGTGAAGTCCAAAGTAATGCTGGTAAAAAAGGCCCACCCTAATTCATCTTTAGTACCCTGGTTTCCTGGGGCTGTGGCCATTGTAGGGACGTTTTACTCATATGGTGGACTTGCCCACGACTGATAGGGTTTGGTCCCGAGTCTTCAGCCTGAGATGGATTATCTCCGCAAAGGAGAAGTGCTCACTAACACAGATTTAGACAGATTTGTGAACAATATTTGATAGAAATAGACCTTTTCTGTACATAGAAAAAGTCATATATCTTTGAGTTCAGCTCATGATAAATAGGGGCAAACACAAAAGTGTTGCATTTATAATTTTGCTCAGTGTATATATATATGATTAAAAATAAATAAAACATTTAAACCCAATTTCTAGAGCGATTTATTACTCATGTTGCCTAGTGATTAGGTGAATACACTATTAAAACTGACAATGGTTAAAATTTTTCAAGAATATTAAGATTGCAGTCAGTGGACAGTTGAACCGGTTAACAAACTCTCATACTAAACGTTTCTATAATAAGATGACCTGTGTGGTTTCTGTATATTACATGCATATAAGTCAATCAGTCCGTATTCACTATTTAGTGCAACTGCTTGTTTGTTTTCACTAGATAAATTGATATTTTTTGTGATCTAACACAGTACTATTTTTCAGCTTGTCTTACTGGTAATTTCTGACATAAAGCCTTGGTCATGATTCCATTTAAGGTATCCCCAAGGTGTTCATCTCTTAGAATCAACGCACTGCACATATAAAACTTTTACTTTGGTAATTGTGGGTGACCTTTTACAATGGATGTATCAGCGGTTTTAAATGTGAATAATGTTCTTCATCTAATGATAAATATTTCAGTCTGTTCTGTGAGATCTCTTTGGGGTCGTTAACGAAAAAAAAGAGGTGGTTTTCAAAGTTTGTTCTCTGTGTTGCTGGCAAAGACTCCACTATATATAAATGTAATTGCATTTTCATTATTTATAACTAGAGGCTATACAAATAAGCAAGACAAGATGGTTCCATTACAAGGTGACAGTTTTCGCTCTAGATTAATTGCAGGCCATTATTGTCTAGATGCCCTTATATTTTATCACATTTATGTTGTTTCATTGTTAGGTTGTTTTGTTTTGAGATGGACTGGAGCTGCACATGGGAGCAGTAGGGACACAAAGTACAGAAAGTAAAAATTGTGGATTTTGAATCTGGGACTGATACCAAAGTGTTTTTTTTAAGGTACAGCTACCTAATTAATGTATTAATGTAAAAGGTCATACAAATTTGACTAATATGATTCATATATAGCTGCACCTTTGGTGAAGATACATCTGATTGAGAGCACCCCACAGACCCCCTCTCTAGTTTTAAGCCTAATACACACTATGTTAAAATCGGATAAAAAAATATCCATATTCGGAACGATCGTTCAATTTTCCGCACTGCTTTTAAGAGCCAATATGGACTACAAGAAAAACATAAATGGAAGGCACGCCCACCTAGTGCATTACCAGAGATAATTTTCTAATAAGAAATTTTTGTATAAAAATGGGTACTCACAAAATGCAACTGAAAAAAGGCCATAAACACAGAGCACGGACATGCACAGAACACGGGGTACAGCTAATGCGTTTCGGACTAGGCCTTCATCAATGATACATGACGATATGCATTGGGATTGGACAGCAGACCAACCGGAAGTGACGTGGAAGGTACGAGCTTGCTGCTCGTGTAGTATAGGCCTTGTTTTAATTGTCTAAAATGTAAGTACATATACGTTTTTTCTAATAAAACACCATTCAAAACTTTAATACACTATTGGAGCCCCTTTTCTTGTATATTTAAAAAAAGACAGTGCAGCGCTAATAACAAGTCCATATATCACAGGTCCACGGATACGTGATGTCTTCAGTGGTGCTACAATATGGTAAGCATGCAAATAACTTTGTGGGAAAAATTTGGAAGAAATGGCCGCTCACCTCACAGAATGGACCCTTCAATTACAAAGGTACACTTTCCCTCATGGGATATAATGGCATTCAACCAAATCGGGCAAACAGATCCTGAAATGTCCCTTTTCAGATAAGCAATACCAATTTCAATGTACCAGGTGTATGGAACTCCAGAGCCACATAGATCATGCAAATATAAAGAACATATATAGCGCTCTCCGCAAGGCTAAAACTTTTATTTTCACAGAAACAGAATAAAACTAATGCCGTCTACACACGATCGGTTTTACTGATGAAAACAGTCCGGTGGACTTTTCTCATCGGACAAACCGATCATGTATTTTTTCCATCGGTGAGAAAAAATAGAACATGTTTTAAATTTATCCGATGGGAAAAAAAACGATAGCAAATTCCGATCGTCTGTGTGGAACTCCATCGGACAAAAAACCCACGCATGCTCAGAATCAAGTCGACGCATGCTCAGAAGCATTGAACTTAATTTTTCTTGGCTTGTCGGAGTGTTTTACGTCACAGCGTTTGAAACGGTCGGATTTTTGACTGATGGTGTGTAGGCAAGACTGATGGAAGTCAGCTTCATCGGATTTCCGATGGAAAAATCCATCGGATTAGAATCCATAGGAAATCCGATCGTGTGTACAGGACTTTAAAAAACAGACACTGTAACCCAGTGCCTGGTATTCCAGTGTGAGTGTACACAAAGTCAGCGATGGCCGCGGGTGACATCACATGACTTCCGTTCAGCCGTATGCTTTACGTCCGAGTGGGCGGGTCTTCGTCAGCTTGTATATTATCTCACGAATGAGACCAGATGGACACCTCAGAATTACACCTAAGGAGGTATCGCTATACATCCAGCCCCTAGGACAGCGTTTTATTACAGAGAGATCTCTAAAGCCAAGAGGAGGCACAAGGATCTCCAATGAAAGATATCTATCTAATGCTGTAACCTTACAGCAGTGAGGTGAGAGGCTTGTGAGCACAGAGGTGTCACATATAGATTATAAGAAGAGACACCAATCACCTTTTATTTTCACCGTTTGAAATGTGCAATAATTAGAGCACGTTCACCTTCATTGCACGTTAATAAATGATATTGTCTTCACTGGAACTACTGATTTATCACTATTAACTTTAGCAGCTACTGCAATACCTATTGATAATTTATAGACATTTAGAAGCAATTTTTATCCATTTAGTTATTTGTTCACGTTCATATTTATTATATTGACTATGATATTTCTTGCATAATCTTCACGTTATTGGGGACAGCGCGGCATAATTTTTTATTTCATGCACTTAGAGCCACGGATTTCGCTTTTGTTTTTTTTTCGCAGTCTTATTTATTCATTTTATTTTTGTTGGTTTGATAACGCAAGGGTATTTTTTATATATATTTATTGTTTTTATATGTAATTTAACCAGATACATGTCTTTATCAGTATACACAGTATCTTTATCAGTATTTATATATACTACTTTTTCTGTATATGCGCTGAGTGTTATAATTCACCATTCACAATATTTAATATCTCTGCAGGAGCGCAACACTTCTTTGCTTTTAAGTATATATTTTGGTGTGGGAACACATTTAGGTGCTAGCAACAGCTATCTTTATTAGATATTTATTTAAAGTTGATTTTCCATTTTTTATTGGTGGCGCAGGAGTCTCTATATTATTTATTTATGAACCCTTTTATTAACATTTCCAAGAAACACCATAGGCTGTTTGCAAGTGACTAGGGGGAATTATGGGAATGCCTTTAAAAGGTGTCATTCACATATGCAGCAAAAAGGCAGTAAAAATAGGTGGTTGATTTGCAGTTTTACAGCTCCCCCCTTTACCTAACACAGTGGCCGGAGAGGTTTGTACAGATGCTGTAATGCTTTGCTCCCATTCAGCGGGCAGTACCACAAATGGTGGCAGAGTGTCAGATGACATTAGAAAGTGGAAGATTCAAGGCTGGTACAGAATGCTGGCTCCACCAAGATTAGTGACTGTCTGGATGCCTAGCATGCAGTGGCTTGGATTGGTTTTTATTGAAGATTTTTTACTGAAGATTACTTTACTGTAAAATTATCCACTCTCAGCAAGGAGAGTTGTTTGAACACTGTCACAAGTGCACAATAATTTGGTTGGTGTTCAGCGCATCAATATTTGATTATTTAATCACATGTTAAGGTCACAGATAATTTTTGATTGATTGCAGCTTTCACTATTTGGTTATCTTTTTATTGGATTTACACTATTTTGTTTCATTAGCGCTTTAGTAATTTACACACATAGACCATGGGCATTGTTTTAATGAAATGTATCAGAATTACAGCAGTGGTATTGTAGTATAAAAGGATCTGTGATTGGCTGAATGATCGGAAAAAGGGCCGCCTTAACTTAAACCTTATTGAATAGATGCAGAGTAGAAATTGACAACTCTAAATGAGTCAGAGTGATAAAAAGATATTCCTCTAACCTAATACAATATATATTAGAGAATGAAGAGGTTGCAATAACGGGGCTGCCTAGGAAGGTTTCCCCAACAGGTCACTAGGTGGTCTATGAGATACTCAGTAGCAAACGGTGAGCAGCCAGTACTAATGGCTACTTGCTATTCCCTTAGCTCAACACCTCTCTCGCAGGGAGGTAGGATGAGTCTGGTAGTCCATTTAGGCAGTTGGGATCCCCAGACCTGCTCCACAGGGTAGAGGCAGGAAGAATCTCTAATACACAGAATAATGACTAGAAAATAAAGCTGCGCCAAAGGTTGATGTAAAGAGTCCTCAGATCAAGAGAACCAAATAATGGCTGTACTCCAGTTGGGATAGAAGAACACCAAAAAACAACAGTCTATGGTCATCTCCTAGTGTTGGTTATTACACCACCGTGACTTCACAATAACAGTCCACCAACAAGTGAAAGAGCCCACCACCGTAATAATGACCGCTTACCAGAGCCTAAGCTCAATCTTGCCGTTGGCTATAGCCCAGCCGCGGCCTTTATATCTTGCACTGCTAAGAATGTCACACAGGGTAGGAAGTGTTCAAATTCCAAACTCCTCTCATGTTCATACGGACATTAATCAGATATATGCGAAGAGAAGGATGGACTATAGCATAATTCCGCATAACAAAGGTTTATTAAAAAAGAGAAAACATACTTACAAAAGTTACGAATAAAAACAGCATATAAAAGAAGCCGGCTGGCATAAGGAACCCTTCCTTCTCACATCAGCGTGGTGACATCACTGCACGTCCTCCCAATTTTACAGAATAATGACTGCATGCACTGGAACACCCCACTTTAGTCTCCCAAAACACCAGAAGACAGGACAGCGAGCAATTTTTACCCTCTGGTCATGTCTATAAGCATATGCAGGAGACCAAGTTAAAGAAGTCTGCACAAAGCATTCAAGGGCTCTTCTGAAGTTAGGTCTGTGAACACTTCAGGGTTTGAGTCTTTGTTTCATCTTCTGAGACAAGAGTTAACACGTCTCTGTCTTCAGATTATCGAAGGATATATACATAGGGTCCCACACCAGTGACATGGCCACAAGCTGGGTGACCTGTTGGCTGTGCAGCATTGTCAGGTTCCATGGTTCTTTCTGGAGGACTGGAAGGTAAAGGTGGAAGAGCACGAGGCAACCCCATTAAACTTCCAAGGGCTTGTGGTTCACAGGCAAGCTTTTCAAAAGGCCAAAGTCAGATGCTCCCAAATCTCCTTGTTCCACCCATAACTGGCTTTTAACAAACTCATACACATGTCATTTCCATTTCTGAATCCAGGAAGCTAGAATTTGCCATGTCAAGAGTGGGATCCAGACTTCAGCCCTCTTTGACCCTTAACAGACTGCATAGTTTTGCCACTTGCCAGGCATTAACTGAAACAAATCTACACATGACTTGTCTTTTTGAAGCTGGTATACACTTTGTGAACACCCAGTGTCCTGCTCCAAAGTGAATGAATTCTGCCACAAAGAGGGCTCAAGGCCTGGCCATTAAGACCTGTCTGTTCTCTGAAGAGTCGTGCAGAAAAAATACTCTGTGATACAGTATAAGGCAGGACAATTCTCCCAGCAGTTTCTTGGGTTCTGGTAATAGCCTTAATCTTTCTTTGGGACTGAGGCCTCGTACACACGACCGATTTTCTCGTCGTAAAAAACACGTCGTTTTTTTCGACGAGATTCTTGTTAAGCTTGTCGATTTTCTCGTCAAGCTTTTTATGCGTACACACTGTCATTTCCCAATTTCCTCGTGGTTCTCTGCGCTCACGTCCAGCACGTACGACGGCACTATAAAGGGGAAGTTCTTTTTTCTTGGCGCCACCCCTTGGGCTGCTTTTGCTGATCTCGTGTTACCGCGTGTGAAGTAAAAGTTTGGGAAGAGACGATTCGCGCTTTTCAGTCTTCGTACTTTTCAGATCGTTTTCTGCGGTTCAGTTTGTGCTTGTGGGTTCGTATCTTGACTTTCAGGGCGTCTAGGCAGGTCATATCTGTTTTACAGTGCGTTCTTGCCTGTTCGTTTCTGGTTTTCAGTTCGTTATTCATAGGCCTTGCTGTTCTAAAGTGCGTTCTGTTCTGTACGTTCTGATTAGACGACCGTTTCCTAGCCATGTCGCCTGGACGTTCTCGTCGTCGAGTTCGTGCTGTGCGTGCGCTTGGTGTTGGTCTGCTTGTTTTGGACCAAGACCAGTCCATGAATGGTGTGAGGAGGAGTTCATGGACCAAGAATTGGTTGCTCCAGCGGGACCAATTCTGCCACATGCCTCTGCTGCGGGAGATAGTCGAGAATAATCCTGAGGACTACAGGAATTTTCTCAGGATGTCTGACCCCGTTTTTCAGGAACTGTTGGCTTTGGTGTCCCCCTATATTACCAGGAAGGACACCGTTATGCGGGAAGCCATCAGTGCTGAGCAGAGGCTCATCGCCACGTTGCGTTACCTGGCGACAGGGAGAAGTCTTCAGGACTTGAAGTTCACGACAGGCATCTCCCCCCAGGCTCTGGGCCTCATAATCCCAGACACCTGTTCTGCCATCATCCAAGTCCTGCAGGAGGACTATATTAGGGTAAGTTTTCTCCCTTAACATCACATTTTAGGTATTACATGTATGCTAATGTATTGTATTTCGAAAATCCTTCCCTAATTACCATGATTGTAATATGCTGAGAATGTCCCCTTTGTCCCCATGCATGTTGGAAGCTTTAGATTGCCCCTTTTTTCTCCTCCATAAATATTTCCCCTCACTAACTTTTCCAGCAGGGGCGCCTGTTGCTCCAAATGTTGGGGGGTTCAAACCCCAGTTTAGGAAATAAACTTCCTCCTTTTTTGCTCTGTTGCCTAATAAACGCCCCCAGTTGTCCCCTCCAATGCAGCCATTTTGTTCCCTCAAATGCAGCCATTTAGTCCCCTCTAATGCAGCCAGTTTCCCCCCAGCCCTGCACTTACCTTCTTGTGGTCAGCGCCATCCTTCTTCTGTCCTTGATGTCTTCTCTAGGGATGAGCTTCGAGTTCGAGTCGAACTCATGTTCGACTCGAACATTGCCTGTTCGCCCGTTCGCCGAACAGCGAACAAATTGGGGTGTTCGCGGCAAATTCGAAAAATCTATGGGAGAAATCTAAAGTGCTAATTATAAAGGCTTATATGCAAGTTATTGTCCTAAAAAGTGTTTGGGGACCCGGGTCCTGCCCCAGGGGACATGTATCAATGCAAAAAGAAGTTTTAAAAACGGCCGTTTTTTCGGGAGCAGTGATTTTAATAATGCTTAAAATGAAAAAATAAAAGTGAAATATTCCTTTAAATTTCGTACCTGGGGGGTGTGTATGATATGCATGTAAAGTGGCGCATGTTTCCCGTGCTTAGAACTGTCCCTGCAAAAAGTGTCATTTTTGAAAGAAAAAAATGCATTTAAAACTGACTCGCGGCTATTAATGAATTGTCGGCTCCCGGCAATACATACAAAAGTCATTGATAAAAAAAAAAAAAAAAGCGTGGGGGTTCCCCAGAATTCAATTACCAGGCCCTTCAGGTCTGGAATGGATATTAAGGGGAACCCCGCCGCAAATAAAAAAAAAATTGACGTGGGGTTCCCCCAAATATCCATTCCAGGCCCTTCAGATCTGGCATGGATTTTAAGGGGAACTCCACCCCAAATAAAAAAAAAATGGCGTGGAGTCCCCCTAAAAATCCATACCAGACCCCTTATCCGAGCATGCAACCTGGCCGGCCGCAGGGGAAAAGGGGGGGACGAGAGAGCGGCCCCCCCTCCCTCCTGAACCGTACCAAGCCACATGCCCTCAACATGGGGAGAATGTCCCCATGTTGATGGGGACAAGGGCCTCATCCCCACAACCCTTGCCCGGTGGTTGTGGGGGTCTGCGGGCGGGGGGCTTATCGGAATCTGGAAGACCCCTTTAACAAAGGGGACCCCCAGATCCCGCCCCCCCCTATGTGAATTGGTAACGGGTACATTGTACCCCTACCATTTCACGAAGAAAGCGTAAAAAAAATGTTTAAAAAAACACACAAACACCTTGAAAAAGTCCTTTATTTAAAAAAATAAATAAATAAACATTCCAGCGGTGAAATCCAGTGTCCCGCGGCGATCCCGATGTCCAGCGCTGTCCTTCATTGGTTGTGCCTGAGCGGACCTGATGGGGAACTCCCTCTCAGTATTTTAAATGTATAGACCCGCCCCTTCTAAAGTTCCCCATCAGGTCCGCTCAGCGGACGAGATGCGGAACATGAGAAGGGGCGGGTCTATACATGTATTGCCAAAGTGAGAGCAGTTCCCCATCAGGTCCGCCTCCTCGGTATGTCAGACCCGCCTACGTCATTGGCTTGAGCGGGGAACTTCCTTTAAATTTAAATTTACATAGTGAAGGAAGTTCCCCGCTCAAGCCAATGACGTAGGCGGGTCCGACATACCGAGGGGGCGGACCTGATGGGGAACTGCTCTCACTTTGGTAATACATGTATAGACCCGCCCCTTCTCATGTTCCGCATCTCGTCCGCTGAGCGGACCTGATGGGGAACTTTAGAAGGGGCGGGTCTATACATTTAAAATACTGAGAGGGAGTTCCCCATCAGGTCCGCTCAGGCACAACCAATGAAGGACAGCGCTGGACATCGGGATCGCCGCGGGACACTGGATTTCACCGCTGGAATGTTTATTTATTTTTTTTTTTTAAATAAAGGACTTTTTCAAGGTGTTTGTGTGTTTTTTTAAACATTTTTTTTACGCTTTCTTCGTGAAATGGTAGGGGTACAATGTACCCGTTACCAATTCACATAGGGGGGGGGCGGGATCTGGGGGTCCCCTTTGTTAAAGGGGTCTTCCAGATTCCGATAAGCCCCCCGCCCGCAGACCCCCACAACCACCGGGCAAGGGTTGTGGGGATGAGGCCCTTGTCCCCATCAACATGGGGACATCCTCCCCATGTTGAGGGCATGTAGCTTGGTACGGTTCAGGAGGGAGGGGGGCCGCTCTCTCGTCCCCCCCTTTTCCCCTGTGGCCGGCCAGGTTGCGTGCTCGGATAAGGGGTCTGGTATGGATTTTTAGGGGGACTCCACGCCATTTTTTTTTTAAACTTGGGGTGGAGTTCCCCTTAAAATCCATGCCAGATCTGAAGGGCCTGGTAATTGAATTCTGGGGAACCCCCACGCTTTTTTTTTTTTTTTTTCTCAATGACTTTTGTATGTATTGCCGGGAGCCGACAATTCATTAATAGCCGCGAGTCAGTTTTAAATGCATTTTTTTTCTTTCAAAAATGACATTTTTTGCAGGGACAGTTCTAAGCACGGGAAACATGCGCCACTTTACATGCATATCATACACACCCCCCAGGTACGAAATTTAAAGGAATATTTCACTTTTATTTTTTCATTTTAAGCATTATTAAAATCACTGCTCCCGAAAAAACGGCCGTTTTTAAAACTTATTTTTGCATTGATACATGTCCCCTGGGGCAGGACCCCGGTCCCCAAACACTTTTTAGGACAATAACTTGCATATTAGCCTTTATAATTAACACTTTAGATTTCGAACGTTCGAGTCCATTGTATTTAATAGGGTTCTAAAGTTTACACGAACATTTTGTCTGTTCGCAGGTTCTGGTGCGAACCGAACAGGGGGGTGTTCGGCTCATCCCTGGTCTTCTCCTTCCCTTCATGTTGCATCAGCCAATCATGTTACCATTAAACAGACTTGGTGAACATGATTGCCAGAGCAGCCTGTCAGTGTTTACACAAGGAATGCCCCCCTCCTTGCGTCCCCGATTTTTCTTTGATGAAGCCAATTACATCCCTCATGTTGTAATTTGCAAGACTATTTTAATACCTGTTTCTGCTCTGCAATTTTAACCCCCTAAATGCCGCAAATAATCATATGTCGGTCGCTTTACAAGAGGCCATCCACCTGAACAGTGTGCGGCATAGACAATACATAGGTTCATGCAACGCATGAACCTATGTATTGTTCTGAGTGATGGGCACAGGAGAGAGGGGACAGTGCTCCAGCGCCCACTCTGGACGCACCGCCACTGCAATGCTATCCTGTGGCCAAACACATCTCCCCCCCCCAAAATAATTTAGTAATGGCCCATCAGAGGGGGTGATGAATATGATAAATGAGCCTTACATTATACTTTTTTTACACACCTTAATAAACGTATAATTAGATTGATGTTTGTCTCTAATTTTTTGGGATAGAATTTCCTTGTAATGTATGCCTTTGGTTTTCTAATATTATTTCATCTTGTTTCACTCCACAGCTTCCTTCCACGCCACAGGAATGGCAGACTGTGGCATCGGAGTTTGCCACGCGGTGGGACTTCCCCAACTGCGGTGGTGCCATAGACAGGAAGCACGTCCGCATCGTGCCGCCACCCCGTTCTGGGTCCTACTACTACAATTACAAGGGGTTTCATAGCATTGTGCTGATGGCGGTGGTGTCAGCACGGTATGAATTCCTCTATGTTGATGTAGGAAAAAATGGCCGGATGTCCGATGGGGGATCCTTCATCCAGACAGAGTTTGCCCTCCGTCTCCAGAGTGACGACCTTGCATTGCCACCGGATGCAGGGAATATTGAAGGACTCCCCTTTGTTTTTTTGGCTGATGAAGCCTTCGGACTCGGACGGCATCTTATGAGGCCATTTCCACAGAGGAACCTGACCCCAGAGAAGAGTGTGTTCAATTACCGGCTGGCCAGGGCCCGAAGAGTCGTTGAAAATGCCTTTGGCATAATGGCCAGCCGGTTCCGCCTTTTTATGACTTCCATCCACTTGGCGGACTACAAAATAAACTATGTAGTGTTATGCTGCTGTGTGCTACACAACTTTCTGAGCCAAAAATCAAATTCCTATATGGCCTCAGTTTTGCCAGAGGCTGGACTTTCCCCTGCAAATCCCCTTCCGGGCCTGGAATCTGCCCGTCTTGGCTTGCCCCCCCAAAATGCCCGTGTGGTTCGGGACAAATACATGGAGTATTTCACGGGTAGGGGGGCAATTCCTATGCCAGCCTATGTCTAAGTATCCCAATAAAAATCTTGTTTAAACCTTTAATTATTTGTTCTTTCCTGTCTCCTAGTTTGTCTTTGTACATTTGTAGTGGCAAGTGTATTTTACTTTAGTAAATAACAACCAATTTCACTATGTTACCTTACAAAAGAACCAAATAAGCTTAGAGAGTATTATAAAAAGAAGCTACACGTTGTTTGTGGTCAAATATTTTACTCTGTGCACATTCTCTTCTTTTTTGTTTTTTTGTTTTTACTTTGGGGTTGGCCTGGCCACAACCCGGCAAATTTTGGCTTATGAAAATACAAAAATATCACTTGCATTTCTAAAATTACAACATTGGATACCTCTGAGCAATCGGAGACATTCACTTACACAAACTATGTCTCTATGTGCCCGTCCTAATGTGGGGTCCTGCCACCCCTTGCCCAGCCAAAAATTCAATATGCACACATTTTTAATTTTTTGCATATAGGAAGTTTACAATCCTGATCCCTATTGTCAACATGTGCTATCTGCCATCAGGGGTGTTCAATGGATGTGTTTTGGGGGTGCATCCCCTTCCTCAGTTCACCGACTTTTGATACGAGGAAGGGGTTGCACCCACAAATGACGTACATGGATATCCCCTGATGGCAGATAGCACATGTTCACACACTGTGTGCATATTCAATTTTTGGCTGGTTTGTTACTCAAAAAATTAGAAAAAAATCTAAAAACAAACATGTAAAAACAAATGTGTTTGGAGGGCTTATTGAATTCTCCCCAAAACATCGAGAATGTCTTTAAATGTTTGTTCCATCACATGGATTCTTTGTTTAATTAGGTCCAGTTCCGTGCTACATTCCATCACTTGCTGGATGAGGCGGAGGGCACTGTCAGCAGAGAACCGTGTGCTATCCTTCACAACATTTACATCCCCTAAAAAAAAAATAACAAAAGGTATTATAACTCTGCAGGCCTACCTCGCTTACCTTAAGCTGTGGTGTCAGATACTGACCTGTTGTGGTGACCAGATCCACAACGTCATCCACCTCTCCTTCCTGCACTTCTCCTTCCTCCACCTCAACTTCCTGCACATCTTTCGGTTGTGGATCTTTGGGAGTTTGGTGTTGTTTGGAAGTTGTGGGGTGCATGTGCTCCCTGGAGTGTCCTCCTCCCAGTCTTCTCTCCCCTATGAGAATAAAACAAAAGGTCTATTTATCACACTGTAAATCTCATTGTTAAACTAAAAAAAGAATAAACTGTTTGGAAGTGGTGTACAAGTGTGTGTTTGTGCGGAATTTAAAGAAGAATGCATTATTTATGACCCCAAATATGTTTAGTATTCACATTTGGATGTAATTTTTGGAACATGGAGGCACCACAAATAAACTCTGATGCACCTGTGTGGGACATCCAAAAGAGGCGGGTCTGTGGGCCCACACTATAGTGCTCCAAAGTACAGATGTGGAAGCAGCTGCTGAGTGTCCTCTCATTTACACTGTTAAAAGTTTGCATTTCATTCTCCTTACAAACACATCATCTAGACTAAAAAATTATCAACAATACTTGATCAAAAATGGCAGATGTCTAATTACTTTTGTGACTCTTAAATAAGCCAAAACCGCGGATAGTGGCCGAACGAAGTGTCGGTAACGTAACGAACGATTACTGTGCCCAACCTAGTTCAAAATATGACATTTTGGAAGTGAGTCCAATATGATTAAAAAAAAAAAACATGTCAGTTTATAAAAAGATTAATAGCAGAAACGTCGTCATTTTACTTACTTTTAGCGAGCATCCTCTTTATGCTCCTCAACTGGTCTGGCTCCCTCAGTTTGAGGTCTGACCACCTCTTTCTGAGCTGCTCATTTGAGCGTTTCACCCCGAACTTCGCCCTCAGACTCTTCACAACTTTAGTGAGGATTTTGGCCTTCCTTCTATTTGGTTTGCTATACGGCCCATGCTTGGCATCATAATCAGCCTTGACCAAGATGTCCACCATCTCCGCCATCTCCGCCAAAGACATATTCGATGCCTTGAATCTCCTCCTTGATCGTGACGTGTCCTCGGTCTCCGGGCTTGTCTCCTCGCTAGTTGCGGAATTATCAGACACCTGCTGTAACTCCGCCATATCTGTCTGCGCGCCGAAAGAGAAGGGGCGGGGAAAAGATGTAAGTTAGAACGTCATGGGCGGGCGACGTGTGCGGAGCGACGTGTTCGAATTTTGACGCATGCGTGGTGTGTATATAGCAAACACACATGTGACTATAGTACGTTCGGTGTGCGGAGAGAGGAGTTCAAGTGACGGACGTGCGAACGAAGGTATGTGATTTTGTGACTTTTAAAAATTGTTGGCCTATACTGTCTTGAGATTGTTGTAGGATATATATGGTGACTAGGATGTGAAGGAGGTTAGACTGTTTGCCTCACATTATTTTAATATAATTTATTTTACTTGCAGATACAATATGAATGTCTTTATTAGCGACAAAGAGTTCCTGGCGGAATTTATTGACCGGGTAAGGGAGCTGCCGGCTCTGTGGGAGACGAAAAACCCCATCCATAAAAAAAAAGGGGTGAGAAAAGCAGCGCTGGAGAAGCTGCTCCCATTTGTGCATACCAAGGTGCCCACAGCCACAGCAAAACAAGTGGACACTAAAATTGGGAGCTTGAGAGGTACCTACAGGACTGAACGCTCTAAGGTGCTGGCTTCTCAGAGGTCAGGAGCAGCAGCAGATGATGTTTATGTCCCGATTTTGTGGTACTACAACAGGATGTCCTTCCTGGATGACCACATTGAGACAAGGCCATCACTCTCCACTCTTCCCCCCCAGACTTCCCTGCAGCCAACCTGAGCCTTCTCTGGAGCAAGAGGAGGCAGCCATCCTGGATGATCCTGATTTGGCCATCTGGAGCCAGGTATAGTATTAACTGAAAATGTATTGGGATAAAATTAATGTTTCCCAAATATGTCAGGATGAGAAACATACATTATTTTGTATTACACAAGTGAAATCAGGATCTGTAGACATTCTTCTGCACTTAATTGTGTGGGAAATAGTCAAGCTGATGTTGTGGTAAATTTAAAGCAAGGATTTATGCATTTACATTCTAATTGCTTCCATCAGGATTACAAAGTTTGATGCAAAGATTAAACCAACATATAAAACTATGTTCCTTTTTCATACACAGGATGAAATCAGCCAGGAGGAGGGTCTGGAAACTGTCAGGCAGGAGGAGGAAGGGCCCAGTGGCAGCCAGGAGGTGGCAGGGCCCAGTGGCAGACAGGAGGTGGCAGGGCCCAGTGGCAGACAGGAGGTGGCAGGGCAAAGGAGAAGCACCAGATCCCAGGTGCCTCCCATCCGGTTTCACAAAAGAGGCAGGAGGGACAGGACCACCAGTGAGGCAGCAATGGCCCTTATTAAAGAGGCCCATGCCACCCTCAAGGAGCCCACATCCCCTGAAGAGGCCATTGCCGGCCTAGTGGAGGCTAAGTTCAAGGTGATGAGCATGGAGCAACGCCTCCTATGCGAGCCCCTGCTCATCACCTTGCTCAACAAGGGGGGGATGGAGCAAATTACCCCCAATACCGCCACATGTGAGGTGGCCCAACTGACCCAACCTCAACCTCCACCTTCCTCTTCTGCCCCACCCCCTTCTGCTACACCTCCACCTTCTGCCCCACCCCCTTCTGCTACACCTCCACCTTCTGCCCCACCCCCTTCTGCTACACCTCCACCTTCTGCCCCACCCCCTTCTGCTACACCTCCACCTTCTGCCCCACCCCTTCTGCTACACCTCCACCTTCTGCCCCACCCCCTTCTGCTACACCTCCACCTTCTGCCCCACCCCCTTCTTCTACACCTCCACCTTCTGCCCCACCCCCTTCTGCTACACCTCCACCTTCTTCTTCTGCCCCACCCCCTTCTGCTACACCTCCACCTCCTCCTCCTGACAGGAGTACCCCTCCAGTGGGCCAGCCTCCAGCCAAACGAAGAAGGAAGGCTGCAGGAAAGGCTTCAGGAAAGGCTTCAGGAAAGGCTTCAGGAAAGGCTTCAGGGAAGGTTGCCAGGAAGAAGAGGAAGTGATGGCCTCGCTTCATTGTGGTCGGACAGAAGGCAGCCTGTTGTAGTACCACACACTTGGGACATATATCTCACCTGCTGCTGTTCCTGACCTCTGGGAGGCCAGCATCAGATTGTATTCAGAAATGTGGGCCTTCTCAAGCTCCCAATTTTAGTGTCCACACAGGGTTGCTGTGTGCTCTGGGGTCCCTGGGATGCACAAATGGCAGCAGCTTCTCCAGCGCTGCCTTCTCTTTATTTAAGTTATAAACATGAATAAATGTGTTTTTTGTTTAAGTTCATACTTGACTATGTGTCTTTTTAAATAAAAAAAAACAAGCTTTGGAGTAAGCAGATACATTTGACTGACAATAAAAGGCACAGATATCACCCCCCCAAAAGAATAACTAAATCTGATTAGCACAAAAACATGGTGTGAAATTTAAATAATATAGATTCCAAAATTAAATGGGAGATCGCTATCAAAACATTGAGAAATTATAACTAACATCATTTTGAAAAATCTAACCATTTAAATTATTCCGAAAAACTTGCACGATATAATACACATAAATCTTATAAAGAGCAGCATGAAAAAGGTTAAAAATAAGGCTTAACTCTGTGTGAATATCAGCAGCAAAAGAAGGTCACTCGTTTTGATTAATGTAACATTCTAACGAAGATTTCAATGCAGAACATTTAAACGATGAAATATTTTTTGAGCGTGACGAATGTGCTCTCTCCATTATGAAGGCTTGTTTTACCAGAAGATGCGCTCCCGTCTCATAGTTGCTTGTGAGCATGCGCGCTTTTTGAAGAGTCGTAAAAGCATACACACGAACCATTTTCTCGTCACAAAACAGGCCGACGAGAAACACGACGAGGAAATCTGGAATCCTGACGAGAAAATAGAGAGCAGGTTCTCTATTTTCTCGTCGAGATTCTCGGCAAGTTTCTCGTCGTAAAACCATACACACGAACGTTTTTCTAGACAAAAAAGCTCTTGCGGCACTTTTCTTGACTGTTTTGGACAAGAAAATCGGTCGTGTGTACGAGGCCTAAGCCATTGCCTCTGTTAGGGAGTCAACCACTGGGTCCTCTCTTTGAATCTCCACCAAGTTATACTCTCCCAGTACATGGACCGGGTTCACCTGAGGCCTGCTCCTAGGTCTTCCTCCAGTCAAGTTAGGAAATTCTTGTTTCTTCATCTATATCTTTGTTTCTTGGACAATAAGTCCACTGCTTAACAACTGGTAGCAGGACATTCTAGTTTATGCTTGAATAAATCTCCCACCTTTGTAGGGATGAGCTTCGAGTTCGAGTCGAACTCATGTTCGACTCGAACATTGCCTGTTCGCCTGTTCGCCGAACAACGAACAAATTGGGGTGTTCGCGGCAAATTCGAAAAATCTATGGGAGAAATCTAAAGTGCTAATTATAAAGGCTTATATGCAAGTTATTGTCCTAAAAAGTGTTTGGGGACCTGGGTCCTGCCCCAGGGGATATGTATCAATGCAAAAAGAAGTTTTAAAAACGGCCGTTTTTTCGGGAGCAGTGATTTTAATAATGCTTAAAATGAAAAAATAAAAGTGAAATATTCCTTTAAATTTCGTACCTGGGGGATGTGTATGACATGCATGTAAAGTGGCGCATGTTTCCCGTGCTTAGAACTGTCCCTGCAAAAAATGTCATTTTTGAAAGGAAAAAATGCATTTAAAACTGACTCGCGGCTATTAATGAATTGTCGGCTCCCGGCAATACATACAAAAGTCATTGATAAAAAAAAAAAAAAAAAGCGTGGGGGTTCCCCAGAATTCAATTACCAGGCCCTTCAGGTCTGGAATGAATATTAAGGGGAACCCCGCCGCAAATTAAAAAAAAATTGACGTGGGGTTCCCCCAAATATCCATTCCAGGCCCTTCAGATCTGGCATGGATTTTAAGGGGAACTCCACCCCCAAATTTAAAAAAAAAATGGCGTGGAGTCCCCCTAAAAATCCATACCAGACCCCTTATCCGAGCACGCAACCTGGCCGGCCGCAGGGGAAAAGGGGGGGATGAGAGAGCGGCCCCCCCTCCCTCCTGAACCGTACCAAGCCACATGCCCTCAACATGGGGAGGATGTCCCCATGTTGATGGGGACAAGGGCCTCATCCCCACAACCCTTGCCCGGTGGTTGTGGGGGTCTGCGGGCGGGGGGCTTATCGGAATCTGGAAGACCCCTTTAACAAAGGGGACCCCCAGATCCCGCCCCCCCTATGTGAATTGGTAAGGGGTACATTGTACCCCTACCATTTCACGAAGAAAGCGTAAAAAAATGTTTAAAAAAAACACACAAACACCTTGAAAAAGTCCTTTATTTAAAAAAAAAACAAAAAACATTCCAGCGGTGAAATCCAGTGTCCCGCGGCGATCCCGATGTCCAGCGCTGTCCTTCATTGGTTGTGCCTGAGCGGACCTGATGGGGAACTCCCTCTCAGTATTTAAAATGTATAGACCCGCCCCTTCTAAAGTTCCTCATCAGGTCCGCTCAACGGACCAGATGCGGAACATGAGAAGGGGCGGGTCTATACATGTATTACCAAAGTGAGAGCAGTTCCCCATCAGGTCCGCCCCCTCGGTATGTCGGACCCGCCTACGTCATTGGCTTGAGCGGGGAACTTCCTTCACTGTGTAATTTAAATTTACATAGTGAAGGAAGTTCCCCGCTCAAGCCAATGACGTAGGCGGGGTCCGACATACCGAGGGGGCGGACCTGATGGGGAACTGCTCTCACTTTGGTAATACATGTATAGACCCGCCCCTTCTCATGTTCCGCATCTCGTCCGCTGAGCGGACCTGATGGGGAACTTTAGAAGGGGCGGGGTCTATACATTTAAAATACTGAGAGGGAGTTCCCCATCAGGTCCGCTCAGGCACAACCAATGAAGGACAGCGCTGAACATCGGGATCTCCGGGGGGACACTGGATTTCACCGCTGGAATGTTTTTTTTTTTTTAATAAAGGACTTTTTCAAGGTGTTTGTGTGTTTTTTTTAAACATTTTTTTACGCTTTCTTTGTGAAATGGTAGGGGTACAATGTACCCCTTACCAATTCACATAGGGGGGGGCCGGGATCTGGGGGTCCCCTTTGTTAAAGGGGTCTTCCAGATTCCGATAAGCCCCCCGCCCGCAGACCCCCACAACCACCGGGCAAGGGTTGTGGGGATGAGGCCCTTGTCCCCATCAACATGGGGACATCCTCCCCATGTTGAGGGCATGTGGCTTGGTACGGTTCAGGAGGGAGGGGGGGCCGCTCTCTCGTCCCCCCCTTTTCCCCTGCGGCCGGCCAGGTTGCGTGCTCGGATAAGGGGTCTGGTATGGATTTTTAGGGGGACTCCACGCCATTTTTTTTCAATTTGGGGTGGAGTTCCCCTTAAAATCCATGCCAGATCTGAAGGGCCTGGAATGGATATTTGGGGGAACCCCACGTCAATTTTTTTTAAATTTGCGGCGGGGTTCCCCTTAATATCCATTCCAGACCTGAAGGGCCTGGTAATTGAATTCTGGGGAACCCCCACGCTTTTTTTTTTTTTTTATCAATGACTTTTGTATGTATTGCCGGGAGCCGACAATTCATTAATAGCCGCGAGTCAGTTTTAAATGCATTTTTTTCTTTCAAAAATGACATTTTTTGCAGGGACAGTTCTAAGCACGGGAAACATGCGCCACTTTACATGCATATCATACACATCCCCCAGGTACGAAATTTAAAGGAATATTTCACTTTTATTTTTTCATTTTAAGCATTATTAAAATCACTGCTCCCGAAAAAACGGCCGTTTTTAAAACTTCTTTTTGCATTGATACATGTCCCCTGGGGCAGGACCCGGGTCCCCAAACTCTTTTTAGGACAATAACTTGCATATTAGCCTTTATAATTAACACTTTAGATTTCGAACGTTGGAGTCCATTGTATTTAATAGGGTTCTAAAGTTTACACAAACATTTTGTCTGTTCGCAGGTTCTGGTGCGAACCGAACAGGGGGGTGTTCGGCTCATCCCTGCACCTTTGTCATATCTCAGGTGACATCTGCTTTCTCTACAAAGGTGCATCCACTACTCAGCCCTTGGGGGAGTATTTCTGTCTTTGCATTAATACAGGCAACTCTGTCTGAAACTGAGCCATCCTTTCTGTCAGTTTCCGGATGACTGTCTTCCAATGGAATGTACATTTGGTTTCTGGTGCATCTGAGCCTGCACATCACTGCTCTGAACATGCTTTGGCCACTTCTAATAGTTTGTGGCACTTGTAAAGTTTTTCTGACCTTGTCGGACAACAGTTCATCTGCATCACACCAGCCCAGCCATCCTACACCTTTTCCTACGGTAGATCTCTACGGCTATATCTTGGAACTCCAGTGCATAATGCATAATAGATTTTCCCACTTTCTGCTTCCTGCCAATAAAGTGGGCCCTGAGGCCTCCTAATGTTAAATTAATGGTTCAGCACTCAAGGCACAGCTGGCACAGTGCTCATTGTAGTGACTGTAACTTGAAAGTAAGCTGCATGCTCTTATACTCAAGCTAGGCAGCCCATACACCTAAATTAATGTAAGAGGACCAATCACCTGGCGACAGCGCACATGTTCAGTAACTGCTTTTTTTTATCAGGCACAGTCTCTCTGTGTGTGCTTACAGGGGGATTGTGGAAGCCCAATTAATTGTGGAAACAGAGTTAAAAGAGTCTCTGCCTGTATCTACAAATGATAAGACAAAAGGCAGACTGCTACTGCAGTAAAAGGGTTAATTATTCCCATGATCAATAACCATTCATTATTATTCCAGGTACTCTTCAGCCATCTACAGCTACATCCTGGAGATTAGAGCAATCTCCAGTGGGTGGTGTTGCCCCAAACCTCTGCACTCTGTGGTTTTACACACTCTTGACCCCAGTACCCTGTGTGATAAACTCTCCTGACGCCTGCACTCTGTTCACTACATACCCCTGGCCAGTGGCGGCTGGTGCTAAAAAAAATTGGGGGGGCGCAAACCCTTCCAGGTTCATACCTGACCATCCTCGGCTGTCATGGCTCCCAATACCCGGACACACTATACACAAAGAACTCATTGTATATTATACACAGAGCATACATTGTATATTATACACAGAGCATACATTGTATATTATACACAGAGCACACACACACTATACACAGAGCGCGCACTATACACAGAGAACACTATACAATGGGGTTATTGTTTGGGGTGGAGAGGCAGGGAGGGGGGGTTATTGTTTAGGGTGGAGAGGCAGGAAGGGGGGTTATTGTTTAGGGTGGAGAGGCAGGGAGGGGGGGTTATTGTTTAGGGTGGAGAGGTAGGGAGGGGGGGTTATTGTTTAGGGTGGAAAGGCAGGGAGGGGGGTTATTGTTTAGGGTGGAGAGGCAGGGAGGGGGGGTTATTGTTTAGGGTGGAGAGGCAGGGAGGGGGGGTTATTGTTTGGGGTGGAGAGGCAGGGAGGGGGGTTATTGTTTAGGGTGGAGAGGCAGGAAGGGGGGTTATTGTTTAGGGTGGAGAGGCAGGGAGGGGGGTTATTGTTTAGGGTGGAGAGGCGGGGGGGGGGGTTATTGTTTGGGGTGGAGAGGCAGGGAGGGGGGTTATTGTTTAGGGTGGAGAGGCAGGGAGGGGGGTTATTGTTTAGGGTGGAGAGGCAGGGAGGGGGGTTATTGTTTAGGGTGGAGAGGCAGGGAGGGGGGGTTATTGTTTGGGGTGGAGAGGCAGGGAGGGGGGTTATTGTTTAGGGTGGAGAGGCAGGAAGGGGGGGTTATTGTTTAGGGTGGAGAGGCAGGGAGGGGGGGTTATTGTTTAGGGTGGAGAGGCAGGGAGGGGGGTTATTGTTTAGGGTGGAGAGGTAGGGGGGGGTTATTGCTTAGGGTGGAAAGGCAGGGAGGGGGGGTTATTGTTTAGGGTGGAGAGGCAGGAAGGGGGGGGTTATTGTTTAGGGTGGAGAGGCAGGGAGGGGGGGTTATTGTTTAGGGTGGAGAGGCAGGGAGGGGGGGTTATTTAGGGTGGAGAGGTTATTGTTTAGGGTGGAGAGGCAGGGAGGGGGGGTTAATTTTTAGGGTGGAGAGGCAGGGAAGGGGGGGCCGTTTTAGGATGCAGGAAGGGGGGCGTTTTAGGATACAGGAGGGGGGGGACTGTTTTAGGATACAGGAAGGGGGGCAGCTGCCAGTCACTTCCCTGCACCACAACACTCAGCAGCCCCACCCTCCCCCTTCATGAAGTTCTGCAGCAGCTGAGAAAAGTGAACAGAGGTGGGGGGAGGAGGAGCCAGGCTCACAGCAGGACGCACACACTACACTCCGGGTGGAGCAGTCACTGACTCTGTAACAAGCAGAGGAGAGTGTGAGGACTGGGGGATGGGAAGCTTGTTGCCGGGAGGGGAGAAACAGTGAGAGAGCTCACCTCCGATCCCAGCACTCAGTCAGTATCTCACCTGCTGCTCTGGTTCCCCTGCACTCAGGCTCAGCTCTTCACCCACCCGCCGCAGCTGTATCCGCTCCCCGCAATCTCGTCTCACTCCTGGAGCCGAAACCGAAAGTGATACGGCCACCCAGGGAAAGCACCGCCCATTTCCTACTGTGGTGCAGACATGACGGAGCAGAAGGACCCAATGAGCGTGGAGAGGCGCTCTCAAGCGCGCCACAGAGCTTAAAAAAAACCTGCAAATGAAGCGTCTTGCCTGCTTGCAGTGGCATAATGCTTCGATGATGCTTCAATAGTGCACTGTGCCCGGCGCCCGCCCTGAACATAGTGCACTTAAAGGACCTATTTTTTTTCTTAAAGGGCCAAATTTAATTTTTTTTTGTTACTGGCCTTGAGGGGGGGGGGCGGCGCCCATGCGCCCCCTATGGATGGGCCGCCACTGCCCCTGGCTCCTTCACACCTGTGCATTACATACTCCTTAACTGTGCACTCTGTACAATAAATGCCCCTGCACCCTGTGAATTGCACAGTCCCGACTCCTGCACCATGTGTGTTACACAATCCTAACCCCTTCACTCTGTACATTACATGCCCCTGCACCCTGTGAATTGCACAGTCCCGACTCCTGCACCATGTGTGTTACACAATCCTAACCCCTTCACTCTGTACATTACATGCCCCTGCACCCTGTGAATTGCACACTCCTGACTCCTGCATCTTGTGTGGTGAATAATTCTGACCCTGCTCTCTGTACATTATAACCTCCAGACCCCTGAAATCTGTGCATCATGTACTCTTAACCCCTTCACTCTGTATGTTACATACTCCTAACCCCTACACCCTGTGTGTCACACTCCTGACTACTGCACCATGTGTGTCTAACTCTCCTGATAACTCTCCTGACCCCTCTACTCAGTGTGTTATGTGCTCTGATCCCTGCATTCTGCATATTACATACCCCTGATCCTTGCACTCTGTACATTACATATCAGTCACCCCTGCACCCTGTGATTTTAATTCGCTTGACCCCAGGATCCTGTATATTAAATTCTCCTCACCCTGCACCCTGTAAGTTTCTTGTTAATAAGCTTTGCATTCTGAGTATAACATACTTTTTGACCCATACTCCTAACCCTTGCACTCTGTACATTATATTAACCTCTAAAGATTAGGCTTCTTATATTCAGCCTATGCATTAGGTTATACTTTCAGGGGAAAGGAGAGATGTTCTCAATCAACTGATATGAGAAGTTTTCTTACCTAATATAGTTTCCAGACCATATAGAGAGAGTATGGGAGAGTTACAATCAAATATATATATATATATATATATATATATATATATATATATATATATATATATATATGAAAGTTCACCATAAGAAGAACTGTGTAACATGTCTGTACATCATACTCTGGTATAAATATAAGGCATGAGAGCCATTAAGCAGCAAGCATTAATATCTGAAGCTCTTCAAAGTTGCTATGTCATTCCATAATGCTGAGGAATAAGTTAAGTCAGGTCACATCATCTTGAGCTGAGCTGATAAACGAAGAAATCTCAAGTCAAGCTTGATTGACACTAACAATTGGTGGAGAATGTGGACAATAACGAACAGCGTGAAATGGAGAACACAGCCACGGTATTCTAAAGTTGTGGGTGTTTATTAAGGATCCCTGAGGAACAGCTTTATAATTTTTTTGGAGGGTAAGATACTTTCTATTTAATCCCTCTGAGACCTGAAAAGACCTTTAAAGAGATGTTCTGCTGCTGAAGCACTGGGTTCTCAAAAGGTTACATAAGAGTCCTCACCTGAGAAGGAAAAAGTGTCTAAAATGTGTCAAAAAGGGAAAAGTAATCCAACAGATTAAGAGGTGTGACATCCATTACAGGATTCCATGAGAAGATTAAGAAGCATCACAATATATTTCAAGATCTCCACAAGAGGCCATGCATAAAGTTTTAAAGTGAGGACAGATTCACCCTGAGTGTGGGGATCTCCACCCAAGAGTGAAAAGTGCAGCGACTTACAGGATGTGAAAAGAAAGAATTCCTATAAGCCTACATACTGGAGTCACAAACACATGGCAAATAAAGATTTTGGGAGGCGGAGGCTTGCCCATTTGATTTTTCATAAGTGCACACATGTTTATTAATTAGGGGGTAAGTGGAATTTGACTGATAAAGCAGCCATAGAGGTCAAGCATAAAGTATGTGTAGAATGATAGTGTACAGTAGAACTAAAAGAAACAACATGCAAAGAATTTTTTTTTTATATATATAAGTAGTTAGTACCTGCTCGGATCCGGTTTGTTGTAGTCAAAACTGATGCTAACGTGTATGTTTGTTTTAAGTTACAGAAATTTATTGGAACAAAGGAAAAATAATATTAGGTAAAACTAACACATGAATGTGATTCATAATGAGTGAATGAGCATGAGAAATTCTGCAGAATATCACAAAGTAATAGTGTTCAGATATTTGTAAAGAGAATTTATGTTTATAAGTTAAGCTTCTGTCAGTAAAGTAACAAGGGCAGTTTTTTTTAGAGTGTATGCATATGGTGTATGCATATGGAATATGCACTTTTTTGGATATCCTCTTTGTATATATGATTTAAAAGTTATCAACTGGATGATTTGGTGGACTACCACAATCAATTTATCACCTGGTAACCTGGGTGAAATGGGTGGCACTATGGATGTTATGTATACTACATTGACAGTAGTGGTGTGGCATATGAGTCATCCATGATTGTTTGTGGAATCTATCAAATGAATATAATAATTTTACTTTGGACAATCAGCATAATTTATTATGTATCATGTTTGTAAGCTTTATCATATTAAATGTGAGTTTTGCACATGTATAGTCAGCGGATAGCTACTGCACCGCAGGGTGGCCAGTGACGACCGATCCTCTGGTTAAGTGGTTGCTGGGATATCAGACACCGCTGGCCCGATACACTATACAATCATTTTGGAGATGCTGGCTGCGTGGATCGCTATGTGTGCTAATCCAGCTTGGATTGTCTGTGGTGAGTGCCGCTAGAGATCTGTCCCCGAGTATCAGAACATTGCGCAGGCGATTATCTATAAAGTTGCAAGTCCGTGCCATGCGGCCACGCCTATTGAGAAAGACGTAATGATGAAATGCATCTAAGCGTGACCACACGGCTTGCTGCACTGGTTTACTGTATTCGATCTCTGCCCGGGAATCATTGCAGAGGAATTGAACTTCACAAGCGGTGAGAGAGTATCGAATGATGTCACATAGTGCAATATTTTATTGAATGCTGATTTAACTGTTGTTTGTAAGTGCATAGGGTTAAGGGGGATTTGATATATAATAAAATCTTAACAAAGTTACGCTATGAGGATTGTTTTCCTTTATGTTTGAGCCCATGGAACTACTTATGATTACATGAGTGAGATTACCATGTTTTGGAGTGTACCAATCCATGGTCCTGGTGATTTATTTGAGATATCCTGGAAGATGATCCCTTGATATTGTTTGGGCATAACATGTCCAAAACGTTATATGACATATTTCTGGTAAGTGCATTTCCTGGGGGAGTGGAATCATGTGGTGCGGTGAAGGTGGATTCTCCATACACCTGATGAATTTCTATGAACTGTTGCCCAAGCATCTTGACAGAATTTGTCTCACTGGGTGTCTTGTACTATTGTCATCTAACGGTGTACAGTACAACATTATTTGGAAGCGCTGCTTTGCCTTAAGGACTTTTTTCGGAATGAACTTTATGGCTTATGGATTATATTGTATTGTATTAATATAGTGGCTGCTAGTTCCACCAACTTTCATTAAAGCCCCGTACACACGATCGGTTTGACTGATGAAAACCGTCCAATGGATGGTTTTCATCAGACCAACCGATCGTGTATGGTACCCATCGGTCTTTTTTCCATCGGTTGTAAAAAATAGAACTTGTTTTAAAATTTTCCGATGGATAAAAAAACGATCGAAAACTCCGATCGTCTATGGGCAAGTCCATCGGATCAAAAACCCACGAAAGCTCAGAATCAAGTCGACGCATGCTCAGAAGCATTAAACTTAATTTTTCTCGGCTCATCGGAGTGTTTTACATCACCGCGTTTGGAACGTTCGGTGTTTTGACTGATGGTGTGTGGCCAACACTGATGAAAAACAGTTTCATCGGATTTCCGATGGACAAATCCATCGGACGAAAATCCATAGGTTATCCAATCGTGTGTACGGGGCTTCAGAGTAATTAACCCTCATTTAGATTGAAGCACCGGATAAGTGACCCTGTTTACTTTATTTTTAAAGATTAAGAACTGTTGTTTATGATTCAAATGCTTGTAATAGATTGCAGTGGCTTCAATACTGACCTCTTGTCTTGATGAACCTACTGTACTAACACCTGACTTTTCTTTGTCTGTATGTGCATTTATGTCAAATTGTTCAGTAAATCTTATTCAAAACAAAAAAAAAAAATTAAGTCTCCATAAATTATAATTATATGATGATATTTGTCTTGGTAGTTCTTATTATTAGCCTTTTTTTTAAAGAGAAATTGGCTGTAGGCTAGGTTCACACTTGTGCTGGTTTGGGAACACTCACAAAATTGTGTGTGTTTCTGACCCATAGGCAAAACATGCTGCTCCTTAGCAGACCCACAGGGAGTGCATTGAAATGAATGGGCTGTCCTACCCACAGTATGCAAGTCACACACATGTGAACCAAGCCTTAGGGCATGGAAGAGAGATTATTTTCTCAAATTTACAGTGTGTGAAATCTATTATTATCCCAATGGTTTTGATAAGACATTGATAGTGTATAATCGTAAATGGAAGCTACTAGACATGTGCAATTCATTTAGTTATGAATTCGTCAAACTTCGTTATATTCGTTAATTCGTAAACATACGAATGAACGAACGGTTTACTAAAATTACCAACGAAAAACTAATTATCGAAAAGAACGAATATGGAAAACAACGAAAATACGAAATTATTAAATTAAAAACAGCAAAAATACGAAAGAGTGAAAAAACGAAAACATAGAAACAACGAAAATACAGAACAAAGATTCAAAATAACGAAAATCAAAATGAACAAAAACTCGAAATTACGAATGTTCAGAAAAACGGAAATCAAAACAACGAAAATACCGAACAAAGATTAAAAATAACGAAAATCAAAATGAACGAAAAAAAATTAACTAAATTACGAATATTTGGAAAACGGAAATCAAAACAACGAATTCGTTAGTTCTGAAATATTTCTGGACGTTGGCCAATAAGCTTGTCCCTTCCCCTGAAGAGGTTGTCCCTTCCACCAATGGGCTTGTTTCTTATTCCCTTGTGTGTTTTTTCTGTGTTAGACTGCAGTGCATTCCATCCAGAGTGCAGATAGGGTGTGGTTGGGTAGGTGGCACTGTTTTGGTGGATTTGTGAGTTAAGTTGTGACTTGTGAGAGAGAAATTCTTTGTTTCTTAAGCATACTCTGTCTAGAATCTAGTTTCTAAATTACGAATTATGCCCCGATTACGAATCTACGAAAACAATGATACGAAAGTACGAATAAATGAGCTGGTCAATCTCACGAAAGTACGTATTACAAAATTACGACAAGTAGTGTTTCGAATAAACGGAAAATGTATTCTAACGAAAGTACGAATGTAATTAAATCTACAAAAGTACAATTTTCCAATCAACGGAAATTAGACACAGAAATATGAATCATTGCAAATCAACGCAAATATAGCTCTTACGAAAATACGAACGCGGTCGAATATAAAATATAACGAAAAATACGAATTTCGAATCAACGAAAATTAGACTAACGGAAAAACGAATCAACGGAAAAATAACCCTTACGAAAATACGAAAGAGTCCGAATACAATAACCCACGTCTTATGAAATTACGAATCGTTACGAATCAACGGAAACTAACTGGAAAGGAAACCAAACTAAACAAATTTTTATGTTGTGCACATGTCTAGAAGTTTTTGGATTAGATATTGAATTTTAAATCAACAGTTTTGTCTGGAACTTGTCTGTTCATAAATCAAGATGGGAAGCTGTCTTGTACAGTACAGTATGTGTTTTTAGAACTGCATGACAAATGATTTGCATGAATGCTCTTCTCTCACTCTGTATATCTATTTGTGTTTCTCTGTCATAAGGGAATGATTTTTTCAAAAAGTCTAATTTATTCCACAGTTATTATCTCTATTATATTAGACAAGATGAGTCCTTTAGAAAACAAGTAGTATTCATTTATATAATTACCGTCATAATGTATATCATAAGCAATACATTGCCTTAGTTACATTAACAATATAAGTTTTCACTCAAAGAAACAACTTTTTTAAACTGAGGTAATTAAAGAAGTTAAAGGGGTTGTAAAGGTTCGTTTTTTATTTTCTAAATAGGTTCCTTTAAGCTAGTGAATTGATGGTTCACTTACCTTTTCTTTAGATTTCCCTTCTAAATGTTTTTTTCTTTGTCTGAATTTCTCACTTCCTGTTTCTCCTCAGTAAACTTCACACCATCATCCGAGCGGTGTTTGGTCAGCCAGAACAGCTTACTGAACAGCTTACTGAGGAGGAACAGGAAGTGAGAAATTCAGACAAAGAAAACAAAGAAAAAAAAACATTTAGAAGGGAAATCTAAGGAAAAGGTAAATGAACCAACAATGCACTAGCTTAAAGGAACCTATTTAGAAAATAAAAAACAAACCTTTACAACCCCTTTAATGGATCAATGGAACAGAGTGTGGTTGTCAACAGCAATGCTCTTTGTCTAGATGGGTTGTATAGGAAAAATCAGTGGCTGGGTGCCTAGCTTTGGATCTACATATAGTCCAGATCGTATACAGCCGTGGCCAAAAGTTTTGAGAATGACACAAATATAAATTTTCACAAAGTGTGCTGCTTCAGTGTTTTTAGATCTTTTTGTTAGATGTTACTATGGTATAATGAAGTATTTCATATACTATTACATATAATATAATATAGTATTACAAGCATTTCATAGGTGTCAAAGGCTTTTATTGACAATAACAATACGTTTATGTAATATTTGCAGTGTTGGCCCTTCTTTTAAAAGACCTCTGCAATTCGTCCTGGCATGTTGCCAATCAACTTCTGGGCCACATCCTGACTGAGGGCAGCCCATTCTTGCATATTCAGTGCTTGGATATTGTCAGGATTTGTAGTTTTTTTTTTTAGTTCACCTGCCTCTTGAGGATTGACCACAAATTCTTAATGGGTGTAAGGAAGCTGCTGGGAATCCGTCACGCGCGCATTCATCAACAGTCTCGGAATACCGGCGCGCGCATCCCCGGGCCGCAGCGGCCTTTCCGGAGTATCATTGCGCATGCGTATGCACAATATGCGCATGGGCGTGCGCACGGGCAACGTGCACACGCAGGAGCGCACTCCTAATTCCCTTTGGCGCCAGCCTGCCTATTTAAAGGTTGCTCTGACTTCTGACAAGTGCTGACTGGTCTTCAGCAAGTACCCTGATACCTGAACTCTGTTTAAACCTGGCTTGATCCCTGTTGCTGAACCTTGGCTTCCCTTTGACCTTGCTTCCGGACTTGAATACTTGATTACTGGTTCCTGATCTCGGCTTCCCACCTGACCTCCATCCTGCCTATGCCTTGTACCTCGCTGTCCGTCTGCTACCGAACCCGGCCATCCTTGTGATTCTGCACCAGCCTCCTGCTTGGCTTAACGCTGTCTCCAGTGCCTGTGCTGGCTGTCCATCCTACCAGCTTTCCTGAGTCCAGTTCCTTACCAGATGCTCTGTCTGCATCTCCACGTCTGCAACTCTGCTGACAAGTTCTGCACGCAACTACAGGCACTCGTGTTCCTCCTCACCCTAGCCGCCATCTGTCCCATCCTCAGTGGGGCTTGGGTCGGAGATACAAGGGAGGCCGACCTCGTCATTCCAGACTCCTACCAGGTACGTGACAATGGGATTAAGGTCTGGGGGGTTTCCTGGCCGTGGACCCATAATTTTGATGTTTTGTTCCCGACTAGAGTTGAGCGGACACCTGGATGTTCGGGTTCGACGGGTTCGGCCGAACTTCGGAAAAAAGTTTGAGTTCAAGACCGAACTTGACCCGAACTTGACCCCGAACCCGAACTCCATTGAAGTCAATGGGGACCCAAACTTCTGAGGACTATTTGCGCTTGTTTCCCATGCTTAGAACTGTCCCTGCACAAAGTGTCATTTCTGAAGGAAAAAAAGTCATTTAAAACTCACTCGCGGCTATAATGAATTGTCGGCTCCCGGCAATACATAGAAAAGTCATTGATAAAAAAAAAAAAGCGTGGGGGTTCCCCCAAATTCGATTACCAGGCCCTTCAGGTCTGGTATGGATATTAAGGGGAACCCTGCCGCAAATTTAAAAGAAAATGCGTGCGGTTCCCCCAAATATCAAACCAGGCCCTCCAGGTCTGGTATGGATTTTAAGGGGAACTCCACCCCAAATTTAAAAAAAAATGGCGTGGAGTACCCCCAAAAATCCAGACCAGACCCTTTATCCGAGCACGCAACTTGGCAGGCCGCAGGAAAAGAGGGGGGGACGAGAGAGTGCCCCCCCTCCTGAACCATACCAGGCCACATGCCCTCAACATGGGAAGGATGTCCCCATGTTGATGGGGACAAGGGCCTCATCCCCACACCCCTTGCCCAGTGGTTGTGGGGGTCTGCGGGCGGGGGGTCTTATCGGAATATGGAAGACCCCCTTTTCCTGCGGCCTGCCAGGTTGCGTGCTCGGATAAAGGGTCTGGTCTGGATTTTTGGGGGTACTCCACGCCATTTTAAAAAAAAAATTGGGGTGGAGTTCCCCTTAAAATCCATACCAGACCTGAAGGGCCTGGTATGGATATTTGGGGGAACCGCACGCATTTTTTTTTAAATTTGCGGCACGGTTCCCCTCAAAGGAGAGTTCCAGCCTTTTTTATGTTTATTAAAAGACAGCAGCTACAAAAAGTGTAGCTGCTGGCTTTTAATAAACATACACTTACCTGTTCCACTGTCCAGCGACGCGACGCCCGGAGCTCCGCTCGTCTCCCCCCTTCTTCGCCCCATTCATTGTGTGGGCACCCGGCCGTGACAGCTTTCGGCTTCACGGCTGGGCACTCACTGCGCATGCACGAACGGCGCAGCACTCTCTGAGTGGACAGGCGATCGCCTGGGACCTGTCACGTCCCAGGTGATCGCCAACAGGGAGGGGCCGCCACAAGGCGATATGACGTATCGCCTAGGCGACCCCAGGGCGGAAAGAGGAAGTGGGACAGGAAGTCCCACTCCTACTGAAGCCCCCACTCCCCCCCCCCAAAAAAAATTACATGCCAAATGTGGCATGTAAGGGGGTGAGGAGTGGATAAAGCGGAAGTTCCAAATTTGGGTGGAACTCCGCTTTAATATCCATACCAGACCTGAAGGGCCTGGTAATTGAATTTGGGGGAACCCCCACGCTTTTTTTTATCAATGACTTTTCTATGTATTGCCGGGAGCCGACAATTCATTATAGCGAGTGAGTTTTAAATCACTTTTTTTTCCTTCAGAAATGACAGTTTGTGCAGGGACAGTTCTAATCATGGGAAACAAGCGCGACTTTACAGGCATATTGCCGAACACCGGACCCGAACCTGAACATACAGTCAATTGTTCGGGTTCGGGTCCGGGACCCAAAAACCCAAAAGTTCGGTACGGACCCGAACTTTACAGTTCGGGTCCGCTCAACCCTATTCCCGACGCCACTTATGGCAAGGTGCTCCATCATGCTGGAAAAGGCATTGTTCATCACCAGCCTGTTCTTGGATGGTTGGGAGAAGTTGCTCTCGGAGGATGTTTTTGTATCATTCTTTATTTATGGCCATTATGGTGTTCTTGGGCAAAATTGTGAGTGAGCCCTCTCCCTTGGCTAAGAAGCAACCCCACACATGAATGGTCTCAGGATGCATTACTGTTGGCATGACACAGAACTGATGATCTCCGAACAAGGTTTTTTCCGGATGCCCCAAACAATCGGAAAGGGGATTCATCAGAGAAAATTATTTTTCCCCAGTCCTCAGCAGTTCAATCCCTGTACCTTTTGCAGAATTATTTTTTTGGGATATTTTTTTATGGGGATATTTATTTATTAACAGATGTTAAGCGGAGGAGCACAAATAAAAAATGTTCTGTTTTTTTAGGCATTACTGCATATTTATTATTGTAATAATTTGTCATTTTTTTGCATAATTACTGTGCGGCACTAATTAAATTGTATTTATGCAAAATCTAGTGCAGCTCTGCAGAGAAACCAATCAGCTTCCAGGTTTTTTTGTCAAAGCTTATTTTAACAAGCTGAAGTTAGAAGCTGATTGGCTACCATGCACAGCTGCACCAGATTTTGAGTGTTCCAGTTTTAGTAAATCTCCCCTGTAAAAAGTGAGCAGCAGTAATACACTTTTTACACAAAGTATAATATTGGTCTCCCTTGTTTTTTTTGTTTTGTTTTTTGCATCTGTACTATATGGTTAAAAGTTTATAGCTCCTTTCCTGCGCTGAGGAGGCTATCGTGTGTAAAAGTAAAAGATTTGAAAATATCTAAAAGTTGTATAGTAGGAAAGAGTACAATGGAGCTCTTGTTCCCAATCTGAAATACAGTGAGGCCTTACAAGAATGAATTCTACAAGTAGTAAGCTGTAAGGTAACAAGATTACGTTGGTAGGCCTTTCAGATTGTTGACAAAGGGTCTCAAAAAGGGTCACAGAACTTGTTAGAGAGGCTCTCTTATGTATGTTGTAAAGAAGAGCAAAAGTCACAAAATTGGAAACACCGTAGCCAATGTCTGCCTAAAGCAGAACTTAGAAACTTTAAGGAAACTAAGGGTTGGACTTCCGGCCGGATGTGATCGAGGCAGCACACGTTCCTCTGCAGCTCCGTTACTCCTGAATACCTTCCGTTGTCTTGGAGCATTTGTTCCTGCCCTGAACCTCACTACCGGGGAGAGTGTCCTGACACTAGCAATGCCTTCTTCTGCCTCTAAGAAGTCGTCTAAGGCACACACGAACCAGCGTCAGACTTGCTCCATTAAGGACACCGCTAATGGCTCCGCCCCCACCATCTTGTCTTCCCCGCCGAAAGAACAGAGCGCCAAGCCAGTAACCGCGAAGATGGCACAGGCTAAGGGCGCGGAGGGGATAGATCCAGCGCTTGATCCCGCTCCTGCTGTGGACGCTGATGCCATAACCCAGCCGATCCTGGAGGCCATTAATGCTAGCAAAGCAGAACTCATGGGGCGCATAGATCACCTCTCATCTGAGTGCAACCTGATAAGGCACGATCTGGATAAGATCCGGGGCCGCCTGACTACAGTGGAGACGTGGATGTCTGATATAGAGGACACGTCTCATGACCACGGTGCCCAGCTAGCTGAACTCAGAGACCAGGTCAGGGCCCTACAGCACAGAGCCATAGACGCTGAAGACCGACAGAGGAGGAACAACATCCGGGTGGTGGGGCTCCCGGAAGGGGCTGAAGGAGACAGGACTGCTCAGTTTGCGGAACACCTCTTTAAGCAACTGCTATCTTTGCAAGAAATGCCTCCTACCTACATGGTGGAAAGAGCACACAGGGTCCCTACTGGTGGCAGACCCCCGGGTGCTTTCCCTCTGCCTTTTCTGGTTTGGTTTCTGAACTACCGCGATGAGATATGATTCTGACCCAGACCAGGAAGCTTCAAGAGCTGCGTCATGAAAATACACGGGTAATGCTCTTTCCAGACTTCTCAGTGACTACACAACAGAAACGATGATCGTTTAATGAGGTCCGAAAGCGCCTGAGGGAGAAGGAGGTCAAGTATAGCATGCTGTACCACATTGTACTATTGGTGGCCCCCTCATGGTCAGATTTGGTTCTGCAGACCTCTGAGCCCCTGAAGGGACAGCTCCTACCCCCTGCACCGCAAGACTATGACTATGTCCTTTCCTTTTTATTTTATTTTTTCTGCTTTGCATTTTTTTTCTTGCCATGCATCCATGTCAGTGAAATGGCTGAAGAAGGACTGGCAATTCCGCCCAAGACAATCATGGCCGCCATGGTGCACAGCATGACTAAGGTGGGCGGTACTTCCTCCTTGTAACCTGAACAGATCACATGACTAACTTCCTGGTCTATTTAAGCCTGCAGCTGGAGCTGCTCATTGCTGGATTATCTCTTCAGTCTCCTGTGTACCTTGACCTTGTCTCCTGATCCGTGCTTATCCGTTGTGACCCGGCTTGCCTTGACCTCGCTTCCTGAGACCGCGTCAAGCGTGGTGGGCGTTATTCTTTTTGAGATAAAATTTCCACATCTCGTTTCTTCCCGGATCTAAAAATGGAATGGTGGATGCTCTGTCTCGGATGTTCCCAGACACCCCTGAAGAAACCACTCCCGGCACAATCCTGTCCACACAAAATTTCCTTCTGATTCAGCCAGGCCTAAAAGAATCCATTGTACAAGCCTCTCTTTAGTGCCCAGAGTCAGAAATGTCTACCTTAAGGAGTCACAAGGGATTTCTGTGGCATCAGGACAAAATCTTTGTCCCCCAGGATGTCAGACTGCAGGCCTTGAAAAAATTTCATGATCACCAGCTGGCCAGGCATTTCAGGGTCCGGAAGACGATCGACCTTGTCCAACGTTACCTATGGTGGCCTTCCCTGAGATCAGACTGTAAAAAATATGTTGAGTCCTGTTTGATTTGCCAGCGTAACAAGGGTCCCAAGACCAGGTCTTGGGGTCTATTAAGACCCTTACCAGTTCCAGAGCAGCATTGGAAAAACATCTCTATGGACTTCATAAGGAGAGAGTTACCGCTCAGATGTGACTGGTGACTCATTCACAATATCCAGAGCCGTGGGTGCAGGCAATGCATATGACAATGCAAAAAATCTGAGGAAAACGCTTGGACAGCCGCACTCCAAAAAAGGTTCTTTTATTTAAAACAAAAGCACAAATAACATGCCACAGTTTTGCTGTGGCATGTTATTTGTGCTTTTGTTTTAAATAAAAGAACCTTTTTTGGAGTGCGGCTGTCCAAGCGTTTTGCTCAGATTTTTTCTATGGACTTCATAGTCGATCTCCCTCCATCAGAAAACTTTGCAACAATCTTGGTAGTAGTGGACCGACTGTCAAAGATGGCCCACTTCCTGCCCATGCTTGGCACCCCCTCCGCCATGGACACAGCATTTTCTTTTATCAAGGAGATAGTCATGGGTTAACCGACAATATAGTCTCTAATAGAGGGGTTCAATTCACCTCTGGTTTCTGGAAGAATCTTTGCAAGATCTTTTCAATTGACTTATGTCTTTCTTCTGCTTACCACCCTCAAAGTAATGGCCAAACAGAAAGAACGAACCAGACCTTAGAGCAATACCTGCGGTGCTTCTGCTCTTTCTCCCAAGATGACTGGGTCTCCTTGCTACCTTGTGCCGAGTTTTCATACAATAATACCATACACACGGCCACCAATCAGTCGCCCTTTTGGGCAAACGATGGCTTTCACCCATCCTTTCTTCCCAACACCATTCCTGAATCTCCGGTACCAGCCGTTAAGGATAGGATAAACTTCTTCCAAACCAATTACCGAATCCTTCAAGAGACAATGCGAAAGGCTCAGGAAGACTTCAAGAAACAACATGACAGGAGAAAGAGAGGGAATCCCATCTACAAGGTGGGTGACAAGGTATGGCTGTCCTCTATTAACCTCAGACTTTCTTGTCCTTCCAGGAAGCTTGGTCCAAGGTTTGTGGGTCCATTCGTGATCAAGAAGGAAGTAAACCCTGTGGCTTTTGAACTCGCTTTACCGGCCTCCTACAAGATCCATCCGGTGTTCCACGTCTCCCTACTGAAACCAGCTGTGCCAAGTCCATTTCCAGGAAGAGAGGAGTTGCCACCTCCACCAGTTATCATAGGTAACGATACCGAATATGAAGTTGAAGCCATCCTAGATTTTCGGAAAAGAGGTAGGCAGATTACATTTCTTGTTAAATGGAAGGGGTATTCTTCAGAGGAAAATTCTTGGGAACCAATGGAGAATTTACATGCTCCAAGACTTTTGCAAAATTTCCACAACAGGTACCCAGAGAGATGGTCTAGGTTGGGCATCCAGAGGCTTCCCTCGGGGAGGGGGCCCTGTCAGGGAAATGGCCGAAGAAGGATTGGCAATTCCGCCCAAGGCAATCATGGCCGCCATGGTGCACAGCATGACTAAGGTGGGCGGTACTTCCTCCTTGTAACCTGAACAGATCACATGACTAACTTCCTGGTCTATTTAAGCCTGCTGATGGAGCTGTTCAGTGCTGGATTATCTCTTCAGTCTCCTGTGTACCTTGACCTTGTCTCCTGATCCGTGCTTATCCGTTGTGATCTGGCTTGCCTTGACCTCGCTTCCTGATCTCCTGTGTTTGAGCCTTGGCCTGCTTCTGGACTCTGCTTCTGCTTCCTGAGCACCCGGCTTGACCCTCGGCTTGTACCTGGACCCTGCTCGTGTATGACCTTGGCTCGCCCCTGTATATGATCTGGACTGATCTCTTGTGTTTGACCCCCGGCCTGGCTTCTGGTATCTCCATTCTTCTGAATACAACAAGCTCAGTTCTACCTGCCTCAGCCATCTCTCTGTGGCTGAGCTCATCAGACTGCAAGCAAGCACCTGGCCAACAGTGCTTCTTTGGGCACTGCGCTCCCTGTTCCCAACTCCAGGGTCACGCTGCACTCAGCCGCAAGGGGAGCCCTCTTAGCATCTCGATCTCCATACTCGTTCCTGACAATCCAGTTCTTCCCCTTCTAACATGTTGCTCCACTATACCTTGTTTGGAGCATGCAGATGCTGTATAGAACTTTTAATGGAACTGCCGAACTTTCGATTGCTGCGGCAGGATTTCACCGCATTTTTCTTGTTTTTTTGTTCAGGGATCAAGCTATATGCCGGACTGGGTTTGTTTGTTTCTGGTATAAAAGCAAGGGTGGGTTTTTCTAGAGTCACAGCTCGAACCGGGGGTTCATGTATGGGTTTCGTTTTCCTAGCAGTTTTGATATGGGTTGTGCTTGGGGACAAGTCCCTTATACGAATGTTATACTGGATTATGTTTGATAGCAATAACAGTGATGGCGGATGATATTAAGATTGTGTCTTGGAATGTTCGGGGCCTTAACCACAAACTTAAGAGGGCCTCAATATTCCAATACCTGAAACAGTCCCGGCCACATATCATATTCCTAAAGGAGATACACCTAGATGGCAGCAGAGTCCTTGCTTTGCAATAACCATGGATTCAAAGGGCCGTGCATTCAACCTACTCCACGTTTGCTAGAGGGGTTTCTATTTTAATTAGTAGAACCATACCCTGCATGATTCATCAGGTGCTCTCTGACCCAGGAGGCAGATATATGGCGGTAGTCATAGATGTATGTCATAGGAAAATTATGGTAGTGAATGTCTATGTGCCCCCCCCCCCTTTTCATGTTATGGTACTATGTGATATATTGGCTAAAATTGCACCATATGCTCATCTCCCTGTGGTTTTGTTGGGGGATTTCAATGCTGTTCTTGACACGGCGTTGGACTCTTCCAACCCAGGCAGAGGGGGATCCACTGACCTGAATGGTTGGATGTCCGTGGCGGGGCTTACGGAGCTGTGGCATTGGAAACACCCAACTGACAGATGCTTCTCACATGTGTCAACGGCCCACAGGTCCTCTGCCAGGATTGATCTAGCCTTTGGGAATGCGCTTTTGCTGCCTTATGTGAAAGATGTCACATATCTGGCTGGAGGCCTGACTGACCACAACCCCCTTGCTGTTACTCTGACCTTTGTGTCGGAAGCAGGGAGGGGGGGTTGGAGACTCTCCCCCGGATGGTTACAACATGAACAAGTCTCTGCCCAGCTGGAGGGGGCCATACAGTCGTACTGGTCTTCCAATGCTGATACCGTGGATCCTCAGATAGTGTGGCATGCCTTTAAGGAAGTGACAAAGGGGAGTGTATTTCAGCCATTAAGACTGCTCGGGTACAGGATGGTGAGGAGAATGAGCTTCTGCAGCAGCGGGAAAGGGAGTGTGCGAAGGCCCATGCGGACTCCCCTACGGGAGCCTCGTATGAGGCTTTGATGGAGGCGAGACGTTCTCTATCCTTACATTTCACGGGTCAGAGCCGTTCAGAGATGACGAAGAGGGCTCAATCAGTCTTTGCGGAGGGAGATAAAAACGGGAAGCTCTTGGCCATGCTGGTTGCTGATTATCACCCACTTACCAGCATTATTAGAGACCGGGGGGGGGGGGGGAGTTTAGTCAGTGATCCCGTGCTTATCATGCAGGAGTTTGTCAGGTTTTACTTCTCTCTCTACTCCCCCATTCCATCGTATGACCATTTAGCATTAGACTCCCTTTTAAGTGGCCTGCCCATACTGAAACTGTCGGACGATGACATGTCTACCTTAGATGCTAAAATTACGATTAAAGAAATTCAGCGGGCGATCTTTACATTCCCCCCGAATAAAGCCCCCGGCCCAGATGGCCTCCCTGCTGACTTCTATAAAGCTAATGTTGAATGGCCCCTAGACTTAATTTGCTGTTGGAATATTGCCATGAACATGATACCCTGCCTGACTCTATGCTGGAGGCTTATATGGTTCTTTTACTGAAACCAGGGAAAGACCCGACGGATTGTGCATCATACCGGCCTATAGCTCTGTTAAACATGGACTTAAAAATTTTGACCAAGGTACTGGCTCTTAGAATAGCTAATGTACTCCCCTCCATAGTTAACATCGCTCAAACAGGTTTTATGCCGGGTAAGTCGACCGACACAAATTTAAGGAGACTCTTTACCCATTTACAGATTCAGCCAGGGACTGCCAGTAATAGAGTAGTAGTCTCTATAGATTTTGAATGCCTTTGACTCTGTGGATTGGCTATATATGTTCAAGGTCTTGGAGATCATGGGGTTTGGACCACAGTTCAGGAAATGGATATCCATGCTTTATAGACGCCCGAGAGCAGCAGTTTTGTTGGGGTCCGCTACCTCTGACTTCTTTGAGGTGGGAAGGGGAACTCGGCAGGGATGTTCATTATCCCCTTTTTTGTTTGCCCTCTCCCTAGAGCCCCTGGCAGTTGCACTTAGGTCCTCCAGAGAGATACGACCCATCCGGGTGGGTACGATAGATGAGTCTCTGGCGCTATAGGGATCATTGATCACTTTACCACTTTCTCTGGGTTAAGAGTAAATTGGGGAAAATCTTCTATTCTACCTATAGACATTGAAGCCAGGAAAAAGGCTGATCCGAACTTACCGCTGCAGTGGGTGACATCCCTCAAATACCTAGGAGTCCAGATTACAGCAAATGTTTAGGACTACATGCCCCTAATCTACTCCCATTGATAACATTACTGAAACAAAAGGTTCAGACGTGGACTAAACTCCCGCTGTCCCTGAAGGACAGAATCAGCCTGCTGAAAATGAAGTTTCTCCCTGTCATTCCATACTTCCTGAGGCATGCGCCTGTCTGGGTTTCAAAATCATACTTTCGGAAAATCAACAGTATCATCTCGTCTTTCATCTGGGCACATAAATCCCTGAGAATAGGTCTCAAAGTACTGCAGGAACCTGGGGATCAAGGGGGCCTGGCACTGCCTGACTGGCAAAAAATAGGATTTTTATAACAGCTTACCTGTAAAATCCTTTTCTTGGAGTACATCACGGGACACAGAGCGGCATAGTCATTACTATGTGGGTTATATAGTTTACCTTCAGGTGCTGGCACTGGCAACTTCCAAACCGGAAGTACCCTCCCCTATATAAGCCCCTCCCATCAGGGAGCACCTCAGTTTTGTAGCAAAGCAATAAGTGTCCCCAAAAGAGGGGTGGGAGCTCTGTGTCCCGTGATGTACTCCAAGAAAAGGATTTTACAGGTAAGCTGTTATAAAAATCCTATTTTCTTTCTCGTACATCACGGGACACAGAGCGGCATAGTCATTACTATGTGGGATGTCCTAAAGCAATGCCCAATGAGGGGGGGGATACACCATACATAAGCTGAGCGCTATCAGACATGAGGATCTTTTGCGGCCTGCAACACACTGCGCCCAAAGGCAACATCCTCCTGACTTCTAACGTCCACCTGGTAGAACCTAGTAAACGTGTGTACTGAAGACCATGTTGCGGCCTTACAGATTTGAGCCAGGGAGGCCTGGTGATGCACTGCCCATGAAGTTCCAACTGCTCTCGTGGAGTGCGCCCTAACTTTGAACGGAGGCGGTCTCCTTCTCAAGCCATAGGCTTGCATAATGACCTGTCGAATCCACTTGGCTAAAGTAGATTTTGACGCTGCCTGACCCTTTCTGGGGCCTTCCGGCAGAATAAACAAAGTATCCGTTCTGCGAATCTGAGCAGTGGCTTTTAGATAAGCTTTAACTGCTCTTACTACATCCAAAGAATGTAATAATTTTTCCTCTACTGAACTAGGTTTGGGGAAAAAAGAAGGAAGAACCACATCTTGGTTCAAATGAAACCTCGATACCACCTTAGGAAGAAAGGCTGGATGAGGACGTAACACTACTCTGTCCTTATGGATAACCAGATATGGCTCCCTACAGGACATAGCGGCTAATTCCGACACTCTTTTAGCCGAACAAATGGCTACTAGAAAAATCAATTTCCTGGTGAGAAGAACCAGGGAAACATGCTGTAATGGTTCAAATGGTTGTTTCTGTAGAACCGACAGAACCAGGTTTAAGTCCCATGGACATATGGGAATATTAACCGGAGGGCTAATACGCATCACTCCTTGTATAAAGGCTTTGACTAGTGAATGCGAAGCCAAGGGCCTCTGAAAAAATATTGACAAGGCCGAAATCTGACCCTTGATAGTACTCAAGGCAAGCTTCCTATCTACAGCCCACTGTAGGAAGTCCAGAATCCTACCTATTACGTACTTATGTGGATGCCATTTCTTGGCCTCACACCAGGCGATGTACGCCTTCCAGATTCTATAGTAGATCTGCCTGGGTACCGGCTTCCTGGCATTGATCATGGTAGATACCACAGGATTAGAGAGACCTCTCTTTTTTAGAATGTGGGCTTCAATAGCCAGACCGTCAAACCTAGGGCTGGTAAGGAAGGGTGGTACATCGGTCCTTGCGAAAGCAGGTCCGGACGATGTGGGAGGGTCCAAGGACTCCCCACAGACATTTTTACAATCTCCGCGTACCATGCTCTTCGGGGCCACGCTGGAGCCACCAGAATCACTGGTTTCTTTTCTACCCTGATTCTGCGGAGTAATCGAGGTAACAATTGTGGCGGTGGAAATGCATATATCAGCTTGAACTGATCCCAAGGGAACACTAGGGCATCCAAGCCGCAAGCTAGGGGATCCCTTGTCCAAGAGACAAACCTGTCCACCTTTGTGTTGAATCTGGATGCTAGCAGATCAACATCCGGTGTTCCCCACCGCTGACATATTGTCCGGAAAACCTCGGGGTGAAGGGACCATTCCCCTGGGCATAATTGTTGGCGACTTAGAAAGTCCGCCTTCCAATTCTCCACTCCTGGAATGAATACCACGGATATGGCTGGGACATATCTTTCTGCCCATTTCAGGATGCAATTTACTTCCCTCTGGGCTGCACGACTCCTGGTGCCACCCTGATGATTGATATATGCCACTGCCGTGGCATTGTCCGATTGAATTCTGACAGGGGACCCTTGGAGTTTGGATGTCCATGCTACTAGGGCATACCGGGCTGCTCGTATCTCTAAGAGATTGATGGGCAGGGCCTTTTCTGCATCCGACCATCTGCCCTGGAGAGACCATTGCTCCAGTACTGCTCCCCAGCCTATAAGGCTGGCATCTGTAGTGACCACCTTCCAAGAAATCGGACTGAAGGATTTCCCTTTTTCCAGATTCTGGGGAACCAACCACCAACGGAGGCTCTTGCGAACGGAAGGGGACAAGGACATTGGTAAGTCTAGGGCCTGAACTCTTTTGTTCCAGGCTGACAGTATAGCCCTTTGCAAATTCCTTGAATGGAATTGACCGTAGGGTACTGCTTCGAATGATGCCACCATTTTTCCCAGCAGCGTCATGCACAGGCGTATGGATGGCTGTCTTTTTGTACCCACTAGGTGGATCAAATCTCTCAAAGACGACACCTTTTCTTGAGGCAAGAAAATTTTTCTCTGGTCTGAATCCAGCCTTAGCCCCAAGTATTCCAGACTTTTGACTGGTTTTAGGGCTGACTTGTCTCGGTTGATAATCCAACCGTGAGATTCCAGATACTCGATTGTCTCTATCCAGATGCCTGCCCCACCCAGGCCAGAGGGCCATATCATTATCCCATTGATGAACTGTAAACCCAGACCTACTATCTCCCTGAGGCCCAACCCTTCCCCTCACCCCTTTACCAAACTTAGACATCCACCTAACCACAACAATCGCATTGGGTCACCATCATCTGCTAATAATCCACGTCCTCTTATGTCCCTAGATTCCCATCCCCATCCACGCTTGGTGCGTGACTCTCGCACCACCAAGCCCACTATCCCACCTCCCAAAATAACCAAAATAAATGAACCCCCCACCCTAAAACTACTCCCCACATCGCCAATACAATCTGACAGGGTCACAGCAGAAAATGATATACCTTCTGATTCGAACCACGAGTCAAATACTCAGCCTGTTCCCCCATCCAGTGATGGCAACACAATATCGCCATCAACATCCACTCTTGTATTCAACACTTCTGCGGCCTCTCCTTCTCCTTCTTTTTTAGTGCCCCCCCCCTCTCCTGCCCAAAAAGAAAGCTCTCCACAGAGGCAGAAGAGGGGGGAGACGCAGACACAGGGGGGAGGGAGAAGGTACGCAGACTATAAAAATTTTCAATCTTTCTAATCATACCTTATCCACACCTGAGCTAACACTGCTGGCTCGGGGCCTGACTTTCGCACCCTCAGCAATGCCAAATCCATTCACCATTTTCCTTGATCTCAATAGATTTATTAGAAACGTCACCATAAAACGTTACTATAATATGCAAGCATCCAAGAAACACAGCCAGCCCTCTAATACTGTCTTGGATGACAACAATGACAATACCATATGCTATAGTCCCACTGAAGACTCCCCTAATGATGATTCCTCCACCACCACCATTCTGGGTTCACCCGAGTTAAGGGCATTGGACCAACTAGAGGAATTATATACTGATCATCTTGTGGAAACCTTGACACAACACCTTGTCTCCTCTCCACCTACCCAACGTACTAAGTTTAGACCAAAATCTATCTTTTTCCCGACATTTGCCAAAGGCCCATTTATCCAAACCTTCTACCAGGTCATCTATGCAGACATTTTACGAATGTGCAACGAAACCACTAACAGAACCAACCCTGTATCCAATCTCACCAACGCAGAACGCAGAGCCCTAAAACTACTCACAGAGAATAGAAAACTTGTCATTAGGTCTGCAGATAAGGGTGGCGGAATTGTAGTCCAGGACCGCACCGATTATCTAATGGAGAATGCCCGACTCCTATCAGATGTTTCCACCTATAGGAAACTCCCTAGAGACCCATTACCGACTTTTTCTATCGAAGCACATAACATTGTCAATAAAGCCACTAAAGATGGTGTAATTACAGCACATGAAGCTGCATACCTAAGGCACGACTTCTATAAAAGACCCTACTTCTATCATTTACCAAAGGTACACAAAGACCAAAAAAAAAAACCCTGGCAGACCAATAGTCGCAGCAATGGAAAGCGTCACTAGCTATTTTTCCATTTATCTGGACCATTTCTTACAACCCATAGTGCAAAACCTACCTTCATATATCAAAGACAGCATCCACCTCCTCGATATGCTGCAACATTATACCTGGGAACCGACTTATCGGTGGCTCTCCCTAGATGTCGTTTCCTTGTATACTTTGATTCCCCATAACATCGGACTCATGGCCATACAAGATTACCTCAATAATGAACCTTTACTCAACTCACGTCAGACACAATTTTTAATGGATATTTTGGAATACTGCCTCACCCACAACTATTTTGAATCACAAGGAGACTTTTACATCCAGATACAAGGGACAGCTATGGGCGCTAATTTTGCCCCTAGCTATGCCAATCTAACTATGGGCTACTGGGAACAACGCCACATCCTCAACAATAACCCACACACATCTTATTTAGTCTATTATGGGCGATACATTAACGACATTATTATTATTTGGGATGGTCCAGAGTCATCTATCCCCCCATTCGTCCAGCACTGCAATGACAATGCCATGGGACTATCCTTCACCTCAGTATCTGAGAGCGAAAAACTGGCCTTTCTAGATCTAGAATTATTCCACCATAATAACACCATTTGTGCGACCAACTACACCAAACCCACCGCAGGAAACTCTTATTTGCATTATAACAGCTGCCATCACCCCCGGTGGGTAAAAAACATCCCAAAAAGCCAATTCTGCCGTCTTAAACACAACTGTACCCGCGAACAGGACTATAATACTCAGGGCCTAATTCTCAAGACTAAATTCAAAGAAAAGGGTTACCCTGACCCGATTGTAGATGAAGCCTACAAACATTATCAAACTGCCAATATACCAAACACCAAAGAGGAGTCAACCAACAAAAACACAGGAGACACTACACAACCAGTCAGATTTGTGACTCAGTTTCACAACAAATTCAAAAAAATGGAAAAAATCTTTGCAAAGCACTGGTCTATTCTTAATGAAGATCCACACCTTAAGTCCGTCCTCAGTGAAAAACCCCTAGTAACTTACAGGCGGGCCAAAAACATCAAAACCCAAATAGCCCCCGGGAAACTCAAACCACTGCGCCCTACGGCTAGTGCACCATCCATGTTCTTTGACATTAAAGGCATGTACCAATGTAAAAAACGCCTCTGCCTTACCTGTTCACACGTCACACATAGACAAAAAAACTTCACCCATAATGGAAAACTATATACCATTCCAGATTTCTATAATTGTGGCTCAGAGTACGTGATATACTGCCTCACATGCCCCTGCGGCTTGCTCTATGTAGGCCGCACCATACGAACATTGCAAAAACGTTTTGGAGAGCACCGAAATTTAGTGGAGAAGGGCTCAGATAAGCATAGTGTACCCAGACATTTCAAGCAATATCATAAACAACTCTCTATAGGACTAAAAGTAGTAGTGATTGAATCAATACCCCACACCCTCCCCACCGCTGAACGATACAAGAGACTATGCGAGAGAGAGAACTATTGGATCTATACTCTGGATACTTTATCGCCTGGAGGCCTCAATGAGGGCATAGAAATAAACATCCTGCTGTGACCCAATACCCTCCTATTGCCTTAAAAGTAAAAAAGTAAAAAAGCCATTTTCACACTACTCCCAGAAATCACCCCTATTCTACACACCCCTTTTTTTCTATATTTTTCTATAACCCCATGTACATGCATTTGTGTAGTTATTTTTGCTGTATATGTGCAGGTGTGCACACACATGTGTGTGTGTGTGTATGTGTATATGTATGCATGTGTGTATGCACCTGCGGGTGCATATCCTCATGTACTTATCAAATTAATGTATATGTATACCTTACCCTATTAATCTATATTTCCCTAATATTTTAGATTTATGCACCCATATGTTCTTGTGGGCATGCGTCCATATGAATATGTGCAGCTGATATGGATGCATGCACATAGTCCTGCGTGTATCCATTACGCACACACCCCCAGTGCCATAATCCAAGTCTATATGTATACATATTCCCCCAGCACCATAAGATTCATTCATTCATTCATTCATTCATTCATCTTTTCAGATCCTATATCATATTTCATATATCATATTTTATTTTAATTCCATTTTAATTCCATTCTAATTCCTTTTTTTATATTTCCATTTTTATATTTATACTTATTATTTATTATTTAATATATATTTTTATCTTTATTTAATTATAATTATTTTTAACGTTATCTTCTTCATTATTAGTATAATTCTGTAAAGAAACCCCTTTTTTAAAAAAACATAACCTTTTATTTCTCTATATAGATATTCTTATCATATCCCTACGATTCCTATTAAATTCCCAGTAATTGGCCGTAAGTATCAATATAGAACCAGAATATAGTTTATAGTTTGTTTTGTTTTATGTAGTGTAATTTATAGTATACAGTCTACTATGTATAATTCTTGATAACACATAAAATACACAGCCTAAGCTATTCTCTCTCTATATATATATATATATATTTTCTTGGGCTCATCCTGTGCCATTGCCTCCCTGGAGTGTCACAATCTATCAGCCCAGTATGATCCCCGCCGCACACAGCATGCCCCAGCTTGCGCGGTTACCATGGTTGCCAAAAACACAAGACAAACCCGCCCACCTATCCTCACTCTGGTATAAATTACCACACCTAAGATGGCCGCCACACTAGCCTGATGAAGGGACACGCATGTCCTGAACGCGAAGCACCTCCCGCATACCTCTGACCCGGAAGTGATGACCCCAGGACCCCACGGAGCACACACAGTCCAGATCCAAGTTTCCGGCCGGCGCTGCTCAACATCCAGTGCAGGAAGAGACACAGGATCGAGGACTCCAGCCCAACTGCCCGTGAAACCACCATCACCCCTGAGGATCTGCGGATGAAGTTCCTGTCAACCCCTGACACGTTCGATTACCACTGCTCAAATGTGAGTGTATTTTAATCTTTTAATTAAAAACTGTTTTTTACTTGCTGCATTTAGAGGGCGCCGTTCCCTTTTTCGTCTCGTGAACAACCACTTCTAGTTTTTCCACTGAGTGGTCTATCAGCAACAAGTCGTCTAGATATGCCATTATCGTTACACCTCGTGTTCTTAGATTGGCCAATAATGGGGCCAGAATTTTTGTGAACACTCTTGGTGCTGTGGCCAGACCGAAGGGTAAGGCTCTGAACTGAAAATGGCGCCCTTCTACTGCAAAGCGTAGAAATTTTTGGTGGACTGGAAAGATGGGAATGTGCAAATAAGCATCTTTGATGTCGATCGAGGCTAACCATTCCTCCCCTTGTAGGGCAGTGGCCACCGATCGGATCGACTCCATCCGGAAAGTCCTGATATGTAGGAATTTGTTTAGCCCTTTTAGATTAAAAATGGGCCTCACGTCCCCGTTTGGCTTCGGGACTGTAAAGAGGTTTGAGTAAAACCCGAACCCCCATTCTTCCAGGGGAACCTCTATAATTACTGCTTGGAGCAATAATTGATCTAGTGCCAACAGAAGGGATCCTCTCTTCTGGGGATCCCTTGGCACGTTTGACCTTATAAAATGGGAAGAAGGGGAGTCTTTTAACTCCAATTTGTATCCCAGACTTACTGCGGAGAGCACCCATCTGTCTCTGATCGTGTCCTGCCAGGTCTCTGCGAACAACTGAAGTCTTCCCCCCACCCGATTGAGTGGGGGCAACCCTTCATGCATTTGACTTTGGGGGAGGTTTTGTACCTCTCCTGACCCAGGGTTTCTTGTTACCCTGCAATTGTCCCTGATTTTTACCCTCGGGATTTGACCGAGGAGGCCGTCGGAACTGTTTCACAGCCGATGTCCTAGGGACTGGAGAAGCAGGCCTCTTAAAAGAGGGACCTCTAACTCTGTTTTTAACCGGCAAGAGTGTACTTTTACCGCTGGAAATTTTCTGGATATATTTGTCCAGGTCTTCCCCGAATAAGCGTTCACCATGAAATGGGAAGCTGACCAGCAATTTTTTACAGGGAGCTTCAGCAGACCAGTTTTTGAGCCACAGAAGCCTGCGCATATGTACTACAGACAGCGTCAGGCGGGAGGCCTGATGGATTGAATCCTTTATAGCGTCAACCGCAAAGCATAAGGCTCTAGGTAGATCAGCTAGGGCAAGAGCCTGCTGATCTGGCAAGTCCCTTAAGACCTGTTTCAACTGATCCTTCACTGCTTGGCAGACCCCAATAGCTGCCACTGCTGGTTGTGTCACCAAGCCTGCTGTAGCAAAAGCAGATTTTAATAAGGACTCCAATTTTTTATCTATTGGGTCCTTGAACATTTGGACATTATCTACTGGACATGTCAGTGATTTATTCACACAAGAGATGGCTACGTCCACTGTAGGGACCTTCCATTTTTTGATGAACTTATCCTCCATGGGATAGACCACCTGAAATCTCTTGGGAGGAGTAAATATTTTATCAGGATGTTCCCAATCCTGGTAAATGAGCCCTTCCAGTAAAGGATTGATTGGAAAGGAACAAACAGTCTGGGGAGCTTTTAGCGACCCCAACGAGGAGACAGAAGTGGATGATGGCTCCGCAAGGGGCATTTTAAATGCTGATCGGACCATGTTAGTCAGGGACTGAACCCATAATCTTTCAGCATGTGATGCTGAGAATGATTCTTCCACTGTTGATTCCTCTACAACAGAATCAACCTCGTCCTGATCCCCTTCAGGTAGGTCGATCCCTGTATGGGACTGTTGCTCCGCTAACAGGTACTCTGAGGGAGGAGACGGAGATCGGGCGCGCTTTCCCTCTGACAGGGAAGCAGCGATCAATGTTGTCAATCTCTCTTCCAACCCTCCCAGAGCTGAGGAAAAAACCTCCTCTGTTACATACACAGGAGCAGGTGAACTGAGGACAGCCACAGTACCAGGTACTCCTGAGGGTGCTCTACGGTCACTAACCTCTGATTTTTCAGGGGAGATTGGTGCAGCCGAAGCATGCCCAAGATCCTCAGAGCCCGATGGAGACCCCCTATGCTTCCTGGGATTCTTAGTCCCGGAGTTTTTAGACGGCATATTCCTAAGCCCAAAGCTGAGGTATTCCAGCCGAAATACACCACTTACTGACAATAGTCTAGCACAAATGCTGCTATAGCCAGCTCACAACACATAATTGTGCCTTTTAACATGCTGGGACGCCCGCACATGCGCAGAAGCGCTGCGGCGCGCACAGAGCGTCATCCACCAAGCTCCGCCCCCTTTTCCACTCACCTCTATATAGAGAGGCGCTCTTTTTTGAAAAGGAAAACTAGGGACAGGAGACAGGGCCATGTTTGCCGCAGGCCGGGGGATGGATGAACATTGCAACATGGCAGAGGAAGCAGTTTCCCACAAGAGAACTCACCATCTGCCTGGACTTGCTCTGATGAAAAGAAAAAAGTCCACATGACAAGAAACGTTTCACAGCGGCCTCTAGTGGATTAACACAGGTACCGCAGTCTATATATATATTTTTTTTTTTCTTGACCACTATTAAAATTATTACATTTTTTAGTAGTTACAGGCATGCACAGATATTTAGCGGGAATACCGTTAGGTAACAGGCAGAAAGACATATTAGGCTTGGGGGTTCCCTCAATAGAACCAAGTTCCTGAGGGGCCCCCACTTACCTTTTCCCCGCCGCAGGACTCTGTTTGGTCCACAGAAGCCCAAACTTCGCCTATCACGGCAGGCATTGTAATTAAACCTTCAGGGACCGGGTTCCCAAGGATTCCACTCCCCTGGACCTGTATAGCACCCTGCACAGAAAACATCTTGGTCGTGGGTATGACCAGAGCTCTGGATCCCAGGGTCCAGCTCTCCTAAGAGAAGCATTACAGGCAAAACCTTGCTCTCTCTGCAAGGCCCGGGTACCGACCGTTTAGCTATGAAGCTTTTTTTGGTCGGATCCGGAATAGCTTACTGAGGCCCAAAAGAACCTGTACGCAAGCTCAGTGAAAAACACATGTTACTTCTTGGCCAACACCTTAGACACTGCCAAAAAAGGGAGGTGCTCCCGGATGGGAGGGGCTTATATAGGGGAGGGTACTTCCGGTTTGGAAGTTGCCAGTGCCAGCACCTGAAGGTAAACTATATAACCCACATAGTAATGACTATGCCGCTCTGTGTCCCGTGATGTACGAGAAAGAAATATTATCTTGCTGGACAGATGGTCTTTCCCCTAGGTGGCTGATAGCAGAGGATGGGGATGCGGCTACGGTGTTGGAGGTGGCTCAGCTAGGGTCATATGACAGTCTTCGATTTGCCTTGTTTAGGGGCCCCAGATCTGATTTACCTTTAACACTAACAATGAAAGCCACAATCAAGGCATGGGAGACAGCGGTGAAATTGGCGTGCCCTAGTTATGGGGGGTGTCACTTCGGCCCCTACAGGGGGTCCCCGGGTTACGAACAAGATAGGGACTGTAGGTTTGTTCTTAAGTCGAATTTGTTTGTAAGTCAGAACAGTACCTTTTTTAAGTGCAGATCCAGTCTCAGAGACAGGAAGTGAAATTAAATCCATCTAATGAGGATACAGACAGCAGTAAAAACTTCAGTGGCCCTATAAATAAATAAATACAATGTAGACAGGTGTTTGGTTTAACATATTATTTATGTTTACCTATGCATGTAGATGCAGATACAGTACATGTCAATTCTTAAACATTTTCAAACACTGTACAGTACTGTACAGAACAGTACAACCTTAAACAATCATCGTAGAGGATGATGTGTTTGTTGAAGAGGATGGGACTGTTTATTATAGAATCTGATTCAGCTGCTGGACTCTTGAAGTAGACATCAAGGGATGTTTGCACAGCGCTTTTCTTTATCTCATCATAAATAGCCCTGTAGCATCTCAGGCCGTCAGTAACTGTACGATAAACTTTGGTAAGCCTCTCTGTATCAGGATCTTGCTCCTCTAACTTTGCCATTCCTGCTTTAACGAGATGAAAAGCATCAGCTAACCGTTTTGTAGAAAACTTTTTCAATGTTGGAGTTTCTAGGTCCTGGTTTTCTTCCCTAAATGCTGTCATCTGCTGCTCTAGTTCCATAAGGTCTTCATTGCTTAGTTCTTTGCCATGGGAGTCGAGTAACTCAATGATATAATTTTCACTGATGTCCAACTGCAGTTGATTACCAATAGTAACCACATCTTGCCTAGTTGTGGTGATTTCTTCATCTGTAAACTCCAGAAATTCTTTTGTGAATTGGGGGCACAAATTTTTCCAAACTCCTCTCATATTTGTTTCTTTCACTTCAGCCCAAGCATCAGCAATATTTTTAATGGCATCATAAATGTGATAATTCTTCCAGAACTCTCTTAAGGTCATCTGATCCTTTTGGGTAGCCCTGATAGCTTGTGAGAATGTCCTCCGTAAACAATAGGCCTTAAAGGAGGCTATGACTCCTTGATCCATTGGCTGAAGTAGTGATGTGGTGTTGGGGGGTAGAAATACCACCTTTACATTGGAGTGCAAGTCAGCTAAAGTGTTTGGATGTCCAGGGGCATTGTCAAGGAGAATTTTGAAGGGAATTTTTTCCCTCAAGCAATAACGTTCAACAGCAGGGACAAAATGGTTTGAAAACCAATCTTCAAAGATTGTAGCTGTAACCAAGCCTTTGCATTTGCCCTCCAAATAACAGGAAGAGATGCCTTAGTGACATTACGTAGTGCCCTGGGATTTAAGAAGTGATGCACTAACAAAGGCTTGAGCTTTAAATCCCCAGATGCATTACCCCCAAGTAATACAGTCAGCCTGTCCTTTGATGCCTTATGTCCTGTTGCACATGTTGCACATGTTTCCTCTTTTGAAATGTAGGTCCTAGCTGGCATTTTTTTCCAAAACAAGCCAGTTTCATCTACATTAAAAATTTGTTCTGGCATATAACCTTTGTTGTCAATAATAGCTTTCAATATCTTGGGAAAATCATTTGCAGCACTTACATTGGCACTTGCTGCTTCACCTTGAACTCTAATGTTATGCAAATTAGCAAAAATTCTTCATTGCAGTTATCTTCACTAGGATGGCCAGCTTTTAAATCGTTGAAAAGGCTTCGAGCCTTTTCTTGGACAAAAGTAAGATTGATAGGTATATTACGCTGATTTTGGTCTTCTATCCAAATTGTCAGCAGCCTTTCCATCTCGACAATTAAACCACTGCGTTGCTTGGTAATAATCGTAGCATGCATTGGGGTATGGCCTTTCACATGCTCCATTATTCTACCTTTATCTTTTTAAATTGTTACGATCGTTGACCGATTGTAGCCAAATGCTCTGCCAATAGATGATGGAGTTTCACCTTTTTCTGATCTTTTTATTATTTCTACTTTATTTTCCATGGTGATGGATCTTCTTTTCTTTGCTGTATCACCAGCACTTGCATCAGATTTGTTTTTCGGCATGTTGAAGACAAAAAATGTGGAATGAAGTGCACTCTAGAAAAGAAGAACAAAAAGAAAAAAAAGAGTAGCAGCCAGCCAATTTATTCTAGTAAGACTCGAACTGTATAAAAACACTCACTGTGGCGGCAAGATAGATACAGTATGCCCACTTGTTGTGCGTCCTCAGAGCCGTCCAGCACTGTGGGATCCAGTACAGTACAAAAAAACAGGGCTAAAAGAGAACAGAAGGATACAGTAGTTACATTCAGGACCAAGCAAAGATGGTATAAAAAACATAAACGATTGAATGAGAGCTCCACATAGGTAGATGACATGCTGGGACACAGGGATACATTCTATCCCTGTGTTCCAGCATGAGCTCATGTCATCTGCCTATTTTGGAGCTCTCATTCAATTGTGTGTGGTACAAGCAGGGCCGGATTTGCTCTCCCTGCCACCCCAAGGTCAGGTTCCGCGTTTTTGTTTATTTTTTTTTTTTTTTACTTTTTTATCACTTTTTTTTTATTTTTTATTTGTAGCTTGTCGTTTACTTTTTTTTATTTTTGTATAATTTTCTTATTTTTAATATAATTTTTCTTATTCTTTACTTTTTTTAATTACTTTTTTATTTTATTAATTTAGTTATTATTTCTTATTATTTTTTTATCAATTTGTTTTCACTTAACTTTATTGCTATCACACAGGAGAAAACAATTCCCTGTGTGATAGCAATTGGAGGTGACAGGTTCTCTTTATTGACCCTATCACCTCCAAAACAGTCCTAGCACTGTGCTAGATTTCCTGTCACAGTTGAGAGGGGAGGAGCACAACTGTGACACATTTTAAAAGTGATTGATGCGATCCCACCCTTAACTGTATGTTCCGCCCCTCAGTGGCCTTGTGGGAAATCCGAGTACAGTACACTGTATACAGTACATAGGCATATTACAGTACTAGGCAGCTCACCTGATGGCACAGCAGGGGGATGGATGGATGGTGAAAGCAGCAGTGTCTGCGATCCGAATCCAGGCAGGCCGGCCGCGGTGCACCTCCGCGGGGCAGCAGCGCAGGAAAGACCAGGGATCTTGGAGGCTTCACTAGGCCGCGGCCACGACGAACAGTTTTAGCGGCCTGGCAGGCCACTGGACCGTACCAGGATGATGAGGGGGGCACCTTAACTTTGCAGAAAGGCCAGGAACAGAGAAATGTCTCACTCCAGCAAGGAGAGGAGGATGGTGTCGGCTGGCAGTGACGTCACTCGGGCCCCGTTCGTAAGTGGGAGTCGTTCGCAACTCGGATGTTCGTTAGTCGGGGACCCCCTGTATATGGATGAACCCAGCCTTACCTTAGTTCTACAACCTACCGAATCCTATGATTAGGGCAGTTAAGGGAATCAAGCTGTTAAGAGACACTACAGTGGGGCAAAAAAGTATTTAGTCAGCCACCAATTGTGCAAGTTCTCCCACTTAAAAAGATGAGAGAGGCCTGTAATTGTCATAGGTATACCTCAACTATGAGAGACAAAATATGGAAACAAATTCAGACAATCACATTGTCTGATTTGGAAAGAATTTATTTGCAAATTATGGTGGAAAATAAGTATTTGGTCAATATCAAAAGTTCATCTCATTACTTTGTTATATATCCTTTGTTGGCAATGACAGAGGTCAAACGTTTTCTGTAAGTCTTCACAAGGTTGTCACACACTGTTGCTGGTATGTTGGCCCATTCCTCCATGCAGATCTCCTCTAGAGCAGTGATGTTTTGGGGCTGTCGCTGGGCAACACAGACTTTCAACTCCCTCCAAAGGTTTTCTATGGGGTTGAGATCTGGAGACTGGCTAGGCCACTTACGAAGCCACTCCTTCGTTGCCCAGGCGGTGTGTTTGGGATCAGTGTCATGCTGAAAGACCCAGCCACGTTTCATCTTCAATGCCCTTGCTGATGGGAGGAGATTTGCACTCAAAATCTCACAATACATGGCCCCATTCATTCTTTCATGTACATGGATCAGTCGTCCTGTTCCCTTTGCAGAGAAACAGCCCCAAAGCATGATGTTGCCAGATAGATGGTCTTTGTTAGTTAGGTTATTGGGCCATGTTGGCCATGTGTGGATAGTGTACGTTTGATACGTCCAATTGTTGTATGATATGTATTTGCAAAAACTAATAAATAGAATTTAAAAAAAAGAAGGAAACTAAGGGTTTCAGTTTCCCTCCTTCAAAAACAGAACAGATAGGTGAGGAGTTCTAAAGTTCCCAAAGGAAGAATTTAGTATTGTCAATATCAAGAGGAAAATCTGGAATTCCCATAAGTGGCTTCAGCAGGCCTATATATGAAGAGTTTGGAAGATCTTCAAAGAGTCCCATGTTTTTAATAATGGGGCAGATGATATGGTAGATCAGAGAGTTTAGGGTGGACAATAGGCTGCAGTCAGGGTAGGGAAAATGGGAGGAAATGTGGCAGGATTGTCATCTTAAAAGTTTCCATCCTGCTAAACCAGGATGTTGGAGGAGTGCCCAGTTTTTAAGATGTGTGGTAGTCTGTTCCAAGAGGGGTAAGTCATTTAAAGTATATAATTGTGAAAGGTCTCTAGGAATGCAGACTTGTATGCGAGCATCTCATCCTGCTGTTGAAAGACAAATTTCTATTGGAGGATTGTTGTTTCTTCTTCACGAAGGGAGACATTTAAGACTTCAGATTTAGAATTATATACTTTAAAATTATTCAACACTCCAAATCGAGTGAACTTGGATAATATGTGAGGGAAAGCAACTCTAGGATTTGAAATGTATAACAGTATATAGTCCTCATATAAACTGAGTTTATGATAAATATGCCTATAGGGATTCCCCTAATTTCTGCGTTTTTACAAATGGACACTGCTAGATGTTCTATCGCAAGTAGAAATTATTTTAGTAGTTCAAATATACAGAGGCTTGTGCAGAAGAGAAGCATCTGACATAATTTTCCCCTATGGAGTCATTGTTGAACTTAATGATCCAGAGTGTTGAGAAAACACAAACTCAGGAAAAGATAACCTTTGGTTATAGACAGAATATATAATTCATTAGTATATCAACTGAATAATGAGATGTTATATTTTTGTATTTAGTGAGAAATGGGTTACATATTTGTAATTGTTTGTTTGGTGTCAAGGATAGCGTACACAGGCTTATATTGTATTAATGATATGATTATTGAAATATCCTGGGATAAAAAAGATATAAGATACCAACTGATAGTTTATATCATGCAGTAATTTATACTGATGTGACAAAGATATAATTTACCTCTTCCTCATATTAACTTGGAAAAACAGTTCTATGATGTGGGAAAGGATGTCAGAGCTATTAGGGGAATAGTAAGAAAGAATTTATGATACTGAAAGAAGCAAGCATTTCATATCTTTATATCATCTGGATGAAGAACTGACCAGTAGCAAAAAATAATATTATTACTTAAAATGTTTCTTGGTGGAATTAATTAGTTAATTTTCTGACTTTGAACAATGCTTGTGTGTACTATATGACATATCCACTTTTATGGTTATTTCTTTATTGTTTTTTTGTTATGCTTTATTGTAAAATCAAAGGAATGGTCAAAGACATTTCCCATTTGAATGACAAATTGTAGTTACAAAATTATGTCAGATAAATGCTCTTTTTGATACAGTGCATTAAAGAGGAATTGTTATGAATTACTAGCACTTACAGTGCCTTGAAAAAGTATTCATACCCCTTCAAATTGTCCACATTTTGTCATGTTACAACCAAAAACGTAAATGTATTTGATTGGCATTTTATGTGATAGACCAACACAAAGTGGCACATAATTGTGAAGTGGAAGGAAAATGAATAATGGTTTTCCAAATTGTTTACAAATAAATATGTGAAAAATGTGGTGTGCATTTGTATTCAGTCCGCTTTACTCTGATACCCTTAACTAAAATCGAATGGAACCAATTGCCTTCAGAAGTCACCTAATTAGTAAATTAGAGTCCAATTTATTCTCAGTATAAATACGGCTATTATGTGAAGCCCTCAGAGGTTTGTTAGAGAACCTTAGTGAACAAAGAGCATCATGAAGGCCAAGGAACACATCAGACTATGAGGATCTTTTGAGCTACCTATTAGAAAGATTATATATATTGAGAAGTAGTGGTGATATATGACATCTGCTAGCACTAATCACGTCTCATAAAGCCGTGTGATAACAATATAAATTAAAAAATTACTACAGTATGCTGCGCTATCTCACTGATAATGTTCCCCAAAAATAAATTTAAAGTGCCAACACTACATTGTAAAAAAACATCCGGATAAAAACTGTGTTGATAATTAAATTAACAAAAAAATTCATATAATGCATGAAATCCTTAATTATTGTGAATAAATGTCCTGTGATAAGTGTCACACTCCACCAAAATTAATAGTTAAAAATATATACACACAATACTTGGAAATTGGAAATTGTACATAAGTGTCGTAAACGTGAATCATAAAGTGCTATATTGCATAAACAGTGACATCCTAAAAAGATAAAAGTCAGTCCAGTATGACTAATATAAAGTCCTTATTTTTATTATATATGGGGTGGGGACAGGACGGTGTAGGAGGCAGCTGGACTGCCTCACAGAGAACGGACATACGACCTCAATCCAAACCCAGCGGCTTAAAGTGGTGTTCTGGCCGAAATTACACTTTTTAAATAAAAATACCTCTATAGTACACAAGCTTAATGTATTCTAGTAAAGTTAGTCTGTAAACTGAGGTCCGTTTTGTTAGGTTATTACAGCATTTTGAATGTTTATAAACTAGAAATAGACCGTGGCCATCTTAAGTGTGGGCATCTGAAGACAGACTGTATTTCTTCCTGGATTTCATGGTTGCAGATCTCGCACATGCTCAGTGCTGCACAAGCAGTGTAATAGGTTTCAGGTCAGGTTTCCATAGCAACGGCAGTGTCAGAAGAAGTTGACACTTTTCTATGGAAACCTCTTCTCCCCTCCTCCCTGCAGTAGACAGTAAATATACTGCATGTTCAAGAAATTATATATATATATGTAGCGGGTACTTGAATTTAGGGGGAGCATCTGGGTGGTAGTGTAACCCAGGTGCTTTGATTGTTAGGAAATTCAAGGTTCCCTTTGTGAGTCTTGGAGGACTATGGTGGTGTGAAGTTCTCGCCGGCCTAAAGGTGGCGTTGTTGCCTTGGGCCGGGGTTGGGCTTGCACTGCAAGACTGTGCCTTTTTTGTCCTCCCCTGGAGCTGGTACAGCGGGGCGGGGAACCCGCTGTGACGCAAAGGGAGAGGTCTTAAAAGGGGCGGACGCCCTGACCTTAGGGGAGAGTCGGAGGACACGGCCGCACCCAGGCACCTTCAGCTTGGGTGCTGGCGTTCCGGTGTTCCAGGCCTAGGCGACCTTGGCCTAGGTGGAGCGGAGATGGAGTCCATCTCAGGCACCTTTAGCCTGGGGTGAGGTACTATGGCGGATGCCTGGAGCTCAGTACCTTCGACTGAGTTCCGCGAGGGTGGAGGAGTCCAAGGGGGCCCTAACTCCTTGGGTGCCCGTGTCTGAGTTCGTGAGGACTGGTGCGCAGTAACTTCTCCGGAGAGTCCGGCGCAGCATCGCTGGTGACGGAGAGGCCTCCACTTCTCCCTTGGACGGATTTCTTCCCCTGACAGGGGCAAAGTGAGCGAAGGTAATTCACGTTCTATATTACCTAGTCAGTGGCAGTGACTATTCACCACTGGTAACAGCACAGTGGGCAGCAGCAAGAAGGGAAAGGATTGTGCCTCGATCTGTTCCCCATTTTCCAAAGAAAAGAGATTGTTTTATTGCTTGGCAAGAAGAATAAAACTGAGTTGTACCTATTCACTGTGTGGAACTTGGGTTACTAAAGCAAAGGAGTCAGGGACGAAGGACTGGACTTGACTCTAGGACACCTACACAAAAGCCCAATCTTCTGGCCTTCACCTCTTAGTTACGGAGGACATGGGCCGTGGTGTGTCTTATCCCTCTCTCCCAGGTACCCCTAGACAACAGCTATATAACCAACAAAAGAGAGAGAGTGGGGTAGGTTCCGCTACATATATATATATATATATATATATATATATATATATATATATATGTAGCAGGGTCTCCTTTAAGACTCCCGGGACTGCATTTTCCAGAGTCCCGTTCGGCACCCAGGGTGCAATGTTGCCACCGCAGAGACTTGTGGGAGGGAGATAAAAGGAGGAGGCGTGGAGAGCTCGGCCTCTTTTGGACACCGCGCGGCTGCTGACTGGTCTTCCTGTGCGGATCTGCTGGAGTGCAGGGCTTGAAGCCTGGGGCCTTGCGCAACTTCCGAAGAGCCTTCCACCCCACTGCGTATCCTGGGTGGCATCTGACTTTGTTTCCTGCGGACATCAGTTAGATCGGGGACCTGATCGTTGCAGACGCTGTGTGCGGAGACACAGCAGGTGGAAGTCCCGGACTGGGTTCGCGTCCGGAGTGGTGAGCGAGCACTTGCTCAATTCAATAGACTGTACCGTGTTTAGGCCTATAGACTGCCTTGGCCCACCGATCGTTTGTTTGCTGTTCCACTGGAGACCAGTAGCAGGACAGGGTTAAAGGGTCTCCAGTATAGTGTTCCTTGTGACTGCCTACTTTGTGGATTACAAAATACTGTTCATCAAGTGTACCACCGAAAGTTTGCATGCGAAGAAACCCTTTATGAAAAGACTGAGGCCTCGTACACACGGCCGAGATTCTCGTTGAAAAAAACATGTTGTTTTTTTCGACGAGATTCTTGGACAAGAAACTTGTCCCGGCCGAGTGTACACACGCTCGTTTCAAAGAACCCGCGGTTCTTTGAAAGGAGCGTACGCGGTGACGTCATCGACTACGTCGAGCATGCGCTCGTCACATTCGATGCCGTCGCCGCCATCTTGGTATACCCTACGTATGCCTAGGAAGCTACCGCGCATGCGTCGAATTCATTTCGAACATGCGCGGGCTTCCGGGAGGACAGGTAAGTGTACACACACTCACTTTTCTCGTCGAGAAACATGCCGAGAAGAATCTCGACGAGAAAATAGAGAGCAGGTTCTCTATTTTCTCGTCGAGGTTTCTTGTCGGTTTTCTCGACGAGAAACCCGATAGCAGCGTACACACGACCGATTTACTCGGCAAGACCTCTCTGCCAGCAAGTTTCTTGCTGGTTCTTGCCGAGAAAATCGGTCGTGTGTACGAGGCCTGAGATTTATTCTGTGTCAGGCCTGACCAGGGAGGGGAGATAGAATATTGTTTAGTGCGCCATAGGGCGCGTAGATAGTAATAGCTGCACGTGGTGGATTACCGCGCTGTGCTATTACCGTATACTACATCTATTGCTGCAGGGCTCTGTAAGCCAGTTATATGTTATGTTTAACCCATGCCTTTTAACCTAAAGTAAAGCCGTTATACCTTACCACTTGCTATCACTGTGTTATCACTGCCCATAGTTCTTATATCTAACCTGAAGTTGGGGTGTGTGTATTACCAGGTATAGATTGCATGCAGAAAACACCCCTAGACTAACTGTGCCATAGAGACTAGATAAGATTGCCGGGGGGTTGGTGGAGCTGTACTCAGGGCCCGAAATCAAACCAGCGGCTCTCTTAACTGGGGGTAGCGCTACATATATATATATAATGTTGTGTGTGTGTGTGTGTGTATATACACACACATACACACAGCGGCTACTTTTTTCTGTACAGCTTTTCATTTAAAAGAATACTAATCTCAGCAATAAAATAAATTTATGCATCTAGATTGCATCGTCCCAGCACATCGAATCGCATGGCCCACTGCACATTGCATCGCCCCAGCACATCGAATCGCATGGCCCACTGCACATTGCATCACCCCCAGCACATCGAATCGCATGGCCCACAGCACATTGCATCACCCCCAGCACATCGAATCGCATGGCCCACAGCACATTGCATCACCCCCAGCACATCAAATCGCATCACTCACATCACATTGCATTACCCCTAGCACATCGTTTTGCATGGCCCACAGCACATTGCATCACCCCCAGCACATCGAATCGCATCACCCACAGCACATTGCATCACCCCCAGCACATCGAATCGCATGGCCCACAGCACATTGCATCACGCCCAGCACATCGAATCGCATGGCCCACAGCACATTGCATCACCCCAAGCACATCGAAATGCATTACCCCCAGAAAATTGCATCACCCCCAGCACATCGAATCGCATGGCCCACAGCACATTGCATCACCCCCAGCACATCGAATCGCATGGCCCACAGCACATTGCATCACCCCCAGCACATCAAATCGCATCACTCACAGCACATTGCATCACCCCCAGCACATCGAATCACATGGCTCACAGCACAGCGAATCGCATGGCCCACAGCACATCGAATAACATGGCCCACAGCACATTGCATCACCCCCAGCACATCGAATCACATGGCCCACAGCACATTGCATCACCCCCAGCACATCAAATCGCATGGCCAATGCACATTAAATCACCCCCAGCACATCAAATGGCATGGCCCACAGCACATTGCATCGCCCCAGCACATCGAATCGCATGGCCCACTGCACATTGCATCACCCCCAGCACATCGAATCGCATGGCCCACAGCACATTGCATCACCCCCAGCACATCGAATCGCATGGCCCACAGCACATTGCATCACCCCCAGCACATCGAAACACATTACCCACAGCACATTGCATCACCCCCAGCACATCGAATCACATGGCCCACAGCACATTGCATCACCCCCAGCACATCGAATCGCATCACTCACAGCACATTGCATCACCCCCAGCACATCGAATTGCATGGCCCACAGCACATTGCATCACCCCCAGCACATCGAATCGCATGGCCCACAGCACATTGCATCACCCCCAGCACATCGAATCACATTACCCCCAGCACATTGCTTCAACCCCAGCACATCAAATCGCATGGCCCACAGCACATTGCATCACCCCAAGCACATCAAATCGCATCACTCACAGCACATTGCATCACCCCCAGCACATCGAATTGCATGGCCCACAGCACATCGAATTGCATGGCCCACAGCACATCGAATCACATGGCCCACAGCACATTGCATCACCCCCAGCACATCGAATCGCATGGCCCACAGCACATTGCATCACCCCCAGCACATCGAATCGCATCACTCAAAGCACATTGCATCACCCCCAGCACATTGAATCGCATGACCCACAACACATCGAAACGCATGGCCCACAGCACATTGCATCACCCCCAGCACATCGAATCGCATTACCCACAGCACATCGAATTGCATGGTCCACAGCACATTGCATCACCCCCAGCACATCGAATCGCATGGCCCACAGCACATTGCATCACCCCCAGCACATCGAATTGCATGGCCCACAGCACATTGCATCACCCCCAGCACATCGAATCGCATAGCCCACTACACATTGCACCACCCCCAGCACATCGAATCGCATGGCCCACAGCACATTGCATCGCCCCAGCACATCGAATCGCATGGCCCACTGCACATTGCATCACCCCCAGCACATCGAATTGCATGGCCCACAGCACATTGCATCACCCCCAGCACATCAAATCGCATGGCCCACAGCACATTGCATCACCCCCAGCACATCGAATCGCATGGCCCACAGCACATTGCATCGCCCCAGCACATCGAATCGCATGGCCCACTGCACATTGCATCACCCCCAGCACATCGAATTGCATGGCCCACAGCACATTGCATCACCCCCAGCACATCAAAACGCATTACCCCCAGCACATTGCATCACCCCCAGCACATTGAATCGCATGACCCACAGCACATTGCATCACCCCCAGCACATCGAATCGCATCACCCACAGCACATTGCATCACCCCCAGCACATCGAATCACATGGCCCACAGCACATTGCATCACCCCCAGCACATTGAATCGCATGGCCCAGAGCACAATGCATCACCCCCAGCACATCGAATTGCATTACCCACAGCACATCGAATCGCATGGTCCACAGCACATTGTATCACCCCCAGCACATCGAATCGCATGGCCCACAGCACATTGCATCACCCCCAGCACATCGAATCGCATGGCCCACAGCACATTGCATCACCCCTAACACATTGAATCGCATGGCCCACTACACATTGCATCACCCCCAGCACATCAAAACGCATTACTCACAGCACATTGCATCACCCCCAGCACATCGAATCGCATCACCCACAGCACATTGCATCACCCCTAGCACATCGAATCGCATGGCCCACAGCACATTGCATCACCCCCAGCACATCGAATCACATGGCCCACAGCACATTGCATCACCCCCAGCACATCGAATCGCATGGCCCACAGCACATTGCATCACCCCCAGCACATCGAATCGCATCACTCAAAGCACATTGCATCACCCCCAGCACATTCGAATCGCATGGCCCACAACACATCGAAACGCATGGCCCACAGCACATTGCATCACCCCCAGCATATCGAATCGCATTACCCACAGCACATCGAATCGCATGGTCCACAGCACATTGCATCACCCCCAGCACATCGAATCGCACGGCCCACAGCACATTGCATCACCCCCAGCACATCGAATCGCATGGCCCACAGCACATTGCATCACCCCCAGCACATCGAATCGCATGGCCCACTACACATTGCATCACCCCCAGCACATCAAATCGCATGGCCCACAGCACATTGCATCGCCCCAGCACATCGAATCGCATGGCCCACTGCACATTGCATCACCCCCAGCACATCGAATTGCATGGCCCACAGCACATTGCATTACCCCAGCACATTGAAACGCATTACCCCCAGCACATTGCATCACCCCCAGCACATTGAATCGCATGACCCACAGCACATTGCATCAGTCCCCAGCACATCGAATCGCATCACCCATAGCACATTGCATCACCCCCAACACATCGAATCCCATGGCCCACAGCACATTGCATCACCCCCAGCACATCAAATCGCATGGCCCACAGCACAATGCATCACCCCCAGCACATCGAATCGCATTACCCACAGCACATCGAATCGCATGGTCCACAGCACATTGTATCACCCCCAGCACATCGAATCGCATGGCCCACAGCACATTGCATCACCCCCAGCACATCGAATCGCATGGCCCACAGCACATTGCATCACCCCCAGCACATTGAATCGCATGGCCCACTACACATTGCATCACCCCCAGCACATCGAATCGCATGGCCCACAGCACATTGCATCGCCCCAGCACATCGAATCGCATGGCCCACTGCACATTGCATCACTTTCAGCACATCGAATTGCATGGCCCACAGCACATTGCATCACCCCCAGCACATCGAAACGCATTACCCCCAGCACATTGCATCACCCCCAGCACATCGAATTGCATTACCCCCAGCACATTGCATCACCCCCAGCACATCGAATCGCATGGCCCACAGCACACTGCATCACCCCCAGCACATCGAATCGCATGGCCCACAGCACATTGCATCACCCCCAGCACATCGAATCGCATTACCCCCAGCATAATGCATCACCCCCAGCACATGGAATCGCATGGCCCACAGCACATTGCATCACCCCCAGCACATCAAATCGCATGGCCCCCAGCACATTTCATTACCCCCAGCACATCGAATCGCATTACCCACAGCACATTGCATCACCCCCAGCATATCGAATCGCATTACCCCCAGCACATTGCATCACCCCCAGCACATCGAATCGCATGGCCCACAGCACATTGCATCACCCCCAGCACATCGAATCACATGGCCCACAGCACATTGCATCACCCCCAGCACATCGAATCACATTACCCCCAGCACATTGCATCACCCCCAGCACATCGAATCGCATGGCACACAGCACATTGTATCACCCCCAGCACAGCAAATCGCATGGCCCACAGCACATTGCATCACCCCTAGCACATCAAATCGCATCACTCACAGCACATTGCATCACCCCCAGCACATCGAATTGCATGGCCCACAGCACATCGAATCGCATGGCCCACAGCACATCGAATCGCATGGCCCACAGCACATTGCATCACCCACAGCACATCGAATCACATGGCCCTCAGCACATTGCAACACCCCTAGCACATCGAATCGCATCACTCACAGCACATTGCATCACCCCCAGCACATCGAATCGTATGGCCCACAACACATCGAATCGCACGACCCACAGCACATTGCATCACCCCCAGCACATCGAATCGCATTACCCACAGCACATCAAATCGCATGGCCCACAGCACATTGCATCACCCCCAGCACATCGAATCGCATGGCCCACAGCACATTGCATCACCCCCAGCACATCGAATCGCATGGCCCACAGCACATTGCATTACCCCCAGCACATCAAATCGCATTACCCACAGCACTTTAAATCGCATGGCCCACAGCACATTGCATCACCCCCAGCACATCAAATCGCATGGCCCACAGCACATTGCATCACCCCCAGCACATCAAATCGCATGGCCCACAGCACATTGCATTACCCCAGCACATTAAATCGCATTACCCACAGCACATTGCATCACCCCCTGCACATTGAATCGCATGGCCCACAGCACATTGCATCACCCCCAGCACATCGAATCACATTACCCCCAGCACATTGCATCACCCCCAGCACATCGAATCGCATGGCCCACAGCACATCGAGTCGCATTACCCCCAGCACATTGCATTACCCCCAGCACATCGAATCGCATCACTCACAGCACAGTGCATCACCCACAGCACATTGAATCGCATGGCCCACAACACATTGAATCGCATGGCCCACAGTACATTGCATCATCCTCAGCACATCTAATCACATGGCCCACAGCACATTGCATCACCCCCAGCACATCGAATTGCATCGCCCACAGCACATTGCATCATCCCCAGCACATCGAATCGCATCACCCACAGCACATTGCATCACCCCCAGCACATCGAATCACATGGCCCACAGCACATTGCATCACCCCCAGCACATTGAATCGCATGGCCCAGAGCACAATGCATCACCCCCAGCACATCGAATTGCATTACCCACAGCACATCGAATCGCATGGTCCACAGCACATTGTATCACCCCCAGCACATCGAATCGCATGGCCCACAGCACATTGCATCACCCCCAGCACATCGAATCGCATGGCCCACAGCACATTGCATCACCCCTAACACATTGAATCGCATGGCCCACTACACATTGCATCACCCCCAGCACATCAAAACGCATTACTCACAGCACATTGCATCACCCCCAGCACATCGAATCGCATCACCCACAGCACATTGCATCACCCCTAGCACATCGAATCGCATGGCCCACAGCACATTGCATCACCCCCAGCACATCGAATCGCATGGCCCACAGCACATTGCATCACCCCCAGCACATCGAATCGCATGGCCCACAGCACATTGCATCACCCCCAGCACATCGAATCGCATCACTCAAAGCACATTGCATCACCCCCAGCACATTCGAATCGCATGGCCCACAACACATCGAAACGCATGGCCCACAGCACATTGCATCACCCCCAGCATATCGAATCGCATTACCCACAGCACATCGAATCGCATGGTCCACAGCACATTGCATCACCCCCAGCACATCGAATCGCACGGCCCACAGCACATTGCATCACCCCCAGCACATCGAATCGCATGGCCCACAGCACATTGCATCACCCCCAGCACATCGAATCGCATGGCCCACTACACATTGCATCACCCCCAGCACATCAAATCGCATGGCCCACAGCACATTGCATCGCCCCAGCACATCGAATCGCATGGCCCACTGCACATTGCATCACCCCCAGCACATCGAATTGCATGGCCCACAGCACATTGCATTACCCCAGCACATCGAAACGCATTACCCCCAGCACATTGCATCACCCCCAGCACATTGAATCGCATGACCCACAGCACATTGCATCAGTCCCCAGCACATCGAATCGCATCACCCATAGCACATTGCATCACCCCCAACACATCGAATCCCATGGCCCACAGCACATTGCATCACCCCCAGCACATCAAATCGCATGGCCCACAGCACAATGCATCACCCCCAGCACATCGAATCGCATTACCCACAGCACATCGAATCGCATGGTCCACAGCACATTGTATCACCCCCAGCACATCGAATCGCATGGCCCACAGCACATTGCATCACCCCCAGCACATCGAATCGCATGGCCCACAGCACATTGCATCACCCCCAGCACATTGAATCGCATGGCCCACTACACATTGCATCACCCCCAGCACATCGAATCGCATGGCCCACAGCACATTGCATCGCCCCAGCACATCGAATCGCATGGCCCACTGCACATTGCATCACTTTCAGCACATCGAATTGCATGGCCCACAGCACATTGCATCACCCCCAGCACATCGAAACGCATTACCCCCAGCACATTGCATCACCCCCAGCACATCGAATTGCATTACCCCCAGCACATTGCATCACCCCCAGCACATCGAATCGCATGGCCCACAGCACACTGCATCACCCCCAGCACATCGAATCGCATGGCCCACAGCACATTGCATCACCCCCAGCACATCGAATCGCATTACCCCCAGCATAATGCATCACCCCCAGCACATGGAATCGCATGGCCCACAGCACATTGCATCACCCCCAGCACATCAAATCGCATGGCCCCCAGCACATTGCATTACCCCCAGCACATCGAATCGCATTACCCACAGCACATTGCATCACCCCCAGCACATCGAATCGCATTACCCCCAGCACATTGCATCACCCCCAGCACATCGAATCGCATGGCCCACAGCACATTGCATCACCCCCAGCACATCGAATCACATGGCCCACAGCACATTGCATCACCCCCAGCACATCGAATCACATTACCCCCAGCACATTGCATCACCCCCAGCACATCGAATCGCATGGCACACAGCACATTGTATCACCCCCAGCACAGCGAATCGCATGGCCCACAGCACATTGCATCACCCCTAGCACATCAAATCGCATCACTCACAGCACATTGCATCACCCCCAGCACATCGAATTGCATGTCCCACAGCACATCGAATCGCATGGCCCACAGCACATCGAATCGCATGGCCCACAGCACATTGCATCACCCACAGCACATCGAATCACATGGCCCTCAGCACATTGCAACACCCCTAGCACATCGAATCACATCACTCACAGCACATTGCATCACCCCCAGCACATCGAATCATATGGCCCACAACACATCGAATCGCACGACCCACAGCACATTGCATCACCCCCAGCACATCGAATCGCATTACCCACAGCACATCAAATCGCATGGCCCACAGCACATTGCATCACCCCCAGCACATCGAATCGCATGGCCCACAGCACATTGCATCACCCCCAGCACATCGAATCGCATGGCCCACAGCACATTGCATTACCCCCAGCACATCAAATCGCATTACCCACAGCACTTTAAATCGCATGGCCCACAGCACATTGCATCACCCCCAGCACATCAAATCACATGGCCCACAGCACATTGCATCACCCCCAGCACATCAAATCGCATGGCCCACAGCACATTGCATTACCCCAGCACATTAAATCGCATTACCCACAGCACATTGCATCACCCCCTGCACATTGAATCGCATGGCCCACAGCACATTGCATCACCCCCAGCACATCGAATCACATTACCCCCAGCACATTGCATCACCCCCAGCACATCGAATCGCATGGCCCACAGCACATCGAGTCGCATTACCCCCAGCACATTGCATTACCCCCAGCACATCGAATCGCATCACTCACAGCACAGTGCATCACCCACAGCACATTGAATCGCATGGCCCACAACACATTGAATCGCATGGCCCACAGTACATTGCATCATCCTCAGCACATCTAATCACATGGCCCACAGCACATTGCATCACCCCCAGCACATCGAATTGCATCGCCCACAGCACATTGCATCACCCCCAGCACATCGAATCGCATGGCCCACAGCACATTGCATCACCCCCAGCACATCGAATCGCATGGCCCACAGCACATTGCATTACCCCCAGCACATCGAATCGCATTACCCACAGCACATTGCATCACCCCCAGCACATAGAATCGCATGGCCCACAGCACATTGCATCACCCCCAGCACATGAAATCACATTACCCACAGCACATTGCATCACCCTCAGCACATCGAATCGCATGGCCCACAGCACATTGCATCACCCCCAGCACATCTAATCCCATCACCCACAGCACATTGCATCACCCCCAGCACATCGAATCACATGGCCCACAGCACATTGCATCACCCCCAGCACATCGAATCGCATGGCCCACAGCACATTGCATCACCCCCAGCACATCGAATCGCATTACCCCCAGCATATTGCATCACCCCCAGCACATCGAATCGCATGGCCCACAGCACATTGCATCACCCCCAGCACATCTAATCGCATGGCCCCCAGCACATTGCATTACCCCCAGCACATTGAATCGCATTACCCACAGCACATTGCATCACCCCCAGCACATCGAATCGCATTACCCCCAGCACATTGCATCACCCAAAGCACATCGATTTGCATGGCCCACAGCACATTGCATCACCCCCAGCACATCGAATCGCATGGCCCACAGCACATTGCATCACCCCCAGCACATCGAATCGCATTACCCCCAGCAAATTGCATCACCCCCAGCACATCAAATTGCATGGCCCACAGCACATTGCATCACCCCCAGCACAGCGAATCGCATGGCCCACAGCACATTGCATCACCCCTAGCACATCAAATCGCATCACTCACAGCACATTGCATCACCCTCAGCACATCGAATCGCATGGCCCACAGCACATCGAATCGCATGGCCCACAGCAGATTGCATCACCCACAGCACATCGAATCGCATGGCCCTCAGCACATTGCATCACCCCTAGCACATCGAATCGCATCACTCACAGCACATTGCATCACCCCCAGCACATTGAATTGTATGGCCCACAACACATCGAATCGCATGGTCCACAGCACATTGCATTACCCACAGCACATCAAATCGTATGGCCCACAGCACATTGCATCATCCCCAGCACATCGAATCGCATGGCCCACAGCACATTGCATCACCCCCAGCACATCGAATCGCATGGCCCACAGCACATTGCATTACCCCCAGCACATCAAATCACATTACCCACAGCACATTGCATCACCCCCAGCACATCGAGTTACATTACCCCCAGCACATTGCATTACCCCCAGCACATCGATTCGCATGGCCCACAGCACATTGCCTCACCCCCAGCACATCGAATCGCATGGCCCACAGCACATTGCATCACCCCCAGCACATCGAATCGCATTACCCCCAGCACATTGCATCACCCCCAGCACATCGATTCGCATGGCCCACAGCACATTGCCTCACCCCCAGCACATCGAATCGCATGGCCCACAGCACATTGCATCTCCCCCAGCACATCGAATCGCATTACCCCCAGCACATTGCATCACCCCCAGCAAATGGAATTGCATGGCCCACAGCACATCAAATCGCATCACTCTTAGAACATTGCATCACCCCCAGCACATCGAATCGCATGGACCACAGCACATCGAATCGCATGGCCCACAGCACATCGAATCGCATGGCCCACAGCACATTGCATCACCCCCAGCACATCAAATCACATCACTCACAGCACATTGCATCACCCCCAGCACATCGAATCGCATCACTCACAGCACATTGCATCGCCCCCAGCACATCGAATCGCAAGGCCCACAGCAAATTGCATCACCCCCAGCACATCGAATCGCATGGCCCACAGCACATTGCATTACCCCAAGCACATCAAATTGCATTACCCACAGCACATTGCATCACCCCCAGCACATTGAATCGCATGGCCCACAGCACATTGCATCACCCCCAGCACATCAAATCGCATTACTCACAACACATTGCATCACTCCCAGCACATCGAATCGCATCACCCACAGCACATTGCATCACCCCCAGCACATCAAATCTCATTACTCACAGCACATTGCATCACCCCCAGCACAACTTGTTATCAGTATAAAAGACACCTGTCCACAACCTCAAACAGTCACACTCCAAACTCCACTATGGTGAAGACCAAAGAGCTGTCGAAGGACACCAGAAACAAAATTGTAGACCTGCACCAGGCTGGGAAGACTGAATCTGCAATAGGCAAGCAGCTTGGTGTGAAGAAATCAACTGTGGGAGCAATAATTAGAAAATGGAAGACATACAAGACCACTGATAATCTCCCTCGATCTGGGGCTCCACGCAAGATCTCACCCCTTGGGGTCAAAATGATCACAAGAACTGTGCGCAAAAATCCCAGAATCACACAGGGGGACCTAGTGAATGACCTGCAGAGAGCTGGGACCAACGTAACAAAGACTACCATCAGTAACACACTACACCGCCAGGGACTCAGATCCTGCAGTGCCAGATGTGTCCCCCTGCTAAACCAGTACATGTCCAGGCCCATCTGAGGTTTGCTAGAGAGCATTTGGATGATCCAGAAGAGGACTGGGAGAATGTCATATGGTCAGATGAAACCAAAGTAGAACTGTTTGGTAGAAACACAACTCGTCGTGTTTGGAGGAGAGAGAATGCTGAGTTGCAACCAAAGAACACCATACCTACTGTGAAGCATGGGGGGTGGAAACATCATGCTTTGGGGCTGTTTCTCTGCAAAGGGAACAGGACGACTGATCCGTGTACATGAAAGAATGAATGGGGCCATGTATCGTGAGATTTTGAGTGCAAACCTCCTCCCATCAGCAAGGGCATTGAAGATGAAATGTGTCTGGGTCTTTCAGCATGACAATGATCCCAAACACACCGCCCGTGCAATGAAGGAGTGGCTTCGTAAGAAGCATTTCAAGGTCCTGGAGTGGCCTAGCCAGTCTCCAGATCTCAACTCCATAGAAAACCTTTGGAGGGAGTTGAAAGTCCGTGTTGCCCAGCGACAGCCCCAAAACATCACTGCTCTAGAGGAGATCTGCATGGAGGAATGGGCCAACATACCAGCAACAGTGTGTGACAACCTTGTGAAGACTTACAGAACACGTTTGACCTCTGTCATTACCAACAAAGGATATATAACAAAGTATTGAGATGAACTTTTGATATTGACCAAATACTTATTTTCCACCATAATTTGCAAAAAAAAATCTTTCCAAATCAGACAATGTGATTGTCTGGATTTGTTTCCACATTTTGTCTCTCATAGTTGAGGTATACCTATGATGACAATTACAGGCCTCTCTCATCTTTTTAAGTGGGAGAACTTGCACAATTGGTGGCTGACTAAATAGTTTTTTGCCCCACTGTAGTTTCTATAACTTATAGAGAGACTATGGAGGTTACCATACTCTAGTATAAATGTAAGTTCTGAGATCCATTGCGCAGAAAGCTTCTCAATGCCATGTCATTCCACTGAGCTTAAGAATAAATCAAGCCAGCTGACATCATCTTGAGCTGAACTAATTAATGTATTACTAAAGGCAAAACTTTTTTTTAAAGTTTTGGATAGAGTGGTACTTTATTTTTTGCTGTCTGTGCCCTTAACCACTTCCCTACCGCCCATAGTCATATGACGTCCACAGATGGGATCTCCCATCCTGGGTGGACGTCATATGACGTCCTCAGCTTTGAGGGGGGATATCTGAATGATGCCTGCAGCTAGAGGCATCATTCAGATATCCTTTTCTTCTGCCGGCGATTCTGCGCACCATAAGAATGATCATCGCGGCGGTTCTGCCGCTTGATCGTTCTTATAGGCGGCGGGAGGGGACATCCCCCTCTCCCGCCGCCATCCGGTGCTTCTCTGGGCTCTCCCGTGCCATCGGGGACCCGGAGAGAATCGTCGGCGCCGGTGGTGGGTCACGTGACGAGCATAGAGATGACTGGCGACCAGATGGTCACCAGTCATCTCTATGATCGCCGGAGGCCCGGGCGCGATGTGATGACGTCACGCCCGGGTCCTCAAATGTAAACAAAGCCGCCATTGCGGCTAGTAAGTATGAGATCAGTGAAAAAAAATTCACTGATCTCATGCTTTCCAGCCTGGAGGAAAGATGTGGGGTCTTATTGACCCCGCATCTCTCAATAAAGAGGACCTGTCACACACATTCCTATTACAAGGGATGTTTACATTCCTTGTAATAGGAATAAAAGTGCTAAAAAAAAAAAAAAAAAAGAAAAAGTAAAATAAGTGTTAAAAAAAATAAAAATAAGCAAAAATTAAAATTAAAAATTAAAACGCCCCTGTCCCCGGTAGCTCACGATCAGAAGCGAACGCACACGTAAGTCCCGCCCACATATGTAAACGGCGTTCAAACCACATATGTGAGGTATCGCCGCGTGTGTTAGAGTGCGTCCAACAATTCTAGTACTAGACCTCCTCTGTAACTCTAACCTGGTAACCTGTAAAGAAAATTAAAGCGTCGCCTATGGAGATTTTAAAGTACCGAAGTTTGGCGCCATTCCATGAGTGTGCGCAATTTTAAAGCGTGACATGTTAGGTATCTATTTACCCGGCGTAACATAATCTTTCATATTTTCCCAAAAAATTGGGCTAACTTTAATGTTTTGTTATTTTTTAATTCATGAAACCATTTTTTCCCCAAAAAAAGGCGTTTGAAAAATGATTGCGCAAATATCGTGCAAGAAAAAAAGTTGCAATGACCGTCATTTTATTCCCTAGGGTGTCTGCTAAAAAAACATATATAATTTTTGGGGGTTCCGAGTAATTTTCTAGCAAAAGAATGATGATTTGCACATGTAGGAGAGAAGTGCCAGAATAGGCCTGGTATTGATGTGGTAAAAAAAGCCCGGTATGGAAGTGTTTAATAAGGAGATTATTTTCCTGTTCAACATTATGATAGAAAAAAAAAAGAAACTTCCAAATGTTGGGTTCTCCCCAGAAAAGTAATAGGAGGGGAAACCTTCCAAATGGGGACACTAGTTCTGGTGACCTGGGGGTCCCCAAGGAATTTCCTTAATTTTCTGGGATTTCCTCTCACTCCCTGTTTGGTTATGGGTCAGGAAGTGAAGGGAAATTTCCGCAATGGAACACAGGTGGCAAAAAAAAAAAAAAACTGACAGGGGTTATAACCCTCTCTTGCTTTATCCAAAATAAAAAAAATAATAAAAAGTTTTGCCTATAGTTCTATTTTAACTAAATAGTCTAGTCAAGTTTACAAATACGTGTCCACTGCCCCACCTATAACATTGCAGCAAGGAGCACTGGAAGTGCAACGCATGTTAACCACTTGACAACTGGGCACTAAATCCCCTTCGTGCCCGGACCAATTTTCAGCTTTCAGTGCTCTCACATTTTGAATGACAATTACTCAGTCATGTAATACTGTAACCTAATGATTTTTTTGTCCTTTTTTTCATACAAATAGAGCTTTCTTTTGGTGGTATTTGATCACCTCTGGGTTTTTTATTTTTTGCGCTATAAATGAAAAAACACGGAAAATTTTGAAAAAAAAACCACTTTTTTTTAGTTTATGTGATAAAATTTTGCAAATTATTAATTTTTCTTTATAAAATTTAGCCACAATTTATACTGCTACATATCTTTGGTAAAAATAACCCAAATTAGTGGATATTATTTGGTCTTTGTGAAAGTTATAGAGTCTACAAGCTGTGGTGCGGATCATAAACAATTGATCACACCTAATGTACTGGTGGCCTATCTCATTTCTTACGACCCGAACAAGCCAGCAAAGCACAAATACCCCCCAAATGACCCCTTTTTTAAAATTAGACATTCCAAGGTATTTAGTAAGATGCATCGTGAGGTTTTTGATGTTGTAATTTTTTCCCACAATTCTTTGCAAAATGAAGATTTTTTATTTTTTTTTCCACAAAATTGTCATTATAATAGGTTATTTCTCTCACATGGCATGTGTATACCACAAATGACGCCCCAAAATACATTCTGCTACTCCTCCTGAGTATGGCGATACCAAATGTGTGAGACTTTTATACAGCCTGCCCGCATACAGAGGCCCAATATTGAAATAGCACCTTCAGGCATTCTAGGAGCATAAATTACACATCTCATTTCTCAACCACCTATTACATTTTTGAAGGCCCTGGAGCACCAGGACAATGGAAACGCCCACAAAGTGACCCCAATTTGGAAAGCTAACACCCCAACGTATAATGTATGAGGCATAATGAGTCTGTTGAATGGTTCATTTTTTTCCTGAAGTTTTTGGAAATTGCGGGAAAAAAATGAAAACGCAATTTTTTTACGCAAAGTTGTCCATTTATAAGATATTGCCAACACATAGCATGTACATAGCAAAAATGACACCTCAAAATACATTCTGCTACTCCTCCTGAGTATGGCGATACCAAATGTGTGAGACTTTTATACCACATACAGAGGCCCAATATTGAAATGGCACCTTCAGGCATTCTAGGAGCATAAATTACACATCTCATTTCTCAACCACCTATTACACTTTTGAAGGCCCTGGAGCACCAGGACAATGGAAACGCCCACAAAGTGACACCATTTTGGAAAGCTAACACCCCAACGTATAATCTATGAGGCATAATGAGTCTTTTGAACGGTTCATTTTTTTTCCAGAAGTTTTTGGAAATTGCGGGAAAAAAATGAAAACGCAATTTTTTTACGCAAAGTTGTCCATTTATAAGATATTGCCAACACATAGCATGTACATAGCAAAAATGACACCCCAAAATACATTCTGCTACTCCTCCTGAGTATGGCGATACCAAATGTGTGAGACTTTTATACAACCTGGCCACATACAGAGGCCCAACATGCAAGGTACACCATCATTTGTTCTAGGGACACATAGCATGAACATACCAAGAATTACACCCCAAAATACATTCTGCTGTGCAAATGGTAAACAAAAGATTACCTGTGGTTTTAGTAGCGCAGTTTTCCACAGGAGGACAGCACTGGTCCAGGCAAGAGGCAGGGACTTGGTCAGCAAAAGCGGTGTGGTCAGTTCATCCGACAGGCAGAGGCATGATGGCATAGGTCCTACAGGCAGTTGGCAGAAGTAGGGCCTCGTTCAGGACTGAATGGGGACAGGGGTAGAGGCTTCTCCCACCCAAATCTCTTTGAAGCCTCCGAGTCTCCAGACCCTAATCTGGGAATGAGAAAAACAAAAACAATTGTTTTCTTCATCCAGAAAAACAATTCTGGAGCCCCTCACATATGTGAGACCCCTGTGTTATGAATCCCACTAGTCCACTGGCAGGGTACAAGATCAGTCCAAGAGGCAGGCAAAAAGCATGGTCAAACAGTCCAGGGTCAGTTCCAGATCAGGCAGAGGTATGTACAGAATCGTTAGGCAGAAGCGTGGTCAAATAACAGTCCAGGGTCAGTTCCAGATCAGGCAGAGGTATAAACAGAATCGTTAGGCAGAAGCGTGATCAAATAACAGTCCAGGGTCAGTTCCAGATCAGGCAGAGGTATAAACAGAATCGTTGGGCAGAAGCGTGGTCAAATAACAGTCCAGGGTCAGTTACAGAGAAAGCAGAGGCATAAGGGGTGTGAACATAAATGGCAAGAAGTGAACTAATAATTTATTTTGGTATGGTAATGGCGGAAGCAGTTGCCTATGCAGAGGCCTGGTTCTGAAGGACATTGGGCACAATGATAAATGGTGTCTCTTCTCTCTCCTCTTTTGGAGCACACCCGGCATTTTTTCTGGCGTTTTTGGCCTGTTGGTCTGGGAGGGATTTTATCTGGGAAGTGGCGCTCGGAGAGACGGCTAACGACATCGGATCTAATGTTTACTGGTGGGCTGTTCGGGTATAAAAGGGCAGTGGTGATTTCTTCCTGGAAGGAAAGGAAGGATTTGGGTCTTCTAGTGGATTTTCGATATATTACATATGAGTTGTACATGGCCAAATTGAACAAATAAATTGAAACTTTCTTATACCACTGGTATGATCTTCTTGTGGAAAGGTAGGGTTCGAGCATCTGGTCGTTGAAGTCGACACCCCCCATGAACTTATTGTAATCGTAGATGCATTTGGGTTTTTGGATCCGGCCATTCCTCCTGGTGACTTCAACAAATTCATTGTTGTGGATGGAAGAAAGCAAGTACACGTCTCTTCTGTCCCTCCACTTCACAGCCAAAATCTCCTCACTACGCAAACTCGCCGTCTCCCCTCTTCTCAATTTTTTGGTGACCAGGCTTTGAGGAAAGCCCTTCCGGTTCGTCCGTACGGTGCCGCATGCTGGAGTCTTCATTCTGTGCAAATTTCGGAACAGGGGCAAACTGGTATAAAAATTGTCCACATACAAGTGGTATCCTTTCTCTAGGAGTGGGTTTATGAGTTCCCAAACTACTTTCCCACTGGTTCCAATGTAGATTGGGCAATTAGGGGGGTTCAGTTCGGAGTCCTTCCCTTCATATATGATGAAGCCATACACATACCCAGTTTCTCTGTCGCACAATTTATACAGCTTCACCCCATAGCGGACCCTTTTGCTGGGTATAAATTGTTTTATGCCCAACCTGCCAGAAAATTTGATAAGGGACTCATCTATGCATATGTGTTTGTCTGGGGTAAACAACTGGGGGAAAGTTTCAGAAAAATAATTTAGTAGCGGCCGAATTTTATAAAGTTTATCAAAATTTGGGTCATTTCGGGGAGGGCACTGGGTATTATCATTGAAGTGTAGGAATCTCATAATCATTAGATATCTGGACCTGGGCATTACTGAGGAAAAGATGGGCATGTGATATATGGGGCGGGATGACCAATATGAACGTAATTGATTTTTTCCATTTAGTCCTATGCAGAATGTGAGGCCCAAAAAAATCCTAAACTCCTCCACTGTAAGGGCTTTCCACACGTAGGGACGGGCATAAGAGGACGTTGGGTTGCTGGTTATAAACTGTTGGGCATATAAGTTGCACTGGGCCACAATTGTTGCCAGCATGTCGTTAGTAAAAATTAAATTAAAAAAATCTATTGGGGAAAAGTTTTCTGTATCCACCTGGACTCCTGGCTGGGCAGTGAAAGGGGGAATGTTGGCTTCTCCTGAATTTGGAGGAAGCCACAAAGGGTACTGAAGGGAATAGGGAAGGCTGGCATGGGACCTAACCCTTTGGGGCTGAGGTGACACCCCACTGGTACGTGGCCTTGCTTCTCGAGGTACTGCGGTGCTGGTGGATGGCACTGCGAAGCTGGTGGATGGCACTGCCTCCTCAGCAGAACGCCTTCGTCTGGCGGGCGGGCCCTCCTCCTTTCTTCTTCTTCTTCCTCCTCCTCCTCCTCTGCCGTCTCCGTCTCCTCCGTCACTGATCCACTGCTTATGACAGGCTCGTAGTCCACGTCAGACTCATCTGAATATGCGGAGGACTCCGAATCGGAGCGCTCCCCGTTGCTCCCGTCGGCCGCAAGAATTTCATACGCCTCCTCGGCTGAGAATACTCTTTTAGCCATTTGATGAGATGGCACTGACAGGTGGCACTGATGGCAGATGGCACTGGCAGGTGGCACTGGCAGTTGGGACTGGTGGCAGATGGGACTGGTGGCAGATGGGACTGGTGGCACAGATGGCACTGGCAGGTGGCACAGATGGCACTGGCAGGTGGCTCTGGCAGGTGGCACAGATGGCACTGACTGGTGGCAGATGGGACTGGTGGCACAGATGGCACTGGCAGGTGGCACAGATGGCACTGGCAGGTGGCACTGGCAGGTGGCACAGATGGCACTGACTGGTGTCACTGGTGGCAGATGGGACTGGTGGCAGATGGGACTGGTGGCAGATGGCGGTGGCAGATGGCGGTGGCAGATGGCACTGGCAGGTGGCACTGGCAGCAGATGGCACTGGCAGGTGGCACTGGCACATGGCACTGGCAGATAGCACTGGCAGATGGCCCTGGCAGATGGCACTGGCAGATGGCCCTGGCAGGTGGAAGATGGCCCTGGCAGGTGGCACTGGTAGCAGATGGCACTGGCAGGGACTGTGGGCACTGTTTTTTACTTGTGTGTGTGTGTGTATTTTATCACTCACTATTACAAGCTGCAGCACAGATCTCTCTCTCTCCTCACACGCTGTCTCTGTGTGAGGAGAGAAAGCCGGCAATGTGAGATGATCTGATATGTTTACATTTGAGATCATCTCTCATTGGATAGTGAGATCGAGTGCTGAATGGCCTCTGTGATTGGCCATTCAGCACGATCTGTGATTGGCTGTGTCCAAGGGACACGGCCAACACAGATTTTCCCCGATGCGCGCTCGCGGGGGCGCGCAGGGGGGGGGAAAGAGGAGGACGTCCATGGACGTCCAGTCAGCACTTCGGCGCCGCAATGCAGACGTCTTTTGAGCATTGCCCGGGCGCAAACTGGTTAAACAAATACATGTCAAACAAATACAAAGAGATTTCCAAGCTCAAGTTAAATTGACTCAAACTCCCTGCACTCTGTACATTATATTCTCCTGACCTCTGCATTCTGTGTGCTACATACTCCTGACTCCTTCTTTTTATACATTACATTGTCATGCGTTAGACATTTCTGACTTCTGCATTAAGTATTCTGGGTCCCTGCACTTTGTGCTTTATATACTCCTAACCCCTGCACCTTCTGAGCTACACACTCCTGACCCCTGCACACTGTGTTATATACTCCTGACCGCTATGATGTGTACATTACATTCTCCTGTACCCTTCACTCTGTGAATTACATAATCCTGACCTCTGCACTCTGTGCAGCATGCACTCCTGATCCATTCATTCCTGACTTCTGCACACAGTGTATTACAAACTACAGACTACAGTGTGCTACATTCTCCTGACCCCTATACACTGGAAGATACACTCTCCTGACCCCTTTACCATGTGCATTAAATTCTCCTGATACATGCACTCTATATATTACATACATCTGATCCCTGAAGCCCCATACACACGACCGGTTTTCCTGCAAGGAAAACTGGCAATAGAACTTTTGGCCGGGAAAACCGGACGTGTGTATGCTTCCTCGCAGTTTTCCCCACAGGAAAACAGCTGGGAATCCCGGCGGGAAAATAGAGAACCTGCTCTCTATTTTCCCGTCGGGATTCCCGGCGTTTTTTTTCCTCCAGATTTACTACTACTTTCCTATGGGAAACACTGCGAGGCAGTGCAGATGGAGCATAAACACGGCCGGGATTCCCGGCCAAAGCTCTTATGGCAGTTTTCCTGCCGGAAAACCCGGCCGTGTGTAGGGGGAAAAAGCTACCGAGCAGGTTCTTGGCTTTCCCCTCGGTTTTCCCGGCGGACTTTTTACCATCGGGAAAACCGAGCGTGTGTACAGGGCTTTAATGTGGTATGTTACATACTTCTGACCCCTGCTATCCGAACATTGTCTTCTTCTGCATTACATTACAGTACATTTTGCACTCTGTACAATACACACTTCTGACTATTTCCCCACGTGTGTTGCACATTCCTGACCCTTCCACTTTCTGTGTTTTATACTCTGGACCCCTGGACTTTGTGCATTAGATAACATTGCTCCATACACTCTGTGCATTACATAAGCCTGACCCATGCTATCTGTACATTACATTGTCCTGCTCCCAGCACTTTGTGCAATCAGTATTCCTGACCCTTGCTCTCTGCACACTGCATAGTCCTGCATTACATCCTCCTAACTTTTGCACACTGTGCATACATTCTCATGACGCCTGAATTATGTTCTTTACATTCTGCTAACCCCTGCACTCTGTGCAATATATATCTCTGCATTCTGCAGATTACATTCTCCCAACCAAGGCATTCTTTGCATTACATATTCATGACCTTTACACTCTATACATTACATAGTCCTAAACCATGTACTCTGTGCATTACATAATCCTGACTCCTACACACTGTGAGTTACGCTCTCCTGACCCCTGTACTCTGTACATTACATTCTTCTAACACCTGCACTGACCTTAGCAGTCTGAACATTATGTTGTCCTGACCCCTGTACTTACTGACTTGTGCACTCTATGCACTATGCACTCCTAACCCTTGCACTCAGTACATAACATACTCCTGACCCCTGCTTACTGTACATTACATTGCCCTAAACACTGCACTTTGCATGTTACATACACCTAAACTCTTCACTCTGTGTGTTACACACTTCGGATCTCTGCATGCTGTACATTGCACACTTCTGACTCTTGCTCTATTGGAGTTGCACATTCCTGACCCCTGCACTCTGTAAATAAGCATTACATACTTCTGACCGCTACACTATATACATTGCACACTGCTAACTCCTGGAGTCTGCACATTGCTCATTTCTGATCCCTACACTCATTGCCTATTACGCTCCTGAGCTCTGCACCCTGTACATTACATACTTCTGACCACTGACCATTATATGCTGTGGTTGCTAAGTTGTTTCCCACTATTATTTCTCAGCCAGGGTTCAGAGTCATGATTTGCCATGGTGCTGGCGGCCAGAGCATATGTTCATTGCTTTAGTGATGCACCCTACTAGCGTGCACCACAACAATGCATGATTCTGATTCAGGGCAGGTGGCATGTGTCTCAACCAGGGTGCCCTGAACATGGAAACAAGTTTACCTTGGATCAGAGTCATGAGTTGCCATGTACAGATGGGCCCGGGCACATGTTCATTGCCATGGTGATGCACTCTACTAGCTTGCACCACAACAACGCATGACTCTGAACCAGGGCAGGTGGCATACAGGGTATTCGGGGAAAAGATGGAAGTCCACCCCCTCCACCACCTGCCCTTAGTTGCACTTACATACTCCTGACCACTGAACATTATATGCTGTGGTTGCTAAGTTGTTCCCCACTATTATTTCTCAGCCACGGTGCCCTGAACATGGGACCAAGTTTACGTTGGATCAGTCATGAGTTGCCATGGTGCGGACAGGCCAGGGCACATGTTTATTGCTATGGTGATGCACTCTACTACAAAGGGTGTTTAAGTTAAACAGGGCCTTTTGAGTTTATATAATAAAAGAACAAATTTCAAGGAGTGGAAACTGCATTTATTTTTAACATACTCCCCTGCTACATTTATACACTTATCTCAACCTTTAACTAATGCCTGGAAAGCTTCGGCATAGAAAGATTTGTCAGTACACCTGAACCATCCTAGGACAGCCTGCTTCACTTTGTCATCAGAAAGATATGTCTCTTCTGCAATTTCATGAGAGATTATGCGTAGATTAATCCAGGATTAGGTGTTCCATGCGCTGAATGTTCACAGGAATGACTACTGTGGGCTGGGAACCACCACGGCCGGAATTGTCACTGAAGGACGTACGGCCCTCTTTGAAATGTTTACATCATTCAAATGTCTTACTGCGGCTGAGTTTCTGATTGCCATACTGTGCTTGAAGTCTTCTGTAGATATCCTCGAGTTTTACGCCTTCGTTCACAAGAAACTTAATCACCATATGCTGTTCCATGCGCGCACTAACACTGTTGTCTGCCATCTTGATAGGACACACTTGCTACTGACCCCTGCGTGTAGTTCCGCTATGCTAGCATCCCTTTTTATACCTGTAAAATGAAAAGTCCCAGTCTGACTTGAACCTTCTCGTATTTTGCACCACAACAATGCATGACTCTGAACCAGGGCAGGTGGCATGCAGGGTATTCAGGAAAAGATGGAAGTCTACCTCTTACAGACCTCCCCCACCACCTGCCCTCAGTTGCACTGCTCAAGCCAAAAGGTAGGGCTCTGATGTGAAGAGTGGGCTGTGTGGTTTGGGGGCTCTGCGTTGGGGGGTCTGTATGACTGGAGGACTCTGTAATGGGGAGGCTCTGGTGTAATGGGGGGACTCTGATATGATATGAAGCTCTCATGTAAAGCACAGCCTCTAATGTAAGGGAGTGACTCTAGCATAAAGTGAGTATCTGATGTTATGGGGGGACCTCTGGTGTGATGGGGAGGGGCTTCTTATGTGAAGGGGGATTCTGGTGTGACGTTAATTTCTTCAAGTCAGTTGTGTGCATTGTCCCAGGCTCGGGTTACCCAAGTAACATTTAAGTTTCATAGACATTTTAGACAAGATTTTGCATACTTTTAAAGGGTGCTGTGATTGACTTAGGCCCCTTTCACACTACTGCGACTTTAAAGTCGCGTGATTTTACAGCGATTTCATGGCCGCGATTTTGCCGCGATTTCAGGGAATGCCTGTGTAGGTGGCATCAAAATCGGACCAAAGTAGTGCAGGGACTACTTTGAAGTCGGAACGACTTGAAGTCATACTAATATGAATGATTGTCATTGGAAATCATGGGAAACGACTTGTCATGCTACTTTGCCATCACAAATCGTGGGACAAGTCGTATAAGTGTGAAAGGGGCCTAAAGATTGAGAAAAGATGTATAAGGAAGTTTTTCTCTACAGAAGACTTAGACAAGCTGTTGATTTGTTTAAATGAAAATGCTGAGGTTTCAAGGTGTCTGTCCTTGTACCCACAAAATTAAAACATTTTGTGGGTAAAAAGACTGTAACATATGTGTGCTGGGTATGCAGTGAATAGGCTCAGGTTTTAATTAAAGCAAAACAATAAATATAAGGAGAGAGACTCCTACAACAAAGGGAGGTACCAAAGTGATCCAAGTACTATGACTAAGATAAGACTTTATTGAAAACCATTAGGCTCCATTATCACTTCAGCGTTTCCATTACCTGTGTTTTTTAAGCTTGCAGCATTTTACAAGCTTTTTTTAAAGCATTTTAGAAGTGTATTACAAGCGTTTTACAGCTTCAGGTGTTTTTTTTTAGCCAATAGAAAGCACTAGGGGGAGGAGAGGGAGAGAAAATTAGGGGTGGAGAGCTGCTATTTGAGCATTCTACGAGCGATTTACAAGCATTTTACAAGTTTTTTTTCTCAAGTCGCTTCTGAACAGGGGCCATTGAAATTAATTGGATTTTGCTTGTTGGGCGTTTTGGAGTTTCAGAGCTGAGCGTTTTACAAACTGAAAAATGCTCAGGTGTGACCAGAGACTGAATAATAGTTAAACCATGAAAAATACATTACATCACAAAAAATTAAATCTACGCCTATCATTATATAAAAATGTACAACATTGTCAAAGAGTTAAAAACATGTCCAGATGCGAAAAATGACCATGACAGAGTAGAATTTGAAATGTATCTCAAGTGCTGTGCTCAATAACACATTCCCAGCTTTAACCAAGCAATTGGCTGTAAATAAATGATGATAAGGGGATGTGACAGAGCACAGCACAGGAGATGATCGCTACACAAGTAACCAAAAAAACAAAACTGTTCCAGACAGATGGACTGGATGACAGGTTTTATTTAATCTGTTAGGACAATTTAGCCACACCCACTATTTATTGTGCACCTCATCATTATTTCCCTGAGGGTGCTCCAGATCTTTCACAATCCTAACAATGCCCACAAATTTTATTACCTTTTACATAGTTTGAAGCCCATTCAGGGCAAACAACAGTTTTTTAATGCCCTCCTTTCCAGTGACACATACTTTTCTTAACTACACCGTGAGTCCTCAAGACTGAGGATATCTAGCAATTAAAAGTACGGTAATTAGTGTTGGGGGCAGCTCAAGAGAGGAGGTGAGTATTGCAGTCAGAGCTGATTTTTTTTTCCATTTTTTCACCACTGCTGGGGAAACTGAAAAAAAAAAACATGGAGTTGGGCTTTGCAAGCAAACCTGTTGCTTTGCCCTAAATGGGAAAAACACAGGTTTGCTTTGAGATTTTGAAAAATGTAGAGGCATTCTAAAGCCTCGTACACACGGTCGGACTTCAAACAAACTTTTCCGTGGATTTTTGTCCGAAGGGAATTGGCCGGGAACACCCATAGCATACACATGGCAGGACTTTTCTGCAAACTTTCCCAAAACTTTCCCAACATCATGTTATTTTTCTGCTCTTTTCTGCTCTTTACCACCACCCTTTGCTCAACTTCTGCTATTGTTGGTTGATTTTAACATTGGTTCTGGGCATGCGTTTTTATACTTCTGGCAAAAGTCTGATGGATTTCTGTACACACGATAGGACTTTTGCACCGTAGGACTTTTTTTGCCGAAAAGTTTGTCCGTTTGCAGAGCGAACTTTTTTCCGATGAAAACCGAAAAAGTTTGTCCGATGGAGCGTACACACGGTAGGATTTTTTTGAAAACGTGCTCATTTTGAAGTTTGTTGTCAAAAAGTCCTACCGTGTGTATGGGGCTTTGGCTTCCACTGAGTTCTACCAACAAACCATTGGAGATAATTTATCTGCATTGTATAATTGCCAGCGAATGACTCCCCTACTAACTTCATTAAACCAGTAGCATCGAATAAGACACCGTAAACATTAAAAATTATTTCTCTGGGGGCTTGTCAGATTGACAAGTTGGGATTAAAATTTAACACTAAATACTGTAGTGTAAGCAAACTGTGCAATGACACCATAAAATTCTGCTGAAAAAAGCCACTTTGGACAAAGAACAGTTCTTGCAGACATACAATAAACTAGATCATCTCAATGCAATTTCTTGTAAAGCAGGTTTCATGGTAAATCTCCCAGAACAAGGATCAGCAAACGTCACTAAATGGCAATTGTTAATAAACTCCATAGGAAGCGAAAAACCTATTATATTTCAGAAGGCACGTGCCGTGATATCACATAGTGTTCATAAGCAGCATTTCCTATCCACCACAGTTCAGTGTTAGTTATAAAATTCCCTATTGTGCAATAATATAGATCCTCTGTTCTTCCCCTCTTACTCAACCCTCAGCTAATCAGGCAACATTGATTTGGGGGGGCAATGTCTGATAAATATGAGCTCAGCATGATACCAGCAGAGAAAGTAAGATCCTGCCAGGTGCTGATTGCTTGCACTCCTATGGGATACAGTATTACATTTAAAGAGATAGAGCTGAACTGTGGATGAGCCAGACCTCACCGTTAACATTTCCTGGCAAGATGCTCAGGGCTTGGGGCCACAAGAGAGGCAAATCCCTTACAGAGAAAAAGAGAGAGTTCCTTAACAGTAAATCTGGAAAATACCGTCCTTCTCTGCCATTGCTGTTTGCAGTCTGCTGCTTCAGTGCTCTTCATCTATCCTCTGGTAAGACATTACCCTTTATTTTCTTTTTTTTTGTTAAATACTGGTTATGTAGTGACCTTTCAAATTATGAACTTACAAAGCATAAATAACATTATCATGACTATTGTGTAAACGGCACCCTGAGAAACATCTTGAGACCCCTCTGGAGGTCCTAACTCATGGGTTGCATGCCCTAGGTCTAATTTAAAAATACTACTGAAACAAAGTGAGTTTCTAGTGTATTTTAGTAAGTCTACGTACATACTGTACTCTTTTTTAATGTCGGCACTAAAAGTATTATGATCTGAAAAGAACTGAGGTACGATTAGGTGTTATGAAAAATGTTAGAAACATTTTACATTCTAAAATGTTATTTAATAATACGCACATAAAACATGATTTTTCATAAATAAGGGATTATATTTCAAACATAAAAAAAATAATGAAAACACATTAGTGTTTTGAAACAGCTTTTCAAAAGTAAGGTCTACAAGCAGGGAATTTAAAAGACAATGGTATAAGTGCCATTTGCCAATTTGATGATGATAGCTGTAAGAATTAATAGAAGAAAAACATATATTAATTAAGGAAATTACAATAATTATTAATATTCTCATGTATTTTAAATTTGTTCATGTTTGCTAATAAAGTAACATTTTTATGCTTTTGTGTTTATGATTTCATTAGCTTTTTTTAGGCAGGTGACCAATAAAGATGGTTTAATTGTAGATTATATCCTGTTTCAGGGTATGGGTATATTTGCTGCAAGAAGCATGGATGATATTTGCAGTAAATGCAAATATCAAAATAGGATTTTGTAAATGTAAAAGAAGTTACTTTTGTTTGCACAATTCAAGTTTTCTTTTATGTTTGTGAATGTTTTAAAATATCCCTACTTTCCTTTCTTTTCAGGTTTCCCTCAATCGGCAACACAATATATGGCTGATATGGACATTCCAGAAAATGAGGTATTTGTTCACTTCTGTTTAGTTTTGTCATTGTGGATTGTTGGCATATTATTTAAAATATTGTAATAATTACATATACAGCAGTAATGCATACATGCCAGGAGTCACGGCATGATTTATGGAAAATGATGGAACATCACAGAAAATGTACTTAAGTGCCAAGATGAAAATGACATTTAACAATGTTTAGTAAATACAATTTACAACATGAATGTAATTTTCTTTTACCTGCATATAGGCAGGTATCTGGGAAGCCACACCACCGTTCTAAAGCACCTCTGCAAATTTTTTTTTTTATAGTGACCTCTTCAAAAATTTGTCCCTTATTGGGATATGTATATATAATATGTATATATTAATACATAAAATATTGTAAACGTACACCAGCTGACACTACAATGTGACAAAATGACCATATTACCAAATGTACCATATGTTATAATGTGTGAACATCAGTATGTCTATACTGATAGAGCAATGTATAAAGTGCATATAAACTGATGCAAGGAATGTGAAATATGTGAACATCAACACAATATAGGCAATGTATACCAATATTTAAAGTGCATCAGTGCTTATACAAATAAATCAATTAGTGCAAAATATCGTCACACAACCAAAGTGTAAGTAGAACCACAAAAAAGTGCATAAGTGCTGAAAATTAGTAGTCACAATGAAGCGAATAACCACAGGTTTGTTCAATGAAAAACAAAGTCCATCATAGTCTGCTTAAAACTGTCAACACAGTAAACCAGAATGGCATAAGATGGGAGACGGAAGATCAAAGTCTATGCCAGGAAAGAGTGGTGACGAGTGTATAACCGATGCATGATCACTCGGAAAAGTGTGTCCTCCACCTAGGGGAAGGGGTAGGTATTCTTACCAGAGACTGTGGACCCACGTGCCAGGGACAGCGAGCCAACGAAGCTAAAGATGGAAACCGGAACTCTGGTGCAGGTCACCGAAAATCCTGGCAGTGTGCACGAAAATCCCGTCCAACGTATAATCATAAATGAGGGTCATAAAGAGAAAAACGCCTCCACATGATGTTGGTCAAAAATAGATGGATGGATGGATTTATTTAAAAGCTGTACTAACATCACGAAGATGTGTACAGATAAAAAAATGTGATCACAAATTCATTATCCAATGTATGGAGCTTTTTGCTTACCAGCTCCATACATGGGATGATCCCGGGTGATCTTGCATCGGTTATACAATCGTCACCACTCTTTCCTGGCATAGATTTTGATCTTATACCATTCTGGTTTACTGTGTTGACAGTTTTAAGCAGACTATGATGGACTTTGTTTTTCATTGAACAAACCTGTGGTTATTCACTTCACTTTGACTACTAATTATCAGCACTTATGCTTTTTTTTTTTGTCGTTCTACCCACACTTTGTGTGATGATATTTTGCACTAATTGATTTATTTGTATAAGCACTGATGCAATTTTAATATTGGTATACATTGCCTATATTGTGTTGATGTTCACATATTTCACATTCCTTGCATCAGTTTATATGCACTTTATACATTGACCTATCAGTATAGACATACTGTTGTTCACACATTATAACATATGGTACAATTAGGGGTTGATTTACTAAAGGTAAATCCACTTTGCACTATAAGTGTACTGCAAGTGCACTTGGAAGTGCAGTCGCTGTAGATCTGAGGGGAAGACCTGAAATGAGGGGAAGCTCTGCTGATTTTATCAACCAATCATGTACAAGCAAAAAGTTGTTTTACATTTTCCGTGCATGTCCCCCTCAGATCTACAGCGACTGCACTTGTAGCGCAAAGTGGATTTGACTTTAGTAAATAAACCCCCACCCCCCATGTTAATTAGCGCTGCACTTTTTACTTTATATGCATATGTTAATTAGAATATGCAAATAGCAGGTAAAATGAGGAAAAAAGCAGGTTAATTTTTATGACAGTTCCACCAGCTGCTTAAATTTCTTTTCGATCCCCCACTAAACCATTTGATCACTAAGACCAAAAAAGTACCTGATGCTACGGTAAAGGGAATATATGACTTTCTTTCCTCCTATGTGACTGAGCTGTTGCATTGTAACTGGCTGCTCAAGCACCCAGTGCTGTCACATGGAGGCAGTGGAGAGTCCTCAGCACTGTGTAAGCCTCAAGTTGTACAAATGTAGCCCACAGAGATTTTCTTCTTCTTCTTTTGGCTAAGAAGCAAGAAGTTTGTCAGTGGTGGAGCTGACAATAAATAAATCTATTGCTTTTGCCTACATTGCTCACTTTAAGAAACATCTTACTGGTCGTGCTCCCTTTTCTTCCTTTATCCCTAGAGATTAGCGTTCTGCTTTAGCCAGTGGACAGCACTATTGGATCGACCACAGGTAACAACAGAAAAAAAACATTATGTATGTGTAAAATGAATCTCCTCAATATTACAAAGGGTGTTGTTATCTCTTTATCAGTTTTCTTTAGATTTTCACATAAGGGTTCTTCAAAACCAAAAAGCCATATTGAGAGCTCTTTGTAGACACGTCTATACAAAAAGTATTAATGAGGCGTTAAATTGGCTGACTGCAGCTACTATGTCTAAATCCAATCAACATGTTGGGGTTGATTTACAAAAACTGGTGCAGCTCTGCATAGAGACCAGTCAGCTTCAAGGTTTTTTGTCAAAGCTTAATTGAACAAGTTCAAGTTAAAAGCTGATTGGTTACCATGCACAGCTGCACCAAATTTTGCACTCTCCAGTTTTAGTAAATCAACCCTATTGCTACTGTCATGAATATAAGTGTATGTGTTGTACAAAGATTTATAATTCAGCATCTATATCTGACCACAGGGTGCAGATTCTAAGCTTAGATATCACAGGCCAATCAATTTGTTGTAGATTTTTTTTTTTTATATATTTGAATCCATACATTTCAGTTAACTCCATATTTCAATTGGAAAATGTGAGAAATTTGGCAGTTTATTAGATAGAATATTATACTAATGATAAGTCTGTTAATGTCCCGATTCATTATATAATGTAATGGGTAATTCTGTGTTGCTATATTTTGAATTATTTGCTCCAGGAACTAAGCGGTGACCAGTTTTCCACGCTACAGTCTTGACTACTAGTCAATTAAATAGATGATACCAGTGGCGGCTGGTGTATTTTTTTTGGGGGGGGCAGCAAACAACCATCCCCTCCCTCAAACGCCGGCACCCCCCTCTGGCTCTAATTGGTGCTTCAAAAAAACAGCCCCTCCCCGTTGGAATTAATGCACCGATGTCCTGAAAGGGGCTGGACCCATGGATAGGGAAGCGTACATATTCACCAGCACACCATGGATCGATCACATGCCTGACGAAGGGGTCCTGCGTGGCTCCGAAACGTTGCACTTTCTCTTGTGATATAATCACTTTTCATTAAAACTTTTGGACGAAAATTGTCGATCCATGGTGTGCTGGCGAATACGTATGCTTGTTTGATGTTTAGAGGACCCAACTGGTAATCGCGGCACCCACCATTTTATGAGCCATATCTACCAGGAACATGTGCGATAGGAATATTGATCAGACTGTTACCATGGATAGGGAAGGCGGCGATGGACAGGGGGGGCAGCGCCCTTAATGGACGGGCCACCCTGGATGATACAAAAGCCATTTCATATCGGTGACTAAAATACAAAATGTTCTGTTATAGAAAGTATTGTGATTGTCCTTGATGACTGATGGATTGATTGACTGATTGATCGATTGATTGATTAATAGTAGATTACAGTTTATATGAAAATACATTAGACGGCAGTAAAAGAAGACACATTTTTTACAAACATACAGTGGGGAAAATAATTATTTGACCCCCTGCATATTTTGTAAGTTTGCTTACTTACAAAGAAATGAAGGGTCTATAATTTTTATCATAGGAGTATTTTAACCACTACAATACCAGGCACTTACGCACCTTCCTGCCCAAGCCAATTTTCAGGTTTCAGCGCTGTTGCAATTTGAATGATAATTGCGCGGTCATGCTACATTGTACGCAAACAATTTTTTTATCATTTTGTTCCCACAAATAGAGCTTTCTTTTGGTGGTATTTGATCACATCTGCAATTTAAAAATTTTTTGCGCAACAAGTAAAAAAAGACAGAAAATTTGGAAAAAAATAAAGTTTTTCTTTGTTTCTGTTAATTTTTCTTCTTCAATGACAGGCACTGATATGGCTGCACTGATGGGCACTGATAAGGCGGCACCGATTTGCACCCATGAGATGGCACTGATGAGGTGGCACTGATGGGCACTGATGATGGTCACTGATAGGCGGCACTGATGGTCACTGATAGGTGACACTGATGGTCACTGATAGGCGGCACTGATGGGCACTGATAGATGGCACTGGTATGCGGCACTGGATGGGCACTCATAGGCGGCACTGATGGGCACTCATAGGCGGCACTGATGGGCACTCATAGGCGGCACTGATGGGTATTTATGGGTGGCACTGATGGGTACTTATGGGTGGCACTGATAGGTGGCACAGATGGGCACTGGTGGGCTCAGATGGGCATGGATGGGCACTGAGAGGTGGCACTGATGGACACTGATGGATGGCACTGATGATACTGATGGGTGGCATTGCTGGGCATCACTTTTATTAATTTGACCATAATGTTGTCAGTCAGTGCCCATTTGTGGGCACTGATTGGCATCTATTTTGCATATTTTTTCATTTGTAGTCACAGTCTTCAAGTGTGACAATGCGATAACCCTAACATCCAAGGCCTGAGGTGTGCCTTGGCCTGCTGGTCAGTATGCCTGAAAAGAGGGCATACCCTGAAAGTAAGAATAAGTACTATGAGTATGTATGAAGGCTGGGGGAAACGGGTGGGTGGGAACCCAGAAATGTTGACAATACCTGGCCCTGACAGAGGAGGAGGGTTAAATAGCCCTCTCAGACTCCTCCCACAAATACAGGCTAGCCTCCAGCCAGCCTTACACTTGTAGTCAGAGTCTTCAAGTGTGAAAATGCAATAACCCTAACATCCAAGGCCTGAGGTGTGCCTTGGCCTGCCTGTCAGTATGCCTGAAAAGAGGGCAAAAAATACACAAATGTAGGTGAAGAAGGGAAGGTAACAATCCGTCAAGTAGAGTAGTGCGTGCCCGGATGGCAACAGTATATGTATCCGCTATGACAGGAGAAACCCACCGACTCATGAGTTGGTGATGAGAAGGAACCCCCTATGGAACCTGTGACGCTACGCAGAACCCAACTACATGTCCCGTGAAAGATTGGATTGAGCCTAGTGCCCGACACAACCCAGACATGAGAATGAACTGCTTGTGAAAGAGGATACATAGGGGAAAGGAAGCAAGGGCTGGCCCGAGGAGCCCCTGCAAATGATGGCCGAGAAGATCAAAATACTTCAAACGGACACCAGTGAAGTAGCTTGGTGAAATGCCCCCAACCCCTGGCCTACTCATACTTGGAATGGGAAGTGAGAGGGTGAGTGCAAAAATGGACAACTGGCAGGAGTTCGCATTGCTGGATACCTGATGCATGTATGCTGGAGTAGGCGGATAAGGCCAATACGCTATGGCAATAAGCATTGTCAAACATGGAGAACCATGCCAGACCAGTGGCGGCCCGTCCATAAGGGGCGCATGGGAGCCGCCCCCCCTCCCCCAAAGCCACTAAAAAAAATAATAATAATTTTGGCCCTTTAAGAAAAAAATAAAATAAGGTCCTTTAGTGTTATGTTCGGGGCGGGGAGCCGGGTGCCGGGCACAGTGCATTATTAAAGCATCATGAAGCGTCATGCCAATGCAATGCAGGCAAGACGCTTCATTTGCAAGTTATTTTTTAGCTCTGTGGCGCTTTGCAGGGCGCCTCTAGCCAATCTCGATGGGTCCTGCTCCTCTCCAGCCACTCTCATTGGGTGGAGAGGAGGAAATAGGCGGTGATTTCCCTGGGCGGCTGTGTCACTTTCGGTTTCGGCTCTGTGGCTCCAGGACTCGTCTCGGAGGTAGGTAACATTCTTCTTCTAATACTTTATTTGTCTCATTTATTGTCTGTGTCCTGTCCAGTGTCCACCCCATCCATATACAGCACCTTGTGTTGTATGTATTCTCAGCCTGAGATTCGGACTGAGAGTGAGGGGGGAGGGAGCCGTGCTTCACCCGACAATCTGCTGGAGCCTTACACATCTCCTGTATGTGTGAGGGGCTCTGAGTACTTGCGTCCTACAGCCCTGCTTTACAGGTCTCTAATATCAATCTGTCTGTCTCTCTCTCTCTCTTTATCTATCTATGTATCTATGTATCTATGTATCTATCTATCTATCTATCTATGTATCTATGTATCTATGTATCTATCTATCTATCTATCTATCTATCTATCTATCTATCTATCTATCTATCTATCTCTATGTATCTATCTATCTATGTATTCTATCTATCTATCCATGTATGTATGTATGTATGTATGTATCTATCTATCTATCTATCTATCTATCTATCTACCCATGTATGTATGTATGTATCTATGTATGTATGTATCTATGTATCTATGTATGTATCTATGTATGTATGTATGTATGTATGTGTAGCGACCTCACCCCATCTCTTTCGTCTAGGGGTATCACACACGATAGGGTGAGATGCGCTACGGCCCAGTACAGATATTTCCTCGGGCCTGTGTGCTTCTGTCAAGGATTAAGTCCTGCTGTGCCAACACTTCCCTCTGCTCCCATTAACCAGAGTTCCACACACCGATCACAGTCCAACTCTTGTTTTATTGCATAACTCACAATAAACAGTGCTTCAGTAGCCAACTGGTTGGGACTCGATAACAGTTTGATACAAGGGGATGAGCAGGTCGAGGCACTATCCTGATTGTCAGCTAAACCACTGTGATCTCACCAGCGGTTACTATAGCCTTGGCTAGAAAGGACTTAGAACTTGAGAGTCTCTACCAGCGACTCAAGAGAACGTAGATAGGAGTACCTTCACTGCGTTGTGGCCCCTGTCAGGGGAAGATGTCCCTCCAAGGGAGTTACCGGACGCCCATCCGTCACCGGGTTGATGCTGCTCCGGACTCTCCAGATAGGTAACCTCCTCGCCTCAGACATGGGCCCCATCCACCTCAGGGACCCTCGGACTTCTCCACCCTCGCGGGACCCAGTCGAAGTCACTGGGCCCCAGGCCTCCTGGTTTAGTACCTCACCCCAGGCTGAAGGTGCCTGGGATGGACTCCAACATCATTCCGGTCAGGCCTAGGGCGCCTGGGCCAGAACTCCGAACCGCCCGCACCCAGGCCTAAGGTGCCTGGGCGCGTGATGAAGAACCTCCAGAAGAGCAAGACCTCGTGACCAGGGCGTCTCCCCCTTTTATCCCCTCCAATGACGCCACGGCAGATTCCCCGCCCTCGCCATACCATCTCCGAGAAGGGACAAAAAGGACAGCACTGCAGTGGAAAAATCTACCTCGAGCCTGCGGGCACCCGCCACCCACAGGCGAAGGAGATTATTACACCGCCCAATCCTCCACGAATACAAATGGTCCAATTACTCCCATACTTTACACACCTGGACCATACTACCACCCAGGTGTATCCCACCTAAATTTAGAGACCCCGCTACATACTCCCCCCTGTGATTTGACGCTGGTCCCCAGCGTCTGGTGCAAACCCATGTCTCCCAAGGAGTGGTGACATAAGCCTGACCCCAGAGGCTATCCCTCAAAATTTGAATCCCAAGTGTGCCAGACCTGCTCAAAGGGGAGGGGAACATAAAACAATAAAACTTTTTCATAAAACCCTCTACGCATGTACACATATACAATCCCTCCCTTTACTGTCTAATAACCCCCCCATACTCAGTAGTCTTGACAGACGAATCTCCTGCAGAAGGGAAAAAACAACACACAAGAAAAACCACATCCTGACATTCTATGTTAATTTGGAATGAATGGGTCTATCAGCCGAGAGACCCATTCGCTCCAATAAGTAAAGTGATGCAAATGTACAGACAACAGCCGTTGCGCAACACCGCCACCTAGTGACGATGCCACGGTGATGACACTTGGTGAAATCTTCAGTCTTCCTGCATCCCTACTCGGATTCTACCCCCAAAGTCTCTGTCTTTAAATTGCGAAAGAGAGAACAAACAACAGCTCTCTCATTCCTCCAAAAGAGTAAAAAAATAAATTAAAAAAAAACAAATAAAAAACTAGGGTACAGTTCGATACTCCGGCAAGAATATTTCCAGAAAGTTGCTACAGAAAAAAACACAAGTGAGTCTCTTCTCACAAGTAAAACTTTGGGTCAGGCAAGAACAAGGGCTTCAGATGCTTATCGAAAACCTCAATCGAATAGTCAGCGTCCTCTCCATCTTTCCTGCAGATGCGCACCTTGTCTGCATGGATATGGCGGCCCCACATCCAGTCTGCTCTGCAGTCTCTAAACTTTTTCGACACAGGTGGCGAACAGGACAAGTATCGCCGGGCATGAGGCACTTTAAGTTTCTCCCAAACGAACTCATCGTACCATCGCTGTCGCAGAACTTCAACCTCAAACAGCAAGTCTCTGGGCAAGTAAGGATATTCCCATCCGTACTCGTGAGCGACCCTCTGAGAAAAAAAAGAGTCGTTGCAATCGAGCCAAGGAGGCATTGTGGCCCGCTCACCTTCTCCTGGTTGAACAATGGCCTCCGGGTGCCGAGGTGCTTTCACTATCTCTGATGGCTTTTCTCTCGGTGCCCATAGTGATGCTCGCTGTTTCCCCGCCAACACAACGGGTGATACTGTGGACTGTGGAAGAGCAACCAGAGGACTAGGCTTCCTCGTAGACTCTGGGGCCTCCGCCCGGGGTGTGCTATCTCCTATAGAGATAGGCGAATCTTGGGGTGCACGTAGCATAGGTAATGGGCGTTTGTCCCAGCCCTTCTGGTGAAACAGTTCATCGATCTCACCGTCATCTCCACAGTCCGACAGTGACTCTAGGTCAGAGGTGTCATACATCTCCGCGGGAAGGTAGTCTCTAGTAGACGTGGAACTACCCTCCCTAGCGGGCTCCACCGACTGTGGACCCCCGACACCTCCAACCACCACCACAGTCCCAGCCCCTGGCTCACCTTGACCTTTTGTAGAACTGGGATGTCCAGGACTCTTCCAACCGGATCCATCCAGGAGGCCTGCACCAGGCCAACTTTTCTCTTCGGAGGTGGGAGCAGAGAATCTGTGGTGACCGAAGCAGCATCCTCAGATTTTTCTTTCTCAGTCTCCGATTGGGCAGTCACATCGCCCTGGTCAGTGCGTACGGGAACCTCCGCAAAGGCCTGGATCTCCCCTTCCGGAGTAGCGGTACCTGTGAGGCTGTTGAGGCGAAGGGCCTGGGGCCTTACTGTGGATGGCTCCACCTCGAACAAGAACTCTTTGCATGCCTCGCAACGCCCGAATGGCTTCAGGTGGACCACCAGTCCCGAACATCCGGGACAGATCACGCCGAGGGCCTCCGTGTCTCTGCAGGTGTACAGAGCCAACTGTCCTCGGGGCCTGAGTCTTATCCCTGTGTCTGTAAGGGGAGCAGCAAAGGTAGTCATCTTCGTGGGGTAGGGAACCGGAATCCATGGGGAGCTTGAGGCCATCCCGACTGTCTGCTGCTCCATCACGCACTGACCACGCGCCGAAGTCTCCACGTGAGTTCCTCCTCCTCCCACGACTTGCACGTTTTCGCGGGCTTCCATCAAACTCCGCCCACGAACTGTGTAGTCACGGGGTGCCTCATGGCGCAGTGCAGTAAAAGCCCCCACATGTAGTACGTCACACGGCTGGACTTCTCCCTCTAATCGCTCCTCCACATGGGCCTTTCCCGTCTTAGGGTCATTTCCACGACTTTGAGCAGGGATGCACTTTGGCCAATCACATGGCCGACCTGCTCGGAACTCCTCCGGGCAGAAAAGTCCAGACACAGCCATTCTTACTTCCAAAGTCAAAACACACATCATCCCGGACTCACGAGCCCCCACGTGTAGCGACCTCACCCCATCTCTTTCGTCTAGGGGTATCACACACGATAGGGTGAGATGCGCTACGGCCCATGTCCTCCCCATAGCTGTGGGTGAGGTGAAGGCCAGTACAGATATTTCCTCGGGCCTGTGTGCTTCTGTGAAGGATTAAGTCCTGCTGTGCCAACACTTCCCTCTGCTCCCATTAACCAGAGTTCCACACACCGATCACAGTCCAACTTTAGTTTTATTGCATAACTCACAATAAACAGTGCTTCAGTAGCCAACTGGTTGGGACTCGATAACAGTTTGATACAAGGGGATGAGCAGGTCGAGGCACTATCCTGATTGTCGTCTAAACCACTGTGATCTCACCAGCGGTTAGTATAGCCTTGGCTAGAAAGGACTTAGAACTTGAGAGTCTCTACCAGCGACTCAAGAGAATGTAGATAGGAGTACCTTCGCTGCGCTGTGGCCCCTGTCAGGGGAAGATGTCCCTCCAAGGGAGTTACCGGAGGCCCATCCGTCACCGGGTTGATGCTGCTCCGGACTCTCCGGACGGATAACCTCCCCGGCCTCCTCGCCTCAGACATGGGCCCCGTCCACCTCAGGGACCCTTTGGACTTCTCCACCCTTGCGGGACCCAGTCGAAGTCACTGGGCCCCAGGCCTCCTGGTTTAGTACCTCACCCCAGGCTGAAGGTGCCTGGGATGGACTCCAACATCACTCCGGTCAGGCCTAGGGCGCCTGGGCCGAAACTCCGAACCGCCCGCACCCAGGCCTAAGGTGCCTGGGCGCGTGATGAAGAACCTCCAGAAGAGCAAGACCTCGTGACCAGGCGTCTCCCCCTTTTATCCCCTCCAATGACGCCACGGCAGGTTCCCCGCCCTCGCCGTACCATCTCCGAGAAGGGACAAAAAGGACAGCACTGCAGTGGAAAAATCTACCTCGAGCCTGCGGGCACCCGCCACCCACAGGCTAAGGAGATTATTACACCGCCCAATCCTCCACGAATACAAATGGTCCAATTACTCCCATACTTTACACACTTGGACCATACTACCACCCAGGTGTATCCCACCTAAATTTAGAGACCCCGCTACATATGTATGTATCTATCTATGTATGTATGTATGTATCTATGTATGTATGTATGTATGTATATATCTATGTATGTATGTATCTATCTATCCATGTATGTATGTATGTATCTATGTATGTATGTATGTATGTATCTATGTATGTATCTATCCATGTATGTATGTATCTATCCATGTATGTATGTATGTATCTATCTATGTATGTATGTATGTATGTATGTATGTATGTATCTATCTTTGTATGTATGTATGTATCTATGTATGTATGTATGTATGTATGTATGTATCTATCCATGTATGTATGTATGTATGTATGTATGTATGTATGTATCTATCTATCTATGTATTCTATCTATGTATTCTATCTATCTATCTATCTATGTATTCTATCTATCTATCTATCTATCTATCTATCTAATATCTATCTATCTATCTATCTATCTATCTATCTATCTATCTATCTATCTATCTATCTATCTATCTATCTATCTATCTATCTATCTAAATATCTATCTATCTAACTATATATCTATCTAACTATCTATCTATCTAACTATCTATCCATGTATGTATGTATGTATGTATGTATGTATGTATGTATGTATGTATCTATTTATCTATCTATCTGTATCTGTATCTGTATATATCTATCTATCTATCTATCCTATGTATGTATCTATTTATCTATCTATCTATCTATTCTATGTATGTATGTATGTATGTATGTATCTATCTATCTATCTATCTATCTGTCTGTCTGTCTGTCTGTCGGCCTATCTGTCTATCGGCCTATCTGTCTGTCTATCTAATTCTCTATCTATCGGCATATCTGTCTGTCTATCTAATTCTCTATCTATCGGCATATCTGTCTGTCTATCTAATTCTCTATCTATCGGCATATCTGTCTGTCTATCTAATTCTCTATCTATCGGCAAATCTGTCTGTCTATCTAATTCTCTATCTATCGGCATATCTGTCTGTCTATCTAATTCTCTATCTATCGGCATATCTGTCTATCTGTCTATCTAATTCTCTATCTATCGGCATATCTGTCTATCTGTCTGTCTATCTAATTATCTATCTATCTATGTATCTGTCTCTGTCCTATCCAATCTATCCCTCTGTCTGTTTGCAGGGGGGGGTGGGGTGGGGTTGGTTTGGGTTTTGTTTGCGCCCCCCCAAAAAAAATGGAGCACCAGCCGCCACTGTGCCAGACACAGAACACTGATCCCACCTGACTCGATCGGGTCGTGCTTCAGCCTGTGGCCTGACAACCGAGTCTGAATCCTGAACCGAGGAAGGAGGGCCAGACTCCATCCCAGGGAAATAAGTCTCATGGCATGATACAGTCATGCCCAAAGTGACTGAAAGCCCCCCTTTTCCAGGAACAGGCTGGGGATCGGAAAAAATTACCGGACTGACATCCCTGAGCAGTTCTCCAGGCCACATCCTAGACAAGAGATCAGAGCCAAGAGTGGAACCCAGAATCATGATGACGTTTGCCCAAACCCACCACTTAGGCCGTCACAGGGATGTGGCTCAGCACACACCCTAAGAGACTATGAATCCCTGGGCGGTGACCAGGGCCTCTACGCAACAGGACGTCAACTGACAGAAAAAATTGATGACTGCTTCCGACCCAAGGGTGAGCCCGGTGGTGAAACGACATCTGCACCAATCAAGTAGCCCTGGCAAAGGGCAGGACTGATGGAAGTGAGTGCAAGCACAGTTGATATCGGCGTAGATGCCAATACAGCCCAACCTAAGAACACAAACTAAAGAAAATGACAGACAACCCGACATGAGAACAATAACACCCCTCTGTGCCTACCTAAGCATGATAACATGAGCAGAAATGTCAAGACCATTGCGCGTAATGAACCTGAAGACAGCCCCCCCCCTTGTGTAAGTAGTGAGTGAGCCCGAGTAACCTGCAGCGCAGACAGGTAATTAAACTGAACACTCTGGGCTGGTGTACCCACAGACCGAAACCTCAGCCCGTATGGATCGGTAGATGTGACAGATTCCGAGATGTGAGCCCTAGCTAACTAACCCAGGTACAAACATTAATGAAGATACGATGAGACATGGAAACCAAGGAAGATGAAAACAGCTACCGGAACATATGCCGTGGCTGAACAACAACGCCTCTATGAGAAACGCCAATGCTGAAACGTTGTGACCGAAAATGCTGGGGCTGCATGCTGAGGCAGAAACGCTATGACAGAAATCTTGGGGCAGAAACACAATGACAGAAATGCTGAGACTGAAACGCTGAGGCAGTAATGCAATGACAGAAATGCTGAGGTAGAAATGCAATGACAGAAATGCTGAGACTGACACGCTGAGGCAGAAATGCAATGACAGAAATGCTGGGGCAGAAACGCTGAGGCAGAAATGCAAAGACAGAAATACTGGGGCAGAATGCTATGACAGAAATGCTGAGACTGACATGCTGAGACAGAAACGTAATGACAGAAATCCTGGGGCAGAAACACAGAGACTGAACGCTGAGAAAGAAATGCTGGGGCAGAGACAAACGCTACGACGGAAATCCTGGGGCAGAGACTCTATGATGGAAATGCTGGGGGAAGAGACGCTATGACAGAAATGCCGAGACTGAACCCCGACACAGAAATGCTGGGGCAGAAACGCTATGACAGAAATGCTGGGGCTGAAACGCTATGACAGAAATGATGTGGCAGAAACGCTATGACAGAAAAAACTGGGCAGAACGCTTATGACAGAAATGCTGGGGCAGGACGCTATGACGGAAATGCTGGGGCAGGACGCTGTGACGGAAAAACTGGACAGAAACACTGTGACAGAAATGCTGGGGCAGAAACGCTGTGGCAGAACGCTGTGACAGAAATGCTGGGGCAGAACGCTGTGACAGAAATGCTGGGGCAGAACGCTGTGACAGAAATGCTGGGGCAGAACACTGTGACAGAAATGCTGGGGCAGAACGCTGTGACAGAAATGCTGGGGCAGAACGCAGTGACAGAAATGCTGGGGCAGAACACTGTGACAGAAATGCTGGGGCAGAACGCTGTGACAGAAATGCTGGGGCAGAACGCTGTGACAGAAATGCTGGGGCAGAACGCTGTGACAGAAATGCTGGGGCAGAAACGCTAATCCAGACATCCTGGGGCAGAAAACGCTCTGTCAGAAATCCTGGGGCAGAAAACGCTCTGTCAGAAATCCTGGGGCAGAAACGCTAGACCAGATATCCTGGGGCAGAAAACTCTCTGACAGAAATCCTGGGGCAGAAACGCTATGACAGACATCCTGGGGCAGAAAAATCGCTATGACAGAAATCCTGGGGCAGAAAACGCTATGACAGAAATCCTGGGGCAGAAAACGCTATGACAGAAATCCTGGGCAGAAAACGCTATGACAGAAATACTGACACTGAACGCTGAGGCAGAAATGTCATGACAGAAATGCTATGACCGAAATGCCGGGGCAGAAAGGCTATGACAGAAACGCAGCGACTGACAACGCAGCGACTGACAACGCAGCGACTGACAACGCAGAGACTGGCAACGCAGAGACTGACAACACAGAGACTGAATGCTATGACAATTGCATGTATCGCAAGGCAAACTGCCAGCCTGACCAGTGGAGACGTGGGTGGACACCTGACAGTGGGGGACAGCTAACAGTTGGGAGTGCCCAAGGACTGAAACCCCCCCCGTACCTACCAGGACTAAGTTGTGACTAAAGCGGTGGATGCCTGGGAGGCGTGCGGGGTTCCCCCCCATGATGCCCCACTTCGAGTACCGGAAGGTGAGCAGGCGGGTGAGCGCCCCCCCCCATGGAGCCAGGGTGAGAACCGGGAGGCGTGCGGGCGTCCCCTCCATGATGCACGGCGTGGGTTCCAGGGAGGTGAACTGGCGGGTGAGTGGCAAGTGGGTGGGTGGAGGATGGACGGACACCAGCATGGACGGCCCCCCTCTTGACACCAGCATAGACGGCCCCCCTCTTGACACCAGCATGGACGACCCCCCCTCTTCTCACCAGCATGGACAGCCCCCCTCTTCTCACCAGCATGGAGGGCCCCCCTCTCTATACCAGCATGGACGCCCCCCTCTCTATACCAGCATGGACGGCCCCCCCCTCTGTATACCAGCATGGACGGCCCCCCTCTTGATACTCGGAGCCCCGGGAAAGGATGAACAGCCGAGTGGACGAGCGGTGGCCTTGCAAGATGCCAGCGTGTGCCCAGAGGAGTGGGTGGGTGGATGGACAGCCCCCCCTCCCGCTCAGCGTGAGCCCGGGAAACAGACAGGGTGGAGGAGCAGGCGGCCCCGCAAAAGATGGCGGTGTGCACCTGGAGGAGTGAGTGGGTAGAGGGCGGGCGGCCCGCCTCTCTGCTGCCTGCATGAGTTCCAACATGTGTGGATGGACGGATGAGCGGGCGGGTGGCCCCCCTCTCTAAAGCCGGCATGAGCCCAGGAAAGAAGATGGATAGGAGGATGCCCAGCGTGTGCCCACAAGACTGCTGCAGCTGACCGCTGCTCTGCCAAAATCGGAAGTAACCCAGAAACGCTGACAACACCTGGCCCTGACAGAGGAGGAGGGTTAAATAGCCCTCTCAGACTCCTCCCACAAATACAGGCTAGCCTCCGGCCAGCCTTACACATGTGGATGGCCATGGTGTACATACCTGGCCATCCACATGTTGCCCCCTTCCCTGGTAGTCCTGGGCAGCATAATGGTGGTGCTGGGCGGGGATCCGAGGGGGGGCTGCGCCGATAAACAATCAGCGCAAACCCCCCTTTCAGGAGAGCCGCCGATCGGCTCTCCTCTACTCGCGTCTGTCAGACGCGAGTGAGGAAAAGCCGATCAATGGCTCTTCCTGTTTACATCGTGATCAGCCGTGATTGGACGGAGGCTCTTTACCGTGATTGGTGTAGCGGTGTGTCTGACTGACACACCGCACCACGATCACCGCGATGCAGGCCCCCCCCAGGCGCGCGGCGGCTGTTATCCTGCTGGACGTCAATCTGCTATTGACCGGGCGGGAAGTGGTTAAATGATAGAGACAGAATATCAACCAAAAATCCAGAAAAAAACACATAAAACAAATGCTATATATTGAGTTGCAGTTCAGTGAGTAAAACAAATATTTGATCCCCAAGCAAAACATGACTTGGTACTTGATGAAGAAACCCTTGTTGGCAAGCAGAGAGGTAAGACGTTTCTTGTACTTGGTGACCAGGTTTGCACACATGTCAGGAGGGATTTTGGTCCACTCTTCTTTACAGATCTTCTCTCAGGCTGGGTTCACACTAGTGCGACACGACATCTGCCCTACTTTTGGATCCGACTTTGCCCTGCGACATGAAGCCGACATATGTCCGACTTTCAATGAACGGGGATCCGACTTGGATCCCCGCCAATATCAGGCACTGTGTTTGGTATGAATCTTGAGGGGGAACTCCAGGCCAAATTTTAAATAAAAAACCGGCATGGGTTCCCCCTCCAGGAGCATACCAGGCCCTTGGGTCTGGTCTGGATTTGAAGGGGCGCCCCTACGCTGAAAAAACGGCGTGGGGGTCCCCCCCAAAATCCAAACCAGACACTTATCCGAGCACACAACCTGGCAGGCCGCAGGGGAAGAGGGGGGGACGAGAGAGCGGCCCCCCTCCCTCCTGAACCGTACCAGGCCGCATGCCCTCAACATGGGGGGGTTTGGTGCTCTGGGGCAGGGGGGCGACCTGCGGCCCCCCACCCCAGAGCACCCTGCCCCCATGTTGATGAGGACAGGGCCTCTTCCCGACAACCCTGGCCGTTGGTTGTCGGGGTCTGCGGGCGGGGGGCTTATCGGAATCCGGGAGCCCCCTTCAATAAAGGGGCCCCCGGATCCCGGCCCCCCCACCCTATGTGAATGAGTATGGGGTACATCGTACCCCTACCCATTCACCTGGTGGAAAAAAATTGCAATAAAAAAACCACACAGCTTTTTAAAGTATTTTATTGCACAGCTCCGGGGGTCTTCTTCCGACTTCGGGGGTCTCCGGTGTCGCTCTCCGGTTCTTTCTTCTGCCGGGCCACCGCTAACTTCTTTAGCTCTTTTGCTAGCGGGGTCCGGTCTTCTCCGTCGCCTTCTTCTTCTCCCGCTTCTTTCTTCTGCCGGCCCCTCTACTAACTTCTTTAGCGCTTTTGCTAGTGATGGGGCCGGTCTTCCCGTCGCCGTCGCCGTCTTCTTCTCTCTTCTCCTCCTCGATGTTGACGCATCGCTTCCTCCCGCTGTAATACTGGCTGTCCGCTCCGCTCCGCATTAATATAGGCTTCTCATGACGTCACAGTCACATGTTCCGGGGCACATGGCCCCGGAGCATGTGACTGTGACGTCATGGGAACATGTGACTGTGACGTCATGAGAAGCCTATATTAATGCGGAGCGGAGAGCCAGTATTACAGCATGAGGAAGCGACGCGTCAACATCGAGGAGGAGAAGAGAGAAGAAGAGGCGACGGGTAGACCGGCCCCTCCACTAGCAAAAGAGCTGAAGTTAGTGGGGGGGCCGGCAGAAGAAAGAAGCGGGAGAAGAACCGGAGAGCGGGAGAAGAAGAAGGCGACGGAGAAGACCGGGCCTCAGCTAGCAAAAGAGCTAAAGAAGTTAGCGGTGGCCCGGCAGAAGAAAGAACCGGAGAGCGCGGCGACGACACCGGAGACCCCTGAAGTCGGAAGAAGACCCCCGGAGCTGTGCAATAAAATACTTTAAAAAGCTATGTGGTTTTTTTATTGCAATTTTCTTCCACCAGGTGAATGGGTAGGGGTACGATGTACCCCATACTTATTCACATAGGGTGGGGGGGCCGGGATCCGGGGGCCCCCTTATTGAAGGGGGCTCCCGGATTCCGATAAGCCCCCCGCCCGCAGACCCCGACAACCAACGGCCAGGGTTGTCGGGAAGAGGCCCTGTCCTCATCAACATGGGGGCAGGGTGCTCTGGGGTGGGGGGGCCGCAGGTCGCCCCCCTGCCTAAGAGCACCAAACCCCCCATGTTGAGGGCATGCGGCCTGGTACGGTTCAGGAGGGAGGGGGGCCGCTCTCTCGTCCCCCCCTCTTCCCCTGCGGCCTGCCAGGTTGCGTGCTCGGATAAGGGTCTGGTTTGGATTTCGGGGGGACCCCCACGCCGTTTTTTCGGTGTAGGGGCGCCCCTTCAAATCCAGACCAGGCCCAAGGGCCTAGTATGCTCCTGGAGGGGGAACCCATGCCGGTTTATTTAAAATTTGGCCTGGAGTTCCCCCTCAAGAGCAGCACAGCACAAGTCGCATGGCAAAGTCGGATCATGCAAGACTGCGGTCCGACTTTGATCCGACTTCAATGATAGTCAATGGGCTGAAGTCGGATCAAAGTCGGACCACAAAGTAGTACAGGGAGCATTCTCAAAGTCGGACCGACATGTGTCGGACCAGTTAAGACGGCTCCCATAGGGAAACATTGATTTTCACACGTCATGCGACATGAGCTCCCAATGTCGGAGCGTTTGTCGCCCCAGTGTGAAACAGGCCTTAAGGTTTTTTGGCTGTCGCTTGGCAACTCGAAGTTTCAGCTACCTCCATACATTTTCTAAAGGATTAAGGTCTGGGGACTGGCTAGGCCACTCCATGACCTTGTGCTTCTTCTTGAGCCACTCCTTTGTTGCCTTGGCAGTTCAGGCTGAGGTTGACTGTCATAGTCAGCGCATTTTTCTTCCTCCAAACATGGCGAGTCGAGTTAATGTCAAAGTGCTAAATTTTGGTCTCATGTGACCATAGCACTTTCTCCCAATCCTTCTCTGAATCAACTAGTGTAGATGTTCATTGGCATGACTGTACATGCGCCTTCTTGAGGAGGGGGACGCGCTGTGTTTAAAAGAAGAAAAATTATGACTATGACCCTCAGAACACCATCCCTACAGTCAAGCACGGAGGTGGAAACATTATGTTTTGGGGCTGTTTCTCTGCTAAAGGTACAGACTGACTTTTCCACATTGAGGGGCCAATGGATGAGGACATGTATTATAAAATCTTGGATGAGAACCTTCTTCCCTTAGAACACTGAAGATGGGTCATGGATGGGTCTTTCAGCATGACAATGACCCAAAACATACCGCCGATGCGACAAAGCTTTTGGGGGGGGGTGGGGGGCTGGTACCTGTTTTTGACAGGTACCCATCCCCACTTCAGAGAGATCTCCCTGCAGCAAGATCACTCGGAAGTTCGGCCCCCTCCTCCTTCCCCTGCCGCTGGGCCATTCAGAAAGTGCAGCTCGCAACGCGCATGCGCAGTACGGAACCGGCTGTGAAGCTGAAAGGCGGTAGCACCCGAGAGCCAATGGAAACAACGGCTGTGGTGCCAACATCGCAGGATTCCAGGACAGGTAAGTGTCCTAATATTTAAAGTCAGCAGCTACAGTATGTGTAGCTGGTGACATTAAATTTTTTGCTGGAGGGGGCGGAAATCCGCTTTAAGGTCATAGAGTGGCCTGTCCAGTCTCCAGACCTTAATACTATAGAAAATTTATGGAAGGAGCTATAACTTCGAGTTGCCAAGCCACAGCCAAGGAACTTTAAGGAATTAGAGAAGAGCTGTAAAGAAGAGTGAACCAAAATCACTCCTGAGATGTGTGCAAACCTGGTCACTAACTACAAGAAACGTCTTACCTCTCTGCTTGCCAACAAGGATTTCTCCACCAAATACTAAAGCCTTGTACACACGGCCGAGAATCTCGTCGCAAAAAAAACGTTGTTTTTCTCGACGGGTTTCTTGTCAAGCTTGACGAGATTCTTGTCAAGCTTTCCTTGCATACACACTGACAATCCAAAATCTCGTCGTTGTAAAGCGCGGTCACGTACAACACGTACGACGGCAGTATAAAGGGGAAGTTCTATTCCAATGACGCCACCCCTTGGGCTACTTTTGCTGATCTCGTGTTACTGCGTGTTAGTAAAAGTTTGGGGAGAGACGATTCACGCTTTTCAGTCTTCGTGCTTTCAGTTAGTTACAGCGTGACGAATGTGCTATCTCCATTACGAACGCTAGTTTTACCAGAAGGAGCGCTCCCGTCTCATACTTGATTCTGACCATGCGCGGTTTTTGAAGACTCGGAAAAGCATACACACAAACGGTTTTCTCGTCCAAATACAGTCTGACGAGAATCAATGACGAGAAAAATGAGACTCCCGACGAGAAAAAAGAAAGCAGGTCTTCTTCTTTTCTCGTTGAGATTCTGGGCAGTTTTCTTGACGAGAAACCTGAAAGCCTCGTACACACGCACGGTTTTCTCGGCAAGAAAGCTCTCCCAACAGTTTTCTTGTCGTTTCTTGCCGAGAAAACCGGTCGTGTGTATGAGGCTTAAGTCATGTTTTGCTTGGGGATCAAATACTTGTTTTATTCACTGAAATGCAACTCAATTTATTACATTTGTATCATGGTTTTTTTTCTGGATTTTTGGTTGATATTTTGTTTCTATCATTTAAAATACACCTATGATAAAAAAAAAATATAGACCCTTTATTTCTTTGTAAGTAGGCAAACATACAAAATCTGCAGGGGGTCAAAAAATATTTTTTTTCCCTAAAAGGGTACAATGGTATGTAAAACTCATGTCTGCCATTCCCACTACTAAAATGAGTATCAGATGAACTAGGCCAGCTTTAACAGTAGGGTTGCTATCCAATAAATCGCAATCACTTATCACTGTAACTTTCCAGGAAGCATTTAGCACATCCACAGGGTATTCCCCTATTAGCTTACATTTCTGTAGAGACAAGCATTATTGATTTATCCTGGACACTCTCTGTGCCTGGACATCTACTATGTGTGCTTCTACAGATTAATGTTTGGAGCCAGTGTTCCAAAAGGAGAAACCTTAGTGTGAATCTTAACTGCATAACATAAATGTTTTACCAATTACCGTAGTTTTATTTAGGCCAAACACACCTAATGATCACATTCTTGATCACATTCTTGTAGCACATATGCTGTATGCAGTACTTAACCATTTAAGCCCCGGACCATTATGCAGCTTAAAGACCTGGCCACTTTTTGCGATTTGGCACTGCGTCGATTTAACTGACAATTGCACTGTCGTGCGACGTGGCTCCCAAACAAAATTGGCGTCCTTTTTTTCCCACAAATAGAGCTTTCTTTTGGTGGTATTTGATCACCTCTGCGATTTAAATTTTTTGCGCTATAAACAAAAATAGAGCGACAATTTTGAAAAAAATGCAATTTTTTTTACTTTTTGCTATAATAAATATCCCCAAAAAAAGATCTAAAAAAATTTTTTTTTTCCTCAGTTTAGGCCGATTTGTATTCTTCTATATATTTTTGGTAAAAAAAATCGCAATAAGCGTTTATTGATTGGTTTGCGCAAAATTTATAGCGTCTACCAAATAGGGATAGTTTTATTGCATTTTTATTAATAATTTTTTTTTCTAGTAATGGCGGCGATCAGCAATTTTTATCGTGACTGCGACATTATGGCGGACACATCTTAAAGGGGATGTACCTGTACACCCTTCTGCCCAGCCGTGCCATTCTGCCGACGTACATCGGCGTGCGGCGGTCCTTAGGTGGTTAAAGAGGAACTGTAGTCTGCTCACATAGTTAAAAAAATAAAAAATCAACACAACTTTGTTATTCTGAAGCTTCCCTCCAACAACTTTGCATATTATTTTATATATACTGCAAATCTGTACTTGTCAAATATGATGCAGAAATCTCCCTCCACTGAGTCTGGCTGCATCCGTTTTAACTATGGGCAGCTGAAGCTGCTGCCTGTTCACTTCCTGGATTTACATAGAGGCATACCTCCAGCTCTGCAGCTCTGATTGGCCCTATTATGACTAATCCCCCCGCCCTTCCTGGCAAACTCTCACAAGAGTAAGAGAGAGAGCTGTGCATGATGTCATAGGCCTAGGCTTAGGGCTTTTTTACCAGACAAGAAACAGGAAGTGGGCTGTATAAGGTATTTACTGGCAGAAAAAAAAAAGTTTTACTATCCAAAATTAAAACAACAAGGTCAGAAGCTTTAATAGATGGAAAGTTGAAAAAATTACTGAAGGTCCGCTTTAGCAGATCTATGTTTGCTGCAGTCATAAATGAATAAGTAGTATTTGTTTACTCATAATAGACCTATCCTAGATCAAATTAAATCTTCTTTCATTTGGCTCCATAGTAATTGATTGGCTCATTTGAAGAGCTGTGCTTCTCCTAATGCAGAGGGGTTTAACCACTTAACGACCGCTCACTGTATATATACGTCGGCAGAATGGCACCGACAGGCACAATCACGTAGAGCATACGTGATTGCCTTTGTACAGTTGGGGGGTCCGATCGGACCCCCCTTCTATACAGTGAGCGGTGGCTAAGTGTCCGGGAGCGTTCCGGGATGAGGGGGCAGCCATTCGTTTCTGGCCACCCCCTCACGATCGCTCCCGGCGAATGGAAATGCCCCCTCTGTCTGTGTCAGACAGAGGGAGCAGGAGGAAGTGATGTCATCTCTGGTGCGGCGCTCACATATACCGAGCGCCGTACAAGAGAAGATATCAGGTCAGTGCACACAACACTACACTGACACCAGGACACATAGGGACATAAATCGCCCCCCCAGGCCCCCCCAGATCACCCCCCCAGCCCCCAGTCACAGTGTCACTGATTGCAGTGACCATTTATTTAGTGATCACTGCAATCAGTGACATTTGTGACTGTAAAAGTGTCACCAAAGTTTAGTCTTAGGTCCAGTGTAGCCCCCTAACCCCCCCTAATAAAGGTTTAACCCCCTGATCACCCCCCAGATAACCCTTTCACCGCCTATCACCACTGTCGCTTAGCGATCATTTTTCTGATCGCTGTCTTAGCGTCAGTGATGCCGATCGGCAGCCAGTAATTTTTTTTAGGTTCGCCGCAGGTTTTTATAGCGTCAGGTACCCCAATATATTATCTAATAAAGGTTTAACCCCCTTGATCGCCCCCCAGGTAACCCTTTCACCCCCTATCACCACTGTCACTAAGCGATCGTTTTTCTAAACGCTGTCTTAGTGTCTGTGATGCAGATCGGTAGCCGGTAATTTTTTTTAGGTTCGCCGCAGGTTTTTATAGCGTCAGGTACCCCAATATATTATCTAATAAAGGTTTAACCCCCTTGATCGCCCCCCAGGTAACCCTTTCACCCCCTATCACCACTGTCGCTAAGCAATTGTTTTTCTAAACGCTGTCTTAGTGTCGGTGATGCAGATCGTAGCCAGTAATTTTTTTTAGGTTCGCCGCAGGTTTTTATAGCGTCAGGTACCCCAATATATTATCTAATAAAGGTTTACCCCCTTGATCGCCCCCCAGGTAACCCTTTCACCCCCTATCACCACTGTCACTAAGCGATCGTTTTTCTAAACGCTGTCTTAGTGTCTGTGATGCAGATCGGTAGCCGGTAATTTTTTTTAGGTTCGCCGCAGGTTTTTATAGCGTCAGGTACCCCAATATATTATCTAATAAAGGTTTAACCCCCTTGATCGCCCCCGAGGTAACCCTTTCACCCCCTATCACCACTGTCGCTAAGCAATTGTTTTTCTAAACGCTGTCTTAGTGTCGGTGATGCAGATCGTAGCCAGTAATTTTTTTTAGGTTCGCCGCATGTTTTTATAGCGTCAGGTACCCCAATATATTATCTAATAAAGGTTTAACCCCCTTGATCGCCCCCCAGGTAACCCTTTCACCCCCATCACCACTGTCGCTAAGCAATCGTTTTTCTAAACGCTGTCTTAGTGTCGGTGATGCAGATCGGTAGCTGGTAATTTTTTTTAGGTTCGCCGCAGGTTTTTATAGCGTCAGGTACCCCCATATATTATCTAATAAAGGTTTTAACCCCCTGATTGCCCCTAGTTAACCCTTTCACCAGTGATCACCATATAAGTGTTACGGGTGACACTGGTTAGTTAGTTTGCTTTTTATAGTGTCAGGGCACCCGCCGTGTATATAACCCAATAAAGGTTTAACCCCCTGATCGCCCGGCGGGTGATATCAATTAGGTTTTAGTGTCAGAGAGGGTCTGAGTCACACCCCAGGCAGCGTCAGGTTAGTGCCAGTAACGCTGACACCCACGCGTGAAGCATACACCCCCCTTAGTGGTATAGTATCTGAACAGATCAATATCTGATCTGATCTATACAAGCGTCCCCAGCAGTTTAGGGTTCCCAAAAACGCAGTGTTAGCGGGATCAGCCCAGATACCTACTGGCACCTGCGTTTTGCCCCTCCGTCCAGCCCAGGCCACCCAAGTGCAGTATCGATCGATCACTGTCACTTACAAAACAAAAACACACATAACTGCAGCGTTCGCAGAGACAGGCCTGATCCCTGCGACTCCAGTGCTGTAGGAGGTGATTTCACCACCACAGTTAAAAAAAAAAAGCAAATATGCCGAAGCATTGGGGCAGCAGGGGCGGAGGAGCGATTTTGCTCCTAATGCCGCGTACATACGGTCGAAATTCCGACAGAGGCTTGCCCGTGGAAAAGTCCGACCATGTGTGTGCGGCATAACTTTTTTGCGGGAGGATGCCCCCATGCTTCGGCATATATAAATGGTGCGTGTATGCCCATCATTGGAAGTGGGTGGATGAAGGGCGGTATTCTAATGGTGGGCATACCCACCGATCAATCTCTTTTTTCGTTCAGCCAACTGGCTGCATGAAATAAAAAGATTACAATACATGTCCAACAAGGACCAGCAACGTACTGGTATGTTGCTGGACTTTGAATGTTTATACCAGAATGATGCCTGCAGGTTTAGGTATCATCTTGGTATCATTCTTTTCAGCCTGCGGCCGGCTTTCATGTAAAAGCAATCCTAGCGGCTAATTAGCCTCTGGACTGCTTTTACAAGCAGTGGGAGGGAATGCCCCCCCCGGATATAAAAAGCGCCATTGGGAAATTGGGAAAACATTTTATCACACCGATCTTGGTGTGGTCAGATGCTTTGAGGGCAGAGGAAAAATCTAGGGTCTAGAAGACCCCAGTTTTTTCAAAAAAAGAGTACCTGTCACTACCTATTGCTATCATAGGGGATATTTACATTCCCTGAGATAACAATAAAAATGATAAAAAAAAAAAAATACTTGGAAGGAACAATTTAAAAATAAAAGAAAAAAGCAAAATTAATAATAAAAAAAAAAGAAAAAAAAAAAAAAGCACCCCTGTCCTGCCCTGCTCTTGCCCAATGGCGAACGCAAGCGTCGGTCTGGCGTCATATGTAAACAGCAATTGCACCATGCATGTGAGGTATCACCGCAAAGGTCAGATCGAGGGCAATCATTTTAGCAGTAGACCTCCTCTGTAAATCTACTGGGGTAACCTGTAAAGGCTTTTAAAGGCTTTTAAAAATGTATGTAGTTTGTCGCCAATGCGCGTTTGTGCGAAATTTTAAAGCATGTCGTGTTTGGTATCTATGTACTCGGCCTAAGATCATCTTTTTTATTTCATCAAACATTTGGGCAATATAGTGTGTTTTAGTGCATTAAAATTAAAAAAAGTGTATTTTTTAACCCAAAAAATGCGTTTGAAAAATCGCTGCGCAAATACTGTGTAGAAAAAAAAAATGCAACACCCACCATTTTAATCTGTAGGGCCTTTGCTTTAAAAATATATATAATGTTTGGGGGTTCAACATAATTTTCTTGCAAAAAAAAAAATGTTTTCATGTAAACAAAAAGTGTCAAAAAGGGCTTTGTCTTCAAGTGGTTAGAAGAGTGGATGTAAGCTTCCTAATGTTGTGTATAAAATGCCAGAACAGTTCAAAACCCCCCCAAATGACCCCATTTTGGAAAGTAGACACCCCAAGCTATATACTGAGAGGCATGTCGAGTCCATGGAATATTTTATATGTTGACACAAGTTGCGGAAAAACGACAATTTTTTTTTTTTTGGCACAAAGTTGTCACTAAATGATATATTGCTCAAACATGCCATGGGCATATGTGGAATTACACCCCAAAATACATTCTGTTGCTTCTCCTGAGTACGGGGATACCACATGTGTGAGACTTTTTGGGAGCCTAGCCACGTACGGGACCCCAAAAACCAAGCACCGCCTTCAGGCTTTCTAAGGGTGTAAATTTTTGATTTCACTTCTCACTGCCTATCACAGTTTCGGAGGCCATGGAATGCCCAGATAGCACAAAACCCCCCCAAATGACCCCATTTTGGAAAGTAGACACCCCAAGCTATTTGCTGAGAGGTATTGTGAGTATTTTGCAGATCTCGCTTTTTGTCACAAAGTTTTGAACATTGAAAAAAAATATATATATATATATATTTTCTTTCTTCATTTTCAAAAACAAATGAGAGCTGTAAAATACTCGCCATTCCTCTCAGCAAATAGCTTGGGGTGTCTATATTCCAAAATGGGGTAATTTGGGGGGGTTTTGTGCGATTTTGGCATTTTATGGCCTTCGAAACTGTGATAGGTAGTGAGGAGTGAAATCAAAAATTTGTGCCTAGAAATCCTGAAGGCGGTGCTTGGTTTTCGGGGTCCCGTACGCGGCTAGGCTCCTAAAAAGTCCCACACATGTGGTATCCCCGTACTCAGGAGAAGCAGAAAAATGTATTTTGGGGTGTAATTCCACATATAACCATGGCATGTGTGAGCAATATATCATTTAGTGACAACTTTTTGTAATTTTTTTTTTTTTTTGTCATTATTCAATCACTTGGGACAAAAAAATATATATTCAATGGGCTCAACAGGCCTCTCAGCAATTTCCTTGGGGTGTCCACTTTCTAAAATGGGGTCATTTGGGGGGGTTTTGTGCTATTTTGGCATTTTATGGCCTTCGAAACTGTGATAGGTAGTGAGGAGTGAAATCAAAAATTTGCGCCCTTAGAAATCCTGAAGGCGGTGCTTGGTTTCCGGGGTCCCGTACGCAGCTAGGCTCCAAAAAAGTCACACACATGTGGTATCCCCGTACTCAGGAGAAGCAGCAAAATGTATTTTGGGGTGAAATTCCACATATAACCATGGCATGTGTGAGCAATATATCATTTAGTGACAACTTTTTGTATTTTTTTTTTTTTTAGTCATTATTCAATCACTTGGGACAAAAAAATAAAAAATTCAATGGGCTCAACATGCCTCTCAGCAATTTCCTTGGGGTGTCTACTTTCCAAAATGGGGTCATTTGGGGGGGTTTGTACTGCCCTGTCATTTTAGCACCTCAAGAAATGAGATAGGCAGTCATAAATTTAAAGCTGTGTAAATTTCAGAAAATGTACCCTAGTTTGTAAACTCTATAACTTTTGCGCAAACCAATAAATATACACTTATTGACATTTTTTTACTAAAAACATGTGGCTGAATACATTTTGGCCTAAATGTATGACTACAATTGAGTTTATTCGATTTTTCTTATAACAAAAAGTAGAAAATATCATTTTTTTTCAAAATTTTCGGTCTTTTTCCGTTTATATCGCAAAAAATAAAAATCGCAGAGGCAATCAAATACCATTAAAAGAAAGCTCTATTTGTGGGAAGAAAAGGACGCAAATTTCGTTTGGGTACAACATTGCATGTCCGCACAATTTACAGTTAAAGCAGCGCAGTGCAAAATTCTGAATTCACCTCTGGTCCTCTAGCTACCAAATGGTCCGGGGCTTAAGTGGTTAATAGGTGATCTTTATATGTACCTGCTTATCTGCCTATCCATAAAGCTATCCATCTATAGTAGCGTACCCAGTTAGAAAAGATTGTGTCACCTTTAAGAATGACAGCCTTCACCAGAGCAGAGTAATGGTCAGGCGCACTGTATGTGGTTCAAAACTAGTCAAGGCTTCCTTTATAATTCAGGTTTTAAAAAAAAATGCACATCAAATCTCAACACGTACAGTGGATTTAACAAGTCTACACACTCCTGTTAAAATGTCAGGTTTCTGTGATGTAAAAAAATTAGACAAAGATAAATAATTTCTGAACTTTTTTCATCTTTAATGTGACTTATAAACTGTACAACTCAATTGAAAAGCGAACTGAAATTATTTAGGGGAAGAAGTACAAGAAAAAAAAATAAAACATTATGGTTGCATAAGTGTACACACCCTCTTATAACTGGGGATGTAGCTGTGTTCAGAATTAAGCAATCACACTCAAACATTTAAAGTGCCTCTGATTAACCCCAAATAAAGTTCAGCTCTTCTAGTAGGTCTTTCCTGACATTTTCTTAGTCGCCCCCTACAGCAAAGTTATCAGTCAGGAGAAGGGTACAAAAGAATTTCCAAGGCACTAGATATACCATGGAACACAGTGAAGACAGTCATCATCAAGTGGAGAAAATTTGGCACAAAAGTGACATTACTAAGAACTGGACGTTCCTCAAAAATGTATAAAAAGTTGAGAAGAAAACTGGTCAGGGAGGCTGCCAGGAGGTTTACAGCAATATTAAAGGAGCTGCAGGAATATCTGGCAAATAATGGCTGTGTGGTACATGTGACAACAATCTCCCGTATTGTTTATATGTCTGGGCTATAGGGTAGAGTGGCAAGATGGAAGCCTTTTCTTACAAAGAAAAACATCCAAGCCCAGCTAAATTTTGCAAAAACACATCTGAAGTCTCCCAAAAGCATGTTGGAAAATGTGTTCTGGTCTGATGAAACTAAGGTTGAACTTTTTGGCCATAATTTCAAAAGATATGTTTGGCGCAAAAACAACACTGCACATCACCAAAAGACCACCATACCCACAGTGAAGCATGGGGCTGTTTTTCTTCAGCTCAAACAGTCAAGGTAGAGGGAATTACAAACAGTTCCAAATACCAATCAATATTGGCACAAAACCTTCAGGCTTCTGCTAGAAAGCTGAACATGAAGAGGAACGTCATCTTTCAGCATGACAACGACCCAAAGAATACATCCAAATCAACAAAGGAATGGCCTCTCCAGAAGAAGATTAAAGTTCTGGAATGGCCCAGCCAGAGCTCAGACCTGAATCCAATTGAAAATCTGTGGGGTGATCTGAAGAGGGCTGTGCACAGGAGATGCCCTCACAATCTGACAGATTTAGAGTGTTTTTGCAAAGAAGAGTGGTCAAATATTGCCAGGTCAAGATGTGCCATGCTTATGGACTCATACCCAAAAAGACTGAGTGCTGTAATAAAATCAAAGGTGCTTCAACAAAGTATTAGTTTAAGGGTGTGTACACTTATGCAACCATATTATTTAATTTTTTTTATTTTTACTTCCATTCACCTAAAAGATTTCAGTTTGTTGTTCAATTGAGTTGTACAGTTTATAGGTCACATTAAAGGTGGAAAAAGTTCTGAAATGATTTATCCTTGTCTCATTTTTTTACATCACAGGAACCTGACATCTTAACAGCGGTGTGTAGACTTTTTATATCACTGTATATCCTCTTGCTAAACTTTCAAAAGACAGTTTTTCACACTATCCAATTTCATTAAACTTTCATCCAAAAGCTCATGAACCTGCAAGGTAAAATTATACTTACCGGTAGTTTTATTTTCTGAATTGACCAATACAGTCACAAGAACCCCTATCTGTGTCTCCTAACCAATCATTTTATTAGAAGGCACGTGTATTGCAATGCCTGGCCTGTCTGAGAGAATTAGAATCGGTTATGTAAGGAGCTGGGAGAGATATGAACCACTCTACCAGGAGACCTGTCATGTGCAATATTAAATAGAAATAAATAAATAAATAAAGCTTAAACTACCCCTTAGTTCATATGTTATCTTGCTTACAATAAAAAATGTTTTTTGAGATGTGGTTATACCAGAGCTTTAACCACTTAAGAACCGCTCACGGCATATATACGTCGGCAGAATGGCACGTACAGGCACAATCATGTACCCGTATGTCCCCTTTAACTGCCTGCCATGTGGTCGTGCGTGCGACCCTGCAGTCATCCCCGTGAGTCGGACCGCGGGTCCCGCGGACTCGATCGCCGCAGGGATCCCTGCGATCGTCTCACGGAGTGATGGAGTGGGGAGATGTTAGTGTAAACACAACATCTCCCCGCTCGCCTACTGACACTGTCACCGATCTCCGCTCTGTGTATTGTATCACCCTCTAGGGATCATAGATATAGATCACCTGAACCACCTAGACAATATAGAGAACATGGGGGTAATTATGATAGGCCCTACAGAGATAATGGTAATGAAAGACCATATAGGGATGATCATACTGGTCCTAGAACACCAAAACCATGGTGGAAGAATAAGAATAATCAAAAACCATGGTCAAAATCTCCAAAGAAACCTTTTTGGAAGAATAATAGGAATAATCAAAAACCCCCTAATCCTCCTCAAAATTACTCAGGTTATCAAGTGGGATATCAACAAGGAAATCGTGGTGATCATACCCAGTATAACCAGGAAAGAAGGGACCCAAGAGATGTATATCCCTATCAAACCCAACATTACCAAAGTGGTTATGCCCAGCAATACCAACATCATGGGCCCCAGAATTATCAGGACCAGTACCAATATGAAAATAGAAAAAGCCCGGTTCATATACAAAACAGATATGATTCATTAACTAATTATAGGGAAGAAGATGAAACAAGGTCTTTTTTGGAGTATCGCAGGAGAGACAGAACTCCTCCTCGATACGAGCAATTGACAAGCGCCCGAAGCCCAAACGTAAGAGGGGATGCCGAGGAGGATTCAAAGTCCAAAAAAAGAAGAATGAACTAGGCGAAGGTATTTATAACATCAGTGGAATTGAACTTACAAGGACAGAGATGATTACATTGGATAAAGGTTTAAAATATGCGCCGAAGAGAAACCTTAACAAATTTGATGTATATGTAGACATCCAAAAATACACTAGAAGACTCAATATCAAAAAATACATGTTGAATAAACCACTTGTGAGGGAAAGGGAGACTATAAATACAAGAGGGGCTGTAGTACACAGTCAGTTGAGGAATAAGTCTCTTTTCAACCCACAAGTACATAATAATGAGCATATTGAGGTGTTTAACAAAATGGTTCTGAGAGATGTAGAGAAACTAAAAATCAAAAGGATGGCTGATCCTATAGCTATACATCAGGGTATAAAAGAATTGGAAAATAACAAACAAGTGGTAATAAGGCCGGCTGACAAAGGGGGCGCCATTGTGGTCATGTCTAAAGACTATTACCACGAGGAATTATTGGGTCAATTAAATGATACGAACATGTACATTAAACTAAGGGGAAACCCTACAAGGGAATATAAAGAAGAATTGTCTGAGTTGGTATTTAGGGGATTTACCAGAGATATTTTGTCTAAGAAGGAAGAAAAGTATCTAGTTTCGGATATGTGTAGGGTTCCAATCATATATACGATACCCAAGATACACAAGAATCTGCAAAAACCACCGGGAAGGCCCATAATAAATGGAATCCAATCAATAAATTCAAGGATCGGTGAATATGTTGACAAATTCATGCAGCCACTGGTCCCAAAAACACGATCCTACCTGAGGGATACGAAACATCTAATCCAGATTTTGGATAAAGTAGTGATTAACCCAGAACATGAATATTTGATAGCTACGGCGGACGTCGCATCATTGTATACAGTAATAGACCATGAAGATGCGATCAGGGCCTCGAAATGGGCCTTGGACAAATTCAGTGATCTTATTTCTAAACAAAAACGGTTTGTTTTAAGAAGTTTGGCTTTTGGACTCCAGCATAACTATTTCTGGCATTCCTCAAATTACTATAGGCAGCTCAATGGAATTGGGATGGGTGCAAAGTATGCACCAAGTGTGGCAAATATTTTTATGTCTGAGTGGGAGGAGTTAGCCATCTATGAAAATATACCTGAACAACTGGTGCTATACAGAAGATTCATTGACGATTGCATAGTAATTTGGGATGGGGATGAAACAACTTTAGTCCAATTTTTTGACAAATTAAATGAAAATGAACAGAATATACAATTATCATATACAATGAGCAATAAAATTATACAATTTCTGGATTTGGAAATATCACTGGAAGGGAATGCAATAACTACAAGAATTTATTTCAAACCAGTGGAACGTAACAGTTATATTCCAGTAGACAGCTGTCATTTTGAACCATGGCTTATAAATATACCAAAGGGACAGTTGGTCAGGCTGCGGAGAAACTGTACGGATGAACAAGTATTCCTGGAACAAGCCAAAATGATGGGAAAGAAGTTTATTGCAAAGGGATATAATGAAGAATTTGTCAATAACAAAATTCAAGAAGTTTTTGAGATTCCGAGGGCTACCCTTGTGCAGGATAAGGAAAAGACAAACATACCGTTTCAAGAATTACCTATAATAATGAATTTTAATGTTCAACACAGACAAATCGAATCCATATTCAAAAAGCACTGGCCAATACTCAAGGCAGATAGCCAATTACAGAGTATTCTGCCAATGGTACCTAGGATTATTTACAGGAAAGCCCCAACATTGAGAGATATAGTGGCCAAAAATGTACCCGATCCACCAACCAAGTTGAATGCGCTCACTTTTTTTCAGGGAAAGGGTTTCTTTCCTTGCAAAAGGTGTTTTGCTTGCAGGAAGACAAACCTTAATGGTCAAAAATGCTCAAAATTCAAATCCACCGTTACACAACAAAGTTATGAAATAAAAGATTTGATTACGTGTAGGACTGAGGGGGTGGTATACATGTTGGAGTGCTCTTGTTCACTCCAATACATAGGGCGTACAAAAAGACCCATGTGGAAGCGAATAAGGGAGCACGTGCAAAATATTGAAAACGGTTTTCCGAAGCATAACGTTTCTCGACACTTTGCACTATGCCACCAAAAAGACCCTACAAAACTGAAATTTTGGGCTATTGATAAATTCAAACCCCATTGGAGGGGGAGCCATAAAGTAAGGGACCTTAGTCAAAGTGAGTCTAGATGGATACATCAAATGCGTACTATTGCGCCTAATGGTCTTAACATCGATTTTGATTTAAATTGTTTTATATCCAATTATTAAACTGTCCTTAATATATAATATTTATATATATTTTTTATTGAATTTTAAGTATTGGTATTTTACTATTCAATATATTTTTAGGAATATTTATATTGCATTTTATGTATTTTTTATATATTTTATGTGATTACTGTACACTATTGGTTCTGTCTAGGTTCAAGAATTATATTAGTATTACAATGTGTATATTACCAGTTGGGTGTAATACTATTGAAATACCACTGGAGGGAGCATCAGATTAAGAATAGTGATGTGAAGTATTGGGTTTTAAATTGTTTTAATTGAGGATTATTAATATTATTATGTAGTCTCCTGAAGAGACGATTAAAGTTGTCTTTTATGTTATGTATTACATGTATATTGTAAAGTATATGTGCATACTGTCTGTCAGCGATGATGACTTGGTGATCCCCCAATTGTCGTTATGGCAACTAGTACGTCAACAGTGTATAAATACACGGTTCTTCCTGGTACATGGCTAACCCATGACTAAGTCACGTGACGTGTGACGCAACGCGTAGGGGGAGGAGCCTAATCACGCTACCAGCGAGACATTGGAAGCTGGAGCAGTGAGGGAAGATTGCTCTGCCTGAGCTGAACTGTACTTATGCACTTTAAGTCCTTGGTCACGTGAGTGAAAGCGCCTAGTGTTGAAATCATTGCTGATTAGGTATATTGCATCGCGCAATGATTTCTTCTCTTTCCTTTTTTGTATGATTCGATTGGTATAAGCTCACCGTTCAGACTGTTTTTGGATCAAAAATTAAAACAGCCATCCCACCCGTGGATCAGCCAGATAGGAGGGACATACCAAGGAGTCTCTGTTGTTTTAATTTGCCTTTTGCATCAGTGTGTGTCATATCTCATAGAGCTGCTGTGGACTAGCAGTGTCTTAGGTCACTATAAACTGCACTAGATTGCACCTATCTGGGTGCCTTGGAAATTATTTTGCAACTTTGCTTTTTTCACTGGTGGATTTTTGTATTTCTCATATTTGCACTTGTATTTTGCATATGTGTTGTAGTTGGTTTATTGCTATTTAACTATCACGGATCATCTGTATAGTCAATTTAGGGTTGATTTTAGCGCATCAATATTATTTATATTATTCACATTTAGTATTAGAAATACTTTGATTGATTGCGGCTTTAATTATTTGGTTTTCCTTAGTTGATTGGTTTCACAGTGGTTTATTTATATTTTGCACTTTACTGTGCACCATTTTTAGCGCTTTTAGTATCTATTATCACATTTATTTGTGTCACTCGTAGCCACGCCCCCTTCAGTTAGAAACACACCCCTAGGCACACTTAACCCCTTCAGCGCCCCTAGTGGTTAACCCTTTCACTGCCAGTGTAATTTTTACAGTAACCAGTGCATTTTTATTGCACTGATCGCTGTAAAAATGACAATGGTCCCAAAAATGTGTCAAAAGTGTCCGATGTGTCGGCCATAATGTCACAGTCACGAAAAAAATCGCTGATCACCGCCATTACTAGTAAAAAATAAATAAATAAATAAAAATGCCATAAAACTATTCCCTATTTTGTAAACGCTATAATTTTTCCGCAAACCAATCAATAAACGCAGATTGCGATTTTGTTTACCAAAAATATGTAGAAGATTACGTATCGGCCTAAACTGAGAAAAAAAAATGTTTTTTTTATATATTTTTTGGGGATATTTATTATAGCAAAAAGTAAAAAATATTGTTTTTTTTTCAAAATTGTCGCTCTATTTTTGTTTATAGCGCAAAAAATAAAAACCGCAGAGGTGATCAAATACCACCAAAAGAAAGCTCTATTTATGGGGAAAAAAAAGACGTCAATTTTATTTGGGAGCCACAACGCACGACCACGCAACTGTCAGTTAAAGCGACGCAGTGCCAAATTGCAAAAAGGTCTTTATGCTGCGTATTGGTCCGGGGCTTAAGTGGTTAAACATCTTGCAATTCAAGAAATACAGGTGTTTTCTGTACATGCTGTTCTGCAGAAGGTTGGATCGAAACAGTGATCAACTAAAGGAAACACATGAAAGACACATCATGCTGTCTTCCTTTGGCAATTGGAAGATGTTCAATGGCACCATTAGCTCAGACTTGGCTGTAATGTGGTCACATTAGCTCAAAAGTGGCAAAAAACTGTGGAACCATGGTAGCTAAAAAGCCATACCTCCTACGTGGAAACAAGACCAAGTGAATTGCTTATGACCTGGACTAATAAGTCCTAATTTACAATATTTGGCTGTAACAGAAAGCAGTTTGCTCCTTGAAGGCCTGAATAGTAGTACATGGGTGAGAGTCTGTAGGCAACAATAAAGCAAGGTAGAGGTTCCAGGTTTGGGGCTGTGTTTCTGTACATCGATTTTGATAATTTGGTCAGAACGAATTGTCTCTTAAAGTTGCTTTTATAATCATGCAGTGCCCCCAAGGCATAGGTGTGCGCAGCCTATTGCATTAGGGTGTGCACACCAAAGCTCAAGCACACACTACTGATCACTCACAATGTTCATTCAGAAAGAGAAGGGGATGGTCAATTACATATTTACCGCCCCCTTCCTCCACTCATCCTAAAACATCCTTGCAGCAACAGCAGGTGGGAGAGGAGGGAATAAAATATAAATAAAGCTGCGCAAAAACTGTGACTAAAGAAATCCTTTTGATAAGAAATAATTGCCCAGAACTCTATCTCTACAACAAGGGCGAACAACTGATTAGTAGAATGTTCAGACTGTTACCAGACCAAAAATTTGCCAATGTTGTATAAAAAAGTCCTGTGTATAAAAAAACTAAATCCTCAAGAAAATGTCCAACAAAATGATATCAATGAAGGTCTCCTATATCGCTGTTGGTGACTTCAAACTCACAAAACACCCGATGGAAAAGTGCTGTTACTCTGATAGACAAAGATTCCACCACCATTAGAGTTTACTGCCGCCTACCGGAACAACTGATCCCTTCAGAGATCAGTAAATGCAGATGGCTGTTATCCCCTGCCAGGGTCTCTAAGTGTGTCTGTGAATCTGAACTCCTCCACTAGATTACGCGCCAGTCCTCTCCATATAGCCCGGATTCAGAGTGCCAATGGAAAAGAAAGCCACCATAGCGTAATCCAGTTAAAAATTACTTTAATAAAGATTAAAATTGCACTTACAATTATTCGTAAATGAAAAGGCGTGTGGTATGTTATCATAGCCGGCCGGCTAAAGACAGCCCGTTCCTTCCGGACTCTCGGTATGTTGGTGACGTCAGCACGCCGCTCTTCCCTACGTCGTTTCGTCACAGATGACGTCGTCCTGGGGCCAAGCAGGGAAGCTGGTAGCACTGCAGGGGGAAGGGGGGAGCAAGGGCAGTAGGGGGAATCTGTGCTGTAAAGGGTAATTAGGGTGTGCCTGGGCACACCCTGTGCGCACGCCTATGCCTCAGGGAGCTATCTGATCCCTACAAAACTCATTCTGCAGCAGGGCAATGACCCCCAAATATAAAGCCTATATCAAAATAGCTTTCTTCTGTGAATAGAAAAACAAGGACTGCCGTTGGTTTTCCTAAATGTTTTGAACAATATACCTGCCAAGTTCCTTAAAAAAAAACATTCAAGCATATCTAGGAAAATAGATGCTGTCTTATAGGGAAAGGGCTGTCACAACAAAATACAGAGTCTTAAGATCCCATATGAAGTAAAAGAGAAAATGAATAAAAATCTGTTCTTTATTTCACTCCCGCCACTCAAATAACATACTTTATCCCTTCAATAGATGGCATGACTTCTAAAGATGCCAGGACTTGCATATTCTGGGTGGCTGGGTATGTTACAGATCCTTGGGGGGTGATTTACTAAACCTGGAGAGTGCAAAATCTGGTGCAGCTGTGGTAGCCAATCAGCTTCCAAATTCAGCTTGTTCAATTAAGACAATAAACCTGGAAACTGATTGGTTTCTATGCAGAGCTGCACCAGATTTTGCACACTGCAGTTTTATCAAATCAACCCCTTTGTTGTGTCTTCTTACAAACCATGAAGCAGCAGTATTTGAAATCCCTTGAGCTTGATTTACTGAAGGCATATAGGCTGTTCACTTTGCAAGGGGTATTTTCTCTTAGCTTTGTTTATAAGGTGAATCTATACTAACTTCCATCATCAATCATGTGCAAGCAAAAATACGGTTGCTTTTATTCCCCACATGATCAGTTATACTTTGCAAATTTTCACCTTATTTACTAAGCTAAAAAAAAAAAACTTCCCCTGCAAAGTAAAAAACCTACTTGCCCTTGATAAATTAACCCCACCATGTCCACAAACTTTAAAAGCTAAACTCTGGGTAAACAACTAAACACATTGATGAAATATGCCCTGGATTTGTATGCATGTCCATCCAGTTCTGAAATTTAAACATCTCTGCCGCAGCACATAGTCTGTCTAGAAGTTGGGGAGACCTAATTTTTCTATGCTGTTGTTCAGTAACACTTATGTGTCTCCTCCCCAGACCTGCTCTATGAATAGACAGCGAAGGAGAAGCTGCAGACTGACAAGTTCATCTCTCTGTCACTCTGCTCTATCCACCTATCAGCATGTTCATTTCACTGCAGCACACTTGACTGTTTCCTTGCTGCTTCTACCTCCTCCAGCCTGTGTTTTGCTTTTTAAGGGGCTTCAGGATGCTGAGTCAAGTCTTATCCAGATACTTACAATGCTTTCATAAAAAAAATTAAAATGTGAGGGTCTATTAGTGAATAGAGAGCTACTTTAATTTGTGTATTTTAGATCTGCCTGGTATTCCAAATTTTCCCCACTCTCATTTATCTTAAACAAGCTGACTAAGTGAAATATCAGTTTTTAAAATGAATTCTATAATCAGTATAAAACTAAAATACTCTTCAAAATATAAAAATAAAAATTGTAAAGACATATAGACTGTTTCAGAACCCTTATAGCAGTGATCATTTACAAACTGATCTTTTACAAAAATGTTTTTTAGATATCCAATTTTGTCTGGGATCTTTGTAGCTCCATTTACAATAGAATGAAGATACACGAGGTAAGAAATGAGAAAATAAGATAGTATATAGTATGCTATAAAGCACATGTGTTTACTGTTGACATCCAGAGTCGTCACCCAACAAGGTGAGTGTTGTACATCATACACTTAAATCCAGTTGTGTCAGGCTCAACCATAAAAATATGTTCTGCACCATTTAAAATAATGCACAAACCAAGTCAGCTTTAAACTTGTTTTGTTTTCTATCACATGGGGCTGCCATAGAAATTAAATTAAACAAATCTCCCTACATACGTTTTACATGTATATCTGCTTTCTTCAGCTTTATATACTGTTTAGAAAGTGCACATTGTATTGGGATTTTCCCTTCCTGTTCCAGCAGGGGGAGGGGAGGCTTGCCATACACTGTGAGACAGCTGACTGGAGGAAAGGCACACACCCCCTCTCCACATAGGCAGAGACTTGCAGAGCTGTGCTGTGAATTGTCCAACTGTCTGTCAATCTATTTATAGCTCCCGCCCTGACACAAATTTTAGGCTGGTTTTATCACGTGTCAGAGAACTTGTCAGAAGTTATCACGCTGATAACAGAAGAATGGAGCAGGAGAAAGCCATGGGACTTAGGGCTTTGGAGAGAGATAAGAAAACACTACAGATATATGTGCCCAGCTCAAATTTCATGAATAAGGTTTACATCCACTTTAAGGGTAGTTAATCTCCTATATATTTCATGCATTTGTGCTTTTTTTTCGGGCAAAGCACATTTTTGAAGCACATTTTGCTTTTTAAACTTTTAAACTTTAAACTGCCTTAATTTCGTTTTGCAATGACCTCCTGTTAGCTTGTTTCAGGTGCATCTGTCATTAACTAAACATGTGTGCTGAATATGATGGTTGCCTGACAGTAGCTGAACTCAGTATTTCTCCGACACTGACCCTGAACAAGCATGATTGACAATATAACTTTTGATCTCCTTACTTGTTTTTAGAAGCCAAAGCACCAGCAGGTCAGCCTGACAACTAGCGCTTTCATAAGTACAGTCAGCAAAAGTAGCCTCCATATATCTCTTTCCAAATATTTTCTTTACTGTTATACGATAGACATGTGCATTCGTTTTCGTCCGAATGCATTTTCGTCCGAATTTCAGCTATTTTCGTTATCGTTTTAACAAACGAAAACGAAAGCACAGAATCCGAAAACCGAAAGATCCGACATAAACAAATGCTTTATTTTCGTTTTCGTTGCTACAACAGTTCGATATAGATAGGAGATTCGACGTGACGCTGACAATAACAATCTGTGTCTATCGAACCTGTGGTCGAATGTGCCTAACCTTAACTCTATTAGTCCAAGATTATTCTACATAGGAGAGAAAAGATTAGACATTATAGAGAGAAAAGATTCGACATAGGAGAGAAAGATTCGACATAGGAGAGAAAAGATTCGACATAGGAGAGAAAAGATTCGACATAGGAGAGAAAAGATTCGACATAGGAGAGAAAGATTCGACATAGGAGAGAAAAGATTCGACATAGGAGAGAAAAGATTCGACATAGGAGAGAAAAGATTTGTTATTATAGAGAGAAAAGATTCGACATAGAGAGAAAAGATCACTGCTGGAATTGGGTGGGGGAAGTAAAATAAAAATAAAGTTGATGATGAATGTTATTGGCTGATTGTAACCAAAGAGGAGGAGCAGTAAAATAGCTAGAATGACGAAGATTCGACAAAGCATCGAAAGTTAGAAGATTCGACGGTGCAGCAAAACTGTACGACGCTGCAATCGTACATTTCCGGTCAAATGCATCCTCCCATAGGCTATAGAAGAATTCTAATGTTGGTTGACTAGTAATAGTAATGAATAAATATAATTATTACTAGTCATACAACATTAGAATTCTTCTATAGCTTGTAGGCGGAACATTCGACCGGAAATGTATGATTGCAGCGTCGTACAGTTTCACTGCTCCGTCGAATCTTCTTTGAATATTCGACAGACACCATAAGCCTTCAATGACAGATTCGACCTTAATTAATTCAGATTTTCGGACGAATGCAATTTCTAACGAAAATCGAAATAAATAAAAACGAATTTCGGGAGTAACTAAATAAATTAATTTTTCGGACGAAAACGAAATTCCGAAATGAAATATTTCAGTGTGCACATGTCTATTATACGATTCTTATTGTGTATAATGCAATGAATGTTATCTTCTGGGGACAAAACACCAACACTGGAGTTAGGTAAGAAGGGCTACAAATTTGAACAGCTAATGCAGTGCCCTCCCTATCCGTAGAAGATTAAAACCACTGAACCAGCAATGCCCCATTCAAGTTGATGTACATTGACTGTACATAATATTAACCACTTCAGCCCCGGACCATTTTGCTGGCTAAAGACCAGGCCACTTTTTGCGATTCGGCACTGCGTCGCTTTAACTAACAATTGCGCAGTCGTGCAATGTGGCTCCCAAACAAAATTGACGTCCTTTTTTTCCCACAAATAGAGCTTTCTTTTGGTGGTATTTGATCACCTCTGCGTTTTTTTTATTTTTTGCGCTATAAACAAAAAAAAGCGACAATTTTGAAAAAAAATCCAATATTTTTAACTTTTTGCTATAATAAATATTCCCAAAAATATATAAAATGTTTATTTTTTTCTTCAGTTTAGGCCGATACGTATTCTACATATTTTTGATAAAAAAAACGCAATAAGCGTTTATTGATTGGTTTGCGCAAAATTTAAAGCGTCTACAAAATAGGGGGTAGTTTTATGGCATTTTTATAAATATTTTATTTTTTTACTAGTAATGGCGGCGATCAGCGATTTTTATTGTGACTGCAACATTATGGCGGACACATCGGACACTTTTGACACATTTTTGGGACCATTGTCATTTTACAGCGATCAATGCTATAAGAATGCACTGATTACTGTGAAAATGACACTGGCAGTAAAGGGGTTAACCAGTAGGTGGCGCTGTAGGGGTTAAGTGTTTCCTAGGGAGTGCTTCTTACTTTAGGGGGGATGGGCTGTGTGTGACATGACACTGATCTCTGCTCTGACTACACGGAGCGGAGATCAGTGTCATTGTCACTAGGCAGAGCGGGGAGATGCTTGTTTACAATAGCATCTTCCCGCTCTATCTCTCCGTGAGACGATCGCGGGTATCCCCGCAGCGATTGAGTCCGCGGGACCCACGGTCGGGCTCACGGAGAAAGGGGCAGGGTTGCGAGTGCGCCGGCACGTGCGCGACCACACGGCGGCATCTTAAAGGGGACGTACAGGTACGTGCTTATGCCTGTCCGTGCCGCTCTGCCAACGTAAATATACGGGAGGCAGTCCTTAAGTGGTTAATGATACACAAATGCACCCAGCAGGATGTCTTCTTTTATCTGAATGCCAAGGTTATACCAGGGAGTCGTTTTATTATTCTCTGTAGCATGGATATTTATTCAGCTCTATTTTTAAAAAAAACATTAGTTTTTTTTATGTTTTCCAGGGGAATGATCAAGAGGTATATAAAAGAGTAAGTCACAAAAATAACATATACATTATATAAGCATGGCGTATCCTGTAGGAATATAACTATACTGTTGTTATTCATAGTTTCTATTCCAGTACTCCAGAGCACAAGACCCTGCTCTAAAAACTGGGGTGAGTACAAACTAATGTTCACTGTCAGTTGTGGAAGTTTAAATAACAACTAAATTTTACATTTTACATTGGAAGCCAAAGCTAAAATGACCGCTTTTTTATTAAAGCAGACCCCCACCCCTCCTTTTAAACTGCCACTTTTACTCAACTAGTTGTTGCAAAATAAGCCTCCACATTGTCGGATGGAAATGTGCCTCCTCTCTTCTCCTCTTCCAAAGCCAAGCCACCAGCCTCGTAGACTTTATCTGTGGTTGACTTCTTCTGCCTTCTTCTCTGCCGGCCAGCCAATGACTTTTGCACGTTACATCACGCATGCGCCATAACACCTTAGACTCTACCTAAAAAAAAACATGTTTCCCCATCTTGTGACAGATGAGTGACAGAGTCACAGTGTATCATTGTAAGGCATGACGTCTTGCACCTCATCTCAGATATGTGTCACATGACATTACACTCATCTGCAGAAAAACAAGCCTTTTTTTCCTAAGATCTTGCAAGATCTCACAGTTTAGGAATGAAATCGCCCTGGAAGTTGCTGGTGAAATAGCCTTTTCAAGGGGCATCTGTAAGATCTTGGCTATGTCACCAGTGTCCAAAAAGATAAGGAAGTGGGATTACATTAAAAGTATGTAACAGCAGTATTCCTTACTTAAACAATGTCAGCTGCATGTTGATGTGATTTTTAGTGAAAACAAATGGGAAAGTGAAATGAAAAAAGTCAACTATAAGAGGGAAGGGGCACTGTCTAAACCCATGCAGGGGTTCTTAAAGTGGAAGTAAACCCATCGATTTGATAGTTTAAAAAACAGTTAAAATTCCCGGCATGCCGGAAATGTTAGCTGTCACATTGGTTGTGCTCTCAACCAAACTTTCACACCATCCAATGATTGGTGTCATAACTGATCACATGTGCAGCATCATGGCCGTTGAAGGTTTACCAAAGGCCAAGATGGCAGCTTCCTTGGCTGAAAACGATAGGAGGGTTTACTTCCACTTTAACTTGGGGTCCATGGATGGGTTTCAGAGGGTCCATGAGGATCAAATAATAAAAAAAAAACATTTACATTCACTTAACAACCCTCCCCCTTGTCCCAATCAATGGTTTCCAACTGAAAATAAATCAAATGCACCTGCCACTGCTTAAAAGCACCAATTGCTAAGTGCCACTTGACTTGTTGTTGGCCCATGTTTACCATTCAAATTTGTATTATTATTCTCTGCACAAACACCATCTTGTACCATTCCATAATAGCAAGTGCTAATTTTCATTTTCTAGTAGCATTAGTAGTAGTAGATTTAGGCAGAATTAAAAATGTTTTGTTTAATTAGCACATGATGATTGTATTTCATTTTTGTAATGAGTGGCCATTACTTTTTGCATGAAAAGGAGTGAGTTTTTTGTTAAGATTGTTTGCTTTATTCAAACTTTGTGTATGTCATATATACATATGAGGCAATTACATTTTAATACAGTATAATCATTTAATGCAAAGTTCTGTCCAAGGCGTTCATGACATTCTTGAAGAGATCCATGGCTTACAAAAGGTTAAGGTGAAAGGGTTTGAAATGTAATGTTTACCTGTCAGCTTTAAACAGTGTTTCTGTAGGTTTATTTCTTCAATTGCTTTCCTTCACATCTTGAATTTTTACTTTTAGCATATCCTATTCTAATGCTTCTGAATTGCATTTTTCCCAATATAAATCTATGTGGATGCAAAAAAAAAAAAAAGTTAGAAGAAAATCATAATCAGGTGAGAGGCATCATAAATGAATCTCATGTGCAACCCATTTCCCCTGAAAACAAGTTTTATTTGACTTGCTTCTTATCCTATACAATATGTATGTAAACCTCAAGTTCATACAGTAGACAAACCAGGCATTGCTTAACGCCATAATAAAGATTCACAATATGAAGGCTCAAAATAGCTAATAATAGTAAATAATGCCATTACACTATTATTTAGAGCTAAATCTGAACAGGATACTGGGGTTGCAGTCAAAAGGTAGAGCAAACAAAAGTCCTGCCAGGATCTTTGAAATTTGGGACATGGGTATAATAAACAACTTTGGAAGGCATATCCCTGGTATTGTTTCTGACATGCATTTATATTAAGTAATGAATTCAATTATTTTCATGGTCTCTCTTTATAGGAATCACATATTACTACAGAAGAGTATACAAAAAAGGTATGCTTATATGGTTAATCCTGTTGTTTACAGTAATAGAAAACATAATGCCATAAATCGCACTGGAAGCTTGTTAACGCCGGCGCCTCCTGACCCTTTAAGAGGTTTTTGATGCTGGGTTTCTGATCATGTGACCACCGTGATTGGTTGTCACAGTGGTCACATGATCGGAAAGCTCCCAATCGTAGAGATTGGGAGCATTCCATTAGCCACCTGGCGCATGCTCTCACAACAGCTCTATTTACATTCAGGAACACATATATACGCCCACTTAGCATTAAGGACCACAAGCTGAAAGGCTACATATATGGGTTTAGCCGACATGAAGAGTTTACAGTATATTTTAATCCAATCACTAAAATCTCATATAACCTTTAACATGTTACTGTAGCTTCAAAAGTAATTTTCAATATTTTTAAATCTTAACCTTTTGGGTCTGTGGACCCAGTAAGCTGTGAAGTCTTTGTAAAGCCTCGTACACACGGTCGGACGTCCATCTGACTTTTCCGTAGATTTTTGTCCGAACGGAGTTGGCCGGGCACACCCATAGCATACACACCACAGGACTTTTCTGCAAACTTTCCCAAAACTTTTTCCAACATCACGTGGTTTTTCTGCTCTTTTCTGCTCTTTACCGCCACCCTTTAGTCAACTTCTGCTATTGTTGGTTGATTTTACCATTATTTGTTTTGTCCATCGGACGGGCTTTGCTCCATCGGACTTTTGTTGGCCAAAAGTTGTCCGTTTGCAGACCGAACTTTTGTCAGATGAAAACCAAAAAAGTTTGTCCGATGGAGCGTACACACGGTCTGATTTTTTGTCAAACTTGCTCAAAATGAAGTTTGTTGGCAAAAAGTCCGACCGTGTGTACAGGGCTTTGGAATAGTCTGCTAATGCCTTTATGTGCTAATCCTACTCTCCCCCATTTGTGGGCTCTGCCTGGTACACAAATTTGGGCTACCCGAGGTTTCATAGCATTGAAACACAATATGTCCGAGAGCAGGTTGACTAGTTTTGCTGAGCTTAAAATGGAATATAATCTCCCCAATTGGATGTTGTTTAAATATCTGCAACTTACATGCAGTGCAATCACAGTTTTCTACCCGTATCTTCCCTGGAATCCAACCCTCTTCGGAGGTTACTCACCTCAAGAGCGATGGGGAAACCCTTGTCCTTTATTTATCACAGACTCTCCTCTGCACATTCAGTCCAACTGACCAGACTTAGAAGTGACAGGCTGATCTGCCGTATTTGTCAAAAGATGGCCAGAATGATTGTATGCACCATTACATCTGCCAAAGACAGATTTATACAAATACTATTCCTCCATAGAGCGTTCTTTACCCCTCACCACCTAGCCACCATCTACTCTGCAGTTTGTCCCTTATGTACTCCCTGAAGGCACATTTTTTCCTGTGGTTTGGACCTGCCCTAAGATTCGTCCCATTATAAAAGCCATAATTGAGGTTATTAACGTAATGTTACAACAGAGAGATGGTACCTTAAGATTTTAAGACATATTTGAACAAAAATAATACTCAAGAGGAGAACTATAAAGTCATCCCCATAAACACATCTGCATATATATATATACAGTATCTCACAAAAGTGAGTACACCTCTCACATTTTTGTAAAAATACTGAAGAAATTACCCTTTGCTACAATGTAAAGTAGTGAGTGTACAGCTTGTATAACAGTGTAAAAATTTGCTGTCCCCGCAAAATAACTCAACATACATGTCTAAACAGAAGGAGAGAGTTACCGCTCAGATGTGACTGGTGACTCATTCACAAGATCCAGAGCCGTGGGTGCAGGCAATGCATATGACAATGCAAAAAATCTGAGGAAAACGCTTGGACGGCCGCACCCCAAAAAAGGTTCTTTTATTTAAAACAAAAGCACAAATAACATGCCACAGCAAAAAAAACAGCAAGTATGAGCTGACGTTTCGCACTGCGATTCAGTGCTTAGTCATAACATAGTCATATGCTTTTGTTTTAAATAAAATAACCTTTTTTGGAGTGCGGCTGTCCAAGCGTTTTCCATGCATGTCTAAACAGCTGGCAACAAAAGTGATTACACCCCTAAGTGAAAATGTCCAAATTGGGCCCAATTAGCCATTTTCCCTCCCTAGTGTCATGTGACTCGTTAGTGTTACAAGGTCTCAGGTGTGAATGGGGAGCAGGTGTGTTAAATTGGGTGTTATTGCTCTCACTCGCTCATACTGGTCACTGGAAGTTCAACATGGCACCTCATGGCAAAGAACTCTCTGAGGATCTGACAAAAAGAATTGTTGCTTTACATAAAGATGGCCTAGGCTATAAGAAGATTGCCAAGAACCTGAAACTGAGCTGCATCACGGTGGCCAAAACCATACAGCGGTTTAACAGGACAGGTTCCACTCAGAACAGGCCTCGCCATGGTCGACCAAAGAAGTTGAGTGCATGTGCTCAGCTTCATATTCAGAGGTTGTCTTTGGGAAATAGACATATGAGTGCTGCCAGCATTGCTGCAGAGGTTGAAGGGGTGGGGGGTCAGCCTGTCAGTGCTCAGACCATACGCCGCACACTGCATCAAATTAGTCGGCATGGTCTGTCGTCCCAGAAGGAAGCCTTTTCTAAAAACGATGCACAAGAAAGCTCACAAACAGTTTACTGAAGACAAGCAGACTAAGGGCATGGATTACTGGAACTATGTCCTGTGGTATGATGAGACCAAGATAAACTTATTTGGTTTAGATGGTGTCAAGCGTGTGTGGCGGCAAACAGGTGAGGAGTACAAAGACATGTGTGTCTTGCCTACAGTCAAGCATGGTGGTGGGAGTGTCATGGTCTGAGGCTGCATGAGTGCTGCCGGCACTGGGGAGCTACAGTTCATTGAGGAAACCATGAATTCCAACATGTACTATGACATACTGAAGCAGAGCATGATCCCCTCCCTTCGGGCAGTATTCCAACATGATGACGTCCCCAAACACACCTCCAAGACGACCACTGCCTTGCTAAAGATTCTGAGGGTAAAGGTGATGGACTGGCCAAGCATGTCTCCAGACCTAAACCCTATTGAGCATCTGTGGGGTATTCTCAAATGGAAGGTGGAAGAGCGCAAGGTCTCTAACATCCATCAGCCCTGTGATGTCATCATGGAGGAGTGGGAGAGGACTCCAGTGGCAACCTGTGAAGCTATGGTGAACTCCATGCCCAAGATGGTTAAGGCAGTGCTGGAAAATAATGGTGGCCACACAAAATATTGATACTTTGGGCCCAATTTGGACATTTTCACTTAGGGATGTACTCACTTTTGTTGCCAGCGGCTTAGACATTAATGGTTGTGTGAGTTATTTTGAGGGGACAACAAATTTATACTGTTATACAAGCTGTACACTCACTACTTTACATTGTACCAAAGTGTAATTTCTTCAGTGTTGTCACATGAAAAGATATAATAAAATATTTACAAAAATGTGAAGGGTGTACTCACTTTTGTCAGATACTGTACATGTGTATTTATATATATATATGTATTTATATATATATATATATATATATATAGGGCTCAAAATTGAGCTACTAGCCAGGCCTCAAGGGTTACTCGCCACCAGTGCCCCACTCAATCCCTACCCTGCCCCGCCCCTAAACACGCCCTCATAAGTTATCTCATGAAATGACACTAATGTTTTATGCAAAAATAAGTTACAAAAATAAATATTAACAACAACTTTTTCAGTGCAGCCTCACCTGTACTCCTCAGTGCAGCCTCACCTGTGCCCCTCAATGCAGCCTCACCTGTGCTGATCAATGCAGCCTCACCTGTGCTGATCAATGCAGCCTCACCTGTGCTGATCAATGCAGTTTCACCTGTGCCTACTTTTGCAGCCGTACTGTGCCCACCATTGCAGCCACACTGTGCCCACCATTGCAGCCACACTGTGCCTGTTGCAGCCACACTGTGCCGGTTGCAGCCTCACTGTGCACATTACAGCCTCACTGTGCCCGTTGCAGCTTCACTGTGCCTATTGCAACCACATTGTGACCATTGCAGCCTCACTGTGCTCATTGCAACCACACTGTGCCCATATCAGCCTCACTGTGCCCATATCAGTCTCACTGTGCCCATTGCAACCACACTGTGCCCAATGCAGTCTCACTGTGCCCAATGCAGTCTCACTGTGCCCATTGCAGCCTCACTGTGCCCATTGCAGCCTCACTGTGCCCATTGCAGCCTCACTGTGCCCATTGCAGCCTCGCCTGGGCAGAGGAATGCATGGCTAGAGGAAGAGGAGAGCCGCGGGATAGCATGCTGTTACTGGCGCTTACATTATAATTGTCTCCAATCTGCTCGACACAGCCCCGCCTCCTCCTGACCCATGCCTGTGATAGATAGAATGCATCCCAGCATTGGACCGGCGTTTTGTCTATCACAAGCGCAGGTCAGGAGGAGGCAGGCTGTGTCGAGCATAGCGGAGACAATTATAATGTAAACGCCGGTAACAGCGTGCTATCCTGCGGCTCTCCTCTTCCTCCCCGGGGCGATCGCTGGGAGAACGGCTCCCGATCAACCCCGCGGGCGGTGCTCTCCCCCTTCTCCCAGGCAGGCAGCCCAGCTCGCAAGCCCTCATTTTCCACTCGCAAAATGCGAGTAGGCGAGTGGAAAATTTGAGGGCTGATATATATATATATATACATGTACAGAGGTGGAAGCAATCGTTAAACTATATAGAGAACACTAAAGATTAAAAGCCAAATTTATGCTCAATCCACCCTCAAACCAATATTGCAAAAAATGGTTCTCAACTTGCTGATTCAAAAATATTTTTTTTTTTATTAATTTACAAAACCATTAGCCATAAACCTAAAATGCTACTACATCTCCCAATGACACTCACACCAATCTAAAAACAGACATCCATCTCTCTCACCATCTAAATATGAATCAGTGACCTAGATAGTTTGGATATAGAATAAATAGCTGTCCAAACATAGAGTAACATGCATGTGGTTGTAAATCATGAGTTCGCCATACTGAGAAGTAGAAAAACCTACATCATTATTCGGGAGTTAGTATTGATGTTTTCCAAGGTTGTATTGACTCTTCTGTAGATATTGATGTGGAAGTACAGTGTCTGGAGGGGGCCTCTTTAGGGCTGTGAAGTACTGTGAATCAACTGGCCTGTATGGTTCTACTCTGAAATGTACAATAGGGTCTTAGCCGCTCCCCCGCCTCACACTGTTACATAGAAAAAGTGTAGTCCTTCCAATGGGTTCTCTAGTCTAGATTGTGGTTTGTGTGCTCAAGATGATTCTTATGAATTCTCATAACAAACAACCTTGATTCTTAGTTTAAAAAGAAAGTATATATACTTATCAAGTCCCGTGACTCATCCAGTGTTTCAAGGCGATCCCTGTATTGATCATCCATATGCAATCTGTTAATCATGGCATCCCAGTCCATATCGGGTCAAAAGTGGAGAGATGAGATGGTGGTTTTCTGTCATAGCCTAATTTATATTATTAACGTTACCTGTAATCTAGCCCTAAGCTGGAACCCTAAGGTATTGTTTCTCGTGTCCTGGATAGTGAAGAACAGAGCTGCTATGTAAAATAGTTTGTCTTTTACACTACCTTTTATGCTGATAAGAAATTTTTTATACAATGGAAGTCTCGTTTACCTCCTACTGTACCTTCTTCCTTCTGTCCTACCATCAACAATGTTTTGCCCCTTTACAAATTAACATATGAAAGCCACAATTGCCCCCAAAAAATTGGCACAATTTGGTCAACTTGTATGTGAATAACGTTGTAATTGACTGAGGCATTTCCCCATTGTGCCTTCCTTTGGTCCTTTCACCTTTAGTTCGTACCCACTAAGTCCCCTTCCCTTTAACACATTTTAAAGAGTGGAAAGAGTATATTTTAGGTTCTCTCTGAAGATGAAATCAATGTAGAAAAAGTAGTTTGTACTTTCCGTTCTGATTATTGAATTACTGTAGTAAGTTTAACCTTAGTAATCTTCAATTGAAAAACCTATAGGCTTTCATAGAAGCTGTGTTCCAGTCCTGTAATGACCATTTAGAAAGCCTCTGCTACATTGGTTTGTTCATCCTTAATAGTTCAAGAAAATTTATTTTATCAACAGAAATTTCAGGCTTTAATCGTACCACCACATGTGTTATTTAAATAAAAATAAGTATTACAGTTATTTACCGGTAAATTTCATTTAAAGTCCCGGTGCAAAGTTGTATATAGCATATTGTCAGTTACATAACAATAATTTTAAATAAACATAAAAAAAACGAATGGTAAACCCCTGCAAGGACCAAGTCTTGACTACCAATGACTAACCGTATATACAGTATATGTTTACATATAATAAATATCATATAAAAAGCATAAAACTCATAGAGTCCATATGATAAACAGCGCTGGTTATGGATAAATGTCCAAAAACATATAAAACACTTGAGTGATGACTTTGCAACAGTCAAACTAGTAGTGGTATTTCTTCTATGGATACGGTCTGTAGTGCACCCTACACCAATCCCAAGTCTTCACCACAAGTGAGGCACGCTCCCCCTCTGGGGTACAAACTCACCACAAAGATGAAAAAGATAAGCCTTTTTAGTCTGTAGGTAGTCTCACTCCAACATCCGTCATCACCACCAGGGCAGTATGGGTTAAAATCCTCAGGCAAACATATAAGGACATAAAGGCACCAATAGTGTAATATTGCTTTAATCAAGAAATCCCCCAATACAAAGTCCCTGTTTCAAATGCACGTACATTTCAATCACTTGTAAAAAAGCACATAAAGTATAGAGTGTATTCACCGCTATCCTGTCCCAAGAGGGCGCCCGTGTTGCAAACGTAACGCTGCAGTCTTTGTTCCGGGTTTGAGACAGTTGCCGTGGAGTTCACTCTGTACTTCCTGGTTACAGAGACGCTGCGGTATCTGGGCCCTGACCGGTTTCGTCACAAGCTGACTTCAACTGAGGGCGTAGATAGCCCAGCGTCAGCGTGCGTGGTATAACCCCCCCGCTCGTCGCCTATTGGCTGGAGTGCCGCAATCCGTCCGCCCTGATTGGTGCTTGTCAGGGCGGAACTGAGATATGCTCATCCTCAAACAGGAGCTTTTGGGGAGTGTTCCAACAGCACGTATTACTGCACAGTTTGTTATATAACAGATAACAAAACGAAAATTTGAACATAGAGGGGCTAAAAGTTGCTATCAAACTAAGACAGCAAACATATAAATAAAACCATCACGATTTTAAAACAATATCTCAGTCACTATTACATAGAAGCGAAAAGCTTGCACTATGATAATGTCCACCTGTCGGTGTTTGAATGTTTCTTAAAAAAGATGATTTGTTTGCAGAAGGAAAGCTGCAGTTACTTGGTGTTAGCTGCACAATATAGCTCAATGGGACAGGTCTAGTGAAACACCTAATCTGTCCCCTGAGAGATGCAGTGTACATCTTTACACTACATTAGACATATTCGGGCTTTGCAACCACTATGTGTATATGCGTGTATTCTAGCAGCAGAAGATGTTCAAAAAAATGGGAATTTAAACCCACTAATCCAAATATTGAAAATAAATCAATATAAGATACATGCATATAATAAATGCATATATATATATGTATAGTCTACACATATACAGGTGTATATAGAACTACATGAGGTAAGTTTTAATTAAAATTTGATCTAAATTATTTAAAATAAAATAAAAATTGGACCGTCAAAATTTATGAGTGTATAATTAATTAACCTTAGATAGGTGAAATTAGATAAATAAAAATATAAATAAATATATCAACATATATGTACATAAGTCTATAAGTTTCAGAGGTTTGGGCCGAGAAAGGGTGCCATTGGGAGGCGGTATTCAAATCAATTGTTAAAAGTATAGATAAAATTGCTAAAACAGTCAATAAAAAATTAATCATAAAAACTGTTAATAAAAACAATATATCAATAATCACTAATAAAACAATTGATGTCTAGATCTATGTTTAACCCCTTCGGAGATAAAGTATCTACGGAATAGATCCATTGGGTCTCAAGCTTGGATAATTCTCTTACTAGATTGGACCCCCTCCAAGGTGGTTTTAGGTGGTCCACTCCCCAAAACTTGAGACCTGCGGGGTTTTGGTCGTGAAACAATTTAAAATGTAAGGAAACATTGTGATCCTTATATCCAATTTTGATGTTTGCCACATGCTCAGCTACACGTATTTTAAGAGCCCTCTTAGTGCGGCCTATGTACAGTAACTTGCAGGGGCATTCTAAAACATACACTACATAGGTAGTGTTACAGGTAATAAAATCTTTAATGGTAAACTCTCTGTTATTGGACGTAGATGTAAAGTTTTCAAGTGCTCTAAGGGGTTTATTCACCTCTCTGTAAGGGTGGCACTTTCTGCAGGCATAAAAGCCATCCTTATCCCAAAAAGAAGGGGGTTTGTGTGGTTCGTTTAGTATCTTCTTGATGACCCTGTCTCCATAGTTAGGAGCTTTCCTATAGATAAAAGTAGGTCTTATTGGTATATAGTTTTTAAGGATCTTGTCAAGAAGGAGTATATGCCAATGAGAAAAGAAGATATGTTCCACTTCTTTATACTGTGAGTGGTATCCTGATATAAAACTCCATTCATGATTATTTTTATTATTTTGCCCTTGGAGAGTGTTTTTATTCACATAGTTGGTTCTTGGAGTAGCTGCGAGGTCTTCAATAATTTTGATTAGTTGTGTTTCTTTATAACCCTTTTCCATAAATGTATTCTTTAGTACATCAGCCTGGAATAGGAAATCTGCATCCTCAGTACAATTGCGTCTTACCCGCATCAATTGGCCTTTAGGGATGTTTTTTAGCCATGCAGGGTGGTGGCCGCTTTGTGTGGGAAGGAAGCTATTAGCATCTGTGGGCTTAAAGTAAACTTTAGTGCCCAATTTATTCCCATTCCTATATATATGAACATCCAGAAAATGAATACTTTCCTTATTATATTCACAAGTAAGGTTAATATTGTTAGTGTTCTGGTTTAGTTCTTCCAGGAAGGTTTCTAGTGATGCTATTGATCCTGCCCATATGAGAAATAGATCGTCAATATATCGTCGGTACAGTATCAGTTCTTTACGTTTCGTGTGGAATACTGTTTTGTCCTCCCACTCTGCCATAAATAAATTCGCTATGCTTGGAGCAAATTTAGCACCCATGGCTACTCCCCTTCTTTGTGAGTAAAAGCTTCCATCAAACCAAAAATAATTGTGTCCTAAACAAAAATCCAGAGCATTACGTAGGAACAATTTCTGTGAATGGGAGATGTCATCTCTTTTAGACAGTGCCCAATTCAGGGCTAAGAGGGCGTCGTCATGTTGTATTATTGTGTATAACGATGAAACGTCTGCGGTTACTAAGAACACTTCTTCTTTTCCAGTCAGATCTATTTCCTGTAATAGAGATAGGAGGTCCTTAGTGTCTTTAAGATAGGCATGTGTTGATGTCACACTGCTTTGGAGGTAATGGTCAAGATATTGGCCCAAACGTGATGTACGGTAATCGATCCAATCCCATTCACAATGGGTCTTGCTGGTGGAAGGTTGAGGTCTTTATGGATCTTAGGGAGAGTATATATAGTAGGTATCCTGCTACTACTCGGTACCAAATATTTACTCTCCCTCAAAGACAAAGCTCTGGTTTGAAAACCCATTTCCACCAGTTTCTGTAGATTGATTTCATATTGTGGAGTGGGGTCTCTTTCCAGCTTCAAGTATGTTGCCTCTTCAGATAGCATTTGTGTTAGCTGGTTGTGGCAAAAATCTTTGGTAAGGATTACCACTCCACCTCCCTTGTCTGCTGGTCTCACTATTATCTCCTTTCTCTTCTCTAGAAGTTCTATGCCTTCTTTGATATAGCGTGGAAACCTTCCTGGAAGAACTAAACCAGAACACTAACAATATTAACCTTACTTGTGAATATAATAAGGAAAGTATTCATTTTCTAGATGTTCATATATATAGGAATGGGAATAAATTGGGCACTAAAGTTTACTTTAAGCCCACAGATGCTAATAGCTTCCTTCCCACACAAAGCGGCCACCACCCCGCATGGCTAAAAAACATCCCTAAAGGCCAATTGATGCGGGTAAGACGCAATTGTACTGAGGATGCAGATTTCCTATTCCAGGCTGATGTACTAAAGAATACATTTATGGAAAAGGGTTATAAAGAAACACAACTAATCAAAATTATTGAAGACCTCGCAGCTACTCCAAGAACCAACTATTTGAATAAAGACACTCTCCAAGGGCAAAATAATAAAAATAATCATGAATGGAGTTTTATATCAGGATACCACTCACAGTATAAAGAAGTGGAACATATCTTCTTTTCTCATTGGCATATACTCCTTCTTGACAAGATCCTTAAAAACTATATACCAACAAGACCTACTTTTATCTATAGGAAAGCTCCTAACTATGGAGACAGGGTCGTCAAGAAGATACTAGACGAACCACACAAACCCCCTTCTTTTTGGGATAAGGATGGCTTTTATGCCTGCAGAAAGTGCCGCCCTTGCAGAGAGGTGAATAAACCCCTTAGAGCACTTGAAAACTTTACATCTACGTCCAATAACAGAGAGTTTACCATTAAAGATTTTATTACCTGTAACACTACCTATGTAGTGTATGTTTTAGAATGCCCCTGCAAGTTACTGTACATAGGCCGCACTAAGAGGGCTCTTAAAATACGTGTAGCTGAGCATGTGGCAAACATCAAAATTGGGTATAAGGATCACAACGTTTCCTTACATTTTAAATTGTTCCACGACCAAAACCCCGCAGGTCTCAAGTTTTGGGGAGTGGACCACCTAAAACCACCTTGGAGGGGGTCCAATCTAGTAAGAGAATTATCCAAGCTTGAGACCCAATGGATCTATTCCGTAGATACTTTATCTCCGAAGGGGTTAAACATAGATCTAGACATCAATTGTTTTATTAGTGATTATTGATATATTGTTTTTATTAACAGTTTTTATGATTAATTTTTTATTGACTGTTTTAGCAATTTTATCTATACTTTTAACAATTGATTTGAATACCGCCTCCCAATGGCACCCTTTCTCGGCCCAAACCTCTGAAACTTATAGACTTATGTACATAAATAAAAATATAAATAAATATATCAACATATATCTAATTTCACCTATCTAAGGTTAATTAATTATACACTCATAAATTTTGACGGTCCAATTTTTATTTTATTTTAAATAATTTAGATCGAATTTTAATTAAAACTTACCTCATGTAGTTCTATATACACCTGTATATGTGTAGACTATACATATATATATATGCATTTATTATATGCATGTATCTGATATTGATTTATTTTCAATATTTGGATTAGTGGGTTTAAATTCCCATTTTTTTGAACATCTTCTGCTGCTAGAATACACGCATATACACATAGTGGTTGCAAAGCCCGAATATGTCTAATGTAGTGTAAAGATGTACACTGCATCTCTCAGGGGACAGATTAGGTGTTTCACTAGACCTGTCCCATTGAGCTATATTGTGCAGCTAACACCAAGTAACTGCAGCTTTCCTTCTGCAAACAAATCATCTTTTTTAAGAAACATTCAAACACCGACAGGTGGACATTATCATAGTGCAAGCTTTTCGCTTCTATGTAATAGTGACTGAGATATTGTTTTAAAATCGTGATGGTTTTATTTATATGTTTGCTGTCTTAGTTTGATAGCAACTTTTAGCCCCTCTATGTTCAAATTTTCGTTTTATCTGTTATATAACAAACTGTGCAGTAATACGTGCTGTTGGAACACTCCCCAAAAGCTCCTGTTTGAGGACAAGCATATCTCAGTTCCGCCCTGACAAGCACCAATCAGGGCGGACGGATTGCGGCACTCCAGCCAATAGGCGACGAGCGGGGGGGTTATACCACGCACGCTGACGCTGGGCTATCTACGCCCTCAGTTGAAGTCAGCTTGTGACGAAACCGGTCAGGGCCCAGATACCGCAGCGTCTCTGTAACCAGAAAGTACAGAGTGAACTCCACGGCAACTGTCTCAAACCCGGAACAAAGACTGCAGCGTTACGTTTGCAACACGGGCGCCCTCTTGGGACAGGATAGCGGTGAATACACTCTATACTTTATGTGCTTTTTTACAAGTGATTGAAATGTACGTGCATTTGAAACAGGGACTTTGTATTGGGGGATTTCTTGATTAAAGCAATATTACACTATTGGTGCCTTTATGTCCTTATATATTTGCCTGAGGATTTTAACCCATACTGCCCTGGTGGTGATGACGGATGTTGGAGTGAGACTACCTACAGACTAAAAAGGCTTATCTTTTTCATCTTTGTGGTGAGTTTGTACCCCAGAGGGGGAGCGTGCCTCACTTGTGGTGAAGACTTGGGATTGGTGTAGGGTGCACTACAGACCGTATCCATAGAAGAAATACCACTACTAGTTTGACTGTTGCAAAGTCATCACTCAAGTGTTTTATATGTTTTTGGACATTTATCCATAACCAGCGCTGTTTATCATATGGACTCTATGAGTTTTATGCTTTTTATATGATATTTATTGTATTTTATTTTTTATATGTATGAGGTTCTCATTTCATATAAATTTAAATAGCTGCTTCCTTTTACATAATTTGTATCACAGTTTAACAACTCTGATATAAATTCTTGAGCTGAGTATATCGTTTATTCCCCATTACTTTTCCAGCTAAACAGTTGGAGGAGTGAGCCACAGGTATCGCATACTAGCACCTAGGCGCTGAGAAGTGCAAATTTGGGCCAGTTATTTTGCACCTTTACTTTCTATATGTTTACATATGTCATCCAATATCATACATCTTTTTAATTTTTACACAGAAAAGATCATGTGTAACACGCTTTGTATAAAAGGTGCAGGTAGTTCAGTGGGGCGAGAACAACTCACTCAAACATGTTTTGCAGGTGGGGTGAAGCCTCAGAAGAGCCACATAAGTGTTACATGGTATAGCACTGCCCATTATCCAAAGATGTAACATATGGAACCCAAGATTCCACACAGGGAGGGCTGGCAGCCTTAGGCCTGGGGGGCAAGTCCAGTCAAGTGGCCCATAGAACCATCAATGTCCATCAACGCAGCCTCACCAGTGTAGACAGTGCCCATCAGTGCAGCCTGATCAGTGCCCATCAATGCAGCCTCACCAGTGCAGACAGTGCCCATCAGTGCAGCCTGATCAGTGCCTATCAATGCAGCCTCACCAGTGCAGACAGTGCCCATCAGTGCAGCCTGATCAGTGCCTATCAATGCAGCCTCACCAGTGCAGACAGTGCCCATCAGTGCTGCCTGATCAGTGGCCATCAATGCAGCCTTACCAGTGCAGACAGTGCCCATCAGTGCAGCCTCACCAGTGCCCATCAGTGCAGCCTCACCAGTGAAAACAGTGCCCATCAGTGCAGCCTCACCAGTGCAAACAGTGCCCATCAGTGCGGACTGATCAGTGCCCATCAGTGCAGCCTCACCAGTGCAGACAGTGCCCATCAGTGCAGCCTGATCAGTGCCCATCAACGCAACCTGATCAGTGCAGCCTCACCAGTGGAGACATTGCCAATCAGTGCAGCCTCACCAGTGCCCCTCAGTGCAGCATGATCAGTGCCCATTAGCACAGCCTCACCAGTGCAGACAGTGCCCATGAGTTGCAGGCAGCCTGATCAGTGCCCATCAATGCAGCCTCACCAGTGCAGACAGTGCAGCCTGATCAGTGCCCATCAGTGCAGCCTCACCAGTGCAGACAGTGCCCATCAGTGCAGCCTGATCAATGCAGCCTCACCAGTGCAGACCATACCCATCAGTGCAGACTCACCAGTGCAGACAGTGCCCAAAATAGGGTGGGCTCGGAGCGCAGAAAGTGCGACCGGAGCCCACCCAGATGTGTTGCAGTAGCGAATGAATATTGACTGTTGCAACACTGATCCTCCTCCAAGCCAATTGGGTAGCGGGTCTGGTACCCATCACCCGATTGGCTGACAGTACAGGTGATCCTACTGGACGCCTTGCAAGGAGGAGAGAAGAGACGCACAGGGTCTCTATTAGAGGAAACAGAGCAGCTTCCCGGACACATCTTGCTGCCATTGACCCGCCACTAAGATGGGGTAAGTGCCGGGCAGACAGTGGGTGGGGGTCCTCCTGGATCAGTTGGCTCCTCTGACCAGATGGGGGGGTCGGGGTGGCTATGTGCGTCTGTGCGCAGGAGGTGTGCGTTGCTTGATGAGTCTGCTGGCGGGGGGGTTGCTGGATGAGGGGGGGGGTTGCTGGATGAGCCCGCCGTGCGTCCCCTCTCCTGACGTGCCACATGACCTGCTCTCACTCCTGGGAGGTGGGAGTTGTAGTTTCATGCGCTGATTAGTTACTTACCTTTAGCGCGGCCAAACTACAACTCCCACAATGCAGCGCAGCCTACACAGCAGCAGCCAGATAGCCAATCGGCGGCCGCCATGGCTGACTTAACACAGGCTGCCCAGCGGCCTATCACAGCCTGCAACAAAAAAAATGAACAGACAGCCGCTGCGGCTGTTTTAAAGATAATGTCAGCGGCCTGGGGGGAAATTTCCACCCTGCCCCCCGGCCCAGCCCGCGCCTGACCCCACAACAGCAGTAGGTGCAAGGGTCCAAACTAGGCAGGGTTAGTCCTCCAGTTATAGGACGTATTCTACTTATAACCCCTAAAAAAACTAAAGTCTTTCCCGACTCTCAGTTTCTTATGTTGGTCAGTTGGCAGGGCCGGTGCTACCACTAGGCAAACTAGGCAGCAGCCTAGAGCGCACTGCTGCCTAGGGCGCCCAGTCACTGGTGTTCCTACTCTCTTCTCTCTGCAGCAAGCAACTAAGTCTTAGCATCAGCAGGCAGCCCCCGCTCTGTTCGCACATAGTGTCAGAGGTGCAGTGGCGTTGGAGGACAGTGTCTGTGTCCTGACTCCCGAATGAATGGGAGCAAGGAAACATTCAGTGATGGGCACTGTTAGGCTGCATTGATGGGTGCTGGTAGGCTGCATTTGATGGTTGCTGGTGAGGCTGCATTTGATGGGCGCTGGTGATGTTGCATTTGATGGGCGCTTCATTAAAAAGGTTGGGTATATATGGGATGGGCAAAGGGGGTGGAGTCAGGGGTGGAGCCAATAGGGTGGGTGGCAAAATGAGATTTTGCCTAGGTTGTCAAAACACCTTGTACCAGCCCTGTCAGTTAGTCATACATATATACCGTATTCACTGTATCGGCAAATGCAAATTAATGCACCCAATATCTCTTGATAAAGTTGTCCAGGAATCACCAGTGATACCGACAAATTATAGCTGCAACTAGGTCCACCATGCTGCTCTTAGGGGGCCAGCTGGCCTTCAGATAGTGCTCTGAGAAACCGCCCCTGAAAGTGTGTAATAGTACCATTAAAGTCTGACATTCCTGTTAAGGAAATAAAGTATCTTGATGCATATTTATGGCTGTGAAACTTTGGCCCATGATTTTGGACTAACGTCCTTAATGGTAACTTTCATTTCCAGTTTAATAAGTGTTCTTTTCCCTAATGTGCTGCAGGATCATGTGACTGCAGCCCTGGCAAAACCTATTTAATTCTATTAAACTGGAAAGATACACAATAACTCTATGTTCTCTGCACAATTCCACTTGTTATAATATTGAATACAAAGACTTTGGGGGTTATTTATGAAAGGCAAATACACTTTGCACTACAAGTGCACTGCAAGTGCACTTGAAAGTGCACTTTTAAGTGCAGTCGCTGTAGATCTGAGGGGGGACATGCAAGGAAAATAAAAAAAACAGCATTTTTGCTTGCACATGATTGGATGATAAAATCAGCAGAGCTTCCCCTCAGATCTACAGCGACTGCACTTACAAGTGCACTTGCAGTGCACTTGTAGTGCAGAGTGGATTTCCCTTTAGTAAATCAACCCCAATGTCTATTATTTTGCATATATTGTCAAGCCTTCAGAGAAAACTTGTGCTGTAGACATTGATGCTACCTAACCTTCCTGGCGGTATTCCCGAGTCTGGCTCGGGGATAAATTTCAGCACCAAAAGCGGTAACCCCGAGCCAGACTCGGGATTGCATCGCAGTGATCCAGGCAGAGTTACTTACCTTGTCCCCTGGATCCTGCGATGCCTCCCCGCTGTGTGATCGAGCTGTCTCCTCGCTCGATTCACACAGTGCCCGAGTGCCACCGAGCTCCATTCCCTGCAACGTTACGACGCAGGGGGGCGGAGATCAGCGCCAAATTCAAAAAAATTAAAACACAGTACACATACAGTACACTGTACAGATTACAGTACTGTATAAAAAAATTACACATCCCCTTTGTCCCTAGTGGTCTGCCCAGTATGCACTTTTATATAATAAAAACGGTTCTTTCTGCCTGGAAACTGGAGATTGTCCATAGCAACCCAAAAATGTCCCTTTATGTCAAAAGTGGTTTTAGACCAGCTAGAAAACAGCGATAATAAATTAGAATCACTCGCAGAATTGAGCGATAGTGATTTGTGGGGAAATTCGTTATCAAACACTGAAAAACACTTTTATTATTTTTATATTTTTATTTGTTATAATTATTTTATAGTTATTTATTATATTATAATTTATGATTTTTATTTTTTTTTTACTTTATCATACCCGGGATGTCTACTAGACTCTGGTTTGGACAGATTTAAGTGAGTTATTTCTAAGAATTACAGGCCTACAATATAAAACGCCAAATTTCCATGCAGAATAATTGTACCGCTTTCAGCACCTAAAATCTGACAGAATCATACCGCCAGGGAGGTGGTTAATAATCTTTCTGGGTCTGGGGCCGTGCAGTATAATTTTATACAAAACCATAATGTTGTTTAACATACTAACGTTTAAAATAAAAACCAACATCCTGGGCGATGGTGGAATTTAATGTTGGGGCTTGCAACACTTTAGGTATTAAAAGAGCTGAGTATAAAGGAACACTTAAAGTGGTTGTAAAGGTTTAAATCGTTTTTTTTTTTAATAACAAACATGTCATACTTTCCTCCACTGTGCAGTTCTGGGGTCCCTCGTGGCTGTCTCGGCTCCTCCCCGCAATAGCTAACCCCCTCTGGGAAGCTCTATCCCGAGAGGGTTAGCTTGCGGGCGAGCTCCCTGTCATACACGCTGCGTCCATAGACACAGAGTGTATGACTTGGTCCCGCCCCCCGGCGGCCGCATCATTGGATTTGATTGACAGCAGCGGGAGCCAATGGCTGCGCTGCTATCAATCTATCCAATCAACGCCGAGAAGCAGTGGAGAAGAGGATGCCAGGGGACGCGCACAGCAGGTGAACGGGCTCAGGTAAGTAAAACGGGGAGGCTGGGGGGCCGTGACAGCAAGGTGTTTTTTCTCCTTAATGCATCAAATGCATTAACCACTTAACGACCGCCCACTGTAAATATACGTCGGCAGAATGGCACCGACAGGCAGAATCACGTACATATACGTGATTGCCTTTGTATAGTTGGGGGGTCCGATCGGACCCCCCTTCTTTACAGTGGGTGGTCGTTTTACCTTCGGGAGCGATCCGGCATGAGGGGACGGCCGTTCGATTCCGGCCACCCCCTCTCGATCGCTCCCGGCGAATGAGAGAGCTTCCCCTGCCTGCCAGGCAGGAGGAAGTGATGTCATCTCTCCTGCGGCGCTCACATATACCGAGCGCCGTACAGGAGAAGATGCAGGTTAGTACACAAAACAGCACACTGACACCAGGACACATAGGCACATAAATCGCCCCCCCAGACAGACACCCCCAGATCACCCCCCAGCCCCCAGTCACAGTGTCACTGATTGCAGTGACCATTTATTTAGTGATCACTGCAATCAGTGACATTTGTGACTGTAAAAGTGTCACTACATTTAGTTTTAGGTCCAGTGTAGCCCCCTAACCCCCCCTAATAAAGGTTTAACCCCCTGATCACCCCCCAGATAACCCTTTCACCCCCTAGCACCGCCGTCGCTATGCGATCATTTTTCTGATCGATGTCTTAGCGTCGGTGATGCTGATCGGTAGCCAGTAATTTTTTTTAGGTTCGCCGCAGGTTTTTATAGCGTCGGGTACCCCCATATATTACCTAATAAAGGTTTAACCCCCTTGATCGCCCCCCAGGTAACCCTTTCACCCCCTATCACCACTGTCACTAAGCGATAATTTTTCTGATCGATGTCTTAGCGTCGGCGATGCTGATCGGTAGCCAGTAATTTTTTTTAGGTTCGCCGCAGGTTTTTATAGCGTCGGGTACCCCCATATATTACCTAATAAAGGTTTAACCCCCTTGATCACCCCCCAGGTAACCCTTTCACCCCCTAGCACCGCCGTCGCTATGCGATAATTTTTCTGATCGTTGTCTTAGTGTCGGTGATGCCAATAGGTAGCCAGTAATTTTTTTTTAGGTTCGCCGTCAGGTTTTTATATAGCGTCAGGTACCCCCATATATTACCTAATAAAGGTTTTAACCCCCTAATTGCCCCTAGTTAACCCTTTCACCAGTGATCATCATATAAGTGTTACGGGTGACGCTGGTTAGTTAGTTTGCTTTTTATAGTGTCAGGGCACCCGCCGTATATAACCCAATAAAGGTTTAACCCCCTGATCGCCCGGCGGGTGATATCAATTAGGTTTTAGCGTCAGAGAGGGTCTGCGTCACACCCCAGGCAGCGTCAGGTTAGTGCCAGTAGCGCTAACACCCACGCGTGAAGCATACACCCCCTTAGTGGTATAGTATCTGATCAGCTCAATATCTGATCTGATCAGATCTATACTAGCGTCCCCAGCAGTTTAGGGTTCCCAAAAACGCAGTGTTAGCGGGATCAGCCCAGATACCTGCTAGCACCTGTGTTTTGCCCCTCCGTCCAGCCCAGGCCACCCAAGTGCAGTATTGATCGATCACTGTCACTTGCAAAACACAACACACATAACTGCAGCGTTCGCAGAGACAGGCCTGATCCCTGCGACTCCAGTGCTGTAGGAGGTGATTTCACCACCACAGTTAAAAAAAAAAAAGCATATATGCCGAAGCATTGGGGCAGCAGGAGCGGAGGAGCGATTTTGCTACTAATGCCGCGTACATACGGTCGAAATTCCGACGGAGGCTTGCCCGTGGAAAAGTCTGACCATGTGTACGCGGCATAACTTTTGCGAGAAGATGCCCCCATGCTTCGGCATATATAAATGGTGCATGTATGCCCATCATTAGAAGTGGGTGGATGAAGGGCGGTATTCTAATGGTGGGCATACCCACCGATCAATCTTTTTTTTTCGTTCAGCCAACAGGCTGCATGAAAAAAAAGATTACAATACATGTCCAACAAGGACCAGCAACGTACTGGTATGTTGCTGGACTTTGAATGTTTATACCAGAATGATGCCTGCAGGTTTAGGTATCATCTTGGTATCATTCTTTTCAGCCAGCGGCCGGCTTTCATGTAAAAGCAATCCTAGTGGCTAATTAGCCTCTGGACTGCTTTTACAAGCAGTGGGAGGGAATGTCCCCCCCCGGATATAAAAAGCGCCATTGGGAAATTGGGAAAGCATTTTATCACACCGATCTTGGTGTGGTCAGATGCTTTGAGGGCAGAGGAAAGATCTAGGGTCCAATAGACCCCAGTTTTTTCAAAAAAGAGTACCTGTCATTACCTATTGCTATCATAGGGGATATTTACATTCCCTGAGATAACAAGTGATAAAAAAATAAATATGGAAGCAACAGTTTAAAAATAAAATAAAAAAGCAAAATTAATAATAAAAAAAAAAAGCACCCCTGTCCTGCCCTGCTCTTGCCCAATGGCGAACGCAAGCGTCGGTCTGGCGTCATATGTAAACAGCAATTGCACCATGCATGAGAGGTATCACTGCAAAGGTCAGATCGAGGGCAGTAATTTTAGTAGTAGACCTCCTCTGTAAATCTAACGGGGTAACCTGTAAATGCTTTTAAAGGCTTTTAAAAATGTATGTAGTTTGTCGCCAATGCGCGTTTGTGCGAAATTTTAAAGCATGTCGTGTTTGGTATCTATGTACTCGGCCTAAGATAATCTTTTTATTTCATCAAACATTTGGGCAATATAGTGTGTTTTAGTGCATTAAAATTAAAAAAAGTGTATTTTTTCCCCAAAAAATGCGTTTGAAAAATCGCTGCGCAAATACTGTGTAGAAAAAAAAAATGCAACACCCACCATTTTATTCTGTAGGGCCTTTGCTTTAAAAATATATATAATGTTTGGGGGTTCAACATAATTTTCTTGCAAAAAAAAATATGTTTTCATGTAAACAAAAAGTGTCAAAAAGGGCTTTGTCTTCAAGTGGTTAGAAGAGTGGATGTAAGCTTCCTAATGTTGTGTATAAAATGCCAGAACAGTTCAAACCCCCCCCCAAATGACCCCATTTTGGAAAGTAGACACCCCAAGCTATATACTGAGAGGCATGTCGAGTCCATGGAATATTTTATATGTTGACACAAGTTGCGGAAAAAATACAATTTTTTTTTTTTTTGCACAAAGTTGTCACTAAATGATATATTGCTCAAACATGCCATGGGCATATGTGGAATTACACCCCAAAATACATTCTGTTGCTTCTCCTGAGTACGGGGATACCACATGTGTGAGACTTTTTGGGAGCCTAGCCGCGTACGGGACCCCAAAAACCAAGCACCGCCTTCAGGCTTTCTAAGGGTGTCAATTTTTGATTTCACTTCTCACTGCCTATCACAGTTTCGGAGGCCATGGAATGCCCAGATGGCACAAAACCCCCCCAAATGACCCCATTTTGGAAAGTAGACACCCCAAGCTATTTGCTGAGAGGTATTGTGAGTATTTTGCAGATCTCGCTTTTTGTCACAAAGTTTTGAAAATTGAAAAAAAAAAGAAAAAAAAAAATGTTCTTTCTTCATTTTCAAAAACAAATGAGAGCTGTAAAATACTCACCATGCCTCTCAGCAAACAGCTTGGGGTGTCTACTTTCCAAAATTGGGTCATTTGGGGGGGTTTTGTGCTATTTTGGCATTTTATGGCCTTCAAAACTGTGATAGGTAGTGAGGAGTGAAATCAAAAATTTGCGCCCATAGAAATCCTGAAGGCGGTGCTTGGTTTCCGGGGTCCCGTACGTGGCTAGGCTCCTAAAAAGTCCCACACATGTGGTATCCCCGTACTCAGGAGAAGCAGCAGAATGTATTTTGGGGTGCAATTCCACATATAACCATGGCATGTGTGAGCAATATATCATTTAGTGACAACTTTTTGTAATTTTTTTATTTTTTTTGTCATTATTCAATCACTTGGGACAAAAAAAAATATTCAATTGACTCAACAGGCCTCTCAGCAATTTCCTTGGGGTGTCTACTTTCTAAAATGGGGTCATTTGGGGGGGTTTTGTGCTATTTTGGCATTTTATGGCCTTCAAAACTGTGATAGGTAGTGAGGAGTGAAATCAAAAATTTGCGCCCTTAGAAATCCTGAAGGCGGTGCTTGGTTTCCGGGGTCCCGTACGTGGCTAGGCTCCTAAAAAGTCCCACACATGTGGTATCCCCGTACTCAGGAGAAGCAGCAGAATGTATTTTGGGGTGCAATTCCACATATAACCATGGCATGTGTGAGCAATATATCATTTAGTGACAACTTTTTGTAATTTTTTTTTTTTTTTTTTTTGTCATTATTCAATCACTTGGGACAAAAAAAAATAATATTCAATGGGCTCAACATGCCTCTCAGCAATTTCCTTGGGGTGTCTACTTTCTAAAATGGGGTCATTTGGGGGGGGTTTTGTACTGCCCTGCCATTTTAGCACCTCAAGAAATGAGATAGGCAGTCATAAATTTAAAGCTGTGTAAATTCCAGAAAATGTACCCTAGTTTGTAAACGCTATAACTTTTGCGCAAACCAATAAATATACGCTTATTGACATTTTTTTTACTAAAGACATGTGGCTGAATACATTTTGGCCTAAATGTGTGACTAACATTGAGTTTATTCGATTTTTCTTATAACAAAAAGTAGAAAATATCATTTTTTTTCAACATTTTCGGTATTTTTCCGTTTATATCGCAAAAAAGAAAAATCGCAGATGCAATCAAATACCATTAAAAGAAAGCTCTATTTGTGGGAAGAAAAGGACGCAAATTTCGTTTGGGTACAACATTGCATGTCCGCACAATTTACAGTTAAAGCAGCGCAGTGCAAAATTCTGAATTCACCTCTGGTCCTTTAGCTACCAAATGGTCCGGGGCTTAAGTGGTTAAGGTGAAAAAACACGAACCTTTACAACCCCTTTAATGACATCATTTTTATTGTAATACTAGCTGATATGTTTCTTAATGTCAGTCAGACAAAAAACTGTTTTATTTATCATGTGAGGAGGAGGCGACTTGAGACTGGAAGATGTCCTTCCACAAATTCTCTGTAAAAGAACCACATTATCCAAAGGAGCATGAGGCTCTAGCACTAATATTGTTGCACTTACACATTGACTACCAATGATCTTATTATTTTCCAGCAAGCTTCTTCTCTTCTCTCTTGTTATCTTCTCTTTCTTCTCCTTCTCATCATCACATAGGTTCATTCTCATTTCCATACCACCTGTACCTCCTATAAATGTTACTCGGTTTACAGTAGGGTGACCAGACATCCCCGGTTTCAGGCGACAGTCCCCGGATTGAGGACACTGTCCCCGGACCAAGTCTGTCCCCGGTTTTGTCCCCGGATTGGATTTGAACAGGGGCTGGGGCAATTTCAAAGACAGTCGGTGCAGAATTAAAAAACAAAATTCTGAATTACATCCCCCCCCCCCGCCACTCCTACTAGCTTAGAGGGGTGTATTTTTTTCCATTATCTGTGCCCCTTTTTGATGATCATGTGCTGGTCGGATCGGAGGGAATATTTCTTACGTTTCAGGTGCATGCCCATTCAGCTCCGCTCGCATGTTCTTCTGCCTTGGCTCAAGTCCCGGCCAGCCGCCTGCCTGCTTATCTCCTTGCCTTCCCTGGTGGAGTGATCTTCCTCCGCTCCCCACCCAGTAGTAGCCGGGGCCCAGAGAGTAAGACTTGACAGGCTGTGAGGCGGGCGGCGGTGGAGACGGGCAGAGAGTCGCTGATTGCCGCCATTACTAGTAAAAAAAAATGTGTCCCCGGTTTTCATTTAAAAAATCTGGTCACCTTAGTTTACAGCCAACCCATCATCAAGTTTTAAATCATTTTACATGTCTGGTATTAGTTAATCAAGCTGCATTTATGAGGTCAATATATACCCCTTACATTATATTGTTACCCATATTATCTTCTTTCCTTTTAAAATTATAGTTCATACAGTAAAAACTGCATTTATAAAATACATTTATACAGGTATGTTCCTCTGTGCCTCCATTACTTTGTTTTTACCAGCATTTTACTATACTTATTTATTTGCATTTTATTTCTATAGTATTTTAATTATGTTAGTATATGTTACAGATTAAAGTGGTTCTAAAGCCTTAAAGGAGTTGTAAACGCAGAAGGTTTTTTATCTTAATGCATTCTATGCATTAAGATAAAAAACCTTCTGTGTGTAGCAGCCTCCCCAGCACCCCCTAATTACTTAACTGAGCCCATTCTCTCTCCAGTGATGTCCACGAGTGTCATAGTCACCTGGGACTCTCCTCCTGATTGACTGAGACACAGCAGTGGTGCTATTGGCTTCTGTGGCTATCAATCAAAGTCAGTTAGCCAATCAGGGGAGAGAAGGGGCGGGCCGGGCACACAGAGCTGTGACTCGGCTCGTGTGCCTTCATAGGAAGCTGCTGGCTGTGGGGGCACTTGTCAGGAGGGAGGGGCCAGGAGCAGTGAAGAATGACCCGAGAAGCGGAGGATCTGGGCTGCTCTGTGCAAAACCAACTGCACAGAGGAGGCAAGTATAACATGTTTGTTATTTTAAAAAAAAACGAAAAAAAAAACGAGACTTTACAATCACTTTAAGGTTTTTTTTTTTTACCTTAATGCAATTATATGAATTATGGTAAAACAAAAAAAAACTTGCTGCAGGATCCCCCCTGCCCCCTTCCTTAAGCCTCATGCACACCTGACGTTTTTTAACTCTCCTACAAACCAGCGTTTTTGCAGAAAAAATGTCTGACACTGGTAGTGTCTAAAGCTTTTAGGAGCTTTTACAGGTGTCAAGCTCTTGGGTGTAAATTCATTTGATTGGCCAGAATAAATAATTTATTCTGGCCATTGAAATAAATTATTGCTCAAGCACTAGCGTTTAGGCAGCTTCTAGTAACTTTTAGTAGCGTCAACCATTTTTCCTGCACTAACTCTGCTGCTCTTGGACGCACTGGCAGTGTTTTTTTTTTCCTGCCTCTAAAAGCCTCTAAAAGCTCCTGACACTAAATTCTGCTAAAAGCCTATGTGTGTATTGACACATAGGCTAAAATGAAGGGGCATTTAGAGGCAGGACAAAAAAAAGACAGACGCCCCTAGGAGCAGCTGTAAAAATGTCCAGTGTGCATGAGGCCTTACACTTACCTGAGCCCGATCCATCAATGTGCACAAGTGCAGCTGCTCTTGCCGCTGTCTCCTTCCTCATATGCTGTGATGAGGGAACAGGGGGTGGGACTGAGCCGCCCGGTCTGTGTCAATGGATGCAGACAGGATACCTTGGGAGCGAGCCTGCATGAGTGCCACCATAGAAAGCTGCTTTCTATGGGGGGCACTCGCCGAAGAGGAGGAGCCTGGAGCACCGGTGGGGGATCCCAGAAGAGGAGGATAGGGGCTGCTCTGTGCAAAACCATTGCACAGAGCAGGTAAGCATAACACTTTTCTTATTTTAATACAAAAAAAAAAGTTTGTTTCATTTAATTTAGGCAGCAGTTCGATGTCTAATTATAATTAAACATCATGAGTGTATCTCCCAAAGTTTTTTTAATTCTGGATGTGTTATATTTTACAGGATAGCTCTGGTACAGTGGGAAGGCCATTTTTCCTTTTCAGGGTATGCTTTGTATCTCTTTTTGTCTTTAATGCATGTCTTGGTCTTTTTTATGCTACAAGGGGTTGCAGAGTGTGGAAATAGTCAAAAAAGTCTCTGTTCAGAACTATAATTAGTGTCCCGAAGATATGAGCTTGGTTTTGGTCCAAACCTGAAGGTTAGCTATATTGCTAGGCCAGTGAGCTGCAGGCAGGAGATTTTTGGTCCCTTATGCCGTGTACACACGATCGAGTTTCACGGCGTTGAAAACACCGCCGTGAAACCCGATGGGAAAAAAGAGGATCGGCTTGGTCCCCTACACACGGTCGGTTTTCATGACATGTTTTCTCTTGGTCGAGAAAACTGGTCGTGTGAAGGCTTCCTAGCAGTGTTCCCCTATTGGAAAACTGCAGCGGAAAAAAATGCTGTGAATCACGACGAGAAAAATTAGAGCATGTTCTAATTTTTCTAGTCGTGATTCATGCCGTTTTTCTCGTCGGGAAAAATTATGAAAAGCCCACACACGGTCGTTTTTCTCGTCAAAGAGAAATTTTTTTATTTTTCCCGACGAGAAAAATGGTCGTGTGTTTGCGGCATTAGAGCATGTTCTAATTTTTCTCGTCGTGATTCTTGTTGTTTTTCTCGTCGGGAAAAATGCTGGAAAGCCTACACACAGCCATTTTTCTCGTCCAAGAGAAAAAATTTCATTTTTCCCGACGAGAAAAGTGATCGTGTGTACGCGGCATTACATTTACAAAGGGGTGAGGATGCTTGTGAGATCATAGACCTAATATGGCCATATCAGGACAACAACATCGTTCTAGTACAGCCATGTGGTCATATTAGGACAATGATGTCATGATAATCTCATCCACCCCTTTGTTACGTGCAGCTGTGCGGCGGGGAATTTCCAGTGGTGATGCAATCATGTGACAGCTTCCTGTGTGTTAGGGCAAATGGGCTCATTAATCCAGTTCAATATGCATTATTTTCCTTTTATTTTGATTTTTTATGCCATGTGATTCTACCATTAACACATTTCCTGTTCTGGGGGAAAGAAAAGCACTGTGTACTCACTGTACTTTATTTATGGAGGAGCAGGGGTGTCACTGAATTGGACTACAGACACCCCTTCTCTCCTCATCTCTATTACATATGTGGGGGTAGTTGTAGTTCACAAAAGATAGCTGGGAAAGCTATAACATTGTATGAGTTTCAGTTCACTACATAGGAAGTGACACAGTAAGAATACAAGATTTCTGGCTGGATCAAAGGGTATTTCCTGTACTTGTAGAAAATGTGCTTAGCTTGAAAATAGAAAACGTATGCAGTTACTATATTTAAGGACTGGTAGGCTGCAATATATTACATTTTGTTCATTCGGCTTAGATATAATTTTGGCATGCTGCCACAATAGAGCGTAAAGGAAACCTGTAATGAAAAATGTATACAATATATAGTTTGCCGCTGTTGACCTGAAAATGCCAGCTGCCTGGCTATTTTAAAGTGTCATTAAACCCAAATCATTATAAGCTGTCACTACTTGCTATATAACATCGTATTCATACTCACTTTGCCACTAGAGAATTTGATTTCTGTAGATTGCAAAAAACCTGGTTGATCATTGTACATAATTCAGTAACCTATTACAGGATTTATCTTTGATTTGTCAAACTATAGTATGGGAAAATCTAATTAGCTGCTATGAGGTAACTGCACTGTGCACATCCCCATTGCTCTTGACACGACCTGTCAATGTGCAAAATAGCCATATATAAAATGAGATAATAAATCTAGGGTATTTTTTTGCTGATATGCACAGTGCTTTACCATTTTTAAATCTGATATACCAGTTACTAATTACACCCACTTTGTTTTATTCTAACAGCCTAGAAATGGAAGAAAGGTTTCCATAGATGAACACTAGCATAATTTATAAAGGTATACATATGCATGATGGTGTTAATATGTGTAATATTACTATCTGAAGGACACTTTTTACCTTAACAGTTTGTGTTCATCAATTGCGCATTGTTAACTTTATATTGGAGAGTTGTTGATTTCCTCTAATTTAGGAATATTTCCAGGAATTATTTTAAATTTGGGTGCTGATTATTCTACAATATAATACTGAATACATAAGTGCTGTGCAAACTGTTGGCGCTGTGCAAACTGTTGGCGCTATATAAATCCTGTATAATAATAATACATAGGGTTGATTTACTAAAGGCAAAAAGGCTTTTCACTTTGCATGGAAACTTGTACTTAGCTTAATGAATGTAGTAAAAATTCACTTTGCAAAGAAAATTCAATCACATGCAGGGAAATTTTTAGAAAAACTGTATTTTTGGTTACACATGTTTGGATAATGAAGGAACCTCTTTCACTAGGCTATGGAAAGTGAACAGCATGTTTGCCATAATAAAAACAAAATATGAAAACAAATATAAAATATATAAAGTGTATGTAAAATATGTAGCACTACCCCCGTAGGAGCTGCTGGTTATTTTTGGTCCTGCCGTTACCCCACAGTTCAATGTATCAAAACTTGCTGGCTCTAAATTGGGCAATGACCCCCACAGATGCATTCACCAGTCACTTAGTCTTTTTTCCAATGCTTTTTATTTAACACAACTTGTAGCCATAGAGGGATGGAGGGTTAAAGGAAAGTTCAGATACCTTGCGCGGATCACTGAGGAACTTGAGATCCAGAAGACAAATACAACTCCTTGTCAGCGGATCTTGCTCTCCCGGATAGGCCTCTCTCACTGGCCTAGCAGCCAGAATGATGCACGGACAAAAGTCTCTGCCACAGACTTGATGATCAGCAATAACTGTTTGTACCATCCTCTGCCACAGGATTCGATGATCAGCAATAACTGTTTGTACCATCCTCTGCCACAGGATTCGGTGATCAACAATAACTGTTTGTACCATCCTCTGCCACAGGATTCTGTGATCAGCAATAAACAAGCGAACACAGCTACACAGTACCTAAAGTCCCTTTAAGCCTATCCGGCAGTACTGTGAGGTAGATTGGTTAGGATGCATCCTCCAATTGAGTCACCAGGCCATTCTTGAGATACCAGCCTTTCGTTCGGTCCTCTCCAAGATGAGTCCTTCCCCCCGATCCTTCAATTGCTCGGCTTCTTCCCACAGGTAAGACAGCACAGGACCACCTCTGAACCAGTAGGCCCCAGACAGGCTTCTGGGCTTATTTGCAGTCACGTAGCCTCGGGCCAGCAGGCCCCGAGGCAGAAGAGCAGTTGTCACATACCTTAGGCCAGGCGGGCCATGAGGTCAGAGAGAGAGAGAGATGGCATCTGCCCCTTAATAATCCTCTCCCAGAATGCACAGCAGTGAACCACTCCCACTGGGCTGTTTCTGGGGAAAGGGACACCCAATACACCTTAGCCTGTTGTCCTTCCATCACTGGACTGTGGTGACAACGACACCTACAGACGACAGTGTGGAACTGCACACAACATAGCCAATGCTGGAGCAGAGGCTAATTTAGCCATAATATTGAATCTGAACTATGTACAGAACAGATAACCCACTAAATTTACATGCGAGCGCCTGGTCAACAGGAGCAGGGCGCTACACATATATAAAAACTTTTAAAAATGTTAAACCCTAAAACTAGCCCTTGGATATAGTATGTAGAGCACTGGCAGCTTAACCATCACAAATACTTGTGAGTTGATATTTTAAAGTACAGTGATTTACCAAAACAAAAACGATGTGTTTCTGCTATAAGGGGATTAGGAGTTTACATAAAAAAAAAATTTGGGAGCCTGGAGTTCAGTCTTAATCTCTTTTAAATTAGGCAATCTATAATGGTTTGGGGGTAAAAAAATATGTTGTTTAATTATACTTTAAACAAGCTCAATAGCTTTGATGAGGCAACTGCTGCACAGTGAAGATAGGTGCATACCTATGCCTGTGGCTGCGGGAATCACAGCGATTCCCACACCCACAACCACTCCCAGTGAAAATGTGCTGCTGTTAGAAAACGCGCGGGGCTGCCAGACATTCTGAATGCACCCCCACTCATGTGAAATCGCAGTGCGCATGCAGGAACTGCAGGGAAATCGCATGGTCAAAATGACTATGCGATTTCCCTGCAGGCTGCATTTTGAAAAAGGTGCATGCACCTTTTTTTCCAGGAAACACAGGCACCCACGCAAACGTGGCCTGCTAAAACGTATAGATGTGAACCTAGGGGGAGGCTTCTTAATAGTAGCTCAAACCATAGAAATACAAAAAGGAGTGTCTGACCAAACCTGGATGAAAGAGTCCAAGATCATTTTAATTGTTAAAAATGTCGTATAAAACAGCCAAAGTTTTTCGGGGGCAACACCGCTCTCCCTACAACAGGGCTCAACATAGGATAAAACTTGTGCAGCAATACCCTGTTCAGGGCCGCTGATTAGTTTTGGGTTTTGCACGTTACCTCTTCAGCTGAGTTGTCCGGGTAGGAAAGTCTGCAATAATGCAATGTCCACACAGATGTAAAACCTCAAACAGTTAGGCTTTATTTTTCTTATGCAGTATAACTTTGAGAAGTAGAAGAAACGGAAGAGTAGGGGAAGGCTCAGGCACTCGCCACAAAAGTTGGCAAAGGTAGAAGTTCAAAGTCACTCACCACTCTCAATGTTAGAGTTGGCATTGGTCACCCGGATAGTCCCCTCTCACATAGCCTAGCAGCCGGGATGACACACGAATCAGCAAGAGGGCCGTTTCTGCCACAAACTGCCCAAGGTGAAGAAGGTCTCTGCCACAGACCTGTTCAAATGTACAAAGTCTCTGCCACAGACCTGTTAGAAGTTGAATAATGGATAGTCCAGGAATCCTCTGCCACAGGATTTCAAAGTCCCAAACTTCCAGCCGTACAGTTTAAAGAACCTTTAAGCCAATTTGGCGAACTGCAGGGCTTGTGGTGTAATGGATCCCTCCTTAATAAAGTTGCCAGGCCTCACCCGAGACAGCAGCGTTATGCCGGTCTCCTCTGGAGCAGGTCCTCCCCTGGTCTCCTTCATCAAGATGATTCCTCCCCATTTGAATGGAGAGCTTGGGATCTCTTCTCTGGATATAAGCCCCAGCCAGACTAGCTGGGCCCACTAAGTAGCGATGCAGCCTCGGGCCAACGTGGCCCCGAGACCAGGACCACACACACACACACCTCGCGCCCGGAGGGCTGCGGGGCGAGCACGAACGAACCCCAATCAATGGCGTCTGCCCCTTAAGTATCCCCTCCCGGCAGGCACAGCGGGTTCATCACTCCCACTTTACCACTGCCGAGAAGGGCCACTCAATGCACCATGATCTGCCCGTGTTCCAACAGGTGCCTGAGGTGGTAACGTCACCTACAGGCAAAATGGGAAATCACTACCAGGCAAAGCATAACTGAGACAGAGGCAAATTTAAATGTAATTATCAACCATCTGAGCCCAACTACTGGCTCAGACATCCCTCTAGATTTGAATAGCGTCCCAACCATTTGGGATGGGCGCTACACTTGGATGGGCTCAGAGAAAACAATGACTTTACAGATCTATTTTAGAATAAGTATTGAACTGTCCACATTGAGTAAAAACTTGACAGAAGTGGAGCTCCATTGCTGCTCAGCAATTGATGTCAATTTAATGTCCCCTGTGGTTCTAATATAAATCCATGAAGTCACTGTTTTCTCTGAGTCCATCCACATTTTATCCTGTAGTCAGCCCTGATGAAGGGGGAAGTGGTGTTGCCCCTGAAACACATTGACTGTTTTTATATAAGTATATTATCAACACCTAAAATTATTCTGGACTCTTTCATTTTGCTAGTGTTTGGAGTAGGCAGAATAGGTTGGACAGTGAGAAGCTGTTTACAAAAGGATTCATTTTGCAGAACTGCTTTTTTCCCCATGTAAGTCAAAAAGAAGTCAAAAGCGTCTCAGAAGGAGTTCATAGGGAACTCAGAAGCACCTCACACACATCTAAATAATTGACAGCTGAATTGAGTTTAAGGCCCCATGCACACGAGACGCTGTTATTTGCTGTTGAACGCGCGTTCAGAGGCAGTTGGACGCTTTTTTCAACTGCCCCTGAACCCATTCAATGTTATCCTATGTGTCCATGCACACACTCTCGTTTTTTGGCGTTTACAAGCAGTTGCGTTTAACCTCGTTTTTTCAGAAGCAAAAAAATGGGTTCAGACGCAAAAGTTTTCCACGTTTCAGATGCTAAACGCTGCTAAACGCGGCTAAACGCGGTACCGGCGTTTTCCGCGTTTGCGTTTATAAGCGTTTTTAAAGGTGACCTATTTTTTTAACATTAGAAATCTCAAAAATGATGGCAAATGATGAAAAACTATTAAAAAATATAAAAGAAAACTGTAATTGCTTGCATTGCATTGTGGACAATCCACAACTTGTGGCAGGTAACGTGGCAAGTGGACAATCCACAGCTTGTGGCAGGTAACGTGGCCAGTGGACAATCAACAACTTGTGTCAGGTGACGTGGCCAGGTGACATGGCCAGTGGACAATCCACAACTTGTGGCAGGTGACGTGGCCAGGTGACGTGGCCAGGTGACGTGGCAGGTGACGTGGCAAGTGGACAATCCACAACTTGTGGCAGGTGACGTGGCTAGGTGATGTGGCAGGTAACGTGGCCAGGTGACGTGGCAGGTGACGTGGCAAGTGGACAATCCACAACTTGTGGCAGGTGACGTGGCCAGGTGATGTGGCAGGTAACGTGGCCAGGTGACGTGGCAGGTGATGTGGCCAGGTGACGTGGCAGGTAACATGGCCAGGTGACGTGGCAAGTGGACAATCCACAACTTGTGGCAGGTGACGTGGCCAGGTGACACGTGATGTGGTCAGGTGACGTGGCAAGTGGACAATCCACAACTTGTGGCAGGTGACGTGGCTAGGTAACGTGGCCAGGTGACGTGGCAGGTGACGTGGCAAGTGGACAATCCACAACTTGTGGCAGGTGACGTGGCTAGGTGACGTGGCCAGGTGACGTGGCTAATGGACAATCCACAACTTGTGGCAGGTGAAGTGGCTAGGTGACGTGGCAGGTAACGTGGCCAGGTGACGTGGCCAGGTGACGTGGCAAGTGGACAATCCACAACTTGTGGCAGGTGACGTGGCTAGGTGACATGGCAGGTGATACGCTAAATACAAGTACACTGCGGCTCTCTCAGCTGCTGCTACTCACTCTGGTCTCACAAACTGGCTGAAATGGTTAAAATTTACTGTTTTTTGAGCTTAGGGAGGGTCTTATGATGAAACGCTTATAAACGCAAACGCGGTAAAACGCCGCTAAACGCCAATAAACGCGGTTGCAAACGCGGCCAAACGCGCGTTTTTAAACGCCGGTTTCAGAGTTTAAAAACGTGTGTTCAGCAGAGTTTGCACCTGCGTCTCGTGTGCATGGGGCCTTAAGCTTGCTGCCTTTGGCCATCTACGTTGTAAAAAAAAAGGTTTAATATTCAAGACACTTGGTGTACGAGGCTGACCTGGACTTAAATATAAACAGAGAGGGGAGTAAAGTGGTGAATGGGGGAGGGGGGGGGGGGTTGGTACTGTTGCTGACAACCCACGTTTCCTCTCTCGGTTGGTGTAGCTGGTGGGACTGGTTTTGAGCTTTTAGCATGATATGTCACCTGGTGCCTGGCTCTCAAGAATGCTGAGATCCTCATTTTCCATCAATTGCCCCTCTAGGACTGTTTACTTTTATTTCGCTGTCTTCTACATATAATCACACACTCATCAGAAAAGGGTTTGCTTTAACTGATTTTTTGTTTTTGTGTTTTGTTTTACAGAATTCACTGAAGATATTGTCTAAGGGGAACAAGGCCTTATCAAGGATCCTTTTGTATAATATTAATAATAATAAAAAATAACAATAAAAAAATTGATAGTGTTATAAGTTCAGTGTCTTGCACCAAAGTTCTGTCAGAGATACATTATTTTTTTACTGTCCCCAGTAATTTGAACCTTCTTTAACAATCTAAAGGTTACCTGTACTTTTACTACAGTTATCCTTTATTGGGCCCCTCCACATTTTGAGCCTAGGTTCACACTAATGCGGGTTTGAAATCGTGCAAGTTCAGCTGAACTCGCACGATTTCAATCCCGCCTGTCAGTCTGAATTCAAGAGCGATTTCGGAGACATCTGTGCAGGTTCCTGCACAGATGTCTATTGAAGTCGCCAAAAGTAGCGCAGAAACTACTTTTGGGAATCAGTGCGGTGCCGCAAAGTCGGCATTGCACCGATTCGGACAGTGCCGTTGCTGGCAATAGCTGGCGATTTGACATGCGATTTGACATGTCAAATCTCATGTCAAAACGGCCCAATCTGAATGTGGGCTTATTCTAAAGCCTCGTACACACAGTCGTACACACGGTCGGACTTCCATCGGACTTTTCCGTGATTTTTTGTCCGAATGGAGTTGGTCGGGAACACCCATAGCATACACACCACAGGACTTTTCTGCAAAGTTTCCCAAAATGTTTTCCAACATCACGTGGTTTTTCTGCTCTTTACCGCCACCCTTTGGTCAACTTCTGCTATTGTTGGTTGATTTTAACATTATTTGCTCCATCGGACTTTTGTTGGCCAAAAGTTTGTCCGTTTGCAGACCGAACTTTTGTCCGATGAAAACAAAAAATAAATAAAAAAAGTTTGTCCGATGGAGCGTACACACGGTCGGATTGTTGGTCCAACTTGCTCAAAATGAAGTTTGTTGGCCAAAAGTCCGACCGTGTGTACGGGGCTTTACACTTACTTGTCCCCACTCCTCTTTGCAGATTGACCCGAGGCACTATATTTCTTTGTACTTTGCTCACAGCTGAGCTGTGCTTCTTTTGCTTGACACAATCTTCATTCATGGCCATGAACAGGCTATACAATTTTGCAAAATTAATGGCTTTTCTTATAGGTATTAATGAAAATTGCAACATGCAGGATCCAAACAGGAGAGTTTTAGAGAAGTAGTAGTGATTTTGGAGGATCATAGATTTTGGGAGAGGTATGGGGGGCTGGGGGTGGCCCTATAAATGATGTCTCTACTAAATGTCCCGTTATCCTTGAATGATCCTTTTTTCTTTCTACTGACATTTTCCATTACCAAAAAAAGACAAGTTAAAAAACAATATATACAGTATGGTATGACGAGTTGTAAACATTTGTTGCTTTTGAAAACATTACCAAAAGTGACAAAATCTAAAATTTTGCATACAATTTTGCACTTGTTTTTCGATTCATGAAAAAGCACAGGTAAAGCCAAAACCTATTTATTTGTTTATTTTTTGTTTCGGATAGAGCAGGGTAATAGTAAAACAACCTGTCTGTTTTTTACTGCTGTCTGTGTCCCCACTGGGGAGATTCACCTTCTCTGTAATGCTGCGTACACACGATCACTTTTCTCGCCGGGAAAAATTTAATTTTTTCTCTTGGACGAGAAAAACGGGCGTGTGTAGGCTCTCCAGCATTTTTCCCGACGAGAAAAACGGCGAGAATCATGACGAGAAAAATTAGAACATGCTCTAATTTTTCTCGTCGCGAATCACGGCATTTTTTCCTCGGCAGTTTTCTCATAGGGAAACACTGCTAGGGAGCCTACACACGGCCGGTTTTCTCGACCAAGGGAAAAAATTTCGTCAAAAACGGTCGTGTGTAGGGGACCAAGCCGGTCCTTGTTTTTCCCATCGGGTTTCACGGCGGTGTTTTCACTGCCGTGAAACTCGATTGTGTGTACACAGCATTACTCTTGTTGACCATTATCTTTGGTACAGAAACTGATGGGAAATCCTGAATTTTACAGATGTCACTGGAACAGGAGGTGAGGGGAACTCTTCCAGTGTGAACACCTGTTCTGGTGTAAGAGGGGATTTTCCCTTGCTTTGGAGAGATTGCTCTTACTTGAATGGTCATGAAAAAAAGTCTCCCTCATGAGACAGCAGCAAAAAACACCCAACAGAGTTCTCTAGTTGTTTCAACGCTAAGAAATTGTGGCTATATTGTTTTTTGACCAGATTTAAACTGTTTTGGGAAGTTGTTCTTTCCTTGTATATACTTATCACTAGCTATAACCTTTACACGTGTATGTGCCTTTTATTTTGTTGCATTGATTTACACAACTGTAATTGTTACATATTTCTCATGGCCTCAGATTAATAAAAACATTTGTGCTATGCATATATAGTGCCATAAGGGAATGTACATGTGTACTATTTCAGAGCGAGATTAAGTCTTTTTAAAACTCCATTGCCCTACGTGATCAAATCTGATTAAATATATGACCCTTTTCAAGTCCACCGACATTGTATTTGTTTGTATTATAGACATTGTTTAATCAGATGTGTTGTGCTTTATAATGATAAAATGGGCCAAAACAATCAGGGCTCATTTCCATGTCTGTGGTGCGTTAATGCACATATGTTAACACGTATTTTTTTGTCAGGCATTAATATGCATTGCATTAAGACAGCCCACTGAAATCAGTAGGATTCTGAAGTAAGTAAATGTCTCCAAAGTCAAACATGTGGCAAAATGTTTGATGCAATGTCCTATGGTAAGTTGTCATGCGTTTCTGCCTGTTAAAATGCATGTGTCCTGCTTTAGTGCACTGGGATGCTATGACATGGTCCTTAGAAAATGGTTGTTTACTTCTGAGCCTCAATTACACAGGTGTTTTTCTTTGTGACAGAGGCCTATTGAACTTAATCTGCACTGATGTAAAACCCTGAATTCTGCCATATCAGAGAAAAATGTCTTAAAAGTACAGCAATCTAGATGAGCAGAATTCTGACATTCTTGATGATATCTTCCATAAAAAAGTGTAACTGCTATATCCAGGGCCATCTTTAATATGGTTTGAGCCCCGGGCAAAAAAAATTTTGGGCCCCCCTCCAATTACATTTTGCTCTTTACCCCAACATCTCAAAAAACAGACACACACATAGAATTATAAAAAAAAAAAAAAAACTGATCCACAAAAAAGTCCTTAGCTAGATCTGTAACAGTACATATTCGCTAACTGCAGTAGCACTTATATAAAATACAAATATCATATCAGAAAAAACTAGAACATATAGTCCATATGATAAACAGCGCTAGCAAAGGATAAGTGTCCAAAAGCACATAAAGCACTTGAGTGATGACTTTGCAACAGTCTAACTAAGAGTGAAGTTTCTTCTGTGGATACGGTCTGTAGTGCACCCTACACCAAATCCCAAATCTTCACCACGAGTGAGGCACGCTCCCCCTCTGGGGTACAAACTCACCACAAAGATGAAAAAGATAAGCCTTTTAATCTGTAGGTAGTCTCACTCCAACTTTGGTCATCACCACCAGGGTAGTAAGGGTTAAAATCCTCAAGAAGACATATAAGGACATAGAAGCACCAAATAGTGTAATATTGCTTTAATAAAGAAATCCCCCAATACAAAGTCCCTGTGTCAAATGCACGTACATAAAAATCACTTGTAAAAGCACAAAAAGTATAGAGTGTATTCACCGCTCTTCTGTCCCAAGAGGGCCCTGATACCGCAGCGTCTCTGTAACTAGGAAGTACAGAGTGAGCTCCACGGCCAGCTGTCCCAGATCCGGAAGAAATACTGCAGCGCCACGTTTGCAACACGGGCGCCCTCTTGGGACAGAAGAGCGGTGAATACACTCTATACTTTTTGTGCTTTTTACAAGTGATTTTTATGTACGTGCATTTCACACAGGGACTTTGTATTGGGGGATTTCTTTATTAAAGCAATATTACACTATTTGGTGCTTCTATGTCCTTATATGTCTTCTTGAGGATTTTAACCCTTACTACCCTGGTGGTGATGACCGAAGTTGGAGTGAGACTACCTACAGATTAAAAGGCTTATCTTTTTCATCTTTGTGGTGAGTTTGTACCCCAGAGGGGGAGCGTGCCTCACTCGTGGTGAAGATTTGGGATTTGGTGTAGGGTGCACTACAGACCGTATCCACAGGAGAAACTTCACTCTTAGTTAGACTGTTGCAAAGTCATCACTCAAGTGCTTTATGTGCTTTTGGACACTTATCCTTTACTAGCGCTGTTTATCATATGGACTATATGTTCTAGTTTTTTCTGATATGATATTTGTATTTTATTATCTTTTTTATGTATGAGGTTCTCATTCGTATAAATTTAAATAGCTGCTTCATTTTATATATTTTATCATTGTTTTAATAACCTTGATAATTTTTGGGCTGTAATATCTTTTACCCCTTATCTCCCTCTTGGCTGCAGAGTTGGAGGAGTGATATTCAGGACTAGCAACCCAGCACCTAGGCGCCGAGAAGTGCAATTTTTGGGCCATTTATTTTGCACCTTCTTCCTAGTAGCACTTATATGTTAATATCTTAATAACTTTCAGTAATAAAGTGCAAATCAACATATTTTGTGTGTAAAACAAATAGCCATGTTGTCTAGTAACACAAAAAAAATATTCATAAATAATAGAACAATTAACAACAACACATAGCAATTAAACAAACAGTATTAAAACTTACAAAAAAGAGAGAACAGGTCTGGTGTGACCACTCTAGCACCTCCATCCCTAATGGTGAACCAAAAAAGAGAGAAATCGCCCTGGGACTTTAGATGAGGTGGGAGAGAGTAGGCACATTTTCACACAAATGGAATAAAATCAGTTTATTGGTTGACAACAATGCAGTATAACAAAACGGAGACAGCAATAATTGTGCGTCGCCAGGCATAATAGCCAAAGTTAATGTAGCGGGGTGTTCCCCTTTAATGCAGAGAGACAAGAAGTTCTAGGGGAGAGGTGAGTCAGGAGGAAGTAGAGAAAAGACATTGCTGGAGTGAGAGCAGAGGAGAGAGAGAGAGACTACATCACCCAGAACCACATTCTTCATATGTTCCCACCGCAGAGACTCATGGGAGGGGTTATAAAAGGAGGAGGCGAAGCTGGGCTCGGCCTCTTTGGGACACGAGACTTCACAGCCTGATCCTCCTGTGCGGATGTGTCGGAGTGCAAGGCCTGAAGCCTGAGGCCTTGCTCAGCACCAAAGAGCCTTCCACCCCTCTGCGAGCCTGGGTGGCATCTGACTTCGCTCAGCTACAGCCTTGTTGGATCGGGGACCCGATTGCTGGAGAGACCGAGTGCGTGTGACACAGCCGGTGGAAGTTTCCCGGACTGGATCCGTAGTCCGGCGGGTGAGAGGGCATATGCCCAGAACGAGATACTGTTAATGCATATAGGCCAATAGACTGCCGTGGCCCCCTCTAGTTGTTCCTGATACCCTTAGTGAAGAAGAGCCATACCATAGCTGAACTTGTAGTCGGGATAGCCAAGTTCCTGCCCATCTCTACCTACCTCACTGGATTACAAAGTTGTATTTTGTTAATGTGCACCACCGTTAAAGACCTGCCGGTGAAGAAAAAGGACTAAGTTATAGACCTCAAAAACCAGGCCTGGTGGGGTTACTAATGTGTTTTGGGTTATTGCGCCATAGGGCATTTAGCTAACGGTCGCCCGTGTGGCGCACTTGTTGCATGTCAGTTCTTTAGTGTGTTAGCATTGCAGGGCTCTGCATTACCAATGATTGAATGTAAACTGTGATCAATGTTATTATCTTTCTTACTAAGAGCTTAAGTAAAACCTTATACCCTTTTTTTTCTTTAGTATTGTCTCAATGCTCACTTATTCATAAGGTATAAGATAGATAGTTTACTTTTAGTACTAGCTGTGCCAGCAGAGGGTAGAGCATATTGCCGGGGGTTGGCGGAGCTGTCATCAGGGCCCAAACTAAATCTGCGGCCTTCTTAGTTGGAGGTATCGCTACATTAACAACATGGGTACAAACAATTATTGATACATTACAAATGCCATACATCCATAAAACATCAGTGATGGTAGTGGTAAATAATTAGGCCAGTCAAATTATGCATATAAAAAAGCTCATAAAGAGGAGTATCATGTTGACACAGTATGTGAGTAACCAACAAACGGTGTAGATATTCAACATGAACATACTGTGACAGTAGGAGCTACTGTCACGGTAAAATGGACAGTTTGCTGGACACAGGGTCTGCACATTTGCAAGGTGCAAGACTACAGGGCGTAGATGTGGACTGGAGAAGACTGCTTTGGCAGCTTTCTCCAGGTTTTGGTATTCTGGAAAGGGGCTTTGTAGTTTGGAGATTCCACAGTGTCTTGGGAGGGATGGGATCTCCAACCCTGTGTCCAGACTTTGCTGATTACCAGCAGGGTGTGTGCTCAGGTGAGCACAGCCCTTATAATGAGTGTATGGGAAGACCTCATGGCTCCCAGTTGGAGACGGCTCCACACCAAGAGACAGGAGGTCTTCAGGAGTCAGAGAGGCTGTAGGTGACAGCCAGAACATTGGTGACTGCAAGAGGCAGAGCTGTGGACGCTAAAGGGAAGCCGTCTACTTTGAGGAGTCCGGTGGTCTGGGTGACCAGGTAAGTGCAGAAGTACTGCTACAGAGAGCCAGGTGGGCTAGCTTTTCTGTTCTGTGTATTTAATGGAGAAGAACCCCTGTGTGGGAAACCTTTGTTTGGACTTTTATTTTGCCTTTTTTAATAAAAATGGGCTACCATGCCCTTAAATATAGTTCCTGACTGGCTTGAATCGCTGAAAAAACGCATCTACCACTTGAGCTAAACAACCCCCATCTCACAATACATACAGAGGCATCAATATTGCCCTACACGTTTCGCGTGCTCTGCTCGCTTCCTCAGGGGCAGATGCATGATCATAGTATCTGTGGGGGGGGGTAAAAATGATAGATGAGTACCACTGTTGCATAAAGGCATAAGAGATGGTGGAGTGGGTCAGACCAAAGGAGAGACCTCATACTCACCAATACTCTGGGCTAGAGAGCCAGTTACTGCATACCAGGGTGGCGGCAATTCGTATATCCGGCTCGGGAGCTGGGAGGGCGAGGCACGCGGACACTGCCACGTTAAGAGGTCTGGATGAACAGTAAGGTCTGCTTGGAAGTACCTGGTCAGTGGTCATGATGGCCCCATGTGTATCATATGGCATAGTGGTGGCAAGGTATGCTGAATGTAAAAAGTTGTTACTACATAAAAGTAATGTATGGATATATGAGATGAATGCATTAGCCTTGCTGTAATATGTACTGTACTGTAAAATATAATATATAGTTTGATCTATGGATTGTGGTGGGCCAAGGGGTAGTACTGCGTCCTCAAACGTAGTATAGAAATTGTGTCATTATGAACAGATAAAAGATGTTCGAATATGACTCAGGGGTCCTCAAACTTTTTAAACAGGGGGCCAGTTCATGGTCCCTCAGACTGTTGGGGGGCTGGACTATAGTTTAAAAAAATATTAACAAATTTCTATGCATACATCCTATTTGTAGTGCAAAAAGACAGGAAAAAACTATTTAATATTTCAAATAAAAAACTATTTTAATCAACATAAACTTATTAGTATTTCACAGACTCCCCTCATCACAGAACCCCCTCCCCCATCACAGAACCCCCTCCTCACAGAACCTCTCCAACACAGAACCTCCTCATCACAGATCCTCCATCACAGATTCCCCCCATCAAAAAGCTCCCATATAAGGTCATCCATCACAAAGCCCCCCATAAAAGATCCCCCATCACAAACCCCCCCATCACAAAGCCCCCCAACACAAACTCCTCTCCATCACAAAGCCCCCCCCCCCGTAACAGACACCCCCCCATCACAGATCCCCCATAACAGACTCCCCCCTCACAGACCCCCCTATAAGATTCCCCCCATAACAGACTCCCCCCAACCACAATAGAAATATGTTGGTGGTAGCGCTTCAATCATCCGGGCACCATGGTTGTTATGGTGTCAGGGTGACAGGGTGATTGAAGCGCATTATCTCTATTATTACATTGTAATATAAAATTAAATAGTTCAACTCACCATAATGCAGAATCAGAATCAGTGGGAGCTCTGATGTCAATGTCCCCAGCCAGCGGAGTGCTTCCTTACATCTCAGGTGTCACTCTCCCCAGCGGAGTGCTTCCTTACATCTCAGGTGTCACTGTCCCCAGCGCAGTGCTTCCTTACATCTCAGGTTTCACTGTCCCCAGCGGAGTGCTTCCTTACATCTCAGGTGTCACTGTCCCCAGCGGAGTGCATCCTTACATCTAGGGTTGCCACCTCATCCCTTTAAACCCGAACACCCATGAATTACACAGGTTCTGAGGCTAATTTAATGCAGATAGGGCACCAAGTGAGTTTAATTATCACCTTAATCAACCACAGAACCTGTGTAATTCATATGTGTTCGGGTTTAAAGGGATGAGGTAGCAACCCTACTTGCATCTCAGGTGTCACTGTCCCCAGCGGAGTGTTTCCTTACATCTCAGGTGTCATTGTCCTCAGCGGAGTGCTTCCTTACATCTCAGGTGTCACTGTCCCCAGCGGAGTGCTTCCTTACATCTCAGGTGTCGTCCCCCCCCCCATTGGAGCCATTCTATATTCCAGCAGCGGTGTCTTTGCCGCCATTACTGAAGGCTGAGGGGGAACAAATTAGAGGCGGCCATTTTCCAGAAGACCACAGACGAGTTATAAACAAGAAGGGAGCCTGCCGAGTGGCTACAATAAAAATTGAGCTGTGCCACCCCTTTCCACAACAGGTCACAGATGACAGACAGACCGGGGGTGGGCGGCGCCGCAACTCCATTTCTATTGCAGCCACTCGGCAGGCTCCCTTCTTGTTTATAGCTCATCTGTGGTCTTCTGGAAAATGGCCACCGGCGGAGACATCATCTCCGCTGGCCACGGACCTCTAGCGGCGGCAACGAGCGGTGAAAAATAGTAAATCACATTGCCGGGCCGGGTAAATCACACTGGTGGGCCGGATGCGGCCCGCGGGCCATAGTTTGAGGACCCCTGGAATAGGTAGTATAAAAGTCTGCTTCGTCTTAGAGGTTGTATAACACACATATTATTACTAAATGAAGAATTTACCTTGATGGAAAAAGAAGAATGATAGTGAACACCACAGCCGTTGAGGTACCTTCCAAAAAGTATGACCACTGCCCCAAGCTGCCAGACCACGTTTGTGAGTTCCAGACATGCCAAACATCCGGATATACTCGCGGCGGGCCCAGGAGTATTATTTACCACTACCATCACTGCTGTTTTATGGATGTATTGCATTTGTAATGTATCTATAATTGGTTGTACCCATGTTGTTAACTTTGGCTTTTATGCCTGGCGACGCACAATTATTGCTGTCTCCATTGGGTTGCCATGCCATGTGTAAAATAAAATAACTTTTTAAAACACTGATCAGACCACATGCCATGTGTAAAATAGAAAAACTTTTTTAAAACACTGACCAGACCTGCACCTGCAATGCATGCCATGTCACATGGCATGCATTGCAGGTCTGGTCAGTGTTTTAAAAAGTTCTTCTATTTACACATGGCATGGGGTTAGGGAGCCAGAGGAGGAGAAAGAAGACCTTACCTTGTCCTGTCCTGGCAAGCTCAGCTCCAGCCTCCGAGTCCGATCAATTCTCCACAGTGACAGTCTGACACATACTGCTAGTGCTAGCCTAGTATTTTCACTTGACTAGTAGTAAGCAACAAGCAGGAACCACCAGGCAGCTGCACTCCACTCCGCGGTCTCACTCTGAGTCTGATCTTACTCCTCCTTCCCCGCTCCTCTGATTAGGTACGCTGGTGACTGGTCAGTGAACACTGCACACGCTGCACGCATAGCAAGGGGCGGGGCCACGCCAGAGCATCAGTGGAACTCAAGGCCCCGCCCACCCGCGGCCCAGGCCGCTCCGGCTCCTCGATCTTAAAAAAATGCAGCACTGGCACTGGCTGCGCGGCGCGCCGCTGATGACAGTGAGTGACACCGACACTGTCTGTCTGGGGTTTTTCAGCGCCGATTTGCGGGCATAAGGGGCGGCTCTGCTTTGGGCCCCTAAGAGTGACAGGGCCCTGGGCAGCTGCCCCATTTTGCCCTGCGGTAAAGACGGCCCTGGCTATATCTATAGATACTACAATAGCTCACATTTTCAGAAGTAAAGATTAACAAAGGCAGCCTCCATGTTTCACTCATGACAGGTTTACTTTAGAAGTTATAGAGAAGGTCAGCCAGCATCACATAAAACACTGAATAGGTTAGAAAATGCATTGCTATGTCATAGATGTCTCTAGATGCTGTCTCATCTATTTGATGAAAGATAGGATAGATGAGATCATTATAAAAAATATAAAGCAGCAGAATCTGCCAGAATGCTTCTTCCAAGTTCATTGCATTTAAATTAGAAACAGAGATAGGACACCAGGTACCAATGAACGTCAGAGGATGGCCATCTGACCATTACAGGGAGTGTTACATTTGGGTTAAAATATATCCATTGGAGAACGCTTTTTTCTTTTACTAAAAGTATTTCATATGTTTTTCCTTCTGATAGACAATTTATTTGTATTTTTTTATTCACAGCTTTCTGCATATACCAAAAGATAAGCACTTAACATAAGGCTTGGTAAGGCAGATCTTTTCGGGAAGTATGCAACGAGGCTAATCGTAACCCTACACTTTTAGACTTTAATAGATGAACAAGAGAAAATCAATAGATTCCTCCATTCGTGCTTAATTATGGAGGAATCTCCACTGCTGGCTATGGCTATTGTATTAAAGCAGCTGCCGCACCTGCAGCTACCTGAATATCTGAAGAATAGAGATGGGCCTGAACGACCCCCTGTTCGGTTTGCGGCAGAACTTTAGAACATTGCAAAAGTTCGGAGCCGACTAACGAACCCCATTTACGTCTATGGGACCCGAACTGGAAAAATAAAAAGTGCCCATTTTGAAAGCTTACATGGAAGTAATTGGGCATACAATACATGCCCTGGGGGACATGTATCAATGAAAAAAACGTTTGTAAAAAACATAATTATTAAATGAGCAGGGATTTACTGATGCTTAAACTGAAACCATCAAATGAGAAATAACAATAAAAATGGCACATCTATACCGTTTATAGAACCTGCTGCAGAAATAATGACATTTATAAAGCCAAAAAAATTACATTTGCCATTCAAACTTTCTTTATTTTCTAAACAATGGCTTGGGGGGAGGGGCAGTCTTTATGATGAGGTCATAATTTAGTGCACATGGAATTAGATTTTGGATAAATTCTGGTGTCTCTTTTGCAGACTTTGGATAGAAGTAACAGGTGTGGAACAATTGGCCTTTGGGTGTTGGTGGTACCTTCATACCGTAACCCTATAGAGGTACTCTTGATGAAAGCAAGAATTGGCCTTGCTGTCAAAAATTGTAATGATATGCACCTGTCAAACAGGTGCGGAAAAACTGGTCTTTGGACGTTGGTGGTTCCTTCACACCATAACCCTATAGAGGTACTCTTGATAAAAGCAAGAATTGGCCTTGCTGTCAAAAATCGCAATGATATGCACCTGTCAAACAGGTGTTGAAAAATTGTTCTTCGGGTGTCGGTGGTGCTCTCACACCGTAACCCTATACAAGTACTCTTGATGAAAGCAAGAATTGGCCTTGCTGTCAAAAATTGCAACAATATACACCTGTCAAACAGGTGCGGATAAATTGGTCTTTGGGTGTCGGTGTGGCCTTCACACCGTAACCCTATACAGGTACTCTTGAGGAAAGCACGAATTGGCCCTGTTTTCAAAAATTGCAATTATATGCATCTGTCAAACAGGTATGAAAAAATTGGTCTTTGGGTGTCGATGGTGCCTTCACACCGTAACCCTATAAAGGTAATCTTGATGAAAGCAAGAATTGGCCTTGCTGTCAAAAATTGCAATGATATGCACCTGTCAAACAGGTGCGGAAAAAATTGCTCTTTGGGTGTCAGTGGTCCCCTCACACCGTAACTCTATAGAGGTACTCTTGATGAAAGCAAGAACTGGCTTGCTGTCAAAAATTAAAAAGATATGTACCTTTCAAACAGGTGCGGAAAAATTGGTCCTTGGGTTATAATTGTGCCCATGAAACCTACACCAAAACATTTCTTCCAGATGAAATCAACACCCACAAAGCTAGGCAGCCTACACAGTCTTTCAGAGATTTGATATTCAGAAAGTACTTAATCAGCGACATTGGCATCAGGGGCTTGATAGCTGCTGCTAATCCAGGACCGATTTATTTTGATAAATGTCAGCCGGTTCATGGAGTCTGTAGACAGACGCGCACTGTTATCTGTCACAAAACCTCTGGCAGCACTGAATGCCCGTTTGGAAAGCACGCTGGGTGCAGGGCAGCCCAGCAGCTCTATTACATACTGGGCAAGTTCTGGCCAGTGGTCTATTCTCATGACCCAGTAACCCAGTGGATCGTCAACTGGAAAGCTCTCTATATCTGTTTTCGCCCCTAGATAATCTCCCACTATATGATGAAGACGCTGCCGATGGGATGTGAAAGCTGACAGTCCTGGGCGGTGAGAAATAAAAAAATGTTAAAAGGCATCACAGAGGAGGCCCCCTTCTCCACCGCTCCTCTCTTGACCAACAGGAGCCTCAAAACAAAATTTTCACCCAGACTGTAACCTACCAGTAGGGAAAGACGTTACATACAGTAATCTCCTCTTTAAGGTGTCCTCAAGAGATTTCATCTTCTGCTCCCTCTGTGGGAATGGAGGGTTGATCCCTTATAACGGTGGTCAAGGAGGGTTGCCAACCAATAGTGATCCTTTTCCTTGATGCCACGTATTCTCGGGTCCCTTTTCAGGCTTTGAAACATGAGAGTGCCCATGCATCACAAGTTTGGGAAGGTGGGCTGTTTTTGGGAAGGTGAAATTCCTGCTGAATTTCAGCCAACCGAGCACTGGCTGTATATGACTGCCTGAAATGGCTACAGACTCTTCTGGCCTGCTTTAGCAGATCTTCCAACCCTGGGTACCTATTTAAAAAATGGTGCACCACCAAACTTAGGTCATGTGCCAGGCATGGCACATGTGTTAACTTTCCCTGTCTAAAGGTGGACAAGAGGTTTGTGCCATTATCGCACACCACGATTCCTGGCTCCAGCTGGCGTGGCTTGAACCACCCCTTGGCCTGCCCCTGAAAATCTGCCAGAACCTCTGCTCCAGTGTGGCTCCTGTGCCCTAGAGAGACCAACTGAAGCACTGCATGGCACCTTTTAGCCTGACTCATTAAATAGCCTCTTGAATGCTTAGTTCATGGGACAATTCAGAAGAGGAGGGCATGGAGGAGGAGGGGGAGGGTTGGAGCTGACAAATCCTGCATCATCACCACTTTCTGTACAGAGGCGTGGTGGCACAACAAGCTGCAGCACTGAGCCCTGTCCTGCATCCTTCCGAGTTGCAAGCAGAGCTACCCAGTGTGCTGTGAACAAAATATATTGTCCCTGACCATGCTTGCTGGACCACGTCAGCAGTAACGTGGACCTTGCGGCTAACTGTCTTGCCCAACGATGCCACAACATTGCTTTCCACGTCATGGTAGAGAGCTGGACTAGCCTTACGTGACAAGAAATAGAGACTGGGAATATGCCATTGTGGTACAGCACATTCTGAAAATTCATGGAAGGGGGCAGAATCCACCAGACAGAAAGGCAGAAGTTGTAAAGCTGGCAGCTTTGACAAGCTTGAATTTAGACACTGGGCACGTGGGTGGCAGTGACTGTATTTTTTTCTCGCTGCAGCAGATGGGGCAGAGGAATTTGCCTGCTGTAGTCTACAGCTGGTGGTGTACACCCTGCCCTATACCATAATACCTGTCTGTGGAGGCTGCTGAGAGGTCATGAGGTATAGCGGGGGTAGACCCGAAAGGTGAGGAGTGAGGAGGAGCAGAATTGCATCCCTTTTGTGTGGCTTTCAAGTGCTCTTGCCAATGGGCTGAGTGGTGGAAGGTTAAATACCTTGTCAAGCATGTGCTACTCAAATGGCTGGTATTTTTGCCATGCTTGATGTGCTTGAGGCAAAGTTTGTAAATTGGAACAGTGCGATCGGCTGTACATGTGCTAAAAAAGGCCCAAACAGCTATACTGTTGGAAGTGGACCGGGAGAGAACAGCTCCACAATCTGGTGTAATAGGGTGGCTGCTCTCTACTCTTCCATGATGGCTGCCTCTTTGGGGTTGTGCCTCACCTTCACTTTCCTCCTCTGCTCTATCTCACACCCAAGTTGCATCAGTGACCTCACCATCATCATCATTCCCTCCATCCTCATTATCACTTGAGGTAACTTGGCAATACCCTGCAGCCGGGGGAACCTGACTGCCAATTTGTTGTTTAGCAGTGTTCACCCCTCTCTGTAGGCTCATGTTCCTACCTTACCCAACCTCAGAACCAAGATCTGAATCAATTAATGGCTGTGCATCGTCAAGGAGCAAGTGGCTGAGGCTGTGTTCAAATAACTCAGCTGACTCCTCCATGCCTGATGCTGGGAGGAGTAGCTTTGGACAAGGAGGCAGAATAAGCCACTCTGGCAGCTGCAGTGGACTGCACACTAGTCTCTGCTTGGGAGACAGAGGATGAGGAGGATGATGATGGTTTAGTAAGCCAGTCCACCACCTCCTCTGCATGCTGTGGCTGGATGGCACGGGCAACATGACTAAACAGAGGAAATGATGCCCTGCCTGAGGACAGACCACGTCCACCTTTTGCCTGTGGACACATACGCTGCTGTGCCTTGGGAACATCTGCCTCTCTTTTTTGGCCTCACAGACATGATGGGGAGGGGGCACTTATTAACAAAATGTAATAAAGATGTGGAAATGTGTACGTGGATGCACTTCACAATCAATGGAAAGTGGTGTTTGGTGCACTTTAACTTGAGTACTCACTACACAGACACACTCCACTGACACACTTCAATATACTGCAGTAAAACTGCACTGACGCACTGCAATATACTGTGGTAGACGTGCAGTAACGCACTCAAGTATACTGCGTTAAAAGTACAATAACCCACTGATATATACAGAGTCAAACATGCAGTACCACACTGATATATACAACGTTAAACGCGCAGTAACACACTGAAATATACTGTGTCAAACGTGCAGTAATGCACTCAAATATACTGCGTTAAACGTGCAGTAACGCACGGATATATACTGCGTTAAACGTACAGTAACGCACTGATATATACTGCGTTAAATGTGCAGTAACTTACGGATATATACTGCGTTAATTGTGCAGTAACGCACTGATATATACCGTGTTAAACATACAGTAATGCACTGATATATACAGCGTCAAACATGCAGTACCACACTGATATATTCAACGTTAAAAGTGCAGCAACACACTGAAATATACTGTGTCAAACGTGCAGTAATGCACTCAAATATACTGCGTTAAACGTGCAGTAACGCACGGATATATACTGCGTTAAACGTACAGTAACGCACTGATATATACTGCGTTAAATGTGCAGTAACTTACGGATATATACTGCGTTAATTGTGCATTAACGCACTGATATATACTGTGTTAAACATACAGTAATGCACTGATATATACTGCGTTTAACGTGCAGTAACGCACAGATATATACAGCGTTAAATGTGCAGTAACGCACGGATATATACTGTGCTAAACTTGCAGTTATGCACTGATATACACTGCATTAAATGTGCAGTAATGCACGGATATATAGATAACAAAAAAGTCTTTCAGCGCTAAATACTGGCAGTCATTGGAAACATTAGTGTCATATAAACAATTATTAAGTCTGGATCCTAGTGCAGCTGGCAACTTCCGGAGAAAGTAAACAATAAAAAATATACAACACTCCAGCGCTCAATGGGACCAGTGAGAAAAGAACTGTTGCAATTGCTGTATTCAAAACAAGTTCATTTATTAGATGCACGCTAAAATTGGTATAAAACCACAACTGTCATAGAAAAATTAGATAATAAAAAGCATCTAAAGGAACTCATAATCATGGTTGAAGTGCTTCAAAACATAATAAATACGATACCACCATAACTCCAAGAGCCAAAGGGTTAATGTCAGCAAGTGTGCTCCAGGTCCTGATGTAAAACAAGGCTGATCCAATGGTGTGGTATGTAGACAGAAAGGAAGTGGGGGGACACCGCTCTCCGTAATGCTGGGTTGCGGGAAAACAGGCTCGTTCAAATTCAGGAGATGTGTTGTGAGCCGCGCTAGCCGGGTATCCACGATCAGACTGGCTGATCAGGCAAGCCGAACAGTGGTGTTCCGGGAGGCGCTCTGGATGACGCGCACTGGATCCGACAGCCGGAAGCAGGAATCAAAGCCGGGACGAGGGAAACACAGATGCTGGGCGGGTCGTAAGCTCAATGTTGCCCTGGAGACCTTGGCTTACATGTTTCACGTGCCAGAGCTTTATCAAAGCCCTTTGATAAAACGCAGGCGCGTGAAATCAGACAGTCTGATCGTGGATACCCGGCTAGCGCGGCTCACAACACATCTCCTGGATTTGAACGAGCCTGTTTTCCCGCAACCCAGCTACTGTTGACATTACGGAGAGTGGTGTCCCCCCACTTCCTTTCTGTCTGCATACCACACCATTGGATCAGGCTTGTTTTACATCAGGACCTGGAGCACACTTGCTGACATTAAACCTTTGGCCCTTGGAGTTATGGCGGTATCGTATTTATTATGTTTTGAAGCACTTCAACCATGATTATGAGTTCCTTTAGATGCTTTTTATTATCTCATTTTTAAATGACAGTTGTGGTTTCATACCAATTTTAGCGTGCATCTAATAAATGAACTTGTTTTGAATACAGCAATTGCAACAGTTCTTTTCTCACTGGTCCCATTGAGCGCTGGAGTGTTGTATATTTTTTAATGCACGGATATATACTGTGTTGAACGTACAGTAATGTACTGATATATACTGCGTTGAGTGCAGTAACAGATGGATATATACTGCGTTAAGCGTGCAGTAATGCACTTATATATACTGCGTTAAGTGTGCAGTAATGCATGGGGATATACTGCATTAAGTGTGCAGCTGCTGCTCTCAGAGTAACAACTGGGGGCTGGTAAGTCTGGCTCTTGATCACATGATCACTACAATAGCCAATTGCTAGAGGAGAGGTCTGTGCAAACAAACAAAAATAATCTGTTGAAAAAAAACTAGTTAGATCAGTGCTTGATCTATTTTAAAGTGTTAATAAAACCAAAAGTAAAAATCAGGCTACATATGCAGTAAAGCATGCTTGTTATACGCAATGTGGAACTAAGGGGTTAATCCTCTGCATTGTGTAAAAAGTCTGTTTGATCCTGTCTTCTGTGAGCCTCCTCTTCTTCCGCAGTCCCCAAACCATCTCCTGATAGAACTGAGCCTTGGGGGCAAGCTGCACATGCTCAGTTTGGTGTGTATTGCTAGAGAGGTTTTTTTTTTCTTGGGAGAGTACATGTGATCAGCACAGGGCCAATCAGCACTGTCCAGACGGAGAGTCAGGGGTCCTGCAGCCTCAGTCAATCAGGGGAGAATGAAAGCTAATCCTACAAGCTTTAACCAGTGCTCTGCTGGACAATGATAGATGTCACAAGACTGCTCTAACTGCTGATGAGAAAAGGTATTTAGCAGTTTATATTTACTAAAACTATTGCATTTCCATGTTTTGTGTACTGCCACAGACCAGATATAGTGAATGCAGGGTCCTGGGTTTAGTAACACTTTAATATTACATCAGTGTCAGTGTGTTTTTGGTATTAAAAAAATAATCATATTTAGTGTCAGTGTGTTCAGGTAGGAAAAAAGCAAAACTTTGATCTGCAGTTGCCATTGTGTTGCACTAATGTTTCTTGGCCCTACCACAGGTTTTCTGGATAACATCGGAATAGTTAAAGCAGATTTTCAATGGAAAACAAAAGGTGACTCCATGACAAACAAAATGTAGGGTGCATTTTTGTGGGATTTCAAGCTCCCAGCTATGCTGGAAGGGACATCTGTTTTTATGTGCATTTTCTTGTTTTGTTTTAATAGAATAGTGATGGATTAGAACCAATATCATGTTTTTGTTGCTGTATGTGATTCAGCTGGGTATATTTACCTTCTCTATTTGTCCTGGTGACCATTGTCATTGGGACAAAAAGTAAGGGAAAATACAGAATTTTAGAGCTGTCACCAAAACAAAAGATAAGGGTAAATCTTCTAATGAGAACAACCTATTCTGGTGACAATGCTCTTAAGTAGGGAATTCCCCTCACTTTGAAGAGATTTCCTTTAACTTCTTGTTGCATCTCCAGGACACAAAGTGAAGGAAAAACCCCTGGGACACAGACAGCAAAAATAAAAGAAGCAAAAAACCCTTCCCTACACTACTACTCCCAATTCCAGGAATTGGTGTTGTAGCTGTAAAGCTGGCCATAGATTAATATTTTTTTTCCCCAGTAGACAGGCTGAACAAAAACAGAGGAAGAGATTTTCCATCCACACAAATTAGGTGAATGGAGGAACCCCCCTCACCAGGACATTGTATTTTGACAGCAGGGCCCGGTGCTGTTAGAATACACTGATCAGCAGCTGTAGCCATTCAACAAAATTTTTCTAACTAGTCTGTTTTACAGAAGTCGATCCAAATATTGACTTCTGTCTAAAAGAGATGGCCACACACTGACCAAACTTCAGCCAGCCCATGTTAAACAAGCCAAATTTTAATCCATCTCTGGCTACCTTACCTCTTAAATGAGGGCAGATGCCTGTGAGTGCCATTAAAAATAGGATTTTTGTACTCACCGTAAAATCCGTTTCTCTGACGTCCATGGACCGACGCAGCTCTCATACTGATTACATGTGGGTATATGTCCCTGCTCGCAGGAGAAGACCTAGGCAGAATGTTAGAGGTTAAAACATTCTAGAACAAGCCAGAGCTGAACAGCCCCGCCCAGGGGGGCGGTCCCTCCGGACATTACCCTTCCACCTGCAGCTAATCAGCCTCAGTTCGTAACAAAGCAGTACAAACTTAAAAGGAAGGGTGGGTGCTGCGTCGGTCCATGGACATCAGAGAAACGGATTTTACGGTGAGTACAAAAATCCTATTTTCTCTTATCGTCCATGGACCGACGCAGCTCTCATACTGATTACATGTGGGACGTCCCAAAGCAGTATAAGAAAAGGGTGGGAGCAAAAAAAGTAAGGAACAACCAAAACTTCACTCCAAACCAGCAGAGCCCCTCAACGGAGGAGTTGCAACATTAGACAGCGGCCTGCAACACTTTGCGGCCGAAGGAAGCATCCGAAGATGCAGCCACATCAACCTTGTAGAACTTTGAAAAGGTATGAACGGACAACCAGGTCGTCGCCTTGCACACTTGTGCAACCGACGCTTGATGTCGGAAGGCCCGGGAAGCACCAATTGCCTTGGTGGAATGCGCCGCAACCGGAAAGGGAGGCCTGTATGACGGTCTGCCTGATCCACCTAAAGACGGTGGCAGACGACACCTTCGGCCCTGTTTTGGACCAGACACAGATTTCCGAATGGAAACAGTAGCAGACAGGTACACTCGTAAGGCTTGTACCCATCTTAATGTATGAAGCGCAAACTCTCAGGGAAGCGATGGGTGAGGACACAAGGACGGAAGAACAATGTCCTTCTTAAGGTGAAAGGCCAAGACCATCCTTAGAAAAGAAGGATGGTCGTGGGCGCAACACCAACATATCCTTATGGAGGACCAAGTAAGGCGACTTGCCAGACAAGGCTGCCAACTCAGACACCCGTCTAACCGAAGCAATGGCCAATAAGGCCAACTTCCGGGACAAGGTCAAGAGAGGAATCTCTCTGATATTCTCAAAGGGATGTTCTTGGAGAACCGAGATGCATCAAAATAAGATCCCAAGTAGGGAGAGGAGGCTTGACAGGGGGGACCACATGGCGAACCCCCTGCCCAAAAGGTGCTAATCAAGGAATGGCCCGGCAGCGGTCGTTGAAAAAGACAGTCCGGGCCGAAATCCGACCCTCAAAAAAAAGGTATGCAAGGCCAGCTTTTGGGTCACACCACGCTGTAAGAACAGCAAAATCCTGGGAAAGGAAAACATCCGAGGATGCCACTCAAGTTCCTCGCACATAGCGATGTAAGCCTTCCAGGTACGGTGAGATATCTTTCTGGAGGAAGATTCCCGTGTCTACAACATAGAAGAGATGACCGAATACGAGAGAACTCGGTCCTTTAGCACCTGGCTTTAAACAGCCATGCCATTAAAGCCAAGGACTGTAAAGCAGGATGAAGTATGCTCTGCGAAGCCGGCGAGGCAACAACAGTAGCAGAGGGTAAGCATATATCAGGCGATACTGCCCCCACGGGCTTCCAACGCGTCTAACGCATCCGCCCAGGGGTCCCTGGACCTGACCACGATCTTGCCACCTTGCGAGTGAGTCGAGAGGCCACAAGGTCCACTTCCGGTGCCCCACCTCCGGTAAAGAAGGTGGAAACACCTCCGGATGCAAGGACCCTTCGCCTGCAATGCACACGGCCGACAGGACCGTCTTGCAGCGAGACGTATGAAAATCCCAAAGAGACTCCGCAATGTATCGGAGAAGGGAGGCCCCAGTGTACAGGGTGCCTCAAATGTTGGCCAATAAAGGCAACTTGACGGAACTTCCCTAGAAACTCGGTCAGAGGACTAGTACCTCAGCCTCCACAGGTGGCGCAAACCCACCCCGGGCACAGAGACCCAAAAGGCTAAAGCAGTTGTAGTGCACCTGCTAGACGACTGATGAATGAAGCAGAGGCTTTTGCCCAGTCATTGAGCTACAAAAAATGCCAGAGACGCAGCCACTAACGGGCGCAATGCCAACCCCAGCCTGGCGAACACAGTCCAAGCCAGCGCTTCTGATCACCACTGAAAGCAGGTGGAAAGTGATACCCCTGAAACCAGGGATCCTTGTGACAATGCTCCATCCAGCAGCTACCCATGGATAGGTGCTGATTGTGCAAACACATAGTTTATACTATGTATTGCGTCAAACGCACAAATGGAGAGTGTGGGAGGAAACCCACCCAGCCACAAAGAGCATAATACCACCACATACGGCATATGTAGTTTAGTATTTGTGGATAAACCTATTAAACGCGTATATACTGTGCCAGCGACGAAGGCGTGCACATCATCGGGGCCTGGACGTAAACCAGCCACACAGATTGCGTACACAACCGTGTAGGTATGTTAGCCTGCGAATAAACAAATTGCACATGTTTATACTGTGCATAGCGCTGAGAATGCGCACACCATTGGAACGCAGGGGAGAAACCTGAGCACCCGGATGAAACCCATGCAGACTGCATACGCATACCATGTTTGGTATTCTAGTATGTGTGCTAAACATTTTGCACAAGCCCATGTGTGCATAGCACCGAAGGCGCGCACACTGTTGGCGCGTGGGAGGAACCGAAGTACCCCACGCATACTCAGAGAATGCAATACCTACAGCTACTGTAAATGTATTTAGTGTAGTGTATAGACATAATGTGTATGTTTACACCGTGTATTGCACCAAAGGCATGCATGTCATGTAGCATGGGCAGAAACCCACGCAGACTGCATACGCATACCGTGTAGGTATTATAGTGTGTGTGCTAAACCTTTTGCACAAGCTCATGTGTGCAAAGCACCGAAGGCGCGCACACCGTTGGCGCGTGGGAGGAACCGAAGTACCCCACGCATACTCAGAGAATGCAATACCTACAACTACTGTGAATGTATTTAGTGTAGTGTATAAACATAATGTGTATGTTTACATTGTGTATTGCACCAAAGGCATGCATGTCATGTAGCGTGGGCGGAAACCCACGCAGACTGCAAAGACATACCGGGTAGGTCCAATCGCACAAATTTAGACTGTGCATAGCGCCGAAGCGCCCACTCGGAAGAACTCCACGCAGACAGCACACAGATACCGTGTAGGAATGATAGCATGTGAATCAACATAATATTGCACATGTTTATGCTGTGCATTTCCATTGGAGCGTGGGGGGAAACCGGAGTACCCGGAGGAACCCCACGCAAACAGTATACCCATACTGTAAACATGTATAATATGTGCAATAAACATATTGAACATGTCTATACTGTGCAGAGAGCCGAAGCGCACATACCATGAGAGTGCGGGAGGACACCGGAGCCCCCGCCAGCCCAGAGAGTATGATACATACATATACTGTGAATGTATCTGGAGTCATGCATAAACATATTTTGTACGTTTCTATCATGTATGGCACTGAAACACAGCATTGGAACGTGGGGACAGCCACGCAGACACAGAGACCAATAACACATACATACACTGTGAATGTATGCAGTGTAGAGGTATAGGATGAGTTTAAATTATGGCGCAGAGGCGCATAATCTTCTCTGTATCATTCCAACCTGCTTGACTGTGCTGCTGAAGCAGCATGCAGGTAACAGGTAACCTCTGATCCTCAGACCGTGTGTCTGTCAGAGCTCAAATCATTCCCCAGGAAATGGCGGGAAATGTTACCTCAGGTATCACACACAAGGCTCACAGGGATTAGAGACATAAATGAATAAAGTCCTCCCTCATCCATGCTGCTCTTGAGGCAGCGTGTGAGGAAAACAGTGAGGAAACTGTGTAAAAGAAAAGCTTGTCACAGCAATTTCAGCCTGAGTGTGTTTCTCACAACATCAATGAGATCACTTACAAGCGCCCTGCCATTCACTGACACAGAACTGGAGTCTTCCTCACAAGGGAATGTCCTGTTCATAAACATAAAATATTCAGAGGTAGGGTCCTGAGCCCAATAGCTAGGCCCATATCTGACTCAGAGCACTCCTTCACTAAAGATTTTTGTGGGGGGAGGGGGCTTATAGCTCCTTTTGCTCGCACACCGCTTCCATTCTGACAGGAATGATTCCAGGACTGCTGACAACTGGTCCATAAGGACCGCAGGTGCAGGAAACATATGAACATGTTTAACTGTGCAGCACTGCCAGTTGCCCCAGACAATGTGGAGAGCAGGTATATCAGACTCCATAAACGCCACCCTCTGAGACCTTATACACTATACAGTGAATATACAGTCCACCCACTGGCTACGCTGAGGAGGGGATACCCGGGAGGACTCACCAACCCTTAAGGACAGCTCAGTCTGTGAGGAGATTGTGAGGGGATTTGCGCCGCCGCCAGAAATAAATGCGCGGCGGCCACAAGAAAATAGCCGCCGTCCGCAGCTATAACTGTGCCACTGAACGCCAAGATGGCCGCCGAGCGCAAAATTCAAAGCTCTAATGCGCGCCAATGGCGCACACAATAACCACCTCAAACAGCGCCAATGGCGCACGCAATAATCACCTCACACACCAGAAAAAACTGCAGACATGAGCGCCCAACCAGGCCAGAGTGACCCCCAAGCACCCCACAGCACAGCACCAGTACAGGGTGCAGAGAGCAGCATAACAGGGGGGGACAGGGAGAAACCCCCACACACAGAAACACAGCCAGCATGTACTCACCTGCAGTAGGAGAGACTACTTACCCGTCCCTTTCAGGGACCCACTGGCTTGTTTCAGACAGACCTATCACAGAGTCGTACTACGTAGCTGTCGGCCCGGTCCACCGTGAGAGATACAGTCAGTCAAGTACTGTTCAATCTTGAGAGGACCGCGGGAGCATGAAAGCAACCCGGCCACCCCTGGAGTCATGGGGCATGTCGTGAACTGAGTCTCACGCACGCAAGGCGAGGATCAGCACGCTCGATGGTCGGACAGGGAAGACTACGAGGATACTAGTGTACCCAACCTGTTGCCCAGCCGACAGTTGATTGAAGGTCTCAAAAATAAAATAATAAAATTCCCAAAGGAATAAAAATCAAAAAGTAAAATCTTCCAGGAGACTGGCTCCTGAGAGCCACGTCTTCTCCTTCTGCTAGGCAGAAAAAAACTGAGGCTGATTAGCTGCAGGTGGAAGGGTAATGTCCGGAGGGACCGCCCCCCTGGGCGGGGCTGTTCAGCTCTGGCTTGTTCTAGAATGTTTTAATCTCTAACATTCTGCCTAGGTCTTCTCCTGCGAGCAGGGACATATACCCACATGTAATCAGTATGAGAGCTGCGTCGGTCCATGGACGATAAGAGAAATTTTGGTTTTTGAATAGCACCGGTTCATAAAAAGGATGCTGTAGAAGTAGAAAGGGTATGAAAAACTTCAGCTATGAAAAAGATAAAAGGAACTGAATTTATTCTGACTTCAAAAGAGTCAATAAAGAAGATATATTCGTTGTGCTTAAGGGTGCATTCAGATGGGCATATGCACCCAGCTCTGATTAAATGTGAGAACTCCAACAGGGGTTCCTGGTGATTAGATGCAGGAGGCAGCCCCATTGAAAGCAATTGGAGGCTGCCTGCTCCCGCAGCTATCAGTGGCCACTCGCATGCATTCACTCATGCAGCGATCACATGGAAGTGCATCCAGGACCGATCACTCGCATGTGATCGCTACATAAGCGATTCCATGCGAGTGTCCACAATTGGCTGTGAAAGCCAGCAGTCTCCCATTGCTTTCAATGGGGTTGCCTCCTGCAGCTACTCGCCATCAACTCATGCTGGGGTTTTCACATATAATCAGAGTAGGTTGATTTTGCAGGTGTGAATGGACCCTAACGCACCTCTGTTACTATACAAAATGTTTTAAACCAAGCCGTGCCTATCCTCCACCTATTACAGGACACAGTAGTAGCATGAGAAGCTGCTGGATACCCAGCAAATCAATAGCGTTGATTTCAATGCAGACTAAAGCCTCGTACACACGATCGGACTTCCATCTGACTTTTCCGTGGAATTTGGTCCAAAGGGTGTTGGCCGTGAACTTGGTATGCATACAGACGGCCCAACATTTTCAGCCAACGTACACCAAACCACGTGGTTTTTCAGCTCTTTACCGCCACTCTTTGGGAAACTTCTGCTTTTGTTGTCTGATGTTTAGCATTGGTTCCGAGCATGCGTGTTTGTACTTTGGATTTTAGTTGGATGGATTTGTGTACAGATTTAATGTCAGACAGTTGGTGAGCATAAACAGCCAACATTTGTTGTCGTTAATTCCCCAAACAATTGTCTGATGGAGCATACACACGGTCGGATTATTCGCCACAACACGTCCATCAGACAATTCTTTTCGGAAAATCCGATCGTGTGTAAAGTCCTTAAGACTTTAAAGAATTGGAGGGCAGTTTAACAGTGTAGCAATAAAGGTAAATATGTACACTCTGCTTATAAAGATATATAGCTTTTCAAAAAATATATATTTCACCAGGGTCACTTTATAAAGTGAGCACTCGTTTCAAATAAATAAAAAGAGGTTTTCTTTTTAATTTAGTGGAAAAAAAAGGTGTCTTTATTCAACCTGACTTAATATGTAACTAGCATATTCTAAACCTTCCCTTCCTCTTGTCCAAAACAATAAAGTCTAGATCTCAATGGTAAATTGTATTTCACCTCTGAAAGACATGAAATGTAGAATATAAGCAATTACAATAACTTATTACATTCACACCATGTTCCCATTGCTTTCATTTTAATGGACACTTATAAATGACAGAGCAGGAAGAAAACATTAAGTGATAGTCTTCCTCACAATTATACATATTTTATGAGTTTCTGTTGCTTGGCTGCACATCTAATACAACTTACACTGATCTATAGGCAATGTGTACGGGTAGCATAAAGCATATTAAATGATGGCTATTAAGCTTTATTGTACAATTAGAGTCCCCTTATTTACAATCATTGGCTGAAAAGAAGAAACACGTCAATCAGCTTCTTCTATATGACCAGAACTTAAGGGATCTGGGGAATTATGTTTGTGTAGAGCAGGGGTCTCCAAACTTTTCAAGCAAAGGGCCAGCTTACTGTCCTTCAGACTTTAGCGGGGGGGCGGATTGTGGCCAGTGGTAAATGTCTCAGGCCCAGCATGAGTGGGAGTACACATGGTCTCAGGGTTTGTGGTCAGTAGGACAGTAGGAGGAGGAGTAATGCCCCATCATTAGTATTGGGAGTAATAGTATCTCATCATCGGTATCAGTGGAAGATAAAGTGCCCCATTGTTGGTGTCAGGAGGAGGAATATTGCCTCATATCATTGACAGGAATAGTACTCTAAGGGCCAGATAAAGGCTAGCAAAGGGCCACATCCGGCCCTCGGGCCGCAGTTTGGAGACCCCTGGTGTAGAGGATTGAGAGCTTTAAAAGTCACCAATCACTGCATAAACAACAAATAGAAAACAAATTCCAATCACATTGATTTCTCAACAAAATAAAGCATGGTGACATGGATGGATAGGAAAGTTTACTTTGAATATTAAAAATTAATTAAATGACGTTTTTTGGTTTGTGGTGCTTAAATGAAAAAGGGGAAGTCATGTAGAAGAAATTATCTATTTAGATGTGTTTAGTTTGTGGTGTGATAGCAGACATTTTTGTGAATTCTCTGCAACATGGATTCATATACTTTGACACTTGGCTTGGTCCAGCTCTAAGATGATCATGGAAAGATTGTCATGGTCACTTGCAGGCACCAACACTTTGCTGAAACATAAAAACTTTGCCACTGGTAATAGTACTCAGTGCCTTTGTTCCTTCCTGGCACTGTCAGTATTGCTGGCTGTCTTGATGCTTTTGCCCACACACAGAAGCAAATGGTGTTACCACACGGCTACTCTGAACAAACAGGAAATGACTGGAGCTGCTCTGTCCTATTACTATTATTTCCCAGGTGAAAGCAACCTCCACTGGCTTTCCACCAGGGCCCAGGTAAAACTTCAGTTACACATCATAAAAGCTATGGGTGTGGTTAAGGTGCGGTTACGGTGCATTACAATTTAAATGTTCAAATTAATTCTGGCAGCTGATAAGCGCATAAGCAGGCTAAAGCAGCCAGTAGGTGCCTTCCCAGCTGGCAGAATTTTGCCCGCTCTCCTGAAATGTTTGGTGGGTTCCCATCTGGGTCTGGTCCACTTGCCCTGTGGATATAAAGACAGTTCAGCGGAGTTTGTGTGACTCCACATGAAAGAAACCCAGTGAGCACAGTACAGTCTTGGTTATGATACATGTAGGGGATGGAGACGGATGAAGGGGATGGAGACGGAAGAAGAGATCCCTAGGAATAGGAGAATGACGCTTGTCATAGCCTGCAACAGAGACTTGGGGTTTGTTCTGAAGACACCAGTGCTAGGGAAATGTCTATGAAGGACTTATGCTTGTTGGGCTGCATCAATTCAGGTATGCCGGGCCAGAACTTTAGTTATTGTTAGGAGTAGGGAAGTATCATGCCTTGCCTGTTGGACTGTAAGATGCCTATTTTGCCAAGCAAAGTATTGAACCATTGTCCATGCCTGTTCTGAAGTTATTAAAGAGGTGTATCGTAAGTAACTGGCACACACAATGTCATCTAGTGTGTCTTAAAACATTGGGGTATGAAGACCTCAGCGTGGAATGGAGTCATTTGAAGACATAAGTAGTTGCCAAGAATAACTGAAGCGTAACAAGCAGCCTGCCGATAGCATGTACCTGTTATAGTTGTTCATGGCCTCTAGCCGCGAGGGAGATGTTATCACACTTTTTCCACCAGCAATCTGTCTCCCATAGCAATGGGAGAGGATTACACTGCAAAGGTTCCTCATCCTGTACAGAGGTACAGAAGTTTGAGAGTCAAGTTGAGTGCACACGTGGAGCCTGCGCAGAGTGCATGGCAGGGCCCACTCTGCTACTTGGGTGTAGTAATGGAAAATGCTGAATGGGTGGATGTGGATATTGGCTCAGCATGTCCCTCCAAAATGCAAGATACTGTGAAGGTGCACATTAACACGGGAAACCGAGAGTTAACTGGAGAACAGTTACAGTGTCAGTGTACATTCACCTCTACATATTGAGGTCCGCCTTAAGGTTGAGTATTCCCCCACAGAAAGCTCAGCCTGGTTCCTAGGCATAGGTGAGGATGAAACAGAGAGAAGGTACCCCAAGTGTGTATGTGTGTGTAAAATGACCATGTAACAGAGTACCTAACGTAGCCCAGAAGAACCCACGTGGGGCAGGCCTCACTGTTTAGTGGTGACATAGAAGCCGGATAAAAAGACCCTCTCCCTGCTGTACACTATTTTAACTTTTTTTTTTGTTTGCATAGGTACATATTTCCCATGGCAGTACTCAGCTTCTCATGCCTTTTTACAGTAGTTTGTCTACTAGCCCTTCAAATGGCCAGAATTTAACAACAGGATTTGCTCCATAGAGACTTCAATGTTGGGCCAAACCTTTGGTGACTCGAACCTGGAAAAATTCTCCTATCACTAGCATTTACTTGTTATGATCAAAACCATCATGATCACATTGTATACCACATAAAGGCACACAAAACAAAACAAACAATGCATCAGTCCATAAATTCTCCTTTGGTATGAATTTGCTTGCATATGCTCAATCTTTCATAAAAAACAGGCTTGTGTTCACATATCCAAACGACTGCTTCCTTAAAAAGTATTCACCACTATGTGCTCCAATCATCCACATGCATTAGTGATAATCACCTCATCCGATGTGCCCTCACCTGGGGAATAAGACCAACCAATGGTCTATATGTCCTTTTGTCCCTCTCTAGGGATCTGTTTTATGCTGTGTCACGCCTTTGCTGGCAATCTTGAGATTAAAATCCTCCTACTCCTACACTTATCTTCGGCAAAACCCAAATCATAAACAGAGGAAGCTGGACATAGTGCTTTATCTTTTAAAACAACCGGTTTATCAAACACTAAGTATAAAAACATTCACATTTTATTGGTGCTTAGAGTGCACCAAACTGTAAAAAGCATTCAGTCCTCACAGTGCAGGTATAAGATGCGCGCCTCAGCATGATGACAGATTGGCCCCTTCCGCTAAGCGTTACACCACAGGATAACATGGCTTCCTCAGTAGGAATACCACATAATGGCTGCTTTTTAAAAGCAAGAGTGAGGAGCACTGGAGCAAAAAAAAAAAAAAAATGCTTTCTGAATTCAGCAATTCAATTACATTTTTTATTATCCTAGAAAATGTAACAAAGGCTGTGATTATTAACTTTAGTTAACAGTCATCACATTTTATATACTAGTTATTTTATAAATTGGAATGATTGTGGTTATCATTTATCACACAGAAATGATCCAAGTTACCATGTACATCAACAAGTTTCAATCTTTTGCTCTCCAATTATCATTTTCTGGCTTAGGTGGCTGTGTCAATACAATCAATAATTTTCTAAATTTTCTAAATGAAGTTCACTTCATTAATATTATATTCATAGTATAATATTCTTTACAGATATTCACATTGCACAGCTTTTCCTGCATTGCTTAGACCAACAGGGGCTTGAACCATGGACAGGCTAATTATAGAAATTATGGTAAAAAACAATAGTGCAGTGCTCCAGTGTTAAAGTAAGTAAGCAATTGTATAACAATAGTCCATAAAGAAACAGAATAAGTGGTCCAAAAAGTCCCAAATGAAAATAAGCTTCAGTGATCCTACAGCCATGATGGAAATAGGAATCTCAAAGAAAGCCAGGTGACACCCTTCACTCTCATGCTCTGCTTACCGGAAGGACTGTGACCCCCGATAAGAGTTGTCAACATACACTCCTTAAACATAGCCAATCCCGCATCCCACAGGCAGGAAGGTCCATTCCTGAGTGGTGATCCAGCAACTCCAACACTCAAGCCACTGCAGTACAGGCATACACCCATCCCAAAGCCAGACCAAATATAAAACAAAACACTCCAATAGTGTAATATTACTAAAACTGATATTCCTTTAATAAATAGTAAAGATGCACTCGCATGTCATCAGATAACTTTAGTTCAGCATCAAAAAAATGCTGGCAGACTGGGTTTCTTCCAACAACAAAGATGGCCATCTGACGTCATCAGGGGCACCTGAGTGTTATGAAAATTAGTCTGTCATGTGAGTACTCAGCTTTTAACAAGATGAAGGGTCTGTCACTTTTTAGGCATGATACAAATTCTGTCCCTTTTTAATGAGCCTTTTAAAATCGCTCCGACTTTGCAGGATTTCATTTATTCTTGAGATAGTTTGCCAGGGTATCCATGTTTTGTTTTACCATCTTAGAAAACTCCATAGTTAGTAGGAATGTAAACTATTTAGCTTTGTTATTTGATACTCTTAAGCCCCGTACACACGGTCGGACTTCCATCGGACTTTTCTGTGGATTTTTGTCCGAACGGAGTTGGGCGTGAACGCCCATAGCATACACACGCTCTGACTTTTTCGCCAACAAACATGAACGTAGTGACGTTTCAACATTCTGACGAGCCTTCAAAAGAGGACAGTTCAATTTTCCGGCGTCACGCTTTGGTCTCGTTCTGCTAAGCGCGAGGTAGTGACGGTTTTGCGTCGTGCTTGTCCTTTACGGTAGTTTCTTAACGTCCGTTCTCTGTTGAAGATGTTGCACAATCCAGAGAGAGAGCGTGCTATATATAGCCTGGGAGATCTGGCCATCTCTCATGCCCAGTCCAGGTCAAGTGGTAGGAGGAGGACTGTTTGGACCAAAAATTGGTTGCTTCAACGCGACCAATTTTCACACATGACCTTGCTGGGGGAGCTAAGGGAGAATAATCCCCACGATTATCGGAATTATCTCCGGATGTCAGACTCCTGCTTTTAGCACCTTTTGTCCTTGCTGTCCCCCTACATTAGGAAGCAGGACACCTGCATGAGGAGTGCTATTCCTGAAGAGCAAAGGCTCATAGCCACTCTGCGATACTTGGCGACAGGGAGAAGTCTCCAAGATATTACATTTACGACCGGTATTTCTCTCCAGGCTCTTGGCCATATCATACCGGAGACGTGTTGTGCGATAATTCAAGTCCTGCAGAAGGACTATATTCGGGTATGTATTTTTATGTCATCTGCAATTCTATATACTTCCTTTTTTTTATTCTTTGATTCTGTATGTTTTCTTCCATGATTTCCAGTAATGTATTTTGCTGTGAATGTCCTTTATGTAGATGTTATGTTATTTTTCCTGTCCTACATGCACATTTGCCATCACTTACCTCCCCAGCATGCTTTCCTGGGCACATCCACATTTAGAGCATATTATCATATATTTTTTTTGTGGATTACCCTAAACACCCCCTAAACTGTGTCACATTAGTATGGTTGGTCTAAAATACCTTCGGAGTGTTTTTTTTTTTTTGGCTACACAAAATCATTTTTAACCCGTTCCCCGCCCCAAAATGCAAAATCAACTGACCCAACTACTCTTTTTCTGCATTTTTAATATTAAACGGTTTTTATTGAACAATGTTCAGGTGAAACATGACAATGCAACGCACATGACAATAAGCTTAGCATGTCAAGCCATCAAAAATAGTACACAGACAATGCAATCAACTCCATATTATTCCACTGAATACATAGTACAACATAGAGGTAATATTTAAGTCAGAAGGGAGTGAGCAACCGGGCTTCCGGGCCAGTCAATAACAATAAGAAGGACAACACAGCAGATCCCCCCCTTTTTTTTTAAGAAAATATGTTGGTGTGTTCTCAGGGCCAGTTCACACAAGTGTCAGCGGATTCGAGCCATCTATCCCAGATTTTATTATATTTATCGGGGCAACCACGGTTAATATATATGATTTTTTTATACGGGAGGGCAGCATTAATGTCGGCTTTCCACTCAGACGAACAGGGCGGTATGGGCCTCATCCAGTGCCTGGCTATGATCCTCCGAGCTGAGAAGAGTGTCTCATGCAAGAATGTTTTCGTAAATTTATTAAGCTCGGAGTCAGGGAAAATACCCAGCAGGCACTGTTTAGGGTCCAAGGACAGGGGGGAGCCCATATCATCGTGTAGGAAGTCCACAACCTGCTTCCAGAGTACCTGGAGTTTGGGACATGACCAAATCAAGTGGAAGAACGTGCCCGGATCACGTCTGCACATTGGGCAGACCGTCGGGGCATCAGGTTTAAAGCGCGCCAACCTAAGAGGGGTGAGGTACGATCGGTGCAAAATAAACAGTTGCGATAGCCGATCAGAGAGCCTGGGTGACACCAGTCTACATGTATCTAAAGCCTCGCTCCACTCCTCATCCTCCAGCGGCCCCACATCTCTCTCCCACCTCGGCTTCAAGTTATATGCTAGTGTGGTGGCCGTCGGGGTGATGAGCATGTTATAGAAATCGGATATGAGCCTACGGGGATCTGATCCCTTGATCACTGCGATCAGTGCATTTGGGGCTGGCTGTGGAATATCTGCTGGAAACTGAGAGCGGACCGCATGGACCAGCTGAAGAAACCTGAACTGCATGAAGTCAGGCAATGAGTATTGTTCCTGAAGTTCAAGGAAAGACCTGAGGGACCCACCAGAAAAGATGTGGTGCAGATAAAACACTCCCCTCCCACTCCATAGCTCCGTGTCGGGAGCAACCTAAGCTCAGGCAGGGATTTGTTATGCCACAAAGGGGTGTAATCATTAAATACAGGGGTCCCAATCAGCCCAGCAGCTATGTCCCAGATCCGTCTATATTGATATAAAAGTGATTTGCGGTTACCCTCAGACTCGTTGCCTCCCAGTCCAACTGCCACCGCCGTTATGGGGTCGGCAGTGCACTGGGCCCAGTGTGGACAGAGGAGGACAAGGAATCGCCACCTATCTGTCTTATCGATGTGATACAACTGGGATAACTGGGACGCCAAATAATAGGAATTAAAATCAGGCAGGGCTACACCCCCTAAATCAGTGGGGTTTTTGAGGGCTTTCCAGGTCAGTTTATGTCTATTCTTCCCCCATATAAACGAGTTCAGCAGAGTGTCTATGATTTTGAAGTATTTGAGGGGGATGTATACTGGTGTGTGCCAGAGAGTGTAAAGAATCTTAGGTAGCAGTATCATTTTTATGATGTTGATTCGGCCCCAGACCCCAAGCGGTAACTTGGCCCAGACCTGAGTCCTAGATTTAATCAGGGCAAAGAGAGGTTCAACGTTCAGGGGGATATAATCCGATGGGGACCTGGACACAGAGACGCCCAAATATTTAACTTTTTCTGCATTTTTATTAATCCATTCTCAGTATTAATTTTTTTTTGGTTGGAATATTTATGGATGAATTTTCCAAAGAATGTAGTCACTAGCATGTAGTACACTATTAATGTATACTCATTACTTATTTTAATGTTATTTAATGCATTATAAATAATTAATTAGAAAATTAGATATGATGGCACTTATTATTTTCCCATTGTGCTGCCAATATTTTCTAAACAGAGTGGCTTGTAAAATGTACCTTCATTTGTTCCTCATTTAGCTCTAATGGAAGTGGAGAGGGTTCTTACCTGTCCCAAAACTCTATCCATTCCAACCCCCCCCCCCCCCCCCCAAAAAGAGGTTATATCCTTTTTTGACTAAATACTGCTTTAAATGTTATATTTTCATTTTGGCACCAGAATGTATGTGTCATAAATAATTCTCATTTTATTTGCTCAAGTCTTAATGCTTTTATTCACAGTTTCCTTCAAACCCCCAGCAGTGGCAGGATGTGGCGGCCCAGTTTCAGAACTACTGGAATTTCCCAAACTGTAGGGGGGCCATTGATGGGAAGCATGTACGGATCATACCACCACCCAACTCTGGCTCTTATTATTTCAATTACAAGGGCTTTTGCAGTATAGTTTTGTAAGCCCTTGTTTCTGCCAACTACAAATTTTTGTATTTGGATGTGGGTATCAATGGGCGCCATTCAGATGGAGGTGTGATGTTGCACACAGAGTTTAATCACCGCCTCCAGAATGGGACATTGAATTTACCACCTGCCCAGGACAATGTTGAGGGGCTTAAAGCGGAGGTTCCGCGGCAAATCTTTTTTTTTTTTTAGCTTGCATGCAAAGTATTTGTAGATCACCAATTAGTACTCACGTGTTTGGTGATTTTTAACCTCCCCTGTCTTTTTTCTGGCAAAAAATGCACTTTTAAAATCAGCCGTCAGAATTTTCCATTTTGCTTGTGGGCATTGTGAAGCCCACAAGCACTGACTTCCTGGAAGCGGTGGACGGTGTTCTGCAGAAAAAGTTCCCCGGCGGATAAGGTTCCCTCCCCTGTACTGCGCATGCGCGGCACGAACCTCAACGGAGTTTCCGAAAGTAGCCGAACATGTAGAGCTGCGAGTTAGCTCTACATGGCGCCTGCGCAATGACTAGGAGCCATGTAGAGCTGACTGCGCAGGCGCCGTGTAGAGCCGACTCGCAGCTCTACATGTTCGGCTACTTTCGGAAACTCCGCTGAGGTTCGTGCCGCGCATGCGCAGTACAGGGGGGGGGGAACCTTATCCGCCGGGGAACTTTTTCTGCAGGACATGTCACATCTGGGCGAACTCCCAGATTACATTGCGGGAGAACAGAAACGCCTACTCCCGCGGGAGTGAGTACCCGGAAGCCGGAATTTAGATGACAATATTACGGTATGTACAGAAAAAAATAAAAAAATAAGTGGCTACTGTACATGTTTGTAGTGTAAGGAGTGTGGTCATATATGGATGTTATTTTGGGTGGAACTCCGCTTTAATTAAATTTTTTTATGATGCATTTGCTCTGGGGCCTCATTTAATGAAGCCCTTTCCAATGCGGAACCTAACCCCAGAGCAGCGCATATACAATTACCGACTTTCACGTGCCAGGAGGGTTGTCGAGAACACGTTTGGAATTCTCTCCAACCGTTTCCGCATTTTTTTAACTGCCCTCAATTTGGCAGAATATAAAATCAACCATGTGGTATTGTGTTGCTGCATTCTCCATAATTTTTTAAGGAGGAATGGCACTAACTATATTGGTTCAGTGGCTCCAGAAGATCCATCAGGTGTTATGGCAGCTGAAGAGCCAGTGATGCCAGCTCTGCAAACTGGTGGGGTTGGTGTTTCCTCACAAAATGGCCGTGTTGTGCGGGAACAATACAAGTCTCATTTTGTGGGTAGTGGGGCAGTGCCCTGGCAACAAAATGTTGTGGATAATGTCTAATAATACCCTGCATTTTGTTTATAAAACCCAAATATCTTTGAAATACTGTTGTATGTGTTTTTTTTATCTTTGCAAATATTCTTCTAATGTAATTTATTTTAGTTTAGTTGACAAACCATAATTGGAATGTATTAGCTCTAAATGTTGCCTTGAGCTATGTAGTGTATTATGTTGTGCTGTGGGTCTGCTACACACATTTTTAAGTACACTGTCAATGTAACTACACCAACTGAACAAATATACTGTTCTTAGTAATCATATAAATAAGAAGCCACACATAGGAAATCCAAAAAATATTTACTTTCACCACAAAGAGATATTTTTTTTCTTGTTTTATTTATTTGTTTTTTTTTTGGGGGGGTTTTCTTCTCAACTTTGAGGCGGCTAAACATGCATCTTTGAAAGCACAGCAATACACATCACCAAATCAGTACCTACCAAATTACAAAATCATATGTAAAAAGGCCATACGAGACATTTTGCATTGTATTCTCAACGTGAGAATATATTGCCTTCCTCAGGTGGAAAGAGCTCCTACCTTTCCGCGACAAATGTTAAAGAGAGCTAATTTGAAAATGGCACTTATGATACCCTTCATAAAATATCATTACGTACACATTATTAACCAAAGCCCACTGTGTGCACATGTGCTAGCTGACATCACGGGATCTCACTGTTTTTGTGTTGATGGCAGCTAGCACATGTGGGCACAGTGGTGTTTTTTCCAACTCTAAAAACATCGTGGCCTTGGAAAAATAGAAAACATACAAATGGGAATCAAGGACAAGTGGCTGTGGCCCTACAAAAGTGAATTATGGTCAAATTACTAATCCAGCCACTTGGGGGAAATACTTACCTCGACAGAAATTTGGATTCAGAAACCTGCTTGCTCTTCAGACACCTACACTACTAGGAATGTACACACTGTAGATACTCTATAATCTTGTCCCTGGTGCCTGTGTCTCCCCCAATTGGTTACATAGGAACACTGCCAGCTCATTCCACCTCCTGTCTCCTTCTACATGCAAATGTTCAATGCACAACCTACTTTGCCTCTGTGTTTGGCTGTTAATTTAAATATAATTTAACCAATCCCTAGACATGTCTATACCAGTTGTGTTGCGTCCATATATGGCGCCAGATAAACGCCCCCACTCTGTCTTGTAACGACACTGAAAGACAATACACAGATTCATGCATTGCATGAATCTGTGTATTTTCGCCCCTTCAAAACAATATTCAGATGGCTGGGCTCCTGTTGAGTGCAGGACATCTGAATTTAGAGCAGTGGTTGTGTTTTGGAAGTGTCTATCAGAGCACGTGGCTCTGATAGGCTTTCCTGTTAACAGACCTCACACTGGATTTTGCCTCAAAATAGTTGACAAGGTGACGCAGAGTGAATTTGTTCCTTAAAAATCAATGACATGCATCTCAGCCAATCATGATCATCGGATATGGTTACCGGTAACCTGATTGGCTGAAGCAACATCGAGGGCGGGAGTAGACATCTAGGACTGAAGAAGGATGGCGGTGAGCCAAGGCTGGTAAGTTCATGGCTGGGTGTAAACAGGCTTGATTTTACACAAAAATTGGGGCATTTGAGGAGACAAACTGTTGCCCTTTGGCCACAGTGGCTGCGTTAAATGGGCACAGTGGAATAAATTCTTGCATTTTTTTGCCACTTTGTTAGCGCCCCACAAAAGAAAATAATAAAAAATAACAAAATGCCACTGTCTACACATTTCAAGACAATATGTTCAAAATACTTACTTGGGCAAACAACAGGCACAATTAATTCATCTTCTATTTGATGCACTACTCCACCCTCTATATGACTTGTGTCTGGGGATGTGAGGTCCACTGGAGGCTCTTTGCTGGGTCCAGGTCTCTGATCACACTCCTCCAAATGTTGGAGCTGACCACACTCACGTTCCTAAAAAAAATAAATAAAAGTTAAGCCACCCCAAATAAAACAACTGTGACTAGAATCCCTTGAGCTGAATTAGGAGACCAACCTTGCACTAGTGACAATGTTTGCTCCAGCCTAGTGGACTATCATGCGCAATATGCAAATTAAAAATCTCAAAAATGCATTGTAAAGGGTAGATGATGTACTTTCAAATGATCACCAAAATGCCTATATGCCAACCTAGCAAAAAAATGACAATTGACAAACACCACTCTTGTGTCCTATGGGATATGGGATCTATGATGAACATTCCAGCAGGCGTGACTGTGTGACTGAGATCCCCAGGCCCTCTCCTCTACCCATGTCTAGTCTTGAAAGGCGTCATTAATGTGCAGTGATGTTATGCACAGCAAACGTTAATAATTAAATACCCCTTATTAAAGTAACTATATGAGACCATGTCCTTGGGACAACCAAGAATATCCCCTGTCGGAGGAGATAGATATTTAAATTTGAGGGTTTACTTACGATTTCGGGATGATGCTGGCCCCGTTGTCTCCCCTGTTGGGGCCTGGCCAAGGGAAGCCTCCCTTTCTCCCCTCTGGTGGCTTGTCTGCTGGCTTTCTCTGTGCCTTTTTCCTGTGAATATCATTACATACTGTATCTTAATTATTGATCCAAAAATGTTGAGTCAGAAAGAATACGTTTATTCATTCATATATGCATTAACTGTAATTAACTTCTTATTTCCCCCCACAAATTCTACCAAATAAAAAAAAAAAAGTCAGCGAATTCAAACATAAAGAAAATTACTACAGTCAGGAATTCAGCTTACTTCTTTTTATAATGATGCAGTGAATGGAGTCCAACTGTTCTTTCTCTCTGTGTTTTAAATCTGACCATCGTTTTCGGATTTGACCTTTCGTTCGTTGTACGCCATATTCACGTTCCAATACCACAAGGACCTTCTCCAGAATATAGTCTTTATGGCTGTTGGGCCTGTCATAGTTCTCCAGCTTACAATCATAGTCATATTTGTCAAAGATGCGCACTATCTCCACCATCTCCCCCTTGCTCATGGGGGTGGCCTTGTGTTTTCTATAATCACCACTGCAGGGCCTGGTCGTTTTCGGTGAGGCCTCCATCATGTTCTACCTCACGAATGTTCCGCTGTGTATGTCACAGGCAGGAAAATGTATGTTGGCACGCCCCAGCGTCATGACGTACTGAAGCGGAGTTTGACGCATGCGCAGGGTATATAAATCCCTAACAACCGTTCGACGTAATGGACGCTGGAACGCAACCTTAAGAAACTAAACCAAGACGAAGGCATAGTCGAAAGAAAGGTACGTGACACCATTGGGACAGTGTGTGCATGGACACATAGGATAACATTAAATGAGTGCTAGGGCAGTTTGAAAAAGTGTACTAATGCCTCTGAATGCGCGTTTAGCTGCGTCACATGTGCATGGGGCATAATGACAATATACAAATTACCTAAAAGGCAGGGCTGCCATCAGGGGGGTACAGGCAGTACACCTGTAAGGGTCCTGGAGGTCCCCAGGGCCCCGGATGGAAACACACCCTTTTATTTTACTTGTTTGTCAGCATCCAAAGCCCCCCAACCTCAAATATTTTCTGCATCAGCAGCCCCTGCTTTGCAAAACGTGGCTGAAGCCCCCCCCCCCCCCCCGCTTCACCTAGGCTCCAGGGAGCACATGCCTGAAGCTGGGTAAGGGGAGCACAAATTAATGATGGCGGGCCTGCATAAAGGCCTATATTCTAAGCAGGTTAGGAGCTAGAAGCTAAACATTATTGGTTTGTCTTGTGTTCTTTCTTGCAGCCATCTGATCAAATTGGAGTTACAATGAAGGGGACAGTTTTGAATAGCCCAGAATTCATGGCTGACTTCATAGAACACTACAGGAATCACACCTGTCTGTGGCAGGTGAAACATAAAGATTATTCAAATAAACACAAAAGGCAGGCAGAAATCGATCAATTGGTGGAATTGGCGAAGACTGTGTACCCCAGGGCAGACGAGACGACAGTCAAGACCAAAATTGGAGGCCTCAGGAGTATGTTCAACAGGGAGATCAAGAAGATCGAGGAATCCAAGAGATCAGGAGCAGCAACAGAAGACGTTTATGTCCCCAAGCTGTGGTACTTCTCAAGCCTGGGATTTTTGAAGGACCAGACTGTGCCACGCAGGCATATTTCAACACTATCCTCCACACTACCCTCCACATCAGCTGAGGCCACAGATTCTGAGGCGAATCCGACACAGGAAGAAGAGGAGGAGGAGGAGCTCAGCTTGCCCCTGGTATAGCATTGTCAAAAATATCTCAAAAATAGAGAAATTGAAGTAAATGTGTTGTTAGGATGCCTCCAAAATTATGACCTAAATAAAGTGATTAGAAATGAGAAAATAGACAGAAGTTGAAGGTACAAATTTTGACAATGATAGCTCTTGCTTTTTGAAGACATTAAATTTTTTGGAAAAATAGGATGCTAAAATGTGTTGGGAGAATGTTGACTACTAATAAATAATATTGTAATTATGTTGCTTTTTCAGACCCAGGAAACTTTGACACAAGACGAGGCCGGGCCCAGCAGCCAAACCACTGAGTCCAGAGTCCCTCCCCTGCGCCCTCCTACCAAAAGGGGCAGGAAGAGGCACCACCTTGATGAGGCCACAGCCGAGTTCCTTACTAGGGCTACTGCAGTCATCACCACGGCACCCGATAGTGCAGAAGGCTTTGGGTGTTTTACAGCCAACAAGCTGAGGGAGGTTGACGTGGAGCAAAGGGAGCTATGTGAGGGGCTCATCATCCAGCTCCTCAGCAAGGTGAGGAAATGGGAGCTAACCCCTAAAACCCATGTCTGTGATTTGGAGCACACAGCTCCTCAACATCAAACCTACCCACCCCTTCAAACCTACCCACCCCATCCAACCTTCCAACCCCATCCAACCTACCCACCCACCCCAGCAACATGGGGGTCAGTGGCCACATCAGACCCTGGATACCCAACAAGGCCAGTGGTCTGGGGAGTTTAGAGGCTATTAGGAAGTTAGGATTATTTATGACGTTGAATATTTTTTGAGTTCTAAAAATTTTAGGGGGTCATCAAGAAAAAGACAAAACATTATTTGAGTTGTGTTGGTAATGCACACTATCCAAAATGGCCTCAGCTGATGGGGAGCGAAGTGTGGAAAGCCATGTACTGTGTTGCAGTCTGGTATGCCACAAATACCAGTCCCTTGGAGTACCACAGCCTGGGGACAGATATGTCTTCTGCTGCTGCTCCCCATTTTTTTTATTTCACAACCTTCTTTGGGCTCCCTGTTGTATGTACTCCTCAGGTGACCAATTACAACATTAATTTAATATTTGCATGCCCTGGGGTACAGCGGTTTCGCCATTTCCACCATTTGATCGATTGCTGCCTTCATGTTTTGAATTATAGGATATGACATTATTTTTATGTTTACTTTGATTTACTAAACAAAATAAAATGCTGCCAAAAATATGAATTTTGTGTTTTACATATTTACCGTTTGGGAGTAGGCAGGTACATTTTTTAAAATATAAGGGACACAAATATAGTAGCTTGTGGTTTCATCATAAAATACATAGGGGATAATGTGGTTGTGCTAACTAGAAACAATACATAATGTATATTAATCTGATTTTTAATAAAACAAAAAAACAAAAAAACAAAACACATCCATAAAGAGGAAAGACGTTGTTTTTAATTTACTCCGTCTGTATCAACAGATAAACAGTTTTTAGGATTATGAGGGCATTATAAAGAATCATGAAAATGTGCGCTGGATTAAAAGAATTCATAATTGCCGCGTCACGAATGTGAGATCTCCATAACGAACGCTAGTTTTACAAGACTGAAGGCTTCCGGCTGTTCCTTGCTTCTGAGCATGCGTGTTCGTACCTAGGACAAAAGTCCGATGGTTTTCTGTACACACGGTCGGACTTTGCTCCATCTGACTTTTGTTGGGCAAACCGAAACCGTTTGCAGACCGAACTTTTGTCTGATGAAAACAAAAAAAAAAAAAAACATTTTGTCCGATGGAGCGTACACACGGTCGGATTGTTGGTCCAACTTGCTCAAAATGAAGTTTGTTGGCCAAAAGTCCGACCGTGTGCACGGGGCTTAAGTCTCAGATCCAGCAGAAAAAAAAAAATTGAAGTCATCAAGTCTGAACTCTTTATCTCTGACTGTAACTGATCAGGTATGCAAAATGTTAAAGCCAAAGCCTCAGAGGGATAGCTATACAGCCTGCATTTTCAGCAGAAATGGCAGCCTGCATATTATCATAACAGGTTTCCTTTAATATTGGAAGTTGTATGTGGAGCAGTGGCGGCTGGTGAAGTTTTAGGATGGGGGGGCGCCAGACCCCGCCATTTCTTTTTGACCCCTCCCACTTCTCATAAGCCCCACCCCTATAGAATACACACTCCGTCCCCTGTATTCCACTTGCTTCCACCCATAGTGTCAGGAGTATACAGCCCCAGCATCACTGCACAGAGTATACAGCCCCAGCATCACAGCACAGAGTATACAGCCCCAGCATCACAGCACAGAGTATACAGCCCCAGCATCACAGCACAGTGTACAGCCCCAGCATCACAGATCAGGGTATATAGTGCAGTCACAGATATATTACACCCTCCTGTACATATTACCCCCCCCCCAGTACATACTACACCCACCTGTACATATTACCCTCCTCCCTGTACATATTAGACCCACCTGTACATATTAACTCCCATCCCTGTACATATTACACCCTCCAGTTCATATTCTCCCCCCCCCCTCCCTGTACATATTACCCCCTCCTCCCTGTACATATTACCCTCTCCTCCCTGTACATATTACCCCCCTCCTCCCTGTACATATTACCCCCCTCCTCCCTGTACATATTACCCCCCTCCTCCCTGTACATATTACCCCCCTCCTCCCTGTACATATTACCCCCCTCCTCCCTGTACATATTACCCCCCTCCTCCCTGTACATATTACCCCCCTCCTCCCTGTACATATTACCCCCCTCCTCCCTGTACATATTACCCCCCTCCTCCCTGTACATATTACCCCCCTCCTCCCTGTACATATTACCCCCCTCCTCCCTGTACATATTACCCCCCTCCTCCCTGTACATATTACCCCCCTCCTCCCTGTACATATTACCCCCCTCCTCCCTGTACATATTACCCCCCTCCTCCCTGTACATATTACCCCCCTCCTCCCTGTACATATTACCCCCCTCCTCCCTGTACATATTACCCCCCTCTTCCCTGTACATATTACCCCCCTCCTCCCTGTACATATTACCCCCCTCCTCCCTGTACATATTACCCCTCTCCTCCCTGTACATATTACCCCTCTCCTCCCTGTACATATTACCCCCTCCTCCCTGTACATATTACCCCCTCCTCCCTGTACATATTACCCCCCTCCTCCCTGTACATATTACCCCTCTCCTCCCTGTACATATTACCCTCTCCTCCCTGTACATATTACCCTCTCCTCCCTGTACATATTACCCCTCTCCTCCCTGTACATATTACCCCCCTCCTCCCTGTACATATTACCCTCTCCTCCCTGTACATATTACCCTCTCCTCCCTGTACATATTACCCCCCTCCTCCCTGTACATATTACCCCCTCCTCCCTGTACATATTACCCCCTTCTCCCTGTACATATTACCCCTCTCCTCCCTGTACATATTACCCCTCTACTCCCTGTACATATTACCCCCTCCTCCCTGTACATATTACCCCTCTCCTCCCTGTACATATTACCCCCCTGCTCCCTGTACATATTACCCCTCTCCTCCCTGTACATATTACCCCTCTCATCCCTGTACATATTACCCCTCTCCACCCTGTACATATTACCCCCTCCTCCCTGTACATATTTCCCCCCTCCTTGTACATAGTACACCCACCTGTACATATTACCCCCCCCTGTACATATTACCCCTCCTTCCCTGTACATATTACATCCTCCTGAACATATTAACTCCCCCTGTACATATTAACCCCCTCCTTGTACATATTACCCCCCTGTACATATTAACCAGTTAACAACCACCTGCCGACAAATATTGTCGACAAGGTGGTTGCTTAACTCTGGGAGGACGTTATATAACGTCCTCCCAGAATCGCGCTCCCGCGCGCCCCCTGGGGCGCGCACACGGGAAACTCCGTGACCGCCGGGTCCAGAGGACCCGGCGGATCACGAATCGCGGTAAATCGCCGCTGATAGCGGCCGTTTACCACGTGATCGCTTCGTCAAATGACGGAGCAATCACTTGTAAACAGACCGGCGTCATGTGATGACGCCGGTTCCTCCCTCCCCTCTCTGTACCGATCGGTACAGTGTGAGAGGAGAGGGGAGGGAGCGGATGGCAGCAGCAGCTCTGTGGGCTGGATCTGTGACAATTGCAGTCACAGATCCATCCATCCATCCATCCCTGCTCAGCCATCCCTGGTGCAATACCCTGCCAATACTCTGCAATACACCCTGCCAATACTCTGCAAAATACCCTGCGCAATACTCTGCAAAATACTCTGCAATACCCTGGTGCAATACTCTGCAATACCCAGGCGCAATACTCTGCAATACCCAGGCGCAATACTCTGCAATACCCAGGCGCAATACTCTGCAATACCCAGGCGCAATACTCTGCAATACCCTGGCGCAATACTCTGCAATACCCTGGCGCAATACTCTGCAATACCCTGGCGCAATACTCTGCAATACCCTGGCGCAATACCCTGCGCAATACTCTGCAATACCCTGCGCAATACCCTGCGCAATACCCTGCGCAATACCCTGCGCAATACCCTGCAATACCCTGCGCAATACCCTGCGCAATACCCTGCGCAATACCCTGCGCAATACTCTGCAATACTGCGCAATACCCTGCACAACCCTGCAAAATACTCTGCAATACTCTGCGCAATACCCTGCGCAATACTCTGCGCAATACCCTGCACAATACTCTGCAATACCCTGCACAATACTCTGCAATACCCTGCACAATACTCTGCAATACCCTGCACAATACTCTGCAATACCCTGCACAATACTCTGCAATACCCTGCACAATACTCTGCAATACCCCCTGTGCAATACCCCGTGCAATACCCCCTGTGCAATACCCCGTGCAATACCCTGCCATAGTCTGCAATACTCCGCAATGCCCGGCAATACTCCGCAATGCCCGGCAATACTCCGCAATGCCCAGCAATACTCCGCAATAACCACTTCCCGCCCGCCGGCCGTCATATGACGTCCTTGACTTTGTCCGGAGATATCTGAATGATGGGTGCAGCTACAGGCATCATTCAGATATTAGTTTTTTCAGCCGGCGATTCCCTACACCATAAGAACAATCATAGCGGCTGTTCCGCCACTTGATCATTCTTACGGGAGGTGAGAGGGGATGCCCCCCCCCCTCCCGCTGCCCTCCGGTGCTTCTACCGACTCACCGCTACGATCAAAGCCAGGATTGTTGTTTTTTTTTTGTTTTTTTTTTCAGGCTTCCCAGCCTAGAGGTGAGATGTGGGGTCTTATTGACCCCATATCTCACTGTAAAGAGGACCTGTCATGCCATATTCCTATTACAAGGGATGTTTACGTTCCTTGTAATAGGTATAAAAGTGATCAAAAAAATTTTTGGGGCGGAAAAACATATCAAACTAAAATAAATAAAGTAAAATGAACAATAAAAAAATATATATTTTTTTAAAGCGCCCCTGTCCCCGTGAGCTCGCATACAGAAGCGAACGCATACGTAAGTCCCGCCCACATATGAAAACGGTTTTCAAACCACACATGTGAGGTATCTCTGCGAACGTTAGAGCGAGAGCAATCATTTTGGCCCTAGACCTCCTCTGTAACTCAAAACATGTAACCAGTAAAAATATTTAAAGCGTCGCCTATGGGGATTTTTTAAGTAGCGAAGTTTGGCGCCATTCCATGAGTGTGTGAAATTTTTAAGGGTGACATGTTAGGTATCTATTTACTCAGCGTAACTTCATCTTTCACATTATGCAAAAACATTGGGCTAACTTTACTGTTTTTTTTTTTTAAGCACAAAACATTTTTTTTCCGGAAAAAAACGCGTTAAAAAAATTGCTGCACAAATATCGTGCAAGATAAAAAGTTGCAACAACCGCCATTATATTCTCTAAGGTCTTTGCTAAAAAAACATATATAATGTTTTGGGGTTCCATGTAATTTTCTAGCAAACAAATGATGATTTTTACATGTAGGAGAGAAATGTCAGAATTGGCCTGGGTGCTCCAGAACGCCTGAAGGTGCTTCCTGCATGTTGAGCCTCTGTATGTGGCCACGCTGTGTAAAAGTCTCACACATGTGGTATCGCCATACTCGGGAGTAATAGCAGAATGTGTTTTGGGGTGTAATTTGTGGAATGCATATGCTGTGTGTGAGAAATAACCTGCTAATATGACAATTTTGTGGAAAAAAAAAAAGAGAAAAAAAAAATCTTGATTTGCAAAGAATTGTGGGAAAAAATGACAACTTCAAAAAACTCACAATGCCTCTTTCTGAATACCTTGGAATATCTTCTTTCCAAAAAGGGGTCATTTGGGGGGTATTTGTACTTTTCTGGCATGTTAGGGTCTCAAGAAATGAGATCGGCCGTCAGTACTTCAGGTGTGATCAATTTTCAGATATTGGCACCATAGTTTGTGGACTCTATAACTTTCACAAAGACCAAATAATATCCACCAATTTGTACTTATTTTTACCAAAGATATGTAGCAGTATAAATTTTGGCCAAAATTTATGAAGAAAAAATAGTAATTTGCAAAATTTTATAACAGAAACGAAAAAAAAATCATTTTTTTACAAAATTTTCAGTCTTTTTTCTCTTATAGCGCAAAAAATAAAAAACCCAACAGTGATTAAATACCACCAAAAGAAAGCTCTATTTGTGTGAAAAAAAAGACAAAAAATTCATATGGGTACAGTGTTGTATGACTGAGTAATTGTCATTCAAATTGTGAGAGCACCGAAAGCTGAAAATTGGTCTGGTTATTAAGGGGGTTTAAGTGCCCAGTGGTCAAGTGGTTAACCCCCCTGTACATATTAACCCCCTTCCCTGTACATATTACACCCTCCTGTACATATTACACCCTCCTGTACATATTACACCCTCCCTGTACATATTACCCCCCATACATATTACACCCCCTCTCTGTATGTAGTACACCCTACCTGTACACAATACCCCCTCAGCTGTCACTGACTCACATTCTCTCCTCACATTCTTGAGATCGTTAATCTACCGACCTGTCAGTTCCTTGGAGTACACAGGACCGCAGAGCTGAGAAAAGTCAGATGACATAACAAGTCACTGAAGTCAAGCCAGAGCACTGCAGGCTTCCGTTCTCAGAGCAGAGAGAGGTCTGAATCTAAGGAAGGCATGGCGCCGGGAGCTTCAGCTTACCTGTTGATGTACCGCTCGAGCAGTGCGTTCCCTGGAGCTGTGAGTGCTGACGTCACTTCCTGTAATCGCCTAGTGTATATACCGGAAGTGACGTCGGAACAGAAAGCACCGCCCAGGTAGGGCGGTGAAAAGTCTATGCAAATACACCCGCCCGGCGGCCATAATACAGTAGTGATGGGAAGTTCGGATCTTTTAAGTGAATCGGTTCATTTCGATTCACTCACTGAAATGAACCGATTCAATGAATCGATTCTTCGATTCTTCGGTTCACTTGCTAAATACTGACAAGCAAGTGAATCAAAGCTCTCACTCAACCTTTTTAAATGATTAGAATCAATAGAATGATTCTCCACAGAAGGTTGGCAGCTCCTGGGGACTTTTACTTGTATTTAGTTCCTTGCTCAGAGCACAAGCAAATTTGTCAGATTAGCGGCGTCATTAATTTGGTGACGCACAAAAAGCTGTGTAAATGAAAAGCGGGTTTTTGTGCATGTGAATCTCATTCTGATTGGCCAACTTCACAGTTAACTTTGCTAGCCATCATATTTTTCCTAGCGCATGCACAGAAAAAATTATCGGATTTTACTACCGCGGGCGAAGTACCCACAGTAGTAAAATCCAATCGTTGGGCTCCTTTCACACTTGTGCGACTTGAAAGTCGTGCAATTTTTGCCACGATTTTTTACCGTGACTTTGATGCGATTTTGATGCGACTTGAAGCAATACCTATGTAATCTTGAGGTCTCTGCCTCAAGTCGCATCAAAATCGGACCAAAGTAGTGCAGTGACTACTTTGAAGTCGCTGCGACTTGAAGACGCACAGATATGAATGGTACTCATTAGAAATCATGGGGTACCACTTGTCCTGCGACTTTGTAGTCCCAAGTCGCACAAGTGTGAAAGGGGCCTCATTATGCACTGTAAAGACTACAGACAAATCTGATGGCTAGCAATCTTAACTGTGAAGTTGGCCCATCAGAATGCAGTTCACATGCACAAAAAAACGCTTTTCATTTACACAGCTGTTTGTGCGTCACCGTAAGTGGCAATATTGGCTGATCCTATAGATTGCTTGATCTGACAGAACACCTGCTACCCAGGTTACTGAGCACTGTGATTGGCTGGAGCGCCGATACCCGGAAGTAACCTTCCGGGTATCGCCGCAGTGATGGCTGGAGAGGGAGACGAGGACGGCTTTGGGGGCCCCGATCTAAGGTAAGTGATGCATAATGAGCTAGTATGCTAGTCATACTAGCTCATTATGACTTTGTCTTGCAGGTGGGATTTATTTATTTAGGTTTTCCAGGGTTTACAACCACTTTTTAAAAAAAATCAAGGATCCAGGGGGCATAGAAATCTCAGGACCAAAACGCAGAACAATATTACTATAAAGCAGGATAAAATGTATTTTTGTGTTAAAAAAATGAGACAGCTCTCTCATTCAGTTATACAGCTACTAAATTAGACACATGTCCCAGAAGGGATGTTTGTCCCCTTTAACATGCATATCTCCTTTAGGATAAGCAAACTAAATACTAAAGGGTTAAAGAATTAATCTGAATGAGGAGGATATCTTCTTATCCTGACTCTTTGTCCTCTATGTCTTTAAAGCAGTCTGTAGTGTATTGCTGCTACCTGATCATTGTGTATTGTTCTACTGGTGGTGACTCAGGGTTCTTCCAGTGTACTGTATTCTAACAACTCGATTCTTTAACTCGGTAACTGGTATGATTCTTTAACTCGGTAGTTGGTATGATTCTTTAACTCGGTAGTTGGTATGATTCTTTAACTCGGTAGCTGGTATGATTCTTTAACTCGGTAGCTGGTATGATTCTTTAACTCGGTAGCTGGTATGATTCTTTAACTCGGTAGCTGGTATGATTCTTTAACTCGGTAACTGGTATGATTCTTTAACTCGGTGTACTGTGTGTGTGAACTCCTCACTCTAGTCTATACGGTTGCAGGGAGGGGCCGAGCTCTCTCACACTAGGATCATATTACCAGGCCTGCTCTGCTATGTTGAGTGCATACAAGTGAACTGTTTCAAACGAATCAGTTCACTCAGATGAATCGATTCATCCAGTTCACTGAAAAGAACCGATTCAAAAGAACGATTCGTTCATGAACTGGACATCACTATAATACAGTCTATCGCGCCAGAAGCTGTGGCGCGATCGACCGCGCCACAAAGGCGATTTTTGGCTGCAAATGAAGCGCCTCGTCTGCAATCTCGTGATTGCATAGACGTGGCGCTTCCCATACTGCCCGGCGCCAGGACACATAATGACCTTTTTTTTCAACTTTTTTTATTTTTTTTTAAAAGGGACATTTTAAAAAAAAATCTTCTTTTTATTTATTTTGTATTATTATTTTTTGACTGCCTGTGGGGGGGGGGGGGGGGAAACTGAGGATCCCAAGTCTCAAAGATTAAGCTCTGCCACTGTACAGGAATGCATTCTTATGAGATATTTGATCCTGCAAGGTTTTTTCAGCCCTAGTGATTTAGGATGGTGGATGAGGGGTTACTATATAGTTCTTAGTTGATGCGGACTGCAAATGGGTGAATCGCTTTCTCGGTAATAAAGTAAGTTGCCTCAGAAAGTGTATTATTTAAAATAAATCATGTTTTTTTTTGTTTGTTTTTTACAGCTCCTGCATCATGAAGAGCCATTTAACCCAGTAACCAAAGACATCTGCAGTCTGTATTTTGGCCACTAGGTGGCAACATAGTACATGAATTCCAATTATAGATGGCTACTGTATGTATACTACAGTATTGCTCATGTACAAAACATCTACTTTTACTTAGAACCTGATGTATGAAGGTCAGCACAATAATTGGCCTTCGTTTTGCTTTATTTTGCATTGACATTATGCTCATTCATTTACTATGTTCTGAAAAATTAACATGCAATGTCCCACTGTGCAAAAATAGCAAGAAATAAACAAAATTTGCCAAAATGTAGCAAATGTGACAAAAATAAAGACTGTTAAGTGCATATTCTAAGTCAAAATGACTTTTCATCCCCAATACTCCTTGGCTTATCCTTCTCCCAAACTGTAGGATAAGAGCTAGGACGATATGCATTTATCATGGTGCATTGTTTCTTGTTGGGAACTACTTATACAAGCTGAAAATGCCTCAGTTGGACCAATTCTGTATAGTATATGTGAAGTAATGATGTGTCATTGACATATACTTTATTTGCAGATGTAATATTTGGACTGTATACAGTCATGTGTTGTATTGACTTTGATACAACTTTAATAAAACGTTTTTCCGTAAAAAAAGAAAAGAAAAGATGACTTTTCATAAAAAATAAAATAAAAAATCCTTCTTATATGAAATTGCCAGTTTCTGCCTTCTATAAAGATTGCCCATCTGTAGATTGCTTGTAAACTAAGACGCCAGGCGCACAAAACAAATGTAAAGGTTTACCACAGCGTTATAAAATAAAAGAGGGTAACATAATTAGAGCAACTTTTTCTGCCTTTCAGTAAAAGCAACATGTTCACGCTCTTCTCCTCATCCTCAGCAGCATTCACTTACCTACAGCACTGTGCAAAAGTCTTAGGCACGTGTTACAAAATGCTATAAATGGAAAATGCTTTGAGAGATATAAGTGTCAATACAGTAGTACTCTGGATTACGAGCATAATCCGTTCCAGGAGAATGCTTGTAATCCAAAGCACTCGCATATCAAAGCGAGTTTCCCCATAGAAGTCAATGGAAACGAAGATAATTTGTTCCGCATTGATTTCTATTGCATGCAATACCACATGTGGCCAGAGGTGGGGGGGTGCCGGAGAGACTCGGAAATACTCAGGACATCGCTCGGATGCACTCGGGAACAAAGTATTTCCGAATGGCTCCGAGTGGCGCCCGAGCACCTCTGGCCAAATACGGTACTGCACACCGTAGAGGCTTGAATCCTGCTAGTTTTGCGAGACAACACTTGCAAACCGAGTAAGGATTTAAAAAAATAAAAATGCTCGTATGGCGAAACGCTCGTTAACCACGTTACTCGCAATCCGAGGTTTCACTGTATAATGTTTGGTGGTTATAAGTAATTTTCAAGCAAAAATACTAATTTAAAACTGGTAAAAAAGAAAAAGCGCCAGAAAAGGCTTTGTCTTCAAGTGAATAAAGGGGTTGTAAACCCTCAAGGTTTCTCACCTTTATGCATTAAGGCAAAAAACCTCCTGTGGTGCTGCAGCCCCCCAGAGCCCCCTTTTACTTACCTGAACCAGATCTTTCCTACTCCTGGGACAAGCACACCAGCTCCAGCCAATGTCTTGGGTCCTGATTGGATAGATTGATGGCAGCGCAGCCATTGGCACCCGCCGCCATCAATAAAATCCAATGGCCTGGAGGGCGGGGCAGAGTCCTGCTGTCTGTGTCAATAGACGCAGCAGCAGGACACAGGAGCGCGCCCGCACGAGTGCCTCGAGGGAGAGTGCATCTCCGACTCGAGAGGAGGAGGAGCCAGGAGCGCCGCTGAGGGACCACCAGAAGAGGATGATCAGGGCTAGACATGTGCAGAACAAAAAAAAATTTGTTTCGATTCGTTATTTACATAAATTCGTTTTCGGAATTTGTTTATTTTTTTCGTTACCGAATCAAAAGCAAAAAGTTTTCGAATCAATTTCAACTAGTTTTCGAATTAAAATAATTTTCGAATTAAAATAGTTTTCCAATTTCCAAAAAGAATAAAATAGAATAGAACATAAAGGCATAGAATAGAAAAAATAATGTTTTGTTTCTCTATTCTATGCCTTTATTTTCTATTCTATTTTATTCTCTTTGGAAATTGGAAAACTATTTGAAAAGTTTTCGAATTTGAAAACTATTTGAATTTTGTCATTTCGGATTCGCTTAAATTCGGTACTATTAAAATTGTGAAATTCGGATACATTTGAATTTCCCGAATAACGAAAATTCGTCCGAATTTTAATTCGGAACAAAAACGAACCACACATGTGTAATCGGGGCTGCTCTGTGCAAAACCCACTGCACAGAGAAGGTAACACGTTGACACGTTTTTTTTGTTTGTTTTTAAACACTAAAGCTTTAGTTACCCTTTAAGGTTGACAAAGAAAACCACCCCCACAGCACTCCATGGTTCCTCCCACCACCTCCATGTAAACACAGTGATGCAGGAGGAACCATGGAGTGGCGTGGGAAACCCAAGAGATCAAACACTCCTGGAAGTGTCTGTTCCCTAGCAGACTGTAGCAGAGGTTTCTATTAGGTTATGTATACACTATTATGGGTGGGGGACAGCGTGTAAACTGCACACATTCCCTCACCCACAGCCAAAACACATTGCTCTTTTGCAATACACAGGGGTGCTGTTAATTCTCAATGGCACCCCACACAGAGTGGCGGCCCGTGCATTGTGGGAGCACGAGCGCTGCCCCCCTATCCATGCGCCCGGCCCCTTTCAGGACGCCGGGCGCATGAATTACAATTGCGGGGATAGGCGGGGGGTGTGTCTTTTGAAGCACCTGATTAGAGCCAGAGGCTTTAATAGGGTGAGCTCAGGGCGCAGAGTGCGCCCTGATCCCACCAAGTTGTGCGACACTAGCGAATGAATATTCGCTATTCTGACACATTTTCCTCCCGGCCAATCAACCAATCAGGAAGCCCCCATTGGCCAGGGAGTCTTATGACACAGGGAGTCTTATGACTCCCTGGCCAATCGTGTCTCAGGACAGACTTCTAGGTTCCAATTGGCTGGAAGGAGAATGTCTGTGTCCTCGCTGCCACTGCCCACACATCAGAAATTGGACCACATTTTTGGGTGCATTAAAACTGCATAGTGCAAAAGCACCATACAGCTCCATGTGGCTGCATTTAAAAAAAAAAAAAAAAAGTGAGGGGCCTTTTTCCTGTAGCACAAGCGGAGATTTGGGCCTTAAAGGAGGAGTTCACCTTTAGGAACATGGTACATGTTCCCGCTCCTGCAGCCACTTTGCGATCCGCTGCCTCTGTGTGACGTCAGTACGGGGAGAAGTTCCTAGTACCAGCTATCACTTTTTGAAAAGAGGCACGGCCATGTCATTCAATGGCGTTCTGTCAATGAATGAAATATAAGTACCGCCAACCTTTGTGCCTGTCGGTTTGTAGTTCTCACTGAACTATTATGGTGCTGTTGAGCGTTCCGGTAGTTCATTGAGTATTCCTGTCAGTGTGCATCTGGCAGAAAGATTATACTGACAGTCTGCAGGAGCCCTGCATTGGACCCATGATCTGCTGATCGCTGGTGCAAAGCTTGCTTCTTGTTTGTAGGGTGGTTCCTTTTTTTACAGTGTGCTTACAGCTAATTGTGGGACAGTGTATGGCCTGCTTTAGAATTTAGAATTTATTGAAAAACAAAAGTTAGGGTATGGATGTTAAAATATTTTAGTATTTTGTTCTGGTTCGGAATACTCCTAGATAGAAAGTTCAAAAGGAATAAATTGGTCTTTAGCAGAGATGATCAGTTTGGTTTATTGTGAGGACAAGAGGCTTCATTATCGTAGTGAAATGTCCCCGGTCCCTCATGTGACTTCACAAGGCACTCAGGAGGTCACTGTGGACCATCTGGCTACCTGAGACTCCATCTCCATCCTAAATTCTGGGCAGTCTGTGAATCTTCCTCCTCCTGACCATCTGCAAACATGCCGACTGTAAGGCTACTTTAACACTAGGCCGTAATTTTTTGCGGCCCTTTTAACCCCTAATGGCCAAAAAAGGGTTAAATGCACCCGCAAAGCATCAATGCAGCGGCGCTTTGCCGGCGCTGCCCATTAATTTTAATGGGCAGGGCCGCTTAGGAGCGGGGTATACCCCGCTCCTACAGCGCTTCGAAGATGCGGCTTGCAGGACTTTTTTGGGCGTCCTGCCAGCGCACCGCTCCCTCAGGTTTTCACACTGGAGTGAGAGGAGAGGCTCTTTACAGGTGCTATTTTTAGCACTATAGCGCCTGTAAAGTGCCTCAGTGTTAAAGCAGCCTAAGCTATCAGTACGATAGAACGAGTCCAGAGACAGGCAACAAAAATAGTGAAAGGTTTGGGGGATAAAACATATTGAGAACGACTTCAGGAAATGTACAGTCTGGAGAAAAGGAGAGACCTGAATGAGGCCGGATTCACATGTGTGGCCGTGGGTTCGTGCCTGTTCTCCGATTTAGGTGCAAACTTTTGCCTGAATTTTCACCTCAACCGGACCCAAACACACACGGGACCTTTTTGCAATCCGCATTCCCTGGACCTGTGTGAACCGGCTCCATTGGGAGTTGGTCACACTGGCATGGCATGCGAATTGGATGCGGAAAAACCCGGAAAATATGTGAAGACGGTCTTAAACTATCAAATACATCAGTGGTTTTCAACCCTGTCCTCAAGTACCCCCCAACAGACCATGTTTTGGGAATTTCTCTTAGATAAAATAGCTGACCAAAATACCAAGCCATTGACTCCGATTTAAAGCACCTGTGCAAGATAAAGGAAAACCTGCAAACATGGCCTGTTGGGGGTACTTGAGGACAGGGTTGAGAACCACTGAAATACATCAAGGGGGTGAACAAGATTCAGAAGGGCAGTTTTCTCAATATAAAACCCAAATCAAGAACACGGGGACATGACTTCAAACTAATGGAGGAAAGTTCAAAACTAATATTATAAACTATAATTTTACTGAAAGGGTAGTTGATGCTTGGAAAATACTACCAGCAGAGGTAGTGACACAGTCAACAGTAAATGGCTTCAAAACATGCTTGGGACAAACCTAGATCTATACTCAGACAATAAACGTAACATTAAAAAATAAATATGAAAAGATGGACTACTTGGTCTTTTTCTGCTTCAATCGTTTTTATTCGTTTTACAAAAGACAGTAAAAACAATTAAATAAACATTTTTACATTACTGAGGCTATCAAGAACGGTAAAGGCCTGTCATCACTTTATGTATCTAGTAATGAGCACCCCCTAATCTGTGACGGTCACCCCCCCCTTTACCTTTCTTAAGGATCACCCTGCAAACTGCGACTCCCTCTTCCATCCGCACCTGTACCCAACAACCTGCAATGTATGATTCCCCATCATAAGGGGCACCCTATAATATTCAGAGGGGATGATTTCATATGGCACAGCAATCCTCCTTCCATGAGGGTCCTGGAAGAAATACAAAAACATAAGAAAGCAGTTAGTGCCACACCAATGTTTGTAGAGACCAGAAAGAATTACAGTATTCTAGAGAATTACACCCAGCATACAGGACAAGAGAAGTGCTACTGGAAAATGAGAAAACCTCTATTGTTGGGATTTTGGAGGCAATGCAAAAAAAGGGGGGAGGAAAAACCTCAATTTAAAAATATCTAAATATTTATTTGTAACAAAACCGTATAAAACGGACACATATATAAAATTACAAAATTGTACAAAAAGGCACATATAAACATGGATATTGTACAATAACTACATAAATCTAACATATTACAAATCTTTCAAGAAGCAATACAGTAGCCTGATTGACCACTCCCGCCGGAAACAGATCAAGAGAGGCTTATCCAACGCGTTTCAAACTGTAATTGTCCTTCATCAGGGATTTCAAATGCATTTGCTTCTAAGAGATCAAATTTCTGTTAAATACAGAAACAATAAGATAAGTTTTCACTTTAATTTCAACCATTATATAAAATGCAATACAAAGGAAACAAACTTACACAAAAAATCATATATAAATTATTCCATCAATGTTCCCATACATGCATCCCAGGTTCCAGAAACTCCAGGGGTAGATTCCCCGATGCCCTCAAAATGCCAGGAAAACCCTCTGTCAGAACACATGTCCATATAAGAAGTACGGACATCTAAATAAATTGGTCCAAAATAGGTGCCTTAAACAAAAAATAATAAATAACATACATAAGTATGGATGTAATTCTGTTGGGGAATAAAATAATTATCCCTAGAGAGAATGTGGTACCTGTAGATGGAAAAATGGAAATCTAGGATTCAGATTCATCAGGCAAGTATAACTCATGTACAGAGACAGGACCAAAGGATGCTTGAGTCCAAAGATATATGTCCTAAAAATAATTAAAGAAAACAATAAAAATTGTATCAATCAAAAGAGAAGAAAAGTTCTTCCCTCTTCTAAATAAAACGTCTCCAAAAGTTTTTGAGTATTACCTGTCAAAAGGATCAGAAATCCCGATAATTATCCAAAAAAGTTTCCATGCAGTAGAGGTCCATACAGAAACATCCTCTGCCTGCCAGCAGAGGGAAAGAATGACACCATATAACTCCTTTGGCGTCCTTTATATCCCTCTGCTATGTCTGATTGGTCCAAACCAGGTCACATGACGCACCTGCTCATAGAGCAGAGCCTCATGTAGCCATGGAAATGCCACGCTTCCCAGGTCAAGCCACGTCAGGCGCCGATCACATGACGCAACCAAACCAATCAGCGGTGCGTCTGCCATCATTGCATATCAGCAGCAAAACACCAAGGGAGCGCGGCATGAAAAAGCCCACGGCCGCATCATTGAACCGCTATAGCGTCACCCATCATACCCCGCTATGGGAGCAAGGGTATGATAAACGACCCCTCTGCTAAATCAGTCCCCATTCCGATCCGTCCCGCACCGCAGGAAGTGCATAGACGGCCATCTTGAATGTGGGCAAAGTAAAGGGATGCCAGATGGAAAGAATGGTTTAGATGGAAAAGATGGAACTAAATTGCCGTGGGGCAATCAGACATTGAATATTAGCACCAGTTTACCATTGTAAACTCGTGCCCAGGATATAGATCCTTATCCCAGAACAATTGTATATGGACGGGGAGCGGACCAGGGACTAACACCACCGGTGCCGTTTTAAGCCTACAGGAGGAACAAAAAAAGTTTCTCCTGCCCAGGAAAAAATGGTGGGGGATAAATTCCATTGGAAAACCCCCTCCCCGGCACCGGATATGCACATGTGAAATTGAAAAAGAAGGAATCCTAGATAGAGAGAAAGAAAACGGCCACCCCAAAACGGAACTCTGGCTTGATCACAAACCAATATGGGACGCATGCATGGGAGCACGTCAAAAAATCAGCCGAAGCATCAAAAAAGATGCCTCCGCAGAAAAAATGTTATGGAACATTGAGCACACAGAATATATATGATATAAAAGTCTATATATCTCAAAACCCCACATGTGTGTCAGTGTGTTTTTATAAAAAATTAGAAAAGTTCTCCTCTATCCATAGACATGGAGAAAAGCTGGAATGTCAGGGCTCATAACTGGGGGTGGGTGGAACATCACGCCAGAATATATCAACCAGGCTAATCAGTCTTCCCCGAACTAAAGCCCTCCAGGAATGGACGAAAGCTTTCAACTTCATTTAAACCTGGGGGCGTAGTTGCCCTAAGGTACCTGATCCAGCGCATTTCCCGCTGGAGCAGGACCTTGTTCCAGTCACCCCCCCTACATGGAATATGAATCCTTTCAACAACTGAAAAAATTACTTTGGGCATTCTATACCTGTGTTTTTTGGCCACATGTCTCCCAAGAGGCAAGTAGAGGTTCCCTATCCTCATGCTATGTATATGTTTTTCCACTCTCTTCCCAAATTCCTGTCTTGTTTTTCCGACGTAAAAACATCCACACTGACAGACCATTAAATAAACCACACCTTGTGTCTTACAATTGGCAAAGTGCCTAAGTGTGAAGGTCTCCCCATTGGGTAAAGTGAGTGTGGATCCCCCGCCAATGACAGTACATTGAGAGCATGCCCCACAGGGATCGGTCCCAAAGATTTTACATGGGTCCTTTCTTGCCTCTCCCTTGTATTCACTTTTGACTAGCATTCCACCGATAGATTCTGCCTTTTTGAAAGTGATTACTGGTTTTGATGGTACTAGTGTCTTCAGGACTGGGTCCTCAGTAAGGATCGGCCAATATTTGGTTAGAATCTGTCTGATTTTCTTGTGCTCATTAGAGAATTTGAAAATTATTCTTGAAATATTATCTTCTTGAGTTTTTTTCTTTTTCTTTGAAGTCTTAAAGACCAGAGTATGTCTTTCCATTCCCTTTACTCTATTGAAAGCTTTCTTTAGTGTGGATCTACTGTAACCTCTCGCTAGTAAACGGTTACTTAATTCATTAGATTCAAGTTGAAAGTCATCATCTGATGTACAATTCCTCCTAATCCGGAGGAACTGGCTGAAAGGTATGGATTCTTTGAGTGTTGTTGGATGGAAACTGGCTGCATGCAACATCGTGTTGCCAGCTGTTTCATTCCTAAATAGTCTACTTTGGACTTTCCCCTGTATATCTTTCGATATAAGGATATCAAGAAAACTGACTTTCTCAGAGTCATAAGACATGGTAAAAAATAAATTTTGGTTGTTAGTATTCATAAGTTCCAAAACTCTCTTGAGCATGTCTTCAGGCCCATCCCAGATGATGAAGATGTCGTCTATGTAGCGCTGCCACATGAGAATGTGGCAGGCACACATAGACGCATCATCTCCCAGGAGGAAATCCTTCTCCCACTCTCCCAGGTACAGGTTGGCATATGAGGGTGCACAGCACGTCCCCATAGCCACCCCCTGTACCTGGAGGTAGTGGGAGCCCTGAAACAAAAAAATGTTATGCTGTAAAATAAAATCAAGCATCTGTATGATGAATTGATTAAACTTCCAGTCCGTGGTTGGGCGTTGTCGTAGCACTCTTTGGACAGCTAAAATGCCAAGATCGTGTGGTATGCTGTTGTAGAGTGACTCTACATCTACAGTAACCAAGAGCGCTGATGGTGGTATGACAAGACCTTCCAATATTTGCAGAAGATGGATTGTGTCTTTGGTGTACGAAGGGAGATCCATCAAATGAGGTCTGAGGTGCTGGTCAATAACTCGGCTAGCACCTTCAGAGATGGAACCATTACCTGATATGATGGGCCTGCCAGGTGGCCTCAACAGGTTTTTGTGCACTTTAGGAAGTGCATACATCGTAGGGGTACGTGGGTGTCTGGTTCGAATAAAGTCCCAGATATCTTGGTTTATGGCACCATCTCTAAAGGATTCATCAACCAATTGATAGAATTCGCTATTCATTCTATCCACCGTGGATGAAGAGATTTTGCGATAACACTTAGGATCCCTAAGTATTTTCATGCACATCTCCTCATAATCTGGGTTGTCCATAAGGACGATGTTACCCCCTTTATCTGAGCCTTTGATCGTAATGTTAACATTGTTCTTAAGAGTTTTTAGGGCATGTTTTTGTTCTGGGTTGAGATTAGAATGTGAAGTGTCTTTTTTTAGGACCTCAATCTCTTTAGATGTTTGTCTTACAAATAGAGCTAAAGCCGGGTTCTGGTTAATTGGTGGGAAATTATGAGATTTCCGTTTAAATTTTTCGGGGGTAAAAGGTGTCTGATTATTTTCCCCATCATCACCCTCCTCTTCCTCCAAATTCTCCCCCCATATCTGACTCAAGGGGGCGTTTTCCTGAAGTAGGAGATTTAGGTCCCTCAAGGCCTTAAAGTCGGCAGCTTTAAGATTAGGTGCTACCTCACTTTCTTGATTCTCTTGTTTAGCATATAAGCTCTTATAAAAAAGCTTACGAGCAAACAGATGAATGTCCTTAACTGTTTCAAAATTATCCGTATTGCTGGTTGGGCAAAAAGAAAGGCCCAATGACAATACTTCATGTTCTAAATCAGATAGCTTGTAAGAGGATAAATTTATGATGTTGAGTTTTCCCCCGGAATTAAATTGGTCACAAAAGGTTCCATGACTAGTTGTGTCATGGGCGAGGGTGGGATTGGATATATTTTGCCCTTCTCTAAAAAATCCTCCACTGAAAGTGATTGGACTCTAGGGCACCTGTACCCAACAACCTGCAATGTATGATTCCCCATCATAAGGGGCACCCTATAATATTCAGAGGGGATGATTTCATATGGCACAGCAATCCTCCTTCCATGAGGGTCCTGGAAGAAATACAAAAACATAAGAAAGCAGTTAGTGCCACACCAATGTTTGTAGAGACCAGAAAGAATTACAGCATTCTAGAGAATTACACCCAGCATACAGGACAAGAGAAGTGCTACTGTGCTGATTCCATACATGCAGAATAAGAACAGATGCTGAGAATTATACCCAGCATAGGGGACAAGAGAAGTGGTACTGTACAGTGTACAGACAGACAGAAACAGAATGATGTGCGCTGATGAGGCAGCACCGATTGGTGTCACTGATGGACACTGCTGGGGCTGCACCGATAATCAGTGCTGTGATGATCTGTACAGGTCTCCCCTGTGAGGAGATGCTGCTGATCGGCTCTCCTCTCCTCACACTCAGTGTAGTGTCTCCCCCCACCAGGCTTCTCCTTTTTCCTCCATCTGGCACAACTTTCTTCTGGGACTTGTAGTACCACCAAATCTCTCAGTTTAAAGTCTCCAGATGGGAACTACATCCCCCACAAATCCCTGCAGCCCTATGCAGCTCCCTGGGTGGGCTTTCTCTCCCCGGGATATTCTGCAGCCAATCCTCGCCCTCCTGCTCTCTGAGTGGTAGGTGGGACCGCCATCCAGCAGCTGCAGAGTCCTCTTTCTCCTCTTCTCTAGCTCAGCAGCTCTGGCAGGGAGAAGTAGAGAGTCTGCAGGGTAAGCTGTGTGTGACGACCCATCATGGAGAGGGACAAAGCAGCACTACATGGGATTTAACCACTTCAAGACTAAGCCTTTTTCTGACACTTGTTATTTACAAATTAAAATCAATATTTTTTGATAGAAAATGACTTAGAACCCCCATACATTATTTATTTATTTAATATATATATTTTTTTAATTTATATATATATGTAGCGGGTACTTACTTTCCCGGGGTCATTTTTGAATTTTTCAGTGACACCAGTAGTGTGTTCCCGGCGGCCCACCGGGTGGCGCTGTCACCATGGGCTGACGGACGGATATTGCTGTGTGCTGAGCCTCCTTTTTGTCCTCTCTCGGCAGCGGTATGGTGGGGCGGGGAACCCGCCATGCTTGCTGGGAGAGGGTATAAAGGGGCCGGCCATCTTGGTCAGGGGGGCTTAGTCCCAGGCACCTTCAGCCTGTGGACGGTGGTTCGTGTTCGTCCTCTAGGCGGCCTAGGCCTAGAGGACCACCGGAGATCGTGTTCCACCTCAGGCACCTTTAGTCCTGGGGTGAGGTACTTGGATGGAGGTCCGGAGCTCAGTGCCCAACACTGAGTTCCGCGAGGGAAGGATCCTAGGGCACTCCGGGGATGGATGCCTGAATCCGAGGTGGGCGTAATGGACCGGGAAGAGCTCCTCATCTGAAGACCCGGTGCAGCATACTGCCGGTGTCGGGTGAGTCTCTTGTCGGAGACCGTCCGGAAGGAGAATTTCCCTTGTGCGGAGACCATAGCCCACTCTTTGGAGGAGAGTGGAGGATCAAACTTGTGTCTGGGCCTATTCGTACACACACCTCCTTTTCTGTTCTATAGCCAAGGGAGTCCATGTTATGTTCTACAATAAAAGTGTGTTGGACTTTAATGGTGTGGGGCTCAATTTCTGGCAGACGAGGTTCACGGAGACTCTCGGAGGGAGGATCCAGATGCACAGCACAGACCAGAAGGTAAAAACAACAGAGACATTGCTGATACCACATGCACACCTGTGGTGGAAGCCTGGCGTAGCTCACCCTCTCCCTCCCCTATCATACCCCTAGACCAGAGACAGTGCGAGTTGAACTTTAATAGAGGGGACTGGGGAGAGGGTGCCCGCTACATATATTTATATTAGGGTTGTCCCGATACCACTTTTTTAAGACCGAGTACAAGTACCGATACTTTTTTTAAATCTCATGTGACAGTGGCACATTTGTCAGTTTTATTTTTTACATTTTTTTTTTTTTTTACAATGCTTTCTTTTTTTTTAAGGGGGGGGGGGGGGTGGACAGTGTCAGTGTGTTTTTTTCTTTTTTTTATATTTAATTTTTATTTAATTTTTTTTTATCAGCCCTGTTGGGGGGCTTTGGTGAGATATCAGGGGTCTTAACAGACCTCTGACATCTCCCTTTATGAGACAGAGAAAAGGACTAAGGACACGGATTCCCCAGTCCCTTTCTCAGCAGCCTCAGCTGCGCTGAAAATGAATGGAGAGAAGACAACGGCTCCTCTTCATTCATAAACTGAAACATTGTAAACACAGGTTACGATGTTTCAGTTATGTGAATGTACAGAGTTAGTAATCACTGACTCTGTACATTCGGAACAGTAAGAGCCGGTTCACACCAGGGCGACTCGTCAGGCGACTCAGTCGCCTGACAAGTCACGTCCTACACTTTTCAATGGAACCGTTCTAAATAAGAGCGACTCAGGTCGCTCTGACTTAGGAAAAGGTTCCTGTACTACTTTTGGGGGTGACGCAAGGCGACCTGCATTGACTTCTATACAGAAGTCTTATGCAAATCGCCTCGGCGGGCGTCTCAAGTCGTCTTGAGATCGCGCCGCCGAGGTCGCCCCCACAAGTCGTGCCGCGTCGCGCCGCCCTGGTGTGAACCGGCTCTAAGGAGCCGGATTTACCGTCTCCTACCTCCGTTCTCCATCCTGACAGATCGAGGGGGTGGAGGAGGAGCACGGAGGGGGATAGCAGCACGGAGAGAGAGAGCAGCATGGAGGGGGACACGGAGGGGGACGGTATCATGGAGGGGGGCGCGGAGGGGTACGGCAGCATGGAGGGAGAGAGCAGCATGGAGGGGGACACAGAGGGAGGGAGGGAGACAGCAGCAAAATGGAGGGGGGCTAGAGGAGGATACGGGGACAATCAGCAGTGATCGTGTGTGGGGGAGTTACAAGCACCGATCACCGCTGATTTATAGCAGCTGAAAGCTGCGTGGGGGGGGGGGGGAGAGAGAAGCGAAGAATCGACTTTTAAATCCAGGGCCGATCCTGGGCGGGTGCACGGGGTGCAGTGAACCCCGGCGCCTCAGAGCAGGGGGCGCCAAAGTGACAGGGTATTGTCAACCCCAAGTGTGCTGCCTCGCGCCCGCGGCAATGTGCAATTCCCCGCCCCTCATCGCGCCCATGGCAGTGTGTTAAATAGCAGCATATTGCCTGCTCCACGTCAATGTGCATATTCCCGCCCCCTGGCCATGCCCACGGCAGTGTGTTGAATAGCAGCATTATCCCCGCCCCCCCATGTCAATGTGCATATTCCCGCCCCCTGGCTGCGCCCACGGCAGTGTGCTGAATAGCAGCATTATCCACGCCCCCCCACGGCAATGTGCATATTCCCGCCCCCCCCGGCGCACACATGGCAGTGTGCATATAGCTTCATATTTCCCGCCCGTCCCCTCGCTGCATATCCCTCGCCCGGCGCCCGCTGTATAGTCAGTACGGTACGAGGAGGAGGTAGGCTAGGTCTGCCCCACCTCCTCCCCATGTCCCCCCTGTGCCCGCCCACAACCCCTTCATGCAGCCAATCTGTGCCTGGGTAGGGGGTGTGGGGGCGGGAGATTTCAAAACAGCCAGCTATTGATCCTGCTGAGCTGATGTCACTGCCTGAGTGCCTGTGCCTCTGAAGACAATGCAGCCTGGGTGAGTGATCTCTCCCCTCTCTCTCTTCTCTAGATGTGCCATAGTCTTCCATGTTCCTTAGCCTTCCAGCCTTCCATGTGCCAGTCTTCGATGTGCCAGTCTTCCAGCCTTCCATGTGCCATAGTCTTCCATGTTCTAGCCTTCCATGTGCCATAGTCTTCCATGTGCCAGTCTTCCATGTGCCATAGTCTTCCATGTGCCAGTCTTCTAGCCTTCCATGTGCCATAGCCTTCCATGTGCCAGTCTTCCAGCCTTCCATGTGCCATAGTCTTCCACGTGCCAGTCTTCCAGCCTTCCATGTGCCATAGCCTTCCATGTGCCATAGCCTTCCAGTCTTCCATGTGCCATAGCCTTCCATGTCCCATAGTCTTCCAGCCTTCCATGTGCTATAGTCTTCCAGCCTTCCATGTGCCATAGTCTACCAGCCTTCCATGTGCCATAGGGATCCTTCCTGCCTTCCATGTGCCATAGCGGCCCTTCCTTCCTGCCTTTCCATGAACCAAAGTGATCCTTCCTGCCTTCCATGTGCCATAGTGGTCCTTCCTTCCTGCCTTCCATGTGCCATAATAATCCCTCTTTCTTGCCTTCCATGTGCAATAGTAATCCTTCCTGCCTTCCAGGTGTCATAGTGATCCTTCCTGCCTTCTGTGTGCCATAGTGATCCTTCCATGTACCATCGTGATCCTGCCTTCCATGTGCCATAGTGATCCCTCTTTCTTGCCTTCCATGTACCATAGTAATCCTTCCTGCTTTCCAGGTCTCATAGTGATCCTTCCTGCCTTCTGTGTGCCATAGTGATCCTTCCATGTACCATAGTAATCCTTCCTGCTTTCCAGGTCTCATAGTGATCCTTCCTGTCTTCTATGTACCATAGTGATCCCTCCTTCCTTTCTTCCATGTACCATAGTGATCCTTCCTGCCTTCCATGTACCATAGTGAACCCTCCTTCCTTTCTTCCATATACCATAGTGTACCCCCTTTCTTTCTTCCATATACCATAGTGATCCTTCCTTCCTTCCATGCACCATAGTGATCCTTCCTGCCTTCCATGTGCCATAGCGGTCCTTCCTTCCCATGTACCAAAGTGATCCTTCCTGCCTTCCATGTGCCATAGTGGTGCTTCCTTCCTGCCTTCCATGTGCCATAGTTATCCCTCTTTCCTGCCTTCCAGGTGTCATAGTGATCCTTCCTGCCTTCTGTGTGCCATAGTGATCCCTCTTTCCTGCCTTCCATGTACCATAGTAATCCTTCCTGCCTTCCAGGTGCCATAGTGATCCTTCCATGTACCATTGTGATCCTTCCTGTCTTCTATGTACCATAGTGATCCCTCCTTCCTTTCTTCCATGTACCATAGTGATCCTTCCTGCCTTCCATGTACCATAGTGAACCCTCCTTCCTTCCATGTACCATAGTGATCCCTCCTTCCTTTCTTCCATGTACCATGGTGATCCTTCCTTCCTTCCATGTACCATAGCGATCCCTCCATCCTTTCTTCCATGTACCATAATGATCCCTCGTTCCTTTCTTCCATAGTGATCCTTCCTTCCTGCCTTCCATGTACCGTAGTGTCCCATCTTCCTTTCTTCCATATACTATAGTGTTCCCCCTTCCTTTCTTCCATATATCATAATGATTCTTCCCTCTCCCTCTCTCTCTCCCTGAGGGTTAAAACTTCAGTACTTATGGGATTGCATGCAGCCCACTAATCCCTTACCATAAATATTATACCTAAAAAAAAAAACATAACGCTTAAATAAAAAACACACGGAAAAAACATATTGGCATAAATAATGGGCGTGGCACTTTATTGGTATAAATGAATTATTATTAAAATCTTTATTAAAATAAATTCATTAAATCAGAAAACCAATAAATATATATATAAGCTCAGTTATTGGAACTCAAGCCAAAATAACTTAATTTAACATTAACATCCCCCCCCAGAAATCCAGGGTGATTTAAACCACATAAGTCCCGACGGCAAGGGTGGGTAGCTCTTTTACCCAGGCTTGATCAACTGTGAGGAAAAACCCCTCAGAAAACCCCCTTTTATAGGGGCACCAAGACCTTCTAGAAGCTTCCACAGCCCCTAATTGGTCAATTAACCCTCCATCTCAAATCCTTAAAGGGACAGTATCCCAATTCCATATTCAAAATACCTCATGACTGAACCTGAATTTTAGAGGTGGGAAAAAAAACAGGGGGCGGGGCCGCAGCAAGCCCATGAAGGCGGGCCCAAATGCTAGTTCCCTCCTTTTACATGGGATTGCATGCAGCCCACTAATCCCTTACCATAAATATTATACCTAAAAAAAAAACATAACGCTTAAATAAAAAACACACGGAAAAAACATATTGGCATAAATAATGGCCGTGGCACTTTATTGGTATAAATTAATTATTATTAAAATCTTTATTAAAATAAATTCATTAAATCAGGAAACCAATAAATATATATATATATATAAGCTCAGTTATTGGAACTTGAGCCAAAATAACTTAATTTAACATTAACATCCCCACAAGCCGGGACTTGTTTTTGAAAAGAAAAAAAAAAACAAGAACCGGCCTAACCCATAAACACGGCCATTTCAATGCAATTCTGTAAACCTAAGTTAAACAGATCAATGCCAACGTCCGAAAGGTGCACTCCATCCTGACGGTAAAAACCAGGAATGCCACCTTCCAAATCAACATGCCGATACGCAAAACCACGAACGACCGGTAAAAATTTTGAAACCGCCCTATTAATAAGTTTTCTAATTTTCTCCATCACTCTATTCTGCCCAGAGGAAAACCAACACAGTCTGGGTATGAGTTCTGAAAAAACAATCACCGAGTTAGGCGAAACTAATTGGAATCTTTGAATATCACTTTTAATTTGAAAAATTAAGTCTAACGTTCTGACCTTACATAAGTCATTCCCACCTAAATGAATTATGAGAATATTAGGCAAGGGCCACACTTCCATTAATCTAGCTAAAACAGTGAAAAGGTGAAACCATCGAAGACCTCTACTGCCTTTCCAAAGAACTATAAACTCATCCTGAGGCATCGACAAATTTTCTGAGTAAACTCTTTGTGCGGCTCTTTTCTTTGCCCAATAAATGTATGAGTGTCCTACGATCCAGACACATTTTCTGATCCCTAGAGAGATCAAACAAATAAATTAGGACGAAAGGGAGGCCTCGTACACACGACCGATTTTCTCGGCAAGAACCAGCAAGAAACTTGCTGGCAGAGAGGTCTTGCCGAGTAAATCGGTCGTGTGTACGCTGCTAGCGTGTTTCTCGTCGAGAAAACCGACAAGAAACCTCGACGAGAAAATAGAGAACCTGCTCTCTATTTTCTCGTCGAGATTCTCCTCGGCGTGTTTCTCGACGAGAAAAGTGAGTGTGTGTACACTTACCTGTCCGCCCGGAAGCCCGCGCATGTTCGAAATGAATTCGACGCATGCGCGGTAGCTTCCTAGGCATACGTAGGGTATACCAAGATGGCGGCGACGGCATCGAATGTGACGAGCGCATGCTCGACGTAGTCGATGACGTCACCGCGTACACTCCTTTCAAAGAACCGCGGGTTCTTTGAAACGAGCGTGTGTACACTCGGCCGGGACAAGTTTCTTGTCCAAGAATCTCGTCGAAAAAAACGACATGTTTTTCTCAACGAGAATCTCGGCCGTGTGTACGAGGCCTAAGATTTAAAACACTTGGAGCCCCACCTACCTATTTTCATAATGTCCCCATTTGCCATACCATTCCGTGCTGCTACCGAAGCCGCTCCGATTCTAAAGGAATGAGTTGTGAACTTAAAACCTTTAAAACCTAAAACATTAAGACCTTTTTTTAAAACTGCGCTAAACTGGAAATTAGTAAGAGGACTTCCGTCCAAATGTAACAAAAATTGACCACTAAAGTTAGGGCGTAAAGCTGCATATTTTTTTAGCGTGACAACTGGGCAAATAAGTTCATCATCACAAGAAGAGACAACTAACCAATGACCCTTACCCAATTGATCTGTTTTAGATTTTTTTATAAAAATTTTGATCGTATCATTGTCCAAAATGATATGATCCTCTTGCAATCCGGACAAACTGTTCCTGTTGGGAGGAACAAGTTCCGAGATTCGTAAGGCCCCAAAAAACGATAGCACAAAAGCAGAACGAAATAATAGTGCTTCAAATGCAGAAAAACAGATGGAACTCATAATTCCACACAGTTTTACCAACATTTCCATTGATATCGGACGTCGATCATCCGGAACGTAATTCACCTTCTTATAACCCTTTAATGCTTGCCTAATAGAAAAATAACTATTGCAGGTAGGCATATGCCAAATATGACAAAATAATGAAATGCCAGCTAAAAGTTTGACTATGTGGCTTGGAGAAAACTTATCAAGCATTAAAGATTCCAGAAATAATAAAATCCTATCCTCGGCTGTAAAAAAATCAGAGAACTCGTTATGCGAGCAGAACAACTCCCATTTCTTCCAAGCTCTGGAATACTCATTCCAAGTTTTAGGAGCAACAGAGTTTTTAATAGCTTGAGAGACCAGACTCAAATCAAATCCCATAGGTGAACAGGGCAAGGTTGGCCCTCCAGGTCTGCATTGGGAAGCAATTGACGAAAAAGCTTCATCTGAAAACGAGAAAGTGAATCTGCTAAAACATTGTCTATACCTGGTGTAAACTGAGCCTTAATCCATATATTCCTTTTAAGGCATAAAAAGACCAAATGACGCAATAGTTTCACAACAGGTAAGGACTTAGAAGATAAACAGTTGATTGCGAAAAGAACACCCCTGTTATCCGTTTTAACAAGGATACGCTTATTCACAAAAAACCGACCCCAAATCTCAATAGCAGCAACCACTGGAAAAAGTTCCAAAAGAACAATATTCTTTGTCAAATCCTTGGCTATCCAAGCATCAGGCTATGTTCCACAACACCAATGCACTTTCCATATGGCTGCAAAGCCCTTTGATCCAGCAGCATCAGTAAAAAGGCAAAAATCCACTGCACAGATGAATTGTTCTTGGAAAAAAGAACGCCCATTGTATTCATCCAAAAATTTTGACCATACTACTAAATCCTCCTTAAGAGAATCAGTCAAACGGATATGGGAGAATGGCGATTTTAAACCTGCAGTAGCAAGGTATAAACGTCTGGAAAAAATACGGCAAACCGGCATCACCCTAGATGTAAAAGCCAATAATCCCAATAAAGATTGCATTTCTCTCAGAATGACTGTTTTTCTACGTAAGAAAACAGCAATCAAATTTTTTAATTTGACAATTTTTTGTTCAGGCAACCTAAATTCCGATAAATTTGTATCTATAAGGATTCCCAAAAATTCAATTACTGTACAGGGGAGTACAGTTTTTTCTGAAGCCAAAGGAATCCCAAAAGAATTAGCAACGTCAGTAAATGTAGAAAGTAAATTGAAACAAAATTCAGAGTCCTTTGGGCCTATAAATAAAAAATCATCTAGATAATGTACTATACCATCCCAGTTTGCCTGTACAGACACTACCCAATGAATAAAAGAAGAAAATTCCTCAAAATAAGAGCATGAAAGTGCACACCCCATGGGAAGACATTTATCGTAAAAATAAAACCCGTCAAAGAAGAAACCAAGAGAGTTAAAAGCCTCAGGAACAATAGGTAACAGCCTAAAAGCGGACTTAATATCGGCTTTAGCCATCAAAGCCCCCGGACCAACTGACCTAATCTTCTCAACCGCCTCCTCAAACGAAGAGTAAGATACCGAACATAAAGACCCATCAATCTCATCATTCAGAGAATTTCCTGAAGGAAAAGATAAATGATGAATAAGTCTAAATGTATTCGGTTTTTTCTTAGGGACTAGACCTAATGGCGATATCCGGAAATTTAAAAAAGGGGGAGATGAAAAAGGACCTGCAATCCTACCTTCAGACAACTCGCTCTGTAATTTTTTACAAACTATCTCAGGAGCCTTATAAACAGATTTTAAGTTTTTTACTATAACGCAACCTTCACCTTGAAAAGATGGCAAAGGAAAGCCATAATAAAAACCTTGCATTAAAAACTTAGCTCTCGCCTTGTTTGGGCACTTGCCCAACCACTGGAGCATATTTTCCAGTATCACTGGTGTGTGACCCTTTGTTAGCATGTTCTTTTTGGGACTGCAAAGACAAATTCCTTTTATAACACTTCACCACTGGGTGCGACCCAGTGCAGAAAGAACACTCATGCCTGTATCTGCAAGAAGTGTTCCATCTGCACTGCGATTCGTTAAAAGAAAAGCAAACTCCTTTTTTATATGCAGAAGGTACATTGCTAACTGTGTTCTGTCTAGCTACAGGAGGCTTCTGTGGAGTGATAAGATTTAGCCACAGGCCGACATCCTTCATACCAAATTTAAGGGTGGGGTGTATTGCCAACTTTTGACGAAAAGATTTGTCATAGTGGAACCACCCCATCCTGCCAAAATTCCTATACGCCTCCATTACATGTTCCAGATGCTGAAATAAACCACTGCATAATTCATGCTTTCTTTCAGCCAAAACACTGGAGAATATACAATATCCCTGTAGCCAATTAAAAAATGATCTGGGAACAAACTTACGGTCATCCTCAGATTTTTTATCCTGACGAAAAGAAAAATCTTTTATATTAGGAAGTAATGCCATAATATCCACAAATTCTCCATTCCATATTTTTTCCTTTACCGACATGGGCAAATGGAAACCCAATGGAGAAACTTCACAGGGCAAAACTTCTTTAACCACTTGAGACCCGTGCTATAGCCGAAAGACGGCTGCAGCGCGGCTCTCAAGTGCCGAGAGGACGTCCCCAGGGCGCGCGGCGGGGAACAGCTGTGCGGCGCGCATCACGTGATGCCGAGGAGCGTGCCTGGCGGCCGCGATGTCCGCCAGGTACATTCGATCGGCAGTTACAGAAGCAGGACGTGGATCTCTGTGTGTAAACACAGAGATCCATGTCCTGTCAGGGAGAGAGGAGACCGATGCTGTGTCCCTTGTACATAGGGGCACAGATCGGTCTCCTCCCCCAGTCAGTCCCCTCCCCCCACAGTAAGAATCACAAATAGGGAACATAGTTAACCCCTTCCCCGCCCCCTAGTGTTAACCCCTTCCCTGCCAGTCACATTTATACAGTAATCAGTGCATTTTTATAGCACTGTTCGCTATATAAATGTGAATGGTCCCAAAATGGTGTCAAAAGTGTCCGATGTGTCCACCATAATGTCGCAGTCACGATAAAAATTGCTGATCGCCGTCATTACTAGTAAAAAAAAAATATTAATAAAAATGCTATAAAACTATCCCCTATTTTGTAGACGCTATAACGTTTGCGCAAACCAATCAATAAACGCTTATTGCGATTTTTTTTGACCAAAAATATGTAGAAGAATACGTATCGGACTAAACTGAGAAAAAAAAACTTTTTAAAAAAAAAATTGGGATATTTATTATAGCAAAAAGTAATAAATATTGTTTTTTTTTCAAAATCGTCGCACTTTTTTTGTTTATAGCGCAAAAAATAAAAACCGCAGAGGTGATCAAATACCACCAAAAGAAAGCTCTATTTGTGGGAAAAAAAGGACGTCAATTTTGTTTGGGAGCCACGTCGCACGACCGCGCAATTGTCATTCAAAGCGACGCAGTGCCGAAAGCTGAAATTTCGCCTGGGCAGGAAGGGGGTTATGTGCCCAGTAAGCAAGTGGTTAAATAAATTTGCAGGAACCGTATGCTTATCCCCAGCTATATTAACTGAGGCTATATCAGGAATCACAATAGCAGAATTATGAACAGTAGAAATTGGTAAGGAATTATCTACAGAATTATCATTATTAGCTACGATATTAGCCTGTGTAATAGAATTTTGTTTAGCAATAGTTTGAACAAGTGAAGTCAAAGAGCCAACCAATACAGTCAACAGATTGGCATTATCAGACTCACCTGAATTCCTAGACACATTCTCTGCCGCCTGTGAGCCCATAGGACACACAGCGCTGCCTACTCGAATACCGCCACAAGATGCCGCTTTCGGACACAGCAGCTCAGTTGCGTCTCCTGGAGACGTTCTTCCCTGTTGCCTGGCAACGTCTGAAGCCTGAGGAAAAGACCGCCCTTCCGAAAGGCGCGGCCTAGATCGTCTGCTCCCACTGCTCGTCTTCTGAGGGGAGTAGCTACGGCGCTTCAGGGGAGCTCGCTGACCTGTCTTCGCCACCGCCGTGGCTTGTCCCGCCTTCGGATCCGCCTCCGCCACTGCGTCATGACGCGCGCTCCTCCTCACAGCCGACGAACTTCCGGCTGAACCTCCCGACACCACTTCTTGACGCGATGATGCCGGAGCACTTCTCTCCGGCGGACGGCTTCTGGACCTCTGATGTGGCCCCGAGCGCTCTTCCGCGACAGGTTCCGGCGACGAATCTTCCGGCACTTCTTCAGCACGGCCAGCTTCTTCCAACGCCGGAGCTCCAGCCTCTTCACCCCCTGCCAGCGACAGGCACCTCCGCAGCCAGTCATCGCCTCCGCCGCTCTCCGCTCGTTCCAGGATCTTCCTGAGGAGGGTCTTCATGATCAAGCCTAAAAGGTAGCCTGTATTATAGCTCTTTTACCCAGGCTTGATCAACTGTGAGGAAAAACCCCTCAGAAAACCCCCTTTTATAGGGGCACCGAGACCTTCTAGAAGCTTTCACAGCCCCAAATTGGTCAATTAACCCTCCATCTCAAATCCTTAAAGGGACAGTATCCCAATTCCATATTCAAAATACCTCATGACTGAACCTGAATTTTAGAGGTGGGAAAAAAAACAGGGGGCGGGGCCGCAGCAAGCCCATGAAGGCGGGCCCAAATGCTAGTTCCCTCCTTTTACATTCTTTTGCTCCAGCCCGGGTTCCTCAGATCCTTTATAATCCTCTATTTTAAGCTCTTTGTCTATTTTCAGTGTACAGTAAACCCCTGTTATATCGCGGTTCAGTTTTCGCGGTCCCGGTATATTGCGTTTTTTTCTGTAAGACCTATTAACATTATTATATTGATAAAATCATTATTAATTAAATATTTTTGTGTTTTCCATTGCTCTTGCTATGTCTCTCAGTATCTTTTATGTGTTTAAATGTGTTTCTATTGTTTTAAAAGTGTGTTTAAAGACCTTAAAATGCTTTTAAAGTACAGTGAAAGTTATAAAAACATGCCTAATGTGTATTTAACCACTTCCCTACTGTGCACGAAAACCCCCTTCCTGCCCAAGCCATTTTTCAGCTTTCAGCGCTGTCACACTTTGAATGACAATTGCGCGGTCGTGCGACGTGACTCCCAAACAAAATTTGCGTCCTTTTTTTCTCACAAATAGAGCTTTCTTTTGGTGGTATATGATCAACTCTGCGGTTTTTATTTTTTGCGCTATAAACAAAAGAAGAGCGTCCAGTTTGGAAAAAAAACACTATTTTTTACTTTTTGCTATAATGAATACCCATTTTTTTTTTCAAATAAAATTTTCCACAGTTTAGGCCGATACGTATTCTTCTACATATTTTTGGTAAAAATAAATAAATAAATAAAAAAAAAATATCGCAATAAGCGCGTATTGATTGGTTTGCGCAAAAGTTATAGCGTCTACAAAATAGGGGATAGATTTATAGCATTTTTTTTTTTTTTTTATTAGTAATGGCGGCAATCTGCGATTTTTATTGTGACTGCGATATTGCGGCGGACACATCGGACACTTTTGACACATTTTTGGGACCATGCACATTTATACAGCGATCCCTGCTATAAAAATGCATTGATTACTGTATAAATGTGATTGGCAGGGAAGGGGTTAACCACTAGGGGGCGGGAAGGGGTTAAATATGTTCCCTCAATGTGTTCTAACTGTGGGGGGAGGTGACTGACTGGGGGAGGTGACCGATGGTTGTCCCTATGTACAAGGGACACACCATCGGTCCCCTCTCCCTCACAGGACGTGGATCTCTATGTTTACACACAGAGATCCACTTTCCTGCTCGTTTCCCGGGCAATCGCGGCCGCCGGGCACGCGCATCGGGGCCTTGGGAACGCGGCGGGCGCGTGCGCCTCCTAGCTCGTTTTAAAGGGAGGACGTCATATGACGTCCTCCCAGAACGAGAGTGTCCTCCGCCCGCCGTCAATTGACAGTGGGCGGGGGACAAGTGGTTAAATAGGGTATTTCTATTTCGCGGATTTTCACTTATTGCGGGTGGGTCTGGAACGTAACCCCCGCGATGGAGGGGGGTTTACTGTATACAAAACCAGATGTATTGGAAGTAATTTTCTAAATGATTGTGTTGAGGTTTATATGTATCCCCGAGACTCCAGCTTGTGGCACAGCAATCGAAGCATATTTATATGTACAAGGAAGCCCAGTTTTTTTTTTAACCGTGGCCCTTAAGCCCCTCATATAATCATGTTTGGTGACACCCACTTTTTGCTGTGGCGCACATCTCCCTGAAGTGCCCCTTATGCTCAAGTTCAATAGTTGGGAGGTATGTGCAATACATGGGCAGGGAAAAGGGGATGGAGTCAGCGGCGGAGCCAGGGGAAGGGGGGTTAGGCAAAATGAGGTTTCACCTATGATGTTGAAAATCCTTGCACCAACCCTGTTTGGTGGGCACTGGTAGGCTGCATTTGGTGGGCGCTGGTAGGCTGCATTTGGTGGGCACTGGTAGGCTGCATTTGGTGGGCACTGGTAGGCTGCTAAGGCTGCATTTGATGGGCACTGGTGAGGCTGCATTGGGTGGGCACTGATGAGATGCATTTTGTGCGCACTGGGGGATGCATTTGATGGGCACTGATGAGGCTACATTGATCTCTTGTATCATGTCTGCAATCTCTGACCTTCTCCTGTATCATGTCTGCAGTCTCTGACCTTCTCCTGTATCATGTCTGCAGTCTCTGACCTTCTCCTGTATCATGTCTGCAGTCTCTGACCTTCTCCTGTATCATGTCTGCAGTCTCTGACCATCTCTTGTATCATGTCTGCAGTCTCTGACCATCTCTTGTATCATGTCTGCAGTCTCTGACCATCTCTTGTATCATGTCTGCAGTCTCTGACCATCTCCTGTATCATGTCTGCAGTCTCTGACCATCTCCTGTATCATGTCTGCAGTCTCTGACCATCTCCTGTATCATGTCTGCAGTCTCTGACCATCTCCTGTATCATGTCTGCAGTCTCTGACCATCTCCTGTATCATGTCTGCAGTCTCTGACCATCTCCTGTATCATGTCTGCAGTCTCTGACCATCTCTTGTATCATGTCTGCAGTCTCTGACCATCTCCTGTAGTATGTCTGCGATCTCTGTCCATCTTTCGTATCATGTCTGCAGTCTCTCTCACCATCTCTTGTAGTATGTCTGGGGGCTCTTTCTAACAGACTCTCTAACAGAGGCCCTCTCTGTGTACATTAGAGAGACCCCCCTCCAGGTCCCATTAGAGTACGCTGCTTCTCTTTCTGTATTTTGTTTATTGTTAAGAGATCATGGGAGAATCCTAGGGTAACGAAGACTCCTTAGGGGAGCATTTCTGTGTTTGAGTCGTTGCCATAGAAACATTTGTAAAGGGGAGGGGTTAGCAAGATAACCACGCCCATGTGGGGGCACCAGAAATATTTCTGCACCCAGGCGTCTGTGACCCTAGGATCGGCCCTGTTTAAATCTATACAGCGGTGATCGCAACTCCCCCACCGCACTGACCACCGCTGACTGTACAAGTATCGGGTGAAGCATTGGGAGCATTTGTCCGAGTACAAGTACTAAGGCAAATGCTCGGTATCGATACCGATACTAGTATCGGTATTGGGACAACATATATATATATATATATATATATATATATATATATATATATATATATAGCTAGCTTGCTGTAAGTCAGGTAGAACTGGCCAATTAGTAGCTGTGTCTAAATAGTTCCCATCTTTCCTGCAGCAACCATGTGACTAAGGTCTCAGCAGCACTGGAATAAGCAATTTCCCAAAAAGGATGCAATTAGGCTTTATTCACCGTTTCCGGACCGCCCCACGCATATATACTGCAGCAGGGCGGTCCTTCAGCGCAAAATCACGTACCTGTGTTTTTCTCTTCGGGTCGGGGGCGCTGCCAGCAACCCGCTGGAGCCAATCAGCAGGTCCAGCAGACCCGTTGTCTGTCGGGACCCACCGATCGCTCCCAAAAGACAGACAAAACGTCTGTCTTCCCATGTGAACAATGCAGATCACTGTTCTGTCAGAGGGGAAGACGGAGAGCTTGTGTTTCTGCTAAGCTGGAACATGGATCTCGGTCTTCCCTCAGACAAAGCACCCCCCCCACAGTTAGAAAGCATCTGCAAGGAACACAGTTAACCCTTTGATCGCCCCTGATGTTAACCCCTTCCCTGCCAGTGTCATATTTTGTTCCACACTTTTTACACGTAATAGACTTTATTGGCAGCAGGACAAGTACAATACTTACTAACAGTTCTTGGCAGATGCCATTACCCTCCATACAGTAAGTAGACCTAGCAGGCATAACTGTGCACAGCCACCCAGTAAAAGGCACCTGCTATAAAAGCTGGTAAAAGACACTTATTTCTGAAGAACATGCTTTTACCTAGAAAAATAGGATTTTTTACTCACCGTAAAATCCTTTTCTCTGAGTCCATGGACCGACACAGCTTCTCTATTGACAAAGTGGGTATTATCCGTTAATTAGGAGTGACTAGGCAGAAAAACTTGTAAAAAGTGTTGCATCACACCTTCTACAGTACCGCCCAGGGGGCGGACCCTCTGGGTATACCCTCTCAGTCTGCACATCGCAGATCAGTTCGTCAAAAAGCAGTACAAACTTAAAAGGAGGGGTGGGTGCTGTGTCGGTCCATGGACTCAGAGAAAAGGATTTTACGGTGAGTAAAAAATCCTATTTACTCTTTCGTCCATGGACCGACACAGCTTCTCTATTGACAAAGTGGGACGTCCCAAAGCAGTGTCAGAGAAAAAACGAGGGGTGGTAACAGCATAAAAACAAACTTCACCCCAAAACACAAAACAGCACTCCTCCAACGGAGGAGTTGCAACTCTAAACAGCCGCCTGCAAAACCTTGCGGCCGAAAGAGGCATCCGAAGATGCACCTACATCAACTTTGTAGAATTTTGTGAAAGTGTGAGCGGACGACCAAGTCGCCGCTTTACATAGTTGGGAAACAGACGCTTGATGTCGGAAAGCCCAAGAGGCACCTATTGCCCTGGTCGAATGCGCCGTGACAGGAAAGGGGGGCGCCTGACCCTTTAAGGCGTAAGCCTGGATTACTATCTGTCGGATCCACCTAGAGATGGTGGCCGATGAGACTGCTTGGCCCTTCTTGGGACCAGCCACCGAAACAAACAGTGAGTCTGACTTCCGGAACAGGGAAGTAGCAGATATGTATACTCTCAAAGCTCGGACAACGTCCAAGGAATGCAACGCCGACTCCTTAGGATTCGACGGCTGAGGACACAAGGATGGAAGTACAATGTCTTCGTTGAGATGAAAAGCCGAAACGACCTTCGGAAGAAAGGAAGGCTGCGGCCGCAGCACCACCTTATCCTTGTGGAAAATCAAATAGGGAGCCTTGCAGGACAAGGCTGCCAGCTCAGAGACTCGTCTAACTGACGTAACAGCCACCAAAAAGACCACCTTCTGAGAAAGTGTCAACAGGGGAATATCTCTAATATTCTCAAACGGTGCCTTCTGAAGCACCGAGAGGACCAGGTTCAAGTCCCACGGAGGTAACGGGGGGCGGACCGGAGGGGCCACATGTCGAACCCCCTGCACAAATGTACTCACGAGAGAGTGAGTCGCCAGGGGTCGCTGAAAAAAGACAGCCAGGGCAGATATCTGTCCCTTAAATCGTACTTAGGGCAAGCCTTTGGTCTACCCCATGCTGTAAAAACAGCAGGATTCTGGAAACCAAATAGGTACGCGGATGCCATTTCATTTCCTCACACATGGAGATGTAGGCCCTCCAAGTGCGGTGATAGACCTTCCTAGAGGACGGTTTCCGAGCACTTCTCATAGTAGAAATTACTGAGTCTGACAGGCCCCGGTCTCTCAGTACCTGGTTCTCAACAGCCATGCCGTTAAAGCCAATGACTGTAAAGCAGGATGGAATATGGGACCTTGCGACAGCAGGTCCTTCCGTAGTGGTAGGCGCCAGGGGACGTCTGCTACCAGACGTACTAGATCGGCGTACCAAGGACGCTGAGGCCAATCTGGAGCGATTAGGATCATTGGAATTCCCTCTGCCTCCACTCTGCGGAGCAGAAGAGGAAGAAGCCTTAAGGGAGGGAAGGCATAGATTAGCCGATACTGGCCCCACGATGCTACCAACGCGTCCGTTGCGTCTGCCCATGGGTCTCTTGACCGGGCCACAAACCTCAATACCTTCCGATTGAGTCGGGAAGCCAGAAGATCTACGTCTGGTGTGCCCCATCTTTGGCAGAGGAGTTGGAACACCTCCGGGTGTAAGGACCATTCTCCCTGGTCCAGCATCTGGCGGCTCAGGTAGTCCGCCTGCCAGTTTTCCACACCCGGAATGTACACGGCCGACAGTGCCGGTACGCTCCTCTCTGCCCACTTCAGGATGCGAGCGATCTCCGATGCTGCAGCTGAGCTTCTTGTTCCTCCTTGATGATTGACATATGCCACTGCTGTGGCGTTGTCTGACTGGATCCTGACTGGACGCCCTTGCAGTCTCTGAGACCATTTGAAGAGGCACAGCTTGATCGCCCGGATCTCCAGGACATTGATCGGCAGGAGGGCTTCCTCTGGGGTCCAGCGACCTTGCGCCGACTGGACACCCCAGACTCCCCCCCAACCTGTAAGGCTGGCGTCCGTCGTGATCACTATCCAGTAAACCGGAAGAAATGACTTCCCGGCCATTAGAGCCGGTGCTGTCAGCCACCATACCAGGGATCTCCTGACTAGGTGGCTCACTCGGATTTGATAATCCAGAGATGAAGGGCATCTGTTCCATCTGGACAGAACTTCCCTCTGTAACACTCGAGTGTGGTATTGAGCATATGGGACCGCCTCGAAGGAGGCTACCATGAGGCCCAACACTCGCATGCAAAAACGGAGTGACGACCAATTCCTGGAAGTCAGCTGCCGTACTGCAGCCCGGAGGGTCTGCAACTTCTCCACAGGGAGGAATACCTTTGCCTCTGAGGAATCCAGAATCAACCCCAGGTACACTAGGCGTTGAGTGGGCACCAATACTGACTTTTGCGTGTTTAGTATCCAACCACAGTCTCGAAGAGTCTGACAGGTAATGGACACGCTTACCTCTAATTCTGAGCTTGAAGGGCCCTTCAGCAGAAGGTCGTCCAAGTAACCTGTGATAGGGATACCCCGCTGTCTTAGAAGTGCCAGAATCGGAGCGAGCACCTTGGTGAACGTCCTGGGTGCTGAGGCAAGGCCAAACGGGAGGGCCACAAACTGGTAGTGGTTCTTCCCGATAGCAAATCGCAGAAACCTCTGGTGTCTGGAGTATATGGGGACATGCAGGTATGCGTCCTTGATGTCCAAGGAGGCCAGAAAGTCCCCCGGATGGAGAGCCGTGACTACGGATCGAACCGACTCCATCCGAAATCTTTGTACCTTCACAAAGCAATTGAGGGCTCAGATCCAAGATTGGACGAACCCCCTCCTTCTTTGGCACAATGAACAGATTTGAGTAAAAACCCTGACCCCGTTCCTGTTCTGGAACTGGAATAACTACCCCGCGTTCCAGTAGACCCTGGACCGCCCCATACAGGGCCTCCCGACGGGTCGGTAGTAGCTGGAGATTGGAGGTGATGAATCTGTCTGGTGGACAAGAGAGAAATTCTATCTTGTAGCCTGAGGAGATTACTTCGCAAACCCACCTGTCGGAGACTAGAGCAGTCCACTGAGTCGCGAATTTGCGAAGACGTCCCCCCACCCGAGAGCTGGGTGGGGGCGGACCTTCATGTGGACGCAGATTTGTCCACAGGCTTGTTGGGTCTGCGGGACCAAGGACGCTTTTGTCCTTGGGCAGGCGCTTTATCGGCCTGGGGTCTTTTCCCTGTCGCCTTAAGAGGGCGAAAAAACCGCTTACGTGCAGTAAAGGAGGGCCCTTGCCCTTGGCGTGGTCCCCTACCCTTGCTAGTTTGGGGAAGCAAAGTGCTTTTACCTCCTGTAGCATCCTTGATGATGTCATCCAGAGAAGCCCCAAAAAGTCTGTCGCCCTTAAAAGGCAGATCCAATAGGGCTTTCTTGGAAGTCTGGTCCGCAGACCAGCCCTTTAGCCAGATCAGGCGGCGTATTGCTACTGCATAAACCGAAGCTCTTGACAGCAGGGGAATAGTATCCATGTCTGACTCGCAGACAAACTTAAGGCCCTGGACCAACTGGTCGGCCAAAGTTATCTCATTAGGAGGAGCATCTCGCTCCTTTAACCCCTGGAGTAGCAATTTTGCCCATTCAGTAAGTGTCTGAGACACTAGGGCCCCCGCCAATGCCGGGCGTACTGCTGAGCCTACCACTGAGTATCGGTAGCGAGCGCTTCAGCCTTCTTATCCACAGGGTCCTTGAAAACAGGAGCCCCTTCTACTGGAATAGTGGTGGCTCTATTAAGTCTGGACACCGAAGGGTCCACTATAGAGGGAGAGGTCCATATCTTCAGAAAACTCTCCTCAAAGGGGTACCGTACTGCAAACCTCTTTGGGGCTGTAAAGACCCTCAGTGGGTTCTCCCATTCCTTGTATAAGAGTTTGTCAAAATAAGACACACAAGGGAACACCTTAGCAGTGCGGGCAGGTTTACGAAACCCAAAGGGGACTGGAGTATCTGCTACTTCTTCAGTCCTTTCCAACTTTAGCGTATCCCGCACTGCAGTAATAAGGTCAGATACCAAAGCCGTCTCGCGTACTGACCTGGACTTGGAGTCCTCCTCACTGTCCGATCGGTCACGGTCTGCAGTCTCTGATGCATCAGAATCTGGGCCATGAGCCGTAGCTGGACCTGGTTCTGCATCAGAAATATCCCCAGAAGATTGCAGGGGACGGGGGCGTTTATTACCCCCTGTATTCCCGTGTGCTGCTTCCACCCTGGCAGCAAACGCCTCTAGGATTGCCGACATAGCGTCCATAGACACCTCAGGGACACCAGCTGCTAAATCTGGTGTTTCAGGGGAGAAGACATCTGGCTCAGATGCCATGCTGACCACACGCTGACACTCACAGGGCTCCAGGCAAGATATCAATAGGCCACCCTCCTGCGCTGCAGAGATGCTGGGTTACCCAGAGGACTCACCACCCTGGATAGGTACTGCTATGCTGCGCCTATGATGCTGTCCCCTTGCTGCTGTGTCAGTCTGCTTCTTTTATCAGCACTTCCTGTGTGAATTTTCGCGCCAGTGTAATGCACCCTAGAGGCCGGAGGCTCTCGCAAAATGGTTGCCAAAACCGTCTGTATGGAAGATAATGTGGGCTCTAAGAAAATGGCCGCCGACAGAAGATAGAGGTCAGGCAGCCATAGCCCACAAAAAAGATGGCCGCCGAACGGCAATATCTGCATACAGGGTGGACAAACATGGCCGCCGATCACCTGATAGGGGCCAGTGGGTGTGGCCGAACTACAGGAAGATGGCCGCCAGGCAGTTACAAGAGGCCAAACTTGGCATGGACCACCTCAAAATGGCCGCCGACAGCATGGAGACACAGAAACACAGGTAAGCAAAAATGACATTTCTTTTAAATGTTAGTTACAGCCAGCCCCGCTCCAGTGGGACCCCCTAGGTGACCCCCAGCACCCAGCAACCTTTAGCTAGAAGCCCAGGGAGGAGGGAAAGGCAGGGAGAGAGGGAAGAAAGGGGCCACAACCACTTACTTGATCTCTCCAGGAATGTCCAGCTAAATCACCCAGCCGAGGCAGGGGAGTTTTACTTACCTATCCTGCATGTATTCTGCTGGAAGACATTCCAAACAGATCATCGTCCGCGCACGGAAGGTGACTGTTGGCCAGGCATGCTGTGATTGGACCCAGAAGGGACGATCATATGTATGCCCTGGAGCATGACGCTCACCGGACAGGCTGCTGCGACTCGGCCGTAAGGTCAGCCGAAGCTGAGCGGTCCGATGCAAGCCTTGGAGCGTAAGCTCACCGGCCAGGCTGCTGCGACTCGGCCGTAAGGTCAGCCGAAGCTGAGCGGTCCGATGCAGGCCCTGGAGCGTAGGCTCACCGGCCACCCGTGGAGCGACGGGCATGTCGTGGAAAACCCAGCGCGTAGCTAGGGTCGGCACACGCTCGATGGCCGAAACTGGGGAGACTACAAGGATCGAGGTTCCAGCCTGTCACCCAGTCGGCAGTTGATCGAAGATCGCAGGAAACAACAAATGTAGCAAAAAAATAAAAAATATATATATCTTTTTTCCCCGGACCAATGAGCCCGAAGGGAGCCATGTCCTACTCCTTGCTAGACAGAAAAAAACTGATCTGCGATGTGCAGACTGAGAGGGTATACCCAGAGGGTCCGCCCCCTGGGCGGTACTGTAGAAGGTGTGATGCAACACTTTTTACAAGTTTTTCTGCCTAGTCACTCCTAATTAACGGATAATACCCACTTTGTCAATAGAGAAGCTGTGTCGGTCCATGGACGAAAGAGTAAATAGGTTTTAACATGTATAAAACACTTTTTCAAACCGCCCCCCCCCCTCCTTTTTTTTTTTAACCATGATAGCCCAATTATAACATGCAGTAGTCACACTAAAAAGCAGCTTTTCACATTCTTGGAAAGTAGTTTACTCGCCGTGCTGTGTCACGATATAGCGATGCGCATAAATAATGCTCGCCCACTAGAGGTGCGCATCTTCACTGGCCTCACGATTCGATTACGATTATCAGGTCAACGATTCGATTCCGCGATGCATCACGATTACAGCGCAAGCGCGCATGGTTGTCATCAAAAAAATTCAAGCAGTCAGGAGAACTCCATTTTTTTAATTCTATCCGTTCTTTTAAAAAAAAGACAACACACCCTGCATGTAGCAAAGTCTAAACAAAGCAGACAACAACTTAAATGAGCTGCAGGCTCTCCTCCAAAATACTAGGAGGATATGGTCAGAGACTGCAGACCTACTGCAAGAAATGATCAGAGCCTGCAGACATGCTACAGGAGGTGGTCAGACAGAGTGCCGACATGCTACAGGAGGTGGTCAGACAGAGTGCCGACATGCTACAGGAGGTGGTCAGACAGAGTGCCGACATGCTACAGGAGGTGGTCAGACAGAGTGCCGACATGCTACAGGAGGTGGTCAGACAGAGTGCCGACATGCTACAGGAGGTGGTCAGACAGAGTGCCGACATGCTACAGGAGGTGGTCAGACAGAGTGCCGACATGCTACAGGAGGTGGTCAGACAGAGTGCCGACATGCTACAGGAGGTGGTCAGACAGAGTGCCGACATGCTACAGGAGGTGGTCAGACAGAGTGCCGACATGCTACAGGAGGTGGTCAGACAGAGTGCCGAGATGCTACAGGAGGTGGTCAGAGAGAGTGCCGACATGCTACAGGAGGTGGTCAAAGAGAGTGCGGACATGCTACAGGAGGTGGTCAGAGAGAGTGCGGACATGCTACAGGAGGTGGTCAGAGAGAGTGCGGACATGCTACAGGAGGTGGTCAGATTGACTGCGGACATGCTACAGGAGGTGGTCAGAGAGACTGCGGACATACTACAGGAGGTGGTAAGAGAGACTGCGGACATGCTACAGGAGATGGTCAGAGAGACTGCGGACATGCTACAGGAGATGGTCAGAGAGACTGCAGAAATTATACTGAAGATGTTCAGACTGCGGACATGATACAGAAGATCAGCAGGTAAGTACCGTATATCTTTTTTACTTTAAAGAAAAAATAATACCCGTTAGTATCACTTTAACAAATCATTGAGTCTTTTGGCAGCAACTGGGATAGTAAACAAGTCAACATCACTGCAATAATAAAAAAAGAAAGTAATTCCAATCAATCAGCAAGAAACATACTGCTTGCAGATCAGTAGATGGTTTCCAGAGGGGAGAGATGGTAGGAAAATCACAGGAAGAAATGAGACAATAAGACTTTGTGCAGCCCCAATGTGTTAGGCACACAGTACACACACAGTGGATGGCTGCAGCAGGGGGGGGGGGGATGTGCCACTTCTATACAACCACACATATATCAAAGCATGACAGGCTGATCTCTCACCGCCGGAGCACTCCCATTCCCCCCTCCTCTCCTCGCAGCTCCTTTCCTAAAGCCGACTCTTTACCTCATCCCACGGATGTTAAGACAGCCACAGCGATCTGTGTGTCGGCTCGGTGCCCACCCATCAGGGAGATGACCAGTGTCACTGTCCAGAGAAGGGGGAGAGCGTGGGTGGGGGCAGCACTGAGGCTACATTGTCCATTGAGGAGGGAACAGCACCAGGCACAGCCAGCCGTACGTCGGCTTGTCCTTCCAGCAAAGACACTGCCGTGCGGGGGGGAGGGGGAGCAGCTGGAATTACGTCATACATAATCAATTATTGCTGGATACCGCATCGATGCCGAATCGGGAAGGGTCTAATCGTGATGCATCGATCATTACAACACCCCTATCGCCCACACTGTTTACACAAGATGTCAAACCAGCTGGGAAAACCCACGCAGCATCACTCTGCAAGTGAACGTCTCTCATCTGTATAAAGTGAAGTAGAGAGGAACATTACTGTTTGGAACACACTTTGCTCCAGAGATAACCTGGCCTCAATACATATAGAAATAATGTGGGGTTTTTGGGGGAGGCTTTTTATTTAAAAGACACAAATACACGGCATGTACACCAATGGTGAGACCTAATATTGTATAACACAAGCTCATTATAGGACCCACGTTGTGAAAAAAAAAAAAGGACCTCATTAGAGAAAGTGAAAACAATATTGTTAGACACGCCCACCAGATTCTACTTTGACGTGACTTGGAAACATGGAAAAGATGATCTGTTTGGTTTCTGCAGACATTACAGTATTTCTTTCATAAACTTTTATATTCTGAGGACCATAATCACAATAAAAGGCACTTTAAAGCGGAGCTCCACCCTAAATAGCAACTTTTGCTATTTGGAACCCTCCCCCCCTCCGGTGTCACAATTGACACCTTTCAGGGGGGAGGGGGGTGAAGATACCTGTCTAAGACAGGTATTTTCACCCACATCCGGGAGTCCTGTCTCCGGGAATCTGCGGGAGTTACGTCACTTCCCGCAGACTTCCCTTGGTGTTCTGGGAGACACTCGGCTCCCAGAACACAGGAGCACCAATCAGAACGGCGCAGCGCGACTCGCGCATGCGCCGTAGGGAACCGGGCATGAAGCCGCAGGGCTTCACTTCCTGGTTCCCTCAGCGAGGATGGCGGAGGGAGCAGCAGAGCGACGAGCGGTCGCTCGTCCTCTGCTGCGGACGTCGCTGGACTCCAGGACAGGTAAGTGTCCAAATATTAAAAGCCAGCAGCTGCTGTAGCTGTAGCTGCTGGCTTTTAATATTTTTTTTTCCGGTGGAGCAACCCCTTTAACAAGAGAAAAGTTTAATGTAGCGGTTAAAGGCATTGTGCAAAAATCTCCCAGATGTTTAACCCCTTCCTTCCCCAGGATGACGCACATCACAAGGAGCCCACAGACCACTTCTTTTTCCATAACATTTCATACTGATCCCCGTAGAAGTGCTACAAGAGGAAAGCCATGAGCAATCACTATGCAGAGGATGTACACCAGAGAATTTACTAGAGATAGTTGGAACACTAGATTTGCCCAAGGAGTTGTGCTGCCCGCTATTCCTGTGACATGATCCACCAGCCATGTTGTATGATACATGAATAGGAATATACTAAGGTGACCACAGATGTCCTTTACCAATAAGTGCCCCAAACATTCACTAATAGGATGATTAACACTTCTTATTAGTCCCCAAATCAGTGCAAGGGGGAGGTGAGGGGGTGTAAGGAATAGGGGGGGGTTGTGTGAGGAGTGGAGGGGGAAGGTAAGTTGTCTCTCTCCCCCCCCCCTGTACTTACAGACATACTGTGTGTGGAACATCTTCTTCCTCCCTCCAGTCATGTGACAAGGGGATAGAGACTGAGGGAGAAAGACAGCCTTCCCTCACTGCACATCAGCGCTCTCTATTGCCACCTGCAGGCCGGAGGGAGGAGAAAGCTGAATCCTCTCTCCAGCTATCTATCTGTCAGTTACTCCTCTCCTCCTATCACTCACACCCAGCGCGCGCCCTGTAGGGGAAGGGGGGGGGGAGGACGACGCGCGCTTCCTCTGATTGGTGAAGGGGCGGGCGGAAGGCGTCATACCCAGCGCGCAGCGGCCGAACAGCGCCATTTTCACTGTACCGTTGCCAGTGAGACGGAGCCGCTTCTCGCAGCTCTTGTCACAGAATCGGCACAGCGCCCTACAGTGGACTAATCGGAGACTACACCCACAGATTTTTCATTGTACATCTATCGGAGAGTTAGTAAGTATCAATAGCAGTGATTTCACCTGACCAGGGAGGCGGGTCCGATGGGGGGGGGGGCTTGTGTAATGATCTGTGAGTGTTTTCTCTCCTCTCCTCCTTTCTGGTCTGAGGATCAGAGCTGTCATTAGAGATCCCAGGGGTCCCCAACACCCTGCATGAAAGGGGCCCCCAACACCTTACCTGACAGGGGGCCCCAACATCTTACCTGACAGGGGGCCCCAACATCTTACCTGACAGGGGCCCCCAACATCTTACCTGACAGTGGCCCCCAACACCCTACCTAACAGAGGCCCCCAAACACCTTACCTGACAGGGGCCCCCAACAACCTACCTGACAGTGGCCCCCAACATCTTACCTGACAGGGGCCCCCAACATCTTACCTGACAGGGGCCCCCAACATCTCACCTGACAGGGGCCCCCAACATCTCACCTGACAGGGGCTGCCCAACACCCTACATGACGCCCCCCCTCCTCCTCCTCCCAGTTCTAATCTTTGCCCCCCAATTCCTATAGAAAAGGGACGGCAGGAAGGAGAATCTGCCATAATGACATAATAACAAGGCCCCGAGGTATATGACAAAGTATAACCTAAACTGAATTAATAAAAATACAAAATGTACTTTATTATACATGAAATGAATAAATGGAATGTAATCAGGGGCAGACTGGCCATACCTGGGGGCCCGGGACAAGTAGGGGCCCCATGAGAGTCTCCTGGGCTGGTATCTATATTGGGTCTCCCTCCCATGTGACGCTCCTGTGTTTGTATCTGGCTCGGATGGCGTCCTTATGTCACAGATTTCCACTGAGTGGGCGGCCCAGCCGGCCAGTGTTTACCGTTGCTAGGATACAGGGGGCCGCATAGAGCATGTGCAGTCATCGTGATCCTTTCTGGTTGGACCAAAAGCAGCTTTCCTGTGTACAATTTCCCTTTAGCCTTCCCCCTTCACCCTCTCCTTTCACTACAGCGCTCCTCCAGCACATGAGACAGGATCGCTCTTAGATGGCATCGGATTGTATACACACACAGTGTGATTACCGCCCCCTATCCACATTTCCTGCTGCCGGGAGATGAGCAGCCCTTGGAGGAGATAGGGGGGCGGTAATCAAACTGTGTGTGTGTGTCCGATGCCATCTCTCCACTCTGACACTTCTCTTCTCACTGCTCCAGGATGCCGTTCCCTTTCCCCAGCTCTGGGAGTGGGCAACGGTGGGGGGGGAGATCAGTGGCCACTCAGGCATCACATCGGAGGGAGGGCTGGCCTAGGGAGAGGGGGCCGGCCTAGGGAGGGGCACAACTGAAATCTGGGTGAAAATCAGCACCCTCCTGGATCCGGCCATGTCTGTGTCTCTCCCTCCAGCAGCTGAAAGCCCGCGAGTAGGAGAGGGGGATAAACCGGCTTTAAGCCCAGGTTCACACTGGGCTGCGGGAATGAAGCTGTGCGAGTTCAGCTGAACTCACACGATTTCACTCCTGCATTTCAGTCCCAATTTCGGCCACGATTACAGAGACATCTGTGCAGGTTTCTGCACAGATGTCAATGTAAATCGCGTCCCGAAATCGCAAAAAGTAGTACAGAAACTACTTTTTGAAATCGGTGCAACGCCGCAGATGCAGCGTCACACCGATTAGACCGGTGCCATTGCCGGCAAATGCCGTCGATTTGACATGCGATTTAACCTGGTCTTTTCATCAGTGAATGTTTCGAACGCTACCATACACTAGTGGAGTATTAGCGTAGGGTACAGCACTGCACACACTAGGACACACTTTTAAAGGGGCTCCAAAGATGCCATCGCGTTTTTAGAGACCCAAACCTGGAACCGTAAGTTACAGTTACAAATAAAAGTGTAAAAAAAAAAAAGTAGGGCTGTGGAAATTAACTATTAATTCTTTGATTAATCAATTAATTTTTTTGATCGATCAAAATTCTTTTGATCGGTACTCACCTCTCCGCCGGCTTCCGGGTCTTCAGAGAGTTCCGTCGGAGATCCGGTGACGTCACAGACACCGGCAGGGCTTGCCGTGTCCATCTGAAGGGCTCCTTTGCTGTGCCTTCATATCTGCATGCCGGCGGGACCTTATTATCTGCCACACGCAAGGGCTGTTACACTTCCCTCTATCAACCTGGGATTCTACAGCCATCCACTGGGAGTTGTGATAGTTATCTTCACGGGACATCTACATGCCGACGGACTGATGTTAACCCCTCCTCATCTGGATTCAGCAGTGGTATCGTTGTACACATTTTTATACCGGTATCAATCATACTTGGCTACGTGTTTTTATGACTGCTTTTGCTACCGGTTGTTATTACTCGCACCATTTTTACAGTTTATGGAGCTACATCGATTTTATCTCCAGTGCAATATTTATTTTGTTACCTACTTGAAGACTATAAAAGTTTTAATGCTATTCCCATCGAGCGCTGCCTTTGTGTTTTTTGTATCCTGCTATTCATTTTTCCAGTGGTTGGTAGTTACACTGGGAATCAGCCTGCAAGGAGATCAGCTAAAAGTAGTTGGATCTGTATGTGCGTTATAATTAATCAAAATTAGTCGATTAATCGATTAAAAAAAAATAGATTAATCGAACACGAAAATTTTAATCAGTAACAGCCCTAAATAAAGTAAAAAATATATAAAATAAAAAAGCCAAAAATAGTTGTCGTTTTATTCTTTCTCTATTCTCTCTCTATTGTTCTCCTCTGTTTTACTGTATTTTTTAACTGCAATGTTTTATTGTTACTAAGTTTTATCATGTTTGCTTTTCAGGTATGTAATTATTTTATACTTTACTGTTTTTTACTGTGATCGAGGGCAGTAATTTTAGCAGTAGTCCTCCTCTGTAAATCTAAAGTGGTAACCTGTAAAGGCTTTTAAAAATGTATGCAGTTTGCCGCCGCTGCACGGTTGTGCGCAATTTTAAAGCATGTCATGTTTGGTATCTATGTACTCAGCATAAGGTCATCTTTTTTATTTCATCAAACATTTGGGCATTATAGTGTGTTTTAGTGCATTAAAATGCAAAAAAGTGTTTTTATTTTCCCAAAACTGGATTTAAAAAATCGCTGCGCTGTGCAAAAAAAAATTGCAACACCCACCATTTTAATCTGTAGGGTCTTTACTTTAAAAAATTATATAATGTTTGGGGGTTCAACGTAATTTTCTAGCAAATGAAATTAAATGAATTTTTTTCATGTAAACAAAAAGTGTCAGAAAGGGTTTGTCTTCGAGTGGTTAGAAGAGTGGGTGATGTGTGGCATAAGCTTCTAATGTTGGGCATAAACCCCCCCCCCCCCCAAATGACCCCATTTTGGAAAGTAGATACCCCAAGCTATTTGCTGAGAGGGATGTTGAGTCCATGGAATATTTTATATTTTGCCACAAGTTTCGGGAAAATGACAATACATTTTTACTGATTTTTTTTCCACAAAGTTGTCACTAAATGATATATTGCTCAGACATGCCATGGGCATAAATTACACCCCAAAATACATTCTGCTGCTTCTCCCAAGTGCGGGGATACCACATGTGTGGGACTTTTTTGGAGCCTAGCCGCATACAGGACCCCCGAAAACAAATCACTGCCTTCAGGATTTCTAATGCGGCGTACACACGATCGTTTTTCATGCCATTTTTTAAACCAACGTTTTTCTCGTCGTTTTTTTCCATGTTTCCTCTCAAGCCTGTCTTGCGTACACACGATCATTTTAAAAAACGTTCAAGCAAAGCGCAGTGACGTACAACACGTACGACGGCACTATAAAGGGGAAGTTCCGTTCGGATGGTGCCACCCTTCATGTTAGTAAAGTTTGTTGAGCGACGATTCGCGCTTTTCAGCCTCGTGCTTTTCAGTCCGTTACAGCGTGACGAATGTGCTATCTCCATTACAAATGCTAGTTTTACCAGAACGTGCGCTCCCGTCTCATACTTGATTCTGAGCATGCGCGTTTTTTTTCAGCTCGTCAAAGCATACACACCATCGTTTTTCACGTCGGTAAAAAAAACGACATGAAAAACGACGTGAAAAAATAGAGCATGTTCGAAATTTTTAATGCCCGTTTTTCACGTCGTTAAAAATTCTCTGGAGCATACACACGATCGGTTTTAATGCCCATTTTTAAAAATGGCATTTTTAACGGCATGAAAAACGATCGTGTGTATGGGGCATAAGGGTGTAAAATGGTGATTTCATTTCTCACTACCTATCACAGTTACGGACAGAGCTGGTGCAAGGATTTTTGACACCCTAGGCGAAACCTCATTTTGCCGCCCCCCTGACTCCACCCAATTTTGCCTGCCCATATAAATACCACCTTTTTAATGAAGCGCCCATCAAATGCAGCCCACCAGCGCCCAGCAAATGCCGCCTCACCAGTGCCCATCAATGAATGTTTGTTTGCTTGCTTCCTTCCATTCATTCAGGAGTTGGGACACAGACACAGTCCTCCGCCACCGCTGCGCCTCTGACACTATGTGCGAATGGAGCGGCGGCTGCCTGTTGATGCTGAGACTTAGTTGCTTGCTGCAGAGAGAAGAGAGTAGGAACACCAGTGGCCAGGCGCCCTAGGCGGCTGCCTAGTGGTAGCACCGGCCCTGGTTATGGAGGCCCTGAATTGTCCAGATAGCACAAACCCCCCCACCACCCAAATGACCCCATTTTGGAAAGTAGACACCCCAAGCTATTTGCTAAGAGGCATAGTGAGTATTTTGCAGCTCTTATTTGTTTTTGAAAATTAAGAAAGAAAGGGAATTTTACATTTTTTTTAATTTTCAGAACTTTGTGACAAAAAGCGAGATTTGCAAAATACTCAACATGCCTCTCAGCAAATAGCTGGGGGTGTGTACTTTCCAAAATGGGGTCATTTGGGGGGGGGGGGGGTTTGTGCCATCTGGGCTATTCATGGCCTCCGAAACTGTGATAGGTAGGGAGGAGTGAATTCAAAAATGTACTCCCTTGGAAATCCTGAAGGCGGTGCTTGGTTTTCAGGGTCCTGTACGCAGCTAGGCTCCCAAAAAGTCCCACACATGTGGTATCCCCGTACTCAGGAGAAGCAGAAGAATGTATTTTTGGGGTGTCATTTCACATATGCTCATGGCATGTGTGAGAAATATATAATTTCAATGACAACTTTGTATAAAAAATGTTTGTAATTTTTCAATCACTTATGACAAAAAAAAAAAAATATTCAATGTGCTCAACATGCCTCCCAGCAAATTCCTTGGGGTGACTACTTTCCAAAATGGGGTCATTGGGGGGGGGGGGTTGTACTGCTCTACCGTTTTAGCACCTCAAGAAATGAGATAGGCAGTCAAACTAAAAGCTGCGTAAATTCCAGAAAATGTACCTTAGTTTGTAGACGCTATAACTTTTGCAAAAACCAATAAATATACGCGTATTGATTTTTTTTTTTTACCCGAGACATGTGGTTGAATGCTTTTTGGCCTAAATGTATGACTAAAATTGAGTTTATTGTATTTTTTTTTATAACAAAAAGTAGAAAATATATATTTTTTTAAATTTTCGTTCTTTTTCCGTTTATATCGCAAAAAATAAAAGACGCAGAGGTGATCAAATACCAACACAATAAAGCTCTATTTGTGGGGAAAAAAAGGACGCAAATTACGCTCGAGTACAGCATTGCATGACCGCGCAATTATCAGTTAAAGCAGCGCAGTGGCAAATTGTAAAAAGTGCTTACAACATTAAAATGCATTTCGTATAGAAATGTTATTACTAATAGTATTAGTTTTTATCAGGACAGGACAGGAAGCATTATCGCATTACACAGGGCCTTAAATCTTTTGCTGCCAGAGCCAATTTAGTTGTTTTTTTGCACAAGTTTAAAGTGAGAGTAAACTCCCATCTCTGACTTGTACCTACAAGTAAGCCTATAATGATTACCTGTTGGTACTGTAAATATCTCCTAAACGTGCGCTGTTTAACTACTTCCCTACCGCCCACCGTCAAATGACGTCAACAGATGGGATCTCCCATCCTGAGTGGACGTCATATGACGTCCTCGGCTTTGAGGGGGGGATATCTGAATGATGCCTGCAGCTAGAGGCATCATTCAGATATCCTTTTGTTCAGCCGGCGATTCTGCGCACCATAAGAACGATCATAGCGGCGGTTCCACCGCTTGATCGTTCTTATAGGCGGCAGGAGGGGACATCCCCCCCCCCCTCCCGCCGCCATCCGGTGCTTCTCCGGGCTTTCCCGTGCGATCGGGGACCCGGAGCGAATCTTCCGGCGCCGTTGGTGGGTCACGTGATGAGCATAGAGATGACTGGTGACCAGATGGTCACCAGTCATCTCTATGATCGTCGGAGGCCCGGGCGCGATGTGATGACGTCACGCCTGGGTCCTCAAATGTAAACAAAGCCGCCATTGCGGCTGTAAGTATGAGATCAGTGAAAAAATTTTCACTGATCTCATGCTTTCCAGCCTGGAGGAGAGATGTGGGGTCTTATTGACCCCGCATCTCTCAATAAAGAGAACCTGTCACACACACTCCTATTACAAGGGATGTTTACATTCCTTGTAATAGGAATAAAAGTGATAAAAAAAAAAAAGTAAAATAAGTGTAAAAAAAAATAAAAATAAGTAAAATAAAAAAATACATAATAAAAAAAAAAAATTAAAACGCCCCTGTCCCCGGTAGCTCGCGATCAGAAGCGAACGGATATGTAAGTCCCGCCCACATATGTAAACGCCATTCAAACCACATATGTGAGGTATCGCCGCGTGCGTTAGAGCGAGAGCAACAATTCTAGCACTAGACCTCCTCTGTAACTCTAACCTGGTAACCTGTAAAAAAAATTAAAGCGTCGCCTATGGAGATTTTTAAATACCGAAGTTTGGCGCCATTCTATGAGTGTGCGCAATTTTAAAGTGTGACATGTTGGGTATCTATTTACTCGGCGTAACATCATCTTTCATATTTTACAAAAGAATTGGGCTAACTTTACTGTTTTGTTATTTTTTAAATAATAAAAGCTTTTTTCTTCCAAAAAAAAGGCATTTGAAAAATTATTGCGCAAATACCGTGCAAGAAAAAAAGCTGCAATGACCGTCATTTTATTCCCTAGAGTGTCTGCTAGAAAAACATATATAATGTTTGGGAGTTCTGAGTAATTTTCTAGCAAAAGAATGATGATTTGTACATGTAGGAGAGAAGTGCCAGAATAGGCCCGGTATTGAGGGGGTAAGAAAAGCCCTGTATTGAAGTAGTTAAGAGATACTACCTGTATATGCAGCCGATGATGTTATCGGCGCATGCGCTCTGAAGAAATGGCCACCTGGGACGTACTTTCAGAGTCCTGTGCCGCAAACGGCGGCTCCTCTGTGCATAGGCAAGGAGTGAGATCATTGCGGCTCTGGTCAGTCACACAGCTGGAGTCCGCACACCCGGAAGGTAGACGGGTAAAGATGGAAGCGGCCTCCAGTGGTGCCAGTGCATTGCTGGAAGGCTTCGTTTTCAGGAAAGTTTTACATAAAGTGCTAGTATGCAGTGCATACTAGCACATTATGGCTTTTCCTTGCAGGCCAGAAAAAAAAAAAAATCACCCAGCAGTTTACTACCGCTTTAAAAAAAAGTTCACCTTTAGGAACATGTTACATGTTTCACACGATGTTCCCAGTGCTACCCCCCCCCCCCCCCCTCCGTGTGGCAGCAGAACGGGGAGAAGTTCCATGTCTAGCTGCCACTGTTTGAAAACAGCCCTGCACGGCCACGTCATTCAGACACACAGCTCTGTTTCTGAACGATCTACAAGCCCCAACATCCCCCATCCATTCTTTTACCTGCAAAAAAATGTGTATTTATTTATTTTTAACCACTACATTACCGAGCCTATTTCTGAGATTTGGTGTTTACAAGTTAAAAACTGTTTTTTTTGCAAAAAAAATTACTTAGAACCCCCAAACATTATATATTTTTTTTTCTAACCCCCTAGAGAATAAAATGGCAGTTGTTGCAATACTTTCTGTCACACCGTATTTGCGCAGCGGTCTTACAAGCACACTTTTTGGGAAAAAATACACTTTTTTGAATTAAAAAATAAGACAACAGTAAAGTTAGACCAATTTTTTTTTTTTATATTGTGAAATATAATGTTACGCCGAGTAAATTTATACTCAACAAGTCACGCTTCAAAATTGCGCCCGCTCGTGGAATGGCGACAAACTTTTACCCTTTAAAATCTCCGTAGGCGATGTTTAAAAAATTCTACAGGTTGCATGTTTTGAGTTACAGAGGAGGTCTAGGACTAGAATTATTGCTCTCGCTCTACCGATTGCGGCGATACTTCACATGTGTGGTTTGAACACCGTTTTCGTATGCGTTCGCTTCTGCACGCGAGCTCGGCGGGACAGGGCGCGTTACATTTTTTTATTTTATTTCTTATTTATTTTACCTTTTAATTTAAAATATTTTTCACTGTTCTTTAAAAAAAAAAAAAAAAAAATTGTGTCACTTTTATTCCTATTACAAGGAATGTAAACATCCCTTGTAATAGAAAAAAGCATGACGGATCCTCTTAAATTTGAGATCTGGTGTCCAAAAGACCTCAGATCTCATATTTACACTAAGATGCAATAAAAAAAAACAAAAAACTTAAATGTCCCTTTAAGAGCCTAGAGGCGGAAGTGACGTTTTGACATCGCTTCCGCCCTGCAATGACTTGGAGACGGGTGGGGGCCATCTTCCCCTCACTCATCTCCACGTCACAGAAGGGACAGGTCCGGATCGCCTCCACCGTTACCGACGGCCACGGTAAGCGGCGGAGGGCACCAGAGCACGGCGGGAGGGGGCCCTTCCCCGCCGCCGATAAAATTGATCTTGCCGCAGAGACCACTTATCTGAAAGAGAATCGCCGGCTCTTGAAGAGGATACCGGGGGTTATGGTAGCTAGCTGCTACCATAACAATGGTATTCCTCTTCAAAGACAGGACATTTATAGTTGTTCTACGGTAGAGAAGTGGTTAAAGTGAACTTATCCTTTAAAACCCACAAACGTTATATAATAGGAGATGCTGGAGAATAAAATTGTGGTAGTTCCAATTTTTAAGTAACAATATCCGAGCAATGCTTTAGCAAATTAAGAACAAGAAATACACTAAAGTTAATTTTAGAGCCCACAAATGCAGTATATTACCCAATTTTAGTTAAAATAAGAAAAAAGGTAAATAGTAGGTAGAAACCCAACATGTCAAGCTTAAAGCGGAGTTCCAGGCTTTTTTTGTATATTAAAAGCCCACAGCTACAAAAAGTTTAGCTGCTGACCTTTAATAAACAGACACTCACCTGTCCCACGGTTCAGTGATGCGGCCGCTTGGAACGTCGCTCCTCTTCGCCGGCGCTCTTCCAGTGGACAGGCAATCTTCTGGGACCTGTCATGTGTTCCAGAAGATTGCCGAGAGGGAGGGGCCACCTAGGGGGAGAGGAGTCGCCGCCTAGGCGGCCCGTAGGAGGAAGTGGGACAGGAAGTCACCTTCAAAACGAAGCACCCACTCCCCCCCAAAAAAAATTACATGCCAAATGTGGCATGTAAGGGGGTGAGGAGTGCTTAAAGCGGAAGGTCCACTTTTGGGTGGAACGTCACTTTAAAAAATGCATGCACCCGACATCAGCTTCCAAATGGTTAATCAGAGGGCGCACGGCTGTGCGTTCCCTGTTTAAACCATGCTGTGTTAGGGAATCGCTTCCCTAACACTGACCCGCCTCTCAGCCAATCAGGTGCACCGGGTCTGGTTATCGGTCGCCTGATTGGCTGAAGCGACATTTAAGACCGAAGAAAACAAATGGGAGCGTGGGAACGTGGAGGAGGACAGCGTGGAGGAGGACGTGGAGGAGGACGGTGCTGACCCGAGGAAGGTAAGTGCTGGGCTGGGGACAAACTGGCTGCATTTGAGGGGGAAGCTGGCTGCATTTAAGGGGCACAGTGGCGGCAATTGATGTTTTTTTTTTCAGTTTGTTTGCGCACCAGCCGCCACTGCAAGTGAGGATATTCCCTGGTAGGTTACTCATGAAGTACATTGTGGGAGATAGGGTAGGAATTTCTTTGTTTTATAACCTACTCAACGGCAATCTCTTCTTTTCCAAATCTTCCACCATGACTAAGTGGGAATCGGAATTAATGAACTTCTTCACTGACAGTATCTGCAAAAAGGCACTTATGCATACTTATAAGGCCACTAGATGTATTAATCATTGGGAAATGTACCAAAAAGTACTCCATAAGTAGTAGTAGTACACACCTTTGTGTGTAGTAAAATTATAGAGATACTACCCCACTAAGGACCCTGGCTGCTGGAGACAATGTGGAGAGCTGGGTTCACTGCTGGAAGTGTAAATCTCTCCATTCATTTTGGAACCAGGTCTTCTGCATGGCCTCTGATAGCATAGGAAAGCATATCTCTCCCTATCGTGCCCTGGCTTTATTTCATTTGGGCGTCAAAACGTTTCTCCCCCCCCCCCCCCCCCTCCGCTAGAACTGTTCTTATTCAGATGCTGTTAGCGGCCAAATTAGTCATACTCCGTAATCCGCACATGGAACTCTGCTACTCCACCTAGCCTGTTAGACATTGTTAAATCTCTTTATGTGACATAGAAAAGCTCCCGGCATTCACAGATTTATCTACTGATAAATTCCCAGCTAACTGGACTGTTTGGATAAAGGAACCCTAATTGTATTGTTGTTGGTTGATGACGTCCCTGTCCCTCTTGTTACCGAGCGCCGTTGGCAAAGTCTACATACCTTACTCTGGTCTCTTATTCCTTCTTCCTCTCTAATGCCGCGTACACACGCTCGGAATTTCCGATGGAAAAAGTCTGGCGGAATTTTTTCATCGGATATTCCGACCGTGTGTATGCCCCATCGGACTTTTTAAGTCGGAAATTCCGAAAGACTTAGAGAACATGTTCTCTTTTTTTCCGATGGAAAAAATTTCTATCGGAATTTCGGTTCGCGTGGATGCAATTCCGGACTAAAAACCACGCATGCTCAGAATCAAGTCAACGCATGCTGAGAAGCACTGAACTTCATTTTTCTCGGCTCGTCGTGTTTTACGTCACCGTGTTCTTGACGGTCGGAATTTGGTGCAACAGTGTGTATGCAAGACAGCTTGAGCGGAATTCCGTCGGAAAAACCCGTCTGAGTTTATTCCAACGGAAAATCCGACCTGGTGTACAAGGCATTACTTCCTATGCTTCTCTCTTCCCCTTTATACACCTTTTTTCTTTTGTCTACAACCCTCGTCCCTTCCCCCTTGAAATAATATGTTCCGGGCCAGACAACAAACGTTGTATGATTTCGAGTTGGGTTTGAACTTCCGATGCTATATATGTGAATTCTCACTCTTACCTTTGGACTCATTTCACACTGAAGACCGCCCCGTGCTAGCGGTAAAGCGCTGCTTGTTTTACCAGCGCTGTGCGGGCGGGAGCGGGTCATTTTTAACCCCATGGCAGGGGCGGTGCAGGAGTGGTGTATACACCGCTCCCGCACTGCCCCAAAGATGCTTCTTGCAGGACTTTCTTTTTCCATCTTGCAAGTACACCGCCCCAATGTGAAAGCACTCGGGCTTTCACACTGAAGAGGACCTTTTCAGGAGCTATTTTTAGCGCTAAAACGCCTGAAAAGTGTCTTCCGCGTGAAAGGGGTCTTATACCCTTCAGCTGACTGTATATACGTATACTCACATATTATCCTGTATTGTTCCTTTTTATTAATAAAGAAAAATTTAACAATGAGTATAATTATGTTGCCTTTGTTCTGTACTGTAAAATTGAGATGGACTATTTCCTTGCGCAGTAGATTAGCTCTTAAAGATAACAAAGATCAGCAGCAAGGGCCACAGGACAGAAAAGTATTACATACAGTAGTTGTAAAGGTAAAAGATTTTTTTTTTTTTTTATCTTAATGCATGCTCTATGCATTAAGGGAAAAAATCTTTGAGGCTGGGTTCACACTAGTGTGAATCGGATGTAGCTTTCCCTGCACCCAATACACATGATAAGAGATTGTGGCCGGCTCTCTATGGAGCCAGCTCACATAGCTCGGTGGTGGCTCCGGAGCGGCTTGCGCAGGAGTGTTGTGCGTCTGTTTCAGGTCCGAATTCAGGCATAAATTCAGCCCCGATTCATCCCTGAAATGGAGAACAGGGACTCACCGGACCCCTGCTGCGAGCCGCATCCGTCATCAGTGTGAACCCAGCCTTAAAGCGGAGTTCCACACAAAAGTGGAACTTCCGCTTTAAGCAGCTCCTCGCCCCCTTACATGCCACATTTGGCATTTAATTTTTTTATTTTGTTTTGGGGTGGGGGGTGGGGGCTTCGGTAGGAGTGGGACTTCCTGTCCCACTTCCTCCTTCCGCCCAGGGACCGCCTCGGCGACTTCTCTTCTCGCCTTAGGCGGCCCCTCCCTTTAGGCGATCTCCAGGGACACGTGACAGGTCTCAGGAAATCGCCTGTCCACTCATAGAGCGCAACGCGACTCGCACATGCGCAGTGAGTGCCCGGCCGCGAAGCCGAAAGCTGTCACGGCCGGGTGCCCACACTATGAATGGAGGTGCCGGCCAGAGAGGGGAGGGGGGAGGAGCGGAGCTCCGGGCGGCCGCATCGCTGGACCGTGGAACAGGTAAGTGTCTGTTTATTAAAAGTCAGCAGCTACACTTTTCGTAGCTGCTGACTTTTAATAAACACTAAAAGGCTGGAACTCCGCTTTAAGGTGCAGCTCCCCCAAAGCCCCCATAAATACTTCAGTGTTGTGTACATCTGTAGTAGCTCTTCTCTCGGCTCTCACCGGCATTGCTGAGAGCAGCGGGAGCCATTGGCTCCTGCTGTGGTCAGTCAAAACATGTGAGCACAGAGCAGGGGGTGGGGGCTGAATAGACGCCAACAGCCTGGCTCGGGAGCAAGCCCACACGAGTGCCCCATAGGTGGGGGCTTCCTATAGTGAGAACTTGGAGGGGGAGGAGTCAGGAGGGCTAATGGGGAACCAGACAAGAGGAGGATGGGGGCTGCACTGTGCAAAACCATTACACAGAGCAGGTAAATATGACATGTTTGTTATTTTAGTAAAAAAAAAAAAAACTGAAAGCTTTACAATCACTTTAATTTTTTTATTTTTTTGGACAAGCCAGCACTTTAACCACTTAAGCCCCGGACCATTTGGTAGCTAAAGGACCAAAGGTGATTTCAGAATTTTGCACTGCGCTGCTTTAACTGTAAATTGTGCGGACATGCAATGTTGTACCGAAACGAAATTTGTGTCCTTTTCTTCCCACAAATAGAGCTTTCTTTTAATGGTATTTGATTGCCTCTGCGATTTTTATTTTTTGCGATATAAACGGAAAAAGACAGAAAATTTTGAAAAAAAATGATATTTTCTACTTTTTGTTATAAGAAATATCGAATAAACTCAATTTTAGTCATACATTTAGGCCAAAATGTCAATAAGCGTATATTTATTGGTTTGCGCAAAAGTTATAGCGTTTACAAACTAGGGTACATTTTCTGGAATTTACACAGCTTTAAATTTATGACTGCCTATCTCATTTCTTGAGGTGCTAAAATGGCAGGGCAGTACAAACCCCCCCCCCCCAAATGACCCCATTTTGGAAAGTAGACACCCCAAGGAAATTGCTGAGAGGCATGTTGAGCCCATTGAATATTTTTTTTTTTGTCCCAAGTGATTGAATAATGACAAAAAAAAAAAAAAAAAATTACAAAAAGTTGTCACTACAGTAAATGATATATTGCTCACACATGCCATGGTTATATGTGGAATTGCACCCCAAAATACATTCTGCTGCTTCTCCTGAGTACGGGGATACCACATGTGTGGGACTTTTTAGGAGCCTAGCCACGTACGGGACCCCGGAAACCAAGCACCGCCTTCAGGATTTCTAAGGGCGCAAATTTTTGATTTCACTCCTCACTACCTATCACAGTTTTGAAGGCCATAAAATGCCAAAATAGCACAAAAACCCCCCAAATGACCCCATTTTAGAAAGTAGACACCCCAAGGAAATTGCTGAGAGGCCTGTTGAGCCCATTGAATATTTTTTTTTTTTGTTCCAAGTGATTGAATGACAAAAAAAAAAATTACAAAAAGTTGTCACTAAATGATATATTGCTCACACATGCCATGGTTATATGTGGAATTACACCCCAAATACATTTTGCTGCTTCTCCTGAGTACGGGGATACCACATGTGTGGGACTTTTTAGGAGCCTAGCCCCGTACGGGACCCCGAAAACCAAGCACCGCCTTCAGGATTTCTAGGCACAAATTTTTGATTTGACTCCTCACTACCTATCACAGTTTCGAAGGCCATAAAATGCCAAAATAGCACAAAACTCCCCCAAATGACCCCATTTTGGAAAGTAGACACCCCAAGCTGTTTGCTGAGAGGCATGGTGAGTATTTTACAGCTCTCATTTGTTTTTGAAAATGAAGAAAGAAATTTTTCGGAGGCATTCCATGGCCTCCGAAACTGTGATAGGCAGTGAGAAGTGAAATCAAAAATTTACACCCTTAGAAAGCCTGAAGGCGGTGATTGGTTTTTGGGGTCCCGTACGCGGCTAGGCTCCCAAAAAGTCTCACACATGTGGTATCCCCGTACTCAGGAGAAGCAACAGAATGTATTTTGGGGTGTAATTCCACATATGCCCATGGCATGTTTGAACAATATATCATTTAGTGACAACTTTGTGCAAAAAAAAAAATAATAATAATTTTTTTCCGCAACTTGTGTCAACATATAAAATATTCCATGGACTCGACATGCCTCTCAGTATATAGCTTGGGGTGTCTACTTTCCAAAATGGGGTCATTTGGGGGGGTTTTGAACTGTTCTGGCATTTTATACACAACATTAGGAAGCTTACATCCACTCTTCTAACCACTTGAAGACAAAGCCCTTTTTGACACTTTTTGTTTACATGAAAACATATTTTTTTTTGCAAGAAAATTATGTTGAACCCCCAAACATTATATATATTTTTAAAGCAAAGGCCCTACAGAATAAAATGGTGGGTGTTGGATTTTTTTTTCTACACAGTATTTGCGCAGCGATTTTTCAAACGCATTTTTTGGGGAAAAAATACACTTTTTTTTAATTTTAATGCACTAAAACACACTATATTGCCCAAATGTTTGATGAAATAAAAAAGATGATCTTAGGCCGAGTACATAGATACCAAACACGACATGTTTTAAAATTTTTCACAAACGCGCATTGGCGACAAACTACATACATTTTTAAAAGCCTTTAAAAGCCTTTACAGGTTACCCCGTTAGATTTACAGAGGAGGTCTACTGCTAAAATTACTGCCCTCGATCTGACCTTCGCGGTGATACCTCACATGCATGGTGCAATTGCTGTTTACATATGACGCCAGACTGACGCTTGCGTTCGCCATTGGGCAAGAGCAGGGCAGGACAGGGGTGCTTTTTTTTTTTTTTTTTTTATTATTAATTTTGCTTTTTTATTTGATTTTTAAATTGTTCCTTCCATATTTTTTTTTTTATTGTTATCTCAGGGAATGTAAATATCCCCTATGATAGCAATAGGTAGTGACAGGTACTCTTTTTTTGAAAAAACTGGGGTCTAGACCCTAGATCTTTCCTCTGCCCTCAAAGCATCTGACCACACCAAGATCGGTGTGATAAAATGCTTTCCCAATTTCCCAATGGCGCTTTTTATATCCGGGCGGGGGGGACATTCCCTCCCACTGCTTGTAAAAGCAGTCCAGAGGCTAATTAGCCCCTAGGATTGCTTTTACATGAAAGCCGGCCGCTGGCTGAAAAGAATGATACCAAGATGATACCTAAACCCGCAGGCATCAATCTGGTATAACCATTCAAAGTCCAGCAACATACCAGTACGTTGCTGGTCCTTGTTGGACATGTATTGTAATCTTTTTATTTCATGCAGCCAGTTGGCTGAATGAAAAAAGAGCTTGATCGGGTGGGTATGCCCACCATTCAGGGCCGGCCCTACCATGGGACCCGATGGTACCCCGGTCCCAGGCGGCACTTTAAGGGGGGCGGCAAATTGCCGCTCGTCAACCAGCGACATTCCGTGTCTCCTACTAATTTTCCTCTCCTGTGTCCCCGATTTTCCAGCCGCCATGTTTAGTGTCCGGCGCCCTGTGATTGGACGAATGGGGGTCATGTGCGGCGTGGGGCTGGCCTGTCAGCGATCGCTCTAGAAGTCCCGCCTCCGCACATGACCGCCATACGCCCAATCAGAGTGCGCCGGGAAACACGAACATGGTGGCGGGAGACAAGCACTGGAAGTGTGAGCTGTCTTACCCTTCGCCTGTCCCTCTGCTTTGTTTTACGGCGCGGTGGAGATGGGATCATGGAGGTGCAGGCGTGCAGCGTCTGACACTATGGAGCGGGCTGTGGGTGGATGGCGCTGGCGGGAAGTTGGGACGCCGAAGCAGTTCTGCGCATCCAGTGCTGAGGTCCTGAGGAGAGTCCTGGTGAAGAGCAGACAAAGGTAAGGAGGACTCAAAGGATGGATTCGCACCGAGCTGTGGGGAGGGGGTCGGGTGTGAGTAGTGCAGGAAGTAGGACTCCTACTGTAGGAGTCAGGTGGGTCTGTGTAGTAGGTCAGTGTAGGTGTAAGGTCGGTGGGTCAGTGTATGTGTCAGTCAGTGTAATAGTCAGTGTTGCTGTCAGGTCAGTGTAATGTGAGTAGTGCAGGAAGTAGGAGTGAGGTAGGTGTCAGGTAGGTCAGTGTAGGTGTCAGGTAGGTCAGTGTAGGGGTCAGGTAGGTCAGTGTAGGGGTCAGTGTAGGGGTCAGGGTAATGGTCATGTAGGTCAGGTAGGTCAGTGTAATGTGAGTAGTGTAGGAAGTAGGAGTCAGGTGGATCAGTGCATGTGTCACGCAGGTGTGTCAGGGGGTCAGTGTAGGGGTCAGATAGGTCACATGTGTTCAAAAAATGTGCAGCGCTATGTGGTTAAAACCATGTGTGAAATAAATGTTAAACCTTGAAATGTGAAAAATTAATATATGAAAAATTAATTAAAAAGAAAACTAATGCAGAGTCCAAAAAGAACACAACATAGTCCGTGAAGAGTTAATTCCAAAAGCAAATCCGTGAAGGGTTAAGGGCTGTAGCCAATAAAGAGACTAGGGTCTAATGGAGCATAATGAAATAAAAATAAACATTTCTTGATCAGTTTAGGTCGATATGTATTCTTCTACATATGTTTGGTAAAAAAAATGCAATGTGTATATTGATTAGTTTGCGCAAAAGTTATACCGTCTACAAAATAGAGGGTAGATTTATGGCATTTTCATTATTATTATTTTTTTTTACTAGTGTAGCGGGGTCTGGTGATCTGCGATTTTTAGCTAGACTGTGACATTGCGGTGGACAGATCAGACACTTTTGACACTTTTTTGGGATCAGTGACATTTATACAGCGATCTGTGCTATAAAAATGCACTGATTACTGTGTAAATGTCACTGGCAGGAAAGGGGTTAAATGTGTTCCCTGTGAGGTGTTTCTAACTGGGGGGGGGGTGGGACTGACTGTAGGAGGAGAGAGATCTCTGTTCCTAATCACTAGGAAGAGCAGATCTGTCTCTCCTCCCCTGTCAGAATAGGGATCTGTCTGTTTACATTAACAGATCCCCCGTTCTGGCTCTCTGGAGCGATCGCGGCCACCAGCCACGCACAGGTCCTTTTATACTCCTTTACATGTATAGAGCCATGACAGGTCCACTTTAGTTATCATGATATAAAATAATGAATCTGGGGTATTTGGTGGTGTAACGGCACCCCAATCTCAAGGGGTATTAACGCCGTTTACGACTTTCCCTCTCCTAGACACACATCCACTCGCTACCAATATCCAGGGCTAAACGACCCTTTCCCATAGGGGCCGATCCCTCTGGAAGAAAACGAGACGCACTCTGTCTTCTTCTGTAGTAGGAATGACTTTATTATTGAGAAAAATTGTAACTTTATACACAATTCAAGGCACATGATTTAACATGAACAAGGGCCCAGCTCCACCCACACATCCCAATACTCAACACCTCATCCTGACGTCTGCTAGGCTTCAAAAGATCCCAACACAATAGAATATACGATCTCCAATACACATCTTTTCACAAAGGGTTGGCAGCCAGTCTGTCTGGCACTTTACAATACACACAAGGACAGACTTAAATGAACAATAGAAATGCAAAACAACTTAATTCCTCACAGCAATGATACTTAATCCCCACATACAGTATACATCCAATCTATATACAATGTATATACAGCCTTGAATATGGCTATCACAGACCATATCGGGGGTTTCTTTTATTCACCCTGTGTCCAAAGTGACCCCACTGTCACACATCTCCCCTTTCGGCAGGGGACTAACAGAGGAGGGGACCCCAGACGGGTTGACTCCGAAGTTAGTCCATAGTTCTATTCCCCCAATGCCGGTATCCACACAGTAACCCAAACAAATTGCTCCAAACAGAGAATCACTTACCCAGCCAACCTCTGCCTCTCTCAGAGAACACACCAGCTGCTGGGGAGAGGCCTGGACTGGCCCTTCTCCCTGGAGTCCTTTCTGCTGCTGGAGAGAAGACAGGGTGACTGGGCTCAGTCCGTCATGCTGTTGGGGATCTGGGTCGACTGCCCGGCCTCCCTGGGGTATACAAGTGGAGACTGCAGTCCCATCCACTTGTGGTAGGTGAAAATCTCCCAGTGCTTGCAAAGAAAGGCTGACATCCTCCTGTCTCAGTGTCACACCATTTTCTGGGGTTGTGTCAGTGAGGGCTGAAGTCCCATCCAATACCACAGGAACTCCCTCTTCTGTTAGTTGGGAGCCGAGGCCCGTGGCGCTCGGCTCTGTTGCCAGCTCTTCTGCTGGGTTGCTGTGAGTGGAGACCGCAGTCCCATCCACCGATATCCGCTCAAGTGGCAGTTGTGTGCAGCGGCCAGTAGCATTCTGCCCTGCTGCCAGTGATTCAGCTGGGGGTAAAAGCTTTACCACCTCAGCTTGTTGCTGGGGAGAGGGGCCAACTGCCCCGGCTCCCTGAAACTCCCCAGTGGTTTCCGGTGCTGGGCAGAGGTGGGTATCACTCTGCCCTGTTGCCAGCACTTCTGCTGGGGACTCCGCACCATCTGCTCTGGTTAACTGTTGGGGGGAAGATGACCTGCTTCTCCTCCCTGCATCTCTCGCAACCTCCTTCCGAATTCCTCTTCCATGGCGGCTGGTTCTTTAGGCGTTGTCCCCGATTGCCGTATTTGCGCCATTCTCCACTCATGTTGCCACTCTAGTTCTCTCTTTTGTCGCTCTCGTTCTCTCTCTTGTCGGGCATCCTGCAGCTGAATGTCTTTAATGGCTTCCTGTATGGCGGTCTCTGATGGGTTAGCCCCATATAATGCCAACCGCTGCCGCACTTGTTGCTGAAACAAATCTTCAACTGACCGGGGTCCTGCATCACCCTTCTTCTGGTCCATCTCGGCTCTCAAGTAGGTCTTTCAGTGTGACTTTCCTGCAGGCTGCATAGCTGGTCCTTCACTGTGGTGGTTTGGAGTGTCCCAGGAACTGGAGGGAAGATCCCGCTGCTGCCAACCAATGTAACGGCACCCCAATCTCAAGGGGTATCGGAAGGAGGTTGCGAGAGATCCGGGACATCCAAACCACCACCAGGATTCAAGATCCGGGCAGCCGTAGAGGAGCGATACGGGGACCGGCCAGCATGAGAGCGGAGTACGGGAGGAGGCTGCAAGGCATGCGGAAGCAACATCGGGGACCAGTGACAGAGCGCACCATGCTCGGCTGGGAGGATGTGATCCGCCGGCAACTCTGGCATGAGACACTAAGCCACGAGCGGCACCATCAGGGGAAGATCCTTCCCTCCTCCACAGAGATGTACTGGACGCAGTACCGTGCGCGAGAGGTGTTCCTGAGGGAACGACCACGAGATGAGTGTAAGATGGAGCTCGGAAGATTGGTCCAGGAGGAGATGAGGCTGGACGCCAGCTACAGAGCCCTCCGGTGGTTCGCGGCTCAACTGTGGCCAAGTACAGCAGATGGCAGCCCGACAGAAGGCGTTGGCTACGGCAGCGTGGGGCTGCTCCATCAAAAAATGTATGGAGACCCAGACTTTGGGAGCGACGAAGAGTGGCGGCTGGAAGACATCCTGGACTTCCGAGATGAGGTGCTGGACCTTCCCGAAGAGGCGTGTGGCCTGGAGGAATTGGAGTTCCTGGTTGAGCAGGAATGGGAGCTCGAGATTGCCTACAAGCGGCTGTTTGACGGTGATCAGCAGCCTGGCATGGCTCCCGTTGCCTGGGACTGTCCTGGAGAAATAGCGGACAGTCGCGAAGATGCAGAGCAAATGGGGCCTGGAGTGCCCCTACGTTTTCGCGTCCTAACCGCAATGGAAGAAGCGGCGATGATACAGAGGGCACTGCGAGTGCTAGAATGCCAGAATGCACCAGAGGTTTCCCAGGCAGTGAGACAAGATAAAAGCATAAAGGTCTCAGAAGGGGAAGTTGAGACGGGCCCTGGAAGGCTGATAAATGGTGATCAGCAGCAAGTCCAGAGTATCGAATCCGGTGCCCCAGCAGAAGCGCTGGCTACAGGGAAGAGTGCCGCTGGCCTCTGCCCAGCATCAGAAAAAGAGTTGGACCCGGAGAGTCTGAGAGATGCTCTTCGTGAGCCATTTCCCCAACAGCAGATATCCCCAACGGGAGTGGAGGAAGCAATTCTCCCTCCCCAGCAATTGGACAGTACCCCAATGTTCATCCCCCCAGCAGAAGCGCTGGCTGCAGGGCAGAGTGCCACTGGCCTCTGCCCACCCTCAGAGTTGGATCCAGGGAGTCTGAGGGATGACCTCAGTGAGCTGGTTGTCCAGCACTTGGACACTACCCCAGTGTTTATCCCCCCAGCTGAAGCGCTGGCTGCATGGCAGAGTGCCACGGGCCCCTGCCCAGCCCTCAGTATGTCTTTGGAGGGTTTGGGAGACAGCCCCTGTCAGAAGTCGCCTCAGCAGCTGGTCACAGAACCAGGAGGGGGGAAAACCCTTCCCCCTCTCCAGCGGCTGAACTCTACCGTTGTATATGTCCCCCTAGCAGAATCGCTGGCTACGGAGCAGAGCGCTGTTGGCCTCTGCCCAGCATTAGAAAAAGAGATGGAGAGTCTGGGAGATAGTCCCTGCAAGATACCTCCTCAGCGGCTGGTAATTACTCCAGGAGAAAAGCAAGAACCGTTTCCTCCCCAACTGCATAGCACTGCCAGTCTATGTTCCCTACAAGCTGAAGCGCTGGCATCGGGGCAGAAGATTATTCAGCTCCCCTCAATATCTGCAACCCAGCCCCGGATCACAGGAGTGCGGACAGCTGTTCCCACTCTGCAGCGGCTGTTTTTATTCACGGGAGACCGTATGTGCGATTTTGCTCCCCAGCGCCAGAGACGTACTTTTCCTTTTCCTGGTTGCCTGGGGTGGAAGTTTGTGACTAACGCAGGTCCAGACCAGTTGGGGGTCAGGAACCTGGTTAGTCTGTTTTTAAAAGGGGAGAAATGTGACAGAACCCACTGTCACTGTGTGCTTTGGAAGGGACTGAGGGCGGGCCTCCTACCCACAGACTATGGCCCATAAGAGACTGAGACTCGGGGAGAAGCTGGCATTGAGATAATGTAATGTAATGCTACATCCCTTCTTTCCCCCCCCCCCCACCCTCTTGTTGCTGTGCTTAATTGTGTTGGTTGATGGCACATAGACAATGGTCTGGACTGCAGACATCTCTCCGCAGGGGATGTGTATTGAAGGGCTGCCTGCTTACCATAATCCCTTTATGTTTATCTGTAGTCTCTGTTTCAATGTACAAGTGTTCAGTTCCCATTGGTTCTTCCTTGTCCCCTACCCCCCCTCTATGACAAGGCTAAGGGGAGTGTCCCTAACTGTGTGTAAAAGTGTATGTTTTGGATTTAATAAAGGGTTGATGCTCTGCACCTGTGTTGATTGTGTCGTGATTGAGGGGTTAAGGGCTGGTTATGGCGAATCTGCAGGCTGCGGGTGCGTTTGGAGGACAGGAGACACAGGTCTGGCGGATGTGCCCACCTGGGGTATCTGAGATCCGTTACAGGTGGGCGTGATTTTTTTTTGGGGGGGGGCAGCATTTAATTCTTGGTACCAGGCAGCACAATGTCTTGGGCCGGCACTGCCACCATTAGAATACCGCCCTTCATCCACCCACTTCTAATGATGGGCATACATGCATCATTTATATATGCTGAAGCATGGGGGCATCCTCCCGCAAAAGAGTTATGCCGCACACACATGGTCAGACTTTTCCACGGGCAAGCCTCCGTCGGAATTTCGACCGTATGTACACGGCATTAGGAGCAAAATCGCTCCTCCGCCCCTGCTGCCCCAATGCTTTGGCATATTTGCTTTTTTTTTTAACTGTGGTGGTGAAATCACCTCCTACAGCACTGGAGTCGCAGGGATCAGGCCTGTCTCTGCGAACGCTGCAGTTATGTGTGTTGTGTTTTGCAAGTGACAGTGATCAATCGATACTGCACTTGGGTGGCCTGGGCTGGACGGAGGGGCAAAACGCAGGTGCTAGCAGGTATCTGGGCTGATCCCGCTAACACTGCGTTTTTGGGAACCCTAAACTGCTGGGGACGCTAGTATAGATCTGATCAGATCAGATATTGATCTGTTCAGATACTATACCACTAAGGAGGGTGTATGCTTCACGCGTGGGTGTTAGCGTTACTGGCACTAACCTGACGCTGCCTGGGGTGTGACGCAGACCCTCTCTGACGCTAAAACCTAATTGATATCACCCGCCGGGCGATCAGGGGGTTAAACCTTTATTGGGTTATATACGGCGGGTGCCCTGACACTATAAAAAGCAAACTAACTAACCAGCGTCACCCGTAACACTTATATGATGATCACTGGTGAAAGGGTTAACTAGGGGCAATTAGGGGGTTAAAACCTTTATTAGATAATATATGGGGGTACTTGACGCTATAAAAACCTGCGGCGAACCTAAAAAAATTACTGGCTACCGATCTGCATCACCGACGCTAAGACAGCGATCAGAAAAATTATCGCTTAGCGACAGTGGTGATAGGGGGTGAAAGGGTTACCTGGGGGGCGATCAAGGGGGTTAAACCTTTATTAGATAATTTATGGGGGTACCTGACGCTATAAAAACCTGCGGCGAACCTAAAAAAAATTACTGGCTACCGATCTGCATCACCGACAATAAGACAGCGATCAGAAAAATGATCGCTTAGCGACAGTGGTGATAGGGGGTGAAAGGGTTACCTGGGGGGCGATCAAGGAGGTTAAACCTTTATTAGGTAATATATTGGGGTACCTGACGCTATAAAAACCTGCGGCGAACCTAAAAAAAATAACTGGCTACCGATCTGCATCACCGACAATAAGACAGCGATCAGAAAAGCGATCGCTTAGCGACAGTGGTGATAGGGGGTGAAAGGGTTACCTGGGGGGCGATCAAGGGGGTTAAACCTTTATTAGATAATTTATGGGGGTACCTGACGCTATAAAAACCTGCGGCGAACCTAAAAAAATTACTGGCTACTGATCTGCATCGCCGACGCTAAGACAGCGATCAGAAAAATTATCGCTTAGCGACAGTGGTGATAGGGGGTGAAAGGGTTACCTGGGGGGCGATCAAGGGGGTTAAACCTTTATTAGATAATTTATGGGGGTACCTGACGCTATAAAAACCTGCGGCGAACCTAAAAAAAAAAATACTGGCTACCGATCTGCATCACCGACGCTAAGACAGCGATCAGAAAAATGATCGCTTAGCGACAGTGGTGATAGGGGGTGAAAGGGTTACCTGGGGGGCGATCAAGGGGGTTAAACCTTTATTAGATAATTTATGGGGGTACCTGACGCTATAAAAACCTGCGGCAAACCTAAAAAAAATTACTGGCTACCGATCTGCATCACTGACGCTAAGACAGCGATCAGAAAAATGATCGCTTAGCGACGGCGGTGCTAGGGGGTGAAAGGGTTATCTGGGGGGTGATCAAAGGGTTAAACCTTTATTAGGGGGGGTTAGGGGGCTACACTGGACCTAAAACTAAACTGTAGTGACACTTTTACAGTCACAAATGTCACTGATTGCAGTGATCAGTAAATAAATGGTAACTGCAATCAGTGACACTGTGACTGGGGGCTGGGGGGTGATCTAGGGGGGCCTGGGGGGGGGAATTATGTGCCTATGTGTGCTGGTGTTAGTGTAGTGTTTGTGCACTAACCTTGATGTCTTCTCTTGTACGGCGCTCGGTATATGTGAGCGCCGCACAAGAGATGACATCACTTCCTCCTGCTTCCTCTGCCTGTGTTTACATTACACAGGCAGAGGGGGCATTCTCATTCGCCGGGAGCGATCGCGGGGGGGTGGCCGGAATCGAATGGCCGCCCCCCCATCTCGGAACGCTCCCAGACAAATTCCGACCGCTCACTGTACAGAAGGGGGGCCTGATTGGACCCCCCAACTGTACAAAGGCAATCACGTACACTGTACGTGATTGTGCCTGTCGGTGCCATTGTGCCGACGTATATGTACAGTGAGCGGTCGTTAAGTGGTTAAGATGTAGCATGTTAAGTTACATGTTAGTCTATGTGTTACTCTCATCAATGGTTTCTTTTTAAACCCATCTCCAAGCAAAAATAACACCCCTTTTCATCCATCCATCCCTCCCACCAGATCACAATTTAGCCACTTGACGTCAAAGTAACACATATATGAGTCCCACATATTTTTTCTTGTGCTCAGAGCGTGCCGCACAGCATGCTGCCAGCACAGTGACCAAGCTTTCACTGGGAGCCCTGAGTCCCACACAAACGATCGGGACACAGGTCCCGACTCCGGGTCACCTGATCCCTGTGGTAGCCTCTAATTGGCTACCACAGTAATCAATTACTGTGAAGCAAGCCCCTGTGTTTCTTTCCCCTTGCCGAGAGAAAAAAGTGTGTGCGAAGAAATAAAAAAAAAAACAACAATACGTAGATCAAAGTTTGATCTAGGTCAGTGCCAGTGTTAGTGTTTGGGGCAAAAGTCAAGGTCAGGGTCAGAATATTTTGGGCAGGATTTTTTAAATTAGCATCAGGTGTGATTTAGGTAGGACAAAAAAAAAAGGGGGCAAAATGTGCACAATTTTTTCTGGGTTGTACTACTGGTACAAATAACATACACTATATTACCAAAAGTATTGGGACACCTGCCTGTACATGCACTTTAATGGCATCCCAATCTTAGTCCGTAACATTCAATATCGAGTTGGCCCACCCTTTGCAGCTACAGTGAAAGAAAAAAGAATTTGATCCCCTGCTGGTTTTGTATGTTTGCCCACTGGCAAAGAAATGATCAGTCTATAATTTTAAATGGTAGGTTCAATTTTAACAGTGAGAGACAGAACAACAACAAAAATATCCATAAAAACACATTTAAAAAAAGATATAAATTAATTCACATTTTAATGAGTGAAATAAGTATTTGATCCCCTCTCAAATCAGCAAGATGTCTGACTCCCAGGTGTCTTCTATACAGTTAACGAGCTGAGATTAGGAGCACTCTCTTAGAGTGCTCCTAATCTGAGTTTGTTACCTGTATAAAAGACACCTGTCCACAGAAGCCATCAAATTCCAATCTCTCCAACAAGGCCAAGACCAAAGAAGAGCTGTCCAAGGATGTCAGGGACAAAATTGTAGTCCTACACAAGGCTGGAATGGGCTACAAGACCATCACCAAGCAGCTTGGTGAGAGGGTGACAACAGTTGCTGCGATTATTCGCAAATGGAAAAACACAAAATAACTGTCAACTTCCCTTGATCTGCATGCAAGATCTCACCTCGTGGAGTTTTAATTATAAGAACGGTGAGGAATCAGCCCAGGACTAAACGGGAGAATCTTGTCAATGATCTCAAGGCAGCTGGGACCATAGTCACCAAGAAAATAATTGATAATACACTACGTCGTGAAGGACTGGAATCCTGCAGCACCTGCAAGGTCCCCCTGCTTATGAAAGCACATCTACAGGCCCGTCTGAAGTTTGCTAATAAATATCTGAATGATTCAGAGGAGAACTGGGTGAAAGTGTTGTGTTCAGAGGAGACCAAAATCAAGCTCTTTGGCATCACTTCAATGTGTTTGGAGGAGGAGGAGGAATGCTGCCTATGCATCCAGCATGACAATGACCCAAAACACACGGCCAAGGCAACAAAAGAGTGGCTCAAAAAAAAAAGCACATTAAGGTCCTAAATGGCCTAGCCAGTCTCCAGACCTTAATCCCATAGAAGATATGTGGAGGGAGCTGAAGGTTTGAGTTAGCAAGCATCAGCCTTGAAAACTTAACGACTTGGAGAGGATCTGCAAAGTGGAGTGGGACAAAATCCTTCCTGAGATGTGTGTAAGCCTGTAGCCACCTACAAGAATTGTCTGACCTCTGATTGCCAACAAGGGTTTTGCCACCAAATACCAAGTCATGTTTTGCAAAGGGGTCAAATATTTATTTCACTCATTAAAATGCAAATCAATTTATAAGTGGCAAATGTACAAAATTAGCAGGGGATCAAATACGTCTTCCCTCACTGTATAACAGCTTTAACTCTTCTAGAAAGGCTGTCCAAGGGTGGGCCAACTCAATATTGAACCCTACGGACTAAACTGGGATGCCATTAAAGTTCATATGCAAGTAAAGTCAGGCCTCCCAAAAATGTTGGTAATATAGTGTACAGTATGTAGTATAGCTGCAATCATCTGGAGCAGGAGCCTTTATTTTGGGTTATTTGGTTGTAGGGTATGGTAAAACAAGAAATATACAGCTAAATGTAAAAAAATTATCTTTTTTTTTTTACTATGTAGCGCCCTCCTCACTCCCCTCTTCACTTCAGCTCGTCTTTCTCTTGTCTAGGGGTACCTTAGAGGGGAGGGAGCGGGGACACCACGCCTGGCCTTCACCACAGGTGTCAGTGCGGTGTGAGCAAAGTTCTTGTTTTACCTTCGGGTCAGTGCTGCGCACCTGGAGCCTCCACTGAGGTTACCTTGAGCAATGTCTGTCAGGAAAAAGCCCCACACCATTAAAGTCCAACACTCCTTTATTCTTCTTGAATGAACACAATCAGTTGAACTCCCTTGGAGAACAGAACAGAAAAGGAGGTGTGGATGCGAATAGGCCCAGACACAATGAACTCTCCACTTTCCTGAAAGTGGGTTGCGGTCTCCGGGCGAGGGAGGATCTTCCTCCCAGGCGGTCTCCGGTGGGAGGCTCACCTGTCACTGGCAATCTGCTGCACCCGGTCTTCAAGTGAGGAGCTCCCCCCCATCCATTACGCCTTCCGGATTCAGGTTCCCAATCCCTGGGTTCCCTAGGACCTCCTTCCCTCGCGGAACTCAGCGTTGGGCACTGAGCTCCAGACCTCCATCCGAGTACCTCACCTCAGGCTAAAGGTGCCTGGGATGGAACACGACCTCCGACTGTCCTCTAGGCCTAGGCCGCCTAGAGGACCAACACGAACCACCGCCCACAGGCTGAAGGTGCCTGGGACTTGACCCCATGACAAAGATGGCGGCCCCTTTATACCCTCCCCCAGCAAGCACGGCGGGTTCCCCGCCCGACCATACCGCTGCCGAGAGAGGACAAAAAGGAGGCCCGGCACACAGCAATGGCTCAACCCCCAGCCCATGGCGACAGCGCCACCTGCTGGGCTACAGGGAATTACACATCACTGGTGTCTCTGCCAGGTTTAAATTACACCCGGGAAAGTACATACCCGCTACAACTATTTTGGCCGATAAAAGAAAAAAAAACCCACAATGCACAGAAGATATCTATAACCATTTTCCACCAAATGAAAGCCCAATTAGTCCTGAAAAAAACAAGGTATAGACCACCTGGATACACAAAGTAGTTGTGATGATATGTACGGTTTTACAAACGCATGTCAAAGTTGCAAAATTGTGCTTAGGCATTAAGATTTGTTTTACCCTTAGTCGTGAGGGGGCTAAAGAAAAACTATAGCCTTAAAGCGGAGGTCCACACAAAAAGTGAACCTCCCCCCTCCGGTGTCACATTTGGCACCTTTCAGGGGGGGGGGGTGCAGATACCTGTCTAATACAGGTATTTGCACCCACTTCCAGGAATAGACTTCTGCAGGAGTCACGCCCCTTCACGTCACCCCCCGCTGTCTTCAGGGAAACACACTGGTCCCAGGAGACAGCGGGGAACAGTGAGGACATGCCACGCTACTCGCGCATGCGCAGTAGGGAACCAGGCAGTGAAGCCGCAACGCTTCACTTCCTGATTCCCTCACCGAGGATGGCGTCAGGGCAGCCGAGAGACGAGCGATTGCTCGGCTTCGTCTGCCGTCATCGTGGGCACCCTGGACAGGTAAGTGTCCATTTATTAAAAGTCAGCAGCTGCAGTATTTGTAGCTGCTGGCTTTTAATATATTTTTTTTTCGTGGGACATCCGCTTTATTTTGAAAATTGCTGATAAGTAGGATTTTATTGCAGGAGAGACTCTCATAAACATGTGCAAGAGTGGAAACATCATAAACTGACCAATAAAGATTACCGAAGACACCCAGCATGGAAGACCGGGCAAAGATGGAAGCGAAACTTGTGGACATCACATCTGGCAAGGAAGAAAGCCTTGCAGACTTTAAATCTGCTTATATTAATGCCTCCTCGCTGACAGTACCCAAATATGCAGCCTCTTGGTGGGTGGGCCTTGACGTTGAGCGGCCGCATATTTGTATACCAGAATGTAAATACAGCTGCACTCCTGATCACTACTGGTCTACTACCGACTGGTTTCTTTCCGTTGTCCCTTGTTGTGACATCTTTATGCTGCTGGATTTTTCAGGACCCTGGGAGATACCTGCCACAGGACACCCAATGGAAAATGGCCAGAAAGAAAAGAAGACTCTTTGGCTTCTAGTTGAAATGTATGCACTGCCATTGCTGACCTCCTAAAAATGTTGCAAGAGCTCAGATTTGAGTAATTTCTCACCCAGAACAAAGACTTCTGACCTGGTGTCTTTATTCCACCTTACCAATTGTGTAACTATGGCCTTTAGCTTTATTATGAGCCAGTAACTCAAACACCTTATCACCTGGTCATGTTCTTGCCATCCCACTATGCCATAGCTCCCAACTGTCCCTGATTTCGAGAGACTATCCCTGATTTGAAACAATGTCCCTCTGTCCCTCATTTCTCCTCATTTGTCCCTCATTTTGGTCTGATCTCTATAGTTGTATATAAAATGCACTTTTTATCTTTCAAAAAGTGTCGAAACCTTTCATACAATTTCTAAATTGCTGCATTTGTTAATTTAAAGTCAATATAAAGGAATAGTAGTGGTAAAAAAAAGCACTTGTGGATTTAATTAACCTTTTTTGGGGGTTAATTCTCCTTTAAGGGGGTGTGGTAGGGGTGTGTCCTATGCCTACATATGTTTGTTGGTAGGTGTCCCTCATTCCTATCTCAAAATGTTGGGAGGTATGCACTATGCAATGCAGCATGGCCAATAGTGAGGCTCCCTATTGAGCAGTAAGATGTCAGGGAGTGTGTCAGTGACCAAGAATAGTGAGTTGAGTGCAAACACTCCAAAGTGCCTTCATTATCATCCCAATGCTGGTCCTGCGCAGTGGTGGAGCCTGCAGGAACACTTTAAGGGGTATGTTCTATGGAGATGGAAACAAAATGGCTACATCAATTTTTGGATAAACTTCAATAAATCCCACAAAAGAAATAGTATCCATGGAGCAGATCTAGATCACTTCCTGTCCCAGAGATACCACAGGAAGAGATATACATATTTTCTGAGGTTTATATGTAGCTAAGTCTCTTACGTGTAGCACGGTAATTGAAGCCTGGATGGTGGGTACAAGGACTGTGAAATTTGTGTCCTTTGTATGCAGTGACCAGTCTCATGCCCCGTACACACGACTGGTTTTCCCATCGGAAAAAAAAAAACAATGGTTTTCCCGACGGAATTCCTGTCAAGCCTGCCTTGCATGCACACAAGCACACAAAAGTCCGGTGAACTTTTGACTGCCAAGAACGCGGTAACGTAAAAGACTACGACGAGCCGAGAAAATTAAGTTCTATGCTTCTGAGCATGCGTCGATTTGTTTCCGAGCATGCGCGTTTTTTCCCGTCGGAAAAGCATATAGAGGAATGGTTTTCCTGCTAGGAATTTTTTCTGATGGGAAAAAAGAGATCCTGCTCTCTTTTTTTTCAGACAGTTTTCCCGTCAGAAAAACTGCGAGGGATCATACACACGGTCGGAATTCCCGGCCAAAAGCTCTCATCGCAGTTTTACCGACGAGAAAACCGGTTGTGTGTACAGGGCATCAGACTCTATTTAGCTTTGCCTCTTTAAGTCCATCTCACTGTCCATAGAGTTTGGCCAAGGGAATCATTGTCATATTTCTCCTTAGAGTGCCCGAGAGGGGCCCCAGGAATTTCACACTCTAAGCAAAGCCCTGGTTATATCATATTCTAGGCAGAAATCAAATCCAATAATATACTAGACTCGATCAATCCCTGTTCCTCTGGAATTTTTATATTTATAGGACTGAAATGTTTGCTTTTCAATTAATTGTAACAAAACGTAAAGCAGAACTCCAGCCAAAAAAGAAAAAAAAATACAAGATAAAATGAACAGCACAAGGGAATTACGATTTCCCGTGCAGTACTATTTGTGCCACTAGATGTCTTTAGTCTGATGAAAAGCATCATTCAATCCACTTCCTCTGAGCCCAGTTCATCCTGGACCTGTCCCAGCCTGTGACTGAACAGTGGAAGGAGAAGCAGCAAAGTCATGACCTTATCTCTCTTCATGCTTTCTCCTCTCATTAGCATGCTTCTTGTCAGCACACAAACTGGCTCCTTGTGCTGCGACTTCTTCTCAAACTCCAGCCTTGCTATACAGGGATTGGAAAAGGCTGACACCTGTTCTGATTTAGACAGAACAAGAATTTAGAATAAATCTCTATGAATGAAAGGTAACTCCCCTCTTAGAAAGTTGTCCCCCGAACTATTATCCCCTTTGGAAGATTTCCCCTCTATTCTTGGTCTGGAGACAACTGTAAAATTGTCTTTTTCACATCAGTTTCAGTATCATTAGCCAACAGAACAAATACGGAGAATAAATCTCCACCCCCTTCACGCCAATATACGTCGGCAGAATGGCACGGCTGGGCACAAGCACGTACCTGTACATCGCCTTTAAGAGCCCAGCTGTGGGTCGCGAGCATGCCGCCAGCGGTGTTCTCGTGACCTAGTCCTGTGCTCCGTGACCGCGCCCGCGGGACCTGATCGCCGCCGGTGTCCCGCGATCAGGTCACAGAGCTGAAGAACGGGGAGAGGTAAGTGTAAACAAACCTTTCCCCATTCTTCCTAGTGGCATGTCAGTGATTGTCTGTTCCCTGTCATAGGGAACGACGATCAGTGACGTCACACGGCAAGCCACGCACCCTAACAGTAGTAATCACTCCCTAGAAAACACTTAACCCCTTCAGCGCCCCCTACAGGTTAACCCCTTCACTGCCAGTGTCATTTTCACAGTAATCAGTGCATTTTTATAGCACTTTTCGCTGTAAAAATGACAATGGCCCCAAAATAGTGTCAAATGTGTCCGCCATAATGTCGCAGTCACGATAAAAAAACACTGATTGCCGCCATTACTAGTAAAAAAAAAAAAAATATGTTAATAAAAATGCAATAAAACTATCCCCTATTTGATAGACACTATAAATTTTGCGCAAACCAATCAATAAACGCTTATTGCTAATTTTTTACCAAAAATATGTAGAAGAATACATATCGGCCTAAACTGAGGAAAAAAAAATCTTTTTTATATAATTTTGGGGGATATTTATTATAGCAAAAAGTAAAAAATATTTAATTTTTTAAAAAATTGTTGCTCTATTTATGTTTATAGCGCAAAAAATAAAAACCGCAGAGGTGATCAAATACCACCAAAAGTAAGCTCAATTTGTGGGAAAAAAAGGACGTCAATTTTGTTTAGGAGCCACATCGCACGATCGCGCAATTGTCAGTTAAAGCGACGCAGTGCCGAATCGCAAAAAGTGGCCTGGTCCTTAACCAGCCAAAATGGTCCGTGGCTTAAGTGGTTAATAAAGATTTGGCTATAAATACACATTAATGATGTATTGATTACAGAGCTGCAAAGTTAGGGATACAGGGAAGCCTGGTGATGCAGCAGCTGGGTACAAGCACTGGCACAGTCAGTCAGTGGCAGCACAAGAGGGGTTCCTGGTGGTCCCTCCAGCTAACACTTGATTCAGACAACTCTCCTGCACCTTACCCAGGGCTGTCTTTAATATTGATTGGACCCTGGGCATACATTTTCTTGGGCCACACGCCACGCAATTTCGCTCCCCACCTGCTAGGACAGCAGCTAGACTCAAAATCAATTTACTACGGCAGATTAGGCAGCAATTGATATTGGTTGCCAGAGGATACAGCACATCATTACCACTCAATAACTGGTTGCTAGATGTAACAGCACACATTACAGCTGCTTAGTTGTTAAAAGTTACTGCACATTACCGGTCACTGATTGGTTGCTATAGGTTACTGTGCATCATTACCACTTAATGGTTGCTAGAGATAACAGCACATCATTACAGCTCACTGCTTGGTTGCCTGTGACATCTCCAGTAGGCACTGCAGCAAGGTCCTGGCAGTGGCTCAACAACACGTCCTCTCACTCTTCCAGTCTCCCCCACATAGTACTCAGCAGCTCTGTGTCTTGTGGGGGGGGGGGGGACAACTGTAACTGTACCACTCACCAACTCACCCCATAACACTGCGCTGTCCTGGTGAATTTTTGCCTGGGCAAATCTTGCTCCCTCCTCAAAAAGCAGGGTCGAGTTCAGGCCCCATCGACTTCCGTGAACAGGCCATTCCTTGAGACTACATGTCCCATTCATGCCCCTCAAGCATCTCCTGATTGGCAGCTCGTTCTGCTTAGCTAGAGGGAGAGGGAAGAGCGAGCAGCGATTAGACAGAGCTGGCTGCTGACAGGGGGGTGGAGGGGCCAGCAGGTTGCGAGCACACAGACAACCTGCAGCTGCGCCTTTTCCCTGTGATAGCACAGCAGACCCGAGACCTGTAGTGGCCTGTGCAGCTGTGTGAGAGGAGAGCGCTCAGCTACACTGATATGATAGGGAGGCAGCATGGGCCCCTGTAGCCATGAGCAACCCCTGGGCTCAAGGGGCAGCTGCTTTGGACCCCACAAAAATAACTGGGCCCGGGGCAGCTTCCCCTTTTGCCCCGCTTTAAAGACAGGCCTGACCTTACCCCATACTCTGACTGGATCTCTTCGCACACACCTTATGCCGCGTACACACGATCGTGATTCACGGCGGTGAAAACACCGCCGTGAATCACGACATGAAATAAAATGAAAAACGAGGAAACGGCATTTTCCCCCACACATGACCGTTTTTCCCGTAATTTTTTTCTTTGTCGAGAAAAACGACCGTCTGTGGGCTCCGCGGCAGTGTCTCCCTATGGGAAAACTGCCGCGGAAAAAAATGATGGAAAAAACGATGAGAAAATTTAGAACATGTTCTAATTTTTCTCATCGTGATTAATGCCGTTTTTCCCGTCGGGAAAAACGGCAAAAAGCCCACAGACGATCGTTTTTCTCGTCCAAAGGAAAAAATGACATTTTTCCCGACGGGAAAAATGATCGTGTGTACGCGGCATTAGCCTGCTCAGGCCACATACCTCTGGTATACTTTTCCCTGCTCAGGCCACATCCTGGCTTGGAGTTAGCAGAACACACTTTCACCCTGAATCTGATCGAGCCAATGCACCTCGTTAATATGTGGCCTGCAGTATACCCTTTTAATGCTGCAGAGGATGCATGCAAAATACCACACATAATGTCTCCTGGACTGAATAAAAAAAAAAAAAAAAGGAGACACATTAACAAAGCCATAATTGTGTTTAAACGTTTTTTTTGTTTTTTTTTTTAAACAAACATATTATAATGTATTCAATATCAGCAAATTGAGATATACACCTGTAAATAAATGGAGAAAAATAAAATAAAAATTTACACACAAGCAGTGGGGGAAAAAATTAAAAAAAATTAAGAGAGCAAGAAAATAAATATTAATAAGAGTTGAAAATACTACTGGGGTAACCAAGAGTTGCACTATAAACGTTAGTCCTTTAACCACTTTAATACCAGGCACTTATACACCTTCCTGCCCAAGCCAATTTTCAGCTTTCAGCGCTGTCGCAATTTGAATGAGAATTGCGTCATCATGCTACACTATACCCAAACGTTCCCACAAATAGAGCTTTCTTTTGGTGGTATTTGATCACCTCTGCAATTTTTATTTTTTGCGCAACAAATAAAAAGCGAGCGAAAATTGTGAAAAAACAACGTTTTTCTTTGTTTGTTATTTTTTTTGTAAATAAGTACCCTTTCTTCTTCAATGACGGGCGCTGATATGGCTGCACTGACGGGCGCTGATATGGCTGCACTGACGGGCGCTGATATGGCTGCACTGACGGGCTGTTATCCTGCTGGACGTCATACGACTCCAAGTCAGGATAACTGAACCACCGCCCGGCCGTCATTCTGCTATAGGCCGAGTGGGAAGTGGTTAAAAAACAAATTAAAAAAAGCTACAAAGGGAGAAAACAAAAAGGGGGAGTGGGGCAGAAATACGTCTGGGACCTCCATTTGTTTTCATTGAAAACAATCAAAAATGAATCTCCTGATGTAAAAGAATACACAAAATCTAGAAAAAATATGGGTTTATAGCTGATTAATGAACAGCGTACTTTAAAAAAGGTAACCATGAGACCGTTTCACTTACAGCCACCTCCATTTAATATTGTAGTGCCTGCCCCAGATATTTAACCTGAATAGACATTTAAGGCTGTGTACGTTCAGGTGAAGCTTGGTAACAGATGAGCTGCCAGGAAGTTCCATGAGCTCTATAATCCCTAAGCAAAACACAGTTAAAGTGCTTTGTTATATTACCCATTCAGATCTGCGCTATAGCCGAATGACGGCTACAGCGTGGACCTACATTGCTGGGAGGCCATCAATAGACTCGGATGATCACAGATCCCGGCCCCTTACCACATGATCAGCTGTCAGCCAATGACAGCTGATCATGTGATGTAAACAGAAGATTGGTAATCATTTTTTTTTTCCTCCTCACGCTATCAAGCCATTCACCGGCTCTTGTGCAAGGGACATCAATCCCGAAGAGCAAGTTGCACAGCCATCTAATCTGTGCCCACCAGTGCCGCCTGCCAGTGCCCACAGTGCATAACAGTGCCATGAATCAGTGCCAGCAATCAGTGCCCACCAGTGCCCCCTACCAGTGCTCATCACTGCCACCCATCAGTGACAGCTATAAGTACCACTTCTCAGTGCCCACCAGTGCCGCCCATCAATGCAGTCCATCAATGCAGCCCATCAATGCAGGAGAAAAATTACCTGTTTGCAAAATTTTATAACAAAATATAAAACGGTTTTGTATATTTATTTATTTTTATTCATCTTTTTACATTTTTTTAACAAAAAATAAAAAACCCAGGAGGTGATGAAATACCATGAAGAGCAAAGCGACAGCGCCTCTGCAAAGCTCCCTCTGCCTACTCACGTTGCCTGCACTCTCGTTACTTTGTCTGTTACAGCCAGCACTAAAATCAACGCTGCAGTCAGACCGGGGACCAGTGAAAGCACTTGGTCTTGCGACAAAAAAATTGACTATTAGACAGAGTACTGTCGCATGACCAAGTGACATCACAGGTCACGGGCTTCCCTTAACCCAGAAGCACAGGGTGGTGTCAAGGATCGCAATGAAGAAAGAAGTCGAGAGGGAATGGTTGACCTTTACAAAGACCATGTCACTTTGTTCTGCGTGGGAAAGGCGACCATGTCACTAAAGAAACAAGTGCTGAGAAAATTACAATAGCTGCTATTTCAGACCTCTCCTCCTAAAAATGCTACATGGCTTCCATGCTGATCCTCTTCAATGCCAAGTCACTGACCTAGAAGACGTATACAAGCAGTAAAGCCTTACCTTCATACTCTTTCCCAAGTTAGTGACTCAAAGCACTGAAGCCACTGGACCTCCATGACAGTCAGCAATGGCAGCCGGCAGATCTACTTAGTGCAGCTTTCTGTTGCACAAAACAGAGGGCGCCAAAAACTGAAAGCACAGCTTCATATCCCAAAGCAGAGCGGGGGTAGAAGTCTGGTGTACAATATATAGAGTGCAGCTGTGGGAGATTTTGATCTTTGATGCTGAGCACCAAGCGCAGTTTTCCTACCGTTTAGTTAAATGTACAATATATAGAGGCCTAGATTTCTACTTCAATACATAGCTCTTCCGACTCTGGAAATAGTATAGCTACCGGTACTTACAGGTAATACAAGGTATCTAAGGAAGAGATAGAGGTTTTGTTGAAATCCTCAGAATGGGACAGGTTGATTACCCAATGGATACAAATCCTCAAAGCAGGGCTGTAAAATACACAAGTGTTGCCCTCATGTTCCACAGTGGTTGTATATAACTGTATGGTTAAGCACATGTTCACCTGGTACCTGTCACAAGCCAGTACATCTCCTCCACTGATGGGGAAACCTTATCCTCATATACGGCCTTCCCCATGTAAAGACTGGAAAATGCAAAAAAGGGACATGAAAGAAAGAAACCGGCCATATTGATAATATACAAGGAATTTATCCAATATTCATCCAACAAAGATGAGTGAAATTCTGCACAACGCACTCCTCCCAAGCAGGTCTTCTCCTCCCAAGCAGCCATTCAGGTAATGTGTGGGCAGTGGACTAGGGGGTTGGGCATTTTGAAGACCCGCCTCCTCTCCATCAAAGTCATCATGGTCATAGTCATCTAGGAAGCAATCATTGCAGCTTTCATGCTGTAAACCAGAAAAGAGCGCTTTAGAGCTTACATGCCCAAAATTACCAAATGCATCATCTTCAATGAAAATCCAATGTAATAACAAATCTCCCAAGAAATTCTTGATATGAATTATAAACAAGATGTATACGGCAACCTGTAGAGTTGTACAAAAGTCTCTGTAAGATTACTGGAACACACATGAATGTGACACCTCTTATTGACTGAAACTCCTAATCACTGAAGTCTGTCCCAATAAACACCCTCATGTCCTCATGTATGATCCTGAGTAACATTAGGAAATATTCCCTCTGTAAGTCAGTATTTGTAATCCTGGATATCTGCAGAAGTGCTCCTAAATTAATGGGCAGGATGCCAGCATGTTAAGAATCAGTCAATATACTCAATCAATTACAGCAGGGGGCATTGAAATTAAAGCGGAGGTCCACCCAAAAAAAAATAAAAAATGAACCACTTGCTTACTGGGCACATAACCCCCTTCCTGCCCGGGCAAAATTTCAGCTTTCAGCACTGTCACGCTTTGAATGATAATTGCGCGGTCGTGCGACGTGGCTCCAAAACAAAATTGACGTTCTTTTTTTCCCACAAATAGAGCTTTCTTTTGGTGGTATTTGATAATTTATGCATTTTTTTTTATTTTTTGCGCTATAAACAAAAAAAAGAGCGACAATTTTGAAAAAAACACAATCTTTTTTACTTTTTGCTATAATAAATATCCCAATTTTTATTTGTAGCGGGGTGTTCCCCTTTAATGCAGAGAGACAAGAAGTTCCAGGTGAGAGGTGAGTCGGGAGGAAGTAAAGAGACATTATGGAAGTGAAAGCAGAGGAGAGAGAGACTACATCTCCCAGTACATCTTGCAGCACCCAGGGTGCATTGCTCCAGAACAGAGACTGCTGGGGCAGACTTTATAAAGGGGAGGCGGAGTTTTGGTCGGCCTCTTTGGACACCCCTCTCCTAGCAAGAGGATCTCTGTGCTGAACTGCTGTGTGCACAAGGCCTGAAGCCTGGGCCGTGTGCTCCTTTCAAAAGAGCCCTCTGCCAGCCTAGCAGAGCCTTAGAGACATCTAATCCTCCTTGCTGCAGTACACCAGAAGGATTGAAGACTTGGATGTCGGTGGATTCCTGTTCCTAGACGAATCGATGGAGGAAACGGACTTGGACTTGTCCCGGTGGTGAGAGCTGTTTAAAGACAGATCCTTTATCTTTACTATTCGTTGGGATTACAAAGTTGTTCTTCAAGTGCACCACCGAAAAGATTGCTAGTGAATATTGTTTCACTGAACTTCCATTTAGATCAGTCAGGCCTGACTGCATAGGTAGACATTGCTGGGTGTTAGTCTACCCATGAGGGGAAGTAGCTGTAAAAGGGCAGCGCTAGAGTTGCATAGCAATACTTTATTATTTTGATTACTCTGTTTATCTTTATTACTGTTTATTGCAGGGATCTGCAACTTGTTATACTGTTGTTTATTACTTGCCCATTAGCCTCAGTAAAATATCTGGGTAAAGTACATTTGGTGTCAGTTCCGCTTACTTTAATAGGAGTTTTAAAGTATATTCTGTGTATGTTTGTTATAGGACTGCGTCACCAACAGTTGCGGTCACGCGGTCCTATCCCTCTATCACTAGCTGTGCCAGAGTGGGTAGAGCCGATTGCCGGTGGGTTGGAGAGCTGTACTCAGGGCCCAAATTAAACCTTGCGGCCCGCTTAAGCTGAGGGTATCGCTACACGTGGGGGCTCGTACATCCGGGATTACTGAGACAGCGGTGAAACCGCCAGAAGCTACCGGCATGGACCCGATAGAGGTGGGACAGTGGTACAAGAGATGGGGCGTAGACCCAGCCAGGACGGCAGTTATAGAACTCCCGGGGATATGGCAGACACAAGCAATGATACAACTCATAATGTCCCTATCACCGATCCACAAACCATGGGTGATAGATGTGAAAACTAGTGGTGGACTTTCACATGTCTTACTGGAATGGCAGGCAGAAATTCCTGAACAGTTTAGAGGCAACAGCATACAAGATGAGGACGATCAGGTCTATCATTTGCTGCATGCGCTGCCGCGCACAAGAGACAGCCCTCAGACAAAAATAACACTGTCACCGCAGCCATCTTCCCCGTCATCCCCACAGAAGGACACAAAGAGTCCCAAGACAAGCCCAGGCACCCTTAGTGCAGAATTATGCGCTGTTCTGGGGGAGATTGTAGCTCAGTGCAAGAAAGAGCCCACAGATTACCCGATGTCGGGGTACAGGAAACTCCGGATGTTTTCAGGGAGGAAACCAGTACCTTTGGAAGAAGAGGGATTTGAGGAGTGGCTAGACAGCGCAACTCAGGCACTAGAGGAATGGGAAGTTCCGGACCGCAGAAAAAAACAGAGGGTTGTGGAAAGTTTGAAAGGGCCTGCTCTAGAGGCCGTACGCAACCTGAAGATGAGCAAGGCAGATTGTACTGCACAAGAGTGCCTCGATGTGTTACAGAATGTGTTTGGTGGGACAGAGAAAGTAACGGAGCTTGCTTATCAGCTGGAACATTGCTACCAGAAGGAAGGTGAGAAACTATCAGACTATATGGGGCGCCTGGACAAAATACTGCATAGGATGATCCTAAAGAAGGGGATCACCCCAGAGAAAGTAGATGAGGCCCGTGCTCAACAGGTAGTGAGGGGAGCTCAACCCATGGATCCAATTGCATGGACACTGCGTGCCCGGCAGGATGGGAGGAATCTGGAGTACCCTGACCTCATCCGAATGATCAGAGAAGAAGAGGCTATATTGGAAGAAAAAAAAAAAGAACGCCTGATAGAGCCCGTCAAACAGCCGGTAGCAATAGTTACACCGGCCATGACTCCCGATAGGGGAGCGGAGGTGGACACTTTGAAGTTGCAGATGTCCCAGATGATGGAGATGATGAATGCTATAATGGCAAAAGGTCAAGGTGGAGCAGAAAAACCAAGCCCCAGAAAGGAGTTGTTCCCAGATACGTCAATACCGAGTCCCACTCGGGACCGAGAAGAGAGGTTATGCTACAACTGCGGAGGCAGTGGCCACTTTGCCAGTAGGTGTTCCAGTCCTAAGAAGAAGAAAATGGATAATCGCCAGCCGGCGGGAAACGCCAGAGGGCCCCGGTGAGGGAGTCAACCGGGTGCCCATCTCTTTCAGTGAGCTCCAAACTGAATAGAAGGAAGAGGAAGAGAGAAAACACGACCCTTGAGAAGGAATTTAGGGTCTCTCAACCAAGATACACACCAGAGAGAGGGGACAAGACCCCTCAGAAGAAATTTAGCACTCCCAAGAAGGAATGCCTACAACCAAGAGACAATAACATCCCTCAGCGGGTTTGTAATCCCATTAGGGTGGCGGGGGTCAATGCATACCAGGCTCAGGGGAGAACAAAGTCAAAAACCAACTGGATGAAGACAAGTTCTCAGAAGAGAGTGACCTCAACCCGGCCGTACCCAGAAGAACTGGTCGGCCCGTCCCCCACGGTATCTATCCAGGTGGAAGGAGTATATACAAAGGCCCTTCTGGATACTGGAGCTCAAGTGACTTTATTGTATAGAGACTTCTATGATAGGCACTTAAGCCATTTGCCTATACGGAAGATAGAAGAGCTGGAGATATGGGGCCTGGGAACGCAGAGTTTCCCTTATGATGGTTATCTACCCATAAAGCTGACATTCGACCCCTCTGTGGCTGGGAAGACAGAAGTATTCGACACCCTGGTGGTTGTGTGTCCTAGACCACCCGGGGCCAACCAGATGTCCCTCATCATAGGCACCAATACGGATCTAGTGAGAAGACTTCTGACCCCCCTGGTGAAGATGAGGAGCCATCAAGATCCAAACATCCATCCCATGCTGAAGACAGCCTACCAACGGTTAGTGTTGGAGCAGAAGACCCCAGGAGAGGGGATAGGGAAGGTGTGGAGACTGGGGAGAGAAGGAGTAGTGCTGCAGCCCGGACAGGTGGCTTGCCTCAAGGCCACTGTGAAGCTCACCTGGGAGCAGCCTGGCCCCTTTGTCATGCTGGAATCCGACCCAAGGGAAGATCACTCAGGCCTGGAAGTGATACCGGAAGTGATTCCAATCAAGGCCTTGAAGAAAGCCAGGGGAAGAGTCCCGGTGAGTGTAAGGAACTCTACAGGAAGGGCCATAGAGATACCTGCCCGGATGTTGTTGGGACAGGTGAGTCCTGCTGTCCCAGTCAGCTGGTCAGAAGTGAAGCAAGCGGGTGAAGAAGGAGATGTGTGGGAAAAACTTTCCATTGAAAACCCGAACTTACCTGGGGCCTGGAAGGAGAGAGCCAAGGCCCAGCTGACTAGATGGGAGAAGATTTTCTCAAAAGATGAATTCGATGTGGGGCGTGCGAGGAGTGCTACCCACCGCATCCGCCTGCAAGAAGACAAACCGTTCAGGGAAAGAGTCAGGCGGGTTCCGCTGGCAGATCTGGAGGATCTGAGAGAACAGCTTGCAGAACTGAAAAAGACTGGGGTGATTCGAGAGTCCCGAAGCCCTTATGCCTCTCCAATAGTGGTGGTCAGGAAGAAGAATGGGTCGCTGAGGCTCTGCATTGACTACAGAACTCTCAACAGGAGGACCACCCCTGATCAGTACACCACGCCAAGGATAGAGGACGCCTTACAGAGTTTGTCTGGAGCTAAGTGGTTCAGCGTGATGGACCTCAAGAGTGGGTACTATCAAATTCCCATGCACCCAGAGGATAGGGAAAAGACCGCTTTCATAACTCCTGTGGGATTCTTTGAGTTTAACAGAATGCCCCAGGGCCTATCTGGAGCCCCAGCTACTTTTCAACGACTCATGGAGAAGACTGTCGGAGACATGAACCTCATAGAAGTCCTAGTGTACCTGGACGATGTCATTGTTTTCGGGAGAACTCTGGAGGAACATGAGGCCCGATTGGAGAAAGTGTTGAGGAGACTTAGTGAAGAGGGGTTGAAGCTTTCCCCCGAGAAGTGTCGGTTCTACCAGTCTTCGGTGAATTATCTGGGACACGTAGTGTCTGAAAAAGGGGTGGCGACTGATCCTGAGAAGTTGGAGGCGGTTACCTCCTGGCCAAGACCCACAACAGTCACCGAACTTAGATCTTTCCTGGGGTTCTGCTCCTATTACAGGAGGTTTGTGGATGGGTTTGCCCGTATTGCCAAGCCTTTAAATGAACTGCTCCGGACTGAAGAGGAAGAGGATGGCTTGGGCCCTAGAAGACCCGGGGAGTCGGTTCAAGATCAGTGGACCCCCAGGTGTGAAGAGGCCTTCAGAACCTTGAAGAGGAGCCTCACCACAGCCCCAGTATTGGCCTATGCTGATCCCACCAGACCCTACGAGTTACATGTTGATGCTAGTCATGAAGGCCTAGGGGGAGTGCTCTATCAGGAGCATGAAGAGCAAATGCGACCAGTGGCTTATGTGAGTCGAAGTCTGACCCCCTCGGAGAAAAACTACCCCACCCATAAGTTGGAGTTCTTGGCCCTCAAATGGGCAGTTGTGGACAAACTAAGAGACTACCTTTATGGAGCAGAGTTTACAGTGAAAACAGATAACAACCCCCTGACCTACCTGTTCACCACTGCCAAGCTGGATGCCACAGGACACAGGTGGCTAGCTGCATTATCTGGGTTCAACTTCAGTCTGAAGTACAGACCAGGGGCTGGAAATAGGGATGCAGATGCCCTGTCCCGAAGATCTCATGCCATGGCTGATGACTGGGAGGACTGGACTCAGGTAGCACCGGACGGGGTGCGGGCCCTTTGTCAAGGAGCTGAATTCCAAGCCCGAGGAGGCTCCACGGTGGGAGTTCCAAAACACTACTGTGGGGTGGCTCAACTTGAAGAGGAAGGCTTGTCGAAGCTGTCTAAGAAGGAACTGAGGTGCGACCAATTGGAAGACCCCATAGGGAGATTGGTCTTTGAAGCATTGGAAAACGAGAGTCCAGGGAAACTTCGACATCACCCCTCCAAGGAGGCTCGTCTGCTAAGGAGAGAGCTAGACAAGCTACAGGTCAATCAGGGAGTGGTCTACCGAAGGGGCCCCTCTGATGACTCCGAGGATAAATGGCAGTTGTTTCTCCCAGAGAAGCACCGAGAGACTGTGCTGGTTGCCTTACATGACCAGCATGGTCACCTGGGAGCTGAAAGAACCTTCCAACTTGTCAGAAGCCGGTTCTATTGGCCCTGTATGAGGGCTGAAGTGGAGGAATATTGCCACTCCTGTGCGCGATGCATCCAGAGGAAGACTCTACCCCATCAAGCTGCCCCAATGGGCCACCTACAGAGTCAAGGCCCAATGGATCTGGTATGCATTGACTTTCTCTGCCTCGAACCCGATTTGAGTGGATTGGGAAATGTTCTGGTGGTAACCGATCATTTCACCCGTTATGCACAGGCGTTCCCCACCAGAGACCAGAAGGCTTCCACTGTAGCTAAGGTGCTTCTAGAAAAATACTTCGTCCACTATGGATTACCACAGAGAATCCACTCCGACCAAGTAAGGGACTTTGAGAGTCGCCTGATCCGGAACCTACTGGACTCCCTGGGAGTGGAAAAGACCAGGACTACCCCTTATCATCCACAAGGAGATGCCCAGCCTGAGAGGTTTAATCGGACTTTGTTAAACATGCTGGGGACTCTGGAGACAGAGAAGAAGCAGCATTGGAGTCAACACATATCCACTTTGGTGCATGCCTACAATTGCACCACCAGTGATGTGACGGGTTACTCTCCCTACCGCCTCATGTTTGGGAGAGAAGCAAGATTGCCAGTGGATCTGGCCTTTGGCATTTCCCTAGACTATACCTCTGCTACCTCCCACAAAGGATATGTGGACCGACTTAGGCATAAACTGAAAGCGGCCTATGAACAAGCCCAAGCGACCTCAGACCGGAGAGGAGTCAGAAATAAAAGGAACTTTGACCTGAAGGTTCGAGTGCAAGACCTGCAGCCTGGAGACCGTGTGCTGCTACGCAACCTAGGGATCCCAGGGAAGCATAAACTTGCTGATAGATGGAGGTCCGAGCCTTATGTCATTTGTGGAAAACTTCCTGGACTACCGGTGTATAAGTTAAAGCCAGAGGGGAGAGTGGGACCCTTGAAAACCTGGCACAGAAATCACTTACTCCCACTTAAAGAGGCAGTCAGGATACCTTCAGTGAAGAACCTGACGGAATCTGTTTCCATCTTGGATACCCCCAGACCCAACACTCGGTCTCAGACCCTCCGAGCTAGGGATGGACAGGCTTCCCAATCAAGTGAAGATGGGAGGGGAGAACTTGAGTGGCTATGGCCCTCCTCAACTCCAGGGAGTTCCGCCATAGACCTTCCACCCACTGAAGATACACAGGATGGGACCCTGAACCCAGAGGCTACAGAGTTCATTCCATCCAGTGATGTGCCTGAATGCTGGGAAGATATTCCGGGCTTTTACTCAGAAGCAGAGGAGGAAGAGGCCCCAGAATCAGTGATGGTGTCAGAAAGTGTTCCTGACGCAGAGCCTGTGGTACCTGAGCCTGAAGTCCCAAGGGAGCAAAGAACTTACAGAGTCGTGAGGCCTCCCAGGAGATTAACCTACCCTCAATTGGGAAAAAGTTCAGAGGACTCTGTTGCCACTGCCAGAAGAAGTACTAAGTGCTCAGATCCTTCCACTGTTCATTTGGTGGAAGGCAACCCCAGCTCACTCTCTGGCACAGTTAGACAGGCCACCCATACTAGTGTGACCTGTGGTATAGGGAACCCCACCTCTGAGTTTTGGTGGAAATTCCCTGTACCAACATAATACTCCGCATTCAGTAAATTGGTTCAGAATTGTTGTTGAATTGTTTATCTTTGGGGACCAAAGAGTTTTAGTGGGGGGAGTGTGTAGCGGGGTGTTCCCCTTTAATGCAGAGAGACAAGAAGTTCCAGGTGAGAGGTGAGTCGGGAGGAAGTAAAGAGACATTATGGAAGTGAAAGCAGAGGAGAGAGAGACTACATCTCCCAGTACATCTTGCAGCACCCAGGGTGCATTGCTCCAGAACAGAGACTGCTGGGGCAGACTTTATAAAGGGGAGGCAGAGTTTTGGTCGGCCTCTTTGGACACCCCTCTCCTAGCAAGAGGATCTCTGTGCTGAACTGCTGTGTGCACAAGGCCTGAAGCCTGGGCCGTGTGCTCCTTTCCAAAGAGCCCTCTGCCAGCCTAGCAGAGCCTTAGAGACATCTAATCCTCCTTGCTGCAGTACACCAGAAGGATTGAAGACTTGGATGTCGGTGGATTCCTGTTCCTAGACGAATCGATGGAGGAAACGGACTTGGACTTGTCCCGGTGGTGAGAGCTGTTTAAAGACAGATCCTTTATCTTTAGTATTCGTTGGGATTACAAAGTTGTTCTTCAAGTGCACCACCGAAAAGATTGCTAGTGAATATTGTTTCACTGAACTTCCATTTAGATCAGTCAGGCCTGACTGCATAGGTAGACATTGCTGGGTGTTAGTCTACCCATGAGGGGAAGTAGCTGTAAAAGGGCAGCGCTAGAGTTGCATAGCAATACTTTATTATTCTGATTACTCTGTTTATCTTTATTACTGTTTATTGCAGGGATCTGCAACTTGTTATACTGTTGTTTATTACTTGCCCATTAGCCTCAGTAAAATATCTGGGTAAAGTACATTTGGTGTCAGTTCCGCTTACTTTAATAGGAGTTTTAAAGTATATTCTGTGTATGTTTGTTATAGGACTGCGTCACCAACAGTTGCGGTCACGCGGTCCTATCCCTCTATCACTAGCTGTGCCAGAGTGGGTAGAGCCGATTGCCGGTGGGTTGGAGAGCTGTACTCAGGGCCCAAATTAAACCTTGCGGCCCGCTTAAGCTGAGGGTATCGCTACATATTTAAAAAACTATTTTTTTTCTCAGTTTAGGCCGATTTGTATTCTTCTACATATTTTAGTTAAAAAAACAAAAAACGCAATAAGTGATTGGTTTGCGCAAAAGTTATAGCGCCTACAAAATAGGGGATAGAATTATGAATTTTTTTTGTATTATTTTTTTTTTTTACTAGTAATGGCGGCGATCTGCGATTTTTATTATGACTGTGACATTATGGCGGACACATCAGACACTTTTGACACATTTTTTGGACCATTCACATTTATACAGCGAACAGTGCTATAAATATGCACTGATTACTGTATAAATGTGACTGGCAGGGAAGGGGTTAACACTAGGGGGCAGGAAGGGGTTAAATGTGTACCCTGCTAGGTGATTGTTACTGTGGGGGGAGGGGACTGACTGGGGGAGAGGACCGATCTGTGTCCCTATGTACAAGGGACACAGCATCGGTCTCCTCTCTCCCTGACAGGACATGGATCTCTGTGTATACAGAGATCCACGTCCCTGCTCTGTGACAGCCGATCGTGTGTACCTGGCGGACATCGCGGCCGCCAGGCACGCGCATCGGCACCCGCGTGACACAGCGGGCACAGCTTTTCCCCGATGCGTGCCCGCGGCGGCACACATCCTGGAAGTAAATAGGACGTCCATGGACGTCCTCCCGGCAATTGAGCGCCGCAATGCGGCCGTCTTTTGAGAATGGCCCGGGCGCAAAATGATTAAAAGCCAGCAGATACAAATGCTGCAGCTGCTGACTTTTAATAAATGGACGCTTACCTGTCCATGGTGCCTGCGATGTTGGCAGCCAAAGCCAAGAAATCGCTCGTCTCTCGGTGCCCCCACCGCCATCCTCGGTGAGGGAATCAGGAAGTGAAGCGTTGCGGCTTCACTGCCCGGTTCCCTACTAGGCATGCGCGAGTAGCGTGGCGCGTTCTCAGTGGTCCCCGCTGTCTCCTGGGACCTGTGTGTTTCCCAGCCTACTCCCGGAAGTGGGTGCAAATACCTGTATTATACAGGTATCTGCACCCCCTCCCCCCTGAAAGGTGCCAAATGTGACACTGAAGGGGGGAGGTTCACTTTTTGTGTGGACCTCTGCTTTAAGTCTATAGTTTTTTGTGGACCTCCGCTTTAAGAACTATAACTTGTACAATTTTGTCTCTTAAAAAACGCATTATTACCTCCCTGGAGGGTAGATTGTACATTAGGAAGTTATCAAGACAAGACAAGTTGTGCTTATATTGTTGCAAATGCAGTTTCAAATTTCCAGCCCCGTAAAAAGAATTTATCCTGCCCAATGTGGCCGGCATTGTTCTGGCACAGTCAGTCAACAAAAACTCAGGAGCTGGGAGACAAAGGAAAGTAACCATTGGACACTAACAACATATTTTACTGCACTCCTAATGGCCACCATCGAACAGAGGGAGGTGGGGGCCAATGTTACCCACTCCAGCCTCGGAAAGATTTGCCCCCTTAATGACCAGGCCATTTTTTGCGATACAGCACTGCGTCGTTTTATCTGACCATTGCTCCTCGGTTGTGCGACGTTGTACCCAAACAAAATTTACATCTTTTTTTCCCCCCCACAAATAGAGCTTTCTTTTGGTGGTATTTGATCACCTCTGTGGTTTTTACTTTCTGCTATAATACATACCGTATATACTCGAGTATAAGCCGACCCGAATATAAGCCAAGGCACCTAATTTTACCACAAAAAACTGGGAAAACGTATTGACTCGAGTATAAGCCTAGGGTGTCCATCTGCATGCCTCACTGTGCCTCACTTTGCCTCACTGTGCCCATGCCACACTGTGTCCATGACTAGACTTATGCCCCATACACACGATCATTTTTAATGTCATTTTTAAAACTGACGTTTTTCTCGTCATTTTTTTTCTTGTTTCCTCTCAAGCCTGTCTTGCGTACACACCATCATTTTAAAAAAATGTTCAAGAAAAGCGCCGTGACGTACACCACGTACGACGGCACTTTAAAGGGGAAGTTCCGTTCGAATGGCGCCACCCTTCATGTTAGTAAAGTTTGTTGAGAGACGATTCGCTCTTTTCAGTCTAGTGCTTTTCAGTCCGTTACAGCATGACGAATGTGCTATCTCCATTACGAATGCTAGTTTTACCAGAACTTGATTCTGAGCATGCACATTTTTTTTCACGTCGTTAAAGCATACACACTATCGTTTTTCACGTCGTTAAAAAAAACGACATGAAAAACGACGTGAAAAAAGAGAGCATGTTCGAAATTTTTAATGCCCGTTTTTCACGTCGTTAAAAATGCTCTGGAGCATACACACGATCATTTTTAATGGCCATTTTTTTTAATGGCATTTTTAACGGCATGAAAAATGATCGTGTGTATGGGGCATTACGTTTAACATGGGAGTATATGGAAGGGGTGCCCGGATTTGAAAAATCGTTGCTCCCCGGCCGTAGGTCCCCCAGACAGAAAACTTTGCACACTTGTAGAGGAGAACTGGGGCTACATGTGTGCCAAGTGTTGAGTCCAAGGGACCTACGGACGGCCAGTACTGGGTCCCCAAATTTACCGGAGAAATTACGGTTTAACATGGGAGTCAATGGAAGGGATGCCCGGATTTGAAAAATCGGTGCTCCCCGGCCGTAGGACCCCTGAACAAAAAACTTTGCACACTTGTAGAGGAAGAGTGGGGCTATATGTGTGCCAAGTTTGGGGTCCAGAGAACCTACGGCAGGTCGGTACCGGGTCCTCAAATTCCGGGAGATTAGGCGCAAATAGGCAACTCGAGTATAAGCCGAGGGGGACATTTTCAGCACAAAAAAATTGCTGAAAAACTAGGCTTATACTCGAGTATATACGGTATTCCAAAAAATAGACAGTAAAACCTTGGTTTGAGAGCGTTTTGCAAGACAAGCAAAATGTTTTAATACATTTTGCCTTGATATACAAGCGATGTCTTGATATAAGAGTAGCGTCATGTCACAACCGAGTATAAAAGAGAAGAGAGGAGCCTCCAAGTGTAGCAATATGGTTACATTTAATGAAGGTACAACATTTAGCAACTTATTGCTACACTTAGAGAAGCCTCTCTTCTCTTTTATACCCTGTAAAAAAAAATGCTTTGATATACAAGTGCTTTGGATTACAAGCATGTTTCTGGAACGAATTATGCTCGCAAACGAAGGTTTTACTGTATAAAAAAACCTACACACACACACACACACACACACAATTGCAATAGGTGCATATTGATTGAATTGCGCAAAAGTTATCGCGTCTACAAACTATTGGGTAGATTTAGGGACTTTATTTTTTTATTCTTTTTACTGGTAATGGCTGTGATCTGCGATTTTAAGCGGGACTGCGACATTGCGATGGACAAATCTGACCCCACTGACACTTATTGGGGACCAGTGACATTATTACATTGATCAGTGTTATAAAAATACACTGATCAATGTAAAAATGACACTGGCAGGGAAGAGGTTAACATTAGGGGGCAATCAAGGGGTTAAGAGTGTTCCCTGGGTGTGTTCTAACTGTAGGGGGATGGGCTACCAGGGACATGACAGAGATCGCTGTTCCCGATCACTGGGAGCAGAAGAAGATCTGACATGTCATCTGGCAGAACGGGGAATCACTTTGTTTACATGGGCAGTTCCACCGTTCTGCCTCTGTACACTGTGACCGTGGGTCGCCTATCTCCCATCCACCGACCGAAGTACACCTAAGGTGATTCATGCAGGAGAGCCAACCTGCCGCAGTATAATGACGGCAGCTGGTCGGCAAGCAGTTGCCACGAATGTTGCCGCACGGGGGGGCAACTTTACCAGCGACCGCTGCTGCAATGAACTTAAATGATCGATTAGAGCAATAAAGGAGCCAGTTTTACCACTACAGTTGGAGGCCACTTCCCTTGTGTGGTTATCATTCCTGAGGTATCTTCCTGACACTAAAAGAAATTCACTTTTCTAAGACCCCTTTCACACTGGGGCAGTTTGCAGGCGCTATTGCGCTAAAAATAGCGCCTGCAAACCGACCCTAAACAGCGGCTAAACAAGGGAAGGGAGTTACCGCTCCAGGTAAACACGTTCCAACAATCAGTGGTTTCTCAGGAAGCCGTGGGTGCTGGCAATGCACAGGACAGGCAAAAACAAAAATGAACAATATGGACAGCCGCACTTCAAAAAACCAAAATGGTTGCCTTTATTGTAAAAATGAATGGATGCACTACAAATCACAGCAAGAAAAGGGTTGGCCACTGACGCGTTTCGCACTGTAGTCTAGTGCTTATGAGTAAGCGCTAGACTACAGTGCGAAACGCGTCAGCTGCCATCCCTGTTCTTGCTGTGATTTGTAGTGCATCCATGAATTTTTACAATAAAGGCAACCATTCTGTTTTTTTGGAGTGCGGCTGTCCATATTGTTCATTTTTGTTTTTGCCTAAACAGCGGCTGCTGTTTCTCCAGTGTGAAAGCCCGAGGGCTTTCACACTGGAGCGGTGCGCTAGCAGGACCACTCCAAAAGTCCTGCTAGCAGCATCTTTGTTCACCGCTCCTTCCATTGAAAGCAATGGGAAACCGCGGCTATACCGCCGGCAATGCGCCTCTGCATTGCTGGCAGTAATAACCCTTTTTCGGCCGCTAGCGGGGGTTAAAACCGCACTGCTAGCGGCCGAATACCGCAGCAATACCGCCAGCGCACCTCCCGCCCCGGTGTGAAAGGGGCCTTAGTGTTAAAAGGCTTTCAAATGTTTTCAACATAAATCAAATAAATGCAGATGAACATTTTCAACTGCAATTATCTTTTATTCACATTCCAATAAAATCAAAGAGTCGGGGTGTTGAATGTACTTACTTGGTGAGGTTGGACACTTGATATGGAAAGCATTTCATATGGAAACACTGAATGGTTACACTGAAGACCTTTCTCTTCTTGTCGGGGAGAGTTTTATGGCATTTTTATTATTATTATTTTTTTTTACTAGTAATGGCGGCAATCAGTGATTAACACTTGCAGGGGTGACTAAAATGATCCGCTATAAAGTGTGAGCTGGAGTTTGCCTGTATTGCAGATTTAAATACAGAAAATAAATTAAACACTCCCTCCTCCCAGACTGACATTGGTGCTTTCTGCTGTGCCTCCTGTGCTTATTCATCCAGAGTTGTGTACCTAATCACAATGTTACATACTTATACAGTATAAGGGTGAAAGCACCTCTCTGCATTTACTGCGGCTGTATGGCGCGGGAATGTTTGTACTTGTGAGGCACTTTACGTACACTCACAGGTATGTCCATACTCGCGAGTGTACGTAAAGTGAGTGTCCGTAAAGTCGGGTATGCCTGTACATTTTTACTTTAAAAAAAATATTAAAAAAGACGCAAAACGCATCAAAAGACACAAAAAATGCATCAAAAGCACGTGTACAAAAAACGCAAAGTGTGCTGCAGAACCAGATCAATGGCAAACTGCATAAGTGTGAACCAGGCCTAAAGGAAAACGTTTTTTTTTTTGGACAGAGTGGAGGTGGATTAGAACCCCTGTCAGTTTTTATTGCCGTTAAAGCGGTGTTCCGGTGGAAATGTTACTTTTTAGATAAAAATACCCCTCTAATGCCGTGTACACACAACCGTTTTTCTCGTCGAGAAAAACAACATTTTTTCCTTTTGACGAGAAAAACGATCGTCTGTGGGCATTTTGTCGTTTTTCTCGACGAGAAAAATTAGAACATGGTCTAATTTTTCTCGTCGTTTTTCCCGACATTTTTTCCGCGGCAGTTTTCCCATAGGGAAACACTACCGCGGAGCCCACAGACGGTCGTTTTTCTCGACAAGAGAAAAAATGTCGTGAAAAACGACCGTGTGTGGGGAACAAGCTGTTCCCTCGTTTTTAATGTAATTATTCACGCCGTGAATAATGATCGTGTGTACGCGGCATAATACTCATGCTTAGTGTAGTCTAATAAAGGTATGCTGTAAACGAAGGCCGTTTAGTATTTGTGCAGCGTTGTTTTCTTACTTTGTGAAGTCTCAGCAGACCGCGACCATCTCCTGTGTGGGCATCTAAAGCCGTACTGTCCTTCCCGTATTCCGTGCATGCTGGCTACCCAGCATGCACCTGCAGATCCCGCGCATACGCAGTGCGGGCGCAAGCGAGTCTAATTGCTTGTAGGTCAGGTTTCTATAGCAACGGTGGCGTCGGAGGAAGTTGCTATGGAAACCTCTCCTCCTGGGATTGATGACACACATCTCCGGGGAGCCAATGCAAAGCCGCAAATGACGTGCAGCGCATCGGCCACAAAGGAGGAAGTGAAGAAAGAAATGCTGAAAAAAAAGGAAGTGATCACAAAAAAAAAATGCCAATTTGTTTTAAGGGTAGACATTAGTGCTGGGTGGTGAGGAGTGTAAAATGTGGGTGGAACTCCTCTTTATGGAGACTCATCCTCTCTATTAGTCCTGTTTATCATTATCATTGAAAGTAAACAAAATCCCACATTTTGGGTGGTCCCCAGAAAAGTAATCGAGAAGAAATCTTCCAATGGGGACACCAGTTCTGGGGTAGTAAACTGCAGTAAAAAAAACAAAACAAAAAAAACTTCCCCTGTAAGAGCCGGTTCACACCGGGGCGACTCGTCGGGCGACTCAGCCGCCTGACAAGTCACGTCCCGTTCTTTACAATGGAACCGTTCTAATGGGAGGGACTCAAGTCGCTCCGACTTAGAAAAAGGTTCCTGTACTACTTTGGGACGACTTCAGGGCGACTTCTATGGACTTCAATACAGAAGTAATTTTGTAAGTCGCCTCTGAAGTCGTCTTCAGATCGCCTTGCCGAGTCGCACAACAAGTGTGAACCGGCACTTAGGCAATGTCATAATGTGCTAGTATGTATCGCATACTAGCACATTAATAGAGACTTACCTTAAAACGAAGCCCTCCAGCATCACACTTTCACTGCTGACAGGACTTCCATCTTCACCCGGTCTTTCTTCCAGGTTCGTGACCTCCGGCTACATGAGTGGCCAGGGGCGCTATGACGTCACGCCCACGCAATGCGCATTTACGGCATGGGCTCTGACGGTCTGGCACTGTATGATTCCTCTCACATCCTGTTTGGCTATGGGACAGGAAGTGAGGGAAAATCTCCAAAATGGGACACAGATGGTGAATAAATAAATAAATCTGGCAGGGGTTATAACCCTCTCTTTCTCTATCCAAAAATAAAAAAAGTTTTCCCTATACTTCCATTTTTAACCGCTTGCTTCCCGCAGGATGACTATAAACGTCCTCTCTTTGAAGAGGAATACAGTTGTTATGGTAGCAGCTAGCTACCATAACCCCGGTATCCTCTTCAAGAGCCGGTGGTTTTCTTTCAGATAAAAGTGTTCTCTGCGGCAGAATCGCGGAAAGATCACTTTTATCGGCGGCGAGAGAGGGGCCCCCCTCCCGCCGCACTCTGGTGCCCTCCGCCGCTTACTATGGCCGTCGGTAACGGCGGAGGTGATCCGGACCTGTCCCTAGCATGACATGGAGACGAGTGAGGGGAAGATGGCCCCCAACTGTCTCCAAATCATTGATGGGGCGGAAGCAACGTCAAAACGTCACTTCCGCCCCATAGCTCTTAACCACTTAAGGACCGCCTCCAGTAGATATACGTCGGCAGAATGGCTCGTACAGGCACATCAACGTACCTGTATGTCCCCTTTAACTGCCTGACATGAGGGTCGCGCACACGCCGCCATGCTCGCGACCCTGCTGCCTTCCCCGTGAGTCGGACCGCAGGTCCCGCGGACTCGATCGCCGCAGGGATCCCCGCGATCGTCTCACGGAGGCATAGAGCAGGGAGATGCTTGTGTAAACAAGCATCTCCCTGCTCTGCCTAGTGACAATGACACGGATCTCGGCTCCGTGTACTCGGAGCCGAGATCAGTGTCATGTGACACAGAGGCCAACCCCCCCCCTCAGTTAGAAACACTCATCATCACCCTATTAGCGCCACCTAGTGGTTAACCCCTTCACTGCCAGTGTCATTTTCACAGTAACCAGTGCATTTTTATAGCACTGATTGCTGTAAAAATGACAATGGTCCCAAAAATGTGTCAAAAGTGTCCGATTTGTCCGCCATAATGTCGCAGTCACGAAAAAAATCACTGATCGCCGCCATTACTAGTAAAAAAATAATAATAATAAAAATGCCATAAAACTATCCCCTATTTGTAAACGCTATAACTTTTGCGCAAACCAATCAATAAACGGCGTTTGCGATTTTTTTTACCAAAAATATGTAGAAGAATTTGTATCGGTCTAAACTGAGGAAAAACATTTTTTTATATATATTTTTGGGGGATATTTATTATAGCAAAAAGTAAAAAATATTGCATTTTTTTCAAAATTGTCGCTCTATTTTTGTTTATAGCGCAAAAAATTTTGTTTGAGAGCCACGTTGCATGACCACGCAATTGTCAGTTAAAGCGATGCAGTGACTAATCGCAAAAAGGGGCATGGTCTTAAAGCTGCATATTGGTCCGGGGCTTAAGTGGTTAAAGCGACACTTTTCAAATTTTTTTTTTCAAATGACAAATTTTTTTTTTTTTTTTTTTATTGCATTTTAGTGTGAATATGAGATCTGAGGTCTTTTGGACCCCAGATCTCATATTTAAGAGGACCTGTCATGCTTTTTTCTATTACAAGGAATGTTTACATTCCTTGTAATAGGAATAAAAGTCACACTTTTTTTTTTTTTTAAAGAACAGTGAAAAAAAGAAATAAAAGGTAAAATATATAAGAAAAATAAAAAATTAAATGTGCCCCGTCCCGCCGAGCTCGCGTGCAGAAGCGAACGCATACGTGAGTAGCGCCCTCATATGAAAACGGTGTTCAAACCACACATGTGAGGCATCGCCGCGATCGGTAGAGTGAGAGCAATAATTCTAGCCCTAGACCTCCTCTGTAACTCAAAACGTCGACCTATGGAGATTTTAAAGGGTAAAAGTTTGTCGCCATTCCACGAGCGGGCGCAATTTTGAAGCGTGACATGTTGGGTATCAATTTACTTGGCGTAACATTATCTTTTACATTATAAAAAAAAAATTGGGCTAACTTTTTCTGTTGTCTTATTTTATTTTTTAAAAGTGCGCTTGTAAGACCGCTGCGCAAATACGGTGTAACAGAAAGTATTGCAACAACCGCCATTTTCTTCTCTAGGGTGTTAGAAAAAAAAATTAAAATATATATACATACACACATACACATAATGTTTGGGGGTTCTAAGTAATTTTCTAGCAACAAAAAAACAGTTTTTAACGTGTAAACACCAAATCTCAGAAATAGGCTCGGTAATGTAGTGGTTAAATAGGGTTGCGCCAATACCACTTTAAGACGGAGTACAAGTACTGATAATTTATCAAATACTCGCCAATACCGATTACCGATACTTTTTTTATGTCATGTGACAGTGACACTAATATGCAGTACCAACCAATCAGAGGGTGCAGCCTGCTGATTGGTCGCCGGCACCCGACGATCTTCTCCGGACATTACCAAAGAGAGTCCGATGTAATCTCTTCTGACAGCAGCAATGTGCAGTTTGTTTCTCCCCGCAAAGCAGGAAGTAGAAAACAGCACAGAGCACACACAGTAACACACGTTGGTCACACATTAAACCCTTTGATCGCCCCAAGATGGTAAACACTTCCCTGCCAGTGTCATTAGTACAGTGACAGTGCATATTTTTTAGCACTGATCACTGTATTGGTGTCACTGATTCCCAAAAATTTGATAAAAGTTTGTAAGGTGTCCAATTTTTCTGCTGCAATGTCGCAGTCCCGCTATAAGTCACTGATCACCGCCTTTACTAGTTTAAAAAAAAATACATAAATTTATCCCATAGTCTATAAAACACAATAACTTTTGTGAAAACCAATCAATATTTGCTTATTGGGATTTTTTACCAAAAATATGTAGCAGAATACATATTGGCCTAAACTGATAATGAAATGGGATTTTTTACATTTTTTATTGGATGTGCGTAAGGCTCGGTTCACACCCTGCGAATCCACTGCGGGTTTCCGCATCGCACCCGACTGGCACGGCAGTTCACACCGCCATATGCGAACTGTTGGGAGTGTCAATACATTGTTAATGACACCCCCATTTCAGCTCGCACATCGCACTGCGAACTGACAGTTCGGACATGAATCGGATCTCATATGTGTGAACACTCATGCGATCCGATTCTGGTGCGGACCAAAAAAAGGGTTCTGTGTGAGCTTAGTCCAAATGCAATGCAATTTCAACCATACAATCTGTATGGGTGAAATCGCACAGACATCGCATGTGATTTGCACTGCGGTGCGAATCACATGCAATCTCGCACAGCGCACCAGTGTGAACCGGCCCTTATAGCACAAAGCAAAAAATATTTATTTTTTCAAAAATTATCTTTTTTGTTTCTAGCGCAAAAAAAAAACAAAAAACGCAGAGGTGATCAAATACCACTAAAAGAAAGCTCTATTTGTGGGGGGGGGGGGGAGGCCATACATTTTATTTGGGTACAGACTCGAGTCGCACGACCGCGCAATTGTTAGTTAAAATAAAGCAGTGCCATATCACAAAAAATGGCCTGGTCATGAAGGGGGGTAAATCTTCCTAAAGTGATTAATGTCAGAAATAATAAAAAAAAATTAAAAAAAAAGTACTGTAAGTCACACCACATACAGTCCAGTGCGTTTCTCCCCAAACACATTGGGAAGTAGGTTATATGGTTTCCAATGACATTGGTCACACCAGTGCAGTGCACCGGGCCTTTCCAGTTCCAGAAAAAAATGCTGCATTTTTTCTGCACTAGAAGGCAATAAAACGCATAAAAAAGCGCACTGGAATGCATCAAAAATGCACTGGACCCCAATACAGTGAAAAAAGCATCTGGAAACGCATCAAACACACACCGGAACGCGCCAAAAACGCATTAAACTCATGCATGGAAAATGTCTCCGGAAGGTCTTTTTGCGGTGTGAAGCTGCCCTAAGTGTTCCTGACATCTCACATGTCACCGTTATTTCCCACTTCCATTGTCTTCTCCATTGGAATATAACATGAAATGTACCTGAAGAGTAGATAAAGGAACTCGGGACGCACACAAATATTTCGGCCCGCTCTGATCTGATCGTTTTTCAGGCAGATCTGAGCGGGCCTCCCATTGACTCTTATGGGGAGACGGATGTCAGCAGAGATGTGTCCCCCGACACCCGCCTGCCATCCCATCCGCTAAAAACAGACGTATGGCGATACGTTCAGCCAGCCGTCTGATTGGATGTCATCTATTGTAATCATTAGATGTGGTGACTGTATTCGTTTTCTTTTTTAAGGCTTTTCCCCTTGGTAATCTGGCCAGTAACACACCTCCTGTACTAGAGTTCCCCCACTCTGGATAAAGGAGCACAGGGGGCACACCTTAGGACAGCAGCATTGTTGGTCTGGGGGGGGGGGGTATAAGATGTACTAGCAGATTTAGATACACTACCAAATTAAAGCCAATCTCCAGGTCACACTTTAGACTCACAAGCAGTTAGAGAAACAGATATTTTGGGATAAAGGTTTTACATGAATAAAGAGGTGAGAGCTGATCACTGCAATCACCTATCAGTGGCAAATGGTTTGTCCCAACCCTCTAACTGCTACATCTGCATGACAGCTTGTTCTGCTGATAAAAAAAAACAGTCTTCTCCCAGGAGGATCACATGGAGGGGATAGAAATGTCAGCGGAACCCACAAAATTTCACACCGACAATTCAAATGTCACCAAAAGAAACACAGGAAATACTTATTGGGAATTGGTACCGATCCGATTCAGGGGTAGCTGAATGGGCAGATCAGTGAATGGGGGGGGTTGATGGGGGGGCAGATGAGTGAATGGGGGAGGTGACGGGGGGCAGATGAGTGAATGGGGGAGGTGACGGGGGGTAGATGAGTGAATGGGGGAGGTGACGGGGGGGCAGATGAGTGAATGGGGGAGGTGATGGGGGGGAGATGAGTGAATGGGGTAGGTGATGGGGGGCAGATGAGTGAATGGGGTAAGTGATGGGGGGCAGATGAGTGAATCGGGTAGGTGATGGGGGGCAGATGAGTGAATGGGGGAGGTGATAGGGGGGCAGATGAGTGAATGGGGGGTGATGGGGGGCAGATGAGTGAATGGGGGGAAGATGAGTGAATGGGGGAGGTGATGGGGGGGCAGATGAGTGAATAGGGGAGGTGATGGGGGGGGCAGATGAGTGAATAGGGGAGGTGATGTGGGGGCAGATGAGTGAATAGGGGGCTTATGAGGGCAGATGAGTGAATGGGGGGGGCTGATGAGTGAATGGGGGGGTGATGGGGGGCAAATGAGTGAATGGGGGGGTTATGAGGGGGCAAATTAGTGAATGGGGGGTTATGGGGGGGCAGATGAGTGAACAGAGGGGTGATGCAGCAGATGAGTGAATGGAGGGTGATGGGGGGGGAGATGAGTGAACAGAGGGGTGATGGGGGGGAAGATGAGTGAACAGAGGGGTGATGGGGGGCAGATGAGTGAACAGAGGGGTGATGGGTGGGCAGATGAGTGAACAGAGGGGTGATGGGGGGCAGATGAATGAACAGAGGGGTGATGGGGGGGCAGATGAGTGAACAGAGGGGTGATGGGGGGGCAGATGAGTGAACGGAGGGGTGATGGGGGGGCAGATGAGTGAATAGGGGTGGTGGGGGGGCAGATGAGTGAATGGGGGGATGATGGGGGGCAGATGAGTGAATTGGGGAGGTGATGGGGGGAGATGAGTGAATGGGGGAGCTGATGAGTGAATGGGGGAGGTGATGGGGGGAGATGAGTGAATGGGGGGGCTGGTGAGCGAATTGGGAGGTGATGGGAGGGAGATTAGTGAATAGGGGGGGGCGATGAGTGAATAGGGGAGGTGATGGGGGGAGATGAGTGAATGGGGGGGCTGGTGAGCGAATTGGGAGGTGATGGGAGGGAGATTAGTGAATAGGGGGGGCCGATGAGTGAATAGGGGAGGTGATGGGGGGAGATAAGTGAACGGGGGGAGGGTGATGGGGGGGCAAATGAGTGAATGGGGGGCAGGTGAGTGAATGGGGGGCAGGTGAGTGAATGGGGGGCAGGTGAGTGAATGGGGGGGCAGGTGAGTGAATGGGGGGGGGGCAGATGAGTGAATGGGGGGGCAGATGAGTGAACGTAGGGGTGATGGGGGGCAGATGAGTGAATGGGGGGTGATGGGGGGCAGATGAGTGAATGGGGGGGTGATGGGGGGGCAGATGAGTGAATGGGGGTGATGGTGAGGTAGATTAGTGAACACGGAGGGGGTGATGGGGGGAAGATAAGTGAACACTGGGGGGGGGAGTGATTGGTGAACACGGAGGGTGTTGGAGTGTGATTGGGGGTCTCCGGGTCTCCAGCTCTGTCCCCCCCCCCGGACTTTCCTCCTCACCATTCCCGCGGCCTCCCCCCGGCTCTCCTTCTCACCTGCACAGCTCTGCTCCCCCAGGCCGCCATTTCTGCCCCCCCGGGAACGTTCCTCTCAGCTCTCCCCTCAGTAACAGTCTCTCCTCAGCCTTCATAGGACTTCCATTACTAAAGATGGCCAACGGGTGATGAGGAAACCATAGAATCACAGCATTCAGCTGATCGGGATAGGAGACCTCTATGGCGGGGATCAGTATTACAGCCGGAGAAGACAGAGATTGCCATCTTGTGGCCAAATTCAAGAATAACCATTAAAATCACCCAATACTGTTGAATTATAAGTAAAATCAATAAAATGATATAAAATTGATATGGGTTTGTGTTATATGACATAGTTGGTGTGAGGCGTATCAGGTTGTTTACTTCAGTATGAGGCGCTGTGATTGGTCACAGGTTGCTGTTTACTTCAGTCTGAGGATCTCTCAGGTCACTTCTCCTTAGTGAGTTGACGGAGTGACATTCAGAGAGATATCTCCTGCATTTCACTGTGATTTTCAGCGACTGACGGGGAATAACCACGATTTTGTATCATTTTTATTGATATTTATTGCTATTACTAACCCTTATTATAATATTATTATTAATATTATAATTTTTTAGGCTTTTTCAGGTATACAGACATCCAACAACAGGATGCCTCGTCCTTCACATCCCAGATCCCGGCGAAGGAGCGCATGTCAGGACGGCGACGAGTCACCAATCGCCCACCGGACGCGATCCAGAGCCCCACGTCTGCGGAGACAAGAGGAGGACCCACCCAGGAGCCGGAGCCGGAGCCAAGAGACCGCGACCGGGCGGCTGAACATCTCCGAGCACCGCCGCCGGCCATGGAGCCGCGTGGCGAGGAGCAGGTGACCTGTGCGATTTGTTTTGCAGGGTTTGAAGATGGAGAAGACACGGCCATTCTGACCTGCGCTCACAAATTCCACATGGGCTGCATCCAGGGCTGGATCGAGGTAAGTGCAACCTGTCCAATGTGCCGGGTTGCTATTCACATCCCCCGACAGGACCAGGAAATCCACTTTGACAACGACGAGCAGATGGACGACAGGTATGAAATTCAGGTTGATGAAAATGGTATGGTGTGGTTCGTACTTTGAAACAATGATAACCTACAGGGATGGGCCCGGTGCTCGATTCGAACCCACGTTCGAATCGAGCACCGGGCGTTCGCTCGCTCGGCGAGCCCAGAACTATTTGGGCCGTTCGCATCACATTCGTGTGATGCGAGCGGCCCCGCAATGCATTGCGGCCGGCGCAGTGCATTGCTGGCTGATGATTGGCCAAGCATGCACTGTGACCCCGCATGCTTGGCCAATCACAGCGCCCGAAACTCGGAGAGCAATAATTGGCTACAGGCAGGACGCCTGTAGCCAATTACAGCTCAGGGGCTTTAGTACACGCCCCACCATTTAAAAGGCCGCCACGCCGTCGGCCCCGGTCACATGAGTTCCGGCTTTAGGAGAGATCAGTCTGCTGATTCTGTCTTTGCTTGATACTGAAAGATTTGCTCTTCTTTGCTAAACCATTGGCTATTTCTTTGCTAAACCATTGCTACCTAAGTCATTGATCGTTCATTGCTGCTGATTGCACAGTTAGTGTGTTATTAGCTGCTGCTGGGGATTAGTCTGGTGCGTGCTTACTGTTAGTACAGTATTGCAGTAGTACCAACCGCAGTGCTGTTAGCACAGCATTGCACCCCAACAGCACCCATATGACTTCTAGTGTGTTAGTGGCAGCAAACAGAGCTCCTATATTTTCTTCTCAGCAGCACCCATAGGACTTCTAGTGTGTTAGTGGCTTCACACAGAGCTCCTATATTTTCATCTCAGAAGCACCCATAGGACTTCTAGTGTGTTAGTGGCAGCAAACAGAGCTCCTATATTTTCTTCTCAGCAGCACCCATAGGACTTCTAGTGTGTTAGTGGCAGCAAACAGAGCTCCTATATTTTCATCTCAGAAGCACCCATAGGACTTCTAGTGTGTTAGTGGCATCACACAGAGCTCCTATATTTTCATCTCAGAAGCACCCATAGGACTTCTAGTGTGTTAGTGGCAGCAAACAGAGCTCCTATATTTTCATCTCAGAAGCACCAATAGGACTTCTAGTGTGTTAGTGGCATCACACAGAGCTCCTATATTTTCATCTCAGAAGCACCCATAGGACTTCTAGTGTGTTAGTGGCAGCAAACAGAGCTCCTATATTTTCATCTCAGAAGCACCAATAGGACTTCTAGTGTGTTAGTGGCATCACACAGAGCTCCTATATTTTCTTCTCAGCAGCACCCATAGGACTTCTAGTGTGTTAGTGGCATCACACAGAGCTCCTATATTTTCATCTCAGAAGCACCCATAGGACTTCTAGTGTGTTAGTGGCATCACACAGAGCTCCTATATTTTCTTCTCAGCAGCACCCATAGGACTTCTAGTGTGTTAGTGGCAGCAAACAGAGCTCCTATTTCTTTTTCGTACATCACGGGACACAGAGCGACTTAGTCATTACTAATGGGTTATATAGATTACCTTCAGGTGCTGGCACTGGCCACTTCCAAACCGGAAGTACCCTCCCCTATATAAGCCCCTCCCATCCGGGAGCACCTCAGTTTTTTGCCAGTGTCTAAGGTGTTGGCCAAAGAGTAACATGTGTTTTCACTGGGCTTGCATACAGGTTCTTTTGGGCCTTAGTAAGCTGTTCCGGATCCCACCAAAAAAGCTTCATAGCTAAACGGTCGGTACCCGGGCCTTGCAGCAGAAGAGCAAGGTTTTGCCTGTAATGCCTCTCTTAGGAGGGCTGGACCCTGGGATCCAGAGCTCTGGTCATACCCACGACCAAGATGTTGTCTGTGCAGGGTGCTATACAGGTCCAGGGGAGTGGAATCCTTGGGAACCCGGTCCCTGAAGGTTTAATTACAATGCCTGCCGTGATAGGTGAAGTTTGGGCTTCTGTGGACCAAACAAAGTCCTGCGGCGGGGATCAGGTAAGTGGGGGCCCCCAGGAACTTGGTTCTATTGGGGGACCCCCAAGCCTAATTTGTCTTTCTGTCTGTTACCTAACGGTATTCCCGCTAATATCTGTGTATGCCTGTAACTACTGAAAATGTAAAATTTTAATAGTAGTCAAGGAAAAAAAAAAAAAAAAGGACCGCGGTACCTGTGTTAAACCACTAGAGGCCGCTGTGGTCCATTTTTCTTGTCATGTGGATCTTTGGTTTTCTCAAGTCAAAAGATCCAGGCAGTTGGTAAGTTTCTCTGTGGGAATCCACTTCCTCTGCCCTGTTGCTGCGCTCATCCACCGCACAGGCCCTCCGGCAAAAAGGGCCCTGGCTCCTAGTCCCTGTTTGATTTTCGAAAAGGGCGCCAATGGCGCGCGGGCGCGTGCACGCGCCTCCTATGAAAAAAAAGGGACGGGGCGGGTGGATGACGCTCGATGCGCGCCACGGCGCTTCTGCGCATGTGCAGGCGTCCCAGCTTGTATAAAGACACAGTACAAGTGTCAGCTGGATGCAAACAGAGCTAGCAACAAACAGTGGCACACAGAGGCGGTTGATGCAGGCATCCCCATAGAAAGGCACTTTAGTGGACACCAGCTGGTATATAGCAGCAACTGTGTTAGACTATTACCAGCAAAATTGGTGTATGACGACGGGAATACCTCAGCTTTGTGCTTATAGGATATGTCGTCCAGACGCTCTGGAAATAGATCTTCCAAGAAGCGAAAGGGGTCTCCGTCGGGCTCTGAGGATTTTGGGCATGCTGTACTGCGCCAATCTCCCCTGAAATTTCAGAGGTCAGTAGCCGTAGGAACTCCGCAGGAGTACCTGGTACTGCGGCTGTCCCCAGTCCACCTGCTCCTGTATATATAACAGAGGAGGTTTTATCCTCAACTCTGGGAGGATTGGAAGAGAGATTAACAGCATTGATCGCTGCTTCCCTGTCACAGGAAAAGCACGTCCGATCTCCGTCTCCTCCTGCAGAGTGCCTGTTAGTGGAGGAACAGTCCCAGAGATCGACCTACCTGAAGGGGATCAGGTGAGGTTGATAAAGTTATAGAGGAATCAACAGTGGAAGAACCTTTCTCAGCATCTCAGGCTGAAAGATTATGGGTTCAGTCTCTGACTAACATGGTCCGAGCAGCATTTTAAACGCCTCTGGCGGAACCATCAACCACTACTGTCTCCTCGCTGGGGTCGCTGAAAGCTCTCCAGACTGTCTGTTCCTTCCCAATCCACCCTTTATTGGAAGGGTTTATTTACCAGGATTGGGAGCATCCTGTAAAATATTTACTCCCCCCAAGAGATTTCCAGTGATCTATCCCATGGAGGATAAGTTCATTAAAAAAAAAAAAAAAAAATGGAGGGTCCCTACAGTGGACACAGCCATCTCTTGTGTAAATAAATCACTGACATGTCCAGTAGATAATGTTCCAATGTTCAAGGACCCAATAGATAAAAAATTGGAGTCTTTACTAAAATCTGCTTTCTCTACAGCAAGCATGGTGACACAACCTGCAGTAGCAGCGATTGGAGTCTGCCAAGCAATGAAAGATCAGTTGAAACAAGTCTTAAGGGACTTACCAGATCAGCAGGCTCTTGCCCTAGCTGACCTACCTAGAGCCTTGTGTTGCGGTGGACGCCATAAAGGATACAATCCAACAGGCATCCCGCTTTACGCTGTCTGTAGACATATGCGTAGGCTTCTATGGCTCAAAAAACTGGTCTGCTGAAGCTCCCTGTAAGAAATTGCTGATTAGCTTCCCATTTCATGGAGAACGCTTATCTGGAGATGATCTGGACAAATATATCCAGAAAACTTCTGCCGGTAAAAGTACACTCTTGCCGGTTAAGAACAAGGGTAGAAGTCCTTCTTTTAAGAGGCCTACTTCTCCAGTCCCTGGCACATCGGCTGTGAAACAGTTCCGACGGCCTCCGCGGTCAAATCCAGGGGGCAGAAATCAGGGACAATCACAGGGTAACAAGAAACCCTGTGTCAAGAGAGGTACAAAACCTCCCCCTAAGTCATGAAGGGTTGCCCCCACTCAATCGGGTGAGGGGAAGACTTCAGTTGTTCACAGAGACCTGGCGGGACACCATCAGAGATGGCTGATCTCCGCAGTAAGTCTGGGATACAGGCTGGAGTTAAAAGACATTCCTCCTGCCCATTTTATAAGGTCAAACGTGCCAAGCGATCCCCAGAAGAGTGGATCCCTCCTTCTGGCACTAGAGCAACTATTGCCCCAAGGGTAATCATGAAGGTTCCCTTGGAAGAAAACGGGTTCGGGTTTTACTCGAACCTTGTCACAGTCCCCAAACCAAATGGGGACATGAGGCCCATATTAAATATAAAAGGGCTAAACAAGTTCCTACATATCAGGACTTTTTCGGATGGAGTCGATCCGATCGGTGGCCACCGCCCTACAAGGGCAGGAATGGTTAGCCTCGATCGACATAAGGGATGCTTATTTGCATATTCCCATCTGTCCGGCCCACCAGAAATTTCTACGCCTTGCAGTAGAAGGGCGCCATTTTCAGTTCAGAGCCTTACCTTTCGGTCTGGCCACAGCACCACGAGTGTTCACAAAAATCCTGGCCCTACGATTGGCCAAACTAGGAACACAAGGTGTAACGATAATGGCATATCTAGACGACTTGTTGCTGATAGACCACTCAGTGAAAAAAACTAGAAGTGGTCGTTCACAAGATAATCAAGTATCTGGAATCTCACGGTTGCATTATCAACCGAGACAAGTCAGCCCTAAAACCAGTCAAAAGCCTGGAATACTTGGGGGCTAAGACTGGATTCAAATCAGAGAAAGATTTTCTTACCTCCGGAGAAGGTGTCGTCTTTGAAAGATTTGACCCACTTAGTGGGTACAAAAAAGAAAAACCATCCATACGCCTGTGTATAAGGCTGCTGGGAAAAATGGTGGCTTCATTCGAAGCAGTACCCTACGGTCAATTCCATTCAAGGAACTTGCAGAGGGCCATACTGTCAGCCTGGAACAAAAAAGTTCAGGCTTTAGACTTACCAATGTCCCTGTCCCCTTCCGTTCGCAAGAGCCTCCATTGGTAGTTGGTACCAGAATCTGGAAAAAGGGAAACCCTTTAGTCCGGTTTCTTGGAAGGTGGTCACTACAGATGCCAGCCTCATAGGCTGGGGGGCAGTACTGGAGCAATGGTCTCTCCAGGGCAAGTGGTCAGAAGCAGAGAAGGCCCTGCCCACCAATCTCTTAGAGATACGAGCAGCCCGGTATGCCCTAGTAGCATGGACATCCAAACTCCAAGGGTCGTGCAGCCCAGAGGGAAGCGAATTGCATCCTGGAATGGGCAGAAAGGTATGTCACAGCCATATCCGCGGTTTTCATCCCAGGAGTGGAAAATTGGAGAGCGGACTTTTTAAGTCGCCAGCAATTATGCCCGGGGAATGGTCTCTTCACCCCGAGGTTTTACAGGCAATATGCCAGCGGTGGGGAACACCGGATGTAGATCTGCTAGCATCCAGATTCAACGCAAAGGTGGACAGATTTGTGTCTCGCACAAAGGATCCCCTAGCTTGCGGTTCGGATGCCCTAGTGTTCCCTTGGGATCAGTTCAAGCTGATATATGCATTCCCACCGCGATTAATCCGCAGAATCAGGGTAGAAAAGAAACCAGTGATTCTGGTGGCTCCAGCCTGGCCCCGAAGGGCATGGTACGCGGAGATTGTAAAAATGTCAGTGGGAAGTCCTTGGACCCTCCCACATCGTCCGGACCTGCTTTCGCAAGGACCGATATACTACCCTTCCTTACCAGCCCTAGGTTTGACGGCCTGGCTATTGAAGCCCACATTCTAAAAAAGAGAGGGCTCTCTAATCCTGTGGTATCTACCATGATCAATGCCAGGAAGCCGGTATCCAGGCAGATCTATTATAGGATCTAGAAGGCGTACATCACGTGGTGTGAGGCCAGGAAATGGCATCCACGTAAGTACGTAATAGGTAGGATTCTGGACTTCCTACAGTGGGCTGTACATAGGAAGCTTGCCTTGAGTACTATCAAGGGTCAGACGGCCTTGTCAATATTTTTTTCAAAGGCCCTTGGCTTTGCATTCATTAGTCAAAGCTTTCATACAAGGAGTGATGCGTATTAGCTCTCCGGTTAGTATTCCCATATGTCCATGGGACTTAAACCTGGTTCTGTCGGTTCTACAGAAACAACCATTTGAACCATTGCGGCACATTTCCTTGGTTCTTTTCACCAGGAAATTGATTTTCTTAGTAGCCATTTGTTCGGCTAAAAGAGTATCGGAATTAGCCGCCTTGTCCTGTAAGGAGCCATATCTGGTTATCCATAAGGACAGAGTAGTATTACGTCCTCATCCAGCCTTCTTCCTAAGGTGGTATTGAGGTTCCATTTGAACCAAGATGTGGTTCTTCCTTCCTTTTTCCCCAAACCTATTTCGGTAGAGGAAAAGTTATTGCATTCTTTGGATGTAGTAAGAGCAGTTAAAGCTTATCTTAAAGCCACTGCTCAGATTCGTAGAACGGATACTTTGTTTGTTCTGCCGGAAGGCCCCAGAAAGGGTCAGGCAGCATCAAAAATCTACTTTAGCCAAGTGGATTCGACAGGTCATAATACAAGCCTATGGCTTGAAAAGGAGACCGCCTCCGTTCAAAGTTAGGGCGCACTCCACAAGAGCAGTTGGAACTTCATGGGCAGTGCATCACCAAGCCTCCCTGGCTCAAGTCTGTAAGGCCGCAACATGGTCCTTAGTACACACGTTTACTAGATTCTACCAGGTAGACGTCAGAAGTCAGGAGGATGTCGCCTTTGGGCGCAGTGTGTTTGCAGGCCGCAAAAGAGCCTCATGCCTGATGGCGCCCAGCTCATGTATCCCTCCCCTCATTTGGCATTGCTTTGGGACGTCCCATTAGTAATGACTAAGTCGCTCTGTGTCCCGTGATGTACGAAAAAGAAAAAGGGATTTTTATAACAGCTTACCTGTAAAATCCTTTTCTTGGAGTACATCACGGGACACAGAGCTCCCACCCCTCTTTTTGGGACACTTATTGCTTTGCTACAAAACTGAGGTGCTCCCGGATGGGAGGGGCTTATATAGGGGAGGGTACTTCCGGTTTGGAAGTGGCCAGTGCCAGCACCTGAAGGTAATCTATATAACCCATTAGTAATGACTAAGTCGCTCTGTGTCCCGTGATGTACTCCAAGAAAAGGATTTTACAGGTAAGCTGTTATAAAAATCCCTTTATTTTCTTCTCAGCAGCACCCATAGGACTTCTAGTGTGTTAGTGGCATCACACAGAGCTCCTATATTTTCATCTCAGAAGCACCCATAGGACTTCTAGTGTGTTAGTGGCATCACACAGAGCTCCTATATTTTCTTCTCAGCAGCACCCATAGGACTTCTAGTGTGTTAGTGGCATTACACAGAGCTCCTATATTTTCTTCTCAGAAGCACCCATAGGACTTCTAGTGTGTTAGTGGCATCACACAGAGCTCCTATATTTTCTTCTCAGCAGCACCCATAGGACTTCTAGTGTGTTAGTGGCATCACACAGAGCTCCTATATTTTCATCTCAGAAGCACCAATAGGACTTCTAGTGTGTTAGTGGCATCACACAGAGCTCCTATATTTTCTTCTCAGCAGCACCCATAGGACTTCTAGTGTGTTAGTGGCATCACACAGAGCTCCTATATTTTCATCTCAGAAGCACCAATAGGACTTCTAGTGTGTTAGTGGCATCACACAGAGCTCCTATATTTTCTTCTCAGCAGCACCCATAGGACTTCTAGTGTGTTAGTGGCAGCAAACAGAGCTCCTATATTTTCTTGTCAGCAGCACACATAGTACCTATAGTGTGTTAGTGTCAGCACCCATAGGACCTACAGTGTGTTGTGAGCACACATAGGAGCTCTATTTTTTATACTATATACACTACCGACTACAATGGCTGGAAGACCACCAAGGAGAGGCAGAGCGTGCCGAGGCAAGAACACAGGGCAGGCAGGCTCTGTTTCTAGAGACAACAGTGCTGGCCGTGGACGTGGTCGTGCATCGTCATCAGCACGTGGCCATGGGACACGCTTGTCTTTGTTTTCGGCAGCTGGACATGTGGAGCCGCATCATGCCGAAGGCTTGGTAGAATGGATGACCAAGCCCTCCTCATCCTCCTCATCCTCTCTCACCCAGGCTCAGGGTACTGGCAGAGCAGCTGCCAACGCGTACTCAATGGCATCATCAGCCACCCCTTCCCTAGACCCACCATGTCCTCCTGAGGAGTCCCCCGAACTGTTTGAGCACAGTGTTGGGTACATGCTCCAGGAGGATGCCCAACGATTCGAAGGCTCGGATGATGATACCCAGCTTGAGGAAGTCAGTAGTGTGCGCGCAGAGAGAGGGGATGCTGAAGGACAGCAATCTGGCAGTACTGCTCCACCAGCTGCAGCTTACTGCCAGGTTTGCTCTAGTGGTGAAGAGGGAGGGGATGATGAGGTCACTGACTCCACGTGGGTGCCTGAAGGGAGAGAGGAGGAGGAGGAGGAGGAGGAGGAGGAGGATGCGGCGTCACATGTCCAACGAGGCAGGATGCCCCCTGGAGGCCAGCTAGAGGCCAGCACAGCAACTGTACCACACCGCAGAGCTCCGCCTGTGCAGGGCGCTGCCTCTGCACGTTATCACAAAAGTTCTTTGGTGTGGGCCTTTTTTGAGACGAGTGCATCAGATCGCACCACTGCTATTTGCAATATTTGTCTCAAGCGTATCTCGCGTGGCCAAAACATCAGCCGCTTGGGCACCACAAGCATGAGCAGACATATGTCGACCTGCCATGCAGCTCGTTGGCAAGCACACATAAAAGACCCACACCAAAGAACAAAGCGGACCTCTCCTTGCTCCTCATCAGCTGGGATCTCCATCCCCACTATATCTTCAGTCCTCTCTGAAAGCTGCTCTGAGAGGACTGAAGGTGTAGAATTAGGTGTGTCACAACCAAGTACTTGCAGTACACCGACGTCCGATTGTAGCAGGCAAATTTCCCTGCCCCAGCTGCTGGACCGTCGAAAGAAGTATACTCCCAGCCATCCACATGCCCAGCGGTTGAATGCTAGCTTGGCTAAATTGCTAGCACTTCAACTGCTGCCTTTTCAGTTGGTAGACTCGGCCCCCTTCCGTGAGTTTGTTCAATGTGCGGTTCCTCAGTGGCAGGTTCCCAAACGCCACTTTTTCTCACGGAAGGCGATTCCGTCTCTCTACCGGCATGTGGAAGGCAATGTCCATGCCTCGCTGGACAGGGCGGTCAGCGGTAAGGTGCATATTACCGCTGACTCATGGTCCAGCAGGCATTGACAGGGACGTTATCTTTCTTTCACGGCCCATTGGGTCACTCTATTGGCAGCTGGGAGGGATGCAGGACAAGGTGCAGTAGTGTTGGAGGTTGTTCCGCCACCACGCCTCCAAAATGCTACTACTGGTTGTGACACACCTCTCTCCTCCACCCCCTCCTCTTCTTCTTCCTCCATGTCCTCTTCGAGTGCTCTGTCCTCGGAACCAGCGGTGCTCCGTAGGCGTACAAGGGGCTACGTGAGTACGCAGGCAAAAAGATGCCATGCCGTGCTTGCGCTGGTGTGTTTGGGGGACAGGAGCCACACTGGGCCAGAGGTTCTGGCAGCTCTGCAGGGGCAGGCCGAGAGGTGGTTGACACCACGCCAGCTTAAGCCAGGAATGGTCGTTTCTGACAATGGCACCAACCTCCTCTCCGCCCTGCGACAGGGGCAGCTCACCCATGTGCCCTGTATGGCTCACGTCCTCAACCTGGTGGTGCAGCGGTTCTTGGGCAGGTTCCCAGGCTTACAGGATGTCCTGAGGCAGGCCAGGAAAGTCTGTGTGCATTTCCGCCGATCTTATAATGCCAGTGCTCGGCTGACTGAGCTGCAAAAGGAGCTGAACCTGCCCAAGAACCGCCTAATATGTGACATGCCCACCAGGTGGAACTCAACGTTGGCCATGCTGCAGCGACTGCACACGCAGCAGAGGGCCATCAATGAGTACCTTTGCGACTACGGCACCAGGACAGGGTCAGGGGAGCTTGGCTTTTTTTCCCCACGCCAGTGGAGCATGATCAGGGATGCATGCACTGTCCTCTCACCATTTGAGGAGGCCACGAGGATGGTGAGCAGTGACAGTGCATGCATCAGTGACACTGTACCTCTTGTCCACCTGTTGGAGCATACGCTGCATGGGATAATGGACAGGGCACTTGAGGCAGAACAGAGGCAGGAAGAGGAGGACTTCCTTGCCTCTCAAGGCCCCCTTTATCCAGACAGTGTTCCTTCTGTCCCACCCATCACACAGGAAGAGGATGAGGAGGAGGAGGAGGATTGTGTGAGCATGGAGGTGGAGCCTGGCACTCAGCATCAGCAGCAGCAGTCTTTTAGGGATGATGTACAGTCCCAACAAACCAGTGGACTTGTACGTGGCTGGGAGGAGGTGGCTGGCGATCATGTCATCCTCAGTGACCCAGAAGACTCCGGACCGAATGCCTCAGCTAACCTACGCTGCATGGCCTCCCTGATCCTGCAAAGCCTGCGGAAGGATCCTCGTGTTCTTCGGATCAAGGAGAGGCACCATTACTGGCTGGCCACTCTCCTTGATCCACGGTACAAGGGTAAGGTTGCGGACCTTATCTTGCCGTCGCAGAGGGAGCAGAGGATGAGACATCTTAGGGAGGCCTTGCAGAAAGGTCTGTGCAACACGTTCCCAGAAACTGGGAGGTTACAAACTCCTGGTCCTGGACGACGAGTTGCTGAGGCTTCGGTCAGTAGCAGAAGGAGCGGTGGGGAAGGTGGATGTCTGACCGATGCGTTCAGACAATTTTTTAGTCCGCAGCCCCAAGGTATGATCGGTTCCAGCAACCATCGCCAGCGTCTGATATACATGGTGCAGGAATACCTAGGGGCAAGGTCAGACTTGGACACCTTTCCCACCGAAAATCCTCTGGCTTACTGGGTCCTGAGGATGGATCACTGGCCAGAGCTTGCACAGTATGCAATTGAGCTACTGGCCTGTCCTGCATCCAGCGTTCTTTCCGAACGCACATTCAGTGCTGCTGGAGGATTTGTCACCGATCATAGGGTGCGCCTGTCCACCGACTCGGTTGATCGACTGACCTTCATAAAAATGAATCAGTCTTGGATCACCACCAGCTACCAGACACCTGAAGCGGATATAACGGAATAATTTATAATGTCACATCCCTTCAAGACTGCCTATGCTGATGCTGAGTGACTGTCCTGTTATGTTCACTGACTATCCTCTTCCTCCTCCTCAATGATCCATGCCACCACACCAGTGCCTAAGGCACAATTTTTCAGCCCCTGTATAACAGGGGCGTGTAATTACAATTTTTTAAAAAGATGCTTCGCAACAGGTGTGACTGCTGTGCTCCAAGTACAGTATCTGTGAGGGGTTGCAGTGTTGTGGCACCAGCACCAGTGCCTAAGGCACAATTTTTCAGCCCCTGTTGGGGCGTGTAATTACAATTTTTAGGCAATGCTTTGCAACAGGTCTCATTGCTGTGCTCAGAGTACAGTATCTGTGAGGGGTTGCAGTGTTGTGGCACCAGCACCAGTGCCTAAGGCACAATTTTTCAGCCCCTGTATAACAGGGGCGTGTAATTAATTTTTTTTAAAAAGATGCTTCGCAACAGGTGTGACTGCTGTGCTCCAAGTACAGTATCTGTGAGGGGTTGCAGTGTTGTGGCACCAGCACCAATGCCTAAGGCACAATTTTTCAGCCCCTGTTTAACAGGGGCGTGTAATTACAAATCTTGATCTAATAGTTCACAGCAGGGCCCATTCCTGCGCCCACCAAGAGTAACTATGAGGGCCTACAGTCTTGTGGCAACACCGTCCACCACCACCACCACCACCACCAAAGGCCCAATTTTTCTGCCCTGTTCAACAGGTGCATGCAATTACAAATCTTGATCTAATAACTCACAGCAGGGCCCATTCCTGCACCCACCAAGAGTAACTATGAGGGCTTACAGTCTTGTGGCAACACCGTCCACCACCACCACCACCACCAAAGGCCCAATTTTTCTGCCCTGTTCAACAGGTGCATGCAATTACAAATCTTGATCTAATAACTCACAGCAGGGCCCATTCCTGCACCCACCAAGAGTAACTGTGAGGGCTTACAGTCTTGTGGCAACACCGTCCACCACCACCACCACCACCACCAAAGGCCCAATTTTTCTGCCCGGTTCAACAGGTGCATGCAAGTACAAATCTTGATCTATTAACTCACAGCAGGGCCCATTCCTGTGCCCACCAGTCTTGTGGCTACACCAACATCTAATAGGGCAAATTTCTGCAGAGTATATACGGCAGGCCCCTACTTTCAAACATCCAACTTACAAACGACTCCTACTTGCAAACGGCAAGAGAAAACAGGAAGTGAGAGGAAATCTACCCCTAGGAAGGGAAATTCTATCCTGTTAGATTTAATTTGGGAAAAAGGTATCTCCTCTCTACTGATGCTTTATCACCAATCCTTGTTTCAATTAAAACCCCACTTTTCCAAAAACATTTGTCATTGGGACGGAAAGTGAGGTGACATGTTCTGAACAGATGTGCAAAGACAGCAAATGTTACAGGGGTGATAACCCCTCCCTATGTTCTCCAAAAAGCTTAAAAATAGATTTTTTTGGGATGGAGCTACACTTCATAATGTACCTGTTCAGATTCTACTTAAGAACAAACCTACAGTCCGTGTCTTGTTTGCACCACCTATATACTGCTGTTCAGAGTATATAGGGTTGTAGGTATAGGGTTTTATTTTGGGTGCGGGGTCCCCCTTAATATCCATACAAGACCCAAAGGGGCTGGGGTGGGGGGGGGGGTGATGGGGTAGCCATGCCATTTTTCTCAAGGATTTTCAGCCATACGGGGGCCAGGACAAGACATTACATTAAAGCCGCAAGTGGTTTTAAATGGCTTCTTTTTTTCCTTTACAAATGTCATTTTGTGCAAGGACAGTTCTAAACACGGGAAACACATGCCACTTCACAGGCATACTTTAGACACCCCCCAGGTACCATATTTAAAGGAAAATTTCACGTTTTTTTTTTCACTTTATGCATCATTAAAATGACTGCTCCCGAAAAAACGTTAGTTTTTAAAATTTCTTTTTGCATTGATATATGTCCCCTGGGGCAGGACCCGGGTCCCCAAACCTGTTTTATGACATTAACATGCATATTGGCCGTTGTAATTAGCAATTTTGATTTCGAACGTTCGCGTCCATTATAACGAATAGGGTTCGAAAATTCGCGCGAACTTTCGGTCCGTTCGAAGGTTCTGGTGCGAACCGAACCCGGGGGTGTTCGGCTCATCCCTAATAACCTACAGGTTAATGAAGATGGTAATGAGTATGTGGTTATGATCCCTATAGGAGTAACATATTTTTTCTTTATATAGAGGATTTTGTAGTAGTTAATGATTTGAAAATTAAAAATTGTATAAATGTATAGAATAACATATCTTTTCTCTTGATATAGCAAAAAAAAAAAAAATTTTATAAATATATACTGTATGTATAATTGTATAAGTATAACAGATATTGTCTTTGTATACAGCATGCTTGTAGTACTATTGGTAATTGTTTGTGCTTGTAATAGTTTTATTGTAGTTTAAAAAAAAAAATCCCACAAAAAACGAAAAAAAAATTTTTTTTTAGAAATATATAAGTATAACAGATATTTTCTTTTTATACGGCATGCTTGTAGTAGTAATGGCAATTGTTTATGCTTTGCAAAAAAAAAAACAACAAAAAAACATTTATTCATAAAAATGAATAAATGTAAAATACATAAATCTTAGAGGAGGAGAGAGTCTTTCTACAGATCCTGCACCTCTCTGTGCAGCCACTGCGCTCATTTGCCACCCCTGGTCTCAGCATTTAGCAGACTTAAGCAGCTGATAGCCCTCCTCTGCTTCTCCTCCAGACCCTGCACTTTCTGCTTCCCCAATTTTTTGCCAGCAGCATATTCTAAAGGGGGTGTAATGTGATGTAAGGGAGAATGTGGGGGATGCTTGTCTTATGGTGGGGGGACTCTTCACATCTGATGTAAGGGGGGGATGCTCTGGATATCTAGTCTTACAGATACAACCGGCCCTTTGGAAGCGACCATAATGCTGATACATCCCTGCTATAACATCTTTAGTATTTAAAAAAAGAAAAGGAAAAAAAAAACAACAATGCATGGTCTTGGTTCACTGACGGGCACACAGAGCCCAGGAAAAAATGGAGAAGGAGCATGTGAGAGGGATTGGCATTTTCCTGGGTATGTGGAGGTGATGTGATGGAAACGCTTGGGTTTAACTTTAATTGTTTACACTTATTTAAAAAAAAATCGAAACTTTTAATTTTTTTACATTACATGGGGATGTCAGATACCATGAATCAGCCTGAGACAGAAGTGCTGTTAAACACTAGTTAAATGATAAAAAGGTAAACAGAGTGAGCGTAGATAAACATAGGTAAACATAGGTAAACATAGCCAGAGTTCAGTAACCGGATCGGGTAGTCGGCCAAGCCAAAGTCCAAGAGCCAGCGATAAAGGTAAAAGAACAGCAAGCAAGATCCGTAGCCAGAGGAAACAGCAGTCAAGCAGGTCTTCAACTGGAACGCAGGAGAAAGTCTCTTTGTGATGTTAACACAGGCGAAGGCGAAGATCAAATGAACTGAAAGTCCTTAAGTAGGCAGAGCTGACGAGCGGATCAAAAACAGGTGGATCACTGTGGAGAGATGGAAGCTGGCAATTAGCTGACAGCTGAGCTGCCAGCACAGAGAAGGAAGGTCTGAACCCAGCCCTGACAGTACCGCTTCCTCAATGACCCCTCCCCCTCGGAGGACCACCGGGCTTGAGGGGAAAATGTCTATGGAAATCATGGAGGAGGACAGGGGCATGTACGTCCGAGGATGGGACCCAAGAGCGTTCCTCCGGACCGTACCCCTTCCCAATGCACCAGGTACTGAATGCGCCCACGGAACCTACGGGAGTCAACAATGGACTGTACTTCATACTCCTCATGGTTCTCAACCTGTATAGGGTGAGGACGTGGCACCGAGGTGGTAAAACGGTTGCAGACCAAAGGATTCAGGAGACATGAAACACATTAGAGATACGCATATTGGAAGGAAGGTCCAACGCGTAAGCCACTGGGTTTATCCTGCAAAAGATACGGAAAGGCCCAATAAACCGAGGTGCGAACTTCAGAGAAGGAACACGAAGTCGGAGGTTGCGAGATGACAGCCAGACCCTGTCCCCGACCTGGTAGGAAGGCGCAGGCAGGCGTCTGCGGTCAGCATGGAGTCTGTACCTCTCGTTAGCCTGTCGCAAAGCCTCCTGGACTTGTACCCAAGTGGAACGAAGACCACGGAGATGTTCCTCTAATGCAGGAATACTCTGAGGAACAAATGAGTCAGGCAACATGGAAGGTTGGAAACCATAATTCGCCATAAACGGGGACAAACGGGAAGCAGAATTCAGAGCGCTATTGTGAGCAAACTCCGCCCATGGTAAGAGGTCTGACTAGTTGTTGTGATGGTCAGAAATATAGCAACGCAGGAATTGCTCCAAGGACTGATTGGCTCGTTCTGCAGCCCCATTAGACTGTGGATGATACGCAGAGTAGAAGACAAGCTGAATTCCCAACTGTGCACAAAAGGCTTGCCAGAACCGGGACACAAACTGACTTCCCCTGTCAGAGACAATGACCTTGGGTAGGCCATGTAAATGAAAGATCTCCCGAGCAAAAATGGAAGCCAGTTCCTTAGACATAGGCAACTTCTTAAGTGGAATACAGTGAGACATTTTCGAGAACCGGTCTACCACCATAAGGACAACTGTGTTGCCCTGGGAGTTGGGTAACTCCACAATGAAATCCATAGACAGGTGGGTCCAGGGCCTCTCACCATTGGGTATGGGTTGTAGGAGGCCCACTGGAAGGTGTCGTGGAGTCTTACTCTGAGCACACACGGGACAGGCAGCTACGAAGGCGGCTACATCGGCACGTAGATTAGGCCACCAGAATTGTTGGGAAATGGCCTAAAAGAGTTGATTCTTCCCAGGGTGGCCAGTAGCCTTGGGAGAACGGCAGTACGGAGACTCTCGGGAACAAAACAGCGGTCACAAGGTTTCTCAGGAGGGGCATTGACCTGAGCCGCCAGAATTTTGTCACCCAAAGGAGAGGTGAGACTGGTGCGAACCATAGCCAGAATACGATCAGGAGGAATCACAGGAACCGGATCCGACTCCATCTTTGAAGTGGAGGAAAATTGTCGTGACAAGGCGTCAGCCCTTACATTCTTAGTACCGGGTAAGAAAGCGCTGCAGAGGTCGAGGCCACTGTAGGACTGCAGAAAGTTTCTCTGGGTCCATCGAAAAACCAGCCGTGGAAATTACATAACCCAGGAATTTAACCTGTTCACGATGGAATTTGCACTTCTCCAGTTTACAATAGAGATTGTTCTCTCTTAGTTTCTGAAGCACTCGACAGACATCTGTGTGGTGGCTCTCCAGGGACTTATGAGGATATCGTCAGGATAAACCACCACACATAACTGCAAGAAGTCTCGGAGGACATCGTTAATAAACTCCTGGAAAACTGCCAGAGCGTTACAGAGGCCAAAAGGCATTACGAGATACTCATAATGACCTGTTCTGGTATTAAACGCAGTTTTCCACTCATCGCCTTCCTTAATCCTGACGAGATTGTATGCCCCTCTCAAATTAAGCTTCGTGAAGACCGTTGCTCCCTTGAGGCGGTCAAATAACTCTGTAATCAACGGGATCGGATAGGTATTCTTAATGGTGAAACGATTGAGACCCCTATAATTGATACAAGGTCTCAGTTCACCAATCTTCTTCACAAAAAAGAAACCAGCACCAGCAGGAGATGAGGATTTGCAGATGAAACCTCGAGAAAGTGCATCTGCAACATGCTCCTTCATGGCTTTATCCTCCAAGACCGACAAAGGATAAACCCGGCCACGAGGGGGAATGGCACCAGGTTGAAGGTCAATTGCTCAATCATACGACCGGTGTGGAGGCAACGTACCGGCTTGAACTTTGTCAAAGACATCGCTAAAATCGCGGTACTCCTCTGGCAGGGAGGAGAGTGAAGAGGTGCACAGGACCTTGGCTACCTTCTGGAAGCATCTCTCACTGCACTGTGGTGACCAGGACAGAACCTCAGCACGGAGCCAATCAAAAGATGGGTTGTGCCTCTGTAACCAAGGATAACCAATGACCAGCGGAAACTTAGGTGAGGAAATAACTTGGAATTGGATTATCTCATGGTGAAGAGCCCCTACGGCCATGGACAATGGAACAGTCTCATGGGTCACATGGGCAGGCTGTAGGGGTCTCCTGTCAAGAGCCTCAATGGCAAGTGGAGTGTCACGCAGCTGCAGCGGGATTGAGTGCTTAGACACAAAGGCAGCATCAATGAACAGGCCTGCAGCCCCGGAGTCGATTAGAGCCTGTATCTCGATGGATGACTCAGCCCAAGACAGGGTAACCGAAACCAGGGGCTTATCTTTCTGGGCAACTGGAGACTAAATGACGCCACCTAAGGTCTGTCCATGACAGGACCTCAAGGTGCGGGCGTTCCCTGGACGGGAAGGACAAGACTTCAAAAAGTGTCCGGCCTGGCCACAATAAAGGCACAATCTCTCTCTCCTCCTAAGGGCTCTCTCATCTGCAGAGAGACTCGTGAAGCCCAAGTGCATGGGTTCATCTTCACAGACCGACTCGGTACCAGGAGGCATGGGAGGTGAGGGAGGCAAGGGTGGGACTGCAAAGCTCGGAGACAAACGTACAGGAGGCTTCCGCAAGCGCTCCTTAACAGAGGGTCTTTCTCTATGTCTGGAGTCAATGAGGATGGCAAATGTAATCAACTTCTCCAGCTCAGTGGGTATATCTCGGGCTGCTATCTCATCCTTGATGTTATCCGAGAGACCATGAGAAAAAACAGCCACGAGGGCCTCTGCTGCCAGGGTACGGAATTCAATGGTGTAATCGGCAACAGTTCTAATACTCTGTTTGATGGACATGAGGCTCTTGACACAGAAGCGGAGTGTGCGGGAACGTCAAATACCCCATTGAAGGAAGCCACAAATTCTGGGTAACTCAGGACCACAGGTTTTTGCATCTCCCATAGAGGGTTTGCCCAGGCCAAGGCTCTCTCAGAAAGCAAAGCTATCACGAAACCTACTTTTCTTCTGTCTGTGGGAAACGCCTGGGGCAGCATCTCAAAATATATCTCAACCTGGTTGAGAAAACCTCTGCATTGGATTGGATCGCCCCCAAATCGCTGGGAAAGCGGGGAGGAACCAGAGGTAATACTCAAGGCGGGTGCCTGCACAGAGAGTGGAGCAGCAGCAGGGCCTGCCTGCACAGGGACTACCGGAGCGGCCATAGTGGAAGACTCTAGACGAGCCGTGCAACTCAGGAGCGTCTGTATCGCCGTGGCAAACTGATCCATGCAGTGATCCAGGTCATCCAATCTGGAAAAAATATTAACAAGTGGATTGGCTGCATCTTCTGAATTCATGGCCTTCGCCTACTGTCACAAACCATGAATCAGACCGAGACAGAAGTGCAGTTAAATAACACTAGTTAAATAATAAATGATAAAAAGGTAAACAGAGAAAGCGTAGTCAAAACATAGCCAGAGTTCAGTAACCGGATCGGGTAGTCGGCCAAGCCAAAGTCCAAGAGCCAGCGATAAAGGTAAAAGAACAGCAAGCAGGATCCGTAGCCAGAGGGAACAGCAGTCAAGCAGGTCTTCAACTGGAACGCAGGAGAAAGTCTCTTGTGATGTTAACACAGGCGAAGGCGAAGATCAAATGAACTGGAAGTCCTTAAGTAGGCAGAGCTGACGAGCATATCAAAAACAGGTGGATCACTGTGGAGAGATGGAAGCTGGTAATTAGCTGACAGCTGAGCTGCCAGCACAGAGAAAGAAAGGGCTGAACCCAGCCCTGACAGGGGACAAAGAATCCCCTATGACAGGGGTCTCCAAACCCCGGCCCGCGGGCCACATCCGGCCCGCTTGGATGTTTTATCCGGCCCGCAGCTCATTCAGAGACTGCCTGCTTCAATTTCCCCGTGTATGTGTACCGCTGACATAGCGGATCCACTGAAGCAGAGGAAGGTGAAGCGGTGGGTGGATTACCATGCACACAGGGAGGAGGCGGGGCCCCGCTGTCGGGCAGCATGGATGTGGGCTGGCTGTGCGTGCTGGAGTCAGGCTGGGGGAGAGGATAAGTGAGCGGGCGGTACTGCGAGTGCGCGGCAGCCGGCAAGTGAGAGAGAACCTGAGCGGGCAGGTCAGTGGATGAGTGAGGGGGGGGGTCGCCAGGTGAGTGTGCGGGCGTGCAGGGCACACATCGAGTGAGGGGGCGGGCTGGTCCGCAGGTGAGCGGAGGGACTGGCCAGTCAGTGAGCCAGCGGGCGGGGAGCAGAGAGATGACATCATCTCTCGCTGCCCGCCCTGCATCACTGCAGTTTCGCCCGCACTGTACAGCCGCGGGCAGTGTGAGTGCACCCTTAGCCTCCAATAATTACTTAGAAACATTCCAAAGACCCCACCTTTATTTAGTTTGTGTGTACAATTCATTCTGCTCTATATAAACTCCCTTTGTAGCCATCTATTCAGATGCACCGAGAGCAGAAAGTGGTGACAAGTGATAAGTCTGAGTGCAAGAACACATCCCCACAGTATGCATTTAGATGAGCATATTTCTCCCTGCTTGACACTGGATGCAAACTTTAGCTGTGGTGACCAACTGCTTGATTACTGTTCCAGAAGCAGGACTGAAAACGTAATGTAGCAACCGATGGGCAGACTGCATAGCTAAAGTCTACATCCAGTGGCCAGATCCCTCCCTGCTGCCTGCCTTCACTCTGACAATCTGCACCTTAGCAGGCTAATGACAATCAGCAACGTGTGGCAAGTGTAATCCGCAATGTGTGGCAGATGACAATCGTCAACATGTGGCAGGTGACGTGGCAAGTGTAATCCGCAATGTGTGGCAGGTGATGTGACAATCAGCAACATGTGGCAGGTGATGTGACAAGTGTAATGCACAATGTGTGGCAGGTGACCTGGCAAGTGTAATTCGCAATGTGTGGCAGGTGATGTGGCAAGTGACAATCCGCAATGTGTGGCAGGTGACGTGGCAAGTGTAATCCGCAATGTGTGGCAGGTGATGTGGCAAGTGACAATCAGCAACATGTGGCAGGTGACATGGCATGTGACAATCAGCATCTGAAGGCAGGTCGACGTGGAAAGTGACACACTCGGGGCTCCCACTGATTCGGCATTATGGTGAGTTGAACCATTTCATTTTATATTACAATGTAATAATAGAAATAATGCGCTTCAATCATCCTGACACCATAACAACCATGGTGCCGTGATGATGAAAACACCAACACCAGCCATTGCCCCGATATATTGCCCGCAAAAAAACATATTTTCTGGCAGTGCCCCTCCCGAGACTAGACTCTGGATCTGCCCCTGGGGGAGTGGCGGCAGAGGACGAGGTTGGGCTGAGGGAGTAGCGGCAGAGGACGAGGTTGAAGTGGAGGAGGCTCCCGCTCTGTGCAGCTGCCACCGCCAGATTTTTAGGAAGGTATTGTGCCTGTTCCAGTGACAGTTAACCCACCCTGGTGTGCTGCAGATTCCTCCACTGACATCATCTGGAGGAGGAGCCGCAGGACTGGGAGGAACTGTCTGCAGGAATGCAAAACCCAAAGGTGTGTGTGTTGGTGGAGGGGTGTGTTAGAGGCGAGGTATGAGGAGGGGGGTGTGATCAGAGTGGAGAGATATAGGGGTGTGTGATCAGACTGGGGAGTATCTGGGGTGGTGGTGATCAGGCTGGGGGGTATCGGGGGGGAGGAGTGGTGTTATCATATTAGGGGGTATCTGGGTGTGTTATCAGGGTGGGGGACACAGACGTGCGGAAAGGCTCTGACGGGGACACAGAAGTGAGGAAAGGCTCTGACGGGGACACAGAAGTGAGGAAAGGATCTGATGGGGACACAGAAGTGCGGAAAGGCTCTGACGGGGGACACAGACGTGCGGAAAGGCTCTGACGGAGGACACAGAAGTGAGGAAAGGCTCTGACGGGGACACAGACGAGTGGAAAGGCTCTGACGGGGACACAGAAGTCCGGTAAGGCTCTGACAGGGACACAGACATGTGGAAAGGCTCTAACAAGATTATTTACATTTTTATTCATTTATTTCTAAATAAAAAATTTCGGCCCGCAAATATTTATAAAATCTACAATGTGGCCCTCGGGCTAAAAAGTTTGGAGACCCCTGCCCTATGAGATGCTTTTATGGCGACATGTTTTCTTTAATGAGACCTCTCACCAGCCATCACTGATCTTCTCTTCTTCTAGCCGGTGGCACCCACCATGCAGGTTCTGGGTTCACCAATGGGCACGTGGAGCCCCAAAAACATGGCAACAGAGCATGTGAGGGGAGACTGGATTTTTGCACAGAGAAGTTGACTGTCACTTCATTAACATCTTACAAAGAAGAAGAGGCATTGGCCGGCTATAGGGGTGGAGGAGGCTTCATCCTGATGTAGCTTCTAGCTCTCAGGTGAGCGCGGAAAAGAAAGGAGCCCTGGACTGCCGCACTCTGTATAAATGATTTATTTCAAAAATTTCAAAATAAAATCCAAAATTAATCCATAAATTCAAAAAATCCAAAAGCAGGCAAAACAGAAAACTGACATGCAGGGATGGATGGCTGACGCGTTTCACATCAAAGTAGATGCTTACTCATAGCTGAGGTGATGTCAGGGAAACATTCAACCCAGCCGTACCAGTCAGCGCCCAGTGCGCACGCGCGGTGTAACGACGCTTCGGCGCATGCGCGCGCACGGATCAGTACTCCGGCATTCACGGGTGCGCGCGCCGACGCAATGCCGCGTGCACGTGCGCGCTGCGGCGCCAATCAGATTACAGGCGGGTATATTTAAAGAGGCACAAATCCACTGACAGGTTGCTGGTTTGTTGTCAGCTTTCCTGTGAATCCTGTTTCCTGAAAACCTGTTTGAAAACCCTGTTGTGACCCGGATCGGCCTGACTACCTCTCTCATCTCTCCTGGACCCGACCTTCTGCTTGTTTTACGGACTTCTGCCTTCTACCTGTGTTTGACCCTTGGCTTGTGACCCGGATCTGCTGTCTTCTCCAGCCCTTGACCCCCTCTGCTTACACTTGGATCCTCCTTGTAATCCTCAACTCTGATCTGATCCCTATACATATCTGGACTCTTCCATCAGCAGCTTTAAAACCCTGGATCTGCATCTCCAGCCGCGACGGGTTTCCTACAACCCCTGCTGGATCTGATTATCTGGACTGTTACCACTAAGTTCCAGTTTAACCCTGCCACCGCCTGGTGTCTAACCTCCAGCACCTTCACGGACTTCTCAAGCTATCTCAGCCTGCTTTTTCAAGTCTACTCCACCTGCTGGTCACCAGTGCCTCTTCTCGCCATTCTCTCCCTGTCTCACTTCCAGGGGGCGGAGTGCGTCAAGTTGCAAGGGTGAACCGCTCTCGGCATCTCGGCCTCGGTAAGTACCTAACGTGATAGTACAAACCAGCCAGATGTCTGAGGCCGACAGAGCGCGTTCCCCATTCGAAAACCTCTGCCAGCAGGTGTCCGCACTGACCGACGCAGTTCAAAAATTACAAGAGGGATATACCCAGATGGATGGCCGCCTGCAGCAACTCCCCGGGTCTTTAGGTCTAGCATCCCCAGTCGCCACCGTCACCAATGCTGCCGCCACCTCACAAGCCACAGTGAGCCCCACTGTACTGATGACCACCCCTGAACCCAGGGTCCCCATGCCGGAACGGTTCTCGGGCATCCGCAAGAAATACCGGGCGTTCAAAAACGCTTGCTCCCTTTACCTCGCTCTTCAGCCCAGGACTTTTTCTTCTGAGGTGGTAAAGGTAGGATTCGTCATTTCTCTCTTGACCGATGAACCACAAGCCTGGGCCCACAGTTTGATGGAGCAAAGTAGCCCTGTATTGAACTCTGTGGACACTTTCTTTGAGAATATGGCTCAGTTATATGACGACCCCCAACGCACAGCCACAGCTGAGTCTGTTCTTCACAACCTACTCCAGGGAAAAAAACCAGTGGAAGACTACACGGCGGAATTCCGGAAGTGGTCAGCTGATACCGGCTGGAATGAAGCAGCCCTCAAATACCAGTACCGCCAGGGTCTATCCGAAGCTCTCAAGGATGAGTTGGCTAGGATCGGCACTCCCTCTTCCCTGGAAGAATTGATCCAATCTGTCACACAACTTGACAGGCGCTTGCGTGAGCGACGCTCTGAGCGTTTTCAGACCACCCGTCCCAACTGGACCCTTCCCAGATCAGGCCCGGCTCATCCACCCGTTCAGACTCCTGCAGCTTCATCCCTTCCTGAACCAGAGCCTATGCAACTCGGATTAGTCCGCCCTCCTCTCTCTCCCGAAGAAAAGCAGCGCAGGCGTCAAGCCAACCTATGCCTTTACTGTGGGAGCGCCGGTCACTTCCTTCGCAGCTGTCCAGTGAGACCTAGTAAGCCTCCTCCTAAAGACATTCTGAATTACCAGGTTTCTGGCTTCCCACAAACTTATGTTGTCCTTTTTCTCTCCTTACAGCTACCGGAAGGAACAACCCGCCTACCAGCGATTATTGACTCCGGAGCCTGCAGTTGCTTCCTGGACTCTGCACTAGCTTCCAAGCTTCACTTCCCCCTGCAACCTAAGGACCACTCCCTTCAAGTGCACCTGGCAGATGGCTCACTGCCCCATTCAGGACTAATCACACAAGAAACCAAGCCCCTCCTTGCTGTTACGGACTCAGGCCACAAAGAGTTTCTGCGCCTGGATCTCATTCCCTCTCCTATGTTCCCCATCATCTTGGGCCTCCCCTGGCTACAGGCGCATGAGCCCCTTATAAATTGGGCCAGGAAGGAAGTCGACTTCACCTCATCATATTGTACCCAGCACTGTCTTCCCACAGCTCCTACCACTTGTGCCACCGTAGCAACCCTCTCGGACCACCTACGAAATGTTCCCCCTGCATACTTGGAATTCCGGGACGTTTTTGACAAGCAACAGGCCGAACAACTGCCACCTCATCGGCCATATGATTGCCCCATCGATCTTCTACCCGGGTCTGAAGTTCCTTTTGGCCGGATTTTTCCCTTATCCGAGACTGAGTTAAAGGCTCTCAAAGCCTACATTGATGAGAACCTAAAAAATAAATTTATTCGTCCCTCTTCTTCTCCAGCCGGTGCAGGAATATTTTTTGTTGAAAAGAAAGACGGATCCCTGAGACCCTGCATCGATTATAGGGGGTTAAACAAAATTACGATCAAAAACAGATACCCGTTGCCCCTTATCCCGGAGTTGTTCCAGAGGTTCCGAACTGCCCAGGTCTTCTCCAAACTGGATCTTCGGGGGGCCTATAATCTTGTCTGGATCAGGGCTGGAGACGAGTGGAAGACTGCTTTCAGATCCAGATTCGGGCACTATGAGTATTTGGTCATGCCATTCGGGCTTTGCAATGCTCCAGCCACCTTCCAACACCTGGTCAACGATATCTTTCGCGAACATCTGGATGACTTTATGGTGGTATACCTGGATGACATCCTCATTTTTTCTGCCTCTGTTGAAAAACACCGGGTTCACGTCACAAAGGTCCTTACCATCCTCAGGAAACATAGGCTCTATCTCAAGGCTGAGAAATGCGACTTTGAGAAGACCACGGTACAATTCCTGGGGTTTATCATCTCTACCGATGGGGTTGCAATGGATCCGCAGAAGGTCAAAGCCATCCAAGACTGGCCGGCTCCAACTGACAAGAAGGGGGTACAACGATTCATTGGCTTCGCCAATTTTTATAGAAGATTCATTGTTGGTTTTTCTTCTGTGGTGGCTCCTATCACTCAATTGACACGTCAGGGTAAATGGTTCCATTGGACACAAGAGGCTCAGGAAGCCTTCACCAAATTGAAAGACATTTTTACCTCAGCACCTGTGCTACGACATCCCGATCCTTCACTACCTTTCACATTGGAAGTAGACGCTTCCGAAACAGCCACTGGGGCCATTCTCTCTCAAAGGCTGGGTCCCAAATCCCTTCTACATCCAGTAGCCTTTGCCTCCCGGAAATTAACCCCGCCGGAACGAAATTACGATGTGGGAGACAGAGAACTACTGGCCATCAAATTTGCTCTGGAAGAATGGCGGTACCTTCTGGAGGGCGCATCGCATCCGGTCATGATCTTCACTGATCATAAAAACCTGGAATATTTGAGGACGGCGAAACGTCTAAGACCCCGACAGGCCCGCTGGGCGCTCTTCTTTACCAGGTTTAATTTCCACATCACTTATAGGCCCGGCTCCAAGAATGGAAAAGCGGATGCACTCTCCAGGATGTTTTCTGAAGAATCTCAAACAGGAGAACCCAGTTCCATTCTATCAGCACAAAACTTTCTATTGGTTTCTCAGACCGATCTATTAACCTCCATTAAGACCACCTCCAGACGCTGCTCTGACCAAGAAACTTCCTCTTTAGAAAAACGTAATGATTTGTTTTGGTCTCGAGGTAAAATCTTCGTTCCTCGAGAAACCAGACAACTGGTTCTAAGGACTTTTCACGATCACAAATTAGCAGGCCACTTCGGAACTCGGAAAACCACAGAGTTAGTTTCTCGCTCCTTTTGGTGGCCCGGTTGGAGACAGGATTGCAAAACCTATGTTACCTCTTGTACCCATTGCCAACGCAATAAGGGCCCGAACACCAAAAGCTGGGGTTTGCTCAAACCCTTACCCATCCCTGAACGTCCATGGGCAGACGTTTCAATGGACTTCATTGTTGATCTACCTGCCTCTGGGGGTTTTACTACAATCCTGGTCGTTATTGACCGACTCTCCAAGATGGCCCACTTCCTGCCAATGATCGGTAATCCCTCGGCTGCTGACACTGCTAAGATTTTTTTTAAAGAAGTAATCAGGCTCCATGGGGTACCCAAGAGCATCACCTCTGATAGAGGCACCCAGTTTACATCCAAATTCTGGAGAGAACTTTGCAAATCCCTGGAAGTTAAGACCTGTTTTTCCTCCGCGTACCATCCTCAGAGCAACGGCCAGACAGAGAGAACCAACCAGACCCTGGAGCAATATCTCTGTTGCTTCTGCTCTGCTTCCCAGGACGACTGGTCTTCTTTGCTTCCATACGCTGAATTTGCGTACAATAACTCCGTCCATTCGACCACCAGCCAGACTCCTTTCTGGGCCAACTTCGGTTTCCACCCTCCTTTCCTCCCTGATGACATTCCTGAAAGTCCCGTCCCTGCCATTCAGGACCGGATAGCCTCTGTCCAATCTAACTTCCTAAAATTGCAAGAAATGATGCGGAACGCTCAGAATGCCTATAAAAAATACTATGATAAAGGAAGGAAAGAAAATCCTGTTTTCAAAACTGGGGAAGAAGTGTGGCTTTCCGCTACCAACCTCAAACTACCAATCCCCTCACGGAAGTTGGGACCAAAATTCATTGGCCCTTTCAAGATCAAGCAGGCAATCAACCCTGTGGCCTTCGAATTGGCACTACCCGAATCTTACAGGATACACCCGGTCTTCCACACATCCTTGTTGAAGCCTGTTGTCCCCAACTCTTTTCCAGGAAGAGAGGCTCCACCTCCTCTACCAGTAGAGGTAGATGGTGAATGTAAATATGAAGTGGAATCTATTCTGGGGTGTAGAAAAAGAGGTAGGCAACTGCAGTATTTGGTCAAGTGGAAGGGGTACCCCCCTGAAGACAATTCTTGGGAACCATCTGTAAATCTCCATGCTCCCCGTTTAATCCGAACTTTTCACTTAGAGCATCCCGAATTGATGTCTAGTTTGGGCGTCCGGAGCCCGCCCCTCGGGGGGGGCACTGTCAGGGAAACATTCAACCCAGCCGTACCAGTCAGCGCCCAGTGCGTACGCGCGGTGTAACGACGCTTCGGCGCATGCGCGCGCACGGATCAGTACTCCGGCATTCACGGGTGCGCGCGCCGACGCAACGCCGCATGCACGTGCGCGCTGCGGCGCCAATCAGATTACAGGCGGGTATATTTAAAGAGGCACAAATCCACTGACAGGTTGCTGGTTTGTTGTCAGCTTTCCTGTGAATCCTGTTTCCTGAAAACCTGTTTGAAAACCCTGTTGTGACCCGGATCGGCCTGACTACCTCTCTCATCTCTCCTGGACCCAACCTTCTGCTTGTTTTACAGACTTCTGCCTTCTACCTGTGTTTGACCCTTGGCTTGTGACCCGGATCTGCTGTCTTCTCCAGCCCTTGACCCCCTCTGCTTACACTTGGATCCTCCTTGTAATCCTCAACTCTGATCTGATCCCTATACCTATCTGGACTCTTCCATCAGCAGCTTTAAAACCCTGGATCTGCATCTCCAGCCGCGACAGGTTTCCTACAACCCCTGCTGGATCTGATTATCTGGACTGTTACCACTAAGTTCCAGTTTAACCCTGCCACCGCCTGGTGTCTAACCTCCAGCACCTTCACGGACTTCTCAAGCTATCTCAGCCTTCTTTTTCAAGTCTACTCCACCTGCTGGTCACCAGTGCCTCTTCTCGCCATTCTCTCCCTGTCTCACTTCCAGGGGGCGGAGTGCGTCAAGTTGCAAGGGTGAACCGCTCTCGGCATCTCGGCCTCGGTAAGTACCTAACGTGATAGGTGAGCGCCCCAGAAACTTACCACTGAAAACGCTCCAGACAATTCTTACCAAAAAGGGGTCGCTTCATCCTGATGTAGCTTCTAGCTCTCAGGTGTGCCCCCCAGACAATTCTTACCGAAAAGGGGTAGCTTCTAGCTCTCAGGTGAGCGCCCCAGACACTTACCACCGAAAAGGGGTAGCTTCATCCTAATTAGAGATGGCCTTGTAGTTAGCCCCGCGGTCGGTTTGTGGCGAACTTCGCTATTCACCAAACCGGCGGACATATGGCGCTGTTCGCAGCCGCCATATTCTTTTACATTGTGAAGAACTTTGACCCATGACACATCAATCATGTGGTACAGGACAGCCAATTGAGACATTTCAGCACATGGACATACCCCCTACCTTATAAATAGACCTGATCTGGCTGCCATTTTACATTCTGTCTTTTGTCAGTGTAGGGAAAGGTTGCTGTGTGGAGCAGGGACAGATTGTAATCACTAGCTATTAGGTCCACAAAAGTCCTTTTAAGGACTGGTATAGGTGTACTATTGTTTGGTGTGCAGTATATAGGGGTGCAATACACTTATAATATACTTTCAAATATAGAAAGCATATTATAGTGCGTTTCTATTGTGCAGCATTGTGACTGCAGTGCTGAGCGATTCTGCAGCTGTCTTTTGTCAGTGTAGGGAGAGGCTGCTGTGTGTAGCAGGGACAGACTGTAATCACTAGCTATTAGGTCCACAAAAGTCCTTTTAAGGACTGGTATAGGTGTACTATTTGGTGTGCAGTATATAGGGGTGTAATACACGTCTAAAATACTTTCAAATATAGAAATCATAGTATAGTGCATTTCTATTGTGCAGCATTGTGACTGCTGAGTGGTTCTGCAGCTCTTTTGTCAGTGTAGGGAGAGGTTGCTATGTGTCGCAGGGACAGAATGTAGCGACACAAATCGCTAACGATTATAGGTCCACAAAAGTCCTTTTAAGGACTGGTATAGGTGTACTATTAGGTGTGCATCATATAGGTTAGTTTGCTTTTTATAGCATCAGGGTACCCACCGTATATAACCCAATAAAGGTTTAACCCCCTGATCGCCCGGCGGGTGATATCAATTAGGTTTTAGCGCCAGAGAGGGTCTGCGTCGCCCCAGGCAGCGTTAGGTTAGTGCCAGTAACGCTAACACCCACGCGCAAAGTATACACCTCCCTTAGTGGTATAGTATCTTAACAGATAAATATCTGATCTGATCAGATCTATACTAGCGTCCCCAGCGGTTTAGGGTTCCCAAAAACGCAGTGTTAGCGGGATCAGCCCAGATACTTGCTAGCACCTGTGTTTAGCGCCTCAGCCCACCCAAGTGCAGGATCGATCGATCACTGTCACTTACCAAACACAACACACATAACTGCAGCGTTCGCAGAGTCAGGCCTGATCCCTGCGATCGCTAACAGTTTTTTTTGTAGCGTTTGATATATTTGCTGACGACAGTCAGGTGCTTTTTTACCTGTGAATCTTACTAGTGTACCCCTAAATTTAGAGCCCAAAATGGCAAATCGAAGGTACACTAGTAAAGAGGCCTACGAGATTCTGAGCATGACAGATAGTGAAGAGGAGGTCACGTATCTGTCAGATTCAGGCTCAGAATACCTTCCCGTAGAAGACAGCGGCTCCATGTCAGATAGCTCTGACAATGAAGGTGAGGTCCCTGCTAAGGTCAGGCGCACCCGATCCCGATCTTCTGAGGTTGTTGAGGAGCAAGAACCGCAGGGTTCTCGTATCATGGAGCAGAGTAGTACTAGCGCCGCTATTCCTTCTGGTGAACTGGCAAGCACCAGCGGCCTAGTACAGCCTGGGCGTACATCCAGCACTGCAGTATCACTTGGTGACGTGGCGAGTCCCATAAGTGCAGTTCAAGCTGGCGAGGTGGCAAGCGCAAGTAGTGTCCCACTGCCACCAAGAAGAAGACAAAGGCAGGCCTGTCGTGCCCATTGTACCCTTCCTGCAGAATTCGCCAATCCTGATTGGGTCCCCACCACTTCTGCAGAACCGGAACTTCCCCCATTCACTGGCCAACCCGGTATTCAGGTGGAAACAGCTGATTTTATGCCACTTGATTTTTATTCGCTGTTTTTCACGGAAGATCTCTATAGATCTATTGTGGACCAGAGTAATTTATATGCTGGTCAATTCATCGCCGCTAATCCCCAGTTGCCTTCCATTGCCAGAGATTGGATACGGTTTCTGAATTTAAGACCTTTCTGGGCCTTTCCCTCAACATGGGCACACATAAATTCCCGTCATTGCATGCTTATTGGTCCACGCACCCAATTGACCACATGCCCGTGTTATCTGCCTCCATGCCCAGGAAACGATACGAGCAGATCTTGCGGTTCATGCACTTCAACGACAATGAACTTTGTCGTCCACGTGGAGACCCTGAATACGACCGGCTCTACAAAATTCGGCAGCTCATAAACCACTTCAACTAACGTTTTGCAGCCTTGTTTATTCCCGATCAAGTTGTCTGCGTTGATGAGTCCCTGATTAAATTTTCTGGCCGTTTTTCTTTCAAGCAGTACCTTCCCAGCAAGCGTGCCAGATACGGGGTCACGCTCTATAAGTTCTGTGACAGGGCAACAGGCTATGTATGGAGCTTTACGGTTTATGAGGGAAAAGATAGTAAGCTAGAGCTGGAGAACTGCCCAGATTACATAGGGAGCGCTGGCAAGATAGTGTAGAACTTGGTGTCACCCTTATTCGGAAAGGGGTACCACTTGTATGTGGACAATTATTACACGAGCGTGCCACTGTTTAGTCACTTGTTTGATCATCAGATTGGAGCATGTGGCACCGTGCGACCTAATCGCCGGGGCTTTTAGATTCCCGTCTTAGGCTGGGGGAGAGAGCCTGCTTGGAGTGTAATAATTTGCTCGCTGTGAAGTGGAGGGATAATAAGAATGTTTTCCTTCTTACCTCCCTTCATGCAGACACGACAGTCCAAATTCATACGGCGACTGGTGTTGTGGAGAAACCCCTCTGTGTCCACGAATATAACCAAAATATGGGAGGGGTGGACCTCAACGACCAGAAGTTGGCGCCGTTTCATATTGCCCGTAAGGCGAGACGCTGGTACAAAAAAGTGTCTCTATCCTTATTCCAATTGGCTTTGCTGAATGCTCATGTGCTATACAGGGCTTCAGGCGGGACTTTATCTCTCCTAAAATTCCAGGATGAGATAGTCACAGAACTCCTGTATCCAGGCGGTACTGCACCTCACTATCCCCTACCAAATGCAGTAAGCCGGCTGCATAAGAGGCATTTTCCTTATGTCCTCGAGAGTACCCTACCCATCAAGCCCCCCAAAAAAAGATGTCGTGTCTGTAGCAAGCGCGGATTTAGGTGTGACTCACATTATTTTTGTCCACTCTGTCCTGACAATCCTGGTCTGTGCATTGGTAAATGTTTTGAACGCTACCACACAAAAGTGACGTTTTAGCGTAGGGTACAGCATTTCATAGACTAGGACACACTTACACAGGGTCTCCCAAGATGCCATCGCATTTTGAGAGACCCGAACCGTTACAGTTGTGTAAAAAAAAAGTGTAAAAAGAAAAAAAAAAAATGTAAGAAAACAAAACACAAAAAAAATATAAAATAAAAAACAAACAAAATAGTTGTCGTTTTATTATTCTCTCTCTCTCTCTCTCTCTCTCTATTATTCTGCTCTTTTTTACTGTATTCTATTCTGCAATGTTTTATCATGCTTGCTTTTCAGGTATGTAACTTTTTGTTTTCAGGTGCATCATTCAGCTGCAGCGCGGATTTATTTATCTTGACAGCAACAGCGTTTGCTCCCACGATACATAAAGCTGTGACTCCAGTGCTGTAGGAGGTGATTTCACCACCACAGTAAAAAAAAGAGCATATATGCCGAAGCATGGGGGCAGCAGGGGCGGAGGAGCGATTTTGCTCCTAGTGCCGCGTACATACATTCAAAATTCCGACGGAGGCTTGCCCGTGGAAAAGTCTGACCGTATGTACGCGGCATAACCTTTTATGCCGCGTACATACGGTCGAAATTCCGACGGAGGCTTGCCCGTGGAAAAGTCCGACCGTGTGTACGCGGCATAACTTTTTTGCGGGAGGATGCCCCCATGCTTCGGCATATATATATTTTAGGCACAGGTTGCGTTAAATTTTTTTATTTTTTTTTACTAGTTTTTTTTTTGGTATTTGCTTTGCAGGTATGGTATGGTAAGGTCTTACTGTTATACTGTAAGGTTACTTTGTTTTAATGGTAGCCATCATTTGCTTAGCAGGTACGCCATTCAGTTGCAGATTTATTTATATTGACAGCAACAGCGTTTGCTCCCACGATACATAAAGCCGAGACTCCAACGCTGTAGGAGGTGATTTCACCACCACTGTAAAAAAAAAAAAGAGCATATATGCCGAAGCATGGGGGCAGCAGGGGCGGAGGAGCGATTTTGCTCCTAATGCAGTGTACATACGGTCGAAATTCCGACGGAGGCTTGCCCGTGGAAAAGTCCGACCGCGTGTACGCGGCATAACCTTTTATGCCGCGTACATACGGTTGAAATTCCGACGGAGGCTTGCCCGTGGAAAAGTCTGACCGTGTGTACGCGGCATAACTTTTTTGCGGGAGGATGCCCCCATGCTTCGGCATATATAAATGGTGCATGTATGCCCATCATTAGAAGTAGGGTTGTCCCGATACCACTTTTTTAGGACCGAGTACAAGTACCGATACTTTTTTCCAAGTACTCGCCAATACCGATTACCGATACTTTTTTTTCAATGTCATGTGACAGTTTGAAAGATGGGGACTGATAGGTGGCACTGACAGGTGGCACTTATGGGCACTGACTGGTGACTGGCTCTGATGGGCACTAATAGGTGGCTGGCACTGATAGATGGCACTGATTGCACTGATAGGTGGCACTTATGGGCACTGATAGATGGCACTTATGGGCACTGATAGATGGCACTGATTGCACTGATAGGTGGCACTTGTGGGCACTGATAGGTGGCACTTGTGGGCACTGATAGGTGGCACTTGTGGGCACTGATAGCACTGAAAGGTGGCACTTGTGGACACTGATATGTGGCACTTGTGGGCACTGAAAGGTGGCACTGATAGATGGCACTTGTGGGCACTGACAGCACTGATAGTGCAATCAGTGCCACCAAGTGCTACCTATCAGTGCCCACAAGTGCTACCTATCAGTGCAATCAGTGCCATCTACCAGTGGCACCTGATAGGTGGCACTGGTAGATGGCACTGATTGCACTGATAGGTAGCACTTGTGGGTACTGATAGGTGGCTGGCACTGAAATGCTGCGGGAAAAAAAATGACACAGGATTTAAAATAAAAAAAACTAGTGCAACGCCCATCTTGGTACACCCTGCACTCGGCTGAAGTAAGCAGCAGCAGACATCTTGTTACACCCAGCCAATATAGCTCAGGCTGGGTGTAACAAGATGTCTGCTGCTGCTTACTGCAGCCGAGTGCAAGGTGTACCAAGATGGGCGTGGGGACGTTCAGCCGCTGACGGCGACCGAATGCGACAGCACCGGTCACCGATCCTGATGCGGCTGCGCCCTGCACCCCTGCCAGCTTACCAGTTTCAACTGCAGGTGAGGGACTCGCTCTCCGCCCTGGTCTCCGACCCCTGCCGCACTCTCCGCCCCGCTCTCCGCCTTGGTCTCCGCCCCCCGCCCCACTCTCCGCCTTGGTCTCCGCCCCCGCCCCACTCTCCGCCCCGCTCTCCGCCCTGGTCTCCGCCCCCGCCACGCTCTCCGTCCTGCTCTCCGCCCCCCGCTCTCCACCCCGTCTCTGCGTCCGCTCTGAAAAAAAAAAAAAGTATCGGACTGGGCATCGGGAGCATTTGCGTGAGTACAAGTACTCGCGCAAATGCTTGGTATCGGTCCCGATACCGATACTAGTATCGGTATCGGGACAACCCTAATTAGAAGTGGTTGGATGAAGGGAGGTATTCTAATGGTGGGCATACCCACCGATCAATCTCTTTTTTTCGTTCAGCCAACAGGCTGCATGAAAAAAAAGATTATAATACATGTTCAATAAGGACCAGCAACGTACTGGTATGTTTCTGGACTTTGAATGGTTATACCAGAATAATGCCTGCGGGTTTTAGGTATCATCTTGGTATCATTCTTTTCAGCCAGCGGTCGGCTTTCATGCAAAAGCAATCCTAGCAGATAATTAGCCTCTAGACTGCTTTTAAAAGCAGTGGGAGGGAATGCCCCCCCCCTGGATATAAACAGCGCCATTGGGAAATTGGGAAAGCATTTTATCACACCTATCTTGGTGTGGTCAGATGCTTTGAGGGCAGAGGAGCGATCTAGGGTCTAACCCCCCAATTTTTTTCAAAAAAAGAGTACTTGTCACTACCTATTGCTATCATAGGGGCTATTTACATTCCCTGAGATAACAATAAAAATGGCACCCCTGTCCCCCCCTGCTCTTGCGCAAAGGCGAACGTAAGCGTTGGTCTAGCGTCATATGTAAACAGCAATTGCACCATGCATGTGAGGTATCACCGCGAAGGTCAGATCGAGGGTAGTCATTTTAGCAGTAGACCTCCTCTGTAAATCTAATGTGGTAACCTGTAAAGGCTTTTAAAGGCTTTTAAAAATGTATGTAGTTTGTCGCCGCTGCGCGTTTGTGCACAATTTTAAAGCATGTCGTGTTTGGTATCCATGTACTCTGCCTAAGATCCTATTTTTTATTTCATCAAACATTTGGGCAATATAGTGTGTTATAGTGCATTAAAAATAAAAAAAGTGTGTTTTTTCCCCAAAAAAATGCGTTTTGAAAAATCGCTGCACAAATACTGTGTGGAAAAAAAAATGCAACACACACTATTTTAATCTGTAGGGCCTTTGCTTTAAAATATATATAATGTTTGGGGGTTCAACGTAATTTTCTTGCAAAAAATAAAATAAAAATTCATGTAAACAGAAAGTGTCAGAAAGGGCTTTGTCTTCAAGTGGTTAGAAGAGTGGATGATGTGTGACATAAGCTTCCTAATGTTGTGCATAAAATGCCAGGACAGTTCAAAACCCCCCCCCCCCCCAAATGACCCCATTTTGGAAAGTAGACACCCCAAGCTATTTGCTGAGCGGCATCTTGAGCCCATTGAATATTTTTTTTGTTGTTGTCCCAAGTCATTGAATAATGACAAAAAGAAAAAAAAATGTACAAAAAGTTGTCACTAAATCATATATTGCCCAAACATGCCATGGTTATATGGTTATATGTGGTTATATGTGGAATTATACCCCAAAATACATTTTGCTGCTTCTCCTGAGTACTGGGATACCACATGTGTGGGACTTTTGGGAGCCTAGCCACGACCCCGAAAACCAAGCACCGCCTTCAGGCTTTCTAAGGGTGTAAATTTTTGATTTCACTCCTCACTGCCTATCACAGTTTCAGAGGCCATGGAATGCCCAGATGGCACAACCCCCCCCCAATGACCCCATTTTGGAAAGCAGACACCCCAAGCTATTTGCTGAGAGGTATGGTGAGTATTTTGCAGATCTCGCTTTTTGTCACAAAGTTTTGAAAATGTAAAAAATAATTATTTTCTTTCTTCATTTTCAAAAACAAATGAGAGCTGTAAAATACTCACCATGCCTCTCAGCAAATAGCTTGGGTTGTCTACTTTCCAAAATGGGGTCATTTGGGGGTTGGGTTTTGTGCCATCTTGGCATTTTATGGCCTTCAAAACTGTGATAGGTAGTGATAGGTAGTTAGGAGTGAAATCAAAAATTTATGCCCTTAGAAATCTTGAAGGCGGTGCTTGGTTTTTGGGCTCCCGTACGCGGCTAGGCTCCCAAAAAGTCCCACACGTGTGGTATCCCCGTACTCATTAGAAGATGCAGAATGTATTTTGGGGTGTAATTTCACATATGCCCATGGCATGTGTGAGCAATATATCATTTAGTGACAACTTTGTGCAAAAAAAATAAGTTTGTCATATTCCCGCAACTTGTGGCAAAATATAAAATATTCCATGGACTCAACATGCCTCTCAGCAAATAGCTTGGGGTGTCTACTTTCCAAAATGGGGTCATTTGGTTTTTTTTGTTGCTATTTTGGCATTTTTTGGCCTTCGAAACTGTGATAGGTAGTGAGGAGTGAAATCAAAAATTTGCGCCCTTAGAAATCCTGAAGGCGTGATTGGTTTTCGGGGTCCCATACGCGGCTAGGCTCCCAAAAAGTCCCACACATGTGGTATCCCCGTGCTCGGGAGAAGCAGCAAAATGTATTTTGGGGTGCAATTCCACATATAACCATGGCATGTGTGAGCAATATATCATTTAGTGACAACTTTTTGTAATTTTTTTTTTTTTTTGTCATTTATCAATCCTTGGGGTGTCTACTTTCCAAAATGGGGTCATTTGGGGGGGGTTTGTACTGCCCTGCCATTTTAGCACCTCAAGAAATGAGATAGGCAGTCATAAATTAAAAGCTGTGTAAATTCCAGAAAATGTACCCTATTTTGTAGACGCTATAACTTTTGCGCAAACCAATAAATATACGCTTATTGACATTTTTTTTACTAAAGACGTGGCTGAATAAATTTTGGCCTAAATGTATGACTAAAATTGAGTTTATTCGATTTTTCTTATAACAAAAAGTAGAAAATATCATTTTTTTTTAAAAATGGCAGTCTTTTTCCCTTTATATCGCAATAAAAAATAATCGCAGAGGCAATCAAATACCATTAAAATAAAGCTCTAATTGTGGGAAAAAAAGGACGCAAATTTCGTTTGGGTACAACATTGCATGTCCGCACAATTTCCAGTTAAAGCAGCGCAATGCCAAATTGTGAAATCACCTCTGGTCATTATGGTCCGTATTGGTCCGGTCCTTAAGTGGTTAAGGACTGGTATAGGTGTACTATTAGGTGTGCATTATATAGGGGTGTAATACACGTCTAAAATACTTTCAAATATAGAAAGCATATTATAGTGCATTTCTACTGTGCAGCATTGTGACTGCTGAGCGGTTCTGCAGCGATACTACAACTACAAAGAGTGACCAACGCAATTAGAAAAAAGTATTAAAACTGGTGTGATAGACCAGTGGCCCCCCAAAATGACAGATTGAAGCGGGGTGTTATATACCTTCTTCCACATATACTGCACTTCTCTAGAGACTATTGTCGCAGGGTCATTAAAAAAATGACAGGCAGAGGAAGAGGTAGGGGTAGGGCAGGAGCACCAGGCTTGAGCCAAAGTGGGAAGTTGCAGAAGGTGCGTTCGATTATGTCAAAGGATGCACCAGACTTTATTGAGTGGCTCACTCAGCCTTACTCTTCTGCACCCTCCTCATCCTCTCTATCTTCACTCTCTGCTGTGTGCACCCCCAAAGACACTACCATCAACACCACCACCACCATAAACCCTCCGCTTGAGTCACTGGAATTATTTTCCGATCCATCACAAGACATTTCCCATGCGCAGGAATTCTTGGCATTGGATCAGGAAGAGGAGGTAGCAACAACCGCCACTCAGCAGTCTGACGACAGTACCCAGATCAGCCCAAGGAGGTTGGTCCCCGCTGTTGCTGCCTACTCCGAGATCTCTAATTATAGTGGTGGGGAAGGTGACATCGATGATGACGTGTCTAGGGACGTCACTTGGGTGCCCACAAGAGAGGAAGAGGAGGGGAGTTCAGAGGGAGAGATGGACCAGCAGATAAAGAGGAGAAGCAGGCGGAACTTACATTGCACAAGAGGGACAAACCAGACTGCTAATGTATCAGGAGCGAGCCATCAACCATGTACGGTCACATCTGGCGCTCCCAGGACGCAGGCACATGGCTCCGCAGTGTGGGCTTTTTTTAACGTGTCCGCTGCTGACAATAGTGTTGCCATGGTTGCTCATGCGCGACGCATGCAGACTTCTGCAGCCATTTGATGAGATCACCAAACTGGTCAGTCACAGCCATGGCGCCATCAGTGACATCGTACCTTACGCCTTCTTTATGGAGCGTGCATTGCGTCGTGTCATTGATCAAGCCGTCGAGGAGCAGGAGCAGGAAGATGAGGAAGTCGCAATGCTGGATGAATTCCCAGGGGGGGCTACTCTATCTGAGACAAGTCAATAACAGGAGTCTGAAGAGGAGTCAGAGGAGGATGGTGCCGGGGCAGATGAGGAGGAGCAAGAACAGCATGCTTTAAACCTTTCTGGGATCCCTGTTGTTGTCCGTAGATGGGGGGAGGAGAACGAGAACCAGTCCACCACACCGCTTCCAGTTTAGTGCAAATGGGGGCCTTCATGCTCCAGTGTTTTAAGAGGAACCCCCGTATAAAAAGCATAAAGGGCAAGGACCAGTACTGGGTGGCAACGTACTTAGACCCCCGGTACAAACAAAAAATGCCAGTAATGTTACCACCATCACAGAGGGCTGTCAGAATGGAGCACTTCCAGGCCTTGCTTAGAGAAATGCTGCATTCTGCTTTTGCGTGCGCTGGCAGAGGAATTTCCACTCCCAGAGAAACAGTTGCGGGTACCAATCCAACAGCGCCTGCAAGAAGAGGGCGGTTTGAAGATGTGTTGGTCACTTCTGATATGAGATCATTCTTTCAGCCGACCCATCGACAGGTGTCATCCGGATCCAGCATCAGGGAACGCCTAGACCGACAGGTGTCCGACTACATTGGGTTAACGGCCGATGTGGACGCTCTGAGAAGTGATGAACCCCTGGACTACTGGGTGGGCAGGCTTGACCTCTGGCCAGAGCTTGCACAATTTGCAATGAAACTGTTGGCTTGCCCCTCGTTCAGTGTCCTGTCCGAAAGGACGTTCAGCGCAGCAGGGGGATCGTGACCGATAAGCGCACTCGCCTAGCTCACGACAGTGTTGACTACCTCACATTTATAAAAATGAATGAGGCATGGATCTCTGAGGAATTCAACACATGTGACCAGTAGACTTAGTCCCCTCCAAGGACAAAGTCAAGGAGATCCCTCCTTAGGTAGCAGCACTCCACAAAGGCAGTCTGCGGAGCAAGGAATCCTTCCCTCCGACAGGTCACCAGGCCTCTCCCGAGACAGCAATCTTTATCACTCGCCTCCTGTTATGGGACCGATCCTCCCCTGGCTTCCTCTTAGTCAGAGCGGTCGCCCTCACCTGGGCTCCCTGGGTTTCCTTTCTGGCTTTGTAGACCCAGTTAAAAGGTACTGGGCCTACCTGGAACTTCGTAGCCTTGGGCTGAAGGTGCCTGAGACCCCACAGTCAATGCTCGTATTCCCCCTCGAGGGGATACACTCCTCCGGGTACAGGTCCCCGGGTATTCGCGCCAAGAAAAATGGCGTCTGCCCCTTTTGTACCCTCTTCCGGCATGCACAGCGGATAGACCACACCCACTGCACGGCTGCCGAGAGAGAACACCCAATAGCCATTCCATCACCTGTGGTTCAACCCTGAGTACAAGTGTCAGCACCACCTATACACCTAAGAGGAACTGCACGCCAGGTGAAACAGCAGCAAGGCAGAGTCCAAACAATTAGAAGACCCGAGCCAACTATTGCTCAGGTCACCCCTAAATTTGGGATACCCGCTACAATAACTTGTAGCGCACAGACCCCCTTTTACCTGCCTTGTTCGGCTCCTCGCAGGAATAGAGGGGGCACACCGCACCTCAAGCCAGTACCCTCCTGTGTGAAGAGGTTGAGCGGTGTTGTTGATGGGTCTTCCACAGTCAGACAGTCAGAGAATGTTTCTCACCTCTACATTGAATAAAGACAAGTCCCCATATCCCCACAGTAAATTGAATGTCCACACCAGCTGCACTCCAACGTTGAGATTTATTTCTTGTAAAACACAGTTTCTGACAGGAAAGGTTGGAGGGAGAACAGGACAGCTTAAGGTGTGGAAGAGGTCCAGGCACAAACGTAACACAATTCACTGCTCCGATTCTCAAGCAGACTCAGCCCATTCGGATAGTCTCCCCAGCTTGGGACTAGCAGCCGATATGGGGGTTAGCAGATAGAATTGATTCAGGCACACTCTTGGCTTCATCGCCACTCGGTCCCGAGTGGGTACAGCTCAACCGGATAGTCACCCAATGGCACTAGCAGCCGGCATGTAGCTCGAACAGTGACTTAGTCCCCTCCAAGGACAAAGTCAAGGAGATCCCTCTTTAGGTAGCAGCACCTGCAGGCCACAGGGAACTGTACACCAATACTCTCCCTGCAGACAAAAATGGTTGCAAGAACTCCTAATAATTAGGGTGTTTGAGTATAACTACCACCTTCTAGCTTCTAGCTCTCAGTTGAGCGCTCCAGACAATTTCCACCGAAAAGTGGTCGCTTCATCCTGATGTAGCTTCTAGCTCTCAGGTGAGCGCCCAGACACTTACCAGCGAAAAGGGGTCGCTTCATCCTGATGTAGCTTCTAGCTCTCAGGTGAGCGCCCCAGACACTTACCACCGAAAAGGGGTCGCTTCATCCTGATGTAGCTTCTAGCTCTCAGGTGAGCGCCCCAGACACTTACCACCGAAAAGGGGTCGCTTCATCCTGATGTAGCTTCTAGCTCTCAGGTGAGCTCCCCAGACAATTCTTACCGAAAAAGGGTAGCTTCATTCTGATGTAGCTTCTAGCTCTCAGGTGAGCGCCCCAGACAATTATCGCCGCAAAGGAGTCGCTTCATCCCGATGTAGCTTCTAGCTCTCAGGTGAGCGCCACAGACAATTACCACCAAAAAGGAGTCGCTTCATCCTGATGGAGCTTATAGCTCTCGGGTAAGCGCCCCAGACAATTACCACCGAAAAGGAGTCGCTTCATCCTGATGTAGCTTCTAGCTCTCAGGTGAGTGCCCCAGACAATTACCACCGAAAAGGAGTCGCTTCAGCCTGATGTAGCTTCTAGCTCTCAGGTGAGCACCCCAGACAATTACCACCGAAAAGGAGTCTCTTCATCCTTATGTAGCTTCTAGCTCTCAGTTGAGCGCTCCAGACAATTTCCACCGAAAAGTGGTCGCTTCATCCTGATGTAGCTTCTAGCTCTCAGGTGAGCGCCCCAGACACTTACCACCGAAAAGGGGTCGCTTCATCCTGATGTAGCTTTTAGCTCTCAGGTGAGCGACCCAGACACTTACCACCGAAAAGGGGTCGCTTGATCCTGATGTAGCTTCTAGCTCTCAGGTGAGCGCCCCAGACAATTCTTACCGAAAAAGGGTAGCTTCATCCCTATGTAGCTTCTAGCTCTCAGGTGAGCGCCCCAGACACTTACCACCAATTAAGAAGAAAGGAGGGCTCCGATAGTGCAGGTCAATGTAGGTTTATTTAAGAAACCAACAAGTAAAAGTGATCACATAGGCATAAAAAACATAATAAAAGGGCAGTGAGTGAAGTGGTGAGCAAGCCTGACGCGTTTCGTACTAGTGTACTTCAACAGGGGCATCAACCAACTCCTTCCACTGCCAAACATTTATAGTAAAACTCATGATCAAACACAGTGATTGGCCAATCAGAGAGAAAATTACTAACAACATAGAATTGGAGAAAGAACGTCACCTGATGACCAGTAGGCGGTCTTTGTCCAATAGCCTGCCAATCATGATCGCTCAAATACACAAAGTCCCAGGGAGCAAGCAAAGAGGGGCTGGACATACTGACCAGCGTTACTGCCGTCCAATGGAGGGCTCCAAAAAGCCCGCCAAAATGAGAAAAAATGGGAGGGCATGTGGCGGTAAACGCCCACATATCCAACCCAGTAAATCATTGGCAGGGCTAAAGGGTGAGCTGGACGACCTCCAATGGCAGGCATCATACCTATCAGCCAGGAGAGAAAGGGGAGGGTGTGCAGCGATAAACGCCCACACATCTCTCCACCATAACTAACCAGTAAAACTGATGACTCATAGTATCATCATCTGTGGGTAAATCACTCACTGAAATAAATAATTACAATTCACATATACACATACCCATGATCATCTCTGACATGATCTTAATCAAAAGCCTGGATGGTAAGCATAGCGTGTAGTGTGATTAATCCCGGAAGTAAACACACTACCTAAACGAGGCTTGGAACGCTCAGGTCCCTGCCGTACTTCCGGAGTGGGTAGGGCCTAATGCGTGGTGTATGGCAGTGACGCGCAGGCCAATAGCAGGCAGGCGCGCATTGCCTACACATCAAGCACGTGTAGTGCAGTCCCTCCAGGAAGTAAATCCACTGTCAAAATGAGGCCTGAAGAGCCCAGGTCCCCGCCGTGACTCCGAGATGGGCGGGGCCCAGTGCAAGATGGATGGCAGTGACACGCAGGCCGATGGCAAGCACGCGCGCACCGCCTACACATCAAACAATGCGTGACCCGGTGACTCGCACTGGCGTCGCCGACGTCACGTGATCGCACGTTGCAGGAACACCAACAGGGCTGGGTAAAATATAAAATAAATATATATAGCACACTACCCGCCGTAAATGATGCATGGGGGAAGCTGAGGCCTCTATACCACCATGCATAGTGATAAAAAGCTGAAATTATAGAGGTCAGCTATGTATATAAACCAGATGTCTGATATGCCAATATATCAGCGCCATCTAGTGGATGAAGTGAAATATACTTTTCACTTCATAGTAAAATCTACAATGACAATGCATAATAAATATATACCTATACATAACAGAACACTGTTCACGTTCAGCGCAGCAGGGGAAACGTGACCGATAAGCGCACTCGCCTAGCTCACGACAGTGTTGACTACCTCACATTTATAAAAATGAATGAGGCATGGATCTCTGAGGAATTCAACACATGTGACCAGTAGACTTAGTCCCCTCCAAGGACAAAGTCAAGGAGATCCCTCCTTAGGTAGCAGCACTCCACAAAGGCAGTCTGCGGAGCAAGGAATCCTTCCCTCCAACAGGTCACCAGGCCTCTCCCGAGACAGCAATCTTTATCACTCGCCTCCTGTTATGGGACCGATCCTCCCCTGGCTTCCTCTTAGTCAGAGCGGTCGCCCTCACCTGGGCTCCCTGGGTTTCCTTTCTGGCTTTGTAGACTCAGTTAAAAGGTACTGGGCCTACCTGGAACTCCGTAGCCTCGGGCTGAAGGTGCCCGAGACCCCACAGTCAATGCTCGTATCCCCCCTCGAGGGGATACACTCCTCCGGGTACAGGTCCCCGGGTATTCGCGCCAAGAAAAATGGCGTCTGCCCCTTTTGTACCCTCTTCCGGCATGCACAGCGGATAGACCACGCCCACTGCACGGCTGCCGAGATAGAACACCCAATAGCCATTCCATCACCTGTGGTTCAACCCCGGGTACAAGTGTCAGCACCACCTACACACCTAAGAGGAACTGCACGCCAGGTGAAACAGCAGCAAGGCAGAGTCCAAACAATTAGAAGACCCGAGCCAACTATTGCTAAGGTCACCCCTAAATTTGGGATACCCGCTACAATAACTTGTAGCGCACAGACCCCCTTTTACCTGCCTTCTTCAGGTCCTCGCAGGAATAGAGGGGGCACACCGCACCACAAGCCAGTACCCTCCTGTGTGAAGAGGTTGAGCGGTGTTGTTGATGGGTCTTCCACAGTCAGACAGTCAGAGAATGTTTCTCACCTCTACATTGAATAAAGACAAGTCCCCATATCCCCACAGTAACGTGAATGTCCACACCAGCTGCACTCCAACGTTGAGATTTATTTCTTGTAAAACACAGTTTCTGACAGGAAAGGTTAGAGGGAGAACAGGACAGCTTAAGGTGTGGAAGAGGTCCAGGCACAAACGTAACACAATTCACTGCTCCGATTCTCAAGCAGACTCAGCCCATTCGGATAGTCTCCCCAGCTTGGGACTAGCAGCCGATATGGGGGTTAGAAGATAGAATTGATTCAGGCACACTCTTGGCTTCATCGCCACTCGGTCCCGAGTGGGTACAGCTCAACCGGATAGTCACCCAATGGCACTAGCAGCCGGCATGTAGCTCGAACAGTGACTTAGTCCCCTCCAAGGACAAAGTCAAGGAGATCCCTCTTTAGGTAGCAGCACCTGCAGGCCACAGGGAACTGTACACCAATACTCTCCCTGCAGACAAAAATGGTTGCAAGAACTCCTAATAATTAGGGTGTTTGAGTATAACTACCACCTTCTAGCTTCTAGCTCTCAGTTGAGCGCTCCAGACAATTTCCACCGAAAAGTGGTCGCTTCATCCTGATGTAGCTTCTAGCTCTCAGGTGAACGCCCAGACACTTACCACCGAAAAGGGGTCGCTTCATCCTGATGTAGCTTCTAGCTCTCAGGTGAGCGCCCCAGACACTTACCACCGAAAAGGGGTCGCTTCATCCTGATGTAGCTTCTAGCTCTCAGGTGAGCTCCCCAGACAATTCTTACCGAAAAAGGGTAGCTTCATCCTGATGTAGCTTCTAGCTCTCAGGTGAGCGCCCCAGACAATTATCGCTGCAAAGGAGTCGCTTCATCCTGATGTAGCTTCTAGCTCTCAGGTAAGCGCCCCAGACAATTACCACCGAAAAAGGAGTCGCTTCATCCTGATGTAGCTTTTAGCTCTCAGGTGAGCGCCACAGACAATTACCACCAAAAAGGAGTCGCTTCATCCTGATGGAGCTTCTAGCTCTCGGGTAAGCGCCCCAGACACTTACCACCGAAAAGGAGTCTCTTCATCCTTATGTAGCTTCTAGCTCTCAGTTGAGCGCTCCAGACACTTACCACCAAAAAGGGGTCGCTTCATCCTGATGTAGCTTCTAGCTCTCAGGTGAGCGCCCCAGACACTTACCACCAAAAAGGGGTCGCTTCATCCTGATGTAGCTTCTAGCTCTCAGGTGAGCGACCCAGACACTTACCACCGAAAAGGGGTCGCTTGATCCTGATGTAGCTTCTAGCTCTCAGGTGAGCGCCCCAGACAATTCTTACCGAAAAAGGGTAGCTTCATCCTGATGTAGCTTCTAGCTCTCAGGTGAGCGCCCCAGACACTTACCACCAATTGAAAAGAAAGGAGGGCTCCGATAGTGCAGGTCAATGTAGGTTTATTTAACCACTTAAGCCCCGGACCATTTTGTAGCTAAAGGACCAAAGCTGTTTTCAGAATTTTGCACTGCGCTGCTTTAACTGTAAATTGTGCGGACATGCAATGTTGTACCGAAACGAAATTTGTGTCCTTTTCTTCCCACAAATAGAGCTTTCTTTTAATGGTATTTGATTGCCTCTGCGATTTTTATTTTTTGCGATATAAATGGAAAAAGACCGAAAATTTTGAAAAAAAATGATATTTTCTACTTTTTGTTATAAGAAAAATCGAATAAACTCAATTTTAGTTATACATTTAGGCCAAAATGTATTCAGCCACATGTCTTTAGTAAAAAAAATGTCAATAAGCGTAAATTTATTGGTTTGCGCAAAAGTTATAGCGTCTACAAGCTAGGGTACATTTTCTGGAATTTACACAGCTTTTAATTTATGACTGCCTATCTCATTTCTTGAGGTGCTAAAATGGCAGGGCAGTACAAAACCCCCCCAAATGACCCCATTTTGGAAAGAAGACACCCCAAGGAAATTGCTGAGAGGCATGTTGAGCCCATTGAATATTTTTTTGTTTTGTTTTAAGTGATTGAATAATGACAAAAAAATAAAAATAAATTACAAAAAGTTGTCACTAAATGATATATTGCTCACACATGCCATGGTTATATGTGGAATTGCACCCCAAAATACATTTTGCTGCTTCTCCTGAGTACGGGGATACCACATGTGTGGGACTTTTTGGGAGCCTAGCCGCGTACGGGCCCCCGAAAACCAAGCACCGTCTTCAGGATTTCTAAGGGCGCAAATTTTTGATTTCACTCCTCACTACCTACCACAGTTTCGAAGGCCATAAAATGCCAAAATAGCACAAAACCCCCCCAAATGACCCCATTTTGGAAAGTAGACACCCCAAGCTATTTGCTGAGAGGCATGGTGAGTATTTTACAGCTCTCATTTGTTTTTGAAAATGAAGAAAGAAAATGTATATTTTTTTTTTTTCAATTTTCAAAACTTTGTGACAAAAAGCGAGATCTGCAAAATACTCACCATACCTCTGAGCAAATAGCTTGGGGTGTCTACTTTCCAAAATGAGGTCATTTGGGGGGGGGTTTGTGCCATCTGGGCATTCCATGGCCTCCGAAACTGTGATAGGCAGTGAGAAGTGAAATCAAAAATTTACACCCTTAGAAAGCCTGAAGGCGGTGCTTGGTTTTGGGGTCCCGTACGCGGCTAGGCTCCCAAAAAGTCTCACACATGTGGTATCCCCGTACTCAGGAGAAGCAACAGAATGTATTTTGGGGTGTAATTCAACATATGCCCATGGCATGTTTGAGCAATATATCATTTAGTGACAACTTTGTGCAAAAAAATAAAAAAATAAAAATAAATTGTCTTTTTTCCGCAACTTGTGTCAACATATAAAATATTCCATGGACTCGACATGCCTCTCAGTATATAGCTTGGGGTGTCTACTTTCCAAAATGGGGTCATTTGGGGGGGTTTTGAACTGTTCTGGCATTTTATACACAACATTAGGAAGCTTACATCCACTCTTCTAACCACTTGAAGACAAAGCCCTTTTTGACACTTTTTGTTTACATGAAAACATATTTTTTTTTGCAAGAACATTATGTTGAACCCCCAAAAATTATATATATTTTTAAAGCAAAGGCCCTACAGATTAAAATGGTGGGTGTTGCATTTTTTTTTCTACACAGTATTTGCGCAGCGATTTTTCAAACGCATTTTTTGGGGAAAAAATACACTTTTTTTAATTTTAATGCACTAAAACACACTATATTGCCCAAATGTTTGATGAAATAAAAAAGATGATCTTAGGCCGAGTACATAGATACCAAACACGACAAGCTTTAAAATTTTGCACAAACGCGCATTGGCGACAAACTACATACATTTTTAATAGCCTTTACAGGTTACCACATTAGATTTACAGAGGTGGTCTACTGCTAAAATTACTGCCCTCGATCTGACCTTCGCGGTGATACCTCACATGCATGGTGCAATTGCTGTTTACATATGACGCCAGACTGACGCTTGCGTTCGCCATTGGGCAAGAGCAGGGCAGGACAGGGGTGCTTTTTTTTTTTTTTTTTTTTTTTTATTATTATTAATTTTGCTTTTTTATTTTATTTTTAAACTGTTGCTTCCATATTTTATTTTTTTTATCATTTGTATTGTTATCTCAGGGAATGTAAATATCCCCTATGATAGCAATAGGTAGTGACAGGTACTCTTTTTTTGAAAAAACTGGGGTCTATTGGACCCTAGATTTTCCTCTGCCCTCAAAGCATCTGACCACACCAAGATCGGTGTGATAAAATGCTTTCCCAATTTCCCAATGGCGCTTTTTATATCCGGGGGGGGGGACATTCCCTCCCACTGCTTGTAAAAGCAGTCCAGAGGCTAATTAGCCACTGGGATTGCTTTTACATGAAAGCCGGCCGCTGGCTGAAAAGAATGATACCAAGATGATACCTAAACCCGCAGGCATCATTCTGGTATAAACATTCAAAGTCCAGCAACATACCAGTATGTTGCTGGTCCTTGTTGGACATATATTGTAATCTTTTTTTTTCATGCAGCCTGTTGGCTGAACGAAAAAAAAAGATTGATCGGTGGGTATGCCCACCATTAGAATACCGCCCTTCATCCACCCACTTCTAATGATGGGCATACATGCACCATTTATATATGCCGAAGCATGGGGGCATCCTCCCGCAAAAGTTATGCCGCGTACACATGGTCAAACTTTTCCACGGGCAAGCCTCCGTCGGAATTTCGACCGTATGTACACGGCATTAGGAGCAAAATTGCTCCTCCGCCCCTGCTGCCCAAATGCTTCGGCATATATGCTTTTTTTTTTTAACTGTGGTGGTGAAATCACCTCCTACAGCACTGGAGTCGCAGGGATCAGGCCTGTCTCTGCGAACGCTGCAGTTATGTGTGTTCTGTGTTTTGTAAGTGACAGTGATCGATCAATACTGCACTTGGGTGGCCTGGGCTGGACGGAGGGGCAAAACGCAGGTGCTAGCAGGTATCTGGGCTGATCCCGCTAACATTGCGTTTTTGGGAACCCTAAACTGCTGGGGACGCTAGTATAGATCTGATCAGATCAGATATTGATCTGTTCAGATACTATACCACTAAGGGAGGTGTATGCTTCACGCGTGGGTGTTAGCGTTACTGACACTAACCTGACGCTGCCTGGGGTGTGACGCAGACCCTCTCTGATGCTAAAACCTAATTGATATCAACAGCCGGGCGATCAGGGGGTTAAACCTTTATTGGGTCATATACGGCGGGTGCCCTGACACTATAAAAAGCAAACTAACTAACCAGCGTCACCCGTAACACTTATATGGTGATTACTGGTGAAAGGGTTAACTAGGGGCAATTAGGGGGTTAAAACCTTTATTAGGTAATATATGGGGGTACCTGATGCTATAAAAACCTGCGGCGAACCTAAAAAAAAATTACTGGCTACCGATCGGCATCACCGACACTAAAGCCCCGTACACACGATCGGTTTAACTGATGAAAACCGTTCGATGGATGGTTTTCATCAGACAAACCGATCATGTATGGTACCCATCGGTCTTTTTTCCATCGGATGGAAAAAATAGAACTTGTTTTCGATGGATAAAAAACCGATGGGAATTTCCGATCGTCTATGGGCAAGTCCATCGGTTAAAAAACCCACGCATGCTCAGAATCAAGTCGACGCATGCTCAGAAGCATTAAACTTAATTTTTCTTGGCTCATCTGACTGTTTTACGTTACCGCGTTTGGAACGGTCGGTTTTTTGACTGATGGTGTGTGGCCAAGACTGATGAAAAACAGTTTCATCTGATTTCCGATGGTCAAATCCATCGGACGAAAATCCATAGGTTATCCGATCGTGTGTACAGGGCTTTAGACAGCGATCAGAAAAACTATCGCTTAGCGACAGTGGTGATAGGGGGTGATAGGGTTACCTGGGGGGCGATCAAGGGGGTTAAACCTTTATTAGGTAATATATGGGGGTACCCGACGCTATAAAAACCTGCGGCAAACCTAAAAAAAATTACTGGCTACCGATCGGCATCACCAACGCTAAGACAGCGATCAGAAAAACGATCGCTTAGCGACAGTGGTGATAGGGGGTGAAAGGGTTACCTGGGGGGTGATCAAGGGGGTTAAACCTTTATTAGGTAATATATGGGGGTACCTGACGCTATAAAAACCTGCGGCGAACCTAAAAAAAATAACTGGCTACCCATCTGCATCACCGACGCTAAGACAGCGATCAGAAAAATGATCGCTTAGTGACAGTGGTGATAGGGGGTGAAAGGGTTATCTGGGGGGCGATCAAGGGGGTTAAACCTTTATTAGGTAATATATGGGGGTACCCGACGCTATAAAAACCTGCGGCGAACCTAAAAAACAATTACTGGCTACCGATCTGCATCACCGACGCTAAGACAGCGATCAGAAAAATGATCGCTTAGCGACGGCGGTGCTAGGGGGTGAAAGGGTTATCTGGGAGGCGATCAGGGGGTTAAACCTTTATTAGGGGGGGGGGGTTACACTGGACCTAAAACTAACTTTAGTGACACTTTTACAGTCACAAATGTCACTGATTGCAGTGATCAGTAAATAAATGGTCACTGCAATCAGTGACACTGTGACTGGGGGGTGATCTGGGGTGTCTGGGGGGGGGCCTGGGGGGGGGGCGATTTATGTGCCTATGTGTCCTGGTGTCAGTGTAGTGTTTTGTGCACTAACCTGGCATCTTCTCCTGTACGGCGCTCGGTATATGTGAGCGCCGCAGGAGAGATGACATCACTTCCTCTGCCTGTGTTTACATTACACAGGCAGGGGAATGATTCAATTCGCTGGGAGCGATCGAGAGGGGGTGGCCGGAATCGAACGGCTGTCCCCTCATCCCTGATCGCTCCCAAAGGAATAACGGCCGCTCACTGTAAAGAAGGGGGGTCCGATCGGACCCCCCAACTATACAAAGGCAGTCACGTACATATACGTGATTCTGCCTGTCGGTGCCATTCTGCCGACGTATATTTACAGTGGGCGGTCGTTAAGTGGTTAAGAAACCAACAAGTAAAAGTGATCACATAGGCATAAAAAACATAATAAAAGGGCAGTGAGTGAAGTGGTGAGCAAGCCTGACGCGTTTCGTACTAGTGTACTTCAACAGGGGCATCAACCAACTCCTTCCACTGCCAAACATTTATAGTAAAACTCATGATCAAACACAGTGATTGGCCAATCAGAGAGAAAATTACTAACAACATAGGATTGGAGAAAGAACGTCACCTGATGACCAGTAGGCGGTCTTTGTCCAATAGCCTGCCAATCATGATCGCTCAAATACACAAAGTCCCAGGGAGAAAGCAAAGAGGGGCTGGACATACTGACCAGCGTTACTGCCGTCCAATGGAGGGCTCCAAAAAGCCCGCCAAAATGAGAAAAAATGGGAGGGCATGTGGCGGTAAACGCCCACATATCCAACCCAGTAAATCATTGGCAGGGCTAAAGGGTGAGCTGGACGACCTCCAATGGCAGGCATCATACCTATCAGCCAGGAGAGAAAGGGGAGGGTGTGCAGCGATAAACGCCCACACATCTCTCCACCATAACTAACCAGTAAAGCTGATGACTCATAGTATCATCATCTGTGGGTAAATCACTCACTGAAATAAATAATTACAATTCACATATACACATACCCATGATCATCTCTGACATGATCTTAATCAAAAGCCTGGATGGTAAGCATAGCATGTAGTGTGATTAATCCCGGAAGTAAACACACTACCTAAACAAGGCTTGGAACGCTCAGGTCCCTGCCGTACTTCCGGAGTGGGCGGGGCCTAATGCGTGGTGTATGGCAGTGACGCGCAGGCCAATAGCAGGCAGGCGCGCATTGCCTACACATCAAGCACGTGTAGTGCAGTCCCTCCAGGAAGTAAATCCACTGTCAAAATGAGGCCTGAAGCGCCCAGGTCCCCGCCGTGACTCCGAGATGGGCGGGGCCCAGTGCAAGATGGATGGCAGTGACGCGCAGGCCGATGGCAAGCACGCGCGCACCGCCTACACATCAAACAATGCGTGACCCGGTGACTCGCACTGGCGTCGCCGACGTCACGTGATCGCACGTTGCAGGAACACCAACAGGGCTGGGTAAAATATAAAATAAATATATATAGCACACCACCCGCCGTAAATGATGCATGGGGGAAGCTGAGGCCTCTATACCACCATGCATAGTGATAAAAAGCTGAAATTATAGAGGTCAGCTATGTATATAAACCAGATGTCTGATATGCCAATATATCAGCGCCATCTAGTGGATGAAGTGAAATATACTTTTCACTTCATAGTAAAATCTACAATGACAATGCATAATAAATATATACCTGCACATAACAGAACACTGACAAAAGAAAAGGGCAGGGGAGGCACAAAAAAAAAGGGGAGGGGAACAAGAAAAGGGGGGACAAGGCCAGAAGGAGGACACACACAAATCCCAAACACTGCCCAAGACTTAAGTGTTCGTAAAAAGGCAATACCAGGGAACGAAGGTGGAGGGGAAAGCACCTAAGCTAAATTGATTAACAAATTTATATCCCACTCCACATTCATTCCATGGGGTGCGTACGTACGGAGCTCATAGATCCAGTACGTCTCCAGGCGGGATACCCCCCGGACACAAGATTCTCCCCTCCAATGGGAGACGAACTGGTCTATTGCCAGGAATTGTGTACCCGTAGGGTCACGATCGTGGTGCTCCAAATAATGACGAGGGACGCTGTGGTTGGTTTTGCCACCTTTGATGTTAGCAATATGTTCATTCACCCTGACGCGAAAGGTCCTAATTGTACGTCCCACGTATTGCTTCTTACATGGGCACGTCAAAAGATATACGATATATTGCGTAGCGCAGGTGGTGAAACACTTCATTTAGTAAATCTTCAAAGTGACAGTGGACTGAAAAGTCTCACTCCTACGTCTACCACTGATATTATGTAAACAAACGTTACACTTTCGGCAGGGATAGTAACCCTTGCACTGTTGGAAAAAAGAAACCCGTTTGGGAGGGTCAATAATGTTCGGTGCGATGTCCCCTTGAACAGACCGAGCTCCTCTAAAAATCACCCCTGCCTGCTCTGGTATTACTGCTCCAAGGAGTGCACCGCTCCGTAGGACACCCCAGTGTCTCTTGAGTATATGCTTTATCTGCCTGGACTGGATAGAATAAGTGGTGAAAAAAGACCATTTGAATTTATCGTTTGGAATTTTTGGAGGGCCAACCTCTAATAAAGAACTGCGGTCGATCCGCTGGATCCGACCAATTTCTTCATCAAGATCATCTGGTGGGTAACCTTTATCAATGAAACGACCCCTCAGGACAGCCGCCTGAGTAGTGAAATCACTCACCTTAGAGCAGTTCCTCCGCAAACGCAAAAACTGACTCCGTGGCACCGACTTAAGCCACTGAGGGTGGTGGCAGCTGTCCAGAGGGATGTACCCATTGCGGTCGGTTGGTTTGAAAAAGGTAATGAACTCCAACCTGTGATCAACCACCTTGATTTCCAAATAGAGAAAATGCACAGACCTGTCACTGGCTTCGTAACTAAGTTTTATGCCTCGATCGTTGACATTAAGCGAGGCCATGAAATCTTCTAAGGATCTAAGGTCTCCCTTCCATAGGAAGAGGATGTCATCTATGCATGGAGTGTGCTATATCGTATAGGAGAGTGTATGGGGGACGCATGGAGTGCGCTATAGCGTATAGGACAATGTATAAGTAACGTAGAGAGTAGTACAGTGTAGAGAGTAGTATAGAGTGATGTAGTGTAGTGCACTGTAGTTTAGAGAGTAGTGTAGTGTGCTGTAGTGTAGGGAATAGAGCACTGCAGTGTAGAGTGTAGTGCGCTGTAGAGTAGGGAGTAGTGTAGAGAATAGAGCACTGTAGTGTAGAGAGTAATGTAGAGTATAGAGCGCTGTAGTGTAGAGAGTAGTGCAGTGAACTGTAGTGTAGAGAGTAGAGCGCTGTAGTGTAGAGAGTAGTGCAGTGCACTGTAGTGTACAGAGTAGAGCAGAGAGTAGTGCAGTGCACCGTAGTGTAGAGAGTAGAGCGCTGTAGTGTAGAGAGTAGTGCAGTGCACTGTAGTGTAGAAAGTAGAGCTCTGTAGTTTAGAGAGTAGTGCAGTGCACTGTAGTGTAGAGTAGAGCACTGTAATATAGAGAATAAAGCGATGTAGTGTAAAGAATAGAGCGCTGCAGTGTAGAGAGCAATGTAATATACAGAATAGAGCGCTGTAGTGTAGAAAATAGAGCACTGTAGTGTACAGAATAGAGCGCTGTAGTGTAGAGAGTAGTGTAGGGAGTAGAGCACTGTAATATAGAGAATAGAGCGATGTAGTGTAGAGAATAGAGCGCTGTAGTGTAGAGAGTAGAGCAATGTAATATAGAGAATAGAGTGCTGTAGTCTAGAGAGTAGTGTAGAGCATAGAGCGCTGTAGTGTAGAGCATAGAGCGCTGTAGTGTAGGGAATAGAGCGCTGTAGTGTAGAGAATAGAGCGCTGTAGTGTAGAGAATAGAGCGCTGTAGTGTAGGGCCTGTCCAGAAAGGGATTACTTTGACGCAGTTGGCCAGCTTAAACATATATTGCAATACATGTTAACTAAAAATCCACGTTTTTACTCTACGGTTATTAGAAAGGGTGTATATTGGTGTCTATTGTATGGTGTAGGTCAGTGACAAGATCTGAACCTGTAGCTCTCCTACAACTTGTGTCTATTTTCCCCATATTGGCACTATATTAACTGAATTACACTATAATCAAATCAGTATTCTGCATTTTGGAGAGCAGATTAACCACTTGATAGCCGGGCCATATACAAATGACGGCCTCAAGGTGGATCTAGAAATCTGGGAGGCCGTCATTATACGGCCTTGGCTATTCCGGCCACTGGGGGGCGCGCGAGCGCCGCCAGCGGCACGGCGCATCACTGAGATGCTGATGTGCGTGCCTGGCGGCCACGATGTCCACCAGGTACCCGCGATCGGCGTGTACACAGACAAGGATGTGGATCTCTGTGTGTAAACACAGAGATCCACAACCTGTCAGGGAGAGGAGACCGATTCTGTGTCCCTTGTACATAGGGACACAGCTCGGTCACCTCCCCCAGTCAGTCCCCTCCCCGACACAGGGGAGGGGACTGACTGGGGGAGTCACATTTAACCCCTTCCTCGCCCCCTAGTGTTAACCCCTTCCCTGCCAGTGTCATTTTTACAGTAACCAGTGCATTTTTATAGCACTGGGCGCTGTAAAAATGCCAATGATCCCAAAATGGTGTCAAAAGTGTCCGATGTGTCCGCCATAATGTCGCAGTCACAATAAAAATCGCTGATCGCCGCCATTACTAGTAAAAAAAAAAAAAAAAATATTAATAAAAATGCAATAAAACTATGCCCTATTTTGTAGACGCTAAAACTTTTGCGCAAACCAATCAATAAACGCTTATTGCGATTTTTTTTTACCAAAAATATGTAGAAAAATACGTATCAGACTAAACTGAGGAAAAAAGAAAATTGGGATATTATAGCAAAAAATAAAAAATACTGTGTTTTTTTCAAAATCCTCACTCTTTTTTTAGTCTTTGTTTATAGTGCAAAAAATAAAAACCGCAGAGGTGATCAAATACCACCAAAAGAAAGCTCTATTTGTGGGAAAAAAAGAACGTCAATTTTGTTTGGGAGCCGCGTCGCACGACCGCGCAATTGTCATTCAGATCTTGACAGCGCTGAAAGATGAAAATTGGCCTGGGCAGGAAGGGGGTTTAAGTGCCCAGTAAGCAAGTAGTTAAGGACTGACCAGAGAGGGATTGCTGTGATACAATTGGCCAGTTTAAACATGCAGAGCAATGTTTGTAAACTAAAAATCACTGTTTGTTATGCAAAGTTTGCTAGAAAGGGTGGGTGCAGGAGAGGCAGCCCCATAGTAAATCTATGGGTGACGTCACTTCCCATTCATTTCACAGCCGTTGCTGGCTGTCTCCTCTGCAGAGCTTCCGCCACTGGAGACCAGAGCGGCTTCAGAAAAGTTATGTTCTATACAGGACTAGATAGGTTAGTCTTAGATCGTGGATGCCTAGATGTAGAGTTAAAGTGGACTTACTTTACTAATCATGAAAGTACACAAATGCAAAATATGGGAAAATGGGAATATTCCGTAAAAAATGTGAACATCTGGATCTGTCAGGATATTGTTTGTAATGGTCTATTTGCTATCTGGCAATAAAGAAAAAAATATATGGGCATCTGGAATTTCAATAGAAACATTAAAAAGGAAAGACACCAAATCACTGGTGTCAATAGAATAGTGGACCATTGAAAAGGACAGCACCCCAAATCACTGCTGTCAGTGGAAGAGAGGACCCCCAGGGAGAAAATTCCCCAAACTGAGGCTTTCATTGTAGTAGTGGCCCCCATGGAAGATTACCCTCCAAATCATTGATGTCAGTGGATGTGGCCTCCATGGAAGATTACCATTGATGTCAGTGGGATAGTGGCCACAGGAAATAATAGTCAGATCATTGCTGTAATTGGAATAATGGCCCCCAGGGGAAAATAACCCATTGGTGTCAGTAGGTAAGTTGCCCCAGGGGGAGAACAGCCCCCAAATTATTGGCATCCCTGAACAGTGAGACCCAAGAGGGAATAGTCCCCAAAATCATTGAGGGTAGTGGGATAGCGGCCCTCAGCATAGCCAAAGCCACCAAATCACTGCTGACAGTGGAATAGTGAACCCAAGAGGAGAATAGCACTCCATATTTTTGGGGTCAATTGAATAATGGGCTCCAGGGGAGAATGTGAACCCCCAATCTTTGGTGACAGTAAAATAGTGGGCCCATGGGAAATGAGCCCCCAAATCATTGAGAGCAATGGGATAGTGGCCCCCAGGGGGTAACAGCCCCCCAGATTGATGCTGTCAGTGGAATAGCGGCTCCCCAGGTCTAGTTCACACTATTGTGGGTGGGGGAATCGCACCTGTTACCGAACATAAAACGCACTGCTGCTTAAAACTGCACGGGGCTGCCATTCATTCTTAATGGCACCCCCACGCATCTAAAAACGCAGTGCGTTTGCAGGGACCGTGGGGAAAATTGCATGGTGCAAAATCATCATGTAATTTCCCGGCCACCAAGAGGACCACTTTCTAAAAAAAAAAAAAAAAAAAAAAGTGTCAACAAGAGAATCTCCCTGATGTTCTAAAACAGTGGTTTCTGAGACACTTAGAGGCCATGCCGTTAAAGCCATAGCCTGCAAGCAGGATGGCATATGGGACCCTGCACCAGCAGGTCCTCTCGTAGTGGTAGACGCCAAAAGGACGTCTGCTACACAAGCCCCACGGAGGTAGTGGAGGGTGGGCCGGAGGGGCCGCCTGCCGAACCCACTGTACAAACGTTCTCACTAGAGAGTGAGCCACCAGGGGTCATTGAAAGGACAACCAGGGCAAATACCTGCCCCTAATTGTACTTAACAGTAGAATTTTTGGCCTGTTCCCTGCTGAGAACAGCAGGACTCTGGAACCAAATAAGTACGCGGATGCCACCTAATTTCCTCACAAATGCATGTGTAGGTCTTCCAAGTGCAACGGTAAGGCCTCATGCCCACGGACGTTTTTACAGCCGCGTTTTTTACAGCTTAAAAACGCCTGTCCATGTTAGTCTATAGCTTCATGCCCACCTAGACGTTTTTGAGCTGCAAACAGCATAGACGTTTTTAAGCTGTTTTTAAGCTGCGTTCCTCAGCGTCGGAGTTAGGCAGAAAAAAACGTGAGCGTCAAAAAACGCTCAAAAATGCGCACTAGCGCGCGGTCGCATTTTTTAGCTCCGACGTTTTTTTTGTTTTTTTAAAAAAAAAAAATTTACAATAACAATTACAGGCGTTTTTAAGCTGTAAAAAACGCAGCTGTTAAAAACGTCTGTGGGCATGAAGCCTAAATCTTCCTAGGGGATGATTTCCGAGCACTCCTCATGGTAGATATCACCGAGTCTGACAGGTCCCGGTCTCTTAGCACCTGGCTCTCAAGCCATGCCCTCAAGTCAGTGACTGTAAAACAGGATGGGGTCTGGACCTTGCGACAACAGGTCCTTCCTTAGCGGTAGCTGCCAAAAGGTGTCTGCTACCAGACGCACTAGATCGGCGTACCAAGGACGCCAAAGCCAATTCAGAGCAATTGGGACCATTGTAATCCTCTCTGTTTCCAATCTATGAAGCAGATGAGGAAGGAGTTTCCGAGGAGGAAACCATAGATTAGTCGTTACTGACTCCACAGTGCCATCAACGCATCTGTCGTGCTTGCCCATGGGTCACTTGACCTGGCCACAACCTCAATACCTTCCGATTGAATCGAAAAGTCAGGAGATCTACGACTGATGTGTTTCCCCTCTGGTAAGGGAGCCCCTTTGGAGGTGAGCGACCTCCGATGCTGCAGCAGAGTTGCTTGCTCCTCCTTGATGATTGACATACGCCACAACTGTGGTGTTTGTCCGACTGGATTCTGACTGGACGCCCCTGTAGCCTCTGAGACCATGTGGAGAGGCAAAGCCAGATCCCCCGACTTTCAGGCCAATGATCTGCAATGGGATTCCTCCGGAGTCCGGAGTCCAGTGACCCAGGTTGACTGAGCTGTTCAGACTCCTCTGCAACTGGGAAGACAGGCGTCCACCGTGACCACTATCCAGTAAAAGGAAGGAACAACTTCCCAGACAGAATGCCGGTGAAGTCGGCCACCAACTAGGGAAGCCCTGTTTAGGCCCTGTTTAGGTGGCTTACCCGGATCTGATAATCCAGGGATGAAGGGCACTTGACCCTTCAGGACAGAGTTACCCTCTGTAACACTCGCGTGTGAATAGGCTACCATAAGGCTCAGGACTCGCCTGCAAAGGTGGCATGACAACCCCTCCTTGGGATGTCACTGCGGCACCGCAACTCGACGGGTCTGCAACTTTCCCCTAGGGGGAAAAAAAACTTACACCTCTGAGGAGTCCAGAATCAACCCTAGATATACTAGGAGTTGGGATGGTACCAATACTGACTTCTGAGTGTTCAGCACCCAACCAAGTATCGGAGGGTCTGACAGGTTATAGACCTGCTCACTTCTAAATTTAAGTTTGAAGTGACCCTCAGAAGAAGATCGTCCAAGTTGCCCATGATAGCGATGCCACGCTGTCTTAGTAGGGCCAGAATCGTGGCAAGCGCCTTGTTGAACACCCTTGGTGCTGATGCCAGGCCAAAGGGGAGAGCCACCATTGGTAGTGGTCTTCCCCGGCCGCCAACGCAGACATCTCTGATGCCTGGTGCATCTGGAGACATGCAGCATGCGTCCTTGAAGATCAAGGTTGCTGAAAAATCCCCTGGATGGAGGGCAGCAACAAGAGAGCGAGCCAACTCCTTTACGGAATCTTTGTACTCCTACAAAGCAGTTGAGGGTCCTGATATCCAAGATAGGACGAACCCTCTCCAGTACTACGAACAGATTTGAGTAGAACCCCTAAACCCATTCCTGTACTAAGACAGGAAGGTTTACCCTGCGTATCAGCATTTTTTGTACCGCCCCATGTAGGGCTTCCTGACAAGTCGGCAGAAGCTGGTGGTTAAGAGGGAAAAATGTGTTCGGTAGGCAAGCCAGGTTGGGCTTGCAAACCCAGGGACACTTCTGTCCCTCAGCAGGCGCTTTATCGGCCTGGGGTTGTTTACTTGCCGCACTAGGTGGACGAAGGGACCGCTTGTATGCGGAGAAGGAGGGCCCTAGCCTATGGTGTGGCTCCTTACCCTTCTTTGGATTGTCGAAGCAATGTGCTCTTACCTTCTGTGGCATCTTAAATTATGTCATCCAGCGAGGCCCCAAATGTCTGTCGCCCTAAAAGGGCAGATCCAACAAGGCCTTCTTGGAAGGTTGGTCCGCAGACCAGCACCTTAGTCAGATCAGGTGGCGTAGCGCCACCGCATAAACTGAGGCTCAAGACAGCAAGGGGATAGTATCCATGTCTGACTTGCAGACAGACTCAAGGCCCTGTACCAACTGGTCGGCCAGAGCTACCTCGTACGGAGGAGCCTCCCGTGCTTTTAACCCTTGGAGTAGGTACCTTGCCTACTCAGTAAGTGTCTGATAAACATCAGACAAACCCCAGCCAATGCTGGACGTACCTCTGAGCCCCCCACTGTGTATAGGTAGCGAGTGTCCCTGAAGACAGGAGCCCCCTCCACTGGAATCGTAGTAACTTGTTAAGTCTGGACACAGGGGGGTCCACTATCGGGGGAGAGGTCCATCTTTTCAGGAACTCTCCTCAAGGGGTACCGGACCGCCCAAAAAAATTCAAAATAAATCTTTTAGGGCTAACAAAAAGAAAAAAACCTCAGTGGGTTTTCCCACTCCTTGTACAAGAGCTTATTAATATAAGACACACAAGGAACACCTTAGCAGTGCGGGCTGGCTTTAGGGAACCCAAAAAGGGGACCGGTGTCTCTGCTGCTTCTGCAGCATTCTCTATTCTTAGCGTACTCCGCACTGCAGTAATAGGTCAGATACCAAAGCCTTCTTGCGTGCTGACCTGGACTTGGAGCATTCTCACTGTCCGACAGGTCACAGTCTGCAGTCTGATGCATCATAATCCGGGTCATGAGCCATAGCTGGACCTGGTTCTGCATCAGAATTATCCCCAGAAGATTGCAGGGGATGGGCCTTTACTACCCCCTGTATTCCCGTGTGCTGCTTCCACCCTGGCAGCAAAATCCTCTAGGATTGCTGACATAGCGCCCATAGACACATCAGGGGCACCAGCTGCTAAATCTGGTGTTTCAGGGGAAAAAACATCTGTGCCATGCTGACCACACGCTGACACTCACAGGGCTCCAGGCGAGATATCAATAGGCCACCCTCCTAGCTGATCAGAGATGCTGGGTCACCCAGAGGACTCACCACCCTTGGATCGGTACCACTATGCTGCCGTGTGCTGTGCCTGTGATGCTATCCCCCGCTGCTGTGTCAGTCTGTTCGTTTATCAGCGTTTCCTGTGTAAATATTTGCGCCAGTGTAATGCACCCTAGAGGCCGGAGACTAACTCAAAATGGCCGCCAAGCGGCTGTATGGGAACAGGTGGGCTCCAAGAAAATGGCCGCCGAGCCGAATATAGAGGCAAAAAGCGGCTGCAGACCCCAAAAAGATGGCCGCCGAGTGGCAGTAAACACATACAGCGTGAATCCTCGGAAACATGGCCGCCGAACAGTCGATAGAGGCCAAGCAGGTGTGGACCACAAGAAAATGGCCGCCAATCGGCGATATATACATATAGGCGCAAAACTACAAGAAAATGGCAGCGGGTAGTCAGAGGCCGAAACAGGCATGGACCACCGCAAAATGGCCACCGACAGCATGGAGGGGGAAGAAGCACACACACAGGTAAGCAGAAAATACATCTTTTAAATTACAGTTACAGCCAGCCCCGCATCAGATGGAACCCCTTACGTGACCCCCAGCACCCAGCAACCTTAGCTCAGAGCCCAGGGAGGAGGGAAGGCAGGGAGAGAAGACAGAAAGGGGCCACAACCACTTACTTGATCTCTCCAGGAATGTCCAGCCAAGTCACCCTGCCGAAGCGGGGGAGCTACTTACCTATCCTGCATGTCTCATGCTGGAAGACATTCCAAAACAGATCATCATCCACGCACGGAAGGTGACTGTCAGCCAGGCATGCTGTGATTGGACCCTAGGGAACGATCATATGTATGCCCTGGAGCGCGACACTCACCGGACAGGCTGCTGCGACTCGGCAGTAAGGTCAGCCGAAGCTGAGCGGTCTGATGCAAGCCTTGGAGCGTAAGCTCACCGGACAGGCTACTGCGACTCGGCCGTAAGGTCAGCCGAAGCTGAGTGGTCTGATGCAGGCCCTGGAGTGTAAGCTCACCGGCCACCCGTAGAGTGACGGGTATGTCATGGAAAACCCAGCACATAGCTAGGGTCGGCACACGCTCGGTGGTCGAAACTGGGGGGACTACAAGGATCGAGGATCCAGCCTGTCACCCAGTCGGCAGTTGATCGAAGATCGCAGGAAACAAAAAAAAGAAAATGTAGAAAAAATTTTTTTTCCCCCGGACCAATATGGGCCCGATGGTAGCCATGTCCTACTCCTTGCTAGACAGAAAAAAAACTGATCTGCGAGATGCAGACTGAGGGGATATACCTGGGCGGTACTGTAGAAGGTGTGATGCAACACTTTTTACAAGTTTTCTGCCTAGTCACTCCTAATTACCGCATAATACCCACATGCTAATAGAGAAGCTGTGTCGGTCCATGAACGAAAGAGTAATACAAGGTTTTCTATGAATGGTGACAGGCAGAGTGAGTGCTCCCCTGTGGTCAGTGAGCAGATTTCAGCTTTAAACCATCTGATAGCTTCTGTAGTCTACTGGTGATATCTCTCTGGTAACCTGCTGTGCCCATTATTTGGGGTTTCCACTTTACCTGAAAACATTTTTTATTATTAATTTTATTTTATGGAGAATAAAAGAGGAAAAGCTTGGGAGTCGGGAATTATGGTTGGGAGATGACGCTGTTGGAGTAACCAAGACATTTATGAAGCCAGAGGCTGCCATGGCCCACCAGGATACACTTATAACTAAAATATAATTTTAGGCTGGACTGATCCTTTAAAGTGACACTAAACTCTGATATAAAAATAGTTCTATTCAAGTATGTATTCATAACTCAATAAAGTCTCCAAAGTCCTTTTATTTTACTGCTCTAAAATACTGGAACTGTAAAAGGTGAAAAGGAGCAGCTGCTGCTCATAAATGTTGTGCTGCTCACCCCCATCTACCTTCTTCTTACATTCATAGAACTCGTCTTCCCGCCATCACCAATGCATTGTATTCTGGGAATGTCATCCATCTGCTCCTGATCCATTCACAGAATATTTTGAAGAAGATCTGTGGGTGAAGCCTTGTGTATATTTCTGGACAGACCTCACAAATGCACTTCTGGAAGAATGATCAAACATTCCCATAGACACACTCCTAAACCTTGAGGACAGCCTTCCCGGAGGAGTTGAAGCTGTTATAGCTGCAAAGGGTGGACCAACTCAATATTGAACCCAATGGACTAAGACTAGGATGCCATTAAAGTTCATGTGTGTGTAAAGGCAGGCGTCCCAATAATTTTGGTAATTTGGCGTATTTTCCTTTCTTCTTCTCTTACTGATGATGGAAACATGTGCCAATATCTTGGGAAAAGCAGGTTCTTTGGTTTTGCCACCTATAGGCACAAGCCTACTCTGCGTATTATTAAATCTGTCCCTGGTCATGTGACTTGATTGGCTCTAAAAGTTGATACAAGACAGGGCTTCATCATTCATGTCTGCCTTGGACAACCTAACCTGCTAGTGCCAAACTCATAGGACTTTTTTATGAGGGTTGCATAGGAAGTTACCATAAGAAGACATCTAGTTTAAAGTGGATTTCCAAATAAAATTGGGGGATTCCCCTTCCAGGGTTCTGGGTTTTACAGTTTCCTAGGCACTGCACCTAACAATCTGTATTAATTATTATTTGCTATAAGGATCCTTATTTTCAGAACAGAGAGACCCTAAAATAACAGACATACAGCCGATGACTACTTTTCTGGGAAATGACATGCTTTGTACTGTAGTTTACTGAAATGAGCCTTAATATTTCATCTACAGCTGCTCACCCGTACCGACACTTCTGTAACATTAAATCGAGTGATTGTGTCCGTACAGCCGCTGCGTCCTCATAGGCTTAAATGGACGACCTGCACACAGCAGCTTCTGGCTAGGGAGGTAAAAACAAATGGCCCGTCTTCCGTGTACAGGACTCAGCGTCTGTGAATGAGGCCTCAGTAATCTTTTTTTTTTTTTTTTTTTCATTTTGTAACTAAGGGACAGTCTTGGCTCTGATCACAATTTAATATTCTTCCTTTGATCACTGAAGACTTTAATCATCTTTAATGACAGATTATATTATGGAATATTGCAACTCTGACCGCATCCATGAAAAAAAAAAAAAAAGAAAGCAGCCCAAATCTCTCTGTTCATATTACTGGGGTATTAGTATCAGAATAAAATTGTTCTTCCTAAGCCTATGCCGACCACTATGTAGGCAATAGATGAAAATTGTTCAGGTATATTGAAGTGGACAAATCAGTGTTTTTTCAGAATGCTTTTCTGACCCAAGAATTTATTTTTATTTTCTCTGTAAAAAAATAAATAATGCACTCGGTCCTTCGGCTTCAGAGTTATGTTGGTCATACACTATTTTTAGTGATAATTCTCCTCAGTACATTTTATGAGTTGACAAATGTTCAAAAGTACTTAAAAAAAGTTTGCTTTTAAATTTCATTTTGAACAAAACCCACATTCACTGTTAGATTTTTATTTCATTGAGAAAAATATTCCATCCTGAGATCACTGAGTAAAAGGACAAGCGCGCAACCACTGACATTGATTAAATAAAAAATGATAAATATATTACTAATAACACACTATGTGAAAAAAAACACAAGAGAATATATACTGAATCTCAATAGTGAAAAAAAACACAAGAGAATATATACTGAATCTCAATAGTGAAAAAAGACACAAGAGAATATATACTGAATCTCAATAGTGAAGGTGAAATTGTTCTCCAAAGGCAAATATTAATTTAAAAATTAAAATTATAAAGGTGAGATTGAAAAAAATGTCCACAACACATTTAAATTCCAAAGGTGAAATCCACTTGCTTCATATGGATAAGGGATATCCAAAGGGAGCCTTACTCTATAGATGTTCAGTGATAACAGATAATCTTAAAGCCGCTTACCGGATGGACGGGACCTCAGATCATAGAGGTCACAAAGGCGTGTGCATCAGCCTGCCGGCAGCGATGGTATTCACCTGTTCCTTTATCCCAGGTGGCCTGTCCTCACTCCACCAGGTAATCAGATGTCTTGACACACAGTATCCAAAACGAAAAAGGTAGGCGGGAATAGAATCGCTCCAGCTTCCAAGTGTACTCCTAAGAGCTTGTTCAACTCAGCAAGGAAGGATTAAAAAAAGGACTTCATGGTGCAGTATTTTCAAAAAATTCAAAGGATTTATTGTAAAAACACACAGCAAAAAAGCCAAAATCAAAAAGTCCACATCCAATCCACAAATAGTAAAATAGGCAAGCAAACAGCTACGTAACAAAGGTAAAAAAGGTTTCTAATGTTTCCGTATGCTAGTCAGAGAGCAAACATAGACTGCATCAATACATCAATATCCAATACGTGATGACGTTAGGAATCTTGGTTCTACCCGACGCGTTTCCCCAAAAATGGCATCAACTGGGAACGGAGGCTAATTACCAGCGTCATCACTTCACGTATATATACTCATAGGGCAGCCGTGAGACCGGAAGTAACATTTAGAGATATATCTCTGGGGTCACCAAAAAAAAAAGGATAAAAATTGATATTTTGCATATTAGATTATACCAAAAAAGATCTTTTAACATATCCTCAGCTCAATAGAAATAAATGGGAAACATATTATAAACACATAAATACATAAAAATAAATATATATATATATATATATATATATATATATATATATATATATATATATATGTCAGAACGAATACTAATTATACCTCTAACATCAAAAAATATGCATATAAATGTATAAATTTAATTAATTAATGTAGAAATATGGATGCGGATAAAAAGAGGTGTATATTATATATTACCTCAGAAAAAAATTGTATATAATATGTAAAAATATATAACAATTTAGCAATTAAAAAATGTCATAAAAATTAATTAAAATTTATTCTAAAAATTAATAAAAAGGTATTCAGTCAGATCTTCAGTAGAGCACATCAGAATGGGAATTAATGCTATTTATTGTCAATAAAGCAGTTAATATCCCATTCGACGTTTAAACCCAGGGGATTATAACATTGGAGGTCATGTATCCATCTGGTTTCACGTCGGGACACATGTCTTTTCAAGTTATCACCCCTCCAATGGGCAGTATATTTTTCTATAGCCACTGCTTTTACCAAGGAGGTGTTTCTATTATGGTGTGTACGAAAATGTTTAGATACACTGTGTCCCACAAATCCTCGTCTAATATTCCCAAGATGTTCTCCTATTCTCACATTTAGGGCTCTTGTTGTTCTGCCAACGTATTGTAAATTGCAAGGGCAGGTTAGGAGATAAATAACTCCCACCGTCCCACAGGTAATAAAATCTTTTATCTTATATACTTTTGACGTCACCTGAGAGGTAAAGGAGGTGGTTCTAACAGTCTGAGACGTTTTGCACACCTTACACCTCTTACAAGGAAATGCTTTGGAAAAGGATTTTGTCAAAGTTAATAACATGGAGAGAGAAATACTGTTGAAACCCAAAGTTAGGGATATAGAAGATAATAGGGGTTTTGAATGGGCTTTCATTACGAATTTCTCCTCCCACCATTGGTGGGTTAACAAGGTTATGAGGAAGCATTGGAATATTCTTAAGGGGGATAGGGTCCTGGGACCAGTTATACCTACTAAACCCAATATTGTTTATAGGAGAACTTTAAACCTCAAGGATAAACTGGCACCTAGTGCTATTGATATACCTCCCAGGATTAGTATGTTTGGGGACATGAAGGAATTTTTTCCTTGTAAGAGGTGTAAGGTGTGCAAAACATCTCAGACTGTTAGAACCACCTCCTTTACCTCTCAGGTGACGTCAAAAGTATATAAGATAAAAGATTTTATTACCTGTGGGACGGTGGGAGTTATTTATCTCCTAACCTGCCCTTGCAATTTACAATACGTTGGCAGAACAACAAGAGCCCTAAATGTGATAATAGGAGAACATCTTGGGAATATTAGACGAGGATTTGTGGGACACAGTGTATCTAAAAATTTTCGTACACACCATAATAGAAACACCTCCTTGGTAAAAGTAGTGGCTATAGAAAAATATACTGCCCATTGGAGGGGTGATAACTTGAAAAGACATGTGTCCCGACGTGAAACCAGGTGGATACATGACCTCCAATGTTATAATCCCCTGGGTTTAAACGTCGAATGGGATATCAACTGCTTTATTGACAATAAATAGCATTAATTCCCATTCTGATGTGCTCTACTGAAGATCTGACTGAATACCTTTTTATTAATTTTTTATTAATTTTTAGAATAAATTTTAATACATTTTTACGACATTTTTTAATTGCTAAATTGTTATATATTTTTACATATTATATACAATTTTTTTCTGAGGTAATATATAATATACACCTCTTTTTATCCGCATCCATATTTCTACAATAATTTATTAAATTTATACATTTATATGCATATTTTTTGATGTTAGAGGTATAATTAGTATTCGTTCTGACATTATATATATATATATATATATATATATTATATATTTTTTTTTTATGTATTTATGTGTTTATAATATGTTTCCCATTTATTTCTATTGAGCTGAGGATATGTTAAAAGATCTTTTTTGGTATAATTTAATATGCAAAATACCAATTTTTATCCTTTTTTTTTGGTGACCCCAGAGATATATCTCTAAATGTTACTTCCGGTGTCACGGCTGCCCTATGAGTATATATACGTGAAGTGATGACGCTGGTAATTAGCCTCCGTTCCCAGTTGATGCCATTTTTGGGGAAACGCGTCGGGTGGAGCCAATCTTCCTAACGTCATCACGTATTGGATATTGATGTATTGATGCAGTCTATGTTTGCTCTCTGACTAGCATACGGAAACATTAGAAACCTTTTTTACCATTGTTACATTGCTGTTTCCTTGCCTATTTTGCCTATTTTACTATTTGTGGATTGGATGTGGACTTTTTGATTTTGGCTTTTTTGCTGTGTGTTTTTACAATAAATCCTTTGAATTTTTTGAAAATACTGCACCATGAAGTCCTTTTTTTAATCCTTCCTTGCTGAGTTGAACAAGCTCTTAGGAGTACACTTGGAAGCTGGAGCGATTCTATTCCCGCCTACCTTTTTCGTTTTGGATACTGTGTGTCAAGACATCTGATTACCTGGTGGAGTGAGGACAGGCCACCTGGGATAAAGGAACAGGTGAATACCATCGCTGCCGGCAGGCTGATGCACACGCCTTTGTGACCTCTATGATCTGAGGTCCCGTCCATCTGGTAAGTGGCTTTAAGATTATCTGTTATCACTGAACATCTATAGAGTAAGGCTCCCTTTGGATATCCCTTATCCATATGAAGCAAGTGGATTTCACCTTTGGAATTTAAATGTGTTGTGGACATTTTTTTCAATCTCACCTTTATAATTTTAATTTTTAAATTAATATTTGCCTTTGGAGAACAATTTCACCTTCACTATTGAGATTCAGTATATATTCTCTTGTGTTTTTTTTCACTATTGAGATTCAGTATATATTCTCTTGTGGTTTTTTTCACATAGTGTGTTATTAGTAATATATTTATCATTTTTTATTTAATCAATGTCAGTGGTTGCGCGCTTGTCCTTTTACACATGTCTTTTGAGTTTTAGTATTTTTAACTTTTTACTTGCAGCAGCACCACATTTTTTGGATCATTTATTTATTCATCATTTTTTAAAATATACTTTCGGTTTAGCGCAGGTTTTTCCAAACTATATATATCCTGAGATCACTGCAGTGAGTTTATTTATTTATTTTGGTGCCCCGTGTGAGGAACGAACATTGCAGTGAATTTAACCCCAGTAACAAAAAAAATAAAAAATAAAAATGTTCCTAAAATTTAAATTTTAAATTTAATTCTACTATTGTATGGTCAGCCTAAGGCCGGCCATACACTGTTCCATCTATTGATCAACCTGGGTACAACCAGCCTGCCAGATTCGCAATAGCCACTAATCACTGTCTTCTCCCAGCGGGGACGGCTTTCCCCACCCCCCACCTAGAGAAGACAATTGCTCGGCAGGAGGGATTCCCCTCGTCAGCACTGTCCGTGGTGATGGGGGAATCGGGAAAATTTCATTCCTGCAAACCGTGGTTGCAGGAAAGAAATTTGCAAAGTCTATGGCCATCCTAAGGCTACTTTCACACTGAGGCGGTTTAGCGCTAAAAATAGCACCTGTAAAGCGCCTCTCCTGTCACTCCAGTGTGAAAGCTCGAGGGCTTTCACACTGGAGCAGTGCGGTTGCGGAACGTTAAAAAAAAGTCCTGCAAGCAGCATCTTTGAGGCACTTTAGGAGAGGTGTACACACCGCTTCTAAAGCGCCCCTGCCCGCTGAAATCAATGGGCAGCGCCCGCAAAGCATAAATCTTGCAATAATGCAAAATATGCATCTACTGAAAATAAATTGGGAGAGATTTATTAATTCTGTCACATAGGAAGGCAATGCTAATCAGACACAGGGAGACAGATTATGTGACAGATTTATTACCAGGTTACAGCCTGAGTCATGAATTGCTCTCTCAGCCGCTCTAAAATAGGAACCACAGAATGTTGGGGACCACAAAACAAAAACCAGAAAACTTAACCCCTTTAGATTTAAAAGTCAATTATTTCCTATCAAAGTGTTATGGTGACTTTTTTGTCTGTCTAAAGGACTTTTGCCCAACAAACTTAGTTTTAAGCATGTTGGACCAACAATCCGACCATGTGTACGCTCCATCGGACAAACTTTTTTGAGTTTGGTTTTGTTTTCATCGGACAAAAGTTGGGTCTGCGAACGGACAAACTTTTGCCCAACAAAAGTCCTATGGAGCAAAGTCCTACCGTGTGTACAGAAAACCATAGGACTTTTGTCCGATGGACAAAACAACCAATGTTAAAATCAACCAACAATAGCAGAAGTTGACCAAAGGGTGGCAGTAAAGATCAGAAAAGAGCAGAAAAGAGCAGAAAAAACAAGTGATGTTGTAAGAAGTTTTAAGAAAGTTTGCAGAAAAGTCCTGTGGTGTGTATGCTATGGGTGTTCCCGACCAACTCCGTTCGGACAAAAATCCACGGAAAAGTCCGATGGAAATCCGAACGTGTGTACGAGGCTTTAGAGTGAAAAATCTGTCTCATCTTCAGTAATAAATCTGTCTCAGACCTTTGTAGATCTGACGTAGTTGGTTGCAAATACACAGAAAAACTAACGCAGGGACATTGCTGACCGAGGGACAGACTGAATTATGATTATGTGTGTTGCTAATTTGCTTGATAATCTCCCCTATTATAGCTTTCCGTTTCTGACTGCATTAAAAATTGCTGGACTCCTGCTGGCCTGGCTGTTTAGGCTTCCCTATGTCTAAGTCTCAGATCCAGCAGAAAAAAAAATTGAAGTCATCAAGTCTGAACTCTTTATCTCTGACTGTAACTGATCAGGTATGCAAAACGTTAAAGCCAAAGCCTCAGAGGGATAGCCATACAGCCTGCATTTTCAGTAGAAATAGCAGCCTGCATATTATCATAACAGGTTTCCTTTAATATTGGAAGTTGTATGTGGAGTATGCTTACCTTGGACACTTTATTGATCCCCCATGGGATCCTGGGAAAACTGAGGATCCCAAGTCTCAAAGATTAAGCTCTGCCACTGTACAGGAATGCATTCTTATGAGATATTTGATCCTGCAAGGTTTTTTCAGCCCTAGTGCTTTAGGATGGTGGATAAGGGGTTACTATATAGTTCTTAGTTGATGCGGACTGCAAATGGGTGAAACGTTTTTGCGGTTATAAAGTAAGTTGCCTCAGAAAGTGTATTATTTAAAATAAATCATGTTTTTTTTGTTTTTTTTTACAGCTCCTGCATCATGAAGAGCCATTTAAAGTGGTTGTAAACCCACTTTTTCAACTTGCACCTACAGGTAAGCCTAGATTAAGGCTTACCTGTAGGTGCAAGAAATATCTCCTAAACCTACACGGTTTAGGAGATATTTACTAAAATGACAAGCGCCACTGTCTACGGCGCATGCGCGCCGTAGACAACGGCGCATTCATGGGGTTAATCCCATTCACAAACTCGGCTACTTCCCAGCAATCGCTGGGCATAGCTGAGTGGGACGCCTCCCGCGCGCATGCGCAGAGTGACGTCTCCGCCGCTCCGGCCAATCACAGCGCCGGAGCGGCGCTGTGATTGGCTGGTGCGGCGATACCCGGAAGTAACATTCCGGCTATCGCCGCAGTGATGTCTGCGGCTGAACAGAGGGACGAGGACGGCTTCGGGGGCCCCCGATCTAAGGTAAGTGGAACATAATGAGCTATTATGCTAGTCATAATAGCTCATTATGCCTTTCTTTTACAGGTTGTAAAAAAAATAAAAAAAATGTGGGTTTACAACCACTTTAACCCAGTAACCACAGACACCTGCAGTCTGTATTTTGGCCACTAGGTGGCACCATAGTACATGAATTCCAATTATAGCTACTGTATGTATACTACAGTATTGCTCATGTACAAAACATCTACTTTTACTTAGAGCCTGATGTATGAAGGTCAACACAATAATTGGCCTTCGTTTTGCTTTATTTTGCATTGATATTATGCTCATTCATTTACTATGTTCTGAAAAATTAACATGCAATGTCCCACTGTTCAAAAATAGCAAGAAATAAACAAAATTTGCCAAAATGTAGCAAATGTGACAAAAATAAAGACTGTTAAGTGCATATTCTAAGTCAAAATGACTTTTCATCCCCAATACTCCTTGGCTTATCCTTCTCCTAAACCGTAGGATAAGAGCTAGGACGATATGCATTTATCATGGTGCATTGTTTCTTGTTGGGAACTACTTATACAAGCTGAAAATGCCTCAGTTGGACCAATTCTGTATAGTATATGTGAAGTAATGATGTGTCATTGACATATACTTTATTTGCAGATGTAATATTTGGACTGTATACAGTCATGTGTTGTATTGACTTTGATACAACTTTAATAAAACGTTTTTCCGTAAAAAAAAAAAAAAAAAAAAAAAATCCTTCTTATATGAAATTGCCAGTTTCTGCCTTCTATAAAGATTGCCCATCTGTAGATTGCTTGTAAACTAAGACGCCAGACGCACAAAACATAAATATAAAGGTTTACCACAGCGTTATAAAATAAAAGAGGGTAACAAAATTAGAGCAACTTTTTCTGCCTTTCAGTAAAAGCAACATGTTCACGCTCTTCTCCCCATCCTCAGCAGCATTCACTTACCTACAGCACTGTGCAAAAGTCTTAGGCATGTGTTACAAAATGCTATAAATGGAAAATGCTTTGAGAGATATAAGTGTCAATACAGTAGTACTCTGGATTACGAGCATAATCCGTTCCAGGAGAATGCTTGTAATCCAAGGCACTCGCATATCAAAGCGAGTTTCCCCATAGAAGTCAATGGAAACGAAGATACAGTCGGGAACAAAGTATTTCCGAATGCCTCCGAGTGGCGCCCCCGCACCTCTGGCCAAATACGGTACTGCACACCGTAGAGGTTTGAATCCGGCTCGTTTTGCGAGACAACACTTGCAAACCGAGTAAGGATTTAAAAAAATAAAAATGCTCGTATTGCGAAACGTTCGTTAACCGCGTTACTCGCAATCTGAGGTTTCACTGTATAATGTTTGGTGGTTATAAGTAATTTTCAAGCAAAAATACTAATTTAAAACTGGTAAAAAAGAAAAAGTGCCAGAAAAGGCTTTGTTTTCAAGTGAATAAAGGAGTTGTAAACCCTCAAGGTTTTTCACCTTTATGCATTAAGGCAAAAAACCTCCTGTGGTGCTGCAGCCCCCCAGAGCACCCCTTTTACTTACCTGAACCAGATCTTTCCTACTCCTGGGACAAGCACATCAGCTCCAGCCAATGTCTTGGGTCCTGATTGGATAGATTGATGGCAGCGCAGCCATTGGCACCCGCCGCCATCAATCAAATCCAATGGCCTGGAGGGCGGGGCCGAGTCCTGCTGTCTGTGTCAATAGACGCAGCAGCAGCACACTGGAGAGCGCCCGCACGAGTGCCTCGAGGGAGAGTGCATTTCCGACTCGAGAATAGGAGGAGCCAGGAGCGCCGCTGAGGGACCACCAGAAGAGGATGATCAGGGCTTGACATGTGCAGAACAAAAAAAAAAATGTAGTTTTGATTCGTTAATTACATAAATTCGTTTTCGGGATTTGTTTCGTTTATTCGTTGCCGAATCAAAAGCAAAAAGTTTTCGAATAAATTTCTACTAGTTTTCGAATTAAAATAATTTTCAAATTCAAATAGTTTTCCAATTTCCAAAAATAATAAAATAGAATAGAACATAAAAGGCATAGAATAGAAAAAATAATGTTTTGTTTCTCTATTCTATGCCTTTATTTTCTATTCTATTTTATTCTCTTTGGAAATTGGAAAACTATTTGAAAAGTTTTTGAATTTGAAAACTATTCGAATTTCGTTATTTTGGATTCGCTTAAATTCGGTACTAATTAAAATTGTGAAATTCGGATACATCCAATTGGCCTGAAGGAGAATGTCAGTGTCCTCGCTGCCACTGCCCACACATCAGAAATTGCAGCACATTTTCAGGTGCAAAAGCACCATGCAGCTCCATGTGGCTGCATTTAGAAAAAAAAAAAAAAAAGTGAGGGGCCTTTTTCCTGTAGCACAAGCGGAGATTTGGGCCTTAAAGGAGGAGTTCACCTTTAGGAACATGGTACATGTTCCCGCTCCTGCAGCCACTTTGCGATCCGCTGCCTCTGTGTGACGTCAGTACGGGGAGAAGTTCCTAGTACCAGCTATCACTTTTTGAAAAGAAGCACGGCCATGTCATTCAATGGCGTTCTGTCAATGAATGAAATATAAGTACCGCCAACCTTTGTGCCTGTCGGTTTGTAGTTCTCACTGAACTATTATGGTGCTGTTGAGCATTCCGGTAGTTCATTGAGTCTTCCTGTCAGTGTGTATCTGTCAGAAAGCTTATACTGACAGTCTGCAGGAGCCCTGCATTGGACCCATGATCTGCTGATCGCTGGTGCAATGCTCGCTTCTTGTTTGTAGGGTGGTTCCTTTTTTTTACAGTGTGCTTACAGCTAATTGTGGGACAGTGTATGGCCTGCTTTAGGGTTTAGAATTTATTGAAAAACAAAAGTTAGGGTATGGATGTTAAAATATTTTAGTATTTCGTTCTGGTTCGGAATACTCCTAGATAGAAAGTTCAAAGGAATAAATTGGTCTTTAGCAGAGATGATCAGTTTGGTTTATTGTGAGGACAAGAGGCTTCATTATCGTAATGAAACAGTGAAATGTCCTGGTCCCTCATGTGACTTCACAAGGCACTCAGGAGGTCACTGTGGACCATCTGGCTACCTGAGACTCCATCTCCATCCTAAATTCTGGGCAGTCTGTGAATCTTCCTCCTCCTGACCATCTGCAAACATGCCGACTGTAAGGCTACTTTCACACTAGGCCGTCGTTTTTGCGGCCCTTTTCGGCCGCTTTTAACCCCTGCTAATGGCCAAAAAAGGGTTAAATTCACCCGCAAAGCATCGATGCAGCGGCGCTTTGCCGGTGCTGCCCATTAATTTTACCCCGCTCCTACAGCGCTTCAAAGATGCGGCTTGCAGGACTTTTTTGGGCATCCTGGCAGCGCACCACTCCCTCAGGCTTTCACACTGGAGTGAGAGGAGAGTCTCTTTACAGGCACTATTTTTAGCACTATAGCGCCTGTAAAGTGCCTCAGTGTTAAAGTGGTTGTAAACCCTCATAATTTTTTTTTTTTTTTTAAACTAGCTGTAAGAGAAAGGCATAATGAGCTAATATGACTAGCATAATAGCTCATTATGCATCACTTACCTTAGATCTGGGCCCCCGAAGCCGTCCTCGTCTCCCTCTTCAGCCGCATCCATCGCTGCGGCGATAGCCGGAAGGTTATTGATTGTGATTGGCCGGAGCGGCGAAGTCGTGACTCCGCGCATGCGCCGTCGAATTCGGCTACATCGTCGAATGCTGCGACCTAGCCCAATTTGTGAATGGGGTTAACCGCATGCGCGTGACGTCAGCGTCGCGGCTTTTAAATGCAAATATCTCCTTAACCGTGTAGGTTAAGGAGATATTTCATGCACCTACAGGTAAGCCTTAATCTAGGCTTACCTGTAGGTGTTGGTTGTAAACCCACTTTGTAAACAACTTTAAAGCAGCCTAAGCTATCGATAAGATAGAACGAGTCCAGACACGGGCAACAAAAATGGTGAAAGGTTTGGGGGATAAAACATATTGAGAGCGACTTCAGGAAATGTACAGTCTGGAAAAAAGGACCTGAATGAGGCCGGATTCACATGTGTGGCCGCGGGTTCGTGCCTGTTCTCCGATTTAGGTGCAAATTTTTGCCTGAATTTGCACCTCAACCGGACCCAAACACACACAGGACCTTTTTGCAATCCGCATTCCCTGGACCTCTGTGAACCGGCTCCATTGAGAGTCGGTCACACTGGCATGGCATGCGAATTGGATGCAGAAAAACCCGTACATATGTGAAGTCGGCCTTAAACTATCAAATACATCAGTGGTTCTCAACCCTGTCCTCAAGTACCCCCCAACAGACCATGTTTTGGGAATTTCTCTTAGATAAAATAGCTGACCAAAATACCAAGCCATTGACTCCGATTTAAAGCACCTGTGCAAGATAAAGGAAAACCTGCAAACATGGCCTGTTGGGGGTACTTGAGGACAGGGTTGAGAACCACTAAAATACATCAAGGGGGTGAACAAGGTTCAGAAGGGCAGTTTTCTCAATATAAAACCCAAATCAAGAACACGGGGACATGACCTCAAACTAACTGGAGGAAAGTTCAAAACTAATATTATAAACTATAATTTTACTGAAAGGGTAGTTGATGCTTGGAAAATACTACCAGCAGAGGTAGTGACACAGTCAACAGTAAATGGCTTCAAAACATGCTTGGGACAAACCTAGATCTATACTCAGACAATAAACGTAACATTAAAAAATAAAAATAAATATGAAAAGATGGACTACTTGGTCTTTTTCTGCTTCAATCATTTTTATTCGTTTTACAAAAGACAGTAAAAACAATCAAATAAACATTTTTACATTACTGAGGCTATCAAGAACGGTAAAGGCCTGTCATCACTTTATGTATCTAGTAATGAGCACCCCCTAATCTGTGACGGTCATCCCCCCCTTTACCTTTCTTAAGGATCACCCTGCAAACTGCGACTCCCTCTTCCATCCGCACCTGTACCCAACAACCTGCAATGTATGATTCCTCATCATAAGGGGCACCCTATAATATTCAGAGGGGATGATTTCATATGGCACAGCAATCCTCCTTCCATGAGGGTCCTGGAAGAAATACAAAAACATAAGAAAGCAGTTAGTGCCACACCAATGTTTGTAGAGACCAGAAAGAATTACAGCATTCTAGAGAATTACACCCAGCATACAGGACAAGAGAAGTGCTACTGTGCTGATTCCATACATGCAGAATAAGAACAGATACTGAGAATTATACCCAGCATAGGGGACAAGAGAAGTGGTACTGTACAGTGTACAGACAGACAGAAACAGAATGATGTGCGCTGATGAGGCAGCACCGATTGGTGTCACTGATGGACACTGCTGGGGCTGCACCGATAATCAGTGCTGTGATGATCTGTACAGGTCTCCCCTGTGAGGAGATGCTGCTGATCGGCTCTCCTCTCCTCACACTCAGTGTAGTGTCTCCCCCCACCAGGCTTCTCCTTTTTCCTCCATCTGGCACAACTTTCTTCTGGGACTTGTAGTACCACCAAATCTCTCAGTTTAAAGTCTCCAGATGGGGACTACATCCCCCACAAATCCCTGCAGTTCCCAGCAGCCCTATGCAGCTCCGTGGGTGGGCTTTCTCTCCCCGGGATATTCTGCAGCCAATCCTCACCCTCCTGCTCTCTGAGTGGTAGGTGGAATCGCCACCCAGCAGCTGCAGAGTCCTCTTTCTCCTCTTCTCTAGCTCAGCAGCTCTGGCAGGGAGAAGTAGAGAGTCTGCAGGGTAAGCTGTGTGTGACGACCCATCATGGAGAGGGACAAATCAGCACTACATGGGATTTAACCACTTCAAGACTAAGCCTTTTTCTGACACTTGTTATTTACAAATTAAAATCAGTATTTTTTGATAGAAAATGACTTAGAACCCCCAAACATACATTATATATATATATATATATATATATATATATATAATTAAATAATGTTGTAATTCAGGCAGAACTGGCCAATCAGTAGCTGTGTCTAAATAGTTCCCATCTTTCCTGCAGCAACCATGTGACTAATGTCTCAGCAGCGCTGGAATAAGCAATTTCCCAATAAGGATGCAATTAGGCTTTATTCACCGCTTCTGGACCTCCCCACGCATATATACTGCGGCAGGGCGGTCCTTCAGCACAAAATCACGTACCTGTACGTTATTTTTTCTCTTCGGGACGGGAGCGCTGCCAGCAACCCGTTGGAGCCAATCAGCAGGTCCAGCAGACCCGTTGTCTGTCGGGACCCGATCACTCCCAAAGGCAGACAAAACGGCTGTCTTCCTATGTGAACAATGCAGATCACTGTTCTGTCAGAGGGGGAAGACGGAGAGCTTGTGTTTCTGCTAAGCTGGAACATGGATCCCGGTCTTCCCTCAGACAAAGCACCACCCCCCCACAGTTAGAAAGCATCTGCAAGGAACACAGTTAACCCTTTGATCGCCCCTGATGTTAACCCCTTCCCTGCCAGTGTCATTAGTACAGTGACATATATTTTTTTCCCCCCACTTTTTACACATAATAGACTTTATTGGCAGCAGGACAAGTACAATACTTACTAACAGTTCTTGGCAGATGCCATTACCCTCCATACAGTAAGTAGACCTAGCAGGCATAACTGTGCACAGCCACCCAGTAAAAGGCACCTGCTATAAAAGCCACTTCTTTCTGAAAAACATGCTTTTACCTATAAAGAGGTTTTAACATGTATAAAACACTTTTTTAACCCCTCCCCCCCCTTTTTTTTACCATGATAGCCCAATTATAACATGCAGTAGTCACACACTAAAATGCAGTGCTGTGTCCAGTAGTGTATTTAGGTTTTGTGCTGCCCTAGGCCTGACTAAACTCGTACACCCCCTAATTTAAATGACCCACCCCTTCCTGTCAAGGCCACACCCCTTTCTGTTTAAGACCTGCCCTGAAATTTTCGAGTGGGGTCACTAGTTCTGAGGGGGGGGGGGGCAATGGATTCCTTTAATTTGCATAGATTTCCTCTCACTTCCTGTTTGGCTATGGGGCAGGAAGTGACAGGAAATCTCTGCAATGGGACAGGGATGGTAAAAAAATAAACTGACAGGGGCTATAACCCTCCCTTACCTTATCCAAAATGAAAAAAAAAAAAGTGTTGCCTAGAGTTATACTTTAAGCACAAATTTCTGATAATTTTATAGAGAGGACAAAGAAGATATAACCATGCCAATGGTGCAGCAGAAAACATATGGCACAGTGAGGAAGGTTTGTGGTCCAGGATGATAGGACAGTCAAAATTAGAAGCGGAGCCCCCCCCCCCCCACAGTTGCGGAATGCCGGCCGCCTGCATTCCGGAAGCAGTGCAGCCGCTTTATGGGGGCGCTAGACTAATTTGCCTCTCAGCCCAGTCCGCTCCATAAGACTGGCCCTACACTAACAGTGTAGCGCAAGCCGGCGGTGACTCTTTTTCCGTGCTGCCCCCCTGCAAAGTGCTGCCCTAGGCCTGGGCCTTGTTGGCCTAGGCCAGGATCCAGCATTGGCTGTGTCACGATATAGCAATGCACATAAATAATCCTCGCCCACACTGTTTACACAAGATGTCAAACCAGCTGGGAAAACCCACGCAGCATCACTCTGCAAGTGAACGTCTCTCATCTGTATAAAGTGAAGTACAGAGGAACATTACTGTTTGGAACACACTTTGCTCCAGAGATAACCTGGCCTCAATACATATAGAAATAATGTGGGGTTTTTGGGGGAGGCTTTTTATTTAAAAGACACAAATACACGGCATGTACACCAATGGTGAGACTTAATATTGTATAACACAAGCTCATTATAGGACCCACGTTGTGAAAAAAAAAGGACCTCATTAGAGAAAGTGAAAACAATATTGTTAGACACGCCCACCAGATTCTCCTTTGACGTGACTTGGAAACATGGAAAAGATGATCTGTTTGGTTTCTGCAGACATTACAGTATTTCTTTCATAAACTTTTATATTCTGAGGTCCATAATCACAATAAAAGGCACTTTAACAAGAGAAAAGTTTAATGTAGCGGTTAAAGGCATTGTGCAAAAATCTCCCAGGTGTTTAACCCCTTCCTTCCCCAGGATGACGCACATCACAAGGAGCCCACAGACCACTTCTTTTTCCATAACATTTCATACTGATCCCCGTAGAAGTGCTACAAGAGGAAAGCCATGAGCAATCACTATGCAGAGGATGTACACCAGAGAATTTACTAGAGATAGTTGGAACACTAGATTTGCCCAAGGAGTTGTGCTGCCCGCTATTCCTGTGACATGATCCACCAGCCATGTTGTATGATACATGAATAGGAATATACTAAGGTGACCACAGATGTCCTTTACCAATAAGTGCCCCAAACATTCACTAATAGGATGATCAACACTTCTTTCTTATTAGTCCCCAAATCAGTGCAAGGGGGAGGTGAGGGGGTGTAAGGAATAGGGGGGGGGTTGTGTGAGGAGTGGAGGGGGAAGGTAAGTTGTCTCTCTCCCCCCCCCCCCCTGTACTTACAGACATACTGTGTGTGGAACATCTTCTTCCTCCCTCCAGTCATGTGACAAGGGGATAGAGACTGAGGGAGAAAGCCAGCCTTCCCTCACTGCACATCGGCGCTCTCTATTGCCACCTGCAGGCCGGAGGGAGGAGAAAGCTGAATCCTCTCTCCAGCCATCTGTCAGTTACTCCTCTCCTCCTATCACTCACACCCAGCGCGCGCCCTGTAGGGGAAAGGGGGGGGGGGTGGACTCGCGTTTCCTCTGATTGGGGCGGGCGGATGACGTCATACCCTGCGCGCAGCGGCCGAACGGCGCCATTTTCACTGTACCGTTGCCAGTGAGCCCGGAGCGTTTTCTCGCAGCTCTTTTCACAGAACCGGCACAGCGCCCTACAGTGGACTAATCGGAGACTACAACCACAGATTTTTCATTGTACATCTATCGGAGAGTTAGTAAGTATCATTAGCAGTGATTTCACCTGACCAGGGAGGCGGGTCCGATGGGGGGGGGGGGGGCTTGTGTAATGATCTGTCAGTGTTTTCTCTCCTCTCACCCTTTCTGGTCTGAGGATCAGAGCTGTCATTAGAGATCCTAGGGGTCCCCAACACCCTGCATGAAAGGGGCCCCCCAACACCTTACCTGACAGGGGCCCCCCAACACCTTACCTGACAGGGCCCCCCCAACACCCTACCTGACAGGGGGCCCCAACATCTTACCTGACAGGGGGCCCCAACATCTTACCTGACAGGGGCCCCCAACACCTTACCTGACAGGGGCCCCCAACAACCTACCTAACAGAGGCCCCCCAACACCTTACCTGACAGGGGCCCCCAACAACCTACCTAACAGAGGCCCCCCAACACCTTACCTGACAGGGGCCCCCAACAACCTACCTGACAGGGGCTGCCCAACACCCTACATGACGCCCCCCCTCCTTCTCCCAGTTCTAATCTTTGCCCCCCAATTCCTATAGAAAAGGGACGGCAGGAAGGAGAATCTGCCATAATGACATAATAACAAGGCCCCGAGGTATGGGACAAAGTATAACCTAAACTGAATTAATAAAAATACAAAATGTACTTTATTATACATGAAATGAATAAATGGAATGTAATCAGGGGCGGACTGGCCATACCTGGGGGCCCGGGACAAGTAGGGGCCCCATGAGAGTCTCCTGGGCTGGTATCTATATTGAGTCTCCCTCCCATGTGACGCTCCTGTGTTTGTATCCGGCTCGGACGGCGTCCTTATGTCACAGATTTCCACCGAGTGGGCGGCCCAGCCGGCCAGTGTTTACTGTTGCTAGGATACAGGGGGCCGCATAGAGCATGTGCAGTCACCGTGATCCTTTCTGGTTGGACCAAAAGCAGCTTTCCTGTGTACAATTTCCCTTTAGCCTTCCCCCTTCACCCTCTCCTGTCACTACAGCGCTCCTCCAGCACATGAGACAGGATCGCTCTTAGATGGCATCGGATTGTATACACACACAGTGTGATTACCGCCCCCTATCCACATTTCCTGCTGCCGGGAGATGAGCAGCCCTTGGAGGAGATAGGGGGGCGGTAATCAAACTGTGTGTGTGTGTCCGATGCCATCTCTCCACTCTGACACTTCTCTTCTCACTGCTCCAGGATGCCGTTCCCTTTCCCCAGCTCTGGGAGCGGGCAACGGTGGGGGGGAGATCAGTGGCCACTCAGGCATCACATCGGAGGGAGGGCTGGCCTAGGGAGGGAGGGCCGGCCTAGGGAGGGGCACAACTGAAATCTGGGTGAAAATCAGCACCCTCCTGGATCCGGCCATGTCTGTGTCTCTCCCTCCAGCAGCTGAAAGCTGGCGAGTAGGAGAGGGGGGTAAACCGGCTTTAAGCCCAGGTTCACACTGGGCTGCGGGAATGAAGCTGTGCGAGTTCAGCTGAACTCACACGATTTCACTCCCGCATTTCAGTCCCAATTTCGGCCACGATTACAGAGACATCTGTGCAGGTTTCTGCACAGATGTCAATGTAAATCGCGTCCCGAAATCGCAAAAAGTAGTACAGAAACGACTTTTTGAAATCGGTGCAGTGCCGCAGATGCAGCGTCACACCGATTAGACCGGTGCCATTGCCGGCAAATGCCGCCGATTTGACATGCGATTTAACCTGGTCTTTGCATCAGTGAATGTTTCGAACGCTACCATACACTAGTGGAGTATTAGCGTAGGGTACAGCACTGCACACACTAGGACACACTTTTAAAGGGGCTCCAAAGATGCCATCGCTCTTTTAGAGACCTAAACCTGGAACCGTAATTTACAGTTACAAATAAAAGTGTAAAAAAATAAAAAGTAGGGCGGTGGAAATTAACTATTAATTCCTCGATTAATCGATAATTTTTTTGATCGATCAAAATTCTTTTGATCGGTACTCACCTCTCCGCCGGCTTCCGGGTCTTCAGAGAGTTCCATCGGAGATCCGGTGACGTCACAGACACCGGCAGGGCTTGCCGTGTCCATCTGAAGGGCTCCTTTGCTGTGCCTTCATATCTGCATGCCGGCGGGACCTTACTATCTGCCACACGCAAGGGCTGTTACACTTCCCTCTATCACTTCCCTCTATCAACCTGGGATTCTACAGCCATCCACTGGGAGTTGTGATAGTTCCCTTCACGGGACATCTACATGCCGACGGACTGATGTTAACCCCTCCTCATCTGGATTCAGCAGTGGTATCGTTGTACACATTTTTATACCAGTATCATACTTGGCTACGTGTTTTTATGACTGCTTTTGCTACCGTTTGGTATTACTCGCAACATTTTTACAGTTTATGTAGCTACATCGATTTTATCTCCAGTGCAATATTTATTTTGTTACCTACTTGAAGACTATAAAAGTTTTAATGCTATTCCCATCGAGCGCTGCCTTTGTGTTTTTTGTATCCTGCTATCCATTTTTCCAGTGTTTGGTAGTTACACTGGGAATCAGCCTGCAAGGAGATCAGCTAAAAGTAGTTGGATCTGTATGTGCGTTATAATTAATCTTAATTAGTCGATTAATCGATTAAAAAAAAATAGATTAATCGAACACGAAAATTTTAATCAGTAACAGCCCTAAAAAAAAGTAAAAAATATATAAAATAAAAAAGCCAAAAATAGTTGTCGTTTTATTCTTTCTCTATTCTCTCTCTATTGTTCTCCTCTGTTTTACTGTATTTTTTAACTGCAATGTTTTATTGTTACTAAGTTTTATCATGTTTGCTTTTCAGGTATGTAATTATTTTATACTTTACTGTTTTTTACTGTGATCGAGGGCAGTAATTTTAGCAGTAGACCTCCTCTGTAAATCTAAAGTGGTAACCTGTAAAGGCTTTTAAAAATGTATGCAGTTTGCCGCCGCTGCACGGTTGTACGCAATTTTAAAGCATGTCATGTTTGGTATCTATGTACTCAGCATAAGGTCATCTTTTTTATTTCATCAAACATTTGGGCATTATAGTGTGTTTTAGTGCATTGAAATGCAAAAAGGTGTTTTTATTTTCCCAAAACTGTGTTTGAAAAATCGCTGCGCTGTGCAAAAAAAAATTGCAACACCCACCATTTTAATCTGTACGGCCTTTACTTTAAAAAATTATATAATGTTTGGGGGTTCAACGTAATTTTCTAGCAAATTAAATTAAATGAATTTTTTCATGAAAACAAAAAGTGTCAGAAAGGGTTTGTCTTCAAGTGGTTACAAGAGTGGGTGATGTGTGGCATGAGCTTCTAATGTTGGGCATAAACCCCCCCCCCAAATGAGCCCATTTTGGAAAGTAGACACCCCAAGCTATTTGCTGAGAGGGATGTTGAGTCCATGGAATATTTTATATTTTGCCACAAGTTTCGGGAAAATGACAATACATTTTTACTTAATTTTTTTCACAAAGTTGTCACTAAATTATATATTGCTGAAACATGCCATGGGCATAAATTACACCCCAAAATACATTCTGCTGCTTCTCCCGAGTGCGGGGATACCACACGTGTGGGACTTTTTTGGAGCCTAGCCGCGTACAGGACCCCCGAAAACAAATCACTGCCTTCAGGATTTCTAAGGGTGTAAAATGGTGATTTCAGTTCTCACTACCTATCACAGTTACGGACAGAGCTGGTGCAAGGATTTTTGACACCCTAGGCGAAACTTCATTGTGCCGCCCCCCTGACTCCACCCAATTTTGCCTGCCCATATAAATCCCACCTTTTTAATGAAGCGCCCATCAAATGCAGCTCACCAGCGCCCAGCAAATGGCGCCTCACCAGCGCCCAGCAAATGGCGCCTCACCAGCGCCCATCAATAAATGTTTGTATGCTTGCTTCCTTCCATTCATTCAGGAGTTGGGACACAGACACAGTCCTCCGCCACCGCTGCACCTCTGACACTATGTGCGAATGGAGCGGCGGCTGCCTGTTGATACTGAGACTTAGTTGCTTGCTGCAGAGAGAAGAGAGTAGGAACACCAGTGGCAAGGCGCCCTAGGCGGCTGCCTAGTTTGCCTAGTGGTAGCACCGGCCCTGGTTACGGAGGCCCTGAATTGTCCAGATAGCACAAACCCCCCCACCACCCAAATGACCCCATTTTGGAAAGTAGACACCCCAAGCTATTTGCTAAGAGGCATAGTGAGTATTTTGCAGCTCTTATTTGTTTTTGAAAATTAAGAAAGAAAGGGAATTTTTTATTTTTTTTAATTTTCAGAACTTTGTGACAAAAAGCGAGATTTGCAAAATACTCAACATGCCTCTCAGCAAATAGCTGGGGGTGTGTACTTTCCAAAATGGGGTCATTTGGGGGGGGGGGGGGTTGTGCCATCTGGGCTATTCATGGCCTCCAAAACTGTGATAGGTAGGGAGGAGTGAAATCAAAAATGTACTCCCTTAGAAATCCTGAAGGCGGTGATTGGTTTTCAGGGTCCTGTACGCAGCTAGGCTCCCAAAAAGTCCCACACATGTGGTATCCCCGTACTCAGGAGAAGCAGAAGAATGTATTTTTGGGGTGTCATTTCACATATGCTCATGGCATGTGTGAGAAATATATAATTTCAATGACAACTTTGTGTAAAAAATGTTTTTAATTTTTCAATCACTTATTACAAATAATAAAAATATTCAATGTGCTCAACATGCCTCCCAGAAAATTCCTTGGGGTGACTACTTTCCAAAATGGGGTCATTTGGGGGGGGGGGGGTTGTACTGCTCTACCGTTTTAGCACCTCAAGAAATGAGGCAGTCAAACTAAAAGCTGCGTAAATTCCAGAAAATGTACCCTAGTTTGTAGACGCTATAACTTTTGCGCAAACCAATAAATATACGCGTATTGATTTTTTTGGTACCCGAGACATGTGGCTGAATGCTTTTTGGCCTTAATGTATGACTAAAATTGAGTTTATTATATATTTTTTTATAACAAAAAGTAAAAAATATCTTTTTTTTTAATTTTGGTATTTTTTCGTTTATATAGCAAAAAATAAAAGACGCAGAGGTGATCAAATACCAACACAAGAAAGCTCTATTTGTGGGGAAAAAAAGGACGCAAATTACGTTTGAGTACAGCATTGCATGACCGCGCAATTATCAGTTAAAGCAGCGCAGTGGCAAATTGTAAAAAGTGCTTACAACATTAAAATGCATTTCGTATAGAAATGTTATTACTTATAGTATTAGTTTTTATCAGGATAGGACATGAAGCATTATCGCATTACACAGGGCCTTAAATCTTTTGCTGCCAGAGCCAATTTAGTTGTTTTTTTGCACAAGTTTAAAGTGAGAGTAAACTCCCATCTCTGACTTGTACCTACAAGTAAGCCTATAATGATTACCTGTTGGTACTGTAAATATCTCCTAAACGTGCGCCGTTTAAGAGATACTACCTGTATATACAGCCGATGATGTTATCGGCGCATGCGCTCTGAAGAAATGGCCACCTGGGACGTTCTTTCAGAGTCCTGTGCCGCAAACGGCGGGTCCTCTGTGCATAGGCAAGGAGTGACGTCATTGCGGCTCTGGCCAGTCACACAGCTGGAGTCCGCACACCCGGAAGGTAGACGGGTAAATATGGAAGTGGCCTCCAGTGGTGCCAGCGCATTGCTGGAAGGCTTCATTTTCAGGAAAGTTTTACATAAAGTGCTAGTATGAAATGCATACTAGCACATTATGGCTTTTCCTTGCAGGCCAGAAAAAAAAAAAAAATCACCCAGCAGTTTACTACCGCTTTAAAAAAAAGTTCACCTTTAGGAACATGTTACATGTTTCACACGATTTTAGGGTGGAACATGTAACATGTTCCCAGTGCTGCCATTCGCCGCTCGCTGCCCCCCCCCCCCCTCCGTGTGGCAGCAGAACGGGGAGAAGTTCCATGTCTAGCTGCCACTGTTTGAAAACAACCGTGCACGGCCACGTCATTCAGACACACAGCTCTGTTTCTGAACGAACTACAAGCCCCGACATCCCCCATCCATTCTTTTACCTGCAAAAAAATGTGTGTTTATTTATTTTTAACCACTACATTACCGAGCCTATTTCTGAGATTTGGTGTTTACAAGTTAAAAACTGTTTTTTTTGCAAAAAAATTACTTAGAACTCCCAAACATTATATATATTTTTTTTCTAACCCCTAGAGAATAAGATGGCAGTTGTTGCAATACTTTCTGTCACACCGTATTTACGCAGCGGTCTTACAAGTGCACTTTTTTTGGAAAAAATACACTTTTTTTTATTAAAAAATAAGACAACAGTAAAGTTAGCCCAATTTTTTTTTATAATGTAAAAGATAATGTTACCCTGAGTAAATTGATACTCAACAAGTCACGCTTCAAAATTGCGCCCGCTCGTGGAATGGCGACAAACTTTTACCCTTTAAAATCTCCGTAGGCGATGTTTAAAAAATTCTACAGGTTGCATGTTTTGAGTTACAGAGGAGGTCTAGGACTAGAATTATTGCTCTCGCTCTACCGATCGCGGCGATACTTCACATGTGTGGTTTGAACACCGTTTTCGTATGCGTTCGCTTCTGCACGCGAGCTCGGCGGGACAGGGCGCGTTAAATTTGTTTATTTTATTTCTTAATTTATTTTACCTTTTAATTTTAAATATTTTTCACTGTTCTTTAAAAAAAAAAAATTGTGTCACTTTTATTCCTATTACAAGGAATGTAAACATCCCTTGTAATAGAAAAAAGCATGACGGATCCTCTTAAATTTGAGATCTGGTGTCCAAAAGACCTCAGACCTCATATTTACACTAAAATGCAATAATGAAAAAAAAAAAATACTTAAATGTCCCTTTAAGAGCCTAGAGGCGGAAGTGACGTTTTGACATCGCTTCCGCCCTGCAATGACTTGGAGACGGGTGGGGGCCATCTTCCCCTCACTCATCTCCACGTCACAGAAGGGACAGGTCCGGATCGCCTCTGCTGTTACCGACGGCCACGGTAAGCGGCGGAGGGCACCGGAGCGCGGTGGGAGGGGGGCCCTTCCGCGCCGCCAATAAAAGTGATCTTGCCGCAGAGACCACTTATCTGAAAGAGAATCGCCGGCTCTTGAAGACGATACCGGGGGTTATGGTAGCTAGCTGCTACCATAACAATGGTATTCCTCTTCAAAGACAGGACATTTATAGTTGTTCTACGGTAGAGAAGTGGTTAAAGTGAACTTATCCTTTAAAACCCACAAACGTTTGTGACAGCAGGAAGGTAAAGTCACCTGGTTGCATCCAGGGGGGTAGATATATTTCGCCCAGATTCAGGCTTTACGCCGACTTATACAGCTAGGTGGAGAGTTGTATAAGCCCAGCTGAGACTAGTGGGCTCATTGATGACTCATACCTCTAGGGAGAGGGCTGGGCGTCGTGCAGACAGGGAGTTGATGAGACCAGCTGAACCTTGTCAGCTCATTTAGGCCTCTATAAGAAAGCCCAGCTTCATTAGATGTTAGCTCATGCCTGGAACCAGACCTGTGTGGACTGTCTAGGGAGAGTGAACCCCTGTGCGGTGAGAGAAAGCCTGTGTGGCTATATATATTTGCTTGGACATTTAAAACCAGGGACTTAGGGACTAGGACAGCACTAGGCTGATCCCAGTTGTTAGTTAGGAAACCTGTATGTTTAGTCAGAGGTCAAGTTGACCAGGATTTATTTTGTTTATGTTTTTTTTTGCCTTGCTGTGTTTTTGTCACTGTAAATAGAAAATAAACCGCACCTTTTTGATTTTGAAAACCACAACCTCCGTCTGCTGGGCCTGTTTTTGGGTGGGGAGCCCATCCCGGGGGTCACACACACCCGCTGCCGAGCTAACCCCCTCACAGTTGGTGGAGAACCAGTGGCAGTTTTTTTTTTAAGCCAGCATGGAGGAGATACTGAAACAGCTGGCTCTAGCAAATGCCAATCAACAGCAGACAAATGCAGGTTTACAAAGGAGCCTTGCAGCCCAGCAGCAAGCTCATCAACAGAGCCTTGCAACTTTACAACAGAGTCTGGAGGCTCAGCAACAAGCCCAACAGCAATCTGAGGCCCGCTTCATAGACCTGTTGCAGAAGCAAGAGCAGAGACTACAACAACAGATGGAAGCAGTAATGCAGCAACGTCCGCAGACCAGTGAGGAAAGCCGTCCCACTAATACCGCGTCCTTTGGGGTGAGTCGTTTATTGACAAAAATGACTGGAGAGGATGATCCAGAGGTATTTTTGACCACATTTGAAAGGACCGCTGAAAGAGAAAAGTGGCCTGAGGAGCAGTGGGCTGGACTAGTGGCTCCTCTGTTAACTGGTGAATCGCAGAAAGCTTACTATGACCTAGAGCCTAACCAAGCAAAAGACTATGTGATGCTAAAAGCTGAAATATTGGCAAGGCTGGGTGTCACCCTGGCTGTCCGGGCTCAGCGTGTGCATAACTGGACTTTCCAGCTTGGAAAACCCCCCAGGTCTCAAATGTATGATCTCATTCACCTGAGCAGAAAGTGGCTACAGCCAGAGACTTTGTCCGCACCAAAGATTGTGGAACGTGTTGTAATGGATCGGTTTTTGAGAGCTCTTCCTACTGCCATCCAAAAGTGGGTAAGCCATGGAGACCCAGAGACGGCCGATGGTCTTGTGGATCGTGTGGAGAAATACTTGGCTACAGAGAACCTGACGGCCTCTTCCAGAGACACTCGGACTTTCCACCCTAAGACCAGACCATCCCCAGGGGCGGATAAGATGATTCCAAGGGGTAAGGGTGGAGAGAGTGAGAGGGTGGGAGCTCTACCCCAAGTTTGGCGAGAACAGCCTGGGAAATCAGCAGCTCAAGAGGCGGCAAGAAGGATCGTTTGCTACCGCTGCCGCCAAGCGGGACATATTGCAGCAAATTGCCCGGTTGTGGAGGAACCCATGCAGTGTGACTTTCTGACGGGCAGACGTCAGTCGCTGTGTGCGACAGTCGCATGCACTGCCATTCGGGGAACTGAGAAACATTTATGCAAAATGTGTATTAATGGTAGAAATGTTGTGGTATTGCTGGATTCAGGTAGCCTTGTGACCCTGATAAAGGCTGAGTTAGTTAAAACAGAGGTCTCTGGGAATAGCAAGGTAGCCGTTATTTGTGTGCATGGGGACACCCGAGAGTATCCAGTGACTACAGTGTGTTTCGAGACCCCCAAAGGTACCCTCTCTCATCCAGTGGGCTTAGTATCTCAGTTACCGCATGACGCCATTGTGGGAAGGGATTTTCCGAAGTTCTGGGAACTGTGGGATGATCCTGAGCCCCCCACGGGTGCCCCTATGTACCAGGAATGTGATAGCCAGAACTCCCCTGAGAGTGGTGAGGACTCTCCGGAATTTCCCTTGTCAGTATTGGCAGGGGAGACTCAAGAAACTGGAGAGGAGCCCACCTCCTCAGACGAAAACCTACCGTCTGTGGAGTTTTCTGATCTTGAGGTTCACAGGGAAAACTTTGCCACAGAACAGTTGAAAGACCCCGCCCTAATAAAGGCACGGGAAAACGTAGTGAAAATAGATGGCGAGTTAGTGAACCCAGATAATACCGGCACTTACCCATACTTCAGCGTAGAGAAGGACCTACTGTATCGGGTGGCAAAAAGGGCAGAAGAAACCGTTGAGCAGCTTGTGGTGCCCAAACCTTACAGGAAGTTGGTGTTGGAGTTGGCCCATGGGCACATTCTTGGAGGTCATCTGGGGACAGAGAAAACCCGAGAGAGGGTATTACAGAGATTCTATTGGCCTGGGGTGATGAAGGACATAGAAAATTATTGTTCCTCCTGCCCTGTGTGTCAGAGGTCGGCCCCGATGCCACATTTCCGTAGCCCGCTGGTCCCTCTACCCATCATTGAGGTCCCGTTTGAGAGAATCGCAATGGATTTGGTAGGTCCTATAATCAAGTCCGCTAGGGGGCACCAGTACATATTGGTTATAATGGACTATGCCACCCGTTATCCAGAAGCGATCCCTCTCAGAAATACCTCGGCCAAAACCATAGCCAAAGAGCTATCTCTTGTTTTTAGCCGGGTGGGTATTTGTAAAGAACTGCTTACGGACCAAGGTACACCCTTTATGTCCCGGGTTATGAAAGAGCTGTGTAAATTGTTCAAAGTGACGCAATTGCGTACATCTGTGTATCACCCCCAAACCGATGGGCTGGTTGAAAGATTCAACAAAACCCTAAAACAAATGTTGAAGAAAGTGGTGGATAGAGATGGAAGGGATTGGGACTGTCTACTTCCTTATTTGATGTTTGCTATTAGGGAGGTGCCCCAATCCTCTACGGGATTCTCCCCCTTTGAGTTACTGTATGGGAGACACCCAAGAGGGCTGTTGGATATTGCCAAGGAAACTTGGGAAAGTGAGAGTTCTCCCCACAGGAGTGTGATTGAGCATGTCGCCCTGATGCAAGATCGAATTGCACAGGTAATGCCCATCGTGAAGGAACATTTGGCCCAAGCGCAGTTGGCACAGCAGAGAGTGTACAACCGTGGAGCCAAGACCCGTACCTTTTCCCCGGGGGATAGGATATTGGTACTTGTCCCTACGGTTGAAAGTAAATTCCTTGCCAAATGGCAAGGCCCCTACGAGATAATGGAAAAAGTGAGCGAAGTGAATTACAAGGTCAGACAACCAGGAAGGCGAAAGCCCGAACAGATCTATCACGTTAATCTGTTGAAAGCCTGGAGGGATAGAGAGTCCCTAGTCGCAGACACTTGGTCACCAGCTCAAACTGGTTGCGTGATTCCTGAGGTTGGAATCGCAGCCACCTTGTCACAACCCCAACAACAGGAGGTTAAGGAGTTTGTGCTTCGCAACAAGGAGGTATTCTCTGAGCTGCCGGGACAAACATCTGGGGTAGAGCATGACATTATTACCCCGCCCGGTGAAAGGGTGAAGTTAAAACCCTATCGGATCCCAGAGGCCCGACGGGAGGCAATACGGGAGGAAGTACAGAAAATGCTGAACTTAGGGGTGATAGAGGAGTCCCAAAGTGATTGGTCTAGTCCCATTGTGTTGGTGCCTAAACCGGATGGGAGCTGGCGATTTTGTAACGATTTTCGTCAGTTGAACAAAGTTACAAAATTTGACACCTACCCCATGCCACGTATAGATGAGTTGATCGACCGGCTGGGAACAGCCCGATACATGACGACTCTTGACCTCACAAAAGGGTATTGGCAAATCCCCCTGGCCAAGTCGGCCAAAGAGAAAACCGCATTTGTAACCCCAGACGGGGCGTTCCAATATAAAAGAATGCCGTTCGGGTTACAGAATGCGCCGGCCACATTCCAGCGGAAAATGGACCAGATGCTGAGGCCCCATCGGAAGTATGCTGCGGCTTACCTGGATGACATAATTGTCCATAGCACAGATTGGGCCTCACATCTGCCAAAAGTGCAAGCAGTCCTGGACTCTGTTCGGGAAGCAGGGTTTACGGCTAACCCCAAGAAGTGTACCATTGGGCAGGAGGAGGCCAAATATCTTGGGTACACCATTGGGAGGGGAGTAATAAAACCCCAACTCAACAAAGTCGAGGCCATCCAGAGTTGGCCACGTCCCAACAGCAAGAAGCAGGTACGAGCCTTTCTGGGAATCGCTGGGTATTATCGGCGATTCATTCCCCACTTTGCTTCTAAGGCTGTGCCCCTAACCAACCTGACGAAGGGGAAAGGGTCGGTCATGATTAAATGGACCCCCGAGGCTGAGGCAGCATTCCAATTCTTGAAACAAGCCTTATGTAGCCAGCCAGTGTTGTACTCACCCGACTTCTCTAGAGACTTTGTCGTACAAAGTGATGCGTCAGATGTGGGGTTAGGAGCAGTATTGTCCCAAGTCTGGAACGGGGAAGAGCACCCAGTCATTTACCTCAGCAGGAAGTTGAAGTCCCATGAGGTAAATTACGCCACCGTTGAAAAGGAGTGTTTAGCGGTGAAGTGGGCTCTAGATTCCCTTCGGTACTACCTGCTAGGTAGGCACTTTGACATGGTTACGGATCACGCTCCGTTAAAGTGGATGGCTCAAAACAAGGAAACAAATAGAAGAGTGAATAGGTGGTTCCTGGCCCTCCAGGAATTCAACTTCACAGTAAAGCATCGCCCTGGCGTTCAAATGGGGAATGTGGATGCTTTGTCTCGAGTACATGAATGCCTGATTGCTGGTGTTCCAACCCCGAGGTTAAAACAAGAGGGGGGGGTATGTGACAGCAGGAAGGTAAAGTCACCTGGTTGCATCCAGGGGGGTAGATATATTTCGCCCAGATTCAGGCTTTACGCCGACTTATACAGCTAGGTGGAGAGTTGTATAAGCCCAGCTGAGACTAGTGGGCTCATTGATGACTCATACCTCTAGGGAGAGGGCTGGGCGTCGTGCAGACAGGGAGTTGATGAGACCAGCTGAACCTTGTCAGCTCATTTAGGCCTCTATAAGAAAGCCCAGCTTCATTAGATGTTAGCTCATGCCTGGAACCAGACCTGTGTGGACTGTCTAGGGAGAGTGAACCCCTGTGCGGTGAGAGAAAGCCTGTGTGGCTATATATATTTGCTTGGACATTTAAAACCAGGGACTTAGGGACTAGGACAGCACTAGGCTGATCCCAGTTGTTAGTTAGGAAACCTGTATGTTTAGTCAGAGGTCAAGTTGACCAGGATTTATTTTGTTTATGTTTTTTTTTGCCTTGCTGTGTTTTTGTCACTGTAAATAGAAAATAAACCGCACCTTTTTGATTTTGAAAACCACAACCTCCGTCTGCTGGGCCTGTTTTTGGGTGGGGAGCCCATCCCGGGGGTCACACACACCCGCTGCCGAGCTAACCCCCTCACACGTTATATAATAGGAGATGCTGGAGAATAAAATTGTGGTAGTTCCAATTTTTAAGTAACAATATCCGAGCAATGCTTTAGCAAATTAAGAACAAGAAATACACTAAAGTTAATTTTAGAGCCCACAAATGCAGTATATTACCCAATTTTAGTTAAAATAAGAAAAAAGGTAAATAGTAGGTAGAAAACTGAAAATTTATTACCAAATACTTACCGTAATTTTCCTTTCCTGATAGACTCCATGGCAGACTACGTGTGGGTTAACCCCGCCTCCTCTCCACAGCTATAGGACTCCATACCCATAAATTTGAGCTCACCTCCACAGACCGGTGTTCCGTAACTAGCCAACTCAAATTTCAACTTTCATATTTTTAATTCATGGGTGGGAACTCCGTCTGCCATGGAGTCTATCAGGAAAGGAAAATTACGGTAAGTATTTGGTAATAAATTTTCCGTTTTCCTGACAGACTCCATGGCAGACTACGTGTGGGAAATAACTAGCCAATCCACACGGGAGGGTATGCTGAACAAAAATATTTTAATCTTTCCCGTCAACTGACAGGATTTTTCGACCAAAAGTAACAGAGGAAAGGGAAGCAGGCTCAATACAATAATGAGACATAAATGTATGAATAGAAGACCACGAGGCTGCCTTGCATATAACTTCAGGAGCCACGTGTCGAGCTGCTGCACATGAGGCTGCCATGCCTCTGGTGGAATGAGCCGTCACCGCCTCTGGAGGAGCCAAGCCCTTTGCCCTGTAAGCCTGTTGAATAGATTGGACGATCCAGGCTGCTATTGTTCTGGAAGAAGCCCTCTTCCCTTTGTTGCTACCGGTGTGTAACAAGAACAGGTAGTTCGAACTTCTAAAAGATGAAGTAACTCGCAAGTATTCTTTCAGAGTCTCACCTACATCCAAGGGATGAACATCTGCTGAATCTGGAGAATCGAAATTAGGAAGGACTATTTCTTGATTTTCGTGAAAAACTGATGTGACCTTTGGTTTTGACTCAAGCATGGGAATAAGGACCACTCGGTCCAGGAAGAAAGTCAAAAAGGGTTCTTGACAACCCAGGAAACTTATTTCTGAAACCCTTTTGGCTGAAGTAATGGCCACTAGAAAGGCCAGTTTGATTGATAAGTCCTTAACAGAAAGATCCTTGTTATTGAGTGCTGAAAGAGCATCAAGGACGAGTGGAAGATCCCATTTGGGGAATCTAGGTTTCCTCTGAGGCCTGATTCTCGATGCCCCCCGAAAGAACTGTTGAACCAGGGGATGAGTTGCCCATGACGTTCCTGAAAAAGCTGATAAGGCTGATACTTGTACCCTGAGGGAACTAATCGATAGAGGCAGGTCTAAGCCTGATTGGAGAAAACTCAAGATATCTTGAACACTAGGGTTTCTAGATGACTTTCCTGCAGAAGTCGTGAAGCTGACAAATCTGGCCCAGATTCTATTGTAAGTTTTATTTGTGTTGGACTTTCTGGAGCTCATAAGGGTAGAAATTACCCCTGAAGCACACCCAAGAGACTCTAGCCTCTCCCTCTCAAAAACCAGACCATCAGTCTCAGCATTGCTGGACAGGGGTGCAGGGTCGTCCCCTGAGAAAGAAGGTCCGGCCTGAGAGGAAGAGGCAGCGGGTCCCTGAAGCTCATTAGATTCAGGAGAGGAAACCAAGGTCTGCTCGGCCAGTATGGTGCTATTGTTACCACCTCGACTTTCTCCAACTGAAGCCACTGTAGGAATTTTAGCATGATCGGAAGAGGAGGGAAGGCATATGCCCTGTTGAAGTCCCATTGACTCGTTAATGCATCTATTTCGAAGGCTTGACTGTACCGAGCTCGGGTGTAGTATCTGTCGATCTTGTAATTGCAGGGGGATGCAAACAGATCCACTTCTGGATCGAAATCCAACGATAGGATCCACTTGAAGGTTTGTGGATGCAGTGACCATTCGTTGTTGTCTAGCATGCTGCGTGACAGGAAGTCCGCTTGAATGTTCTGCTCCCCTGGAATGAAGACTGCTGTTAAGTTGAGCAGATTCCTCTGAGCCCAGGTCATAATGGGCTTGACCTCTTGGAGAAGGGTGGGGCTCCGAGTGCCCCCTTGTCTCTTCACATATGCCACAGCGGTGGTATTGTCCATTTTGAGTAGGACCGACTTCCCTTTCAGAAGGTGGGAGAAGGCTTGAAGGGGGCACCATGCCGCGCGCAGTTCCAAAATGTTCGAACCTGGAGAGTGGAGATGGGCATCCCATTTGCCCTAAACCAGTTCTGCCCCAAAATGTGCCCCCCAGCCCGCATTGCTGGCATCGGATGTAACAGTCACCCAATGGATGGGGGCAAGGGAGTGGCAAGTTAACAAGTTCTTGGTTTGAAGCCACCATAGGAGACTGTTGCTCATTGACTGTGTTATCCGGATCCGCTGATTGAGATCGTCTGTCTTCCTCTGCTGGAGGAATCCGGATTGAAAAGGACGAAGCCTCCACATCGCCCACTTGACCATGGGGGATGTGGCCACCATCGTGCCGATTATCTTCAGGCACTGTGATGCCCTTAGGTGAGAGTAGTCTAGGGCTAAGGAGATTCTTTCCCAAATGATCGGTATTTTTTCTTCTGGAAGAGAGATGGTGTTCTCTATGGTGTCGAACTGGGCTCCTAGATAGACCAAGCGCTGACTCTGTGTCAGACAGAGGGAGCAGGAGGAAGTGATGTCATCTCTGGTGCGGCACTCACATATACCGAGCGCCGTACAAGAGAAGACATCAGGTCAGTGCACACAACACTACACTGACACCAGGACACATAGGGACATAAATCGCCCCCCCAGGCCCCCCCAGACACCCCAGATCACCCCCCAGATCACCCCCCCAGCCCCCAGTCACAGTGTCACTGATTGCAGTGACCATTTATTTAGTGATCACTGCAATCAGTGACATTTGTGACTGTAAAAGTGTCACTAAAGTTTAGTCTTAGGTCCAGTGTAGCCCCCTAACCCCCCCTAATAAAGGTTTAACCCCCTGATCACCCCCCAGATAACCCTTTCACCCCCTATCACCACTGTCGGTAAGCGATCATTTTTCTGATCGCTGTCTTAGCGTCAGTGATGCCGATCGGCAGCCAGTAATTTTTTTTAGGTTTGCCGCATGTTTTTATAGCGTCAGGTACCCCAATATATTATCTAATAAAGGTTTAACCCCCTTGATCGCCCCCCAGGTAACCCTTTCACCCCCTATCACCACTGTCACTAAGCGATCGTTTTTCTAAACGCTGTCTTAGTGTCTGTGATGCAGATCGGTAGCCGGTAATTTTTTTTAGGTTCGCCGCAGGTTTTTATAGCGTCAGGTACCCCAATATATTATCTAATAAAGGTTTAACCCCCTTGATCACCCCCCAGGTAACCCTTTCACCCCCTATCACCACTGTCGCTAAGCAATTGTTTTTCTAAACGCTGTCTTAGTGTCGGTGATGCAGATTGGTAGCCAGTAATTTTTTTTAGGTTCACCGCATGTTTTTATAGCGTCAGGTACCCCAATATATTATCTAATAAAGGTTTAACCCCCTTGATCGCCCCCCAGGTAACCCTTTCGCCCCCATCACCACTGTCGCTAAGCGATCGTTTTTCTAAACGCTGTCTTAGTGTCGGTGATGCAGATCGGTAGCTGGTAATTTTTTTTAGGTCCGCCGCAGGTTTTTATAGCGTCAGGTACCCCCATATATTATCTAATAAAGGTTTTAACCCCCTGATTGCCCCTAGTTAACCCTTTCACCAGTGATCACCATATAAGTGTTACGGGTGACGCTGGTTAGTTAGTTTGCTTTTTATAGTGTCAGGGCACCCGCCGTATATAACCCAATAAAGGTTTAACCCCCTGATCGCCCGGCGGGTGATATCAATTAGGTTTTACCGTCAGAGAGGGTCTGCGTCACACCCCAGGCAGCGTCAGGTTAGTGCCAGTAACGCTAACACCCACGCGTGAAGCATACACCCCCCTTAGTGGTATAGTATCTGAACAGATCAATATCTGATCTGATCAGATCTATACTAGCGTCCCCAGCAGTTTAGGGTTCCCAAAAACGCAGTGTTAGCGGGATCAGCCCAGATACCTGCTGGCACCTGCGTTTTGCCCCTCCGTCCAGCCCAGGCCACCCAAGTGCAGTATCGATCGATCACTGTCACTTACAAAACAAAAACACACATAACTGCAGCGTTCGCAGAGACAGGCCTGATCCCTGCGACTCCAGTGCTGTAGGAGGTGATTTCACCACCACAGTTAAAAAAAAAAAGCAAATATGCCGAAGCATTGGGGAAGCAGGGGCGGAGGAGCGATTTTGCTCCTAATGCCGCGTACATACGGTCGAAATTCCGACGGAGGCTTGCCCGTGGAAAAGTCCGACCATGTGTGTGCGGCATAACTTTTTTGCGGGAGGATGCCCCCATGCTTCGGCATATATAAATGGTGCGTGTATGCCCATCATTGGAAGTGGGTGGATGAAGGGCGGTATTCTAATGGTGGGCATACCCACCGATCAATCTCTTTTTTCGTTCAGCCACCTGGCTGCATGAAAAAAAAAGATAACAATACATGTCCAACAAGGACCAGCAACGTACTGGTATGTTGCTGGACTTTGAATGTTTATACCAGAATGATGCCTGCGGGTTTAGGTATCATCTTGGTATCATTATTTTCAGCCTGCGGCCGGCTTTCATGTAAAAACAATCCTAGCGGCTAATTAGCCTCTGGACTGCTTTTACAAGCAGTGGGAGGGAATGCCCCCCCCCCCCGGATATAAAAAGCGCCATTGGGAAATTGGGAAAGCATTTTATCACACCGATCTTGGTGTGGTCAGATGCTTTGAGGGCAGAGGAAAAATCTAGGGTCTAGAAGACCCCAGTTTTTTCAAAAAAAGAGTACCTGTCACTACCTATTGCTATCATAGGGGATATTTACATTCCCTGAGATAACAATAAAAATGATTAAAAAAAAAATACTTGGAAGGAACAGTTTAAAAATAAAATAAAAAAGCAAAATTAATAAGAAAAAAAAAAGAAAAAAAAAAAGCACCCCTGTTCTGCCCTGCTCTTGCCCAATGGCGAACGCAAGCGTCGGTCTGGCGTCATATGTAAACAGCAATTGCACCATGCATGTGAGGTATCACCGCGAAGGTCAGATCGAGGGCAGTCATTTTAGCAGTAGACCTCCTCTGTAAATCTACTGGGGTAACCTGTAAAGGCTTTTAAAGGCTTTTAAAAATGTATGTAGTTTGTCGCCAATGCGCGTTTGTGCGAAATTTTAAAGCATGTCGTGTTTGGTATCTATGTACTCGGCCTAAGATCATCTTTTTTATTTCATCAAACATTTGGGCAATATAGTGTGTTTTAGTGCATTAAAATAAAAAAAAAGTGTATTTTTTAATCCAAAAAATGCGTTTGAAAAATCGCTGCGCAAATACTGTGTAGAAAAAAAAAATGCAACACCCACCATTTTAATCTGTAGGGCCTTTGCTTTAAAAATATATATAATGTTTGGGGGTTCAACATAATTTTCTTGCAAAAAAATAAATGTTTTCATGTAAACAAAAAGTGTCAAAAAGGGCTTTGTCTTCAAGTGGTTAGAAGAGTGGATGTAAGCTTCCTAATGTTGTGTATAAAATGCCAGAACAGTTCAAAACCCCCCCAAATGACCCCATTTTGGAAAGTAGACACCCCAAGCTATATACTGAGAGGCATGTCGAGTCCATGGAATATTTTATATGTTGACACAAGTTGCGGAAAAACGACAATTTTTTTTTTTTTTTTGCACAAAGTTGTCACTAAATGATATATTGCTCAAACATGCCATGGGCATATGTGGAATTACACCCCAAAATACATTCTGTTGCTTCTCCTGAGTACGGCGATACTACATGTGTGAGACTTTTTGGGAGCCTAGCCACGTACGGGACCCCAAAAACCAAGCACCGCCTTCAGGCTTTCTAAGGGTGTAAATTTTTGATTTCACTTCTCACTGCCTATCACAGTTTCGGAGGCCATGGAATGCCCAGATAGCACAAACCCCCCCCCCCCCAAATGACCCCATTTTGGAAAGTAGACACCCCAAGCTATTTGCTGAGAGGTATTGTGAGTATTTTGCAGATCTCGCTTTTTGTCACAAAGTTTTGAAAATTGAAAAAAAAATATATATATATATATATATTTTCTTTCTTCATTTTCAAAAACAAATGAGAGCTGTAAAATACTCGCCATTCCTCTCAGCAAATAGCTTGGGGTGTCTATATTCCAAAATGGGGTCATTTGGGGGGGTTTTGTGCGATTTTGGCATTTTATTGCCTTCGAAACTGTGATAGGTAGTGAGGAGTGAAATCAAAAATTTGTGCCTAGAAATCCTGAAGGCGGTGCTTGGTTTTCGGGGTCCCGTACGCGGCTAGGCTCCTAAAAAGTCCCACACATGTGGTATCCCCGTACTCAGGAGAAGCAGAAAAATGTATTTTGGGGTGTAATTCCACATATAACCATGGCATGTGTGAGCAATATATCATTTAGTGACAACTTTTTGTAATTTTTTTTTTTTGTCATTATTCAATCACTTGGGACAAAAAAAAATATATTCAATGGGCTCAACAGGCCTCTCAGCAATTTCCTTGGGGTGTCTACTTTCCAAAATGGGGTCATTTGGGGGGGTTTTGTACTGCCCTGTCATTTTAGCACCTCAAGAAATGAGATAGGCAGTCATAAATTTAAAGCTGTGTAAATTTCAGAAAATGTACCCTAGTTTGTAAACTCTATAACTTTTGCGCAAACCAATAAATATACGCTTATTGACATTTTTTTTACTAAAAACATGTGGCTGAATACATTTTGGCCTAAATGTATGACTACAATTGAGTTTATTCGATTTTTCTTATAACAAAAAGTAGAAAATATCATTTTTTTTCTAAATTTTTGGTCTTTTTCCGTTTATATCGCAAAAAATAAAAATCGCAGAGGCAATCAAATACCATTAAAAGAAAGCTCTATTTGTGGGAAGAAAAGGACGCAAATTTCGTTTGGGTACAACATTGCATGTCCGCACAATTTACAGTTAAAGCAGCGCAGTGCAAAATTCTGAATTCACCTCTGGTCCTTTAGCTACCAAATGGTCCGGGGCTTAAGTGGTTAAGAGACACTTGCATGACTACCTAAAGGATGTTGCTTACCTTGTCCCAGCAGAACCGAGCTCCGGGATGCTGCCGTCAAAGCCCACAGGTTATCCCACCTGTACAGGGCTCCTCAGCGTTTAAATTCCCCGCTGTAGTGACGTCACGGCCGGTCCCGCTGCGCGCATGCGCCGAGGGGACCGGCTCACTGCGCCTGTGCGGCCTCTGACCCCACCGCCGTACCGCGCATGCGCAAAAACCAAGCCTCGGTTTCGCCGCGGCTCTGCACATGCGCAGACGTACGGCGGATCGGGAGGCAGGAAGTAGAGTGGCGTCCTGGAACGCAGAAGCGTTCCACACACGGCGCAATCATGAAATCTGACAAGACAATGATACACAAAAGGGGAACAGACAAGATAACATACAAAAACGGTCTGCCATGTAAATGATGAAGAAGTCTTCAGACCTTGCCAGCCAATCCTTCGTCCATCCTGGTACACTAGGCCACATCCCTTCCACCATAGGGGTATTAACTGCCCGAAACCACTCGCCCGCTCATAGCTGGGCCCTGGGTGCACCGCACAACTTGTACCTGATCCGACGGACATCCTGGACTGCACCTGAATTGCATGATGAAGGGTCCATGTGAGGAGGATAGAAAAGGAACACCTGTCTGTGGAGGTGAGCTCAAATTTATGGGTCCTATAGCTGTGGAGAGGAGGCGGGGTTAACCCACACGTAGTCTGCCATGAAGTCTGTCAGGAAACCCAACATGTCAAGCTTAAAGCGGAGTTCCAGGCTTTTTTGTATATTAAAAGCCCACAGCTACAAAAAGTTTAGCTGCTGACCTTTAATAAACAGACACTCACCTGTCCCACGGTTCAGTGATGCGGCCGCCTGGAGCGTCGCTCCTCTCCGCCGGAGCCCTTCCAGTGGACAGGCAATCTTCTGGGACCTGTCATGTGTTCCAGAAGATTGCCGAGAGGGAGAGGCCACCTAGGGGGAGAGGAGTCGCCGCCTAGGCGGCCCGTAGGAGGAAGTGGGACAGGAAGTCCCCTTCAAAACGAAGCACCCACTCCCCCCCCAAAAAAATTACATGCCAAATGGAGTGCTTAAAGCGGAAGGTCCACTTTTGGGTGGAACGCCGCTTTAAAAAATGCATGCACCCGACATCAGCTTCCAAATGGTTAATCAGAGGGCGCATGGCTGTGCGTTCCCTGTTTAAACCATGCTGTGTTAGGGAATCGCTTCCCTAACACTGACCCGCCTCTCAGCCAATCAGGTGCACCGGGTCTGGTTACCGGTCACCTAATTGGCTGAAGCGACATTGAGGACGGAAGAAAACAAATGGGAGCGTGGAGGAGGAACGTGGAGAAGGACGGCGCTGACCCGAGGAAGGTAAGTGCCGGGCTGGGGACAAACTGGCTGCATTTGAGGGGGGAAGCTGGCTGCATTTAAGGGGGGAAACTGGCTGCATTTAAGGGGCACAGTGGCGGCAATTGATGTTTTTTTTTTCAGTTTGTTTGCGCACCAGCCGCCACTGCAAGTGAGGATATTCCCTGGTGGGTTACTCATGAAGTACATTGTGGGAGATAGGGTAGGAATTTCTTTGTTTTATAACCTACTCAACGGCAATCTCTTCTTTTCCAAATCTTCCACCATGACTAAGTGGGAATCGGAATTAATGAACCCCTTCACTGACAGTATCTGCAAAAAGGCACTTATGCATACTTATAAGGCCACTAGATGTATTAATCATTGGGAAATGTACCAAAAAGTACTCCATAGGTAGTAGTACACACCTTTGTGTGTAGTAAAATTATAGAGATACTACCCCACTAAGGACCCTGGCTGCTGGAGACAATGTGGAGAGCTGGGTTCACTGCTGGAAGTGTAAATCTCTCCATTCATTTTGGAACCAGGTCTTCTGCATGGCCTCTGATAGCATAGGAAAGCATATCTCTCCTGATCGTGCCCTGGCTTTATTTCATTTGGGCGTCAAAACATTTCTCCCCCCCCCCCCCCCTCCGCTAGAACTGTTCTTATTCAGATGCTGTTAGCGGCCAAATTAGTCATACTCCGTACTCCGCACATGGAACTCTGCTACTCCACCTAGCCTGTTAAGCCCCGTACACACGATCGGTTTGACTGATGAAAACCGTCCGATGGATGGTTTTCATCAGACCAACCGATCGTGTATGGTACCCATCGGTCTTTTTTCCATCGGTTGTAAAAAATAGAACTTGTTTTAAAATTTTCCGATGGATAAAAAACCGATGGGAATTTCCGATCGTCTATGGGCAAGTCCATCGGTTAAAAAACCCACGCATGCTTAGAATCAAGTTGACGCATGCTCAGAAGCATTAAACTTCATTTTTCTCGGCTCATCGGAGTGTTTTACGTCACCGCGTTTGGAATGGTCGGTTTTTTGACGGATGGTGTGTGGCCAAGACTGATGAAAAACAGTTTCATCGGATTTCCGATGGACAAATCCATCGGACGAAAATCCATAGGTTATCCGATCGTGTGTACGGGGCTTTAGACATTGTTAAAACACTTTATGTGACATAGAAAAGCTCCCGGCATTCACAGATTTATCTACTGATAAATTCCCAGCTAACTGGACTGTTTGGATAAAGGAACCCTAATTGTATTGTTGTTGGTTGATGACGTCCCTGTCCCTCTTGTTACCGAGCGCCGTTGGCAAAGTCTACATACATTACTCTGGTCTCTTATTCCTTCTTCCTCTCTAATGCCGCGTACACACGCTCGGAATTTCCGATGGAAAAAGTCTGACGGAATTTTTTCATCGGATATTCCGACCGCGTGTATGCCCCATCGGACTTTTTAAGTCGGAAATTCCAACAGACTTAGAAAGAGAACATGTTCTCTTTTTTTCCCGATGAAAAAAATTTCTTTTAGAATTTCCGTTCGTGTGGATGCAATTCCGACGGACTAAAAACCACTCATGCTCAGAATCAAGTCAACGCATGCTCGGAAGCATTGAACTTCATTTTTCTCGGCTCGTCGTGTTTTACGTTACCGCGTTCTTGACGGTCGGAATTTGGTGCAACAGTGTGTATGCAAGACAGCTTGAGCGGAATTCCGTCAGAAAAACCCGTCTGAGTTTATTCCAACAGAAAATCCGACCGTGTGTACAAGGCATTACTTCCTATGCTTCTCTCTTCCCCTTTATACACCTTTTCTTTTCCTGAGTCTACAACCCTCTTCCCTCCCCCCTTGAAATAATATGTTCCGGGCCAGACAACACACGTTGTATGATTTTGAGTTGGGTTTGAACTTCCGATGCTATATATGTGAATTCTCGCTCTTACCTTAAAGCCCCATACACACTATCAGTTTTTTTGCAGGTTTTTCTCTTCAGGTTTACCAAAACCATCTAATATGAGGTCAAACCTTAAGAGTTTCAATTCGTATGCAATCAGGCAGGCCCTTGCACTACATGGTTTTGGTAAACCTGAAGAGAAAAACCTGCAAGAAAACTGATAGTGTGTATGGGGCTTTAGACTCATTTCACACTGAAGACCGGCCGTGCTAGCGGTAAAGCGCCGCTTGTTTTACCAGCGCTGTGCGGGCGGGAGCGGGTCATTTTTAAACCCATGGCAGGGGCGATGCAGGAGTGGTGTATACACCGCTCCCGCACTCCCCCAAAGATGCTTCTTGCAGGACTTTCTTTTTCCATCTTGCAAGTACACCGCCCCAATGTGAAAGCACTCGGGCTTTCACACTGAAGAGGCGCTTTTCAGGAGCTATTTTTAGCGCTAAAACGCCTGAAAAGCGCCTTCCGTGTGAAAGGGGTCTTATACCCTTCAGCTGACTGTATATACGTATACTCACATATTATCCTGTATTGTTCCTTTTTATTAATAAAGAAAAATTTAACAATGAGTAGAATTATGTTGCCTTTGTTCTGTACTGTAAAATTGAGATGGAATATTTCCTTGCGCAGTAGATTAGCTCTTAAAGATAACAAAGATCAGCAGCAAGGGCCACAGGACAGAAAAGTATTACATACTGTAGTTGTAAAGGTAAAAGTTTTTTTTTTTTTTTATCTTAATGCATGCTCTATGCATTAAGGGAAAAAATCTTTGAGGCTGGGTTCACACTAGTGTGAATCGGATGTAGCTTTCCCTGCACCCAATACACATGATAAGAGATTGTGGCCGGCTCTCTATGGAGCCAGCTCACATAGCTCGGTGGTGGCTCCGGAGCGGCTTGCGCAGGAGTGTTGTGCGTCTGTTTCAGGTCTGAATTCAGGCATAAATTCAGCCCCGATTCATCCCTGAAATGGAGAACAGGGACTCACCGGACCCCTGCTGCGAGCCGCATCCGTCATCAGTGTGAACCCAGCCTTAAAGAGGAGTTCCACACAAAAGTGGAACTTCCGCTTTAAGCAGCTCCTCGCCCCCTTACATGCCACATTTGGCATGTAATTTTTTTGGGGGGGGAGTGGGGGCTTCGGTAGGAGTGGGACTTCCTGTCCCACTTCCTCCTTCCGCCCAGGGACCGCCTCGGCGACTTCTCTTCTCGCCTTAGGCGGCCCCTCCCTTTAGGCGATCTCCAGGGACACGTGACAGGTCCCAGGAAATCGCCTGTTCACTCATAGAGCGCAACACGACTCGCACATGCGCAGTGAGTGCCCAGCCGCAAAGCCGAAAGCTGTCATGGCCGGTTGCCCACACTATGAATGGAGGTGCCGGACGGAGAGGGGAGGGGGGAGGAGCGGAGCTCCGGGCGGCCGCATCGCTGGACCGTGGAACAGGTAAGTGTCTGTTTATTAAAAGTCAGCAGCTACACTTTTCGTAGCTGCTGACTTTTAATAAACACTAAAAGGCTGGAACTCCGCTTTAAGGTGCAGCTCCCCCAAAGCCCCCATAAATACTTCAGTGTTGTGTACATCTGTAGTAGCTCTTCTCTCGGCTCTCACCGGCATTGCTGAGAGCAGGGGGAGCCATTGGCTCCTGCTGTGGTCAGTCAAAACATGTGAGCACAAAGCAGGGGGGTGGGGGCTGAATAGACGCCAACAGCCCGGCTCGGGGGCAAGCCCACACGAGTGTCCCATAGGAAGGGGCTTCCTATAGTGAGAACTTGGAGGGGGAGGAGCCAGGAGGGCCAATGGGGAACCAGACAAGAGGAGGATGTGGGCTGCACTGTGCAAAACCATTACACAGAGCAGGTAAATATTACATGTTTGTTATTTTAGTAAAAAAAAAAAAAAAAACTGAAAGCTTTACAATCACTTTCATTTTTTATTTTTTTTGGACAAGCCAGCACTTTAAAGCCTCGTACACACGATCGGATATCCTATGGATTCTAATCCGATGGTTTTGTCCATTGGAAATCCGATGAAGCTGACTTCCATCAGTCTTGCCTACACACCATCAGTCCAAAAACCGTCCGTTCCAAATGCGGTGATGTAAAACACTCTGATGAGCCGAGAAAAATAAAGTTCAATGCTTCTGAGCATGCGTCGACTTGATTCTGAGCATGCGTGGGTTTTTTATCCGATGGACTTGCCCATAGACGATCGGAATTTGCGATCGGTTTTTGATCCATCGGAAAAATTTAAAACATGTTCTATTTTTTAAAACCGATGGAAAAAAGACCGATGGGTCCCATACACGATTGGTTTGTCCGATGAAAAAAAGTCCATCGGACTGTTTTCATCGGTAAAACCGATCGTGTGTACAGGGCTTTAGATGTAGCATGTTAAGTTACATGTTAGTCTATGTGTTACTCTCATCAATGGTTTATTTTTAAACCCACCTGCAAGCAAAAATAACACCCCTTTGGTAAGTGTCCATTTATTAAAAGTCAGCAGCTGCAGTATTTGTAGTTGATGGCTTTTAATTTTTTTTTTTTTTCGTGGGACATCCAATTTAATTTGAAAATTGCTGATAAGTAGGATTTTATTGCAGGAGAGACTCTCATAAACATGTGCAAGAGTGGAAACATCATAAACTGACCCATAAAGATATCCGAAGACACCTAGCATGGAAGACCGGGCAAAGATGGAAGCGAAACTTGTGGACATCACATCTGGCGAGGAAGAAAGCCTTTGCAGACTTTAGATCTGCTTATATTAATGCCTCCTCGCTGACAGTACCCAAATATGCAGCCTCTTGGTGGGTGGGCCTTGACGTTGAGCGGCCGCATATTTGTATACCAGAATGTAAATACAGCTGCACTCCTGATCACTACTGGTCTACTACCGACTGGTTTCTTTCCGTTGTCCCTTGTTGTGACATCATTATGCTGCTGGATTTTTCAGGACCCTGCCACAGGACACCCAATGGAAAATGTCCAGAAAGAAAAGAAGACTCTTTGGCTTCTAGTTGAAATGTATGCACTGCCATTGCTGACCTAAAAATGTTGCAAGAGCTCAGATTTGAGTAATTTCTCACCCAGAACAAAGACTTCTGACCTGGTGTCTTTATTCCACCTTACCAATTGTGTAACTATGGCCTTTAGCTTTATTATGAGCCAGTAACTCAAACACCTTATCACCTGGTCATGTTCTTGCCATCCCACTATGCAATGCAGCATGGCCAATAGTGAGGCTCCCTATTGAGCAGTAAGATGTCAGGGAGTGTGTCAGTGACCAAGAATAGTGAGTTGAGTGCAAACACTCCAAAGTGCCTTCATTATCATCCCAATGCTGGTCCTGCGCAGTGGTGGAGCCTGCAGGAACACTTTAAGGGGTATGTTCTATGGAGATGGAAACAAAATGGCTGCATCAGGTTTTGGATAAACTTTAATAAATCCCACAAAAGAATTAGTACCCCTGGAGCAGATCTAGATCTCTTCCTGTCCCAGAGATACCACAGGAAGAGATATACATATTTTCTGAGGTTTATATGTAGCTAAGTCTCTTACGTGTAGCACGGTAATTGAAGCCTGGATGGTGGGTACAAGGACTGTGAAATTTGTGTCCTTTGTATGCAGTGACCAGTCTCATGCCCCGTACACACGACCGGTTTTCCCATCGGAAAAAAAAAACAATGGTTTTCCAGACGGAATTCCTGTCAAGCCTGCCTTGCATGCACACAAGCACACAAAAGTCCGGTGAACTTTTGACTGCCAAGAACGCGGTAACGTAAAAGACTATGACGAGCCGAGAAAATTAAGTTCTATGCTTCTGAGCATGCGTCGATTTGTTTCCAAGCATGCATGTTTTTTTCCCATCGGAAAAGCATACAGACTAATGGTTTTCCTGCTAGGAATTTTTTCTGACGGGAAAAAAGAGATCCTGCTCTCTTTTTTTTCCGACAGTTTTCCCGTCAGAAAAACTGCGAGGGAGCATACACACGGTCGGAATTCCCGGCCAAAAGCTCTCATCGCAGTTTTACCGATGGGAAAACCGGTCGTGTGTACAGGGCATCAGACTCTATTTAGCTTTGCCTCTTTAAGTCCATCTCACTGTCCGTAGAGTTTGGCCAAGGGAATCATTGTCATATTTCTCCTTAGAGTGCCCGAGAGGGGCCCCAGGAATTTCACACTCTAAGCAAAGCCCTGGTTATATCATATTCTAGGCAGAAATCAAATCCAATAATATACTAGACTTGATCAATCCCTGTTCCTCTGGAATTTTTATATTTATAGGACTGAAATGTTGTAACAAAATGTAAAGCAGAACTCCAGCAAAAAAAAATAAAACACAAAACACAAGATAAAATTAACATCACAAGGGAATTACGATTTCCCCTGCAGTACTATTTTTGCCACTAGATGTCTTCAGTCTGATTGAAAAGCATCATTCAATCCACTTCCTCTGAGCCCAGTTCATCCTGGACCTGTCCCAGCCTGTGACTGAACAGTGGAAGGAGAAGCAGCAAAGTCATGACCTTATCTCTCTTCATGCTTTCTCCTCTCATTAGCATGCTTCTTGTCAGCACACAAACTGGCTCCTTGTGCTGCGACTTCTTCTCAAACTCCAGCCTTGCTATACAGGGATTGGAAAAGGCTGACACCTGTTCTGATTTAGACAGAACAGGAATTTAGAATAAATCTCTATGAATGAAAGGTAACTCCCCTCTTAGAAAGTTGTCCCCCGAACTATTATCCCCTTTGGAAGATTTCCCCTCTATTCTTGGTCTGGAGACAACTGTAAAATTGTCTTTTTCACATCAGTTTCAGTATCATTAGCCAACAGGACAAATACGGAGAATAAATCTCCAAACGGAACAAGGGGGTTTTAATAAAGATTTGGCTATAAATACACATTAATGATGTATTGATTACAGAGCTGCACAGTTAGGGATACAGGGAAGCCTGGTGATGCAGCAGCTGGGTACAAGCACTGGCACAGTCAGTCAGTGGCAGCACAAGAGGGGTTCCTGGGTATGGTGGTCCCTCCTGCAAAGCTAACACTTGATTCAGACAACTCTCCTGCACCTTACCCAGGGCTGTCTTTAATATTGATTGGACCCTGGGCTTACATTTTCTTGGGCCACGCGCCATGCAATTTCGCTCCCCACCTGCTAGGAGAGCAGCTAGACTCAAAATCAATTTACTACAGCAGATCAGGCAGCAATTGATATTGGTTGCCAGGGGATACAGCACATCATTACCACTCAATAACTGGTTGCTAGAGGTAACAGCACACATTACGGCTGCTTAGTTGCTACAAGTTACTGCACATTAAAGCTCACCGGTTGATTGCTGTAGGTTACTGTGCATCATTACCACTTAATGGTTGCTAGAGATAACAGCACATCATTACAGCTCACTGCTTGGTTGCCTGTGACATCTCCAGTAGGCAGTGCAGCAAGGTCTATATCCTGGCAGTGGCTCAGCAACACGTCCTCTCACTCTTCCAGTTTCCCCCACATAGTACTCGCTCAGTCTCTCACGGGGGGGGGGGGGGGGGACTAACTGTACCACTCACCAACTCTCCCCATAACACTGTGCCATCCCGGTGAATTTTTGCCTGGGCAAATCTTGCTCCCTCCTCAAAAAGCAGGGTCGAGTTCAGGCCCCATCGACTTCCGTGAACAGGCCATTCCTTGAGACTACATGTCCCATTCATGCCCCTCAAGTCTCTTCTGATTGGCAGATCATTCTGCTTAGCTGGAGGGAGGGGGAAGAGCGAGCAGCGATTAGACAGAGCTGGCTGCTGACAGGAGGGGGGGGGCAGCAGGTTGCGAGCACACAGACAACCTGCAGCTGCGCCTTTTCCCAGTGATAGCACAGCAAACCCGAGACCTGTAGTGGCCTGTGCAGCTGTGTGAGAGGAGAGCGCTTAGCTACACTGATATGATAGGGAGGCAGCATGGGCCCCTGTAGCTATGAGCAACCCCTGGGCTCAAGGGGCAGCTGCTTTTGACCCCACAAAAATAACTGGGCCCGGGGCAGCTTCCCCTTTTGCCCCGCCTTAAAGACAGGCCTGACCTTACCCCATACTCTGACTGGATCTCTTCCCACACACCTTAGCCTGCTCAGGCCACATACCTCTGGTATACTTTTCCCTGCTCATACCACATCCTGGCTTGGAGTTAGCAGAACACACTTTCACCCTGAATCTGATCGAGCCAATGCACCTCGTTAATATGTGGCCTGCAGTATACCCTTTTAATGCTGCAGAGGATGCATGCAAAAGCCCATTTAAACAGCCTTACAAATACCACACACAATGTCTGCTGGACTGAATAAAAAATAAATAAAAAAAAAGACACATTAAAGCCATAGATGTGTTTAAACGTTTTATTTTTTTAAACAAACATATTATATAATGTATTCAATATCAGCAAATTGAGATATATACTGTAAATAAATGGAGAAAATGTTATTTTTTGTACACACAAGCAGTGGGGAAAAAATAAATAAAAAATTTATAGAGCAAGTAAATAAAGATTAATAAGAGTTGAAAATACTACTGGGGTAACCAAGAGTTGCACTATAAACGTTAGTACTTTAAAAAATAAAAAAAGTAAAAAAAAGCTACAAAGGGGGAAAAAAAGGGGACCTCCATTTGTTTTCATTGAAAACAATCAAAAATGTATCTCCTGATGTAATAAAGAATACACAAAATCTAGAAAAAATATGGGTTTATAGCTGATTAATGAACAGCGTACTTTAAAAAAAAGTAACCATGAGACTGTTTCACTTACAGCCACCTCCATTTAATATTGTAGTGCCTGCCCCAGATATTTAACCTGAACAGGTGCAGCTTGGTAACAGATGAGCTGCCAGGAAGTTCCATGAGCTCAATAATCCTAAGCAAAATACAGAGTTTAAGTGCTTTGTTATATTAACCCCCCTCAGATCTGCGCTATAGCCGAATGACGGCTACAGCGTGGACCTACATTGCTGGGAGGCCATTAATAGACATCCTCCCCTTTGCACACTACCTGCACTGTGATCACAGAGTCAATGAGACTCGGATGATCACAGATCCCGGACCCTTACCACATGATCAGCTGTCAGCCAATGACAGCTGATCATGTGATGTAAACAGAAGATTGGTAATCACTTTTTTTTTATCTCCTCAAAAAAAAAAAGACAATCACTGGCTTCTGTGCAAGGGACATCAGTCCCGAAGAGGAAGTTGCACAGCCATCTCATCTATGCCCACCAGTGCCGCCTGCCACTGCCCACAGTGCCATGAATCAGTGCCAGCAATCAGTGCCACGTATCAATGCCCACCAGCAGTGCCAATCAATGTCACCTACCAGTGCCCATCACTGTCACCCATCAGTGGCAGCTATCAGTACCACTTCTCAGTGCCCACCAGTGCCACCTATCAATGCCCTTCAGTGCCGCCCCATTGCGCGCCCATCAATGCAGCCCATTGCGCGCCCATCAATGCAGCCCATCGCGCGCCCATCAATGCAGCCCATCGCGCGCCCATCAATGCAGCCCATCGTGCGCCCATCAATGAAGGAGAAAAATTACCTGTTTGCAACATTTTATAACAAAATATAAAACGCTTTTGTATTTTTTTTTTTTTAATATGTCTTTTTTTTTAACAAAAAATAAAAAACCCAGAGGTGATCAAATACCATGAAGAGCAAAGCGACAGCGCCTCTGCAAAGCTTCCCCTGCCTACTCACGTTGCCTGCACTCTCGTTACTTTGTCTGTTACAGCCAGCACTAAAATCAACGCTGCAGTCAGACCGGGGACCAGTGAAAGCACTTGGTCATGCGACAAAAAAATTGACTACTAGACAGAGTACTGTCGCATGACCAAGTGACATCACAGGTCACGGGCTTCCCTTAACCCAGAAGCACAGGGTGGTGTCAAGGATCGCAATGAAGAAAGCAGTCGAGAGGGAATGGTTGACCTTTACAAAGACCATGTCACTTTGTTCTGCGTGGGAAAGGCGACCATGTCACTAAAGAAACAAGTGCTGAGAAAATTACAATAGCTGCTATTTCAGACCTCTCCTCCTAAAAATGCTACATGGCTTCCATGCTGATCCTCTTCAATGCCAAGTCACTGACCTAGAAGACGTATACAAGCAGTAAAGCCTTACCTTCATACTCTTTCCCAAGTTAGTGACTCAAAGCACTGAAGCCACTGAAACTCCATGACAGTCAGCAATGGCAGCCGGCAGATCTACTTAGTGCAGCTTTCTGTTGCACAAAACAGAGGGCGCCAAAAACTGAACGCACAGCTTCATATCCCAAAGCAGAGCGGGGGTAGAAGTCTGGTGTACAATATATAGAGTGCAGCTGTGGGAGATTTTGATCTTTGATGCTGAGCACCAAGCGCAGTTTTCCTACCGTTTAGTTAAATGTACAATATATAGAGGCCTAGATTTCTACTTCAATACATAGCTCTTCCGACTCTGGAAATAGTATAGCTACCGGTACTTACAGGTAATACAAGGTATCTAAGGAAGAGATAGAGGTTTTGTTGAAATCCTCAGAATGGGACAGGTTGATTACTCAATGGATACAAATCCTCAAAGCAGGGCTGTAAAATACACAAGTGTTGCCCTCATGTTCCACAGTGGTTGTATATAACTGTATGGTTAAGCACATGTTCACCTGGTACCTGTCACAAGCCAGTACATCTCCTCCACTGATGGGGAAACCTTATCCTCATATACGGCCTTCCCCATGTAAAGACTGGAAAAATGCAAAAAAGGGACATGAAAGAAAGAAACCGGCCATATTGATAATATACAAGGAATTTGTCCAATATTCATCCAACAAAGATGAGTGAAATTCTGCACAACGCACTCCTCCCAAGCAGGTCTTCTCCTCCCAAGCAGCCATTCAGGTAATGTGTGGGCAGTGGACTAGGGGGTTGGGCATTTTGAAGACCCGCCTCCTCTCCATCAAAGTCATCATGGTCGTAGTCATCTAGGAAGCAATCATTGCAGCTTTCATGCTGTAAACCAGAAAAGAGCGCTTTAGGGCTTACATGCCCAAAATTACCAAATGCATCATCTTCAATGAAAATCCAATGTAATAACAAATCTCCCAAGAAATTCTTGGTATGAATTATAAACAAGATGTATACGGCAACCTGTAGAGTTGTACAAAAGTCTCTGTAAGATTACTGGAACACACATGAATGTGACACCTCTTATTGACTGAAACTCCTAATCACTGAAGTCTGTCCCAATAAACACCCTCATGTCCTCATGTATGATCCTGAGTAGGGATGAGCTCGGTGTTCGAGTCGAACATACGTTCGACTTGAACATCGGCTGTTCGATCGTTCGCCGAACAACGAACGATTTGGGCCGTTCGCGCCTAATTCGCGGCCCACAATGCACTACGCCATCGCAGTGTCATCCAGGCGCTGTGATTGGCCAAGCATGCACTGTGACCCCGCATGCTTGGCCAATCACAGCGCCGGCAGCGAGGAGAGCAATGATTGGCCACAGGCAGGATGCCTGTGGCCAATTATTGCTGAGGGTGTTTAGTACACGCCCCACACTATAAAAGGCCGCCAGCACGGCGGCCTAGTGTAGTGTGTTCCGGAGCAGGGAAAGAGAAGCATAGGCAGGGACAGTGACATTTTTTTTTTCTTGCTTAACCTGGATTCCTTTAGTTTAGGGAAAGAGAAGGATAGGTAGGGAGAGTGTCAGTCTGTTTTACTGTGCTAAACCTTGTTTGTAGGGACAGGGAAGGACAGTGAGGGAAATTCTCATTGTGCTATACTGTGCTAAAGCATTCATCATCAACCATCTTTAAAAAAACATTTTTTATAGGGACAGAAAACTATAGGTAGGGAGAGTGTCAGTGTGTTTTACTGTGCTAAACCTTGTTTGTAGGGACAGGGAAGGACAGTGAGGGAAATTCTCATTGTGCTATACTGTGCTAAAGCATTCATCATCAACCATCTTTAAAAAAACATTTTTTATAGGGACAGAAAACTATAGGTAGGGAGAGTGTCAGTGTGTTTTACTGTGCTAAACCTTGTTTGTAGGGACAGGGAAGGACAGTGAGGGAAATTCTCATTGTGCTATACTGTGCTAAAGCATTCATCATCAACCATCTTTAAAAAAAAAATTTTTTATAGGGACAGAAAACTATAGGTAGAGAGAGTGTCAGTGTGTTTTACTGTGCTAAACCTTGTTTGTAGGGACAGGGAAGGACAGTGAGGGAAATTCTCATTGTGCTATACTGTGCTAAAGCATTCATCATCAACCATCTTTAAAAAAACATTTTTTATAGGGACAGAAAACTATAGGTAGGGAGAGTGTCAGTGTGTTTTACTGTGCTAAACCTTGTTTGTAGGGACAGGGAAGGACAGTGAGGGAAATTCTCATTGTGCTATACTGTGCTAAAGCATTCATCATCAACCATCTTTAAAAAAAAAAAATTTATAGGGACAGAAAACTATAGGTAGGGAGAGTGTCAGTCTGTTTTACTGTGCTAAACCTTGTTTGTAGGGACAGGGAAGGACAGTGAGGGAAATTCTCATTGTGCTATACTGTGCTAAAGCATTTATTATCAACCATCTTTAAAAAAAAATTTTTATAGGGACAGAAAACTATAGGTAGGGAGAGTGTCAGTGTGTTTTACTGTGCTAAACCTTGTTTGTAGGGACAGGGAAGGACAGTGAGGGAAATTCTCATTGTGCTATACTGTGCTAAAGCATTCATCATCAACCATCTTTAAAAAAACATTTTTTATAGGGACAGAAAACTATAGGTAGGGAGAGTGTCAGTGTGTTTTACTGTGCTAAACCTTGTTTGTAGGGACAGGGAAGGACAGTGAGGGAAATTCTCATTGTGCTATACTGTGCTAAAGCATTCATCATCAACCATCTTTAAAAAAAAATTTTTATAGGGACAGAAAACTATAGGTAGGGAGAGTGTCAGTGTGTTTTACTGTGCTAAACCTTGTTTGTAGGGACAGGGAAGGACAGTGAGGGAAATTCTCATTGTGCTATACTGTGCTAAAGCATTCATCATCAACCATCTTTAAAAAAAAAATTTTTATAGGGACAGAAAACTATAGGTAGGGAGAGTGTCAGTCTGTTTTACTGTGCTAAACCTTGTTTGTAGGGACAGGGAAGGACAGTGAGGGAAATTCTCATTGTGCTATACTGTGCTAAAGCATTTATTATCAACCATCTTTAAAAAAACATTTTTTATAGGGACAGAAAACTATAGGTAGGGAGAGTGTCAGTGTGTTTTACTGTGATAAACCTTGTTTGTAGGGACAGGGAAGGACAGTGAGGGAAATTCTCATTGTGCTATACTGTGCTAAAGCATTCATCATCAACCATCTTTAAAAAAACATTTTTTATAGGGACAGAAAACTATAGGTAGGGAGAGTGTCAGTGTGTTTTACTGTGCTAAACCTTGTTTGTAGGGACAGGGAAGGACAGTGAGGGAAATTCTCATTGTGCTATACTGTGCTAAAGCATTCATCATCAACCATCTTTAAAAAAACATTTTTTATAGGGACAGAAAACTATAGGTAGGGAGAGTGTCAGTGTGTTTTACTGTGCTAAACCTTGTTTGTAGGGACAGGGAAGGACAGTGAGGGAAATTCTCATTGTGCTATACTGTGCTAAAGCATTCATCATCAACCATCTTTAAAAAAAAAATTTTTATAGGGACAGAAAACTATAGGTAGGGAGAGTGTCAGTGTGTTTTACTGTGCTAAACCTTGTTTGTAGGGACAGGGAAGGACAGTGAGGGAAATTCTCATTGTGCTATACTGTGCTAAAGCATTCATCATCAACCATCTTTAAAAAAAAAAAATTTATAGGGACAGAAAACTATAGGTAGGGAGAGTGTCAGTGTGTTTTACTGTGCTAAACCTTGTTTGTAGGGACAGGGAAGGACAGTGAGGGAAATTCTCATTGTGCTATACTGTGCTAAAGCATTCATCATCAACCATCTTTAAAAAAAAAAAAAATTATAGGGACAGAAAACTATAGGTAGGGAGAGTGTCAGTGTGTTTTACTGTGCTAAACCTTGTTTGTAGGGACAGGGAAGGACAGTGAGGGAAATTCTCATTGTGCTATACTGTGCTAAAGCATTCATCATCAACCATCTTTAACCACTTAAGCCCCGGACCATTTGGTAGCTAGAGGACCAGAGGTGAATTCAGAACTTTGCACTGCGCTGCTTTAACTGTAAATTGTGCGGACATGCAATGTTGTACCCAAACGAAATTTGCGTCCTTTTCTTCCCACAAATAGAGCTTTCTTTTAATGGTATTTGATTGCCTCTGCGATTTTTATTTTTTGCGATATAAACGGAAAAAGACCGAAAATTTTGAAAAAAAATTATATTTTCTACTTTTTGTTATAAGAAAAATCGAATAAACTCAATTGCAGTCATACATTTAGGCCAAAATGTATTCAGCCACATGTTTTTAGTAAAAAAAATGTCAATAAGCGTATATTTATTGGTTTGCGCAAAAGTTATAGAGTTTACAAACTAGGGTACATTTTCTGAAATTTACACAGCTTTAAATTTATGACTGCCTATCTCATTTCTTGAGGTGCTAAAATGACAGGACAGTACAAAACCCCCCCAAATGACCCCATTTTGGAAAGTAGACACCCCAAGGAAATTGCTGAGAGGCATGTTGAGCCCATTGAAATTTTTATTTTTTTGTCCCAAGTGATTGAATAATGACTAAAAAAAAAAAAAAATTACAAAAAGTTGTCACTAAATGATATATGGGGTTCCAAAATGGGGTCATTTGGGGGGGTTTTGTGCTATCTTGGCATTCCATGGCCTCCGAAACTGTGATAGGCAGTGAGAAGTGAAATCAAAAATTTACACCCTTAGAAAGCCTGAAGGCGGTGCTTGGTTTTTGGGGTCCCGTACATGGCTAGGCTCCCAAAAAGTCTCACACATGTGGTATCCCCGTACTCAGGAGAAGCAACAGAATGTATTTTGGGGTGTAATTCCACATATGCCCATGGCATGTTTGAGCAATATATCATTTAGTGACAACTTTGTGCAAAAAAAAAAAAAAATTGTCGTTTTTCCGCAACTTGTGTCAACATATAAAATATTCCATGGACTCGACATGCCTCTCAGTATATAGCTTGGGGTGTCTACTTTCCAAAATGGGGTCATTTGGGGGGGTTTTGAACTGTTCTGGCATTTTATACACAACATTAGGAAGCTTACATCCACTCTTCTAACCACTTGAAGACAAAGCCCTTTTTGACACTTTTTGTTTACATGAAAACATTTTTTTTTTTGCAAGAAAATTATGTTGAACCCCCAAACATTATATATATATTTTTAAAGCAAATGCCCTACAGATTAAAATGGTGGGTGTTGCATTTTTTTTTTCTACACAGTATTTGCGCAGCGATTTTTCAAACGCATTTTTTGGGTTAAAAAATACACTTTTTTTAATTTTAATGCACTAAAACACACTATATTGCCCAAATGTTTGATGAAATAAAAAAGATGATCTTAGGCCGAGTACATAGATACCAAACACGACATGCTTTAAAATTTCGCACAAACGCGCATTGGCGACAAACTACATACATTTTTAAAAGCCTTTAAAAGCCTTTACAGGTTACCCCAGTAGATTTACAGGAGGTCTACTGCTAAAATGATTGCCCTCGATCTGACCTTCGCGGTGATACCTCACATGCATGGTGCAATTGCTGTTTACATATGACGCCAGACCGACGCTTGCGTTCGCCATTGGGCAAGAGCAGGGCAGGACAGGGGTGCTTTTTTTTTTTTTATTATTAATTTTGCTTTTTTATTTTATTTTTAAATTTTTCCTTCCAAGTATTTTTTTTTTTATCATTTTTATTGTTATCTCAGGGAATGTAAATATCCCCTATGATAGCAATAGGTAGTGACAGGTACTCTTTTTTTGAAAAAACTGGGGTCTTCTAGACCCTAGATTTTTCCTCTGCCCTCAAAGCATCTGACCACACCAAGATCGGTGTGATAAAATGCTTTCCCAATTTCCCAATGGCGCTTTTTATATCCGGGGGGGGGGGCATTCCCTCCCACTGCTTGTAAAAGCAGTCCAGAGGCTAATTAGCCGCTAGGATTGCTTTTACATGAAAGCCGGCCGCAGGCTGAAAAGAATGATACCAAGATGATACCTAAACCCGCAGGCATCATTCTGGTATAAACATTCAAAGTCCAGCAAAATACCAGTACGTTGCTGGTCCTTGTTGGACATGTATTGTAATCTTTTTATTTCATGCAGCCAGGTGGCTGAACGAAAAAAGAGATTGATCGGTGGGTATGCCCACCATTAGAATACCGCCCTTCATCCACCCACTTCCAATGATGGGCATACACGCACCATTTATATATGCCGAAGCATGGGGGCATCCTCCCGCAAAAAAGTTATGCCGCACACACATGGTCGGACTTTTCCACGGGCAAGCCTCCGTCGGAATTTCGACCGTATGTACGCGGCATTAGGAGCAAAATCGCTCCTCCGCCCCTGCTGCCCCAATGCTTCGGCATATTTGCTTTTTTTTTTTTAACTGTGGTGGTGAAATCACCTCCTACAGCACTGGAGTCGCAGGGATCAGGCCTGTCTCTGCGAACGCTGCAGTTATGTGTGTTTTTGTTTTGTAAGTGACAGTGATCGATCGATACTGCACTTGGGTGGCCTGGGCTGGACGGAGGGGCAAAACGCAGGTGCTAGCAGGTATCTGGGCTGATCCCGCTAACACTGCGTTTTTGGGAACCCTAAACTGCTGGGGACGCTAGTATAGATCTGATCAGATCAGATATTGATCTGTTCAGATACTATACCACTAAGGGGGGTGTATGCTTCACGCGTGGGTGTTAGCGTTACTGGCACTAACCTGATGCTGCCTGGGGTGTGACTCAGACCCTCTCTGACGCTAAAACCTAATTGATATCACCCGCCGGGCGATCAGGGGGTTAAACCTTTATTGGGTTATATACACGGCGGGTGCCCTGACACTATAAAAAGCAAACTAACTAACCAGCGTCACCCGTAACACTTATATGGTGATCACTGGTGAAAGGGTTAACTAGGGGCAATCAGGGGGTTAAAACCTTTATTAGATAATATATGGGGGTACCTGACGCTATAAAAACCTGCGGCGAACCTAAAAAAAAATTACCAGCTACCGATCTGCATCACCGACACTAAGACAGCGTTTAGAAAAACGATTGCTTAGCGACAGTGGTGATGGGGGTGAAAGGGTTACCTGGGGGGGCGATCAAGGGGGTTAAACCTTTATTAGATAATATATTGGGGTACCTGACGCTATAAAAACATGCGGCGAACCTAAAAAAAAATACTGGCTACGATCTGCATCACCGACACTAAGACAGCGTTTAGAAAAACAATTGCTTAGCGACAGTGGTGATAGGGGGTGAAAGGGTTACCTGGGGGGCGATCAAGGGGGTTAAACCTTTATTAGATAATATATTGGGGTACCTGACGCTATAAAAACCTGCGGCGAACCTAAAAAAAATTACCGGCTACCGATCTGCATCACAGACACCAAGACAGCGTTTAGAAAAACGATCGCTTAGTGACAGTGGTGATAGGGGGTGAAAGGGTTACCTGGGGGGCGATCAAGGGGGTTAAACCTTTATTAGATAATATATTGGGGTACCTGACGCTATAAAAACATGCGGCGAACCTAAAAAAAATTACTGGCTACGATCTGCATCACCGACACTAAGACAGCGTTTAGAAAAACAATTGCTTAGCAACAGTGGTGATAGGGGGTGAAAGGGTTACCTGGGGGGCGATCAAGGGGGTTAAACCTTTATTAGATAATATATTGGGGTACCTGACGCTATAAAAACCTGCGGCGAACCTAAAAAAAATTACCGGCTACCGATCTGCATCACAGACACTAAGACAGCCTTTAGAAAAACGATCGCTTAGTGATAGTGGTGATAGGGGGTGAAAGGGTTACCTGGGGGGCGATCAAGGGGGTTAAACCTTTATTAGATAATATATTGGGGTACCTGACGCTATAAAAACCTGCGGCGAACCTAAAAAAAATTACTGGCTGCCGATCGGCATCACTGACGCTAAGACAGCGATCAGAAAAATGATCGCTAAGCGACAGTGGTGATAGGCGGTGAAAGGGTTATCTGGGGGGTGATCAGGGGGTTAAACCTTTATTAGGGGGGGTTAGGGGGCTACACTGGACCTAAGACTAAACTTTGGTGACACTTTTACAGTCACAAATGTCACTGATTGCAGTGATCACTAAATAAATGGTCACTGCAATCAGTGACACTGTGACTGGGGGCTGGGGGGGTGATCTGGGGGGTGATCTGGGGGGGACTGGGGGGGCAATTTATGTCCCTATGTGTCCTGGTGTCAGTGTAGTGTTGTGTGCACTGACCTGATATCTTCTCTTGTACGGCGCTCGGTATATGTGAGCGCCGCACCAGAGATGACATCACTTCCTCCTGCTCCCTCTGTCTGACACAGACAGAGGGGGCATTTCTATTCGCCAGGAGCGATCGCGAGGGGGTGGCCAGAAACGAATGGCTGCCCCCTCATCCCGGAACGCTCCCGGACACTTAGCCACCGCTCACTGTATAGAAGGGGGGTCCGATTGGACCCCCCAACTGTACAAAGGCAATCACGTACACTCTACGTGATTGTGCCTGTCGGTGCCATTCTGCCGACGTATATATACAGTGAGCGGTCGTTAAGTGGTTAAAATTTTTTTTTTTATAGGGACAGAAAACTATAGGTAGGGAGAGTGTCAGTGTGTTTTACTGTGCTAAACCTTGTTTGTAGGGACAGGGAAGGACAGTGAGGGCAATTCTCATTGTGCTATACTGTGCTAAAGCATTCATCATCAACCATCTTTAAAAAAAAAATTTTTATAGGGACAGAAAACTATAGGTAGGGAGAGTGTCAGTGTGTTTTACTGTGCTAAACCTTGTTTGTAGGGACAGGGAAGGACAGTGAGGGAAATTCTCATTGTGCTATACTGTGCTAAAGCATTCATCATCAACCATCTTTAAAAAAAATTTTTTATAGGGACAGAAAACTATAGGTAGGGAGAGTGTCAGTGTGTTTTACTGTGCTAAACCTTGTTTGTAGGGACAGGGAAGGACAGTGAGGGAAATTCTCATTGTGCTATACTGTGCTAAAGCATTCCTCATCAACCATCTTTGAAATCCTTGTTTTTTGGACAGTCAGGGAAATTGTCATTGTGCTATTCTGTGCGAAAGCAATCATCCTCAACCATATTTAGAAATCCTTAAGTAAAGGGACAGAGAAGGACACCTGAAGGTAGCCCTTATTGCTTTTTTCCCATCTCCCTGCAGGCCATCCATTAGAATGTCTGGAAGGCAAACAAGGAGAGGCAGACAGTCAGGAGGCAATAAAAGAGGGCCAGCAGGCTCTGTGTCTGGGGGCAACAGTGCTGGTCGTGGACGCGGTGCATTGTCATCAGCACATGGCCATGGGACACGCTTGTCCTTCTTTTCGGCAGCTGGACATGTTGAGCCACATCATGCCGAAGACTTGGTAGAGTGGATGACCAAGCCCTCCTCCTCCTCCTCATCCTCTCTCACCCAGGCTCAGGGTACTGGCAAAGCAGCTGCCAAAGCGTCCTCTTCCCTGGTATCAATGTCAGACTCATCATCAGTCACTCCTTCCCTAGACCCACCATGTCCTCCTCCTGAGGAGTCCCCCGAACTGTTTGAGCACAGTGTTGGGTACATGCTCCAGGAGGATGCCCAGCGTTTCGAAGGGTCTGATGATGAAACCCAGCTAGAGGAAGGCAGTAGCGTGAGAGGAGACAGAGGGGATGCTCAAGAAGGACACCAATCTGGCAGTCATGTTCCAGCAGCTGCAGCATACTGCCAGATTGGCTCCAAAACATCAGCCGCTTGGGTACCACATGCCTAACCAGACATATGTTGACCTGCCATGCAGCTCGTTGGCAAGCCTACCTCAAAGACCCACACCAAAGAACAAAGCGGACCTCTCCTTGCACCGCATCAGCTGGGATCTCCAACCCCACTATAACTTCAGTCCTCTCTGAAACATGCACTGAGAGGAATGAAGGTGTAGAATTAGGTGTGTCACAGGCAAGTACTTGCGGCCACTCTGCTAGCAGTACACCGACGTCCGATTCTAGCAGGCAAATTTCCCTGCCCCAGCTGCTGGACCGTCGAAAGAAGTTCACTCCCAGCCATCCACATGCCCAGCGGTTGAATGCTAGCTTGGCTAAATTGCTAGCGCTTCAACTGCTGCCTTTTCAGTTGGTAGACTCGGCCCCCTTCCGTGAGTTTGTGCAATGTGCGGTTCCTCAGTGGCAGGTTCCCAAACGCCACTTTTTCTCACGGAAGACTATTCCGGCTCTCTACCGGCATGTGGAAGGCAATGTCTTGGCCTCGCTGGACAGGGCGGTCAGCGGTAAGGTGCATATTACCGCTGACTCATGGTCCAGCAGGCATGGACAGGGACGTTACCTTTCTTTCACGGCCCATTGGGTCACTCTTTTGGCAGCTGGGAAGGATGCAGGACAAGGTGCAGTAGTGTTGGAGGTTGTTCCACCGCCACGCCTCCAAAATGCTACTACTGGTTGTGACACACCTCTCTCCTCCACCCCCTCCTCTTCTTCTTCCTCCATGGCCTCTTCCTGTGCTTTGTCCTCTGAACCAGCGGTGCTCCGTAGCCGTTCAAGGGGCTACGCAAGTACGCAGGCAAAAAGATGCCATGCCGTGCTTGCGCTGGTGTGTTTGGGGGACAGAAGCCACACTGGGGCAGAGGTCCTGTCTGCTCTGCAGGGCCAGGCCGAGAGGTGGTTGACGCCACGCCAGCTTAAGCCAGGAATGGTGGTTTGCGACAATGGCACCAACCTCCTCTCCGCCCTCCGACAGGGACAACTGACCCATGTGCCCTGTGTGGCTCACGTCCTTAACCTGGTGGTGCAGCGGTTCTTGGGCAGGTACCCGGGCTTACAGAATGTCCTGAGGCAGGCCAGGAAAGTCTGTGTGCATTTCCGCAGATCTTATAATGCCAGTGCTCGCCTGGCTGAGCTGCAAAAGGAGTTGAACCTGCCCAAGAACCGCCTTATATGTGACATGCCCACCAGGTGGAACTCAACGTTGGCCATGCTGCAGCGGCTGCACACGCAGCAGAGGGCCATCAATGAGTACCTGTGCGACTACGGCACCAGGACAGGGTCAGGGGAGCTTGGTTTTTTTTCTCCACGCCAGTGGGGCATGATCAGGGATGCATGCACTGTCCTGGCACCATTTGAGGAGGCCACGAGGATGGTGAGCAGTGACAGTGCATGCATCAGTGACACTGTACCTCTTGTCCACCTGTTGGAGCACACGCTGCGTGGAATAATGGACAGGGCACTTGAGGCAGAACAGAGGCAGGAAGAGGAGGACTTCCTTGCCTCTCAAGGCCCCCTTTACCCAGACAGTGTTCCTTCTGTCCCACCCATCGCACAGGAAGAGGAGGAGGAGGAGGATTGTGTCAGCATGGAGGTGGAGGCTGGCACTCAGCATCATCAGCAGCAGTCTTTTAGGGATGATTTACAGTCCCAAGAAACCAGTGGACTTGTACGTGGCTGGGAGGAGGTGGCTGCGGATCATGTCGTCCTTAGTGACCCAGAGGACTCCGGACCGAATGCCTCAGCTAACCTACGCTGCATGGCCTCCCTGATCCTGCAAAGTCTGCGGAAGGATCCTCGTATTCTTCGGATCAAGGAGAGGGACGATTACTGGCTGGCCACTCTCCTTGATCCACGGTACAAGGGTAAGGTTGCGGACCTTATGTTACCATCGCAGAGGATGAGACAACTCCGGGAGGCCTTGCAGAAAGGTCTGTGCAACGCGTTCCCAGAGACTGGGAGGTTACAAACTCCTGGTCCCGGACAACGAGTTGCTGAGGCTTCGGCCAGTCAAAGAAGGAGCGGTGGGGAAGGTGGCCGTCTGACCGATGCGTTCAGACAATTCTTTAGTCCGCAGCCCCAAAGTATGATCGGTTCCAGCAACCATCGCCAGCGTCTGATAAACATGGTGCAGGAATATCTAGGGGCAAGGTCAGACTTGGACACCTTCCCCACCGAAAATCCTCTGGCTTACTGGGTCTTGAGGATGGATCACTGGCCAGAGCTTGCACAGTATGCAATTGAGCTACTGGCCTGTCCTGCATCCAGCGTTCTTTCGGAACGCACATTCAGTGCTGCTGGAGGATTTGTCACGGATCACAGGGTGCGCCTGTCCACCGACTCGGTTGATCGACTGACTTTCATCAAGATGAACCAGTCTTGGATCACCACCAGCTACCACACACCTGATGCTGATATAACAGACTAATTGATTTTAACATGTCACATCCCTTCAAGACTGATGCTGATGCTGAGTGCCTGTGCTGTTATGTTGACTGGCTATCCTCCTCCTCCGAGTCCTCAATGATACGATTGATGATGATAGCTTGGAAGATCATATTTTTTTATGGGTGCCGCCACCAGTGCCTAACGCCCAATTTTTCAGCCCCTGTTTAACAGGGGCGTGTAATTACAATTTTTGAAGCAATACTTTGCAACAGGGCTCATTGCTGTGCTTCAAGTACAGTATCTGTGAGGGGTTGCAGTGTTGTGCCACCAGTGCCTAAGGCCCAATTTTTCAGCCCCTGTTCAACAGGGGCATGTAATTACAATTCTTGATCTAATAATTCACAGCAGGGCCCATTGCTGCACCCACCAAGAGTAACTCTGAGGGCTTACAGTGTTGTGGCAACGCCACCACCACCACCACCACGAAAGGCCCAATTTTTCAGCCCCTGTTCAAAAGGGGCATGTAATTACAATTCTTGATCTAATAATTCACAGCAGGGCCCATTCCTGCACCCACCAAGAGTAACTCTGAGGGCTTACAGTGTTGTGGCAACGCCACCACCACCACCACCACGAAAGGCCCAATTTTTCAGCCCCTGTTCAAAAGGGGCATGTAATTACAATTCTTGATCTAATAATTCACAGCAGGGCCCATTCCTGTACCCACCAAGAGTAACTCTGAGGGCTTACAGTGTTGTGGCAACACCACCACCACCACCACCACCACGAAAGGCCCAATTTTTCAGCCCCTGTTCAAAAGGGGCATGTAATTACAATTCTTGATCTAATAATTCAAAGCAGGGTCCATTGCTGCACCCACCAAGAGTAACTGTCAGGGCTTACAGTGTTGTGGCACCAGCACCACCATCAAAGGCCCAATTTTTACTACCACTGTTCAACAATTATATGTAATTACAATTCCTGATATAATAGTTGACAGCAGGGCGTTCCAGCACCAACCAAGAGTAACTGTGAGTGCTTACAGTGTTGTGCCAACACCAACAACTAAGGGGCCTATTTCTGCAGAGTATATACGGCAGGTCCCTACTTTCAAACATCCAACTTACAAACGACTCCTACTTGCAAACGCAAGAAGACAACAGGAAGTGAGAGGAAATCTACCCCTAGGAAGGAAAATTCTCTCCTGTAAGAATTAATATGGGAGAAAGGTGTCTCCTCTGTACTGATGCTTTATCACCAATCCTTGTTTCAAGAAAAACACCACATTTCAAAAACAGTTGTCATTGGGACGGAAAGTGAGGTGAAATGTTCTGAACAGGGGCACAGACAGCAAAACAAATGTTACAGGGGTGATAACCCTTACCTATGTTTTCCAAAAAGTTTAAAAATAGATTTTTGGGCTGGAGCTACACTTAAACAATGTACCTGTTCAAAATTACAAACAGATTCTACATAAGAACAAACCTACAGTCCCTGTCTTGTATGCACCGCCTGTATACGGCTGTTCAGAGTATATTGGGCCTTTTTTATTTTATGTGCGGGGTTCCCCTTAATATCCATACAAGACCCAAAGGGGCTGGTAATGGGCTGGGGTAGGTGTGGGGGGGAGGGGCCATGGGGTAGCTATGCCATTTTTCTTAAAGATTTTCATCCATATTACCGGGACCAGACATTACATTAAAGCCGCAAGCAGTTTTAAATGGCTTTTTTTTCCTTTAGAAGTGTCATTTTGTGCAGGGACAGTTCTAAACACGGGGAAACACATGGCACTTCACAGGCATACTTTAGACACCCCCCAGGTACGATATTTAAAGGAATATTTGACTTTTTTTTTTCCACTTTATGCATCATTAAAATGACTGCTCCCGAAAAACGACCGTTTTTAAAACTTCTTTTTGCATTGATACATGTCCCCTGGTGCAGAACCCGGGTTCCCAAACCCTTTTTTAGGACAATAACATGCATAATAGTCGTTATAATTAGCACTTTAGAATTCGAACGTTCGCATCCATTGTATTTAATAGGGTTCTAATGTTCATACGAACTTTCGGTCCGTTCGCGGGTTCTGGTGCGAACCGAACCCGGGGGTGTTCGGCTCATCACTAATCCTGAGTAACATTAGGAAATATTCCCTCTGTAAGTCAGTATTTGTAATCCTGGATATCTGCAGAAGTGCTCCTAAATTAATGGGCAGGATGCCAGCATGTTAAGAATCAGTCAATATATCAATTACAGCAGGGGGCATTGAAATTAAAGCGGAGGTCCACCCAAAAAAATTAAAATAAAATTAACCACTTGCTTACTGGGCACATAATCCCCTTCCTGCCCGGGCGAAATTTCAGCTTTCAGCGCTGTCACGCTTTGAATGGCAATTGCGCGGTCGTGCGACGTGGCTCCCAAACAAAATTGACGTCCTTTTTTTCCCACAAATAGAGCTTTCTTTTGGTGGTATTTGTTCATTTCTGCGTTTTTTATTTTTTGCGCTATAAACAAAAAAAGAGCGACAATTTTGAAAAAAACACAATCTTTTTTACTTTTTGCTATAATAAATATCCCAATTTTTATTTTAAAAAACTATTTATTTTTCTCAGATTAGGCCGATACGTATTCTTCTACATATTTTAGTTAAAAAAAAAAAATCGCAATAAGCGTATAGTGATTGGTTTGTGCAAAAGTTATAGCGCCTACAAAATAGGGGATAGAATTATGACATTTTTTTGTATTATTTTTTTTACTAGTAATGGCGGCGATTTGCGATTTTTATTGTGACTGCAACATTATGGCGGACACATCGGACACTTTTGACACATTTTTGGGACCATTCACATTTATACAGTGAACAGTGCTATAAATATGCACTGATTACTGTATAAATGTGACTGGCAGGGAAGGGGTTAATACTAGGGGGCGGGAAGGGGTTAAATGTGTACCCTGCTAGGTGATTGTTACTGTGGGGGGAGGGGACTGACTGGGGGAGGAGACCGATCTGTGTCCCTATGTACAAGGGACACACCATCGGTCTCCTCTCTCCCTGACAGGACATGGATCTCTGTGTTTACACACAGAGATCCACGTCCCTGCTCTGTGACAGCCGATTTCGTGTACCTGGCGGACATTGCGGCCACCAGGCACGCGCATCGGCACCCGCGTGACACAGCTTTTCCCTGATGCGTGCCCGCGGAGGCACGCATCGCGGAAGTAAATAGGAGGACGTCCATGGACGTCCTCCCGGCAATTGAGCGCCGCAATGCGGCCGTCTTTTGAGAATGGCCCGGGCGCAAAGTGGTTAAAAGCCAGCAGCTACAAATGCTGCAGCTGCTTACTTTTAATAAATGGACACTTACCTACCCATGGTGCCTGCGATGTTGGCAGCCAAAGCCAAGCAATCGCTCCTCTCTCGGTGCCCCCACCGCCATCCTTGGTGAGGGAATCAGGAAGTGAAGCGTTGCGGCTTCACTGCCTGGTTCCCTACTACGCATGCGCGAGTAGCGTGGCGCGTTCACAGTGGTCCCCGCTGTCTCCTGGGACCTGTGCGTTTCCCAGCCTACTCCCGGAAGTGGGTGCAAATACCTGTATTATACAGGTATCTGCACCCCCTCCCCCCTGAAAGGTGCCAAATGTGACACCGAAGAGGGGAGGTTCACTTTTTGTGTGGACCTCCGCTTTAAGTCTATAGTTTTTTGTGGACCTCCGCTTTAAGAACTATAACTTGTACAATTTTGTCTCTAGAAAACGCATTATTACCCCCCTGGAGGGTAGATTGTACATTAGGAAGTTATCAAGACAAGACAAGTTGTGCTTATATTGTTGCAAATGCAGTTTCAAATTTCAAGCCCCGTAAAAAGAATTTATCCTGCCCAATGTGGCCGGCATTGTTCTGGCACAGTCAGTCAACAAAAACTCAGGAGCTGGGAGACAAAGGAAAGTAATCATTGGACACTAACAACATGTTTTACTGCACTCCTAATGACCACCATCAAACAGAGGGAGGTGGGGGCCAATGTTACCCACTCCAGCCTCGGAAAGATTTGCCCCCTTAATGACCAGGCCATTTTTTGCGATACAGCACTGCGTCGTTTTACCTGACCATTGCTCCTCGGTTGTGCGACGTTGTACCCAAACAAAATTGACATCCTTTTTTTTTCCCCCACAAATAGAGCTTTCTTTTGGTGGTATTTGATCACCTCGGTGGTTTTTACTTTACTATAATACATATTCCAAAAAATATACAGTAAAACCTTGGTTTGAGAGCGTTTTGCAAGACAAGCAAAATGTTTTAATACAGGAGCCTCCAAGTGTAGCAATATGGTTACATTTAATGAAGGTACAACATTTAGCAACTTATTGCTACACTTAGAGACGCCTCTCTTCTCTTTTATACCCTGTAAAAAAAATGGTTTGATATACAAGTGCTTTGGATTACAAGCATGTTTCTGGAATGAATTATGCTTGCAAACGAAGGTTTTACTGTATATAAAAAAAAAAAAAAAACACACACGCACACACACAATTGCAATAGGTGCAAATTGATTGAATTGCGCAAAAGTTATCGCGTCTACAAACTATGGGGTAGATTTAGGGACTTTATTTTTTTATTGTTTTTACTGGTAATGGCTGGGATCTGCGATTTTAAGCGGGACTGCGATATTGCGGTGGACAAATCTGACCCCACTGACACTTATTGGGGACCAGTGACATTATTACATTGATCAGTGCTATAAAAATACACTGATCAATGTAAAAATGACACTGGCAGGGAAGAGGTTAACATTAGGGGGCAATCAAGGGGTTAAGAGTGTTCCCTGGGTGTGTTCTAACTGTAGGGGGATGGGCTACCAGGGACATGACAGAGATCGCTGTTCCCGATCACTGGGAGCAGAAGAAGATCTGACATGTCATCTGGCAGAACGGGGAATCACTTTGTTTACATGGGCAGTTCCACCGTTCTGCCTCTGTACACTGTGACCGTGGGTCGCCTATCTCCCATCCGCCGACCGAAGTACACCTAAGGTGATTCATGCAGGAGAGCCGACCTGCTGCTGTATAATGACGGCGGCTGATCGGCAAGCAGTTGCCAGAGACCGTTGCCGCACGGGGGCCAACTTTACCAGCGACCGCTGCTGCAATGAACTTAAATGATCGATTAGAGCAATAAAGGAGCCAGTTTTACCACTACAGTTGGAGGCCACTTCCCTTGTGTGGTTATCATTCCTGAGGTATCTTCCTGACACTAAAAGAAATGCACTTTTCTAAGACCCCTTTCACACTGGGGCGGTTTGCAGGCGCTATTGCGCTAAAAATAGCGCCTGCAAACCGACCCTAAACAGCGGCTAAACAAGGGAAGGGAGTTACCGCTCCAGGTGAACACGTTCCAACAATCAGTGGTTTCTCAGGAAGCCGTGGGTGCTGGCAATGCACAGGACAGGCAAAAACGAACAATATGGACAAAAAAGCAAAATGGTTGCCTTTATTGTGAAAATGAATGGATGCACTACAAATCACAGCAAGAAAAGGGTTGGCCACTGACGCGTTTCGCACTGTAGTCTAGTGCTTATGAGTAAGCACAAGACTACAGTGCGAAACGCGTCAAATGCCATCCCTGTTCTTGCTGTGATTTGTAGTGCATCCATTCATTTTTACAATAAAGGCAACCATTTTGTTTTTTTGGAGTGCGGCTGTCCATATTGTTCATTTTTGTTTTTGCCTAAACAGCGGCTGCTGTTTCTCCAGTGTGAAAGCCCGAGTGCTTTCACACTGGAGCGGTGCGCTAGCAGGACCACTCCAAAAGTCCTGCTAGCAGCATCTTTGTTCACCGCTCCTTCCATTGAAAGCAATGGGAAACCGCGGCTATACCGCCGGCAATGCGCCTCTGCATTGCTGGCAGTAATAACCCTTTTTCGGCCGCTAGCGGGGGTTAAAAACGCACTGCTAGCGGCCGAATACCGCAGCAATACCGCCAGCGCACCTCCCGCCCCGGTGTGAAAGGGGCCTTAGTGTTAAAAGGCTTTCAAATGTTTTCAACATAAATCAAATAAATGCAGATGAACATTTTCAACTGCAATTATCTTTTATTCACATTCCAATAAAATCAAAGAGTCGGGGTGTTAAATGTACTTACTTGGTGAGGTTGGACACTTGATATGGAAAGCATTTCATATGGAAACACTGAATGGTTACACTGAAGACCTTTCTCTTCTTGTCGGGGAGAGTTTTATGGCATTTTTATTATTATTATTTTTTTTTACTAGTAATGGCGGCAATCAGTGATTAACACTTGCAGGGGTGACTAAAATGATCCGCTATAAAGTGTGAGCTGGAGTTTGCCTGTATTGCAGATTTAAATACAGAAAATAAATTAAACACTCCCTCCTCCCAGACTGACATTGGTGCTTTCTGCTGTGCCTCCTGTGCTTATTCATCCAGAGTTGTGTACCTAATCACAATGTTACATACTTATACAGTATAAGGGTGAAAGCACCTCTCTGCATTTACTGCGGCTGCATGACGCGGGAATGTTTGTACTTGTGAGGCACTTTACGTACACTCACAGGTATGTCCGTACTCGCGAGTGTACGTAAAGTGAGTGTCCGTAAAGTGGGGTATGCCTGTACATTTTTAAAATATTAAAAAAGACGCAAAACGCATCAAAAGACACAAAAAATACATCAAAAGCACGTGTACAAAAAACGCAAAGTGTGCTGCAGAACCAGATCAAAGGCAAACTGCATAAGTGTGAACCAGGCCTAAAGGCAAAAGTTTTTTGTTTTTTTTTGGATAGAGTGGAGGTGGATTAGAACCCCTGTCAGTTTTTATTGCCGTTAAAGCGGTGTTCCGGTGGAAATTTTACTTTTTAGATAAAAATACCCCTCTAATACTCATGCTTAGTGTAGTCTAATAAAGGTATGCTGTAAACGAAGGCCGTTTAGTATTTGTGCAGCGTTGTTTTCTTACTTTGTGAAGTCTCAGCAGACCGCGACCATCTCCTGTGTGGGCATCTAAAGTCGTACTGTCCTTCCCGTATTCCGTGCATGCTGGCTACCCAGCATGCACCTGCAGATCCCGCGCATACGCAGTGCGGCGCAAGCGAGTCTAATTGCTTGTAGGTCAGGTTTCTATAGCAACGGTGGCATCGGAGGAAGTTGCCATGGAAACCTCTCCTCCTGGGATTGATGACACACATCTCCGGGGAGCCAATGCAAAGCCGCAAATGACGTGCAGCGCATCGGCCACAAAGGAGGAAGTGAAGAAAGAAATGCTGAAAAAAAAAAGTAAGTGATCACTAAAAAAAAAAAAAGCCAATTTGTTTTAAGGGTAGACATTAGTGCTGGGTGGTGAGGAGTGTAAAATGTGGGTGGAACTCCTCTTTATGGAGACTCATCCTCTCTATTAGTCCTGTTTACCATTATCATTGAAAGTAAAGAAAATCCCACATTTTGGGTGGCCCCCAGAAAAGTAATCGAGAAGAAATCTTCTAATGGGGACACCAGTTCTGGGGTAGTAAACTGCAGTAAAAAAAACAAAACAAAAAAAAACTTCCCCTGTAAGAGCCGGTTCACACCGGGGCGACTCGTCGGGCGACTCAGCCGCCTGACAAGTCACGTCCCGTTCTGTACAATGGAACCGTTCTAATGGGAGGGACTCAAGTCGCTCCGACTTAGAAAAAGGTTCCTGTACTACTTTGGGACGACTTCAGGGCGACTTCTATGGACTTCAATACAGAAGTAATTTTGTAAGTCGCCTCTGAAGTCGTCTTCAGATCGCCTTGCCGAGTCGCGCAGCAAGTCGTGCCGCCCCAGTGTGAACCGGCACTTAGGCAATGTCATAATGTGCTAGTATGTATCGCATACTAGCACATTAATAGAGACTTACCTTAAAACGAAGCCCTCCAGCATCACACTTTCACTGCTGACAGGACTTCCATCTTCACCCGGTCTTTCTTCCAGGTTCGTGACCTTCGGCTACATGAGTGGCCAGGGGCGCTATGACGTCACTCCCACGCAATGCGCATTGGAGCCGCCATTTACGGCATGGGCACTGACGGTCTGGCACTGTATGATTCCTCTCACATCCTGTTTGGCTATGGGACAGGAAGTGAGGGAAAATCTCCAAAATGGGACACAGATAGTGAATAAATAAATAAATCTGGCAGGGGTTATAACCCTCTCTTTCTCTATCCAAAAATAAAAAAAGTTTTCCCTATACTTCCATTTTTAACCGCTTGCTTCCCGCAGGATGACTATAAACATCCTCTCTTTGAAGAGGAATACAGTTGTTATGGTAGCAGCTAGCTACCATTACCTCGGTATCCCCTTCAAGAGCCGGCGGTTTTCTTTCAGATAAAAGTGGACTCTACGGCGGATTCGCCGCAAGATCACTTTTATCGGCGGCGAGAGAGGGGCCCCCCTCCCGCCGCACTCTGGTGCCCTCCGCCGCTTACCATGGCCGTCGGTAACGGCGGAGGCGATCCGGACCTGTCCCTAGCATGACATGGAGACGAGTGAAGGAAAGATGGCCCCCACCTGTCTCCAAATCATTGCAGGGCGGAAGCAACGTCAAAACGTCACTTCCGTCCCATAGCTCTTAACCACTTAAGGACCGCCTCCAGTAGATATACGTCGGCAGAATGGCTCGTACAGGCACATCAACGTACCTGTATGTCCCCTTTAACTGCCTGACATGAGGGTCGCGCACACGCCGCCATGCTCGCGACCCTGCTGCCTTCCCCGTGAGTCGGACCGCGGGTCCCGCAGACTCGATCGCCGCAGGGATCCCCGCGATCGTTTCACGGAGGCATAGAGCAGGTAGATGCTTGTGTAAACAAGCATCTCCCTGCTCTGCCTAATGACAATGACACGGATCTCGGCTCCGTGTACTCGGAGCCGAGATCAGTGTCATGTGACACAGAGGCCAACCCCCCCTCAGTTAGAAAACACTCATCAGGGCACACTTAACCCCATTAGCGCCACCTAGTGGTTAACCCCTTTACTGCCAGTGTCATTTTCACAGTAACCAGTGCATTTGTATAGCACTGATTGCTGTAATAATGACAATGGTCCCAAAAATGTGTCAAAAGTGTCCGATGTGTCCACCATAATGTCGCAGTCACGAAAAAAAAATCACTGATCGCCGCCATTACTAGTAAAAAAAAAAAAAATTATAAAAATGCCATAAAACTATCCCCTATTTGTAAACGCTATAACTTTTGCGCAAACCAATCAATAAACGGCGATTGCGATTTTTTTTTTTACCAAAAATATGTAGAAGAATTTGTATCGGTCTAAACTGAGGGAAAAAAAATTCATATATTTTTGGGGGATTTTTATTATAGCAAAAAGTAAAAAATATTGCATTTTTTTCAAAATTGTCGCTCTATTTTTGTTTATAGCCTAAAAAATTAAAACCGCAGAGGTGATCAAATACCACCAAAAGAAAGCTCTATTTGTGGGGAAAAAAAGGACGTCAATTTTGTTTGAGAGCCACGTCGTACGACCGCGCAATTGTCAGTTAAAGCGACGCAGTGACGAATCGCAAAAAGGGGCATGGTCTTTAAGCTGCATATTGGTCCGGGGCTTAAGTGGTTAAAGCGACATTTAAAAAAAAAAAAAAAATTCAAATGACAATTTTTTATTTTTATTTTTATTGCATTTTAGTGTGAATATGAGATCTGAAGTCTTTTGGACCCCAGATCTCATATTTAAGAGGACCTGTCATGCTTTTTTCTATTACAAGGGATGTTTACATTCCTTGTAATAGGAATAAAAGTGACACTTTTTTTTTTTTTTAAAGCACAGTGAAAAAAAAAATAATAAAAGGTAAAATATATAAGGAAAAAAAAATTAAATGTGCCCCGTCCCGCCGAGCTCGCATGCAGAAGCGAACGCATACGTAAGTAGCGCCCGCATATGAAAACGATGTGAGGTATCGCCGCGATCGGTAGAGTGAGAGCAATAATTCTAGCCCTAGACCTCCTCTGTAACTCAAAGCATGCAACCTGTAGAATTTTTTAAACGTCGCCTATGGAGATTTTAATGGGTAAAAGTTTGTCGCCATTCCACGAGCGGGCGCAATTTTGAAGCGTGACATGTTGGGTATCAATTTACTCAGCGTAACATTATAAAAAAAAATTGGGCTAACTTTACTGTTGTCTTATTTTATTTTTTTTAAAGTGCGCTTGTAAGACCGCTGCGTAAATACGGTGTGACAGAAAGTATTGCAACAACCGCCATTTTCTTCTCTAGGGTGTTAGAAAAAAAAAATATATATATATATATATACATACACACATACACATAATGTTTGGGGGTTCTAAGTAATTTTCTAGCAACAAAAAAACAGTTTTTAACGTGTAAACACCAAATCTCAGAAATAGGCTCGGTAATGTAGTGGTTAAATAGGGTTGCGCCAATACCACTTTAAGACGGAGTACAAGTACTGATAATTTATTTATCAAATACTCGCCAATACTGATACTTTTTTTATGTCATGTGACAGTGACACTAATATGCAGTACCAACCAAAGGGTGCAGCCTGCTGATTGGTCGCCGGCACCCGACGATCTTCTCCAGACATTACCAAAGAGAGTCCGATGTAATCTCTTCTGACAGCAGCAATGTGCAGTTTGTTTCTCCCCGCAAAGCAGGAAGTAGAAAACAGCACAGAGCACACACAGTAACACACGTTGGTCACACATTAAACCCTTTGATCGCCCCAAGATGGTAAACCCTTCCCTGCCAGTGTCATTAGTACAGTGACAGTGCATATTTTTTAGCACTGATCACTGTATTGGTGTCACTGGTTCCCAAAAATGAGATAAAAGTTTGTAAGGTGTTCAATTTTTCTGCTGCAATGTCGCAGTCCCGCTCTAAGTCACTGATCACTGCCATTACTAGTTAAAAAATAAATTAAAAAAATACATAAATTTATCCCATAGTCTATAAAAGACAATAACTTTTGTGAAAACCAATCAATATTTGCTTATTGGGATTTTTTACCAAAAATATGTAGCAGAATACATATTGGCCTAAACTGATAATGAAATGGGATTTTTTACATTTTTTATTGGATGTGCGTAAGGCTCGGTTCACACCCTGCGAATCCACTGCGGGTTTCCGCATCGCACCCGACTGGCACGGCAGTTCACACCGCCATATGCGAACTGCTGGGACTGTCAATACATTGTTAATGACACCCCCATTTCAGCTCGCACATCGCACTGCGAACTGACAGTTCGGATATGAATCGGATCACATATGTGTGAACACTCATGCGATCCGATTCTGGTGCGGACCAAAAAAAGGTTCTGTGTGAGCTTAGTCCAAATGCAATGCAATTTCAACCATACAATCTGTATGGGTGAAATCGCACAGACATCGCATGTGATTTGCACTGCGGTGCGAATCACATGCGATCTCGCACAGCGCACCAGTGTGAACCGGCCCTTATAGCACAAAGCAAAAAATATTTATTTTTTCAAAAATGATCTTTTTTGCTTCTAGCGCAAAAAAAAAAACAAAAAACGCAGAGGTGATCAAATACCACCAAAAGAAAGCTCTATTTGTGGGGGGGGGAAAGGCCATACATTTTATTTGGGTACAGACACGAGTCGCACGACCGCGCAATTGTTAGTTAAAATAAAGCAGTGCCATATCACAAAAAATGGCCTGGTCATGAAGGGGGGTAAATCTTCCCGAGCTGAAGTGGTTAATGTCAGAAATAATTTTTTTTTTAAAAAAAGTACTGTAATTCACACCACATACAGTCCAGTGCGTTTTTCCCCAAACGCATTGGGAAGTAGGTTATATGGTTTCCAATGACATCGGTCACACCAGTGCAGTGCACCGGGGCTTTCTAGTTCCAGAAATAAATGCTGCATTTTTTCTGCACTAGAAGGCAATAAAACGCATAAAAAAGCGCACTGGAATGCATCAAAAATGCACTGGACCCCAATACAGTGAAAAAAGCATCTGGAAACGCGTCAAACACACACCGGAACGCGCCAAAAACGCATTAAACTCATGCATGGAAAAGGTCTCCGGAAGGTCTTTTTGCAGTGTGAAGCTGCCCTAAGTGTTCCTGACATCTCACATGTCACCGTTATTTCCCACTTCCATTGTCTTCTCCATTGGAATATAACATGAAATGTACCTGAAGAGTAGATAAAGGAACTCGGGACGCACACAAATATTTCGGCCCGCTCTGATCTGATCGTTTTTCAGGCAGATCTGAGCGGGCCTCCCATTGACTCTTATGGGGAGACGGATGTCAGCAGAGATGTGTCCCCTGACACCCGCCTGCCATCCCATCCGCTAAAAACAGACGTATGGCGATACGTTCAGCCAGCCGTCTAAATGGATGTCATCTATTGTAATCATTAGATGTGGTGACTGTATTCGTTTTCTTTTTTAAGGCTTTTCCCCTCGGTAATCTGGCCAGTAACACACCTCCTGTACTAGAGTGCCCCCACTCTGGATGAAGGAGCACAGGGGGCACACCTTAGGACAGCAGCATTGTTGGTCTGGGGGGGGGGGGGGGATATAAGATGTACTAGCAGATTTAGATACACTACCAAATTAAAGCCAATCTCCAGGTCACACTTTAGACTCACAAGCAGTTAGATATTTTGGGATAAAGGTTTTACATGAATAAAGAGGTGAGAGCTGATCACTGCAATCACCTATCAGTGGCAAATGGTTTGTCCCAACCCTCTAACTGCTACATCTGCATGAAAGCTTGTTCTGCTGATAAAAAAAACAGTCTTCTCCCAGGAGGATCACATGGAGGGGATAGAAATGTCAGCAGAACCCACAAAATTTCACACCGACAAATCAAATGTCACCAAAAGAAACACAGGAAATACTTATTGGGAATTTGTACCGATCCGATTCAGGGGTAGCTGAACACGGGGGGGGGGGGAGATGAGTGAATGGGGGGGGGTTGATGGTGGGGCAGATGAGTGAATGGGGGAGGTGACGGGGGGGGGGGCAGATGCATGAATGGGGGAGGTGATGGGGAGATGAGTGAATGGGGTAGGTGATGGGGGGCAGATGAGTGAATGGGGGAGGTGATGGGGGGGGGCAGATGAGTGAATGGGGGGGGGGCAGATGAGTAAATAGGGGAGGTGATGTGGGGGCAGATGAGTGAATAGGGGGCTGATGAGGGCAGATGAGTGAATGGGGGGGCTGATGAGTGAATGTGGGTTGATGGGGGGCTGAGTGAATAGGGGGGTGATGGGGGGTAAATGAGTGAATGGGGTGTGATGGGGGGGCAAATGAGTGAATGGGGGGGTTATGGGGGGGAAAATGAGTGAATGGGGGGGTTATGGGGGGGCAGATGAGTGAACGGAGGGGTGATGGAGCAGATGGGTGAATGGAGGGGTGATGGGGGGGCAGATGAGTGAACAGAGGGGTGATGGGGGGCAGATGAGTGAACAGAGGGGTGATGGGGGCAGATGAGTGAACAGAGGGGTGATGGGGGGGCAGATGAGTGAACAGAGGGGTGACGGGAGGGTAGATGAGTGAATGGGGGGTGATGGGGGTGCAGATGAGTGAATGGGGGGTAGATGAGTGAATGGGGGGGGTGATGGGGGGCAGATGAGTGAATGGGGGTGATGGGGAGGTAGATTAGTGAACACGGAGGGGGGTGATGGGGGGAAGATAAGTGAACACTGGGGGGGGGAGTGATTGGTGAACACGGAGGGTGTTGGAGTGTGATTGGGGGTCTCCAGCTCTGTCCCCCCCCGGACTTTCCTCCTCACCATTCCCGCGGCCTCCCCCTGGCTCTCCTCCTCACCTGCACAGCTCTGCACCCCCAGGCCGCCATTTCTGCCCCCCCGGGAACGTTCCTCTCAGCTCTCCCCTCAGTAACAGTCTCTCCTCAGCCTTCATAGGACTTCCATTACTAAAGATGGCCAACGGGTGATGAGGAAACCATAGAATCACAGCATTCAGCTGATCGGGATAGGAGACATCTATGGCGGGGATCAGTATTACAGCCGGAGAAGACAGAGATTGCCATCTTGTGGCCAAATTCAAGAATAACCATTAAAATCAAATCACCCAATACTGTTGAATTATAAGTAAAATCAATAAAATTATATAAAATTGATATGGGTTTGTGTTATATGACATAGTTGGTGTGAGGCGTATCAGGTTGTTTACTTCAGTATGAGGCGCTGTGATTGGTCACAGGTTGCTGTTTACTTCAGTCTGAGGATCTCTCAGGTCACTTCTCCTTAGTGAGTTGACGGAGTGACATTCAGAGAGATATCTCCTGCATTTCACTGTGATTTTCAGCGACTGACGGGGAATAACCATGATTTGTATCATTTTTATTGATATTTATTGCTATTACTAACCCTTATTATAATATTATTATTAATATTATAATTTTTTAGTCTTTTTCAGGTATACAGACATCCAACAACAACAGGATGCCTCGTCCTTCACATCCCAGATCCCGGCGAAGGAGCGCACGTCAGGACGGCGACGAGTCACCAATCGCCGACCGGACGCGATCCAGAGCTGCACGTCTGCGGAGACAAGAGGAGGACCCACCCAGGAGCCGGAGCCGTTCGCCAAGAGACCGCGACCGGGCGGCTGAACATCTCCCAGCACCGCCGCCGGCCATGGAGCCGCATGGCGAGGAGCAGGTGACCTGTACGATTTGTTTTGCAGGGTTTGAAGATGGAGAAGACACGGCCATTCTGACCTGCACTCACAAATTCCACATGGGCTGCATCCAACGCTGGATCGAGGTAAGTGCAACCTGTCCACTGTGCCGGGTTGCTATTCATATCCCCCGACAGGACTAGGAAATCCACTTTGACAACGACGAGCAGATGGACGACAGGTATGAAATTCAGGTTGATGAAAATGGTATGGTGTGGTTCGTACTTAAAACAATGATAACCTACAGGTTAATGGAGATGGTAATGAGTATGTGGTTATGATCCCTATAGGAGTAACATATTTTTTCTTTATATAGAGGATTTTGTAGTAGTTAATGATTTGAAAATTAAAAATTGTATAAGAGTATAGAATAACATATCTTTTCTCTTGAAATAGCAAAAAAAAAAAAAAAAAATTGTATAAATATATACTGTATGTATAATTGTATAAGTATAACAGATATTGTCTTTGTATACAGCATGCTTGTAGTACTATTGGTAATTGTTTGTGCTTGTAATAGTTTTATTGTAGTTTTAAAAAAAACAAAACAAAAAAAAACAAGAAAAAAAAAAATTGTATAAATATATAAGTATAACAGATATTTTCTTTTTATACGGCATGCTTGTAGTAGTAATGGTAATTGTTTATGCTTTGCAAAAAAACAAAAAAACATTTATTTATAAAAATGAATAAATGTAAAATACATAAATCTTAGCGGAGGAGAGAGTCTTTTTACAGATCCTGTACCTCTCTGTGCAGCCACTGCGCTCGTTTGCCACCCCTGGTCTCAGCATTTAGCAGACTTAAGCAGCTGATAGCCCTCCTCTGCTTCTCCTCCAGACCCTGCACTTTCTGCTTCCCCAATTTTTTGCCAGCAGCATATTCTAAAGGGGGTGTAATGTGATGTAAGGGAAGGTGGGGGACGCTTGTCTTATGGTGGGGGGGGACTCTTCACATCTGATGTAAGGGGGGGATGCTCTGGATATCTAGTCTTACAGATACAACCGGCCCTTTGGAAGCGACCATAATGCTGATACATCCCTGCTATAACATCTTTAGTATTTAAAAAAAGAAAAGAAAAAAAAAACAACAATGCATGGTCTTGGTTCACTGACGGGCACACAGAGCCCGGAAAAAAATGGAGAAGGAGCATGTGAGAGGGATTGGCATTTTCCCGGGTATGTGGAGGTGATGTGATGGAAACGCTTGGGTTTAACTTTAATTGTTTACACTTATTAAAAAAAAAAAAAATCAAAACTTTTAATTTTTTCCATCACATGGGGATGTCAGAAACCATGAATCAGCCTGAGACAAAAGTGCTGTTAAATAACACTAGTTAAATGATAAAAAGGTAAACAGAGTGAGCGTAGTCAAAACATAGCCAGAGTTCAGTAACCGGATCGGGTAGTCGGCCAAGCCAAAGTCCAAGAGCAAGCGATAAAGGTAAAAGAACAGCAAGGAGGATCTGTAGCCAGAGGGAACAGCAGTCAAGCAGGTCTTCAACTGGAATGCAGGAGAAAGTCTCTTTGTGATGTTAACACAGGCGAAGGCGAAGATCAAATGAACTGAAAGTCCTTAAGTAGGCAAAGCTGACGAGCGGATCAAAAACAGGTGGATCACTGTGGAGAGATGGAAGCTGGCAATTAGCTGACAGCTGAGCTGCCAGCACAGAGAAGGAAGGTCTGAACCCAGCCCTGACAGTACCCCTCGGAGGACCACCGGGCTTGAGGGGAAAATGTCTATGGAAATCACGGAGAAGGACAGGGGCATGTACGTCCGAGGATGGGACCCAAGAACGTTCCTCCGGACTGTACCCCTTCCCAATGCACCAGGTACTGAATGCGCCTACGGGAGTCAACAATGGACTGTACTTCATACTCCTCATGGTTCTCAACCTGTATAGGGTGAGGACGTGGCACCGAGGTGGTAAAACGGTTGCAGACCAAAGGATTCAGGAGACATGAAACACATTAGAGATACGCATATTGGAAGGAAGGTTCAACGCGTAAGCCACTGGGTTTATCCTGCGAAAGATACGGAAAGGCCCAATAAACCGAGGTGCGAACTTCAGAGAAGGAACACGAAGTCGGAGGTTGCGAGATGACAGCCAGACCCTGTCCCCGACCTGGTAGGAAGGCGCAGGCAGGTGTCTGCGGTCAGCATGGAGTCTGTACCTCTTGTTAGCCTGTCGCAAAGCCTCCTGGACTTGTACCCAAGTGGAACGAAGACCACGGAGATGTTCCTCTAACGCAGGAATACTCTGAGGAACAAATGAGTCAGGCAACATGGAAGGTTGGAAACCATAATTCGCCATAAACGGGGACAAACGGGAAGCAGAATTCAGAGCGCTATTGTGAGCAAACTCCGCCCATGGTAAGAGGTCTGACTAGTTGTTGTGATGGTCAGAAATATAGCAACGCAGGAATTGCTCCAAGGACTGATTGGCTCGTTCTGCAGCCCCATTAGACTGTGGATGGTACGCAGAGGAGAAGGCAAGCTGAATTCCCAACTGTGCACAAAAGGCTCGCCAGAACCGGGACACAAACTGACTTCCCCTGTCAGAGACAATGACCTTGGGTAGGCCATGTAAATGAAAGATCTCCCGAGTAAAAATGGAAGCCAGTTCCTTAGACGTAGGCAACTTCTTAAGTGGAATACAGTGAGACATTTTCGAGAACCGGTCTACCACCATAAGGACAACTGTGTTGCCCTGGGAGTTGGGTAACTCCACAATGAAATCCATAGACAGGTGGGTCCAGGGCCTCTCACCATTGGGTATGGGTTGTAGGAGGCCCACTGGAAGGTGTCGTGGAGTCTTACTCTGAGCACACACGGGACAGGCAGCTACGAAGGCAGCTACATCGGCACGTAGATTAGGCCACCAGAATTGTTGGGAAATGGCCCAAAAGAGTTGATTCTTCCCAGGGTGGCCAGTAGCCTTGGGAGAATTGTAAGTCTGGAGCACGGCAGTACGGAGACTCTCGGGAACAAAACAGCGGTCACAAGGTTTCTCAGGAGGGGCATTGACCTGAGCTGCCAGAATTTTGTCACCCAAAGGAGAGGTGAGACTGGTGCGAACCATAGCCAGAATACGATCAGGAGGAATCACAGGAACCGACTCCATCTTTGAAGTGGAGGAAAATTGTCGTGACAAGGCATCAGCCCTTACATTCTTAGTACCGGGTAAGAAAGCGCTGCAGAGGTCGAGGCCACTGTAGGACTGCAGAAAGTTTCTCTGGGTCCATCAAAAAACCAGCCGTGGAAATTACATAACCCAGGAATTTAACCTGTTCACGATGGAATTTGCACTTCTCCAGTTTACAATAGAGATTGTTCTCTCTTAGTTTGTGAAGCACTCGACAGACATCTGTGTGGTGGCTCTCCAGGGACTTGGAAAATATGAGGATATCGTCAAGATAAACCACTACACAACTGCAAGAAGTCTCGGAGGACATCGTTAATAAACTCCTGGAAAACTGCCGGAGCGTTACAGAGGCCAAAAGGCATTACGAGATACTCCTAATGACCTGTTCTGGTATTAAACACAGTTTTCCACTCATCGCCTTCCTTAATCCTGACGAGATTGTATGCCCCTCTCAAATTAAGCTTCGTGAAGACCGTTGCTCCCTTGAGGCGGTCAAATAACTCTGTAATCCACGGGATCGGATAGGCATTCTTAATAGTGAAACGATTGAGACCCCTATAATCGATAAATGGTCTCAGTTCACCACTCTTCTTCACAAAAAAGAAACCAGCACCAGCAGGAGATGAGGATTTGCGGATGAAACCTCGAGAAAGTGCGTCTGAAACATGCTCCGCCATGGCTTTATCCTCCAAGACCGACAAAGGATAAACCCGGCCACTAGGGGGAATGGCACCAGGTTGAAGGTCAATTGCGCAATCATACGACCGGTGTGGAGGCAACGTACCGGCTTGAACTTTGTCAAAGACATTGCTAAAATCGTGGTACTCCTCCAGCAGGGAGGAGAGTGAAGAGGTGCACAGGACCTTGGCTACCTTCTGGAAGCATCTCTCACTGCACTGTGGTGACCAGGACAGTACCTCAGCATGGAGCTAATCAAAAGACGGGTTGTGCCTCTGTAACCAAGGATAACAATGACCAGCGGAAACTTAGGTGAGGAGATAACTTGGAATTGGATTATCTCATGGTGAAGAGCCCCTACGGCCATGGACAACGGAACAGTCTCATGGGTCACATGGGCAGGCTGTAGGGGTCTCCTGTCAAGAGCCTCAATGGCAAGTGGAGTGTCACGCAGCTGCAGTGGGATCGAGTGCTTAGACACAAAGGCAGCATCAATGAACAGGCCTGCAGCCCCGGAGTCGATTAGAGCCTGTATCTCGATGGATGACTCAGCCCAAGACAGGGTAACCGAAACCAGGGGCTTATCTTTCTGGGCAACTGGAGACGAAACAACGCCACCTAAGGTCTGCCCATGACAGGACCTCAAGGTTCGGGCGTTCCCTGGACGGGAAGGACAAGACTTCAAAAATTGTCCGGCCTGGCCACAATAAAGGCACAATCTCTCTCTCCTCCTAAGGGCTCTCTCATCTGCAGAGAGACTCGTGAAGCCCAAGTGCATGGGTTCATCGTCACAGACCGACTCAGTACCAGGAGGCATGGGAGGTGAGGGAGGCAAGGGTGGGACTGCAAAGCTCGGAGACAAACGTACAGGAGGCTTCCGCAAGCGCTCCTTAACAGAGGGTCTTTCTCTGAGTCTGGAGTCAATGAGGGTGGCAAATGTAATCAACTTCTCCAGCTCAGTGGGTATATCTCGGGCTGCTATCTCATCCTTGATGTTATCCGAGAGATCATGAGAAAAAACAGCCACGAGGGCCTCATTGTTCCAAGCAACCTCTGCTGCCAGGGTACGGAATTCAATGGTGTAATCGGCAACAGTTCTAATACTCTGTTTGATGGACATGAGGCTCTTGACACAGAAGCGGAGTGTGCGGGAACGTCAAATACCCCATTGAAGGAAGCCACAAATTCTGGGTAACTCAGGACCACAGGTTTTTGCGTCTCCCATAGAGGGTTTGCCCAGGCCAAGGCTCTCTCAGAAAGCAAAGATATCACGAAACCTACTTTTCTTCTGTCCGTGGGAAACGCCCGGGGCAGCATCTCAAAATATATCTCAACCTGGTTGAGAAAACCTCTGCATTGGATTGGATCGCCCCCAAATCGCTGGGAAAGCGGGGAGGAACCAGAGGTAATACTCGAGGCGGGTGCCTGCACAGAGAGTGGAGCAGCAGCAGGGCCTGCCTGCACAGGGACTACCGGAGCGGCCATAGTGGAAGACTCTAGACGAGCCGTGCAACTCAGGAGCGTCTGTATCGCCGTGGCAAACTGATCCATGCAGTGATCCAGGTCATCCAATCTGGAAAAAATATTATTAACAAGTGGATTGGCTGCATCTTCTGAATTCATGGCCTTCGCCTACTGTCACAAACCATGAATCAGACCGAGACAGAAGTGCAGTTAAATTACACTAGTCAAATAATAAATGATAAAAAGGTAAACAGAGAAAGCGTAGTCAAAACATAGTCAGAGTTCAGTAACCGGATCGGGTAGTCGGCCAAGCCAAAGTCCAAGAGCCAGCGATAAAGGTAAAAGAACAGCAAGCAGGATCCGTAGCCAGAGGAAACAGCAGTCAAGCAGGTCTTCAACTGGAACGCAGGAGAAAGTCTCTTGTGATGTTAACACAGGCGAAGGCGAAGATCAAATGAACTGGAAGTCCTTAAGTAGGCAGAGCTGACGAGCATATCAAAAACAGGTGGATCACTGTGGAGAGATGGAAGCTGGTAATTAGCTGACAGCTGAGCTGCCAGCACAGAGAAGGAAGGGCTGAACCCAGCCCTGACAGGGGACAAAGAATCCCCTATTAAATGCTTTTATGGCGACATGTTTTCTTTAATGAAACCTCTCACCAGCCATCACTGATCTTATCTTCTTCTAGCCGGTGGCACCCACCACGCAGGTTCTGGGTTCACCAATGGGCACGTGGAGCCCCAAAAACATGGCAACAGAGCATGTGAGGGGAGACTGGATTTTTGCACAGAGAAGTTGACTGTCACTTCATTAACATCCTACAAAGAAGAAGAGGCATTGGCCGGCTATAGGGGTGGAGGAGGCTTCATCCTGATGTAGCTTCTAGCTCTCAGGTGTGCCCCCCAGACAATTCTTACCGAAAAGGGGTAGCTTCTAGCTCTCAGGTGAGCGCCCCAGACACTTACCACCGAAAAGGGGTAGCTTCATCCTAAAGTAGCTTCTAGCTCTCAGGTGAGCTCCCCAGACACTTACCACCAAAAAGGGGTCGCTTCATCCTGATTAGAGATGGCCTTGTGGTTAGCCCCGCGGTCGGTTCGTAGCGAACTTTGCGCGTTCGCTATTCACCAAACCGGCGGACATATGGCGCTGTTCGCAGCCGCCATATTCTTTTACATTGTGAAGAACTTTGACCCATGACACATCCATCATGTGGTACAGGACAGCCAATTGAGACATTTCAGCACATGGACATACCCCCTACCTTATAAATAGACCTGATCTGGCTGCCATTTTACATTCTGTCTTTTGTCAGTGTAGGGAAAGGTTGCTGTGTGGAGCAGGGACAGATTGTTTTAACTAGCTATTAGGTCCACAAAAGTCCTTTTAAGGACTGGTACAGGTGTACTATTGTTTGGTGTGCAGTATATAGGGGTGCAATACACTTATAATATACTTTCAAATATAGAAAGCATATTATAGTGCGTTTCTATTGTGCAGCATTGTGACTGCAGTGCTAAGCGATTCTGCAGCTGTCTTTTGTCAGTGTAGGGAGAGGCTGCTGTGTGTAGCAGGGACAGACTGTAATCACTACCTATTAGGTCCACAAAAGTCCTTTTAAGGACTGGTATAGGTGTACTATTCGGTGTGCAGCATATAGGGGTGTAATACACGTCTAAAATACTTTCAAATATAGAAATCATAGTATAGTGCATTTCTATTGTGCAGCATTGTGACTGCTGAGCGGTTCTGCAGCTCTTTTGTCAGTGTAGGGAGAGGTTGCTGTGTGTCGCAGGGACAGAATGTAGCGACACAAATCGCTAACGATTATAGGTCCACAAAAGTCCTTTTAAGGACTGGTATAGGTGTACTATTAGGTGTGCATCATATAGGTTAGTTTTCTTTTTATAGCATCAGGGTACCCACCGTATATAACCCAATAAAGGATTAACCCCCTGATCGCCCGGCGGGTGATATCAATTAGGTTTTAGCGCCAAAGAGGGTCTGCGTCGCCCCAGGCAGCGTTAGGTTAGTGCCAGTAATGCTAACACCCATGCGCAAAGCATACACCTCCCTTAGTGGTATAGTATCTGAACAGATAAATATCTGATCTGATCAGATCTATACTAGCGTCCCCAGCGGTTTAGGGTTCCCAAAAACGCAGTGTTAGCGGGATCAGCCCAGATACTTGCTAGCACCTGCGTTTAGCCCCTCAGCCCACCCAAGTGCAGTATCGATCGATCACTGTCACTTACCAAACACAACACACATAACTGCAGCGTTCGCAGAGTCAGGCCTGATCCCTGCGATCGCTAACAGTTTTTTTTGTAGCGTTTGATATATTTGCTGACGACAGTCAGGTGCTTTTTTATCTGTGAATCTTACTAGTGTACCCCTAAATTTAGAGCCCAAAATGGCAAATCGAAGGTACACTAGTAAAGAGGCCTACGAGATTCTGAGCATGACAGATAGTGGAGAGGAGGTCACGTATCTGTCAGATTCAGGCTCAGAATACCTTCCCGTAGAAGACAGCGGCTCCATGTCAGATAGCTCTGACGACGAAGGTGAGGTCCCTGCTAAGGTCAGGCGCACCCGATCCCGATCTTCTGAGGTTGTTGAGGAGCAAGGACCGCAGGGTTCTCGTGTGCTGGAGCTGAGTAGTACTAGCGCCGCTATTCCTTCTGGTGAACTGGCAAGCACCAGCGGCCTAGTACAGCCTGGGCGTACATCCAGCACTGCAGTATCACTTGGTGACGTGGCGAGTCCCATAAGTGCAGTTCAAGCTGGCGAGGTGGCAAGCACAAGTAGTGTCCCACTGCCACCAAGAAGAGGACAAAGACAGGCCCGTCATGCCCATAGTACCCTTCCTGCAGAATTTGCCAATCCTGATTGGGTCCCCACCACTTCTGCAGAACCCGTACTTCCCCAATTCACTGGCCAACCCGGTATTCAGGTGGAAACAGCTGATTTTATGCCACTTGATTTTTATTCGCTGTTTTTCACGGAAGATCTCTATAGATCTATTGTGGACCAGAGTAATTTATATGCTGGTCAATTCATCGCCGCTAATCCCCAGTTGCCTTCCATTGCCAGAGATTGGAAACCAATTACGGTTTCTGAATTTAAGACCTTTCTGGGCCTTTCCCTCAACATGGGCACACATAAATTTTCGCCAATGCGTGCTTATTGGTCCACGCACCCAATTGACCACATGCCCATGTTATCTGCCTCCATGCCCAGGAAACGATACGAGCAGATCTTGCGGTTCATGCACTTCAACGACAATGAACTTTGTCGTCCACGTGGAGACCCTGAATACGACCGGCTCTACAAAATTCGGCAGCTCATAAACCACTTCAACTAACGTTTTGCAGCCTTGTTTATTCCCGATCAAGTTGTCTGCGTTGATGAGTCCCTGATTAAATTTTCTGGCCGTTTTTCTTTCAAGCAGTACCTTCCCAGCAAGCGTGCCAGATATGGGGTCACGCTCTATAAGTTCTGTGACAGGGCAACAGGCTATGTATGGAGCTTTACGGTTTATGAGGGAAAAGATAGTAAGCTAGAGCCGGAGAACTGCCCAGATTACATAGGGAGCGCTGGCAAGATAGTGTAGAACTTGGTGTCACCCTTATTCGGAAAGGGGTACCACTTGTATGTGGACAATTATTACACGAGCGTGCCACTGTTTAGTCACTTGTTTGATCATCAGATTGGAGCATGTGGCACCGTGCGACCTAATCGCCGGGGCTTTCCCCAGGGGCTTGTAGATTCCCATCTTAGGCTGGGAGAGAGAGCCTGCTTGGAGTGTAATAATTTGCTCGCTGTGAAGTGGAGGGATAATAAGAATGTTTTCCTTCTTACCTCCCTTCATGCAGACACGACAGTCCAAATTCATACGGCGACTGGTGTTGTGGAGAAACCCCACTGTGTCCACGAATATAACCAAAATATGGGAGGGGTGGACCTCAACGACCAGATGTTGGCGCCGTTTCATATTGCCCGTAAGGCGAGACGCTGGTACAAAAAAGTGTCTCTATCCTTATTCCAATTGGCTTTGCTGAACGCTCATGTGCTATACAGAGCTTCAGGCGGGACTTTATCTCTCCTAAAATTCCAGGATGAGATAGTCACAGAACTCCTGTATCCAGGCGGTTCTGCACCTCACCATCCCCTACCAAATGCAGTAAGCCGGCTGCATGAGAGGCATTTTCCTTATGTCCTCGAGAGTACCCTACCCATCAAGCCCCCCAAAAAAGATGTCGTGTCTGTAGCAAGCGCGGATTTAGGTGTGACTCCCATTATTTTTGTCCACTCTGTCCTGACAATCCTGGTCTGTGCATTGGTAAATGTTTTGAACGCTACCACACAAAAGTGAAGTTTTAGCGTAGGGTACAGCATTTCATAGACTAGGACACCCTTACACAGGGTCTCCCAAGATGCCATCGCATTTTGAGAGACCCGAACCATTACAGTTGTGTAAAAAAAAAGTGTAAAAAACAAAAAAAAAACGTAAGAAAACAAAAACACAAAAAATATATAAAATAAAAAAAAAAAAATAGTTGTCGTTTTATTATTCTCTCTCTCTCTCTATTATTCTGCTCTTTTTTACTGTATTCTATTCTGCAATGTTTTATCATGCTTGCTTTTCAGGTATGTAACTTTTTGTTTTCAGGTGCGTCATTCAGCTGCAGCACGGATTTATTTATCTTGACAGCAACAGCGTTTGCTCCCCCGATACATAAAGCTGAGACTCCAACGCTGTAGGAGGTGATTTCACCACCACTGTAAAAAAAAAGAGCATATATGCCGAAGCATGGGGGCAGCAGGGGCGGAGGAGCGATTTTGCTCCTAATGCCGCGTACATACGGTCGAAATTCAGACGGAGGCTTGCCCGTGGAAAAGTCCGACCGCGTGTACGCGGCATAACCTTTTATGCCGCGTACATACGGTCGAAATTCCGACGGAGGCTTGCCCGTGGAAAAGTCTGACCGTGTGTACGCGGCATAACTTTTTTGCGGGAGGATGCCCCCATGTTTCGCCATATATATATATATTTTAGGCACAGGTTGCGTTAAAATTTTAGTTATTTTTTTACTAGGTTTTTTTTTTGGTATTTGCTTTGCAGGTATGGTATGGTATGGTAAGGTCTTACTGTTATACTGTAAGGTTACTTTGTTTTAATGGTAGCCATCATTTGCTTAGCAGGTACGCCATTCAGTTGCAGCTCGGATTTATTTATCTTGACAGCAACAGCGTTTGCTCCCACGATACATAAAGCCGAGACTCCAACGCTGTAGGAGGTGATTTCACCACCACTGTAAAAAAAAAAAAGAGCATATATGCCGAAGCATTGGGGGCAGCAGGGGCGGAGGAGCGATTTTGCTCCTAATGCCGTGTACATACGGTCGAAATTCCGACGGAGGCTTGCCCGTAGAAAAGTCCGACCGTGTGTACGCGGCATAACTTTTTTGCGGGAGGATGCCCCTATGCTTCGGCATATATAAATGGTGCATGTATGTCCATCATTAGAAGTGGTTGGATAAAGGGAGGTATTCTAATGGTGGGCATACCCACCGATCGATCTCTTTTTTTCGTTCAGCCAACAGGCTGCATGAAAAAAAAAGATTACAATACATGTTCAACAAGGACCAGCAACGTACTGGTATGTTTCTGGACTTTGAATGGTTATACCAGAATAATGCCTGCTGGTTTTAGGTATCATCTTGGTATCATTCTTTTCAGCCAGCGGTCGGCTTTCATACAAAAGCAATCCTAGCAGATAATTAGCCTCTAGACTGCTTTTACAAGCAGTGGGAGGGAATGCCCCCCCCGGATATAAACAGCGCCATTGGGAAAGCATTTTATCACACCTATCTTGGTGTGGTCAGATGCTTTGAGGGCAGAGGAGCGATCTAGGGTCTAACCCCCCAATTTGTTTCAAAAAAAGAGTACTTGTCACTACCTATTGCTATCATAGGGGCTATTTACATTCCCTGAGATAACAATAAAAATGGTAAAAAAAATAGCACCCCTGTCCCCCCCTGCTCTTGCGCAAAGGCGAACACAAGCGTCGGTCTAGCGTAATATGTAAACAGCAATTGCACCATGCATGTGAGGTATCACCGCGAAGGTCAGATCGAGGGCAGTCATTTTAGCAGTAGACCTCCTCTGTAAATCTAATGTGGTAACCTGTAAAGGCTTTTAAAGGCTTTTAAAAATGTATGTAGTTTGTCGCCGCTGCGCGTTTGTGCACAATTTTAAAGCATGTCGTGTTTGGTATACATATACTCTGCCTAAGATCCTATTTTTTATTTCATCAAACATTTGGGCAATATAGTGTGTTTTAGTGCATTAAAAATAAAAAAAGTGTGTTTTTTCCCCAAAAAATGTGTTTTGAAAAATCGCTGCACAAATACTGTGTGGAAAAAAAAAATGCAACACCCACTATTTTAATCTGTAGGGCCTTTGCTTTAAAAAATATATATAATGTTTGGGGGTTCAACGTAATTTTCTTGCAAAAAAAAAATTTTTTTTTCATGTAAACAAAAAGTGTCAGAAAGGTCTTTGTCTTCAAGTGGTTAGAAGAGTAAATGATGTGTGACATAAGCTTCCTAATGTTATGCATAAAATGCCAGGACAGTTCAAACCCCCCCCCCCCCCCCCAAATGACCCCATTTTGGAAAGTAGACACCCCAAGCTATTTGCTGAGAGGCATCTTGAGCCCATTGAATATTTTTTTGTTGTTGTCCCAAGTGATTGAATAATGACAAAAAGAAAAAAAAAATGTACAACAAAGTGGTCACTAAATGATATATTGCTCAAACATGCCATGGTTATATGTGGAATTACACCCCAAAATACATTTTGCTGCTTCTCCTGAGTACAGGGATACCACATGTGTGGGACTTTTTGGGACCAAACCGGCGGACATATGGCGCTGTTCGCAGCCGCCATATTCTTTTACATTGTGAAGAACTTTGACCCATGACACATCCATCATGTGGTACAGGACAGCCAATTGAGACATTTCAGCACATGGACATACCCCCTACCTTATAAATAGACCTGATCTGGCTGCCATTTTACATTCTGTCTTTTGTCAGTGTAGGGAAAGGTTGCTGTGTGGAGCAGGGACAGATTGTATTCACTAGCTATTAGGTCCACAAAAGTCCTTTTAAGGACTGGTATAGGTGTACTATTGTTTGGTGTGCAGTATATAGGGGTGCAATACACTTATAATATACTTTCAAATATAGAAAGCATATGTAGCGGGCTCTTCCTCCCCTCTCCCTGTCCCCTCTATTAAAGTTCTGCTCGCTATGTCTCTGGTCTAGGGGTATGATAGGGGAGGGAGAGGGTGCGCTACGCCTGGCTTCCACCACAGATGTATAAGTGGTATTAGCAATGCCTTCCTTTACCTTCGGGCCTGTATTGTGTCTCCCAAGAGTCTCCAAGAACCTCGTCTGCCAGAAACTTGAGCCACACACCGTTAAAGTCCAACACTCCTTTATTTAGCACATAACATGGACTCCCTTGGCTATAGAACAGAAAAGGAGGTGTGTGTACGAATAGGCCCAGACACAAGTTCGATCCTCCACTCTCCTCCAAAGAGTGGGTTATGGTCTCCGCACGAGGGAAATTCACCTTCCGGACGGTCTCCGACAAAAGACTCACCCGTCACTGGCAGTATGCTGCACCGGGTCCTCAGATGAGGAGCTCTTCCCGGTCCATTACGCCCACCTCGGATTCAGGCATCCATCTCCGGAGTACCCTAGGATCCTTCCCTCGCGGAACTCAGTGTTGGGCACTGAGCTCCGGACCGCCGTCCGAGTACCTCACCCCAGGCTAAAGGTGCCTGAGATGGAACACGATCTCCGGTGGTCCTCTAGGCCTAGTCCTTCTAGAGGACAAACACGAACTCCGTCCGCAGGCTAAAGGTGCCTGGGACCAACTCTCCCGTGACCAAGATGGCCGGCCCCTTTTATCCCCTCACCCAGCAAGCACGGCGGGTTCCCCGCCCCACCATACCGCTGCCCAGAGAGGACAAAAGTAAGCCCAGCACACAGCGGTATCCGTCCGTCGGCCCACAGTGACAGCGCCACCCAGTGGGCCTCCGGAGATACACCACTGGTGTCACCGAAAAATTCAAAAACTTACAGCGGGAAAGTAAGTACCCGCTACATACTCCCCCCTGTTATTTGACACTGGTCCCCAGTGTCTGGAGTAAACCACATCCTAAACAACTGACATGGTTCAGTCCAGAAACCACTAACAATTGAAACAGAAAAAAAAACTTTTTGGAAACTCTCCTAACGAAGAAGTTGTGTCTGAGCCCCTGTAATAAAAGAGGAGTGAAAGACAACACATTCAACATGAAATCACATTTCAACATTTTACTTCCCCCCCCCCCCCCCATCCTAACTAAAGACCTCCTCAGAGTATGTAATCTTGCTGGGATGTCCTCCTGTAGAGGGAAAAGAAATAAAATTTAACATGTAAAACCCTGACACATGTATCCGTGTGTATGAGGAAAATAAATTTCTCCTAAAAGAAATTCCTGTTTCTCCAAAGAGTGAATGCGTGAGAAGTGTTTGTAACGTTGCACGACACTGCCACCTGGTGACAGCCTCGCGGTAACTGCACCCACGGAACTTCTTCTCCTTTCTGTCTAACCCTATCTACCCCAGAGTCTGTGGTCTCCTTGCAGTAAGATAGAAACAAACAGGAACAGTCCCTTTTCTTTTTTTCTTTTCTGTGGGCACACAAACACAATTTCCACAGAAAGTTCAGCAGCATGATAATATTGGAGTCTTTCTCTCCTAAAGGTAGAAACAGGGATGTGGCAGAATCAGTGGCTTCGAGTGCTGATCCATAGTCTCTAGATGGTATTCTACATCTTCGCCTTCTTTGCGTCTGATCACTACTTTATCTGCGTGGATGTGTCTTCCCACCATCCATTCTGCCTTGCAGTCTTTGAAGCGCTGTGAAGCCTTTGGAGAACATGTTAGGTATCTGCGGGCGTGTGGCACTTTGAGGTGGGTCCACACAAAGTCATTGTGCCAGCGCTCCCGATACACTTCCACCTCGTATAACAAGTCCTTTGATAAGTAAGGGTACTCCCAGTCGTACTCCGCTGCAACCTTTTGACTGAATAAACGCTGTAATCTTGCCAAAGGAGGCATAATAGCTTTTTCCCCTTCACCAGGCAAAACAACTGAATCTGGATGACGAGGTGCCTTGACCACCTCCATTCTGGGCATTGGGGGCCGCAACAACAGTCTCTTGACCCCAGTGTCAGATACAAATGGTGCCTGGGATGCAGGGACAAGTTGAGGAAAGGATTCTCCTTCAGGCGCTGACGCCTCCACCCTGGGTGTGCTCTCCCCTACAGACATAGGTGAATTCCCACTTCCACGGAATGAAGCAAGCGGTACCTTGTCCCAGCCCTTCTTGGCAAACAAGTCATCTATCAATGCATCATCTCCCGCATCAGAAAGAGATTCTAGGTCAGAGGTGTCACACTCCTCCGCGGGTATGTAGCCCTGTGTGGAAACAGAACATCCACATCTGGGGACTTGCTAGGCCATGCCGTCTGGACACCTCCTCCCTCACACCAAGTCTTCTCTGCCGGCTTACTTTGACCTTTTCTGGGGTGTCCGGAACTCCCGTCAACGGATCCCTCTGGGTCTGGTGTAAGCATGCGAGACGGTCCACCATCACCGCTGGTGGGGGCTACCACGCTGGTTCTTTTCTTCGGTGGCGGACGCTGTGAGACAGTGGTGACCGAGTCAGCATCCTCGGATTCCTCCCGTTTTTTTTTTTAACAATTTCTTTTTATTGCTTATTTGAAATTTTACATGACATACATACACACACAGCTGACCTGGCTAAAACCGCCAGGTCAGTACTGGACCAACAGGGCCCAGGACAACTTTATACAGGCATCAAACAAATCCTGACTATCTAGCATTGCATCTACCTAACTAGTACAACACTTACATATATACCCCTCCCCCCCCTTTTTTTTTGCTCAGTTCCCCCCCTCCCCCCCCAGTCCAGGAGATTGTGATCAACCAGGAAGGAAAAACACTTAATATCGCCCCACCACCCCCTTCTAACCACCAGACATTATATAGTTATACATTTACACCTTCATACATTAAGACATGCCCCAAATAGTTCTGAGAAAGCCCCTTTCCTCTAAACAGGATAGTTAGACAAGCTCCCCCTTGCTACCCATCCTTCTTTAACCCACAGTCTTGTCCGAGTTATACCAGGCCTGCCACACCCTGTCAAATTTCTTTCCACATCCCCTAGATAAGTAAGTGGCTTTGTAATATGGCATTATAGCATTTATCTGGCTTTTCCAGAAGCACACATCCGGTGCCCCTGGCTTGCGCCAGCGTAGCAAGATGGATTTCCTCCCATAGAATAGGAGAATGCTCAGTAAAGTTCTATGTGCCCTGGACGGAACGACCTCCTCTACCAGTCCCAGGAGACATACTCTAACTGTTATTGGGATCGGGACCATCAATACCTCTGAAATGCATGAGGTGACCTCCTGCCAAAAATGTTTGACCTGAGGGCAGCTCCAGAACACATGCTCAGCATCCGCCGGAGCATAGGTACATCTCCAACACTCTGCCGACACCGTCGGGTAAATGGAGGCCAGTCTAGCCGGCGTATAATATATCTTGTGTAAAAACTTGAAGTGGATCAGTCTATCTCTCGCTGCTACCAGGTGTTGAAAAGGGTGAGACCACATGTCCTCCCAATCCTCCCCCTGAATATCTGGAACCTCGGCCTCCCACCGTTCCCTGCACTTACGCATCCTCACAGGGCTCGTCACAAATAGTTTTTTTATAAGAAACCGAGAGCGTCTTTGGAAGGTCTTCAGTTGTTAGTAATTTTTCCAGGTCTGACGGGACAGATTCAATCGTCATATTTTTAAATTGCGTGAGATATGCGTGTTTCAATTGAATATACCGAAAGAAATGAAAATTCGATAAGTCGTGTCGGGCTTTTAACTGGTCAAAAGTCATCAACTCTCCAAATACCGTGATGTCTTTAAGAGTTTTTATCCCCATAGTCACCCACCCCATTGGGTCATCAAAGGAGTAGAAATGCGACAATTTAGGATTCATCCAAATTGGGGTGGACGGGGAAAAACCCTTGTAATGAGGACACGCCAACCCTACCGCCTCCCCCCACGCTTTAACCATGGCCTTCATAGATGCTGTTAGCGGAAGGTCCATCCTGACCCCCCTATGAATGGCAACCCGCAGGGACTCATAAGAGCCCAATTGAGCTGCCTCTAGAACCGTTAAGGAGTCTCCATTGTCCTCAGTAAGCCACCTATGCACAAAAACCATTTGCCCCGCCAGATAATATCTGCGCCAATCAGGCAGGGCTAAACCCCCCTCCCCCCACGGTTCTTGCAAAACTTTCAGCCCTATCCTCGGTTGTTTAGGTGCCCACAAAAAAGTACTGGTAAGGCTATCCAATTTTTTGAAGAAAGACCCAGGGATCCAGACGGGAGCATTCCGCAAAAAATACAGGATTACTGGGAGTATTTTCATTTTCAGGAGATTAATACGCCCTATAAGAGACAACGGTAGCTTCTGCCAAGCCACAACCCGCTGCTTAAAAAAGACAAGAAGCGGAGTCAGATTTAGAGGCATGTAATCACTTACATTCGCTGTAATCTTAACACCCAGATATGTGATCTGACTGACCCACTGCAACGGAAGAGCCGGGTCTGCTACAGCCCTGGCCCCAGCATCCAGTGCCAAGATAGAAGATTTAGACCAATTGACTCTCAAGCCAGAAAATTTTGAGAAGGTGTTCAATACGCCCAACGCTGCCTCTAGCGACTCTCTAGGGTCCTGCAGAAATAGCAGCATGTCATCCGCATATAGTGCCAACTTTTCGTCAATATTTCCCACCCGTATCGCTTTAACCTCTCCATTTGTTCTCAGAGCCATCGCCACAGGTTCCATCATCAGGGCAAATAGGAAGGGCGATAGTGGACAGCCCTGTCTAGTGCCCCTACCAAGCTGAAAGAAAGGGGAGGTATGAGTGCCCATACGAATCGCCGTTCTAGGAGCCCTATACAATAACGAAATCCACGTTCGAAAAGTCGGGCCAAAGCCCATCCTCTCCAGGACTGCCAACATGAATTGCCAGTCAATGGAGTCGAACGCCTTTTCAATATCTATTGAAACCACCACCCTAGTGGTGACGGACAGATTTGGAATTTGAAGGTGGGTAAATAATCGTCTGAGGTTGGTGTCTGTAGATTTACCAGGCATAAACCCCGTCTGATCAATATCCACTAGGGAAGCTATTACTCCCGCCAGCCGCCTAGCCAGAACTTTTGTAAGGATTTTCAGATCCATATTTAGTAGGGCAATCGGCCGATAAGAAGCACATTCCATAGGGTCTTTACCCGGTTTGGGAAGCAAGATCATATATGCCTCCATCATAGACTGCGGCAGCTGCCGTGTCTCTAAACAATGTGCCAAGAGGGATGTAAGCCTAGGCGCCAATTGATCTACGTACGCTTTGTAAAAGTCTGCTGGAAAACCATCCGGACCCGGGGCTTTATGAGGGGGAAACAAAAAAATTGCAGCTACAACTTCCTTATTTGTGATCTCAGCCTCCAACAACCCACAATCATCCTCCGAAAGTCTCGGAAGAGGAAGACCTTTTAACAGGTCCCCCATCTCTAAACTGTCATAGGGAGGGATAGGCACATATAAAGAAGAGAAAAAATCCTGAAATTCCGTGAGTATGTCCGCGGGGTCCCTGGCCAGCACTCCATTTTTACCTCTAATGACAGGAACTACTGACAGCTGGCGAGTATCAGCCACCAATCTGGCGAGGAGCTTACCATTTTTGTCTCCCTCCGCAAACTGAGATTCAGCTCTATGTCTAGCTTCTGTATGTGCTAAATTGTTGAAGTGCAACGTAAGGTTCATTTGGGCCTCCAACAAAGCCGTGTAAGAGGCTCCCGAGGGAGCCGTGGCATTGGCTTCTGCACATTCCCTCTCCCTGTCTTGCATTAACTGAATTTCCGCCTGTTGTTCCACCCTCTCCTTTTTTATAGCAGATATACTTTCCCCTCTAACCACCGCTTTAAACGCGTCCCATACCATGCGAGGGTCAGCCGAATCCTGGTTCTTTTCCCAATACTCAGTGACCGAAGCCTGTATGTGCGTACTGACGTTCTCATTTTGAAGCCACCCCGGGGAGAGTTTCCACCCCCTGACCCCCCTCCCAGAAGAGAGGGCCAGGGAAATGGAAAGTGGGTTGTGATCAGACAACCCCCCCGCCAAATAAGTAACCTCTTTAACAAACGACATCATCACCGGACTACCAAACGCTAGGTCTATTCTAGCCGATGAGCGATGCGTCTGGGACAGGTGAGAGAAACATTTAACATATGGATTTTTAGCTCGCCATATTTCAGACAGACCAGCCACCGCTGTCCAGGTCATCAAATCTGGGGAGCCTTGTCTTCCCACATTTGAGGAGTCCAAGGCGTCCAATGTAGCATTGAAATCCCCCATAAACAACATTGGGAGATGTGTATGAGGGGCCAATTTAACCAACATGTCATACAAACATTGCACATTAAACGGAGGGGGTATATAGACATTCACCAGTAACATTTTACAGTAATTTATATCCACAACCAGGGCCACATACCTTCCCCCCGGATCCACAAATACCTGATGAATATTGCAAGAGACAGCTTTACTGACTAGAATTGCGACCCCCCTTGCATAATTAGAGTAAGTGGCATGAAATGCCCGCTGAATCCATGGCCTCCGCAAGGCCAGAATTTTGCTGCCGTCCAGGTGTGTCTCCTGTAAAAAAACGACATGTGGCCTGACCAGTTTTAAATATTGAAATACCGAGGCTCTTTTAAACTTACTATTCAGGCCACGTACATTCCAGGACACAACCTTGACCAAATTGTCATATTCCCCGACTACTGAACATAGGATTAGACCTCCCGTCTTCAGAGGCTGTGAGGCAATAGTGTACCCCCACTTCTTACCAGTGGGGATCCCCCGACATAGAGAGCAGAGAACTGAGCAAAAAACATCCCTTTTACTTATGTAGATGAAACCCCCCCCCCCCCCCCATCCCCCATACCAGACAAAACCAACACAAAACAGAACAACAATTTCCGGTATGCAGCTTTGAGTCCCAAACAAAAACAAAAAACCTGCGAAAAAAATTGGAAGGTCATAACCGTCCGTCTATAGTCCAACAGCTCCAACCAAAAAAGAAAACAAAAAGTTGGTCCTTTGAGATCTGTGAGCTCCACGTCAACACAAAAAAAAAAAATATATATCAAGGGAGCATATTCAAATATCAGCACTCTGTTGTTCAATCTAGCATTTACAAAGCACTACCGCCACCTATGGGCAGTCCAACAAACCCACATTTTAGAACAAGCAATAGTTGCAAAGAAATGGCTATGACACCACAATATCTAGTCCAGGAGCAAAAAAATAAAATAAAAAAAATATGAAAAAGAAATACAAATTCTCTCCTTCTTACTTTTCCTCTCTTCTCTTTTTCCTTTTTATGAAAAGAACATTCGAAGTATAAAAATAAAGTATACTATAAAAAAGAAAAATACTATCATAGTTTCATTTATAGAGGAGCTCCACAACATTAGCACGCAGTGAGATAACCCGTAACAGTACGTAGGATCCGGGCCTTCAAACATCACCAAAAAGTGCGCAAAATAGTTCCCCAACAGGGTGCCAAAGTAATCAGGCACAGCAGATGAATAAAACAATACTTGCATGCTTTCTCAGGATTCTCACCGTTGTCATGGGTGTCTATCCAGCCATTCCGAAGCTTCATTCGGATAATCAAAGAACTTGACTGCATCATTATGTTGCACCCGCAGCTTACTTGGGTATAGCATACTGTAAGGGATATTCCTGTCTCTCAACCTCTTCCTCACATCGTTAAAGGAGCGTCTTTTCCTCTGGGTCTCTGCAGAGAAGTCCGGGAACAGCATTACTTTGGCATTTTCAAACTTCAATTCAGGACGCTTCCGAGAGGCTGCCAAGATCATGTCGCGGTCCCTGTAATTAAGGAACCGTACCAGGAAGGGACGGGGGTATTTTCCAGGAGGATGCCGGCCTGTGGGCACACGATGGGCCCTTTCCACTACATAAGTTGGTGGAAGTTCCCCTAAGTCCAGCAAATTCTTAAAGAGCGTTTCCGCAAAAGAGGCAGACTGGGTCCCTTCCACTCCTTCTGGCAGGCCAACCACTCTCACATTGTTTCTCCTCTGCCTGTCTTCTGCCTCTTCAGCTCTGCTTTGCAGTGACTTCACCATATCCCTCAGTTCTGATAACATGTTGCCCTGAGAGTGTGTCACATCCTCCACCCCAGAAATCCTGTCCTCTGCCTCAGTCAGCCTGCCCCTCATTTTGTCCAGATCATGTCTGATTAAATTGCATTCCATTGTTAGGTGGTCTATGCTCACCATTACAGCCGATTTACTTTCATTTATAGCCTCCAGGATGGGCCTGGTGATCGCCTCTTGCGCCGAGTCCACAGCCGGGGGAACCGATGGAGATTCATTATTAGAGCTTTCAGAGCCCGACCCCGCTCTCGCAGCGGCAACCGCTGCCGCAGACGCCATTCTCCTGGCTTTCTTCCTCTCTGCCTTAGTATAGCTGGGGGATGGCAAGATGGCGGCGGCGGGACTCGTGTCAGGGCCTCGTGTATAGCGGGTCCTGCGCTGGGACTTCTGCTGCTGATTTCCCGACCTCGAGGCTCCCTTTTTCATGCCCGCTGACACTCTGCACTTCCTGGTAGCGTGAGTACCGAAAAACCGGGCTGTTTGGCTCCCAAATCAGGATGTAGGAGCAGGATAGACGTGGAGCTCACTGATACACGTCCTGCCGCCTTCACATCCGGTCACGCCCCTCCTCGGATTTCTCCCGTTGATGTTTCACGACCTCCTCCGCGGTCGCTGCAGTGTGTACAGGGGTGACTCTCAGCCGTGATTCCTCCCTTTTGAGTGACGGTACCTGAAGCCCGGCCTGGGTAGATGGTCTTCGGCCTCTCGACCTCTGGATCCACTTCAAACGTGAACTCCCCACAGGCCTCACAACGTCCGAACGGCTTCAACAGGCATACCAGTCCCGAACACCCAGAGCAAATCATACCCAGGGCCTCAACGTCCATACATGAGTATAGGGCGAATCGACCCCTCGGCTTCAGTCGGATCCCCGTGTCCGTTATCGGAGCAGCAGCAGTCAATGTTGTAGTTGCCGGGTGAACCGGAATCCATGACGCGGGTCCAAACTTGGCGACCTGTTGCTGTTCCATCTCACACTGCAGACTTTTTTTTTTCGCGCCAATGTCCCACGTGTAGTCCGTCACACGTATTGGACTCCTCCCCTTTGCTCCAGTTCGCGGGCTTTTCCACTTTCTTGTTTGAGACACGCCCACGAACTAAGCGGCGGGGGTTGTGTCTGGTGGCGCTGTGCAATTAAAAAAACCCACGTGTAGTCTGTCACACGGCTGAGTTTTCCCCCTTTCACCACTCTTCCTGCGCGGGCCTTTCCCCTTCTGAGGTCATGTCCACGACTTTTGAGCAGGGCTGCACTTTGGCCTACTCGCTTAACTCTGTCTGGCAGACACCTTCTTCCAAGTGATGCACAACACATATCCCGGACCCGAGCCCCCACGTGTAGCGGGCTCTTCCTCCCCTCTCCCTGTCCCCTCTATTAAAGTTCTGCTCGCTATGTCTCTGGTCTAGGGGTATGATAGGGGAGGGAGAGGGTGCGCTATGCCTGGCTTCCACCACAGATGTATAAGTGGTATTAGCAATGCCTTCCTTTACCTTCGGGCCTGTATTGTGCATCAGATCCTCCCTCCAAGAGTCTCCAAGAACCTCGTCTGCCAGAAACTTGAGCCACACACCGTTAAAGTCCAACACTCCTTTATTTAGCACATAACATGGACTCCCTTGGCTATAGAACAGAAAAGGAGGTGTGTGTACGAATAGGCCCAGACACAAGTTCGATCCTCCACTCTCCTCCAAAGAGTGGGTTATGGTCTCCGCACGAGGGAAATTCACCTTCCGGACGGTCTCCGACAAGAGACTCACCCGTCACCGGCAGTATGCTGCACCGGGTCTTCAGATGAGGAGCTCTTCCCGGTCCATTACGCCCACCTCGGATTCAGGCATCCATCTCCGGAGTACCCTAGGATCCTTCCCTCGCGGAACTCAGTGTTGGGCACTGAGCTCCGGACCGCCGTCCGAGTACCTCACCCCAGGCTAAAGGTGCCTGAGATGGAACACGATCTCCGATGGTCCTCTAGGCCTAGTCCTCCTAGAGGACAAACACGAACTCCGTCCGCAGGCTAAAGGTGCCAGGGACCAACTCTCCCATGACCAAGATGGCCGGCCCCTTTAATCCCCTCTCCCAGCAAGCACGGCAGGTTCCCCGCCCCACTATACCGCTGCCAAGAGAGGACAAAAGTAAGCCCAGCACACAGCGGTATCCGTCCGTCGGCCCACAGTGACAGCGCCACCCAGTGGACCTCCGGAGATACACCACTGGTGTCACCGAAAAATTCAAAAAAACTTACGGCGGGAAAGTAAGTACCCGCTACACATATTATAGTGCGTTTCTATTGTGCAGCATTGTGACTGCAGTGCTGAGCGATTGTGCAGCTGTCTTTTGTCAGTGTAGGGAGAGGCTGCTGTGTGTAGCAGGGACAGACTGTAATCACTAGCTATTAGGTCCACAAAAGTCCTTTTAAGAACTGGTATAGGTGTACTATTTGGTGTGCAGTGTATACACGTCTAAAATACTTTCAAATATAGAAATCATAGTATAGTGCATTTCTATTGTGCAGCATTGTGACTGCTGAGTGGTTCTGCAGCACTTTTGTCAGTGTAGGGAGAGGTTGCTGTGTGTCGCAGGGACAGAATGTAGCGACACAAATCGCTAACGATTATAGGTCCACAAAAGTCCTTTTAAGGACTGGTATAGGTGTACTATTAGGTGTGCATCATATAGGTTAGTTTGCTTTTTATAGCATCAGGGTACCCACCGTATATAACCCAATAAAAGTTTAACCCCCTGATCGCCCGGCGGGTGATATCAATTAGGTTTTAGCGCCAGAGAGGGTCTGCGTCGCCCCAGGCAGCGTTAGGTTAGTGCCAGTAACGCTAACACCCACGCGCAAAGCATACACCTCCCTTAGTGGTATAGTATCTGAACAGATAAATACTGTATCTGATCTGATCAGATCTATACTAGCGTCCCCAGCGGTTTAGGGTTCCCAAAAATGCAGTGTTAGCGGGATCAGCCCAGATACTTGCTAGCACCTGCGTTTAGCCCCTCAGCCCACCCAAGTGCAGTATCGATCGATCACTGTCACTTACCAAACACAACACACATAACTGCAGCGTTCGCAGAGTCAGGCCTGATCCCTGCGATCGCTAACAGTTTTTTTTGTAGCGTTTGATATATTTGCTGACGACAGTCAGGTGCTTTTTTACCTGTGAATCTTACTAGTGTACCCCTAAATTTAGAGCCCAAAATGGCAAATCAAAGGTACACTAGTAAAGAGGCCTACGAGATTCTGAGCATGACAGATAGTGAAGAGGAGGTCACGTATCTGTCAGATTCAGGCTCAGAATACCTTCCCGTAGAAGACAGCGGCTCCATGTCAGATAGCTCTGACGACGAAGGTGAGGTCCCTGTTAAGGTCAGGCGCACCCGATCCCGATCTTCTGAGGTTGTTGAGGAGCAAGAACCGCAGGGTTCTCGTATCATGGAGCAGAGTAGTACTAGCGCCGCTATTCCTTCTGGTGAACTGGCAAGCACCAGCGGCCTAGTACAGCCTGGGCGTACATCCAGCACTGCAGTATCACTTGGTGACGTGGCGAGTCCCATAAGTGCAGTTCAAGCTGGCGAGGTGGCAAGCACAAGTAGTGTCCCACTGCCACCAAGAAGAAGACAAAGGCAGGCCTGTCATGCCCATAGTACCCTTCCTGCAGAATTCGCCAATCCTGATTGGGTCCCCACCACTTCTGCAGAACCCGTACTTCCCCCATTCACTGGCCAACCCGGTATTCAGGTGGAAACAGCTGATTTTATGCCACTTGATTTTTATTCGCTGTTTTTCACGGAAGATCTCTATAGATCTATTGTGGACCAGAGTAATTTATATGCTGGTCAATTCATTGCCGCTAATCCCCAGTTGCCTTCCATTGCCAGAGATTGGAAACAAATTACGGTTTCTGAATTTAAGACCTTTCTGGGCCTTTCCCTCAACATGGGCACACATAAATGTTCGTCAATGCGTGCTTATTGGTCCACGCACCCAATTGACCACATGCCTGTGTTATCTGCCTCCATGCCCAGGAAACGATACGAGCAGATCTTGCGGTTCATGCACTTCAACGACAATGAACTTTGTCGTCCACGTGGAGACCCTGAATACGACCGGCTCTACAAAATTCGGCAGCTCATAAACCACTTCAACTAACGTTTTGCAGCCTTGTTTATTCCCGATCAAGTTGTCTGCGTTGACGAGTCCCTGATTAAATTTTCTGGCCGTTTTTCTTTCAAGCAGTACCTTTCCAGCAAGCGTGCCAGATACGGGGTCACGCTCTATAAGTTCTGTGACAGGGCAACAGGCTATGTATGGAGCTTTACGGTTTAAGAGGGAAAAGATAGTAAGCTAGAGCCGGAGAACTGCCCAGATTACATAGGGAGTGCTGGCAAGATAGTGTGGAACTTGGTGTCACCCTTATTCGGAAAGGGGTACTACTTGTATGTGGACAATTATTACACGAGCGTGCCACTGTTTAGTCACTTGTTTGATCATCAGATTGGAGCATGTGGCACTGTGCGATCTAATCGCCGGGGCTTTCCCCAGGGGCTTGTAGATTCCCGTCTTAGGCTGGGGGAGAGAGCCTGCTTGGAGTGTAATAATTTGCTCGCTGTGAAGTGGAGGGATAATAAGAATGTTTTCCTTCTTACCTCCCTTCATGCAGACACGACAGTCCAAATTCATACGGCGACTGGTGTTGTGGAGAAACCCCTCTGTGTCCACGAATATAACCAAAATATGGGAGGGGTGGACCTCAATGACCAGTAGTTGGCGCCGTTTCATATTGCCCGTAAGGCGAGACGCTGGTACAAAAAAGTGTCTCTATCCTTATTCCAATTGGCTTTGCTGAACGCTCATGTGCTATACAGAGCTTCAGGCGGGACTTTATCTCTCCTAAAATTCCAGGATGAGATAGTCACAGAACTCCTGTATCCAGGCGGTTCTGCACCTCACCATCCCCTACCAAATGCAGTAAGCCGGCTGCATGAGAGGCATTTTCCTTATGTCCTCGAGAGTACCCTACCCATCAAGCCCCCCAAAAAAGATGTCGTGTCTGTAGCAAGCGCGGATTTAGGTGACTCCCATTATTTTTGTCCACTCTGTCCGGACAATCCTGGTCTGTGCATTGGTAAATGTTTTGAACGCTACCACACAAAAGTGAAGTTTTAGCGTAGGGTACAGCATTTCATAGACTAGGACACACTTACACAGGGTCTCCCAAGATGCCATCGCATTTTGAGAGACCCGAACCGTTACAGTTGTGTAAAAAAAAAAGTTTAAAAAAAAAAAAAAAAACGTAAGAAAACAAAAACACAAAACAAATATAAAATAAAAAAAACAAAATAATTGTCGTTTTATTATTCTCTCTCTCTCTCTCTATATATATATATTATTCTGCTCTTTTTTACTGTATTCTATTCTGCAATGTTTTATCATGCTTGCTTTTCAGGTATGTAACTTTTTGTTTTCAGGTGCGTCATTCAGCTGCAGCGCGGATTTATTTATCTTGACAGCAACAGCGTTTGCTCCCACGATACATAAAGCTGTGACTCCAGTGCTGTAGGAGGTGATTTCACCACCACAGTAAAAAAAAGAGCATATATGCCGAAGCATGGGGGCAACAGGGGCGGAGGAGCGATTTTGCTCCTAGTGCCGTGTACATACGTTCAAAATTCCGACGGAGGCTTGCCCGTGGAAAAGTCTGACCGTATGTACGCGGCATAACCTTTTATGCCGCGTACATACGGTCGAAATTCCGACAGAGACTTGCCCGTGGAAAAGTCCGACCGTGTGTACGCGGCATAACTTTTTTGCGGGAGGATGCCCCCATGCTTCAGCATATATATATATTTTAGGCACAGGTTGCGTTAAAAAAATGTTTTATTTTTTCGAAGTTTTTTTTTTTTTGGTATTTGCTTTGCAGGTATGGTGTGGTAAGGTCTTACTGTTATACTGTAATGTTACTTTGTTTTAATGTTAACCATCATTTGCTTAGCAGGTACGCCATTCAGTTGCAGCTCGGATTTATTTATCTTGACAGCAACAGCGTTTGCTCCCACGATACATAAAGCCGTGACTCAGTGGTCTCAGATGTCCGGATCCACCTATCCCAAATTTTGTCGTATTTTGCAGGGCAGCCTCTATGAGAGTACACCAACTTTTTATAAGGAAGAGTTGCGTTAACCTCCGCTATCCAATGCGAGAGCCTCGGTGGTTCTGCCCTCATCCACACTCTAGCAATAACCTTTCTTGCGGAAAACAATGTTTCGTGGAGAAATATTTTTGTGAATTTATTTAGGTCCGGATCAGGGAAAATCCCCAATAGGCATAGTTTAGGCTGCAATGTTATAGGTGAGCCCATGACATCATGTAAGAACCTGACGACCTGGGACCAGTATGCCTGTATTTTGGGGCAGCTCCAGAGAAGATGGAAAAAGGTGCCCGAGGCCAGACCACACATGGGGCACATACCGGACCGCTCCGGCCTATATCTGGAGACCACGAGCGGAGTGAGGTATGCCCTATTGACTACAAAAATTTGTGTTAGGCGATCTGACAATTTAGGGGAAACTAACTTACAAGTGTTCAGAGCATCACTCCACTCATCGTCCCCCACAGGCCCCAGGTCCTCCTCCCACCTGGTCTTCACTGCATAGGCAGAAACAGTCGCCTGCGGGAGTGTTAGCATACAGTAAAATTGCAAGATCAATCTTTTGGGGTCCGGACATTTTACTGCTGCCATCAGTGGGTTGATAGTCATGGGTGCATCAGCCGGCAGGAATTGCGCGCGGTAGGCGTGGCGGAGCTGTAGATATCTAAACGACATGTGGTTTGGGAGATCAAATTCAGTTTTGAGCCTATCAAAGGTTTTGAGTGAACCATTGTGTACTACATGTTTCAGGTAGAGTATCCCCCTAGAGCTCCAGAGTTCACAGTCAGGGATGGCAAGAAATTCCGATAAGGCCACATTATGCCATAAGAGAGAGTGTAGTCATTTATTGTAGGTATGTTGAGCCTAGTGGAGGCTATATCCCATATCTTTCTATAATGGTAAATTAGGGATTTGCATTCAGTAGAGCCATTAATATCCCCTCCCTTGCCTGCTATAATCGCCATGGGATCTCCCTGAATCTGGGCCCATCCTGTGCACAGCAAGCAAAGGAACCTTCCCATATCCGACTTGTCTATATGGAAAAGTTGCGACAGTTGGGCTGCCAGGTAGTATAGATTAAAGTCCGGTAGAGCTGTACCAGCTAGATCAGTGGGATTTTTAAGCTTCTGCCAGGGGAGTTTGTGTCTACTACTACCACAAACAAACGGCTTCAGCAGTGATTCCATCTGTTTAAAGTGTCTGAGTATCAGGTAGACAGGGGTATGCCATAGCATATAGAGGATTTTGGGTAGAAGTACCATCTTTACTAGATTTATCCGGCCCATCACTCCCAAGGGGAGTCTCGCCCAAATCTGAGTCTTGTGTTTAAGCATGTTATATATTGGAGCTATATTAAGCTGGACATAGTCTGCCGGGTCTCGGGTGGTCTGTATACCTAGGTATTTAATAGTGTCTACTCTCTGAAGGGGGAGCAGGGCTCTGTCTGCAGGTGGCGGGAAGCTGTCCAAAGGTAGTATTTGGGATTTATCCCAATTAATGTGGAGGCCTGAGAACACTCCGAACTGGTCTATCAGGTTCAGAGCTGTCGGGAGAGAATTGATTGAGTCATCCAAATATAAGAGGGTATCATCAGCATAAGTGCTAATGGTTTCCGTCACGCCCCCCCTACTGAGCCCCACTATCCCAGGATGGGCACGTATAGCGATCGCCAGTGGCTCCGCCGCCAGCGCATAAAGCAGTGGCGACAGAGGACACCCCTGCCTGGTGCCCCTAAAGAGCTGAAAACACTCCGAGGGCCACCCGTTAGCCACTACCCGCGCCACCGGGGCTTGGTATAGGAGTTGCACCCACTTTATAAAGTTTGGGCCTAGACCAAATTTTTCCAGGCATGTCCATAGGTATCCCCATTCGACAGAGTCGAAGGCCTTTGCTGTATCTAAGGCTACTATTATTCTAGATCCCGTGGTAGCGTGTGTAGTCTGGAGGTTCATAAATAGGCGACGTAAGTTAAAGGACGTATTTTTACCCGGCATGAATCCTGTCTGGTCCCCATGTATTAGGGAGAGTATGACTTTGTTTAGGCGGATGGCAAGCACTTTTGCAAGGATCTTGACATCCACCTGCAACAGGGAGATGGGTCGGTACGACTCGGGAAGATGTGGGTCCTTACCCGGTTTGGGGATCAGCACTATGGTGGCTTCACGCATAGTCGCTGGGAGCTCAGAGGTCTCAAAGATGGAGTTATAAAGTGACAATAGTCTAGGGACAAGGAGATCCGCATAGGTGGAGTATAATTCCGCTGGTAGGCCATCCGAGCCCGGGGCCTTGGAGCCAGGGAGCTCCGCTATAGCCTCAGAAATCTCGTCCGCCGTCAACGGTGCGTCCAACTCCCCGACTTGCTCTTCAGTCAGTCTGGGTATAGGTAGGTCTGAGAGAAACAGATCCATTACGGACGTGTCCTCCGGGGCCCGTGTGGCGTACAAAGAGGCGAAAAAGTCTTGCAATTGTGACGTTACGCATCTAGGGTCTGTTATCAGCACACCTCCAGGAGAGCGAAGTGATATCACCACAGGCGGTCTCTCCTCGCAGTGCACCATATATGCTAAGAGTTTACCAGCTCGTTCCCCATGCTCAAATGAGTTTTGTTTGTGGAAGAACATTTTACGTTTAGATTTCTCATATTGTATGAGGTCAACTGTCCTGGATCTAAGCTTAATAGCTGCTGCTTTTTCTACAGTAGGATCCCTTATAAACTCCCTTTCCGCCGTATGTAGGTCCTCCGATGCCCTGTTCATGACCGTGGCTGAGGTGCGTTTAATTAGATTGATGCGGTTAGTAAGTGTCATACGTACGTGTAATTTAAATGTGTCCGAGACTATCTGGGGTGTGGATGTGCCCTCGTTTCGGTCTAAGTGTTGTTCCCAGTCGGTTGTAATATCGTCGTCTTCTGGGATCAGGGTAAGCCAAAATGGGTTCAATCGCCACGCAGCTGGTGGTTTGTCGTGTGATAGGGACATCGTGATCCAATACGGGCAGTGATCTGACAGTGACCTAGGTGAGAAGCCGGCCCCAACCAGCCGTGGCAGCAGGGTTCGGGAAAGGAGAATGAGATCTATGCGGGACATGGAGTGGTGGGAAGGAGAAAAGCAGGAGTAGGCCCTGGGGGTGGGGTGCATGGATCTCCATGTATCTATGAGGTTAAAGTCAGTCAGTAGTCTTGCGAACCTTGTAGGATGCGTAGGCGGTGGGGCAGTTATGGATTGACTCAGCCTGTCAAGGCTGGGATCAAGGACGTTGTTGAAATCTCCTAGCCAAACTGCCAGGACGGAGGGATGTAGTGCCATGAAATCAAACCCAGCAGACAGTACATTTGAGCTAAACGGAGGCGGTACATAAAAAGCTAGTAGCAGAAACACCTCTCCCTGCAATTTAACCCGCAAAAATACATATCTACCTGCAGGGTCGGTCTCCAAATCTATGAGCTCAAAGTGGGTGGACTTTGACACCAAGACGGACACACCTCTAGAATGGGAGGTGTGCACTGAGTGGTATGCCCATCCAACCCACGGGCGTTTAAGCGCCCTCTGTACCCGTCCTTCTGCATGTGTCTCTACCAAGACAATCACATTGGCATATTGTTTTTTAACTATAGAAAACACTGCCGACCGTTTAAGTGGGTCTCCCATGCCCCGGACATTCCACAAGAGGAACTTTAGGGTGGCCATGTGGGTGGGAAGAAATCAGTGTGAGGAGTAACTGACCCCATTAACCCCCGGGCAACCAACGCGCCCATGTACATATAAGAAGAGTAATAAAACTGTAGCGGTACTGTAAGTTGAACATAACAACATGTATAGACAATATCAACATGTAACATGAACTTTTCACTCAGAAATGCAAACCATCCCCCCCCACCCCGCCCTGCACTGACCCAAACTTGTGCGGGCATAATCCCTAACCTGCCAACATGGCATCAAATTTGTCCACCCTGTAGGGGAAAAGCAAATTTCAAACAGTGCAGATCCTGCATTTCCTAATATAAAGCTGAGGGGAGCAACCACAGGTGTACATACTCGTGATGGCGGGCTGTTCCCCCGCAGGGTGCACGCATAGTGAAAGGGGGCGAAACTACGCTGTGTAACGTTAGTCATTGAAGGACGGTGCTCACTATATTCAGTGAGATCAATAGGGCAAAGTTATCTTCCGCGGGGCAAAACAGAATGGCCTGATGAAATAAGAAAAATTGGTCCACACAGCATATTATACGCAGGGGTGTGTTTGACCCGTGTGTATGATTGGGAGCCGGGGGACTATTTGGCTGGTCATTGTTCAGGGAAGGATATAGGAGGTAGGTAAGTAGTACAGTCTTGAGTGCCCTCTAAATCAAGAAGGGGGGGGAAAGAGGACAAGGAGAAAAAGGCCATGGTGTTGCAGGGGGAGCAATTGTACAGGACAGCTCTCCATGTATAGAAGAAATATACTTAGGGGAATCAGGGGAGCAGTTATTAGGCCTCTGTTGCAGAGAGAGGTTGGAGACAGAGCCATGTCAAGAATAAAAAAAAGGGGGAAAAAAACAGAAAGGGGAGAAGAGAAAAAAAAAAAAAACCCCAGGGGACTGAAAATGGCAAAACTCACACTTTCTCAGCGGTGTGCCTCTCCTTGCTCCAACCATGTTATAGCTGCTTCTGGATCCTCAAAAAAGTATACTCTGTCCTCTCCCTCCACACGCAGGCGAGCTGGGAACAGCATTGCATATTTGATGTTCTTTATGCGGAGGCGTCTTTTGGCTTCTGTGAACGATTTCCTTCTGCGCTGAACTTCTGCTGAGAAATCCGGGAAGACGGCCACCATCTTGTTCCCCAGGGGGATGTTTCCCTTTTCTCTGCTGAGGCGGAGGATGGTGTCTCTATCCTTGAAGTTCAGGAATTTGGCAATAAAGGTGGCAATCTCCCCGACATGCGGTGCGCGCGCTCGACTACAAACATGGGAGAAAACGCCTCCCTGCCATATGTATCGCACAGCAGGCCCTCCAAGAATGTAGGGGGGTCCTTCCCCTCCACCCCCTCCGGCAGGCCGATGAACCGCAGATTGCAGCGGCGAAGTCTGTTCTCGAGGTCATCCTGCTTTTGTAGGAGCTGATTGACCTGCAACTGCATAGCTTCTGAGGAGTTCTGAAGGGGGGGAGGGAATCCTCCACGCTGCTGATCCGGTTCTCAGCCTCTGTCACTCTCTCCCTCAGTTTCTGAAAGTCCTGCCGCACCAGGGAGATATCCACCTTCACCTCATCAATCTTGGCCGTGAGGTTAGTTTGGCAGGCTGTGACTGCGTCCTGACAGGCGGTGATTGCCTCCAGCACCTTTGCTGTGTCTCCCCGCATGGAGGGCTCCCCTCCCGGCGAGGCGCCATCTTGGATTTGAGGGTCCGGATCTGTTCGGCGGTATTTACCTAACCTGGCTACCGCTTCTGCCGCTTTCTTTGGTGGGGACATGATCCCTGCAGGTTCCCCCAGCAGTATTTTCCAGCTGGTGGTCTCTAACTGCGCTGTGGGTCCCAGGATATGCAAGTCAGGATATTCGGCCGGCGGAGCTCAGTGCCCAAACGTCCTATCTCATGCCGCTCCAGGCCACGCCCCCGCTTCTCGGCCTTTTTGGCCATTATCAAGTGTCACGTCGACTTTTGCCCTTAGGGGTGTCCCTGTTGCCCAGCTGGGACGTTGATAGGCACTTTGATCTGCCCAAGCCACTTGGTCCCTGTGGGGTACCCTCTGCTTGGCCTTGTAGGATCGTCAATTAAATTCGGCTTCACCTACTTGCTGCTATTGGGTTAGAGGCTTAGTCCCCACATGGAACGAGACTGCGATCCACCCTACTAACCTCTTTTTGCATTCCAGCATTATCGCTTCTCTGCCTTTTTGGCCATGATCAAGTGTCACGTCGACTTTTGCCCTTAGGGGTGTCCCTGTTGCCCAGCTGGGACGTTGATAGGTACTTTGATCTGCCCAAGCCACTTGGTCCCTGTGGGGTACCCTCTGCTTGGCCTTGTAGGATCGTCGATTAAATTCGGCTTCACCTACTTGCTGCTATTGGGTTAGAAGCTTAGTCCCCACATGGAACGAGACTGCGATCCACCCTACTCACCTCTTTTTCCATTCCAGCATTATCGCTTCTCGGCCTTTTTGGCCATGATCAAGTTTCACGTTGACTTTTGCCCTTAGGGGTGTCCCTGTTGCCCAGCTGGGACGTTGATGGGCACTTTGATCTGCCCAAGCCACTTGGTCCCTGTGGGGTACCCTCTGCTTGCTGCTTGGCCTTGTACGATCGTCGATTAAATTTGGCTTCACCTACTTGCTGCTATTGGGTTAGAGGCTTAGTCCCCACATGGAACGAGACTGCGATCCACCCTACTTACCTCCTTTTTCCATTCCAGCATTATCGCTTCTCGGCCTTTTTGGCCATGATCAAGTGTCACGTCGACTTTTGCCCTTAGGGGTGTCCCTGTTGCCCAGCTGGGACGTTGATAGGCACTTTGATCTGCCCAAGCCACTTGGTCCCTGTGGGGTACCCTCTGCTTGGCCTTGTAGGATCGTCGATTAAATTCGGCTTCACCTACTTGCTGCTATTGGGTTAGAGGCTTAGTCCCCACATGGAACGAGACTGCGATCCACCCTACTAACCTCTTTTTCCATTCCAGCATTATCGCTTCTCGGCCATGATCAAGTGTCACGTCGACTTTTGCCCTTAGGGGTGTCCCTGTTGCCCAGCTGGGACGTTGATAGGCACTTTGATCTGCCCAAGCCACTTGGTCCCTGTGGGGTACCCTCTGCTTGGCCTTGTAGGATCGTCGATTAAATTCGGCTTCACCTACTTGCTGCTATTGGGTTAGAGGCTTAGTCCCCACATGGAACGAGACTGCGATCCACCCTACTAACCTCTTTTTCCATTCCAGCATTATCGCTTCTCGGCCTTTTTGGCCATGATCAAGTGTCACGTCGACTTTTGCCCTTAGGGGTGTCCCTGTTGCCCAGCTGGGACGTTGATAGGCACTTTGATCTGCCCAAGCCACTTGGTCCCTGTGGGGTACCCTCTGCTTGGCCTTGTAGGATCGTCGATTAAATTCGGCTTCACCTACTTGCTGCTATTGGGTTAGAGGCTTAGTCCCCACATGGAACGAGACTGCGATCCACCCTACTAACCTAGGGGAAAAATAGGTGAGGACAGCCGCACTCCAATCCAACGTGTGTTTATTAGGCAAAACAGGCACTACAAAAACCAGCAAACTCAGGACAGCTGACGCGTTTCACACAAATTCAGTGTTTACTCATAACTAAATATAACAAAAATGACCTCTAATACATATAACACTCCTAACTAAACATGTGATCATAATCAGGTGAATATTAAACAACCCTTGATTAAAAAACAATCATGAAATCAATGGGAAGCAGCCGGGGGCTGCTGAATGTCATGCCACTAAGCTCTATTCAAAGCTGCAGTGCAGTCAATATGTTATCATCATCAAATAAAAAATCATCATCAGATAACAAAATTATAAATGATGAATGTGCATACATGGATAACCTCTCATTGTAAAAAATTCATAAATATTGAATAATATAAGTGTAGATCCAGAATGTAAATAACCAGATGATGATAAATGAATAAAAATACATCGAAATAAAAATGTTATTGAAAATAATATCGTTTGTTGTGAACAGTGAAAGGTGAATGACCATGTGTGTGTAGTGACATGTAATTGTTACAATCTGTGTGTATAAACAAGTGTTCTAAAAAAAATTGGGGATCGGGTATGTTTGTTTGGAGAAAAAAATATATTGTTTTTTATTTTTTATTATTTATAATTTTTATTATTTATTTTTTATATTAAACTATATATAACCATATATAATAGTAAAATGGTGAAATTTATGAAATTATAAGGTTTTTTTTAAAAAATGCATAGCACTTGACAAAGTCTGTGCAATATATATGTGACATGCAAGGTGTAGAGATCTAACTGTGCACAAATGATATATGTGTATATTATATAATTGTAGCGGCCTCTACCCTCTCTCTAGCTTTATCGGTTTTACGGCTGTTGTCTAGGGGTACCTGGGAGAGAGAGATGAGATACACTACGGCCCATGTCCTCCATAGCTAAGAGGTGAAGGCCAGAAGATTAGGTCCTGTGCAGGTGTCCTAGAGTCAAGTCCAGTACTTTGTCCCTGACTCCTTTGCTCCTAGTAACCAGAGTTCCACACAATGAATAGCTCCAACTCAGTTTTATTCTTCTTGCCAAGCAATAAAACAGTTTCTTTACTTTGAAAAGATGGGGAATAGATCGAGGCACAATCCTTTTCCCTTCTGCTGCTAACCACTGAGGTATCACCAGTGGCGGATAGTCACTGCCACTGACTGTGGGGTAGAACGTGGATTACCTTCGCTAGCACGGCCCCTGTCAGGGGAAAGAGATCCATCCAAGGGAGAAACAGGAGGCCTCTCTGTCAGCAGCGATGCTGCGCCGGACTCTCCAGAGAAGTTCTGCACACCAGTCCTCACGAACTCAGATACGGGCACCCCAGGCATTAGGGCCCCCTCGGATTCCTCCATCCTCGCGGAACTTAGTCGAAGGTACTGAGCCCCAGGCCTCCGCCATAGTACCTCACCCCAGGCTAAAGGTGCCTGGGATGGACTCCATCCTCGCTCCGGCCAGGTCAAGGGCACCTAGGCCTGGAACACCGGAACGCCAGCACCCAAGCTGAAGGTGCCTGGGTGCGGCCGAGTCCTCCGACTCCCACTCCGAGCTCTGAACCCCGCAATAAGGGCATCCGCCCCTTTTATCCCCTCTCTCTCTCTCTCGGCATCACAGCGGGTTCCCCACCCCGCTGCACCAGCTCCAGGGGAGGACAAAAAGGTACAGTCTTGTGGTGTGAGTTCAACTCCGGCCCAGGGTAACGACGCCACCTGTGGGCCACAGGGAACCTCACACCACCAGAGTCCTCCAAGAACCAAAAAAGGTCTCGGATCCCCTAGCAATCTGTGCATCTGGGTTACACTACCACCCAGATGCCCCCCCTTTATTTCAAGTACCCGCTACATAATAAATGCATAATAAAATAAACGAATAGTGAAATTCATGTAAACTATTGTGTACATACTAGTATATAATAGTATGAATAGTGAATAATAATTTCGTGTAAATAGAATGTAATGAGGTAAAGAAAAATGTAAATGGAAATAAGAAATAAAAAAATAAATAGATAATGGGATATGTTCCTAATAGTGCCAAATATGTACCATGATTAGGAGCGCAATATGTAAATATATATGCATGTAACAAAAAATCTGATTTCACATGTATATCTGTGTGCATGCATGGATATAGGTTTGTACGTATATGTGCACGCATAAGCGAACATAGTTGGACAGATATCCATACACAATATGTCATGTGGGACATATATGACAGAATTGAATACATGCAAAAGATGTTATACAAAAAATGACAAAGATATATAAGTATTACTGTTATATTTGTGTGAATGTAAAAATGACAAAAACCAAAAGATGAAAAATGTAGCAGCATACTAAAAGTCCATAATATGGAAATTGGGATTGGATGTAGTTGATATGTATATCTAGATTCTAAAAAATTGTATATTAATATATAAAATATCGTATGCATAAATTAAGAACACTAAAATACGAAGTAATCCAGTATCCAACAAAGCTGTTTACCATGTAAAATGGCCCATAGCAACTGGACGTGTCAATATCAATATCTGTATATGGACAACCAGAAGAGTATGATCTTACATCTTCAAATAACAAAATGTTTAGCCTATGTGTAATCAACACTCCATAACAGATAATGAAGAAAAGGATGTGTGTATGTGTGGACAGTATAGACAATATAAATCATTTAAACGAGATAGATTTCGCTTAGTCACCCATATATATAAAACACATCCTATATACAACTTTACCAAAAATTAACATGGCGCCACAAATGTGAGCACTAAAAAATAAAATAAAAATAGAAACACCCAGTTCTACACCAGATATCAAGAGTTAAAAATTGATATGGTAAAATGATCTAAACAAATCCTCGTCTCAATCTTCACAATTTAGACATGGAACCAAGGGACCATACACTGTATAGGAAGAAAAAAGAGATACGAGGGATGTGTAGATGAATACATAAATGTAGCAGAACCTTCGAGGCAGGTATTGAAACTGCTATATGCACGTGTGTATGTGTATATATAATGTAAGATGCTGTTAGATCGTTGTGGTCATTAGAAAAATTGACACAGGGATCAAGCAAGCTTGTTATAATCTACAACACATGCATAAGCATTAAGACTATAGAAAACAGGGTATGGACTAACACTAGTTTGTATAGGTGTATGTGAAGACCAAGAAAGGACCAATAAACAAGGTAACATTAACGGGAATGAATGGAAAAGGTAAAAATGAAGGAAAAAAGAAAGAAATAGGGACAAGGAAAACTGTGGCACAGGGAATAGACATACTAAATTCAGTCATAGTAATGGGATACATCCCATTCGAAGTTTAGCCCAGCTGGGATTCTAGTATGCAGCGAGAATATGTGGAACACTTCTCGCTTGCAAAGTATCCTACACCCATTACCGCCTCTCACAGGAGTGTTAATTTTTTCTACTCCCTGAATTGTGAGGCATGACACATCTTTATAATGTACAGAATTCCAATGATTAGCAACATTGGTGTTATGGTTCTTCTCAATATCGTTTGAGTCGCAAAAATTGGTCGTAGGGCACTCCTTTAATGGTATGGCTAGGATGAGCAGAGTCTGCCCTCAAAAGAGCATTTCCTGCAGTAGTTTTTCTGTGTATGCTAGTAGCTACAAAACCATTGGAGCTGTGAAGCTTTACATCTAAAAAGTCTATGCTGGTGGACTGCGTGTCTCCTGTAAACCGCAAATTAAAGAGGTTGTCTTTAAAATATGCAAGCCAGGAGTCCAGACAAGTGTCACTGTCTGTTGTAATGAATAGAAGATCGTCTATATAGCGGCAGAAGAACACTGTGTCTAGGCGGCGGGGACTATTACATCCAAAGATGCGGGACCTCTCCCAAAAACCAGTGGCGGCTGGTGCTCAAATTTTTTGGGGGGGCGCAAACAAACTGAAAAAAAAAAAAAATCATCAATTGCCGCCACTGTGCCCATTAAACGCAGCCACTGTGCCCAAACGCCACTAGTTTGTCCCCAAATGCAGCCAGTTTCCCCCCCATATGCAGCCAGTTTCTCCCCCATAATGCAGCCAGTTTCTCCCCCATAATGCAGCCAGTTTCTCCCCCATAATGGAGCCAGTTTCTCCCCCATAATGCAGCCAGTTTCTCCCCCATAATGCAGCCAGTTTCTCCCCCATAATGCAGCCAGTTTCTCCCCCATAATGCAGCCAGTTTCTCCCCCATAATGCAGCCAGTTTCTCCCCCATAATGCAGCCAGTTTCTCCCCCATAATGCAGCCAGTTTCTCCCCCATAATGCAGCCAGTTTCTCCCCTATATGCAGCCAGTTTGTCCCCCAAATGCAGCCAGTTTCTCCCCTATATGCAGCCAGTTTGTCCCCTCTATGCAGCCAGTTTGTCCCCTCTATGCAGCCAGTTTGTCCCCTCTATGCAGCCAGTTTCTCCCCCATATACAGCCAGTTTCTCCCCGATATACAGCCAGTTTCTCCCCCATATACAGCCAGTTTCTCCCCCATATGCAGCCAGTTTCTCCCCCAATATACAGCCAGTTTCTCCCCTATAATGCAGCCAGTTTCTCCCCCATAATGCAGCCAGTTTCTCCCCCATAATGCAGCCAGTTTCTCCCCCATAATACAGCCAGTTTCTCCCCCATAATGCAGCCAGTTTCTCCCCCATAATGCAGCCAGTTTCTCCCCCATAATGCAGCCAGTTTCTCCCCCATAATGCAGCCAGTTTCTCCCCCATAATGCAGCCAGTTTGTCCCCTATATGCAGCCAGGTTCTCCCCCAAATGCAGCCAGTTTCTCCCCCATATTCAGCCAGTTTCTCCCCCATAATGCAGCCAGTTTCTCCCCTATATGCAGCCAGTTTCTTCCCCATAATGCAGCCAGTTTCTCCCCCAATATACAGCCAGTTTCTCCCCCAATATACAGCCAGTTTCTCCCCCAATATACAGCCAGTTTCTCCCCCATAATGCAGCCAGTTTCTCCCCCATAATGCAGCCAGTTTCTCCCCCATAATACAGCCAGTTTCTCCCCCCCCAGCCCTGCACTTACCTTCCTCGAGTCAGCGCCGTCCTTCTTCCGTCCTCAATGTCTTCTCCCGCCCTCGATGTCACTTCAGCCAATCAGGTTACCGGTAACCAGACCCGGTGAACCTGATTGGCCAGGGAACGCACCCCTGTGCTTCCTCTCATTAGGTATTTAGAAGCCGATTACAGCCCTCAGGCTGTAGTCGGGAAGCCTATCAGAGCCTACTGGCTCTGATAGGCACTTCTAAAGGCCAATCAGACGCTGTGACTCAGATGGCCGGCGCTCAAGGGGCCGGCCATCTGAATAGTGGGCGGCAGCAATACATAGGTTCATGCATTGCATGAACCTATGTATTGTTGTGGTGAGTGACGGCCGGGCGCAGAAGCGAGCGGTAGCAGCGCTTCTGCGCCCACTATGGTCGCGCCGCCATGTGTAAAAAAAAGACATTTAAAAAAAAAAAAAAAAAAAAAAAAAAAACTCTTAAAGGGCCCGTTTTTTTTTTTTGGTGACCACAGGACGGGGGGGGGGGGGGCGCGCCCGGGTGCCCCCTATGGACGGGCCGCCACTGCCAAAAACCTATGTAGAGGTTTGCAAGGGAGGGCGAGAATTAGGTAGAATTAGGTAGTGAGGAGTGAAATCAAAAATTTACACCCTTAGAAATCCTGAAGGCGGTGATTGGTTTTCGGGGTCCCGTACGCGGCTAGGCTCCCAAAAGTCCCACACATGTGGTATCCCTGTACTCAGGAGAAGCAGCAAAATGTATTTTGGGGTGCAATTCCACATATAGCCATGGCATGTGTGAGCAATATATCATTTAGTGACAACTTTTTGTAAAATTTTTATTATTTTTTTTGTCATTATTCAATCACTTGGGACAAAAAAAAAAAAAAAAAATTCAATGGGCTCAACATGCCTCTCAGCAATTTCCTTGGGGTGTCTACTTTCCAAAATGGGGTCATTTGAGGGGGTTTTGTACTGCCCTGCCATTTTAGCAACTCAAGAAATGAGATAGGCAGTCATAAATTAAAGGCTGTGTAAATTCCAGAAAATGTACCCTAGTTTGTAGACGCTATAACTTTTGCGCAAACCAATAAATATACGCTTATTGACTTTTTTTTACTAAAGAAATGTGGCTGAATACATTTTGGCTTAAATGTATGACTAAAATTTAGTTTATTCAATTTTTCCTTTAACAAAAAGTAGAAAATATTTCGGTCTTTTTCCGTTTATATCGCAAAAAATAAAAATCGCAGAGGCAATCAAATACCATTAAAAGAAAGCTCTACTTGTGGGAAGAAAAGGACGCAAATTTCGTTTGGGTACAACATTGCATGTCCGCAGAATTTCCAGTTAAAGCAGTGCAGTGCCAAATTGTGAAATCATCTCTGGTCATTATGGTCCGTATTGGTCCGGTCCTTAAGTGGTTAAATTCGGCTTCACCTACTTGCTGCTATTGGGTTAGAGGCTTAGTCCCCACATAGAACGAGACTTCGATCCACCCTACTCACCTCCTTTTTCCATTCCAGCATTATCGCTTCTCTGCCTTTTTGGCCATGATCAAGTGTCATGCCTGCTTCTCCTCTCCTCCCTGTCACAGGCATTCAGTGGCTTCAGGAGGAACATGGAGCAGATTGGTTCCTCTATATGCAACCGCCCCCGCTGCTCCTTCTATCCAGGGCATATAGGGGGTACTGGGTCACAATTGTGACCCCTGTAGGTATGACCCTGCTTAGAGAGTACCTTGATTTTATGATTGTTCAGGACCTGGAGGTATGGTAAAAACAGGTTACTACCAATTGGTTTTGTGATGTGTAAACAGTCATACAAAATTGCTTGGGTTGTCCTCTAGTCCTGAATTGTTTTAATTCCTAAGACTTGAACTTCAGAAAGTGTGGGCATATTCATGAGGATCCTAAAACTATGTCAATAGAGGAATGCCAAAGGTCGAGAACCAGCGCATATTTTTTTTAGAACTTGGAGATGTCAGGGAGCGAAGGGACGTGTCCTGGAGATATCGGGGGGGGGGGGGGGGGGGGATAGGATGTATTCTGGAGATATCAGGGATAAGGGGCCATGTCAGGGTGTGAGTGTCCGTGTCCGGGAGATGTCAGGGTTTTGGAGGGGGTGTCCTGGAGAAGTCGGTGTGTTAAGGGCCATGTCCTTGAGATGTCAGGGAGAGAGCAGCCATGTCCAGGAGATGATGGGGGGGGGACTATCTCCTGGACCGTGTCTGCAGTCCCTGACCATGTCCTGGACCGTGTCTGCAGTCCCTGACCATCTCCTGTACCCTGTCGGCAGTCCCTGACCATCTCCTGTACCCTGTCGGCAGTCCCTGACCATCTCCTGTACCCTGTCGGCAGCCCCTGACCATCTCCTGTAGCCTGTCGGCAGCCCCTGACCATCTCCTGTACCCTGTCGGCAGCCCCTGACCATCTCCTGTACCCTGTCGGCAGCCCCTGACCATCTCCTGTACCCTGTCGGCAGCCCCTGACCATCTCCTGTACCCTGTCGGCAGCCCCTGACCATCTCCTGTACCCTGTCGGCAGCCCCTGACCATCTCCTGTACCCTGTCGGCAGCCCCTGACCATCTCCTGTACCATGTCGGCAGCCCCTGACCATCTCCTGTACCATGTCGGCAGCCCCTGACCATCTCCTGTACCATGTCGGCAGCCCCTGACCATCGCCTGTACCATGTCGGCAGCCCCTGACCATCGCCTGTACCATGTCGGCAGCCTCTGACCATCTACTCCAATACATTTAAATTATCTGACAGTCTTCTTTTGTACGATGAATGTTATGTGTAGCCATCAGGGGCCCCAGATGAATGCTCTTGTCTGGTACAAAACTTCTTCATTACCTCATAATTGTTGCAAGCTCCAAGGCCCATAGTGTTGTTCTTCACTTGAACTTTGATGTGCTCCGTGGATCCTTGTTCCTGAGCCCCGAGACCCTTGAATAGAACATCGGCATTGGTTAAACAGATCACCACATGATAAGACAATGGCTGCACCCCAAAAGGAATCCTGTCATTGGAAACAGCTCGAGTGACACCAGCCTACTGTAAAATCATCAGTTCTAAAGTATTCCGTAATACTACAGCTAGCCTGGCCAGAGACGTTACCATCTGTATCTACAGTTCCCCTATGGGGGTCACCCCTCCCTTCTCTTCCCGGAACATATCTGCTCAGTGTACCCCCCCCCCCCATGGTGCAATTCAAAGTACGTTATTTTGTGGCACAGATGTAACTTCTAATCCTTCTCCTCTAAATTTAAAGGCATAGTCCACCTTTTGCAAAATGTTAGTGTAGCGATACCTTCAACTAAGAGGGCCGCAGATTTAGTTTGGGCCCTGAAGACAGCTCCGCCAACCCCCGGCAATGTACTTGACCCCCTACTGGCACAGTTAGTTATGACAGCTATATAATTCTTATACTGTATGATTAACTTAGACACCAAGGCAATAATGAAAAGGGGTATCTAATTTACTTTAGATTTTGTGGTAAAAAAAGGTTAACAGTGGTAACAGTTCACATGAAATAGATTTCAGAGCCCTGCAGCAATAAACACACTATGCATTAAATAAACAGTAAAGGTGCGCCGCGTGGGCGACCGTTAACTAGGCGCCCTGTGGCGCAGTAACTAAACAAACTAACTAGCTGGCCAGGCCTGGCTCAGATACCTTAAATTCAGTCTATAGGGGATGATGGTTTCTTCACCGGCAAGTCTTGAAAGGTGGTGCACATAACGAAATAACATTTGTAATCCAGTGGGAAGATTGTAATGGAATAAACACTTTACTGAAGAACCTCTGAGTTCAACTCTGATATGAATCTCCAGTGGGAGTATCAGATATAAACTTGTGGGCCACGGCAGTCTATAGGCACATCAGCAACAACAGTATATGGTCTGAGCATACGCTCGCTCACCCCTCCGGACGCGATCCCAGTCCGGGAACTTCCACCGACTGTGTCCTCACGCACAGTGTCTCCAGCAATCGGGTCCCCGATCCAACCAAGGCTGTAGATAAGCGAAGTCAGATGCCACCCAGGCTCGCAGTGGGGTGGAAGGCTCTTTGGTGCTGCACAAGGCCTCAGGCTTCAGGCCTTGCACTCCGGCACATCCGCACAGGAGGACCAGTCACTGAAGTCTCGTGTCCCAAAGAGACCGAGCCCAGCCTCACCTCCTCCTTTTATAACCCCTCCCATGAGTCTCTGGGGTGGAAACATTGCCGAAAGGGATTCTGGGCAAGGTAGTCCCGGGAGTCTTAAAGGGGACCCCGCTACACACTCCCCCCACTTAAAATCTTTGGTCCCCAAAGAAACTTTAGCATATACTGCGTACAACCTCAGACAACATTGCATAAGAGGTTGGCATAGGGAATTCCCACCAAAACCGAGGGGTTGGATTCCCTTGCACACAGGTCACACTATCCCGAGTGGCCTGCCTAACTGTGCCAGAGAGTGAGTGGGGGTTGCCCTCTACTAAATGAACAGTGGAGGGATCCGGATTCTCTACACTCCTCCTGGCAGTGACCACAGAATCTTCTGAACTCTCCCCCATTTGTGGGTAGGTCAACCTTCTGGGAGGCCTTATGACTCTGCGAGCCCTTTGTTCCCTTGGGGTTTCTGGCTCTGGCGCCACAGGCTCTTCCTCTGTAACAGGTTCAGGCGACACAGCAGGCTCTGTAACATCTGTCTCAGGAGCCGAGGGATACATAGAGTCTCTAGGATCCTGTTCAAGGCAAACATCACAATCATCTTCCCAATAATCCGATGAAGGACTAGATGGGATGAATTCAGCGGCTTCTGCATTCAGTTGTCCATCCATAGTGTCTTCAGTAGTTGGAAGATCTATAGCAGAAGTTCCTTGAGTTTGGGAAGGCCACAGCCAGTCAAGCTCTCTCTCTTCATCTCCACTGAGTTCAGAAGCTTCTGTATCTTCAATCCGAGAGGTCTGGGACCGAGTGTTTGGCCTGGGGGTATCCAGAATAGAAACTGGTTCAGGGGAGTCCCTCACTGGAGGCATCCTGACCGCTTCAGCAAGTGGGAGCAGGTGGTTTCGATGCCACGTCTTCAGTGGGCATACCTTTCCTTCTGGCTTCAACTTGTAGACAGGTAGGCCCGGCAACTTCCTACAGATGACATAGGGATCAGATCTCCATCTGTCGGCAAGTTTGTGTTTTCCAGGGACCCCCAGATTGCGTAGCAGTACTCGGTCCCCGGGCTGCAGGTCTTGTACCCGGACCTTCAAGTCGAAGTTTCTTTTGTTTCGGGCTCCCCTTTGATCTGAGGCCGCTTGAGCGTGTTCATAAGCTACTTTCAGGCTGTGTCTGAGCCTGTCCACATATCCTTTGTGGGATGTGGCTGAGGAATGGTCTAAAGAAGTGCCAAAGGCCAGGTCCACAGGCAACCTCGCTTCTCTCCCAAACATGAGTCGATATGGGGAGTAACCTGTAGCATCACTGGTGGTGCAGTTGTAAGCGTGTACTATAGCTGCTATGTGTTTGCTCCAATGTTGTTTCTTCTCACTTTCCAGAGTCCCCAACATGTTGCTCAGCCGGAGAGGTTTAACCGAACCCTGCTCATCTCCCTGTGGGTGGTAAGGTGTGGTTCGAGTTTTCTTGATTCCTAACGAATCCAGGAGTTTTCGGATCAGTCGACTCTCAAAGTCCCTTCCTTGATCTGAATGAAGTCGCTGGGGCAGCCCATAATGGACAAAATACTTCTCCATAAGTACCTTGGCTACTGTGGAAGCCTTCTGGTCTTTGGTTGGAAAAGCCTGGGCATACCGGGTGAAATGATCGGTTATTACCAGAACATTTCCTAGTCTACTCAGATCGGGTTTGAGGCAGAGGAAATCAATGCATACCAGATCCATTGGGCCTTGACTTTGTAGATGGCCCATTGGGGCAGCTTGATGGGGTAAAGTCTTCCTCTGGATGCAGCGTGCACATGAATGGCAGTACTCTTCCACTTTTGCCCTCATGCAGGGCCAATAGAACCGACTCCTGACAAGTTGAAAGGTCCTTTCCGCCCCTAGGTGGCCATGATTGTCATGTAGGGCAATCAGAACAGTCTCTCAGTGTTTTTCCGGAAGAAACAATTGCCATTTATCTTCCAGGTCATCAGAGGGGCCCCTTCGGTAGACCACTCCCTGATGTACCTGTAACCTGTCCCACTCTTTCCTCAACAGGCGAGCTTCCTTTGAGGAGTGGCTCAGAAGTCTGTTTGGATCCTGATTCTCCAGGGCTTCCAGAACTAATTTCCCCATGGGGTCCTCTAATTGGTCACATCTTAGCTCCTTCTTGGACAGCTTTGGCAGATGGTCTTCCTCCAGTTGAGTTACTCCACAGTATTGTTTGGGGACTCCTACCATGGTAACTCCCATCTCTTCCGCCCTTGAGCCCCCTCTGGCTTGTAATTCAGCCCCTCGACAAAAGGGCCCGCACCCCGTCTGGTGCCACTTAAATCCAGTCTTCCATGTCACGGGTGAGACCATGAGATCTTCTGGACAGAGCGTCTGCATCTCGATTCCCAATCCCTGGCCTGTACTTTAGGCTGAAATTGAATCCAGACAATGAGGCCAACCACCTGTGTCCAGTGGCGCCCAGCTTTGCTGTAGTGAATAGGTAGGTAAGGCGGTTGTTGTCGGTCATCACAGTGAACTCCGCCCCATACAGGTAGTCTTTGAGCTTGTCTACTACCGCCCACTTAAGGGCCAGGAACTCCAGCTTGTGAGTGGGGTAGTTTTTCTCAGAGGGGGTCAGGCTCCTGCTCACGTAGGCAACAGGCCGTTGTTGCCCTTCGTGTTCTTGATAAAGTACTCCTCCCAGACCGTCATGACTAGCATCTACGTGTAGTTCATAGGGTTTGGTTGGGTCTGCGTAGGCCAAGACTGGAGCAGTGGTTAGGCTCTTCTTCAACGCCTGGAAGGCCTCTTCACACTTCTGGTTCCACTGATCTCTGACTGACTCTCCCGACTTCCTGGGCCCTGAGTCGTCCTCTTCTCCCTCAGTCTTGAGTAGTTCATTCAATGGTCTAGCAATTCGAGCGAATCCTTCCACAAACCTCCTGTAATAGGAGCAGAACCCTAAAAAGGATCTGAGTTCTGTTACTGTGGTGGGTCGTGGCCAGGAGGTAACTGCCTCCAATTTCTCAGGGTCTGTGGCCACCCCTTCTTCAGACACTATGTGCCCCAGATAGTTCACAGAAGACTGGTAGAACCGACACTTCTCAGGCGAAAGCTTGAGTCCCTGCTCACTGAGTCTCCTCAACACCTTTTCCAGCCTCTCCTCGTGTTCCTCCAAGGTTCTCCCAAAGACAATGACATCGTCCAGGTATACAAGGACTTCAATAAGGTTCATGTCTCCTACAGTCTTCTCCATGAGACGTTGGAAGGTAGCAGGAGCTCCAGACAGTCCCTGGGGCATTCAATCAAACTCAAAGAACCCCACTGGGGTTATGAAGGCTGTCTTCTCCTTGTCTTCTGGATGCATAGGGATCTGATAGTATCCACTCTTGAGATCCATAACGCTGAACCACTTGGCTCCAGACAAACTCTGTAAAGCGTCCTCTAACCTCGGAGTGGTGTACTGGTCGGGTATGGTTCTCCTGTTGAGAGTCCTGTAGTCTATACAGAGCCTCAATGACCCATTCTTCTTCCTGACCACCACTATCGGGGAGGCATAGGGGCTTCTATACTCCCGTATCACACCAGTCCTCTTGAGTTCTGCAAGTTGTTCCCTTAGATCCTCCAGATCTGCTAGTGGGACCCGCCTGACCCTCTCTCTGAAGGGCTTATCTTCTTGGAGGCGGATCCGATTGGTCGCACTCCTTGCACACCCCACATCAAACTCATCTTTGGAGAAGATCTTCTCCCATCTGGTCAACTGGGCCTTGGCTCTCTCTTTCCAAGCCCTGGGCAGATTCGGGTTTTCCATGGATAGCTTCTCCCAAGCATCTCCTCCTTCACCCGTCCCCTTGACTTCTGACAGGGTAACAGGGGCAGCAGGGCTCACCTGGCCCAGCAGCATCCTAGCTGGGATTTCCATGGGGCAATCTGTATTGTTCCTAACACTCACCGGAACTCTACAATGGGCCTTCTTCAGGGCCTTCAGTGGAATCACTTCTGGTATCACTTCCAGGCCAGGGGACTCTTCCCTTGGGTCGGACTCCAACATGACAAAAGGTCCAGGCTGCTCCCAAGTAAGCTTCACAGTGGCTCTGAGACAGGTTACTTCACCGGGCTGCAACACTACCCCTTCTCTTCCAAGTCTCCACACCTTCCCTATGCCTTCTTCAGGGGTCTTCTGCTCTAGGACCAGCCGTTGGTAAGCCGTCTTCAGCATGGGGTGGATCTTGGTGGCCGCTTGCCCCTTTTCTTCCACTAGAGGGGTCAAGAGTCTTCGGACCAGGTCCGTGTTTGTCCCAATTATAAGAGAACTCTTGTTGGCTCCTGGCGGTCGAGGGCACACAACTGCCAGGGTGTCAAACACTTCGGCCTTCCCAGCCACGGATGGGTCAAAAGTCATTTTGACGGGCAGATAGCCATCGTAGGGGAAACTCTGGGTTCCAATCCCACATATTTCCAGTTCCTCTATCTTCTGGATGGGCAGGTGACTCAAGTGTTTATCGTAGAAATCCCGGTATAATAGGGTCACTTGTGCCCCAGTATCCAGGATTGCTCTGGTGTAGACTCCCTCTACTTGAATGGGCACTATAGGAGATGGGCCTACCAGCTTCTCCAGATATGGCCTGGCAGGGGTCGCCTTCTTCTGGCCCTTTTCTTTCGGACTCTCCCTTGTCCAATTCCCTTCGGACTTCAATCTTTCTTGAGCCTGGTATGCATTGATTTCCCTCCTTTCAATGGGTGTACGGACCCGCTGAGGGATATTATTGTTTTTCTTAGGTGTGCATCCCCTCTGGGGAACGCTGTGCCTCTTCTGAGGGGTCTTGCCCCCTTTCTCTGGGGTGTATCTCTGTTGAGGAATATTGTGTTTCCTCTGAGGTGTTTTATTTCCTCTCTTCTTCTGCTTCGCATTCAGCTTGGAGCTCACTGAAGGTGATGGGCACCTGGTTGACTCCTTCTCCGGGGCCCTCTGAAGTTTCCCGCCGGCTTGCGGTTGTCTGTTTTCTTCTTCTTGGGACTGGAACATGTAGCTGCAATATGGCCAATTCCTCCACAGTTAAAGCAGACTATATCTCCCCATTCTTGTAAAGATGCGGGTGCTGAGGCAATTGGGAATAATTCCTTCCTTGGTACTTCTCTCTTGGGATGCTGTAAGGGTATGTACTTACCGAGGCCGAGATGCCGAGAGTGGTTCACCTTTGCGACTTGACGCACTCCACCCCCTGGAGTTGAGACAGGGAGTGGATGGCGAGAAGCGGCACCGGCTACCGGCAGGTGGTGGGTATTTGTAGACGGTCCGGCAGAGCTGAGTAGACTGAAGAACAGGCTTCAAGCAGGAACTAGCCGGATTGGTAAAGTTCAAACAGCAGGAGATAATGGAAGATCGGTGCAGGTTGAGTCCGGGTTGTAATGGCTAGGTAACGGTCCCGGCTGGGGGTCAAACACAGTAAAAGGTAACAAGTCCAGAGAGTACCGGGAACCCGGCAGGGGTTCAAGGGAAACGCGGAAGTCCAAAAGGTACAGGCCAGAGGTCAAGGATTGGAGACGGGCAGCAGATCCGAGTCACAGGCCGAGGGTCAAACACAGGAGAAGGCAGAAGTCCGTATCACAAGCCGAGGGTCAGGTCCAGGAGAGAGATCAGAGGAGTCAAGCCAGTCCGGGTCACAAGGAGATTTTCAGGATAGTTTTCCAGAGTCTTGGGAATACAGGAAAGCTGACAAACCAGCAACTTGTCAGTGCAACTGGGTCTCTTTAAATAGGCCCGCCTGGATTCCTATTGGTGCGCCGCCGCGCATGCGCGCGCGCCGCTGCGTCGGCGCACGCACCCGAGAACGTAGAAGCGCCGTCCCGCGCACGCGCGGAAGCATCATTCCGCCGCGCGTGCGCATTGGGCGCTGATTGGCGCTGTTGGACGGATTTCCCTGACAGATGCTCTGGGTCTTTTGCCATCAGAGAGGTCAACATCTCTAACACCTTGGACATTTGAGATTTTAGAGTGTCTACCTCTGAGTCTCTTTCAGGGGTCATCACTGGATTGACTAGCACCTGTGCAGGGACAACATTTGTCTTAATCATTTGCTGGTCCTGTTGTAGCGCCTCCTCATCTCTGATAATTTTTATCAAGTCAGCATAAGTCAGTAACGTTCCTCCTCCCGAGGTTTTCAGGTGCAGCCAGACTGGATCCGAGCGTAACGCTCCCTTTAAGACTTGCTTCATTCTTGCCGCATCTGTATCTTGGGGCTTCATTCCCTTCTTCAACACAATCTTGCACAACAACCTGTTCAGTCTCCTAACATACTCTGAAAGTTTCTCCTTTGGCTGTTGGAAAGTGTATTCAAATTGGTAGACCATCTCTGTCACCTTTTCCAATTGACCAAACTCTTCCTGTAGCATGGCTAGACAGTCTTGAGCCGTGCAATCTGCATTCCCAAACTGAAAGCTTTTCACTGCTTCTGCTGCTGCGCCTTTGAGACTCTCTATTACTCGTTGTCTCTTCTGCGCTTCAGGCACCTCCCATGCCTCTACTGCTTGTAATGCCTGCTCCACCCAGGTATCAAAATCTTCTTCCCCTGCAGGGACAGGGAGCTTCCCTGAGAATGTTTTCAGTCTCCGGTAGCTAGTCTCCACATGCACCGTGTTTGTCTTCTGACATTTGATTAGTAGATCCCCTATTGCCTTTATCAGTTCTGGTGATATAGCAGTGGCAGGTGCGGGTGTTACCGGGGGTGTCACCCCACCTCCTCTTTCTGGTGAGGTACGGGCCGCAGCCTGCGGTGATCCCATCTGTGTTGGTTCCTTCTTTATAGCTACTGCGGGCGCCAACCTATAGGTTCTATTGTCTGGCGTCTTTACACACCTGTACTTGCAAGCCTCTGGTATCCCGTCTCCGTATTCCACCAGTGCATACTGATATGAAGTGTCTGGGTCTGATTTTATATCCATCACCCATGGTGTGTGATCTGGGGACATTAACTTCATTAACTCCTCTACCATGTCAGTCTTCCATTCCTCCCCTGGGAGACTGATGACTATTGAGTTATTCGGCTCTGCCCTAGAGGTTTTGCACCACTCTTATATCGCTTGTGGGTCCATGCCGGCACCCCCCAGCATTTAATTGCTGTATCAGGATCCTGGACGAGAACCCCCACGTGTAGCAATACCTTCAACTAAGAGGGCCGCAGATTTCGTTTGGGCCCTGAAGACAGCTCCGCCAACCCCCGGCAATGTACTCGACCCCCTACTGGCACAGTTAGTTATGGCAGCTATATAATTCTTATACTGTATGATTAACTCAGACACCAAGGCAATAATGAAAGGGGTATCTAATTTACTTTAGATTTTGTGGTAAAAAAAGGTTAACAGTGGTAACAGTTCACATGAAAGATTTCAGAGCCCTGCAGCAATAAACACACTATGCATTAAATAAACAGTAAAGGTGCGCCGCGTGGGCGACCGTTAACCAGGCACCTTGGGCGCAGTAACTAAACGAACTAACTAGCTGGCCAGGCCTGGCTCAGATACCTAAAATTCAGTCTATAGGGGATGATGGTTTCTTCACCGGCAAGTCTTGAAAGGTGGTGCACATAACGAAATAACATTTGTAATCCAGTGGGAAGATTGTAATGGAATAAACACTTTACTGAAGAACCTCTGAGTTCAACTCTGATATGAATCTCTAGTGGGAGTATCAGATATAAACTTGTGGGACACGGCAGTCTATAGGCACATCAGCAACAACAGTATATGGTCTGAGCATACGCTCGCTCACCCCTCCGGACGCGATCCCAGTCCGGGAACTTCCACCGACTGTGTCCTCACGCACAGTGTCTCCAGCGATCGGGTCCCCGATCCAACCAAGGCTGTGGATAAGCGAAGTCAGATGCCACCCAGGCTCGCAGTGGGGTGGAAGGCTCTTTGGTGCTGCGTAAGGCCTCAGGCCTCAGGCTTCAGGCCTTGCACTCCAGCACATCCGCACAGGAGGACCAGTCACTGAAGGCTCGTGTCCCAAAGAGACCAAGCCCAGCCTCGCCTCCTCCTTTTATAACCCCTCCCATGAGTCTCTGGGGTGGAAACATTGCCGAAAGGGATTCTGGGCAAGGTAGTCCTGGGAGTCTTAAAGGGGACCCCGCTACATTAGTAAATGCACCAACACTGATAGAATAAAAAATTGTGCAAGTCCTTCATTATTGCACTGAGGCCTGCAGAGCATTGCAACCACTTTCAGAGCATCCCGGGTGCAAAGCTCTGGCTCCATCAGTGTTTTCTCCCAGCCTTAGGTATGTACAGAGGTAAGGACTTGGTGCTGCTGAACTACAGGGCGCAGAGGCAGGAGGGAACTGGTGGGGGCGCCGAGGGAGGAAGGGGACTGGTGGGGCCGCAGAGGGAGGAAGGGGACTGGTGGGGCCGCAGAGGGAGGAAGGGGACTGGTGGGGCCGCAGAGGGAGGAAGGGGACTGGTGGGGCCGCAGAGGGAGGAAGGGGACTGGTGGGGCCGCAGAGGGAGGAAGGGGACTGGTGGGGCCGCAGAGGGAGGAAGGGGACTGGTGGGGCCGCAGAGGGAGGAAGGGGACTGGTGGGGCCGCAGAGGGAGGAAGGGGACTGGTGGGGCCGCAGAGGGAGGAAGGGGACTGGTGGGGCCGCAGAGGGAGGAAGGGGACTGGTGGGGCCGCAGAGGGAGGAAGGGGACTGGTGGGGCCGCAGAGGGAGGAAGGGGACTGGTGGGGCCGCAGAGGGAGGAAGGGGACTGGTGGGGCCGCAGAGGGAGGAAGGGGACTGGTGGGGCCGCAGAGGGAGGAAGGGGACTGGTGGGGCCGCAGAGGGAGGAAGGGGACTGGTGGGGCCGCAGAGGGAGGAAGGGGACTGGTGGGGCCGCAGAGGGAGGAAGGGGACTGGTGGGGCCGCAGAGGGAGGAAGGGGACTGGTGGGGCCGCAGAGGGAGGAAGGGGACTGGTGGGGCCGCAGAGGGAGGAAGGGGACTGGTGGGGCCGCAGAGGGAGGAAGGGGACTGGTGGGGCCGCAGAGGGAGGAAGGGGACTGGTGGGGCCGCAGAGGGAGGAGGGGGACTGGTGGGGCCGCAGAGGGACGAGGGGGACTGGTGGGGGCGCAGAGGGACGAGGGGGACTGGTGGGGGCGCAGAGGGACGAGGGGGACTGGTGGGGGCGCAGAGGGACGAGGGGGACTGGTGGGGGCGCAGAGGGACGAGGGGGACTGGTGGGGGCGCAGAGGGACGAGGGGGACTGGTGGGGGCGCAGAGGGACGAGGGGGACTGGTGGGGGCGCAGAGGGACGAGGGGGACTGGTGGGGGCGCAGAGGGACGAGGGGGACTGGTGGGGGCGCAGAGGGACGAGGGGGACTGGTGGGGGCGCAGAGGGACGAGGGGGACTGGTGGGGGCGCAGAGGGACGAGGGGGACTGGTGGGGGCGCAGAGGGACGAGGGGGACTGGTGGGGGCGCAGAGGGACGAGGGGGACTGGTGGGGGCGCAGAGGGACTGGTGGGGGCGCAGAGGGACTGGTGGGGGCGCAGAGGGACTGGTGGGGGCGCAGAGGGACTGGTGGGGGCGCAGAGGGACTGGTGGGGGCGCAGAGGGACTGGTGGGGGCGCAGAGGGACTGGTGGGGGCGCAGAGGGACTGGTGGGGGCGCAGAGGGACTGGTGGGGGCGCAGAGGGACTGGTGGGGGCGCAGAGGGACTGGTGGGGGCGCAGAGGGACTGGTGGGGGCGCAGAGGGACTGGTGGGGGCGCAGAGGGACTGGTGGGGGCGCAGAGGGACTGGTGGGGGCGCAGAGGGACTGGTGGGGGCGCAGAGGGACGAGGGGGACTGGTGGGGGCGCAGAGGGACGAGGGGGACTGGTGGGGGCGCAGAGGGACGAGGGGGACTGGTGGGGGCGCAGAGGGACGAGGGGGACTGGTGGGGGCGCAGAGGGACGAGGGGGACTGGTGGGGGCGCAGAGGGACGAGGGGGACTGGTGGGGGCGCAGAGGGACGAGGGGGACTGGTGGGGGCGCAGAGGGAGGAAGGGGCCCGGACGGGAGCGCAGAGGGAGGAAGGGGACTGGTGGGGCCGCAGAGGGAGGACTGGGACTGGTGGGACCGCAGAGGGAGGACTGGGACTGGTGGGACCGCAGAGGGAGGACTGGGACTGGTGGGACCGCAGAGGGAGGACTGGGACTGGTGGGACCGCAGCGGGAGGACTGGGACTGGTGGGACCGCAGCGGGAGGACTGGGACTGGTGGGACCGCAGCGGGAGGACTGGGACTGGTGGGACCGCAGCGGGAGGACTGGGACTGGTGGGACCGCAGCGGGAGGACTGGGACTGGTGGGACCGCAGCGGGAGGACTGGGACTGGTGGGACCGCAGCGGGAGGACTGGGACTGGTGGGACCGCAGCGGGAGGACTGGGACTGGTGGGACCGCAGCGGGAGGACTGGGACTGGTGGGACCGCAGCGGGAGGACTGGGACTGGTGGGACCGCAGCGGGAGGACTGGGACTGGTGGGGCCGCAGAGGGAGGACTGGGACTGGTGGGGCCGCAGAGGGACTGGTGGGGGCGCAGAGGGAGGACTGGGACTGGTGGGGCCGCAGAGGGAGGAAGGGGACTGGTGGGGCCGCAGAGGGAGGAAGGGGACTGGTGGGGCCGCAGAGGGAGGAAGGGGACTGGTGGGGCCGCAGAGGGAGGAAGGGGACTGGTGGGGCCGCAGAGGGAGGAAGGGGACTGGTGGGGGCGCAGAGGGAGGAAGGGGACTGGTGGGGGCGCAGAGGGAGGAAGGGGACTGGTGGGGGCGCAGAGGGAGGAAGGGGACTGGTGGGGGCGCAGAGGGGGGAAGGGGACTGGTGGGGGCGCAGAGGGGGGGAAGGGGACTGGTGGGGGCGCAGAGGGGGGAAGGGGACTGGTGGGGGCGCAGAGGGAGGAAGGGGACTGGTGGGGGCGCAGAGGGAGGAAGGGGACTGGTGGGGGCGCAGAGGGAGGAAGGGGACTGGTGGGGGCGCAGAGGGAGGAAGGGGACTGGTGGGGGCGCAGAGGGAGGAAGGGGACTGGTGGGGCATAGTTGCCAACAGTCACGGATTGGCCGGGACATTCCCGGGATTCAAACCCTTTTCCCGGATTTATTTTGTCCCGGCCAATCCGTTTTTTCCCGGTTTCCACGACTTTGGCCGCCGCGGGCCGACGCCGCTAGAGGTCCACGGCCGGCGGAGACAATGTCTCCGCCGGCCGCCATTTTAAAGAAGACCAAAACCAGGATGTAGTACAATAGAAAATAAAGCTGCTGCGGCGCCGCCCATACCCCGCGTCTCCCCGTGGGTGGGCGGCGCCGCAGCAGCTTTATCTTCTATTGTACTACATCCGTGTTTTGGCTGGCCACCCCCCCGCCCCGCCCCACTGCAGGTCTGTCTGTAATGGAAAGGGGCGGGGGTGGGCGGCGCCACAGCTTAATTTTTTGTGCAGCCACGCGGTCGGCTCCGCCTCTATTTTGTTCCCCCTCGGGGAAGGGGAAACAGTAATGGCGGTCGAGACAGGAGACGCCTGATGTAAGGGGGGACTCCGCTGGGGACACCTGATGTAAGGGGGGACTCCGCTGGGGACACCTGATGTAAGGGGGGGGACTCCGCTGGGGACACCTGATGTAAGGGGGGGGGGACTCCGCTGGGGACACCTGATGTAAGGGGGGGGGGGGACTCCGCTGGGGACACCTGATGTAAGGGGGGGGGGGGACTCCGCTGGGGACACCTGATGTAAGGGGGGGGGGGACTCCGCTGGGGACACCTGATGTAAGGGGGGGGGACTCCGCTGGGGACACCTGATGTAAGGGGGGGGACTCCGCTGGGGACACCTGATGTAAGGGGGGGGGACTCCGCTGGGGACACCTGATGTAAGGGGGGGGACTCCGCTGGGGACACCTGATGTAAGGGGGGGGACTCCGCTGGGGACACCTGATGTAAGGGGGGGGACTCCGCTGGGGACACCTGATGTAAGGGGGGGGACTCCGCTGGGGACACCTGATGTAAGGGGGGGACTCCGCTGGGGACACCTGATGTAAGGGGGGGACTCCGCTGGGGACACCTGATGTAAGGGGGGGACTCCGCTGGGGACACCTGATGTAAGGGGGGACTCCGCTGGGGACACCTGATGTAAGGGGGGACTCCATTGGGGGCACCTGATGGCATCTGGTGGCAGGTGACACACTTGGGGCTTACAGTGATTCGGCATTATGGTGAGTCGAATGATTTAATTTTATATTACAATGTAATAATAGAAATAATGCGCTTCAATCATCCTGACACCATAACAAAATGGTGTCGGGATGATTGAAGCGCCAACAGGTGTTTTGGAGTATACTTATCTGCCAATTTTGTTACACATTTCTATTGTGGTGTAGGATCTGGCTTCTTTCTTTCTATTTCTTTCTCTCTCTTTCTCTCACCTCGGACTGTAGCCACACCCCTTTGAACCACGCCCATTTAAGCCACACCCACTACCGTGCGTAAACCACGCCCATTCTTCGCCGCGGCGCGCCGCATTTTTCATTTCAGCATGACACGCCTACAAACGAATGCCCCGCCCCCTAATTATAGCAAGGCTCCGCCTCAATACAAAAAAAGTGTCCCAGATGTTTTTTTTGCAATGTTGGCAACTATGCTGGTGGGGGCGCAGAGGAAGGGGACTGGTGGGAGCAGAGGGAGGGGGGACTGTTGGTGTCCTCTACAAATCCCATCTGCCGCGGTGACTTTCTTTATAGTTTTGCACACAGCGAAGAAAGGTTCTAAATGCAGCCTGGGTCGCTTTTCAGGAGGTTCCCAATCACATCATTATTCTGACAGACACCCATCAAACAGGAACTGAGAAGAAATCTCCCACATGGGGGTCACCAACAGGAAGAAAACCCTTTGCTGCGCTACCTAAAACAAATAGGCTGGACTAGAGACAGATCTCATCTCTATAAAAAGGGATAATGGGGGGGGGGGGGGGTTTGACACTTGATATCTGGCCTCCTCTGACATGTTGCACTCACCTTGCCCTTGGACCAACCCATCTTCTCCAGCATCTTCTGCCCGAACTTGGACTCGTCATTGGTCCAGGCGCTGTTTCTGGGTTCCACCGATGACCACTTCTCACTTCTGCTTCCTGCGGGCCGGAGAGAGAACCAAGACTATCAGACACTATGTGTGTGTATGAGAGAGATTTTATATATATATACACACACACACACACACACACGGGGGGGACCTCATAGGACACCATTATATATAAAAACAGTGGGGGCACCTCATAGGACACCAGTATATATAAAAACAGGGGGGGGGCTCATAGGACACCATTATATATAAAAACAGAAGGGGGACCTCATAGGACACCATTATCTATAAAAACAGGGGGGGGGACCTCATAGGACACCATTATATATAAAAACAGGGGGGGGACACCTCATAGGACACCATTATATATAAAAACGGGAGGGGGGCTCACAGGACACCATTATCTATAAAAACAGAAGGAGGACCTCATAGGACACCATTATCTATAAAAACAGGGGGGGACCTCATAGGACACCATTATATATAAAAACAGGGGGGGGGGGACACCTCATAGGACACCATTATATATAAAAACAGGGGGGGCACGTCATAGGACACCAATATATAAAAACAGGGGGGGGGCACCTCATAGGACACCAGTATATATAAAAACAAGGGGGGGGGGGCTCATAGGACACCATTATATATAAAAACAAGGGGGGGGTCTCATAGGACACCATAATATATATATATATATATATATATATATATATAGTCAGAGAACTCATAGAATATCAGAAGAACACAGATTTCTCTCTCTCTATAATTTCTATGGGGACAGATCAGAGCGCTCCACACAGGGACACCCAGTGGCGTAACTAGAGACTTCAGGGCCCCGGTGCAAGAAATCATGAAGGGCCCCCCCCCCAAAAAGCCTGATTTTGATACTTAATTTTTTTACACTGTACGACAAAGTATTTTTTTTTTCTAAATTTCAACTTGAGGGGGGGGGGGGTGGCAGCAGTGGTACTTGTTAAATTAGAAACACTCAAGTGCCCAACACCTGTGGGCAGTACTTTGTGAAATAAAATAAATTATTATTATTTATTTTTCTTCACAAAGCACTGCCCACAGGTGTTTGAATATAGGGCAACTATACTATGTTTTTTTATCCTGATGCTTATTGCTGTGAAGTTTAGAATATGTTGTTTGAACACCTGATTTAGCATTTAGTGCACTTGAGTGTTTCTAATTTAACCAGTAAGGGTTAATACCACCCGTTGAAGGGTGACACGAGTTTGGATCACTTTTCAGGTTAATTCCTAAACTCTTAGCAACCAAGTTTTACTACACATCCCTTGTTGACTTGCCCCCAGGAAGAGCGACTCGATCATTGATTCGCTCTTCATAGGTGGCATGTAGCAACGGGTTTCACTTGACACAACAATTGAAGATGCCATTATCACTTTGAAAGGTTCACTATCAATTTGGATACAACCACCCTTGTGGAGGTGGATCTCACTTAATTAGCACTTAAGAATTTCTCTACCCACACCACCATTCAGGTGGGAGGCAGCGCCACACACCCCAACACCACATATTTTTAAAAAATTTCCACCACCACCTGTGCCTCTTACTGATCCCATCCCCCCACCACTGATCTCATCCCTATCCCCCCCCCCCCCCATCACCTCTGTTGTAGAAGTAATGGGGGGGGGGATAGGGATGAGATCAGTGGTGGGGGGATGGGATCAGTAAGAGGCACAGGTGGTGGTGGTGGAGAGGATGGTAGGAGCAGCCAGTGATAAGGTCCTGTACGGCTGTACCTCTATGGAAGCCTGCATCCCTGCCCCCCCCCCCCATCTGGAAGTAAGTTCTTACCTTGGGGGATATATAGTAGAATCACTGGCTTCCTCCACCCGACAGGCTCATGGTCCCTCTTCTTTTAAAGTCCTCAATCCCCTCCTCCCCCCGCTCGGCATGTTGGGGGCTGCAGTGCACTCTCTCTCAGGGAATCGTCCCAGGCCTGCTGGTATCCTGAACTACATTTCCCATGAGCCTCTCTTCTTAGTTTCCTAGCCATTGGCCCTGAATGTAGCCAATAGGAGCAGGCATTGCCAGCTGCTTGGCTCAAGGAGGAGAAGGAGGGGTAGAATCCCCCGCAGCTGCGGCTCTGCATGTGTCCCTTCACAGAGCCTGTCAGCAACGGCTGATGGGGTCGGCGTCAGTACAGCCTGCTCACGATTTTCTCGGGGGGCAATTGCACCGTTGCCCCACCCCTGGCGGCGCGGCGGAGTACACGGACGGGCTGCGGGCCCCCCGGACCTGGCGGAATTACAGGGCCCAGTCGCAACTGCGACTGCTGCGACCCTGAAAATTCCGCCACTGGGGACACCTCATTCTCTCTATCATAATAACTACAATACGGAGGAGCCCCTTCATCCACCAATCACAGACCCCATTGAGGGAGGGGCGGAACGACGTGTCCAAATGACGTCCCACACTGTCTGGAGTTGGAGAATATGACAGAACACCGGGATTTCCCAAATGCTTCCTGTCCGCAGTACAGGAGCCATTTTATAGTAGACGGGGACAACAAGATAAGTAGGAAATATGAATGCATTTTAAATAGTAATCATTTATTTATTAGATATAAAAATAAAGAAAAAAAAAACAATATTCAGAATATATATAATAAATAGAAATTAAACAGGAAAATGGCGGGTGGTTAACGAGTGAAGCAGGTCACGTGACTGAGAAGATACAATCACCTGACGGATGAGCGACGGCACGTCCAAGTGGACGTTACACGTAACGTCAGAGTAGTGGGAGGAGTCACAAGAGCCGCTTTACAAGCCAGAGGACGGCACACACACACACAGTCTCTCTCCGGATCTCGGCCAGTGAACATCTCCGCCTCCTGGCTCCTGTCTGCTAGAAGTAACAGCCGCTTCAGTCAATCATCATAGGGGAAGAGGAACGCTGTAAAAACCACACTGAAGAAAAGAGTCAAGGAAAAGTAGAGCAAAACTCTCTCTCATATATGCAGGGCCGCCATCATAGGGGCCCGGATGCCCCCCCCTTTTTTTTTTTTTTTTTTTTTATAATTTTTTTTTATAAGGGGCCCAGAGTTACCCAGGGCCCCGAATGTCAACCCCCCTTTTTAAAAAAAAAAAAATTATATATATTTTTTTTAATTCGTTTTTTTTATTTATTTATTTGTAAGGGGCCCCGGAGGTCCCCAGGGCCCCGGATGGAAACCTCCCTTTTTTTTATTTATTTATTTTAATTATTTTTTTGTAAGGGGCCAGAGGTCCCCAGGGCCCTGGATGGCGATCCCCTTTTTTTTGTTCTGGTTTTTTTTTTTTTTTTGTGTTCGTCAGCACCCAAACCCCCTGCTTCTCAATTCGTGGCACCCCCCCCTTCTGAATTTGCGGTAGCCCCCACCCCCGGTTCTCCTCGGCTCCAGGGGGCCCATTCCTGAAGCTGTGTAAGGGGCCCCAAAATTCCTGATGGCTGCCCTGCATATATATTTAGATATATATATATATATATATATATATATATATATATATGAAATAATGGTGTGTTTTAAATTTTATTTATTTATTTTTATATATATATAAAAATATTTTTTATATATATATATATATATATATATATATATATATATATATATATATATATAATTATTGGGTTAGAGGCTTAGTCCCCACATGGAACGAGACTGCGATCCACCCTACTAACCTCTTTTTCCATTCCAGCATTATCGCTTCTCGGCCTTTTTGGCCATGATCAAGTGTCACGTCGACTTTTGCCCTTAGGGGTGTCCCTGTTGCCCAGCTGGGACGTTGATAGGCACTTTGATCTGCCCAAGCCACTTGGTCCCTGTGGGGTACCCTCTGCTTGGCCTTGTAGGATCGTCGATTAAATTCGGCTTCACCTACTTGCTGCTATTGGGTTAGAGGCTTAGTCCCCACATGGAACGAGACTGCGATCCACCCTACTAACCTCTTTTTCCATTCCAGCATTATCGCTTCTCGGCCTTTTTGGCTATGATCAAGTGTCACGTCGACTTTTGCCCTTAGGGGTGTCCCTGTTGCCCAGCTGGGACGTTGATAGGCACTTTGATCTGCCCAAGCCACTTGGTCCCTGTGGGGTACCCTCTGCTTGGCCTTGTAGGATCGTCGATTAAATTCGGCTTCACCTACTTGCTGCTATTGGGTTAGAGGCTTAGTCCCCACATGGAACGAGACTGCGATCCACCCTACTAACCTCTTTTTCCATTCCAGCATTATCGCTTCTCGGGCTTTTTGGCTATGATCAAGTGTCACGTCGACTTTTGCCCTTAGGGGTGTCCCTGTTGCCCAGCTGGGACGTTGATAGGCACTTTGATCTGCCCAAGCCACTTGGTCCCTGTGGGGTACCCTCTGCTTGGCCTTGTAGGATCGTCGATTA